>CM060909.1:725257885-730235385 GCA_030737875.1 Allium sativum
CAATTAACAAGGAACACGTTGATTTCTGAACTCAACTAAAACTGAGCTGAACACGAACAAGCATCACTTTTTTTGCTAATGAAAACTAACACAAAATGAAAGTGTACACAAACAAATAACACAAGCAACAAATGCACAAATACAAATGAACACAACAAGTTAACAAATTACAAATGAACAACACTTTTTGAAAACTAATACAGAATAAATGAAAGAAAAAATATTTCGAAGAGTAGAATTAAAATTAAAACACTTCCCATGACAACGGGGCCAAAAACTTGTTTCGCATTGGATTTTTCAATTGTTTTAGAAAAACCAAGGAATATATATCGTGATACACAGCAAACGCACGACGTACTATTGTAGCATGTATGTGAGTATGAGTTGATCATCAGGGAAAGTTTTTAATTTCTAAAATTACTCAATCAATTTAAACCAAGTTTTAATATTATGTAACAACCCGTCCGGAATGAGCCTAAATCCCAACCCAGAGAAGACCCATCAAAGCTTAGAGTCATTCTAAGCAAGCCGTTGATTTTTATAAGAAATAAATTAACAGAGGCAGAAACGAAATCTCACAACGGAATGGACAAAATCTAATAATTAAAATATACGTAACATTTCATAAAAAACACATAATGTGGATTGCATCATAAATTTTCAATGTCATAGTAATGGTACATCATAAATATCCCATAAATACAATAATGGCAATAATAATCTTGAAAGAAATCTCTATCGCACAGCTCCTAACTCTATCTAACCTGTGTCATTAAGGAGGGGGGGGGGGGGGGGAGGATCAAAACAATGGTTTTGGAGACTTAAGGGCACCACATATATATAATGGAAAGAGGCAGACTATCATTGAGTCACTTAAGGCCATTATATATATATATATATATATATATATATATATATATATATATATATGTGTGTGTGTGTGTGTGTGTGTATGACGAACGCTCCGAGCATCCTGTTTTGCAGCACCCCTACCCTACCGTGAACTACGCTAATCCAGATCCAACAAGATTTTGTAGATATTCAATATATATATATATATATATATATATATATATAATCTACCCAAAATTTGAGTTCATTCCGATATTTGTAAAATAATATGTTTGATGTTTAAATTTAACGGTTCGAATAAATGTATGAATGATGAATAATTGAGCTAAGATTTAAAAAATATTACAAATATCGGAAGAGCTCAAATTTTGTATAGAAGATTGGATTACATCTACAAAATTTTGTTGGATTTGGATTAGTGTAGCTCACGGTAGGGTAGGGGT
Source organism: Allium sativum (assembly GCA_030737875.1). Classification (NCBI taxonomy): domain Eukaryota; kingdom Viridiplantae; phylum Streptophyta; class Magnoliopsida; order Asparagales; family Amaryllidaceae; genus Allium; species Allium sativum. Next base: position 725,259,181 of record CM060909.1, read on the forward strand.
GCCCTGGAACGCTCATATATATATATATATATATATATATATATATATGTGTGTGTGTGTGTGTGTGTGTGTGTGTGTGTGTGTGTGTGTGTGTGTGTGTGGATTCCTATGATCTATCACTTAATAACCTATGGTCGGATTTCCACGATCACTTAATACCCTATGGTCGGATTCCCACGATCACTTAATACCCTATGGTAGACCCTAGTCACTAAAACATCGTTTTCAACGTTGTCAAACGTTCTCTTAATCATAATGCGAGAAATAGTAATCTGCCACTTAATAACAGGTGAGGGTAGACACTCATCGCCGTTTGACTCCTTCGGCGGACCCATGCGTTATTATCAAGCTGACATTATATGTGAAATTCTAGTCACTTAATACTTCCCTTAAATAGGCGGCTCTCCTTGCATGTTTGATGAAACTCATAGTGACACATCATTAAGGGTGCCCTCACATAGCCCTTAGATAAAAAACGAACAAATTCCGGAGAACTACCACTACACCAAAAACATTGTAATACGATATAACAACGTTGTTAGAAACACTGTACAACGACATGCGGTCGTTGGTCCATAACATGTAACAACACAAAAAAACTCTGTTGAAAATCTTAGTTTACAGCATTTATAATGGGCTGTTAATAGTTATTTCACAACGTTCCCAAGGTTGCTATTATAAACTCTTACAACGTTGATGTTTTGTTGTAAAGCATTTTATCAGTTTTACTCTCCATTTCCATTAATGGTTATCAAACGTTGTTATTAACTTATAAATCGTTTACGTATTGCTGTCAAAAACACGTGCTTTATTCATCTATATTTTCAACAACAATACATAAGCGTTGTTATTAATTTTACAGCATTTCAAAAGCACCGTTTTTATGTATGGATCAGTGATAACACTGTGTAAATGTTGTTATTGAGTTTCAAGAGCAATAACAACATTAGCTGACAACTGTCTTCTGTTATATTGGTTTTTATTTATGGACATGCATATCATCTGCATTTAAAAATATTTCAAGCAACTAGTATCTATAACATGTTCAAATCAAATGCTACGTAATCACATAGCTATTAATTATTTACATAAACTGTCTAACACAATATCATAAACAAAGACATTGTCTATAACTAAAGTTTACATAATTTCCATAAACAAAAATAGCTCAATAAATCAAGTTCACTCAATACCCATTAAACATTGCTACGAGTTACCTTAAACATCTTCAACTGCAATGCATAGCTCTCGACCCATTTGCAACTGAGAATCACATTTTCCCAATCTGCCTAATGGCAACTAAAAAATTATACATGTTAGGTAGCATTTTTCTTGATTTTAATACAAAAACATAATAATAGATACAAAAAACAATGTCATATATTGTTATGTAATGCAAAAATCTTATTAATCAATTCTATAAATGATTAGACATTGCGTCAAGTAATGCATTTTCACCTGAGAAATATTCCAAAGAATCCAAGCTGCCAAAGATAACTAATTCTATCAATTAATAGTTATCATGGTTATTAAGAATTATGCAGTCAATTCCTCAAATCATATGAAAATTAGAACACCCGATGGTTCTACATTTTTTGACATAATGATAATAAGATAGCCTCATAGGGGTGAGGTTTGTTATTTTTTTATGTGTGTGCACTACAAGAGATGCACGGTATAGCAACAGACACTTCCAATGGCACTGACCAACGGCTTCCAACGGAAGCATAATTCTGGAAATTTCTTTACGGAATAAAAAATAAATCGTTGGAGGTCTTGGTTTATAATGTCGTTGGAGGCCGTTGGTTACCGTTGCATAGTCGAGCAGAAAACTGACAAAGCAGCTTTCTCCTTCCCCATTTCAACGTTTGCTCGAAAATTTTGGGTTTCCCCACAAATCCTTCGTCCTAAATTCTGAAATCGACCTCCACCACTCCATCAACCGCCTGTAGTCTCTCCAACTCAATCAAGGCATTCTCTCCTCCTCTCTAATCTCTGATTCTCCCCAATTTCAATGGTATAAACCCTAATTTTATTTAATACCCTAGGTTTACTAATTTAAGCTTAATTAGATTGTATGTTTGTATGTCTAGTGTTATTAGTACATGTATATATTGATTGATTTGATTAGGTTGCTAATCTAGGGTTTAATTAGTTTAAGTTGTATATGTATATATGCATATATATAGTGTTGTATGTATATATAATTGGTAATCAATCTATGTATTTGTTGATTTGGTTGAGCGCCAATTCATTGAAAACGATATTTAATTAGTCGAAAACGTGTAGTGGAAATGGAAATAATTAAGTTTGTGTTTTATAAAAATTTAGCGAAAACGATATTTAATTTTGTATATAACGTACGGTTATATAATTCAATTTAATATTGAAATATATGTATATGTGATAAAATTCATATACGTACAATTAAAGATTGAAGAGCACCAATCGTAATATATTATATTCATAAAGCCTTAGAGAGTTTTTTGGCCCTGTATGATAAGTATTATATATAATCGTTATGTGAATGTTCGTTTTATTAACGGAACATACATTTATTGTAACAACCCTGTTTTCTCGTCAAAATTATCTGTGTGTTTAAAATAAAATAGAATTGTCAAGTTGAAATTATGATGATTTTGCTAATTGATGGATTCAACTAAATAGGACTGTTAATGATATTAGGTAATTTTATTCTACTTCATATACATGATTATAGGGATTTTTTTTAATAATATGGGTTTATAAGATGAATTGCCAAGCGTTGCGTTAAATAAAATTATCTGTGATAAGCAAACAAATTTTCGGATCTGACATTAGTTAATTCGATATAAAATAGCTTTGGAATTGTTAAAATAGTTTATGTAATTAGAACAATAAGATAATACGTATTTTACTGAATGTTGAATTAAAAAGTAAATCAGGCGATTGTTGAATCGATTACACTATCATGTAGTAAGATTGTATAGTGTAGAAGATGCAAACAAATTTATATTACATCTATAGTTAATTCGAAAACTAAAACTCATAATTAAATACCTTAGAATAAGTTAGAAACTAAGTTAAACTAAACTGGGCTTCTATTTTCTTTCTCTAAACAATCTGAAGCTTCTAGACAGAGCCAAATGTCATTATTCTTATCCTTATCCACTGGGCGCATAAGGAAAAAGAACGGGGGGAGCCTCATTCTTCCGTTCGAGAAAAATCCCGAACCTGTCAACAAAACCCTTAATCAAGAAAAAAATGCCTGATCATCGATCCTCCGCCTAACTCCACCTATGGCTGCCATCATCGCATAGCGAGCGTCACCTCTCCTCTTGTCGATCTTCCCGAGGCTCTTCCTCGCGCCACCTACCACCTCGCTCGCCCATCTCCACCTCGCTGCCAACCCCGTATCTCCGCCTTGCTCGCAACCTATGACGCCAGCGCTATCGAACCATGCCAAACCGTACCCAAAATCGATCACCGGACTCTCTTTTCCCCTAACCATCGAAACCCCAAATCCCATAAAAAACAGATATTGTTAGATCTGGCGACAACTTTTTTGCTATGATAGTTGTGGTGTGAGATAATCATTTGATCGAAGACAAGTTTAGGAAGGTCGACAATGTCTCAGTTGATTTGGGGTTCCCGCGAATTAGGATGTAAGCTTTTGTTGTCAAGGAGCGTTTTGGGAATTTTTTTGGTATTGGTAGCAGTGAAGAGCAGGTGCTGTTGGAGTTTTGGAGCTCGCGATGGTTGTCTCAGTGATGGTGATCGGTAGTTGAAAGGGTCATAGGCAGCGTGAATAGATGGGATGATATGGGAATTTTCGACGTTTAAAGGTGAGTTTCTCCCCTCACTCACATCTATGTTTTCTTCCATGATAGTCATTTATATTCTCATGTTGTTATTCGAATTGGTTTGAATGATTGAATTGGGTGGATTGATATTGTTGTTGTCTTTTGTTTATGAATTAGAATCGATTGATGAATTTTTATGTTGTTTTGATGTTTGTATATAGAGGGGAAGCTATTAATTTAATTTTTAGTTATATTTATATAAATTATTTGTTATGACAGTTGATCTATTGTGTAATTTTAAACAAATTGGGAAGCCTGCATATGTATTTCCTTTTAGGCAATAATAAAAACACGACGTTTTGGACTATGAATTATAAGCATAGTGTATAACAAAATTTCAAATATCGAATTGTATTTTAAATTATAACTTGATATAAACTTAGATTTAATCACATGCGTGCGTGTGTATATATATGTTATTTATGTAAATGTTAGCATTTAGTCGATATTATCGACAAATGTATAAGTATGAAAATTTAATTTGATTATATGTATGCGCTCAAGCTGAAGCTTTTAATTAAATATTTTCTTGTAGAATACATTCTATTTAGTTCGTTTGACCACCTTAAATATTTTACAATCACTTATAATAAATTACTTTAGAAGTTTTCATTTTTTTACCATGAAATTGTTTTGACCATAATTGACATATTATTGTGTTGATTTTATTATATAACATATTTTACCAGTTTATGTAAATTTGTGATGAACATTTATGTTTTCCAAGTATTTGAAGTGTTCTTTAAGAATTGATTTATTTTATTCATTGCGAACCATATTGGAGTTATTTTGCCTTTAAGTTGGTTTTTTGAATTTGAATAAGGCTTTTATTTTTATGCTTATCTATTTATCTTAGTTTTCATGTTTGTTTCATTACTTCATTTTCTCTTATATGCATTTTTTTGTTATGAATGATTTATTGTTGATTTAATTTGATTGATGATTTGAAAATGATATACTGATGACACCTTTTATGTGATTTTATGATATTTACATTCTATGTGACGAGAAATTTGAATAAACGGTTTGGTGAAACCGGCTGGTATGGGACATTCGGTATCACCTTTTTGGTTATTCACAAGACTTGTTATATAGAATATTGAAGGATAAGTGTAGTATACGAGCTAGATTAATTTCCTATTTCGTCTGATTTTGTGATTCACGAGATTTTGTGATTTGAGATTTTTGAGTTTTCCAGTGTGGAGCTGACTAGCGAGTAGTAAACCGGTGGTGGAAATGTGTGGTATGGGATGCACAGTTACCGCCACTTGGGTTACTGACTGTGAGTCTGTAACACATATTGTTGTTGTCGAGCCAGTACTCGCTTCGGGGGGAAGCTAGACTCAGGGGGAGTCTCATATACGTATTCACTTGGCCGGGGGGAGAGGGGGCTAAGTTATACTCGACCGGGAGGGTCGTAGTGTTAGGTGTCTAAATACGTATATAGTACTTGGCTAAGCTCAGGGGAAGCTTATTAGCACGTGCAAAACTATGTTGTTTCAGATTCGAATTATCGCTTTGATGAGCTTGTTGTTTTGGATCCATTTTATGATGCTACTGTGAATTTGTGGTTTTTGTTGGCATTCGATGCTTTGGATCCAATTTATGGTGATATTTTTGGGTTTCATTATTTGTTTCCTAGAGATGTTGAATTTCAAATGTTTTCACCTTATTTGTTGGCGTTGATTTATATACATAGCCTTAGAGCTGTAATGTTATCTTGGCATTTATAATTTTGTGCTTCATTACGCTATCATGTGATTGCGAGATTTTGGCGATTTTATAATGCGTTATAACTCTTGAATGAGATTCATTTGAATAAGATTATGTTGTCATTTTCATATGTTCGTATATGGCGATGCTTCCATAATATTTGGCCGTGAAGCATGAATCATCGATGCCTCCTTTCTTACGAATGATCATTGTGGATTAAATAATGTTGTACCTCTCTATGTTATTATTCTTGTTTAGAGTACCCAAACATTATATATTAACTATAATGGATTTAAACGTAGACTGATCCGTTTATTATTTATATAATACTCGGGTCAGACCGAGACATTACAGGTGCAGGGACACAGAGACCAATTGGTAATTTACTGGGTTTAGAGGAGTATAGTAATCCATTGAATTATTTATTTTCATGTATTGAATAGAATGAGGTGTATGTTTTGGTGTGTTATAAGTTAATGTGTATGAAACATTAAATATTATATTTATTATATTTTATCGCTGCTACTGACTCTGTGATCTCTGTATTTCTGTACATCATGTATTGTTCTGTCTTGGAGGCACACGTGTAATTGTTTTGTACCGACATTGAGTACGTAAAGGTAAGTGATATTTCAAAAATTTCAATACGTACCAGTGTTAGTCCAAGAAATTTTGCACGTGTGTGCCCCCACAACCTTATTCTTTGTATTATCTGACGGTGTTACTTAGTAATACTCTTGGATAATATGGGTATAGAGGTGGGGCGTTACATTTATATTCATTATATACAATATTTGTTGGATTTGTCCCTTTGTATTGGATAAGTTACGAACACAATGACAAAATTAAATCTCGTACGTCATTTCATTTTAAATGGTTCTCAAATTTTTGAAAGCACTTCTTTATGTTCCACGTGTACACACAATTGTGTATTGTTTAGGGAACTAAAGGGAAGAGCTACCGAATTTTTTTTGAATCATTTAAATTGAAATGATTTACGCGATTTAATTACATTATTGTATTTGTAATGAGAGGTAGGATGACCCACCAGTAAATGATCAATTAACATAACATGCATTCAACAACAAAATTGTTTTAATAAATTGCCAATGCAAATTTTATCATCATTAATACGTAAAAGAAATGTTTTCATTAAAATACAAACTTAGCTTTCGAGCTTTCCGAATGAAAATAGATATTAATATTTATCATGATTAGAATGCGATTTTGTGATCACATATATCAACTATAAGGGAATTTTGAGAATTTAATGATCGGACACAAAAATTGTGAATCTATTTCAACTATTAACAGTGACAAAAATAATAAAAATGGTTGTCTACTTAGAAAATGTATTTTCATCTAGTTAAAAAAATGGACTTTCATCTACTTAACTAAACTTTATACTATATGCCCTTTTTGGTTTTACATTATTTTATCATACTATTTAATTTTATATGTACTTAGGAGAAATAGACGATTATTTTAATGATTGAAGCTGGATGTACAAATGAAGAAAAACTAATGGCACAATAAACAAACAATTTATTAATGGTGTCGGCGTATTTATTGATTTCGCTTTAAGTAACAATGGAAACGACGCCAAAATCTGTTGTCCATGTAGTAGATGCAAGTTATTAAAACATTTGATACCGCAAATGATTAGATTTCATTTGCGTCAGCACGATTCTGTGCCGAACTATTTGGTTTGGGATCGTCATGGAGAATCGTTAGCATCTACTTCTATACAAGTTGATGAGGTAGTGAATAATGAAATTGCTACGACGAATCTCGTAAAACAAATGGTTGAAGATACTGCATGTTCAATGTTCTCAGTTCAACAATTTAATGATGACGAGGGTAATTATGAAGAAGAACCAAATATTGAAGCTAAAAAAATATGATTTATTAGATGCCGCGTAAAAGCCCCTTTGGGAAGGTTGTGAAAGCGGAACTCAATTATCAATAACTGCTGAATGCATTGCGATGAAATATAAATACAACCTTATAGAAGCTGGATTTACAGCTGTTGTACAAGCTGCGAAGAGGCATATGCCTCCCAATAATTTAATGTGCGAAAATCATTATGAAGTAACAAAAAAATAATGTCGGCCTTTGGTTTACCGTATCAAAAAATAGATACATGTCTAAAGGGTTGCATGCTATTTTGGAAGAAAGACATCAACCTTAAGAATTGTGAAATATATAATTTGAAAAGATACAAACTAAGAAAGAAAAAGGTAAAGGAAGTCCCGTATAAACGTATTCATTATTTACCTATTATTCCTAGACTTCAAAGGTTATATGCATCTTCTGTAATCGCCTAACATATGAGATGGCACAGTGTGAGAACACAGGAAGAATGTACATTAACACACCCATCTGTTGGAAAAGCATGGAAGCATTTTGACCAAAAGTATCCCGATTTTGCATTTGAGAGTCATAATGTTAGACTTGGTTTATGTATGGATGGATTTTCACCATTTTCTCAATTTGGTTCTAATTTTTTGTCCTGACTTATAATTGTCATACCTTATAATTTACCTCAGTGGATGTGTATGAAAACTCCTTATATGTGTCTTACAATTGTCGTCCCTGGTCCTGATGATCCGACACAAGGAATCGATATTTATTTACAACCTTTGATTGAAGAATTTAAAAAAATGCGGTACGAAGGGGTAGAAACATATGATATTTTGCAAAAAAAGAACTTTCGCATGCATGCTTCTCTGTTGTGGAAAATTAGCGATTTTCCTGCATGTGCAATGCTTTTAGGTTGGAGAAGGCTGGTCGTCTAGCTTGTACGTACTACATGGAAGAAACAAGACCATTTTCTTTACATATTGAAAAGAAAATTTCATGGTTTGACTGTCATAGATGTTTTCTTTATATTCATCATCCTTTTAGAAGAGATAAGATTTTTTTTATATAGTTAATAGGCATGAAACTATGAGACCACCTAAAATATGGAGAAGTGAAGAAATTTTGAACTTGTACAAGATTATCCAAAGATTCATGAAACCGGAGTACGGACAGAAATTCAAGGTAAATCAACGATTCATAATTAGTGGAAAAAAAACATATTTTGGGAGTTGCCTTATTGGAAAGATCTCCTGATTCGTCATAATATTGACGTGATGCATAATGAGAAAAACGTGTTTGACAATATATTTAATACAATTTTGAATGTCAAAGGGAAGACGAAATATGATTTGAAATTAAGACGTGATATCGAAGTAATATGTAATTTTCCCGAGCTTCATATAAAGCCAAAGGACACCAAAAAATCGAAAGTGTGCTATGAACTGGACAGTAATCAAGTTAAATATTTCTAAAATGGATGGAAGGATTAAGATTCTCAGATGGTATATCTTCCAATCTTCATAGATGTGTCGACTATAAAAACAATAAACTTAGCAGGATGAAAAACCACGACTGTCATGTTATGATGAAAAAATTATTGCCCGTCGCTTTTAAAGAACTGTTGCCCGTAAAAGTTTGAACTGTTGTAACAGAACTTTGTTTGTTCTATAAAGAGCTTTGTTCTATTACATTAAAAATTGATCATCTACGTATACTAGAGGAAGAAATCTCTATATTGCTCTGCAAACTAGAAAATATATTTCCTCCAGTTTTTTCAATGTTATTCCTATTCATCTTTCATTAGAAGCACTTCTTCGAGGGCCTGGTCAATACAGATGGATGTATCCATCTGAAAGGTACATTAATATTTAGTTAATTAAATATTGGTTAATGAAATGTATAAAAATAATAATTTACAATAATTCTAAATAGGTATTTAAATCATCTAAAGAAAAAAGTGAGGCAGACAGCTCGAATTGAAGGTTCTATTTGTAAATCATGCATCGAAGAAGAAGCTTCGTTTTTCTCTCTCATTATTTTAGTGATCATGTGAACATATCATTTGCAATGCACGTAATGATGAAGGCGTTGATCAAGATGACTATCAAGCGACTTTATTTATTTTAAAAAAACATGGTCGGCCTTTTGGTAGATGTGCGAAAGAATGGCTGAATGAGAGAGATTATAATGCAACACACACACACATATTTTTCTCAATTGCACCGAAGTTGCACCATTCGCTAGGTAATGAACTTATACATACATACATACATACATATATATATATATATATATATATATATATATATATACATGTACTGTATCTTTAATTATATATTATCCTATAATTGCAGCATTTATGTATCACCGTATCCAAATGGCGATATCAGCATAGAATTCGCTAGTTCGTTTGCTAGTTATGTTTTTGATCTGTTGTGGATGAAGGATTAAAACATTTGGCAATGAGACCAAAAATAAATGTCAAGACATATCTAATATTCTTTGTCAATGGATATAAATTTAGCACTAAAGAATATGGTGTTGAAAATTTAACTGACAATAGCGGTGTATTTGTTAAAGATAGTGATGATCGAAATGGCCATACACACGATTTTCATGCCGTGCTAACCCAGATTCTGCAATTGACATATTTCACACGACCCGCGGAAGAAGTATTTTTGTTTAAATGCAACTGGTTCAACAACACTCCAGGTTCTGGAATCAACGTGCACCCAAAATATAATCTTATAGAAGTAAGGCATACTTCCCGTTATTATAAGTATGATCCTTTTGTACTTTCCAAACAAGCTCTTCAGGTATATTACGCTCCTTGTCCATCTATAAGAAGGGACAAAATAGATTGGTGGCCTATTTTTTTTTAAAAAGTAAGGTTTACATTTAATGGACGTAATATTCCAGACGACCAAGCTTGTCAAGCAGATGTCGAGGAAAATAGAGGAATAGTAATAATAGACGATCAAACAGATTTTGGACCTCTAAACGATGACTCGAATGCATTAATTGAAGTATTTGAGACTACAAATGAACCATATATAGAGGAAGAAATACAGCCAGAATCTGAAAATGACGAGGGCTAACCAATAATCCTCATTTTAAAAAGGTAATTTTATGTTATGTTATGTATAGTAAGCTAGACATCGCATCGTGAGAATCAAAATCATATTTATTTTTATGTTATGCCTAAGTAACATATTTTTATTTCTATTAACAAGTAGGAAAGACTACGATTCTTTTTTTTATATTAACATATTTTTATAGGTATTTCTTATGTTATCTAACAAGTAACATATCATAAATAAAAAAATGTGTTATGTCATGTCATCTAGTAACATAAAGAATCATAGTCTTTCCTACTTTTTTTACTTATCATCTAGTGTGTTATTTATGTTATGTCATGTCATATTATTTATATCGCATAGTACTCATATGTTATCACATACTATTTGTTTTAACATAGCTCGTTCATGTTATGTTATGTTGTTTCCTGTAACAGGTACGACGTCACAAGATCCTGCAGGTGGCGATGGTAGTGGTCCATCGCAGGGGCTAGCCCGTCCTCCGGTGTGGCTTATGCCAAAAGCCAACAAAGGTTAAGTATTAATAAGTTTCTAGTATAAATTTAATTTTTGTACAATAAATTATATACATTGTTGTTCCAGTAGTCATGAAATGTTTTTTTTGTTTAACACAGGGGTTTTGAGTTGGAGACTTCGAACACATTCTTGTCTACATCAAGATGCGCTTATCAGACTCGTATGACTGGATGTTAGCCCATGTGGACGTCGATACATGCCCCAGTCAAGGAGACAATATGGCAAGATTTTGTGGTATGTATGTGTGATATGTCCTTTATTACATTAAGTAGTCATGCTCCTATTTGATCAGTTCATATTTATGCTATTTTAAAAAAAATGCAGGGAGCCGTCGATCTACGGGAGACAGATATGGAGCTCGTCAAGCGCCACCGGAACAACAAAGTGGCAAAAAATTACAGAGTGACGATGAACAACATAAAATTAGGTGGGAAAAAACTGGAATGGATGGGCGATAAGGTATGGGATGACCTATATACTTATTGGAATTGTAATGAGGATTTTTAGGTAAATTTACTGCATATTTAATTTAAATTGTTTTATTTAATTAATATATAATTTAGAATAAATTTTTTTTTTGTAAATTTAAATGTATAGGCCAAGTCCGTGAGAAATGCGACAAACAGGAGTAAGAATTCGGTTACGCATCACGATGGGTCCAAGTCGTTTCAACACGATCGCGAGGACCTGGTATATTTATTAATTACATAGTTAGAGATTTTAATTTATCTGTTGTCAAAATTAATAGTTGATTTAACTTTAAGTTTTAATTTACATGTGTATATATATATATATATGCTTATTTCAGGAGAAATAGCGTGGTGATCCTGTGTCGTACTGAGATGTATTTGAGCATACACATGCATTGAGTCAGGTTGACGACACATGCTCAGTTTCCTACTCTTGGGACCAGGATGCCAAGGCACGTCAGGCATGTGTAAGTATAACATAGTTAAGTTAAAGTTATAATTTAATTAAAATAGTTTGTCTAAATTCAATTGTTTTTTTAATAGAAGAAATTTCAGGAACAAAGCACGCAGATGCTTCAATCTAGTGGGAGGATTGAGTTGACTAAGGCGGTTGAGGATAGGATTTTTGTACTGTCATGGATCCACCTACCTGGAATAGACCATATGTTTTTGGCAATCTAGAAGTATAGAAACTAAAATTTATAATAAAAAAAGAATTTTATCAGATTGTTATTCTGAAATACTAAAAATATAATATGAACTTGTATATCATCATATTATATAGTCCACATTGGCTTGAAAGTCGGTGAAAAGAAATGTAAGAGCAATTTAATAATTTCCGATGGCGATTTAAATGCTGAATATTGGTAGAATAGTGAAATAAAATATAGTTCATTTAATTAAGTTAATTTATAAGGTATGGAATAACTAGCATATGCCTTTATTGATGTGTATAGAGTAGCATATAATTTCCACTAATAAACACTATAACGTAATGAGTACTATAAATAAGATAACTACACAATAAAGAAATGAATCATTTTAGTTTTAACGAATAGTACAAATCAAGAAGTGAATAACTTTATTTCTAATACTATTATATGAAACAAAACAGAAGTGTTCAAATATATGTGAATTTACCCAAGTGTTCAATTATATGTGCTATTATAAAATACTAAAAATCTAAAATTATATACAAGTTCAGACATCTGAACAGATGTACCAGAGGGCTCAAGACAAGGAGGAGATCGCACAGCTCTGAGTTCAGATTGCAGAGCTTCACAAGCGTGATCGTCGCCGCGAAGAGCAAATGGAGTTGCTTAACCAACAGCTGGCGGAGTCCATTATTTAGCACAGTACGCCACCTTCATCTTCTGGTGAGAGAGTTGAGGTTAGTCATGTTATGCTATATATGCTTTGAGGGTTGGTGAGGCTTGATACATTTATGATGTTTGTATATATGAATTGTGTTGGTGATGGTGTTTTGGACACGGTGTTGGATGTTTTGATGGTGATGGTTTAGACATGTTGTTGGATGTTTTTTTGGTGATGGTTTGGACATGGGTGTATATATTGGGTTGTTTTTATGTAAATATTGGTTTATGGTATGTGTTTTGTATTTGGTTATAGTATAATATTGTGTTTTGGTGTATGTATGATTGATATGAGATTTATATGCTCGAAATGGAGCAATTTTGATGATTTATATACTGTGTGTGGCTAGAAGTGCTCTGTTTCAAATCTGTAAAAAAAAAACCCTAGATTTTCAATGATAAACAATGTCAGTCAACGACTTATAGGTCACCGTATTTCAGTGTCTTCCAACGGCAATCAATGGCTAGTTTCAACGGTTTCCAACATTTTCCCGCGTTTATCTAGCTAGAAATAAAAGCTATGTGGCCAAGTTACCCAGTTGGAGGCCATTGTAAAATAAGCGTTGATTGCATTGGAATTGTAGGAAACCGTTGATCTGTATACCAAAGAACACACCAATGCCTTTCAACGGCTATACCAACGGCCGCCAATGGCTCCTGTCCATTGGTATACACTGTTGCCCTTGAAGTGGTGTATGTGTGTTGAAAGTGGAGGAAAGGGGGAGGTTAAGGATCCACTACCCATTTGAGTCTGAATTGCCTGAATCTGGTTACGTAATTGAACTTGAATTAATTGGTATCTATCTGCACAAATTATATATAGATACATATGATGATGCCACCAGGATTTTGGGTTGGTGAGGTCAAGATGTAGAAAATAATCAAGGTTTTAAAGGCAATCGCCAACAGAATATTTTTTTTCCAACCTTATTAATCTTATTAAGCGTTTTAAAAATGAATCGCTAATGTTAGAATAAAAATTTAACAATATCAAGTACCAAAAAAACTATTTTGAACTTACTTGATTGTATACAAATTCAATTTTGATAGCCTTTTTTCTAGTTTTAAACAATGATTCAAATAAGTGTTCAATACTATAGAATGAATATAACTGGCATATTAGTTACACATAATACGTCGCTGAATCTTTTGTAGACGGCAAAATATGTCATAAACACCCAAGATTCTCAATTGCTTAAGAATTATAGCTTCATGCGGAAAAGTAAGTGCGGAAAGCAGTAAATAACATAATAAATTTATTGTGGTTCGGGCTTGTGAGAGGCCTGCGTCCACTTTGAAAGAGTCGTTGGAATATCATAAATAACAAAGAGTTAAAAGGTTGAGGCTATCTGAAACACCCCACCCTCCATTAAGGTCACTCACAAAGGGAATGCCTTAACTTTGGTGGAGGTTTGTAAGTAAAAGTCACAGATAAAACACAAGACAGATATAAACACATATATATAAGCAGCAGAAAAACAACAGACTTTTTATTTCATAAATACGTGTTCATACAAAACATTTCCATAACTGTCACATAACAACTTCCAAAACATTACATCGCCATTTCTGTCATGGTTATTAAATAAAGAAGCATAAAACATAATTAAAACTGCATAAATCCCCATGATTGTGTCCAACAGCCATAGCCAAAGCAAGAGAGTCCAAACCGTACATCTACTATCTTGAAGCTTTCAAAGAGCCCGACTAAACTGGGTTGTTTCCTCCTTGTGGACCTAGGAGGGGGGGAGGGGGAGGGGAAACGGAAGAAAAGAAGACGAGAGAAAATAGGGTCAGACATAAAGCCTGGTAAGTCTAATGACTCTTCAGTATGAGAATAAGAATAAGGGCATGATAGGTATAAACTGGAAACAGGAAAGTATCATAAACTAAGATAGAGTAGTTTTGAAACGAATATACTATCGCACCCCACACTATATCTCTGCACCTACATGCATTAGTTCTAAACTGGCACCCCATACTGAGGGTGAAGTGATCCCCTTTTTCTAAAGATCGGCTCCTACTCGCATAATTACATATGTCTTACGACCCCCAAAGATTGTAGATACCTATGTTGGCCCCACCATGGGGTGTATCAAGTCCCATTGTGACGGCCCGACACAATACTAGAATGCATAGGTTATACTACTGGTGCCTCCAGTTCCTTGTTTGTCTGCTCCGAAGTGTGTGCATGCCCGCACTCCGTTAGAAACCACACTGTTGCACCCACCGCCGTCGCTTTGACCGCTTACAATCAGCCCAGTAATCGTGCCCTACCCTGCCTAGTTTCAGGGTACCATGATACCTAATTGGGTTACTGCTGAAATGGGTCCCCGTCACTAGGGTTTTCAAGTCAAACATATTAAGTGGTTAAGTGTCTGTATTTACCTAGCCCCACCCATCAGTTTAATTAACATGTTGAATTGGTTAAGTGTTTTAGTTAACTTAACCCTACCATCCTGACTTGTCTGTCCTTAGCTTTTTAAAGCACCGACCACTCACATTAGATAGATATTGTTACGGTTACTGCATGTACTGGTCGGTTCCGGCCAGATTTACACCGTAACTCAGTCTAACCTCGGGTCCTTATTGGGCTCAATGCTTAATCACCCACATTGGATAGGTATTGTTGTGACTACTGGACAGCCGGCGGGTCCGGGCAGGTTTACATCACAACTCAATCCAACCTCGTGTTAAGCATATTCGTATTTTCTAAATTTACATATTTGTCTTTATTACTTGTTATATGTAAATTTGTCAACAATTAAATGTTATGGCCCACATTCCAAGTTTAACATTTTTGGTATAAGAATTTATACCGTTTAAATGCCACCAATTTTGGCATGTGACAAATATGCCAATTTCATATATTTTTAAATTTTCCCAACGTTACCCCGTCTAAATATTAGGCTAACAATCTTAGCCTAATTTTACGTTCGCATGATTTTCAACATATAATATTAGGCTAAAAACTTAGCCTAATTTAGCGTACACAAAATCGGCATAAGGAAGTTCATTAACATAAACATGACATAGGTGTAAACTTGGCATTTTTGGCATAATCAATATGAACATCATAGGTGTGAACTTGCAAAATTGCCAACATGAATGTCATAGGTGTGAACTTGCAAAAATAGTCAATATGTATATGTGTGTGTGTATATATATATATATATATATATATATATATATGTGAATTTGCAACATAGCCTAAATCAACTTACATATATATGAATTTGCATTGAAATAAGGTTCTAACCAAATAGGTGTCACATGAATTAACATATGATTTAGACAACATAAGCCTAAACATGTTTTGGATCTAGGCATAACATCGAACATCACTAGCATATGACAAGAATATGACATTTTCATAAGTATGTATAACTTTATGACAAGGGTGTGAACTAGATCCAATCGCATATCTAACTACAACATGATACATGTACTAAAGTGGATCTTGATATGGATCCAATTAGGAACTTGCTACTTTTGTATAAACATAGGAGCATGTATATGAACATAACCATTTAGGCATAAAGGTTCTAGCATAAAGTATATACATGAGGTTCTAATCACAAACGACCTATATAATCACATAAACATGAACTATACAACTTGCTTGTGATGTTGTCGTCATTCTAAAAGTACAATAAGATCAACATCAATCTTAATTATACCACAAACATCCCAATTTCATTCACAACACAATCATTTCAACACATAGATATGAATTAACATCGTCGTTACATAATAGCACAATTCCACTTCCAATTTACATCTAATCAAGTCATAGTTTTTATTCTCATCGGAAAAATCACTATACTAACAACGAACGACGAACTTGAATTCTGGATTCTGAGTTCTGAATTTGATATGCTTTCCTTTGGGTAGACTAACGTTGTTTTGATTCGTGTTTTACTTTAGTATTGGCTTGTCTCTAAGCTTTCTAACTGACAGCCACTCCTAGTTTCTTTCCAGCAGCATGGTAGCTCTAGTACTATATTATTTGTGTGAATTTAGGTTTAGTCTTGAGTTGTATTTATAGAATTTTAAACTGATTAGAGCCATCGATGAAGCTAGAGTGAATCCAGACCATCCATCTCAAGAGAAGCCAATCAGAAGGTGACATGTAAGCCCTAGTGACACAGCCAAGCCTCAGAAATCGACCAGAACCCGACCAGGCCAGCCAGAGCCTGACCAAGCAGGTTTCTGGCCTGGGCGCACTTGGCAGGTGCGCTAGTGCAAATTTGTAATGGCGCACTTCCCAAGTGCGCCAGTGCAATTTTGTTCTGGCGCACTTCCCAAGTGCGCCAGTGCATTCTGACCCGTTTCTGGTTTTTCTGCCCAACTTCGTTCGTCCATATCTTCTTCATACGGTATCCGTTTTACACAAACTCGGACTCTGTCTCAAGCAGAATTCCGAGACGAACGCAATGACGTAACCCATTTCCCTTAATTCCGCCATTTAGAATTAATTATACTTTAATTTGTTAAGTTACAGTTAACAGAAAATTCGGGGTGTTACATTCTCCCCTCCTTAAAGGATTTCGTCCCCGAAATCTTCAAGTCTAGGAGAACTTAGGTCCTAACATCCAATCGTCCATCTACTCAACCAACAAACGCAAGCGTCCATTGTCCTTAAAAGACTTCTAATGCTTTATGATTATATGAACAGTGTGTGTATATGTCCTTAACTAATGCAAAATCAGGCGGTCTACTGATCCAGTTGACCTCCTTAATGCAAATCATGTAAGTGTCATGAATCCATCATGTATGCAAATTTGTCCTTACTCATAATTCTACATGAGTGCGCAACTGTCAATACAAATGCAACATCCATATGACAACATATCAAGTTTCAACCACATACAAATATGGATACATATATGCATATGCAGTATGAAGTGACTGAGCCGATCTAAAACCTAGGTTGTGTGTGTATATATGCATCCACGAGCAACCACTAGCAACCACTTGCAACCACTTGTAGCCATTAACATAACATGTTTCAAATACATGTTTACATCCAAAAGGGTTTCTACCTAAGGATAATGGATCATATCGAGGAGATATACCTAAAAAGATAGATACAAGCACAACTTAAGGAAAAAGAGAGGTCAAAGATGTACCCTCAAAAAGAAAAGGGTAGGCCGCGCGTATACTGTCCTCAGTTTCCCAAGTCGCATCTTCCTCGACATCGCTCCACTAAACCTTAACGAGCTTGACTTCGCGGTTGCGTAGATTTTTCACTTCAGTTCCTACGATTTGAGTTGGAACTCTCCTCATAGTTGCTTCGCGTTTCACTTTGGCTTCTTCTAGAATGCTTGGCTCCACCACTTGCGCAGATTCATGTAGACATTTCTGGAGATGAGAAACGTGAAAGACGTTGTGAATTCCAGCCAATCTTTCAGGAAGCTCTACTCTATAAGCCATTTTCCCAATCTTCTCGATGATAGGGAATGGTCCTACAAATCTTGGTGCTAGATTTCCTGCGGATCCAAAGTGAACGACGTTCCTTAAAAATACCTTAAGGAAAACCCTGTCCCCAACCTCAAACTCAAGGTCGGTCCTTCTTTTGTCGACGTAGGATTTCTGTCTGTCTTGGGCCGTCTTCATTCTCCTTTGTATCAAGTCCAATTTTTCTGAAGTCTCTCTAATCATGTCTGGCCCAAGTATAATCTTGTCAGTAGACTCCCACCAACAAGTTGGTGATCGGCAAGGTCTTGCATACAAAGCTTCGAAGGGTACCATACCGATGGTGGCTTGGTAACTGTTATTATAGGCGAATTCCACTAAAGGAAGGTGATCCTCCCAAGTCCCTCCGAAGTCAAGAATGCATAGTCTTAGAAAATCTTCTAGTACTCTATTCACCCTTTCTGTTTGACCATCAGTTTGGGGGTGATAGGCCGTGCTCAAGCATAACTGTGTCCCGACAGCTTCTTGCAGACTCCGCCAAAATTCGCTCGTGAAGATGGGGTCTCTGTCACTCACTATGCTGGAGGGTATTCCATGGAGTCGAACTATTTCCTTGAGATAAAGAGAAGCTAGAGATGAGGCAGTTCTTCTACTCTTGATAGGTATAAAGTGGGCGCTTTTAGTAAGCCTGTCCACTATCACCCAAATGCTAGTATTGCCTCTTCTTGACTTAGGCAACCCGTCAATGAAGTCCATTGAAATGCTATCCCACTTCCATTGTGGGACTTCTAGAGGATGAAGCAGTCCTCCAGGCTTCTTTTGTTCTGCCTTGTTGGCATGTCACGCACTTAGAAACGAAATCTGCCACGTCCTTTTTCATGCCACTCCAATAGAAAACTCTCTTTTCGTCCTTGTACATCTTGTCTCCTTCTGGGTGTATTGTCATCTTGGAATGGTGTGCCTCCTCGAGAACTTTCTTCACTAAATCCCTAGCTTGCGGGACACATAGCCTTCCATCCCGTCTCAGCCAACCCTTATCATCGATGGAGTACCTATTGAGGTGACAAGAAGTTTCACCCCTAATTAGTTTATCAATCACATCCATAAGCTGAGGGTCTTCACATTGTGCAACCCCTATCGAGTCTAAAAGAGTGGGCCGCACTTCTAGGGATGCCAATAAACCAGGTATAAAATCTGAGGAGAGCCTAAAGTCAAAACTGGCTATATACTCCAAGCTTTGCCTTTCTACAAAGAGAGGGCTTAGGGTCAGCTTCTTTCTGCTCAATGCGTCTGCTACTACGTTGCCTTTGCCAGGAGTATAGGAAATTTCAAAGTCATACGAGGCAAAGAACTCCATCCACCTTTGCTGCCTCAAGTTAAGATCTTTCTGCGAGAAAAGATACTTCAACGATTTATGGTCAGTATATAATTCGAACTTCTCACCTAGGAGATAATGGCGCCAAGACTTAAGCGCAAAGACGATGGCGGCCAACTCAAGATCGTGGGTTGGGTAGTTCTTTTCATGCACTTTCAATTGTCTTCCACCATAAGCTACTACCCTCCCTTTTTGCATCAGAACAGCGCCTAGCCCCGTACCACAAGCATCCGTATATAATGTGCACATTTTGCTTCCATCCGGCAAAGTCAGAACTGGGGCTGTTGTGAGAGTCCTTTTTAATCGTTGGAAAGCAAACTCGCAATCCAAATCCCAAGTGAACGCCAGATTCTTCTTTGTTAGCCTTGTGAGTGGAGCTGAGATTTTCGCGAAATACCTAATGAACTTTCGGTAAAAACCGGCTAGCCCAAGAAAGCTTCGGACTTCGGTTGAATTTCTTGGTGTCTTCCAATCTTGCACTGCCACCACTTTCGCGGGGTCTACAACTAACCCCTCTTTGGACACTATATGTCCAAGAAATCTTACTTCTTCTCTCCAAAAGTGGCACTTGGAGAATTTGGCTTTTAGCTAATGAACTCGAAGAGTTTCCATGATCTCCTTCACATGCTGAGCATGTTCTTCCTCATTCTATGAGAAGATCAAAATATCGTCTACGAAGACCACCACGAACTTATTGAGGAATTCTCTGAACACCCTGCTCATTAGGTCTATGAAATAAGCAGGTGCGTTTGTCAAGCCGAAAGGCATGACAAGCCACTCAAAGAAACAGTCTAGGGTTCTGAACGCCGTTTTATCAATGCTATCTTCAGCTATCCTTAGCTGATGGAACCCAGTAGCCAGATCAAGTTGGGAGAAGACCGACGCACCTACAAGCTGATCAACCAAATCGTCTATTCGGGGAAGCGGGTGTCTATTCTTTTTAGTCAGCTTTTTTAGCTCCCTATAGTCCACACAAAGACGTAGTGAACCATCTGCTTTGGTGGCGAACACCACTGGAGCACCCCATTCCGAGATACTCCTTCTTATATACCCCTTCTCGAGAAGCTCCTTAACTTGCTTACTGATCTCCTTTCTCTCCTTAGGAGCCATGTGTCTAACAGGAAAAGCTACGGGCTTTGCATTATCCACAAGATATATGCGGAAGTCTATTCCCCGCTTCGGAGGTAAGCCTTTCACCTCTTCAAAGACATACGGATATTCCCGGACTACTCTAACCGACTGCAAATTCTCAACAGAAGCGTCAAGCGACTCTAGATAACTAAGCATAACAACATTCAAGGGATTACAAGAAATTTCTAGAGTGTTACCGAGCCGAGTCAAGAGCCTAACCACTCTTTTCTCACAATCAAGAATGGCACCATTACTGGATAACCAGTCCATGCCTAAGATCAGCCCATATCCTGAGAAGCCCAAAACAAAGGCACTACATCTAAATTCAATACTTAGAATAGAGATTTTCAAATCCAAGCAAACCATCGACAAATAAGCCGAGCCCCAATTGGATTTGAAACAACCAAGGGATCTTCTATCATACTAGTATCTAGGTGCAGAGATTCTACTAAAGCAGAAGAAATAAAGGAGTGTGATGCCCCAGAATCAAAGAGAGTGCGAACTGGATGATCATAAAGATACACTAAGCTTTCTACAGAAATATTTCTACCTAGGGTTCTCAAGATAGGATTGAGAAGATAAGCAGGATAAAGCAAAGCATCTAGGAGAAGAAGCTAAAAATGTACCCCCAGAAGGTCCTGCTTGCGGACCTTGCCCTTGCTTCTTAGGGCAGTTGTTGCTGATATGTCCAGTATCACCACACTGAAAGCATGCTCCCATCTTCATCTTCTTCTTTCTACAATCCTGGACTATACGCCCAACAATGACACAGAAATAACATTTCCTTTTCTCACGTGCATTGTTATTATTGTTGTGTTCCTTTCCCCCTTGACTATTATCCGTCTTCTTGTTCTGCGATTCTTCCGCTTGCTGTTTCATGTAGAGGAGGAGGAGTAAAACCGTCTGTAGCTGGGGGGTAAGGTCCCCAGACATGCTGAAACGAAAAGGAAAGATTCAAGACAAAAGGATAGAGAGATAGTGCGTATGGCTTTGGGGGAATATGCCTTTTAAAAACAATGCTTTTTCTTGAAAAAAAAATACTTCTTTAAACTTCTTTTTGAAAATAGTTTCAAAAATTTTCGTCTGGTCTGGTAAATCTAGGCTCTGATACCAAGTGAAACATCCCACCCTCCATTAAGGTCACTCACAAATGGAATGCCTTAACTTTGGTGGAGGCTTGTAAGTAAAAGTCATAGATAAAACACAAGATAGATATAAACACATATATATAAGCAGCAGAAAAACAACAGACTTTTTATTTCATAAATACGCGTTCATACAAAACATTTCCATAACTGTCACATAACAACTTCCAAAACATTACATCATCATTTCTGTCTTGGTTATTAAATAAAGAAGCATAAAACATAATTAAACTGAATAAATCCCCGTGATTGTGTCCAATAGCTATAGCCAAAGCAAGAGAGTCCAAACCGTACATCTACTTTCTTGAAGCCTGCAAAGAGTCTGACTAAGCTGGGTTGTTTCCTCCCTGTGGACCTAGGGGGGGGGGAAGGAAGAAAAGGAGACGAAAGAAAATAGGGTCAGACATAAAGCCTGGTAAGTCTAGTGACTCTTCAGTATGATAATAAGAATAAGGGCATGATAGGTATAAACTGGAAACATGAAAGTATCATAAACTAAGATAGAGTAGTTTTGAAACGAATATACTATCGCACCCCACACTATATCTCTGCATCTACATGCATTAGTTCTAAACTGGCACCCCATGTTGAGGGTGAAGTGATCCCCTTTTTCTAAAGATCGACTCCTACTCGCATAATTACATGTGTCTTACGACCCCTAAAGATTGTAGATACCTATGCTGGTCCCACCATGGGGTGTATCAAGTCCCATGGTGGCGGCCCAACACAATACTAGAATGCGTAGGTTATACTACTGGTGCCCCCAGTGCCCTGTTTCTCTGCTCCGAAGTGTGTGCACGCCCGCACTCCGTTAGAACCCACACTGTTGCACCCACCGCCGTCGCTTTGACCGCTTACAATCAGCCCAGTAATCGTGCCCCACCCTACCTAGTTTCAGGGTACCATGATACCTAATTGGGTTACTGCTGAAATGGGTCCCCGTCACTAGGGTTTCCTAGTCAAACATGTTAAGTGGTTAAGTGTCTGTATTTACCTAACCCCACCCATCAGTTTAATTAACATGTTGAATTGGTTAAGTATTTTAGTTAACTTAACTCTACCATCCTGACTTGTCTGTCCTTAGCTTTTTAAAGCACCGACCACTCACATTAGATAGATATTGTTACGGTTACTGGATGTGCCGGTCGGTTCCGGGAAGATTTATACCGTAACTCAGTCTAACCTCGGGTCCTTATTGGGCTCAATGCTTAATCACCCACATTGGATAGGTATTGTTGTGACTACTGGACAACCGGGCGGGTCCGGGCAGGTTTACAACACAACTCAATCCAACCTCGTGTTAAGCATATTCGTATTTTCTAAATTGACATATTTGTCTTTATTACTTGTTATATGTAAATTTATCAACAATTAAATGTTATGGCCCACATTCCAAGTTTAACATTTTTGGTATAAGAATTTATACCGTTTAAATGCCACCAATTTTGACATGTGACAAACATGCCAATTTCATATATTTTTAAATTTTCCCAAAGTTACCCCATCTAAATATTAGGCTAACAATCTTAGCCTAATTTTACGTTTGCATTATTTTCAACATAAAATATTAGGCTAAAAACTTAGCCTAATTTAGCGTACACAAAATTGGCATAAGGAAGTTCATTGACATAAACATGACATAGGTGTAAACTTGGCATTTTTGGCATAATCAATATGAACATCATAGGTGTGAACTTGCAAAATAGCCAACATGAATGTCATAGGTGTGAACTTGCAAAATAGTCAATATATATATATATGTGAACTTGCAACATAGCCTAAATCAACTTACATATATGTGAATTTGCATTGAAATAATGGTCTAACCAAATAGATGTCACATGAATTAGCATATTATTTAGACAACATAAGCCTAAACATGTTTTTTATCTAGGCATAACATCAAACATCACTAGCATATGACAAGAATATGACATTTTCATAAGTATGTATAACTTTATGACAAGGGTGTGAACTAGATCCAATCGCATATCTAACTACAACATGAAACATATACTAAAGTGGATCTTGACATGGATCCAATTAGGAACTTGCAACTTTTGTATTAACATAGGAGCATGTATATGAACATAACCATTTAGGCATAAAGGTTCTAGCATAAAGTATATACATGAGGTTCTAATCACAAACGACCTATATAATCACATAAACATGAACTATACAACTTGCTTGTGATGTTGTTGTCATTCTAAAAGTATAATAGGATCAACATCAATCTTAATTATACCACAAACATCCCAATTTCATTCACAACACAATCATTTCAATACATAGATATGAATTAACATCGTCGTTACATAATAGCACAATTCCACTTCCAATTTACATCGAATCAAGTCTTAGTTTTTATTCTCATCGGAAAAATCACTATACTTGCAAAAAACGACGAACTTGAATTCTGGATTCTGAGTTCTGAATTTGATATGCTTTCCTTTGGGTAGACTAACGTTGTTTTGATTCGTGTTTTACTTTAGTATTGGCTTGTCTCTAAGCTTTCTAACTGACGGCCACTCCTAGTTTCTTTCCAGCAGCATGGTGGCTCTAGTACTATATTATTTGTGTGAATTTAGGTTTAGTCTTGAGTTGTATTTATAGAATTTTAAACTGATTAGAGCTGTCGATGAAGCTAGAGTCAATCCAGACTATCCATCTCAAGAGAAGCCAATCAGAAGGTGACATGTAAGCCCTAGTGACACAGCCAAGCCTCAGAAATCGACCAGAACCCGACCAGGCCAGCCAGGGCCTGACCAAGCAGGTTTCTGGCCTGGGCGCACTTGGCACGTGCGCTAGTGCAAATTTGTACTGGCGCACTTCCCAAGTGCGCCAGTGCAATTTTGTTCTGGCGCACTTCCCAAGTGCGCCAGTGCATTCTGACCCATTTCTGGTTTATCTGCCCAACTTCGTTCGTCCATATCTTCTTCATACAATATCCGTTTTACGCAAACTCGGACTCTATCTCAAGCAGAATTCCGAGACGAACGCAATGGCATAACCCATTTCCCTTAATTACATCATTTAGAATTAATTATACTTTAATTTGTTAAGTTGCAGTTAACAGAAAATTCGGGGTGTTACACTATCTCATGATATCCCTTTACATACATTTATAAGTTATATGATGTCAAATTGTTGATTAGAAAAATGAAACTTTTGCCCTTCTTCTTTATCAAAGCATGAATGCCATTGAAGAGGCTACTTAGAGCTCTCAGGAGATGTCAAACCACAAAATTCCAACCCCTTTGAAGTGTGATCTTGAGGGGTATTTATAGTGGAGTGGTTAGGTGTGAGTAGGTAGGAGTAGGTAGAAGTGGGGGACCACACCTGTAACACCCCGTGTTTTCTGTTAACATTAAACTAACGAATTGAGGAATAATTAATTTTAAATGTGAGAATCAAGGGAAATGGGTTATGCCATTGTGTTCATCTTGGAATTCTGGTTGAGATAGAGTCCGAGTTTACGTAAATTGGACTTGGTATGAAGAAGTTATGGCTGTCGGAAGTTTCCAGAAATTCAAATTTAAATTCAAAAAGAATTCAGACTCAGAACTGGGCAGGGCGGGAAATTTTCCGCCCAAGGCCAGGTCGACCAGGGGGTCAACCTTAGTGTCGACCTCCCCTATACAGGTCGACCATAGTGTCGACATAGGGGTCGACCTCCCCCCCGGCAGATTTGAAAGATGACGATTTTGTGACTCAGTGCTGAGTCATTAGGGCTGAGGTGTCATTCTATCTTGACTGGATGGTCTTGATTGATTCTAGGTTAATCTAATGGCCTACATTAATCCTAATCTCTGTATAAACACATGTAGACTCAAACCCTAAAACCTAATCAACATTAGAACCATGACCGTCATGCTATCACCCCGCAACCTAGAGTAGCCGCCATCAACTAGAGGAAAAGTAAAGCTAATCAACTCAAATCAGCTCAAGTCTATAACAACATCTACAACGAATTTGTCTACTTCAAAGGCGAGCTAAATCAATTTCAGAACACAGATCCCATAACTCAAGACCTTCTTTGAGTTGTGAGTTCGATTTTTTTAATAAGATAATTAATAAGTTATTTAGGTTGAGTTATAATTTGGGTTATATGGCTATGTAAGTGTAACATTGGAAAAATGAGATATTTTGTGAATATATGCTAGTTGTTCATAATGATAGTTTTTGTTGTGGATCCCTTTGTATATGCCAAATCACCTATGTTCAACTTGATTCATGTTTGACATCATTTTATATGCAAGTTTGGGTGTAGATTATATGCTAGTTTCTATGTGAATTGTACACAAGTTTACATGTGAACCAAGTAAAAAGGACTATATGCAAGTTTAGGTATATATGCATGTTTACACCTTTAGATTTAGATCTATGACATATATAGTTTTATGCAAGTTTGTGACTATTGCCTATGCAAGTTTGGGTGAAAACCGTGTTCATACCTGCAAGTTCACACCTTTAGGTCTATGTTTAGATTCATGACAACACAAAGTTTATGCAAGATATGTTGTAATCTTTATTCGTAAGTTAGATCCATTTTGTGTGTTATGCAAATTTGCGACGTTCTTCCTTTTTATGTGAATAGACTAATTGCTAGTCTAATATATATATATATATATATATATATGCCATGATAAGCGAACGAACAACGTGGGGATGATGGGTGAAATATTGAATATACTCATATTGAGAATTGGCATGTAATGGCCTTAGAAGGCATACAATTAATTTGAGGCAATAATTGGTAAAATTTGTTATACCTGAAATAAATGGACATAATTTAAGTGACAATTATGGACATAAATATATTTGGAATTTATTTAGGGATATGAATCCACTTTGGGGTTAAATAAAGATATGTAATAATTAACCGCTTGAGACATGAGGTTAGACTCATTTTTGGTATAAGACTGCCCGGACCCGCTCGACAAATCCAGCAGCCACAAATGCCAGTCTAATGTGAGAGGTCAAAGGCACGAATTAAATGCGTAACAATTGTAAAGACACGAGGTTAGGCTCGTTTGTGGTGTAAGACTGCCCAGACCCGCCCGACAAATCTAGCAGCCACAAATGCCAGTCTATAGTGGGAGGTCTTTACAAGGTTACGGTTTTAATGAATAAAGAAACACTTAACCAGATAAACATGTGGTGGGACATGAGGGGGTTAAGTGGGTGCCTTAGGTGGCATGTGAAATTAAGTGGGTGCCTTGGGTGGCATGTGAAGTTAAGTGGGTGCCTTGGGTGGCATGTGAAATTAAGTGGGTGCCTTGGATGGCATGTGAAATACGATTAGATGCACTTAACCAAGATTGAAACATGTAAGAAGACATGAATAAGAATGGGGTTAAGTGGGGAAAACCTTAGAGGGGACCAAGCATAGGTGGAAGGCTTGTGTCATGCATGGGGGCCCTTTTCAAACCAGTAACCCATTAAGTATCTTTGTGGGCTTGACCCAATTCGAGGACGAGACACGCGTACTGGGTTTGATTGTAAGAGGTAAAAACGGGTTAGCGGTGGCAACGTAAGTCCAACGGGGTCATGTGCGTGTATGGGCCCGCGCTGGTAGGTAAGACGTTGTTGCATCATGTAGATATAAGCCGTGCATTTTTGGTGGTATCGACTTGCTACTTTGGGGAGTGATACACCCCACTATGGGGCCAGCACGGGTGTCTACGAGTTAGGGAGCCGATCGAATGGGGGTAGTGGGTACACCTAGTGGAGATAGGGGCAGACGACACCTATGAAGGCAGCTAGGGGTACACGAAACTACCATTATCATTATTAAGTTCTGTAGGCGGGATCAACTTTTAGGGTGTTTGGTGTGGTGCAATGTAGTAATTATCTTATAGTGATTAGGTGCGCCTTTCATGTTATTTTTGTTCATCTTATTTCCTTTGGTTGCTCTGTCATGCCCATTGTTCACAGTGATTTCCTTATTTCCCAGCTTATGCCTTATCCTAGTTACTTTAATGATTATATTGTTAAAGTTATTGCACTCGCCAGACTTTATGTCTGACCCCCTTTGTTTCCACCTCTTTTCTTCCTTTCCCCCCCCAGGTGCTCAGGGTGGGACTAGTATGGAGCTTGATTTGGACAACTTTATCTCTTTCTTTGGAAGTTGCTTGGATTGCTGAAGTAAAGTTCAGCCTATCTTATTTATGGCTATTTTATGTTGGGGTTATTTCTTTTATTTTATGTACTCAGAACTTATTTGTCAAGATGGATAATAAGTGTATTTGGTTTTTGTAGTTGGTTTTTGATGTGATGTAACCAAACTATTTCTCTACTGCAATAAAAGTGATTTTTATTTTCCAAGTACCAATATATTTATCTGTCTTGTTTACTTTTCTGTTCTATACACAATAAACGCTCCACCAAAATTAAGGCATTCCCTTTGTGAGTGATCATAATGGAGATGGGGTGTCACACGTGGTATCAGAGCTGAAGGTTACCAGACCAGATATGAATTTTGAAAAACTTTTTTTCAAAAAGCATTTTTATAAAGAAATACTTTCAAAAATATGTTTTAAGGAGAGTATTTTCAGGAGAAAAGTTTATTTTAAAAACATAACCCCCAAGAGCCATATATATTTCTTTTGAATTCTCCGTTTGGATCTCTTCATTTTCTTTTCAGCATGTCTGGAATTCCCGAGATACCCGAGGGGATACCGATACCAGGATGGTTTAGAAGGTATCTGGAAGCTAATGCCAATATCGCAGGCCTAGCAAATGCTCCTCCTACTCCTCCTCCTCCCCGTGTTGATACTTTCGCAAAGATATGCAAGGACTTTCGAGCAATGGGTGGAAAACCTTTTCACGGGTCGGAGACGTTTGTTGAAGCTCGAAATTGGCTAAAGGAGGTGGAATTTTTTTTTGGAATCTTTGAGTTAGAAGACGGAGGAAAGGTCCAACTAGCTGCCTGGTTAATGAAGGATGAGGCCTCGTTTTGGTGGGAGGTCACTAATGGAGAGCGTCCAGTTGGTACATGACCGGATTTCAGGCATAGGCTTGAGGCAAAGTTTCTCTCACGGGCCGAAGAGAATCTATGCATGGAAAGGTTTTTGGCATTGAGGCAAAGAAATCTATCAGTGAAAGAGTACGTCAACAAGTTCAGTCAGTTGGCGAGATTAGGCTTGGAATTGGTGAATACACCCGAAAAGAAGGCCTTGAGGTTTGTTAAGGGTTTGAACGAGCCGCTATATAGGTTAGTTATGACCCACATCCCTATGGGGACACCTTTGAGAGACTAGTTGACATGGCACTTATGCATGAAGAGGAGAAAGGCGCCAATGCTAATAAGGCCCCTGAGAAGAAAGGGGATCAAAAGAAACCACAACAGCAACAACAGAACAAGAAGGGTGGTAAAGACAACAATGGCAAGGGTAAGAAAAGATGCTTTAACTGTGGGACACCAGGCCATCTAAGCAAAGACTGTAGGAAGAAGAAGAAGACTGGTTGTTTCCACTATGGCGAGGCAGGACATATGATTAAGGACTGCCCAAAGAAAGGGTAGAGGGCAGGGCCTACCTCTGGAGAGCAGATTTAGGCTCTCATGGCACCAGGGCAGGCAAGGGGGCAGGTCTAGGATCTCATGGCCCCATCGTTGCAAGAACGAGGTAGAGCGATTTCCATTGAAAGTTTAGTTTATCTTTTTGATCATCCTGTTCGCACACTCTTTGATTCTGGTGCATCGCACTCTTTTATATCTACTGCTTTAGTTGAGTCACTACACCTAAACACCAGTATAGTAGAGGATCCCTTAGTTGTTTCAAATCCAATTGGGGGCTCAGCCTATTTGTTGATGATTTGTTTGGATTTGAAAATTTCTATACTTAGCGTTGGGTTTAGATGTGATGCTTATGTTTTGGGCTTCACGGGCTATGGGTTAATTCTGGGGATGGATTGGTTATCCAGTAATGGAGCCATCGTAGATTGTGAAAAGAGAGAGGTTAGGCTTATGACTCGCTTGGGCAACACTCTCGAAATCTCTTGTAATCTCATAAATTCTGTTATGCCAAGTTATCTAGAATCGCTTGACGCGTCTGTTGAGAATTTGCAATCTGTTAGAGTGGTCCGTAAATACTCGGATGTCTTTGAGGAAGTAGAGGGCTTGCCTTCGAAGTGGGAGATAAACTTCCGCATATACCTAGTTGATAACGCAAAACCGGCTGCTTTACCCGTTAGACAAATGGCTCCAAGGGAGAGAAAGGAGCTTAGCAAGAAAGTTAAGGAGCTGCTAGAAAAAGGGTTTGTAAGGCAGAGTATTTCTGAGTGGGGTGCTCCAGTGGTGTTCGCAACCAAAGCAGACGATTCACTTCGCCTATGCATTGATTATAGGGAGCTAAACAAGCTGACCAAGAAGAATAGGCACCCGCTGCCAAGAATAGACGATTTGTTCGATCAGCTTGTAGGTGCAACTGTTTTCTCCCAATTAGATCTGGCTACCGGATTTCACCAACTAAGACTGGCTGAAGGCAACATTGATAAGACCGCATTCAGAACCCCGGACGGTTTCTTCGAATGGTTCATCATGCCTTTCGGCTTGACAAACGCACCTGCTTATTTCTTCGATTTGATGAATAGAGTGTTCCGGGAATTTCTCAATAAATTTGTGGTGGTCTTCGTAGATGATATTTTGATTTTCTTGAAGAATGAGGAAGAGCATGCTTTGCATTTAAGGGAAGTCATGGAGACTCTCCGTGCACATCATTTAAAACCAAAATTCTCCAAGTGCCACTTCTGGAGAGAAGAAGTATGATTTCTTGGACATGTGCTGTCCAAAGAAGGGTTAGCTGTGGAGCCCGCAAAAGTAGTTGCAGTCCAGGATTTGAAGGTTCCAAAGAATGCAACCGAAGTCCGAAGTTTTTTGGACTAGCAGGCTTTTATCGCAAGTTCATTAAAGACTTTGCAAAAATCTCATCTCCACTTACAAGGTTAACGAAGAAGAACCTGACTTTCATTTGGGATTTGGATTGCGAAGTCGCTTTCCAATGATTGAAGAGGGCTCTGACAACAACCCCAGTTCTGACATTACCAGATGGGAGCAAGATGTTTACGGTATACGCAAATGCATGCGGTACGGGACTAGGCGCTGTTTTGATGCAAGAGGGGAAGGTAGTAGCTTATGGTGGAAGGCAGTTGAAAGTGCATGAGAAAAACTACCCAACCCACGATCTATAGTTAGCAGCCATCGTTTTTGCACTTAAGTCTTGGCGCTACTATCTCTTAGGTGAGAAATTTGAATTGTATACTGACTATAAGTCGCTGAAGTGCCTCTTCTTGCAGAAAGACCTCAATCTAAGGCAGCAGAGATGGATAAAGTTTCTCGCCTCATACGACTTTGAGATCTCCTATACTCCTGGCAAGGGCAATATAGTAGCAGACGCCTTAAGTAGAAAGAAGCTGACCTTAAGTCCTCTCTTTGTGGAAAGGCAAAGTTTGGAGTACATAGTTAATTTTTATTTTAGACCCTCTGTTGGTTATGCGACTGGCTTGATGGCAATGCTAGAGGTGCGGCCTACTTTGTTGGACTCAATAGGAACCGCGCAACGTGAAGACCCTCAGCTAGTTGATGTGATAGATAAGCTGATTAGGGGAGAGACTTCTAGTCACCTCAATAGATATTCCATCGATGATAAGGGTTGGTTGAGACGGGGTGGAAGACTATGCGTCCCACAAGCAAGATATTTGGCGAAGATGGTTCTGGAAGAAGCACACCATTCCAAGATGACCATACACCCCGGGGGAGACAAGATGTATAAAGATATCAAAAGAGCTTTCTTTTGGAATGGCATGAAGAGGGATGTAGCTGAATTTGTTTCAAAATGCATGATATGCCAGCAAGTCAAGGCAGAGCAGAAGAAGCCTGGTGGTTTGCTTCATCCTCTAGAAGTCCCGCAATGGAAATGGGAAAGCATCTCGATGGACTTTGTTGATGGGTTGCCTAGGTCAAGAAGGGGCAATACCGGTATTTGGGTAATAGTGGACAAGCTCACGAAAAGCGCTCATTTTATACCTATCAAGAGTAGGAGGATCGCATCGTCTTTAGCCTCCATTTATCTTAAGGAGATATTTCGACTCCATGGGATACCCTCCAGCATAGTGTGTGATCGAGACCCTATCTTTACAAGCGAGTTCTGGAGGAGTTTGCAACAGGCTGTAGGCACACAACTATGTTTAAGCACAGCCTATCACCCTCAAACCGATGGTTAGACGAAAAGGGTGAACAGAGTACTGGAAGTCCTTTTGACACTGTGCATTCTTGACTTTGGAGGATCTTGGGAGGATCATCTCCCTTTGGTGGAATTCGCTTATAACAATAGCTACCAAGCCACTATAGGCATGGCACCCTTCGAAGCTTTATATGGAAGGCCATGTCGATCACCAACTTGTTGGTGGGAGACAACAGATATACTTATACTTGGGCCGGACATTATTAGAGAGACTTCAGAGAAAGTGGACTTGATACGAAGGAGAATGAAGACTGCCCAAGATAGACAGAAATCCTACGCAGACAAGAGAAGGACCGACCTTAAGTTTGAAGTTGGGGATAAGGTGTTACTTAAAGTATCTCCTTTAAGGAATGTCATCCGCTTTGGGTCCATAGGAAAGTTGGCACCACGATTCATAGGACCATTTCCTATCATCGAAAGGATTGGGACAATGGCCAACAGAGTTGATCTACCAGAAAAACTGGCTAGAGTTCATAATGTCTTTCATGTCTCTCAGCTACGAAAGTGCTTACATGAGTCGGCAGAAGTTGTGGAGCCAAGCATACTAGAGGAAGTCAAAGTGGAACGAGAAGCAACTGTGAGGAATAACTCGTATCTTGGGGACGGAAGTCAAAAAGCTACGCAACCGTGAAGTTAAGCTTGTCAAAGTTCAATGGAGCGACGCCGAGGAAGACGCGACTTGGGAGACTGAGGCCAAAATACGTGCAGCCCACCCTTTTCTTTTTGAGGGTACATCTTTGATCTCTTTTTCCTTAAGTTTATTCAAGCTTGTATCTACCTTTTTAGTGTATCTCCTCGGTCATATTCTTTATCCTTAGGTAGAGACTAATGGATGTAGACATGTATTTGAAACATGTTATGATTGATGGATGCTAGTGGATGCAAGTGTTTGTTGGTGGTTTCTCGTGGATGCATATACACACACATTAGGCACTAGATCGGCTCAATCACTTTCATACTGCATATAAATATGGATGTATAATGGTTGTGTTATCATATGGATGCTGCATACGGATAAATGGGTGTGCACGCATGTAGAAATAGTATGCATCATTAGGGATCTTTTGCATACATAATGGACGCATGGTACTATCATAATTTGCATTAAGGAGGTCAACTGAATCAGTAGACCGCCTGATTTCGCTTTAGATACGGACATGTACACACACTGCATATGAACATGAAAGCATTAGAAGTCTTTTAAGGACAATGGATGCCTGTGGTTGATGGTTGAGTAGATGGACGATTGGATGGTAGGATATCTATTCTTCATAACTTCAAGATTTCGGGGTCGAAATCCTTTAAGGAGGAGAGAATGTAACACCCCGTGTTTTCTGTTAACATTAAACTAACAATTGAGGAATAATTAATTTTAAATGTGAGAATCAAGGGAAACCGGTTACGCCATTGTGTTTGTCTTGGAATTCTTGTTGAGATAGAGTCCGAGTTTGCGTAAATTGGACTTCGTATGAAGAAGTTATGGCTGTCGGAAGTTTCCAGATATTCAAATTTAAATTCAAAAATGAATTCAGACTCAGAACTGGGCAGGGCAGGAAATTTCCCGCCCAAGGCCAGGTCGAGCAGGGGGTCGACCTCCCCTATACAGGTCGACCTTAGTGTCGACCTGGGGGTCTACCCCCCTGGGGCAGATCTGAAAGATGACGATTTTGTGACTCAGTGCTGAGTCATTAGGGCTGAGGTGTCATTCTATCTTGACTGGATGGTCTTGATTGATTCTAGGTTAGTCTGATGGCCTAAATTAATCCTAATCTCTATATAAACACATGTGGACCTAAACCCTAAAACCTAATCAAAATTAGAACAATGGCCGTCACGATATCACCCCGCAACCTAGAGTAGCTTCCATCAACTAGAGGAAAAGTAAAGCTAATCAACTCAATTCAACTCAAGTCTATGACAACAACAACAACGAATTTGTTTACTTCAAAGGCGAGCTAAATAAATTTCAGAACACAAATCCCAGAACTCAAGACCTTCTTTGAGTTGTGAGTTCGATTTCTTTAATAAGATAATTAATAAGTTAATTAGGTTGAGTTATAATTTGGGTTATATGGCTATGTAAGTGTAACATTGGAAAAATGAGATATTTTGTGAATATATGCTAGTTGTTCATAATGATAGTTTTTGTTGTGGATCCCTTTGTATATGCCAAATCACCTATGTTCAACTTGATTCATGTTTGACATCATTTTATATGCAAGTTTGGGTGTAGATTATATGCTAGTTTCTGTGTGAATTGTACACAAGTTTACATGTGAACCAAGTAAAAAGGACTATATGCAAGTTTAGGTATATATGCATGTTTACACCTTTAGATTTAGATCTATGACATATATAGTTTTATGCAAGTTTGTGACTATTGCCTATGCAAGTTTGGGTGAAAACTGTGTTCATACCTGCAAGTTCACACCTTTAGGTCTATGTTTAGATTCATGACAACATAAAGTTTATGCAAGATATGTTGTAATCCTTATTTATAAGTTAGATCCATTTTGTGTGTTATGCAAATCTGCGATGTTCTTCCCTTTTATGTGAATAGACTAATTGCTAGTCTAATATATATATATATATATATATATATATATATATATATGTCATGATAAGCGAACGAACAACGTAGGGACGATGGGTGAAATATTGAATATACTCATATTGAGAATTGGCATGTAATGGCCTTAAAAGGCATACAATTAATTTGAGGCAATAATTGGTAAAATTTGTTATACCTGAAATAAATGGACATAATTTAGGTGACAATTATGGACATAAGTATATTTGGAATTTATTTAGGGATATTAATCCACTTTGGGATTAAATAAAGATTGTAATAATTAACCGCCTAAGACATGAGGTTAGATTCATTTGTGGTATAAGACTGCCCGGACCTGCCCGGCAAATCCAGCAGCCACAAATGCCAGTCTAATGTGAGAGGTCGAAGGCACGAATTAAATGCGTAACAATTGTAAAGACACGAGGTTAGGCTCGTTTGTGATGTAAGACTGCCCAGACCCGCCCGACAAATCTAGCAGCCACAAATGGCAGTCTAATGTGGGAGGTCTGTACAAGCTTTCGGTTTTAATGAATTAAGAAACACTTAACCAGATAAACATGTGGTGGGACATGAGGGGGTTAAGTGGGTGCCTAGGGTGGCATGTGAAATTAAGTGGGTGCCTTGGGTGGCATGTGAAATACGATTAGATGCACTTAACCAAGATTGAAACATGTAAGAAGACATGAATAAGAATGAGGTTAAGTGGGGAAAACTTTAGAGGGGACCAAGCATAAGTGGAAAGCTTGTGTGATGCATGGGGGCCCTTTTCAAGCCAGTAACCCATTAAGTATCTTTGTGGGCTTGACCCAAGTCGAGGACGGGACACGCATACTGGGTTTGATTGTAAGAGGTCAAAATGGGTTAGTGGTGGCAACGCAAGTCCAACGGGGTCATGTGCGTGTGTGGGCCCAGGCTGGTAGGTAAGACATTGTTGCATCGTGTAGATATAAGCCGTGCATTTTTGGTGGTATCAAGTTGCCA
This sequence comes from Allium sativum, assembly GCA_030737875.1. Classification (NCBI taxonomy): domain Eukaryota; kingdom Viridiplantae; phylum Streptophyta; class Magnoliopsida; order Asparagales; family Amaryllidaceae; genus Allium; species Allium sativum. Next base: position 725,294,925 of record CM060909.1, read on the forward strand.
CTTTGGGGAGTGATACACCCACTGTGGGGCCAGCACGGGTATATACGAGTTAGGGAGCCATTCGAATGGGGGTAGTGGGTACACCTAGTGGAGATAGGGGCAGACGACACCTATGAAGGCAGCTAGGGGTACACGAAACTACCATTATCATTATTAAGTTCTGTAGGCGGGATCAACTTTTAGGGTGTTTGGTGTGGTGCAATGTAGTAATTATCTTATAGTGATTAGGTGCGCCTTTAACGTTATCTTTGTTCATCTTATTTCCTTTGGTTGCTCTGTCATGCCCATTTTTCACAGTCATTTCCTTATTTCCCAGCTTATGCCCTATCCTAGTTACTTTAATGATTATATTGTTAAAGTTATTGCACTCGCCATACTTTATGTCTGACCCCCTTTGTTTCCACCTCTTTTTTTTCCCTTCCCGCACTAGGTGCTCAGTGTGGAACTAGTACTAGTGGAGCTTGATTTGGACAGCTTTATCTCTTTCTTTGGAAGTTGCTTGGATTGCTGAAGTAAAGTTCAGCCTATCTTATTTATGGCTATTTTATGTTGGGGTTATGTCTTTTATTTTATGTACTCAGAACTTATTTGTCAAGATGGATAATAAGTGTATTTGTTTTTTGTAGTTGGTTTTTGATGTGATGTAACCAAACTATTTCTCCACTGCAATAAAAGTGGTTTTTATTTTCCAAGTACCAATATATTTATCTGTCTTGTTTACTTTTCTGTTCTATACACAATAAACACTCCACCAAAATTAAAGCATTCCCTTTGTGAATGACCTTAATGGAGATGGGGTGTCACACCAGAAATCTCGTATCCCCTAGTGCCAACCACTAGAATTTCGGACCCCATAGCACAATTGTCCAAAAACTCGTAACCCTCCCTTGGGTATAAATTTTGTAACACCCCATAATTTCAACAACATTAAAGAGGATAAATTAAATAATAATTAATTTAATAATTAGAATTAAGGGAAATGGACTGCGCCAATGCGTACGACCCGAAATTCTGGTCAAGATAGACATTTGGTTTGCATAAAACAGACAATGTATGCAGAATTTATGAAGGTTTGAAGTTTCTGTACATGCAAGATAATTATATATAGGGTCCAGAAATTCAAAATTTCAGTTAAAATTTCGAAAATCCGGTAGGTGTTAAAATTCCCGCCCTAGGGGTGTCGACCCCTTAGTAGGGGTGTCGACCCCGTGGTAGGGGTGTCGACCCCGTGGTAGGGGTGTCGACCCCATAAGAGGGGCGGTCGACCCTATAAGAGGGGGGGGGGGTCGATCCCCTATGGTTGAGGTGGCAGTCGATTGTTGGGGGGATTGCAGCTATAAATAAAGGTCCATTTCTCTTGTTTTCTTCATTGGAAATCAATAGAAGCCAAATGTTGCCGGTGCCTGAACTGAATCCTTTTCTTCAACAACAATAAACTAGAGCTAATCAGTCATAGATTCATGTATAGATCTGAGATTCAACACAAACAATTCCTCTTCTATCTTCTAAAATCCAAACACGGTGAGTTTAGTTACTTTTAGATTTAAATGATTAAAAGTAAAACGTGATATTACTGTGATTTGAATTTGTTATAAGTTGTGAATCCATGATATTGTTGGATCTTAAACTTTATCATGCTAGATCTACCTTTATAGATCTAATTCACTTGTGGTTAATTTATCTTGTCACATTTGTGGATCTTGACCTCTATCTATGTCTGTGGTTAATTTGGATCTATTATTATTTGGACACTTAAATCCTTGTTTAGATCTAATTCTCAATCTAGATCATCTTGTACCTATCATGTGATGGTTAACTTAGATCTGCCATTAGTTGGACATATGAATCCTTATTTAGATCTATTCATGCCTATCATGACATCCTTAATATGTTAGATCTAGTTTATTATCACATGTTCACTAGATCTATTTCTATATGTCCACCTTATTAATATGTCAATTACATGCTTATGTCAATATATATATATATTTATGCCAGTTATGTTAGAAAAATCACTATTATCATCTTCCTATCACCTTTCCCTTTTATTGTTTATGGCCAGGGTACTTTCTAGCCTAGGCATGCTGCTAAATATATGCGAATGCGTTAGTTAGGGAACGGGGGAAAACATTAGAATTGGCATGACTTGAATAATGTTTATGGACATGAATTTGGGCATATAATCCATTATGAATATAATTGGTTAAATGGGCATAAATACCTATAAAGACATAGGTATAATTAATTGGTTAATAATTAAAATGCCTAGGATTACAATAATTAGAAAATGTAATTGCACTTATGGCATGAGGTTAGATTGCATTTATGGTGGAAGTCTGCTCGGAACCGACCAGCATATCCAACAATCGCAAATGTTGAATCTAATGTAAGGGGTCTAAGTGCGCAAATACGAGACGAGCTAAGACAAGAGGATAGGCCCAACTTGTGGAAGACGTCTGCCCGGACCCAACCGACATATCCAGCATCCACAAGCTGTAGGCTAATGTGGGAGGTCTAGCCCATTATAAACTATAAACAGACATGGTAAGGAATTGAAATACTTAACCTAGTTGAATCCATAAGGATTGGGTGAACATAAACATGAATAGGGATTAAGTAAACATAGTTGAACAATTGGAGGATTAAATTAAGTATATTTGAGATGGGTGGGTAATATTTAAACATAGGCCCACAAAACTTAACCAGTTGGAGGTTATGTATTAAAGACACCTATAGGTAAGCATAACCGGTAGAAAGATTGGGGGTATATAATTAAAGACATCATTTAGGGTAAATATAACATGTGGAAAACCTAGTAGGGGATACAAGACAAAGGGGAGAGATTGTACCATATTGTTTGGGACCCATTTCAGTCAGTAACCTGGAGTAGGTATCAAACAAAGTACTTCGAACTAGGTCGGAGAATGGGCAAGCTTACTGAACTGATTGTAAGAGATTCAAGCGTGGAGGACGGTGTGGGCGGCGCAAATCGACCGGGTCATGTGCGTGCATGGGCCAGGCGGAGGGGGATAAGACGATCGTGACACCTGCAGATATGGGGCTGCGCATATCGGCAAAGGGTTGCCACTTTAGGACGTGATACATCCTATGGTGGGGCCGGTATCTACATGGATTAGGGAGCCGATCGACTATGGTAGTAGTTAGGGTACATTTGGAAGTATGCCAAAGTCTACCACCTTATAGTGGAAGGGATCATCTCATTGTGATTATACTAGTAATAGTGCAGAGTAATCATTAGGGAAGCGTATACACTCTATCATGTTCACCCTATCATACTTACCTTTTGTGATGTCACCTTTCTTGTCCACTTTATATGTCTGTCATGCTACTTCTATTTATTTACTTGCTAATAGTAACTGGACTCACCAGACTTTATGTCCGACCCTTTTTGTTTCCTCTTCTTTCTTCCGCTTCCCCCTCCCCAGGTTCTCGGGGAGGGAATACTCAGGGTTGACCATGATTCTGCTTTATCTTTCTAGGAACTACTCTTGAAGTATTGCTCAAGTTCTTATCTCTACCATAGCTTTGTCTTCTTTTGGGGAATTTTGCTTTTTATGTACTCTGATGGAACAAGACAGAAGTTTTATATTTTTGTAATGGCTTTTATGTAGTTTCAGACTTATGATATTTTGGACCACGATGTCATGATTTATGTTCAAAATAAAATTTTGAATTCCGATGTTGCTTTTATATCTATCTGCAATGTTTCTTTTTCTGTTTACCTATAACGCTTCACGAGACTTAATGCATTCTCTTAATGAATGACATTCATGGATGTGGGGTGTCACACTTGATATCAAAGCTGAAGGTTACCAGATTAGATAAAAGTTTTTGAAAATTAATTTCAAAAAGGTTTTAAAAGAAAGCGTTTTCAAAAAGAAAAGTCTGTTTGAAAAACATTCCCCAAAAAGCCATAAGTAATATCTTTCGATCTCTTGTCTGAATCTCTTTCCTTTTCTTTTTCAGCATGTCCGGGGAACCTAATATTCCAGAGGGGGTATGATACCAGGCTGGTTCCTTATGTATCTAGAGGCCACAGCGCCTGCTGAAGGTCAAGGAAACGTGCCTCCCCCAGCTGCACCCGTTGTTCCTCCTCCTCCTCCTCCGCGTGTAGACAACTTCTCTAAGATCTGCAAATATTTTCGTGCTATGAGAGGAAAGCCATTCCATGGACACGAGACATTCGTAGAGGCAATGAACTGGCTCAAGGAGACCGAGGACTTGTTTGTAATCTTTGAAGTGGAAGATCGAAGGAAGATTCAGTTGGCTGCGTGGCTACTGAAAGAATGAAGCTTCGTTTTGATGGAAAGTAACCCAAGAAGGCCGTCCAGTGGAAACTTGGGATGATTTTAGATAGAGGTTTGAAATGAAGTTTCTTTCCCAAGCTGAGAAAATCATGCAAATGGAGAGATTCTTAGCACTTAAACAAGGAAACTTGACTGTTAAAGAGTATGTGAACTAATTCAACCAGCTAGCAAGATTTGGACTGGAATTAGTGGATACTCCGCATAATAAAGCTTTGTGTTTGCTAAAGGACTGAATGAACCCCTTCATGGATTAGCTATGTCCATATCCCAATGGGAGCAACTTTTGAAAGACTTGTTGATATGCCCTTGATGCATGAGGAAGACAAGGGAGAAAAGGAGGTTAAAGCTGAGGGAACAACGTAAAACAAGAAGATTTGGCCCAAGTAGGGACAACAACAACAACAACATCAATAGAAGAAGGGATGAAAGAATGACAATGCTAAAGATAATAGGAAGTGTCACAGTTGTGGACGTGAGGTTCACTTGGTGAAGGACTGCAAAAGAAGGAAGAATTCTTACTTCAATTGCAGAGAGGTCGGACACTTTGCTAGGGAGTGCCCGAATGCGATGGCCCACCCCGAACAAGTCGACATTTCGCTGAAATGCGCTGTGCTAATGCTTGACTAGCACGGGACGGTCGTCAAAGGAAAAGGGTTTTGAAACTATGAATCACCAAGAATTTGTAGTATATCGCACAACGCATGGAATAAAAATATAATAGTAACATAACTTGACATAAAACAGGCGAGATAGTGCATAAGCTGAAAACTAAACCATGACCATCAGAGTAGCGGAATCCAAAAAATACAGCTTATGATCCAAACCATTATTACAACTTCAAAATACTGTCTCTGACAAGGAAATAAAGAAGGTGCACTACTAATGCCCAAAGCAGTGACCATCAATAACACAAGGAGAATATATGTAAATAGTACGTGGAAGCCTCCTGCTCATCTTCGGATAGCTACTCTGCATAACCACCTGACCTATCTCTAGTCTACTCGTTTAGGAGCACCCAAAGTAATAAGAAGAGACATAAAACTCTGGGTCAGGCAAAAGTCTGGTATGAGCGATAACAACAAAATAAAACAATAACAGGTATAAATAATTATACCCGAACCTGGACCTGCAACCAAAGAGTTAGCACAACAAGATGTACAATACTCTATGGTAACACTAACAAAAAGTTAAAGTGGGAGTGTGCATGTCATGGTGATGGCAAACATCAAACATAGCAGCCATGCTCACATCACTCACTCAGTGCGTAAAGCATACGATATCGATCGCTTTGATCACCAAATCCATTGGGGCCATGACGGCAACTCCGTCGACTATTGCTATGACCATACTTCCATGGTCTATAGTCAATAACCCTACCCAGTACACACATCCTGGGCTCTAGGTTAAGGGCCAACTAGTCCACACTTCCCTGGCTCTGGTTCGTCTACATGCCCCCTCTCTTCAATGGTGAACCATAGTTATAGATATCGATAACCCCTTTGCACATGTCCCGTAGCAAAGCCCAACTCTTGAAGTTAACTCGTTAGTTCCCATCTGGATCCTGAGTAATAACTTCCCATTGGGACTTCCTTTGCATCTCGTGTTTTGGTATCCTCCGGTTAGTCTCCTCCTCATATCCGGCTCGGTTCGGGTCTCCTCCTCCTATCCAGTTCGGTTCGGGTCTTCCTCTTATCCGGTTCGGTTCTCTTCCTTCTATCCGGTTCGGTTCGGGTCCCCTTCTCTCCTTCTCCTATCCGGTTCGGTTTGAGTCTCTTTCTACTATTCGGTTCAGTTCAGTTCGGGTGTCTTTCTCCTATCCGGATTGGTTCGGGTCCCTTGCTCCTATCCGGATCAGTTCGGGTGTCTTTCTCCTATTCGGATCGGTTCAGATCTCCCTCCTAACCAGTTCTGAAAATCTGCAACTTTTTCCAGCAAGTTATTTTCACCAAAAGACGGCGTTTTCAACCATTCTAACCTTTCTATGACATCAGAAAACATTCCAAATAGGGGTAACAACATATAGAATCAATCAAAAACATTAAAACATCATTCACATGAAATATTTTAGATCTAACATACCCAAAAAGCATGATTTTCCCTTTAATCCCCTTAACCATGTTTTAACTAGAGGATTACTAAACTTAATACAAATCAATCCAAATTTTCACCAGTAACATAAAATAATATTTAAGAATTTCTACATATTTTTCTAGATTTTTATGATGCATAATTTCGCTAATTATCACTAATCACCCCTAATTAGCCATAATTAGTGAATAAAAGTGCAAATCACTCACCTTAGCCACAAATGAATATTAGATCTGAAACTATGACTGATATGGCATGAATTCCAATGCATAGCAGCATCTCTGTCTCTGATTTGATGCTAATTTCTCTTGATTTGGTGTAGTTTTGGTTAATTAGTGATTAGGAAGTGATTAGAGATGAATTTAGAAGGTGGGGGCCATTGCTAGGGCTAGAGGGAGGTAGATGGCAGCTAGAAAAATGAACAAAACTGATTTCTCAAACCCTATCAGCCCTCCTATAACCCTAATTCCGAATTGTGTTATGGGCTTAGTTGCTAATCATCCGGTTAAGCCCAATTATGCTGTTTTTCACCTTCCAAACCTTATTTCAGTCATATCTCCCAAACGGTATGTCCGTTTGATTAATGTAACCACTCTACGGAAAGGTAAACCATGACCCGAATCCAATGGAAGCGGTTTCAGGTTAAAATTCCTTGCCAATCAAAAGATATAGGCGGAACAAGATTCGCCAAGGGCAGAATGATCATTTAAAATTCGGCAAAAATCGTGAACATGTGAAATGACCCCAATAGTCGTTTCCCAAATTTACACGACCATATGACTTCGTATGAAAATGAAATAAATATTCTATGATCCTTCGATGCGTAGAATGCGGGTCGTTACATTCTCCCCCCCTTAAGAAATTTCGCCCTCGAAATTCCTTAACTAAGAAACAACAAAGGGTCCCACATGCCTATCAACCATTTGCAACAATCAAACATACATAATAAACACAATAGGCCTATCCTAGCATGCGGGATAACTGCATTTCTAATAAAATCTTACCAGGCAAAGAGTTTCGGATATGACTTTCTTATGCTTTCCTCAGTCTCCCAAGTACAGTCGTTCTCATTATCACCCCACTGGACCTTAACCACTTTCACCGTCTTCCTTCGAAGTTGCTTCGTTCCATGTCCGACAATATGAATCATTCTATGGCTCCCAACTGCCTTAGATTCCACTTCGATATCATCCAACTGATCTGGTGAAATAGTCAGATCCAAATCGTGCACGAAATTCCTTAACTGGGAAACATGAAACACGTTGTGCACTCCCGCCATCTTGTCTGGTAATCCAACTTTATACGCTAAATTCCCAACTTGTTCGAGAACTGGAAATGGACCAACAAACCTTGGTGCCAACTTTCCTCTCCTACCAAAACGAGTCACACTCTTCAACGGAGAGATTTTGACGAATATCAAGTCGCCAACGGAGAATTTCAATTCTCTTCGTCTTTTATCAGCATAAATCTTCTGCCTATCTTAGGCAGCCTTCATTCATTGTTGAATTACCTTGATTTTATCTGAAGTTTCTCTTATTACATCCGGCCCAAGCACAAATTTCTCACCGGTAAACCAACATGATGGTGAGTTGCACGATCTTCCATACAAGGCTTTAAATGGAGCCATACCAATACCGGACTGATAACTATTATTATACACGAATTCAACTAGATGCAAATGTTCATCCCATGACCCTCCAAAATCCAATATGCAAGCTCTCAAAAGATCCTCTAATACACGATTCACCCTCTCTGTTTGACCGTCGGTTTGAGGATAGTATGCAGTACTGAGATGTAATTCTGGCCCTAAAGCCTCTTGTAAGCTTTTCCAAAACCCACTAGTAAGTAATGGATCTTGGTTGCTCACAATATCTTTAGGTACTCCATGAAATCTCATTACCCACTTCATATACAGTTCTGCTAACTTAGCTACCGTTCTATTCGACTTGACTGGTATAAACCTTGCACTTTTGGTCAATCAATCAACAATCACCTAAATACTATCATGATTCGATCCAGTCCTTGGCAAACCGTCAATGAAATCCATTGAGACTTGTTCCCATTTCCATTTGGAAATTTCCAACGGTTGTAACAAACTACTAGGCTTCTTTTGCTTGTCTTTAACTAACTGGCAGTTCATGAACTTGGATATAAACTTCCAAACGTCTCTCTTCATCCCTTCCCAATAGTAGGTCTGCTTCATGTCTCGATACATTTTGTTACCACCGAGATGTATAGTCAGTTTCGAGTGATGACACTCTCTAAGAACTTCATCTCTCAACCTATTAACGTTGGGTACAACTAGCCTCCCATTCTTTCGAAGCCATCCTTCCCGATCAAGACCATACTTGTTCATTCTCTCGCCGTCGATACTCATCTCTACCTTGGAGATGATTTGTAGTAGATTAGGATCGTCCCTCTGACTGGAACCAATCCGTTCAATCAAGATTGGCCTGATCATCAAACTTGCTAACATCTCTGGATCTAGTTCACACTTAGGTCTGAAATCATATCCTGTAATATATTCTAGTTGCTTCCATTCCAGAAACATAGCCCCCAAACTGGCATGTCTCCCACTCAATGCATCAGCTACCGCATTGCCCTTCCCGGGTGTTTATGCGATATTGAAATCATATGAAGCTAAGAACTCTAACCATCTCCATTGATGAAGATTTAAATCCCTCTGAGATAAAAGATACTTTAATGACTTATGATCGGTAAACAACTCGAACCTTTCTCCCAAAAGATAGTGTCTTCACATCTTTAACGCGAACACGGTCGCTGCCAATTCCAAATCATGGGTAGGGTATCTTTTCTCATGTGGTTTCAGTTGCCGACTAGCATAAGCTACAACCCTACCTCCTTGCATCTATACAACACCTAGTCCGGTACCACAGGCATCCGTGTATACCGTCATCTCTTCGTTCCCTTTTAGGAATAACTAAGACTGGTACACAAGTTAACTTTTTCTTTATGCTCTTAAATTCTTTCTCACACCTTTCGTCCCAAACGAAAGCTTGATTATTCTTGGTCAACTGAGTTAACAGTGATGCTATCTTCGAGAAGTCTTGGATAAACTTACGATATTATCCAGCTAACCCCAAGAAACTTCTCACGTCCATTGCATTCTTGGACGTAGACCAATCTTGTACCATAGCCACCTTCGCTGGATCCACAGTAATACCATTCTCTGAAACAACATGGCCCAAGAATCTCACTTTCCTCCTCCAGAAGTGACACTTAGAAAATTTTGCTTTCAATTGGTATTTTCTCAACACCTCCATCACTGTCCTCAAATGTTCCTTATGTTCTTCCTCTGTCCTCGAGTAAACCAAGATATCGTCCACGAACACAAGAACAAACTTATTTAATTGATCTCTGAAAACTCTATTCATAAGATCCACAAAATATGTGGGTGCATTGGTCAACCCAAATGGCATGACCAACCACTCATAGAATCCAGACGGCGTTCGAAATGTCGTTTTAGGTATACTCTCAACTGCTACTCGGAGCTGATGAAAACCTATCGCGAGATCCAACTGGGAAAACACTCTTGCTCCATTCAGTTGATTAAACAAATCATCTATCCGTGGAAGAGGATACTTATTCTTCCTAGTCGCCTTGTTCAGCTCACGGTAGTCTATACATAAACGAAGGGAACCATCAACCTTGGTAGCAAATACAACTGATGCTCCCCACTCGGAAACACTCCTTTGGATAAATCCCTTCTTCAAAAGGTCGCTCACTTGCACTTCGAGCTATCGCTACTCCCTTGGCGCCATTCGACGAAGAGGCATCACTATAGGTCTGACATCTTTCACTAAATCAATTTGAAACTCAATCTCTCGGTGTGGTGGAAGCTCGGCCACTTCCTCAAAGATGTCCGGATACTCGACAACAATAGGCACATCTGATAACTCATCCTACGGGATGTCGAGGGAATATAGAAAATTAGCCATCACCTCATCACCAGGTAGGCAACCCAATACCACCCTCTACCCATCATCTGCTCTAATGGTCACCAAAGACCCCTCACAATCTACCACTACCCCATACCTTTGGAGCCAACCGACTCCCAAAATAATGCCAAATCCAGTAAAGCCCAAAATAAAGCAATCACAAGCAAACATACATCCATTACTCGATAAAATCAATTTTTGATAAACCACACTAAAGTTAGTCGAACCACCGATCGGTTTCATCACAACTAAAGGTCTATCGACAATCTCGGGTTCCAATTCCAACCTATCTACCAGGTCACTTGATACAAAGAAATGAGAAGCCCCGGTATCGAACAACACTCGAACAGAAACATCATAAATAGAAAGTATACCTTGAATAACAACACTTTTTCACTTTTGCGCCGCAGTTGGGGCATTCGACGAAGAAGGAATAACGTTGATAGCATATGCTTTCACCATTTGCTTCTCCTTAGGGGGTTGTGGACATTCATTCTTAAAATGTCCCACTTGGCCACAGTTGAAGCACTTCCTTTCCCCTGGTTCTGTTTGAAAATTGCTGGCATAGTGGACCTTCTTGCCACAGCTAAAGTACTCAATATCTTTCTTATTCTTCTTTTTCTAACCATCCTTCGTTTGGTTCTACTTCCTCTTATTCTGGGAATTATTCTTGCCTCCACTGCTTGCCTGTGGCTTTGGCTCCTCTGCAGATGTAACAACAACCTCGGTTTTTAACTTAGGGTAAAGGGTCTCAGACCTCAAAGCCTTTCCCACAATAGATTCGAATGTCTCATCGATATGGTTTATGAGTCTTTCCCCCAAGTATCCATCTAGGCCAGTTATGAACTTCTCGTTCTTCTTCTCGGCAGTATCAATAAGGGACAATCCATATTTTGATAAGATATCGAATTCAACAATATACTCTGAGACTCCCTACCATTTTTCCTAAGCTCCAAAAACTTCCTGAACAATTCTGATTTCTGAGCAGCTGGGATAAACTTGTCACTGAAATGGGTCTTAAACTGATTCCAAGTGACTTGATCCTTTGGAGAGGCCGTTTTAATAGCATTCTTCCAATTCACAGCTCGTCCTTGAAGCTGACGCGATGCTAACTTTCTCTTCATTGCATCCTCGATCCCCAAATCCTCGAAGATGCGCTTACAACTATCAAGCCAATCTTGAACCTCCGTAGCCGATTCCGTTTCGTGAACAGCTTTCCACCAAGATTAGTATAATCCTTGCTGAGCTTGGCGAAATCGGCCCTAGGCGCGTGCACCACTACACCACCACCGTTAGTAGCATTAGGAACTGCTCCCTGAGCATCCCTAAGAATCTCTCGCATAAAGGCAGTAAACATCGTCCTCATCCCATTGTTGGCTCCTGAACCCGTACTCCTCGTATATCGGCTCATCGTCCAATCTGTAAAGAGAAAAATGATAACCATCTCCTTAGTGGTGTCCATGCAGTGCGACTTCATCCTTAGATATACAAATAGTGTGTATATATATAGTTTTTGAAAACCAAAATATCACAAATACGCTCTCTCATATACGTATACTATCTCTCCTTGATGTTTTCCCCTAGGTTAACTACGCAACCTAGGCTATGATACCAAGTGTGATGATCCACCCTGAACTAGTCAACATTTCCCTGAAATGCGCTGTGCTAATGCCCAATTAGCACGGGACGGTCATCAAAGGAAAAAGGTTTTGAAACTATGAATCACCAAGAACCTATATTATATCTCATAGCGCATGGAATAAAATATAGTAGTAACATAACTTGACATAAAACAGGTGAGATAGTGCATAAACTGAAAACTAAACCACAACCATTAGAGTAGCGGAATCGCAAAAAAACACAGCTTATGATCCAAACCATTATTACAACTTCAAAATACTGTCTCTAACAAGGAAATAAAGAAGGTGCACTACTAATGCCCAAAGCAGTGACCATAATAACACAGGGAGAATATATGTAAATCAATCGTGGAAGCCTCCTGCTCGTCTCTGGACAGCTACTCGTGCATAACCACCTGACCTATCTCTAGTTTGCTCGTTTAGGATCACCCATAGTAATAAGAATAGACATAAAACTCTGGGTCAGACAAAAGTATGGTATGAGCGATAGCAGCAAAATAAAACAATAAAAGGTACAAATAATCATACCTGAGCCTGGACCTGCAACCAAAGAGTTCGCACAACAAGATGTATAGTACTCTAAGGTAACACTAACATAAAGTGTAAAATAGGAGTGTGCATGTCATGGTGATTGCAAACATCAAAAATAGCAGTCATCGTTACATCACTCACTCAGTGCGTAAAGCATACGATGTCCATCGCTTTGATCACCAAATCCATTGGGGCCATGATGGCAACTCCATCGACTATTGCTATGACTATACTTCACTGGTCTATAGTCAATAACCCTACCCAGTACACACATCCATGGCTCTAGGTTAAGGGCCAACTAGTCCACACTTCCCTGGCTCTGGTTCGTCTACATGCCCCCTCTCTTCAACGGTGAACCAAAGTTATAGATATCGATAACCCCTTTGCACACGTCACGCAGCAAAGCCCAACTCAAGAAGTTAACTCACTGGTTCCCATCTGGATCCTGAGTAATAACTTCCCATTGGGACTTCCTTTGCATTTCGGGTTTTGGTCTCCTCCGGTTCGGTTCGGGTTTCCTCCTCCTTTCCGGTTCTGTTCGGGTCTTCCTCCTATCCAGTTCGGTTCGGGTCTCTTCCTCCTATCTGGTTCGGTTCGGGTCTCCTCCTATCCAGTTCGGTTCGGGTCTCCTTCTTTCCTTCTCTTATCCGGTTCGGTTCGGTTCTCTTTCTCCTATCCGGTTCAGTTTGGTTCGGTTGTCTTTCTCCTATCTGGATCTGTTCGGGTCTCTTGCTCCTATTCGGATCGGTTTGGGTGTCTTTCTCCTGTCCGGATCGGTTCGGGTCTCCCTCCTAACCGGTTCTGAAAATCTATCACTTTTTCCAGAAACTATTTTTGCCAAACGACGTCTTTTTCAACCATTCTAACCTTTCTATAACATCAAAAAACATTTCAAACAGTGGTAACAACATATAGAATCAATCAAAAACATTAAAACATCATTCACATGAAATATTTTAGATCAAACATACCCAAAAAACATGATTTTTCCCTTAATCCCCTTAACCATGTTTTAACTATAGGATTAGCAAATTTAATCCAAATTAACCCAAATTTTCACCAGTGACATAAAATAATATTTAAGAATTTTTACATATTTTTCCAGATTTTTATGATGCAAAATTTCGCTAATTATCACTAATCACCCCTAATTAGCCATAATTAGTGAATAAAAGTGCAAATCACTCACCTTAGCCACAAATGAATATTATATTTGAAACTATGACTAATATGGCACGAATTCCAATGTATATCAGTAGCTCTATCTCTGATTTGATGCTAATTTCTCTTGATTTGGTGTAGTTTTGGTTAATTAGTGATTAGGAAGTGATTAGAGATGAATTTGAAGGTGGAGGCCATTGTTAGGGCTAGAGGAAGGTAAATGGCGGCTAGAAAAAAGAACAAAACTGATTTCCCAAATCCTATCAGCCCTCCCATAACCCTAATCCCGAAATGGGTTATAGGCTTAGCTGCTGATCACCCGGTTAAGCCCAATTGTGCTGTTTTTCACCTTCCAAACCTTATTTCAGCCATATCTCCCAAATGGTATGTCCGCTTGATTAATGTAACCACTCTACGGAAAGATAAACCATCATTCGAGTCCAATGGAAGTGGTTTTAGGTTTAAAATCCTTACCAATCAAAAGTTATAGATGAAACAAGATTCGTCAGGGGCAAAACAGTCATTTAAAATTCGGCAAAAATCGCGAACATGGGAAATGGCCCCAATAGTCGTTTCCCAAAGTTACACGACCATACGACTTCGTATAAAAATTAAATAAATATTCTACGATCCTTCGATGCGTAGAATGCAGGTCTTTACATCCCCCCTTAAGAAGTTTCGCCCCCGAAATTCCTTAACTAAGAAAACAACAAATGGTCCCGCATGCCTATCAACCATTTGCAACAATCAAACATGCATAATAAACACAATAGGCCTATCCTAGCATGCATAATAACTATATTGCTAATAAAACCTTACCAGGCAAAGAGTTCTGGATATGACTTTCTTATGCTTTCCTCAGTCTCCCAAGTACAGTCGTTCTCATTATCACCCCACTGGACCTTAACTAGTTCATCGTCTTCCTTTGAAGTTGCTTTGTACCATGTCCGATAATATGAATCGTTCTGTGGATCCCGTAGTTGTCTCAAACCCCATTGGTGGTTTGGGTCATTTATCTATGATTTGTTAGGGTTTGAGAATATCTTTGTTAGTCATCGAGTTTGAATGTGACACGTATGTGCTCGGTTTTATGGGCTATGGTTTGATTATAGGGATGGATTAGTTAACCACGTATGGTGCCATACTAGGTTGTGAGAGGAGGGTCGTTAGACTTTTGACTTGCCATGGGAGGAACCTCAAGATTTCTTGTGACCCGCAAGAGTCGGTTATGCTTAGTTTCCTAGAGTCTCTTGATGCATCTATCGATGATCTGCAATCTGTTCCAATATTCCGATATTATTTTGATATTTTTGATGAGGTACGGGGTTTACCTCCGAGGCTCGAGATCGATTTCCGTATATATCTGGTGGACAATGCAAAACCAGTTGCATTACCAATGCACCATATGGCTCCGAGGGAAAGGAGGGAGTTGAGTAAGCAAGTAGGGAGGTACTTGAGAAAGGATTTATCAGACGAAGCATATCTGAATGGGTGCTCCAGTTGTATTCGCAATTAAGGCGGATGGTTTGCTTCGTTTGTGTATGGACTATAGAGAGTTGAACAAACTCACAAAGAAGAATAGACACCCACTTCCGAGGATAGACGACTTGTTTGACCAGCTTGTTGGTGCCTTGGTATTTTATCAATTAGACTTAGCCACGGGGTTTCATCGGTTGAGGGTGGCTGAGGATAGTATAGACAAGACTGCTTTTAGAACTCCGGATGGTTTCTTTAAATGGCTAATTATGCCTTTTGGGTTAACGAATGCACCCGCTTATTTTGCTGATCTGATGACTAGGGTGTTTCGGGAGTTTCTAAATGCCATTTTTAGAGAAAAGAGGTGAGATTTTTAGGGCATGTGGTCTCCAAAGAAGGGATAACTATAGATCCCGCAAGGGTAGTTGCAGTGCAAGATTGGCAAATTCCGAGAAATGCAACAGAGGTGAGAAGCTTTCTTGGATTGTCAGGCTATTATAGGAAGTTTATTAAGGACTTCGCAAAGATATCAGCCCCTCTCACCAGGCTGACGAAGAAGAACTTGGCATTTCCATGGGATATAGATTGTGATATTGTTTTCCAATGTTTGAAGAGAGCTCTGACAACAGCCCCACTCTTGACCTTGCTTGATGGGAGCAAAGTATTTATGGTTGACACTGATGCATGTGGTATAGGGCTTGGTGCGGTTCTGATGCAAGAAGGAAAGGTAGTGCGTTATGGGGGTAGACAGTTGAGAGTTCATGAGAAGAACTATCCTACCCATGACTTAGAGCTAGCAGTCGTAGTATTCACTCTTAAGACGTGGAATCTTTATTTACTTGGAGCGAAGTTCGAATTATACACCAATCATAAATATCTCAAGTACCTGTTCTCTTAAAGGGATCTTAATTTAAGGTAACAAAGGTGGATGGAGTCCCTAGCTTCTTATGATTTTGAAATCACTTATACCCCTAGCAAGGGTAATGTGGTGTCCGATGCACTAAGTAGGCAGAGGATGACCTTAAATCCTCTGTTTGTGGAAAGGAAGAGTTGGAGTTCATATCAACTTTTGACTTTAGACCCTCCACCGAGATTTTTCCTGATTTATTTGCATCTCTAGAAATACGACCTACTCTTATGGATCAGATAGGAGCTTCACAGCGAAATGATCCACAGATTTTAGACATCATAGATAAGCTCAGAAAAGGGGAGACTTCTAGTCACCTCAATAGATATTCCATAGATGAAAAAGGGTGGTTGCGGCGATATGTAAAGCTTTGTGTTCCTCAAACTGGAAGCTCGATAAAGGCAGTCCTAGAAGAAGCCCACCATTCTAAGATGACTATTCATCCAGACGGTGATAAGATGTACAGAGACATGAAGAGGGTTTTCTTTTGGGATGGGATGAAGAAAGATGTTGCAGAGTTTGTTTCTCAATGTTTGGTTTGTCAGCAAGTCAAAGTTAAGCAAAAGAAGCCCGATGGTTTACGTCATCCTTTGGAGGTTCCACAGTGGAAGTGGGAGAGCATCTCTATGGATTTCATAGATGGTTTGCCTAGATCGAAGAAAGGCAACACCAGTATCTAGGTTGTAGTGGACGGACTCACTAAGAGCGCTCATTTCATACTAGTTAAGAGTAAGAGGATGACATCATGGTTGGCAACAATTTACGTTCGTGAGATAGTCCGTCTTCATGGAGTAATTTCCAGCACCGTGATCTTCACTAGTGAATTTTGGAGGAGCTTACAAGAAGCGTTAGGTACACAGTTGTTCTTGAGCACTGCTTATCACCTACAGACCGATGGGCAGACGGAAAAAGTAAGCAGAATTCTTGAGGATCTTTTAAAGCTGTGTATCCTAGACTTCGGAGGGACTTGGGAAGAGCATCTTCCTTTAGTAGAGTTTGCCTACAACAACAGTTATTAAGCTAGCATAGGCATGGCATCCTTCGAAGCATTGTACGTACAACCCTGTAGATTATCAACTTGTTGGTGGGAATCTACAGAAAGATTAATACTTGGACCTGATATGGTTAGAGAAACGTCCGAGAAAGTTGATTTTATTCGACGATGAATGAAGACAGCTCAAGTAGGCAGAAATCCTATGCAGACAAGAGAAGGACTGACAACGAATTTGAAGTAGGAGACTTAGTTTTTATTAAAGTATCACATCTGAGGAATGTGGTTTGCTTCGGATCTGTAGGGAAGTTGGCACCCAGATTTGTGGGACCAATTCCCATAACTGAAAGAATTGGACAAATGGCCTATAGAGTAAATCTCCCAGAAAATCTATCTGGAGTTCATGATGTTTTCCACTTTTCTCATCTGTGGAAGTGCTTGCATGACACCGCGGAAGTTGTTGAGCCAAGTATATTAAAGGAAGTAGAAATGGAGCGGGAGGCGACAGTCAGACGTGTCCCTACCCGTATTCTTGGATCAGAAGTTAAGAAGCTACGCAATAAAGAAATCAAGCTGATAAAGGTTCAATGGGGAGATAAACCAGAGGATGCGACTTGGGAGACCGAAGACAAGATTCGTGCTTCGCACCCTTTCTTTTTCGAGGGTATGTCCTTAATTCATTTTCCAAAGTTTTATCTATGCTTGTTTCTATCATTTGAGTATGTCCTATCAATAATATATTCGACCTTTAGATAGGAATCCTATGGATGTAAACATGTGTTTGAGACATGTTATGTTTGATGGATGCAAGTGTTTACTAGTGGTTGCCTGTGGATGCATACACACACACACACATTAGGCACTAGATCAGCACAACCACTCTCATACTGCATACGGATATGTTTGCGTTTTTCTTTTCTTTTAGTGGGTGAAAATGGATGTATTAACATATGGATGTGGAATTTGGACGAATGAGTATGCACACATATAGAACTTACATATTATAATAGGATTATTTGCATACGTATTGGATTCATGGAACTAACATACATTGCATTGAAGAGGTCGACTGAGTCAGTAGACAGCCTAATCTTCGCATTAGTATTGGGACATATACAATTACTGTAACACCCCACCTCCGTTAAGGTCACTCACAATGGGAATGCCTTAACTTCAGTGGAGCGTCATAAGTGTATAGAACAGATAAATTACAAAATAGTCAAATTTTAAACAGCGGAAAATAAATAAAACTTTACTTTATAGATAAAACAACAGCTTGGTAAAACAGCTTGTACAAAGATTGTTTTCCAGCACCAAAACACCAATACCCATTACAACAAAGCATCTGTCTTGTTTAACAAAATAAAGAAGCATGAAATGACAATGATATTCCCCAATAAAGCATGAGCCATCCATATCAGTGGAAAAGAGAGTCCAAATCAATACATCGTCTATCTTCGAGCTTGGAAAGAAAACTGAGCTAAGGGTAATATTCCCTCCCTGTGAACCGCGAGGGGGGGGGAGTGGAGGGGGTAGGGAGGGGGGAACGAAAGAAAAGAGAGCGAAACAAACAGATTCAGACATAAATCCTAGTAAGTCCAGTGATTATTCAACATGTATGTAACAACCCGCATTCTACGCATCAGAGGATCGTAGAATATTTATTTCTTTCCCGTATGAAGTCGTATGGTCATGTAACTTTGGGAGACATCTATTAGAGTCATTTCCCATGTTCACGATTTTTGTCGATTTTTAAATGAACATTTTGCCCCTAGCCGATCTTGTTTTGGCCATAACTTTTGATTGGAAAGGAATTTTGACCTGAAACACCTTCCATTAGATTCGTTTGATGGTTTATCTTTCCGTGGAGTGGTCATAATAGCCAAACGGACTTACCGTTTGGGAGATATGGCTGAATTAAGGTTTGGAAGGTGAAAAACTGCTTAATCGGGCCAAATAGGGTGATTAGTGAATATTCCCATAACCCATTTCGGGATTAGGGTTATGGGGAGGCTGAAATGAGTTAGAGAATCATTCCATTTCAGTTTTCTAGCCTCCACTTATCTCCAAGGAACCCTAAAAATGGCCTCCAACCTCTAAATCACCTCCAAATCATCTCCTAATCAAGGATTAAGCTTAGCAACATCAAATCAAGGAAGATCTACACCAAATCAACATTGGAGCTGCTGTTTAGCATTGGGATTCGCATCAAATCAGAGATTTATTTCAGATCTTAGTTTATTTGTGGCTAAGGTGAGTGATTTGCATAGTTTTGCACTAATTATGGCTAATTAAGGGTAATTAGTGTTAATTAGCGAATTTAAACTTGATAAAATTCGGGGAAAATGTTCATAAATTCTTAAATGATATTTTAGACCTCTGATATGAATTTGGGTTAATTTGGTTAAGTTTTGCTAATCCTATCATTAGTTTCACCTAAACATGCTTAAGGGGAAATATGGGGTTTTGGGTATGTTTGATCCATTTTAACCTATCATGATTGATGTTTTGATGTTTGTGATTGATTATGCATGTTGCTATGACTGTATGATATGCTTTGTGATTGATTCCAATAGTTAGAATGGTAGAAAACGTCGTCGAATGGCGTAAACACTTGCTGGAAAAGCTTCAGGAAACAGTGCAGGATCGGATCGGATATGGTGGCTCGGATCGGATAAGTTGAACTGGACAAGGGATTAGATCGGATCGGAACCTGACACTTGAGAAATCTGGCAAAAAGGAAGGCCATGCTAGCAATATTGGGATCGGATCGGATAAAGGAGGGGGATCGGAGCGGCTAAAGGAGGAGGATCGGATCAGAAGAAATGAAGGGCGAGGGAGCTGATCGGAGCGGAAGAACGAACTGGATGGGAGATGGCACCCGACCTGACCCGAAGTAGGACACCCAACCCGAATCGACGCGATGGAGTGGACCCGAACCGAACCGTGCCAAAGGAGGACCATGAACTAACGCAACATAGTGAACCCGACCCGAACCGATGGCTTGAAGGGGAATCCGACCCGACCCAGTATTGACCAATAACCCGAGATGCAAAGGTAGTCCAATATGGGAAGTTAGAGCTCAGGATCCAATTGGGAACCAATGAGTTCACTTCATGGTTGGGCTTTGCTGCGGGACGTGTGCTAAGGAGTCGTCGATGTTCATAACTTCAATTCACCACTAAAAATGGATGATGGGCTACTTATCAGTGCAGTAGAGTCATTGCGACTCGAGGGGCAAGGTGATGGTAGCAAGACTATGTTATTAGTGCAGTAGAGTCATTATGACTTGAGGGGCAAGGTGATGCGTGGTAAGACTATGAGCCAACGCAGATGGGGTGAATAACTCCATAGGGCAAGTGGACATAGTAAAGGGTTGGTAAGGCTATGAGCCAGCGCAGATGGGGTGAATAACTCCATGGGGCAAGTGGACATAGCAAAGGACTAGTGGCTACGTTATCAGTGCAGTGAAGCCATTTATGACTTCATGGGGCAAAGTGATCGTAGCAAGGTATGTTGGGTGATCGAAGTGGTGAATATCGTATGCTTTACGCACTGAGTGAGAGATGTGAGGATGGTTGCTATGTTTGATTGTTTGCCATCACTATGACATGCACACCCCCCACCTCCGTATCTTTACACCATTTGATATGGCACCTTAGAGTGTTTTAGTCTACCTGTTATTGTTCTGTTTAGATGCATATCGCTCATACCAGGCTTTATGTCTGACCCAGAGTTTTATGTCTCCTCTTATTACTCTGGGTGCTCACACGAGCAGACTAGAGACAGGTTAGCTGGTGATGCGCGAGTAGCTGATTCGGAGGCGGGCAGGAGGCTTCCACATATGATATATAGATATTCTCCCTGTGTCGTTGGTAGTCGCTACTTGGGCATTAGTACTGTACCTCCTTTATCTTGCTTTTGCTTTGAGACAGTTTGAAAAGTTGTAATAATGTTTAACTTTGGATCATAAGCTGTACTTACATTTTCCGCTGCTATGTTAGTTGTTTCAGCTTATGCACTGTCTCACTTGTTTTATGTCAAGTATGTTATTATTATATTTTATCCTATGCGCTGTGAGACATTCTACAGGTTCTTTGTATGTTCATTTCCTTCTTCCCTTTTCCTTCTGACGACCCGTTCCGTGCTAACTGGACATGTGTACAGCGCACCTTTGGAGTAAATGTCGGTTGGTGCGGGGCGGGCCGTCACACTTGGTATCAGAGCTCTAGGTTGCGTAGTTAACCTAGGGAAAGACACTAGGGAGAGATAGTACGTATATGAGAGCGCGTATTTGTGATTACTTTGGTTTTCAAAAGCTATATATGTATATACTATTAGTAGTATAAGAATGAAGTCGCACTGCACTAGCACCACTATGGGGTCGTTAATCGTTTCCCCTTTTACAGATTGACGATGAGCCGATATCCTAGAGGTGCTGGTAGAGGAGCCAATAATGGGAATGCCGCTGACATGAGGGCGATGTTTACTGACCTCATGAGAGATATGCTTAGAGAAGTGCAAGGGGCAATTCCCAATCCCGGAGTTGGTGTTGGCCCAGTAGTGCAGGCGCCTAGGGTCGATTTCGCCAAGTTGTGCAAGGATTACACTAACCTTGGTGGGAAGCCGTTCCACGGGACGGAGTCGGCCACAGATGTTCAGGACTGGATGGATAGCTGTGATCGTATCTTCGATGACTTGGGTCTTGAGGATGCGATGAAGAGAAGGCTAGCGTCTCGTCAGCTGCAAGGGCGAGCGATGAATTGGTGGAATGCCATTAGAACAGCTACTCCAGAAGATCAGGTTACTTGGGATCAGTTCAAGGCTCGCTTTAGCGAGAAGTTCATTCCAGCTGCCCAGAAGTAAGTGTTGTTTAAGAGATTGACATAAGGAAAAATAGAGAAGGGGCATAAGAATTGACATAAGAAAAAATAGGCATGTAAAGATGTACCCAATTCAAGAATCATGTTTCAGTGTTGTACATTAACAATAGGGGTAGACAAGCTAAGCAATTTACACCATAGGTATAAAGATTAGATAGAATTGGACTTAAGAGAATCACTAATTTTTATGTACAACATGATAAGTTCCACTATATCAATCACAATAGTCTCATAGGCATTGGATGTACAACATGATAGGTTCCATCATATAAATCACAACAGTCTCATAGGCATGATAGGTTCCATTATGTCAATCCAACAGTCTCATAGGCATGATAGGTTTTATTATGTCAGTCACAACATTCTCATGGGCATGATAGGTTCTACTATGTCAGTCCGACAGTCTCATAGGCATGATTGGTGTCATTACATCAATCACAATAATCTCATAGGCATAAGCAATTCAAATTTGACAAAAAGTTAGGCACGAATCAGAATTAGGTAGCGTTCTAGATCCGATTATTACAGTCATGATTTCTATTAGATGTTTAAATCTAAATAATAACTGAACTTACAAAAAAAGGACGGATCTTGCATTCTGGGATCTAATTTCTGAATTTGAAAAGCTATCCTTTGATGTAGACGTTTGATTTGAAGTTCTACTAATCGATTACTAGTTTGGATTTATTTTTCTAGTTAGGAGAAGATGAAGGAGGCTAGGCTAGCTTGTAGATGAACAACATGACGACACCATAGTATTAAGGTTATGAGGTTAGGGTCTAGGTTTGGCTATGTATATATAGATGTCTAGGATTAATTCTAGCCTTTAGATTAGTCTAGGAGAAATCAGATCCATCAAACTGAAGAGATGTGTCATCCAACCAACCATAGCACGACACATAAGCCCTAACACCTCATAAATTAGTCACTGGCCAATCAGAGAAGGACACATCAGCTCAGGACTACAAAAATTCATAATAGGAAGCAAATCTCAAAGGGGTCGACTCCCTACAGGGGAGGGGGTCGACACCTATGTCAACTCGCCCTGGGGGGGGGGGGGTCTATACCCTGAGCAGGAATTTTTCCGCTCAGCCTGTTCTGTCCGAATTTCGAATTTCAAATTGGATTTATTATTTAATTATTATTTTTTGTTTATTCTTGAAATCTTCTGAACTCCATAACTTCTTCATACGGAGTCCGATTCACGCAAACTCGAACTCTATCTCAAGCAAAATTCCCAGACGAACGCAATGGCGTAACCTGTTTCCCTTAATTCTTCTTCTAAAAATTAAGTGTTCTTAGATTTGTTAATTTTAATATTCACAGAAAATACGGGGTGTTACATTCTCCTCTCCTTAAAGGATTTCGTCCCCGAAATCTCTAAGTTAAGAAGAATGTACCCTAACATCCAACATCCATCTACTCAACCATCAATCACAGGCATCCATTTTCCATAAAAGACTTCTAATGCTTTCATGATCATATGCATAGTGTGTGTATATGTCCTTATCTAATGCAAAATCAGACGGTCTACTGATTCAGTTAACCTCCTTGATGCGAATCATGTCAGTGCTATGAGTCCATCATGTATGCAATTATTCCTAATTGTATTTTGTAACTTCTACATGAGTGCACAATCATTCGTACAAATGCAATGTCCACATGATAACATATCAAGTTTCAATCCATATATAAATTCATATATGCATATGCAATATGAAAGTGACTGAGCCGATCTAGTACCTAATGTGTGTGTATATGCATCCGCAAGCAACCACTAGCAAACACTTGCATCCACTTGCGTCCACCAAACATAACATGTCTCAAACACATGTTTACATCCATTGGCTTCTACCTAAGGATCGAGGATAGGATCGAGAGGATATACTTAAAAGATAAAGACAAGCATGCAAACAAACTTTACAGAAAAAGAGAGATCAAGGATATACCCTCAAAAGGGTATGATGCACGTATCTAGTCTTCAGCCTTCTAAGTGACATCTCCTTGAGCTTCACCCCATTGTGCTTAGACTGTCTTAACTTCACGATTGCGTAGCTTCTTAATTTCTGTTTCCAAAATATGAGTTTGAACCCATTACACTGTCGCCTCTCGTTCCACCTCTTGTCCTTCTACTATACTCGGGACTACAACTTCTGCTGTGTCATGCTAAGATTTCCTCAAAGGGTCTTCAAAATTTACTAGAGGGTATTCCATGTGGAAGAACTATCTCTTGAAAATAAACAGATGCTAACCATGTTTCCAAGTGTAGTTATTAAGGTGATTGGAGGTCTCTTCTCTACTTAACTTATCTATTGCGTCAACTATCTGAGAGTCTTTTCTTTGCTAAGTCCCTATTTGATCTAAAAGCATAGGTCTTACTCCTAGCGATGCCAACTACTAACTTAACCGAAGGTTTTAAAATCAAAGGTTTATGTGTATTGTGAACTTTTCCTTTTCACATAAAGAGTACTTGAAGTCAACCCTTTTCTTCTTAAGGCATCCGCTACGACCTTACCCTTCCTTTTCACATCAAAATGGCGCCTAGTCCCGTGCCGCATGCATCCATGTATACCGTAAACCTTTTACTACCGTAAGGTAAAAGTAAACACTGGGGCCGTTGTAAGAGCCCTCTTCGATCGTTGGAAAGCGACATCACAGTCGATATCCCGAGCAAAGGTTAGATTCTTCTTCGTTAATCCAGTAAGTGGGGCTAATACCTTCACAAAGTTCTTAATGAACTTCCTATATTAACCCGCTAGTCCAAGAAAGCTTCTTACTTCTGTTGCATTCCTTGGGACCTTTCAGTCTTGCACCGCAACTACTTTTGCGGGATCTACTGCTATCCCTTCTTTGGATGCCACATGTCCTAGAAACCTTACTTCTTCTCCCCAAAAATGACATTTTGGAGAACTTCGCGTTAAGTTGATGTGCTCGAAGCGTATCCATGACTTCTCTTAAATGCAAAGCATGTTCTCCCTCGTTCTTTGAGAAAATCAAGATATCGTCCATCAAGACTACTACAAACTTATTAAGGAACTCCCTAAACACCCTACTCATCAAGTCAACAAAATAAGCGGGTACATTCGTCAAACCGAAAGGCATGACGAGCTACTCAAAGAAACCGTCAGGGGTCCTAAAAGCAGTCTTGTCTATACTGTCCTCATCTTCTCTTAGCTGATGAAACCTTGTAGCCAAATCTAGTTGGGAGAAAATAGACGCGCCTACAAGTTGGTCAAACAAATCATCTATTCTTGGAAGTGGGTGCCTATTTTTCTTAGTCAGCTTGTTTAATTCTCTATAATTCACGCATAGGCGAAGTGGACCATCTACCTTAGTAGCGAACACTACTAGAGCACCCATTCAAAAATACTTCGCCAAATAAACCCCTTCTGAAGCAACTCTTTAACTTGCTTGCTGACCTCTCCCTAGGAGCCATGTGTTGTACAGGTAATGCAACTGGGTTGGCGTTATCAACCAAGTATATGCGGAAATCTATTTCACGTTTTGGGGGTAAACCCCTCACTTCATCAAAGACATCGGGATACTCATGGACTACTTAAACAGATTGCAAATTATCAACAGATGTATCAAGAGATCCTAGGTAACTAAGCATGATAGAACCCTTAGGGTTACACGAGATTTCGAGGGTATTACCGAGGCGAGACAAAAGTTTAACTACCCTCCTTTCACAATTGAGAATGGCACCATTACTGGATAACCAATCCATCCTTAGAATCAACCTATAGCCCATGAAACCAAAAACGTAAGCATTACATCTAAACTCAATGCTTAGTATAAATACTCCCAAATCCAAACAAATCATAGATAAATGAGCCTAACCACCAATTGGATTTGAGACAATAATGGGATCTTCTACTATACAAGTACTAAGGTGCAGAGACTCAAATATGGAAGCAAATAGAAAAGAAGGTGAAGCGCCAGAATCGAACAAAGTTATAACATGATGATTGAAAAGAAAAACTAAAATTTCAATATAAACGTTCCTACCTCTCTTAGGTACACTAGCAGTGAGAGTATGCAATTGCCCGCTAGAAGATTATGTCCTTTGCCTTTGTCCTTGTCCTTCGACAATCTTTGATAAGATGCCCTGCTTCACTATACTAAAAACAACCACCTGTCTTCTTCTTCCTACAATTAAATGACCCGCTATACCATAGAAAAGACACTTCCTCTTGTTGCGGGATCTATTATTTCTTCCACCCTTCTTATATTCTAATCTCTTGTTTGTGATTCCTCCACTTTGGCCTCTTTCTTTTCACCTTTCTCCTTCTGTGTGGATTAAGCCATATCAACAAGCTTCCTATACTTGGGCTTGTGCTTCTTAGCCCAAACTCTCTTATTCTTATCCTTACTATCCTTGTGTAGCTTGTTGACAAGTTCCTCGAAACTACCTCCATCGCACGACAACCTACAAGGCTTGAAAAAAAAAATTAGTCGCAGGTGAAACTGCTGCGGCTATAGATGGAGGTTGGGCACTACTTCGCCATCGACATGTGCCGTATGCCTACGAAACTATGGCGAAAAGAAAGGAAGAAGTGATTCAAATAGAGAATCAAAAGATAGTGCATATGGCTTTGGGGAATATGCCTTTTAAAAACAATACTTTTATCTTGAAAAACACTTCTTTAAAACATGTTTTAGAAAACACCCCTTTTTAAAATATGCCTTTGAAAAATCTTTTATCAGTTCTGGTAACCTTTAGCTCTGATACCACATGTAACGCCCCACCTCCGTTAAGGTCACTCACACAGGGAATGCCTTAACTTCAGTGGAGCATCAAAAGTGTATAGAACAGATAAATTACAAAATAGACAAAATTTAAATAGTGGAAAATAAATAAAACTTTACTTTATTGATAAAACAACTTGTACAAAGATTGTTTTCCAGCACTTAAACACCAATACCCATTACAACAAAGCATCTATCAAGTTTAACAAAATAAAGAAGCACGAAATGACAATGATATTCCCCAATAAAGCATGAGCCAGCAATAGCAGTGGAAAAAAGAGTCCAAATCAATACACCGTCGCTTGGAAAGAAAACTAAGCTAAGGGTAATATTCCCTCCCTGTGAACCTGGGGGGAGGGGGGAACAGAAGAAAAGAGAGCGAAACAAAACAGAGTCAGACATAAAGCCTGGTAAGTCCAGTGATTATTCATCATGTAAACAGGTAAAAGGATCATGACATGAATAAACTGGATACCAGACCATAACCATGATAATAAGCATAACAAGACAACAAATGATGATCATTAGATATGACAAGGTAAGATACACTGAATGCACTTCGGTTCTTTCTCTGATTTCCTATTTTCTCTGCACCACCCAACTAGCATCCTAACTAGTGTCTTTTATAGAACGATTCGTATTCCCTACTAGCGTCCCAACTAGTATCCTGTGAAAAAGGATCAGTACCCCTACTAGTGTCCCGACTAGTATCCTGTGTTATAAAATAAGGTGATCCCAACCCTGCAATTGTGGTAGCCTTCAAGTGTATATTTAGTATGAGGATCTTACCTTAACCAACCTAATTGCCATGAAGATGTTAGGTGTACCCTTACTACCCTATCGATCGACTCCCTACTTGTATTAACTTTCCTTGTGTCTGTGTCAATCGGCCCTCTTGCGTATAGATACCCTATGCTGATCCCACCATAAGGTGTATCAATCCCTATGATAGCAACCTGACACAAATTCTAGATGCACAGTGTATACTACTGATCCCCAGTGCCTGCTTTTCCACTCTGGAGCACGTGCACACCCATACTCCGTCGGAACTACACTGCTGCACCCCCAGCCGCTATTTTGACCGCTTATAATCAGCCCAGTAATCGTGCCCTACCCTACCTAGTTTCAGGGTACCGTGATACATCTATGTGGGTTACTGCTGAAATGGGTCCCCATTACTAGGGTTTTCTAGGGTCTATTCGTATACCCCCCAAATTGGCTAAGTGTTATCCATCCATTCAAGTTAACTTAACCCATCCACACGCCATGTCATGTTGGTTAAGTTTTCTTATTAAGTTAACCCTTCTCATTCATCATATTGTAATTGGTTAAGTGTTTTCTATTAACTTAACCCTGTTCATTCATCATATTATACTGGTTAAGTGTTTCCCATTAACTTAACCCTACTCATTCATTAGTCAAGTGTTAACTTAACCCTACCACTGGTCATGTTACATTGGTTAAGTGTTGCCCTCTTGTGTTACTTAACCCTACCACTTGTCATGTTACATTGGTAAAGTGTTGCCCTCTTTGGTTACTTAACCCTATCACACATCATGTTATATTGATCAAATGTTGCTTTGATTAACTTAACCTTACCACTTGTCATGTTACATTGGTTAAGTGTTGACCTCTTGTGTTACTTAACCCTATCACACATCATGTTATATTGGTTAAGTGTTGCTCTCTTGTGTTACTTAACCCTACCACTTGTCATGTTACATTGGTTAAGTGTTGCGCTCTTGTGTTACTTAACCCTATCACACATTATGTTATATTGGTTAAGTGTTGCTTTGATTAACTTAACCCTGCCATTCTTAGCCTATCTATTTCTTAGCTTTAATTTATTCATTAAAGCACCAAACTCTCACATTAGATATATATTGTTGCGATCGCTGGATGTGCCGGGCAGTTCCGGGCAGTTCCGGGCAGTCTTACACCGCAACTCAATCTAACCTCGGCTTTTTGGGCTTAATGCGTTAACCTCTCACATTAGATTTATATTGTTGTTGTATCTGGATGTGCCGGGCGGTTCCGGGCAGTCTTACACCGCAACTCAATCTAACCTCGGGTTAGGCATGTTCATCTTTATCCAATTTACATATTTTTCATATGTGTCCAAATCTAAGTGTCAAATTTTCCACAAGTCTAGCCGATACAAGTTTATGCCACATTCCCATGCTATGCCCAAAATTTACTCAATTAAATTATACCCAATTTCCCCCGTGTTATAATCGCACGTACAACAAGATTCAATCTAAGTTTCAAATGAACTTAGTATTCACAAAAGCAAGTAAAAAGGGGAAAATAGAGAAGGGGCATAAGAATTGACATAAGGAAAAATAGGCATGTAAAGATGTACCCAATTCAAGAATCATGTTTCAATGTTGTACATTAACAATGGGGGTAGACAAGCTAAGGAATTTACACCATAGGTATAAAGATTAGATAGAATTGGACTTAAGAGAATCACTAATTTTTATGTACAACATGATAAGTCCCACTATATCAATCACAATAGTCTCATAGGCATAGGATGTACAACATGATAGGTTCCATCATATAAATCACAACAGTCTCATAGGCATGATAGGTTCCATAGTCTCATAGGCATGATAGGTTTTATTATGTCAGTCACAACAGTCTCATAGGCATGATAGGCTCTATTATGTCAGTCCAACAGTCTCATAGGCATGATAGTTGTCATTACATCAATCACAATAGTCTCATAGGCATAAGTAATTCAGATTTGACCAAAGGATAGGCACGAATCAGAATTAGGCATCGTTCTAGATCCGATTATTACAGTCATGATTTCTATTAGATGTTTAAATCTAAATAATAACCGAACTTACAGAAAAAGGATGGATCTTGTATTCTGGGATCTGATTTCTAAATTTGAAAAGCTATCCTTTGATGTAGACGTTTGATTTGAAGTTCTTCTAATCGATTACTAGTTTGGATTTATTTTTCTAGTTAGGAGATGAAGGAGGCTAGCCTAGCTTGTAGACGAAATGCATCACGACACCATAGTCTTAGGGTTATGAGGTTAGCGTCTAGGTTTGGCTATCTATATGTAGATGTATAGGATTAATTCTAGCCTCTAGATTAGTCTAGGAGAAATCAGAGCCATCAAACCGAAGAGATGTGTCATCCAGCCAACCATAACAAGACACATAAGCCCTAACACCTCAGAAATTAGTCATTGGCCAATCAGAGAAGGCCACATCAGCTCAGGACTACAGAAATTCGTTACAGGAAGCAAATCTCAAAGGGTCGACTCCCTGGTCGGCACCTATGTCGACTCCCCTATTGGAGGATTGACACCTATGTCGACTCCCACTAGGGAGGTCGACACCTTGAGCGGGAATTTTCCTGCTCAGCCTGTTCTGTCCGAATTTTGAATTTTGAACTGGATTTATTATTTAATTATTATTTTCTGTTTATTCTTGAAATTTTCTGAACTCCATAACTTCTTCATTCGGAGTCCGATTCACGCAAACTCGGACTCTATCTCAAGCAAAATTTCGAGACGAACGCAATGGCGTAAATCATTTCCCTTAATTCTTATAAAAATTAAATGTTCTTAGATTTGTTAATTTTAATATTAACATAAAATATGGGGTGTTACAAACACCTTTTCATATGTTCATATAAGCATTAGAAGTCTTTAAGGACAATGGATGCTTGTGATTGTTGGATGAGTAGATGGGTGATGGATGGTAGGATATACACTCTTCTTAATTTGAAGATTTCGGGGACGAAATCCTTTGAGTAGGGGAGAATGTAACACCCTGTAATTTCAACAAAATTAAAGAGGATAAATTAAATGATAATTAGAATTTGAGGAAATGAACTACGCCATTGCATCTGTCTTGAAATTCTAGTCAAAATAGACATTTGGTTTGCGTAAAACGGACAACATATGAATAAGTTATGAAGGTTTGAAGTTTGTATACGCAAGATATTTATATATATATATATATATATATATATATATATATATAGGGACCAGGAATTCAAAATTTCAGTTCAAATTTCGAAAATACGGTAGGCAGTAAAATTTTCGTCTTAGGGGTGTCGACCCCTTAGTAGGGGTGTCCACCCCTTAAGGGGGGTCGACCCCATAAAGGAGGGGGGGGGGGGGTGAACCCTCCTTGGGCTGAGGTGGCAGTCGATTTCTGGGGCACTGGCAGTTATAAATAAAGGTCCATTTCTCTTTTTTTCTTCACTGAAAATCAATGGAAGCCAAACGCTACTGGTGCCTGAACTGAATCATTTTCTTCAACAATAATCAACAAAAGCTAATTAGTTAGAGATTCACGTATAGATCTAGGATTCAACATCAACAATTTCTCTTCTATCTTCTAAAATCCAAACACAGTGAGTTTGTTACTTTTAGATTTAAATGATTAAAAGTAAAACTTGATATGACTGTGATTTGGATCTATTATAAATTGTGAATCTACGATATTCTTGGATCTTAAACTTTATCATGCTAGATCTACCTTTATAGATCTAATTCACTTGTGTTAATCTGTCATGTCACATTTGTGGATCTTGACCTTTATCAATGTCTGTGCTTAATTTGGATCTGTCATTATTTGGACAGTTAAATCCTTGTTTAGATATAATTCTCTATCTAGATCATCTTGTACCTATCAAGTTGTGGTTAACTTAAATATGTCATTAATTGGACATATGAATCCTCATTTAGATCTATTCATGCCTATTATGACATCCTTAGTATGTTAGATCTAGTTTTATTATCGCATGTTCACTAGATCTATTTCTATACGTCCACCTTATTACTATGTCAATTACATGCCTATGTCAGTATATATATTTATGCCAGTTATGTTAGAAAAATCACTATTGCCATCTTCCCATCACATTTCCCTTTTATTGTTTATTGCCAGGCTACTTTCTAGCCTAGGCATGCCGCCAAATATATGCGACTGCATTAGTTAGGGAACAAGGGAAAACATTAGAATTTGCATAACTTGAATAATGTTTATGGACATGAATTTGGGCATATAATCCATTATGAATATAATTAGGTAAATGGGCATGAACACCTATAAAGGCATAACTATAATTAATTGGTTAATAATTAAAATGCCTAGGATTACAATAATTAGAAAGTCTAATTGCACTTATGACACGAGGTTAGATTGCATTTGTGGTGAAAGTCTACCCGGAACCGACCGGCATATCCAGCAACCACAAATGTTGAATCTAATGTGAGGGGTCTAAGTGCACAAATACAAGACGGGCTAAGACATGAGGTTCAGCCCAACTTGTGGAAGAAGTCTGTCCGGACCCAACCGGCATATCTAGCGTCCACAAGCTGTAGGCCTAATGTGGGAGGTCTAGCCCATTATAAACAATAAACGGACATGGTAAGGAATTGAAATACTTAATCTAGTTGAATCCATAAGGACTGAGTGAACATAAACATAATAGGGGTTAAGTAAACTTGGTTGAAAATTGGGAGGATTAAGTATATCTGAGATGGGTTGGTTATATTTTAATATAGGCCCACAAAACTTAACCAATTGGGGGTTATGTATTAAAGACACCTATAGGTAAGCATAATCGGTAGAAAGATTAGGGTTATATAATTAAAGACACCTTTTAGGGTAAATATAACATGTGGAAAACTTAGTAGGGGATACAAGACAAAGGGGAGAGCTTGTACCATATTATGTGGGACCCGTTTCAGTCAGTAACCCGGAGTAGGTATCAAACAAAGTATTTCGAACTAGGTCGGAGAAAGGGCAAGCTTACTGAACTGATTGTAAGAGATCCAAGCGTGGAGGACGGTATGGGCGGCGCAAACCGAACGAGTCATGTACGTGCATGGGCTGGGCAGAGGGGGTTAAGATGACTGTGACACCTGCAGATATGGGCTGTGCATATCAGCGAAGGGTTGCCACTTTAGGACATGATACATCCTACGGTGGGGCCGACACAGAGTATCTACGCGGATTAGGGAGTCGATTGATTAGGGTACTAGTTAGGGTACATTTGGAAGTATGCCTAAGACTACCACCTTATAGTGGAAGGGATCATCTCATTCCGATTATAGTAGTAATAGTGCAGAGTAATCATTAGGGAAGCGTATACACTCTATCATGTTTACCTTGTCATACTTACCTTTTGTGATGTCACCTTTCTTTTCCACTTTATGTGCCTGTCATGCTACTTTTATTTATTTACTTGCTAAAAGTAACTGGAATCGCCAGAATTTATGTCTAACCCTTTTTGTTTCCTCTTCTTTCTTCTGTTTCCCCCTCAGTTCTTAGGGCAGGAACACTCAAGCTTGACCATGATTCTGCTTTATCTTGTTAGGAGATGCCCTTGAAGTATTTCTCAAGTTCTTATCTCTGCCATGACTTTGTCTTCTTTTGGGGAATTATGCTTTTTATGTGCTCTGGTGGAACAAGATAGAAGTTTTATATTTTTGTAATGGCTTTTATGTAGTTTCAGACTTGTGATATTTTGGACCACGATGTTATGATTTATGTTTGAAATAAATTTTTTAATTTCGCTATTGCTTTTATATCTGTCTTGTAATGTTTCTATTTCTGTTTACCTTTAATGCTTCACGAAATTTAATGCATTCTCTTAATGAGTGACGTTAATGGACGTGGGGTGTCACAAATTTTGTACCCCTTGGGGTGCGAAATTCATACCCCGTGGAGTAATAAGTTTATGCCCCTTGAGGCATGAAATTCGTACCCCAAGGGGTACAAAGAATGCTGGAATGGGCATGGGGGATCGAGGTTAATGAAGCTTGTGACTTTCTGGGGTTCAAGGTATTGGTTTGGCGATGTCTGGAGGAGTGCCGAGATTCCTGTCGACATGATCCCATCTCGGCTCATTTCTCTTACTCCTTGGCAACACTTTAGGCTTTAACTTCACATGATACGTTGATTCGAGTGTGCCTTGCATGCTTTTGGGAATAGGGCCAAAAGGCCAGTTAACATTGTTAATAGTATCAAAGCTAGATCACAGAAATAGAGAACTTACTACTTATTTTATTAGTGCAAAACAAAAAAGCCTTTAAATAGGCATTACAAGAAAGTGGAGTCACTAACTGCATGCCCAGTATTCTACAGACTGAAAGAGTCATAAACAGTGCTCATACTCCTAAAAACCAGGAGTTATTAATGTGAAAATTAAACTAACCAAAAAATATATGCTGAACTTATGCATTCACCCATGCAAACTTTGGATTATTCGTCTAACAAATTCCTCCCCTAAACTGGAAATGCTACACAACATCTAGCTTACTCTCCTGCTAAACACCGAGCAGTCAACGAAGCTTTTCAAAAGTATCAAGCTTTAGTGCTCCGTCATTGTATCCGAAATTTGATCAATAGTTCCATAGTAAACTAGTTCCATTGCTCCCTCATGTATGAGATCACATGTAACATCCCGCATTTTTATCGGCTTGTATTTGAATATTTAAATAAGTTTAAATATTGAAATCGTAATATAAGTGGATTTTTATATTAATTAAAATGGAGTTGAATGTATAAAAATATATATTAAATATAATCGAGCCCGAAATATCACGGCAGTTCGTAATTTAACGTTCTGAACTTCAACTCAGTGTACATGACCCGTTATTAATCGGATTTCTTCGAAACAAGAAACGTTAGAATCTGTTGAACTGTATTTTTTTTAAAAGAAGTGGAAAATGAAGATTTCGTCTTATGGATTGCAAAATGTCCAAATCAATTATTCAGAAAGTCGCTATGAAATCGTATATGGACCATAATGGTTATTTAAATATATTTAAATATCGGATTCGAATTTGGACAAGATTCTTTTGAGATGTAGTTATAATTTAATTTTTAGAATTTTAACGGAATTTTTATTTCGTAAAATAAGCAACTTTTATTTGTAGTATTGTGCACCCTATATCGATATTTTGGGGTTTCACAATATGAGTTAACCTACCGATATTATTATATTTTTGGGATCGTGATACAATGCTCATCACAACGGCATTTTTATTTTTGTCTGTAGCGGTGCAAACATAAGTGAAATTTGACATAATGCGGTACGCCTAATATTTAACCATAAATATATACATGCCTTGAATTTGTGATTTGCATTCTTTTTTTGCCATAAGTGATATTTGTGGTTGGCGGATGGCAAATCCTTAGATATTCATGATATGGTATTACAGATTCTAAACCTTCATCGTGTGAAATATTAATAGTAGGATTCTCCGATTAGTGATAATGTTCATGGTCTTAGACATATATAAAAATGGTTCCTTCCCTGCTAAGCATTAGAACCTCCTATGCCCATCCCTATTCTATAACTTATGTGTTGCGTTGGACTCAATTGTCACCCTCCTTTCAAAGACAACCCATGTTTCTGATCTCTATAACTTTACCCTCAAGCAAACCAAGATAAATAATAATATATAAATAGAATTTTGTCTTTCCCATACCCTGTGCCTTCACCCATACCCATTACACAGCCGTATTATGTGTATTTTCCCATGCTTAGCCTCTCCTCTAACAACAAGCCTATACTTTACGCTATGTTATTTCAAATCAATAAATTCACGCACAGTGTCATTTGAAATATATCCTCCTATACAATATCTTATGCATATGACCGTATACTTCTTGAAAAGAACATGGAAAGCTGAAGAACCTATGCTAATCTAAAACTTCATATCATGGCAAATCAACACTAGGCATGCTGCTCCATAAATAAGACCCATACGTCTAACGTAAAATAGCTAATGTGTCCTAGTTGAAAATGACAGAGTCCTTACCCTTTTCTAGTTGATGTATATAAATATATATACACACTCTTTATCACGTACACATGCCGCAACAGTGAAGTGTAAACTCATGAACACCTACCTATTACTGACGAAGGCATCAGGAAATTAAATCCAGCTATACACGAGTAATTAAATCACCCAGCTACCCTAAGCTAAGTTATATACATAAATATATATCCATCTCGTATAACTCCTTTCCCTTCAAACGCTGTGTTACTGTGTAAAATATATATAGTGAGCTACGTCATGGCACATCAATGTTAAATGAAGCTGCAAACCTAAAGCTATAACTCTACTCATCCCTATTACTTGGAGACCAAGGGTTGAAACCCTATAAATATCCGCGAGCTTCAGCACTTCTCCTTCAGTAGATCAAAAAGCAAGAGGGCTTTTAGGTACAAACCAAACCAAATACAAATCGAAATAAATAAAAGTATAAACTGAAAAGAGATTCGTTAAACCCCTCTGATGACGAGCTTCAAGCTCATACGAAATTGGCGAGCTCGAACCCAGTTTTGCCGCTACAATTATTAGCCGTAAGTACTAGGGATTATGCATTCAGTAAAATGGAGACATCAATTCGAGGGGTGATTATGGTTAGATTTTTGTGATCCAGAAGCATCTCTATGAAAACCTGGTGGAGTTCGACATAAATTTATGTCGCAAGTTATGGTGGAGAGCAAGATGTCGGGGTCTTCCGGGTGCTTCCGACTCGGAGAAGGACATAAGGGGAGATGGTAGACAAAGAGAAAAGAAATGGTGGGTTTTATTTTATATATCACGAAGTATTCGGGAATATGAGGGGGTCTGAAGGATCGTCAAATGGTAAATAGGGGACTGGGGCTCGCGTTTTCTTCAACAGAGGAAGAAGAAGCTTCCTGTTAATGCAGGTGTGGCTTTTGTATGCAGGGAAATGGGCCATGTGACTGAAGGGTTAAGCCCAGTTAAACAGAAAAATAAAAAAAACAATATAGGCGCCCATAAATTTCGTGAGTTATCAGTACAAAGAAGGGTGCAGTTGTTTTAATAAGTTTATCATAGAGTGCAACGTTTGTACAGAAGGGGAGATATGAACGTATGCATGCATGTTGAATAACTAAGGGAAGTATGAGTACATGTGGAAGTTTTGTTTGGAAATGGGAATAATTATACTGGGAATGACATTTCTGCTAGAAAGGGAACGCATGCGGTTTTGGGCCGACATGGGTTTAATGTGTGGCGTTGACCGAGAGAATAAATTGGTAAGGCCTAAGAATAAAAACCATATAAGTTTAATTTAGTTTATTTAATTTATTAATCTTTTAACATGATATCCTGCATATACATGATTAGTCTTACGAACAACTCGTTATGTCGGAATCATATGGACATTGGCTACATGATGAAACTGCACTATAGCAATTTAGATCTCACTTGAATCTATGGCATAATTTAAACGTCTGATCGGATCTATCGACCGTTAACCGTATTTAACAATTAACGACCAAGGTGAGTAAACTCACTAACTCTGTCCAGCTATAATTTTATAAACGTTATATAATATTGACAAAAATGATTGAATGTTTGTGTGATGGTTGTTTGGTTGATTTACGAGTTAATTGGTTGAAACAATATATATAAGTCAATAATTGTATAATGATTGATCTGAAATTGGTATTATTCATGTGATTAACATCTGTGGATGCAGGGAAACAGGTTGGAGGGATCCAACTGGATTCCTCAACAATTATATTGTTGTTTTCCATGTATTGCATTATATGAAGTGACAAATAATCTATTATTTGTTTATTATGTGATTGCGATGTTGAACGGCATTGACTTGAAATATCTGGTACTTAAAATACCATAAAAATATAAATCGGAAAATGGTTCGGAATTTGGAAAGGGAAATTTTATTTTAAATAGAAATTGAATTTTTATTGGACTAGAATATTATAATGAAACAAATTGTTGATTTATAAACGATGTTTATAAATGGAATGAAATAATTAAAAAAATTTAGAAATGTAATTTCAAAAATGAATTTATAAAAGGGGAAATTGGGAAATCATTTAAAAGGGAAAACGATGAATTTATTTCAATGTTCGAAATATAAGTAAAATTGAATTTAAGCTATAAGGATTTGTTAGTTAAATTCGACTTTGTCGAATGTTATTATTTTTAGAAATTATATATTTTATAATCCATAATGTGACAAGATAATAATATGTTGTTTAAAACCAATCATCTATAATAAAATATGTCATCGAAATTTAGTGATTTACTTGATATTTATTTAACAACAAGTTGACTTATAAACGGAGTTCATAAAGTGGAATGGGAATATAAAATAACTCGAAAAAGAGAATTTGAACCTCTAAAGTTATTATTATTATTATTATTATTTTTAATAAAAAATGAAGATTTGATTGATATAATGAGTCAAGATTTCTGTAAAGAAATAATATTCACATTTTAATGTGAATAGTAATTCTAAAGCAAATATTTTTGTAAATTGAAATGGGTAGAAAAGGAAATAGATAAATGTTTGCAAGTGGTAAATTCAAAAGTGAATTTAGAAATAGAGTTAACCTAAAATGGTATACTATTTCAAAGGTCAGAACGAAAATTGAATGGAGATTATTCAGAAGGGAGTTATATGTGGGGATTCGATTCTATCGAATTCAGGAAAGTGCCATTTACTTTTCGGTTATAATAAAGATTTATTTATTTATATAATTAATTAATTACTGATTTATTTATTTAAACAAAAGTTATATTTTGAAATCTAATATTTCAAAAGCAGAGATTATAACGCTATCGTTATAATCAATATTTCCCGAAAAGGAAGGGGATTTTTAAATTGAATCTGAGAGTCGCGTAAGTATTGTTCTGTTTAAACTTCTGAGCTTTGACTATTTCGAAGTTGAGAATGTTACTCAGTTAAAGTCTGAGAGGTTATTATACCCCAACTTGATTATTGGCTTCATGATTTACTAAGGAACGGTTAAGGTTCGGTAGCGTGATTGGTTAATGATATGTTAAATGAATGATTAACGAGTTAAATATAATAACAATGATTTTATAACATCAGTTTAATCCAATAAAAAGTTTTTGAAACATTTTTCCTAATAAAATCAATGATATTGTCTGAGTATAGAAGATGGAATTATTTGATTAATTAGAAGTTTAGAAATGGAGATTGGAAATGTCTTCTAATGTTAATAACTTATGTTCCCTAAATATAGAAGATAAGAAGTATGAAGAGATGTAATTATTTTCCGACATTGGTCGTATATTTTCTGGAATATAGAAAATAAGCTGCTTTTAATAAATGGAAACATTTTCTAAAGATTATGTAAGGCTAAAACATGTTTTAAGAGACATTTAGGTAAATATAAGAAATAGGGAATTGGGGAAATGAAATAATTATTGATAAATAAAAAAAGGGGTCAGGGTTGATTGATGGTTGATCGATATAATTTCCATTTGGAAATAAGATCATTGTTTGTATGTATGTTTTCCTTTAATAGTTAAAACATCAGCTATCAAAGTTTTTGACCATTTTTCTCTTGTCAATATGGAGAGACCGGGATCCGATTTATGTGCTGAAAACCACTCCATACGGGCATAGCATTGCGAATCAAATATGCTGAAGACAGTCGAAGACGGGGTTTATGCAAGGGATGTTCTGGCGATCCTAGGTAGAAATTGCCTATGATGGATTTACAGAATAGTGCCTTTGGTTTGTCCAGTCCCAGGACAACTTTTATGGATGAATGTATGACAGAGTATATCTAATGAATCACGTAAGTTGATCTCTTCAAACGTATTCGCATTTGGCGGCGGAGGAATTCATTTCTCTTAGCTTTATACCCGTGGTACTTTTGTGGAAATCAATTTGTGATTTGGCAGGTATGACGATGTGACATTTAAAGTAAATGAAGGTGTGATCTATCAAAAGATACGCTACGACCTCAAGCCCCACAACTGGGAAATGACAAAAATCGGGCAGGCAACATGGCTATGTGGGTCGCCTCCATTAGGGTGTATTGTCACCATCTAGGGAATATTCGTATTTGTTACTTCTTTTCGCTTTTGTATCTCCCGGGAACGGTTATGTTGCTAGCAACTGTAGGTGACAATTTATTCGATACACTCAAGAGAAATGAGTGGTCGGTCATGTGTGGCCGGGTTGCAAGATGTTCTTGTTGAACCCATTGTATTCCTCTCTAGAGATACACTATCGGCAGGTGGTTCCACACCTTGTCAGTCAGAATCCAATCTCCGATAAGCTCCTGCGGTTTTGATTGTATATTATATATGTGGAGCGTAAGATGCAAGCATTCTACTAGATTTTATTTACTTGTAATTAGACACTATTATAATATCAGAAAAGTATTGATTTTGAAAAAGTTTTGGGTTATAGTAAGGTAAAAATCGTCCATGTTTATGTGTGGGCTGGTCTTACTATTATCTTTTCTTTTCAAAGTTAAACCGAATGGTTAGAGTTTACTCACACCAGTCCCACGACTGACCCAAAGTTTATTTTGTTTTGTTTCCCTAAACTCTTAGGTGCCCAAATTTGTACGGGCAGTCAAGTATTTAGGATTTTACAGATACTTGAAGGAGCTTGGAGTAGGAGGCTTTAACACTAGTTGTATATTGAGTTTATTTCCGCTGTAATGTATATGAGTTATACTCTGACATGGTATGTATACACAAATTCAGTTTTGTATTTCAAAGTTATGTTATATATTATATTTTGTTCATTCCGCTGTGAGATTCGTGCTTACTCTAATTCTATTTAGTTGTGTTCCTCTTCTTCTTCTATTCTATTAGTTCTATCTTATCTTTCTCATCCTCTAATTTCTTTCTATTAATGACCCGGTATTTTCGATACTTGAATAGTCAACGTTGTGTTTATGTTGATTTCCTGGGTTGGAAATTACGTGGTCGTTACAGTGGTATCAGAGCTGAATGTTAAGTGATTAACTTGGCTCTGTGGCGTAACTCAATAAAGATGGGGTTAGTAATGCCCTAGATTGAGTATGATGCATATATAAGCGCGTATTTGAAAATTTATATAAAAACTGTTTTATATTGTGTTGACTGGCCAGTCAAGTGGCTTATGAATTCTGGTCGAAACAGTAATGCAAACTGTGTCGATAGGTGTTTCTAAACTCTTGTACAGAGTAATTCGACTCGGTATGTTTCGAAAAGAGGGTAAATGAAATAATCTTACCCAAAATATATTTTGGTATAAAGAAAGCTTATATATTGGAATTATCTAATATATATTGAATGTGTTGGTTGAAATTATATAAATAACCAATAAGAATTCACATGAGTATAATATAGAAATCAGGTAAATTGAATCTGGATTTAAAACCAGAATTGAAATAAAACTCTAGAAACTTGGAAAGGAGTTGCAAATGAATTTTGAATTAAATACATGGGAATTTTAAAATCCTAGGAGATTTGAAATTGGTTTCCAAGTGTTGTGAAAGATATTTGAAGTAATTTCAAAATAAAAGTGTTGAAAAGTATATTTTGATGTAAAATTCAAAATGGAAGTGTTTTAAAACGAATTTTGAAAGTGATAGAGTATTGAACTCACTTCAATTACTAGAAAATAACTCTGATGATGACAGCCGCATCATCAGTGCCATTTCGAGTTTCTAAGTGATGGATTACTACCAAAGATTTTGTTTTGAGGAAATAAGTTGTTTAGAAATTCAAATGTTTTGAATTGTTATTATTACATATATATGAGTTCATACCGATTTGAAATAAATCCTAGGAATTTGAATTCTGAAATAAAGATTGACTTCTGGAGTTAAAATGGTAAAAGTAGAACATAAACTAAGATAAACAAAATTGGATTGAATTTGGAAAAATCCAGAATGGAAATTGTTAAAGAGAAATATTGGAGGTTCGAGTTATTAAAATGAGTTGATTCTTGGAAAATAAGAATCGAATTTTGAATTTGGAGATGAAAATAACTGACTTAAGAAATAAATCAGTAAATGGAATTGGAGTTGAAATAGAAATTTGGCTTAGAAAAAGCGAAAGATTGGTTTGTGAATGGGTTGATGGGAAATCAACCAAGGATGCTTGGATATATGTTAAAGTGATAGCGAATGGCAGAGTTAGAATTGGATGCCTAACCAAAAAGGTACATGTTTATATTTGAGTATGAGATTTCTATGAGCCTGTTTGGCAAGCCGCTTGGCTGTTTGGTTTTCTTTTGGATTGGAGAAGGCTCAAAGAGGAGAATTGCAGTTGTACCAATTGAGCCGTGCAAAGGAGACGTTGGCAAAAAAATTTTGAAAATTTAAAAAGTTAGAAATTTTTTATGTAAAATTTTGATAATTGCGAATCGACTTGTCAATCGTATAAGAGATTAGAAAACCCGATTGATTAAACAAGTTGATAATTTAATTTAAAAATCAAATTGGAATAGATATGGGAATATACAGGATGACATACAGGTTAAGGATAAGTATGTGATAATAGATTTTCCAAAATTGAGGGACATATCGTTTGGATGGAAAATAAAAGGGTCGGGTATTGAGATAAAGATAAAAGATTCGACGCAAGGATTGAGTTATGGGGATGTGAAGTATGAAATTTCAACCACGCAGGTTGTGAGGAGTTAGAATTAGAGCATCTTCACTTCTTAGTAATTTCGGGGACGAAATTCTTTTAAGGGGGAAGGAATGTAACGTCCCGCAATTTTATTGGCTTGTATTTGAATATTTAAATAAGTTTAAATATTGAAATCCTAATATAAGTGGATTTATATATTAATTAAAACAGAGTTGAACGTATAAAAATATATATTAAATATAATCGAGCCCGAAATATCATGGCAGTTCGTAACTTAACGTTCTGAACTTCAACTGAGTGTACAGGACCCGTTATTAATCGGATTTCTTCGAAACAAGAAACATTGGAATCTATTGAACTGTATTTTTCTAATAGAAGTGGAAAATGAAGATTTGGTCTTATGGATTGCAAGATATGTCCAAATCAATTATTCAAAAAGTCGCTATGAAATCGTATATGGACCATAACGGTTGTTTAAATATATTTAAATATCGGATTCAAATTTGGACAAGATTCTTTTGAGATGTAGTTATAATTTAATTTTTAGAATTTTAACGAAATTTTTATTTTGTAAAATAAGAAACTTTTTATTTGGAGTATTGTGCACCATATATCGATATTTCGGGGTTTCACAATATGAGTTAACCTGTAACGACCCGGAAAAATGCGATCTTGGTTATTCGATATACAGCACATATCGAATATCCAAGGATCGAAAATAACCGAATAGTTAATGAAAGAAATTAGAAGGTGAGAATAGATAAGATAGAAACTTAGAATAGAAGAAGAAGAAGAAGAACACAACATCAGAGTAACACGAACCTCACAGCGGAACGAATAACATATAATAGATAACATAACTTTGAAATATACAGTTATGTATACAATAGCACTTATCAGAGTACAACACTTACAACACAGCGGAAATAACTATAGCTATATGATCTTGAAGCCTCCTACTCCACGCTCTTCCAGTATATCTGTAAAACCCGACTACTTGACTGCCCGTACAAATTTGGGCACCCAAGAGTTTAGGGAAAACAACAAATAAACTCCGGGTCAGTCATGGGACTGGTGTGAATAAACTCAAATCATTTAAACAGGTATATGAACAAGTAAACGATATCTCATAAGACCACGCCGCAGAACGGAACGGGTTTTTCCCTTATGAGAATCCAAAATATCTTTATATCAAAAACCTTTTGATATTATAATAATGTCTATGTACAAATAGATATCAACTAGCAGAAACGCTTTCATCTCACGTTCTACATATATAGTATACAATCAAAATCGCAAGCACGTATTGGATAATGGATTTCCAACTATGACAAGGTATGGAATCACCTTCCGATCAGTGTACTCTAGGAACGATACACTGGAGTTCAACAAGAACATCTTGCAACTCAGCCACACATGACCGACCACTCATTTCGCTTGAGTGTATCGAATGTACATCACCAACGGTTGGGATCAGCAACCGTTCCCGTATATATATGGGACAACATTGATAGATTTAAGAAACAAATGAATATTCTCTAGATAGGTGATTATACACCCTACTTCAGTGCGACCGACTTAGCCATGCTGCCTGCCCGATTTCTGTCATTTACCGGATGATGAGGCTAGAAGCTACGCTTTATCATCACATCAGATTCACTTCGAATGCCACATTGTCAGATCCATCAGAATCACTAATTGACATCTACAACCATACATTACGTGTCAGCTAAAAGAAGTTTCCTTCTCCGCTTCCACTCTTGGTATAGTTGAAGAAATCAATGTACGTGACCGTCTGGAAATACTATGTCAGACATCCATCTTCATTCACTTAGAAATGTCACATCGTCATACCCGCCAAATCACAAATTGACTTATCCAAAAATAACCCGGGTATACAGCTAAGAGAAACGAATTCCTCCGCCACCAAACGTGAATACGTTTGAACAGATCAACTTATGCGATCCATTGGATATACTCTGTCAGACCTTCGTCCATACTAGTTGTCCTGGGACTGGACAAACCGAAGGCACTATTCTGTAAACAGGATAGCCCTTGCATTTTACTCCGTCTTCAATTATCTTTGGCATATATGATTCGCGACGCTTATGCCAATACAGAGTGGTTCTTTGGATAATAATCCAACCGGTCTCTCCATATTAACAACGTTAAAATGGTCAAAACTTCGATAGTCGGTGAGTTAACTATCAAAGAAAAACAAGTGTGCAAACAACGATATTATTTCCAAATGGAAATTATATCGAACAAACATCATTTAACATAAATCTCTTTAGTTCATTTATTTGCTTATCTCCTGTTTCCCTATATTCTAAATTCTTATTTTTCTTTTATCAGAAAACATTTCTGATTCTAGTTTGGAAACATTTCCAACACTCCTTTACGATCAAACCTTACCATTTCTTAGTTAAGAAGGATGTCACTCAAGTTGGGGTATAATTACCTCTCAGACCTTGACTGAACAACGTTATAAATTCGAAATGGTCAAAGTTTATCTTTT
Source organism: Allium sativum (assembly GCA_030737875.1). Lineage (NCBI taxonomy): Eukaryota > Viridiplantae > Streptophyta > Magnoliopsida > Asparagales > Amaryllidaceae > Allium > Allium sativum. Next base: position 725,339,565 of record CM060909.1, read on the forward strand.
AATCTTTAACAACTTCTTTATGCCTTTCTCGGATTCAATTTTACTAGTACACTTCTATATTTAAAACATTGGTTATAACGATAACGTTATAATCCTTACTTTTGAATTATCTAACTTTAATTATAACTTCTATTCTTATTAGTGAATAATTAACCTAACACTTATTTATTTATAAATAAATAAATCTCTATTTAAACACTGGAAAGTATAAGTACTTTCCCGAATTCGATATAATCGAATTTGCCGATTAACTCTCTTCGAGAAATCTCTATTTGATTAACTCTTCTTCGAATAACCTATATTCGATTAACTTCTTCTCGAATAAATGATATTTGATAATCTCTCTTCGAATAACTAATATTCGATAACTCTTCCTTTTCAAATATCTCATATTTGAAAATCTCACTTTGATTAAACTATAATCGATAACTCCCTTCGATGAAACTAACATCGATAACTCCTTTCGATGAAACTAACATCGATAACTCCCTTCGGTGAAACTAACATCGATTTATTTAACTCGACGAACTTAACTCAACTAACTTAACTTACTTGGTTCGACCAATTCGATTCAATTAACTAGGCTCGACTAACTTGGTTTATTTAACTCAACTTGATTTACTCCTATCGAATAACTAATATTCGATTTAACTCCATTTAACTCTATTCGAATAACTACTATTCGATTAACTCTATTCAACTCTATTCGAATAAACTATATTCGACTCACTCTGTTTAACTCCATTCGAACAACTACTATTCGACAACTCTATTTAACTCCATTCGCTTGACTCTAGATCACAGCGATCACAATGGTTACGCCTGATTCCCTCAGGAAACATCCGACCGCCTTAGGCTATTTGCAGCCCTGCGAATTACGATAGCAGTCGTGCTAAATGGCATATTATTTGGATTAACTCTAACTAATTAACTCTATTTGACTAACTCGACTCGACTAACCGCTTTCGAATAACATATTCGATTAACTAACTTCGAATACCATATTCGATTTAACTAACTTTGAATACCATATTCGATTAACTAACTTCGAATACCATATTCGATTTCTCCTTTCGAATGTCTATATTCGATTAACTAACTTCGAATACCATATTCGATTTCTCCTTTCGAATGTCTATATTCGATTAACTAACTTCGAATACCATATTCGATTAACTTCTTCGAATACCATATTCGATTAACTTCTTCGAATACCATATTCGATTTACTTTATTCACTTTATAAAGATTTCCTTTTTAACAACGTTTTATTCATTGGAAAAGATTTACTTTTAAATAACGGTTCTACACTTTAAAAAATGATTTCCTTTTTATAATGTTTCCCTTATAAACCCATTTCCTTTTTATTAACTCTATTTATTTTCTAAATATTCCCCTTTCAATTCTATTTGTAATGGTTTACAAATATTTCTTTTCTCTATTTTATTCTATTTGCAAATGGTTTGCAAATATTTCATTTTCAAATTTATTCTTAAAAATATTCTAACTCCTTAACTTTCCGGGAAAATTCGCCATAACCTCCTTTGTAACGGGAGCATCGGGAAAATCCCCAAACCCGCCACACAGGCCTTTCCATTCAAAAGAAAATGTTTTGAAATTATTTCCTTTTTGAATATCTCCTATAAATATCCCAATTTATAAATATTCCTTATTTATAAATATTCCACTTTATAAATATTCTATTTTCCAATATCACTTTGAAAAATCTCTTTTATCTACATTCCGGTATGTCATGGTATTCAATCATATCAAATCACGATGTTCAATATCGTCCATACACACACAACCAACAATAGGTTATAATTCACATCATATATCAAAATATATGAAAAACAATAAAATAACTGTTGAGGAATCCAGTCGGATTCCTCCAACCTGTTTCCCTGCATCACAGATGTTAGACAGTATAGATAACATCACTTTCAGTTCCATATGATATATCTTGTTAAACAGAATCCATATAGAAATTTAACTAACTGACTAGCAGTTCAATCAAATAGTCAACACACAATCAATCAACCAATATCTAACAGTTCTAAAAATACAACATGAAATTATAAACTGTTCAGAGTTAGTGAGATTTACTCACATTGACGCGTTAACCGTTAAAAAAAACGGTTTGCGTTCTTTGATTTCGACGGACAATTTATTTCTCCATAAATTGTAACGAGCTCGGATCCACTTCCAGTCAGTTCCAGTGTGTAGCTCTCGTCCATACGATCCCAACGGATCTTGTTTCGCTGCGTTTCGATACCGTATGGATAAGATACGATAAAACAAAGTAAATACACAATTTAAATTTAAATTAAAACTTAGGATTAAATTTCATTGGGCCTCACCCATTAAATCCCTCTCAGCCCAATACCCATCGTGGCCAGCCCAAACCCATATACTTGTTTTCTTCCTCAAACCGATTTCCACGATGCCAGTAACAAACTCCCACCGCCATTTCCCATTACTCAACCCCTCACAACTCCTTCTCTACACCATTTAATCTAAAACGAATACCTCCATCATCTTCCTCATCGAAATCTTCAACCTCCCATAGGGTTTTCGTACAGCTCGCACCCAGAAATGCCTCGGCGTCACCAGGAGTGCCATCGAACAAACAGTCACCGAATACCCCAAAATCTCCACTGTAAACTCAAAATCGCACCACCAACTCGAATCCAACAACGAAATCATCAAACGATGCACCAAATTTCAATACCCTCGAACCCTAACCTCACTGCGTGATGAAAACCCATGTTCGAACAAGCGTCGAACTCAGCAAATGCGGTACCAATGTGATGCTTATACTGATACCAAATCCGAATATATCATTTTGGGATTTATAGGGTTTTACATGATTTTATTTTGAATTTATAACTTTCAATTTTGTTTTCTGGAAAGTAAAAGAAGGTTGCGGCGCCATTTACTTTGAACAGAAAGGGTTTTTAGGTTTTTAGAGAATTAAGGGTATTATATAGTGTTGGAAAATACTTAGATATTTTGAGGTAGGGAATATTCTCGGAATATTCTTTTGTTAGTTCGTCTTCTAAAAATTCTTGTGATCACTCATGACACCCAAAAATCACCAAACTGGACATACTGCTAGAGTTCGACATTACAGTCCCAACGAAACTGGTTTCGTCGAATTCCGAGTCCGTATGCTCACACAGCGTATTTTTAACCTTTAAAATGCTGACTGTTTTACACTCTAAAAATCCGTACGACCACACAGTAACTCTAAAAATCACGAAACTGGAAATCTAACAACTATTTGACATTGCGGATCCAATAAAACTAGTTTCGTCGAATTCCGACTTCGTTTGCAAAACCGGCTATTTTTAAAGCTCTGGATGACCCATTTAAATATATAGATATATTTAAATATTATTAAATTAAATATAAATAAATTTATATTATCATATATATTCACCGAGGAATATCATACAGCTCCAGTATAATTATATACTCGCTATTCCGAGTCCAGATTGAATCGATTTTCAATTTACATTGAAAAATCCTTTTATAACGTATATAAAGCGTTACGAATTATAAAGGAATTCCACAGCGACTTTTCTGAAATTTGATTTGGACATACATCAAAATCTACACGACGAAATCCCGATTTTTCTCTTCCACTAGAAAGATATACTCCACCAGCTCCACACGTTTCTTGTTTCACAGAAATCTGGCTTAAAACGAATCCTGTACATTCAGTTGAAGTTTGAATCGCCAATTAACGAACTGCAGCGCCATTTCAAGCTCTATTATAATTATATTATAATTATACGTTCAAACCGTCGTCGATTGAATATATTCGTTATTATATTTCGAATCGAAACCCCACCAAATCTCGTATGCTATTCAATTCACATGATATTGTGAATTTCACTATTTGCGACTATTTCGACATTATAATATATTATTATATTATAATTATTTATTAAATATTCAATATTATTTAATTAAACGATCATTAACTTCTCTAAATCACCAGTTATATAATTAAATAAATTAATTATATATCTCTAAAAATGCGGGTCATTACATTCTTCCCCACTTAAAATAATTTCGTCCTCGAAATTGCTAAGCTAGAGGACGACCCTATCGACTGGTTAGAACATATTTGTTCACTTCTTAACTTCAGTTTCAACTGAACCAATTTAATTTTATTTAAATTATAAATTAATTCTTATCAACGAAAATTTTCAAAAATCCTGAAAATTTTCTAACGCCTTAACTTTTCTAAAAATTTCGCCAGCACTTCCTTTGTACAGCCCTATCGGTAAAACCACAACTCGCCTCTCTAGGTCTTCTCCAACCCAAAAGAAAATCAAACAGCCAAGCGGCTTGCCAATTCGGCTCATAAAATCCAAACTCATATATAAAATAAACTTGTACCTTTTTGTCGGGCATATCATTATATCCCTTTTCATCTGTTACTCAACTCAACATATATAAATGTCATTCCAATCAAACTCCTGTCAGTTGGTTCTCAACCAAATCATTCGCTTATACTTAAGTCGAATTCCATTCAAACTCTAATATCAAATTTCAACTCTTAAGTTATCGACTTAATTCCATTTCAGATCATTCTATAATCCAATCCGATTTCATTTAACTTAGTTCAAGTTAAATTCAAATTTATTTATTCACTTTTTCCATTTTAATCCATTTAACTTTATTAGTTAAATTTTAATTCCAGAACTTAAATTCCTGAGTTTATTTCAAATCAATTTGAAATCATAACACCAATTCAAAACATTTGAATTTCTAAACAACTTGTTTTCTCAAAACAATTCAAAAACAAAACCTTTGGTAGTAATCCACCCCTTAGAACTCGAAAATCACACCGATGATACTGCGCAGTCATCATCGGAATTATTTTCCAGCGACCCAAGTGATTTCAATACTATATCATTTCAAAACCCTTACTGAATACTTCCATTTTGAAAACATTTCAAAATCTCCCAGGAACTTAAAATTTCCTTATTTTAATTCCAAATCTGATTTAAATTCATATTCAATTTATCTTATTTCATATACTTTACTTATATGATTCTGATTGGTTATATATAACCATTTCACTTTTATAATCTTACTCGATTATAATAACAACCAACACAACCAATATACTATATCAAAACATACTATGTCGGTTCATCGTATTCAAGTGTTTATAGAACTCCTACCGATACAGTGGATCAAACTGATCGGCCAGAATTCATAAACAACTCAGCCAATGAATCTCCACAATATAAAACCATTTTTATATAAAATACAAATACGCACTCATATATATACACTCAAACTCAATCTAGGGTATTAATAACCCTATCTCTACCGAGTCACGCCACAGAGCCAAGGTAATTCTTAACTTAAGCTCTGATACCAACTGTAACGACCCGGAAAAATGCGATCTTGGTTATTCGATATACAACACATATCGAATATCCAAGGATCGAAAATAACCGAATAGTTAATGAAAGAAATTAGAAGGTGAGAATAGATAAGATAGAAACTTAGAATAGAAGAAGAAGAAGAAGAACACAACATCAGAGTAACACGAACCTCACAGCGGAACGAATAACATATAATAGATAACATAACTTTGAAATATACAGTTATGTATACAATAGCACTTATCAGAGTACAGCACTTACAACACAGCGGAAATAACTATAGCTATATGATCTTGAAGCCTCCTGCTCCACGCTCTTCCAGTATATCTGTAAAACCCGACTACTTGACTGCCCGTACAAATTTGGGCACCCAAGAGTTTAGGGAAAACAACAAATAAACTTCGGGTCAGTCATGGGACTAGTGTGAATAAACTCAAATCATTTAAACAGGTATATGAACAAGTAAACGATATCTCATAAGACCACGCCGCAGAACGGAACGGGTTTTTCCCTTATGAGAATCCAAAATATCTTTATATCAAAAACCTTTTGATATTATAATAATGTCTATGTACAAATAGATATCAACTAGCAGAAACGCTTTCATCTCACGTTCTACATATATAGTATACAATCAAAATCGCAAGCACATATTGGATAATGGATTTCCAACTATGACAAGGTATGGAATCACCTTCCGATCAGTGTACTCTAGGAACGATACACTGGAGTTCAACAAGAACATCTTGCAACTAAGCCACACATGACCGACCACTCATTTCGCTTGAGTGTATCGAATGTACATCACCAACGGTTGGGATCAGCAACCGTTCCCGTATATATATGGGACAGCATTGATAGATTTAAGAAACAAATGAATATTCTCTAGATAGGTGATTATACACCCTACTTCAGTGCGACCGACTTAGCCATGCTGCCTGCCCGATTTCTGTCATTTACCGGATGATGAGGCTAGAAGCTACGCTTTATCATCACATCAGATTCACTTCGAATGCCACATTGTCAGATCCATCAGAATCACTAATTGACATCTACAACCATACATTACGTGTCAGCTAAAAGAAGTTTCCTTCTCCGCTTCCACTCTTGGTATAGTTGAAGAAATCAATGTACGTGACCGTCTGGAAATACTATGTCAGACATCCATCTTCATTCACTTAGAAATGTCACATCGTCATACCCGCCAAATCACAAATTGACTTATCCAAAAATAACCCGGGTATACAGCTAAGAGAAACGAATTCCTCCGCCACCAAACGTGAATACGTTTGAACAGATCAACTTATGCGATCCATTGGATATACTCTGTCAGACCTTCGTCCATACTAGTTGTCCTGGGACTGGACAAACCGAAGGCACTATTCTGTAAACAGGATAGCCCTTGCATTTTACTCCGTCTTCAATTATCTTTGGCATATATGATTCGCGACGCTTATGCCAATACAGAGTGGTTCTTTGGATAATAATCCAACCGGTCTCTCCATATTAACAACGTTAAAATGGTCAAAACTTCGATAGTCGGTGAGTTAACTATCAAAGAAAAACAAGTGTGCAAACAACGATATTATTTCCAAATGGAAATTATATCGAACAAACATCATTTAACATAAATCTCTTTAGTTCATTTATTTGCTTATCTCCTGTTTCCCTATATTCTAAATTCTTATTTTTCTTTTATCAGAAAACATTTCTGATTCTAGTTTGGAAACATTTCCAACACTCCTTTACGATCAAACCTTACCATTTCTTAGTTAAGAAGGATGTCACTCAAGTTGGGGTATAATTACCTCTCAGACCTTGACTGAACAACGTTATAAATTCGAAATGGTCAAAGTTTATCTTTTAATCTTTAACAACTTCTTTACGCCTTTCTCGGATTCAATTTTACTAGTACACTTCTATATTTAAAACATTGGTTATAACGATAACGTTATAATCCTTACTTTTGAATTATCTAACTTTAATTATAACTTCTATTCTTATTAGTGAATAATTAACCTAACACTTATTTATTTATAAATAAATAAATCTCTATTTAAACACTGGAAAGTATAAGTACTTTCCCGAATTCGATATAATCGAATTTGCCGATTAACTCTCTTCGAGAAATCTCTATTTGATTAACTCTTCTTCGAATAACCTATATTCGATTAACTTCTTCTCGAATAAATGATATTTGATAATCTCTCTTCGAATAACTAATATTCGATAACTCTTCCTTTTCAAATATCTCATATTTGAAAATCTCACTTTGATTAAACTATAATCGATAACTCCCTTCGATGAAACTAACATCGATAACTCCTTTCGATGAAACTAACATCGATAACTCCCTTCGGTGAAACTAACATCGATTTATTTAACTCGACGAACTTAACTCAACTAACTTAACTTACTTGGTTCGACCAATTCGATTCAATTAACTAGGCTCGACTAACTTGGTTTATTTAACTCAACTTGATTTACTCCTATCGAATAACTAATATTCGATTTAACTCCATTTAACTCTATTCGAATAACTACTATTCGATTAACTCTATTCAACTCTATTCGAATAAACTATATTCGACTCACTCTGTTTAACTCCATTCGAACAACTACTATTCGACAACTCTATTTAACTCCATTCGCTTGACTCTAGATCACAGCGATCACAATGGTTACGCCTGATTCCCTCAGGAAACATCCGACCGCCTTAGGCTATTTGCAGCCCTGCGAATTACGCTAGCAGTCGTGCTAAATGGCATATTATTTGGATTAACTCTAACTAATTAACTCTATTTGACTAACTCGACTCGACTAACCGCTTTCGGATAACATATTCGATTAACTAACTTCGAATACCATATTCGATTTAACTAACTTTGAATACCATATTCGATTAACTAACTTCGAATACCATATTCGATTTCTCCTTTCGAATGTCTATATTCGATTAACTAACTTCGAATACCATATTCGATTTCTCCTTTCGAATGTCTATATTCGATTAACTAACTTCGAATACCATATTCGATTAACTTCTTCGAATACCATATTCGATTAACTTCTTCGAATACCATATTCGATTTACTTTATTCACTTTATAAAGATTTCCTTTTTAACAACGTTTTATTCATTGGAAAAGATTTACTTTTAAATAACGGTTCTACACTTTAAAAAATGATTTCCTTTTTATAATGTTTCCCTTATAAACCCATTTCCTTTTTATTAACTCTATTTATTTTCTAAATATTCCCCTTTCAATTCTATTTGTAAATGGTTTACAAATATTTCTTTTCTCTATTTTATTCTATTTGCAAATGGTTTGCAAATATTTTATTTTCAAATTTATTCTTAAAAATATTCTAACTCCTTAACTTTCCGGGAAAATTCGCCATAACCTCCTTTGTAACGGGAGCATCGGGAAAATCCCCAAACCCGCCACACAGGCCTTTCCATTCAAAAGAAAATGTTTTGAAATTATTTCCTTTTTGAATATCTCCTATAAATATCCCAATTTATAAATATTCCTTATTTATAAATATTCCACTTTATAAATATTCTATTTTCCAATATCACTTTGAAAAATCTCTTTTATCTACATTCCGGTATGTCATGGTATTCAATCATATCAAATCACGATGTTCAATATCGTCCATACACACACAACCAACAATAGGTTATAATTCACATCATATATCAAAATATATGAAAAACAATAAAATAACTGTTGAGGAATCCAGTCGGATTCCTCTAACCTGTTTCCCTGCATCACAGATGTTAGACAGTATAGATAACATCACTTTCAGTTCCATATGATATATCTTGTTAAACAGAATCAATATAGAAATTTAACTAACTGACTAGCAGTTCAATCAAACAGTCAACACACAATCAATCAACCAATATCTAACAGTTCTAAAAATACAACATGAAATTATAAACTGTTCAGAGTTAGTGAGATTTACTCACATTGACGCGTTAACCGTTAAAAAAAACGGTTTGCGTTCTTTGATTTCGACGGACAATTTATTTCTCCATAAATTGTAACGAGCTCGGATCCACTTCCAGTCAGTTCCAGTGTGTAGCTCTCGTCCATACGATCCCAACGGATCTTGTTTCGCTGCGTTTCGATACCGTATGGATAAGATACGATAAAACAAAGTAAATACACAATTTAAATTTAAATTAAAACTTAGGATTAAATTTCATTGGGCCTCACCCATTAAATCCCTCTCAGCCCAATACCCATCGTGGCCAGCCCAAACCCATATACTTGTTTTCTTCCTCAAACCGATTTCCACGATGCCAGTAACAAACTCCCACCGCCATTTCCCATTACTCAACCCCTCACAACTCCTTCTCTGCACCATTTAATCTAAAACGAATACCTCCATCATCTTCCTCATCGAAATCTTCAACCTCCCATAGGGTTTTCGTACAGCTCGCACCCAGAAATGCCTCGGCGTCACCAGGAGTTCCATCGAACAAACAGTCACCGAATACCCCAAAATCTCCACTGCAAACTCAAAATCGCACCACCAACTCGAATCCAACAACGAAATCATCAAACGATGCACCAAATTTCAATACCCTCGAACCCTAACCTCACTGCGTGATGAAAACCCATGTTCGAACAAGCGTCGAACTCAGCAAATGCGGTACCAATGTGATGCTTATACTGATACCAAATCCGAATATATCATTTTGGGATTTATAGGGTTTTACATGATTTTATTTTGAATTTATAACTTTCAATTTTGTTTTCTGGAAAGTAAAAGAAGGTTGCGGCGCCATTTACTTTGAACAGAAAGGGTTTTTAGGTTTTTAGAGAATTAAGGGTATTATATAGTGTTGGAAAATACCTAGATATTTTGAGGTAGGGAATATTCTCGGAATATTCTTTTGTTAGTTCGTCTTCTAAAAATTCTTGTGATCACTCATGACACCCAAAAATCACCAAACTGGACATACTGCTAGAGTTCGACATTACGGTCCCAACGAAACTGGTTTCGTCGAATTCCGAGTCCGTATGCTCACACAGCGTATTTTTAACCTTTAAAATGCTGACTGTTTTACACTCTAAAAATCCGTACGACCACACAGTAACTCTAAAAATCACGAAACTGGAAATCTAACAACTATTTGACATTGCGGATCCAATAAAACTAGTTTCGTCGAATTCCGACTTCGTTTGCAAAACCGGCTATTTTTAAAGCTCTGGATGACCCATTTAAATATATAGATATATTTAAATATTATTAAATTAAATATAAATAAATTTATATTATCGTATATATTCACCGAGGAATATCATACTGCTCCAGTATAATTATATACTCGCTATTCCGAGTCCAGATTGAATCGATTTTCAATTTACATTGAAAAATCCTTTTATAACGTATATAAAGCGTTACGAATTATAAAGGAATTCCACAGCGACTTTTCTGAAATTTGATTTGGACATACATCAAAATCTACACGACGAAATCCCGATTTTTCTCTTCCACTAGAAAGATATACTCCACCAGCTCCACACGTTTCTTGTTTCACAGAAATCTGGCTTAAAACGAATCCTGTACATTCAGTTGAAGTTTGAATCGCCAATTAACGAACTGCAGCGCCATTTCAAGCTCTATTATAATTATATTATAATTATACGTTCAAACTGTCGTCGATTGAATATATTCGTTATTATATTTCGAATCGAAACCCCACCAAATCTCGTATGCTATTCAATTCACATGATATTGTGAATTTCACTATTTGCGACTATTTCGACATTATAATATATTATTATATTATAATTATTTATTAAATATTCAATATTATTTAATTAAACGATCATTAACTTCTCTAAATCACCAGTTATATAATTAAATAAATTAATTATATATCTCTAAAAATGCGGGTCATTACATCAAACTGGACATACTGCTAGAGTTCGACATTACGGTCCCAACAAAACTGGTTTCGTCGAATTCCGAGTCCGTATGCTCACACAGCGTATTTTTAACCTTTAAAATGCTGACTGTTTTACACTCTAAAAATCCGTACGACCACACAGTAACTCTAAAAATCACGAAACTGGAAATCTAACAACTATTTGACATTGCGGATCCAATAAAACTAGTTTCGTCGAATTCCGACTTCGTTTGCAAAACCGGCTATTTTTAAAGCTCTGGATGACCCATTTAAATATATAGATATATTTAAATATTATTAAATTAAATATAAATAAATTTATATTATCGTATATATTCACCGAGGAATATCATACAGCTCCAGTATAATTATATACTCGCTATTCCGAGTCCAGATTGAATCGATTTTCAATTTACATTGAAAAATCCTTTTATAACGTATATAAAGCGTTACGAATTATAAAGGAATTCCACAGCGACTTTTCTGAAATTTGATTTGGACATACATCAAAATCTACACGACGAAATCCCGATTTTTCTCTTCCACTAGAAAGATATACTCCACCAGCTCCACACGTTTCTTGTTTCACAGAAATCTGGCTTAAAACGAATCCTGTACATTCAGTTGAAGTTTGAATCGCCAATTAACGAACTGCAGCGCCATTTCAAGCTCTATTATAATTATATTATAATTATACGTTCAAACCGTCGTCGATTGAATATATTCGTTATTATATTTCGAATCGAAACCCCACCAAATCTCGTATGCTATTCAATTCACATGATATTGTGAATTTCACTATTTGCGACTATTTCGACATTATAATATATTATTATATTATAATTATTTATTAAATATTCAATATTATTTAATTAAACGATCATTAACTTCTCTAAATCACCAGTTATATAATTAAATAAATTAATTATATATCTCTAAAAATGCGGGTCATTACATAACCTACCGATATTATTATATTTTTGGGATCATGATACAATGCTCATCACAACGACATTTTTATTTTTGTCTGTAGCAGTGCAAACATAAGCGAAATTTGACATAACGCGGTACGCCTAATATTTAGACATAAATATATACATGCCTTGAATTTGTGATTTGTATTCTTTTTTTGCCATAAGTGATACCAAATATTTAAACATAAATATATACATGCCTTGAATTTGTGATTTGTATTCTTTTTTTGCCATAAGTGATATTTGTGGTTGGCGGATGGCAAATCCTTAGATATTAATGATATGGTATTACGGTTTCTAAACCTTCATCGTGTGAAATACTCATAGTAGGATTCTCCGATTAGTGATAATGTACAAGGTCTCAGACATATACAAAAGTGGTTCCTTCCCCGCTAAGCATTAGAACCTCCTGTGCCCATCCCTATTCTATAACTCAATTGTCACCCTCCTTTCAAAGACAACCCATGTTTCTGATCTCTATAACTTTACCCTCAAGTAAACGAAGAAAAATAATAATATATAAATATAATTTTGTCTTTCCCATACCCTATGCCTTCACCCATACCCATCACACAGCCGTATCATGTGTATTTTCCCATGCTTAGCCTCTCCTCTAACAACATGCCTATACTCTATGCTATTTTATTTCAAATCAATTAATTCACGCACAGTGTCATTTGAAATATATCCTCCTATACAATATCTTAGGCATATGACCGTATACTTCTTGAAAAGAACATGGAAAGCTAAAGAACCCATGCTAATCTAAAACTTCATGTCATGGCAAATCAACACTAGGCATGCTGCTCCATAAATAAAACCCATACGTCGAACGTAAAATAGCTACTGTGTCCTAGTTGAAAATGACAGAGTCCTTACCCTTTTCTAGTTGATGTATATAAATAGATATACACACTCCTTATCACATACACATATTGCAACAGTGAAGTGTAAACTCATGAACACCTACCTATTACTGACGAAGGCATCAGGAAATTAAATCCAACTACACATGAGTAATTAAATCACCCAACTACATAAGCTAAGTTATATACATAAATATATGTCCATCACGTACAACTCCTATCCCTTCAAACGCTGTGTTACTGTGTAAAATATATATAGTGAGCTACGTCATGGCACATCAATGTTAAATGAAGCTGCAAACCTAAAGCTATAACTCTACTCATCCCTATTACTTGTAGACCAAGGGTTGAAACCCTATAAATATCCACGAGCTTCAGCACTTCTCCTTCAGGAGATCAAAAAGCAAGAGGGCTTTTAGATACAAACCAAACCAAATACAAATCGAAATAAATAAAAGTACAAACTGAAAAGAGATTCGCTAAACCACTCTGATGACGAGCTTCAAGCTCATACAAAATTGGCGAGCTCGAACCCAGTTTTGTCGCTACTATTATTAGCCATAAGTACTAGGGATTATGCATTCGGAAAAATGGAGACATTAATTCGAGGAATGGTGATTGTGGTTAGATTTCTGTGATCCAGAAGCATCTCTGTGAAAAACTGGTGGAGTTCGACATAAATTTATGTCGTTAGTTATAGTGGAGAGCACGATGTCGGGGTCTTTCGGGTGCTTGCGACTCAGAGAAGAAGGACATAAGGGGAGAGGGTAGACAAAGAGAAAAGAAATGGTGGGTTTTATTTTATAGATCACAAAGTATTCGGGATGATGAGGGGGTCTGAAGGATCGGCAAGTGGTAAATAGGGGACTGGGGCTCGCGTTTTCTTCAATAGAGGAAGAAGAAGCTTTCTGTTACTGCGGGTGTGGCTTTTGTATGCAGGGAAATAGGCCATATGACTGAAGGGTTGAGCCCAGTTAGAAAGAACAACAAAATTAAAAAAAAACAATATAGGCGCCCATAAGATTTCATGAGTTATCAGCACAAAGAAGGGTGCGGTTGTTTTAATAATTTTGTCATAGAGTGCAACGTTTGTATAGAAGGGGAGATATGAACGTATGCATGCATGTTGAATAACTAAGGGAAGTATGAGTACGTGTGGAAGTTTTGTTTTGACATGGGAATAATTATACTGGGAATGACATTTCTGCTAGAAAGGGCACGCATGAGGTTTTTGGCCGACATGGGTTTAATGTGTGGCGTTGGACCGAGAGAATAAATTGGTAAGTCCTAAGAATATAAACCATATAAGTTTAATTTAATTTATTTAATGTATTAATCTGTTAACGTGATATCCTGCACATACATGATAAGTTTTACGAACAGCTCGTTACGTCGGAATCATATGGACATAAGCTACGAGATGAAGTTGCTCTGGAGCAATTTAGAGCTCGCTTGAATCTTCGGCATAATTTAAACGTCTGATCGGATCTATCGACCGTTAACCGTATTTAACAATTAACGACCAAGGTGAGTAAACTCACTAACTCTGTCCAGTTGTAATTTTATAAATGTTATTTAATATTGACAAAAATGATTGAATGTTTGTGTGATGGTTGTTTGGTTGATTTACTAGTTAATTGGTTAAAACATTATATATAAGTCAATAATTGTATAATGATTGATCTGAAATTGGTATTATTCATGTGATTAACATTTGTGGATGCAGGGAAACAGGTTGGAGGGATCCAACTAGATTCCTCAACAATTATATTGTTGTTTACCATGTATTGCATTATATGAAGTGGCAAATAATCTGTTATTTGTTTATTATGTGATTGGGATGTTGAACGACATTGACCTGAAATATCTGGTACTTAAAATACCATAAAAATATAAATGGGAAAATGGTTCGGATTTTGGAAAGGGAAATTCTATTTTAAATAGAAATTGAATTTTTATTGGACTAGAATATTATAATGAAACAAATTGTTGATTTATAAACGATGTTTATAAATGGAATGAAATAATTAAAAAAAAAATTAGAAATGTAATTTCAAAAATGAATTTATAAAAGGGGAAATTGGGAAATCATTTAAAAGGAAAAACGATGAATTTATTTCAATGTTCGAAATATAAGTAAAATTGGATTTAAGCTATAAGGATTTGTAAGTTAAATTCGACTTTGTCGAATGTTATTATTTTTAGAAATTATATATTTTATAATCCATAATGTGACAAGATAATAATATGTTGTTTAAAACCAATCATCTATAATAAAATATGTCATCGAAATTTAGTGATTTACTTGATATTTATTTAACAACAAGTTGACTTATAAACGGAGTTCATAAAGTGGAATGGGAATACAAAATAACTCGATAAAGAGAATTTGAACCTCTAAAGTTATATTATTATTATTTTTAATAAAAAATGAAGATTTGATTGATATAATGAGTCAAGATTTCTATAAAGAAATAATATTCACATTTTAATGTGAATAGTAATTCTAAAGCAAATATTTTGTAAATTGAAATGGGTAGAAAAGGAAATAGATAAATGTCTGCAAGTGGTAAATTCAAAAGTGAATTTAAAAATAGAGTTAACCTGAAATGGTATACTATTTCAAAGATTAGAACGAAAATTGAATGGAGATTATTAGAAGGGAGTTATATATGGGGATTCGATTCTATCGAATTCAGGAAAGTGCCATTTACTTTCCGGTTATAATACAGATTTATTTATTTATCTAATTAATTAATTACCGATTTATTTATCTAAACAAAAGTTATATTTTGAAATTTAATATTTCAAAAGCAGAGATTTTAACGCTATCGTTATAATCAATATTTCCCGAAAAGGAAGGGGATTTTTAAATTGAATCTGAGAGTCGCGTAAGCAATGTTCTGTTTAAACTTCTGAGCTCTAACTATTTCGAAGTTGATAATGTTGCTCAGTTAAGGTCTGAGAGGTAATTATACCCCAACTTGATTATTGGCATCATGATTTACTGAGGAACAGTTAAGGTTTGGTAGCAAGATTGGTTAATGATATGTTAAATGAATGATTAATGAGTTAAATATAGTAACAATGATTTTATAACATCAGTATAATCCAATAAAAAGGTTTTGAAACATTTTTCCAAATAAAATCAATGATATTGTCTGAGTATAGAAGATGGAATTATTTGATTAATTAGAAGTTTAGAAATGGAGATTGGAAATGTCTTCTAACGTTAATAACTTATGTTCCCTAAATATAGAAGATAAAAAGTATGAAGAGATGTAATTATTTTTCAACATTAGTCGTATATTTTCTGGAATATAGAAAATAAACTGCTTATAATAAATGGAAACATTTTCTAAAGAATATTGTAACACCCCGTATTTTCTGTGAATGTATAAGTAACAAATCTGAGAATAATTAATTTTTAAAGTAATAATCAAGGGAAACGGGTTACGCCATTACGTTCGGCTCGAAATTCTGCTTGGAAACTAGTCCGAGTTTTCGAGAAACGGAGTCTGTATGAGGGAGATATGACCCTCCGAAGTTTTAGAGAATTTCAGAATCGAAAACAGCTCGAAAATTCAAATTCAAATTCAAAATCCCAAAATAGGCTGGGCGGGAAAATTCCCGCGCATGGACCAGGTCGACCTGGGAATCGACCATAGTGTCGACCTCCCAGGGGCCAGGTCTACCGTAGTGTCGACCTGGGGGGACCAGGTCGACCATAGTGTCGACCTGGGGGTCGACCTGCCTCCCGAACCCACTTTCTGAACATGATGCATTCTGATGTATTTAGACTCGTTTTCTGTCCGGATTCGTCAGCCTAATCCTATATAAACTCACCCCTAGCCTCATTCTCTCCACACCATTTCATTCTGTCTATATTCTGCCTCTGTTCTAATTAAAAATAAAAATGGCGTTGCCACCCTGCTGGAATCAAAACTTGGACTTATGCATCTTCTTCCAACCTAAATAGAATTTAAAGTTAAATCAAATCTCAAATCCAAGTTTAGAGCTATTACAATTAAACAGGAATAATTCAGCATTTCTGCATCAACAGTTTATTATTATCCTTTCTTAAAACCACGAAAGGCAAGTACAGTTATTTTCCGCTATAAACTATAATTATAATTGTGACATGATCTGAATATGAGGTTATGTATATTCTTATCTGTCAGATCTGTTTTTCTGTGACTATTCTGTACCTCTTTCTTCTTTTTATTCTATAGCCAGGCTACTACGAGCCTGCTCCAAATCTCATAAGAGATTAACGCATGAACGCTAAATTTTGGGACAAATAATAATGCATAATTGGACATGAAACTATTGCCTATGAGACTATTGCCTATGACTATGATTCATGACTATGAGACTACTGCCTATGACTATGATTCATGACTATGAGACTATTGCCTATGACATTGAATAAGAAACTATTGTAATTAGTCGCCCATGACTATTGTGGTTAGTTGCCTATAACTATTGTAGTTAGTTTCTTATGCCTATTCCCTTAGCGATGTTAGATCTCATATTTAGTATGTAACCTTGCTAGTTTATTCCCATTCACTGTTATGTACATCGAGCCTAGTAGGGCCATTATCATTGTATTTGGTTCATCATTGCATGCCTATTCTTTCTTGTGCTTGTCCCCTATTCCTTTTGCTAGGGTCACTTCATGAGTACTTAGAGAACTTGTGGAAACATGTTGTACGGGGATTGGGCGTAGCTTAATTAAGTTAATTTGGCATAATAAATATGTTGGCATAATCTGAATTGGCTATAATAGTGAATGATTAACATGTATATTAGTCTTGGACATAAATGGTGAACTAGAATATTAAATCTAGTTTTGACATGAACTGTAAATGGGAATATTAAGGCTAGGATTTGGGGGCATATATTGTATTATGAATTATGACCTTGATTTGGGCATGTAAGTTTAGGCTAAATTTATGATTAGGAAAGATATTTAAATAGAGTTTTAGATATATATAATCTGCTAAATCGGTTATCTGCTAAATCTGTTAAATTGCCTAATCCGTTATCTGCTAAAACTGTTGAATTGCCTAAACTGCGAAATCTGTTATCAGCTAAATCTGTTGAATCACTTAAACTGCTAGATCTGCTACCTGTTGAACTGTATGATCTGTTGAAACTAGATAATGGTAATCTGAGTATGGAAATCCGTAGGCTCGACCTAAGAATTGGTAGAACATGGAAATTTGATTAATCTGTTATATCCTATGAAGAAGTTTAATCTGTTAAATAAAAAGAATTAGTCTGATATTTGAAAAATCTGTATTGGAATGAATTGGCTATGACACGAGGTTAGGCTCTGTTTGCGGTAGAAGCCTGCTCGGAACCAACCGGCTTAACCAGCAACCGCAAACTGTCAATCTAATGTGAGAGGTCGTAGGAATAACTAAAATATGCTTAGACACGAGGTTAGGTCTGGCTTGTGGCAGAAGTCTGCCCGGAACCGCCCGACATATCCAGCAGCCACAAGCTACCGACCTAATGTGAGAGGTCTGTGCATTAATATTTAATTAATGCAAATCTGGGATAAATATGATGTCTAAAACGTGTTGGGTGGATAGGGTTAAACCAATTGGACTAATGAATTAAATAAACCCATTTCGTGAATCTGTAGGCCCAGTTACAAAGTTAGACAAATCTGTAAATATGTTAAATCCGTATATCTGATCCGTTAGTCTGAAACTTGTCTGATCTGTGAACTAGTTGATCTGAAATCTGTATGTCTGAACTTGTAAACAAGTTAATCTGAAATCTGTTAGTCTGGGGACACAAGGTTAGGAGGGAAATTACTTGTGTCATCTGTTGTTTGGGACCCATATTAGTCAGTAACCCTTTATGGTATCAAAACTTTGACCCAACAGTAGGTAGGGTCCGGGCACGCTTACTGAACTAATTATAAGTGGTTCATTCTGATAATGGCGAGGGGTGTTGATGGTACATTCTGACCGGGTCATGTGCATGCATGGATCCCGGTCTGCCTCTGAGGATGTAAGACGCCGTGACATCTGTAAATAGGCCTGTGCCAATTGGTTGTCACTTTAGGGAGTGATACACCCTATTGTGGAGCCGACACAGGGTATTTATGTATTAGGGAGTCAATCGCTTGGGGTAGGGTTTTAGGGTACACTTAGTTCTGTCTGTTTTTGTTGGTACCGTCTGTTTCTATTAGGTGGCAACACCTGTCTGTTTCTGCGTGGTACCGTCTATTCGGGTGGTAAAGGCCCATTTACTAGTGTACACCTAATTCTACATTCTGTTTCTGTAGGGATTAATCTGTTTCTGTTTCTATACCTTCTGTTCGGGTGGTAAAGGCCCATTATTAGCACTCTGTTTCTGTCTGTTTCTGTTCGGGTGGTAAAGGCCCATTATTAGCATTCTGTTTCGGTCTGTTTCTGTTCGGGTGGTAAAGGCGCATTACTATCATTCTGTTCTGTGGAAATTATTTTGTTCCCGTTTCTGTTTCTGTTTCAGTTTAAACATTAGGGTGACACCTAATCCTGTTATACTAGTATTAGTGCAGAGAAATAAAAAGTAATATTTTCCTGTTCCTTCTGTTTAACCTAAGTACATCTGCTGCTCCTGTTACTGTTTTCTCATCCAGTTTTATTTGCATGCCATGATTATTATTATCTGTTCATATGCTGAAAGTCACTGGACTTGCCAGACTTTATGTCTGACCTTGCTTGTTTCGCCCCTTTTTCTTCCGTTTCCCCCCCAGGTTTTCTAAGGAGGGAATTCTTTAGCTTGATCCAGATTTCTTCCGCTTGAAGTACTTAGAGTGCTAAAAGTATGGCTTGACTCCTTATGGCAGCTTCTGTGGGGATTATGATTTTAAAGTTTTGTACTCTGATGATTATCTGAACAAGGCTGATATTTATGTACTTGAGTTATTGATAAAGATGTAACCAAACTGATTTCTATTTTCCGCTGTAATAAAGTTATAATTTCTCAAGTAATGTTTATTTGTCTTGTATATTTCTGTTATGTCTACTAAAACGCTCCACCAAAGTTAAGGCATTCCCTTTGTGAGTGATCTTAATGGAGGTGGAGTGTTACACCTGGTATCCGAGCTGAAGGTTACCAGATTGGGTAAAGTTTTTGAAAACTATTTTCAAAAAGGTTTTAAAAAGGAAGTATTTTCAAAAGTAAAGCTTATTTTTGAAAAACATAATCCCCAAAAAGCCATATATCTATCTTTTCAGTTCTCCGTTTTAAATCTTTTTCTTTCATTCTAGCATGTCTGGGAATCTTAACTTTCCAGAGGGCGTGCCAATACCTGGCTGGTTCAGGAGGTACTTAAAGGCTAGGGCCAACGATGCAGGCCCAGCAGATATTCCTCCTCCAGCTGCAGCGATTCCTCCTCCTCCGCCCCCTCCTCATGCAATTGCTTTTTCAGAGATCTGTAAAGATTTTAGGGCCATGGGTGGGAAGGATTTCAAGGGAACTAAATCATTCGTAGAAGCGAGGAACTGGCTCAAAGAAACCGAGGATCTGTTCGTTATTTTTGAGGTGGACGATAGGTAGAAAGTACAATTGGCGGTATGGTTGCTCAAGGACAAAGCTTCCTATTGGTGGGAAGTCACTAACGCCGAGAGGCCGGTTGAAACATGGATGGATTTCAGAACAAGGTTTGAGACGAAATTCCTCTCGCAAGCCGAACGAAGTCTACAACTGGAAAAGTTCTTATCTCTTAAGCAAGGAAGTATGACAGTGAAGGAATACGTCAACCAGTTCAACCAACTGGCTAGGTTCGGACGAGATTTAGTCAACACCCAACATAAAAAGAATCTCCACTTTGTTAAAGGATTGAACGAGCCATTGCACAACCTAGCCATGACCCATGTACCCATGGGAGCGACTTACGAGAGATTGGTGGATATGGCACTACTGCACGAGGAAGACAACGACAAGAAAGAGGCAAAGAAGGAAGAACTACAGAACAAGAAAGCATGACCCGAAAAGGAAACACAAAAGAAGGGTGAAAAGTTTGAAGATAAGAAGGAGAAAAAGTGCTTTACTTGTGGAAGCTCGACTCATCTGAACAAGGATTGCAGAAAAGAAAGGGCACTTGCTTCAATTGTGGTGAGATGGGACACTTCACTAGGGACGGTCCGAAGAAACGAGGGCAAGGGCAGGACCGACTTCTGGAAGGAAGGCGAACACTCTCGAGGCTAGTGGATAGGATAGAAGTAGGAAAACTTTATGTGGAGGTTCAATTTCTTTATCTGATTTTTGAGTTAAAACTCTTTTTTGATTCTGGCATTTCGATTCTGTAATCGATACTTTACACTTGAATACTAGTATTGTTTCTGATTCCGCTGTAGGTTCAGACCCATAAGGGTTGTGACTCATCTAAGCGTGGTAAGTTAGGTAGCTGTGTTGAGCGTTAAGTTGACTATGACGCATACATTCTGGGTTTTTATCATGCTTAGTTTCCTAAGAATCGTTTAGTAATATGATATGTACCGGTAATCTGTAAATATCTGAATATTTCTGATAAGGTTGAGATTTCCAGTTTTGACGTTGTCTAAGGAGGGTAATCCTCTGGGTGTCAATCTGATATTGGTTTCGGTCTTCGAGGCTGATACTTAGGGGAATTATTCTCTCAACCCATGTATAATGGGAACCAAGTTTTTTTGTTTTATCTGTACTCGCTTCCATCATTCGACTATATCCCATCGATCGAATCTTCGAACTTTATGTAGAAACTAAAGGGTGTAAACATGTGTTTGAGACATGTTATGTTTGATGGTTGCAAGTGGATGCAAGTGGTTGCTAGTGGTTTCTCGTGGATGCATATACACACACTAGGCACTAGATCAGCTTGAAAACATTCTCATATTGCATATGGATGTGTGAGCATTTTCAATTTCTGTGGATGCAAAATGATTGACTCATCACATGGATGTTGCATATGAATGAATGGTTGTCACTCATATAAGAATGATATGTATCAAATAGGAAAATTGCATACATGTTGGACTCATGACATTGCCATAGTTCGCATTAAGGAGGTCAACTGAATCAGTGGATCGCCTGATCTTTGCATTAGATAAGGAACATATACACACACTTTTGCATATGTTCATATAACATTAGAAGTTTTCTAAGGATAATGGATGCTTGTGGATGATGGTTGAGTAGATGGATGACTGGATGGTAGAACACATTCTTCTTAATTTGAAGATTTCAGGGACGAAATCCTTTAAGGAGGGGAGAATGTAACACCCCGTATTTTCTATGAACGTATAAGTAACAAATCAGAGAATAATTAATTTTTAAAATAAGAATCAAGGGAAATGGGTTATACCATTGCATTCGTCTCGAAATTCTGCTTGGAAACAAGTCCGAGTTTTCGAGAAACGGAGTCCGTATGAGGGAGATATGGCCCTCCGAAGTTTCAGAGAATTTCAGAATCGAAAACAGCTCAAAAATTCGAATTCAAATTCGAATTCAAAATCCCAGAACAGGCTTGGTGGGAAAATTCCTGCCCATGGACCAGGTCGACCTGGGGGTCGACCATAGTGTCGACCTCCCAGGGGCCAGGTCGACCATAGTGTCGACCTGGGGGGACCAGGTCGACCATAGTGTCGACCTGGGGGTCGACCTGCCTCCTGAACCCACTTTCTGAACCTGATGCATTCTGATGTATTTAGACTCGTTTTCTATTCGGATTCGTCAGCCTAATCCTATATAAACTCACCCCTAGCCTCATTCTCTCCACACCATTTCATTCTGTCTATATTCTGCCTCTGTTCTAATTAAAAACAAAAATGGCGTCGCTACCCTGCTGGAATCAAAACTTGGACTGATGCATCTTCTTCCAACCTGAATAGAATTAAAAGCTAAATCAAATCTCAAATCCAAGTTTAGAGCTACGACAATTAAAGAGGAATAATTCAGCATTTCTGCATCAACAGTTTATTATTATCCTTTCTTAAAACCACGAAAGGCAAGTACAGTTATTTTCCTCTATAAACTATAATTATAATTGTGACATGATCTGAATCTGAGGTTATGTATATTCTTATCTGTCA
The DNA here is from genome assembly GCA_030737875.1 of Allium sativum. Taxonomy (NCBI): domain Eukaryota; kingdom Viridiplantae; phylum Streptophyta; class Magnoliopsida; order Asparagales; family Amaryllidaceae; genus Allium; species Allium sativum. The sequence continues at coordinate 725,362,819 of CM060909.1, forward strand.
GATCTGTTTTTCTATGACTATCCTGTACCTCTTTCTTCTTTCTGTTCTATAGCCAGGCTACTACGAGCCTGTGCCGAATCTCATAAGAGATTAACGCACGAACGCTAAATTTTGGGACAAATAATAATGCATAATTGGACATGAAACTGTTGCCTATGAGACTATTGCCTATGACTATGATTCATGACTATGAGACTATTGCCTATGACTATGATTCATGACTATGAGACTATTGCCTATGACATTGAATAAGAAACTATTGTAATTAGTCGCCCATGACTATTGTGGTTAGTTGCCTATAACTATTGTAGTTAGTTTCTTATGCCTATTCCCTTAGTGATGTTAGATCTCATATTTAGTATGTAACCTTGCTAGTTTATTCCCATTCACTGTTATGTACATCGAGCCTAGTAGGGCCATTATCATTGTATTTGGTTCATCATTGCATGCCTATTCTTTCTTGTGATTGTCCCCTATTCCTTTTGCTAGGGTCACTTCATGAGTACTTAGAGAACTTGTGGAAACATGTTATACGGGGATTGGGCGTAGCATAATTAAGTTAATTTGGCATAATAAATATGTTGGCATAATCTGAATTGGCTATAATAGTGAATGATTAACATGTATATTAGTCTTGGACATAAATGGTGAACTAGAATATTAAATCTAGTTTTGACATGAACTGTAAATGGGAATATTAAGGCTAGGATTTGCAGCATATATTGTATTATGAGTTATGACCTTGATTTGGGCATGTAAGTTTAGGCTAAATTTATGATTAGGCAAGATATGTAAATAGAGTTTTAGATATATATAATCTGCTAAATCGGTTATCTGCTAAATCTGTTAAATTGCCTAATCCGTTATCTGCTAAAACTGTTGAATTGCCTAAACTGCGAAATCTGTTATCTGCTAAATCTGTTGAATCGCTTAAACTGCTAGATCTGCTACCTGTTGAATTGTATGATCTGTTGAAACTAGATAATGGTAATCTGAGTATGGAAATCCGTAGGCTCGACCTAAGAATTGGTTGAAGAAGTTTAATCTGTTAAATAAAAAGAATTAGTCTGATATTTGAAAAATCTGTATTGGAATGAATTGGCTATGACACGAGGTTAGGCTCTGTTTGCGGTAGAAGCCTACCCGGAACCAACCGGCTTAACCAGCAACCGCAAACTGTCAGTCTAATGTAAGAGGCCGTAGGCATAACTAAAATATTCTTAGACACGAGGTTAGGTCTGGCTTGTGGCAGAAGTCTGCCCGGAACCGCCCGACATATCCAGCAGCCACAAGCTACCGACCTAATGTGAGAGGTCTGTGCATTAATATTTAATTAATGCAAATCTGGGATAAATATGATGTCTAAAACGTGTTGTGTGGATAGGGTTAAACCAATTGGACTAATGAATTAAATAAACCCGTTTCATGAATCTGTAGGCCCAATTACAAAGTTAGACAAATCTGTAAATCTGTTAAATCCGTATATCTGATCCGTTAGTCTGAAACCTGTCTGATCTGTGAACTAGTTGATCTGAACTCTGTATGTCTGAACTTGTAAACAAGTTAATCTGAAATCTGTTACTCTGGGGACACAAGTTTAGGAGGGAAATTACTTGTGTCATCTGTTGTTTGGGACCCATATTAGGCAGTAACCCTTTATGGTATCAAAACTTTGACCCAACAGTAGGTAGGGTCCGGGCACGCTTACTGAACTAATTATAAGTGGTTCATTCTGATAATGGCGAGGGGTGTTGATGGTGCGTTCCAACCGCGTCATGTGCGTGCATGGATCCCGGTCTGCCTCTGAGGATGTAAGACGTCGTGACATCTGTAAATAGGCATGTGCCAATTGGTTGTCACTTTAGGGACTGATACACCATATTGTGGAGCCGACACAGGGTATTTATGTATTAGGGAGCCGATCGCTTGGGGTAGGGTTTTAGGGTACCCTTAGTTCTGTCTGTTTCTGTTGGTACCGTCTGTTTTTGTTGGGTGGCAACACCTGTCTGTTTCTGCGTGGTACCGTCTGTTCGGGTGGTAAAGGCCCATTTACTAGTGTACACCTAATTCTACATTCCGTTTCCGTAGGGATTAATCAGTTTCTGTTTCTGTACCTTCTGTTCGGGTGGTAAAGGCCCATTATTAGCACTCTGTTTCTATCTGTTTCTGTTCGGGTGGTAAAGGCCCATTATTAGCATTCTGTTTCGGTCTGTTTCTGTTCGGGTGGTAAAGGCCCATTACTAGCATTCTGTTCTATGGAAATTATTCTGTTCCCGTTTCTGTTTCAGTTTAAACATTAGGGTGACACCTAATCCTGTTATACTAGTATTAGTGCAGTGAAATAAAAAGTAGTATTATTCTGTTCCTTCTGCTTATCCTAAGTACATCTGCTGCTCCTGTTACTGTTATCTCATCCAGTTTTATTTGCATGCCATGATTATTATTATCTGTTCATATGCTGAAAGTCACTGGACTTGCCAGACTTTATGTCTGACCTTGCTTGTTTCGCCCCTTTTTCTTCTGTTTCCCCCCCAGGTTTTCTAAGGAGGGAATACTTTAGCTTGATCCTGATTTCTTCTGCTTGAAGTACTTAGAGTGCTTAAAGTATGGCTTGAATCCTTATGGCAGCTTCTGTGGGGATTATGATTTTAAAGTTGTACTCTGATGATTATCTGAACAAGGCTGATATTTATGTACTTGAGTTTTTGGTAAAGATGTAACCAAACTGATTTCTGTTTTCCGGTGTAATAAAGTTATAATTTCTCAAGTAATGTTTATCTGTCTTGTAAATTTCTGTTCTGTCTACTAAAACGCTCCACCAAAGTTAAGGCATTCCCTTTGTGAGTGACCTTAATGGAGGTGGAGTGTTACAATTATGTAAGGCTAAAACATGTTTTAAGAGACATTTAGGAAAATATAAGAAATAGGGAATTGGGGAAATGAAATTTTTGGCCCGCTTTTTAGTCAAAGCTGTCACACATGGAATCTTTGATCAACAATACGCTCGAGTATTGGAAGCATTGTCCGAAGACAGGCAATGATTTGGTCGAAATCGCATCACGAACAAAGAAAGGCCCGAAACTCCTATCAAACGATCCCTTTTGGGCCTGAGAACAGCAATTATTGAGCTGAGCTTTGTAACTCTTGTAGCCCTCTGAATTAGCTTCAGTTTGAGCTTTCGTTTGGCTAAAAAGGACTTACGGTTTGAAAGTTACGCCCGTTTCCGTGAACGCATGCAGAATTGGAAACTTGGGTTGTGGCATGAGAAAAGCTCCGGATCGGATCGGACCCGCTCCAACCCACGCTTCGAAGTTTCCCAAACTTGGACTTTAGCTCGCTTTGGTTCGGATCGGACTATCCAGACCCGACCCGCCTTGTACACTGCACAAAAGCGCTCGTCACGCCTTCGGTTCGAAGGTTCCACCTCAGTTCGGATCGGACCCGAACCGATCTGACCCCTATTGACCTGCTGTTACACTTCGGATCTGACCTATTCTTAAGGAGCCACTACCTCCTACTCTCGTGGAATGAACTCCACCTGTCCTAGCACAATCTGAAGACCACTACTCCACTACTTCCGAGGTCACCTCAGTGCCAGCCACGTGGCACCTCCGAACCAGACCGCTTCAGAACCTTACAAGGCTCCTCTACGCCTATAAATACACCCTCATATGGCCATTTCAAGGGATTTTTGGCTACTCCAACACTTGGCCTCCTTTACAACCAAGCAAGGACATTGCTCATCACTTTAACATGAGGAATTTGTCTATAAATTCATTCTCTAATCTCCTCTTCTTCATTGTAGCATAAGGCTATTGTGTATAAACCGCAAACAAACAGTATTTTAATAGCTTCTTAGGATTTAAGAAACTGTAAAGTGGACGTAGGCTCAGTTTGAGCCGAACTACTATAAAAATCTCGTGTGTCTCCTCTTATTTTACTGCTTTTTCTGCATTAATCTGTGATTGTGAGGTTTTCACATAGCATTTGGGTGTTAGGCCTAAATTTCGGTCTAACATTTTTGGCGTGCCAGGAAGGGGTCCGCGACAACTTGAACTTCTGCTTGGATTATTTGGCTATTGGATCAATGGTCAAACAAAAGAAAGACGGAACCTTCTCTCGTGCTGAGGACGTTGGCACTGAAGTCGCAGGGAACGAGGCGAGCCAGGAGGCTTCCTCTTATGGAAATTCGTTAGCATACCTGACTAGAGATGAAATGGATGGCGTTTTCACTGAATTGAGAGCTCAAATGGCAAGGCAGGACGATCTCCTTCGCAAACAAAAGGAGATGATCGATCAATTCTTCGCTCGGAGGGAAGGAAGGCTGAGCGACAATGCTCAACTCATTGGAAATGGCATGGAATCAGCACCAGAAGGAGCAGCGATTCGGATCGGATCGGACCCAATCCGAGCCGAAGGAGACCCAAATTCAGCAGCCGCTCGAGATGCATCAACTCGCGCAAACCGGGTCGGATCAGCCTTCTCCCGACCTGCTGCTCCATTTGAGCTCAGGGGTAACTTTAACGACCTGTGTTTTGGCCGTCAAATATTTAATTTAATTTATTATTTCAAATATTATGTTTGGCATATTAATGGATTTTAATATTTAATTCATTATTTAAAATGACGTTTGAACGTTAATTTTATTTATAATATAAAACGAGCTTGAAATAGCTTGGCAGTTCGTAATATTTGGTTTTGAACTTCAACTGAGAATACATGAGCCGATATAAGTCGGATTTCGGTGAAACGAGAAACGATGGAACCATGTTGATGATAATTTTCATACGAAAGAGAAAAATTCAGATTTCGTGTTATAGATTGTATGTTATGGCCAAATCAAATTTTGAAATAGTCGCTATGGAAAATCGTTATTAAAATATAGGCCATTGAAATAGCCGTTTTGCAAACGGACTCAGATTTCAACGAAACTAGTTTCATTAGAACCATATCGTTAAATTATTGTACGATGTTGAATTGCGTGGCAAACCGATGTCGTATGTGACCACGACAGCCATAAACGCTGTTCAATTTCTGTAACGCGTAATTAATTTAATAAAGAGAAATTTGGGTATAACTTGAACAGACAATCAAATTAGGCTGCAAAACCAATTCCGTTGAGTTCGTATCATCGATTAGAGTTAGGATAGGTATATGGTTTGTTATTTTTGGAGACCGGCAAAATTGGTGCCCGAAATGGCACTGCGGTGCGGGTAAAAATAGCCTACCGGGGAAACAGTCTCAGAATGCGACGAAACTGGTGCCGTTGGGTTCGTATTGAAAAATTATTATAGGATTGCAAGGTTTCAAGTTGATTCGATTTATCTGGTGATCGTGAAAAAATTAAACACGTCTTCATTTCCGGTTTTATGAAGGAAATTTTTTCATACGACCTCGGATTTCGACGAAACTTGTCCCATTGGATCCGGAATACCTTTTTATACTAAGATTAGCTTTTTTATCAATAAACAGAAGGTGATTATGGTTAGTTTCACTTGTTACTTCGCGGTGAAGTTTCGTTTAATAATATACTATAATTTTCTAACACTATATATACCGTCACCAACCCTTATTTTCGGGGTCAAACCCTAATGTATGGTCAACTGCGGTAATCAACGCCTCCACAAAAATTGAATGGCCAGCTACTCCCTACAAATCCTCCACGTTTATCTCTTAATCCTTTAACCTATGGCAAAAACTTATAACTGGAAATTTTCACCATGACAAGATCGGAAAGTTGACCGGCAGAGATCAACTTCCAGGCGCTAAGACGACCAGAAATCCTCTTTCAAGTTGTGATGTTCAAAGAGGAAATAGGAGAGGAAGGTAGCGTCGAATTCGACAAGTGCTTGGGCGTTGGAAAGGGTGGCTCGGCTGCTTCTGATGGTTGCGTCGGATTGTTGGTCCGAGGACTAGATGGTGGGTGCAGCGCAATGATGTGAAGCCGGTGATGGGTTCTGCCTTTCTGCATAACGAAGGCGGAGTACAGAAAACCAGAGTGATTGCATTTTTGTAAACATAATTAATTTAAGTTAATTAATAGTTAATTAGTAAACATTTAAGGGTTAATTAATTTAATTAATGTTGGTATATGTAGATGGGAACTTTTCGAATGCCTGGGACAAAAAGGGACAAAACGTGGTTTCCACGAAGTGATGTAGTTCAGACCATTTTTTTGGACAAGGGACTTGTGATGACCGATCAATCTTTTACCCAATATATTAATGTATAGTAATATAGTTATTAGGAATTAGTTATATTTTATTTAAATCTCCTGATGTCGGCCTTTTTAGAATATTGCAGGAATCAGGATCAGTAGGAACGGAGGTAACACGCCATGTTTTAATGCCTAAAGTAATTAATTTAACGAAACTTAATTAGGTAATTAAATTAATAATTAATTTAAGGAAATATTATTTTACTTGAACTGCATAGGTTTATAAATTATAATTTGTGCATATGTTATCAGTTATCAGAATTGGAGCAGACCAAAAATGCCAGAATTTTATGGACCATCATAATATCGTGGAACTGATCTGAACAGTAATGTGGACAGCTGGAAATTTCAATCAAATTAAACATCTGTTTAATTTGACTGTAACGGAATGCTACAACGAATCAGATCAAGGTGAGTTAAACTCACTCAGTATTTTCCCATTTATATTTTATATAAATTGGGTTTTTATTTCGTGTGCTCTGCTTGCTGATGGTTGCCTGTTTGCTAGTTATACATTTGTTTGTTGGTTTAACTGATGAGATTAAACTGTGTTTAATTTCAATGAAATTCCAAATCGTTATTTTTAACGATTGGTTCCAATAAAGGTAACTTACCTTATTGGTCACGTTTATTAATAAACGTGTTTAATTGTTGAATTGTTTGATTGTTTGAATTGTTGGATCTGTTTAAACTGTGTGGAGATCACTGTGTGTATACAGGGAAGAACAGGTTGGAGGGATCCGACCGGATTCCTCAAATATATTATTTATTTTCATATTAACATATGAACTGTCATGTTTGGGTGTATTTATTGGAGTACTGATCATCGATTATAAAGTCCACCTGTGTTGTGTTTTAACCAGTGGTCAGTATTAGTTGAGTAATCGACAGTAAATGGCCTAAAAGTAAATTATTTTATTTATATCGATTTACCGTCAGGTAAATCAATAGGACTGAAGTTATAAAATTTATTTTATAACTAAAGATAGATTTGAAATATATATTTTAAATAAAGAACTTATTTAAAAGGAAATAATAATTTATGTTTATAATTAAGTGTAAATTGATTTTTTATAGAGTCAAATCTGATGTTAATCAGATTTGCAAATGTGAGGATAAGGAAATTTATCTAACCATTAAATTTGGATAATCGTGTTGTTGAGAAACAGTTTAATGAAATTATTTAAATTTATAAATTATATTATTAATTAATTTAAAGAGAAGAACGAATTGAAATCGGTTGATAAGATAATCATGATTTGAGTAAATCGACTCATTAATTAAATTGATTATTAAATTAATATGGTTTGAGTGGAAATAGTTTAATGAATATTGTTTAGATTATAATAAGATTTTAAAAAAGGGATTTACTGCTTATTTTAAATTAATAAAGAAATTAACAACTAATGAAGTTAATGGTTGAAATAAAATATTATCGTAATTGATAATAATTTAGAAAATTACTTTTTTAATGGGAAATCATTTTAAAAGTAATCGAAGTTGAAATGGAATTCAATTGAATGACGAAAGGAGAGTGGGAACAGGTTTTGTTTAACACTTGAGTATTTATAACAAAGTTATGAAAGGAATGGTTAAGCGAATGTGATAGTGTAAAATAAATGTTACTTAATTATTCGAATTAAGTAGAAGGAAAGTAAGATAAAGAGTTTGATGATAAACCAGAGTTATATAAAAGAGATGAAGTGATAAATCGTTAATTTTATATTACGTTACTTAATAATGGGATTAAGTAGAATTTGGAATTGAAATGATATTTCTAAAACGGGATATGGTTGAATAGATTTGAAACGAGATTGGTAAAAGTGAATTTGATAGGAGAAGCAAATCGTAAGATTTGTAAACTAATCCGAATATTAATAGTGAAGTTTGCTTGAAAAGAAGAAGGTGTTAAAAGTGGCATTTTTATAAGAAGTTGCTTAATTATTAAATTAAAGAAATTGGTTATATCCTAGAATGGGAATTTCAAAATAATAAGAAGGGTTTTGAAATCATATTTTGAATAAAATAGTTCAATGGTATTTGTATTGGGATTAGAATGAAATATTGGTTTTGGATTACAAATTATATTTATTTTAAGGTATGAACGTTGTTGATCAAGGTCTGAAAGGTAACTAAATACCCCAACTTAAACGACTTCCAGATTATCTTAGAATGATATGAGTTGTAATGGTAAATGTGGTTAATAAACTTTATTATTTCATTAGTGAAACGATAACGATATACTTTTGGTGAATATATGTATATGAATGATGATTTCAAAGAAAAGGGGAATAAAGGAGATTTCGTCAAATTATAACGATATCCACAAGATTAGAAAGGAAAGGTAAAGTTGAGTATTGAAATATATTTAATCTATATTAATAAGCATTTGTTATCGTTGTCAAGTAATGAACGAAGATGTTTTCGTAAAGCTATGGTATGCGAAATAAGTTAAATTGATTTTCCAATATTATATGGCGATAATGTGGTGAATAGGTTGAAAGTGGAATTTAAAGGCTAAATATGATATAAGATTTTCCTAAGAGTTAAAATGAATTTGTTTATAGAAAAACCTTATGTTAAATAAGAAGCGAGAAAACTATATTTTTATATCGAGAAGATTTAAGAGTTTTGAATTTACATTTGTTTAAAAGGCCAAGTGGTGCTGAATACTGAACCAGTGTACTCATTGGGTTGTCTTGTTGGAAACACTGTCTATTTTGATAGTTAAAACACCGACTATCAAATCTGTCCAATAAGATTGTTGGTACGGAAAGACCGGGATTGAATTTATATTCGAAAACCATTCTGACCAACAAATACGTGAAGAGATCAGAAGATGATCGAGATGGAGCATTGAAGACCGTAGATCCTCATAAACGGAAGAACCTTAATAATCTTTGGTTAGCTTCCAGAGATAAACTGAGGTTCTGTCGTTGTTGGAATCTACGGGTTGCAAGGACTTCTCTCTACTGATCCATGGGGTGATTCCTATATGAGATGCAGTAAGAGTGTACCTTCGGTTCATCCTGTTCCTGGATGACTTGTATGGACGAATGTATGACAGAGTATTTCCTGAAACCACGTACGTTGATTTTTTACAAATATACCGAGTGGTGGCAAAGAGGGGCACTTCTTTTATACCCAGAATATATTTGTGGACGTCAATTAGTGATTTGACGGATCTGACAATGTGGCATTCAAAGTAAATGATGGCCAGATGTTCTAAAGGAAAATCCTAGCCTCAAGCCTCATCAGCCAGGAAATGACAGAAATCAGGTAGGTAGCATGGCTATGTGGGTCGCTCCTATTAGGGTGTATAATCACCTATCTAGAGAAATTCCTTTTGCTTCTTTAATCTATCGATGCTGTCCCTTTTCGAGAAGACGGTGGGTCGCTCCCAACCGTTGGTGATATACATTCGATACACTCAAGTGAAATGAGTGGTCGGTCATGTGTGGGCAGGGTTGCAAGTCGTTCTTGTTGAACCCAGTGTATTCGCCTCTAGAGATACACGATCGGCAGGTGGTCCCATACCTTCTCATATTAGGAATCCAATCTCCAATAAGTGCCCGCGGTTTTGATTGTATACTATATATGTAGAGCGTGAGATGCAAGCGTTCTACTAGATTCTATTTACTTGTATTTAGACATTATTATAATATCAGACAAGATATAGGTTTCAAAAATGTTTTGGGTTATCGTAAGATAAAAACCGTTCGTGTTTATGTGTGGATTTGGTCTTACGATTATCCTTTTCTTTGAAAGATTTTAACTTTAAAATAAGGTTGTGTGATACCCTTAAACTTAGTGTGTTTTACTCACTCTGGTTCACCAGACTGACCCGATGTTTTGTAAATGCTCGGGTTAGCCCGGGGTGTACAGGTTCAGGTTATCAAATGCTGTGAAGAGGCAAGCTGGAAGAGTTCAGCCGTATGATATTATATAGCTACTATTCCGCTGTGTGTTGTATATGGGAACAGGTTATTATAACTGTCCCATTGTGTGATGTACTCTGATATTATAAGTATTTTTTTAAGCTCTCAGTAAAGATTTATTTCTGTATTGTATTTTGTTCCGCTGCAATGTGAGATTCTGTGTTGGGTTGTTTCTTCTTCTTCTTCCATTCTAATATTTCTTTCTTTCTTATCTCACCCTCTAAATTCTTTCTAACAACGTCCAGTGTTTTCGGTTTTGAAAGGTCGGCATGAGTTACGGTAAAGGTATTTATGTCGATTTTTGGGGCCGAAAATTCCTGTTCGTTACAGTGGTATCACAGCTATTGGTTTAGTGACAACCGTGGCTCTGTGGTGTAACTCGATAGAGATGGGGTTAGTAATACCCTAGATTGAGTTGAGTATATATATATATATATATATATATATATATATATATATGAGAGCGCGTATTTGTAATTTGATATAAAGTTATTTTTGAAATTATTTTTGCCCAATTTATTTTATAATAAAAGTAATGATTTTCCCAATTTATTATAATATGGGAATCGATCGATTTGTTAATACTGATTTGAATGATATGTTTGGATTGTGTTGTTGATTGCTTGAAAATAAATCTAAAAATGATAGACGTGGTTGAAAACCAATATAAGATAAATAAGTTGGATAAATCAATCCAGATTAATGAACCTGAATGGAAAATTAAAGGAATGAATGAAGTGATATAAATAATTATAATCTCGTGTGGATTGGATTGTGTGAAGAACTGGTTGGATTGTGTGATATGAATATTTGAAATTAATTGATGTTGTTTTGGGGACTAATGAAATTTAGTTGAGTTAAGAACAGGTGCAGGAGTGCCAATTCAACTTTAAAATCCACCCAGGAGAAAATTCTGGAGTTAATTGAATCCAGTTTGAATAGAGCTGCATAATAACTAAGCAAGCTCGAATATAAAATATCGTTTATCGCGTAATAACGCTCGCAAAAAGGTACGCCTATGTAGAATATGAAATTTTGGTTTTTTATTTGGGTTTGGAGTTTGGTTTTTGAATTTCTCCGACCCAGTTGGTCGATGTATATATATTTCTTGAACCTGTGATATTGCAGATGTCCTCCGTACAGGGGAGACTACCAAAATTTTTCCAAAATTTAAGGTGTTAGATTTTTTTTAAAGATTTTGGAAAATTCTTTTATTTGAATTAAATTGGTTTTAAACCAATTAGATTTGTTTTGGAAATAAAAATCGAGTTTTAAATTTATTATTTTTATAAAGTAAAGGGGTTTGTAGCGTTCTTTCTTACCTTAGCAATTTCGAGGACGAAATTATTTTAAGGGGGAAGAATGTAACGATCTGTGTTTTGGCCATCAAATATTTAATTTAATTTATTATTTTAAATATTAAATTTGGCATATTAATTGATTCTAATATTTAATTCGTTATTTAAAACGATGTTTGAACGTTAATTTTATTTATAATATAAAACGAGCTTGAAATCGCGTGGCAGTTCGTAATATTGGGTTTTGAACTTCAACTGAGAATACAGGAGCTGATATAAGTCGGATTTCGCTGAAATGAGAAACGATGAAACCGTGTTGATGATAATTTTCATATGAAAGAGAAAAATTCAGATTTCGTATTATAGATTGTAAGTTATGGCCAAATCAAATTTTGAAATAGTCGCTATGGAAAATCGTTATTAAAATATAGGCCATTAAAATAGCCGTTTTGCAAACGGACTCAGATTTCGACGAAACTAGTTTCATTAGAACCGTATCGTTAAATTATTGTACCATGTTGAATTGCATGGCAAACCGATGTCGTATGTGACCACGGCAGCCACAAACGCCCGTTCGATTTCTGTAATGCGTAATTAATTTAATAAAGAGAAATTTGGGTATAACTTGAACAGACGATCGAATTAGGCCGCGAAACCAATTCTGTTGAGTTCGTATCGTCGATTAGAGTCAGGATAGGTATATGGTTTGTTATTTTTAGAGACCGACAAAACATGGTGCCCGAAATGGCACTTCGGTGCGCGTAAAAATAGACTACCGGGGAAACAGTCTCAGATGCGATGAAACTGGTGACGTTGGGTTCGTATCGAAAAATTATTATAGGATTGCAAGGTTTCAAGTTGATTCGATTTATCTGGTGATCGTGAAAAAATTAAACGCGTGTTCATTTCTGGTTTTATAAAGGAAATTTTTTCATACGACCTCGAATTTCGACGAAACTTGCCCCATTGGATCCGGAATACCTTTTTACACTAAAATTAGCTTTTTTATCAGTAAACAGAAGGTGATTGTGGTTAGTTTCACTTGTTACTTCGCGGTGAAGTTTCGTTTAATAATATACTATAATTTCCTAACACTATATATACCTCCACCAACCCTTATTTTCGAGGTCAAACCCTAATGTATGGTCAACTGCGGTAATCAGCGCCTCCACAAAAATTGAATGGCCAGCAACTCCCTGCAAATCCTCCACGTTTATCTCTTCAACCTACGGCAAAAACTTATAATTGGAAATTTTCACCACGACAAGATCTGAAAGTTGACCGACGAAGATCGGCTTCCAGGCGCTAAGACGACCAGAAATCCTCCTTCAAGTTGTGACGTTCAAAGAGGAAATGGGAGAGGAAGGTAGCATCGAATTCGACAAGGGCTTAGGCATTGGCAAGGAGGGCTCGGCTGCTTCTGATGGTTGCGTCGGATTGTTGGTCGGAGGACTAGATGGTGGGTGCGGCGCAATGATGTGAAGCCGATGATGGGTTCTGCCTTTCTGCATAACGAAGGCGGAGTACAGAAAACCAGAGCGACTGCATTTTTGTAAACATAATTAATTTAAGTTAATTAATAGTTAATTAGTAAACATTTAAGGGTTAATTAATTTAATTAGTGTTGGTATATGCAGATGGGAACTTTTCGAATGCCTGGGACAAAAAGGGACAAAACGTGGTTTCCACGAAGTGATGTAGTTCAGACCATTTTTTTGGACAAGGGACTTGTGATGACCGATCAATCTTTTACCCAATATATTAATGCATAGTAATATAGTTATTAGGAATTAGTTATATTTTAATTAAATCTCCTGATGTCGACCTTTTTGGAATATTGCAGGAATAAGGATCGGTAGGAACGGAGGTAACCCGCCATGTTTAAATGCCTAAAGTAATTAATTTAACGAAACTTAATTAGGTAATTAAATTAATAATTAATTTAAGGAAATATTATTTTAATTGAACTGTATAGGTTTATAAATTATAATTTGTGCATACGTTATCAGTTATCAGAATTGGAGCAGACCAGAAATGCCAGAATTGTATAGACGATCATAATATCGTGGAACTGATCTGAAAAGTAATGCGGACAGCTGGAAATTTCAATCAAATTAAACATCTGTTTAATTTGACTGTAACGGAATGCTACAACGAATCATATCAAGGTGAGTTAAACTCACTCAGTATTTTCCCATTTATATTTTACATAAATTGGGTTTTTATTTCGTGTTCTCTGCATGCTGATGGTTGCATGTTTGCTAGTTATACATTTGTTTGTTGGTTTAACTGATGAGATTAAACTGTGTTTAATTTCAATGAAATTCCAAATCGTTATTTTTAATGATTGTTTCCAATAAAGGTAACTTACCTTATTGGTCATGTTTATCAATAAACGTGTTTAATGGTTGAATTGTTTGATTGTTTGAATTGTTTGATCTGTTTAAACTGTAAGGAGATCACTGTGTGTATACAGGGAAGAACAGGTTGGAGGGATCCAACCGGATTCCTCAAATATATTATTTATTTTCATATTAACATATGAACTGTCATGTTTGGGTGATTTATTGCAGTATTGATCATCGATTGGAAAGTCCACCTGTGTTGTGTTTTAACCAGTGGTCAGTATTGGTTGAGTAATCGGCAGTAAATAGCCTAAAAGTAAATTATTTTATTTATATCGATTTACCGTCAGGTAAATCGATAGGACTGAAGTTATAAAATTTATTTTATAACTAAAGATAGATTTGAAATATATATTTTAAATAAAGAAATTATTTAAAAGGAAATAATTATTTATGTTTATAATTAAGTGTAAATTGATTTTTTATAGAGTCAAATCTGATGTTAATCAGATTTGCAAATGTGAGGATAAGGAAATATATCTAAGCATTAAATCTGGATAATCGTGTTGTTGAGAAACAGTTTAATGAAATTATTTAAATTTATAAATTATATTATTAATTAATTTAAAGGGAAGAACGAATTGAAATCAGTTGATAAGATAATCGTGATTTGAGTAAATCGACTCGTTAATTAAATTGATTATTAAATTAGTATGGTATGAGTGGAAATAGTTTAATGAATATTGTTTAGATTATAATAAGATTGTAAAAAAGGGATTTACTGCTTATTTTAAATTAATAAAGAAATTAACTACTAATGTAGTTAATGGTTGAAATAAAATATTATCCTAATTGATAATAATTTAGAAAATTACTTTTTAATGGGAAATCATTTTAAAAGTAATCAAAGTTGAAATGGAATTCAATTGAATGACGAAAGGAGAGTGGGAACATGTTTTGTTTAACACTTGAGTTTTTATAACAAAGTTATGAAAGGAATGGTTAGGTGAATGTGATAATGTAAAATAAATGTTACTTAATTATTCGAATTAAGTAAAAGGAAAGTAAGATAAAGAGTTTGATGATAAACCAGAGTTATATAAAAGAGATGAAGTGATAAATCGTTAATTTTATATTAACGTTACTTAATAATCGGATTAAGTAGAATTTGGAATTGAAATGAGATTTCCAAAACGGGATATGGTTGAATAGATTTGAAATGAGATTGGTAAAAGTGAGTTTGATAGGAGAAGCAAATCGTAAGATTTGTAAACTAATCCGTATTTTAAAAGTGAAGTTTGCTTGAAAAGAGGAAGGTGTTAAAAGTGGCATTTTTATAAGAAGTTGCTTAATTATTAAATTAAAGAAAAATGGTTATATCCGAGAAAGGGAATTTCAAAATAATAAGAAGGGTTTTGAAACCGTATTTTGAATAAAATAGTTCAATAGTATTTGTATTGGGATTAGAATGAAATATTGGTTTTGGATTACAACTTATATTTATTTTAAGGTATGAACGTTGTTGATCAAGGTCTGAGAGGTAACTAAATACCCTAACTTGAATGACTTCCGGATTATCTTAGAATGATATGAGTTGTAATGTTAAATGTGGTTAATAAACTTTATTATTTCATTAGTGAAATGATAACGATATACTTTTGATGAATATATGTATATGAATGATGATTTCAAAAAAAAGGGGAATAAAGGAGATTTCGTCAAATTATAACGATATCCGCAAAATTAGAAAGGAAAGGTAAAGTTGAGTATTGAAATAGATTTAATCTATATTAATAAGCATTTGTTATCGTTGTCAAGTAATGAACGAAGATGTTTTCGTAAAGTTATGGTATGTGAAATAAGTTAAATTGATTTTCCAATATTATATGGTGATAATGTGGTGAATAGGTTGAAAGTGGAATTTAAAGACTAAATATGATATAAGATTTTCCTAAGAGTTAAAATGAATTTGTTTATAGAAAAACCTTCTGTTAAATAAGAAGCAAAAAAACTATATTTTTATATCGAGAAGATTTAAGAGTTTTGAATTTACATTTGTTTAAAAGGCCAAGTGGTGCTGAATACTGAACCAGTGAACTCACTGGGTTGTCATGTTTGAAACACTGTCTATTTTGATAGCTAAAACACCAACTATCAAATCTGTCCAATACGATTGTTGGTACAGAAAGACCGGGATCGAATATATATTCGAAAACCATTCCGACCAACAAATACGTGAAGAGATCAGAAGATAATCGAGATGGAGCATTGAAGACCGTTGATCCTCATAAACGGAAGAACCTCTAATAATCTTTGGTTAGCTCCCAGAGATAAACTGAGGTTCTGTCGTGGTTGGAATCTATGGGTTGCAAGGACTTCTCGCTACTGATCCATGGGGTGATTCCTATATGGGATGTAGTAGGAGAGTACCTTCGGTTCATCCTGTTCCTGGATGACTTGTATGGACGAATGTCTGAAAGAGTATTTCTTGAAACCACGTACATTGATTTTTACAAATATACCGAGTGGTGGCAAAGAGGGGCACTTCTTTTATACCCAGAATATATTTTTGGACGTCAATTAGTGATTTGACGGATCTGACAATGTGGCATTCAAAGTAAATGATGGCCAGTTGTTTCAAAGGAAAATCCTAGCCTCAAGCCTCATTTGCCGGGAAATGACAAAAATCGGGCAGGCAGCATGGCTATGTGGGTCGCTCCCATTTGGGTGTATAATCACCTATATAGAGAAATTCCTTTTGCTTCTTTAATCTATCGATTCTGTCCCTTTTCGGGAAGATGGTAGGTCGTTCCAACCGTTGGTGATATACATTCGATACACTCAAGCGAAATGAGTGGTCGGTCATGTCTGGGCCGGGTTGCAAGACGTTCTTGTTGAACGCAGTGTATTCGCCTCTAGAGATACACGATCGACAGGTGTTCCCATACCTTGTCATAATAGGAATCCAATCTCCAATAAGTGCCCGAGGTTTTGATTGTATACTATATATGTAGAGCGTGAGATGCAAGCGTTCTACTAGATTCTATTTACTTGTATTTAGACATTGTTATAATATCAGACAAGATATTGGTTTCAAAAATGTTTTGGGTTATCGTAAGACAAAAACCGTCTGTGTTTATGTGTGGATTCGGTCTTACGATTATCCTTTTTTTTGAAAGATTTTAACTTTAAAATAAGGTTGTGTGATATCCTTAAACTTAATGTGTTTTACTCACTCTGGTTCACCAGACTGACCCGGTGTTTTGTAAAAGCACGGGTTAGCCCGGGTGTACAGGTTCAGGTTATCAAATGCTGTGAAGAGACGAGCTGGAAGAGTTCAGCCGTATGATATTATATAGCTACTATTCCGCTGTGTGTTGTATATGGGAACAGGTTATTATAAATGTCCCATTGTGTGATGTACTCTGATATTATAAGTATTTTTTTAGGCTCTCAGTAAAGATTTATTTCTGTATTATATTTTGTTCCGCTGCGATGTGAGACTCTGTGTTGGGTTGTTTCTTCTTCTTCTTCCATTCTAATATTTCTTTCTTTCTTATCTCACCCTCTAACTTCTTTCTAATAACGTCCAGTGTTTTCGGTTTTGAAATGTCGGCATGAGTTACGGTAAAGGTATTTATGTCGATTTTCGGGGCCGAAAATTCCTGTTTGTTACACAACCCCCTTAATTTGGGAAACTCAGGTCGAGCACGACCAATCTCTGCCCCGGTTCGGATAGAACCCGCACGAGTGCAGCAGCACGAAGCAACTCAGAATGGTAACCAAGCATCAGATTGGGTCGGGCATCACGAACCGAACCGGTTCGGCCTCCACGACCCACAACATGGGGGCACTTCCGAACTGAACCGAATGGCCTTCCAAGCTCCCCGTACTTTTCCGAACTCTTCTAGATTCAACGCTGGGGCAACCATGTCTGACCTCGGCAGCTTGCAACCGCTCTTTGAAGGCGATCGGCTCGCCAATCACATTGAATGCCTCTCTCGAGGCCGCACCTATCATAATGACATGGATGATGTCAACCACAATCCATTTACACAGGAAATCAGGAATTCTCGCAATCCCCCAGATTTCAAACTTCCACAATTGGAGCCCTACAACGGCAGGACGGATCCTACTGTGCATCTCATGCGCTACAAACGACACATGGAAGTTCAATCGACGTCGGAAAACGTTATGGCAAAGTGCTTCCCTCTCTTTTTGACAGATATAGCTGCTATGTGGATTCGACAGATGAAATTTAAATTGATCAACAGCTGGAACATGTTGGTCGATCGCTTTATTGAACACTTTCGTTTCCACATTGCTCGACCTAAGAATGTCATGTCACTTACTACAATCAAACAGGGACCCAGAGAAACTCTGCGCTCATTCCTGGAAAGGTTCAACGTTGCAGCAGCATCAGTTGATCAACCTGAGCAATCTATGGTATTGATGGCGGCAGTATCCGACGTTCTAGACAACTTGGAGTTCAAAAAAATCCTTGTACCGGGACCCACCACGGAATCTCAGCGAATTCTACCTTGAATCGGATAGATTTCTACGTGAAGAAGATGCAATGTCCAAAAAGAAAATTCTCGATGTCAACATGCTCAGAGACGGAGAACCATCTGATTCTGGAAAAGGCAAAGGGAAAGTTGCTGTCAAGAATGATAGCAACGCTCAGCCCCGGAGAGGGCCTAGATATGAAAAGTACACAGAGCTCAATTCGTCACTAACTGATATCTACATGAACACAAACGGTGATATCTCCTATCCAAAGCCTCCCAGGAGGGAGCCAACGCAGAGAGAACATGATTCTGGAAAATACTGCATATTTCATGATATGTACGGTCATGACACAAATGACTGCAGGCATCTTAGAGATTTGATTAAGGAACAGGTTAGACGTGGAGAGCTACCCGAGTATGTGAAACAACCAACAGCGCCTGCACATGCGCTACCTCCACCTGCCCGGAGAGGGAATGATCCTAGATCAAGTTCTCGTGGGCTCATCATCAACTGATCTGGATTGGATCGCTCTGCATTTTCAGCATTTCTTAGGATTTAATATATGTCTCTTTGCTTTCTTTAGGTTTTCCGATTGGCTAAATTGGAGTACACACGTTTGGGGTTAGGATTTAGCTCCAAAACGTGCTCTGGACTTGATGACAAACCAATCAGGATTTGCTTTGGTTTTGTACTTGGAATTGAATAAGGAAGGACTTTCCGAGCATGGATTATGTTTGGCGAATTTTAGTGTCTTGTCAGGTTGTGGCAGGATTCTCAATCTCAATTAAAGTATGACTTATACTTACCTCGGACAGCTAGGCATGGATTATGCCTAGGGACAGACTGTCTTGTCAGGTTTTGGCAAGTATAGCTCTATCCCGACATGAGTATAGATTTTACCCACTAGGATGCTTAAGTATGGATTATACTCCGGAATGACGAACGATCTTGTCAGGAATGGGCAAAGGAACTCAATAAAACTCGAGTATGGCTTATGCTCAGTTTGAACTTCGTGGTATGGCTTATACCCGGAAGGTTAGGTCCCTCGCCAGGCTTTGGCAGGATGATTCGAACGTTCGTCGAGTATGGTTTATGCTCGAACAAACGCCCAAGCATGGTTTATGCTCGAAAGTGTAATCAGTTTTGTCAGGATTTGACACACCTTTTTGCTCTCTTTTCTTTGCAGGTATGGATTATACTTGCAGCTGGCAGGCCTGGCGTGGCCTTGGATTATCCAGAACACATCTTCCTTCAACCAGCAAGATATGTTCAAGGAGGCAAAATGTTGGCCCGCTTTTTAGTCAAAGCAGTCACACATGGAATCTCTGATCAACAATACGCTTGAGTATTGGAAGCATCGTCAGAAGACAGGCAACGATTTGGTCGAAATCGCATCACGAGCAAAGAAAGGCCCTAAACTTCTATCAGACGATCCCTTTTGGGCCCGAAAACAGCAATTACAGAGCTGAGCTCTGTAACTTTTGTAGCCCTCTGAATTAGCTTCAGTTTGAGCTTTTGTTTGGCTAAAACGGACTTACGTTTTGAAAGTTACGCCCGTTTCCGTGAACGCATGCAGAACTGGAAACTTGGATTATGGCATGAGAAAAGCTCCGGATCGGATCGGACCCGCTCCGACCCACGCTTTGAAGTTTCTAAAACTTGGACTTTAGCTCGCTTCGGTTCGGATCGGACCATCCAGACTCGACCCGCCTTGTACACTGCACAGAAGCGCTCGTCACGCCTTCGGTTCGGAGGTTCCACCTCGGTTCGGATCGACCCGAACCGATCCGGCCCCTATTGACCTACTGTTACACTTCGGATCTGACCTATTCTTAAGGAGCCACTACCTCCTACTCTCATGGAATGAACTCCACCGGTCCTAGCACGATCTGAAGACCACTACTCCACTACTTCCGAGATCACCTCAGTGCCCGCCACGTGGCACCTCCGAATCAGACCGCTTCAGAACCTTGCAAGGCTCCTCTATGCCTATAAATACACCCTCATATGGCCATTTCAAGGGACTTTTTGGCTACTCCATCACTTGGTCTCCTTTACAACCAAGCATGACATTGCTCATCACTTTAACATGAGGAATTCGTCTATAAATTCATTCTCTAATCTCCTCTTCTTCATTGTAGCACAAGGCTATTGTATATAAACCACAAACAAACAGTAATTTAATAACTTCTTAGGATTTAAGAAACTTTAAAGTGGACGTAGGCTTGGTTTGAGCTGAACCACTATAAAAATCTCGTGTGTCTCCTCTAATTTTACTGCTTTTTCTGCATTAATCTGTGATTGTGAGGTTTTCACATAACATTTGGGTGTTAGGCCCAAATTTTGGTCTAACAGAAATAATTATTGATAAATAAAAAAAGGGGTCAGGGTTGATTTATGGTTGATCGATATAATTTGCGTTTGGAGATAAGATCATTGTTTGTATGTATGTTTTCCTTTGATAGTTAAAACACCAGCTATCAAAGTTTTTAACCATTTTTCCATTGTCAATACGAAGAGACCGGGATCCGATTTATTTGATGAAAACCACTCCATATGGACATAGCATTGCGAATCAAATATGCTGAAGACAGTCGAAGACGGGGTTTATGCAAGGGATGTTCTGTCGATCCTAGGTAGAAATTGCCTACGATGGATTTACAGAATAGTGCCTTTGGTTTGTCCAGTCCCAGGACAACTTGTATGGATGAATGTATGACAGAGTATATCTAATGAATCGTGTAAGTTGATCTCTTCAAACGTATTCACGTTTGGTGGCGGAGGAATTCATTTCTCTTAGCTTTATACCCGTGGTACTTTTGTGGAAATCAATTTGTGATTTGGCGGGTATGACGATGTGACATTTAAAGTAAATGAAGATGTGTTCTATTAAAAGATACGTTATGACCTCAAGCCCCACAACTGGGAAATGAAAAAAATCGGGCAGGCAACATGGCTTTGTGGGTCGCCCCCATTAGGGTGTATTGTCACCATCTAGAGAATATTCATATTTGTTACTTCTTTTCGCTTCTGTATCTCCCGGGAACGGTTATGTTGCTAGCAACCATAGGTGACAATATATTCGATACACTCAAGAGAAATGAGTGGTCGGTCATGTGTGGACGGGTTGCAAGATGTTCTTGGTGAACCCAGTGTATTCCTCCCTAGAGATACACTATCGGCAGGCGGTTCCATACCGTGTCAGTCGGAATCCTATCTCTGATAAGCGCCCGCGGTTTTGATTGTATATTATATATGTGGAGCGTGAGATGCAAGCGTTCTACTAGATTTTATTTACTTGTAATTAGACACTATTATAATATCAGAAAAGTATTCATTTTGAAAAAGTTTTGGGTTATAGTAAGGTAAAAATCGTCCATGCTTATGTGTGGGCTGGTCTTACTATTATCTTTTCCTTTCAAAAGGATTTTTTTTCAAAGTTAAACCGAATGGTTGGAGTTTACTCACACCAGTCCCACGACTGACCCATAGTTTATTTTGTTTTGTTTTCCCAAAACTCTTGGGTGCCCAAATTTGTACGGGCAGTCAAGTACTTAGGATTTTACAGATACTTGAAGGAGCTTGGAGCAGGAGGCTTTAACACTAGTTATATATAGAGTTTATTTCCGCTGTGATGTATATGAGTTATACTCTGACATGGTATGTATTTACAAATTCAGTTTTGTATTTCAAAGTTATGTTATATATTATATTTTGTTCATTCCGCTGTGAGATTCATGCTTACTCTGATTCTATTCAGTTGTGTTCTTCTTCTTCTTCTATTCTATTAGTTCTATCTTATCTTTCTCATCCTCTAATTTCTTTCTATTAATGACCCGGTATTTTTGATACTTGAATAGTCAACATTGTGTTTATGTTGATTTCCTGGGTCGGAAAATTCGTGGTCGTTACATCATGCAAGAAGTGATATCTGAACACATGTATGTTGAGAAATGCTGATTTTGTTGAAAATCTCTTTCATCTGAATGCAATGGCACGCACAAGCTCCTGTTGTGACATACTCTGCTTCAGTTGTGGATAAGGTTACAATGGCTTATTTTCTTTAACTCCAACAAATAGCAGCTTCACTGAGTAGAAACCCATATCCGAAAGTGCTCCTTCTATCATCCATATCGCAAGCATAATCACTGTCCGTAAACTCCTTCAGTTCATTACTAGCTCCTCTTTTATAAAACAAACCCATTTCTATAGTGTCGTTTAAGTAGCGCAGTTCTCGTTTTTCCACCTGCATGTGTTCTTCTTTAGGCTTGGCTATGAACTTGCTAATGAGGCACGACATATACATCATATCCAGCCTAGCTACTATCAAATCCATTAAGCTTCAACTAGCTACTTGTATAGAGTAGCGTCAATATCTGCTCATTGTCCTTCTTTAGTTAACTTCATTCCAAGAAGTATAGGACTATTTATGGATTTGCAATTCCATATATTGAATCTTTCTAAATTTTTTTTTTGCATATTTCTTTAGATATAGTTGTGTCACCTTCAAACTCTAATGCACTTCCACACCTAGAAAATATTTCATCTCGCCAAGATCAGTCATTTTAAACTCCTTTTTCATAGCGTTTTTGAACTTCTCACACATATCAACATCATTGCCTGTAAGTATTAAGTCATATACATACAAACTCACCACCACAAGCTTTCCTTTTCTGGTTTTGATAATAAGAGAGTGATCATGGCTGTTCTTCTCAAAACCTTATTTAAGAAAATATCTCTCAATCCGACTATACCATGCTCTAAAAGCTTGATTCAACCCATACAAAGCTTTCTTGAGTAGATACACTTTGTTTTCCTCCCCTACTTTGATAAATCCTTCCGGCTGCACCACTTTCTTTAGCTCTCCATACATAAATGCGCTCTTCACATCAAGTTGATGCACTAACCAATTTTGTTGAGTTGCAGTGCCAATAACATTATTATTGTATCCCACCTTGCCACCAATGCAAATACGTCATTATAGTCGATGCCTTGCTTTTGAGCATATCCTTTTACGACCAGCTGTGCCTAATATTTATCAACCTCACCATTTTCATTTAGCTTGGCCTTAAAAACTCACTTTGCACCAATTGCCTTTTCTCCAGATGGAAGGTCCATAGGCTTCCAGGTTTCATTCCTTTTGATGGATTTAATTTCTTATCTCATTGCATTCCTCCATTTTTCTTCCGTCGCAGCTTCTTTATAGCTAGTAGGATCTTCATGGGACATGAATAAAACCATATTTTGTACTTCTTCTTCCTCTGATAACCCTTCTCTGCTTACATAATCATATAACCATGATGGAGTTTTTCTGTTTCTGCCTGTTGGTTCATTTTGAACTGGTACACCGCAAACTTCTTCGCTTTTGTCTTTATGATTTAATTCAGCTACTTCTTCATTTTCATTTGTTGTATCATCCTCACCTCGGTCAAGAATATCATTATTAATTTCTTTTGCGCTCGTTTCCTAATCCCACTTATGTTATTCGCTGAAAATCACATCACGACTTGTGATTATCTTTTTTCTTATGGGGTCACAGAGTCTGTAAGCTTTTGACTGATCACTCATGCCAAGAAATGCACATTTTTGGCTCTTGTCGTCAAGCTTTAGTCTTTGCTGGCCCGGAATGTGCACTAGCCCAATGCAACCGAACACTCTAAAATGCTCCACACTTGGTTTAATCCCACTCCATCTCTCTTCTGGAACCACATCTTTAATTGCTGCTGTTGGACTTCTATTCAAAACATAAGTCGACCACCTAGCTGCTTCTGGCCAAAATGTTCTTGGTATTTCCATCTCTGTCAACAAACATCTAACCATGTTCATAATTGTACGATTTCTTCGTTCCGCTACTCCATTTTGTTGTGGAGTATATGAAGTCGTGAGTTGTCGTCTTATGCCATTAGTCTCACAGAATGTGTTGAACTCCTGTGAATTATACTCGTCCCCCTATCAGTTTGTAAACAACATATCCACTTCCCTGTCTCTTTTTCCACTAAACATTTAAAGTTTTTAATCACAGAAAATGCCTCACTTTTTTTAGACAAAAAGCGAGTCCACATTTTTCTACTAAAGTCATCAACAAACATCAAAAAATACCTCTTTCCTCCATTTGACGTTGGAGTGATAGGTCCGATAGATCATCATGAACTAGTTGAAGATTCTCTAGATCCCTCCTTTGACTTTGTTTTTGCATTGGTTCACGAGTTGCTTTCCCGAATTACACACGGTACGCGCCTTATTTGATGCTTTGAATTGCGAAATCCCTCTTACCATATGTTGAAAGGTATAGAGACTTTTGCTATTCAAATGGCCATATCTTCGCTGCCACAGGCTTGCAATGCCATTCTCTACTTATAGACACTCCAAAGTTGGTAAGTTGACGTGAGTAAGCAACACAAACATTCGATTTTCAGTCATTTGTGCATGTGCAACGAGACCCTTTTGTGGATGATAAACTTTACAATCTCCTTCACTAAATATAATGGTTAATCCCTCTTTGGTAAGTAACCTATGCTTAATAGGTTTTTAGTGAGTTCCAGAATATAAAATACATCTGTTAATACTAGAGTCATGCCTTTAACCTCAAAACTTATATTCCCTCTCCCCATCACAGACATCTTTGAACTATTACCTAGCTTCATGGTGCGCTTAAACTCTTCGTCCAAATTCTCAAACCATTCTCTATTGCTTGTCATATGATTAGAGCACCCCGAATCAAAAAAACCAAATACCTTCACTTGTAGTATTATCAGGTCGAGCATAAGCCATTAGTGAAAGATCATCTTTTTCTTCGATCTCCATGTAGTTTGCTTCTTTCTCCCAAGTAGGACACTTGTATTGATAATGTCCTAGTTTGTGACATCTAAAACACTCAATGGTGGCTTTGTTCAAAAACCTTCCTCAGCCTCTACCTCTTGCAGTTCCCCTTCCTCTCTGAAAACCCATTCCTCTTCCATTTTTGTTGCTCCTATCATATTCAACTTTTAAGGCTTGTTCATCTTCTTCTCTTCTTCTGAATTTCTACTCATGAACATGAAGATAACTTTGTAGTTCATCAACCGACAGCTTGTTGATATCCTTCGATACCTCGATTGAGCATACCACATATTTAAAGTTCTCTGTCAGGGTTCGGAGAATTTTTTCGGTAATTTTCACATCCTGCATATCCTCACAACAATTCCTCTTGTAGTTAGCTACCACCATCACTCTAGAAAAATACCTCGTCACTGACTCTCCCATTTTCATTTCCAACACTTAAAAATTTCTTTGAAGTGTTTGAAGTTGCGCTCGTTGTACTCTTGCACTCCCTTGATACTTGAGCTTCATTGAATCCCATAGTTGCTTTGATGTTTCCTTCTGTGATACTTTCTTCAATATGGTCTTATCAATGGATTGAAAGAGATAAATTTTTGCCTTTAGTTCTTTCAACCTTGCCTCCACTAGGGATTTGTTTTGCGCAACAGACAACTCTTCTTTCCTTCTTGGCACTTCATATCCTGCTTCAATGACACTCCAATATTCCTTCGAACGTAGAAGGTTTTCCATGATTAGGCTCCAATGATCATAATCCCCATCAAATTTGGGAACACTAGTCTGTAGGAAATTGCTCGATTTTGCTGCCATTTCACACCTCTTTCTCCCTCTGTTTGGCTCTGATACCGGATTGTTAATAATATCAAAGATAGATCACAAAAACATAGAATTTACTGCTTATTTTATTAGTGCAAAACAGTAAAGCCTTTAAATAGGCATTACAAGAAAGTGGAGTCACTAACTGCATTCGCCGTATTCCATAGGTTGAAAGAGTCATAAACAATGCACATGCTCCTAAAAACCAGGAGTCATTAACTTGAAAAAAAACTAACCAAAAAAAAATGCTAAATTTAAGCATTCACCGATGAAAACTTTGAATTATTCCTCTAACAAACATTTACCCCCCGGAGTATGTCTTGTCTTGACATGATGTGCTTTGTGTTGGTTGAAGTGGTCGTTGAGTGGTCGACTTCTCCTGTAAACTCATGAAAATGGACGTTAGTTGTTGAGCTTGTTTACTTTGTAATCACAAGCGAGTCATTCGCCGATAATTATTCGTATACACGTGCGTTGTGCATATATGCATTTATGTATACATATGTACGCATACATATATATACGCGATCTTGTTTTTTTGGAAACTCGTACCCATGTTTGGGGTACTAGAGTTCCGTACCCCAACATAGGGGTACGAACTTTCATACCCTAGTGGGGTACGAATTTTCGTACCCTACCGGGTACGAGAATTCGTGTTTGGCTGTGGAACATGAGGGTCGGCCGCACCCCATATATATATATATTGTCTCCCTCCCATTCTCCTTTTTCTTCTTCCTATTGTTTTTTCCTTTGGCCACCATTAAATTCGGGCTTTGGAACTTAGAATTTCGACACACTCGAACACCCCAACTAAACCATGGTAGGTCGAGAAGTGCTCTCGTCGTTCGCCCTCACCGCCGAGCTCCGTCGTTACCTTTGTGTTTCTCAACCTCATATGAGAAGCTTGAGCCTGAGCTTCCAACTCACGATTGGGATTCTTCGAACATAGTAGAGCTTGAGATGGGAGGGAAGGAATTACTAGAAAAGGAGGTGGAAGGAGGTCAAAAGGTTTTAGCCATGGTCATAGAGAGAGGCGCAACGCGGAAGGAGGAAAAGAGGGTCGAAGCCCTATGCTTGTGGTGGTGAGATCGTATCCCACATGGGGTGTGGATCTTCGAACCCTAAAGGGGTTTTGAATCCTCGAACCCCAGGGTGTTTCAAATTCTCGAACCCTAAAAGGGATTCGAAGATTCGAACCCTGAGTAGGGCTCGAGTATTCGAATACCAAGTAGGGCTCGAGGATTCGAACCCCAATTGGTGTTTGAGCATTCAGACCCCGACCAGGGTTCAAGCATTCGAACCCCGAGCAAGGGTTTGAGCATTCGGACCCTGAGCGGGGATTCGAGCATTCGGACCCCGAGCAGGGGTTCGATTTTTCGCACCCCAAAGGGGTGCGAGTCCTTGAACCTTGGGGGGGGTGAGAATTCGTGAATGGCCCGATTTCTTCGCCTCATGCCTCTACGTGGCATTGTGCTTCTTGCTCAGGACTTCGATTTTTCAGCTCTTCTCTCCAGGACCTGCATTGGTCTCACGACACTATGTGACCGGGTTGATGCTCGTGTTGGTCACCTTACGGTTGGCAATCGTGCCTAGAACATAGTATTTAGGCATATAAACTTGAACTATGACTGAACTTACTGAACCATTGTTCTTCTTCTTCTATTCCAATTGCGCCGTAGTCCTGACTTGACATGATCCCCAGAGAGTTGGCTGACCACGACGACGATTATGGTTTTGAGGACTTATGGTAGTCGTCGCGCTCCACGTTCTTAACCTGTAAACCGTATTATCTTGAAATTGCATAACACTGCACGCACATGTTAGTTTGCACCAACACGAGGGGTATAGGTTATTCAACTGCGATATCTAACGCTAATGTGTTAAAGTATAACTAGCAATGTAAAAAAGATCCATGACAGAATGGACTTCGGAAGTGAAAACTTCTTTTCTGTTGTCGCATACTGCGATATCTAACGCTAATGTGTTAAAGTATAGCTAGCAATGTAAAAAAGATCCATTACAGAATGGACTTCGGAAGTGAAAACTTCTTTTCCGTCATCGCGTACTTCTGACTCAACTAGCAATACTAGCTTGACAGGCAGGGAGCTTGAGACTTCCAAGAGATTTGTTCCTATTCAAACAACAAGCTTGCCAGAAGCGTCTGAGCATGGGGAGAAAACTAAAAGACAACGTTCTCTGATCGTACATCAAGAGGTAGAGAATATAAATATTGTTAAGGGGGACGCACCAGTGGCACCGGATATGTTGGTCGACGCTATTATTCTGGAAAATCCACTGGATTCGGTTCCATTGCACATGGACGCAGCGACAGTTTGGAAAATGATGTTGCGGTTTAAAATTCCTATAGATGATGTTCGCACACCAGGAGAGGATGGTAGGGCTCACACACCGCCAGAGGGTTCTACTGCCTGGAACATGCAAGTTTGCATTACTGAGTGCGTGCCCCCGATCAGTAATTTTATCCGGGGCATGCTGTATTATTTCCGCATTGCGTTGTCGCAGCTGCATCAAAATGTGTATGCTTCGCTCATAGGCACATATATCCTCAATCAGGAGTACTTGCAGTTAGAACCCACCAGGGTGGATATTCTGTACTTGTTTCAATTAAAGAGAAGAGCTAGTATATCGCCATCTCAGTATTTCCTGGAAGCTTCACCTGCCACTAAGTTTTTTGTCGGACGGGGCCCAAGCCGAAATGTACAAATATGAATGGTTCTTTGTGCGCTATCCCCCTGAATTCGCGAGGAGGTGGCTGGAAGGAAGTAAGCATTCCTGAACTCTACATTTTGCTATAAAGTTTGCAAATTAGATGTCTTATATTCGACTTTATTTTGACATAGCAGGGAATCCTGAGGCGCCCACCGTCGTCGAGTACCAACAACGCCTTAAGGCTTTTCGAGCGATTATGGGTGAGTCGCGCTCTACCGATAAAGTCTTGAGATAGGACCGTCTTCGTCGTGCAAGGCTGCTACCTGATGATCGAGCTATAATCAGGCCTACTATCGTAGGCGGTGGATAGAAAGAGGAGGCAAGGAAAGACAAAGGAGTTCCTAGTCGGATGAGAAAGATGCCCTCTACCGGGCCCAAACCATGAAAGACTGCTGAAACACAGGGAGGAACTAGCAAAGATGAGACTAGAGGTGAGGACCTTCGGGTAGACCACTGTCTCCTGCGACTCCTTCGAAGACCGCCGTTTCATTCAAGGAAGAGGGCCAGTTTGATGTCCTTAATAAACTTCCTCTAGACTTGTCTTCGTGGTCAGGCACGACAAGTATGGAAGAGGTAGCTTTAGCTACGGAGGGGTTCACTCCTTCGTGCGGACCATCATCTGGTCTGTTGAGAGAACACTTAGGACATACACTCATAAACACTATCAATTATAGAATTTTCTCGCATGTGCAAAGTGTTCGACTTTGAACTCGTTTCTATGGCTGGTGGTATGGAAAGAGGACACGGAGGATGAGGCTATGGGTACGGAGGTTGTCGACTTCCTAGAACACTTTTCTTGACAACTTTAGGAGAGGATATAGTCTATATGGTGACTCCCCACCTCCATAGGACTGCAGCGGTGAATATCGTCATAGAGATCGATCTCGGCGATCTCCAACTCCTCCTCCTACTACCCGAGTATCCGAAGCAGATTCTCATCCTAATGTAGTGGGCTCGAGATATTCGTCATCGACAACCCCTTCTGACTCCGCACCCTTGGCTCCTACCCAAGTTACTAAGGGGAAGGAGTCGTCGCTTAGCCATCCAAGGCCGACAGAAGATGTGACACCCTACATCCATTAATGTCACTCATTAAGAGAATGCATTAAGTTTCGTGAAGCATTATAGGTAAACAGAAACAGAAACATTACAAGACAGATATAAAAATAGTAGCAGAATTTAAAATTTTATTTAAAACATAAATCATAACATCGTGGTCCAAAATACCACAGGTCAGGAACTACATAAAATCCATTACAATAATATAAAGCATCTATATTGTACCATAAGAGTAGAGAAATACATAAAAAGCATAATTCCCCAAAAGAAATATAGCCATAGTAGCAAGGATAAGAACTTGAGCAATACATCAAAGCAGCTCCAAGCAAGACGATAACTGAATCCTGATTAAGCTTGAGTATTCTCACCCTGAGAACTTGGGGGGGAGGGGGCGAAAATGGAAGAGAAAGAAGAGGAAACAGAATAGGCCAGACATAAAGTTTGGCGAGTCCAGTTACTTTTAGCATATAAATAAGTAAAAGTATCATTATAGACATATAAAGTGGATAAGAAAGATAACATTATAAAAGGCAAGTATGACGAGGTAAACGGATAAACATGATAGAGTATACTGTGCTTCTCTAATGATTTCTCTGCACTAATACTGGTATAACTATAATGAGATGATTCCCAACATATATAAGATGGTAGACTTAGGCGTACTTCTGGTGAGAGGTTTTAACCCCATGCAATCTACATGCAGCCCAATAACGGGCTCCTAAACTTACCAGAGTCTAGATGTACCCTAACTACTATTCTAATCGATCGGCTCCCTACTCCGTCGGGACCTTGTGCCGCCGCACAGTAGGATGTATCACTTCCTAAAGCAGAACCCTTCACTGATGTGCACAACCATATCTACATGTGTCACAGTCGTCTTATCCCCCTTTGCACAGACCATGCACACAAATGGCCCCGTTCGGCTTGCGCCACCCACACCGTCCTCCATGTTTGGATCTCTTACAATCAACCCAGTAAGCGTGTCCCGACTCTGACCTAGTTCGGAGTACTCGTTTGATACCTATGTATGAATTACTAACTGAAATGGTTCCCACACAAGATGATGCAAGCTCTCCCCTTTGTCTTGCATCCCTACTACTAGGATTTCCACTGGTTATGCTTACTTAACGGTGTCTTTAATTACATAACCCTAACCGGTTAAGTTTGTGGGCCTATATATAAATATTACCCACCCAACCTAGATATACTTAACCCTTCCACTGTTTCAACCAAGTTTACTTAATATCTATTCAAATAGACATGTTCACACAATCCCTATGGATTCAACTAGGTTAAGTATTCATCTTCATAGCCATATTCATTTATGCTTATAATGTACTACACCTCCCACATTAAGCCTACAACTTACGGATGTTGGACATGCCAGTCGGTTCTGAGCAGACTTCTTACACAAGTCAGTCTTAACCTCGTGTCTTAGAACGTCTCGTATTTATGCACTTAGACCCTTCACATTAGATTCAAAACTTGTGGTTGCTGGATATGCTGGGCAGTTCTGGGCAGACTTCTACCACAAGTGTAATCTAACCTCATGTCTAAGTGCGGTTACAATTTCTAATTACTGTAATCCTAGGCATTTTAATTGCTATCCAATTATTCCTATGCCATTATAGGTTTTCATGCCCCTTTCCCCAATTATGTTCATAATGAATTATATGCCCAAATTCATGTTCATATACATTATTCAAGTTATGCCAAATTTCCTATTTATAAGTTATTCCCAATTTTAATGTTTTTTCCCCTCGTCCCCAATCTAACGCATTCATATATTTTAGCGGCATGCTTAGGCTGGCAAGTAGCCTGGCTATATAAAATAAAATGGAAAGGATAAAGAGAAGATGACAAAAATGATTATTCTAACAAAATTGACATAAACATATAGTGGCATAATGATAAGTTGAGCAGATAGGAATAGATCTGGTGAAAATGTGATAATAGAACTGATTCTAACATAATAGGGATGTCATAATAGGCATGGTAAGATCTAAATATTGATTTAGATGTCCAACTAATAATAGATCCAATTCTAACCATAAACACAGTAGGTATAGGGTGATCTAAACAGTGAAACAATGGCATATCTGACATGACAAATATGTGAAGGTTTAGATCTAAGTCATAATCATGTCATAACATCATATATACATAGGTTATAACAGATCTGATATGATTCATAAGGTTACAGGCATAGATCCAAGTTCATATCATATCAATTTTACTTTTAAATATTTAGATCTAAAATTAACATAGACTCACAATGTTTAGATCTAGAAAAATAGAAGGAGAATAGCAGATGTTGATTCACAGATCTTGTAACAACCCGGAAAATGCGAGCCAGTTTAAAATTTTTATTTTGGCAATTTTAGCAAATTTTGAATATTTAAAATGAATTATTTTAAATAAAAATGACCAAAATTTATTTTGAATAGAATCGAACGTATATATTATATAGATCGTCGTTAGAATATAAATAATTATATATAATTATAAAAGAAATTGAAAATGGCGCGGTAGTTCGATAATTCGATTTCAAATTTCAATTGAACATACCGGGTGCAAAATAAACCGGATTTTAGTAGAACCAAAAATTTTAGGATCTAATTGAGAATATCTTCCCAACGAACCTGAAAAATCAAAATTTCATAGCGGGGATCAAAAGATATGTCCAGTTGAAAATTCTGAACAGTCGCTATGGAATTCAAACCCTTAAAAATGGAAATTTTGCAAACGACCTCGGATTTCGACGAAACCACTTTTGTTGGATCCGTGATGTCAAATTATTGTTAGATTTCAATTTTCATAATTTTTTCAATCAATATGTGAGCGTGGCAAAGGAAAACGCGTTTGACCAGTTTTAGTTGATTTTTATCGACTGGAAATGGCCATTTTTCAAACGGTCTCAGAATTTGATGAAATTAGTTTTGTTAGGACCGTATCGTCAATACGAAGCTAGGAAATATTTTTCTGGAATTTTTGGAGTTAGTATGTGACCCCGGTAAATCGAAATGCGCGTTCAAATTCAATATATAGAGTTATATGTTGATTTTGACGAAAACTGATCGAAACGATCGAATCAGCCTACAATACATATCCCATTGTATTCGGAATGGGGGTAATTAGCTATGGACGACAGGCGGTGGGCCTCGTTTAGAGGTCGAATAAAAAGTCAACTTTTTTGAAATTAAATAATTAAATAAAAAAATATAAAAACACCTCACCCCTCTATATTCTCTTACAGGCCCCCCCTCCTTTCAAAAATCAAAATAGAAAATAAAAAAATCCCGCTGCTCCAACCCTAGGCCGCCGACATCCAACTTCATGTTGTATATAACAGTGTTGTATACACAATTATATGATAGTTTGATGATAACAACCAATTATATTTTATTATTGAATGTGTTTGTAACTGTACTGGTATACTACACAACAAACAGGATTATAATATTTTTTATTTAAATAAAATATAACTGTACAGAAATTTAAACAATCACACAGTATTTTATTTAAATAGAAATATTTTATTTCAATATCAAAAAGTACATCTTTTATAACTCCACTATTTGACATACTACAACTCTGTCACTCACTCTATACAACTACATTTACATTCACATATACAGACACTTTCATACATTGACACTTTTTTTTTTACTGTCTTCTGTCTTCACAGCCTTCAGTCAAGTCCTGTCTTCATACCTGTCATAAGAAGAACACACAGTAGACTGCAAGAAAAATAAAATAGAATAAAAGAAAATAAAAAATTATTTTTAAATTTTATTTGCCTCAGAATTACGGTGTGTTTCTCATCATTTTTCTAGACTTGGTTTGATATGCAGGGACAGAAAAACTCGTCTAGATGGCTGCATATACACACGTGTATACACGTGTGCACTGCCACGCCAATCCAATGTCGCGACTGAGGAGTAGCTACTTGGACCATCTCGACTCAGCGCAATATACTCATGAGCATGAACAAAGTCAAAAGCAAATGGCCGAGGACATAGTCAAAGTAAAATGTTTCAAGGGAAAAGGAAGGACACCATTACAACCCAGTTTTAAAGTGAAGCAGAAGTACAAGCAGCATAGTGCGGCAGTGTTAACAAAACTACAGGAAGTAACAAGATGATGAAGACATGGCATGGATGACAACAGGATCAAGAGGCATGGTACAACATAGCAGGGGTTTAGCATGAGATAAACCAGACAAGAGCAAATCAATACAAGTGCATCGATAAAAGTTGAGCAGCAGTAACATGGATTAACAACACTGCATACACAAGGTGAAGTGGCATAGTGTAGAGCAGCAATAATATACACAAGCCAAAGGCATTTCAAGATGCAAACTGGTGGCGCACAAGCATGAATGGCAACAGGAAAATGAATGCTTGGAGTTTTATCTTTGAAGAAGAATTCAAAGACATAAGTGCAGTGGATTCAGGCATGAAATGATAAAAGCAAGAACTAGTTAAAGTGATAAACAAATATCACAAATTCAGCATAATGCAGCAAATTGGTTAAGGCATGATCAAGCTCACACAATGGTGCATAGATGAATAGCTCATTAACAGGATCAATAAAGAACAACAAGAACAGTATGAAGCTTAATCAAGGATAAGTGAACATTTCAGATTTAATCAAACATGGGTGCATAGACATGTATAAAAATAGATTGCAAGTGGAATTGGACACACAACAATTACAAACAGTGGCACACATGAAACTACACAGTTCAAGCAAATATTTTTAAAACAATGGTAATACAGCATGTTCATGTGAATACACAAGCATGGTCAAATATATATATATATATATATATATATATATATACATATACCAGCAGCCTTAGCATGAATGAGAATGGATTGATGTATACGGCAGTACAGTAGTTTTTAAACATGAATATAGCAAACCAAACTGTCTGGTGCAACAAGCAAGGAGTACAGCATCAATTAAAAGTTTGGCAAGTTCAAGTGTTGATTATGTTCAAAGGAAGATCAAAAGCAGTACACAAATAATGGCGCTGATTCATGTATGGGAACAGAAGTATAATGGTCAAGCACAAATTCAAGTTCATGCAGCAAAGAGCTCAGTGCATATAGTGGAGTATCAATGGTGTATTTACATATACACTGGTTTGTATATATGAAAACAAGGGAGTAATGTGATCAAATGAAGCATCAGTTCTTATCAGTTCAAAATTGATCAAGTTCAAGCTAAATTCAAATTGCAACAAACACATGAATGGCAATATGTACAAGTGAACAAGAGAACATAGGTAGTGCAGCAGTTCTAAAGACAAGCACATGGCCGAGGCATCACATGTTTGGCATGAAGTAGTCTCAAGGTGAAATGACAATAATATTCAAGTCATGGTGCATCAAGTGTAATCAAAGAAAAATAGTATCAGTATAAAGAAATTATGCAGTAATTCTAACAGGAATTCCAATATTATCAGTATAAAGAAATCACAGTAAAATCAGAGAATAGCACCAGTTTTTAGCAAAAACGATTCAAAGAATAGTTCGAAATTTCCATTAAGTCAGAGGTAATTCTGGAGTACATATGAAAATTTTTAGCAAAATTCCAGGTTTCAAATGAACGCATTCCAGAAAATTCGGCAATCACAAGTGTAATCAAGACATCTGTTCTTATCAGTTTTTTTTTCTTTTATGAAGTAGTAAATCCAAGGAAGCAAAATTCCAGTTTAAAAATCATGTTAACAAAGTCAAATGAAAGAGGATATGAAATTCCAGAATTAATCAAAGAAATCGCCAGAGTAGCTGAAGACTTCAAGCCCAAGATTTATGCAATATACTCAAGTTTAAATTCGAAGAAACCTCCAGAATAGTGGAAGTATTCATAGCAATATTCAAATCGAAGAAATTTCCAGAAGTTCAAGAACAATTAAAATCCGATTTCAAAAGCCCCAAAATTTTCGAATATATCAAATCAAGGGTTTCAAAGATCAAGACTTAATCAAAAATTCCAGAACATACAATGATTTAAAGTTCCAATATTTCCGTATATATCATAACCAAAGTGTAATACGAAATCAGAGCACAAAATTAGGGTTTCAAAACCCTATAAGAACACCCACATCATCATCGGCTATTATCATCCAAGATCGAAGAAATTAAAAAGCAAACAATTGAATTAAAAATCATACCAGGAAAAGAAGAAGACTTAGATCCAAATCAAAGCTTCATCAACTCAACCGAAAAAGAGCTTGCAATAGGAACTCGAGAACATCATAGCGTCGGATTTCAGAATCAAAGAACCAAAACCCTAATCACAGTCGCCATTTCTATTTAAGAAGGAAACCCTAGAGCTGTCATTTTTACAATTACAAAGAGATCGGACTCAAGAGAGAAGTGGTGAAGTAATTAAAAAAAAAAGAAAAAAAAAGGAGGAGGCCGGCCAAGTTTCAACTAAAAGGGGATAACCCCTATTCTAAATCCTAGGGTTTTCAAAGTTTTTCTTAAGGGTTTTTTATTGTTTTGATTTTGTTTGTCTTTAATTTCAATTTGTTATCAAGTCTACAGTTTTCTAGTTTGTCTCTAAAACTAGGGAGACGAATTACAGGGTTTGTAATTCGGGGAAATCTGGTTTTGGGGATAAAAACCAGTGCAGGGCTTTGAGCGTAGGGTTAAGAACAGTTGGGAGCGAGTGTCGCGAGTTTACAGGGGATTGTAAGCGTAGAGATTGTTTTAATTCCTAGTAGAACCCTTGGGGAATGCAGCAGTAGGCAGGGTTTTGCCGAAGCTGGGTATATTTGTGTGTTATTTATTTTCTGCATTTCTTCTGATTATTATCTGTGCTGTGATTATTTAATTACTCTGTGAAAATCTGCGATAAACCCTATTCACCCCCCCTTTAGGGTTAATTTAGATCCTACACTTCACCCCCCCTCCGCCTCTACAGTCGCGTGCCCCCTCCTTCTCCGACCTTCCTTCTCATCTCCTCGATCCTCTCGCGCCCTCTCTCTCCATAAAACCGCACCCTTTTAGCCTCCCTCCACCCGACGACGCGCACCGCCCTGAAGCCCCTCCCCGACCGACTGCCGCCACCCCACGCCTTGAGCGCCTGCGCCACCTCCAAGTGACGCTGAGTCTTCCCCAAACTTCCTTCGGTAAGTTTTAATTTAATTTAATTTAAAAGCATTTATTTTTAAATTCGTTTTTATATAAAATAACATAAGGTTAGGATATATTTTTTATATATATTATAGTTTATAAAAACTAGATTTTTATAAAGAGAAAGGCGATATTTGTAGAAAGAGAAAGATGAAATTTTTATAAGGAGAAAGACCATATTTTTATTAGGAGAAAGGCGAAATTTTTATATAATATACAAAGGTTAAAAATACTAATTTTATATAAATAGTGTATTAAAAATATCATCTTTATATATGTAACGAAATAAAAATTTGATTTTTATTATATATATATAATGAAGTAAAAATGTGATTTTTATAGTGATGAAATGAAAAGGGCGAAATCTTTATGTAGAGAATAGCGTGATAAAAATATAATTTTTATCTATATAGCACCGTTGTAAAAATATAATTTTTATCTATATAGCACCGTTGTAAAAATAGAATTTTTATCTATATAGTAGCGGTGTAAAAATAGAATTTTATCCATATGGAGTGATTATAAAAATAGAATTTATATATACATAGCAACAATATAAAAATGTGATTTCTATATATGTAGTGACTACGGGCAACGAAAGTGACAAAAGGCGAGAACAGTGATGATTTCCTACATTAGAAGTGTCGTGGAGTTGGGATAGCTTTAGTGAGAACTTCTCACTTTAAATTTCTTTTGCTAGTTATATATATATACTAGGATGCAGACGGTGCTTAGTAGCACCCGACACCCGTTGTCCACAGACCATGGACGACTTGTATGCTTGTTTGATGTGTTGTGAAATTTGTTTGTGTTGTTGATGTGAAATTGATAATAAAATGTAGATGGTTGAAATAAATTAATTATCGTTAAAAATATAATTTTTAACGTGAATGTGAATAAATAAATATTCATTTACAAACCGGACGGTTTGTTTATGTACACCTATTTGAAGGATATTGATTGGGATGATAAATTTTACACATCGCCCAACTGCACAAATAAAAATCTGTGTTTGTTGATTTGAAACCCCATACGGGTGTTGGGATGATATTTGGCGTACACTAATCCCAATTATTTAATTGTATGTCGATCGATTGGTCGACAGACTGTGTAAGCATTAATTATTTATATTTGATGCTTATGCAGTTGTGTGTTGCACTTTGGATGATGGTTGATTGTTTATCGTTGCTATTATATACATGTGTTGTATGGAATCCATATGATTAACATTAAATGGTAATTGATTGGGCCTCATTCCAATCGGGAAAATAAAGGAATATTCATGTGTTGAAACTATTCATGTGTTGAGTGAAATATTTTAATAATAAAA
The DNA here is from genome assembly GCA_030737875.1 of Allium sativum. Lineage (NCBI taxonomy): Eukaryota > Viridiplantae > Streptophyta > Magnoliopsida > Asparagales > Amaryllidaceae > Allium > Allium sativum. The sequence continues at coordinate 725,401,028 of CM060909.1, forward strand.
TTTACATCTTTATCATATTTAAAATTAGAACCACTTTACAGTTGGAGTCTGATTAAAAATCAAACGATAGATACCATAATTTTATAAAATATATTACATAACAAAAATAGTCGTGTGTTGACAGTACTCATGTGTTGAGATTAGTCTGTGTTGAAAAAATATAGATTCATGTGTTGAATGGAATAAATATTCATTTGTTGAATAAAATAACGAATTTATTGAAATATATAAAGCCGTGTTGATTAGAGTTGCGTTATTTTGACGTGAACGATATTTATATCGATTATATTCGTTTTGTAATGAATATAGAAAAGTGTTGTGATTTCAAAATATAACGTTTTGAAAATATTATCATTTATATAGTAATGATATGAAATATTCAATTTTGATTTGAAATTGAATATCGAGTTAAAATTGTTTTGAAAACGAATTTAAAACGATTTGTAAAATACGTCTTAAAAAGGAAATCGACAAAATATATATAATATATATATATATATATATATTATATATAATGGCCTGAATAGAACGCGCTGCGCCGCGGCAGTTCGTGAATTTCGACCATTGACTTCGAATTGACGTTACGGGAGATCCGACCGTCGGATTCTCCTAAAACCGGAACCGTTGGGTTCGTATCGAAAAGCGCTTTCCAATGAATATTAGAAAATTGAAATCTAACTGTTGGATTTGGAATTATGTCCAAATCAAATTTGGAAAAGGTCGCTGTAAGTGCAGTTCGATGGCCGTTGATGGAAATCGACTGTACGGGCCTTGATAAAATTATTAAAATTATTAATAATTTGTGTAAAATCATAATATATGAATTGGAAAGAACTGGGATGAAATATTCCACATTTGAAAGGATAAAAATATATGTTTGTCGAAATGAACTAGTTTTGAACTAGAATTAAAATCAATTTATTTTTGAAATAAATAAATTGAATTTGAAAGTGATTTTAAAAAAAATAATCAATATTCCCAATACGTGAATTGGACTGGAGTTGAATCGAAATTATCTTCGGAATATTTCGATGTTGGATTTCGTGACTATACAGATATTGTTATGGGAATTTGAAAGATATATTTTATATCGTTATTTCCAATACGATATTTGTTGGTTTCAGGATTTGATATTGAATATAAGCCGGTATATTTTCTATTCAGAGCCTTGTATTTAATATCGAATGTGATTTGGGTTTGTCGTGAATGGTGTCTTCATTAACACTGTTCTTAAGCCCAATAGAGAAAAAGATTAAATCTTTCTATTTAGATTTAATGAAGTGTATCAATTAAATAATATTTAATTGGAATTGAATTTGAATTTGAATTGGATTTTGGGTTTATCGTGAGCGGTGTTTTGAATAACACCTGTTCTTTAACCCGATTAACAATAGAGTGTGATTTTGGGTTTATCGTGAATCGTGTTTTAGATGACATTAGTTCTTTAACCCAGTTAAAGACAGGATATTGATTTGGGGGAAAGATTAAAACGAGGTGGAGTTTTAATGAATCTTTAATTAGATTGAAATGTGAATTGATAATTTAAATTATCAAATCTGAAAGGTGATCGAGAATGGAGTGCCACCAGTTTTGCTCCATAGCGATAGTTAAATCTTTAATTAGATTTGAACGTGAAATGGTAATTAATTTTACCGATAACACCGTGGTGTTAGATATGGAGTATTACCATTTTTGCTCCATGGGATGAATAGGTTGGGATTGGGAAATAAAATAAATAATTACTTCGGTGTGGTCCGGTAATCCCGACTAGTTTGAAATGATATCGAAAGGAAGATTAAAGAATAAATTTAGAAGAATTTATCTTCGATAAAATTAATGGGAACCTATTCCTTAAGCATGTGATTTTGTGAATAAAAGAATATTCTGAATTGGAATGAGGCGTTTGTTGTGTTTGTGTAACATTTGGTTATCATATACGTGGGTTATTCAGAAAGGCCGGGTTTATACCCATTCTGAATAACCGATTCGACGAGATGTCGAAGATGAAGACGGTGGTTGAAGACCGGAAGTCTTCACATCGTTTGGGTGATTGCGGATGATCTCGATTGGGCCGTACACCCAAGAGGAGAGAAACAGTTGGTGATCGTCCATACGTACTTGGAGACCGATGAATATGCGAGGAAAGTGCCTCCGGTTTCGTTCAGACCCAGAAAGACCTTGTAAATGGATTGTGTGTTTGACGTTGGATTTTATTCTGTGTTGATTGATCTCTATTAAATATACATCCATTTGGTGGCAGAGAATTTATTCTCTTGCTTAACGCCCTTCTTTGAGACGTACGAGCTCTGAGGTTGTATATCGATGGACATCAGTCGCATGGAGTGATTTGCCAGTGTGGCACGCATAAGTGGCAATTGATCAAGGCTTCTGTTGAAAAGCAAAGTCTTGTGGTTGATGATCAAAGCACGGCCTGTGTGGCGTAGCTTCGTGTATAGCGTGAATTCGCGAGCCTCACACCTCGGTATGAGTCAAAAACGGGATAGTGACTGCAGGGAGAGCACGAAGTTTCTTTCTAGCTAGGGTGGTGTCAGTGACCTACCAGCCCTGACATTTATATACTTTTCACCTGTGTGGTTGTTGGAACGCGAGGCGCCTCGGAGATATGTCTGTAAGGACTGGGAAACGTGTGCTCAGGAATAACTAATCCTCCAAAGTTAGGTGAGGACCGGCCCTGAAGATCCAAGGATCATAGTGGGGTCCTGGGACATTTGCTAGAATGTCTCGAATCGGAGAGGAGCTTGCCTCTTGCCTCGACTCATGACGGAAATCCAATTTCCAATACGTGATATTGCGGTTTTAATTGTGGAACTAGTATGTCGACATGATATATAGTACCCATGCTGTCTATGATTGATATTTATGATTGAAATTGTTTTGACACTATACACTTATAATAGTATCAAATGATTTGTTTTAAACGTACCAAGCATGTTTGGCTATTATAAGGGAAAACCCTATCCTCCGGCTTGCGTTGCATTGTGTGATGGGACCTGGGTCTTATAATAGCTTCATTTTTCCAAAGAGCATTGCGCTGTTTTGTTATATGCACTAGTATTCTTGGGAGGAAACCCGTTCCGTGTTATACGGCGTGGTCCCTTGAATTACTCTCTTTTAAAGTAAGGTTTTAAATAACTGTTTTAGTTCTCACACCAGTCCGATGACTGACCTGGAGTTTATTGTTTTAACCTAAACTCTGGGTGCCCCTATTTTCCACACGGGCAGCTAGTAGTTTTGGTTTTGCAGATTTATATTCACAGGATCCTGATTTACAGCTGGAACGATGCTCGGAAAGCTCTGTATCCGTGCATTACTTCTATTTGTGCTTTTGTATTATTTTCCGCTGCTTTGTAATTTATTGTAATCTCTGATATTTGTTGAATGTAATTTATTCATTTATACTCTGTATATTCTTGTATCTGATGGAATTGTTGTAATAGCAATGAAATGTTCTTCCGTCTGCATCCTTTTGTGTGTTGTCCTCAAAGTATCCGCTCTTTCCTTACCGAGGAGGTTACGGGTCCTCACAGATCTACACTTAAATAACTCTAAACTTGATTGCAAAAGAAGAAAAAGATTCGATTCAATCCGGGCAGCGACAGCATCTAGTTCTGCATTATTTTTGGTGTGCAAAAATATGAGAAATGAGGCCATATATATAGCCGCCAGCCCCAAACCCTAATCTTCAACGTCTGCACTAGGGGGGTCGACCCACGTGTCGACACCCCCTTAAGGGGTCGACACCCCTGGAAAGGATTTTTCTGCCTCACCTAATTTTCTGCGATTTTGAATTTTGAACTGATTATTTTGAATTTCTGGACCCTATATGTATATATTCTTCTTGCATGTATACAAACTTCAAACCTAAATTACTTCTTCATACAGTGTCCGTTTTATGCAAACCAGGTGTTTGTTCTGGCTAAAATTCCGAGATGAACGCAATGGCGCAATCCGTTTCACTTAATTCCGAATATTAAATTAATTATTCTTTAATTTATCCTTTTTAGTATTATTAAAATATGGGGTGTTACATTCTCCCATACTCAAAGGATTTCGTCTCCGAAATCTCTAAGTTAAGAAGAATGTATATCCTACCATCCACATCCATCTACTCATCCACTAACCACATGCATCCATTGTCCTTAAAGATTTCTAATGCTTATATGAGCATATGAAATGGTGTGTGTATATGTCCCAATACTAATGCAAAAATCAGGCGGTCTACTGAATCAGTCGACCTCCTTAATGAAATGTATGTTAGTGCCATGAATCCAACATGTATGCGAATAATCCTATTATAACATGTACACTCTATATGTGTGCACAATCATTCGTCCAAGTGCAACATCCATATAATGATCCATCCATTTTCATCCATTTAAAAGATAAAAAAATGCACACACATCCATTGCAGTATGAGAGTGATTGAGCCGATCTAGTGCCTAATGTGTGTGTATATGCATCCACGAGTAACCATAGCAAACCCTCACATCCACTTGCATCCATCAAACATAACATATCTCAAACACCTGTTTACATCCATGGGATTCCTACCTAAAGGTCGAAGATTCGATTGGTAAGATATACTTGAATGATAGAAATAAGCAAACATAAAAGCTTTGGAAAAGGAGTTAAGAACATACCCTCGAAAAGAGAAGTGTACGAAGCACGAATCCTGTCTTCGGTTTCCCAAGTCGCATCCTCTGGGTTATCTCCCCACTGAACCTTCATCAACTTGACCTCTCTATTGCGTAGCTTCTTAACTTCTATTCCAAGAATACAGGTAGGAACTCTTCTAACTGTCGCCTCCCGTTCCACTTCTACTTCCTCCAATATACTAGGTTCAACAACTTCTGCGGTACCATATAAGCACCTCCACAAATGAGAAACGTGGAAAACATCGTGAACGCCGGATAGTCTCTCGAGTAGCTTTACTATATAGGACATTAGGCCAATCCTTTCTGTTATGGGAAATGGCCCTACGAATCTTGGTGCCAGTTTCCCTACAGATCCAAACTGAACCTCATTTCTCAATGGTGATCCCTTTATGGAAACCATGTTCCCTACTTCAAATTCGATGTTAGCCCTTCTCTTGTCTGCATAGGAATTCTTCCTAACCTGAGCGGTGCGTCGTCTAATAAGATCAATCTTCTTGGACGTTTCTCTAACCATATCTAGTCCAAGTAATAGTCATTCTATAGATTCCCACCAACAAGTCGGTGATCTACAGGGTCGTCCGTATAATGCTTCAAAAGGTGCCATGCCAATGCTACTTGGTAACTATTGTTGTAGGAGAACTTCACTAAAGGAAGATGCTATTCCCAAGTACCTTCGAAGTCTAGGATACAAGCCTCAAAAGATCCTCTAAAACTCTGTTCACCCTCTCCGACTGTCCACACTACTATAAAAGTGGGCATATTCGACACAAGTTTTATGTGGCCTTAGATCGAAAAAGTGTTGCATTTTCAACTTTATTTAAATAGGCAACACTGGAAGGGCGTGGCATCCACGGCCGTTGCCTTAGCCCTCTAAGGCAATGCTTTAGCACATCTACTGCTACAGAAAGAAAGTGTTGCATTATAGACGTAATGCAACACTATTTGCACGGAATGCAATAATATTCAGCATTGCTTGAAAATTAGTTAGATCCTGGCTACCAGGTCACGATAGCGGCGGCCATGTCAGCTGCCTACGTGTCACACGACACATCAGCTCTCCACATTAGCTGCACATGTGTCACATGCCATGTCAGCAGTGGCGTCTACATGCCATGTGGATTTACTACTATTTTATGTAATGCAACACCACTGTATTATGGAATGCAACACCATTATCTTGAAATACAACATTAGGAAAAAAGCAAATGTAACGCTTTAATTATAAATTTTGCAATATCAGTTTTGTACATAGAAAAGACACATCCATTACATTCATCATCACATTCAAACCTTCAATACATACTATCAAATACCTAATTCAACACTTTAAATATATAACACATATGATCAAATACATAATTTAAAAGTAGCAAAAGTGTTAACACATACCACCTTCAGTACAAGTGCCAAAAATACGATCAGCGTGCATTCTACAATGTAGCAATGCCATAAACCAGAAACTGTATCTCTCCATGTCATTTCAGGCCCTCCACTTGCCGGTTGTATCTCTCCACATCATTTCAGATCCTGCAATTTGAATTTACAAGTTATTTGATAAGTCCATATGTGCTGTGTGCATCTGTGCATTTGGTCATCTAATTAACTTATAAATCTTAGTGAGTTACACATACAATTATACAAGTTGACCATTCACTATTGGTCAATCGTGCCACCTCAGAATTGAGTATGCTTCGTCTTCTGTGCAAGCATTTCCAGTTCACATATTTACCTGACACCATCCATCGGGTCCCTCGTACATCCTTTCAAGCCTCAAAACATCATCATCTCCATACCCCCCTAAACTCCAATCTTCGAAAGTTAAAAAAAAATCAATGGAGGACTCGTCTCTATACATCACTGCCACTGTTCTTAAGGGATGTTGGAATTTCGAAGCCTTGTATGACGTTCTTAAGGTGACTCTCAATCATAATTCGTGGCCTGTACGGGTAATACCCATTAACTCTTTTCTAGTGTCATGCCCATCGTACAGTAAGTGTGATCATGCGCTAATGTTGAAAGCTTTTACAAAACCTGGTGGTGCTATTTATCTGCAAGCATGGTCTGTTGAAGAATTTGAGCCTGAACCAGCATTAGAAGTGGAATCATGGGCTAAATTTGATGGCTTTCCCGGGTTCCTAAAAAGTAATGTCCCTACTGTTGAAGAAATAATGAAGACAATGGATGTGTGCTTGCAGTTGACGACTGCAACTGGTCTCAGTATGACCATACATCTTTCTACCTGGAAATTCAATTTTATGAAGGCATTGGTAATATCAATACCTTTGCTGTTCAATTCAATAACAAGGTTTACCTCATTAAGTTTTAGCGTTGTACCCATGCTCATCTTAGAACAAGGCCTGAACTTCTTTTTGTGAGCAATCGGGAGGAACAAGTGGTTCCATGTTTGCATCATTACGGATGCGAATGGGAAATGGATTCAGATGAATGATTTGATGCAATGATACAAGAAGCTGCTATGTTACTCCCCTTGCCAAGCTTATTTCCAGAAGCCACCCATGACATACATGTTGATAACCAAGCCCTAATGAACCAGATGAATGATCAATGGGTAGATATAGAAGTTGATCAGGAATTTGACTAGCCGAACTACCTCACCCCTTGTCCGGATGCTGCGGGTCCATCACATGCGGCTGCTCACTTCGGGCTGGCTCTCAAAGCCCTAACGAATCAGTTGGTAGTTCCACAGCGCCGCAAAGCCCTGATCTGATATGAATTGATGCTACTATAATAACATTTTTGTGGATGTGTATGTATTAAGTTAACTTTATGATACTTTTGGATGTGGATGTTTATGTTATTTTTTGGATGTGTATGGTATGAACTGATCGATGCTGCCTTATGATACTTGTGCATGTATGGTATGAACTGATGTGTATTGTATGGACTGATGCTGCCTTAGGATACTTGTGCGTGTATGTATGAACTGATGTGTATTGTATGGACTGATGCTGCCTTATGATACTTGTGCGTGCATGTTAGATACGGGTAGTTGTATCACAAAACCTCAGTGCAAATACATGGCAGTGCAAACACACTGCAGTGCATACACACCGCATTGCAAACACACAGCCGTGCAAACACACTGCATTGCTACACATGTATTTGTATGAACTTTATGGTACAAACACATCGCAGTGCAAACACACCGTAGTGCTACACATGTATTTGTATCACAAAACCTCAAGCATACAATTATATGTCATTTTTTGGATGTGTATGGTATGAATTGATGTTGCCTTATGATACTTTTGCTGCCTTACGATACTTTTTTGTATGACTGCTTTATGATACGTAGTACGACATAATATGGATGCAAAACTGAGCATACGTTTCCAAAATCGAAATACTGAAATTGGTAGTTTCCAAAATCAAATGGAAAATACCTGTGCATGTTAGATACAGGTGAACGACTCGTCCGGATCAGGAAATTGGTAGCCTCAAGCACACCGCAATGCAGACACACCACAGTGCTAAACATCTATATGTATCACAAAACCTCAAGCATACAATTATATGTTAATGTAAATGAATGCAAAGTGCAAATCAATTTCTACGATAAAGTCCCCTTTCCTTAACTTGCTCGAGCTCTACAATAAACCAATGTCTTTTTCATGCCAATAGCCCAGTTTCTCGTGGCCTAAAAAGGTACCACTCAGTTAGGTGAAACCTAAATCCTGGTGGCAAACCCACTGGCTCCATCTCCTTTTTTTGGTTTATTGCTGGGTATAATTTTCGAATAAACCTCAGCATAATCCCAAATCAGTGGTCAAAGCGCAACTAATTATTCATAATCTAATCTTTCATCGACAAGTCACTCATAAGAGAATGGGTTCTCTTAAGTTTGGGAAGTCCAAGCAACTAATTACTCATAAGCATAGGTTTTCCAAAATGTAACAAATGAACTAATTACTAATTACTCATAATCCAATCTATAATAAGCGCAACTAATTCACAGTGCTATACAAACTGAACCTGAGGAAAAAAACTAGCAATGCCAACGCCATGAGAAATCAAAGCTAGAAAGCATTTCAAAGCTTCAACCTTTTCGGAATAAAATTGGCTATCGAGGAGAGGAGCAATACTGATGTGAATTTAGGTTTAAATTTTTGTCAATAGTAAGAAGGGGGAAAACAATTAGATGATAGAGAAGAAAACAATTTGTGACTAGATTGTTTTACATTATTTCGTGAAGGGAGAAGATCGCGCCAAAATTCCGTCAAAAGAATGCAATGACGTGGCTGTCAATGACTGGATGATCGCTAACGTTTAGAATCATCAGACCCATAGATGATTTGAACCATTGGATGAATCTTGCATCTATAGTTGGGGGTTTTATATGTTGATAACGCGGATCGCTGAGTTAGATTATATATACGTAATGCTATGCTTTTTACTGGTATTGCATGTCAAAACACTAGAATGCCCACCACAACAGTGCATTCATGTATAATGCAACAAAATATGAATATTGTTGCAGAAGACCAAAGAAATCATAGCTTTCGCCACACTTTTCATGCAATGGACACAAATTAGTGTCGAATATGCCCACTTTTGTAGTAATGCTATCGGTCTAAGGATGATAAGGGTGCTCAAACATAACTGTGTACCTAATGCTTCTTGCAAGGTTCTCCCAAATTCACTGGTGAAGATGGGGTAATGATTTCTTACGATGTTGGAAGGTATTCCATGAAGACGGACTATCTCACGAACGTAAACTACTGCCAACCATGATGCCGTACTCTTGCTCATAACCGGAATGAAATAAGCGCTCTTTGTAAGTCTATCCACTACAACCTAAATACTGGTGTTGCCTTTCTTCCATCTAGGCAAACCATATATGAAATCCATAGAGATGCTCTCCCATTTCCACTGCGGAACCTCCAAAGGATGAAGTAAACCACCGGGCTTCTTTTGCTCAGCTTTAACTTGCTGGCAAATTAGACATTAAGAAACAAACTCTGCCACATCTCTCTTCATCCCAGCCCAAAAGAAAACCCTCTTCATATTACTATACATCTTACCGCTACCTGGATGAATAGTTAAGGCTGTTGTGGTAATGCTAACCGTTATCAATACGAGAAAACCATTACCATACCGATATTATTGGTAAGCCAAAAACGAATACCGATAATTTACCATTACCACTGGTAAAATGCTCATTGGTGTACCGATAAATTGGTAAACCGTTGACTGGTCATGGTAAATTTACCAATACATAAAACTATTAACACATTAAAATTTTGATAATGATATTGTTTTTTCTAATTCTAACTCCATTAATATTTATATAATATTTAAACTAAATTTAATTAGGATAGAAAATTTACTTAGCTTATCACAAGATATTTACAACAATATGATATAATAATTTTGTTAATTTTAAACTTTAACGTTGATAAAGCCAAAAGGAATTTTCATCCTGAATAAATCTATAAGCATCCGCATAAAATATGATAAACTTTCAAAAAAAAAACAATGGTTGGAATACATTAAATAGCCAAAAAAAAATTTAATATGACTGATAAATTTACCGTTACCACTGATATTGATATTTCTTACCGCTATTTTACCGTTAATAATGGTAAATTTATCATTACCATACCAATAGCATTGGTAAACCGATGCAGCTCGACATTGGTTACCACTGGTTTGGTAACCATTACCATAACAACCCTATAAATAGTCATCTTAGAATGATGGGCTTCTTGTAGGACTATTTTCATCAAGCTCCCAATTCGGGGAACACAGAGCCTTCCATCTTGTCGCAACCACCCTTTGTCGTCTGTGGAGTATCTACTGAGGTGGCTAGAAGTCTCCCCTTTGTTGATTCTATCTAAGATGTCTGAAATATGTGGATCCTATCGCTGTGAAGCTCCTACTTGTTCCATAAGAGTAGGCCACACTTCTAGTGATGCGAATAAGCCAGGTAAGAACTCGGTGGAGGGTCTAAAGTCAAAAGCTGATATAAACTCCAAGCTTTTCCTTTCTACAAACAAAGGACTTAAGACCGTCCTCTGTCTACTTAGTGCGTCTGCCACTACATTACCCATGCTAGGGGTATAAGTGATCTCGAAGTCATTAGATGCTAAGAATTCCATCTACATTTGCTGCCTCAAATTAAATCCTTTTGCGAAAACAAGTACTTGAGAGATTTATGATCAATAACTCGAACTTCTCTCCAAGAAAATAATGGTGCCACGTCTTAAGCACAAATACTATGGAAGTTAGCTCTAAGTCGTGGGTAGGGTAGTTCTTTTCATGAACTCGTAGTTGTCTCTCTCCATAACATACTACCTTTCCCTCTTAAGCGCAACAACGTTTGAATTTTGAAAACAAAACAAAAGTTGTGCGTGTATATATATGTGTAAAATGATCACTAGAAGATTTGTATACTTATAAAAAATTACATGTGAATATAATAGTTAAATAAATTCTAGAAATTCAAACATTCGAAAATCAAAGTTCTACGTCAAAATAGCTCGCAAGCCATAGGGGGTCGACACTGGGGTCGACACCTCCCCAGATCCGGCTAGGTTCATCAGCGATCCTGGACTATTTTCTTAACTGGGTTCAATGCTGACTCAGCGCTGCGTGTACGATTAGATCCTGAACACCTATAAATAGGCTAACGGAGCCTAGCCTAAATCTCATATTCTCTGAGACAACGTCTAGGCTCTGCCATTCTTCCTCCTCCTTAAATCTCTTTAGAAAAAAAAGAATAATTAGTTTAGGAAAATTCTGAATTAAGATCTAAAGGAAAAGAATGAATATCAATAAGAAAGTGTTCAAAATCATATTCTAAATATGGTAATTTCTTAGATCTGGTCTATTTCAATTTTCTCCTCTTTCTTCCCTTTTTCTTTTAGTAAGAATTATGGATCCATGGTTGTTAGGTTCTAAATTCGATTAGGACCATGGAATACTAGATCCGGACCAGATTCAGGATTTGGAAAGCAAATTAGGTGAATGTATTTAAGTTATATCTTTTTTGATAATGATATATTATCATTTGACATTCCCCGTTGATTTGTAATGTAAATCTGCTAGAATAATTAAAAGTGTTGAAATGTTAATATGACATGTTGAGATATTAATATGTTAAAATATTAATATATTGGAAATTCATATGATAAAACGTTTAATGTACTGAAATGTTCATATGCTAAATGTTCATATGCTGAAACATAAACTTGTTAAAATATGTGTAGCAATTATTGTTGTTCTAATTTCATGATAACTTGTGAAATTTATGTACTTGAACCCTAAATTGTAGAAATTGGAATAATTACATGTTAAATTAGAATAATTACATGATTTGATGATCTCATGTTATTTTGAGATTAAATTAATTAAATGTTAGTAAGAACATGCGACATAAAATGGACTTAATATGATGACATGTAAAATATAGATTAATTTGAAGGAACAGACACACCTAAATTATATAGAAAATTTTCAGTAAATAGAAAATTGTAACTGCACTTAGACACGAGGTTAAATTCAACTTGTGGTAGAAGTCTTCCCGGAACCACCCGACAAATCCAACATCCATAAATTATTAATTTAATGTGAGGGGTCTAATGTGTAAATGAAACATGTAATGGTGCTAAGACACGAGGTTAAGTCAACTTGTGGAAGAAGTCTGCCCGGAACTGCCCAACAAATCCAACATCCACAAGTGGTAGGCGTAATGTGAGAGGTCTAGTACATAAGCATATATATATATATATATAAATGTATGAATATAAAAGGATAGAGATAAACGACACTAATTGTGATTAATGGAAATGAAAAAGGAAATGAACGAAAGATAGTTACAATAGTAAAAGAAGTGGAATGAACAAGGAATGATAATAATCTATTATAATTAATTACATTAATGAGAATGTTATATAATAGGTAAACTTGTCCTAGGGACAAGTGGAGATTATAACTTAGGTTATAATAAACTAGTAAGAAAATGAGATAGCTTGTGTAATGAGATAAGTGGTACTTAATTGTAAATTGAGTAATCAGTAAATGGGGAAAACCCGAAACCAGTTGTTTGTAATAAGTAGAGAAAAGGGGGAAAGATTATGAAATGTAAGAAGTTGTACTTAATTATAAATTAAGTAATATGTAAACTTGGAAATCTGAAATCTGCTGATAAGAATAACATGTTAAGGCTTGTCTTAGGGATAAGTGGAAATTATAACATAGACTATAATAAATGGAAAGGAGACTTATTAGTGAACTTTAGTTAAGAGAACTAAGTTAATAAGTAAACAACGATAATTTGCAGTGACAGTGTAAGATGGAATTATGATTAAATAGGAAAGAACGAGGCAAACTTATGAAATGAAATAAGTTATATTTAATCATAAATAATAAGTCACATGTTAAATAGAAAACATGTGAATTGAGATATATTTAATTACATATTAAGTAGAACATGTTATTATAACTATGAAATCAAACAAGATGTAAAGGGATTGTGGATTACAGACCTTGGATCACAATTTAGAGAATAACATGTTGTGGGCTTATTTATAGGCTTAAACGGGTTAAGTTATATGATTGAAATTAATAAGCAAGAGGAACTTGGTAACTTGAATAAGAAGTCAATGTGAATGGGAATAACCAAGTTAAATGGAAACCTAATGAGGTAAAGCAAGTGCATAAAAGAATGTCTAGACATAGGGTCTAATAACATATTAAAATGAGGTGCTTGGACCAGTCCGCGCGTTTGAGGGCGAATAACCCAACGGGGTAGATCATCGTGGTGTCATTAGGCATGAGGGGAGCACACGTTCATTTGAATATTCTGTCGGCTCTGAAGGACTGGAAGGGGAAGCACGCGGCTTCCTAAGATATGGAAGCTGACCCTGGTAGTCCTCTGTGGTGGTGAAGTGTTTGGGCTATGCTCACAGAGGTTGGGTCTGCGCTTAACTACCCGGTGAGTAGCCTTGACTGCAAAAGTAGCTTTGCTGTAACAACCCGAATTTTAATAACATGTTGAAACAAGAAATAAAGGTATAATTAATTTTTAAAATGAGAATCATGGGAAATGGGTTGCACCATTGCGTTCGTCTCGGAATTCTGCATAGAATCGAGTCCGAGTTTTCGAAAATCGGAGTACGTTGACCAAGTTATGACCTCTAGAAGTTTCACGAATTTTCAGAATCAAAAACAGCTCAGAAATTCAAATTCGAATTCAAGACCCAGAAGGGGTTGGGCGGGAAGATTCCCGCCCAGAGCCCAGGTCAACCAGAGGGTCGACCTGGCCAGACCAGGTCGACCAGGGGGTCGACCTGGCCAGACCAGGTTGACCATAGGGTCGACCTCACTAGTCAGCCTGGGTGCGACTGGTTGGCTGGGTGGGTCTGTTTGCAGGCCTGAGACGTTTTTGATGGTTCAGATCTATTCTAGGGTTGATCTAAAGGCCCTAAATAGTTCCTACACCTATAAATACGCCCTAAGACCTAACCTAATTCATAACAAATCATTCGTACACCAAAATGCTGCTGAAATCCCTCTTGATCATGGCTGCCGCCTCTAATCGATTTCCTAAGCTTTCATACACAATCCAATTCGAAGATTAAGGCTCCTACAATGATTCAAGCAATAAATCAACAATGCCGCAACATTTCTACAACAAATTCAGTTCTTTATTCATTAGCCACGATCAGTAAGTTCTAGTTATTTTCAGATCTAAATATCTAAATTTAATATGGGCATGTGATGAAGTGAAATTGGACTTTTGTCTCAAGTCTATTTCTTTTTCTTCTTGAATCTTGATCTTTGGGCTTTTCTACCTTCATTCTCATGCCAAGTTTATGATCTATGCAGCAGTTTTCTTGATTCGTAATGATGTTATTGTCAAGTTGTAATCTTTATGCCTATCATGATGATTTATGTTGTTTTCTCTCTGATCTTGTTCTTATTGCAACTTCTACCTCCCCCTATTTATTTTCTTTTGATGAACCTAGGTCAGTTTCGGACCTAGGCCTAAACTACGATATACGTGCGATGGTATACGGGGGAAATATTGGAATATTGCCTAGTGGAATATATGTGTTTGGTGGAATCGAAGGCATAATATGAAAATTGGGTGTTTAGGGATAATTTACCATTAACATGAAACGAGGTAATTTTGGGTTTTGTCATTATAATGATAATTGCAAGAATGGGGATTGACATATGTTTTTTGATATGAATTTTGATATATGTAATTTGGCTAGAACTTGTTATGGGTAAATTGGTGTAAACGTGGTATACATGTAATTTTGGGTAAGAAACATGGTCTATGTAAATTGAGCATAGCTTTGTAAACATGTAAATTATGAATCTTGACATATGTAAAACGGCATGAAACTTGGTATATGTGTAAATTGGCATAAAATTTCATACATGTAAAACGGCATGAATTGGACATATGAAAATTTGGTATGAACTGGGCATATGTAAAACTGACATGTAATCTAGAACTTGGGCATATGTTAATTATGTAAAAGTTGGAGTTGAAACGTATATGATAATTTATGACTTGGTAGAGGTTTAATATGAACGCGCCTAAGTTGGGTTTTGGGTAGTTGGCGTGTATTGTAAATAAAAGGCTATAACTTGGCATAACTTTGTAGTGAATTATGATAATAATTTGGGAATACATTTTGGGGCAAAAACGTGAATTATGAACTTGGTAATTGGCATATAACTGGAAAAATGAACGTGGTTGAAACATGAAAATGAATATGAACACGAACATGAACATGGCTAACTCGAGGTTGGGTTGAGTTTGCAGTGTAATTCTGCCCGGAACCGCCCGGCATATCCAGTGACTGCAAATAACAAGATCCAATGTGAGAAGTTAGTCATATCACGCTAAAACCCGAGGTTAGACTGAGTTGTGGGGTAATTCTGCCCGGAACCGCCCGGCATATCCAGTGACCGCAACAACAGGTCTAATGTGAGTGGTTGATGCATTAATAATTAATTAAAGCCAATAAAGATACATGCTAAGAATGGAAAGGTTAAGTAATATGACTAGACTAATGACACCTAACCGATATGACATGAATGGATGGGTTAAGCAAACCTGAACTTGATTTCTTAAGGACACTTAACCAATATAACATGTTAATTAGACAAGTGGGTAGGATTAAGTTAAGAACACTTAACCGTTATAACATGACTAGTGGATGGGTTGAGTCAACTTGAACGGGTTGATAACACTCAACCAATATAACATGGCACGTAGAAGGGTTAAGTCAACTTGAACATATAGATAACACTTAACCAACTTGACATGACGCGTGGGTGGGTTAAGTCACGAATTGCTTGAAAACACTTAACCAATTTGATATGCTAGAATAGCGGGGTTAAGTTATGAATCGCTAGACAACACTTAACCAACTTGACACGATACATGGGCGGGTTAAGTCATGAATTACTTGAAAACACTTAACCAATGCAATCTTACGAATGGGTGGGTTAAGTTAACTTGGATGGGTTGGCGATGCCTAACCAATATGACATGGTGTGTGGTAGGGTTAAGTAAACACACGAAGGCAACACTTAACCAATATAACAAGACATGCGGTAGGGTTAAGTAAAACAAGAGAAAACACTTAGCCAACTTAACGTGATGGACGGAGAGGGTTAAGTACATATCGGATTGGTGGGTAATATTAGTAAATATAGGCCCACAAACTTAACCATTAATAAATGTGCTTGAATCAGTGGGTTAAGTACATCATGGGTAGGTGGGTAATATCTATATATATTGGCCCACAAACTTAACCAGTAGGAAACCCTAGTAATGGGGACCCATTTCAGCAGTAACCCACATAGGTGTATCATGGTACCCTGAAACTAGGCAGGGTGGGGCACGATTACTGGGCTGATTGTAAGCGGTCAAAGCGACGACGAGTGATGCAACAGTGTAGGTTCTAACAGAGTGCGGGCGTGCACGCACTTTGGAGCAGAAAAAGCAGGCACTGGCACCAGTAGTATACACTATGCATTCTAGAATTGTGTCATGCCGCCACCATGGGACTTAATACACCACATGGTGGGACCAGCATAGGTATCTACAATCATTGGGGGCCGTATGACACACGCAGGTAGCATAATCCCTAGTTGGACCTAGGTCGCATAAACCTTGAATCCGAGAAGCGTTCAATAAGTAGCATAAACCCTAGTTGGACCTAGGTCGCGTAAATCCTGGTTGAATCTAGGAAGCACCCGATAGAAAACCCTAGATTAGATTTAGGTGATAAATAATAGATGTACACCTGAAAGCAACCACAATTTTGGGGATTGGGATCACGTTATCATATGATCATTTTATATAGATCACTAGTTGGGACACTAGTCAGGTGGTGCAGAAAAAATAGATATCACTGAAATATTTTAATGACGAAGCTTAGAAATCTTGCGATGTTACACTTGATAGAAACCTTGCGATGTGATACTTGGTAGGAACCTTGTGATGCTACTCTTGATAGGAATTATGGGATGTTATACTTGATTCATCGTGTCTGTAGCTTAAGTTGTCATCATGCTTATGTTTATTTTCAGTTTATTCATGCCATGTTATCTTTACCTGTTTTTATGCTAAAAGTCACTAGGACTTACTTAGTCTTTATGACTGACCCGTTCTGCTTCGCCTCTTTTTCTTCCTTCCCCCCCCCCCCAGGTTCGTAGGGTGGGAATACAGCTTAGTTCGGATCTTACCAAGCTCCAAGGCTCTTTCATGCACGACTTGGATTTCTCTTGGCTATGGCTTGCCTTGCTTTGTTGGGGAATATCAGAATTTATTTTTATGCTTCTTTGTTTTTTTAAGCAAGACAGATATTTTAGCTATGTAATTGGGTATTGGAAGTTGATGGGCTTTTATTGTAAATAATTATATTTAATAAATGATTTGAACTACTCCTACTTTACCTTCCGCTGTTTTATATATGTCTGTCTTGTACTATTTCTGTTCCAGTACCCATAATGCTCCATTGAAGTTAAGGCATTCCCTTTGTGAGAGACCTTAACGGGTGTGGGGTGTTACATTTGGTATCAGAGCAGAAACCAGACTGGGCAAAAGTTTTTAAAAACCTTCTGAAATAATTTTCAAAACATTTACAAAGAAGCATTTTTCTAAAGAAAAGTTTTGTGTTTTACGAAAGGCATATTCCCCAAATTCATATGCACTATTTTTTGATTCTCTCTTTGAATCTCTTCTTTCTTTCTTTTTTGCCATAATTTTGTAGGTGTACGACACAAGTCGGAGGGCAAAGAAGTGCCCAACCTCCATCTGTAGCCGCAGTAGTTCCATCTGCGACTAATCTTATTTCAAGCTTGATAGGGTTGTAGTGTGATGGATGTAGCTTTCGAGAAACCGACCAACAAACTATAAAAGGATAGTAAGAACGAAGATAAAGAACACAAGCCTAAGGACGGGAAACTTGTTGATATGGCTTAATCCACGAAAGAGGAAAAAGGTGAAAGGAAAGAGGCCAAGTGAGAGAATAATAAAACCCATGACAAGAGAGAGTATCTTTAGTATGGTAAAAAGGGTCAGGTAGTTAATTATTATAGATAAGGGCAAAGAACAAGATCGTCGAGAGGGCAATTGTATGCTCTCACTACTAGCGCACCTAAGAGAGGTGGTAACGTTTCTGTTAAAGGTTTAGCTTTTCTTTTCTATCATCTCGTTAGAAATTTGTTTTTGTACATCACATCCTTTTAATTCTGCTTCGATAGTTGAGTCTCTGCACTTAGTACTAGCATAGTAGAGGATCCCACTTTTGTCTCAAATCCTGTTGGGGAATTAGCTCATTTATTCATGACTTGTTTGGATTTGAGAATGTCTATGCTAAGTGTTGAGTTTAGAATTAATGCTTATGTTTTTTTTGGGCTACAGGTAAATCCTAGGGATGGAGTGGTTATCCAGTAATGGTGCCATTATTGAGTATGAAAAGAGGGTAGTTAGACTCTTGCCTTGCCTTGGTAATGCCCTCGAAGTCTAGTGTAACCCTTAGGGTTCTTCCATGCTTAGTTACCTAGAATCTCTTGATACATTTATTGATCCGCTCGAGTAGTGTTCGCCACTAAGGCAGATGGTTCATTTCGCTTATGCATGAGTTATAGAAAATCACCTTAGTAAGTACATTTAGCAACATGGTTGACATCTGTTTATTTTCAAGATATAGTTCTTCTACGCGGAAATACCTTATAGTGAGTAAACGAGATCCAAGATTCATTAGTGAATTTTGGAGAGCTTGCATGAAACCATGAATACGCAGTTATGTCTGAGCCGAGTATACTAGAAAAAGAATAAGTGAAAGTGGAACGAGAGGCGACAGTGAAATGAGTTCCAACTCATATTTTGGAAATAGGAATTAAGAAGCTATGAAATTGTGAAGTTAAAGACGGTAAAAGCACAATGGAGTTAAGCTCTAGGAAATGTGACTTGGAAGATTGAAGACTAGATACACACATCATATCTCTTTTTAAGAGTATATCCTTGATCCCTCTTTTCCTGTAGAGCTTACCTGCATGCTATCTTTTAAGTATATCCTCTCGGTCCTATTATCAATCCTATTTCTGTTGCAAACGCCATAGGGAGTTTAACTCATCTGTTAGTAATACATGTTGGGGCTTGAAGGTGTTCATCAGGTTAACTAAACCTTTTTGGTTTTATAGAATATGGGTTGGTTTTAGGAAGGGATTTCTTGTGACCTAAAAGGAGTCCGTCAAGCTTAGTTTCCTAGAAACATATATATTGGTTGGGTTGAGAAATTCTTTGAGTATCAGTCTGATGTTGATTTCGGTCTTCGAGGCTGGTGCTTAGGGAGTTCTTCTCCTAATCAGTATATATGTGACGTAGATTTCCAGTTTTGACATTGTCTAATGGGAATAAAGTTTTTACTTGCTTCTATCATTCGATTATATCTTTAGGTAGGAACAATTGGGTGTAAATATGTGTTTGAGACATGTTATGATTGATGGATGCAAGTGGTTGCAAGCGGTTGCTAGTGGTTGCTCGTGGATGCATATACACGCACATTAGACACTAGATCAACTCAGTCACCTTTCATATTGCATATGCATGAGTGTTTATACTTGTTTATGGATGAATTTGAATGTGTTATCATGTGAATGTTGCATATGGATGGATGTTTGTGCACACATATAGTGTTTATGTGACTAGTACTATTTGCATACATGTTGGACTCATGGCACTAAACATATTTTGCATTAAGAAGATCAATATGGCCTGATCATTTGCATTAGATAAGGAACATATACACACCTTCTGCATATGGTCATACAGCATTAGAAATCTTTTAAGGACAATGATTGCTTATGGATGATGTTTTGAGTAGATTGATGATTGGATGGTAGGACACATTCTTCTTAAACTGAAGATTTCGGGGACGAAATCCTTTAAGGAGTGGAGAATGTAACAACCCGAATTTTAATAACATGTTGAAACAAGAAATCAAGGTATAATTAATTTTTAAAATGAGAATCATCGGAAACGGGTTGTGCCATTGCGTTCGTCTCGGAATTCTGCATAGAATCGAGTCCGAGTTTTCAAAAATCGGAGTCCATATGACCAAGTTATGACCTCTAGAAGTTTCACGAATTTTCAAAATAAAAAACAGCTCAGAAATTCGAATTCAAATTGGAATTCAAGACCCAGAAGCGGGCTGGGCGGGAAGATTCCCGCCCAGAGCCCAGGTCGACCAGGGGGTCGACCATAGGGTCGACCTGGCCAGACCAGGTCGACCATAGGGTCGACCTGGCCAGACCAGGTCGACCATAGGGTCGACCTGGGGGTCGACCTGGGTGCGACCTCTAATCGATTTCCTAAGCTTTCATACACAATCCAATTCGAAGATTAAGGCTCCTACAATGATTCAAGACAATAAATCAACAACGCCGCAACATTTCTACAACAAATTCAGTTCTTTATTCATTAGCCACGATCAGTAAGTTCTAGTTATTTTCAGATCTAAATATCTAAATTTAATATGGGCATCTGATGAAGTGAAATTGGATTTTTGTCTCAAGTCTATTTCTTTTTCTTCTTGAATCTTGATCTTTGGGCTTTTCTACCTTCATTCTCATGTCAAGTTTATGATCTATGCAGCAGTTCTCTTGATTCGTAATGATGTTATCGTCAAGTTGTAATCTTTATGCCTATCGTGATGATTTATGTTGTTTTCTCTCTGATCTTGTTCTTATTGCAACTTCTACCTCCCCCTATTTATTTTCTTTTGATGAACCTAGGTCAATTTCGGACCTAGGCCAAAACTACGATATACGTGCGATGATATACGGGGGAAATATTGGAATACTGCCTAGTGGAATATATGTGTTTGGTGGAATCGAAGGCATAATATGAAAATTGGATGTTTGGGGATAATTTACCATTAACATGAAATGGGGTAATTTTGGGTATTTTCATTATAATGGTAATTGCAAGAATGGGGATTGGCATATGTAATTTGATATGGATCTTGATATATGTAATTTGGATAGAACTTGTTATGGGTAAATTGGTGTAAACGTGGTATACATGTAATTTTGGGTAAGAAACATGGTCTATGTAAATTGAGCATAGCTTTGTAAACATGTAAATTATGAATCTTGACATATGTAAAACGGCATGAAACTTGGTATATGTGTAAATTGGCATAAATTTTGCATACATGTAAAACGACATGAATTGGACATATGAAAATTTGGTATGAATTGGGCATATGTAAAATTGACATGTAATCTAGAACTTAGGCATATGTTAGTTATATAAAATTTGGAGTTGAAACGTATATGATAATTTATGACTTGGTAGAGTTTCAATATGAACGCACCTAAGTTGGGTTTTGGGTAGTTGGCGTGTATTGTAAATAAAAGGCTATAACTTGGCATAACTTTATAGTGAATTATGATAATAATTTGGGAATACGTTTTGGGGAAAAAACATGAATTATGAACTTGGTAATTGGCATATAACTGGAAATATGAACGTGGTTGAAACATGAACATGAATATGAACACGAACGTGAACATGGCTAACTCGAGGTTGGGTTAAGTTTGCAGTGTAATTCTGCCCGGAACCGCCCGACATATCCAATGACTACAAATAATAAGATCCAACGTGAGAAGTTAGTCATATCATGCTAAAACCCGAGGTTCGACTGAGCTGTGGTGTAATTCGGCCCGGAACCGCCCGGCATATCCAGTGACTGCAACAATTGGTCTAATGTGAGTGGTTGATGCATTAATAATTAATTAATGCCAATAAATAGACATGCTAAGAATGGAAAGGTTAAGTAATATGACTAGACTAATGACACCTAACCGATATGACATGAATGGATGGGTTAAGTAAACCTGAACTTGATTTCTTGAGGACACTTAACCAATATAACATGTTAATTAGACAAGTGGGTAGGATTAAGTTAAGAACACTTAACTGTTATAACATGACTAGTGGATGGGCTGAGTTAACTTGAATGGGTTGATAACACTCAACCAATATAACATGATGCGTGGCAGGGTTAAGTCAACCTGAACATTTAGATAACACTTAACCAACTTGACATGGCACATGGGTTGGTTAAGTCACGAATTTCTTGAAAACACTTAACCAATTTGATATGCTAGAATAGCGGGGTTAAGTTATGAATCGCCAGACAACACTTAACCAACTTGACATGATACGTGGGCGGGTTAAGTCACGAATTACTTGAAAACACTTAACCAATGCAATCTGACGAATGGGTGGGTTAAGTTAACTTGGATGGGTTGGCGATGCCTAACCTATATGACATGGTGTGTGGTAGGGTTAAGTAAACACGCGAAGGCAACACTTAACCGATATAACAAGACATGCAGTAGGGTTAAGTAAAACAAGAGAAAACACTTAGCCAACTTAACGTGATGGACGGAGAGGGTTAAGTACATATCGGGTTGGTGGGTAATATTAGTAAATATAGGCCCACAAACTTAACCATTAAAAAACATGCTTGAATCAGTGGGTTAAGTACATCACAGGTAGGTGGGTAATATCTGTATATATAGGCCCACAAACTTAACCAGTAGGAAACCCTAGTAACGGGGACCCATTTCAGTAGTAACCCACATAGGTGTATCATGGTACCCTGAAACCAGGCAGGGTGGGGCACAATTACTGGGCTGATTGTAAGCTGTCAAAGCGATGGCGAGTGGTGCAGCAGTGTAGGTTCTAACGGAGTGCGGGCGTGCACGTACTTTGGAGCAGAAAAAGTAGGCACTGGGCACAGTAGTATACACTATGCATTCTAGAATTGTGTCGGGCAGCCAACATAGGACTTTATACCCCCCATGGTGGGACCAGCATAGGTATCTACAATCATTGGGGGTCGTATGACACACGAAGGTAGCATAATCCCTAGTTGGACCTTGGTCGCATAAACCCTGAATCCGAGAAGCATTCAATAGGTAGCATAAAACCTAGTTGGACCTAGGTCGCGTAAATCCGGGTTGAATATAGGAAGCGCCCGATAGAAAACCCTAGATTAGATCTAGGTGATAAATAATAGATGTACACCTGAAAGCAACCACAATTTTGGGGATTTGGATCACGTTATCATATGATCATTTTATATAGATCACTAGTTGGGACACTAGTCAGGTGGTGCAGAGCAAATAGATAGCACTGAAATATTTTAATGACGAAGCTTAGAAATCTTGCGATGTTATACTTGATAGAAACCTTGCGATGTGATACTTTGTAGGAACCTTGTGATGCTACTCTTGATAGGAATTATGGGATGTTATACTTGATTCATCGTGCCTGTAGCTTAACTTGTCATCATGCTTATGTTTATTTTCAGTTTATTAATGCCATGCTATCTTTACCTGTTTTTATGCTGAAAGTCACTAGGACTTACTCAGTCTTTATGACTGAAACGTTTTGTTTCGCCTCTTTTTCTTCCGTTCCACCCCCAGCTTCGCAGGGTGGGAATACAGCTTAGTTCGGATCTTACCAAGCTCCAAGGCTCTTTTATGTACGGCTTGGATTTCTCTTGGCTATGGCTTGCCTTGCTTTATTGGGGAATAACAGAATTTATTTTTATGCTTCTTTGTTTTTTTAAGCTAGACAGATATTTTAGCTATGTAATTGGTATTGGAAGTTGATGGGCTTTTATTGTAAACAATTATATTTAATAAATGATTTGAAGTACTCCTACTTTACTTTCCGCTATTTTATATATGTCTGTCTTGTACTATTCCTGTTCCAGTGCCAATAATGCTCCATTGAAGTTAAGGCATTCCCTTTGTGAGTGACCTTAATGGATGTGGAGTGTTACATTTGGTATCAGAAAGCTGTGATGAGGTGAAACTAGGGTGATTCGGCAATCGCCTCAGCAGGGAGGTAGGGGTCAAGACCAACAAAGATAGTAAATCATCGGGTACCCATGGCAACTAGTGGGATGCAAAAATAATAGAGCTAAACCCAAGATGCCATCCAACTTTCACTATCGAGGCAGTGTGATTGAGGGAAGACGCCAACTGGATGTTTAAATTGTTTGTTAAGGGCAAGTCGCTTTGCTCTTGAAGTCTTTACTAGTTGAGGGAGGGGCCGAGGTGGGGCTATAGCCATCATGAAAAACAAACCTGAAGGATATCTGTATTTTGAGGATCTTAAAGGTGGGTCTGTATAGATATGGAAAATCTCCCAACCTAGTTCTATGTTTCTTGTACATCCCTTCCATGGAACTCGGTGCACATTAGAGGTTATGTGCAGTTAAGGCATCGAGTACGATTGACGATACGTACTGGGAAAATCTAGATACATGCATGTCTGCTCTGATGGTGTATCGTAGGCTTGAGGGCATTACTCTACGGTTGATTCGATCAAAAATGGCAGTCCGTACGCTTACGTAGCATGGCGATGTTAGTTCTATGTGGACTGTAGCATTGTTTATAGAGGTCCGTACATAACTCTGACGTGGGATGAGGGACTACATATGTTTCTTGGAATTACAGCGGAGACTATTCGAGTGGGGTACCATGGGGTGTACCTTGATATTTGGGGTAGCAACATATATACTTTATTAGGCTAATCCATTGGGGAGTAAATGGGTACGACGTGTGTAAGCCTTGAGTGCTATTAACCCAAGTAACCTTATAAACGAGAAAATGTGATTGAACTGTATATATAGGATTATCCAAAATGTATAGTTTAAATCCAATCACCAGAACCTGTGTTCTGACCCCCTCCTTATCACATACTCGCAGGTTAGACTTTTGGCAGAGATATGATAGCTTTGGATACTGGTTAGGCAGTAGTATAATTTGGGTGAGGCTATATTTTGAATATATTATATTTAATCCATTCTACTATGAGATATTTTCTATGCTCTGATATATTTTATATCTCTAACTTTTCTACAGGATACCAGAGCAATCGACACGAGTTTCAATGGATTAAAATTTTTAATAAAAAAAAATTTGGTTTGTTGGAATTCCAGTTATTACACTCTGAGAGTGGAGAATGAGAGGCTAAGGGCCGAGAATGCAGAGGTCGATGAGCTGAGAAGGAAGCTCCATGCAATGAGAAAGGAAAAGGAGGATGCCGAGGCTAGCAATAAAGATGTGTTAAGCTCGGTGGAGGGATTAAAGGTCGAGCACCCGAGGGAGGTGGAACAACCAAGAGAGGAGATCGAGGATACCGAATTTAGGATGGAGGCATCCTTGGTGAAACATATTCGGAACATGTATTTTAAAGTTCTAAAGTTCCGCGGACTCTCATGGGTTGAGGATTACTCTCGAGTGCTAGCCCAAACATGGGAGAGGATGATGCCGTAAGAGGCTTATTTACGTCAGGTGGACGTGGGAACTCTAGATGAGCATCAACTAATGACCGAGCTCCTGATCGACGAGGAGCGTGAGAAGCTAAAGGAAGGGAGGAAGTTGCTGCATGAGGATTCAGAGAATGAGAGACTATCAAGACTTGCCATGAAAAGGGGGAAGTTTGTTCCTACTGAGAGCGTGGTTGTAGCGGAGTCATTTGCAAAAGGAAGCTCTTATCGGCCATTGGCTCCCGAATCCGCCACAACCAGTGATCCCACAGGTTTGGCTCGAGCCTCGACTGAGTATGATCCCAAGTATCCGGGACTCGGAGAAACTGAATTTACCTTGTCTGCTACGACGAGCACACTCCCCATTATACCCTCACCATCCCTAATTACTGAAGGTAAATTTTCTTTACCATGAATTCCCGAAGATGATGTGATTACCGAATTCAAGGACTAAAAGGTTGTTTTTTTTACTATGCGGCCTTTCTTGTAACTACTATGACACCGATCTTCGTCCCCATACTCCCTCGATCAACAGAGTCCGAATTAGGATTGCAAGGGATGTAGCTTGGAGAAGGAGACAGTCAGTTGGATACTTTTTTAGATGTCAGGCTAGGGTTCAGTATTTATGAGGGTAGAGGAAGGAGAGGTGGTTGATGGCTAAAGTACTCATGCGATGGGCCCAGTGGATGCTGACGTGCCCTCAATATCAGCCATAGTGGAGGCGCAGAAACCCGAATGGTGGCTTAATGTAAAGAGCAGGAAGAGAAGAGCAGGTAGGACGAGGCTACTAGGTAGGAGGCTTAGTTGAAGGCCAGGCTGGATGCCGAGGAGAGAGATACTGTGATAGTTGAGAAGGCGAAGGATGATGCTAAGGCGGAAAGGCAAGTATTGCCGAGGAGGCTCAAAAGAAAAAGGTTGCCGATGAGGCTGAGAAGGAGAGATTTGTTGTGGAGGCTAGGAGGAAGGAAGCTGAGGATGCTAAGTAGAGAACCACAGATACTTTTGAGAAGGGTGATGACGTCGTGAGGCTTAAATCCAAGAAACTAGCTAACCAAAAGGCTGCTAGAGAGGTCAAGGAGAAACCAGAGCGAGAGGCTAAGCATGTCCCGAGAAAGGGTGACGGTGTTGTAGCCCTCGCTATTGAGAATGCCTCAAATCCATTGCAGTACACTATCCCTACCAAGGTCATGGAGATTACAAGTGGTGAGGATGAAGGCAGAAAGTGTCTCTCGATCTCTCATGAGTTGGTAACCCCTCCAAAGGGCATAGGAGGAAGGAGCAGATCTGGGGAAAAAAGGCCTACCACTGGGGAGTCATCTAGTGCTGAATCTGCAAAAAAGAAGCACATGAGGAAGAAGCATGAGTAGCGTTAGTAACTAAAATAGATGTTACCATTATTTTGGTTATGTAGTCCGATAGTATACACGAGTATGACCCTCGCTTTTGGTTTTTAAAGGCATGGTGTAGTTCTCATGTACACCCAATCATCTGAAAGGAAAGATGGTAGACATGTAGTTTATTTAATGTGTGTGTGAAATGAAATATTAATTATTGAAAATTGCATTTCATGTTAAGTGTTCGAATGTTCTTCTCATGTTTTCTAGCGTCCTGTGCTTTCACAAGCATACTTATTGTTACGCTCACAGTTATGTGATCAAGTATCTCGCTCTGGGTAATTCCAGCTCTAGGGAGATCGACGTTGGTTTCAGTTGTTAGGTTTCCCACAACTTAGGAATTTTGATATGTAGAAACCAGGACAGGCGCCTTCTGGCTTGGACTGCCCAGAGTTAGATCCAAGTAGGTTGAAGGTATGGACATTGCGATTCATCCAATTTTTTGCTCTTCCGTCGTTCATTCGGGTCTAGAGAACGGAGGCTTCGTTTATTTGCCTAAGGGTGCCTGGATCCAGACTCGGAGGTGGGATCGTGGCCGGTGGGCTGCCCCCAAGCCTTAGGGCTTAGGAGCGGGAACGGTTTAAACTCTATCTCGGTGCTGCGCTGAGATTCAATAGATGTCCGAAGGGAGCCATGCGAGTAGTTGGTATCGCACTACGTTGGCTGGCGGGATGCCCTGAAGTCCAGGGACTTAGAAGCGGAACGATTTATACTCGGTCTCGGTGCTGGGCCGAGATTCGAGTTAGTGCTATTTATACTCGTTTGCTTCGCGGGCAGGGTACTCGAGTAGCGGTGCCGGGTCCCGTGCTCGGAGTGACGATCGGTGCTAGTAGGGGTTGTCCTTGATTGTTGTTTCGAGGTTGTGGGATGGAGGCGTCGGCTCTCGTACTTGGGGTGTCGATGCCGCGATCAAGTGTTCGTGCATGTACGTCAGCTGTGGTGGTCGATCAAACATATCATGCAAGGAGTAAACATGGAGAGGACGTGGGAAATCGAACATCATTTCTACTAGTAACTTTTGCGATAACATCCTTTGCTATGACTTGAATTTCAGGAAAACAAAACATCGTTGGAAAGCATGAACAATTGTACACTAAATTATGTAAAGTAGCAGCGAATATGTTTGCTTTTCCATGCCCTTGGGAGCTCAGATCCGTCTACAGTTGCTAGCTTGAAAATTCCATTCCAGAGCTTACGTTGTATGGGGTACGGGCCTTCCCAATGAGGACCGAGCCTAGTCGGTGGGGGAAGACCTGCTTTAGGACGAGATCGCCAATATTGAGATCCTTAGGGAGGACTCTGGAGTTGAATTATCGGGCTACTCGTTACCATTGTGCGCCAACTCTAGGTTCAGCTTCGTTCCTCTTCTCCTCGAGTAAATCAAGTGATTCCATAAAAAAAATCTTGATTGGTTTTTGGATCAAAGTAGGTAACCCAATGAGATTGAAGCTTTAACTCAATAGGGATGACAATTTTAGATCCATAGGCGAAGGCGAATGGAGTGTTCCCTGTTGCTGACTTGTGGGTGGTCCGGTAGGACTATAGGGCCAGAGGGATTTCGTATGCCCACACGCCTCCGGCCTTTTCCAGAAGCTTCTTGATGATGGACTTAATCACTTTGTTAATAGCCTCGACTTGCCTATTAGCTTGAGGGTGAGCTACCACTAAGAATCTCTTTTCGATATTGTGTCGTTGACAGAAGGCTTCGAATTCCACGCTTTCAAATTTGGTCCCATTATCCGAGATGATGGCCTGGGGGACTCCGTAACGGGTGATGATGTTGCGAACAACAAAATTGATTACCTTCTTGGTGGTGATCGTGGCGAGAGCCTCAGCTTCTGCCTATTTAGTGAAGTAATCAACTGCGACTATGGCATAGCGTGCCCCTCCTCTATCCATTGGGACAGTCTCAATAATGTCTATTCCCTCCATGAAGAACGGCCAAGGCCTGACCATTTGCATCAATTCGGTAGGTGGGGCACTTGAAATTTTTGAGAAGTGCTGACATTTGTCGCACTTCTAGGCATAGCTTGTAGCGTCTTGATCGAACACGGGCCAGAAGTAGCCATGTCTGATGATTTTCCTTACGAACGTTTACCCTCTGGTGTGATCTCCACACTCGCCTTCATGTACATCTATTAACACATGATTGGCATCGTCACGGACTATGCATCGAAGTAGTGGGACGAGGAAACCTCTACACCAGGGTACTCCATTCAGAATGATGTAGTTTGCTGACTGGCGAGTGAGCACCCGTCTTTTCGCTATAACATCCCGGGAGGGTGCCGTGTTGAATGTATTTCTTGATCGGTGTCATCCAAGATTTGGGTTCGACCTCGGTGTTCATTACGGAGTCAGTCGGTGTCCGGCTAATGCTTGGTGATTCGAGCACTTCGACTAGAGTGAGCCTCATGACTTGTGCATCTTCGGAGCTTGCAAGCTTGGCCAACGAATCGGCCTTCTCATTCTGTTTTCGTGGGATATGTTTGATTACATAGTAGTCTAATTTGGTGAGCAAATCTCAAACCTGGGAAAGATGAGGAGCGAGCCATGGACCCTTGGCTTGGTACTTCCCTTGTACCTAATGTACGATGAGCTGTGAATCAGAGAAGATTTGGATGACCTTTAGGTTAAGTTCGATTGCGATTCTAAGTCCAGCTATTAAGGCCTCATACTTCGTGTCGTTGTTGGTAGCAAGGAAGTTGAGCTTTAAAGCGTAGCATATCGTGCACTCTTCTGGGGTAATGAGCACGACTCCAGTCCCGGAACACTTGTTATTAGTAGATCCATCTACAAACAGTTTCCATTGAATATCTGGGTTTTCGATGCTTTCTGGAGAAGGCTCCTCGGGATGGTGAATTCTACTATGAAATCAGTGAGTTCTTTCCCGATGATGGCTCGACGGGGGATGAATGTTATCTCAAATTAACTTAGCTCTATGTTCCACTTTAATAGTCTTCTGGATTCCTAAGGTCGCTGCAGGACTAGTCAAAGTGGCTGGTCGGTGTAGACTTTGATGGGGTGAGACTGAAAGTACGGTTGTAGCTTCCGGGAGGAGATCAAAAGGAAGTAGGCTAATTTCTCAAGCTTCAGGTAATTCTTCTCTGCCCCCGTCAACCATTTGCCGATGTAGTAGACAGATCGCTGGACACGATCTTCAATGCACACCAGTGTTGAATTAATTGCTTACGTGGAAACAGCCAAATAAATGTATTAGTCTTCATGGTCTGCAAGTTTGGACAAGATAGGTGGTCGCTTTAAGTGATTCAGTAGGTCCTCGAATGCGGCGACGCATTCTGGGGTGCATTCGAAGTTGCACTTCCCCTTTTGAAGTAAGTCAAAAAAGTAAATGCATTTGTCAATAGCTTTGGAAATGAATCGAATTAAAGCGGTGAGCTTTCCATTTAAACTTTGGACATCTTCGATGTTCAAAGGAACTTAAATATCCCAGATAGCCTTGATTTTCTCTAGATTGGCCTCCATGCCTCGGGAGTTGACGATGAAACCCAAATTTTTTTCCTGAGGAAACTCTGAAGGATCACTTCAGGGGATTGAGTTTCATGTCATATCGGCGGAGGACATCAAACATTTCGGAGAGGTCATGAACGTGGTTGCTCGATATTTTAGATATTACCAACATATCGTCCATGTACACCTCCATCAATTTTCCAATTTGGTCCTTAAAGAGGCAGTTAACCATTCATTGATAGGTGGCTCCTATATTCTTGAGTCCAAAAGGCATGACACGGTAGCAATACAACCCAAGGTCGTTTATGAAAGAGGTGTGATCCTAGTCGTAAAGACATATCGGAATCTGATTGTAGCCTGAGTAGGCGTCCACAAAGGATAAGAGCTAGTACCCGACGGTCGAGCCATCAAGCCAATCAATCTTCGGAAGTGGGAAGTTATCCTAGGGACTCGCCTTGTTTAGGTCGGAGAAGTCCATACACGTTCGCCACTTCCCGTTAGGTTTCTTGACTAGAACCGGGTTGGAGACCCATTCAGGATAGTCGGCTTCATGGATGAAGTTGTTGTTGAGTAGCCTATCTACCTCTTCCTTGAGCGCATTGGATCTTTCGGGTCCTAAGAAGCAGCGCTTCTGTTTAACCAGAAGCAGTATGGAATTTAGATCTAACTGGTGGAAAGAAATTGCAGGGTCAATGCCTCTCATGTCTGAGTGGGTCCAAGTGAACACATCTAGGTTGGCTCTTAAGAAATCTACAATATCTTCTTTTATTGCGGGGTGGAGTTGCAACCCGATTTTTAAGACTTTTGACGAGTCATCATGATCGATTGGAACGTCCACCATAGTTTCAGCTGGAGTAGCTAGGGCTCAGATGCCTTTGATTGCTATGTAGAGATGGTCTTGGTGCAGAAAGACAAAGGCACAGCCTTGCCCTTGTCCTTGTTTCGTGCATTCTTCCATTCTATTGCGTAACAATCTCTTGCGGTGGCTTGGTCACCTTTAACTGTGCTGATCCCGCTTTCTATTGGGAACTTCATTAGAAGAGAGCATGATGACATGCAGATTCGGAACTCCATAAGGAAGGGACGTCAGAAAAAGACAATGTAGGGGGAGATAATGTTGATAACCATGAAAGTGAGGACTTGGACCCGACTCTGATCCCCGCTACCAAGTTCAACAGGTAGGTCGATTATGCCCACTGGGTGATTGGAGGATCCGATGAAGCCATGGATTGTGGCATGGCAATGTTTCAAGTCCATGGTTTCCATCTTCATCTTATCGTAGGTATCTTTGAAGATGATGTTGACTGAGCTCGTCGAATCGATCAATATCCATCGGACGGAAGTAAGGTCGATCTGAGCTGTAATCATGAGAGGGTCAGAAGTTTAGATCTTGATTCCCGTCGACTCTCTTTCGCGGAAGACGATGTCATCTTGCATTATCTTCTGAAGCTTAGTGGAGATGGACTCGTCCATGGTGGAGAAAGCTTTATAGGTGGCATGCTTGATAGAACTCACATACTCCTCCATTTTTCGGAAGCTCTCAAGCATGGGGTAAGGTCCTTCGGATATAGTGTTGATTACAGTTCCTTGTCTTGGGTTGGACGGACCAGGAGTCATCTTGGTAGGAGTTGGAGGTGCATGCGTAGGAGGACCCAAGTTTGCTTTGGGAGGAAAAGGCTCTTGGACATACTGCTTGAGGAACTATTCACAGATAAGCTTCTCTATCGCATCCTTGAGTTGATGATAGTCATTGGTATTATGCCCATACATATCGTCATATCGACCGTACTTACCGGTGTTCTTCTTGCGATCTGTGGACTCTCTATAACGTGGTTTCCTATATTGGAGAGTGTTACATATTTCTAGGTAGATCGTCTCCAAAGCTTCATTCAGCGGAGTGTTTGTCTCATAAGCATGGTAGCGGCTGGACCTTTTGGGATCTGTTGGAAACTAGTTGTTGATGCAGCCGCCCTGCCTACCGTTACCTGGATTCGATTTGCAGGGACCTGCCCCCTTGTTCTTATGAAAGGTTCTCCAACCAGTTTCCCTTTGTACTTTTTCGATGCTATAGGCATGCAGGTTGTTGGAGGAGTTGGTCCGGGAGATTTAGTTGCGCCTTGCTTCTTCTTGACATGATAATTGTCCGGTCTTTTCGTAGAAAGCGTCTAGACTCTTGGGTTGCTTTCTGTCAATCCAGGCCCCAAACTAGGATGTGGGGAGGACTCCTTTTGCAAGATGGAAAAGCGCGGTATGAGGCTTTGGGTCATCTACCTCGACAAGGGAGGCATTAAACTGCGAGAGGTAACTTTTGAGTGACTCAGCAGGTCCTTGGTACATATTCGACAGAGTGAGGGCGTTCTTTGGAGTTGGGACGTGTATTCTGAACTGCTTAATCAATTCGGTGGCCAGTTGGCCGAAGTTGTTAATGGAATGGAGTTGTAACACCCCACCTCCGCTAGGGTCACTCACAAAGAGAATGTACTAGCTTTGGTGGAGCATTGTCTAGGTAAACATACACAGAAATATTACAAGACAGAACATATGAAACAGCGGAAGAAGAAACAAATTTTATTGCTTTAAAAATCTAGAAAGGTCTAAAGCCCTTTTACATCAAAATGCCATTAAATCCATTACATCGAAATCTGTCTTGCAATAGTAAAGAAGCATAAAACCATGGTCATAAATCATTATCCAAGTAAAACAGTAAAGCAGCCATAGCCAAGAAAGGTCCAAGCCATATATGATGATCTTGAAGCAGAAAGAAGTCCAAACTAAATCGTAGTGTTTCCTCCCTGAGAACCTGGGGGGAAAACGGAAGAAAAAGAGGCGAAACAAAACGGGTCAGCCATACAGACTGGTAAGTCCTAGTGACTTTCAGCATAGAAACAAGTAAAGGTAACATGACATGTATAAACTAAAAGTAAACATAAGGATGATGACAAGATAGGCAAGTTAAACTAAGATAACAAGATAAACTGTGGTAACAAGATAAACTACGGTAACAAGATAAACTATGCAAACCAGATAAACTACGTATAGCATCGCATGTTTAACATTCTCTGCACCAACTGTACTAGTACCCCGACCCGTATCATCCTTTCCATGTATATGTACAGTCCCTTGCCGTATATCGTACGGGTTTCATCACGTATTTCTATACTACTTCAACGTAGTGCCACCATTCTTGAAATCATTTGGACTGCCACCCTTGTTCTGGCTAGGTTTCCTTATCATGAACTATCGCGTGTTCAACTAGGATTTATGCCACCTAGAACCACTAGGGATTATGCTACCTATTGAACGTTTTCTAGATTCGATTAGGGTTTATGCCACCTAGGACCACTAGGGATTATGCTACCTATTGAACATTTTCTAGATTCGATTAGGGTTTATACCACCTAGGACCACTATGGATTATGCTACCTAACGAACAACAACCTTTTTCCATGTAACGATCTATTAATCGATCGGCTCCCTACAAGTCCTAGCTCGTTCATGTGTCTGTTTCATACGGCCCAATCATGAAATGTAGTCACCTGTCCTAGGTTCACCATAGGGTGTATCAAGCCCTAGGGTGCCAACCACCAACACGAATCAAGCACGCACAGTGTAAACCTACAGGTGCCCAATGCCTGCTTTTTCAACTCTGGACTACGTGCACGACCATAGTCCGCCTGAACCTACAATGGCGCACCAAATCAGCCATCGTTCTGGTCGCTTACAATCAGCCCAGTAATCTTGCCCCACCCTACCTAGTTCCAGGATACCGTGATACATCTAGTGGGTTACTGCTAAAAAGGTCCGCGTAACTAGGGTTTCCGTCCAGTAGGTTAAGTGTTGTCATTTAAATTTGAGACTTAACCCCATCGGTCTAGCATGTCAAGTTGGTTAAGTGTTGTCATTCAAGTTCGTGACTTAACCCGCCTACGTGTCATGTCAAATTGGCTAAGTGTTGTCGTTCAAGTTCATGACTTAGCCCTACGAATCATGTGTCAAGTTGGTTAAGTATATTCAAGTGGTTCATGACTTAACCCTATCAAATCATCATGTCAAATTGGTTAAGTATATTCAAGCGGTTCATGACTTAACCCTATCAAATCATCATGTCAAATTGGTTAAGTATATTCAAGCGGTTCATGACTTAACCCTATCAAATCATCGTGTCAAACTGGTTAAGTATATTCAAGTGGTTCATGACTTAACCCTATCATGTGGCATTAATTCATTAATGCACCCAACCTCTCACATCAGACCTGTTGTTGTGGTCACTGGATATGCCGGGCGGTACCGGGCAGAATTACACCACAACTCAGTCTAACCTCGGGTTTTCAAGTGCGATATGACCAACTACCCACATTGGATCCTATTGTTTGGAGTAACTGGATTTGCCGGGCGGTTCCATGCAGAATTACACTGCAAACTCAACCCAACCTCGAGTTGGCCATTTTCAAGTTCATTCTAAGTGTCATGTCCATGTTCAATTTTCATGTCAAGTTCGTGTCAAGTTTCTAAGCGAGTTTAATGTCAAGTTCTCATATCAAGTTTTCGGGTTTCCACTTATGCCTATTATCAAGTTCATGATTCATATTCATAACCAATTCATGTTTGCCTAACCTACCCAATTCATATCCCCATCGCATGTAAATGTAAATCGATCTAAATTACAAGTAGATCCAGGTCCAAAATAAAAGGAAATAACATCCCAACTATGATAGGCAAAAGAACGAGCACAAGGTGATAAATCTGGCATGATATAGCTTGGGATAATTGGTCACAACATCACTGGCATATAGAGAATAACAGGCTTTCAAATCTGGCATAATAAGGTGATAGTCATGATAAAAATTAACATAAAAGAATAGGCATGCAAAAGCAAGCCAAATACAAGGATAATGGATCAATGGTCTTGGTGTACAACATGGTTTTCAACTTTAGTGTTATGAACAATCAACTGTAATAGTCAATTGGCCACAATAGTCATAGTCGTAGTGAATCATAAGCGATTAATCACAATAGTCATGAATTATCCAAAATAGTTCTAGACAACTACCCTAAATAGTCATAGGCAATTAACTATAATAGTTTCAAGGTCATGGTCATAGATAATAGTCTTCTGTTCATAATCATAGGCAGTAACTCATAGTCATGAGTCATAGGTGATTAGCCACAATTTTCCTTGTCATAGTCATAGGCAATAGTCTTATGTTCTCAGTTATAGGCATAGGCATAGTCTTTGGCCATTAACAATAGTTTCAATGCCATAGGCGTGATAATATTTGATTTACAACATGAATAGGCCTAAGTTAATTTTCATAGCAGTATTCCAAAAGTCAAGGTCCAAGAATAGGTATAAATCAATTATCATACATGGGTCCAATTCCAATTGATAACATGAATAAGTCCAAACTGATTTCATAGCAATATTCCCAAATTCAAGATTCAGGAGAGGATAGGGTGAAAACTGAATTAACAAGTCTTATCATCAAGTCAAGATCCAAGAATTCATTTTACAATCTAGCGTTTGAATAATAAACTAGGTCCAATATCATGAATGGGCATGATTCCATCGATAAGAAATAACACAAAATCATAGATTCAAGAAGAGACAAGAACAGATCCAAATAGATAATCAAGCTTAGGTCCAATTTCATTATATTCCATGTCCATATTAAATTTAACAAGTTTCAATCTCAAAGTAACTAGAACTTACAGAGCATGGATCGAGAATTAGAGTGCAGAGATTTGATTCTGGAAACGGTTATTGCAGTTGTTGAATCTCTATTTGTTTAGTCTTATTCTAGTTGAAAACCCCCAATTTACAATTCCTAGATGTTGTCTTGACAAAGAAGAAGTAGTCTCTTTTAATTTAAATATTATCATTTTGATTTTCACAGAGGTAGCATAAGGACAGAATGAAATGGTGTAGAGAGAATGAGGCTAGAGGCTGTTTGTATAGGTTTAGAGTCACGAATTTGGTCCAGTAATCGGTCTAGATACGCAAAAATGAACTCAGCCTTGGATCTAGAAATTCGGGGCAGGTCGACCCCCAGGTCGACTACCCAGTCGACCTGGTCAGGGGGAGGTCGACTACCCAGTCGACCACCCAGTCGACCTGGGTCCTGGGCGGGAAATTTCCCGCCCAGCCCGCTTCTGGGTTTGAATTCAAATTTCGAGCTGTTTTGGTTTCTGAAAATTCCTGAAACTTTGGAGGGTCATATCTCCCTCATATGGAATCCGTTTTTCGAAAACTAGGACTTGTTTCCATGTAGAATTTCGAGACGAATGCAATGGCACAACCGTTTCCCTTGATTCTTATTTTTAAATTTAATTATACCCTGATTTCTAGTATTTACATGTTATTAAAATTCGGGTTGTTACATTCTCCCCTCCTTAAAGGATTTCGTCCCCGTACTCTTCATGTTAAGAAGAATGTGTCCTACCATCCAATCATCCATCTACTCAATTATCAATCACAGGCATCGATTGTCCTTAAGAGATTTCTAATGCTGTATGATCATATGCAGAAAGTGTGTGTATATGTTCCTTATCTAATGCAAATGATCAGGCCTGATTCATCTTCCTAATGCAAAATATGTCTAGTGTCATGAATCCAACATGTATGCAAATAGTCCTAATCACATAAACACTATATGTGTGCGCAAACATCCATCCATATGCAACATCCACATGATAACATATTCAATTTCATCCATGTACAAGTATAAACATCCACGCATATGCAATATGAGATGTGACTGAGCTGATCTAGTGCCTAATGTGTGTTCATGCATCCACGAGCAACAAATAGCAACCACTTGCAACCACTTGCAACCTTCAACCATAACATGTCTCAAACACACGTTTACATCCATTAGTTCCTACCTAAAGGTATAGCCGAATGATAGAAGCAAGTAAAGAAAAGCTTTGTACCCATTAGGAAATGTATAAATTGGAAATCTTCCTCACATATATGCTGATTAGGAAAAAAAACTCCCCTAAACACCAGCCTAAAGCCAATATATATGATTCTAGGAAACCCAACGGACACCCTCAAACCCCAACATATATCACAACCAAATGAGTCATACTCCTTATGGGGTTTGCAACGGAAATAAGATTGTGAATAGGACCGAGAGGATATACATAAAAGATAGCATGCAAGTAAGCTCTATAGGAAAAGAGGGATCAAGGATATATTCTTAAAAAGAGATATGATGCGCGTATCTAGTCTTCAATCTTCTAAGTCGCATTTCCTTGAGCTTAACTCCATTGTGCTTTGTCCTCCTTTAACTTCATAATTTCGTAGCTTCTTAATTCTTGTTTCCAAAATATGAGTTGGAACTCATTTCACTATTGCCTCTCGTCCCACTTTCCCTTATCCTCCTTCTAGTATACTCGGCCCAAACATAACTGTGTATTCATGGTTTCGTGCAAGCTCTCCAAAATTCACTAGTGAATCCTGGATCTCGTTTACTCACTATAGGGTATTCCATGCAGAAGAATTATCTCTTGCAAATAAACAGATGTCAGCCATGTTGCCAAATGTACTTACTAAGGTGATTTCCTCTAACTAATGCCTAAGCGAAATGAACCATCCACCTTACTGGCGAACACTACTCGAGATCAACAAAAGTATCAAGAGATTCTAGGTAATTAAGCATGGCAGAATCCTCAGGGTTACACTAGACTTCGAGGGTATTACTATGGCAAGTCAAGAGTCTAACTACCCTCTTTTCATACTCAAGAATGGCACCAGTACTGGATAACCATTCCATCCCTAGAATTGACCCGTAGCCCAAAAACATAAGCATTGCTTAGCATAAACATTCTCAAATCCAAACAAGTCATGAATAAATGAGCTGATTCCCCAACAGTATTTGAGAGAAAAAATGGGATCCTCTACTATGCTAGTACTAAGGTGCAGAGACTCAACTATCGAAGCAGAAATAAAAAGGATGCGATGTACCATAATCAAAAAGGGTACGGACATGATAGAAAGATAAACTAGGCTTTCCTACAGAAACATTTCTACCTTCTTGTTCTGAGCCTCATTCGCCTTAACAACCCTTATCCCCTCTTATTTAACGTGTTAATAGGTCTCTCGAGAACTACCTCCATCGCACAACAACCCTTCAAAGCTTGAAATAAGGTTAGTCGCAGATGGAACTAATGTGACTATAGGTGGAGGAAAGAAAGGAAAAGGGATTCAAACAAGGAAACAAAGGATAATGCTAATGGCCTTTGGGGAATAACCTTTAAAAATAAAACTTTTCTTGAAAAATGCTTCTTGTAAATGGTTTTGAAAATGATTTCAAAAGGTTTTAAAAACTTTTGCCCAGTCTGGTAACCTTCTGCTCTGATACCAAACGTAACACCCCACCTCCGCTAGGGTCACTCACAAAGGGAATGCACTAGCTTTGGTGTAGCATTATTTAGGTAAACATACACATAAATATTACAAGACAGAACATATAAAACAGCGGAAGAAGAACCAAATTTTATTGCTTTGAAAATCTAGAAAGGTCTAAAGCCTTTTTACATCAAAATGCCATTAAATCCATTACATCAAAATCTGTCTTGCAATAGTAAAGAAGCATAAAACCATGGTCATAAATCATTCCCTAAGTAAAACAGTAAAGCAGCCATAGCCAAGAAAGGTCCAAGCCATATATGATGATCTTGAAGCAGAAAGAAGTCCAAACTAAATCGTAGTGTTTCCTCCCTGAGAACCTGAGGGGAAAACGAAAGAAAAAGAGGCGAAACAAAACGGGTCAGTCATACAGACTGGTAAGTCCTAGTGACTTTCAGCATAGAAACAAGTAAAGGTAACATGACATGTATAAACTGAAAGTAAACATAAGGATGATGACAAGATAGGCAAGTTAAACTAAGATAACAAGATAAACTATGGTAACAAGATAAACTACGGTAACAAGATAAACTATGCAAACCAGATAAACTACGTATAGCATCGCGTGTTTAACATTCTCTGCACCAACTGTACTAGTACCCCAACCCGTATCATCCTTTCCATGTATATGTACAGTCCCTTGCCATATATCGTATGGGTTTCATCACGTATTTCTATACTACTTCAACGTAGTGCCACCATTGTTGAAATCAGTTGGACTGCCACCCTTGTTCTGGCTAGGTTTCCTTATCATGAACTATCGCGTGGTCAACTAGGATTTATGCCACCTAGGACCACTAGGGATTATGCTACCTATTGAACGTTTTCTAGATTCGATTAGGTTTTATGCCACCTAGGACCACTAGGGATTATGCTACCTATTGAACGTTTTCTAGATTCGATTAGGGTTTATGCCACCTAGGACCACTAGGGATTATGCTACCTAACGAACAACACCCTTTTTCCACGTAACGATCTATTAATCGATCGGCTCCCTACAAGTCCTAGCTCGTTCATGTGTCTGTGTCATACGGTCTAATCATGAAATGTAGTCACCTGTGCTAGGTTCACCATAAGGTGTATCAAGCCCTAGGGTGCCAACCACCGACACGAATCAAGCACGCACAGTGTAAACCTACAGGTGCCCAATGCCTGCTTTTTCAACTCCTGACTACGTGCACGACCATAGTCCGCCTGAACCTACAATGGCGCACCAACTCAGCCGTCGTACTGGTCACTTACAATCAGCCTAGTAATCATGCCCCACCCTGCCTAGTTGCAGGGTACCGTGATACATCTAGTGGGTTACTTCTGAAAAGGACGGCGTAACTAGGGTTTCCGTCCAGTAGGTTAAGTGTTATCATTTAAATTCGAGACTTAACCCCATCAGTCTAGCATGTCAAGTTGGTTAAGTGTTGTCATTCAAGTTCGTGACTTATCCCGCCTACGTGTCATGTCAAATTGGCTAAGTGTTGTCGTTCAAGTTCATGACTTAGCCCTACGAATCATGTGTCAAGTTGGTTAAGTATATTTAAGCGGTTCATGACTTAACCCTATCAAATCATCGTGTCAAATTGGTTAAGTATATTCAAGCGGTTCATGACTTAACCCTATCAAATCATCGTGTCAAATTGGTTATGTATATTCAAGCGGTTCATGACTTAACCCTATCAAATCATCATGTCAAATTGGTTAAGTATATTCAAGGGGTTCATGACTTAACCCTATCATGTGGCATTAATTCATTAATGCACCCAACCTCTCACATCATACCTATTGTTGTGGTCACTGGATATGTCGGGCGATTACGGGCAGAATTACACCACAACCCAGTCTGACCTCGGGTTTTCAAGTGCGATATGACCAACTACCCACATTGGATCCTATTGTTTGGAGTAACTGGATTTGCCGGGCGGTTCCGGGCAGAGTTACACTACAAACTCAACCCAACCTCGAGTTAGCCATTTTCAAGTTCATTCTAAGTGTCATGTCCATGTTCAATTTTCATGTCAAGTTTGTGTCAAGTTTCTAAGCGAGTTTCATGTCAAGTTTTCATATCAAGTTTTCGGGTTTCCACTTATGCCTATTATCAAGTTCACGATTCATATTCATAACCAATTCATGTTTTCCTAACCTACCCAATTCGTATCCCCATCGCAAGTAAACGTAAATCAATCTAAATTACAAGTAGATCCAGGTCCAAAATAAAAGGGAATAACATCCCAACTATGATAGGCAAAAGAACGAGCACAAGGCGATAAATCTGGCATGATATAGCTTGGGATAATTGGTCGCAACATCACTGGCATATAGAGAATAACAGGCTTTCAAATCTGGCATAATAAGGTGATAGTCATGATAAAAATTGACATAAAAGAATAGGCATGCAAAAGCAAGCCAAATACAAGGATAATTGATCAATAGTCTTGGTGTACAACATGGTTTTCAACTATAGTGTTATGAACAATCAACTGTAATAGTCAATTGGCCAAAATAGTCATAGTCGTAGTGAATCATAAGCGATTAATCACAATAGTCATGAATTATCCAAAATAGTTCTAGACAACTACCCTAAATAGTCATAGGCAATTAACTGTAATAGTTTCAAGGTCAGGGTCATAGACAATAGTCTTCTGTTCATAATCACAGGCAGTAATTCATAGTCACGAGTCATAGGTGATTAGCCACAATTGTCCTTGTCATAGGCAATAGTCTTATGTTCTCAGTTATAGGCATAGGCATAGTCTTTGGCTATTAACAATAGTTTCAATGCCATAGGCATGATAATATTTGATTTACAACATGAATTGGCCCAAGTTAATTTTCATAGAAGTATTCCAAAAGTCAAGGTCCAAGAATAGGTATAAATCAATTATCATACATGGGTCCAATTCCAATTGATAACATGAATAAGTCCAAACTGATTTCATAGCAATATTCCCAAATTCAAGATTCAAGAGAGGATAGGGTGAAAACTGAATTAACAAGTCTTATCATCAAGTCAAGATCCAAGAATTCATTTTACAGTCTAGCGTTTGAATAATAAACTAGGTCCAACATCATGAATGGGCATGATTCCATCGATAAGAAATAGCCCAAAATCATAGATTCAAGAAGAGACAAGAACAGATCCAAATAGATAATCAAGCTTAGGTCCAATTTCATTTTATTCCATGTCCATATTAAATTTAACAAGTTTCAATCTCAAAGTAACTAGAACTTACAGTGCGTGGATCAAGAATTAGAGTGCAGAGATTTGATTCTTGAAACGGTTATTGCAGTTGTTGAATCTCTATTTGTTTAGTCTTGTTCTAGTTGAAAACCCCCAATTTGCAATTCCTAGATGTTGTCTTGACG
Source organism: Allium sativum (assembly GCA_030737875.1). Taxonomy (NCBI): domain Eukaryota; kingdom Viridiplantae; phylum Streptophyta; class Magnoliopsida; order Asparagales; family Amaryllidaceae; genus Allium; species Allium sativum. Next base: position 725,443,185 of record CM060909.1, read on the forward strand.
AAGAAGAAGTAGTCTCTTTTAATTTAAATATTATCATTTTGATTTTCACAGAGGTAGCATAAGGACAAAATGAAATGGTGTAGATAGAATGAGGCTAGGGGCTGTTTATATAGGTTTAGAGTCACGAATTTGGTCCAGAATTTGGTCTAGATACGCAGAAATGAACTCAGCCTTGGATCTGGAAATTCGGGGCAGGTCGACCCCCAGGTCGACTACCCAGTCGACCTGGTCAGGGGGAGGTCGACTACCCAGTCGACCACCCAGTCGACCTGGGTCCTGGGCGGGAAATTTCCCGCCCAGCCCGCTTCTGGGTTTGAATTCGAATTTCGAGCTGTTTTGGTTTTTGAAAATTCCTGAAACTTTGGAGGGTCATATCTCCCTTATACGGAATCCGTTTTTCGAAAACTTGGACTCCTTTCCATGTTGAATTTCGAGACGAACGCAGCGGCTCAACCCGTTTCCCTTGTCTCTTATTTTTAAATTTAATTATACCCTGATTTCTAGTTTTAACATGTTATTAAAATTCGGGTTGTTACAGGAGTGGCAATTGAGAGAACCAGAGTAAAGAAGTGCCTGACAGGAAGACCAGGAAACACTTGCATTTGACCAGGTTAGAAGCTCGACTAGAATCCATTTGCCACTCATAGTGATTCAGGAAGGCGTAGGGATCGGTCGTGCCATCATAAAACGGCATTTGTGGCATATTGAAACGTCGTGGTCATTCAACATCGAGTATGATCCGGGTGAAAGAGTTGTGCCTTAAGTGAGTTTCCCATGAGTCGTTAGCATTCCCATGCATTTCCGTCATGATCCTTTGGACTATGTTGGATGTGGATAGGCCGGTGGAATCCGTTGGTTTTGTCGGACCTCGGGAGTTCTATTCCGGGGTCGCTTTCTATGATGCACGTCCGGGTCATCCTCTTCTATGTCATTCACATCTATAATTAGGTTTTGGTATGGATGATGAGGTTGAGCAAGTTGATACGCATCTTGATCCGAAAGAGCATGGGCCGCTGGGATAGTAGATCCCTAATCCTGGACGGCGACAATCAGGTTCTATTGAGGAGGGGGCCGATTGCTCGAACCCGACTCGTCATTGATAATCAGTCAGGAACGATCGCGATATTGTGCCCCCTCACTGTAAGTGACCGTAGTTCGATCGCCATTTCCATTCCCATTACCAGTGCAGTAGCCGTTGCCATTGGCAGGGGCGTTGTAGCGGACATCGACATTGTTGATGAGGCTAAACCTCCCTCTTTGATAAGGGCCCCTGGACTCGGAAGAGGAGGTTTCCGAGATGGTACGCCTAGGTAGGTCTTTGTTTTAGACGAGATGAAGTCGGGTGATGATGCGTAGACTTTCTTGGAGTTGGCGCATAAGGCCGATATTTTTTCTCATACATAGTTGAGCTCGAGAGTCATGTTCTCGTACTTCTGGTTAAGCGCGTGTATCTGCGCTTGTGTCGTGGGAGCTTGGGGGTCCACATGAGGAAGAGTTTCGGTTGTGGCTAATATCCGTCGGTAGAGGTTGCTGAGGGGTCCTAGCTTCGGTTGCGGCAGAAGAGCTGATCATAACATTCTTTGGTCGCTTTGTCATCGTAAGCGGACTTGGCAACAGGTTAGCAAAAGAACCTAAAGCATGTCAGAGTCGAGATGGTAATTTGCGATAAAGAAACAGATCCGAGTTTTCTCAGTGAAAGAACCAAAATGTTGACGAAAAAATATGTCGTAAACACCCAAGATTCTCAATTTCTTAAGAATTATAGTTTTGCATGGAAAATAAGTGCGGATAGCAGTAAATAACATTATAGATTTATAGTGGTTCGGTCTCATGAGAGGCCTACGTCCACTTTGGAAGAGTCATCGGAAAATTATTAATAACAAAGAGTTACAAGGTTGAGACTATCTCATGACATCCCTTTACGTACATCTATAAGTTTTATAGGTTATATGCAAAATATTAGGAAAAAGTCATTTTTTCCCTTCTTCTTCCTCAAAGCATGGATGACACTAAAGAGACTACTTCGAGCTCTCAAGAGATGTCAAATCACAAAATTCCAATCCCTTAGAAGTGTGAGCTTGAGGGGTATTTATTGTGGAGTGGCTAGGTGGTAGTAGGTAGAAGTGGAGGACCACACCAGAAATCTCGTATCTCCTAGTGCCAACCACTAGAATTTCAGACCCTATAGCACAATTGCCCAGAAACTCGTACCCCTCCCTAGGGTATGAATTTCGTACCCCTTAGGGTACGAAATTCATACCCTATTGTACGAAGAATGTTGGAATGGGAACGGGGGGTCGAGTGTAACACCCCGTAATTTTATAACATTAAAATTCACAAATTAAAGTATACTTAATTTTTAGAAAAGAATTAAGTGAAATGGGTTGTGCAGAGAAATATATATATATTGATATATATATATATATATAAATTAAAAATTAAATAAATAAATATGCGAAAAAGTTCAAAACAAGGAATTGGGAGGGGGAATAACCGAACCGGTCCATTTTTGAGGTCGACCCAAGCCCAGCTGGGTCGACTAGGGGTTAATCCAGGGTGTTTGGCTGTCAACCCGTGGGCCAATTCGCTCAAATGCAGATTTTGCATTTGATTGGTTCTCATGGTTCAGGGTTAATCTAATGGTCCTAAATAACTTCCTACACCTATAAATACATCCTAATGCTAACCCTAAACCTAATTAAAATAGAATAGTTACCGTCATACCATCGCCATGGAAATCAATGGAGCCGCCGCCAACTAAGAAAGAAGAAAAGCAAATTCAATTCTAATTCTCTCAACCCTAAAGCAAAGCAAAACTCTCTCTTTTCTTCTCTAAATTGTGAGTATGATGATCTTAACAAGATTATTATCATTTTAATTAGGTTGAGTTATGAGTGGATTATGAGTAGATGATGTGAATTATCATATATGTTGTTGTAAACCCCTTTTGCTATCATGTATATTGTAAATCCAATGTTATGTGATGATGATATCTTATATGTTGTAAATCATGCTATGATGATGTTATGTATGTTGAAAGTTTCTATGCTAAGTTGTGATGAATCATACATGTTAAAAAGGCCATGATGTTACCATCTATGCTAGTTAGTTCATATTAATTAAATCATCATGTTTGGGTTATGTTGATCTATATGACAAGTCACATATGCAAGTTAGATTGATTAGAAAAGTTATGAACATATACCAAGACATCTATTATGACATCTAGAATTATGCTATGACATATGTGATATCCTATGCTAGTTCACACCATCATTATGTTGCCTAAAAACCCCATATGCAAGTTTATGTATAGATTTGGGCTATGATCATATCATATAAATAGAGACATTTAACAAGTTGACACATTTTGATCCTTAACATGTGTAGTTTATGCAAGTTTCACCCCAATTATGATTAGATTTATTTTAATTGTCTATATGTTGTGATAATTTATCTTTGTGCTAAGTGTTAGACTATACAAGTCTAGCCTATATTATGCGTTGAATAAGCGAACGTATAAACGTGGGGTAGGGGTAATATTAAGGATTTAATATTAAAAAGTTGGGGTGCAATTGATATGATTTTGCATGCAATAAGTGGATGGCCATAATTGAGTCAATTATGGACATCATTAAAAGTTGACTTAATTAATAATTTGAATAGGGAATTGTTAAAACTGGGGTAAAAGATTTTAAGTGTTAATCAATGCTTAGGACACGAGGTTGGACTCGTTTGTGACGTAAACCCGCCCGGACCCGCCCGACAAATCCAGTGGTCACAAATGTCAGCCCAATGTGAGAGGTCCTAGGCCTAAACTAAAGAATAACGGTTGTAAAGACACGAGGTTAGACTCTTTTATGGTGTAAGACTGCCCGGACCCGCCCGGCAAATCCAGCTGCCATAAATGCCAGTCTAATGTGAGAGGTCTTTATGAGGTTATGGCCTGAATGAATTAAGAAATACTTAACCAGATAAACATGTAAGGTGGGACATGGGGGTTAAGTAGGTGCCTTGGGTGGCATGAGGAATCTAGGGGGTGCCCTTAGTGGCATGTAGGGCTGAGCGTTTGGTTGGTTCGGTTTATTCGATGGTGAAATTTGTCGAACCAAACTAAAACCAATAAAAGTAAAAACCAAACCAACCAAATTAATTTTGGTTGGTTCGGTTGGTTATCCGATTAAACCGAACTAAAAATATTTTATACTTTGTGTTTGGAATATTCACTAAAATTTGAAATAAATTATACTTATATGATTAGAATATTATTATTTATGATTTTTATGCTTTCTAGTATTAATTTTGACACATAGATGATGATTAAAATTTACTTAAATAGCTAAACTAACCTAAATATTTATTATAATATTGATAATTTTGAAAATGTAGTAAAAGTTCGGTTAATTTGGTTAAACCGATAACCGAACTTAATATTTTTCTGGTCCGATTACAAACCGATTTAATTTCGAAACCGAACCAAACCGACCAAAATAAATTGGTTTGGTTGGTTTATTTGGTTTAACCGAATAATGTTCACCCCTAGTGGCATGTGAAATACGATTAGTAAGACTTAACCAAACACACATGTAAATGAACATGACTAAGAGGGTTAAGTGGGATATACTAGTGACAAGCTTAGGTGGGTAGCTTGTGGAGGCCCATTTCGACCAGTATCCCAAACGTATCTTTGTGGGCTCGACCCAAGTCGAGGACGGGACACGCATGCTGGGTTTGACTGTAAGAGGCCAAAACGGGGAGCGGTGGCAATGCAAGTCCAACGGGTTTCGTATGCGTGTGTGGACCTGGGCTGGTAGGTAAGACGTTGTTGCATCATGTAGGTATAAGCCGTGCATTCTCAAGTTGTATCAGGTTGCCACTTTAGGGGAGTGATACACCCCACTGTAGGGCCAGCACAAGTATCTACGAGTAGGGAGCCGATCGAAAGTGGGTAGTGGGGTACACCTAGTGGAGATAGGGGCAGACGGCACCTATGTAGTCAGCTAGGGGTACGTAAGGCTATTTATAAAGTTTCTGTGTGAAGCAAGTGGGATCAAACAATAGGGTGACTGGTGTGGTGCAGTGTAGTAATCATTCGTTAGTAATTAGGTGTGCCTTTACCGTTATCTTTAACGTTATCTTAAACGCTATCTTTATCTTCCTAAGAGTTCATAGACATTTACTTGTCTTCTAGCTTATGCCTTAGTCTAGTTATTTTGATAATAGTATTGTTAGAATTATCATACTCGCCAGACTTTATGTCTGACCCCCTCTATTTCTATCCTTTTTCCCCCTCCAGGTCCTCAGGTTGGGCCCAACTCTAGTGGAGTTTGATTGAATTGCTTCATCTCTCTTTGGAAAGCTTGGACCGTTGAAGTAAAGTCCATCTTGTTATCTTTTTACTGGCTATTTATGTAATGGGATTATGTATTTTTTTTTATGAAGATGGATATTGTACTTGGTTATGGTCTATGGTTTTATGATGTAACAAACATGTTTAATTTCCGCTGCAATAAAATGAAGTTTTAGATTTCCAAGTACTATTTATTATCTGTCTTGTTGTAATTTTTCTGTTCTATATTCACTTATAACCTCCATGGAAGTTAATGCATTCCCTTTGTGAGTGACATTAATGGACATGGGGTGTTACATCGAGGCTACTAGGGCCTGTGACTTTCTGGGGTTCAAGGTATTGGTTTGGTGATATCTGGAGGAGCAACGAGGTTCCTGTCGGCATGATCCCTTCTCGGCTCATTTCTCTTACTCCTTGGTGACATTCCAAGTTTAACTTCACGTGATACATTGAATTGAGCATGCCTTGCGTACTTTTAGGAATAGGACCAAAAGGTCGGGTAACATCTTTGGTCTCACAGTCTACATACAAGGTACTATTCGAACGTAGATGATAGTTCTATTCATTTGCAATGTATTCTATTTTTTGAGATATAATTTAAGGCACTGATAACATATGGAAAAGATCGCCCAAATTTATTTTTCATCACTTGGAGTTTTAAAACTAATGGATGTGCAAGTAAATTTAGCATGAGTAATAACAAATATTCAACTCTGTACATACCTTGGAGCACTTGCCTAAACCCCCATTAAACGCCTATGATGTTTGGTGATTAGGTGGGATGGTATATTAATTCCAAGTATTTCCATTTTCATGGATTTGCCATCAAGTTACACATTATTGTATCTTTTCAGCATCTTGCGTTCTTGAAAAGATTGTCTTAGCCATTCCCTTATAAGGAAAGAAAAAAACATACATCCCAAAATTAAAAATCTAAGACAAAAAAGTAGTTCTCAAGTTCACCAAAAAATTATTTAATGCAATACCCTAGATCTTCCACTTCTTTCAAAATGAACTAAGTAATGTTTCGCATTCCTAGCATCTGAAAATAGTTCCTGCGGAAAATAAAAACTACAATTGGTTCGAACATGATCGTATGTACAAGACAGAATCCTTGTATAAAGAATAAGATTGTAGAATCATATGTAGCCTAAGTTGCATGATCAATTTAACAGCATAGGTCATCGTGAACAAATTTGTTAATAAAATAGGTGCTTTTTACAATGAATGGCACTGTATAGGAGAGATTTAAAAAAATTTGAATGATACAATTTTTGCTAATCCTCAACAAGTAGTATAATAGTCAAAAATCAACAATTTTATTGTATTAATTTTAAAACTTAAAATGAAAAATCATTTGTGAAACATGGACAGTTCTAGAAAAAATGAAAACTATGAAACTTGGTTTGGTTTGGATTCCTGAAGCCAAGACCATAGAAAACGACCAAGATTGATGTTCCAACCAAATTAAAACCTTGCTCTTAATAAGCTCTCAAACTAAACCAGGGAGATATTTTTTATAGTTTTAGATGAAAAAATAGAACCAAACAAAGATTGTTGAAACTTCGAGCTCAAACCCAAACCTTATATGATAGCTAAGAAAATATTTTTCTAAAGACAGAATAGTCATGAATCATGACTATCTTTGTATTCACCTCAAATATGCCAACATAGAACCAATATAATGCACAACAACCTACAATGAAGTTTCTAAAAATCCAACAATAAGCAATAATATGATTAAGGGGATGGTAGACGTTGAAACTGAATAAATGTAACGGGTCAAAATTTCCATATCAGCAAAGAATTACTAACCACTTGGAAATATCAATACACCTTTATGTGCTCTTTCCTATTATCTACGAAGTCCAGCCAAATATTAGCAATGGTTTTGTAACAACCCAGATTTTCAGAACCAATTTAAAATTTTTATTTTGGCAATTTTAATGGATTTTGAATATTTAAAATGATTTAGTTTAAATAATAACGACAAAAAAATTATTTTAATCGAAGTTAGAACGAATAAATTTATTTTAATTATAAAACTAGCCTGAAATGGCGCGGTAGTTTGAAAATTCGATTTTAAATTTCAATTGAATGTACAGAATTCAAAATAAATCGGATTTCAGTAAACCCAGAAATATATGAATTTGTTTAATTATATCTTTCTAACGAATGTGAAAATCCAGATTTCATAACGAGAATTGAAAGTTATGTCCAGTTTAAAATTTGAAATAGTCGCTATGGAATTTATACATATTTTATATAATATATAGCCCTTAAAAATAGCCATTTTGCAAACGACCTCCATTTTCGATGAAACCACTTTTATTGGATCTGGAATGTCAAATTATTGTAGATTCCAATTTTTAGAATTAATATGTGAGCTGGTGAGTTTAAACGCGTTTGGTAATTTCAGTTTGAATTTAATCGACTGGAAAGTGACCATTTTTCAAATGGTCTCCAAATTCGATGACATTAGTTTTGTTAGGACCATATCGTCAAAACATGGATAGTTTTATTTTTATGGAATTTTTGGAGTCAGTATGCGGCTTCGGTAAATTAAAATGTACGTTTAAATTCAGTATATATTGATTTATATTTTAATTTTCATGAAAACTGAGCGAAACAGTCGAATTGGCTTACGAAACATATCCCGTTATATCCGGAATGAGGGTATTTAGTTTGAGGCGACAGTCGTTGGGTTTGATTTGGAGTTTGTATCGTTAAACATGTATTTTGAAGTCAAAAGAATTAAATTAAATTAAATATTAAATATATATATCCCATATATTTTATCGACCTTAAACCCCCAATCAAAATCCCGCCGTTGTTCAGCTCCCCTCCCCCAAATCGTGTCGCCCTTCAGCCGCCGCCCTCCAGGCGCTTCGCCACGCACGCCCGGCGACCTCAAGCCACCCCCTCCCCTCCTTCTCCTCTCTCCACCTAAAACCGTCGCCCTATCCCCTTCCACCACTTAAAACTGCCGCTGTAACACCCCGAATTTTAGTTAATACTAAAATTCACTAATTACAGGATAAATAATCTCAGACATAGGAATTGGGGGTAATGGGCTGCGTTATTGCGTTCGTCTCGGAAAAATACGTGAAATAGAGTCCGAGTTTTCGAAAATCGGAGTCCGTATGGACCGGTTATGGCCCAAGGAAGTTTGCAGAAAAATTAGAGCTAAAAAACAGATTTAGGAATTTAAATTTAAATTTAAATTTAGAACCAGCGGGGCCAGGCGGGAGGATTCCCGCCTAAGCATGTCGACAGGGCTGTCGACAGGCCTGTCGACAGGGGTGTCGACATGCCTGTCGACTTGCCTGTCGACATGGCGTGTCGAACCAGGGTGCTTGGGTGCACCAGATCTGGTTTTCTGGCTAGGGCTGGGCTTGGTTTTAGAGGTTTCCTAAATCTAATGGACCTAAATTAATCTAGGGTTAATCTAAGGGCCTAAAACACTCTCTTAATCTATAAATACACCCTAAACCCCCCTTAATCCTTACCAAAAATAGAAATGATGGCCTCATGCCGCCAAATTAAATCCTAAGAGGAGCCTCCACTAATCTAAGAAGGAAGTTTCAAGCTAATCCCTCTCAAATCATTCTCTAATAATCATTATCTTCATAGTTAGCAACTAACTCTACTTCATAAGGTTGCTAATCTTGAGTTTGGTGAGTTTCTATCACTTTAACATCAATTGTTAAAGTAAGTAGATTGGGTGTAATGAGACTTATGGTCTTAAATGCGGATTAGTGAGTTTGAATCATGTATAATGATATGTTACTCTATGTTGTTCTATGTTTATGCATATTTGATAAGTTGGTTTATGCATGCTTAATAAGTTGATTTATGCATGTTTAACAAGTTGATATATGCATGTTTAACAAGTGGATTTATGCATATTTAATAAGTGGAATTATGCATGTTTAGCAAAGTGAATTATGCAAGTTAAGTATATGTTTAAATGCAAGTTGAAAGTGATATGCAAGTTATGCATGCTTATGCAAGTGTATGGATGCTTATGCAAGTCATGTATATGTTTAAATGCAAGATTTATGTGATATGCAAGTTATGCATGCTTATGCGAGTATATGAATGCTTATGCAAGATATGTATATGCTTAAATGACATGATATGCAAGTTATGCAAGTATGTGAATGCTTATGCAAGTATGTGGATGCTTATGCAAGTTATGTGTATGCTTAAATGCATGTTTAACATGATATGCAAGTTATGAGAATGCCTATAAGCAAGTTCAACATGTTATGCAAGATATGTGTATGATAATATGCAAGCTCATATGCAACATGTTATGCAAATCATGTGTATGATAATATGCAAGTTTGGGTTATATGTAGTTGGGTTAATATATGCTCATATATGCAAGTTGACATCCTCTTAACCCATGAAAAAGTTATATGTTAAACCCATGATATTTGTGATGATCTTCCCCTTATTTATGTCATGAAATGAGAACGATTTACGTGGGGAACGATGGGGTTGGTAAATATGTTAATAAATGAATGATTGGGTATGATTAAGCATACCATAAAAATAAATTACCATAAGTGGGAATTTACCTATTGAGTTAGGTCTACCCCATGGGAATTTACATATTGAGTTAGGTCTACCCATGTTATGTAAAACTTGATATTAATTAGGGATAATTAATATGGGGGTGATTAATTAGGTGTAATTAATCGACTAAGACACGAGGTTGGACTCATTTGTAGTGTAAAACTGCCCGGACCCGACCGGCTTAACCAGTTGCTACAAATGTCAGCCCAATGTGAGAGGTCTTAGCCATAAATTAAATACGTGATTAAGGTAAAGACACGAGGTTAGACTCTGTTATGACGTAAGACTGCCCGGATTCTACCGGCTTAACCAGGCGGTCATAACAGCCAGTCTAATGTGGGAGGTCTTTATGGGAGATCACGGTCTTAATTAATTAAGAAACACTTAACGATAATAGCATGTAGTGGGACATGAGGGGTTAAGTGGGTGCCTTGGGTGGCATGAGGAAATTTTGTGGTTGCCTTGGGTGGCATGTGGAATCTAGTGGGTTTCCTTGGGTGGCAATAGAAAATACGATTAGAATACTTAACCAAGTGGAAACATGTAATTAAACATGATTAAAGGGTTAAGTGGGATACACTAGATATTTGACAAGCTTAAGTGGGTAGCTTGTGGGGGCCCATTTCAACCAATATCCCAAACGTATCTTTGTGGGCTCGACCCATGTCGAGTGACGGGACACGCATATTGGGCTTGATTATAAGAGGCCAAAACGGGTTAGCGGTGGCAACGCAAGTCCAACGGGTTTCATATGCGTGTGTGGGCCCGGGCTGGTAGATAAGCCGTTGTTGCATCGTGTAGATATAAAGCCGTGCACCGTAAGTATTGGGTAGCCACTTTAGGGGAGTGATACACCCCACTGTGGGACCAGCACGGGTATCTACGGTAGGGAGCCGATCGCTTGGGGAGTAGTGGGTACACCTAATGAAGATAAAATTTACGTGGGGTGTTACACGTGGTATCAGAGCAAAGGTTACCGGAACAGATAAAATTTTTAGAAAACTACTTTTCTAAAACATTTTTGGAAAATATATTTTCAAAAACATGTCTTTTAAGAGAAAAGTTTTTGAAAGAAAAGCATAATCCCCAATAGCCATATCTATATCCTTCGAATTCTCCGTTTTGAATCTTTCCTTTTTCGTTTCAGCATGGCCGAGAATCTTAATCTTCCGGAAGGTGTGACGGTACCAGTATGGTATAGGAGATTGATGGAGGCTAGGGCCACCACTATGGGTCCAGCAAATGTTCCTCCACCAACCGTAGCACCCGATCTTCCTCCTCCCCCTCCTCCTCGCACGGATACTTTTGCTAAGACTTGCAAGGAATTTAAAGCTATGGGAGGGAAACCTTTTCAAGGATCTGAAACCTTTGTGGAGGCTAGAGATTGGCTTAAGGAGGTGGAAGAGTTGGTAGATATCTTTGAGATGGAAGAAGGGAAGAGAGTCAAGTTGGCTGCTTGGTTAATGAAGGGAGAGGCCTCATTCTGGTGGGAGGTTACTAATGGAGAACGCCCCGTTGACTCTTGGGCGGATTTTAGGCAAAGATTTGTGGCAAAGTTTCTCTCAAGGGCGGAGGAAAACTTGTATATGGAAAGATTCTTGACTCTAAAGCAAGGAAATCTTTCGGTGAAGGAATATGTTAACAAGTTTAATCAATTGGCAAGGTTTGGCCTAGATATGGTGAATACACCGGAGAAGAAGGCTTTGCGGTTCGTGAAAGGCTTGAATGAACCTATGCATGGGTTGGCTATGACTCATATCCCTATGGGGGCCACCTTTGAGAAGCTAGTTGACATGGCACTCATGTATGAGGAAGAGAAGGGTCCTAATGCTAATAAGGCACCCGAGAAGAAGGGAGATCAAAAGAGACCTCAACAACAGCAAAGCAAAGGTGGGAAAGGCAACGGTGGCAAGAGCAAGAAGAAGAAGTGTTTCAATTGTGGGACACCTGGCCACCTAAGCAAGGATTGTCGCAAGAAGAAGAAGACTGGCTGCTTCCACTGTGGCGAAGCAGGGCATTTAGTGAAGGATTGCCCTAAGAAAGGGCAAAGGACGGGATCTACCTCAGGAGGACAGGTGCAAGCTCTTATGGCACCGAGTCAGGCTAGGGGGCAAGTACAAGCTCTCGCGGTTCCACCGATTCAGGAGAGAGGTAGAACTATTTCCGTTGAAAGTCTGGTTTTTCTATTTGACCATCCTGTCCGTACATTGTTTGATTCAGGCGCATCGCATTCGTTTATTTCATCATCATTAGTTGAGTTACTGCACTTAGACACCAGTCTGGTAGATGATCCCTTGGTTGTTTCAAACCCAATTGGGGGCTCCACTTATTTGTCCATGATATGTTTGGGTTTGAAGATTTCTATACTTAGCATTGAGTTTAGATGTGATGCTTTTGTATTGGGCTTCAAGGGCTATGGGTTGATTTTGGGCATGGACTGGTTATCCAGTAATGGTGCCGTTCTTGATTGCGAAAGGAGAGTTGTTAGGCTCATGACCCGCTTGGGTAACACTCTCGAGATTTCTTGTAATCCCATGGACTCTGTTATGCTAAGTTATCTTGAATCGCTTGACGCTTCAGTCGAGAGTTTGCAATCTATGAGAGTGGTCCGGGAATATCCGGATGTGTTTGAGGAGGTGAAGGGCTTACCTCCGAAGCGGGAGATTGACTTCCGAATATATTTGGTGGATAATGCTAAACCGGTATCTTTACCAGTGCGCCACATGGCTCCTCGTGAGAGGAGGGAACTCCATAAGCAAGTAGGGGAGTTGCTTGAGAAGGGGTTCATAAGACGGAGCATATCGGAGTGGGGTGCTCCAGTAGTATTTGCTATGAAGGCGGATGGGTCCCTCAGACTTTGTGTAGACTATAGAGAACTCAACAAGCTCACAAAGAAGAATAGACACCCATTGCCGAGGATAGATGATCTTTTCGATCAGTTGGTTGGCGCTTCAGTATTTTCTCAATTGGACTTGGCCACGGGGTTTCATCAGTTGAGGGTGGCTGAGGATAGCATAGACAAGACTGCCTTTAGAACTCCGGATGGTTTCTATGAGTGGCTGGTGATGCCATTTGGGTTGACGAACGCCCCTGCATACTTTGTTGATTTGATGGGTAGGGTGTTCAGGGAGTTCCTTAATAAATTCGTGGTGGTCTTTGTGGATGATATCTTAGTATTTTCTAAGAATGAAGAAGAGCATGCCCTACATCTTGGGGAAGTGTTGAAGACTCTTTGAGCGCATAGCCTTAAGGCTAAGTTTTCTAAATGTCACTTCTGGAGGAAGGAAGTACGATTCTTGGGGCACGTGGTCTCCAAGGAAGGGATAGCTGTGGATCCCGCGAAGGTGGTATCAATTCAGGATTGGAAGGTTCCGAAGAATGCTACTGAAGTAAGAAGTTTCTTGGGGTTGGCGGGTTATTATAGGAAGTTTATTAAAGACTTCGCGAAGATATCAGCTCCATTAACCCGCTTAACAAAGAAGAATCTTGTTTTTGCATGGGACGTAGATTGTGATGATGCGTTCCGACGGTTAAAGAGAGCTTTAACCACCGCTCCAGTTTTAATGTTGCCAGATGGGAGCAAGCCATTTGTTGTCTATACCGATGCCTGTGGGACAGGACTTGGCGCAGTCTTAATGCAAGAGGGAAGGGTAATAGCCTATGGTGGAAGGCAGTTGAGGGCACATGAGAAAAATTACCCTACCCATGATCTAGAGCTGGCCGCTATTGTTTTTGCGCTTAAGATTTGGCGCCATTATCTTCTTGGTGAGAGGTTCGAGTTGTTCACTGACCATAAATCTTTGAAGTACTTGTTCTCTCAGAAGGATCTAAACTTAAGACAGCAAAGGTGGATGGAGTTCTTAGCATCCTATGACTTCGAGATATCGTATACCCCTGGCAAGGGTAACGTGGTGGCGGACGCCTTGAGCAGGAAGAGGTTGTCCTTGAGTCCATTGTTCGTGGAATGACAAAGCTTGGAATTTATCTCGATGTTTGATTTCAGACCTTCCGTTGACTATGTACCCGTTTTGCTAGCTTCTTTGGAAGTTAGACCTACTCTTTTGGGGCGGATTGGAGAAGCACAGAGGGGCGACCCACAGTTGGTTGAGTTAGTAGAGAAGCTCATGAGGGGGGAGTCGTCCAGCCATTTGAGTAAGTACACCCTAGACGATACGGGGTGCTTGCGTAGAGACGGTAGACTTTGCGTACCGCAAGACGAGGGTTTGAGGAAGGCTATTCTTGATGACGCACACCGTTCTAGGATGACCATTCATCCCGGTGGGGATAAGATGTACCAAGACATGAAGAGGGTTTTCTTCTGGGCCGGTATGAAGAAAGATGTGGCCGAGTATGTCGCTCGATGTTTGGTGTGCCAGCAAGTGAAGGCGGAGCAAAGGAAACCAGGTGGGTTGCTTCACCCATTGGAGGTTCCGCAATGGAAGTGGGATAGCGTCTCGATGGATTTTATTGACGGGTTACCCAGGTCGAGGAAGGGTAATATAGGAATTTGGGTGGTGGTAGATAGACTTACTAAGAGCGCCCATTTCATACCTGTGAAGAGCAAGAGGACCGCTCCATGGCTAGCTTCTGTATATCTTCGAGAGATAGTTCGATTGCATGGGGTACCCTCTAGCATAGTGAGTGATCGAGATCCTATCTTCACTAGCGAGTTCTGGAGAAGTTTGCAAGAAGCAGTAGGGACTCAATTGTGTCTGAGCACCGCATATCATCCTCAGACAGACGGCCAGACTGAGAGGGTGAATCGTGTTCTAGAAGACCTTTTGAGGCTTTGTATCTTAGATTTTGGAGGTACATGGGAAGAGCATCTTCCATTGGTGGAGTTCGCATATAATAACAGCTTTCAGTCCAGTATTGGTATGGCTCCTTTCGAAGCTCTCTATGGAAGGCCTTGTCGATCACCTACATGTTGGTGGGAATCTACGGATAAGATCTTGCTTGGGCCCGATATGGTTAGGGAGACTTCTGAGAGGATTGACTTGATTCGAAGAAGGATGAAAACAGCACAGGATAGGCAAAAATCTTATGCGGACAAGAGAAGGACGGATCTTGAGTTTGAGGTTGGGGATATGGTTTTTGTTAAGGTATCTCCGTTGAGAAATGTTGTTCGCTTCGGATCCGTTGGGAAGTTAGCACTAAGGTTTGTTGGGCCGTTTCCTATCAAGGAAAGGATTGGACGGATGGCGTATAGGGTGGAGTTGCCCGACAGACTTAGTGGTGTTCATGATGTATTCCATGTATCACATCTGAGGAAGTGCTTACATGAGACCGTAGAGGTGGTAGAGCCGAGCTTGCTTAGAGATGTAGAGGTTGAGCGTGATGCGACGATTCGACGAGCTCCTATTCGCATCCTTGGGTCAGAGACTAGGAAATTGAGGAATCGAGAGGTTCAACTAGTCAAAGTGCAATGGGGAGAAGATGAGAGCAACGCGACTTGGGAAACGGAAGCGAAGATGCGTTCATTGTACCCATTTCTTTTTGAGGGTATGTCTTTACTTTCTCCTTTATCGCTTGTCTAGTACTTATCTTATCTTTGGTATGTCCTCTCGTTAGTACCTTTGACCTTTAGATAGGGTAAACCTATGGTTGAAACATGTGTTTGAGACATGTTATGGTTGATTGATGCAAGTGGATGCAAGTGTTTGCTAGTGGTTGCTCGTGGATGCATATACACACACTCTAGGCACTAGATCGGCTCAGTCACTTCATATTGCATATTGCATAAAATTGTGTGTAGGAAAATATATTTATGGATGTATAATGGTTGTGTTATCACATGGATGATGCATTTTGGTGTATGATTGTGCACTCATGTAGATATTGTATGTGTCGATAGGGTTTTCTCGCATACATAATGGATGCATGGCACTATCATGGTTTGCATATGTTCATACATTAGATAGGGAACATATACACACACCGTTTGCATATGCTCATACATCATTAGAAACTGTTTAAGGACAATGGATGCCCGTGGTTGATGATTTGAGTAGATGGTTGTTTGGATGGTAGGATATGCATTCTCCCTAGCTTAGAGATTTCGGGGACGAAATCCCTTAAGGAGGGGAGAATGTAACACCCCGAATTTTAGTTAATACTAAAATTCACTAATTACAGGATAAATAATCTCAGACATAGGAATTGGGGGTAATGGGATGCGTTATTGCGTTCGTCTCGGAAAAATACGCGAAATAGAGTCCGAGTTTTCGAAAATCGGAGTCCGTATGGCCCGGTTATGGCCCAAGGAAGTTTGCAGAAAAATTAGAGCTAAAAAACAGATTTAGGAATTTAAATTTAAATTTAGAACCAGCGGGGCCAGGCGGGAGGATTCCCGCCTAAGCATGTCGACAGGGCTGTCGACAGGCCTGTCGACAGGGGTGTCGACATGCCTGTCGACTTGCCTGTCGACATGGCGTGTCGAACCAGGGTGCTTGGGTGCACCAGATCAGGTTTTCTGGCTAGGGCTGGGCTTGGTTCTAGAGGTTTCCTAAATCTAATGGACCTAAATTAATCTAGGGTTAATCTAAGGGCCTAAAACACTCTCTTAATCTATAAATACACCCTAAACCCCCCTTAATCCTTACCAAAAATAGAAATGATGGCCTCATGCCGCCAAATTAAATCCTAAGAGGAGCCTCCACTAATCTAAGAAGGATGTTTCAAGCTAATCCCTCTCAAATCATTCTCTAATCATCATTATCTTCATAGTTAGCAACTAACTCTACTTCATAAGGTTGCTAATCTTGAGTTTGGTGAGTTTCTATCACTTTAACATCAATTGTTAAAGTAAGTAGATAGGGTGTAATGAGACTTATGGTCTTAAATGCGGATTAGTGAGTTTGAATCATGTATAATGATATGTTACTCTATGTTGTTCTATGTTTATGCATATTTGATAAGTTGGTTTATGCATGCTTAATAAGTTGATTTATGCATGTTTAACAAGTTGATATATGCATGTTTAACAAGTGGATTTATGCATATTTAATAAGTGGAATTATGCATGTTTAGCAAAGTGAGTTATGCAAGTTAAGTATATGTTTAAATGCAAGTTGAAAGTGATATGCAAGTTATGCATGCTTATGCAAGTGTATGGATTCTTATGCAAGTCATGTATATGTTTAAATGCAAGATTTATGTGATATGCAAGTTATGCATGCTTATGCGAGTATATGAATGCTTATGCAAGATATGTATATGCTTAAATGACATGATATGCAAGTTATGCAAGTATGTGAATGCTTATGCAAGTATGTGGATGCTTATGCAAGTATGTGAATGCTTATGCAAGTTATGTGTATGCTTAAATGCATGTTTAACATGTTATGCAAGTTATGAGAATGCCTATATGCAAGTTCAACATGTTATGCAAGATATGTGTATGATAATATGCAAGCTCATATGCAACATGTTATGCAAATCATGTGTATGATAATATGCAAGTTTGGGTTATATGTAGTTGGGTTAATATATGCTCATATATGCAAGTTGACATCCTCTTAACCCATGACAAAGTTATATGTTAAACCCATGATATTTGTGATGATCTTCCCCTTATTTATGTCATGAAATGAGAACGATTTACGTGGGGAACGATGGTGTTGGTAAATATGTTAATAAATGAATGATTGGGTATGATTAAGCATACCATAAAAATAAATTACCATAAGTGGGAATTTACCTATTGAGTTAGGTCTACCCCATGGGAATTTACCTATTGAGTTAGGTCTACCCATGTTATGGAAAACTTGATATTAATTAGGGATAATTAATATGGGGGTGATTAATTAGGTGTAATTAATCGACTAAGACACGAGGTTGGACTCATTTGTAGTGTAAAACTGCCCGGACCCGACCGGCTTAACCAGTTGCTACAAATGTCAGCCCAATGTGAGAGGTCTTAGCCATAAATTAAATACGTGATTAAGGTAAAGACACGAGGTTAGACTCTGTTATGACGTAAGACTGCCCGGATTCTACCGGCTTAACCAGGCGGTCATAACAGCCAGTCTAATGTGGGAGGTCTTTATGGGAGATCACGGTCTTAATTAATTAAGAAACACTTAACCATAATAGCATGTAGTGGGACATGAGGGGTTAAGTGGGTGCCTTGGGTGGCATGAGGAAATTTTGTGGTTGCCTTGGGTGGCATGTGGAATCTAGTGGGTTGCCTTGGGTGGCAATAGAAAATACGATTAGAATACTTAACCAAGTGGAAACATGTAATTAAACATGATTAAAGGGTTAAGTGGGATACACTAGATATTTGACAAGCTTAAGTGGGTAGCTTGTGGGGGCCCATTTCAACCAATATCCCAAACATATCTTTGTGGGCTCGACCCATGTCGAGTGACGGGACACGCATATTGGGCTTGATTATAAGAGGCCAAAACGGGTTAGCGGTGGCAACGCAAGTCCAACGGGTTTCATATGCGTGTGTGGGCCCGGGCTGGTAGATAAGCCGTTGTTGCATCGTGTAGATATAAAGCCGTGCACCGTAAGTATTGGGTAGCCACTTTAGGGGAGTGATACACCCCACTGTGGGACCAGCACGGGTATCTACGGTAGGGAGCCGATCGCTTGGGGAGTAGTGGGTACACCTAATGAAGATAGGGGCAGACGGCACCTATGTAGGGGTACACGAAACTACTGGGTAAGAATTACTGGGTACACCTAGTGGAGATAGGGGCAGACGGCACCTATGTAGTGGGCTAGGGTAACATGAAACTACTGGGGAAATTTTCTAAGTCCTTGGAAGGGATCAACTTTTAAGTAGGAATGACTGGTGTGGTGCAGTTAGTAATTATCCTTGGGTGGGTAGATGCGTCCTGACGGTTATCTTAGTTTATCCTAAGTCTACCAGGCTGCTTAGTGTAGCCATTCATCCCCAGATATTACCGTAGGTCAAGTTTATGTCTTCTCTGGTTACTTTAATGATTGTATTGTTAAAGTTATAGGACTCACTCAGACTTATGTCTGACCCCGTTGTTTTTATCTTTTTCCCAACCCTCAGGTCCTACGGTGGATCCTAGCGGTAGTAGAGCTTGATCGGATTGCTGTTCCAGTCTTTAGGAGCTTGGGTAGATGTAAAGCTCCAGTTATCCAGTTATCTTTTCTTTTGTTCAGGCTATTGTATGAGAGAGTGGGATTATGTACTTCTTTATTTTGATGGATATTGTACTTGACTTTTACCGTGGTTTTATGATGTAACCAGACATGTTTATTTCCGCTGTTATGAGATGATGTTTTAAAATTTCAAGTACTATTTATATCTGTCTTGTTGTAATTTTTCTGTTCTATATTCACTAAAATACTCCACCGATGCTATGGCATTCCCTTTGTGAGTGACCCTAGCGGGCGTGGGGTGTTACAGCCGCTCAGGCCACATCCCTGCCACCGCCAGCCACAATCACCACCCCCCCGACCACCACGACCCCACGTCACCTTCCTTCAACCACAACCCTGACCAGTGGGAACCCCACTCTCCAAAAACCCCAATTTTTTATTTTTTAGTTTTGCAAATAACACCCCGAACCGTTTTAGCCAATATCTTCCAAACTGAATGCTTCTAGTCAAAACCCCACAATGCCAAAATCGAAGCGCACGATTTTCTCTTCGATTTGGCTATATGAAAGTCATACTTTGGATTGCGGAGTTGATTAGTAAACGCGTCCAAAGTCAATAGTCCAAATTGTGTCTTTTCGCTATTTCTGGCGAAATGGACTAATTTCGAAAGAAAGGCCACTAGGCGAAAGTCGTTCGAAATGGCGCGTTTAGGCTAAAAAAAAGGTATGAAGGTTGGAGCTTGTTTGCAAATTTTGGGATCAAAACAGCGAATCAGAACTTCAGAAAAGCATGACGGAGTGGACCCAAAGTGAGAACTCCTCACTTAATTTATTTTACAGTTAAATATGTACTAGGATGTAGATGGGGCTTAGAAGCCCCTGACACTATTTATTGTACATACCATGTTTGTTGTTTGGATTGTATAAGGAAAATTGACTATTTATGATTATGAATTGTATTGTGGTTTCAGATTTGATTGGATTGATTGTGTATGGCGCGAGCCAAGATCAGGAGAGAAGTAATGCTAGACATTACTACGGTTTTAATATCGCGCCGTTATAATGCCGAAATTTTCTGAAATAGATGTTTATTCATTAAAAATATAATTTATAATGTGTATATGAGTTGTATAAAATATTCAGGTGTTGAATAAAATGTTTGAACAATAAAAATATTATTTTTATCGAATGTATGGACTATTAAAAATATTCATGTGTTGAAATAAATATCTTATCGTTAAAAATATAATTTTTAACGTATATGTGAATGGCATAAAATTCTCCTGAAATGACAATAAATATTCATTTACAAATTGGACGATTTGTTTATGCACACCAATTTGACTGATGTTGATTGGGACGATAAATTTTACACATAGCCCAACTGCACAAATAAAATCTGCATTTGTTGATTGAAACCCCACACAGGTATTGGGATGATATTTGACGTACACTAATCCCAATTGTTTAGTTGTATGTCAATCGATAGGTTGAAGACTGTTGTAAGTGTTAATTATTTATATTTAACGCTTATGCAGTTGTGTAATGCACTCTGGATGATGGTTGATTATTTATCATGGTTGTTGTGTACATGTGTTGTATGAAATCCGTATAAATAAATTATATGGAAATTGATTGGGTCTGATTCCAATTCAAAAGGAACGAAGATTTTAAAATAATATTCAGTAAAGGATTAAAATATGATTTTGATGTCTGATTTTGGATAGACACGAGATGAAGCCGTGTTAATTAAATATGCGCCACTTTGACGTGAATAATATTTATATCGATTTTATTCAGTTTTATAATGAATATCGAAAAGTAAATGATTTCAAAATCAGATATTTTGAAAATATTATCATTTAAATATTAGAATGATAATGAGTATTAAATTTTGATTTAAAATTTAAAATGAAGTTAGGATCGTTTTAAAACGAATTTATAAACAATTTATAAAATACAATTAAATGGAAATCAACAATATATATAATATATATTATATATTATATATTTAATGGCCTGAATAGAATGCGCTGCACCGCGACCATTCGTGAATTTCGACCATTGACTTCGAATTGACATTACAGGAGATCAGACCGTCGGATTCTCCAAAAACCAGAACAATAGGGTTCGTATCAAAAAGATCTTTCCAAAGAATATAAGAGATTTGAAATCTAACGGTTGGATTTGGAAATCAACTGAAAGGGCCTTGATAAAATTATTAGAAATATTAATAATTTTTGTAAAATCCTAATAGATGATTTGGAAAGAATTTGGATGAAAAATTCCACGTTTGTAAAGATAAAAATATATTTTTATCAAAATGAACTAGTTATTAACTAGAATAATAATCCAATATTTTTAAAGGAATTGAAATGGTTTTAATATAACCAGAAATATCCAACAAACAAATTGGAATGGATTTGGAATGGAAATTATCTTCGGAATATTTCGATATTGGATTCCGTGATTATATGGATATTGTTATGGAAATTTGGAAGATATATTTATATCGTTATTTCCAATACGATATTTGTTGGTTTTAGAATTTGATGTTGAATATAAGCCGATATAATTTCTATTCAGAGCTTTGTATTTAATATCAAATGGGATTTTGGGTTTGTCTTGAATGATTTCTTCAGTAACACTGTTCTTAAACCCAGTAGAGAAAATAATTAATCTTTTAATGAAGATTTAGAGAAGTTTACCAATTAATTAATATTTAATTGGAATTGAATTAAGAATTAGATTTTGGGTTTATCGTGAACGGTGTTTTTAACAACACTTGTTCTTTAACCCGATTAACACCGAAGTTAAGATTTGGAATTTATAAATCTTTATTCTAAGGTTTAATGGAATTTTCCAAATTAAAGTTTTCCAATTTAATAAAATAAACTAGGATTGAATGGAATTCGATTTGGTAATAATCGAAGTGAGCTTCTATAGAGGAAGACTATTAATATATATGGAATTTAAAAGGCTTTATCGTTATTCCATTTATATTTTTAGTCGGATACGGAAATTGATATTGATTATATATATATTGATCTGTTTTCCGTGAAGAGTCCATAGTTAATGGAATGAGATTTTGAGTTTATCGTGAACTGCGTTTTAAATGATATTGGTTCCTCAACCCAGTTAAAGATAGGATTACATGTCTAGAATTGTATTTTGAACTGTATTGTTGATCTCTGCTAAATATATATCTGTTTAGTGGTGGAGAATTTATTCTCTTGCTTAACACCCTTCTATAAGACGTACGAGCTTAGAGATTATATATCGGCAGAAATTAATGGTACGGTGTTGACTGTCGATGTGGCATGTTTGATTTACCAAAGTTAAATAATCATTAATATTGATTTTTGGGAAGATTAAAACTAAGTGGAGCCTTAACGAATCTTTAATTAGATTGGAATGTTAATGTGATTATTTAAATTATCAAATTTGGGAAATGATCGAGAATGGAGTACCACCAGTTTTACTCCAAGCGATAGTTAAGTCTTTAATTAATTTTGAACGTGAAATGGTAATTAAATTTACTGATAACACCGTGGTATTAGATACGGAGTATTACTAGTTTTTCTCCATAGGATGAATAGGTTGGGATTGGGATAATAAAAGAAATGATTACTTCGCTATGGTTTGATAATCCCGACTAGTTTGGATAAATATTAATTTGGTTTAAATTGATATCCAAAGGAAGATTAAAGAATGAATTTAAAGAGTTATCTTTGATAAAATTAATGGGAACCTCTCCCAAAGGATATGAATATTTTAATTAAAGAATATTCAGAATTGGAATGAGGCGTATGTTGTGTTTTTATAGTACTTGATTATAAAATACGTGAATTATTCGGAAAGGCCAGGTTTATACCCATTCTAAATAATTGATTCGATGACAAGTCGACGATGAAGATGGTGGTTGAAGACCAGAGGTCTTCACATCATTTGGATGATTACTGATGTCTTGATTGGGATGTATACCCACGACAAGGTAATAAGTGGTGATTTTCTAGACGTACTTAGAGATCGACTGGATATCCGAGGACCTCTCTCTTTTATTGGACATATGGGACGAGGAATAAGGTGCCTCCGGTTTCGTTCAGACCTAGAACGAACTAGTAAATGGATGTGTGTCTGACATTGGATTTTGTTCTATGTTAATTGATCTCTATTAAATATATATCTGTTCCGTAGCGGAGAATTTATTCTCTTGCTTAACACCCTTCTCTGAGACGTACGAGCTTAGAGGTTATATATTGATTGACATCAGTTACATGGTGTGAATTGCCTGTATGGCATGCTGAGATGCAAATGATCAAGGCTTTTGTTGAAAAGCAGAGTCATGTGGTTGATAATCAAAGCACGACTTTGAATAGCATAGCTTTGTGTATAGCATTAATTCGCGAGCCTCACACCTCTGTATGAGTCAAAAAAGAGATCATGACTGCAGGGAGTGCACGACATTTCCTTCTAGCTATGGGTGGTGTCATGGTATGGAGCCCAAACATTTATTATATTTTTACCAATGTGGATGATGGATGACGAGGTGCCTCGGATATATCAGTTACTACGGAGCCGATGGATAGGTCCGATAGGACCGAGAAACATGTGTTTAGGAATAACCAATCCACTAACGTTAGTGTGGACCATCCCTGAAGATCCAAGGGTTCACTGTGGGGGATCCTG
Source organism: Allium sativum (assembly GCA_030737875.1). NCBI lineage: Eukaryota > Viridiplantae > Streptophyta > Magnoliopsida > Asparagales > Amaryllidaceae > Allium > Allium sativum. Next base: position 725,466,891 of record CM060909.1, read on the forward strand.
AGGCATTTTCTATAGTGTCTCGAATCGGTGAGGAGTCATCCCTGGCCTCGACTCATGAAGGAAATCCAATTTCCAATATGTGACTTTTCAGTTTTGACTGTAGAGCCTAGTATTGCGACATGATATATGGTACCCATGCCATCTATAATTGATAAATTTATATTTGAAGTTTTTTTTATACATTATGCTCTTATACTAGTGTCAAATGATTTGTTTTAAACCTACCAAGCATGTTTGGCTATTATAAGGCAAAACTCTGACTCCAGCTTGCGTTTTGTTGTGTGATGGTACCTGAGTCTTATAATAGCTTCATTTTTCCAAAAAGCATTGCGTTGTTTGTTTTATGCACTGGTATTCTTGGGAGAAAACCCATTCCGTGTTATATGGCGTAGTCCCTTGATTTACTTTATTTTTAAAGTAAGATTTAATAACTGTGTTAGTTCTCACTTCAGTCCCATGACTGATTTGGAGTTTATTGTTTTAATCTAAACTCTAGGTGCCCCTATTTTCCACACGGGCAGCTAGTAGTTTTGGTTTTGCAGATATTATGTTCACAGGATTCTGGATTAATAGCTGAAGCTATATTCAGAAAGTTCTGTATTTGTGTATTTCTTTCAGTTGTGTTATGTATTATTTTTCCACTGCTTAATAATTTAATCTCTGATATTTTTGTGTTGTATATTATTTATTCCTACTCTGTTATTTTCTTGTACTCTGATGAAATTGTTGTAATAAGCAATGAAATGTTCTTCGGTTTGTGTTCCGACTTGTCGTGTTCTCAACTCAATCCGCTGTTTCTCGTCTCTTCGGAGATCGGGGGATTTAGGGTCATTATGCGTTTCAACATATTTTAGTTTCCTAAGTTATTATTTATTATTTTATCGACAAGTCAGCAAATCTCCAATCAACATAGGGGATGTTGTAAAAGTAACACTTGAAACAACCAAATTTGGGTTTAAATAATTTTATGCTATAAATGACAGGTCACTTATCTCTCAATATAATAAACCAACATGCCACCTATCTCTCAACCAATGGCTCTTCCCTATCAGTCTACTATGTTTACTATTAAATTGCCATTTAATCAACTATCTGCCATCCCCAATTTATATTACCATTTAAATTCACTTGTTAGAATCACTTGACAACTAAAGGTTGAATATCACCGATTATAATGTTAGAACAATGCTGGCTTTCAATGTGTATTTTTTGTAGACTTATATTTTATATCCAATAGTTAATGATTCGAACATGGTGCTACACTACAACTCTAAATTTACTGTAAACCATTTTATTTTCTTGTTATACATATGAAAAATTATCAATACACGCAACCACATAAAACTTGTTTTACACATACAATTATTATTTTGAAATCAAACCAAAGGAGCATATGCATGCAACTACTTCCAAATTTTACCACGGAGAAACCATCAGTGAACAAGACAATTGATATATTGCTTATGTTCATAATTGCATGTCAAGTATATCACATATATAATGTATGTTCAACTTGAAACATAATCAAGATGACTATCTATGATATTTAATTGATATGAATAGAATTAGAATTGTTGTGAAACTAAATGTATAATTTTAGTTATTTTCAAAGTTGTCCTCCACTTAATTAGTAAATACATTGGGCCATATAATGATATAATGATCCAATCTGTAGATCATATGTCAATTACTAAATGAAATGCATACTGGATATGCACTACAAACAAAATGCATTGTATTTAAAACATAAATGTCTATTATACTAAGAATTACTTACTGCAATTGTGCATGCACCAAGATAAGGCTTCTCCCTATAATCCCCTCCAATAACTAATAAAATGAAGGCTACAGCATACTAGTGAAAGTAGCAAAAAAGTAGCCAATGCTAAACCTATAAATAAATAACAAAAAGGCTCATCTACAGGGTTTCAATTAAAAATAAAACAAAAAGTATGTTAATAAAGAATGGCTATTTTATTTTGTTGCTATCATCATAAGCCCATTAGAGTCTCAATATATTGACAACTTAGAGTTCTAAAAAGTTCTTATCGCTGCTACAAGGACATAGAGTGGAGGTAAAAAATCCTTCATGCATAATGAAACAAAAGGACTATTTTTCAACATTAAATTCTAAAAAATATTTCCAAATGTAACAACCCGAAAATTAATATAACAAATTAATTAAAAGATTAATAAAGTAAATATTAATCAAAAACCTATTAGGAAATGGGAAAAGGGGGTTGCTACATTGAGTCCATTATGAAATTCCAGCTTAGATATTTGGTTCGTTAAAATCAGACTTAAAATGAAGAAAATATAAAAGAAACAAGTTTGGAATACGAATTTTAAAATATAGCAATATGTGAATAAAACAAAATTAATATTCAATGCAAATCATGTAAGTTAGGGCGACCCAACAGGCCGACCAGGGGGTTGACCCAAACCCTAAGTGGGTTGACCCAAGGGATCGACCCACTTAGTTTATGGGTCGACACAACCTGGGTAGCATGCACAACCTGCGCGCACATCATCGGTCGGGTTTTGCTGGCTCTTGGGTGCATTCTTCTAGAGAGTTCTGAGATATGATGGCATAAAATCTTAACCTAAAATCTAACACATGGCCTAGCTCTATTATAAATAGCCTTCAAAACTTAATACAAATCTCACTACTTCATTTCTCTACTTACCTCTCAAATAACCCTCTTCTCAGATAAAATTCTAATGGAGTATTGAGGCTTGGTTCTGCATATATTTTTGGTGGATATTCATAGATAGTCTCTACAGGGGCTTCATTTGGATTGCTTAGAATTTGTGGATATATTTCATTAATTGCAAGATTCAATACAAATTAAGGTTTCTTCTTGATAGTATAATAAGTTATCAATTCCTTTTGATTTCTATTCTCTTTTCATTATGTAATCTATCTAAATTTGAATCTACTTCTATCTTCCTTCTTTTTATTTTCAGTAAATATGTTACTGTAGTTTTATTCGGTTCAACTATTCCTCTTGTTCTTCGTATGTAATTTTATTACATTTCTGTATCCGCCCTATTTTATTTCAGATCTACTCTTGTTTATCTGAGCCTAGGCCATTTTCCTTTTTATTTTTGAAGTTTAGTTTAGGCCTTTTTGAGCCTAAACTTTTTATTCTTTCTTATTTATGCGAAAACTGGGTTAAAACATGGAATTTGACAATAGTGACACAATTGGAGAAAAATAAGAAATATGTATAAAATGATAAACTGGGATTATTTGAAATTGTGCAATAAAAGGTAAATTTAAGTGTAACTTTGATAACTGAATAAATGACATTTATATAGATGCAAATACGGAGGTTGGGTTGTATAATTGAACTAAATAAAAGAGATGTTTATAGATAACCTATAAATTAACTTGTACATGCAACTAATAAAACGACAAAAAAGTTACATAAAGGAAGGTAGGATTGTTAATAAACTTAAAATTGATGTTATGTTTAATTAAATAAATCAATAAATTGGTTTATTTGGTCCGTTCTGGCAGCGACGACTGCTTAGGGAAATTTAGAGGCTCGTAGTATTGATTCGTTCCGACGTGAGAGTAGACTAACTAGGGAAAATAAGAGAACAATTAAAATAAATAATTTTAGTGACCTAGATGTTTGTTTACAATACTATGGGGATCTAGGGTAGCTAGGTGGTCAACATTAATTCTATGGGGACCTTCGCACTAGCAAATCAAATTAGGGACTAAGTCTTGAGGGTGACTTATTACGAATTACATATTTTTTGTTAGGGATCCATATCAGTTGGTATTTCTTTTTATCACACTACACTGAGGTCACACGAGGAGGCGAATGCATTCTTATACTATACTGGGTAGTAAAAGGTGCAAATGTGGTGAGTACAGGCGTGATCCGGTGGGGCGATGAGCGTGCATTGCGCCAATTAGGGCAGATAAGACGTTGTGATGCTAATGATATTCAATATGTCCTTAGAGATTGTGGGCCGGGTCTTATAAACCTGGGGCCGTAGTCGGCATAAGTTATCACAACTGTGGTTTAGGAGTCAATGGGTAGAATTGGGTTATATTCTAATTTATGAATTGTAGAAATTGATGCAGAAATCAAATGACTTGACAATCAGCTATCTTGTAGAAGTATATTCTTATTTTCATTTATTTATGTTGAACATCAATTTATTGTCCTGTCTAGATTTCCTCTTTTATCACTCATGCTAGTAATTGCTGAACTCACCAGACTTTATGTCGTACTAGTTTAGTTTTCTCTTCTTCCTTCCTTTCTCCATAAGTTCTCAAGGTGGAGGATCTAGCACATGAGAGAGCTTTGACCCAACTCAGTACTTTGGATATTATCATATGTTGTTCTTTGTGCTTACATGTACCTTCCCACGTTTATTTATTTCTTGTACTTGATGTTAAGAAGGATACTTTTCATTTTGGTACTCCGATTTTTTCTATTGTTTATGAGACAACTATGTTTGATTTATGCTGTAATGGCACTCCTTATTTTTAAATGAAAATTTAAATTCCACTTTGTTTATCTATGCTGTCTTGTGAATTTTAGTCTCCGTGATGTTATTTTATACCTACACGCTTCACAATTCTGAATGAAATCCTCATATAGATCTCGTTAAGAAATGTGGGTATTACATCAAATTCTATATCAATTATATATTATACAATTTCCAAGGGGTCACTTGCCAATATCAGTTTTGCTTATATAACATAAGAAGATAATAAGAAAAATATTCCTTTTAGATTTAACTATGCACGGGTACAATTGAAATTGATAGAAACATTAATTAATGGCATCCCTCTCTCTTTGTTTTTACTGAAAAGACGAGCAGGATCGAGTAATATGGAAATACGTGTAGTATACTGAATGCGGAAGTAGATTATATACTAGCTTTGAAATATGCAAGTAAATATTTAATGAGATAAATACTTAGAGATGATATCACAGATAAGCAATATAAAAGCTGTAATAATGTAAAGACACCTGGATTTTTTTATACTGGTTCAGAGCATTGGCCTATGTCTAGTCCTAGACTCCTTCTGGAATTTTAACTCATCAACACCCTCACTTAACCCAGAGTATAACGACCCACTTTTTAGTACAATTTAAGCCGACATTTACCAAACCATGTCAACTCAAACTATAAAGAAAAGCAGATAGTTATTAGAATGAAATCAGAGGGTAAGATAAGAAAGAAATATTAGAATAGAAGATGAAAAAAGACATCAGAAACAGAGTCTCACATCACAATGGAACAAAATATAATATAGAAATAAATTTAAACTGAGAGCTTGAAATAAAACTTACAATCATCAGAGTACATCACACATCTGGACAGTTATAATAAACTGTCCTCATATACAACACACAGCGGAATAACAATCATATATCATACGCCTGGACTTCCCCAGCTTGTCTCTTCACAACATCCGATAATCTAAACCTGTACAACCCAGTCTAACTCGAACATTACAAACGCCGGATCTGTCTGATGAACCAGAGTGAGAAAACACACTAAATTTAAAGGTATCATACAACTTTATTTTAAAGTCAAAATCTTTTCGAAAGAAAATAATAATCGTAAGACCAGATCCACACATAAATACAGACAGTTTTTACCTTATGATAATCCAAAACATTTTTTTGAAATCGATATCTTTTCTGATATTATAATAGTGTCTAAATACAAATAAATATCAATTTAGCAGAACGCTTGCATCTCATGCTCTACATATATAGTATATAATAAAAACCTCGGGCTCTTATTGGAGAATGGATTCCATGAGATCACCTTCCCGACAATGTACCTATGGAGATGAATATATTGGGGTTCAACAAGAACATCTTGCAATCCAGGCTAAACATGACTAGCCCCTCACTTCTCTTGATAGTACCGAGTATATCATTACCGCGGTTGGGGGCCAATCAACCGAACCTATAGCATACATACAAAAATAAAAAGGGACAATCGAAGGTATTTTATTTCTCCAGATCAGGTAATGATATACTCTTTTGATGGGTGCGACCCACATAGCCATGCGACTTATCCAATTTTGTGCCATTTCCCGTTTGATGAGGCTTGAGGTCATACTTTCTTTTTAGAACATTTGGCCACCATTCACTTTGAATGTCACATCGTCAGATCCATCAGAAATCACTAATTGATTTCAACAAAAATACTCTAGTTCTTAAGAGAAAGGCCTTTCTCCGCCACAACTGTGGCACATTTGAGGACATCAACGTACGTGATCCCTTTGGAAATACTCCATCCGACATCCATCCATACAAGTCATCCAAGAACAGGATGAACTGAAGGTACCCTCCTACTACATCCTAGGTTTCACCCTCTAGATCAGTTGCGAGTAGTCCTTGCAATCTGTAGACTCCAACTACAGTAGAATCACGACATATCTCTAGCCGCTAAACTAGAGATTTTAGGTAGTTCCTCCGCTTTATGAAGATCCACGGTCTTCAATATTCCATCTTCAATCTTTATACTTTCGTATTTGCTGGTTCAGAATGGTTTTTGAATACAAATTCGATCCCGGTCTTTTCGCACCAACAACGCCTTTGGTAGATTTGATAGTCGGTTATTTAACTATCAAAATTAACATTTTTTCAATTATAAAAATAAAATGAGTTTACTGGTTTAGTATTCAACATCACTTGGCCTCTTTAATTAAAAATAATTAATAAATAGTTAATTAAAACTTCTAAATCTTTCAATATTTTAGAATACGGTATTTACTTCTTATTTAAATACACTAATGTTCTCAAAATCATTTCATTATAATACATAGAAAAATATCTTACAACTATATTCAAATTCCCCTTTAACTCTCTTTTCAAACATTTGCTCCATCATTATTCATTTTCTTTAATTGGTAAAATTAATTCAAATTATCACTCGTAAAACAACATTACAAAATTCCTTTTGCTTTATTACTTGGAAACAATAACCCAGGCTTATTCTTATATAATAAATTTCACACTTAATGAGACGACCCCAAACCCCGTACTGACGGTGGCAAGGGTAATCCTTGGAATATAACACATAAACAGATAATAGCAGAACATAAATAAATAAATACATCAGATAATGCACAATAGAATATACTGGATAAACGTATCATCAGAGTTACACAGTATACAGGATCATACTTAGTATAAATACAGTTCAGCTATACATAAATGTCTACAGCGGAAAACAAACATAATGTACAATAGGAGCTGAACAACATAAAAAGAGATAAATAATAGAATCCATCTTCAGCTCCAGCTATCCAGAAAGAGCCAGCTAAACCTGAATACAAGGCTGCCCGTGAAGAAAAAGGGGCACCCGAGTTTGAAAGTGAAACAAACTATGAGTCAGTCATGGGACTGGTAAGAGAAATCTACTCAACACATTTTTAATATGGCAAATCACAGGACCACGCCACTTTCGTGGAACGGGTTTACTCCATTGGATTGCCAGTGCTTTAAAACAAATCATTCTTTCAAATATTGCAATGCTTTTTATAAAAATGAAGCCATTATAAGACTCAGTTCCCATCACACAATGCAACGCAAACCGGAGGATTGAGTTTTTACCTTATAATGACCAAGATATGCTTGATACGAATAAAACAAAAGCATTTGATATTATTACTAGTGTTTATAGGTTTCGAAAACAATTTCAAATCATAAGTATCAATCATAGACGACATTAATGCCCCATGTCACTATGTCGCCATATATAGGTATACAATCAAAACCGCACAGTCACGTATTTGGAAATTGGATTTCCATCATGAACCAAGGCAAAAGATAGTCCTTACCGAATTCGAGATAATATAGCCTACCATGTCTCAGTATCAGAGCTCGAGTGACCCTTGGATCGTCAAGGCCGGTCCAACGATGTGGATTAAAATGCCTGAGCAATATGTCTCCCCGCCCTATGGGGCGCAAATGAGCCAACGAATGACTCCATCGGTCCTGGATCGACCGATATATCCGAGGCGCCTCGCTATCCATCATCTATATAAGTAAAATGTCAGGCCATGTAAAAACACCGACACAACTCCTAGCTAGAAAGAAACGCATGCCCTCCCTGAGGTCCTGCTCCCGTTTCTGGTTCATACCGGGGTGTGAGGCTCGCGATTTCACGTTATACACAAAGCTACGCCACACAGGCGGTGCTTTGATCATCACCACAAGACTTTGCTTTTCAACAGAAGCCCTGGTCACCGCATCTTAGCATGCCACACAGGCAATTTACGCCGTGCAACTGATGGCTATCAATACAACAGAATAAATTCCAATGTCAGACACACCGTCCATTTGCAAGTCCGTTCTGGGTCTGAACGAAACCCGAGGCACTATATACCTCACAAACCCATCGACCTCCACGTACGTCTGGACGATCACCACTCATTATCCATATTTCGGGATGCCTCCCAATCAGGACCTCGGTTACCATCCAAACGAGGTGAAGATCTCCGGTCTTCGACCACCATCTTCATCTTCGATTTCTTATCGTTGATTCAGTTATTCAGAATGGGATAAACCCGGTCTTTCTGAGCAACTCGCGTATATAATAAACAAGTGCTACACAAACACTACTACGCATCATTTCAATTCATTAGTCGCTAACCGTAAATCAGTAAGAGAACGATTTCCCAAATATTAACCCCGAAGGCCGAAACCAACATCAGATCAATACCCAAGAAACCATTCGACTTAGCCAACCTTCAGTTAGTTCCTAAATTTCACATCCATATCGTTTATAATATTTTATAATGATTTATCGCTATTTTTATTTATTTTAAAATAGCCAATTTATTCAAAATGACGCTTCGGGCCATAACGCGGCCGTGGCGCTGTTTTTCTTCAAATTTGATTTACACATATCTGAAAATCTAACCGTTGGATCTTCACAAAATTTACGTCATTAGAAAGATCTTTTCAAAACGAATCCAGCGGTTCCAGTTTCGGGAAAATCCGACGGTCGGATCTCCCGGTACAATCGTTTGAAGTTTCGATTCCAAAATACGAACTACGGCGTCGTTATTCGATTAAATATAATTATATTTATATATAAATATAATCGATTCTGATGCTGTTTTTCTTCAGATTTGAATTAAACATTCCAGACAATCCAACCGTTGGATTTTTACAAAGTTGGTGCCGTTGGAAAGATATTTCCAGAGCAAACCCAACGGTTGTGTTTTCGGGAAAATCCGATGGTCGGATCTCCCGCACTAATCGTTTGAAATCACGGTTTCAAAATATGAACTCCAGCTTCGTTATTCGATATATTTTAATTCCATATATATATATATATATATATATCGACTCTTCGATTTCAAAACTATGTGAATTTCATACATTTGATAAAAATGATGTTTTTATCTATCTGTCTTCTATTTCAACACTTCACTATTTTTAACAATTCATGTATATAATAAAAATGTGATTTTTAATGTAAAACAATTCATTTCAAAACGAGATTATTTTATATATTTCATATTGATGATAAAAATAAGATTTTTAATACAAAACAATTTATTTTAAAACGAGATTATTTTATATAATTCATACTGATGATAAAAATAAGATTTTTATTATAAAACAATTTATTTCAAAACGAGATTATTTTACATAGTTCATATTGATGATAAAAATAAGATTTTCATTATAAAACAATTTATTTCAAAATACGAATACCATTCAACACATGAATTTCTATTCAACGAATGAATATCGATTCAACACATGAAGGTTTTCTATAGTTTGTATATATAGATAAAAAGGTGAATTTTATATTTAAAACACGAATACCGTTCAACACATGAATTTCTATTCAACGAATGAATATCGATTCAACACATGAAGGTTTTCTATAGTTTGTATATATAGATAAAAAGGTGATTTTTATATTTAAAACACGAATACCATTCAGCACATGAATTTCTATTCAACGAATGAATATCGATTCAACACATGAAGGTTTTCTATAGTTTGTATATATAGATAAAAAGGTGATTTTTATATTTAAAACACGAATACCATTCAACACATGAAGGCCCAATAAAACTGATTCGAAAAATTCCAAAAAAATAAATCTAGCTATGTTTTGATGATACGGTCCCAATAAAACTAGTTTCGTCGAATTCTGAGGCCGTTTGCAAAAAGGCCCATTTCTAGTCGATCCAATTTAACTGTAATTGACCAAAACACGTTTTCCTTTGTCACGCTCACATACTAGCTTCAAAAATTATGAAATTTGAAACCTAGCAATAACTTCACATCCTGGATCCAACAAAAGTGGTTTCGTCGAATTCCAAGGTCGTTTGCAAAATAGCCAATTTCACGGGCTATATAAATTCCATAGCGACCTTTCTGAAAATTCATTTGGCCATAACTTTTGCTTCTTGCTATGAAACTTCGATTTTTCAGATTCGTTAGAAAGGTATTCACTAACAGATTTAAATATTTTTGGTTTCGCTCAAATCCGTTTTGTTTTGTACCCGGTACAGTCAGTCAAAGTTTGAATTCAAATTTTGAAACTGCCGCGCCATTTCAGGCCTTGTTTATAATTAGAATTAATTATATTCGTTTTCAAACATCGATTCAAACTCACTTTTCATTGCTATTATTTAAAATATTTATTTTAAATATTTAAAGTCCACTATTTTAGCCAATTTAAAATTTTTAAATTGGTTCAGATTTTCCGGGTCGTTACAATCTCCCCCACTTAAAACTTTTCATCCCCGAAAAGGAACAAAGTCGAAAGTGGTTTGATTAATCAACTCTACGTTCAATCTGGCTTCCATTCTCTAGCTTTTCAATTTCTGAGAATTTTCAAATTCTTCAAAAATTTGGCTAACACCCGGAATTTTCGAAAAATTTCGCCATAACATCCTTTGTACGGGGAGAGGTTTGGAAATTTATTGGGCCGTATTAGGTACCCAATAAATCCTATAAAGCATACACATATTTATAGTGATATATTCTGGTGTTTACAGGGGAGCGTGTATAGATGATAACTCCAGAGAATAAATTCTCGTCACCCTGTCAAAGCCTGAGGGAGTGTGTATTTTAATTGCTCCAGAGGATAAATCCTCGTCACCTCGTCCCGTGTGGGAAATAAATAGTCCATGTGCCGTATCTAATATCTAGAGAGACGTGATTATTATCAACTCCAAACCCGTGTGGGTTTTTATTAATCTGGAAATTTTATCGTTACAATTTAAATAGTCCATATCAGTCATCAGTTCAACCTGTAAAATATAGTCATCGCCATACAAGCCTCTCGCTCGTATGGTAAATCTTCTACCTCGTCACACAAGCTCCAAATGCTTATGTGTTATATGATGAAGTATGCCTATCTTCAAGAAGTATGCCATGCAGTGTAGTTCAAAATTAATTGTTACTATCCTATGGCGACGTTTATTATTACACACAGAACAACCAACACTCCGCATCCAATGGCATTCACAGGAGTTGATATAATAATAAAATTTCGCATCCAACTCATTAAGGTTTACCTATTTGTCGGGCACGCAAATAAATTCTTTACTCAACAGCTATCCAATTACCTGTTCAAACATATATAATGCACATGTATATATTTCTATCTATTTTTAAATCATTTCACTATGTGATTTAATCGAATAAATTCTACCATTCATTCTATTATTGATTAAATTAACTATCGTTTCAATAATTTAATTAATCTAATCTACTATCACACAACACAAACAACAATCAAATTGTTTTTAACTTTCCAAAAATATACTAATCAATTTCTATACTCCTTTAAAATCATTCAGACTATAGAATTAAAAGTGCACATCCATGGAAAGAAAATAACAACAGAGTAGAGAACTAATTAGTAATACAAAGTATGGTAAATGTACCTTGCACCGGAGTCAATCAGAGATATCCACTCGGCATCTAGGATAGGCTTTCTGAATGCTCTCCTCAGTTTCCCAAGTACAATCTCGTGGATCTCCACTCCATTGCACATTGACTAAGTGAACTTTCTTGTTCCTCAGCTCTTTGGTTTCTTTGCCGATGATCTTGAGGGGCTCTCTTCTCACAGCTAATTCTGGAGTAATTTCAATATCCTGTTGGGCTGCTTCTTCCACGATCAAGTCTGGATCATGAACGTGCTTTCGAAGTTGAGATATGTGAAAAACATCATGAACTCCAGGCAACCAATCAGGCAATTTAACCCTATAAGCGAGTGTTCCAATCCGTACAAGAATAGGAAATGGACCAATGAATTTGGGCGCCAACTTCCTTGTTTTACCGAACCGGATAACTCCTCTCATCGGCGATACTTTCAAATATACATAGTCGCCAACTGCAAACGATATATCTCTCCTTCTCTTGTCGGCATAGCTCTTCTGTCGGCTTTGAACGGCTAGTAATCGCTTCTTAATAAAGTCGACTTTGTCGGCAGCTTCTCGGATCATATCTGGCCCCAACACAAGTCTATTACCGGGTTCGACCCAACAAGCAGGAGATCGGCACGGTCTACCATACAGTGCTTCGAATGGCGACATTGTCAGGCTCGCCTGGTAGATGTTGTTATATGAGAATTCAGCCAAATGTAGATGGTCTTCCCATGATCCACCGAAATCTAGAACACAAGCCCACAATAGATCTTCTAAAATACGATTCACCCTCTCAGTCTGACCATCTGTCTGAGGATGATAGGCGGTGCTTATGTTCAGCTTTGTTCCCAGTTCTACTTGAAACGCCTTCCAAAATTTACTAGTAAATATCGGGTCCCTATCACTGACTATATTGAGCGGCACTCCATGTAGTCTAACAATTTCCTTGAAGTATATCTGCGCCAGACTCTTAGCAGTTCTGTTTGATCTAACAGGAATGAAATGGGCGGTCTTCGTGAAGCGATCTACGATCACCCAAATACTGTCATTTCCTTTTCTGGTTCTGGACAGACCATCAATGAAGTCCATGGAAATATGTTCCCACTTCCAACCTGGAACGTCTAGCGGTTGTAACAATCCAGCCAGTTTCTGTTGGTCTCTCTTGACTAGCTAGAAAGTAGGGCATCGGCTAACATATATTGAAACGTCTCTTTTCATAGCCTTCCACCGGAATGTTCGCTTGAGATCGTTATACATTTTAGCCACACCAGGATGGATACTCAGCTTGGACTTGTGACACTCGTCTAACACTTCCCTTTTTAACTCTGGGATGTCGGGAACACAAATCCTTCCTTTCAATCTCAGGGTCCCATCGTTATCTATTTGAAAACACGAGGGTTCGCCTTTTTGAATCCTTTTGATCATATCCTTAATAAAGTTATCATCCTACTGAAGAATAGATATTTTGTCAATCAAGGAAGTCGTAATAATAAATCTGGCAATCATTTCATTCTTTCGGCTTAACGCATCGGCCACGACATTGGCTTTCCCTGGAGTGTATATAATCTCAAAGTCATATGCTGCAAGAAACTCCAGCCAACGTTGCTACCTCAGATTCAAGTCCTTCTGGGTGAACAGATACTTTAGAGACTGGTGATCTGTAAACAGTTCAAATCTCTCACCCAGAAGATAATGTCTCCAGATTTTCAACGCGAATACAATAGCCAATAGCTCAAGATCATGAGTGACGTAGTTTTTCTCGTGCGGCTTCAGCTGAAGGCTAGCATAAGCGATCACTTGACCTCTTTGCATTAGTACTGCACCGAGGCCTTCTCTAGAGGCATCTGTCCAGACTTTCAAATCCTGATTGCCATCGATGATGGTTAACACTGGAGCTGTCGTTAATCTTAACTTCAGCACTTCAAAAGCCTCCTCGCATTCTGGAGTCCATTTGAATTTTGAGTGCTTCTTTGTAAGCTTCGTTAAATGACTAGATATCTTCGAAAAGTTTTTAACGAACTTTCGGTAATAACTAGCCAATCCGAGAAAACTGCGGACTTCTATAGGAGTGCTAGGCTGCTTCCAGTTTTGAATAACTGTGATTTTACTTGGATCCACAGCAATTCGTTCTTTCGATACGACGTGGCCTAGAAATTTTACTTCATCTTGCCAGAATATACATTTGGATAGTTTGGCTTTTAATACATTCCTTCTGAGGATTTCCAGAACCTGTTCCAATTGCTTTTCATGTTCGGCCTTTGATTTACAGAAGATTAGAATATCGTCAATAAAAACCAGAACAAATTTATTCAAAACCCCTTTGAACACTCTATTCATCAGATCGACGAAATAAGATGGAGCGTTACATAAGCTGAACGGCATTACTAACCACTCGTAGAATAAGTCTGGACCTCTGAATGCTGTCATTGGAACACACTCTTTGGCAATTCGAAGTTGATGGAAGCCTATAGCTAGGTCCATCCTTGAGAATACTTGTGCTCCATTCAGACGATCCAATAAATCATCGATTCACGGCAATGGATATTTGTTCTTTATCGTCTGCTTGTTCAAATCACGATAATCCACACATAGACGCAGAGTACCGTCAGATTTTGGGACAAACACCACTGCTGCTCCCCAATCAGAGAAACTAGGCCTGATCAGACCCTTCCATACGAGCTGTCATGTTTGATTGTCAAGTTCTTCTTACTCCTTCAAGGACATTCTTCGAATAGCGTGAACTATCGGCCTTGCATTCGGAATCAAAGCAATCTTGAAATCAATTTCTCTGTGGAGGTAAGCGAACAACTTCTTCGAACACATCCACATAGTTCTTGACGACAAGAATGTCTTTGATGAGGTCAGGAATATTCTCTGTGATTTCAGGGATATTTTCTATTTGAACAGGAGAAACATCCAAAGCTGCCCAGAAATCTTTTCTATTAGCATTCTGACCTTCACAAGGAATGGTTATATACTCACCTGATTTTATCTTTGCCTTAACGACTCTGTCGGCGCATTTAACCTCAGCTTCATACTTGGTCAACCAGTCTAACCCCAAGATAAGATCAAACTCTGTAAAATTCATGACGATCGCGATGGTAGGGAACCGATGACGAGAAAAAGAAACTGGCACTCCACAAACCCAATTGAGATTGATGGAACTCCCGACCGGATTTTGGACAGTCATTGGCTCTTTGAGCTTCTTCAAATTCAAATCCAGTTTCTTAACTACATACTTGGCAATGAAGCTTCGTGACACGCCTGTGTCAAACAGTACTTTAACTGGAATATCTTTGATAGTAAGCGTGCCTTCTAAAACATCTGGCCTTTCCTGAGCAGACGAAGATGCAGGCACTTCTGCCACTTCATTTACATGTACTGCTTCAGGTTTTCTAAATAGCGGGCAGGCCTTTAAAAGATGACCGACCTGTTGGCATTGACTGCACTTTCTATTCTCTTGAAAATTCTTCCCGGATTTAGACCCATCAACCTTTTGTCTGTTCGAAGATCTACATTTTCTCATCGAATGCCCTTGCTGATCACACTTTAGACATACGACTGTCTTTACCTTTTTCTGATTGATCTTTGGCCTCTTTATGATTTCAGCCTTCGTACCGGCCTCAGGCTGCACACTTGTCTCTGGGCTATCAGTTTCAAATTTTCTTTTGCTGCTAGGACTGATTTCTTCTTCGTCTCGCAACATGCCTTTCTTATGGACATCTTCATACTGATAAGCCATATAAATCATTTCTGAAAATGGAAGCTTCACATGCCCCATTACTTTATTCTGGTATTTCCTTTGAAGCCCGTTAATAAATCTCAGATTCTTTCTCTTCGTATTTTGAATTAGATGGGGAGCAAAGTGAGAAAGTTCATTGAATTTCTTATGATATTCTGGGAGGGTCATATCTCCTTGTATCAGATAAGAGAATTCATCACATAATCGCTCAGTCGCTTCGGGAGGAGTAAATCTTTCCAGGAAAATCACTTTGAATCTATCCCCGGTGATATCACCTTCTGGATTATTCTCTATAACCGAATCCCACCAGAACAAAGCTTCATCTTTGAGTGCCCAGGATGCAAGTAATCTTTTCTGGTCATCCCTCAGCTTTAAACCATCAAAGATTTTTTCAGCAGAACGAATCCAAGCCTGTGTCTTCATAATAGATTCTTCACCAGAGAACGGTATTCCACCCATATTTCGATACTTGATTAATAGGGCCTCAATATCCGGTTCTGCATTCCTTCTGTTTCTGACACTCATTTTCAAGTACTTCTGCAAATAGCAGATCAAGTGTCAGGTCATAGAAAAGATATTTTAAAACATAGAAACATATACTTCAAATGTAAATGTGTCTATTGGGGTGTATTTCATACTGCTTTACTCATACTAGGATATTACTGATCCTATCTGTAATGAGTTACTCGTCCTAGAACACTACTGGTTCTATTTCTGACGAGTTCGTAAATATGTTATATTCCAGAACTAAGCTTAACCAAAGCTCTGATACCAAATGAGACGACCCCAAACCCCGTACTGACGGTGGCAAGGGTAATTCTTGGAATATAACACATAAACAGATAACAGCAGAACATAAATAAATAAATACACCAAATAATGCACAATAGAATATACTGGATAAACGTATCATCAGAGTTACACAGTATACAAGATCATACTTAGTATAAATACAGTTCAGCTATACACAAATGTCTACAGTGGAAAACAAACATAATGTACAATAGGAGCTGAACAGCATAAAAAGAGATAAATAATAGAATCCATCTTCAGCTCCAGCTATCCAGAAAGAGCCAGCTAAACCTGAATACAAGGTTGCCCATGTAGAAAAAGGGGCACCCGAGTTTGAAAGTGAAACAAACTACGAGTCAGTCATGGGACTGGTATGAGAAATCTACTCAACACATTTTAAATATGGCAAATCATAGGACCACGCCACTTTCGTGGAACGGGTTTACTCCATTGGATTGCTAGTGCTTTAAAACAAATCATTCTTTTAAATATCGCAATGCTTTTTTATAAAAATGAAGCCATTATAAGACTTAGTTCCCATCACACAATGCAACGCAAACCGGAGGATAGAGTTTTTACCTTATAATGGCCAAGATATGCTTGATACGAATAAAACAAAAGCATTTGATATTATTACTAGTGTTTATAGGTTTCGAAAACAATTTCAAATCATAAGTATCAATCCTAGACGACATTAATGCCCCATACCACTATGTCGCCATATATAGGTATACAATCAAAACAGCACAGTCATGTATTTGGAAATTGGATTTCCGTCATGAACCAAGGCAAAATATAGTCCTTACCCAATTCTAGACAATCTAGCCTACCACGTCTCAGGATCAGAGCTCGTGTGACCCTTGGATCGTCAGGGTCGGTCCACCGATGTGGATTAAAATGCCTAAGCAATATGTCTCCCCGCCCTGTGGGGCGCAAATGAGCCAACGAATGACTCCATCGGTCCCGAATCGACCGATATATCCGAGGCGCCTCGCTATCCATCATCCACATAAGTAAAATGTCAGGCCGTGTAAAAACACCGCCACAACTCCTAGCTAGAAAGAAACGCATGCCCTCCCTGAGGTCCTGCTCCCGTTTCTGGTACATACCGGGGTGTGAGGCTCGTGATTTCACGTTATACACAAAGCTATGCCACATAGGCGGTGCTTTAATCATCACCACAAGACTTTGCTTTTCAAAAGAAGCCCTGATCACTGCATCTTAGCATGCCACATAGGCAATTCACACCGTGCAACTGATGGCTATCAATCACACAGAATAAATTCCAATGTCAGACACACTGTCCATTTGCAAGTCTATTCTGGGTCTGAACGAAACCGAAGGCACTATATACCTCGCAAACCCATCGACCTCCACGTACGTCTGGACGATCACCACTCATTATCCATATTGCGGGATGCCTCCCAATCAGGACCTCGATTACCATCCAAACGAGGTGAAGATCTCTGGTCTTCGACCACTGTCTTCATCTTCGATTTCTTATCGTCGATTCAGTCATTTAGAATGGGATAAACCCGGTCTTTCTGAGCAACTCGCATATATAATAAACAAGTGCTACAAAATCACTACTATGCATCATTTCAATTCATTAGTCGCTAACCGTAAATCAGTAAGAGAATGATTTCCCAAATATTAACCCCGAAGGCCGAAACCAACATCAGATCAATACCCAAGAAACCATTCGACTTAGTCAACCTTCAGCTAGTTCCTAAATTTCACATCCATATCGTTTATAATATTTTATAACGATTTATCGCTATTTTTATTTATTTTAAAATAGCCAATTTATTCAAAACGACGCTTCGGGCCATAACGCGGTCGTGGCGCTGTTTTTCTTCAGATTTGATTTACACATATCTAAAAATCTAACCGTTGGATCTTCACAAAATTTATGTCATTAGAAAGGTCTTTTCAAAACTAATCCAACGGTTCCAATTTCGGGAAAATCCGACGGTCGGATCTCCCGGTACAATCGTTTGAAGTTTCGATTTCAAAATACGAACTGCCGCGTCGTTATTCGATTAAATATAATTATATATATATTTATATATTTATATATTAATATAATCGATTCTGGCGCTGTTTTTTTTCAGATTTGAATCAAAAATTCCAGACAATCCAACCATTGGATTTTTAAAAAGTTGGTGCCGTTGGAAAGATATTTCCAAAGCGAACCCAACGGTTGTGTTTTCGGGAAAATCCGATAGTCGGATCTCCCGCACTAATCGTTTGAAATCACGGTTTCAAAATACGAACTGCAGCTTCGTTATTCGATATATTTTAATTCTATTTATATATATATATATCGATTCTTCGATTTCAAAACTATATGAATTTCATACATTTGATAAAAATGATGTTTTTATCTATCTGTCTTCTATTTCAACACTTCACTATTTTTAACAATTCATGTATATAATAAAAATGTGATTTTTAATGTAAAACAATTCATTTCAAAACAAGATTATTTTATATATTTCATATTGATGATAAAAATAAGATTTTTATTATAAAAAAATTTATTTTTAAAACGAGATTATTTTATATAGTTCAAACTGATGATAAAAATAAGATTTTTATTATAAAACATTTTATTTCAAAACGAGATTATTTTTTATAATTCATATTGATGATAAAAATAATATTTTCATTATAAAACAATTTATTTCAAAATACGAATACCATTCAACACATGAATTTCTATTCAACGAATGAATATCGATTCAACACATGAAGGTTTTCTATAGTTTGTATGTATAGATAAAAAGGTGAATTTTATATTTAAAACACGAACACCATTCAACACATGAATTTCTATTCAATGAATGAATATCGATTCAACACATGAAGGTTTTCTATAGTTTGTATATATAGATAAAAAGGTGATTTTTATATTTAAAACACGAATACCATTCAACACATGAATTTCTATTCGACGAATGAATATCGATTCAACACATGAAGGTTTTCTATAGTTTGTATATATAGATAAAAAGGTGATTTTTATATTTAAAACACGAATACCATTCAACATATGAATTTCTATTCAACGAATGAATATCGATTCAACACATGAAGGTTTTCTATAGTTTGTATATATAGATAAAAAGGTGATTTTTATATTTAAAACACGAATACCATTCAACACATGAATTTCTATTCAACGAATGAATATCGATTCAACACATGAAGGTTTTCTATAGTTTGTATATATAGATAAAAAGGTGATTTTTATATTTAAAACACTAATACCATTCAACACATGAAGGTTTTCTATTCAACGAATAAATATAGTTTCAACAAATGAAAATAATTCTAACACATGAATATTATTCAAAATTTCGACAGCTTAACGGCAGGGTAGTTAAAACCGGGACCGTCCCCTAGTACGGCTCCTCGCTCTACCTTAAAGCCTCGCAGCTTTTGACAATGGGGAATCATGCATCTAGTTCGCACGCAGGCGGCATGTATATTTTTTTCATTTCCACAAACTAATCCTATGTGGTTTCAACCAAATATTTCTCAACCACAAACGGGTATTTTTCAACCACAATCAATCAATTTCAACCACAAACAATTCCAATCAACCATTCGTAATCAACCAATTTTCACACCAATCACAACCAATAAATATCGTCCATGGTTTGTGGACGAGGGGCGTATATATATATATATATATATATATATATAGCATTTCACTTCTATTTCAACAAATATATAATTTTTACAATGCATATACAACTTATATATCGAACGTACAACTTATACAATGCTTATACAAGAGGTGTACAACGCTTATGTAACTCATACATCGACTATATAATTTATACATCATCGTTTTCCATGTCGTTTTTAAATTAGAAATATCACATTGGGTTCCACTCCACCAAAAATAGCAGAAGGCTCAGAAAAATATGCAGTCTATTCCAGAAGGTAGAAGACGTCCACACGAGTCCACTGTCTCTTGTTTCACTGAATTTCGACAAGGAACGAAAAAGATATGATTTTTACAAGTTTGCAACACTTAAAAGTGTAAAAACCAATTCAAAATCAATTAGCCATGTACCTCGTTTTTGATTCGAAACTAGGGTTCAAGAATTCGCGAAATCCGTGAAGCTAGAGGACGATTGGCCTTCGCAGCGTCGAAGGGCTAGGAGAGACCTTCGCGTGTGTGGGGGAGTGGGCCAACTCGGTGGCGGATCTGAGTCGTGGCGGCGCTCGAAAGACAGCGGCTTTGCAAGCTCGAAACTCGACGATGGCGCAGAGATAGGGGATGCTCCAGGTATGGATTTGAAGAGCTCGACGAGGGCTACAAAATCCTCAACTGGGTCGAGGTCTAATGGTGCATGGAATGATCGGAAAATGGCTGGAAAGGTTTTGAGGGGCTCCGTCGTTGACGTCGGGGAAAGAGAAAGAGCTTCTGGCCAATGATTTTTTTTTATATTTATAAATTTTTAAAATCCAAAAATACCCCTCTCCACGTACTGACACCAATCCAAACCCAACGACTGTCGTCCTCAGCGTTTTACCCCCATTCCGGACACAATGGGAAATGTTTCGTAGGCCCATTCGACTGTTTTAGTCAGTTTTCCTTCAATTTAAAATATATAACATTCAATATTTAATTTGAACGTACATTTCAATTTGCCAGGGCCACAAACTGATTCGAAAAATTCCAGAAAAATAAATCTAGCTATGTTTTGATGATACGGTCCCAACAAAACTAGTTTCGTAGAATTCTGAGACTGTTTGCAAAAAGGCCCATTTCTGGTCGATCCAATTTAACTATAATTGACCAAAACATTTTCCTTTGCCATGCTCACATACTAGCTTCAAAAATTATGAAATTTGAAACCTAGCAATAACTTCACATCCCGGATCCAACAAAAGTGGTTTCGTCGAATTCCGAGGTCGTTTGCAAAATGGCCAATTTCACGGGCTATATAAATTCCATAGCGACCTTTCTAAAAATTCATTTGGCCATAACTTTTGCTTTCCGCTATGAAACTTCGATTTTTCAGATTCGTTAGAAAGGTATTCACTAACAGATTTAAATATTTTTGGTTTCGCTCAAATTCGTTTTGTTTTGCACCCGGTACAGTCAGTCAAAGTTTGAATTCAAATTTTGAAACTGCCGCGCCATTTCAGCCCTTGTTTATAATTAGAATTAATTATATTCGTTTTCAAACGTCGATTCAAACTCACTTTTCATTTCTATTATTTAAAATATTTATTTTAAATATTTAAAGTCCACTATTTTAGCCAACTTAAATTTTTTAAATTGGTTCAGATTTTCCTGGTCGTTACACTTAACATTTCATTTCCTTTTAACTCAAAATATCGTTATGTTTTCACGCAATTCCCTTTCTGTTTCCTTTACTTCGAAACATCAATATATATGCTCAAATCTTTTTAATTTTCTTTACTTTGGAATCCTCGTTATATATTCTTCAAATTTTCACCAATAATGTCGCATTATTATTTCTCAAATGGAAATTATAATCTATTACTAACTTCTTTACCATTACAAACTAATATCGTACTTAGATAATCCTGATTTCGTTCAAATTGGAGTATTTTAATTACCTCTCAGACCTTGATAAAAAACGTTCATATCTTAAGGTAGATATGAGTTGTAATTTCAAAAACCGATATTTCAATTATCAAAACAAATCCCATTTGACTATTTACTTTAAAATGTAGATTTATAAAACTTTCATACTTTGAAGATCTCTTTCTCGAATATAACTATTATTCCTTAATTCATTGATTCAAAAATTGCTTACTAAAATATCACCTTTAACTTCTACTTTTTTAAACAATTCGTTTTTATAATTGGGAGCTTTGTTGTAATCTCTTATCAATTGCTTCTTTACCAAAATCACTTTTAACAATCTCCTTTTACTGTAATCCATTCAACCATTTCCTGTTTTGAAAATATTATTTTGATTCCATACATTTCTCTTAATTCCATTATTAAGTGACATTAATTTAAAATTAAAGCTTTAACGACTCGTCTCTTTTTATAAACCATGTTTATATAACTCTGGTTTAATATAAACCTCTTTTATCTCAATTTCCTTTTACTTAATTCAAATATTAAGTAAACATTTAATTTAAGCTATCGTATTCGCTTAAACTCCATTTTAACTTTATTATAAAAACTCGGGTTTTAATGTAAAACCCGTTCATAAACTCCTTTCATAACTCAATTAGATTTCATTTCAACTTCGATTACTTTTTAAATGAATTTCAATTAAAAAGCAATCTTCTAAATTATTATTAAAAATAATAATTTACTTAAATCACTAACTACTATAGAAGTAGTTAACTTCTTTATTATTAAAGTAAATAATAAATTCCCTTTTCAAAATCTTATTAAAATTTAAAACAAATATTTGTTAAACCATTTTCTTAGATTAATTCAAAACAAACAGATTAAATAATTAGTTCCAGTTAAAACGGCTGACGTAGTCAACTCAAGACACGATTATTCTTTAATCAATTTCAATTAATCCTTCCTTTAAATTAATTAATAATATAATTAATTTAATTTCTTTAATTATTTTCTTAAATACAATTATCCAACTCTGAACTGTTAGATTAATTTTCTGCTCTCTTGCTTATAAATTTGATTAACATCATAATTTACCTTATAAAATAAATTAATAATAAATTATAAACTTAAATAATAAATATTTATTTTTCTTTTTACAAACTTTGATTCAAAATACAGATTTAAAAATCTGTCTTCAGTTATAAAATAAATTTTATAACTTCATTAATATCAATTCGCCTGATGGTTAATCGATATTATAAAACGATGTATTTTCAGGCCATATGCTGCCAATTACTCAACCAATGCTGCCCATTGGTTAATAACAAGACACTTATTGAATTTAGATTCAACAATCAGTCATCAATTCAACCATCCAATCATATAGGTTAAACCATTCATATAATTGCAATATGAAAATAAATATAAGTTTGAGAAATCCTGGTGGATCCCTCTAACCCGTTCTTCCCTGTATCCAAATAATTTACTCAAATAAAACCATCCATTTAATACGAAAATATATTATTTTTAATAATAAACATGAACACTCAGTTCAACCGATAACTATCAACTAACAACAATACGAGCAGACAATTAAATTTAATGCGTTTATATTTTTATAAACGTAACCAACAAGGTAAGTTACTTCGTTCGAAAATAATCATTAAAAATAATGATTAGATTTCATTTAAATTAAATGAATGTTTTAATTTAAATTAGTTATACAAATATTCAGTATATAGACAAACAATCATCAAATCATTCATCAACTAGCACACATAGCACACAAATATTAATCTCAAGTTATATAAAATATAAATGGGGTAACTAAGTGAGTTTAACTTACTCTGATTTATTCCCTATTGATGGATCATTTAATTAAATTAAATAATCGTTTAATTTAATCAAAAATTCCAATTTATTCCAACTCCATCCAGTACTGTTCCATAATGTAGTGCTCGTCAAGACGAGTCCAACACCTCTTTAATCGTCCAATTCCGATCATATTTGAATGAGTTATTAATATTTAAAGTTAAATGATTTAATTAATCCTTAACCATTATTTAATATAAACTAATTACGTTTAAAATTATAGGACTGATCCTTTTATCTTCCCATTTCATTTCTACACAACCACCCTGCCTGCACAAAATTAACGTTCTATGTCAATTTGAGTTTTATTAACTAATTTCTTACTTTAATCTTAATAATATAATTAACTTTTAAATTATAAAACTTAATACATTGTTTACTTTACTGGGATTAAGCAGGCCGATCCATTCATATTCCATTTCGAAACCTTGGCCTGGTAAATTTCCATTGCCCTTGACTTTGACTCCATCAGCAACAATCAACATTGATTTAAATTAATTAATTAACCTTCAATCACATATTAGTTCTAAATTAATTACTTTATAACTATAAAAATTACGTTGTTGTATATCCTAGGTCGATCCCTTGTTGTCTTTCTTTCCCAATTATTTTCGTATATTTATGCTCCTTGAACAAAACCGTTGCTTCGATCCCGCTTCAGAAACAAACCACGGACGGCCTTTAACCCATCGCATCGTCGTTGGTCCAAGTTAGCCCCATCAGAAGTTGCCCATTCGAGTGTCAGGCCCTCCTCTACACTCATATGAACCGATTTGTCACACGGTGCTCCGATCAACCCTCAAAAAGCCACGAACGTTGGCGTCTGCCGACCCCAATTCCTGTCGCCTCAGATCACCAAACACCATCACTACCGATAGACTTAAAGATCTCGTCCTCTTCTAGGTTTTAGCAGTTGGAGACTAGTTGAAATATCAAATGGATTTTACGTTTTTGAGGGGAGAAATATCGATCGGTACTAATCATTCAAAAGGTAGAGGCACAGAAAATTTAGTGCGTTGACAACACAATACAATTTGACCAAAATATTAGGTTTTTTGCTGAACGTGTTGTATATAAAGAGAGTTGGAAACAATCTTAATAATATTTTATTAATTTTAAAGCTTAACCGTGAAGTATCACCTAAAAACACCTACATACGACCTCCGTTTTTGACAACAATGTAATCCTAGCATAAAAAAATTATTTCGGACCCAGTAATACAGGTTTCATTAAATTTCTAGGTCGTTTGTAAAAAGTCCTTTATAAATCACAAGCTAAAAATCACGCATTTAAATTTCCCACGATCACAAAATAAATCCAATCAATTAGAAACTTTTAAATTCTACTAGACCTCTTCTTTACGGTTCCAATGAAATTTGTTTCATTAAAATTGGAGTTTGTTTGGCCAGTCATTTCTTTAAAGTTACCTCTATCAAATAATATAAACGATTAAATAAAAACAGAGGCACTTATCATTGCCATGATCAAACGGTAAGTCTGATTGACAAGAATATTGAAATCTTATAATGATTAATTAACACGAATCCATTGGCACAAGTTTCGTTGCATTTCGAGACTTTTTTCCGGTATGCTATTTTTATATGCCAAACAAAGCTATTTTGGATACCAAAATACCCGATGTCCAAAAATAACAAACTACCTGCCCATTCTGACTCTAAACGTCGATACGAACTCAACGAAATTGGTTTCGTGGCTTAATTCGATCGTCTGCTCAAGTTATACAAAAATACTCCTCTATTAATTTAATTTAATTACGTGCTATAGAAAATGACTGGGCTTTTACGGCTGCAGTTGTCATGTACGACATCGGTTTGCCAGTATCGTACAATAATTTAAAGTTACGATCCCAATGAAGTTAATTTCATCGAAAATGGAGACCATTTGCAAAAATCGCTATTTTAACGCTTATATAATATAAATAAAATATCATATAAATTCCATTATAATTGAATTAAATAATAATAAATTATTATAATCATAAATATCCATTAGAAATATCTTATAGCTTTAAATATAAATTATACAACTCGATATCTTCAATTTCAAGTTAAACGTTATCCAAATTATAAAAAACTTTATAAATTTATTAAATAAATGTTATCATTTATTAACCAATTCCATAACGACTATTTTAAATTTTGAATTGGACATAACAAATAATCTATACCATGAAATCTTGATTTTTCTCTTTCATTTGAAAATTATCATCAACAAGATTCAAACGTTTTTTGTTTCACAGAAATCCGACTTAAATTGGATCATTTATATTCAATTGAAGTTGAAAACTCAATATTACGAACTATCAAGCCATTATGAGCTCGATTTAATTAACTTAAATATAAATAACGTTCAAACTTCAATTAATAAACGGATTCTATATTATAAATCCATTTGAAAATTCAAATTAAATATTTAAAATAATTAAATAAATTAAATATTTAACTACCAAAAATATGGGACATTACACGGAGAAATAGGTTTTACAACACCTGAATAACAAAATAAGGACCTAAGCAGCAGAATATGATTTCGCCTCTGCAGTCGAAGAAGACCTCTTACCTGAGCAGTAGAAACATGACGTCAACAAATACACAAATATTTATTTGACTGTATATGTGTTCTTAATAGCATGGATAAGTCACTACTGAGTGCACCCTGCCTATAATCTTCTCCTTTGTATGTACATAATTGAAATTGTATGAAAAATAAAGAAGGAAAGTGATTTATAACCATAGAGTATTGAATTTTTGAGAGCACAAGTGAATATTATATAGAACTACTTCAGAATCAAAAATATTAAGATTAAGAAAGTTCGTTTGTAATCTTTGGTTCAAAACAAATGATTCTAAACTTTATTTATAGTGAATAAAAGGTTGCAATCATTCATAAAAAGTTTTGGTTAAAAGATATGGACAACTCTTTGATTAAAGAGCTGTCTCTTAAAAAGTCGCAACCCTTCAATTCAACTGTAACACCCCGCCTCCGCTAGGGTCACTCGCAAAAGGAATGCACTAGCATTAGAGGGGAATTATTGGTAAACATGCACAGAAATATCACAAGACAGAACATATAAAATAGCGGAAGTAAAATCAAACTTTCATAACATGAATAAATAAGGTCTAAAGCCTTTTACATCAGAGTACATCAAAACCTGTCTTGTAATAGTAAAGAAGCATAAAGACATTTTCATAAATTATTCCCCAAGTAAAAACAGTAAAGTAGCCATTAGCCAAGAAAAGTCCAAGCCATCCATGATGACCTTCAAGCAGAAGAAGTCCGAACTAAACACCAGTATTTCCTCCCTGTAACCTGAGGGGGAAACGGAAGAAAAGAGGCGAAACAAAACGGGTCAGTCAAAAAGACTGAGTAAGCCCTATCTACTATTAGCATAAAAACTAGTAAAGTTAACTGACATGAGAAACTGAGATGAACATAAGCATGATAACAAGATAGATAAGCTAAATCAAAATAACAGGATGAACTACTGAACTCAGATAAACTAAGGTGTCATGATAAATTACGATGTCAAGATAAAACAAGGTATCACATCCTCAGGTTTCTATCAAGTATAATATCCCCAAGATATCTGTCACGTATAACGCCCCGTGATATCTATCCTGTATTTTAGCTCTACACCTACCGTACTAGTATCCCCACCGTGTTATGTGTTAACCAAGAATGACCCTCACTCAAAAGTCGTGTAATGGTCCATGTCAACCTAATATATCGCATATATAGGTTACTCAACTTGTATGTTTTATTCCATGTAAATGTTCAGTCCCTTGCCGTAGACCATACGGGCTTTTCCATGAGATTCTATATTACTTTAACATAGTTCCATGATCCTTAAGATCGGTTTGGACTGTTACCCTAAACCTAGCCAGGGTCTTCCAACATGAATTATCATTTGTACAACTAGGACTTATGCTACCTAGGGCTACTAGGGATTATGCTTACTTATTGCACGTTTTCGTATCTCAGTTTGTGTTCAACCACCTAGGGCCACTAGGGATTACGCTAACCGCCAACCGCGCCCTTTTTCCCACGCATATATCGTGAATCGTTTTTCCATGACTGTATGCACATGTATCACATCGTGCCGTCCGAGTCCTATCACAGGGCAGACCAGGAAATACAGGACTCGGTCGGGAGCTTTCAATTTATCTGCCGATGCAGATGCTAAGGTCTGTTTTTTCCTATACGTGGCTATGGTCCCACGAGACCACTCCCTCAACTAGTGAAAGACAAGACAGGATAAATCCTGTATGAGAACACAACACTGGCCAACCCACATCCAAGCCTTACCACAACCATAATTAGATAGCAATTATGGTCTATTGGGTGTTCTCTGCCTTTCCGTACGTACACGCTTGACCAAAGATGGTAGGTAGCCTGGCGAAATGCTATCTAGGGTACGACCGTGTATCGTCGACTATCCCCTATCCATCCCCGTCTTTAGGTCGCTCGTATAGCAACCAAGGCATACTCTTGGTTCTTCTAACGCAGACCTTAACCTCTCATGAGCCTAGTATAATCACCTGGCAGCTCATAGAGGGATACCAAGAATACCCTCACGTTCCCCGAAGCCGCTGCTTCGTTACCCAGTTCGCTGGAGCCTTTATCCAAATCAGATACTTGCTCCTACTCGTATACTTAAACGATGACCTACCGTATTAGGTTACTCATCTATCTATGAACTGGTCTAAACTTCCTTGACTAAGAATCATTACTTAGTTATTCTTCAACTAAGGTTTACCACTTAGCATTGTTCCCGTTATCCTTGTTAACTACGGTTATCCACCTAATCCTCAGAACTAGGGTTTACATAATGGATTAAGTGTCACTTAAGTTCATGACTTAACCCATCTACAAATCCTGTCAAAATTGGCTAAGTATCCAAGTTCAAGGCTTAACCCTACAAACCATGCTCAAGTTGGTTAAGTATATTAAGCAATTCACGACTTAACCTCGTCCAATTATCATTCTAGATTGGTTAAGTATATATTAACTTGACCCTATCAATTTACTTAGTCAAATCGGTCAAGTGTATTCAAGCGATTCGTGACTTAGCCTTATCATGTTTTCACGTTATATTGGTTAAGTATTGGTTAACTTAACCACAATAAATTAACGAGTTAGATTGGATAAGTATAGGTCACTTAACCACATCAGTTCATCACGTTTAGATTAGTTAAATGTTTAACTTAACCCCATTAAACTACCAAGTGAGATTAATTAAGTCTAGGCTAACTTAACCCCATCCGATTTCCATTTTTAGACTAGTTGAGTCTAATCTTAACCCCATTCGTTAACCGTATTTTTCGGTTAAGTGTCATTAAGAAAACTTACTTAACCTTACCAAGTTATCGCGTTGGATTGATTAAGTGTTGGTTAACTTAACCCCATCCACTAGTCATATAAAAATGGTTAAGTGTCATTAGGAAAATCAAGTTACTTAACCTACCCAACCTTGCCATGTTTTGTTAAGTATCATTAGCCTAATAAAATTACTTAACCCATTTGTCCATGTCATATTTGGTTAAGAGTCATTAATCAAATTAACTTAACCCTATCATGTGGCATTAATTACTTAATGCACCTTCACCTCTCACGTTAGACTTTGTTGTGGTTACTAGTTAAGCCGGTCGGTTCCGGGTAGCTTTACACCACAACTTGGTCTAACCTCAGGTTCAAGCACAACATGACCAACTTCTCACATTGGGTCCTATTGTTTGCAACTACTAGTTAGGCCGGTCGGTTCCGGGTAGTTTTACGTTGCAAACTCAACCCAACCTCGAGTTGGCCACACTTATATTATCTAAGTGTCATGTCCATCATGTTTCCCAAAACATGTTACAAGTTTTCAAGCATTTGGGTAGACCTAACTTAATAGGTAAATTCCCAAAGGGTAGACCTAACTTAATAGGTAAATTCCCAAGCTTATGTTTTTATGCATACTTACATGTCAACTTCCATGTTATATTTCAAGTCATGTTTTCAAGTTGTATTTTCATGTCATTAGAAATTACCCATAACATAACCCAACGCTTTTAAACTCGCATATACGTTCGCGACAACGTAATGGATTAAAAGAAGAGACTTGGTAAAGGCATGACAAAAATGGATATTAAGCCACAAGTTAATCATGGTGGCAAATGAGGCACAAATGTGTTCATTAACTTGCATGTTACATTCTTAAGCCTCAAAACATGCATAAACCCAAACTTGGCACATAAGCGAATCATGGTGACAAAAGATATGGAATGATGACTAGTAACTCGCATATATCATCATATAAGGGTTATGACTTCATATGCAAGTTGACATAAAGGTTATGCGGGTTCTCATGTTGCCTAATGCAACATTTCAACATAAAGGTTGTAGCTTTTAGCTCACAAGATCAAGATAATGACTTCATAAACTTGCATGACATGATAGCATATATCATACTCAATGATCAAACCCAAACTTGCAACATGAACATTTAACTTCATAGTTAATATCTAAGAGTAAGGAAAGGGCTTACTTTGCTATGAAGGCACAAAAGATATGACAAAGCCCTTATGCAATCAAATAGACCCAAAATGCAAGCTCTAACATAAAAACCCTTGAGCCAAAATGATCAAAACCCTTGCTTTATGATGCAAAGATAGAAACTTGACTTGAATGCAAGCTAATGACACTCATACAAGCTTGAAAACACTTGTATGCATGGAAAATCTCTCATAGAAACCATTTAGAAATTTTATGAAGAGAGTGGAGGCCATGAGAGGTAAAATTTTGCCATAGTTTAGTTGCATGAATGAATAATGAGGATTTAGGATAGGTTAGGGTCTTATTTATAGATTAGGCAAGTGTTTTAGGCCATAGGATTAAACCTAGATTCAATCCAAGCCATCAAACCATGTCTTGGGGAAGAAGTCAAGTCTAAAAAATGGAGTGGTGTCTTAACCAGGCCTAAAAATGGAGTGGTGTCTTAATCGGGCTGAATTTTAAATCTGTTTTCGGATTTGAATTTTCGTGAAACTTTGCGAGGCCATATCTCGGTCATACGAACTCCAATTTACGAAATTTCGGACTCTATTTCGCGTATTTTTCCGAGACGAACGCAATGGCGCAACCCGTTTATCCTGATTCAGGTTTTATAATTAAATTCTGCCTTGATTCTTGTCTTAACGTGTTATCGAAATACGGGTTGTTACATTCTACCCACTTTTTAGGATTTCGTCCCCGAAATCTCCAAGTTAGGAAGAACATATCCTACCATCCATCATTCATCTACTCAAAACATCATCCACAAGCAACCATTGTCCTTATATGATTTCTAATGCTGTATGAATATATGCAAAACGTGTGTGTACATGTTCCTTAGCTAATGCTAATGATCAGGCCTGAATAATCTTTCTAATGCAAAATATGTATAGTGCCATGAATCCAACATGTATGCAAATAATCCTAGTCATATAGATACTATATGCGTGCGCAATCATTCATTCATATGCAACAGCCACATGATAATACATTCGATTTCATCCATAAACAAGTATAAATACTCGTGCATATGCAATATGAAATGTGACCGAGTCGAGTTAGTATCTAATGTGTATTCGCGCATCCACGAGCAACCACTTGCAACCATATCAATCATAACATGTTTCAAATACATGTTTACATCCATAGGGTTCTACCTAGGATTCCCTGAAACAGGGTCGAGAAGATAAACAAGACAAACTCCTTACGGGGTTTGTAACAGAAAATAGGACCAAGAAGATGTCCACAAAAGATAGCCTACAAGTAAGCTCTACAGAAAACAGGGATCAAGGACATACTCCCAAAAAGAGATATCATGCGCGTATCTAGTCTTTGACCATCAGAGTCGTATTTCCTTGAGCTTAATTCTATTGTGCCTTGACCGTCTTTTAACTTCGCGATTTCGTAGCTTCTTATTTCCTGTTTCCATAGCATGAGCTGGAACTCATTTCTTCGTCGCCTCTCGTTCCACTTGCACTTATCCTTTTCCTAGAATACTTGGCGCAAACATGACTGCGTACTCATGATCTCATGCAAGCTTTCCAAAATTCACTAGTGAATCTCGGACCTCGTACCACAAGGTATTCCACGTAGAAGAACTTCTTCTTGAAAGTAAACAGATGCCAACCAGGTTATCAAGCGCACTTACTAGGGTGATCTCTATAACCCATGCATAAATGAAGTAAACCATCCATCTTATCGGCGAACACCACTCGATCGGGCTTCAAATTTCCAATAAAGTCATCAAGGGATTCTAAGTAACTAGTCACGACAGAACCTCAAAAAGGTTACACGATACTTCGAGGGTATTACCAAGGCTAGTCAAGAGTCTAACTACTCTCCTATCAAAACCGAGAGTGGCACCCCTTACTGGATAACCACTTCATCCCTAGAATCCATCCATAGCTTATAAACATAAGCATTATTTCCAAATTCAACACTTGGCATAAACATTCTCAAATCCAAACAGGTCATGTATAAATGGACTGATTCTCCAATAGGATTTTGAGACAAAAATGGGATCCTCTATTACGCTAGTACTTAAGGTGCAGAGACTCAACTACCGAAGCGGACTTAAATGATGCGGGGATCAAAACAAAGTCTTGGCGGGATGATAGAAAAGAATAACTAGGTCTTCAACAAGGATGTTATCCCCCTACTCAGGTACTCTAGTGAGGGTATACAATTATCTTCACGATGATCTTGTCCTTGTCCCACAATACTTAACTATCCGTCCCGTTTCACCATACCAAAGATACTTTTTCGTTATGTGTTGAGCCATACCAACAAGTTGCTCATCCTTAAGCTCGTATCCTTTATCCTCTTTCTCACTATCCTTTCTTATAACGCGGCCACTGGTCTCTCGAGAACCACCTCCATCGCATGGAAAGCACTTTCGTAGATAGAAAAGACTAGTCGCAGTTAAAACCACTGTGACTACAGATGGAGGAAAGCAAGGAGAAGAGATTCAATTAAGGAAACAAGGATAGTGCTAATGGCCTTTGGGGAATAGCCTTTTTCTTTTAAAAGAAAATTTTCTTAAAAAAATGCTTCTTTGTAAACGGTTTTCAAATAGTTTTCAGAAGGTCTTTAAAAACTTTTGCCCAGTCTGGTAACCTTCTGCTCTGATACCAAATGTAACACCCCGCCTCCGCTAGGGTCACCCGCAAAAGGAATGCACTAGCTTTAGAGGGGCATTATTGGTAAACATGCACAGAAATATCACAAGACAGAACATATAAAATAGCGGAAGTAAAATCAAACTTTCATAACATGAATAAATAAGGTCTAAAGCCTTTTACATCAGAGTACATCAAAACCTGTCTTGTAATAGTAAAGAAGCATAAAGACATTTTCATAAATTATTCCCCAAGTAAAAACAGTAAAGTAGCCATTAGCCAAGAAAAGTCCAAGCCATCCATGATGACCTTCAAGCAGAAGAAGTCCGAACTAAACACCAGTATTTCCTCCCTGTAACCTGGGGGGGGGGGGAACGGAAGAAAAGAGGCGAAACAAAACGGGTCAGTCAAAAAGTCTGAGTAAGCCCTATCTACTATTAGCATAAAAACTAGTAAAGTTAACTGACATGAGAAACTGAGATGAACATAAGCATGATAACAAGATAGATAAGCTAAATCAAAATAACAGGATGAACTACTGAACTCAGATAAACTAAGGTGTCATGATAAATTACGATGTCAAGATAAAACAAGGTATCACATCGTCGGGTTTCTATCAAGTATAATATCCCAAGATATCTGTCACGTATAACGCCCCGTGATATCTATCCTGTATTTTAGCTCTACACCTACCGTACTAGTATCCCCACCGTGTCATGTGTTAACCAAGAATGACCCTCACTCAAAAGTCGTGTAATGGTCCATGTCAACCTAATATATCGCATATATAGGTTACTCAACTTGTATGTTTTATTCCATGTAAATGTTCATTCCCTTGCCGTAGACCATACGGGCTTTCCCATGAGATTCTATATTACTTTAACATAGTTCCATGATCCTTAAGATCGGTTTGGACTGTTACCCTAAACCTAGCCAGGGTCTTCCAACATGAATTATCATTTGTACAACTAGGACTTATGCTACCTAGGGCTACTAGGGATTATGCTTACCTATTGCACGTTTTCGTATCTCGGTTTGGGTTCAACCACCTAGGGCCACTAGGGATTACGCTAACCGCCAACCCACGCATATATCGTGAATCGTTTTTCCATGACTGTATGCACATGTATCACATCGTGCCATCCGAGTCCTATCACAGGGCAGACCAGGAAATACAGGACTCGGTCGGGAGCTTTCAATTTATCTGCCGATGCAGATGCTAAGGTCTGTTTTTTCCTATACGTGGCTATGGTCCCACGAGACCACTCCCTCAACTAGTAAAAGACAAGACAGGATAAATCCTGTATGAGAACACAACACTGGCCAACCCACATCCAAGCCTTACAGCAACCATAATTAGATAGCAATTATGGTCTATTGGGTGTTCTCTGCCTTTCCGTACGTACACGCTTGACCAAAGATGGTAGGTAGCCTGACGAAATGCTATCTAGGGTACGACCGTGTATCGTCGACTATCCCCTATCCATCCCCGTCTTTAGGTCGCTCGTATAGCAACCAAGGCATACTCTTGGTTCTTCTAACGCAGACCTTAACCTCTCATGAGCCTAGTATAATCACCTGGCAGCTCATAGAGGGATACCAAGAATACCCTCACGTTCCCCGAAGCCGCTGCTTTGTTACCCAGTTCGCTGGAGCCTTTATCCAAATCAGATACTTGCTCCTACTCGTATACTTAAACGATGACCTACCGTATTAGGTAACTCATCTATCTATGAACTGGTCTAAACTTCCTTGACTAAGAATCATTACTTAGTTATTCTTCAACTAAGGTTTACCACTTAGCATTGTTCCCGTTATCCTTGTTAACTACGGTTATCCACCTAATCCTCAGAACTAGGGTTTACATAATGGATTAAGTGTCACTTAAGTTCATGACTTAACCCGTCTACAAATCCTGTCAAAATTGGCTAAGTATCCAAGTTCAAGGCTTAACCCTACAAACCATGCTCAAGTTGGTTAAGTATATTAAGCAATTCACGACTTAACCTCGTCCAATTATCATTCTAGATTGGTTAAGTATATATTAACTTGACCCTATCAATTTACTTAGTCAAATCGGTCAAGTGTATTCAAGCGATTCGTGACTTAGCCTTATCATGTTTTCACGTTATATTGGTTAAGTATTGGTTAACTTAACCACAATAAATTAACGAGTTAGATTGGATAAGTATAGGTCACTTAACCACATCAATTCATCACGTTTAGATTAGTTAAGTGTTTGACTTAACCCCATTAAACTACCAAGTGGGATTAATTAAGTCTAGGCTAACTTAACCCCATCCGATTTCCATGTTTAGACTAGTTGAGTCTAATCTTAACCCCATTCGTTAACTGTATTTTTCGGTTAAGCGTCATTAAGAAAACTTACTTAACCTTACCAAGTTATCGCGTTGGATTGATTAAGTGTTGGTTAACTTAACCCCATCCACTAGTCATATAAAAATGGTTAAGTGTCATTAGGCAAATCAAGTTACTTAACCTACCCAACCTTGTCATGTTTTGTTAAGTATCATTAGCCTAATCAAATTACTTAACCCATTTGTCCATGTCATATTTGTTTAAGAGTCATTAATCAAATTAACCTAACCCTATCATGTGGCATTAATTACTTAATGCACCTTCACCTCTCACATTAGACTTTGTTGTGGTTACTAGTTAAGCCGGTCGGTTCCGGGTAGCTTTACACCACAACTTGGTCTAACCTCGGGTTCAAGCACAACATGACCAACTTCTCACATTGGGTCCTATTGTTTGCAACTACTAGTTAGGCCGGTCGGTTCCGGGTAGTTTTACGTTGCAAACTCAACCCAACCTCGAGTTGGCCACACTTATATTATCTAAGTGTCATGTCCATCATGTTTCCCAAAACATGTTACAAGTTTTCAAGCATTTGGGTAGACCTAACTTAATAGGTAAATTCCCAAAGGGTAGACCTAACTTAATAGGTAAATTCCCAAGCTTATGTTTTTATGCATACTTACATGTCAACTTCCATGTTATATTTCAAGTCATGTTTTCAAGTTGTATTTTCATGTCATTAGAAATTACCCATAACATAACCCAACGCTTTTAAACTCGCATATACGTTCGCGACAACGTAATGGATTAAAAGAAGAGACTTGGTAAAGGCATGACAAAAATGGATATTAAGCCACAAGTTAATCATGGTGGCAAATGAGGCACAAATGTGTTCATTAACTTGCATGTTACATTCTTAAGCCTCAAAACATGCATAAACCCAAACTTGGCACATAAGCGAATCATGGTGACAAAAAATATGGAATGATGACTAGTAACTCGCATATATCATCATATAAGGGTTATGACTTCATATGCAAGTTGACATAAAGGTTATGAGGGTTCTCATGTTGCCTAATGCAACATTTCAACATAAAGGTTGTAGCTTTTAGCTCACAAGATCAAGATAATGACTTCATAAACTTGCATGACATGATAGCATGTATCATACTCAATGATCAAACCCAAACTTGCAACATGAACATTTAACTTCATAGTTAATATCTAAGAGTAGGGAAAGGGCTTACTTTGCTATGAAGGCACAAAAGATATGACAAAGCCCTTATGCAATCAAATAGACCCAAGATGCAAGCTCTAACATAAAAACCCTTAAGCCAAAATGATCAAAACCCTTGCTTTATGATGCAAAGATAGAAACTTGACTTGAATGCAAGCTAATGACACTCATACAAGCTTGAAAACACTTGTATGCATGGAAAATCTCTCATAGAAACCATTTAGAAATTTTATGAAGAGAGTGGAGGCCATGAGAGGTAAAATTTTGCCATAGTTTAGTTGCATGAATGAATAATGAGGATTTAGGATATGTTAGGGTCTTATTTATAGATTAGGCAAGTGTTTTAGGCCATAGGATTAAACCTAGATTCAATCCAAGCCATCAAAGCATGTCTTGGGGAAGAAGTCAAGTCTGAAAAATGGAGTGGTGTCTTAACCAGGCCTAAAAATGGAGTGGTGTCTTAATTGGGCTGAATTTCAAATCTGTTTTCGGATTTGAATTTTCGTGATACTTTGCGAGGCCATATCTCGGTCATACGAACTCCGATTTACGAAATTTCGGACTCTATTTCGCGTATTTTTCCGAGACGAACGCAATGGCGCAACCCGTTTATCCTGATTCAGGTTTTATAATTAAATTCTGCCTTGATTCTTGTCTTAACGTGTTATCGAAATACGGGTTGTTACATCAACCGTCTGAAATTAGAATTAAGCTATATAAAAAACAACTATAATTTGAAAAGGTGAGCACATTCACTGAAATGACAACATTCAACCGACCGAAATAAATATTCGGCTGACTATTTAGTAAAAAAAAACTAGAGTTTGTGCACTGGATTTATTTTAAACACTATAATATATATATAATATGAGAGATTTTAACATTGGATCTAGGTAAATACTGACTCAAATACAACACTAATATATCAATTTATCCTATCTTCGGATCTTCTTGTATTTAAACCATAATCTCCACTATTTTCTTGCAATAATTTTTAGTATACGATATTGTTGATATATAATTATCGTAGTCAAAATATAGCTCGAGAATCAAGGTTCTAACAATCTCTCCCTCTTTGATGGTAACAATTATTTATGCGACTTATATATAATAATGAATAAAAATATATTTCTACTTGTGCTCTTCCTATTTATATTGCTCCCATTGTGAATATGCTATATATTTTGATATTTATTCCCCTTTGACATGACAAAAAGGAATTACAATTAATGGGAACTAATATACATGTAGATTCACGAAAGTATATATATTAATTGAAAACTAGCTTACATGAACTATATATATATATATATATATGCTTGAAAATTTTTGTATATAAGTGAATGATGTAGTAAATGTGACACATGAGTTTAAGAAATACGAGAAGTCCAAATTTTGTACTTACATAATTTTCATTGTCATTTAGAGATTTATTCATATATGAGCCTAAAAAGAAATTATGTAAACTGTATTTACTTATGAGTTGGTGATATATAAAGTATTTTCATAAGGAGATATATAAGAATATGATATGTAATAACGATATAATGTATCAATTTCCCATAAATATGAAATATGATATTTAGAAGAATTTGTATAGATATTTAACAATTGCATATGAAATATGTTATAACAATAAGAGTATATGATATCATAATGACACATGAGAAAAAATATAGACTATTCCCCCTAATTGTACACTACTCCTATTGATATGACCTCTTCCTGTCGATATGATTGTATTTTCTCTCCTTGAAAGGAAGAGGAATCTGAATAGGAGTAATATAGGGTTTTATCTTACGGAGAATAAAGTTAGATTTCAAAAATAAGATATAAAAAATATAAGTTTACCAGATTCTCAGATTTATCTTTTATTTTTAGATTTGTTTCCAAAGCTATCAGATATACTTAAATAACCTTTTCATTATAATGGTGTACCTATACTTTGGTACCTACTTCCTTCTTTAGGGTCCAAAGGTAATATGGAAGGTAATCATACCCAATAGGGTTTAATAGTACCTTTGAAAATAAAATTTTCATTATTAACTACTGAGTCAAAATAACCATTGATATATTTTTCTCAGTTTTTCCAATTTATCTGAACCCAAATACTTAAATAATTATGGAAATTTGTGTCAAGGGCTTATTAGTCCGATGTAATAACCCGGAAATCGGAGCCAATTTAATTTTTTTTATTTTGGCAATTTTAGCGAACTTTGAATATTTAAAATGAATTATTTTAAATATTAACGACGAAAAATATAGTTTCGACGAAGTTAAAACGAATAAATTTATTTTAATTATATAACGAGCCTGAAATGGCGCGGTAGTTTGAAAATCCGATTTCAAAGTTCAAATGATTATACAGGATTCAAAATAAACCGGATTTTAGTGAAACCAAAAATATTAGAATCTATTTGAGAATATCTTTCCAACGAATCCAAAAAATCAAAATTTCATAGTGGGGATAAAAAGTTACGCCCATATGAAAATTCAGAATAATCGCTATGGAATTCTGGCCCTTAAAAATGGAAATTTTGCAAACGACCTCGGTTTTCAATGAAACCACTTTTGTTGGATCCGTGATGTTAAGTTATTGCTAGGTTTCAAAATTCATAATTTTTTGAATCAATATGTGAGCGTGGAAAAAGAAAACGTGTTTTGGCAGTTTCTGTCAATTTTAATCGACTGGAAAATGACCATTTTTCAAACAGTCTCAGAATTTGGAGAAATTAGTTTTGTTAGAACCGTTTTATCAATACGAAGCTAGAAATAATTTTTCTGGATCTTTAGAGTCTGTATGTGGGCTCGGTAAATTAAAATGCGTGTTCAAATTCAATATATAGATATATATATTTTGATTTTGATGGAAACCGATCGTAACAGCTGAATTGGGTTACGAAACATTTTCCATTGTGTTCGGAATGGAGGTAATTAGCTAGGGGCGACAGTCGTTGGGTTCAATTTAGGATTCGAAGAAAAGTCAACTTTAAGAGGATAATAAAATAATAAAATAATTAAAATATAAACTTTGGCCCCCTCTTTAAATCTCGTTCAGACTAAAATCCACTACCCTAATTCTCAAACCCGATTACCATCCCGCCGCCACCATAATCCTCCTCCGCCCAGCCCTGGCGACGCCGTGCCCAAGCTCCGGCCACCAGCCGACTCCGGTGGATCCCCCCTCCCCAATCGACGCCTTCTCCCTTCCCTCTCCAGCCACATCGAGCTCCACAGCCCTAAAACCCGAATACCCTAACCTAAGTTGACCATGCCACCCCTTTTTCTGACCACCCATCGCTGAGCCGACGCCCCCCCCCCCCACATGCGACGGCGTGGACAGCCCCTCCCCGACCGACTGCCGCCACCACCTGTTTTTCCCCCTCCACCTCGAGCGCTCAGCCCCCCTTTCTCTCATTTCTTACCATAAGTCCCTTTTTTAGTACTTTCATCTGTTTTAAATGGCATGATTTTTATAATAAAAAAATATAGTTTTAAAACTGAAAATATATGATTTTTAGGAGATTAAAGTTATGATTTTAGAAATATATTGATTAACAAGATTTGATTTTTAACTTCAAAAGAATAGATTTTTATATAAGAAGTAGAAATCTATAAAATATAATTTTTATATAGAATGAAGCTTCGAAAAAATATATGAAGTAAAAATAAAAATATGATTTTTATTTATTGGAATGAAGCAATAAAAATATAATTTTTATTATGAACAACGGGACAAGGACTGCATTAGAATTTCAAACAGATCCAGACAGTTCAGCAGTTCAAAAGTAAAGCACGGCGGACTGGAACCCTCGGTGAGAAATCCTCACTTTTATTTTAGTTTCTAGTTGAAATATATACTAGGATGCAGAAGGTGCTTAGCAGCACCTAACGCCCGTCGTCCACAGACCATGGACGGCTTGTTTGTTTGATTGATGTGTTGTGAAAATTGATTGTGTGATTGGAATTGAAATCAAATATATATTCATGTGTTGAAATAAAATATATATTCATGTGTTGAAATAAAATATATATTCATGTGTTGAAATCAAATATATATTCATGTGTTGAAATAAAATAAATATTCATTTACAAATCGAACGATTTGTTTATGTACACCGATTTGTATGATATTGATTGGGATGATAAATTTTACACATCGCCCAACTGCACAAATAAAATCTATGTTTGTTGATTTGAAACCCCAAACGGGTATTGGGATGACATTTGACGTACACTAATCCCGATGGTTTAGTTGTATGTCAATCGATGGGTTGACATACTGTGTAAGCGTTAATTATTGATATTTAATGCTTATGCAGTTGTGTGGTGCACTCTGGATGATGGTTGATTATTTATCGTTGTTGTTATATACGTCTGTTGTATAGAATCCATATAATTAACATTATATGGTAATTGATTGGGCCTCATTCCAATTTGGAAAATAAGGAATATAATAAAAATAAATTCAAGTGTTGAATAGAATATATATTCATGTGTTGTATAGAAATATATTCAAGTGTTAAATACAAATAAAATTCATGTGTTGAATAGAATAAATATTCATGTGTTGAATAGAAAAATATTCATGTGTTGAATAGAATAAATATTCATGTGTTGAATAGAAAATAAATTCATGTGTTGAATAGAAATAAATTCATGTGTTGAGTAGAATAAATATTCATGTGCTGAATAGAATAAATATTCATGTGTTGAATAGAATGAACATTCATGTGTTGAATAAAAGCGTGTTGACTAGATTGACGCCATTTTGACGTGAACAATATTTATATTGATTTTATTCATTTTTATAATGAATATAGAAAAGAAAGTGATTTCAAAATATAACGTTTTCAAAATATTATCATTTATATGTCGATGATGTGGAATATTCAATTTTGATTCGAAATTGAATATGAAGTTGAAATCGTTTCGAAAATGAATTTAAAACAATTTATAAAATACGTTTTGAAAGGAAATCGACGAAATATGTATAATATATATATAATGGCCTGAATAGAACGCGCCACGCCGCGGCAGTTCGCGAATTTCGACCATTGACTTCGAATGAATATTACGGGAAATCCAACCTTCGGATTCTCCTAAAACCGGAACCGTTGGGTTCATATCGAAAAGTGATTTCTAACGAATATTAGATATTTGAAATCTAATGGTTGGATTTGGAATTATGTCCAAATAAAATTTGGAAAAGGTCGCTGTAAGTGCAGTTCGATGGCCGTTGATGGAAATCGACTGTACGGGACTTGATAAAATTATTAAAAATATCAATAATTTGTGTAAAATCATAAGAAATGATTTGTGAAGAATTGGGATGAAAACCTCCCTATTTGAAAAGATAAAAATAGATTTTTATCGAAATGAACTAGTTTTGAACTAGAATAATAATTTATTTATTTTTAAATAAATAAATTGGATTTGAAACGGTTTTAAAAGTAACCAGAAGTTTCAATAACTGAATTGGAATGGAATGCGATTTTGGGTTTATAGTGAACCGTGTTTTAAATGACATTGGTTCTTTAACCTAGTTAAAGACAGGATATTGATTTTCGGGAAGATTAAAACTAAGTGGAGTTTTAATGAATCTTTAATTAGATTGAAGTGATCGAGAATGGAGTATCACCAGTTTTGCTCCAGGCGATAGTTAAATCTTTAATTAGATTTGAACGTGAAATGGTAATTGAATTTACCGATAACACCGTGGTGTTAGATATGAAGTATGACCAGTTTTACTTCATGGGATGAATAGGGTGGGATTGGGAAATAAATAAATAATTACTTCGGTGTGATTCGCTAATCCCGACTAGTTTGAATTGATATTCAAAAGAAGATTAAAGAATAAATTTAAAGGAATTTATCTTTGATAAAATTAATGGGAACCTTTCCAAAAGTGTAAGAATATTTGAATAAAAGAATATTCTGAGTTGGAATGAGGCATATGTTGTGTTTGTGTAACACTTGTTTATTATATACGCGAGTTATTCAGAAAGACCGGGTTTATCCCATTCCGAATAACTGATTCGACGTGGTGTCGAGGATGAAGACGGTGGTCGAAGACCTGAGGTCTTCACATTGTTTGGGTGATTACTGATGATCTTGATTGGGCTGTACACCCAGGAGGAGGGAATCAGTTGATGATCGTCCAGATGTACTTGGAGATCGATGGATATGCGAGGTACAAGGTGCCTCCGGTTTCATTCAGCCCCAGAACGAACTTGTAAATGGACTGTGTGTCTGACATTGGATTTTATTCTGTGTGATTGATTTCTATTAAATATATATCTGTTTGGCAACGGAGAATTTATTCTCTTGCTTAACGCCCTTCTCTGAGACATACGAGCTCAGAGGTTATATATTGATGGATATCAAACGCATGGAGTGAATTGCCTATATGGCATGCCTAAGTGGCAATTGATCAAGGCTTCTGTTGAAAAGCAAAGTCTTGTGGTTGATGATCAAAGCACGGCCTGTGTGGCATAGCTTTGTGTAGCGTTGATTCGCGAGCCTCACACCCCGGTTGTGAACAAAAAGCGGGAGAGGACCTCAGGGAGGACACGCGTTTTCTTCTATCTAGGGTGGTGTCAGTGACCTACCAGCCCTGACATTTATATTATTTTCACTTGTATGGTTGTTGCTGTTGCGAGGTGCCTCGGATATATCGGTGACTATGTGGAGCCGATGGAGTCTTATGGCTCATTTACGCCCCAAA
Organism: Allium sativum; assembly: GCA_030737875.1. Taxonomy (NCBI): domain Eukaryota; kingdom Viridiplantae; phylum Streptophyta; class Magnoliopsida; order Asparagales; family Amaryllidaceae; genus Allium; species Allium sativum. Next base: position 725,510,227 of record CM060909.1, read on the forward strand.
GGGTAGGGAAACGTAGTGTTCAGGCATAATAATCCACATCGGTGGACCGGCCCTGACGATCCAAGGGGCAGTTGCGGCTGTTTATAAGGGGCGGGCTTGAGCATCTCGAATCGGTAGAGGACTATCTTTTGCCTCGGTTCACAGATGGAAATCCAACTTCCAATACGTGACTTTGCGGTTTTATTTGTAGAGCCTAGTATGGCGACATAGTGGTATGGGGCACTTATGCCGTCTATGATTGAAATTGTTTTATACACTATGCACTTATAATAGTATCAAGTGATTTGTTTTTAGCGTGTCAAGCATTCTTTGGCTATTATAAGGTAAAAACCCTATCCTCCGGCTTGCGTTGCATTGTGTGATGGGACCTGGGTCTTATAATAGCTTCATTTTTCTTTATTTAGCATTGCGTTGTTGTTTAATGCACTGGTATTCTTGGGAGGAAACCCGTTGCGTGTTATATGGCGTGGTCCCCTTGATTTACCTAACTTTAAAATAAAGATTAATATCTGTTTTAGTTCTCACACCAGTCACATGCCTGACCTGGAGTTTATTGTTTTAACCTAAACTCTGGATGACCCTATTTTCGACACGGGAAGCTAGTAGTTTTGGTTTTGCAGATTTATATTCACCGGAACCTGGTTTACAGCTGGAAAGATATCTGGAAAGCTCTGTATCCGTGTAGCTCTTTGAGTTGTGTATTGTATTATTTTTCCGCTGCAGTAATTTATTGTAATCTCTGATATTTATCGAATGTATTTTATTTGTTTATACTCTGTATATTCTTGTATTCTGATGGAATTGTTGTAATAAACAATGAAATGTTCTTTTGTTTGTATTCTGATCTGTCTTGTCCTTAATTCAATCCGTGCTTTTCTTCACGTGGAAGTTCAGGTCGTCTAAGCTGGTATCAGAGCTTTGGTTTACAAAGCTCGAGAACAAGTTAGAACCAAACGAAAGAATTCATCAGAGATTGGATTAGTAATATCCAATGAGAATGACTCGTTAGAGATGCGATCAGTAGTATCCTAGAACGAGTGTGAAGAGTATATTTTTAAATTGAAAACTATTTTTGTTTTGAAAATTTAAATCATTTTATACGTATTTGAATATTTATTTGTATTGATTTGGGCGATCCAATATATAAAGATTTTGCATATACGTCTGATCCACGTGTATTCGAAGTTTTAATATACTGGATAGATATAGAATCACACTCTAGTCGCCTGGAGATGATTCTGATGATGAGGCCTCATCATCAGTGTCTGTGTTCGAGTGACGTAAGTGGTATTTCTATATATTTCCAATTGACTGGTGTGAGAACCAAAATTAGATAGGGCTTATTGCTGTGACTTGGCATCAAAAATGTGATTTTTGAATATATATCAAAATTATGAGTTTGAAAAGCTAATCAACTAATTGATTGATGGTTGTGTTGTTTGATTATTGATTGGTTAATTAAATGTTGAACCTTTATCCAAATTGAACCAAATAGTGAATTGTATTGAAAATTTGTCGCATTTGCATACATATACATGTACTTACATTGAACAGGTCATAGCAAGGAGGCTAGTGAAGAGGAATAAAATTGTTTGCCCGACAAATAGGAGCATGTTTATTGTATTTCTTCGGTTTTGGATGATTTTATGAGCCGATTGGCTTTTTATTTTTCTTTTGGATTGATAAGGACCATGGGAGGCTATTTGAAATATCCCGAAGTTCCCGATGCAAAGGAGGTAATGGCGAAAATTTTCGAAAATTTAGGGTATTAGCCAAATTTTTGAAAAATTTGAAAAGTTCTTAGAAACTGAAAAGTTGAAGAACTTAAGCCGTAATGGAAACAATGGAAGTTGAGTTGTTTTGTAAAACAACTTTCGATTTCATTCCTTTTCGGGGACGAAAAGTTTTAAGTGGGGGAGATTGTAATAACCCGGAAATCGAAGTCAATTTAAAATTTTTTATTTTGGCAATTTTAGCGAATTTTGAATATTTAAAATGAATTATTTTAAATAGTAATGATGGAAAATATAGTTTCGACGAAGTTAAAATGAATAAATTTATTTTAATTATATAACGAGCCTGACATGGCGCGGTAGTTTGAAAATTCGATTTCAAAGTTCAAATGATTGTATAAGATTCAAAATAAACCGGATTTTAGTGAAACCAAAAATATTAGAATCTATTTCAGAATATCTTTCCAACGAATCCGAAAAATCAAAATTTCATAGTGGGGATAAAAATTTATGTCCAGATGAAAATTCAGAATAGTCGCTATGGAATTCTGGCCCTTAAAAATCGAAATTTTGCAAACGACCTCGGTTTTCGATGAAACTACTTTTTTTGGATCCATGATGTTAAGTTATTGATAGGTTTCAAAATTCATAATTTTTCGAATCAGTATGTGAGCGTGGTAAAAGAAAACGTGTTTTGACAGTTTCTATCAATTTTAATCGACTGGAAAATGGCCATTTTTCAAACAGCCTCAGAATTTGGCGAAATTAGTTTTGTTAGAACCGTATCGTCAATACGAAGTTATAAATAATTTTTCTGGAATTTTTAGGGTCCGTATGTGGGCCCGGTAAATTAAAATGTGCGTTCAAATTCAATATATAGATTTATATTTTGATTTTGGTGGAAATCGATCGTACCAACCGAATTGGGTTACGAATCATATCCCATTGTGTTCGGAATGGGGGTAATTAGCTAGGGGCGACAGTTATTGGGTTCGATTTGGGATTCGAAAGAAAAGTCAACTTTAAGAGGATAATAAAATAATTAAATAATTAAAATATAAACTTTGGGGTCCCCCTTTTAAATCTCGTTCAGAATAAAATCCACTACCCCTAATTCTCAAACCCGATTACTATCCCGCTGCCACCTTAATCCTCCTCCGCCCGGCCCTGGCGACGTCGTGCCCAAGCTCCGGCCACCAGCCGACTCCGGCGGATCCCCCCTCCCCAATCGACGCCTTCTCCCTTCCCTCTCCGGTCACATCGAGCTCCACAGCCCTAAATCCCGAATACCCTAACCTAAGCTGACCGCGCCACCCCTTCTTCTGACTACCCACCGCCGAGCCGACGCCCCCCTCCACCTGCGATGGTGTGGACAGCCCCTCCTCGACCGACTGCCTCCAACACCTGTTTTCCCCCCTCCACCTCGAGCGCTCAGCCCCCCTTTCTCTCGTTTCTTACTGTAAGTCCCTTTTATTAGTACTTTTATCTATTTTAAATGGAATGATTTTTATAATAAAAATATATAGTTTTAAAACTGAAAATATATGATTTTTAGGGGATTAAAGTTATGATTTTAGAAATATATTGATTTTTATTGATTAACAAGATTTGATTTTTAACTTCAAACGAATATACTTTTATATAAGAAGTAGAAATATAAAAATATAATTTTTTATATAGAATGAAGCGTCGAAAAAATATATGAAGTAAAAATAAAAATATGATTTTTATTTATTGGAATGAAGCAATAAAAATATAATTTTTATTATGAACAGCGGGACAAGGACTGCATTAGAATTTCAAACAGATCCAGACGGTTCAGCAGTTCAAAAGTAAAGCACGGCGGAGTGGAACCCTCGGTAAGGACTCCTCACTTTTATTTTAATTTCTAGTTGAAATATATACTAGAATGCAGACGGTGCTTAGCAGCACCTAACACCCGTCGTCCACAGACCATGGACGGCTTGTTTGTTTGATTGATGTGTTGTGAAAATTGATTGTGTGATTGGAATTGAAATAAAATATATATTCATGTGTTGAAATAAAATATATATTCATATGTTGAAATCAAATATATATTCATGTGTTGAAATAAAATAAATATTCATTTACAAATCGAACGATTTGTTTATGTACATCGATTTGACTGATATTGATTGGGACGATAAATTTTACACATCGCCCAACTGCACAAATAAAATATGTGTTTGTTGATTTGAAACCCCGCACGGGTATTGGGATGACATTTGACGTACACTAATCCCGATTGTTTAGTGGTATGTCAATCGATAGGTTGACAGACTGTGAAAGCGTTAATTATTGGTATTTAATGCTTATGTAGTTGTGTAGTGCACTATGGATGATGGTTGATTATTTATCGTTGCTGTTATATACGTGTGTTGTATAGAATCCATATAATTAACATTATATGATAATTGATTGGGCCTCATTCCAATTTGAAAAATAGGGAATATAATAAAAATAAATTCACGTGTTGAATAGAATATATATTCATGTGTTTAATAGAAATATATTCATGTGTTGAATAGAAATAAAATTCATGTGTTGAATAGAATAAATATTCATGTGTTGAATAAAATAAATATTCATGTGTTGAAAAGAAAAATATTCATGTGTTGAATATAATAAATATTCATGTGTTGAATAGAAGATAAATTCATGTGTTGAATAGAAATAAATTTATGTGTTGAATAGAATAAATATTCATGTGTTGAATAGAATAAATATTCATGTGTTGAATAGAATGAACATTCGTATGTTGAATAAACGCCATGTTGAGTAGATTGACGCCATTTTGACGTGAACGATATTTATATCGATTTTATTTATTTTTATAATGAATATTGAAAAGAAAGTGATTTCAAAATATAACATTTTGAAAATATTATCATTTGTATATCGATGATGTGGAATATTCAATTTTGATTCGAAATTGAATATGAAGTTGAAATCGTTTCGAAAACGAATTTAAAACGATTTATAAAATACGTTTTGAAAGGAAATCGATGAAATATATATAATATATATATTATATACATATATAATGGCCTGAATAGAACGCGCTGCGCCGTGGCAGTTCGCGAATTTCGACCATTGACTTCGAATGGATATTACGGGAGATCCATCCGTCGGATTCTCCTAAAATCAGAACCGTTGCGTTCGTATCTAAAAGTGATTTCTAACGAATATTAGATATTTGAAATCTAATGGTTGGATTTGGAATTATGTCCAAATCAAATTTGGAAAAGGTCGCTGTAAGTGCAGTTCGATGGCCGTTGATGGAAATCGACGGTACGAGCCTTGATAAAATTATTAAAAATATCAATAATTTGTGTAAAATCATAAGAAATGATTTGTGAAGAATTGGGATGAAAGCCTCCCTATTTGAAAAGATAAAAATATATTTTTATCGAAATGAACTAGTTTTGAACTAGAATAATAATTTATTTATTTTTAAATAAATAAATTGGATTTGAAAGGGTTTTAAAAGTAACCAGAAGTTTCAATAATTGAATTAGAATGGAATGCGATTTTGGGTTTATAATGAACCGTGTTTTAAATGACATTGGTTCTTTAATCTAGTTAAAGATAAGATATTAATATTCGGGAAGATTAAAACTAAGTGGAGTTTTAATGAATCTTTAATTAGATTGAAGTGATCGAGAATGGAGTATCACCAGTTTTGCTCCAGGCGATAGTTAAATCTTTAATTAGATTTGAACGTGAAATGGTAATTGAATTTACCGATAACACCGTGGTGTTAGATATGAAGTATGACCAGTTTTACTTCATGGGATGAATAGGGTGGGATTGGGAAATAAAATAAATAATTACTTCGTTGCGGTTCACTAATCCCGACTAGTTTGAATTGATATTCAAAAGAAGATTAAAGAATAAATTTAAAGGAATTTATCTTTGCTAAAATTAATGGGAACCTTTCCAAAAGTGTAAGAATATTTGAATAAAAGAATATTCCGAGTTGGAATGAGACGTATGTTGTGTTTGTATAACACTTGTTTATTATATACGCGAGTTATTCAGAAAGACCGGGTTTATCCCATTCTGAATAACTGATTCGACGTGGGGTTGAGGATGAAGACGGCGGTCGAAGACCTGAGGTCTTCACATCGTTTGGGTGATTACTGATGATCTTGATTGGGCTGTACACCCAGGAGGAGGGAATAAGTTGGTGATCGTCCAAACATACTTGGAGATCGATGGATATGCGAGGTACAAGGTGCCTCCGGTTTCGTTCAGACCCAGAACGAACTTGTAAATGGACTGTGTGTCTGACATTGGATTTTATTCTATGTGATTGATTTCTATTAAATACATATCTGTTTGGCGGCGGATAATTTATTCTCTTGCTTAACGCCCTTCTCTGAGACGTACGAGCTCAGAGGTTATATATTGATGGATATCAAACGCATGGAGTGAATTGCCTATATGGCATGCCTAAGTGGCATTTGATCAAGGCTTCTGTTGAAAAGCAAAGTCTTGTGTTTGATGATCAAAGAATGGCTTATGTGGCATAGCTTTGTGTAGCGTTGATTCGCGAGCCTCACACCCCGGTTGTGAACAAAAAACGGGAGAGGACCTCAGGGAGGACATGCGTTTTCTTCTAGCTAGGGTGGTGTCAGTGACCTACCAGCCCTGACATTTATATTATTTTCACTTGTGTGGTTGTTGCTGTTGCGAGGCGCCTCGGATATATCGGTGACTGTGTGGAGCCGATGGAGTCTTATGGCTCATTTACGCCCTAAAGGGAAGGGTAACGTAGTGTTCAGGCATAATAATCCACATCGGTGGACCGGCCCTGGAGATCCAAGGGGCAGTTGCGGCTGTTCCTGAGGGGCGGGCTAAAGCATCTTGAATCGGTAGAGGACTATCTTTTGCCTCGGTTCACAGATGGAAATCCAACTTCCAATACGTGACTTTGCGGTTTTATTTGTAGAGCCTAGTATGGCGACATAGTGGTATGGGGCACTTTTGCCGTCTATGATAAATACTTATGATTGAAATTGTTTTATACACTATGCACTTATAATAGTATCAAGTGATTTGTTTTTTGCGTGTCAAGCATTCTTTGGCTATTATAAGGTAAAAACCCTATCCTCCGGCTTGCGTTGCATTGTGTGATGGGACCTGGGTCTTATAATAGCTTCATTTTTCTTTATTTAGCATTGCGTTGTTGTTTAATGCACTGGTATTCTTGGGAGGAAACCCGTTGCGTGTTATATGGCGTGGTCCCCTTGATTTACCTAACTTTAAAATAAAGATTAATATCTGTTTTAGTTCTCACACCAGTCACATGCCTGACCTGGAGTTTATTGTTTTAACCTAAACTCTGGATGACCCTATTTTCGACACGGGAAGCTAGTAGTTTTGGTTTTGCAGATTTATATTCACCGGAACCTGGTTTACAGCTGGAAAGATATCTGGAAAGCTCTGTATCCATGTAGCTCTTTGAGTTGTGTATTGTATTATTTTTCCGCTGCAGTAATTTATTGTAATCTCTGATATTTATCGAATGTATTTTATTTGTTTATACTCTGTATATTCTTGTATTCTGATGGAATTGTTGTAATAAACAATGAAATGTTCTTTTGTTTGTATTCTGATCTGTCTTGTCCTCAATTCAATCCGTGCTTTTCTTCACGTGGAAGTTCAGGTCGTCTAAGCTGGTATCAGAGCTTTGGTTTACAAAGCTCGAGAACAAGTTAGAACCAAACGAAAGAATTCATCAGAGATTGGATTAGTAATATCCAATGAGAATGACTCGTTAGAGATGCGATCAGTAGTATCCTAGAACGAGTGTGAAGAGTATATTTTTAAATTGAAAACTATTTTTGTTTTGAAAATTTAAATCGTTTTATACGTATTTAAATATTTATTTGTATTGATTTGGGCGATCCAATATATAAAGATTTTGCATATACGTCTGATCCACGTGTATTCGAAGTTTTAATATACTGGATAGATATAGAATCACACTCTAGTCGCCCGGAGATGATTCTGATAATGAGGCCTCATCATCAGTGTCTGTGTTCGAGTGACGAAAGTGGGATTTCTATATATTTCCAATTGACTGGTGTGAGAACCAAAATTAGATAGGGCTTATTGTTGTGACTTGGCATCAAAAATGTGATTTTTGACTATATATCAAAATTATGAGTTTGAAAAGCTAATCAACTAATTGATTGATGGTTGTGTTGTTTGATTATTGATTGGTTAATTAAATGTTGAACCTTTAGCCAAATTGAACCAAATAGTGAATTGTACTGAAAATTTGTCGCATTTGCATACATATACATGCACTTACATTGAACAGGTCATAGCAAGGAGGCTAGAGAAGAGGAATAAAATTGTTTGCCCGACAAATAGGTACATGTTTATTGTATTTCTTCGGTTTTTGATGATTTTATGAGCCGCTTGGCTTTTTCCTTTGGATTGATAAGGGCCATGGGAGGCTATTTAAAATATCCCGAAGTTCCCGATGCAGGGGAGGTAATGGCGAAATTTTTCGAAAATTTAGGATATTAGCCAAATTTTTGAAAAATTTGAAAAGTTCTTAGAAACTGAAAAGTTGAAGAACTTAAGCCGTAATGGAAACAATGGAAGTTGAGTTGTTTTGTAAAACAACTTTCGATTTCATTCCTTTTCAGGGACGAAAAGTTTTAAGCGGGGGAGATTGTAATAACCCGGAAATCGAAGCCAATTTAAAATTTTTATGTTGGCAATTTTAGCGAATTTTGAATATTTAAAATGAATAATTTTAAATAATAATGATGGAAAATATAGTTTCGACGAAGTTAAAACGAATAAATTTATTTTAATTATATAATGAGCCTGAAATGGCGCGGTAGTTTGAAAATTCGATTTCAAAGTTCAAATGATTGTACATGATTCAAAATAAACCGGATTTTAGTGAAACCAAAAATATTAGAATCTATTTGAGAATATCTTTCCTAAGAATCCGAAAAATCAAAATTTCATAGTGGGGATAAAAAGTTATGCCCAGATGAAAATTCAGAATAGTCGCTATGGAATTCTTGCCCTTAAAAATGGAAATTTTGCAAACGACCTCGGTTTTCGACGAAACCACTTTTGTTGGATCCGTGATGTTAAATTATTGCTAGGTTTTCGACGAAACCACAGTTTCTATCAATTTTAATCGACTGGAAAATGGCCATTTTTCAAATAGCCTCAGAATTTGGCGAAATTAGTTTTGTTAGAACCGTATCGTCAATACGAAGTTATAAATAATTTTTCTGGAATTTTTAGAGTCCGTATGTGGGCCCGGTAAATTAAAATACGCATTCAAATTCAATATATAGATTTATATTTTGATTTTGATGGAAACCGATCGTAACAGCCGAATTGGGTTACGAAACATATCCCATTGTGTTCGGAATGAGGGTAATTAGCTAGGGGCGACAGTCGTTGGGTTCGATTTGGGATTCGAAAGAAAAGTCAACTTTAAGAGGATAATAAAATAATAAAATAATTAAAATATTGTGATAACCCGTTTCTTCCCCGTAAAGGAAAGAGTGGATACTTTGAGAACAACACACAAATGAACGCAGATGGAAGAACATTTCATTGCTATTACAACAATTCCATCAGATACAAGAATATACAGAGTATAAATGAATAAATATACATTCGATAAATATCAGAGATTACAATAAATTACATAGCAGCGGAAAATAATACAAAGCACAACTGAAGGTGATATACGGATACAGAGCTTTCCAGATATCATTCCAGCTGTAAACCAGGATCCTGTGAATATAAATCTGCAAAACCAAAACTACTAGCTGCCCGTGCGGAAAATAAGGGCACCCAGAGTTTAGGTTAAAACAATAAACTCCAGGTCAGTCATGTGACTGGTGTGAGAACTAAAACAGTTATTTAAAGCTTTACTTTAAAAGAGAGTAATTCAAGGGACCACGCCGTCTAACACAGAACGGGTTTCCTCCCAAGAATACCAGTGCATAGAATAAACAACGCAATGCTTTTTCAAAAAATGAAGCTATTATAAGACCCAGGTCCCATCACACAATGCAACGCAAGCCGGAGGATAGGGTTTTCCCTTATAATAGCCAAACATGCTTGATACGTTTAAAACAAATCATTTGATACTATAATAAGTGTATAGTGTCAAAACAATTTCAATCATAAATATAAATCATAGACGGCATGAGTGCCCCATCCCACTATGTCGCCATACTAGGCTCTACAAATAAAACCGAAATACCCGTATTGGAAATTGGATTTCTGTCATGAGTCGAGGCAAGGGGCAAGCTCCTCTCCGCGTTCGAGACACTCTAGCAAATGCCTCAGGGCTACGTACTCTGGGCAACCCTGGGATCCTCCAAGGCCGGTCCTCACTTACGTTAGAGGATTAGTTATTCCTGAACACACGTTTCCCGGTCCTTACAGACCTATAATCGAGGCGCCTCATCCAACAACCACATAGGTGAAAAGTAAATAAATGTCAGGGCTGGTAAGCCACTGACACCACCAAAGCTAGAAAGAAACGTCGTGCACTCCTTGGGTCCTCATCCCGTTTTTAACTCATACCGAGGTGTGAGGCTCGCGAATTCACGTTATACACAAAGCTTCCACGTAGGCGTGCTTTGATCATCAACCACAAGACTTTGCTTTTCAACAGAAGCCTTGATCATTGCATCTTAGCGTGCCACATAGGCAATTCATGCCAAGCGACTAATGTCCATCGATATACAACCTCTGAGCTCGTACGTCTCAGAGAAGGGCGTTAAGCAAAAGAATAAATTCTCCGCCGCCAAACAGATGTATATTTAACAGAAATCAATCAACACAGAATAAAATCCAATGTCAAACACACAATCCATTTACAAGTCCGTTCTGGGTCTGAAAGAAACCGGAGGCACTTTCCTCGCATATCCATCCATCTCCAAGTACGTCTGGACGACCACCAACTATTTCCATCCTCTTGGGTGTACAACCCAATCAGGATTGTCAGTAATTATCCAAACGATGTGAAGACTTCCGGTCTTCGACCACCGTCTTCATCTTCGACATATCGTCGAATCGGTTATTCAGAATGGGTATAAACCCGGCCTTTCCGAACAACCCGCGTATATTAAAAACAAATGTTACACAAACACAACATACGCCTCATTCCAATTCTGAATATTCTGTTATTTAAATATTCTCATCTTTTGGGAAAGGTTCCCATTAATTTTATCCAAGATAAATTCTTTAAAATTTACCCTTTAATCTTCTTTTGGATGTCGTTTCAAACCAAATTATGGTTTTCTAAACTAGTCGAGATTAGCGAACTACACCGAAGTAATTATTTAATTTATTTCCCAACCCCAACCTATTCATCCCATGAAGCAAAACTGGTAATACTCCATATCTAATGCCATGGTGTTATCGGTAAAATTAATTACCATTTCACGTTCAAATCTAATTAAAGATTTAACTATCGCTTTGGAGCAAAATTGGCGATACTCCATTCACGCTTATTTCTAAATTTGATAATTTAGATTATATATTCACATTTCAACCTAATTGCAGATTCATTAAAACTCCTTTTACTGGGTTAAAGAACTAGGTGTTATTTAAAACACAGTTCACGACAAACCCAAATCACATTCTATTTATCATCGGGTTAAAGAACTAGTGTTGTTTAAAACACAGTTTATGATAAACCCACAAATCAATTCTAGTTCAATTCAAATCAAATATATTAGGAATTCCGATTATTTAAAACCCCTTTTTAAATCTAATTTATTTATTTAAAAATAAAAACCCGGGTTTTAAATTGAGTTCAAACTAGTTCATTTCGATAAAAAACTATTTTTATCTTTTCAAATATGGAGTTTTTCACCCCAATCTTTCTCAAATCATTTCTTATGATTTTACACAAACTATTACTATTTTTAATAATTTTATCAAGGCCCGTACAGTCGATTTCCAACAATGGCCATCGAACTGCACTTACAGCGACCTTTTTCAAATTTGATTTGGACGTAACTCCAAATCCAACCGTTAGATTTTGAATTTCAAATATTCGTTAGAAAGCTCTTTTCGATACGAACCCAACGGTTTCGGTTTTAGGAGAATCCGACGGTCGGATCTCCCGTAATGTCCGTTTGAAACAAATGGTCGAAATTCACGAACTGCCGCGGCGCGGCGCGTTCTATTCAGGCCATTATATATATAATATATATATATATATTATATATATCGTCGATTACCTTTTTAAAACGAATTTCATAAATCATTTCAAATTTGTTTCAAAAATAATTTCAACCTTTAATTCAAATTCAAATTCAAATTGAATTTTTCCTTATAAATTCGTTTTAAAATTCATTTCTATTCAATTCAAGTTTCAATTCAATTTGAATTCATTTCAATCTGTTCCCAATTCAATTCGAATTCGTTTCAAATTCGTTATCTATTCAATTCAATTCGAATTCGTTATATATTCAATTCATTTCGAATTCGTTATCTATTCAATTCATTTCGAAATCGTTATATATTCAATTCATTTCGAAATCGTTATATATTCAATTCATTTCGAAATCGTTTATATATTCAATTCATTTCGAAATCGTTATATATTCAATTCATTTCGAAATCGTTATATATTCAATTCATTTCGAAATCGTTATATATTCAATTCGAATTCGTTTCGTTATATATTCAATTCGAATTCGTTTCGTTATATATTCAATTCGAATTCGTTTCGTTTTCTATTTGAATCAAATTCAATTCGTTTTCTATTCGATTCAATTCAAATTTCATTTCAAAATATTCTATTCGATTCAATTCAAATTTCATTTCAAAATATTCTATTCGATTCAATTCAAATTTCATTTCAAAATATTCTATTTCGAAATCACCTTTCAATATTCATTTTAAACTGAATAAAATCGATATAAATATCGTTTACGTCAAAATGGCGTCAATCTAATCAACACGGCTCCATATATTTCTATTTTCAAATGTTCTGTTTCAAATATTTCTTTTTCAAATATTTCTATTTTAAATATTTCGTTTTCAAGTATTTCGTTTTCAAATATTTCGTTTTCAAATATTTCGTTTTTCAACAAATGAATATTTATTTTTGTCAACACACGACTAATCTCAACAAATGAGTACTATCCACGTGTGACTATTTTTGTTAAATTATTTCGTTCAATACATGACTAATCTCAACGGATGAGTACAGTCAACACATGAACCTTTATTTTATAGTGATAAAGATATAAAATTTATTGTTAAAATATTACGTTCAACACATGACTAATCTCAACGGATAAGTACAGTCAACACATGAACCTTTATTTTATAGTGATAAAGATATAAAATTTATTGTTAAAATATTACGTTCAACACATGACTAATCTCAACGGATGAGTACAGTCAACACATGAACCTTTATTTTATAGTGATAAAGATATAAAATTTATTGTTAAAATATTACGTTCAACACATGACTAATCTCAACGGATGAGTACAGTCAACACATGAACCTTTATTTTATATATTCTTTATTTTCTAAATTGGAATGAGGCCCAATCAATCACCATATAAAATTAATTATATGGATTTTCATACAACACATGTATATAATAGCATTGAAAAATAATCAACCATCAACCAAAGTGCACTACACTGTATAAGCATCAAATATAGATATCTAACGCTTATAACAGCCTGTCAATCAATCGATCGACATATTTAATCCATCAGGATGAGTGAACTTCAAATTTCATCCCAACACCCGTGTGGGGTTTCAAACAATCAAACACAGATTCTATTTGTGCAGTTAGGCGATGTGTAAAATTTATCGACCCAATCAATGTCAGTCAAATCAGTGTACATAAACAAACCGTCTGGTTTGTAAATGAATATTTTATTTTATTCACTTTCGCCATATTCATATTCTCGTTAAAAATTACATTTTTAACGATAAAACATTTTATTTTAATATATGAATTCCTATTCAGTTCATTCTTTAAATAAAATGATATTTTTTATTTTCTAACATATTTTAGAAAATTTCGGCGGCATAACGGCACGATACTAGAAACGGGACAAGGCCTAGCCTTACCCCCGGTCTAGTGAAGGCCCACGCCATTCACACATCAATCAAATCCACCAAGCAATCAAATTAAAATCTAATCATCTAACTAATTTATGCAATCAAACAAACAAGTCCATGGTCTGTGGACGATTGTGTCGGGTGCTACTAAGCACCGTCTGCATCCTAGTATATATATATAACTAGAAAATGAAATTGAAAGGTGAGAAATTCTCACCAATAGCTATCCAATACCACGACTCTTCATTGATAGAAATCTTCAACGTTCTCGCCTTTTGTCGCTTTCGTTGCCCGCTTTCACTACATATGTAAAAATCACATTTTTACATACTGATGTCTTTAAAATAAAAATCACATTTTTATTTATTCACTTTCAATTTAAAAATCATACTTTTATAATCACTTCATATATTTAAAAATCGAATTTTCACTTCGCTATTCAATATATAAAAATCGAATTTTTACTTCGACGCTATATGGATAAAAATTCTATTTTATCACGCTATTCTCTATATAAAGTTTCCGCCTTTTCAAAAATAGATCTTTTACCTTTTCTACAATAAAGATTTTGCCTTTTCAAATTTAAAGATTTCATCTTTTCAAATTTAAAGATTTCGCTTTTATAAAAATATAGACTTCGCCTTTTATATATGAAAAATCTTGCCCTTTACATATGAAAAATCTCGCCTTTTACATATGAAAAATCTCGCCTTTTACTTAAGTAAAAATATAAACTTTCCTTTCCTAATTTTTTTATTTTCATCTAAGCAAAACCGTATTTTTAACTAAGACAAGATCGTGTTTTTAACTATGTTTCATATATTTAAAACTAATGCTAATTTCAGTTTTATTTACATTTTAATTTCAGTTTTAAATAATAAATAAATAAAATAAAATAAAAATAAAAAAGAAGGGAAAGGAAAGGGGAAAACTTACTGTGGTTTCAAGAAGAAGGAGGGGAGATGGAGGCGTAGTCGACGAAGGGTGGGGGGGCTGGTCCTTGTGATGGCGGTTCTTCAATCGGAGATGGGGGAGAAGGTAAGGGAGAGGGCGGATCGATCGGAGGTGCTCCGACATGGAGCAGCGTGGCGACGTTGGTGGCGGTGGGTGCTCTGGCGGTGGCGTCCGCCTTGGAGGAGGCGCGACTGGAGGCTGAAGCGATTCGATCTCCCTTTTTTTTTTTAAATGATTTTGAAAGAATAACTAACTGGGGGGCCTGAAGGATTAAAGGGGTGAGGAAAGAGAATTTTAAATTTTAAATTTATTTAATTATTTTATTTGCAAAAAGTTGACTTTTTATTTCGACCTCGAAACGAGGCCCAACGCCTGTCGTCTATAGCGTTTTACCCCCATTCCGAACACAATGGCATATGTATCGTAAGCTGATTCGACCGTTACGATCATTTTCCGTTGAATTTACATTTAAATCATTATATTGAATTTTAAACGTACATTTCAAATTACCGGGGTCACATATTAACTCGAAAAATTCCCGAAAAATATTTTCTAGCTTCGTATTGACGATATGGTCCTAACAAAACTAGTTTCGTCGAATTCTGAGACCGTTGGAAAAATGGGCATTTTCCAGTCGATTAAAATCAACTGAAACTGGTCAAATGCGTTTTCTTTTGCCACGCTCACATATTGATTCGAAAAATTATGAAATTTGGAATCTAGCAATAATTTGACATCACGGACCCAACAAAAGTGGTTTCGTCGAAATCCGAGGTCATTTGCAAAATGTCCATTTTTAAGGGCCTGAATTCCATAGCGACTATTCAGAATTTTCAACTGGACATATCTTTTGATTCCCACTATGAAATTTTGATTTTTCGGATTCGTTGGAAAGATATCATCAAATAGATCCTAATGTTTTTGGTTTCACTAAAATCCGGATTGTTTTTCACTCGGTATGTTCAATTGAAGTTTGAAATCGAATTATCGAACTACCGCGCCATTTTCAATTCCTTTTATAATTATATATAATTATTTATATTCTAACGACGACGCATATAATATATACGTTCTAATTATATTCAAAATAAATTTCTCGTCGATATTATTTAAAATAATCTATTTTTAAATGTTCAAAGTTCGCTAAAATTGCCAAAATAAAAATTTTAAACTGGCCCAGATTTTCGGGTTGTTACAATCTCCCCCACTTAAAACTTTTCGTCCCCGAAAAGGAACAAAGTCGAAAGTGGTTTGATTAATCAACTCTACGTTCGATCTGGCTTCCATTCTCCGACTTTTCAGTTTCTGAGAATTTTCAAATTTGCAAAAATTTGGCTAACACCCTAAATTTTCGAAAAATTTCGCCATAACCTCCCCTGCACCGGGAGCATCGGGGAATTTCAAATAGCTTCCCCGGTCCTTCTAATCTCAAAAAGAAAAAGAAAAAGCCAAGCGGCTAGCCAATAGGCTCATAAAATCATCATCACCCAAACAAAACAGTAAATTATGTAGTAAACATGTACCTATTTGTCGGGCAAACAAATTTTATTCTTCAGCTCTAGCCTCCTTGCTATGACCTGTTCAATGTAAGTATATGCATATGCAAGCAAATGCGACCAATTTTCAATACTATTCAATATTCGGTTCAATTAAGCTAAATGGTTCAAAATTAGAAAACAAATAAACAACCAACACAAACATCAATCAATTAGTGAATTAGAGTTTTCAAATTCATAATTTTGATACATAGCCAAAAATCATGTTTTGGTGCCAATTCACAACAATGTGTTCTAACTATATTAGTTTTGGTTCTCACACCAGTCTAATGGAAATATATAGAAAATCACACCTTCGAAACACGAACATAAATACTGATGATGTCATGACAATCATCAGTACCATCTCCGGGCGACTAGAATGTGATTCCATATCTATCCAATATATTAAAACTTCGAATATACGTTCATGACGCGTATATGCAAAACCTTTATATACTAGATTGTCCAAATTCAAAATAAATTAATATCAAATACGTATAAAGTGAT
This sequence comes from Allium sativum, assembly GCA_030737875.1. Classification (NCBI taxonomy): domain Eukaryota; kingdom Viridiplantae; phylum Streptophyta; class Magnoliopsida; order Asparagales; family Amaryllidaceae; genus Allium; species Allium sativum. Next base: position 725,527,086 of record CM060909.1, read on the forward strand.
TTAAATTTTCAAAACAAAATTGTTTTCATTTGAAAAATATACTCTTCACACTCGTTCTAAGATACTACTGATCCTATCTTTAACGAGTCATTCTAATTGGATTTTACTAATCCAATATCTGATGAATTCTTTCGTATGGTTCTAATGTGTCTTGTTCTCAAGCTCTGTAAACCAAAGCTCTGATACCAAATGTGATAACCCGTTTCTTCCCCGTAAAGGAAAGAGCGGATACTTTGAGAACAACATACAAATGAACGCAGATGGAAGAACATTTCATTGCTATTACAACAATTCCATCAGATACAAGAATATACAGAGTATAAATGAATAAATATACATTCGATAAATATCAGAGATTACAATAAATTACAAAGCAGCGGAAAATAATACAAAGCACAACTGAAGGTGATATACGGATACAGAGCTTTCCGGATATCATTCCAGCTGTAAACCAGGATCCTGTGAATATAAATCTGCAAAACCAAAACTACTAGCTGCCCGTGCGGAAAATAAGGGCACCCAGAGTTTAGATTAAAACAATAAACTCCAGGTCAGTCATGTGACTGGTGTGAGAACTAAAACAGTTATTTAAAGCTTTACTTTAAAAGAGAGTAATTCAAGGGACCACGTCGTATAACACGGAACGGGTTTCCTCCCAAGAATACCAGTGCATAGAATAAACAACGCAATGCTTTTTCGAAAAATGAAGCTATTATAAGACCCAGGTCCCATCACACAATGCAACGCAAGCCGGAGGGTAGGATTTTCCCTTATAATAGCCAAACATGCTTGATACGTTTAAAACAAATCATTTGATACTATAATAAGTGTATAGTGTCAAAACAATTTCAATCATAAATATAAATCATAGACGGCATGAGTGCCCCATCCCACTATGTCGCCATACTAGGCTCTACAAATAAAACCGAAATACCCGTATTGGAAATTGGATTTCCGTCATGAGTCGAGGCAAGGGGCAAGCTCCTCTCCGCGTTCGAGACACTCTAGCAAATGCCTCAGGGCTACGCACTCTGGGCAACCCTGGGATCCTCCAAGGCCGGTCCTCACTTACGTTAGAGGATTAGTTATTCCTGAACACACGTTTCCTGGTCCTTACGGACCTATAATCGAGGCGCCTCATCCAACAACCACATAGGTGAAAAGTATATAAATGTCAGGGCTGGTAAGTCACTGACACCACCAAAGCTAGAAAGAAACGTCGTGCACTCCTTGGGTCCTCATCCCGTTTTTAACTCATACCGAGGTGTGAGGCTCGCGAATTCACGTTATACACAAAGCTTCCACGTAGGCGTGCTTTGATCATCAACCACAAGACTTTGCTTTTCAACAGAAGCCTTGATCATTGCATCTTAGCGTGCCACATAGGCAATTCATGCCATGCGACTGATGTCCATCGATATACAACCTCTGAGCTCGTACGTCTCAGAGAAGGGCGTTAAGCAAAAGAATAAATTCTCCGCCGCCAAACAGATGTATATTTAATAGAAATCAATCAACACAGAATAAAATCCAATGTCAGACACACAATCCATTTACAAGTCCGTTCTGGGTCTGAACGAAACCGGAGGCACTTTCCTCGCATATCCATCCATCTCCAAGTACGTCTGGACGACCACCAACTATTTCCATCCTCTTGGGTGTACAACCCAATCAGGATTGTCAGTAATTATCCAAACGATGTGAAGACATCCGGTCTTCGACCACCGTCTTCATCTTCGACATATCGTCGAATCGGTTATTCAGAATGGGTATAAACCCGGCCTTTCCGAACAACCCGCGTATATTAAAAACAAATGTTACACAAACACAACATACACCTCATTCCAATTCTGAATATTCTGTTATTTAAATATTCTCATCTTTTGGGAAAGGTTCCCATTAATTTTATCCAAGATAAATTCTTTAAAATTTATCCTTTAATCTTCCTTTGGATGTCGTTTCAAACCAAATTATGGTTTTCCAAACTAGTCGAGATTAGCGAACTACACCGAAGTAATTATTTAATTTATTTCCCAACCCCAACCTATTCATCCCATGAAGCAAAACTGGTAATACTCCATATCTAATACCATGGTGTTATCGGTAAAATTAATTACCATTTCACGTTCAAATCTAATTAAAGATTTAACTATCGCTTTGGAGCAAAACTGGCGATACTCCATTCTCGCTTATTTCTAAATTTGATAATTTAGATTATAGATTCACATTTCAACCTAATTGCAAATTCATTAAAACTCCTTTTACTGGGTTAAAGAACTAGGTGTTATTTAAAACACAGTTCACGACAAACCTAAATCACATTCTATTTATCATCGGGTTAAAGAACTAGTGTTGTTTAAAACACAGTTCACGATAAACCCACAAATCAATTCTAGTTCAATTCAAATCAAATATATTAGGAATTCCGATTATTTAAAACCCCTTTTTAAATCTAATTTATTTATTTAAAAATAAAAACCCGGGTTTTAAATTGAGTTCAAACTAGTTCATTTCGATAAAAATCTATTTTTATCTTTTCAAATATGGAGTTTTTCACCCCCAATCTTTCTCAAATCATTTCTTATGATTTTACACAAACTATTACTATTTTTAATAATTTTATCAAGGCCCGTACAGTCGATTTCCAACAATGGCCATCGAACTGCACTTACAGCGACCTTTTTCAAATTTGATTTGGACGTAACTCCAAATCCAACCGTTAGATTTTGAATTTCAAATATTCGTTAGAAAGCTCTTTTCGATACGAACCCAACGGTTTCGGTTTTAGGAGAATCCGACGGTCGGATCTCCCGTAATGTCCGTTTGAAACAAATGGTCGAAATTCACGAACTGCCGCGGCGCGGCTCGTTCTATTCAGGCCATTATATATATAATATATATATATATATATTATATATATATCGTCGATTACCTTTTTAAAACGAATTTCATAAATCATTTCAAATTTGTTTCAAAAACAATTTCAACCTTTAATTCAAATTCAAATTAAAATTGAATTTTTCCTTATAAATTCGTTTTAAAATTCATTTCTATTCAATTCAAGATTCAATTCAATTTGAATTCATTTCAATCTGTTCCCAATTCAATTCGAATTCGTTACAAATTCGTTATCTATTCAATTCAATTCGAATTCGTTATATATTGAATTCATTTCGAATTCGTTATCTATTCAATTCATTTCGAAATCGTTATATATTCAATTCATTTCGAAATCGTTATATATTCAATTCATTTCGAAATCGTTTATATATTCAATTCATTTCGAAATCGTTATATATTCAATTCATTTCGAAATCGTTATATACCCGTGTTTTTCGACCATTTGAATATGAATATTTAAATTAGTTTTTAAATATTATGTTGGGAATATTAATGGAATTTTATATTGAATTCGTTTATTAAAAACGAAGTTGAACGTTATAATTTATATATAATATAAATCGAGCCTGAAATGGCGCTGCAGTTCGCAATATAGAGTTTTGAACTTCAATTGAGAATACAGGATTCGATATAAGTCGGATTTCTGTGAAACAAGAAATGTTGGAACCGTATTGACGATAATTTTCATATGAAAGAGAAAAATCTAGATTTCGTGTTATAATTTGATAGTTATGGCCAAATCAAATTTTGAAATAGTCGCTATGGAAAATGGTTATTAAATTATAGGCCTTTAAAGTAGCCGTTTTGCAAACGGGCTCTGTTTTCGACGAAACCAGTTCCGTTGAGTTCGTAGCGTCGATTATAGTCAGGATAGGTATATAGTTTGTTATTTTTAGAGATGGGAAAATTTAGCGTTAAAAAGGGTAGGGCGGTTCGCGGTAAAAATAGTCTACCGGGGCAACAGTCTCAGAATGCGACGAAATTAGTGTCGTTGGATTCGTATCGAAAAGTTATTGTCACACTTCACAGTTTCAAGTTGATCGGGTTTATCTGGTGATCGTGAAAAATTAAAATGCGTGTTTATTTCTGGTTTTATAAAGGAATTTTTTTCAAACGACCTCGGATTGCGACGAAACTTGTCCCATTGGGTCCGGAATACCGTTTTACATCAAGAATAGCCTTTTTATCAGTAAACAGAGATCGTACGTGGGTTTTATCGCGTTACTTCGCGGTGAAGTTTCATTTAAGATTATAATAATATAGAATTTCATCCCAACTATAGATAAATGGTTCGCTTCTAAGGGAAAAAGGGGAGGTTTCTTTCTTTTCTACCCCGGTTCTTTCCTACCCCAATTACTACCGCTCTCTAGCTTTCGTATCAGAAGACAAAGCCGTGCCGACCAAAAAAATGGAACGAACAGCTACCCTAAACGATAGCATGTGCCTAAAAATATCTTATAGATATAAATAATAAAATCTTTCTTTTCGTGGCCACCACGCTTTTCAACTATAAATACAGCATACTTTCTCTTCTCCTGGACTAAAACAGAAAACCACGCTTTTCTTCTACCTTTCAGCAGTTGCCATTTTCCCTCATCCTCCCACCCGAACAAGGTAAAACCCAAAGAAAAATAGAACCGGCGCAAGGAGGAAATAGGAACGGAAGAGGTGGAAGCTTGTTAAGCAATGGTACACGGTGAGAGTGATGGGGCTTGCATGCGAATGGTAGTAGCGGTATACCCAGGGGAGTAGATAAGCAGTGGCGCATTGATCCGTTGACGGGGCGGGTTTTGGTTCCGAGCTGAAGCGTATGGGGTAGTCGGTTTTGGAATGAGCAGGGTATCGTGTTTTGTTTGAAGGTCAGGAAGGAACGGATACGGGATGAGATGGTTGGACGAAACCAACGTGAACGCAGTACCAGGCAGAAAGAAAAGAAGAATCCGACGAACCATATACCGACGGGATCGTATTGGTGAACCGAACATTCTGAAACTAGTCTGGACAGGAATGGAGACGACATTAATTTTCAGTTGAATTTAACTGAAAACAAACCGCTCAACTATGAATCAAATCAAAGGTGAGTTAAACTCACTCAGTTTTTCCCATTTATATTTTATATAAATTGGGTTTTTATTTTTGTGCTCTGCTTGCTGATGGTTGCCTATTTGCTAGTTATACAGTTGTTTGTTGATTTAACTGATGAAATTAAACTGTGTTTAATTCCAGTAAAATTCCAAATCGTTATTTTTAACGATTGGTTCCAATAAAGGTAACTCACCTTGGTTGGTCACGTTTATAAAACAAACGTGTTTTCGGTTGAACTTGAGGAACTGATGAAAATGTTTTATTGGTTGGTTGATATAAAATGGTTGCTAATTGCTATGATATATCCGTTAAATGGGATTGTTTGACCTGGTTTGTGATAACCGTTTTGAATGCAGGGAAGAACAGGTTGGAGGGATCCAACCGGATTCCTCAAATGTATTATTTATTTTCATATGATCATATATGAACTGATCTGTTTGTATGATTGATTTGATGGTTGATTATTAATTGAATATTCAACATCTGTTTGGCTTAAACCAATGGGCGATATTGGTTAAGTGTTTGGCAGAGTATGGCCTTTAAAATCAATCGGGTTATAGACAGTGATTCATCGTCAGGTGAGTCGATAGAGATAAAGTTATAAAATTTATTTTATAACTGAAGTTAGATTTTGAAATATATTATTTCGAATAAAAGTTATTCAAGAGAAAGAAATAAATATTTTATTTATGTAAGACTTTAAATTATTTTTAATTGATTTTATAAAGCAAGTTCCGATGTAAATCAGATTGATAAGTACGAGATAGGAAATAAAATCACATAGTTATTCAGGATGAGTTGCCATTTCATACGACTGCTAGCGTAATTCGCAGGGCTGCAGATAGCCTACGGCGGTCGGATGTTTCCTGAGGGAATCAGGCGTAACCATTGTGATCGCTGTGATCTAGGGTCAAGCGAATGGTTTTAAGTCGAGTATTAGTAAATCAATTAGAATTAATCGATTAGAGTTAAATCGAATTAGAGTTATTCAAATATCGTATTTTTGAATATTTAAAAGAAAATTTGAAATTTCAATTTAACAAAAAGGAAATTAGTTTGTAAAAGGCCAAGTGATGCTGAATACTGAACTAGTGAACTCATGGGAGTGTCATGATTGAAACACTGTATATTTTGATAGTTAAAACACCGACTATCAAACCCGCCCAATACGATTGTTGGTATGGAAAGACCGGGATCGAATCTATATTCGAAAACCATTCCGACCAACAAATACGTGGAGATATCAGAAGATGATCGAGATGGTGCTGTGAAGACCGTGGATCTTCATAAACGGAAGAACCACTAATATTCTCTGTTTGGCAAGCAGAGGAAAGCTGTGATTCTGTCGTAATTGGAATCTACGGGGTTGCAAGGACTTCTCGCTACTGATCCATGGGGTGATTCCTATATGGATGCAGTAGGAGAGTGCCTTCGGTTCATCCTGTTCCTGGATGACGTGTATGGACGGATGTCTGACAGAGTATTTCCAAAGGGTCACGTACGTTGATTTCTTCAAACGTACGATAGTTGTTGGCAGGGAATTGCCATTCTCTAGCTTTCAGCTAGAGTATTTTTGTGGATGTCAATTAGTGATATCTGACGGATTTGACGATGTGGCATTCAAAGTGAATGACGACCAGATGTTCAAGAGTAAATTCTGGCCTCAAGCCTCATCAACCGGGAAATGACAAAAATCGGGCAGGCAGCATGACTATGTGGGTCGCTCCCATTAGGGTGTATAATCACCTATCTAGAGGAAATCCTATTTGCTTCTTAAATCTATGTTTCGATGCTGTCCCTTGTCGGGAGACGGTTGCTGATCCCAACCATCGGTGATATACATTCGATACACTCAAGCGAAATGAGTGGTCGGTCATGTGAGGGCCGGGTTGCAAGAAGTTCTTGTTGAACCCAGTGTATTCGTCTCTAGAGATACACTATCGGCAGGTGGTCCCATACCTTGTCGAGTTGGAATCCAATCTCCAATAAGCGCCGCGGTTTTTGATTGTATACTATATATGTGGAGCGTGAGATGCAAGCGTTCCACTAGATTGCTATTTACTTGTATTTAGACATTATTATAATATCAGACAAGATATTGATTTCAAAACTGTTTTGGGTTATCGTAAGGTAAAAACCGTCCGTGTTTATGTGTGGATTGGTCTTACGATTATCCTTTTCTTTTGAAAGATTTTGAACTTTAAAATCATGATTGGATGATTCACCCTTATTACTGTGCGAGTTTATCTCACTCTGGTTCACCAGACTGACCCGGTGTTTTGTAAATGCTCGGGTTAGGCCGGGTTGTACAGGTTCAGGTTATCGACTGCTGTGAAGCGACGAGCTGGAAGAGTCCAGACGTATGATATTATTATTCCGCTGTGTGTTATATGAGGACAGATTAGTATCACTGTCCAGATGTGTACTCTGATATTGTAAGTATTTCAAAAGCTTTCAATAAAGGTTATTTCTGTATTATATTTTGTTCCGCTGCGATGTGAGACTCTGTGTGGTGTTCTTCTTCTTCTTCTATTCAATATTTCTACCTTATCTATTCTCACCCTCTAACTTCTTTCTATTAATGATCTGGAATGTTCGATGTCTGAATAGTCAACATGGTAGTTTGATGTTGATTTTCGGAGTCGAAAATCCCGGTTCGTTACAGTGGTATCAGAGCTTAAGGTTAAGTGATTACCTTGGCTCTGTGGCGTGACTCAGTAGAGATGGGGTTAGTAATACCCTAGATTGAGTTTGAGTGTATATATATGAGCGCGTATTTGTAAATTGATATAAAAACTGTTTATATTGTGTTGATTGGTTTGTCGAGTAGTTTATGAATTCTGGTCGATACAGTAATGCAAACTGTGTCGATAAGTGTTTCTAAACTCTTGAACAGAATAATTCGACACAGTATGTTTTTGAAAGAGGGTTAATGAAACAATTTTACCCAAAGTATATTTTGATATAGAGGAAATATATATATTGTAATTATAATATATTGGATGTGTTGGTTGTGATTATAATCCAATAAAATTATAAAATGTGAAATGGTTATATAACCAATCAGAATTCATATAAGTGAAATATATGAAAATCAGAGGAGTTAAATCTGAATTTAAATCAGAATTGGAATTAAAAACCCCAAAAGTGGGAAAGGTTTGTAAATGAACTTGAATTGAATATATGACAATTTTAAAATCCTGGGAGATTTTAAATTGTTTACAAGCATCATGGATTTTATTTTGGAAATAGACTTCAAAATGAAAGTGTTTAAAATTGGAGTTTGAAATGATATAGTATTGAACTCACTTCGATAGCTGGAAAATAGATTCCGAGGATGATCCGGACATCATCGGTATTCATTTTCGAGTGGTAAGTGACAGATTACTACCAAAGATTTTGTTTTGAATTGCTTTGAGAAAAACAAGTTGTTTTGAATCCTGTAAAAGGAATATTTGATTTTCTTGAAAAAAAACGAAACTGTTGGAAAACTCCCAGGGAAATTGTTTGAATAAAGGCAAAATTAAATAGAAATTGGAAAAGTAAATATGAAATGAGTTGAAACCAATTAACTGAAAATTAATCGGGATATAATATATCAGGTTGAATTAGATTTTGAATTGGGAAACAGGAATCTGAAATGGTGTTGGGTTCGTAATTTAAGAGTTGAAATCATTGATGGATGATGATTGAGTTAAGAATGGAATTTGGCTTGGACGCGTGAAGGATTTGGTTTCAAGGATAAAATTGGAATTTTGGTTGGAGAATGCAGTGTATACACTGACAAGGTAGCAGACGGGAAGGATATAATGATATGCCCGACAAAAAGGTACACGTTTATTTTTATACATGGGGTTGATGATTTTTGAGCCTATTTGGCAAGCCGCTTGGCTGTTTATTTTCTTTTGGATCAGAGAAGGCCTAGAAAGGCGAGTTGTAGTTGTACCGATTGAGCCGTACAGAGGAGGTGCTGGCGAAATTTTTCGGAAATATAATGTGTTAGAAAATTTTCAATATTTTTGAAAATATTTATTTACAATATTGAATCGATTTTGATTTAAAATAAATTGGATTTGAAAGTTAATGGGTTTATGACGTTCTTTCTTACCTTAGCAATTTCGAGGACGAAATTATTTTAAGGGGGGAAGAATGTAACGACCCGTGTTTTTCGACCATTTGAATATGAATATTTAAATTAGTTTTTAAATATTATGTTGGGAATATTAATGGAATTTTATATTGAATTCGTTTATTAAAAACGAAGTTGAACGTTATAATTTATATATAATATAAATCGAGCCTGAAATGGCGCTGCAGTTCGCAATATAGAGTTTTGAACTTCAATTGAGAATACAGGATTCGATATAAGTCGGATTTCTGTGAAACAAGAAATGTTGGAACCGTATTGACGATAATTTTCATATGAAAGAGAAAAATCTAGATTTCGTGTTATAATTTGATAGTTATGGCCAAATCAAATTTTGAAATAGTCGCTATGGAAAATGGTTATTAAATTATAGGCCTTTAAAGTAGCCGTTTTGCAAACGGGCTCTGTTTTCGACGAAACCAGTTCCGTTGAGTTCGTAGCGTCGATTATAGTCAGGATAGGTATATAGTTTGTTATTTTTAGAGATGGGAAAATTTAGCGTTAAAAAGGGTAGGGCGGTTCGCGGTAAAAATAGTCTACCGGGGCAACAGTCTCAGAATGCGACGAAATTAGTGTCGTTGGATTCGTATCGAAAAGTTATTGTCACACTTCACAGTTTCAAGTTGATCGGGTTTATCTGGTGATCGTGAAAAATTAAAATGCGTGTTTATTTCTGGTTTTATAAAGGAATTTTTTTCAAACGACCTCGGATTGCGACGAAACTTGTCCCATTGGGTCCGGAATACCGTTTTACATCAAGAATAGCCTTTTTATCAGTAAACAGAGATCGTACGTGGGTTTTATCGCGTTACTTCGCGGTGAAGTTTCATTTAAGATTATAATAATATAGAATTTCATCCCAACTATAGATAAATGGTTCGCTTCTAAGGGAAAAAGGGGAGGTTTCTTTCTTTTCTACCCCGGTTCTTTCCTACCCCAATTACTACCGCTCTCTAGCTTTCGTATCAGAAGACAAAGCCGTGCCGACCAAAAAAATGGAACGAACAGCTACCCTAAACGATAGCATGTGCCTAAAAATATCTTATAGATATAAATAATAAAATCTTTCTTTTCGTGGCCACCACGCTTTTCAACTATAAATACAGCATACTTTCTCTTCTCCTGGACCAAAACAGAAAACCACGCTTTTCTTCTACCTTTCAGCAGTTGCCATTTTCCCTCATCCTCCCACCCGAACAAGGTAAAACCCAAAGAAAAATAGAACCGGCGCAAGGAGGAAATAGGAACGGAAGAGGTGGAAGCTTGTTAAGCAATGGTACACGGTGAGAGTGATGGGGCTTGCATGCGAATGGTAGTAGCGGTATACCCAGGGGAGTAGATAAGCAGTGGCGCATTGATCCGTTGACGGGGCGGGTTTTGGTTCCGAGCTGAAGCGTATGGGGTAGTCGGTTTTGGAATGAGCAGGGTATCGTGTTTTGTTTGAAGGTCAGGAAGGAACGGATACGGGATGAGATGGTTGGACGAAACCAACGTGAACGCAGTACCAGGCAGAAAGAAAAGAAGAATCCGACGAACCATATACCGACGGGATCGTATTGGTGAACCGAACATTCTGAAACTAGTCTGGACAGGAATGGAGACGACATTAATTTTCAGTTGAATTTAACTGAAAACAAACCGCTCAACTATGAATCAAATCAAAGGTGAGTTAAACTCACTCAGTTTTTCCCATTTATATTTTATATAAATTGGGTTTTTATTTTTGTGCTCTGCTTGCTGATGGTTGCCTATTTGCTAGTTATACAGTTGTTTGTTGATTTAACTGATGAAATTAAACTGTGTTTAATTCCAGTAAAATTCCAAATCGTTATTTTTAACGATTGGTTCCAATAAAGGTAACTCACCTTGGTTGGTCACGTTTATAAAACAAACGTGTTTTCGGTTGAACTTGAGGAACTGATGAAAATGTTTTATTGGTTGGTTGATATAAAATGGTTGCTAATTGCTATGATATATCCGTTAAATGGGATTGTTTGACCTGGTTTGTGATAACCGTTTTGAATGCAGGGAAGAACAGGTTGGAGGGATCCAACCGGATTCCTCAAATGTATTATTTATTTTCATATGATCATATATGAACTGATCTGTTTGTATGATTGATTTGATGGTTGATTATTAATTGAATATTCAACATCTGTTTGGCTTAAACCAATGGGCGATATTGGTTAAGTGTTTGGCAGAGTATGGCCTTTAAAATCAATCGGGTTATAGACAGTGATTCATCGTCAGGTGAGTCGATAGAGATAAAGTTATAAAATTTATTTTATAACTGAAGTTAGATTTTGAAATATATTATTTCGAATAAAAGTTATTCAAGAGAAAGAAATAAATATTTTATTTATGTAAGACTTTAAATTATTTTTAATTGATTTTATAAAGCAAGTTCCGATGTAAATCAGATTGATAAGTACGAGATAGGAAATAAAATCACATAGTTATTCAGGATGAGTTGCCATTTCATACGACTGCTAGCGTAATTCGCAGGGCTGCAGATAGCCTACGGCGGTCGGATGTTTCCTGAGGGAATCAGGCGTAACCATTGTGATCGCTGTGATCTAGGGTCAAGCGAATGGTTTTAAGTCGAGTATTAGTAAATCAATTAGAATTAATCGATTAGAGTTAAATCGAATTAGAGTTATTCAAATATCGTATTTTTGAATATTTAAAAGAAAATTTGAAATTTCAATTTAACAAAAAGGAAATTAGTTTGTAAAAGGCCAAGTGATGCTGAATACTGAACTAGTGAACTCATGGGAGTGTCATGATTGAAACACTGTATATTTTGATAGTTAAAACACCGACTATCAAACCCGCCCAATACGATTGTTGGTATGGAAAGACCGGGATCGAATCTATATTCGAAAACCATTCCGACCAACAAATACGTGGAGATATCAGAAGATGATCGAGATGGTGCTGTGAAGACCGTGGATCTTCATAAACGGAAGAACCACTAATATTCTCTGTTTGGCAAGCAGAGGAAAGCTGTGATTCTGTCGTAATTGGAATCTACGGGGTTGCAAGGACTTCTCGCTACTGATCCATGGGGTGATTCCTATATGGATGCAGTAGGAGAGTGCCTTCGGTTCATCCTGTTCCTGGATGACGTGTATGGACGGATGTCTGACAGAGTATTTCCAAAGGGTCACGTACGTTGATTTCTTCAAACGTACGATAGTTGTTGGCAGGGAATTGCCATTCTCTAGCTTTCAGCTAGAGTATTTTTGTGGACGTCAATTAGTGATATCTGACGGATTTGACGATGTGGCATTCAAAGTGAATGACGACCAGATGTTCAAGAGTAAATTCTGGCCTCAAGCCTCATCAACCGGGAAATGACAAAAATCGGGCAGGCAGCATGACTATGTGGGTCGCTCCCATTAGGGTGTATAATCACCTATCTAGAGGAAATCCTATTTGCTTCTTAAATCTATGTTTCGATGCTGTCCCTTGTCGGGAGACGGTTGCTGATCCCAACCATCGGTGATATACATTCGATACACTCAAGCGAAATGAGTGGTCGGTCATGTGAGGGCCGGGTTGCAAGAAGTTCTTGTTGAACCCAGTGTATTCGTCTCTAGAGATACACTATCGGCAGGTGGTCCCATACCTTGTCGAGTTGGAATCCAATCTCCAATAAGCGCCGCGGTTTTTGATTGTATACTATATATGTGGAGCGTGAGATGCAAGCGTTCCACTAGATTGCTATTTACTTGTATTTAGACATTATTATAATATCAGACAAGATATTGATTTCAAAACTGTTTTGGGTTATCGTAAGGTAAAAACCGTCCGTGTTTATGTGTGGATTGGTCTTACGATTATCCTTTTCTTTTGAAAGATTTTGAACTTTAAAATCATGATTGGATGATTCACCCTTATTACTGTGCGAGTTTATCTCACTCTGGTTCACCAGACTGACCCGGTGTTTTGTAAATGCTCGGGTTAGGCCGGGTTGTACAGGTTCAGGTTATCGACTGCTGTGAAGCGACGAGCTGGAAGAGTCCAGACGTATGATATTATTATTCCGCTGTGTGTTATATGAGGACAGATTAGTATCACTGTCCAGATGTGTACTCTGATATTGTAAGTATTTCAAAAGCTTTCAATAAAGGTTATTTCTGTATTATATTTTGTTCCGCTGCGATGTGAGACTCTGTGTGGTGTTCTTCTTCTTCTTCTATTCAATATTTCTACCTTATCTATTCTCACCCTCTAACTTCTTTCTATTAATGATCTGGAATGTTCGATGTCTGAATAGTCAACATGGTAGTTTGATGTTGATTTTCGGAGTCGAAAATCCCGGTTCGTTACAATTCAATTCATTTCGAAATCGTTATATATTCAATTCGAATTCGTTTCGTTATATATTCAATTCGAATTCGTTTCGTTTTCTATTTGAATCAAATTCAATTCATTTTCTATTCGATTCAATTCAAATTTCATTTCAAAATATTCTATTCGATTCAATTCAAATTTCATTTCAAAATATTCTATTCGATTCAATTCAAATTTCATTTCAAAATATTCTATTTCGAAATCACCTTTCAATATTCATTTTAAACTGAATAAAATCGATATAAATATCGTTTACGTCAAAATGGCGTCAATCTAATCAACACGGCTCCATATATTTCTATTTTCAAATGTTCTGTTTCAAATATTTCTTTTTCAAATATTTCTATTTCAAATATTTCGTTTTCAAATATTTCGTTTTCAAATATTTCGTTTTTCAACAAATGAATATTTATTTTTGTCAACACACGACTAATCTCAACGAATGAGTACTGTCCACGTGTGACTATTTTTGTTAAATTATTTCGTTCAATACATGACTAATCTCAACGGATGAGTACAGTCAACACATGAACCTTTATTTTATAGTGATAAAGATATAAAATTTATTGTTAAAATATTACGTTCAACACATGACTAATCTCAACGGATGAGTACAGTCAACACATGAACCTTTATTTTATAGTGATAAAGATATAAAATTTATTGTTAAAATATTACGTTCAACACATGACTAATCTCAACGGATGAGTACAGTCAACACATGAACCTTTATTTTATAGTGATAAAGATATAAAATTTATTGTTAAAATATTACGTTCAACACATGACTAATCTCAACGGATGAGTACAGTCAACACATGAACCTTTATTTTATATATTCTTTATTTTCTAAATTGGAATGAGGCCCAATCAATCACCATATAAAATTAATTATATGGATTTTCATACAACACATGTATATAATAGCATTGAAAAATAATCAACCATCAACCAAAGTGCACTACACTGTATAAGCATCAAATATAGATATCTAACGCTTATAACAGCCTGTCAATCAATAGATCGACATATTTAATCAATCAGGATGAGTGAACTTCAAATTTCATCCCAACACCCGTGTGGGGTTTCAAACAATCAAACACAGATTCTATTTGTGCAGTTGGGCGATGTGTAAAATTTATCGACCCAATCAATGTCAGTCAAATCAGTGTACATAAACAAACCGTCTGGTTTGTAAATGAATATTTTATTTTATTCACTTTCGCCATATTCATATTCTCGTTAAAAATTACATTTTTAACGATAAAACATTTTATTTTAATATATGAATTCCTATTCAGTTCATTCTTTAAATAAAATGATATTTTTTATTTTCTAACATATTTTAGAAAATTTCGGCGGCATAACGGCACGATACTAGAAACGGGACAAGGCCTAGCCTTACCCCCGGTCTAGTGAAGGCCCACGCCATTCACACATCAATCAAATCCACCAAACAATCAAATTCAAATCTAATCATCTAACTAATTTATGCAATCAAACAAACAAGTCCATGGTCTGTGGACGATTGTGTCGGGTGCTACTAAGCACCGTCTGCATCCTAGTATATATATATATAACTAGAAAATGAAATTGAAAGGTGAGAAATTCTCACCAATAGCTATCCAATACCACGACTCTTCATTGATAGAAATCTTCAACGTTCTCGCCTTTTGTCGCTTTCGTTGCCCGCTTTCACTACATATGTAAAAATCACATTTTTACATACTGATGTCTTTAAAATAAAAATCACATTTTATTTATTCACTTTCAATTTAAAAATCATATTTTTATAATCACTTCATATAATTAAAAATCGAATTTTCACTTCGCTATTCAATATATAAAAATCGAATTTTTACTTCGACGCTATATGGATAAAAATTCTATTTTATCACGCTATTCTCTATATAAAGTTTCCGCCTTTTCAAAAATAGATCTTTCACCTTTTCTACAATAAAGATTTCGCCTTTTCAAATTTAAAGATTTCATCTTTTCAAATTTAAAGATTTCGCCTTTATAAAAATATAGACTTCGCCTTTTATATATGAAAAATCTTGCCCTTTACATATGAAAAATCTCGCCTTTTACATATGAAAAATCTCGCCTTTTACATATGAAAAATCTCGCCTTTTACTTAAGTAAAAATATAAACTTTCCTTTCCTAATTTTTTTATTTTCATCTAAGCAAAACCGTATTTTTAACTAAGACAAGATCGTGTTTTTAACTATGTTTCATATATTTAAAACTAATGCTAATTTCAGTTTTATTTACATTTTAATTTCAGTTTTAAATAATAAATAAATAAAATAAAATAAAAATAAAAAAGAAGGGAAAGGAAAGGGGAAAACTTACTGTGGTTTCAAGAAGAAGGAGGGGAGATGGAGGCGCAGTCGACGAAGGGGGGGGGGGGGCTGGTCCTCGTGATGGCGGTTCTTCAATCGAAGATGGGGGAGAAGGTAAGGGAGAGGGCGGATTGATCGGAGGTGCTCCGACATGGAGCAGCGCGGCGACTCTGGTGGCGGTGGGCGCTCTGGCGGCGACGTCCGCCTTGGAGGAGGCGCGACTGGTGGCTGAAGCGATTCGATCTCCCTTTTTTTTTTAAATGATTTTGAAAGAATAACTAACCGGGGGGAGGCCTGAAGGATTAAAGGGGTGAGGAAAGAGAATTTTAAATTTTAAATTTATTTAATTATTTTATTTGCAAAAAGTTGACTTTTTATTTCGACCTCGAAACGAGGCCCACCGCCTGTCGTCTATAGCGTTTTACCCCATTCCGAACACAATGGCATATGTATCGTAAGCTGATTCGACCGTTACGATCAGTTTCCGTTGAATTTACATTTAAATCATTATATTGAATTTTAAACGTACATTTCAAATTATCGGGGTCACATACTACTCGAAAAATTCCCGAAAAATATTTTCTAGCTTCGTATTGATGATACGGTCCTAACAAAACTAGTTTCGTCGAATTCTGAGACCGTTGGAAAATTGGCCATTTTCCAGTCGATTAAAATCAACTGAAACTGGTCAAATGCGTTTTCTTTTCCCACGCTCACATATTGATTCGAAAAATTATGAAATTTGGAATCTAGCAATAATTTGACATCACGGACCCAACAAAAGTGGTTTCGTCGAAATCCGAGGTCATTTGCAAAATGTCCATTTTTAAGGGCCTGAATTCCATAGCGACTATTCAGAATTTTCAACTGGACATATCTTTTGATTCCCGCTATGAAATTTTGATTTTTCGGATTCGTTGGAAAGATATCATCAAATAGATCCTAATGTTTTTGGTTTCACTAAAATCCAGATTGTTTTTCACCCGGTACGTTCAATTGAAGTTTGAAATCGAATTATCGAACTACCGCGCCATTTTCAATTCCTTTTATAATTATATATAATTATTTATATTCTAACGACGACGCATATAATATATACGTTCTAATTATATTCAAAATAAATTTCTCGTCGATATTATTTAAAATAATCTATTTTTAAATGTTCAAAATTCGCTAAAATTGCCAAAATAAAAATTTTAAACTGACCCAGATTTTCGGGTTGATACAAATATAAACTTTGGGGCCCCCCTTTTAAATCTCGTTCAGACTAAAATCCACTACCCCTAATTCTCAAACCCGATTACCATCCCGCTGCCACCTTAATCCTCCTCCTCCCAGCCCTGGCGACGCCGCGCCCAAGCTCCAGCCACCAGCCGACTCCGGGAGATCCCCCCTCCCCAATTGACGCCTTCTCCCTCCCCTCTCCGGCCACATCGAGCTCCACAGCCCTAAAACCCGAATACCCTAACCTAAGCTGACCGCGCCACCCCTTTTTCTGACCACCCACCGCCGAGCCGACGCCCCCCTCCACATGCGACGGCGTGGACAGCCCCTCCCCGAACGACTGCCGCCACCACCTGTTTCCCCCCTCCACCTCGAGCGCTCAGCCCCCTTTCTCTCGTTTCTTACTGTAAGTCCCTTTTTTTAGTACTTTTACCTGTTTTAAATGGCATGATTTTTATAATAAAAATATATAGTTTTAAAACTGAAAATATATGATTTTTAGGGGATTAAAGTTACGATTTTAGAAATATATTGATTTTTATTGATTAACAAGATTTGATTTTTAACTTCAAAAGAATAGACTTTTATATAAGAAGTAGAAATATAAAAATATAATTTTTTATATAGAATGAAGCGTCGAAAAAATATATGAAGTAAAAATAAAAATATGATTTTTATTTATTGGAATGAAGCAATAAAAATATAAATTTTATTATGAAAAGCGGGACACGGACTGCATTAGAATTTCAAACAGATCCAGACAGTTCAGCAGTTCAAAAGTAAAGCACGGCGGAGTGGAAACCTCGGTGAGAACTCCTCACTTTTATTTTAATTTCTAGTTGAAATATATATTAGGATGCAGACAGTGCTTAGCAGCACCTAACACCCGTCATCCACAGACCATGGATGGCTTGTTTGTTTGATTGATGTGTTGTGAAAATTGATTGTGTGATTGGAATTGAAATAAAATATATATATTCATGTGTTGAAATAAAATATATATTCATATGTTGAAATCAAATATATATTCATGTGTTGAAATAAAATAAATATTCATTTACAAATCGAACGATTTGTTTATGCACACCGATTTGACTGATATTGATTGGGACGATAAATTTTACACATCGCCCAACTACACAAATAAAATCTGTGTTTGTTGATTTGAAACCCCACACGGGTATTGGGATGACATTTGACGTACACTAATCTCGATTGTTTAGTTGTATGTCAGTCGATAGGTTGACAGACTGTGTAAGCGTTAATTATTGGTATTTAATGCTTATGCAGTTGTGTGGTGCACTCTGGATGATGGTTGATTATTTATCGTTGCTGTTATATACGTGTGTTGTATAGAATCCATATAATTAACATTATATGATAATTGATTGGGCCTCATTCCAATCTGAAAAATAAGGAATATAATAAAAATAAATTCACGTGTTGAATAGAATATATATTCATGTGTTGAATAGAAATATATTCATGTGTTGAATAGAAATAAAATTCATGTGTTGAATAGAATAAATATTCATGTGTTGAATAAAATAAATATTCATGTGTTGAAAAGAAAAATATTCATGCGTTGAATAGAATAAATATTCATGTGTTGAATAGAAAATAAATTCATGTGTTGAATAGAAAAAAATTCATGTGTTGAATAGAATAAATATTCATGTGTTGAATAGAATAAATATTCATGTATTGAATAGAATGAACATTCGTGTGTTGAATAAAAGCCGTGTTGAGTAGATTGACGCCATTTTGACGTGAATGATATTTATATCGATTTTATTCATTTTTATAATGAATATAGAAAAGAAAGTGATTTCAAAATATAACGTTTTGAAAATATTATCATTTGTATATCGATGATGTGGAATATTCAATTTTGATTCGAAATTGAATATGAAGTTGAAATCGTTTCGAAAACGAATTTAAAACGATTTATAAAATACGTTTTGAAAGGAAATCGACGAAATATATATAATATATACATATATAATGGCCTGAATAGAACGAGCTGCACCGTGGCAGTTCGCGAATTTCGACCATTGACTTTGAATGGATATTATGGAAGATCCGACCGTCGGATTCTCCTAAAACTGGAACCATTGGTTCGTATCGAAAAGAGATTTCTAAAGAATATTATAGATTTGAAACCTAACGGTTGGATTTCGAATTATGTCCAAATTAAATTTGGAAAAGGTCGCTGTAAGTGCAGTTCGATGGCCGTTGATGGAAATCGACTGTACGAGCCTTGATAAAATTATTAAAAATATCAATAATTTGTGTAAAATCATAAGAAATGATTTGTGAAGAATTGGGATGAAAATGTCCTATTTGAAAAGATAAAAATAGGTTTTTATCGAAAAGAACTAGTTTTGAACTAGAATAATAATTTATTTATCTTTAAATAAATAAATTGGATTTGAAAGGTTTTTAAAAGTAACCAAAAGTTTCAATAATTGAATTGGAATGGAATGCGATTTTGGTTTTATAGTGAACCGTGTTTTAAATGACATTTGTTCTTTAACCCAGTTAAAGACAGGATATTGATTTTCGGGAAGATTAAAACTAAGTGGAGTTTTAATGAATCTTTAATTAGATTGAAGTGATCGAGAATGGAGTATCACTAGTTTTGCTCCAGGCGATAGTAAAATCTTTAATTAGATTTGAACGTTAAATGGTAATTGAATTTACCGATAACACCGTGGTGTTAGATATGAAGTATGACCAGTTTTACTTCATGGGATGAATAGGGTGGGATTGGGAAATAAAATAAATAATTACTTTGGTGTGGTTCGCTAATCCCGACTAGTTTGAATTGATATTCAAAAGAAGATTAAAGAATAAATTTAAAGGAATTTATCTTTGATAAAATTAATGGGAACCTTTCCTGAAGTGTAAGAATATTTGAATAAAAGAATATTCTTAGTTGGAATGAGGCGTATGTTGTGTTTGTGTAACACTTGTTTATTATATACGCGAGTTATTCAGAAAGACCAGGTTTATCCCATTCTGTATAACTGATTCGACGTGGTGTCGAGGATGAAGACGGTGGTCGAAGACCGGATGTCTTCACATCGTTTGGGCGATTACTGATGATCTTGATTGGGCTGTACACCCAGGAGGAGGGAATCAGTTGGTGATCGTCCAGACGTACTTGGAGATCGATGGATATGCGAGGTACAAGGTGCCTCCGGTTTCGTTCAGACCCAGAACGAACTTGTAAATGGACCGTGTGCCTGACATTGGATTTTATGCTGTGTGATTGATTTCCATGAAATATATCTGTTTGGCGGCAGAGAATTTATTCTCTTGCTTAATGCCCTTCTCTGAGACGTACGAGCTCAGAGGTTATATATTGATGGATATCAAACACATGGAGTGATTTGCCTGTGTGGCATGCCTAAGTGGCAATTGATCAAGGCTTCTGTTGAAAAGCAAAGTCTTGTGGTTGATGATTAAAGCATGGCCTGTGTGGCATAGCTTTGTGTAGCGTTGATTCCGAGCCTCACACCCCGGTTGTGAACCAAAAATAGGAGGGGACCTCAGGGAAGACATGCGTTTTCTTCTAGCTAGGGTGGTGTCAGTGACCTACCAGCCCTGGCATTTATATTATTTTCACCTGCGTGGTTGTTGCTGTTGCGAGGTGCCTCAGATATATCAGTGACTGTGTGGAGACGATGGAGTCATATGGCTCATTTACCCCCAAAGGGTGGGGAAACGTAGTGTTCAGGCATAATAATCCACATCGGTGGACCGGCCCTGATGATCCAAGGGGCAGTTGCGGCTGTTCTTGAGGGGCAGGCTAGAGCGTCTCGAATCGGTAGAGGACTATCTTTTGCCTCGGTTCACAGATGGAAATCCAACTTCCAATACGTGAATTTGCGGTTTTATTTGTAGAGCCTAGTATGGCGACATAGTGGTATGGGGGCACTTATGCCGTCTATGATTGATACTTATGATTGAAATTGTTTTATACACTATGCACTTATAATAGTATCAAATGATTTGTTTTTAGTGTATCAAGCATTCTTTGGCTATTATAAGGTAAAAACCCTATCCTCCCGCTTGCGTTGCATTATGTGATGGGGCCTGGGTCTTATAATAGCTTCATTTTTCTTTATTTAGCATTGCGTTGTTGTTTTATGCACCGGTATTCTTGGGAGGAAACCCGTTCCGTGTTATTTGGCGTGGTCCCTTGATTTACCTAACTTCAAAATAAAGATTAATAACTGTTTTAGTTCTCACACCAATCACATGACTGACCTGGAGTTTATTGTTTTAACCTAAACTCTGGGTGCCCCTATTTTCGACACGGGCAGCTAGTAGTTTTGGTTTTGCAGATTTATATTCATAGGAACCTGGTTTACAGCTGGAACGATATCCGGAAAGCTCTGTATCCGTGTATCTCTTTCAGTTCTGTATTGTATTATTTTTGCGCTGCAGTAATTTATTGTAATCTCTGATATTTATCGAATGTATTTTATTTGTTTATACTATGTATATTCTTGTATTCTGATGGAATTGTTGTAATAAACAATGAAATGTTCTTCTGTTTATATTCTGATCTGTCTTGTCCTCAATTCAATCTGTGCTTTCCTTAATGGGGAAGTTCGGGTCGTCTAATCCAATCCAATTTATTTTAAGGACACGACTTCGTCGGAATTAGTTTTAAGATCAAAAATTTATACGCTGCTTATTTCACAAACCCGTTTGCCCCTTTTACAACTCGAAAAATCGATCTTCATCATATTCCTTTACTTCGATCTGCCTCTTCTTCAAATTTCGATTTAATAACTGCAGATGGATTTGTATTAGCGTCAACTAACCAGCACAAATTAGCACAAATCAGTACAAACTACAGGTAATCAAAACAAATCGCATGTATTTATCTTCTTCAAGCTCCATCTCTAGCAAATCAGCACAAATCGTATGTAAAAACCTTAATCGTACCTTTTTTTACCGTATTAAGTCCAAAATCACTTGAAAATTATATTCGGATTTACTCCTGATCTGCCAAATATCTATTACCCGAGTTTTGTCTAATTTAATATAGTCAATTTGGCGCTTTATCTCTTTGGTTTCATGTTGTAGAGTGGAACTCACTGGACTCATTAATGTCTGATTTTCAATTCAAAATATTGGTGCTAGTAGGTGAAATGTTTATTCGAATAACATAACAGATGTTATAGGACTAAAAAAGATAATTGGTTTTACCTAACTTAAACTGTGTAATAAATGGAAATGTACTATGGAAAAGTATTATAATGTTTATTCAAATAACATAACATATGTTATAGGAATAAAAAAGATAATTGCTTTTATCTTTTTTAAAGTGTAATAAAACATCATAAAACATTCATCTACTGTTATATAGTACTGCTTGAAATATAGTGCAATTGGTTCAAATATGGTGCAATCATATTTTCAACAAAAGAAAATTGTTGTATATGTTACCTGTAACATATTTTTTAACCTATTATTCAAAAAAGATAAATCGATTTATCTTTTGCACAGTTTCAAATGATACCAACAATATTACTAGTTCTATCCATTTATTACGAGACTATTGTTTTACCTAATGATTATATACGAAACAATTTTTTAAAAATTCTAGAAGGAAAACAATTTTTAAATGTTTGGTACAATATCTTATTTTATTTTAGATTTAAAAGATAGTTGCATCTATTGTTTCAAAACTGAACTTCAAATTTAAAAAATATAGCTGAATATATATGTTATGTGTTAATTGTTTGTTGTAAATATACAATGTTAATGATAAAACTGAAGTTCTGATTACAAAATTGCAATTTTTTAATTAACAATTTTTAAATGTTTAGTAGAATATGTTATTTTATTTCACATTTAAAAAAGACAGTTGTATCTATCCTTTCAAAACAGAACTTCAGATTTAAAAAAGATAGTTGAATATATGTCATGTATTAATTGTTAGATTTAAAATAGAATTAACAGTTAATTGTTTGAAGAGACAGGATTTAAAAATGATAGTTGCATCTATCTTTTAAAAACTGAACTTCAGATTTAAAAAAGATAAGTAGATGTTTAGCTGTACCTATTATGTGACATAAATGTTTAGTTATAACACATGACATATATTCAATTATCTTTTTAATTATTTATCAAGTGAACATATATATTCAAAGTAAAGAAGATAAATATATTCTTTTATTTATCTTTTCTCAAGTGAATCAAATATATGTTTTCACACAAGATAATATATATTATATCTTTACCATATGTTTTCATATTATCATGACTAAGAGAATTTATCGTATGCTGAAACTAAGAGCTTCAGATGATCATATCATTTTAATGTTTATTTTATTTTAATAAGATAAACACAATTATCTTTTTAAATAAATTATATGTTTTAATAAAAAGTAATATTCATATTATTATTTTTATTGAAAATTATGAAATTATATTTTTGTATAACTTACAAGTTTTTAAATATATATACATATATATTAATGTATATGACATTTTCAACAGTATTTTATGTAATAAAGTAGACAAAAGATAAATATATTTATCTTTTTAAATAGTTTATATCTTTCTCATACGATTTATACATATTACGATTTTCAATAAGACTGCAAATCTATTATGCTGTTGAAAAAGATAAAACCATTTAGCTTTACCTGCATACGATTAATTAGCTGTATTTAACCGAATAGGACAAAACTAGTAGAAAACCTACTGAACGTCAGTAATGTACAAATCAGTCACTGTATTTAACTACTGAAAAAATAAAACCATTTAACTTTACCTGCATAGGATTAATTAGCTGTTTAGATTTACTTATATTTGAAATAAAGTTATACATGTTATATAAGGTTCCTTTTTTATTCGTTATTTGAAATTATTGCACACCTTATGAACCTTATTTAAATTATAAAAAGTTAGCTATTTAGATTTATCTCATTTTTTGTTCTTGATTTTTTGGATTATGTAGTTCTGTCAAGGCGAGATGAAATTCAAAGTTCAAGTAGCCATTCTTTATCGGTAGACAAGTTTTATTATTTTAATTTTTTAGTAAAAGATAATTGCTTTTATCTATTTTAAATTGTGTGATGAAGAAGTTTATTTTTTTTAAACTGTGTCAAGATGGTTGTAGTCAGTTCCGGTTTTTGGGCTAGGCGAGCTAGACTGTCAAATAGGGCAACCCACCTCTAAGGGACCAACAGTGGAGGAGCTGGAGGTGGTGGTAGCTAATAATTTTATACTTTAATGTATCAACACAAAGCAATATTAGAAGTATGTCTGGTACAGTTTGTTGTGAAGTTGGTGTTTAATTTCTGAGGTGGTAGCATCGATTCTTGGTACAACTATGAACTTCTTCTACATTTTTTGCTACAACCTGATATAATAATGGATTTTCCCTGATTTTTTGCCCATTCGCTGCTGTCCTGTTTTGTCTCTGCGTTTTCCTATCTGCATGCCTTGGCAACCCAATAGCTAAAGCCGGCCCTGGTTGTAGTTATCATTTTGCGATCATTATTTACTAAATGATAGTTGTATTTATCTTTCTATCAAAATAATTGTATTCAGTGATAATTTTACTTCTAATCTAATTTAAATTTGTTAATATATTTTAAGTTACAATTGTAGTTGTCAAAAAAGATAAATAACTTTATATTTTTAAACAAATATTGTATTATTATACAAAAATATACAAACATTATATTTTCACCAGAAGATCTACAATATTTCATGTAAATAATTAGTCCTTTATGCATATAATAAGTAATTTACACATGTGTTTTCTGATCTAAAATTTAGCTGCTTTTTATCATATTGAGGTATAGTGATAAATAGATTTATCATTTCAAACAATTTATAATGATAATGAAGAAAAAGATAAACAGAAATATCTTTTTAGACGACTATTGTGTTTACACAAAATCATACAAGCAATGTAGTTTTTTTATACAAAAGTATCCTTAAATTATTAAAGAAAAAATGTTTAAACACAATCATAATTTCAAACTGTTAAAATTTGTTAGCCTACATAATTTATAATCGTATATTAATTTGTATATTGTTTGATCTATGCTATTTGTTATTAATATACAAATACATTTATACAAAAGATAAATGAACTTATCTTTTAAATGATACACCTTCCAAATGTTTAAACAAAATTATGATTTTAAACTATTAAAAATTTTCAGTCTGCACAATTTATAACTGTTAAAATTTTAAATGGTTTTGGTCTATGCTGTTTTTGCCAATTTTTATTTATGGCTTTCTAAAATGATAAAATGTTTTATCATTTTAATTATATTTTTGATATTGAAAATTTTATTTTCTACTATTTTTTTATTTTATGTATTTGATTTTATTGTCTTATTTATATCTCTGTTGTATTTTTTTATTATATGTTGATTTATGAATAATTTTATTATATTTTACAAAAATGATAAAATATTTTATCTTTTATATGCTGTAATTATCTATTGCCTAGTTGTTTCTATCTATTTAATGATACTTACAGACTTTTGTGTATAAATTTAATTGTAGCTGAAACTTGTTGTGCATTAATCTCGATTCTCAAGCAAGCTACGGAAAACAAATGCGTAAGGTATGGTTTTGATGGACTAAAATTAGTTGCGCTCTTATATATTAAACTGTAAAACCTGTGATTTTACAATAGAAAATTATGTACAATAGAGACAATGTATATTAAGTTGAACAACTTACCAGTGAAGAAACATGAAGGATATACAATAGGTGTAATTAGCTATTGCCCAGTTCCTAAATGTAATTTTTTATTTTAGTTGTTATTTAGTATACACTGTTGTCAGTTTTGTGAAAGAGGTAAATGCATGTATCTTTAGCAATTGCCTAGTTCCTAAAACGTTTTGACATACTTTTGAAAGTTGCATTATTTTTATTTATTTGCCTAGAACTCAAGCAGTAGCCAAATATTTTTTTCATGATGCACACAGGATTTAAGTTATTGCATTATTTTTCCAAATATTGAATTCCGGAAATGATATACGTTTATATTTTTTTTTTGTAAAGTCGGTAAAAATGGATCTATTATGTACTATTTTATGTATTTAGTTGCTGATTAAGATTTGATACTGTAAAACATTTTTATAAACACATTTATTTGTTTACATCTTTAATTGCAGGTGTGATTCATGTGTAATGGTTGTGTAAATGGTAATTTACCATTTGGTTTAACAAATGGAAAGAAAACGGCAATTACAATAGCCGATGATATTCTCAAGTGCTGGGCTTGTATACAAAAAACGGCAATTGCTAGAACTATTTTTTTGATGTGAAGACTCGAAGCAATCTTTTGGTGTGGCTGGTTGTAACAACCCGGGAAATCCGAACCAAATTAAAATTTTAATTTTAAATAATTTGGTTGGAAAATGTGCCAGAAATTAAAATTTTCATTTTTAAATAATATCAAAGCCAGTGAAAATAGTCAATTTTCAAACGAGCTCTTTTTTCGACGAAACCACTTTTGTTGAAACCGGAATGTCAAATTATTGGTAGGTTTTAATTTATAGAATTTTCCGAATTAATATGTGAACGTGGCGAAAGAAACTGTGTTTTGTTCAGTTTAGTCAAATTTAATTGACTGAAAAATAGCCATTTTTCAATCGTTATCAGAATCTGACGAAATTAATTTTGTTAACCGTATCATCATAACGAAGTCAAATATATGTTTACTGGATTTTTCTGAGTCCGTTTGTGACCTCGGTGGATTTATTTATACAAACGAATTAATTTAGTAAGGGATTAAATTATTAAATTAAATAAAACAGGAATCAGACAGCCGTTTGGGCTGACGGCACCTGTCCCGTTGGATCCGAAACATGGGCTATTGGCTAGCGTCACCTTCTGCTGGACTGGAATTGGACCGGTTAAAAAGATATGGATTTAATTGAAAAATTACCATTTAAATTATATAAATATTAGGTTTAAACCCTAGGATTACTATTCACGGTTCATCTTCTGTAGTTGCGACCTTCGAAATCCATGGCCACCGATGCTCTAACCTTCTCCCTCTAATTTCTCTTCCATCTCCACGAATTAGAATCCAATTCTTACACCACTTCAAAGAGATTATCCTCCTCTACAATTCCATACGAGTTGATCATCTTCTAGTTCACCATAGCACGATCACCGACCCTCCAAACCAGCGTCGCCTCGACCGCCGTATCGCCCACCACAGGCCACCGAGCGGGCCCACTCACCCCTAGGCCGATGCGCCTCTCTAAGTCGGACGCCGTTGTGTCATCCGATCACCCCCCGTACCCTGTACTACTCGTGAACTGGAACCCTAGCTTCGAACAGAAGCTGAAACCCACGACCAAGAACTGTGTGTAGGAGGAAAGGTGAAATTCTTACCTAATTAATTAATTAATTTAAAACTAAAATATTTTCTAACTTAAATAATCTGTATCTCCTTCGTTCTGAATCAAAATTTAACGTTTTCTGAAGCGTTGGACTCGTGACACAGAGACATTTTTCTAGACTTGTTAAGAACAATTCTGAGCAAGTCGATTTTTAGCCAAATTCAAAGAGGTTCAGTACTTCTGTGAGATTTCTAATTTTTAGATAATTAAATAATTTAATTATTCCTCTCGATTGTTTGAATCATTGTCTGTACGTAAATAATATAGATCTGCAATGTGGTAATTTAGAATTTATTTACTGTTGTGTGATTTGTAATGCTTTGTGATGTCTTGAGATAGCCATGTTCATCTAGATCCATAAATTTGATGTAATCTTCATACAAGTTCTCATCTTTTTTTCCTTTCTTTAAGTTTGGATATTTATTTTATAAATATAACACAAAATAAAAGAAAGTTTGAATCTTTTATTTTGATTTACCAAATAAAAGAAAGTTTGAATCTTTTATTTTGATTTATAAATAAAGAAAGTTTAGATCTTTTATTTTAATTTATAAAATAAAAGAAAGTTTAGATCTTTTGTTTTGATTTATAAATAAAGTTTAGATATTTTATTTTGATTCACAAAATAAAATAAATATGGGACCTTTTATTTTGATTCATGAAAATTATGCACCAAATCATATGTTGTTGTTGTATATGTTGACATGTAACATGACACCAAATTATATGTTGCTATCGTTTGTATTGACATGAAAACTTCACACTAAATTACAGGTTGATTTCATATATTGTGATATTGAATTGGACATGTTAGTCGACACCCAAAACTTAGATTATTTCAAGTATTGAAATATGGAATTTTACATGTAGTAGATATATGAAAAGTGAATCATGTTTTTAGCGTTATGTTAGAATATGAAAAGTGAACCATATTTTTAAAGTCATGTTAATATATGTAAAATAAACATATTTTTAGCGTTGTGTAGAAATATGAAATTGAATACATATTTTAAGTGCTATGTCGTTACATTGAAAATGAACATATTTTTGGTGTTATGTTAATAAATTAAATATGAAGCATATAAAAAAAAGAGTACATTATTTTATTTGCATTTTTAGATGCAAATGAAAAATAAAAAGAATAAAACTTGGGATGCCATTTTATTTACATTTATTTGTGTAAATAAAAAGAATGAAACTTATGATGCCATTTTATTTACATTTATTTGTGTAAATAAAAAGAACGAAAATTGTGAACACTTTTGTTTGCTTATTGTTATGTAAATAGGACATGAAATGAAAGAACACATTTATTTACATTTTTATGTAAATAAGATATATAAAAAAAAAGTAAAAGACGAACTGGACATTGGAATCAAAATTACATTTTTATGTAATTTAAAAAGATAGAAATATATTTACATTTAGTGTAAATAAATAAGAAAAAGTACATTTATTTACATTTAGTGTAAATAAATAAGAAAAAGTACATTTAGTATAAATAAATAAGAAAAAGGTAAAAGAGACATTTATTTACATTTAGTGTAAATAAATAAGAAAAAGTAAAGGATATTTACATTTAGTGCAAACAAATTGGAAGAAGTAAAAGATCACATTTATGTACATCCAATGTTGATAAATATGAAAAAGAAAAGATACATTTATTTACAATTTGGTGTAAATAAAACATTAGATAGAGAAAAGATATTTTATTTACATTTAGTGTAAATAAAACATGACATAACGAAAAGGGGCAGTTTATTTATATTTAGTGTTAATAAAAATATGACATAGAAAAGAATTACATTTTTGTTTGCATTTTTAGATGCAAATAAAAACACCGTTTTAAAAAGTGAATTCTTATTTGCAAACTAGTTGCAAATAAAGACATGAATTTGAGAAAGTACCTTTTTATTTTGCAAATTAGTTGCAAATAAAAACAAGAATTTATAAAGTACGTTTTATTTGTAATTCAGTTAAGAATAAAAGTATGACATTGGAAAAAAAATATTTTTATTCACATTTTAGATATGAACAAAACCATGAAATTAAAGGAAGTGTTTTATTCACATTTTAGACGCGAATAAAAACATGAGTTTTAAAAAAATGAATTTTATTTATAATTTAGATACAAATAAGAACAGAGATATAATAGTGACATTTTATCATTATGGTAGATGCAATAAAAATAAAACAGAGATATTAAAAGTGATATTTTTATCATCATTTTAGATGCGATAAAGAGAATGGATTTTTATAATTGAAATCGCTAAATGATTTATACTTATATATATATAAATATAAATATAGAATTTAAGCGAAACGCGCGCGGCAGTTCGCGTATCGGATATCGTAACTTTAAACGGTTATACCGAAAGATCCGACCGTCGGATTTTCCCAAAACTGGAACCGTTGGGACCTCTTTGGGAAGATCTTCCCAACGATATAAATTTCATCAAAATCCAACGGTTAGATTTCAAGATATGTGTAAATCAAAATATGGTAAAAACAGAGCCAGGGTCGCCCTTTGACCCGAAGCGTCGTTTAATTATAGTTGAGCTATTTTAAATAAATAAATATAGCGATAAATCGTTATAAATAAGTATTAACAATATGAAATGATTTAAAAGATAAATTATGCGATAATTATTTGAAAAGAACGAGTTTAACTCATTTCAAATAATTACACGACGATTAAATCAAAGATATAAGAAGACGGTGATTGAAGACTGGCGATCTTCACATCGGATGGACGGCGATTACTGATACCTTGGACTGACTTGGTCCCAGGAAGGGGTTGAAGTAGTAGTTGTCCGGACGTATGGGTTGATTGCCCGAATAGGAGAGAACCTCTCTGGTGTCTCCGGTTTCGTTTAGACCCAGGACGGACTTGTAAATGGATGCGTGTCTGACGTTGGAATTCATTTCATATATTTAAATTGATTTCTATTTAATATATAATTGATTGGTGGCGGAGAATTTATCCTCTTGCTTAACACCCTCTTATATATTGATGGTTGTCGATCGCATGGCGTGAATTGTCAATGTGGCACGCCAAGATGCAAAAGATCAAGGCTTTTGTTGAAAAGCAGTCCTTGTGGTTGATGATCAAAGCACGGCCTATTTAGGCGTAGCTTTGTGTATAGCGTGACTTCACGAGCCTCACACCCCGGTATGAGTCAAAAACGGGATTAGGACTGCAGGGAGCGCACACGTTTCTGTCTAGCTAGAGTGATGTTAGGGACCTACCAGCGCTGATATTTTACTTATGTGGATGATGGATTTTGAGGTACCTCGGGTTTTATAGGTTGTTAGTGGCCATATCGAGGTCCAAAAGGACCGGGAAGCATATGTTCAGGAATTTCCAATCCACTTTCGACAGGTGTGAGCCGGCCCTGAAGATCCAAGGGTTCACTACGGGGAATCGTGAGGCATTTGCTAGAGTGTCTCGAATCGGAGAGGACGATCCCTAGCCTCGATTCATGATGGAAACCCAATTTCCAATACAACATTATGGTCTTGATTGTAAACCTATATATGGCGACATAGTATATGGTATCTATGCCGTCTAGGATTGATATATTTACTTTGAAGTGTTTTTAAACTGCTTAGACACTAATAATAATAATATTAAAATATTATTTTATACGTATTAAGCATATTTGATCATTATAAGGTAAAACTCTATCCTCCGGTTTGCGTTGCATTGTGTGATGGGACTTGAGTCTTATAATGATTTCATTTTTAAATAGTCATTGCGTTATTTGGTATCAACTTTATTTAATTATGCACTGGCAACCCAATGGAGTAAACGCGTTCCGCGTTAGCGGCGTGGTCCTGTGGTTCGCCATATTGTTAGTTAGTATAGAAAGATTTCTCATACCAGTCCCATGACTGACTCAAAGGTTGTTTCACTTTGCAAACTTGGGTGCCCTCTCTTTACATGGGCAGCCGAGTGATAGGTTTTGAGGAGTGTCTGGATTGAAAGCTGCTGAGGAGGAAGACGAAGACTTCTCTTTTATCTTTGCTTTTGTTTTAGAGACCTTATTCCATCTTGTATTTTGATGTACGTTTGGAGTTGAGACTTATATCCTTTTATTCAGACTTTCTATCTTTGCTAAGTTGTATCCTGTAAACTGCGTACTCTGTGTTTCAGTTGGTGTGATGTTTTATGACTTTTATCTTTCCGCTGTAATAATTATGTGTTATGATATTATCTGAGATCTGTTATTGCTGTAAATTTGTTGTATTCCCAATGATTATCCTTACTTTCGGTCAATGGAAGTTTGGGGTTATCACGGTTGGTATCAGAGCATAAGGTTAACCTTAGCCTCGGAATATAGCATATTTAGAACAATTTGTCTAGATAGAATCCACATTATTCTAAGGCGAGTCGCTTAATAGAGATAGGACTAGTAATGTCATAGAATGAGCGCAGCAGAATAACACATACTTATCAGTCATTACATCGTCATCTTTTAATGTTATCCTTATCTCATCTTTCCTTAAAAAAAATATTTCATTTCTATTGGTCTAACTCTTTCCTTGATGGTACAATCTAATTTAAAATGGATACCAGAGCAAGAACAGCCCGAGGTAGAGCTCGAGGCGGGGCCCGAGGTGGAGCCCGAGGGGGAGCTAGAGGGCCAACCAGAGACGAGACCCCTATTACTCAGGAACAGCCTACTTCTGAGGTCGTAGCACAACCACCTCCACCCCTACAACCCTTCGACTTGGAGAGAATGTCAAAGAAATTCAGAAATCTAGGAGGTGTACCTTTCACTGGGCGAGAGTCTGCGATTCAGGCAGAGTCATGGCTTAAGGACTGTGAAAAGATCTTAGAGGGCTTAGAATTAGAGGATCAGCGAAAGCGTTTCCGGGCAGTATGGCAATTAAAAGATGAAGCTGGACATTGGTGGCACACGGTCAAGATTTGCAATGATGTGGCCAATATGTCTTGGGCCAAATTTAAAGAACTTTTCAATGACAAGTATGTTCCTCCACAAGCAAGAAAGCGCCTTCGCGAGCAGTTCGTCAACCTACAGCAAGGGAGTATGTCTGTTTCTGAGTATGTGAGAAAGTTTGATGAGCTTTCACGTTATGCTCCTGGATTGATTCAAGATCCAGTCGAGAAGAATAAAAGATTCATCAAGGGCATTTCAAAGAAATATTTGAACAGAGTCACCGCTCATATCAGGCTCCCATTCAATGAAGTAATAGAGATGGCGTGCCACTACGAGGAGAATGATGAGGCTGCCCAGCAAGATAGAGCCAAAAATTAGAGCAACAACCAGAAGGAACATGCTAAAAAGAAACCAAAGTCAAGCAATTCTTCTGCTGCTAAGCCCCAAGGGAAGAAGAGGGATAGGAGCAAGTTGACAAGCTTTAATTGTGGCAAGACAGGGCATTTTGAGTCCGAGTGTAAAGCTCCTAAAAGGGTCAAGAGGAACGAATCGAGACCTAGCTAGAATCGTAGCCAGAGTTCTCAGAATCGTGGCCAGAATTATCACTACGACAAGGAATGCTACAATTGCCATCAGAAGGGGCATATCAAGCCAAATTGCCCGTTGCAGAAGAATGCTCAGGTGGCACATGTTTATGAGGGAGCAGCTGCACCAGCGTCTACAGAGGGAGCAGGTAAACCCGATGTTTTAGGAGGTACTCTTAACATTAAGAACATCCCTATTACAGTTTTATTTGACACCGGCGTAGCACGAAGTTTTATTTCTAGTGACACCATTAAAAAATTAAAACTGAAACCTCGAAAACTTAAAGAATTGATTAGAGCTCATAGTCCGATAGGAGGTTCTCTCATTCTCGATCAGTATTGTAGAGTAACTGTTTCTTACTCTTGCTACCAGTTCCCCTTTGACCTGATCGTCATGAATTTCTTCGGTTATGATATCATATTGGGGATGGATTGGCTAATAAGGTATGAGGCTGAGTTAATATGTGCTGAAAGAATTATCAAAGTCAAAACTAAGCTTGGAAATATTATTATACCATGCCTTGGCTCAGCCACAGATAGAAAGGAATTCTGGTCTTCTCTAGAAGTCACCTCTATTTCTATTGAGGATATCCCTATCGTCAAGGATT
Source organism: Allium sativum (assembly GCA_030737875.1). Taxonomy (NCBI): domain Eukaryota; kingdom Viridiplantae; phylum Streptophyta; class Magnoliopsida; order Asparagales; family Amaryllidaceae; genus Allium; species Allium sativum. The sequence goes on from CM060909.1 coordinate 725,560,653, forward strand.
ACGCTGATGTATTCAAGGAAGCTGAAGGCTTACCTCCACGTAGAGAAATCGACTTCAGAATTGACTTGGCTCCTAATGCAAGGCCAGTGGTGCATCCTATTCGAAGAATGGCACCAAAAGAAAAAGAGGGGTTGAGCAATCAAACCAAACAACTTTTGTGGAAGGGTCTGATCAGGCCTAGCTTCTCAGAATGGGGCGCAGTAGTGGTATTTGTCCCAAAGTCAGATGGTACCCTCAGGCTATGTGTGGACTACCACGACCTCAATAAGCAAACGCTGAAAAATAAGTATCCACTGCCCCGCATTAATGATCTATTAGACCGCTTGAATGGAGCGAAAGTATTCTCTAGGATGGACCTAGCCACCGGGTTCCATCAACTGCGCATTGCAGACGAGTGTGTTCCTTTGACGGCTTTCAGAGGTCCAGACACATTTTATGAGTGGCTGATAATGCCCTTCGGTCTATGTAATGCTCCGGCGTATTTCGTTGATTTGATGAATAGAGTATTCCGAGATGTTTTAAATAAATTCGTGCTAGTGTTCATCGATGACATCCTCATCTTTTCTAAATCCACTACTGAGCACGAACAACATCTGAGAGAAATCTTGGAGATTTTGCGAATAAATGTGCTGAAAGCCAAATTCTCCAAATGCATATTTTGGCAAGAAGATGTGAAATTCCTCGGTCATGTTGTATCTAAGGAAGGCATCGCAGTAGATCCAGGAAAGATCTCAGCCATCCAAGATTGGAAGCAGCCTACCACACCCAACGAAGTCAGAAGTTTCTTAGGACTGGCTGGCAATTATCGGAAATTCATCAAAGATTTTCCAAAGATATCTTGTCCACTGACAAAGCTGACTAAGAAGCACACAAAGTTCATTTGGACACTCGAATGTGAGACAGCTTTTCAGGACCTGAAACAGAGATTGATCACTGCTCCTGTGTTGACCATCATTGATGGCAACGAGGATCTGAAAGTTTGGACAGACGCTTCCAGAGAAGGTCATTCTTTTATTTTAACATGTCAGAGATAACATTTCCTTTTAATGTCAAATCTCACTTTAACATGTTATTCTTTTATTTATTTAAGGTATTGGTGCGGTGCTAATGCAAAGGGACAAAGTAGTTGCATATGCTAGCCGGCAGTTAAAACCGCATGAGAAGAACTATGCCGTTCATGATCTTGAGATAATGGCCATCGTATTTGCTCTAAAGATATGGAGTAACTATCTCTTTGGCCAGAAATTTGAGCTATATACGGACCATAAATCCTTGAAACATCTATTTACCCAGAGAGATTTGAACTTGAGGCAGCAGCGTTTGGTTGAATTCCTTGCACCCTATGACCTGGATATTCTATATACTCCAGGGAAAGCAAACGTTGTAGCCGACGCGCTAAGAAGGAAGAATGCAGACGATACCAAACTTATCCTTGCCAATCTCATTATCACTCCTACTCTGATTGATAAAATTTCTACTTTGCAGAAGGATGATGAGTTTATCCAGAGAATTAGCCAACGAATTCAGGATGGCGGAACCACGAGTTTCCAAATTGGCGACAAAGGAGTTTTGAGGCTATTAGGCCGAATTTGTGTCCCAAACATTTTCTGAGCTCAGAAGGGAGATCATGGATGAATGTCATAAATCTAAGCTTAGCATTCATCCTAGGGTGAGCAAGATATATCACGACCTTAAGCGCACATTTTGGTGGAGGTCCATGAAGAGGGATATTTCTATTTATGTTGCTAGATATCCCACTTGTCAGCAAGTTAAAAGTGATCAACAGAAGCTGGAAGGTTTGTTGCAACCGCTAGGAGTTCCAGGTTGGAAGTGGAAGGAAATCTCTATGGACTTTATTGATAGCTTACCTCAAACCAGAAAGGGTAATGATAGCATATGGGTGATTGTAGATCGCTTAACGAAGTCTGCCCATTTCATCCCTGTCAGGTCCAATAGAATAGCTTGAAGTTTGGCGTAGCTTTATTTTAAAGAGATAGTCAGACTGCATGGGGTTCCCAAAAGCATTGTTAGTGATCGGGATCCAATATTTACTAGCAAATTCTAGGAAGCTTTTCATGAAGAGCTTGGGACTAAGTTGAATCTGAGCATTGCTTATCACCCTCAGACAGATGGCCAGACTGAGAGGGTGAACTGTATTTTAGAAGACTTGTTGCGAGCTTGCATTCTTGACTATGGCGGTTCATGGGAGGATCACTTACACTTGGTTGAATTCTCTTATAATAATAGCTACCAAGCAAGCTTGAAGATGTCACCGTTTGAACTATTATATGGCAAACCATGAAGATCTCCAGCATGTTGGGTAGAGACAGGAAAACGATTAGTCTTGGGCCCCGACATGGTTCGTGAAGCATCGGATAAGGTTGATTTGATTAAGAAGCACCTATTGACTGCTCAGAGTCGACAGAAGAGCTATGCAGACCAGCGAAGAAGAGATTTAGAATTCTCTGTTGGCGACTATGTGTACTTGAGGGTTTCCCCACTGAGAGGTGTAATTCGATTTGGGAAGACAGGAAAGTTGGCACCGAGATTCATTCGTCCATTTCCTATTCTCGAAAGGATCAATACTCTCGCTTATAGAGTGCAGCTGCCTGACTGGTTGCCTGGAGTGCATGATGTATTTCATGTGTCTCAACTCCGCAAATATGTTCATGACCCAGACTTAGTTGTGGAGGAAGCAACACAACAAGAATTGGAGATTACGTCAAGCTTAGCAGTAAGGAGGGAGCCGGTGAAAATCGTTGGCAAAGAAACCCGAGTGTTGAGGAACAAGAGGATACACCTAGTCAAGGTGCAGTAGAGCGGGGACCCTAGAGACTGTACTTGGGAGACATAGGATAGCATCACAAAGGCTAACCCCAAGTGCAGAGTGGACATCTCCGAGTAACTCTTGTGTTAGGGTACATTTACAATAATTTACATTTTCCATCTTGTTTCCTACCTTACTTTGTTTCCTTTTTCGAGGACGAAAAAGCTTTTAAGTGGAGGAGATTGTAACAACCCGGGAAATCCAAACCAAATTAAAATTTTTATTTTAAAGAATTTGGTTGGTAAATGTGCCAAAAATTAAATTTTTCATTTTTAAATAATATTAAAGCCAGTGAAAATAGTCAATTTTCAAACGAGCTCTGTTTTCGACGAAAACACTTTAGTTGGAATCGGAATGTCAAATTATTGATAGGTTTCAATTTATAGAATTTTCTGAATTAATATGTTAACGTGGCAGAAGAAACTGTGTTTTGTTCAATTCAGTCAAATTTAATCAACTGAAAAATAACCATTTTTCAAATGGTCTCAGAATCCGATGAAATTAATTTTGTTAGGACTGTATCGTAATAACGAAGCCAAATATATTTTTTTTGGATTTTTATGAGTCCGTATGTGACCTCGGTGAATTTATTTATACGAACAAATTAATTTAATAAAGGATTTAATTATTAAATTAAATAAAACAGGCCTCAGACAACCATTTGGGCTAACCGGACCTGTCCCTTTGGATCCAGAACATGGGCTATTGGCTAGGGTCACCTTCTGCTGGACTGGAATTGGACCGGTTAAAAAGATATGGATTTAATTGAAAAATTACCATTTAAATTATATAAATATTAGGTTTAAACCCTAGGATTACTATTCACTGTTCATCTTCTGTAGCTGCCACCTTCGAAATCCATGGCCACCGACGCTCTAACCTTCTCCCTCTAATTTCTCTTCCATCTCCACGAATTAGAATCCAATTCTTACACCACTTCGAAGAGATTATCCTCCTCTACAATTCCGTACGAGTTGATCATCTTCTAGTTCACCGTAGCACGAGCACCGACCCTCCAAACTAGCGCCGCCTCGACCGCTGTATCGCCCACCACAGGCCACAGAGCGGCCCACTCACCCCTAGACCGACGCGCCTCTCCAAGCCGGACGCCGCTGTGCCGTCCGATCACCCCCCAGTACCCTGTACTGCTCGTGAACTGGAACCCTAGCTTCGAACAGAAGCTGAAACCCACGGCCAAGAACTGTGTTTAGGAGGAAAGGTGAAATTCTTAACTAATTTTTTAATTAATTTAAAACTAAAATATTTTCTAACTTAAATAATCTGTATCTCCTACGTTCTGAATCAGAATTTAACGATTTCTGAAGCGTTGGACTCATGACACAGAGACCTATTTTTCTAGACTGGTTAAGAACAATTCTGAGCAAGTAGATTTTTGGCCAAATTCAAAGAGGATCAGTACTTCTGTGAGATTTCTAATTTTTAGATAATTAAATAATTTAATTATTCCTCTCGATTGTTTGAATCATTGTCTGTACGTAAATAATATAGATCTGCGATGTGGTAATTTAGAATTTATTTATTGTTGTGTGATTTGTAATGCTTTGTGATGTCTTGAGATAGCCATGTTCATCTTGATCCATAAATTTTGATGTAATCTTCATACAAGTTCTCATCTTTTATTTTCCTTTCTTTAAGTTTGGATCTTTATTTTATAAATATAACACAAAATAAAATAAAATTTGAATCTTTTATTTTGATTTACAAAATAAAAGAAAGTTTGAATCTTTTTTTTTATTTACAAAATAATAGAAAGTTTGAATCTTTTATTTTGATTTATAAAATAAAAGAAAGTTTAGATCTATTATTTTGATTTATAAATAAAGTTTAGATATTTTATTTTGATTCACAAAATAAAATAAAGATGGGACCTTTTATCTTGATTCATGAAAATTATACACCAAATCATATGTTGTTGTTGTATGTGTTGACATGAAACTTGACACCAAATTATATGTTGCTATTGTTTGTGTTGACATGAAAACTTCACGCCATATTACAGGTTGATTTCATATATTGTGATATTGAATTGGACATGTTAGTCGACACCCAAAACTTAGATTATTTCAAGTATTGAAATATGGAATTTTACATGTAGTAGAGATATGAAAAGTGAATCATGTTTTTAGTGTTATGTTAGAATATGAAAAGTGAACCACATTTTTAGTGTCGTGTTAATATATGTAAAATAAACATATTTTTAGCATTGTGTTGAAATATGAAATTGAATACATATTTTTGGTCTAATGTTAATATATTAAATATGAAGCATATAAAAAAAAAGAGTACATTATTTTATTTGCATTTTTAGATGCAAATGAAAAATAAAAAGAATAAAACTTGGGATGCCATTTTATTTACATTTATTTGTGTAAATAAAAAGAATGAAACTTGTGATGCCATTTTATTTACATTTATTTGTGTAAATAAAAAGAACGAAACTAGTGAAGAATTTTATTTGCTTATTGTTATGTAAATAGGACATGAAATGAAATAACACATTTATTTACATTTTTATGTAAATAAGATATATAAATAAACAAAAGTAAAAGAAGAATTGACATCGGAATCAAAATTACGTTTTTATGTAATTTAAAAAGATTGAAATTTGCACCGTAATGTAAGTTACATTTTTAATGTAATTAGGAAGGAATTTGACGTTGTAATCAAAATTACATTTTTAGTATAATTTAACAAGATAGAATCTTTCACTGTATTGTTAATCACATTTTTAATGTAATTAATAAGGGGATTTTACATTGTAATTAAAAGGAGATTTTGACATTGTAACGTAAATTTACATTTCTTATGTAAATGAAAAGTACAAATTTAGCGATGAAATTTTATTTACATTTCTTATGTGAATGAAATGAACAAATTTAGCGATGGAATTTTATTTACATTTCTTATGTGAATAAAATGAACAAATTTAGCGATGGAAATTTTTTTACATTTCTTATGTGAATAAAATGAACAAATTTAGCGATTGAACTTTATTTACATTTCCTATGTAAATAAAAAGAACATACTTGTAGTAAAAACTTTATCTACATTTAGGAAAAAAAGAAGTAAAAGAGACATTTATTTACATTTAGTGTAAATAAATAAGAAAAAGTACATTTAGTATAAATAAATAAGAAAAAGGTAAAAGAGACATTATTTACATTTAGTGTAAATAAATAAGAAAAAGTAAAGGATACATTTATTTACATTTAGTGGAAACAAATTGGAAGAAGGAAAAGATCACATTTATGTACATCTAGTGTTGATAAATATGACAAAGAAAAGATACATTTATTTACAATTTTGTGTAAATAAAACATTAGATAGAGAAGATATTTTATTTACATTTAGTGTAAATAAAACATGACATAATGAAAAGGGACAGTTTATGTAATAACCCGCAAAATCTGGGCCAGTTTAAAATTTTTATTTTGGCCATTTTAGCGAATTTTGAATATTTAAAATAGATTATTTTAAATAATGGCGACGGAAAATTTATTTTCAATATAGAATCGACGTATATATTATATACGTCGTCGTTAGAATATAAATAATTATATATAATTATAAATAGAAAAGAAAATGGCGCGGTAGTTCGAAAATTCGATTTCTAATTTCAAATGAATATACAGAATTCAATATAAGTCAGAATTGAACGAAACAAGAAATATTTGAATCTGTATAACTATATCTTTGTAACGAAGTTAACAAACTGAGATTTCATTTTAGAAATGATGAGATATGTCCAGTTGAAAATTAGAAATAGTCGCTGTGGAATTTATATATATTTTAATATAATATATAGCCCTTAAAAATAGCCATTTTGCAAATGACCTCGGATTTCGACGAAACCACTTTTGTTGGATCCGTGATGTCAAATTATTGCTAGATTCCAAATTTCATAATTTTTCGAATCAATATGTGAGCGTGGCAAAGGAAAACGCGTTTGACCAGTTTCAGTTGATTTTAATCGACTGGAAATTGGCCATTTTTCTAACGGTCTCAGAATTCGACGAAACTAGTTTTGTTAGGACCGTATCGTCAATACGAAGCTAGAAAATATTTTTCTGGAATTTTTCGAGTTAGTTTGTGCCCCCGGTAATTTGAAATATACGTTTAAAATTCAATATAGTGATTTAAAAGTAAATTCAAGGGAAACTGACTGTAACAATCGAATCAGCTTGCGATACATGTTTCATTGTGTTCGGAATGGGGGTGAAACGCTATGGACGACAGGCGGTGGGTCTCGTTTTGAGGTCGAAAATAAAAGTTGCTTTTTGAAAGTAATTAAATAATTAAATATATATATATTTTTCATATAAACCCCCCCCCTCTCGTTTTCATTCTAAAAACAGAAATCAAATAAATAAAAAAAAAAAAAAAAAAAAAAAAGAAAAACCCCCAATCGCGATCGCCCCCCCCAGGATCCGTCGCCAGAGCCACCCAACGCCGCCTCTTCGCCAGCTCCGACCACCGCCCCTCCCCAGATGCATCGCCGCCCTTTCCCCTTCTTCTTCGATGATCCCCGAACCCCAAACCCGTCGCCCCATCGTACGCCATCGCCAATAGCGATCCACGCCACCGCAGTCCCCCCCCCCCTGTCGATGACCGCTTCCCCTCCCCTGTCGATGGTCGCGCCCCACTCGCGAAGTCCAGTACCCTCCTGCCGCCGACGAAGATGAAGCGAAGCCCCCCCCCCCCCGACAAAGCCGACAGCGCCCCAGGTAGTTTTTTTATTTTATTTTATTTATTTTTACTTTTATATTGATTTTATAAAAAAAAAAACTGTTTTAAAAAGAATTTTTAAACTGTTTTTTTTAGAAATCAAAACTGAGATTTTTAAAAGTATTTTAAAAACTGATTTTTAATTTATTTTTAAAACTGAATTTTTAAATATAGAAAACTGTTTTTATTTTTAAGATTCAAAACTGAGATTTTTAAAAGTTTGAAAAACTGATTTTATTTTAAGATTTAAAATAGAAAAGGTTTAAACTTTAAAAAGAAAATGGTTTGAACTTTAAAAAGATTTGATCTTTAAAATAGGAAATTCAAAAAGGCGTAATCTTTAAATTCAAAAAGGCGTAATCTTTAAATTCAAAAAGGCGTAATCTTTAAATTCAAAAAGGCGTAATCTTTAAAGTAGAAAAGGCGAAATATTTGAAAAGACGAGATCTTTATATAGTAAACTTCGAAGTAAAATAAAAATTCGATTTTTATATATAGAACTTTGAAATAAAAATTCGATTTTTATATATTGAACTCTGAACTAAAAATTTGATTTTTATATATGGACCTTCGAAATAAAAATATGATTTTTATATTTTTAAAGTATTAAAAATATAATCTTTATAGGATAGAGAATATAAAAATATCATCTTTGTATATGTAGCGAAATAAAAATCTGATTTTTATTTTATATACGTTGAGATAAAGTGGTGATTTTTAAAGGCGAAAACTTTATTTTAGAAATGGCGAAATCTTTAAGTGGAAAATAGCGTGATAAAAATATAATTTTTAACTATTTGACATATTGATAGAAAAATAGAATTTTTATATATTGAACTTTGAAATAAAGATTCGATTTTTATATATTGAACTTTGAAATAAAAATTCGATTTTTATATATGTAGTGGCTACGGGCAACAAAGGCGATAAAAAGGCGAGTTGGCGAAGATTTCCTGCGTTAGAAGAGCCGTGGAGCTAGGATAGCTATATGTGAGAATTTCTCACCCTTTCAATTTTATTTCTAGTTATATTTATATATATATATACTAGGATGCAGACGGTGTTTAGTAGCACCCGACACAACCGTCCACATACCATGGACTTGTTTGTTTGGATGTTTGGTGATTGATTGAGATATTGATTTGAATGTGGTTTGTGGTGTGAAAAATCGAATCGATAAATTGGTTAGGATTAGACGTGCGCCGTTATAAGGCGAAGGAGTAAGGCTAGGTTAGACCCTTACTCCAAATTTTGTGGCTTGCATAACGAAAGTGAATTTGATTGATGTGTGAATGGCGTGGGCCTTCACTAGACCGGGGATAAGGCTAGGCCTTGTCCCGTTTCTAGTATCGTGCCGTTATGCCGCCGAAATTTTCTAAAACATGTTAGAAAAATAAAAATAACATTTTATTTAAAGAATGAACTGAATAGATATTCATATGTCGAAATAAAATATTTTATCGTTAAAAATATAATTTTTAACGTGAATATGAATATAGTGAAAGTGAATAAAATAAATATTCATTTACAAACCGGACGGTTTGTTTATGTACACCTATTTGATTGATATTGATTGGGTCGATAAATTTTACACATCGCCCAACTGCACAAATAAAATCTGTGCTTGATTGTTTGAAACCCTACACGGGTGTTGGGATGAAATATGAAGTCCACTCATCCTGATTGATTAAATATGTCGATCGATTGATTGACAGGCTGTTATAAGCGTTAGATATCTATATTTGATGCTTATACAGTGTAGTGCACTTTGGTTGATGGTTGATTATTTTTCAATACTATTATATACATGTGATGTATGAAAATCCATATAATTAATTTTATATGGTGATTGATTGGGCCTCATTCCAATTTGAAAAATAAAGAATATATAAAATAAAGGTTCATGTGTTGACTATACTCATCCGTTGGGAATAGTCATGTGTTGAACGAATTATTTTTATAATAAAATTTACATCTTTATCAATATAATATAAAGGTTCATGTGTTGACTATACTCATCCGTTGGGAATAGCCATGTGTTGAACGAATTATTTTTATAATAAAATTTACATCTTTATCAATATAAAATAAAGGTTCATGTGTTGACGGTACTCATTCGTTGAGATTAGTCATGTGTTGAACGAAATAATTTAACCAAAAATAGTCACACATGGACGGTACTCATTCGTTGAGATTAGTCGTGTGTTGACAAAAAGAAATATTTGAAATAGAATATATAAAGCCGTGTTGAATAGTGATGCGCCATTTTGACGCGAACGATATATATAACGATTTCGAAATGAATTGAATATATAACGATTTCGAAATGAATTGAATATATAACGATTTCGAAATGAATTGAATATATAACGATTTCGAAATGAATTGAATATATAACGATTTCGAAATGAATTGAATATATAACGATTTCGAAATGAATTGAATATATAACGATTTCGATTTGAATTGAATATAAAACGATTTCGATTTGAATGGAATAGAAAACCAATTTGATTTCAAATTGAATATATAATGAACTTGATTCAAATAGAAAACGAAACGAATTAATTTGAATAGAAAATGAATTTGAATCGAATAGAAAATCAATTTGAATTGAATTGATTTGAATTGAATTGAAAAACGAATTCGAATTGAATTTAAAATGAAGTGAAATGAATTCAAATTAAATTGAAATTTGAATTGAATAGAAATGAATTTTAAAACGAATTTATAAAGAAGAATTCAATTTTGATTTGAATTGAAATAGAAGTTGACTTCGTTTTTGAAACGAATTCAAAACTAAATATATAATTCGTTTTAAATAGAAATCGACGAAATATATATTATATATATTATATATATAATATAATGGCCTGAATAGAACGCGCCGCGCCGCGGCAGTTCGTAAATTTCGACCATTTATTTCAAACGGACATTACGGGAGATCCGACCGTCGGATTCTCCTAAAACCGGAACCGTTGGGTTCGTATCGAAAAGAGCTTTCTAACGAATATTAGAAATTCAAAATCTAACGGTTGGATTTGGAGATACGTCCAAATCAAATTCGAAAAAGGTCGCTGTAAGTGCAGTTCGATGGCCATCGTTGGAAATCGACTGTACGGGCCTTGATAAAATTATTAAAAATATCAATAATTTGTGTAAAATCATAAGAAATGATTTGGGAAAAATTGGGGTGAAAAACTCCATATTTGAAAAGATAAAAATAGATTTTTATCAAAATGAACTAGTTTTGAACTAAATTTAAAACCCAATCATTTTTAAAATAAATGAATTAGATTTAAAAAGGGGTTTTAAATAATCGAATTTCTAATATGTTTGATTAAGTTTGAGATGGGTTTATCGTGAACAGTGTTTTAAATAACACTAGTTCTTTAACCCGATAACAAATAGAATGTGATTTGGGTTTGTTGTGAACTGTGTTTTAAATAACACCTAGTTCTTTAACCCAGTAAAAGGAGTTTTATTGAATCTGCAATTAGATTGAAATTCGAACTGATAATCTAAATTATCAAATTTAGAAATGAGCGAGAATGGAGTATCACCAGTTTTGCTCCAAAGCGATAGTTAAATCTTTAATTAGATTTGAACGTGAAATGGTAATTAATTTTACCGATAACACCACGGTGTTAGATATGGAGTATTACCAGTTTTGCTTCATGGGATGAATAGGTTGGGATTGGGAAATAAAATAAATAATTACTTCGTTGTGGTTCGCTAATCTCGACTAGTTGGAAAACCATAATTTGGTTTTAAATGACATCCAAAGGAAGATTTCAGGATAAATTTTAAAGAATTTATCTTGGATAAAATTAATGGGAACATTTCCCTAAGAATGTGAAATTTAGAAACTAGTTGTAGGTTGGCTAAGAAGAATGGTTTCCTGGGTATTGATCTGATGTTGGTTTCGGCCTTCGGGGTTAATGTTTGGGAAATTGTTCTCTTGCTAATTTGCAGTTAGTGACTAATGAATTGGAATGAGGCGTATGTTGTGTTTGTGTAACATTTGTTTTCAATATACGCGGGTTGTTCGGAAAGTCCGGGTTTATACCCATTCTGAATAACCGATTCGACGATAAGTCGAAGATGAAGACGGTGGTCGAAGACCGGAAGTTTTCACATCGTTTGGGTAATTACTGACGATCCTGATTGGGCTGTACACCCAAGAGGATGGAAATAGTTGGTGGTCGTCCAGACGTACTTGGAGATGGATGGATATGCGAGGAAAGTGCCTCCGGTTTCGTTCAGACCCAGAACGGACTTGTAAATGGATTGTGTGTCTGACATTGGATTTTATTCTGTGTTGATTGATTTCTATTAAATATATATCTGCTTGGCGGCGGAGAATTTATTCTCTTGCTTAACGCCCTTCTCTGAGACGTACGAGCTTAGAGGTTATATATCGATAGATATCAATCGCATGGCATGAATTGCCTGTGTGGCATGCTGAGTTGCATGGATCAAGGCTTCTGTTGAAAAGCAAAGTCTTGTGGTTGATGATCAAAGCACGCCTACGTGGCAGCTTTGTGTATAGCGTGTATTCGCGAGCCTCACACCTCGGTATGAGTTAAAAACGGGATACGGACTGCAGGGAGAGCGCACGTTTCTTTCTAGCTTTGGTGGTGTCAGTGACTTACCAGCCCTGACATTTATATACTTTTCACCTTTGTGGTTGTTGGATGAGGCGCCTCGATTATAGGTCTGTAAGGACCGGGAAACGTGTGTTCAGGAATTGCCAATCCTCTAACGTAAGTGAGGACCGGCCCTGAAGATCCAGGGGTTACCCAGTGTGCGTAATCCCGGGGACATTTGCTAGAGTGTCTCGAACGCGGAGAGGAGCTTGCCCCTTGCCTCGACTCATGACGGAATCCAATTTCCAATACGTGTATTACGGCTTTATTTGTAGAGCCTAGTATGGCGACATAGTAGCATGGGATACTATGCCGTCTATGATTTATATTTATGATTGAAATGTTTTGACACTATACACTTATTATAGTATCAAATGATTTGTTTTAAGCGTACCAAGCATGTTTGGCTATTATAAGGGAAAACCCTATCCCCCGGCTTGCGTTGCATTGTATGATAGGACCTGGGTCTTATAATAGCTTCATTTTTCGAAAAAGCATTGCGTTGTTTATTCTATGCACTGGTATTCTTGGGAGGAAACCCGTTCCGTGTTATGCGGCGTGGTCCCTTGAATTACTCTCTTTCAAAGTAAAGTTTTAAATAACTGTTTTAGTTCTCACACCAGTCACATGACTGACCTGGAGTTTATTGTTTTAACCTAAACTCTGGGTGCCCCTATTTTCCGCACGGGCAGCTAGTAGTTTTGGTTTTGCAGATTTATATTCACAGGATCCTGGTTTACAGCTGGAATGATATCCGGAAAGCTCTGTATCCGTATATCACCTTCAGTTGTGCTTTATATTATTTTTCCGCTGCTATGTAATCTAAATCTCTGATATTTCTGTGTAATATTTATTCATTTATACTCTGCATATTCTTGTAATCTGATGGAATTGTTGTAATATACAATGAAATGTTCTTCTGTTTGCGTTCTGGTTTGTCCTGTTCTCAACGTTCAGGGGTTTCGAACGGTCTAGATCGGTTTAACGACTGGTTCGGACCGAGCGAAATTCCTTGCCGTCACATTTGGTATCAGAGCTTTGGTTTACAGAGCTCGAGAACAAGACACATTAGAACCATACGAAAGAATTCATCAGATATTGGATTAGTAATATCCAATTAGAATGACTCGTTAGAGATAGGATCAGTAGTATCCTAGAACGAGTGTGAAGAGTATATTTTTCAAATGAAAACAATTTTGTTTTGGAAAGTTAAACCATTTTAAACGTATTTGATTATTTATTTATTTTGAATATGGACAATCGAGTATATAAAGATTTTGCATATACGCGTCATGAACGTATATTCGAAGTTTTAATATATTAGATAGATATAGAATCATACTCTAGTGGCCCGAAGATGATTCTGATGATTGACTAGTCGTCATTAGTATTCATGTTCGAGTAACGAAGGTGTGATTATCTATATATTTCCATTAGACTGGTGTGAGACCCAAAACTTATATAGTTAGAACACATTGTTGTGAATTGGCATCAAAAACATGATTTTCTTTATATATATCAAAATTTATGAATTTGAAACTCTAATCCACTAATTGATTGATGTTTGTGTTGTTTGTTTAATTGTTTGCTGATTTTTAACCATTTATGCCTAATATAATCAAATATTGAATTGTATTGAAAATTGGTCGCGTTTGCTTGCATATATATATATATATATATATATATCATTGAACAGGTCATAGCAAGGAGGCTAGAGCCGAGAATAGAATTTGTTTGCCCGACAAATAGGTACATGTTTATTACATAATTTACTGTTTTGTTTGGGTGATGATGATTTTGTGAGCCTATTGGCTAGCCGCTTGGCTTTTTCTTTTTCTTTTTGAGATCTGAAGGACCGGGAACGCTATTTGCAATTTCCCGATGCTCCCGGTGCAGGGGAGGTTATGGCGAAATTTTTCGAAAATTTAGGGTGTTAGCCAAATTTTTGAAGTTTTGGAAATTCTCAGAAACTAAAGAGTTGGAGAATGGAAGCCAGAACGAACATAGAGTTGAATAATCAAACCACTTTCGACTTTGTTCCTTTTCGGGGACGAAAAGTTTTAAGTGGGGGAGATTGTAATAACCCGCAAAATCTGGGCCAGTTTAAAATTTTTATTTTGGCCATTTTAGCGAATTTTGAATATTTAAAATAGATTATTTTAAATAATGGCGACGGAAAATTTATTTTCAATATAGAATCGACGTATATATTATATACGTCGTCGTTAGAATATAAATAATTATATATAATTATAAATAGAAAAGAAAATGGCGCGGTAGTTCGAAAATTCGATTTCTAATTTCAAATGAATATACAGAATTCAATATAAGTCAGAATTGAACGAAACAAGAAATATTTGAATCTGTATAACTATATCTTTGTAACGAAGTTAACAAACTGAGATTTCATTTTAGAAATGATGAGATATGTCCAGTTGAAAATTAGAAATAGTCGCTGTGGAATTTATATATATTTTAATATAATATATAGCCCTTAAAAATAGCCATTTTGCAAATGACCTCGGATTTCGACGAAACCACTTTTGTTGGATCCGTGATGTCAAATTATTGCTAGATTCCAAATTTCATAATTTTTCGAATCAATATGTGAGCGTGGCAAAGGAAAACGCGTTTGACCAGTTTCAGTTGATTTTAATCGACTGGAAATTGGCCATTTTTCTAACGGTCTCAGAATTCGACGAAACTAGTTTTGTTAGGACCGTATCGTCAATACGAAGCTAGAAAATATTTTTCTGGAATTTTTCGAGTTAGTTTGTGCCCCCGGTAATTTGAAATATACGTTTAAAATTCAATATAGTGATTTAAAAGTAAATTCAAGGGAAACTGACTGTAACAATCGAATCAGCTTGCGATACATGTTTCATTGTGTTCGGAATGGGGGTGAAACGCTATGGACGACAGGCGGTGGGTCTCGTTTTGAGGTCGAAAATAAAAGTTGCTTTTTGAAAGTAATTAAATAATTAAATATATATATATTTTTCATATAAACCCCCCCCCTCTCGTTTTCATTCTAAAAACAGAAATCAAATAAATAAAAAAAAAAAAAAAAAAAAAAAAAAAAA
This sequence comes from Allium sativum, assembly GCA_030737875.1. Taxonomy (NCBI): domain Eukaryota; kingdom Viridiplantae; phylum Streptophyta; class Magnoliopsida; order Asparagales; family Amaryllidaceae; genus Allium; species Allium sativum. The sequence continues at coordinate 725,575,958 of CM060909.1, forward strand.
ACCCCCAATCGCGATCGCCCCCCCCCAGGATCCGTCGCCAGAGCCACCCAACGCCGCCTCTTCGCCAGCTCCGACCACCGCCCCTCCCCAGATGCATCGCCGCCCTTTCCCCTTCTTCTTCGATGATCCCCGAACCCCAAACCCGTCGCCCCATCGTACGCCATCGCCAATAGCGATCCACGCCACCGCAGTCCCCCCCCCCCCTGTCGATGACCGCTTCCCCTCCCCTGTCGATGGTCGCGCCCCACTCGCGAAGTCCAGTACCCTCCTGCCGCCGACGAAGATGAAGCGAAGCCCCCCCCCCCCCCGACAAAGCCGACAGCGCCCCAGGTAGTTTTTTTATTTTATTTTATTTATTTTTACTTTTATATTGATTTTATAAAAAAAAAAACTGTTTTAAAAAGAATTTTTAAACTGTTTTTTTTAGAAATCAAAACTGAGATTTTTAAAAGTATTTTAAAAACTGATTTTTAATTTATTTTTAAAACTGAATTTTTAAATATAGAAAACTGTTTTTATTTTTAAGATTCAAAACTGAGATTTTTAAAAGTTTGAAAAACTGATTTTATTTTAAGATTTAAAATAGAAAAGGTTTAAACTTTAAAAAGAAAATGGTTTGAACTTTAAAAAGATTTGATCTTTAAAATAGGAAATTCAAAAAGGCGTAATCTTTAAATTCAAAAAGGCGTAATCTTTAAATTCAAAAAGGCGTAATCTTTAAATTCAAAAAGGCGTAATCTTTAAAGTAGAAAAGGCGAAATATTTGAAAAGACGAGATCTTTATATAGTAAACTTCGAAGTAAAATAAAAATTCGATTTTTATATATAGAACTTTGAAATAAAAATTCGATTTTTATATATTGAACTCTGAACTAAAAATTTGATTTTTATATATGGACCTTCGAAATAAAAATATGATTTTTATATTTTTAAAGTATTAAAAATATAATCTTTATAGGATAGAGAATATAAAAATATCATCTTTGTATATGTAGCGAAATAAAAATCTGATTTTTATTTTATATACGTTGAGATAAAGTGGTGATTTTTAAAGGCGAAAACTTTATTTTAGAAATGGCGAAATCTTTAAGTGGAAAATAGCGTGATAAAAATATAATTTTTAACTATTTGACATATTGATAGAAAAATAGAATTTTTATATATTGAACTTTGAAATAAAGATTCGATTTTTATATATTGAACTTTGAAATAAAAATTCGATTTTTATATATGTAGTGGCTACGGGCAACAAAGGCGATAAAAAGGCGAGTTGGCGAAGATTTCCTGCGTTAGAAGAGCCGTGGAGCTAGGATAGCTATATGTGAGAATTTCTCACCCTTTCAATTTTATTTCTAGTTATATTTATATATATATATACTAGGATGCAGACGGTGTTTAGTAGCACCCGACACAACCGTCCACATACCATGGACTTGTTTGTTTGGATGTTTGGTGATTGATTGAGATATTGATTTGAATGTGGTTTGTGGTGTGAAAAATCGAATCGATAAATTGGTTAGGATTAGACGTGCGCCGTTATAAGGCGAAGGAGTAAGGCTAGGTTAGACCCTTACTCCAAATTTTGTGGCTTGCATAACGAAAGTGAATTTGATTGATGTGTGAATGGCGTGGGCCTTCACTAGACCGGGGATAAGGCTAGGCCTTGTCCCGTTTCTAGTATCGTGCCGTTATGCCGCCGAAATTTTCTAAAACATGTTAGAAAAATAAAAATAACATTTTATTTAAAGAATGAACTGAATAGATATTCATATGTCGAAATAAAATATTTTATCGTTAAAAATATAATTTTTAACGTGAATATGAATATAGTGAAAGTGAATAAAATAAATATTCATTTACAAACCGGACGGTTTGTTTATGTACACCTATTTGATTGATATTGATTGGGTCGATAAATTTTACACATCGCCCAACTGCACAAATAAAATCTGTGCTTGATTGTTTGAAACCCTACACGGGTGTTGGGATGAAATATGAAGTCCACTCATCCTGATTGATTAAATATGTCGATCGATTGATTGACAGGCTGTTATAAGCGTTAGATATCTATATTTGATGCTTATACAGTGTAGTGCACTTTGGTTGATGGTTGATTATTTTTCAATACTATTATATACATGTGATGTATGAAAATCCATATAATTAATTTTATATGGTGATTGATTGGGCCTCATTCCAATTTGAAAAATAAAGAATATATAAAATAAAGGTTCATGTGTTGACTATACTCATCCGTTGGGAATAGTCATGTGTTGAACGAATTATTTTTATAATAAAATTTACATCTTTATCAATATAATATAAAGGTTCATGTGTTGACTATACTCATCCGTTGGGAATAGCCATGTGTTGAACGAATTATTTTTATAATAAAATTTACATCTTTATCAATATAAAATAAAGGTTCATGTGTTGACGGTACTCATTCGTTGAGATTAGTCATGTGTTGAACGAAATAATTTAACCAAAAATAGTCACACATGGACGGTACTCATTCGTTGAGATTAGTCGTGTGTTGACAAAAAGAAATATTTGAAATAGAATATATAAAGCCGTGTTGAATAGTGATGCGCCATTTTGACGCGAACGATATATATAACGATTTCGAAATGAATTGAATATATAACGATTTCGAAATGAATTGAATATATAACGATTTCGAAATGAATTGAATATATAACGATTTCGAAATGAATTGAATATATAACGATTTCGAAATGAATTGAATATATAACGATTTCGAAATGAATTGAATATATAACGATTTCGATTTGAATTGAATATAAAACGATTTCGATTTGAATGGAATAGAAAACCAATTTGATTTCAAATTGAATATATAATGAACTTGATTCAAATAGAAAACGAAACGAATTAATTTGAATAGAAAATGAATTTGAATCGAATAGAAAATCAATTTGAATTGAATTGATTTGAATTGAATTGAAAAACGAATTCGAATTGAATTTAAAATGAAGTGAAATGAATTCAAATTAAATTGAAATTTGAATTGAATAGAAATGAATTTTAAAACGAATTTATAAAGAAGAATTCAATTTTGATTTGAATTGAAATAGAAGTTGACTTCGTTTTTGAAACGAATTCAAAACTAAATATATAATTCGTTTTAAATAGAAATCGACGAAATATATATTATATATATTATATATATAATATAATGGCCTGAATAGAACGCGCCGCGCCGCGGCAGTTCGTAAATTTCGACCATTTATTTCAAACGGACATTACGGGAGATCCGACCGTCGGATTCTCCTAAAACCGGAACCGTTGGGTTCGTATCGAAAAGAGCTTTCTAACGAATATTAGAAATTCAAAATCTAACGGTTGGATTTGGAGATACGTCCAAATCAAATTCGAAAAAGGTCGCTGTAAGTGCAGTTCGATGGCCATCGTTGGAAATCGACTGTACGGGCCTTGATAAAATTATTAAAAATATCAATAATTTGTGTAAAATCATAAGAAATGATTTGGGAAAAATTGGGGTGAAAAACTCCATATTTGAAAAGATAAAAATAGATTTTTATCAAAATGAACTAGTTTTGAACTAAATTTAAAACCCAATCATTTTTAAAATAAATGAATTAGATTTAAAAAGGGGTTTTAAATAATCGAATTTCTAATATGTTTGATTAAGTTTGAGATGGGTTTATCGTGAACAGTGTTTTAAATAACACTAGTTCTTTAACCCGATAACAAATAGAATGTGATTTGGGTTTGTTGTGAACTGTGTTTTAAATAACACCTAGTTCTTTAACCCAGTAAAAGGAGTTTTATTGAATCTGCAATTAGATTGAAATTCGAACTGATAATCTAAATTATCAAATTTAGAAATGAGCGAGAATGGAGTATCACCAGTTTTGCTCCAAAGCGATAGTTAAATCTTTAATTAGATTTGAACGTGAAATGGTAATTAATTTTACCGATAACACCACGGTGTTAGATATGGAGTATTACCAGTTTTGCTTCATGGGATGAATAGGTTGGGATTGGGAAATAAAATAAATAATTACTTCGTTGTGGTTCGCTAATCTCGACTAGTTGGAAAACCATAATTTGGTTTTAAATGACATCCAAAGGAAGATTTCAGGATAAATTTTAAAGAATTTATCTTGGATAAAATTAATGGGAACATTTCCCTAAGAATGTGAAATTTAGAAACTAGTTGTAGGTTGGCTAAGAAGAATGGTTTCCTGGGTATTGATCTGATGTTGGTTTCGGCCTTCGGGGTTAATGTTTGGGAAATTGTTCTCTTGCTAATTTGCAGTTAGTGACTAATGAATTGGAATGAGGCGTATGTTGTGTTTGTGTAACATTTGTTTTCAATATACGCGGGTTGTTCGGAAAGTCCGGGTTTATACCCATTCTGAATAACCGATTCGACGATAAGTCGAAGATGAAGACGGTGGTCGAAGACCGGAAGTTTTCACATCGTTTGGGTAATTACTGACGATCCTGATTGGGCTGTACACCCAAGAGGATGGAAATAGTTGGTGGTCGTCCAGACGTACTTGGAGATGGATGGATATGCGAGGAAAGTGCCTCCGGTTTCGTTCAGACCCAGAACGGACTTGTAAATGGATTGTGTGTCTGACATTGGATTTTATTCTGTGTTGATTGATTTCTATTAAATATATATCTGCTTGGCGGCGGAGAATTTATTCTCTTGCTTAACGCCCTTCTCTGAGACGTACGAGCTTAGAGGTTATATATCGATAGATATCAATCGCATGGCATGAATTGCCTGTGTGGCATGCTGAGTTGCATGGATCAAGGCTTCTGTTGAAAAGCAAAGTCTTGTGGTTGATGATCAAAGCACGCCTACGTGGCAGCTTTGTGTATAGCGTGTATTCGCGAGCCTCACACCTCGGTATGAGTTAAAAACGGGATACGGACTGCAGGGAGAGCGCACGTTTCTTTCTAGCTTTGGTGGTGTCAGTGACTTACCAGCCCTGACATTTATATACTTTTCACCTTTGTGGTTGTTGGATGAGGCGCCTCGATTATAGGTCTGTAAGGACCGGGAAACGTGTGTTCAGGAATTGCCAATCCTCTAACGTAAGTGAGGACCGGCCCTGAAGATCCAGGGGTTACCCAGTGTGCGTAATCCCGGGGACATTTGCTAGAGTGTCTCGAACGCGGAGAGGAGCTTGCCCCTTGCCTCGACTCATGACGGAATCCAATTTCCAATACGTGTATTACGGCTTTATTTGTAGAGCCTAGTATGGCGACATAGTAGCATGGGATACTATGCCGTCTATGATTTATATTTATGATTGAAATGTTTTGACACTATACACTTATTATAGTATCAAATGATTTGTTTTAAGCGTACCAAGCATGTTTGGCTATTATAAGGGAAAACCCTATCCCCCGGCTTGCGTTGCATTGTATGATAGGACCTGGGTCTTATAATAGCTTCATTTTTCGAAAAAGCATTGCGTTGTTTATTCTATGCACTGGTATTCTTGGGAGGAAACCCGTTCCGTGTTATGCGGCGTGGTCCCTTGAATTACTCTCTTTCAAAGTAAAGTTTTAAATAACTGTTTTAGTTCTCACACCAGTCACATGACTGACCTGGAGTTTATTGTTTTAACCTAAACTCTGGGTGCCCCTATTTTCCGCACGGGCAGCTAGTAGTTTTGGTTTTGCAGATTTATATTCACAGGATCCTGGTTTACAGCTGGAATGATATCCGGAAAGCTCTGTATCCGTATATCACCTTCAGTTGTGCTTTATATTATTTTTCCGCTGCTATGTAATCTAAATCTCTGATATTTCTGTGTAATATTTATTCATTTATACTCTGCATATTCTTGTAATCTGATGGAATTGTTGTAATATACAATGAAATGTTCTTCTGTTTGCGTTCTGGTTTGTCCTGTTCTCAACGTTCAGGGGTTTCGAACGGTCTAGATCGGTTTAACGACTGGTTCGGACCGAGCGAAATTCCTTGCCGTCACAGTTTATTTATATTTAGTGTTAAATAAAAATATGACATAGAAAAGAATTACATATTTGTTTGCATTTTTAGATGCAAATAAAAACACCATTTTAAAAAGTGAATTCTTATTTGCAAACTAGTTGCAAATAAAAACATGAATTTGAGGAAGTACATTTTTATTTTGCAAACTAGTTGCAAATAAAAACAAGAATTTATAAAGTACATTTTATTTGTAATTCAGTTATGAATAAAAGTATGACATTGTAAAAATATATTTTTATTCACATTTTAGATATGAATAAAACCATGAAATTAAAAGAAGTGTTTTATTCACATTTTAGATGCGAATAAAAACATGAGTTTAAAAAAATGAATTTTATTTATAATTTAGATATAAATAAGAACGAAGATATAATAGTGACATTTTATCATCATGGTAGATGCAATAAAAATAAAACCGAGATATTAAAAGTGATATTTTTATCGTCATTTTAGATGCGATAAAGAGAATGGATTTTTATAATTGAAATCGCCAAACGATTTATATTTATATATAAATATGAATATAGAATTTAAACGAAACGCGCGTGGCTGTTCGCATATCGGCAATCGTAACTTTAAACGGTTATACCGAAAGATCCGACCGTCGGATTTTCCCAAAACTGGAACCGTTAGGACCTCTTTTTGAAGATCTTCCCAACGATATAAATTTCATCAAAATCCAACGGTTAGATTTCAAGATATGTGTAAATCAAAATTTGGTAAAAACAACGTTAGGGTCGCCCTTTGACCCGAAGCGTCGTTTAATTATAGTTGAGCTATTTTAAATAAATCAAAACAGCGATAAATCATTATAAATAAGTATTAACGATATGAAATGATTTAAATGATAAATTATGTGAGAATTATTTGAAAAGACCGAGTTTAACTCATTTCAAATAACTACACGACGATTAAATCAAAGATATAAGAAGTCGGTGATTGAAGACCGACGATCTTCACATCGGATGGACGGCGATTACTGATACCTTGGACTGACTTGCTCCCAGGAAGGGGTTGAAGTAGTAGTTGTCCGGACATATGGGTTGATTGCCCATATAGGCGAGAACCTTTCTGGTGTCTCCGGTTTCGTTCAGACCTAGGACGGACTTGTAAATGGATGCGTGTCTGACGTTGGAATTCATTTCATGTATTTAAATTGATTTCTATTTAATATATAATTGATTGGTGGTGGAGAATTTATCCTCTTGCTTAACACATCTTATATATTGATTGTTGTCGATCCCATGGCGTGAATTGTCAATGTGGCACACCAACATGCAAAAGATCAAGGCTTTTGTTGAAAAGCAGGCGTTGTGGTTGATAATCAAAGCACGACCTGTTTAGACGTAGCTTTGTGTATAGCGTGACTTCACGAGCCCCACACCCCGGTATGAGTCAAAAACAGGATTAGGACTGCAGGAAGCGCACACGTTTCTTTCTAGCTAGAGTGATTTCAGGGACCTACCAGCACTGACATTTTACTTATGTGGATGATGGATTTTTAGGTACCTCGGGTTTTATAGGTTGTTAGTAGCCATATCGAGGTCCAAAAGGACAGGGAAGCGTGTGTTCAGAAATTGCCAATCCGCTTTCGATAAGTGTGGACCGGCCCTGAAGATCTAAGGGTTCACTGCGGGGAATCCTGAGGCATTTGCTAGAGTGTCTCGAATCGGAGAGGATGATCCCTAGCCTCGATTCATGATGGAAACCCAATTTCCAATACGACATTACGGTCTTGATTGTAAACCTATATATGGCGACATAGTATATGGTAGCTATGACGTCTAGGATTGATACATTTACTTTGAAGTATTTTTAAACTGCTTAGACACTAATAATAATAAAATATTATTTTATACGTATTAAGAATATTTGATCATTATAAGGTAAAACTCTATCCTCCGGTTTGCGTTGCATTGTGTGATGGGACTTGAGTCTTATAATGATTTCATTTTTAAAAAGTCATTGCGTTATTTGGTGTCAACTTTATTTAATTATGTACTGACAGTCCGATGGAGTAAACCCGTTCCGCGTTAGCGGCGTGGTCCTGTAGTTCGCCATATTGTTAGTTAGTATAGAATGATTTCTCATACCTGTCCCATGACTGACTCGAAGGTTGTTTCACATTGCAAACTCGGGTGCCCTCTCTTTACACGGGCAGCCGAGTGACAGGTTTTGAGGGGTGTCTGGATTGAAGGCTGCTGAGGAGGAAGACGAAGACTTCTCTTTATCTTTGCTTTTGTTTTAGAGACCTTATTCCATCTTGTATTTTAATGTACGTTTGGAGTTAAGACTTATATCCTTTTATTCAGACTTTCTATCTTTGCTAAGTTGTATCCTGTAAACTGCGTACTCTATGTTTCAGTTGATGTGATGTTTTATGACTTTTATCTTTCCGTTGCAATAATTATGTGTTATGATATTATCTGAGATTTGCTATTGTTGTAAATTTGTTGTATTCCAAATTATTATCCTTACTTTCAGTCAATGGAAGTTTGGGGTTATCACACCGGTAGTGGAGCTGGATGCAATTAGAACTTGTGGGAAAGAATTTGATGGAGTTGCACTAGAACCAGGCTATCTTGAGGTCGGCAGTGTTTTCATTCTATATGAAAAGATAAAAGAACTTATCTTTTATACAAGATAACACTACAAGCTGTCATTGGGAATTGTATATTTTGATTATAAGTGTAGACTCATACTAAGATGTATATATTGCCACTTTTTTAGTGTATTTTCCTGCAATTTCAGTTTTATGTATATGGGTTGATTCAAGTCCCACAGAATATTATGTGACTGAATACTTTTAACGTAATGTTTAAAAAGATAAAAGCCTTTATTTTTTATTAAAATGATTTGCTCTATGCTGAGATTACAAGTGCATTAACTAGCCATTTTTTGTTGATAATCTGAATATAATGTCATTTTCATTTAAATTTGTATTTTACTTGTTTTTATTTAAGCTCATCTCATTCATGTTATATACTGCTATCTGTTTTGTGGCAAATATAAATGCATATATCTTCTTTTCAGTATGCACAAAATGATATTTTAAGTAGGAGGTATCAATTGTTGATGTGAATCACAACCCCACATGGATAAATAAAGCTCTTGTCAAGTACAAGCAAAGAACAAGAAACTACAAATAAACACAATTCTTCAAGACAACATTATTTCAATACACAACTCCAAACGTATAGATCCCTTCAATTTACAGTACCAAATTATTACGTTACATGTATAATTATCTAAAATTGTTTCGCAAATCTTTCAAATTGAGGCATCGAACTTTTCCATCATCCAGCAGTACAGTTCATCTTGCAGTATACTAGACGCAAAATTAACTCATAATTTGTCTATATGTTCATGAGAAATGTCTGCTGTCATAGGTCTTCCGTGCATAAAATTTCTCAAGTGCATGATGACATACATTTCATAGTCATATCTGTTGTAAACAGAAAAAAAGTTAAACATTTAATAGTAACATAAAACAAACAATAATAGTAACATAAGACACATACAATATCTACTTGTGAAATTCAGTATGTATATCAAAAATAAAACAATTTTTTTTGAAAAGATAGATGAAATTATCTTTTTTAAATCTGAAATAAAATAAGATATTGTACTAAAAAATAAAAATTGTTAATTACAAAAATGAAATTTTGTAAGTAAAAGTTCAGTTTTATCATTAACATTGCATATTTGCAACTAGCAATTAACACATTACATGCTTATTCAATTATCTTTTTTAAATTTGAAATTCAGTTTTCAAAAGATAGATACAACTATCTTTTCTAAATCTGAAATAAAATGAGATAATCTACTAAACATTTTAAAATTGTTAATCACAAAATTGAAATTTTGTAAGTAAAAGTTCAGTTTTATCATTTACATTGCATATTTTGCAACTAGCAATTAACACATGATATATATATATATATACATATACATACATATTCAGTTATCTTTTTTAAATCTGAAATTCAGTTTTGAAAAGATAGATGCAACTATCTTTTCTAAATCTGAAATAAAATAAGATATTCTGCTAAACATCTAAAAAAAATTAATTACAAAAATTTAATTTTGTAATTAAAAGTTCATTTTTATCTTTAATATTGCATATTTGCAACTAACAATTAACACATGATATATATAATCAATTATCTTTTTTAAATCTGAAGTTCGGTTTTGAAAAGATAGATTCAACTATCTTTTTTAAATCTGAAATAAAATAAGATATTGTACTAAACATTTAAAAATGGTTAATTACAAAAATGAATTTTGTAATTAAAAGTTCACTTTTATCATTAACATTGCATATTTGCAACTAACAATTAACACATGACATATATATTCAATTATCTTTTTTAAATCTAAGTTTAGTTTTGAAAAGATAGATACAACTATTTTTATAAATCTGGAATAAAATAAAGTAAAACAGCTTTAGACTAAATTTATGTATATAATTTAACAAATAGGACAAATATATATACTTACTTGTTGTCACCAGTTATTTTTAAAAAGTTTTTTATAATCCTAACTTCTTCGTCGAGCAAATGTTTTAGGAGCTGACAATCTTCAATTTTTATTTTTCTCTTCTTTTTATTCCTCTCAGGAATGGTGACAATGTCCATATCTATTGGTTTTTCTTCTTTTTCATATATGTAAGTTGTATCTTTTATTACCTTGCACGCCTTTTTTTGCATTGAACTTGGTTTTATCATCTTTTTGCTACAGAATCCATTTATGAATACTTTATTGTGTTAAAATGGATAATTGCAAGATTTCTTACAGTAGAAAACAACAATTGAGCACATAATACTTTAAAAGATAAATGTATGTATCTTTTGAGTAATCGAACAGTAAAAAACCATGAATATAAATCAAAAAAAGTTACAATCACACAAAAACACATAATAATAGTTAAAAATAATGAATGCTAATGATTAGAAACTTCAGTTACTTATGAATGCTAAAAGATTAAAACGTAGATTCATACCTGTCGAGTCTTTAGTTTGAGAATATTGACTTGTTTGAGTAATTAATTTGTTTGAGAAGATTGACTTAGGGATTCAGGGTTTAGGTAGTTAAGAATTAGCTTAGGTTTTAGGGACTGATGAATCGGCTTAGGTCTTTTTTTTAAGATCGATGAAGCAGAAAACATTGTAATTGGAATTCCCAAAAGAACTCAATCGATCGAGAAAAAAAATATTGTAATCGATTTAGATCTAGAAAAAAATTAGTATTTAAGTTTTATATTTCATTTGAAGTTGGATGCAATTAGAAGATGATGAAAAAATGGACGAGGGTTCTGAAATTTGTCCTGGAAAATAATTAATTCGAACGTGTGTCCTAGAAATTAATTGTTTAACTAAAGAATAATTTCTGTTGGTATTTTCTTTCGTACTTCTAGATTTATTATAAATATTTCTAGTCATAGAAGTGTTCGAATTTCTACAAAAATTGGATCTTGATTTTATTCGTTCTTTAGTACTAATAATGATATTTTTATTATACATAAAATCATATCTAGTACTATTCTTATGTTTAATTTTATTATATCTTAAACCACTTTTGTCATGTAAAGGTCTAGAATTGGATAAAATTACATTTAAATCATTTTGACCTTTATTAAATTTCGCAAACTTACTTGTACATTTTTCAAATTTGATTCTGAAATCACAATTGACATTTCAAAAGAAATTTTGCTATTTTTTAAATCATCAATTTCCTTATTTAATTCAGAATTCTTCTTTCTAAAGTACTATTCTAATTTTCGAGATGATAAATTTGAGATTTTGAATTATCTAAAGATAATTGTAATTTTTCAAAAAAAAATTTGGAGTCACAAATTTCTTTTTACAAAATATTATCATTAACTTTTAAAATCTCACATTCTTTAGATAATTCTAAATTCTTTTCAATTAAAGCTTTATTCTCCTTTTCAAGACACAAAATTAAAGAATTAGAATTATTTAAATAATCTTCAAAATTGTATTTCTATTTTCTAGAATATCGAAAAAGATCAGTGTTTTTATCTTCTAGACGCTCATTTTCTTTTTGAAGGAAATCATTTTGGAAAACAAGCTCTTCTATGGAATTTTCAAAACATCAATTTGTTTTACTAAAAATTGTTTTCCTCTTTTAATTTGGATTTTTCTTGCTTACAATCTTTTGACTTGGCTAAAATAATTGTATTAAGTGTATTCAAAGTTTTAAAATCTTTTAATAATTTTTCATGGTCTAACAAAAGATCTTTATGTAATGGATCTATACATAACAATTGTGATATAACTTTAGCCTTGAGACATTTTCTAGATTGCTACTTTGATTCTGCTTAGTTTCTCTTCCACTTTCTAATGCCTTGACTAGATTTGTTTATTGTCATTTATTCTAGGATGTTGTTACAATCTCTTGAATCCCAGGCTTTGATACTAAATGAAAAGACAAGTAGGATAGAGTAACATGGAAATATGCGTAGTATACTGAATGTGGAAGTGGATCATATACTGTAACGATAAGGATTTCGCTCGGACCTAATCGATCGCTAAACCGACCAAGACCGTTCGAATCACATACGTATACGCTAACTCTGGGCATACAACACATCAGAACAAATAACATAAGACTTCTATAAACATCATAATAATGTTACATCAGAGTACAGAATATATCATAGTATATCGAAATATAATACATCGGAAGATTAATTTACATCAAATGTAATACAATTCACAGCGAAAAATAAATAAAGTAACACAGCGGAAGACTATCAATGCTTTGGACACAGCTTTAAGCTTCAATCCAGAATCCTGCTCATATATCTGCAACATAAACTACTCGACTGCCTATGTGGAAAACAGGGGAACCCGAGTTTGCAAGGGAAAAGCAAACTACAGGTCAGTCATGGGACTAGTGTGAGAAACTCTAAACAGTTAAAAACTTATGATAAGGCAAATCATAGGACCACGCCGCTAATGCGAAACGGGTTTACCCCCATGAATGCCAGTATAAACAACAATCAATATAGATATATGGATCTACTATGCATCAATCAACATGCAATATCCCAATCTACCCGTTTAGATTAATGACCACACTTAGATTTTCCAAATCCAATTCAATTTACAGAAATTATTCCTTTGAATTTATTTACCGATTCCCATTTCAAATCATTTGAAATACATATCTAACTTTCTATACCAACGTAGATTTCACTTCGGGATCTCAAATCAAATCATTTGGAAATGTGAATTCCAAAACATAACAAAGCATAAAAACAAGTATGCAACAAAATATCGGGCTCCCCTTAGACAAGGCAAAGGGCACGCACCTAAGCAACTCGATATATATATATATATATATATATATATATATATATATGCACCTCCCACTATGGAGCAGGCTACACCGACGATGCACCTCCCACGCATGGAAGCATACACCACCCATCTCACCCATACTTTTAGTCGTTCGGGTTACTCGAATCACTAGCCACATACAAATCATTTCATATCCCAAAGTAGGGAAAATCATTTCACAACATAATAATCACAAGTACTTTCAAAATATAGTACTTCACATCAGAAATTCACACACATGATTAGTCACTATTAATCACATAACCTTTGAGCTCGTACGTCTCAAAGAAGTGTGTTAAGCAAGAGAATAAATTCTCTGCCACCAAACAGATACATCATGTGATGATCCAAACTTCCGTGGTATGAAAGTAAGGATAATCGTAGGAGAATAACATAATTAAAACAATAACAGATCTCAGATATATAGCAGAACATATAAATCATTGCAACGGAAATGAAATTGTCATCACAACATAACATCACAGATAATAGAGTACGCAGTGCAGGATACACTTAGCAAAATAGATGTCTAAACCAGGGAAAGAAATAAAGTCTCAATCTCCCAAAATACATCAATACTCAATACAGTCTCAAAGTCTCAAGAAGAAAAATAAAAGATAAAAAGATAAGATTCTTCATCAACTTCAACAGCAAGCTTCAGTCCAGAAAATGTCCATACCTAACACCTGTCAATTGGCTGTCCGTGTGGAAAGAGGGCACCCGAGTTTGCAAAGTGAAACAAACTACGAGTCAGTCATGGGACTGGTAAGAGAAATCTTACTAAACTAATAACATGGCAAATCACATGACCACGCCGCTAACGCGGAACGGGTTTACTCCATTGGATTGCCAGTGCATAAGTGTTATGAATTTTTAAGTCAAAAATAACGCAATGCTTTTTTTTTTTAGAAAATGAAATCATTATAAGTCTCAAGTCCCATCACACAATGCAACGCAAACGGAGGATAGAGTTTTACCTTATAATGATCAAACTTGACTTGATACGTATAAAATAATATTTTTAAAATTATTATTAGTGTCTAATATGTCTTAAAATACTTCAAGGTAAATGTATCAATCTTAGACGGCATAGTACCCCATCCTACTATGTCGCCATATATAGGTTTACAATCAAGACCGAAATGTCGTATTGGAAATTGGGTTTCTATCAAGAGTCAAGGCTAGGAACGATCTCCTTACCGATTCGAGACACTCTAGCAATGTCTCAGGATTCAGACACTGGAGAACCCTTGGATATAGCAGGGCGGCTCCACAAGTACTTTAGTGGATTAGTTATGCCTGAACACACGCTCCCCGGTTCAAAGAACCTATAATTCGACCATTGGCGACCGAACAAAATAAACTGAGGTTCCTCAAAATCCATCAACCACATAAGTAAAAATTCCAGGGCTGGTAAGTCGCTGACATTACTCCAAGCTAGAAAGAAACGTGTGCACTCCCTGCGTTCCCTTGCTCCATTTTTGACTCAACCGGGGTGTGAGGCTCGCGAAGTCACGTTATACACAAAGCTATGCCGAAATAGGCTATGCTTTAATCACTCCACAAGGCTCTGCTTTTCAACAAAAGCCTCGATCAAATGCATCTTGGCATGTCACATTGACAATTCACGCCATGCGATCGATAACTATTAATATACACCAGGGTGTTAAGCGAGAGAATAAATTCTCTGCCACCAAACAGATACATATTAATAGATATCAATTGAATTACACGGAATAAAATTCAATGTCGGACACACATCCATTTACAAGTCCGTTCTGGGTCTGAACGAAACCGGAGTCACCGAGGTGCTCGCATATCCGGACGGTCAACAAGTACTTCCGGATAACTACCACTTTAACCCATTACTGGTAGCTAGCCAGTGCCAGGCATCAATAGCAGCTATCCTTTCGATGTGAAGACCGCCGGTCTTCAATCGCCGTCTTCGATATCTTTGATTAGAACGCCGTAAAATTATTTGAAATGAGTTGAACTCGGTCTTTTCAAATAATTTTTCGAATTATTATCATTTAAACCATTTAAATATCTTTAATATCAGTTTGTAATGATTTATCGCTATTTTTATTTAAACAAAGATAGGTTAATAAATTAAACAACGCTTCGGGTCGATGGGCGGCCCTGGCGCTATTTTTATCAATATTTGATTTACACATATCTTGAAGTCTAACCATTGGATTTTAACATAATTCATATTGATGGAAAGATCTTCCCAAAGCAGTCCTAACGGTTCCAGTTTTGGGAAAATCCGACGGTTGGATCATTCGGTATAGTCGTTTAAAGTTACGATTGCCGAAATGCAAACTACCGGGCGCGATTTTTTTAATTTTAATTAATATTTATATATATATATAATTATATATATATATATATATATATAAATAATTCACAATTCCACTAACATGCTTAACATGCTAAATAAAAGGGTGGTTTGTTTGCATAACAAATACACACGTTTATAATGTACAATAAAAATGTGTTTTAACCATAAAGATGTCTGTTTAACTCATACACAAATTCAAATGGTTATGTGATAAAGACAATTTTTCTATTAACATACAAATTCGAATGTATGTCATAATGATAAAAGTGATTCTTTCTGTTAACGTACAAATTCTAACGTATGTTAATGAAAATAAAAATGTATTCTTACATTTCAATTCTTTTATTCAAACAAAATGTGAATTTTGTCTAAATCCTATTCCTTTAACAAAAATGTATATTTTTGTTCCAATTTCTTTAATAAGACAAAAATGTTAATTTTGTCAAAACCTTATCCTTTTAACAAAAATGTATATTATAACCTTTTTGTCTCTAGTTTTATTTACATCAAGGAATGTAAATAAAAGATGTAACTTTTTATCCTAGTTTTATTTACAACAAGGAATGCAAACAAAAATGTGACTTTTTATTTCTAATTTTATTTGCAACAAGGAATGCAAATAAAAAATGTAACTTTTATTTCTAATGTTTTGTTTGCATCTAAAATTGCAAACAAAAATGCGACTTTTATTTTAATGTTTTGTTTGCATCTAAAATTGAAAACAAAAATGCGACTTTTATTTTAATGTTTTGTTTGCATCTAAAATTGCAAACAAAAACATAAATTTAATTCTAATGTTTTGTTTGCATCTAAAATTGCAAACAAAAATGCGACTTTATTTTAATGTTTTGTTTGCATCTAAAATTGCAAACAAAAATGCGACTTTTATTTTAATGTTTTGTTTACATCTAAAATTGCAAACAAAAATGTAAATTTTTATTTTAATTTTTTGTTTGCATCTAAAATTGCAAACAAAAATGCGACTTTTATTTTAATATTTTGTTTGCATCTAAAATTGCAAACAAAAATGCGACTTTTATTTTAATGTTTTGTTTACATCTAAAATTGCAAATAAAAATGCAACTTTTATTTTAATGTTTTATTTGTGTAACGACCCCTTTTTTAGCAATATAATAATTAATTCATTTAATTATTTAAATAGTGATTTAGGGAAATAAATCGTTGTTTAATTAAATAATAGTGAATATTTAATTAAATTAAATAATAGAATAATATATTTAATTTCTGAAATAGCTGGAAATAGTAGAATTCAGGATATTTGTGAATTGGGCAGTTCAAAATATATATTTTAGTTCGGAATTGAATTTGAATAATGAATATATTATTTAGACGACAGTTGAACGTATATTTTATATTATAATTATAATCGAGCTTGAAATGGCGCGACAGTTCACTATTTGGTGATTTAAACTTCAACTGAATGTACAGGGTTTGTTTTAAATCGGATTTCTGTGAAACAAGAAACGTTAGCAGCTGATGAAGTATATTTTTCTAGTGGAAGAGAAAATCGGGATTTCAATGTGTAGATTTTGATTTATGTCCAAATCAAATTTTAGAAAAAGTCGCTATGGAATTCCTTTGAATTTTATAAATATATATATTTACATTATAAAAGGATTTTTCAACAAAAAATTTGAATATCGATTTAACCGGGATTTGAATATCGAGTTGTAAATCCCAGTGGAGCTGTATGATATTCTAGTGTGAATATATACGATAATATTTATTTTTAAATATTTAATTTAATTGTTTTTAAATATATTTATATATTCAAAGGGGTTATTTAGAACTTTAAAAATAGCCATTTTTGCAAACGAACTCGGAAATCGACGAAACTAATTTTGTTAGATTCGCAATATTAAATAATTGCTAGATTTAAATTTCCGTGGTTTTTGAAGTCAGTACGGCCATATGTGGCTGTACGGGAATTTAATGTGAAAAACAATCAGTATTTTAATGAGTAAAAATACTTTGTGTGAGCAATTGAAGTCGGAATTCGACGAAACCAGTTTCGTTCGGTCCGTAATGTTGAACTGTAGCTACATGTCCAGCTTCGTGATTTTTGGTTATCATATGTGATCACAGGAATTTTAGAGGACGAATACAAACACCGATTGCTTAAAATAAAATAAAATAATCGAATAAAAAATATTAAAAACCATCCTATAGATAATCTCAACACCCTAACCCTAAGTCGTATTCATCCCAGGTCAATAGAAAATGCGCTGCTACCTTTTTTCTCCAGAAACCCAAATCGGGAGGTTTGAAATTCAAAATATAATCCAACTAAATTCCATAAATCATGAAAGCTATGGATCTGAGTTTATTTCAACCTAAGCTTCATTGTGATACCCATTTCATGCGGTGCGATCAACGTTCGCAAGGTCCTTATTTTTAGCAGTAGATTAGGGATCGACTTCCTGGAAACTACAGTCCTGGTTTAAAAAATCAACGTCATTTTCGAGTTCCTGGGATGAAGTAGCACTTATGTGCCAAATGTAGGGGGTGCAGTGTGTAACAACCCGCATTCTACGCATTAGAGGATCGTAAAATATTTATTTCTTTCCCATATGAAGTTGTATGGTTATGTAACTTTGGGAAACAACCATTAGACTCATTTCCCACGTTCATGATTTTTGTCGATTTTTAAATGACCGTTTTGCCCCTAGCTGATCTTGTTTTGGCCATAACTTTTGATTGGAAAGGAATTTTGATTTGAAACCACTTCCATTAGACTCGTTTGATGGTTTACCTTTCCGTAGAGTGGTCATAATAGTCAAACGGACTTACCGTTTGGGAGATATGGCTGAAATAAGGTTTGGAAGGTGAAAAACTGCTTAACCGGACCAAATAGGGTGATTAGTGAATAGGCCCATAACACATTTCGGGATTAGGGTTATGGGGAGGCTGAAATGAGTTAGAGAATCATTCCATTTCAGTTTTCTAGCCTCCACTTATCTCCAAGAAACCCTAAAAATGGCCTCCAACCTCTAAATCACCCCCAAATCATCTTTTAATCAAGGATTAAGCTTAGCAACATCAAATCAAGGGAGATCTACACTAAATCAACATTGGAGCTGCTGTTTAGCATTGGGATTCACATCAAATCAGAGATTTATTTCAGATCTTAGTTTATTTGTGGCTAAGGTGAGTGATTTGCATAGTTCCTCACTAATTATCGCTAATTAAGGGTAATTAGTGTTAATTAGTGAATTTAAACATGATAAAATTTCAGAAAAATATTTATAAAATCTGAAATGATGTTTTTGACCTCTGATATGAATTTGGGTTAATTTGGTTAAGTTTTGCTAATCACATCATTAGTTTCACCTAAACATGCTTAAGGGGAAATATAGGGTTTTGGGTATGTTTGATCCATATTAACCTATCATATTGATGTTTTAATGTTGTGGTTGATTCTCTATATTTCTATGACTGTATGGTATGCTTTGTGACTGATTAGAAGTGTTAGATTGGTCGAAAACGCCGTCGAGAGGCGAAAATAGCTTGCTGAAATGGTACAGGTTTGGGGTCGAGATAACCGACTAGGGGTGTTTTTGACCGACCCGAGTTCCTGGACCGACCAGAAATGGTGAAGGAGGACCGACCGACCCTGACATCGAACGACCGACCAGAAATAGTGAAGGAGGACCAACCGACCATGACATCGAACGACCGACCAGAAATAGTGAAGGAGGACCGACCGACCCTGACATCGAAAGACCGACTAGGAATGGTGGAGGAGGACCGACCGACCCTGACAACGACCGACTAGGATTGGTAAAGTGTTCGACCGACCACGGGGGCAATACCGACCGACCAGGGACGATGAAAACCGACCAGGGATGATGAAAACCGACCAGGATGAAAGGTGCTTGACCGACCGACCCGAACAGGAGAGAAGATCAATAACCCGAGATGCAAAGGTAGTCCAAGTTGGAAGTTATGACTCAGGATCCAGATGGGGACCAACGAGTTGACTTCATGAGTTGGACTTTGCTGCGGGACGTGTGCTAAGGAGTTTTCGACGTTCATAACTTCGATTCACCACTGAAAATGGATGATGGGCTACTTATCAGTGCAGTAGAGTCACTATGACTCGAGGGGCAAAGTGATGGTAGCAAGACTACGTTATCAGTGCAGTAGAGTCATTATGACTCGAGGGCCAAGGTGATGCGTAGTAAGACTATGAGCCAGTGCAGTGGGGTCATTGTGACTCCATGGGGGCAGAGTGGACATAGTAAGGATTGGTAAGGCTATGAGCCAGTGCAGTGGGGTCCTTGTGACTCCATGGGGCAAAGTGGACATAGCGAAGGATTTGTGGCTACGTTATCAGTGCAGTGAAGCCATTTATGACTTCATGGGGCAAAGTGATCGTAGCAAGGTACGTTGGGTGATCGAAGTGGTGAATATCGTATGCTTTACGCACTGAGTGAGAGATGTGAGGATGGTTGCTATGTTTGATTGTTTGCCATCACTATGACATGCACACCCCCACCTCCGTATCTTTACATCGTTTGATATGGCACCTTAGAGTGTTGTACAGTATGTAGTGCTAACTCTTTGGCTGCAGGTCCAGGTTCAGGTATGTTTTAGTCTACCTGTTATTGTTCTGTTTAGATGCTTATCGCTCATACCAGGCTTTATGTCTGACCCAGAGTTTTATGTCTCCTCTTATTACTCTGGGTGCTCACACGAGCAGACTAGAGACAGGTTAGCTGGTAATGCGCGAGTAGCTGATTTGGAGGCGGGCAGGAGGCTTCCACGTATGATATATAGATATTCTCCCTGTGTCGTTGGTGG
Organism: Allium sativum; assembly: GCA_030737875.1. Classification (NCBI taxonomy): domain Eukaryota; kingdom Viridiplantae; phylum Streptophyta; class Magnoliopsida; order Asparagales; family Amaryllidaceae; genus Allium; species Allium sativum. The sequence goes on from CM060909.1 coordinate 725,596,512, forward strand.
TCGCTACTTGGGCATTAGTAGTGTACCTCCTTTATCTTACTTTTTCTTTTGAGACAGTTTGAAAAGTTGTAATAATGTTTAACTTTGGATCATAAGTTGTACTTACATTTTCCGCTGCTATGTTAGTTGCTTCAGCTTATGCACTGTCTCACCTATTTTATGTCAAGTATGTTATTATTATATTTTATTCTATGCACTGTGAGACATTCTATAGGTTCTTTGTTAGTTCATTTCCTTCTTCCCTTTCCTTCTGACGACTCGTTCCGTGCTAACTGGATATGTGTACAGCGCACCTATGGAGTAAATGTCAGTTTGTGCGGGGCGGGCGTTCACACTTGGTATCAGAGCTCTAGGTTGCGTAGTTAACATAGGAAAAGACACTAGGGAGAGATAGTACGTATATGAGAGCGGGTATTTGTGATTACTTTGGTTTTCAAAAGCTATATGTATATACTATTAGTAGTATAAGAATGAAGTCGTACTGCACTAGCACCACTATGGGGTCGTTAATCGTTTCTCTTTTACAGATCGACGATGAGCCGATATGCTAGAGGTGCTGGTAGGGGAGCCAATAATGGGAATGCTACTGACATGAGGGCGATGTTTACTGACCTCATGAGAGACATGCTTAGAGAAGTGCAAGGGGCAGTTCCCGATCCCGGAGTCGGTGTTGGCCCAGTAGTGCAGGCGCCTAGGGTCGATTTTGCCAAGTTGTGCAAGGATTACACTAACATTGGTGGGAAGCCGTTCCACGGGATGGAGTCGGCCACAGATGTTCAGGACTGGATGGATAGCTGTGATCGTATCTTCGATGACTTGGGTCTTGAGGACGCGATGAAAAGAAGGCTAGCGTCTCGTCAGCTGCAAGGGCGAGCGATGAATTGGTGGAATGCCATTAGAACAGCTACTCCAGAAGATCAGGTTACTTGGGATCAGTTCAAGGCTCGCTTTAGCGAGAAGTTTATTCCAGCTGCTAAGAAGTCAGTGTTGTTTAAGAGATTCTTGGAACTCAAGCAGAGTGGTAGGGCAGTCTCTGACTATATTGCTGAGTTCGACACCTTGTCAAAGTATGGACTATCTCTTATCGATACTCCTGAGAAGAAGAATGAGAAGTTCATTACTGGTTTGGATGGATACTTGGGGGAAAGGCTTATCAACCACATCGATGAGATTTTTGAATCGATTGTGGCGAAAGCTTTGAGATCAGAGAGTCTTTACCCTAAGTCAAAGACTGAGGCTGCATCTGCAGAAGGGCCAAAGCCGCAAGCGGGCGGTGGAGGCAAGAATAACTCTCAGAATAAGAGGAAGCAAGACCAATCTAAGGGTGGCCAGAAAAAGAACAAGAAGGATGTTGAGTGCTTCAGCTGTGGTAAGAAGGGCCATTATGCTAAAGAATGTCGGGCCAAGCCAGCGGAAAGGAAGTGCTACAACTGTGGTCAAGTGGGACCTCATAAGGATAAGTGTCCGCAACCTCTTAAGGAGAAGCAGATTGTGAAAGCATATGCTATTGATGCTGTTCCTTCTTCGTCGAATACCCCAACTGCGGCAGAGAAAGGAAAGAATGTTGTTATTCAAGGTATGCTTTCTATTTATGATGTACCAGTTCGAGTTTTGTTTGATACTGGGGCTTCCTGTTCCTTCATATCTAGTGACCTGGTAGATAGGTTGGGACTGGAACCCGAGATAGTCGATAGACCATTGGTTGTGACGAACCCGATTGGTGGTTCGACTAGCCTTAGTATGATTTGCAGAAATTTGGTCTTATCGAGTCATGGATGTATGTTTGTTTGTGATTGCTTTGTTTTGGGCTTTACTGGGTATGGCATTATATTGGGAGTCGATTGGCTCCAAAGATACGGGGTGGTGGTAGACTGTGAGGGCTTTTTGGTGACAGTTAGGGCGGATGATGGGCGGAGGGTAGTGTTTGGTAGTCTACCTAGTGATGGGGTAATGGCTAGTTTTATAAATTCCCTCGACATCCCGCAGGATGAGCTATCAGATGTGCCCATGGTTGGCCAGTATCCGGACGTCTTCGAGGAGGTTACCGGGCTTCCACCACACCGAGAGATTGAGTTCCGTATTGATTTAGTGAAAGATGCCAGACCTATAGTGATGCCACTTCGTCGTATGGCACCAAGGGAGCAGCGAGAGCTCGGGGTGCAAGTCAGCAATCTTTTGAAGAAGGGATTTATTAGAAGAAGTGTCTACGAGTGGGGAGCACCAGTTGTGTTTGCCACTAAGGTAGATGGTTCCCTTCGTTTGTGTGTGGACTATCGCGAGTTGAATAAGGTAACGAGGAAGAATAAGTATCCTCTACCGCGGATAGATGATTTGTTTGATCAACTGGAAGGGGCAAGAGTGTTCTCCCAGTTGGACCTTGCGACAAGATTTCATCAGCTCCGAGTAGCGGATGAGAGTGTTCCGAAAACGACATTTAGGACGCCGTCTGGATTTTATGAGTGGTTGGTCATGCCATTTGGGTTGACCAATGCACCAGCCTACTTTGTGGATCTTATGAATCGAGTATTCAGAGATCAATTGAATAAGTTTGTTCTTGTGTTCGTAGATGATATCCTTGTTTACTCAAGGACAGAGGAGGAACACAAGGGACACTTGAGGATAGTGATGGAGGTGTTGAGGAAACACCAATTGAAAGCGAAATTCTCTAAGTGTCACTTTTGGAGAAGGGAAGTGAGATTCTTAGGTCATGTTGTTACAGAGAGTGGTATTGCCGTGGACCCTGCGAAGGTGGCTACGGTACAGGATTGGCCTACGCCCAAGAATGCAACAGATGTAAGAAGTTTCTTGCGGTTAGCTGGGTATTATCGTAAGTTTATCTAGGACTTCTCCAAGATAGCAGCACCGTTGACTCAGTTGACTAAGAAGAATCAGTCCTTCGTCTGGGACGGAGTGTGTGAGAATGCATTCAAGAGTCTAAAGGAAAAGTTAACGCGTGCGCCAGTGCTAGTCATTCCTAAAGGGAATGAAGAAATGACGGTATACACTGATGCTTGTGGTACCGGACTAGGTGTGGTATTGATGCAAGGAGGTAGGGTTGTAGCTTATGCTAGTCGGCAGCTGAAGCCGCATGAGAAGAAGTATCCTACCCATGATTTGGAATTAGCAGCGATCGTGTTTGCGCTGAAGATGTGGAGACACTATCTCTTAGGAAAAAGATTTGAGTTGTTTACCGATCATAAATCGTTAAAGTATCTCTTCTCTCAGAAAGATCTAAATCTCCGTCAGCAAAGATGGTTAGAGTTCTTGGCTTCGTATGATTTTGATATCGCATATACACCTGGGAAAGGTAATGCGGTAGCCGATGCCTTGAGTAGGAGACATGCCAGTTTAGGGGCTATGTTTCTTGAATGGAAGCAACTGGAGTATATCGCGGGATTTGATTTCAGACCAAAGTGCGAATTGGATCCAGAAATGCTAGCTAGTTTGGCGATCAGACCCACTTTGATAGAGCGGATTGGTTCCAGCCAGAGGGACGATCCTAATCTATTGGAAATCATCTCCAAGATAGAGATGGACATCGACGGTGAGGAGATGAACTTGTATGGGCTTGATCGAGAAGGATGGCTTAGAAAGAATGGAAGACTAGTTGTACCCAACGTGAATGGGTTGAGAGATGAAGTACTTAGAGAATGTCATCACTCAAAACTAACTATACATCCCGGTGGTAACAAGATGTACCGAGACATAAAGCAGACTTACTATTGGGAAGGGATGAAAAGAGACGTTGGGAAGTTTATATCCAAATGCATAAATTGCCTGCTAGTTAAAGCCGAGCAAAAGAAGCCTAGTGGGTTGTTGCAACCATTAGAAATTCCCGAATGGAAATGGGAGCAAGTCTCGATGGATTTCATCGATGGTTTACCAAGGACTAGATCGGGACAATATAGCATTTGGGTAATTGTGGATCGATTGACTAAGAGTGCAAGATTTATACCAGTCAAATCGACCAGAACGGCAGCTAAGTTAGGAGAATTGTATATGAAGTGGGTAGTGAGATTTCATGGAGTACCTAAAAGCATTGTGAGTGACCGAGATCCGTTGTTCACTAGTGGGTTTTGGAAGAGCTTACAGGAAGCTCTAGGGTCAGAATTACATCTCAGTACCGCATATCATCCTCAGACCGACGGTCAGACGGAGAGGGTGAATCGTATATTGGAAGATCTCTTGAGAGCTTGTATATTGGATTTTGGTGGATCATGGGATGACCATTTGCATCTAGTAGAGTTTGCATATAATAATAGCTACCAATCCAGTATCGGTATGGCTCCATATGAAGCTTTGTACGGAAGACCGTGCAACTCACCATCATGTTGGATAGAGACTGGCGAGAAGTTTATGCTTGGACCAGATGTGGTGAGGGAAACTTCAGATAAGATTAAGATCATTCAACAACGAATGAAGGCTGCCCAAGATAGGCAGAAAAGTTATGCTGATAAGAGGAGAAGAGACTTAAAATTCTCCGTCGGTGACTTGGTGTTTGTCAAGAGTTCTCGGTTGAAGAGTGTGATACGATTTGGCAGGAGAGGCAAATTGGCACCAAGATTTGTTGGCCCATTCCCTGTTCTTGAACTAGTCGGGAATTTGGCATATAGAGTTGACTTACCAGAGAAGATGGCGGGAGTTCACAACGTATTTCATGTTTCACAACTAAGGAAATTCGTTCACGACCCAGATATGACTATTTCACCTGTTCAGTTAGAGGACTTCGAAGTAGAACCTGAGGCGGTTGGGAACCGCAAGCCGGTCCGTATTGTCGAAAACGATACGAAGCAACTTCGAAGGAAGGCGGTGAGGCTAGTCAAGGTTCAGTGGGGCGAGGACGAGAATGACTGCACTTGGGAGACAGAGGAGAGCATTAGGAAGACATATCCAGAACTCTTTGCATGGTAAGATTTACTTTGTAATTTAGTTATTCCGCATGCTAGGATAGACTTGTTTTGCCTGTTTTGCATGTTTGATTGTTGTTTTATGGTTGATAGGCATGCGGAACCCTTTGTATGTTTTGGTCAGGGAATTTCGGGGGCGAAATTTCTTAAGGGGGGGGGGGGGAATGTAACAACCTGCATTATATGCATCGGAGGATCGTAGAATATTTATTTCTTTCCCATATGAAGTTGTATGGTGATGTAACTTTGGGAAACAACCATTAGACTCATTTCCCATGTTCATGATTTTTGTCGATTTTTAAATGACCGTTTTGCCCCTAGCTGATCTTGTTTTGGCCATAACTTTTGATTGGAAAGGAATTTTGAACTGAAACCACATCCATTAGACTCGTTTGATGGTTTACCTTTCCGTAGAGTGGTCATAATAGCCAAACGGACTTACCGTTTGGGAGATATGGCTGAAATAAGGTTTGGAAGGTGAAAAACTGCTTAACCGGGCCAAATAGGGTGATTAGTGAATAGGCCCATAACCCATTTCGGGATTAGGGTTATGGGGAGGCTGAAATGAGTTAGAGAATCATTCCATTTCAGTTTTCTAGCCTCTACTTATCTCCAAGAAACCCTAAAAATGGCCTCCAACCTCTAAATCACCCCCAAATCATGTTTTAATCAAGGATTAAGCTTAGCAACATCAAATCAAGGGAGATCTACACTAAATCAATATTGGAGCTGCTGTTTAGCATTGGGATTCGCATCAAATCAGAGATTTATGTCAGATCTTAGTTTATTTGTGGCTAAGGTGAGTGATTTGCATAGTTCCACACTAATTATGGCTAATTAAGGGTAATTAGTGTTAATTAGCGAATTTAAACATGATAAAATTCCAGAAAAATATCTATAAAATCCGAAATGATGTTTTAGACCTCTGATATGAATCTGGGTTAATTTGGTTAAGTTTTGCTAATCAGATCATTAGTTTCACCTAAACATGCTTAAGGGGAAATATAGGGTTTTGGGTATGTTTGATCCATATTAACCTATCATATTGATGTTTTGATTTTGTGGTTGATTCTCTATGTTTCTATGACTGTATGGTATACTTTGTGAATGATTAGAAGTGTTAGATTGGTCGAAAACGCCGTCGAGAGGCGAAAATAGCTTGCTAAAATGGTGTAGGTTTGGGGTCGAGATAACCGACCAAGGGGTTTTTTGACCGACCCGAGTTCCTGGACCGACCAGAAATGGTGAAGGAGGACCGACCGACCCTGACATCGAACGACCGACCAGAAATAGTGAAGGAGGACCGACCGACCCTGACATCGAACGACCGACCAGAAATAGTGAAGGAGGACCAACCGACCCTGACATCGAACGACCGACTAGGAATGGTGGAGGAGGACCGACCGACCTTGGCAACGACCGACCAGGATTGGTAAAGTGTTCAACCGACCAGGGGGAGGGGCAATACCGACCGACCAGGGACGATTAAAACCGACCAGGGATGATGAAAACCGACCAGGATGAAAGGTGCTTAACCGACCGACCCGAACAGGAGAGAAGACCAATAACCCGAGATGCAAAGGTAGTCCAAGTTGGAAGTTATGACTCAGGATCCAGATGAGGACCAACGAGTTGACTTCACGAGTTGGACTTTGCTGCGGGACGTGTGCTAAGGAGTTGTCGACGTTCATAACTTCAATTCACCACTGAAAATGGATGATGGGCTACTTATCAGTGCAGTAGAGTCACTATGACTCGAGGGGCAAAGTGATGGTAGCAAGACTACGTTATCAGTGCAGTAGAGTCATTATGACTCGAGGGGCAAGGTGATGCGTAGTAAGACTATGAGCCAGTGCAGTGGGGTCATTGTGACTCCATGGGGCAGAGTGGACATACTAAGGATTAGTAAGGCTATGAGCCAGTGCAGTGGGGTCCTTGTGACTCCATGGGGAAAAGTGGACATAGCGAAGGATTTGTGGCTACATTATCAGTGCAGTGAAGCCATTTATGACTTCATGGGGCAAAGTGATCGTAGCAAGGTACGTTGGGTGATCGAAGTTGTGAATATCGTATGCTTTACGCACTGAGTGAGAGATGTGAGGATGGTTGCTATGTTTGATTGTTTGCCTTCACTATGACATGCACACCCCCACCTCCGTATCTTTACACCGTTTGATATGGCACCTTAGAGTGTTGTACAGTATGTAGTGCTAACTCTTTGGCTGCAGGTCCAGGTTCAGGTATGTTTTAGTCTACCTGTTATTGTTCTGTTTAGATGCTTATCGCTCATACTAGGCTTTATGTCTGACCCAGAGTTTTATGTCTCCTCTTATTACTCTGGGTGCTCACACGAGCAGACTAGAGACAGGTTAGCTGGTGATGCGCGAGTAGCTGATTTGGAGGCGGGCATGAGGCTTCCACGTATGATATATAGATATTCTCCCTGTGCCGTTGGTGCTCGCTACTTGGGCATTAGTAGTGTACCTCCTTTATCTTGCTTTTGCTTTTGAGACACTTTGAAAAGTTGTAATAATGTTTAACTTTGGATCATAAGCTGTACTTACATTTTCCGCTGCTATGTTAGTTGCTTCAGCTTATGCACTGTCTCACTTGTTTTATGTCAAGTATGTTATTATTATATTTTATTCTATGCACTGTGAGACATTCTACAGGTTCTTTGTTAGTTCATTTCCTTCTTCCCTTTCCTTCTGACGACTCATTCCGTGTTAACTGGACATGTGTACAACGCACCTTTGGAGTAAATGTCAGTTGGTGCGGGGCGGGCGTTCACACGGTGTAATTCCATGTCGCGGGCTCCAGGGAGAATCGAAGTCGCGCTCGACATTTTTGGTTTCGAGTTTGGTGAAAATGGGATGGGGATGTTGAGATTAGGGAGGGAAGATCAACGGTGAAGTCGATTTGAATTTTAATGGGGAGACGAGGTAGTTCGTGTCGATGGAAATGGACTGTGTTGTTCACTGGAAGGGATGTCGGTGTTTGGAGAAGAAGGAGCGCTGGTTCGTTTTCACTTGGGTGGATGGGCCTGTTTAAAAGGTTAAGCCCAAATGCTTTAAAATGGAAATTTATATTAGTTTATTTAATATAAAATGTACACCATCTTATAAAATATATATCTTTATCATACGTTATCAGAAATTGACAAAACTGGATCCGTTGGGATCGTAGGGATGGTGGCTACACCATGAAACTGACCGGGAGTGAATTGGGGCTCGTTTGGATTTATGGTGAAATTAAACGCCTGAATCAAATCAATGACCAATTATCGTTATTTAACAATAACCGTCCAAGGTGAGTAATCTCACTAACTCTGCTCAGTTTATATTTTTATAAGATACTTTTAGAATTTATAAATGATGGTTGTTTGCTGTGTGTTGGCTATTTGGTTGAACTGCTAGTTAATTGGTTGAAAATATAGATAATGATATAGATATAAATCGTTCATCGAATATTGATTCTGTTATCAGAATATCTCATATTCGTGTTATTTATGTTGTTTAACATCTGTGGATGCAGGGAAACAGGTCGGAGGGACCCAATTGGGTTCCTCAACATTTATTTTACTGTTTTTCATATATTGTGTTATATGATGTGATATGAAATCTGCTGTTGATTTTGTATGTTGGAATGATACTGATCATTGTTATATGGTTCGTTAAATACCATAAGGAATACTGGAATGTTAAAAGGGAAAATTTCAATGTTATATTGAAAAAGAAATATCTATAAAATTAATAGGTTTTATAAAAAGAAAATATTTATTTAGAAAATAAACAGATTAAAAAGGAATATTTATTTGTTAACCAAATAGATAAAATTGGAGGAAATATTTGTAAAACATTTACAAATAGAATTGAAAAAGAAATATTTGTAAACTATTTACAAATAGAATTGAAAAAGGATATTTATTTGAAAATAAATAGAATAGAAAGGGAAAATATGTGTAAAACAAATAGAAAGGGAATAGTTAGATTATAAAAAGAAGTACTTATAAAATCAATTGATTTTATAAAAAGAAAATATTTTATAGAATAAATAGAATTATCAAAAAGGGATTTAGTTTGTAAATAAATAGATTATAAAACGAAATACTTGAAAAGTGACTAGAATTGTATAAAAGGAGAATTTTACATTTGAAAGATTTAAACCCGTGCTTCGCACACGGGTATAACATGATATGAATTTAAAGCAAAGATTTTAAATAGAATCTATTTTGACCGATAGATTGAGAAGATAAATTTATAAATAATATTTTATAAATTAAATAAAATGTTTATCATTGGATAAATAGAATATATAAGTCGGGACTTATATAGAGAAGTAAGAACCGATTTCAACATCGACAATTGAAACTGAATAGGGACGTAGAGTTAATCAATTAGAGTTAATCAGTTAGAGTTAATCAGTTAGAATAAATCAGTTAGAGTCAGAATTAATCGAATTAAAGTAAATTGAACATAGTTAATCGAATTAGGATTAATTGAATATTAGTTATTCAATTAGAGTTGATCGAATATAGTTATTTGAGATAAAGTTAGTCAAACATGGTTATTTAGGATGTGTTGCCATTTTGTACGACTGCTAGCGTAATTCGCAGGGTTGCAGATAGCCTACGGCGGTCAGATGTTTCCTGAGGGAATCAGGCATAACCATTGTAATCGCTGCAATCTAGAGTCCAGCAAATGGAGTTAAATCGAATATTAGGCATTCGAAATAAAGTTATAACAGACATAGTTATTCGAATATAAATTAATCGAATATTAGTTATTAGATAGGAGTTAAATAATTGAGTTAAATAAGTTGAGTTAATCAAACCGAGTTAATTCAAATGAGTTAATCCAAAGGAGTTATTCAAAACAGTTTATTCGAATAGAATTAAAGGAGTTATTAGAAATAGTTTATTCGAATAAAAATTAAAGGAGTTAATCAAATATAGTTTATTCGAAAGGAGATTAATCGAATGTAAATCATTCATAGAAAGTTAATCGAATGTAAATCATTCGAAGAGAGTTATCGAATATAGTTATTCGAAGAAAGGGTTATCGAATATAGTTTATTCGAAAAGGGGTTATCGAATAGAGATTATTCGAAAAAGAGAATTATACATTGAATTTGATTATATCGGATTCGGGAAAGTAATATTTACTTTCCATTTTTATCAAGATCTACTTATTTATTAATAAATTAGTGGTTTTGTTATTTAATTAAATTAAGGAATAAAAGTTATACTTTGAAGTTAGATATTTCAAAAATAGGGATTATAACGCTATAGTTGTAATAAATGTTTTCAAATAAGAAGTGGATTTGTAAATAGAATCCAAGAGTTTCGCAAGGAAGTTTGTTAAAGATTTAAAAGGTAAACTTTGTCTATCTCGAGGTTAGAAATGTTGTTCAGTTAAGGTCTGAGAGGTAATTATACCCCAACTTGATTGATTTCGTTTTTAACTAAGGGATGGGTAAGGTTCGATAGTGAAGATGGATTTAGTGAATTTAGTTAATGAGTGTAATGGTTTAAATTGGCTTAGTGATGTTTTTATTTAAAATCTGTTTAAATCAAATGAAATTTTTTTTGGAAACATTTTCCAAATATGATCATAGATAGTTTCCAATCATAGAAAATGAAAGGTTGATGAGAAAGAATACTGGAATGACAGTGATACGTGAAACAGAGATGGAAATGTTTTCCAATGATTGATAACGTATATTTCCTAAATTCAAAAAATAAGAAATGTTGAATATATGGAAATAGGAAATAAATAAACTGATGAACTAAAGAGATAAATGTTGATTGATGATTGATCGATCAAATTTCTATCTGGAAATAAGATCATTGGTTGTACACCTGTTTTTCTTTGATAGTTAAGTCACCGACTATCGAAGTTTTTGACCATTTTTCCGTCGTCAATATGGAGAGACCGGGATCAGATTCATTATCTGAAAACCATTCTGTATAGACGTTGGCATTGCGATCAAATACGATGGAGATAATGAAGACGGAGTTATGCAAGTGCTATCATAGTTTACAGAATAGTGCCTTCGGTTTGTCCAGTCCCAGGGCAACGTAAATGGACGAATGTCCGACAGAGTATATCTAACGGATCGTGTAAGTTGATCTCTTCAAACGTACTTACGTTTGGTGGCGGAGGAATTCTTTTCTCTTAGCTTTATACCCGTGGTATTTTTGAGGAAATCAATTTGTGATTTGACGGGTATGACGATGTGGCATTCAAAGTAAATGAATGTATGATCTGTCAAAAGATACGTTATGACCTCAAGCCTCATCAACCGGGAAATGACAGAAATCGGGCAGGCAGTATGGCTAAGTGGGTCGCTCCCATTAGGGTGTATATCACCTATCTAGAGAAAATCCATTTCATTCTTTTCTCTATTATCGATGTTGTCCCTTTTCGGGAGACGGTGGGTAGATCCCAACCGTTGGTGATATACATTCGATACACTCAAGCGAAATGAGTGGTCGGTCATATGTGGGCCAAGTTGCAAGACGTTCTAATTGAACCCAGTGTATTTGTCTCTAGAGATACCAATCGGTAGGTGGTCCCATACCTTGTCATAGTCGGAATCCAATCTCCAATAAGTGCCCTCGGTTTTGTTTGTATATTATATATGTGGAACGTGAGATGCAAGCGTTCTGTTAGGTTGTTAATTACTTATTATTAGACATTATTATAATATCAGAGAAGTATTGATTTCCAAAACTGTTTTGGGTTATCGTAAGATAAAAACCGTCCGTGTTTATGTGTGGATTGGTATTATGATTATCTTTTCTTTTGAAAAGGATTTTTGAAAAGTTAAACAAAAATGATTTGAGTTTACTCACACCATCCCCATGACTGACCCAGAGTTTATTTTGTTTTGTTTTCCCTAAACTCTGGGGTGCCCAAATTTGTACGGGCAGTCAAGCAGTTCAGGTCTTTACAGATATACTTAGAGGAGCTTGAATCACGAGGCTTCGGGATTATATATAGCTATTGTTATTTCCGCTGTGTATAAGTGTTGTACTCTGATAATGGTATTATATATATACTGTTTTATTTCAAAGTTATGTTATAATATATTTTACTCGTTCCGCTGTGAGATTCGTGCTACTCTGATTCTGTTCTGTGGTGATCTTCTTCTTCTATTCTAATTTTCTATCTTATCTATTCTCACCCTCTAATTTCTTTCTATTAATGATCAGGTATTTCCGATGTCTGAATAGTCAACATGGTAATTTTGTTTTGATTTTCGGAGTCGAAAATCCCAATTCGTTACGGTGGTGTCAGAGCTGAAGGTTAAGTAATTACCTTGGCTCTGTAGCATGACTCAGTAGAGATGGGGTTAGTAATACCCTAGATTGAGTTGAGTGTATATATACGAGTGAATGTATTTGTTATTTGATACTAAAAAATTGTTTATATTGTGGAGATTTATTGGTTGAGTTGTTCATGGGTTCTGATCGATCAGTTTGATCCACTGTATCGATGGGAGTTTCTAAACACTCGAATACGATGAACCGACACAGTACGTTTTGAAAAAGGGTAAATGAAACAATTTTACCCAAATTATATTTTTGATATAAACAAAATATTAATATTTGAAGTATTATAGTACATTGGATGTGTTGGTTGTTATCTAAATCGAATGAAGCTTAAAGTGAGTTGGTTATGTATATATATAACCAAATAAAATTCATATACGTACAATATATGAAATAAGATGAAGTAAATCTGAAATTTAAATCAGAATTGGAATTGAAATTCCCTAAATGTGGAAGGGTGTTTGTAAATGGATTTGGAATAAGTATATGAGAATTTTAAAATCCTGGGAGATTTTAAATTGTTTTCAAGCATTGAAAAGGATATTTTGAAATGAATTTCAAAATGGAAATGTTTAAATATGTGTTTTGAAAAGTGATATAGTATTGAACTCACTTCGATAGCTAGGAAATAACTCTGATGGTGTTGGCCACATCATCAGTGTTCATTTTCGAGTTGTAAGTGACGAATTACTACCAAAGATATTGTGTTGAATTGTTTAGAGAAAACAAGTTGTTTTGAATCCTGAAAAGGAATAATTGATTTTTGAAAGAGCTAAACTATTTAAAAACTCCCAGGAGGGATTGTTTGAATAAAAACTAATTTAAACAGAAATTTGTGAAAACAAGCTAGAATTGAATTGAAACCAATAAACTGGAAATTGAATTGGAATATGACATATCAAGTAAAATCAGATTTTGAATTATGAGATAAGAATCTGAAATGGTATTGGATTGGTGAGTTAGGAGTTTGGAATCGAGAATGGAACTCGAGTTTGAAATGAAATTTGGATTGGATATAAGCGAATAATTGTGTTGAGATTTGATTGATTGGAAATCGATTTGTATAGATGGATATATGATCAACGGGTATAGGGTAGAAGCAAGCGCAAGGATATAATGATATGCCCAACAAAAAAGTACACGTTTATTTTTATAGATTTGGTGATTTATGGGCCGATTTGGCAAGCCGCTTGGCTATTTGATTTTCTTCTGGATTGGAGAAGGCCTAGAGAGGTGAGTTGGGGTTTGAACTATTAACCGGTACAAAGGAGGTGCTGGCAAAATTTTCCAGAAATTTAGAGTGCTAGAAATTTTCAGAATTTTTGAAAATTTTCGTTAATCGAAATGAATTAATATTTTAATTAGAATAAATTAATTCAGTTGAAACTGAAGTTAAGAAGTAAACAAATAATTTTTACCCAGTCAATAGGGTTTGTTTTTTACCTTAGAAATTTCGAGGATGAAATTATTTTAAGGGGGGAAGAATGTAACGACCCGTATTTTCAGCAATATAATAATTAATTCATTTAATTATTTAAATAGTGATTTAGGGAAATAAATCGTTGTTTAATTAAATAATAGTCAATATTTAAATAAATTAAATAATAGAATAATATATTTAATTTCTAAAATAGCTGGAAATAGTAGAATTCACGATATTGTGTGAATTGGGGAAATATATATTCTAGTTCGGAATTGAATTTGAATAACGAATATATTATTTAAACGATAGTTGAACTTATATTTTATATTATAATTATAATCGAGCTCGAAATGGCGTGTCAGTTCACTATTTGGTGATTTGAACTTCAATTGAATGTACAGGGTTCGTTTTAAATCGGATTTCTGTCAAATAAGAAACATTAGGAGCTGGTGAAGTATATTTTTCTAGTGGAACAGAAAATCGGGATTTCATTGTGTAGATTTTGATTTATGTCCAAATCAAATTTTAGAAAAAGTCGCTATGGAATTCCTTTAAAATTTATAAATATATATTTACGTTATAAAAGGATTTTTCAATATAAATTTGAATATCGATTTAACCGGGATTTGAATATCGAGTTGTAAATCCCAGTGGAGCTGTATGATATTCTAGTGTGAAAATATATAATAATATTTATTTTTAAATATTTAATTTAATTGTTTTTAAATATATTTATATATTTAAAGGGGTTATTTAGAACTTTAAAAATAGCTAGTTTTGCAAACGAACTCGGAATTCGATGAAACTAATTTTGTTAGATCCGCAATATCAAATTATTGATAGATTTCAATTTCCGTGGTTTTTGAAGTCAGTATGTGGCCGTACGGGATTTTAATGTGAAAAACAGTCAGTATTTTGACGGTTAAAAATACGTTGTGTGAGCAAACGAAGTCGGAATTCGACAAAACCAGTTTCGTTGGGTTCGCAATGTCGAACTGTAGCTGCATGTCCAGTTTCGTGATTTTTGGGTATCGTATGTGATCACAGGAATTTTAGAGGACAAATACAAATAGTGATTCCTTAAAATAAAATAAAATAATCGAATAAAAATATATTAAAAACCATCCTATAAATAATCTCAACACCCTAACCCTAAGTAGTATTCATCCTAGGTCAATAGAAAATGCGCCGCTACCTTTTTTTCTCCAGAAACCTAAATCGAGAGGTCTGAAATTCAAAATATAATATTCTATAAATCATTAAAGCTATGGATCTGAGTTTCTTTCAACCTAAGCTTCATTGTGATACCCATTTCATGTGGTGCGATCAATGTTCGCAAGGTCCCTATTTTTAGCAGGAGATTAGGGTTCGACTTCCTGGAAACTGTAGTCCTTTGTTTGAAAAATCAATGTCATTTTCGGGTTCCTGGGATGAAATAGCACTTATGTGCCAAATATTAGGGGGTGCGGTGTAATTCCATGTCGCGAGCTCCTGGGAGAATCGAAGTCACGCTCGACATTTTTGGTTTCGAGTTTGGTGAAAATGGGATGGGAATGTTGAGATTAGGGAGGGAAGATCAACAGTGAACTCGATTTGAATTTTAATGGGGAGACGAGGTAGTTCGTGTCGATGGAAAAGGACTGTGTTGTTCACTGGAAGGGACATCAGTGTTTGGAAAAGAATGAGGAGCGCTGGTCCGTTTTCACTTGGGTGGACGGGCCTATTTAAAAGTTTAGGCCCAAATGCTTTAAAATGGAAATTTAAATTAGTTTATTTAAAATAAATATACACCATCTTATAAAATATATATCTTTATCATACGTTATCAGAAATTGACAAAACTGGATCCGTTGGGATCGTAGGGACGGTGGCTACACCATGGAACTGACCGGGAGTGAATTGGGACTCGTTTGGATTTATGATGAAATTTAACGCCTGAATCGAATCAATGACCAATTATCGTTATTTAACGATAACCGTCCAAGGTGAGTAATCTCTCTAACTCTTCTTAGTTTATATTTTTATAAAATATTTTTAGAATTTATAAATGATGGTTGTCTGCTGTATGTTGGCTGTTTGGCTGAACTGCTAGTTAATTGGTTGAAAATATAGATAACGATATAGATATAAATCATTAATCAAATATTGATTATGTTATCAGAATATCTCATATTCGTGTTATTTATGTTGTTTAACATCTGTGGATGCAGGGAAACAGGTCGGAGTGACATAACCGGGTTCCTCAACATTTATTTTACTGTTTTTCATATATTGTGTCATATGATGTGGTATGAAATCTGTTGTTGATTTTGTATGTTGGAATGATATTGATCATTGTTATATGGTTCGTTTAATACCATAAGGAATACTGGAATGTTAAAAGGGAAAATTTCAATGTTATTTAAAAAGAAATATTTATAAAATTAATAGGTTTTATAAAAAGAAAATATTTATTTAGAAAATAAATAGATTAAAAAGGAATATTTATTTTTTAACCAAATAGATAAAATTGAAGGAAATATTGGTAAAACATTTACAAATAGAATTGAAAAAGAAATATTTGTAAACTATTTAAAAATAGAACTGAAAAAGGATATTTATTTGAAAATAAATAGATTAGAAAGGGAAAATATGTGTAAAACAAATAGAAAAGGAATAGTAAGATTATAAAAAGAAGTACTTATAAAATCAATAGATTTTATAAGAAGAAAATATTTTATAGAATAAATAGAATTATCAAAAAGGGATTTATTTTGTAAATAAATAGATTATAAAAGGAAATACTTGAAAAGTGACTAAAATTGTATAAAAGGAGAATTTTACATTTGAAAGATTTAAACCCGTGCTTCGCACACATGTATAACATGATATGGATTTAAAGCAAAGATTATAAATAGAATCTATTCTGACCGATAGATTAAGAAGATAAATTTATAAATAATATTTTATAAATTAAATAAAATGTTTATCATTGGATAAATAGAATATATAAGTCGGAACTTATACAGAGAAGTAAGAATCGATTTCAACATCGACAATTGAAACTGAATAGGGACGTAGAGTTAATCAATTAGAGTTAATCAGTTAGAGTTAATCAGTTAGAATAAATCGATTAGAGTTAGAATTAATCGAATTAAAGTAAATTGAACATAGTTAATCGAATTAGGATTAATTGAATATTAGTTATTCAATCAGAGTTGATCGAATATAGTTATTTGAGATAGAGTTAGTCAAACATGGTTATTTAGGATGTGTTGCCATTTTGTATGACTGGTAGCGTAATTCGCAGGGCTGCAGATAGCCTACGGCGGTCGGATGTTTCCTGAGGGAATCAGGCGTAACCATTGTGATCGCTGCGATCTAGAGTCCAGCAAATGGAGTTAAATCGAATATTAGGCATTCGAAATAAATTTATAACAGACATAGTTATTCGAATATAAATTAATCGAATATTAGTTATTAGATAGGAGTTAAATACGTTGAGTTAAATAAGTTTTGTTAATCAAACCGAGTTAATTCAAATGAGTTAGTCCAAAGGAGTTATTCGAATAGAATTAAAGGAGTTATTCGAAATAGTTTATTCGAATAAAAATTAAAGGAGTTAATCGAATATAGTTTATTCGAAAGGAGATTAATCAAATGTAAATCATTTGTAGAAAATTAATCGAATGTAAATCATTTGAAGAGAGTTATCGAATATAGTTATTCGAAGAAAGGGTTATCGAATATAGTTTATTTAAAAAGGGGTTATCGAATAGAGATTATTCGAAAAAGAGAATTATACATTGAATTTGATTATATCGAATTCGGGAAAGTAATATTTACTTTACTTTCCATTTTTATCAAGATCTACTTATTTATTAATAAATTAGTGGTTTAGTTATTTAATTAATTTAAGGAATAAAAGTTATACTTTGAAGTTAGATATTTCAGAAGTAGGGATTATAACGCTATAGTTATAATAAATGTTTTCGAATAAGAAGTGGATTCGTAAATAGAATCCAAGAGTTTCGCAAGGAAGTTTGTTAAAGATTTAAAAGGTGAACTTTGTCTATTTCGAGGTTAGAAATGTTGTTCAGTTAAGGTCTGAGAGGTAAATATACCCCAACTTGATTGATTTCGTTTTTAACTAAGGGATGGGTAAGGTTCGATAGTGATGATGGATTTAGTGAATTTAGTTAATGAGTGTAATGTTTTAAATTGGCTTAGTGATGTTTTATTTAACATCTGTTTAAATCAAATGAAAAAAAAATTGGAAACATTTTCCAAATATAATCAGAGATATTTTCCAATCAAAGAAAATGAAAGGTTGATGAGAAAGAATACTGGAATGACAGCGATATGTGAAAGAGAGATGGAAATGTTCTCCAATGATTGATAACGTATATTTCCTAAATTTAGAAAATAAGAAATGTTGAATATATGGAAATAGGAAATAAATAAACTAATGAACTAAAGAGATAAATCTTGATTGATGATTGATCGATCGAATTTCTATCTGGAAATAAGATCATTGGTTGTACACCTGTTTTTCTTTGATAGTTAAATCACGGACTATCAAAGTTTTTGACCATTTTTCCGTCGTCAATACGGAGAGACCAGGATCAGATTCATTATCTGAAAACCACTCTGTATAGACGTTAGCGTTGCGATCAAATACGATGGAGATAATAAAGACGAAGTTATGCAAGGGCTATCCTGTTTATGGAATAGTGCCTTCGGTTCGTCCAGTCCCAGGGCAACGTAAATGGACGAATGTCCGACAGAGTATATCTAACGGATCGTGTAAGTTGATCTCTTCAAACGTACTTACGTTTGGTAGTAGAGGAATCTGATTCTCTTAGCTTTATACCCGTGGTATTTTTGAGGAAATCAATTTGTGATTTGACGGGTATGACAATGTGGCATTAAAATTAAATGAATGTATGATCTGTCTAAAGATACGTTATGACCTCAAGCCTCATCAACTGGGAAATGACAGAAATCGGGCAGGCAACATGGCTAAGTGGGTCGCTCCCATTAGGGTGTATATCACCTATCTAGAGAGAATCCATTTCATTCTTTTATCTATTATCGATGTTGTCCCTTTTCGGGAGACGGTGGGTAGCTCCCAACCGTTGGTGATATACATTCAATACACTCAAGCGAAATAAGTGGTCGATCATGTGTGGGCCGGATTGCAAGACGTTCTTGTTGAACCTAGTGTATTCGTCTCTAGAGATACACAATCGGTAGGTGGTCCCATACCTTGTCATAGTCGGGATCCAATCTCCAATAAGTACCCTTGGTTTTGTTTGTATATTATATATGTGGAAAGTGAGATGCAAGCGTTTTGCTAGGTTGTTAATTACTTGTGATTAGACATTATTATAATATCAGAGAAGTAATGATTTCCAAAACTGTTTTGGGTTATCGTAAGATAAAAACCGTCCGTGTTTATGTGTGGATTGGTCTTACGATTATCTTTTCTTTTGATAAGGATTTTTGAAAAGTTAAATAAAAATGATTTGAGTTTACTCACACCAGTCCCATGACTGACTCGGAGTTTATTTTGTTTGGTTTTCCCTAAACTCTTGGGTGCCCAAATTTGTACGGGCAGTCAAGTAGTTCAGGTCTTTACAGATATACTTAGAGGAGCTTGAAGCAGGAGGTTTTAGGATTATATATAGCTATTGTTATTTCCACTGTGTGTAAGTGTTGTACTCTGATAATGGTATTATATTTATATATATGTTGTTTTATTTCAAAGTTATGTTATAATATATTTTACTCGTTCCGCTATGAGATTCGTGTTACTCTGATTCTGTTCTATGGTGATCTTCTTCTTCTATTCTAATTTACTATCTTATCTATTCTCACCCTCTAATTTCTTTCTATTAATGATCAGGTATTTCCAATGTCTGAATAGTCAACATGATAGTTTTGTGTTGATTTTCGAAGTCGAAAATCCCAGTTCGTTACAGTTTGCATCTAAAATTGCAAACAAAAATGCGACTTTTATTTAATGTTTTGTTTGCATCTAAAATTGCAAACAAAAATGTAAATTTTTATTTTAATGTTTTGTTTGCATCTCAAATTGCAAACAAAAATGCAAATTTTTATTATCATGTTTATTCGCATCAAGAAATGCTAATAAACATACAACTTCTTATTACTTGTTTTACTTGCATTAAGGAATGCAAAATAAAAATACATCTTTTTGTTTCATATTATATTTCCATCTAAGAATGCAAATAAAAATGTATTCTTTTTAAATCGTATTTTATTTGCAATAGAGAATGCAAATAAAAATACACTTTTTAATTTCATGTTTTATTTGCAATAGAGAATGCAAATAAAAATACACTTTTTAATTTCATGTTTTATTTTGATGTTGAATTGATAAAGTAAATCAATTCAAATAAAAATGACAAATTTTATTTTTGATCTTGAATTGATGAACTAAATCAACTCATATAAAATGACAAATTTTAATTTGATGTTGAATTGATAAACTAAATCAATTCACATAAAAATGACAAATTTTATTTTTGATGTTGAATTGATAACCTAAATCAATTCAAATAAAATGACATAAAAAGTGACAAATCACATTTTCATAATGAATTGATAAACTAGACCAATTCAAATAAAAAGTAACAAATCATATTTTTATAATGAATTGATAAACTAGATCAATTGAAATAAAATAAAAGTGATAACATAGAAAGTGACAAATCATATTTTCTGTAACAACCCGGAAAATCCGATCCAATTTAAAAATTTTATTTTGGCGATTTTAATGAATTTTGATTATTTAAAATGAAATATTTTAAATAATAACAACGGGAAATTTATTTTCGACGAGGTTAAAATGAATAATTGTATTTTAATTATATAACGAGCTTGAAATGGCGCGGCGGTTCGAAAATTCGATTTCGAATTTCAAATGAATATACAACATTCAATATAAGTCAGAATTGAACAAAACAAGAAATATTTGAATCTGTTTGACAATATCTTTCTAGCGGATGTAAAAAACTGAGATTTCACTTTATAGTGTGTAAGATATGTACAGATTAAAATTCAGAAAAGTTGCTGTGGAATTTATATATATTTTAATATATATAAAGGCCTTGAAAATGGAAATTTTGCAAACGACGTCGGTTTTCGACAAAACCACTTTTGTTGGATTCAGGATGTCAAGTTATTGCTAGATTCCAAAATTCATAATTTTCTGAATCAATATGTGAGCATGGCGAAGTTAAATGTGTTTTGACAGTTTTAGTCAATTTCCATCGACCAGAAAATTTCCATTTTTCAAACTGTCTCAGAATTTGACGAAATTAGTTTTGTTAGGACCGTATTATCAATACGAAGCTAGAAATAATTTTTTTGGAATTTTTAGAGTCTGTATGTGGCCCCGGTAAATTGAAATGTGCATTCAAATTCAATATACATTGATTTATATTTTAATTTGAACGGAAACTGATCGTAATAAGCGAATTGACTTACGGGACATATCCCATTGTGTTCGGAATGCGGGTAATTAGCTAGGGGCGACAGTCGTTGGGTCTGATTTGGGGTTCAGAGCTATTAACAAATAAAGAAGGAATTAAATATTAATTTAAAAATATATAAAAGGATTTTAAACTCTAATAATTAGTCAAAGTTCATTTCCGCGGTTAACCCCAGGAAACCACAGCCTCCTCTCAACGAACGACGACGTTCGTTCAAAACTTCCTCTTCCATTATCGCAAAATCCACACTGCGAAATTCAAATCAGTTGAAGCAAAAACGTATTACTAATAGAGTTCTTCATTTAGGTATAGGTATGATCATCTCTAGCAGGGTATATGGTGTGAATTTCTAGTCAAAGAGGGTGCTGTTCGCATCACTCCTGGTAGCGCAAGGGACCATCGCACTGCACCGTACTTAGTGCGTGGGGGAGAGGATGGTCTAGTCTTCGAAGTGACGACCTCCGATCGAGATCCAAGGCTTTGATGGCGGCGCAGTCTCAAACCCTAGGGAATGGCATCGGTTTTGAAGGGTTACTGGGAGCGACGGATGTAGAAGAAGAGAACATCAACATCTTATACAATGTGATAGGGTAATACCCTTAATTGATTAAATTAATTATGCTTAGGGAATGTATTTAATTAAAATAGATATGACAATTTTTTATATAACATTGTTTAAAATGGATTTATAAAATATATAACATTGTTTTAAAATTGAATTTTATAAAATGTGTAGCATTGTTTTTTTCAAAATAAAAATAGCATTATAAAAAATTTTCGTTTTTATTTACAAAAAGATAAGATTTTTATTTATAAAGTTAGGATTTTTATTAATATAAAGAAAGCTTTGATTTTTAAAAATATATAAAGATTTGATTTCTAAAAAGATAAAATAAGATTTTTATACATATGGTTAGGAAATAAAAATATAATCTTTCAGGTGCATGTAACGAGATAAAAATACGATTTTGTTCATTAACAAGATTAGATTTTTAATCGTGAAAAGATAAGAGTTTTAATCGTAAAAAGGTGGGATTTTTAATCATATGAAAGCGAAGAGAGAGAAGATAAAAATATAATTTTTATAAGGTAGAGAATATAAAAATACGATTTTTATATATATATAGCGAAATAAAAATCTAATTTTTACTATATGTATAGTGATATAAAAATGTGATTTTTAATGTGAACAGCGTGACAAAGATTATATTGGAAGAACGGGCAAATCCAGATGTTCAGAAATTCAGAAATAAAACTGGCGGAGTGGAACCCAAATGTAAGAACTTCTCACTTTTATTTATTTTTCTAGTTGAAATATATACTAGGATGCAGACAGTGCTTAGCAGCACCCGACACCTGTCGTCCACAAACCATTCCCTAAGCATTCTGGATGATTTTTAATATATATATAAAATAAATATTTATAAAAAAATCGAACGATTTATTTATATAAACTGATTTGACTAATATTGATTGGGACGATAAATTTTACACATCGCCCAACTGCACAAATAAAAATCTGTGTTTGTTGATTTGAAACCCCACACGGGTATCGGGATCATATTTGATGTACACTAATCCCGACTGTTTAGTTGTATGTCAATCGATGGGTTGACAGACTGTGTAAGCGTTAATTATTTATATTTAATGCTTATGCAGTTGTGTGGTGCACTCTGGATGATGGTTGATTATTTATCGTTGTTATTATATACATGTGTTGTAGAAATCCATATAATTAACATTGTATGGTAATTGATTGGGCCTCATTCCAAAATAGAAAATAAATTCATGTGTTGAATAGAAAATAAATTCATGTGTTGAAAAGAAAATAAATTCATGTGTTGAAGAAAATATTCATGTGTTGAATAGAATAATGCAGTAATTGAAAAATATAAAGCCATGTTGATTAGATTGATGCCATTTTGACGTGAACGATATTTAATCAATTTTATTCATTTCTATAATGAATATAGAAAAGAAAGTGATTTCGAAATTTAATGTTTTGAAAATATTATCATTTGTATATCGATGATGTGGAATATTCAATTTTGATTCGAAATTGAATATGAAGTTGAAATCGTTTTGAAAACG
Source organism: Allium sativum (assembly GCA_030737875.1). NCBI lineage: Eukaryota > Viridiplantae > Streptophyta > Magnoliopsida > Asparagales > Amaryllidaceae > Allium > Allium sativum. The sequence continues at coordinate 725,619,768 of CM060909.1, forward strand.
AATTTAAAACGATTTATAAAATACGTTTTGAAAGGAAATCGACGAAGTATATATTATATATATTATATATATAATATAATGGCCTGAATAGAATGCACCGCGCGCTGCGGCAGTTCGCGAATTTCGACCATTGACTTCGAATGGACGTTACGGGAGATCCGACCGTCGGATTCTTCTAAAACCGGAACCGTTGGGTTCGTATCGAAAAGAGCTTTCTAACGAATATTAGAAATTTGAAATCTAAAGGTTGGATTTGGAATTATGTCCAAATCAAATTTGGAAAAGGTCTTTGTAAGTGCAGTTCGATGGCCGTTGATGGAAATCGACTGTACGGGCCTTGATAAAATTATTAAAAATAGTAGTAATTTGTGTATAATCATAAGAAATGATTTGTGAAGAATTGGGATGAAAAACTCCATATTTGAAAAGATAAAAATAGATTTTTATCGAAATGAACTAGTTTTGAACTAGAATAATAATTTATTTATTTTTAAATAAATAAATTGGATTTGAAATGGTTTTAAAAGTAACCAGAATTTCCAATAATTGAATTGGAATGGATTTGAATCGTAATTATCTTTGGAATATTTCGATGTTCGATTTCGTGATTATACAGATATTGTTATGGAAATTTGAAAGATATATTTATATCGTTATTTCCAATACGATATTTGTTGGTCTTAGAATTTGATATTGAATATATGCCGATATATTTTCTATTCAGAGCCTTGTATTTAATATCAAATGGGATTTGGGTTTGTCGTGAATGGTGTCTTCATTAACACTGTTCTTAAACCCAGTTTAGAAAAAGATTAAATCTTTTTATTTATATTTAATGAAGCGTACCAATTAAATGGAATTTAATTGGAATTGAATTTGAATTGATTTTTGGGTTTATCGTGAACGGTGTTTTAAACAACACTTGTTCTTCAACCCGATAATGAATTGAATGTGATTTTGGGTTTATAGTGAACCGCATGTTAAATGACATTGGTTCTTTAACCCAGTTAAAGACATGATGAGATTTCCCAAGTTAAATAATCATTGATAGTGATTATTGGGAAGATTAAAACCAACTGGAGTTTTAGTGAATCTTTAATTAGATTGAAATGATCGAGAATGGAGTATCACCAGTTTTTCTCCAGGCGATAGTTAAATCTTTAATTAGATTTGAACATGAAATGGTAATTGAATTTACCGATAACACCGTGGTGTTAGATATGAAGTATTACAAGTTTTACTTCATGGGATGAACAGGTTGGGATTGGAAAATAAAATAAATGATTACTTCGGTGTGGTTTGCTAATCCCGACTAGTTTGAAGTGATATTCAAAGGAAGATTAAAGAATAAATTTGAAAGAATTTATCTTTGATAAAATTAATGGGAACCTTTCACTACGAATGTGAAATTTAGAAACTTACTGTAGGCTAGCTAATAAGAATGGTATCCTGGGTATTGATCTGATGTTCGGCCTTCGGGGTTAATGTTTGGGGAATTATTCTCTTGCTAATTAACGGTTAGTGACTGATGAATTGGAATGAGGCGTATGTTGTGTTTGTGTGACACTTGTTTATTATATACACGAGTTATTCAGAAAGACCGGGTTTATCCCATTCTGAATAACTGATTCGACGTGGTGTCGAAGAGGAAGACGGTGGTTGAAGACCGGAGGTCTTCACGTCGTTTGGGTGATTACTGATGATCTTGATTGGGCTGTACACCCAAGAGGAAGGAAGCAGTTGGTGATCGTCTAGACGTACTTGGAGATCGATGGATATGCGAGGTACAAGGTGCCTCCGGTTTTGTTCAGACCCAGAACGAACTTGTAAATGGACTGTGTGTCTGAAATTGGATTTTATTCTGTGTGATTGATTTCTATTAAATATATATCTATTTGGCAGCGGATAATTTATTCTCTTGCTTAACGCCCTTCTCTAAGACGTACGAGCTCAGGGGTAATATATTGATGGATATCAATCGCATGGCGTGAATTGCCTGTGTGGCATGCCTAAGTGGCAATTAATCGAGGCTTCTGTTGAAAAGCAATATCTTGTGGTTGATGATCAAAGCACGGCCTGTGTGGCATAGCTTTGTGTAGCGTTAATTCGCGAGCCTCACACCCAGGTATGAACCAAAAACGGGAGACGGATATCAATGGGGACATGCGTTTCTTTCTAGTCAGAAGTGGTGTCAGTGCTTGAACTGGCTGACATTGCTTATGTGGATGATGGAATTTGAGGCACCTCGGTTATATTGGTTTTGGCCGATGCATTCTGGTCGGCAGACGGACCAGGCTTACGCCCCATAGGACGGGGAAACGCAGTGTTCAGGAATTATAATCCACATCGGTGGACCGGCCTTGAGTCCAAGGGACTATGCGTTCTGTTCCTGAGGGGAAGACTAGAGGCTCTCGAATTGGTGAGGACGATCCCTAGCCTCGGTTCATATCATAAATGATAATTCAACTTCCCATACGACATTTTGCGGTTTTGATTGTAGAGCCTAATATGGCGACATGATATATGGTACCCATGCCATCTATGATTGATACTTATGATTGAAATTGTTTTAAGCAATATACACTTATTATAGTATCAAATTACTTGTTTTAAACGTATCAAGCATGCTTTGGCTATTATAAGGGAAAACCCTATCCTCCGGTTTGTGTTGCATTGTGTGATGGGACCTGGGTCTTATAATAGCTTCATTGTTCTTTATTTCGCATCGCGCTGTTGTTTTATGCACTAGTATTTTTGGGACGAAGCCCATTCCGTGTTATACGGCATAGTCCCTTGATTTACCTAACTTTAAAATAAAGATTAATAACTGTTTTAGTTCTCACACCAGTCCCATGACTGACCTAGAGTTTATTGTTTTAACCTAGACTCTGGATGCCCTTATTTTGACACGGGCAGCTAGTAGTTTTGGTTTTGCAGATTTATATTCACAGGATCCTGATTTACAGTTGGAATGATATCCGGAAAGCTCTGTCTTCGTACATCTCCTTTAGTTGTGCTTTGTATTATTTTCCGCTGCTATTTAAATGTAAATTTAAATCTATGATATTTTCTGTGTAATATTTATTCATACTCTGTATATTCTTGTATTCTGGTTGAATTGTTGTAATAAGCGATGAAATGTTCTTCTGTTTGTGTTATGATTTGTCTTGTCCTCAAAGTAATCCGTTCTTTCTCTTCTCTTTGGAGACCGGGGAAGTTCGGGTCACTTCATTTTGGTATCAGAGCGTTGGTTTACAGAGCTCGAAGAAAAAGACACGTTAGAACCAAACGAAAGAATTCATCAGAGATTGGATTAGTAATATCCAATAAGAATGACTTGTTAGAGATGGGATCAGTAGTATCCTAGAACGAGTGTGAAGAGTATATTTTAAAATGAAAACAAGTTTTGTTTTGAAATTTAATTCAATTATTCGTATTTGAATATTTATCTGTATTGAATTTGGACAATCCAGTATATAAAGATTTTGCATATACGCCTTGCAAACATGTATTCGAAGTTTTAATATACTAGATAGATATAGAATCACACTCTAGTCACTCGAAGATGATTCTGATGATCGCTCGAGCATCATCAGAATTTATTTTCGTGTTTCGAAAGTGGGATTTCTGTATGATTCCAATTGAATGGTGTGTAGATAGGTCTTACTATTGTGATTTGACATCAAAAATGTGATTTTTGACTATATATCAAAATTATGAATTTGAAATGATAATCAACTAATTGATTGCTGATTGTGTTGTTTGATTATTGAATGATTAATTAAAATGTAGAACCTTTAGCCAAATTGACCCAATAGTGGATTGTATTGAAAATTTGTCGCATTTGCATACATATACATGTACTTACATTGAAAAGGTCATTGCAAAGACGCTAGAGCAGAAGAATAAAATTGTTTGCCCGACAAATAGGTACATGTTTATTGTATTTCTTGGGTTTTTGATGATTTTATGAGCCGATTGGCTAGCCGCTTGGCTAGCCGCTTGGCTGTTTCTTTTTCTTTTTGGATTGATGAGGGCCATGGGAGGCTATTTGAAATATCCCAAATTCCCCGGTGTAGGGGAGGTTATGGCGAAATTTTTCGAAAATTTAGGTTGTTAGCCAATTTTTTTTTTTAAAATTTGAAAAGTTCTTAGAAACTGAAAAGTTGAAGAACTTAAGCCGTAAAGAAAAGAATGAAAGTTGAATTGGTTTGTAAAACACTTTCGACTTCGTTCCTTTTCTAGGACGAAAAGATTTTAAGTTGGGGAGATTGTAACAACCCGGAAAATCCGATCCAATTTAAAATTTTTATTTTGGCGATTTTAATGAATTTTGATTATTTAAAATGAATTATTTTAAATAATAACGATGGAAAATTTATTTTTGACGAGGTTAAAATGAATAATTTTATTTTAATTATATAACGAGCTTGAAATGGCGTGGCAGTTCGAAAATTCGATTTCAAATGAATATACAAAATTCAATATAAGTCAGAATTGAACGAAATAAGAAATATTTGAATCTATTTGACAATATCTTTCTAGCGAATGTAAGAAACTGAGATTTGACTTTATAGAGTTTAAGATATGTCCAGATTAAAATTTAGAAAAGTCATTGTGGAATTTATATATATTTTAATATATATAAAGGCCTTGAAAATGAAAATTTTGCAAACGATGTCGGTTTTTGACGAAACCACTTTTGTTGGATCCGGGATGTCAAGTTATTTCTAGATTCCAAAATTCATAATTTTCGGAATCAATATGTGAGCGTGGCGAAGTTAAACGTGTTTTGACAGTTTCAGTCAATTTCCATCGACCAAAAAATGGCCATTTTTCAAACGGTCTCAGAATTTGATGAATTTAGTTTTATTAGGATCGTATCGTCAATATGAAGCTAGAAATATTTTTTTGGAATTTTTAGAGTCTATATGTGGCCCCAGTAAATTGAAATGTGCGTTCAAATTCAGTATACATTGATTTATATTTTAATTTGAATGGAAACCGATCGTAACAAGCGAATTGACTTATGGGACATATCCCATTGTGTTCGGAATGGGGGAAATTAGCTAAAGGCGACAGTCGTTGGGTTTGACTTGGGGTTCAGAGCTATTCACAAATAAAGAAAGAATTAAATATTAGTTTAAAAATATATAAAAGGATTTTAAACCCTAATAATCAGTCCAAGTTCATTTCCACGGTCAACCCCGGGAAACCGCCGCCTCCTCTCAACGAACGGTGACGTTCGTTCAAAACTTCCTCTTCCGTTATCGCAAAATCCACACTATGAAATTCAAATCTGTTGAAGCAAACACGTATTACTAAGAGAGATCTTCATTTAGGTATAGGTATGATCATCTCTAGCCGCGTACATGGTGTGAATTTCTGATCAAAGGGGGCGGCGTTCGCATCACTCCTGGTAGCGCAAGGGACCATCGCACTGCACCGTACTTGGTGCGTGGGGGAGAGGATGGTCTGGTCTTCGAAGTGACGACCTCCGATCAAGGTCCAAGGCTTTGATGGCGGCGCAGTCTCAAACCCTAGGGAATGGCGTTGATTTTGAAGGGTTACTGGGAGCGACAGATGTAGAAGAAGAGAACAGCAACATATTCTACAATGTGATAGGGTAATACCCTTAATTGATCAAATTAATTATGCTTAGGGAATGTATCTAATTAAAATAGACATGACAATTTTTTTTATATAACATTGTTTTAAAATGGATTTATGAAATATATAACATTATTTTAAAATTGATTTTTATAAAATGTGTAGCATTGTTTTTTTCAAAATAAAAATAGCATTATAGAAAAGATTCGTTTTTATTTATAAAAAGATAAGATTTTTATTTATAAAATTAGGATTTTTGTTAATATAAAGAAAGATTTGATTTTTAAAAATATATAAAGATTTGATTTCTAAAAAGATAAAAATAAGATTTTTATATATATGGTTAGGAAATAAAAATATAATCTTTCAGGTGCATGTAACGAGATAAAAATACGATTTTATTCATTAAAAAGATTAGATTTTTAATCGTGAAAAGATAAGATTTTAATCGTGAAAAGATGGGATTTTTAATCATATGAAAGCGAAGAGAGAGAAGATGAAAATATAATTTTTATAAGGTAGAGAATATAAAAAAACGATTTTTATATATATAGCGAAATAAAAATCTGATTTTTATTATATGTATAGTGATATAAAAATGTGATTTTTAATGTGAACAGCACAAAGATTATGTTGGAAGAACGGGCAAATCCAGATGTTCAGAAATTCAGAAATAAAACTGGCGGAGTGGAGCCCAAATGTGAGAACTTCTCACTTTTATTTATTTTTCTAGTTGAAATATATACTAGGATGAAGACGGTGCTTAGCAGCTCCCGATACCTATCGTTCACAAACCATGGATGACTTGTTTGTTTGATTGTTGTGTTGTGAAATTTGATTGTGTGATGTGGAATGAAATAAAATATTTTATAGTGGAAAATATTTTATAGTTAAAAATATGATTTTTAACATATATATAAAATAAATATTTATAAACAAATCGGACGATTTGTTTATATACACTGATTTGACTGATATTGATTGGGACGATAAATTTTACACATCGCCTAACTGCACAAATAAAAATCTGTGTTTGTTGATTTGAAATCCCATACGGGTATTGGGATCATATTTGACGTACACTAATCCCGATTATTTAGTTGTATGTCAATCGATGGGTTGACAAACTGTGTAAGCGTTAATTATTTATATTTAATGCTTATGCAGTTGTGTGGTGCACTCTGGATGATGGTTGATTATTTATCGTTGTTATTATATACATGTGTTGTAGAAAATCCATATAATTAACATTATATGGTAATTGATTGGGCCTCATTCCAATAAAGAAAATAAATTCATGTGTTGAATAGAAAATAAATTCATGTGTTGAATAGAAAATAAATTCATGTGTTGAATAGAAAATATTCATGTGTTGAATGGAATAATGTAGTAAATTGAAAAATATAAAGCCGTGTTGATTAGATTGACGCCATTTTGACGTGAACGATATTTATATCGATTTTATTCATTTCTATAATGAATATACAAAAGAAAGTGATTTCGAAATTTAAGGTTTTGAAAATATTATCATTTGTATATCGATGATGTGGAATATTCAATTTTGATTCGAAATTGAATATGAAGTTGAAATCGTTTTGAAAACGAATTTAAAATGATTTATAAAATACGTTCTAAAAGGAAATCGACGAAGTATATATTATACATATTATATATATAATATAATGGCCTGAATAGAACGCGCCGCACTGCGGCAGTTCGCGAATTTCGACCATTGACTTCGAATGGACGTTACGGGAGATCCAACCGTCGGATTCTCCTAAAACTGGAACCGTTGGGTTAGTATCGAAAAGAGCTTTCTAACGAATATTAGAAATTTGAAATCTAACGGTTGGGTTTGGAATTATGTCCAAATCAAATTTGGAAAAGGTCGCTGTAAGTGCAGTTCAATGGCCGTTGATGGAAATCGACTGTACGGGCCTTGTTAAAATTATTAATAATGGTAGTAATTTGTGTGAAATCATAAGAAATGATATGTGAAGAATTGGGATGAAAAACTCCATATTTGAAAAGATAAAAATAGATTTTTATCGAAAGGAACTAGTTTTGAACTAGAATAATAATTTATTTATTTTTAAATAAATAAATTGGATTTGTAATGGTTTTAAAAGTAACCAGAATTTCCAATAATTGAATTGGAATGGATTTGAATCGAAATTATCTTTGGAATATTTCGATGTTGTATTTCGTGATTATACAGATATTGTTATGGAAATTTGAAAGATATATATATATATATATCGTTACTTCCAATACGATATTTGTTGGTCGTAGAATTTGATATTGAATATAAGCCGATATATTTTCTATTCGGAGTCTTGTATTTAATATCAAATGGGATTTGGGTTTGTCGTGAGTGGTGTCTTCATTAACACTGTTCTTAAACCCAGCTGAGAAAAAGATTAAATCTTTTTATTTAGATTTAATGAAGCATACCAATTAAATGGAATTTAATTGGAATTTAATTTGAATTGATTTTTGGGTTTATCGTGAACGGTGTTTTAAATAACACTTGTTCTTTAACCTGATAATGAATTGAATGTGATTTTGGGTTTATAATGAACCGTGTTTTAAATGACATTGGTTCTTTAATCCAGTTAAAGACAGGATGTGATTTCCCAAGTTAAATAATCATTTATAGTGATTATTGGGAAGATTAAAACCAAGTGGAGTTTTAGTGAATCTTTAATTAGATTGAAATGATCGAGAATGGAGTATCACCAGTTTTTCTCCAGGCGATAGTTTAATCTTTAATTTGATTTGAACATGAAATGGTAATTGAATTTACCGATAACACCGTGGTGTTAGATATGAAGTATTACCAGTTTTACTTCATGGGATGAATAGGTTGGGATTGGGAAATAAAATAAATGATTACTTTAGTGTGGTTTGCTAATCCCGACTAGTTTGAAGTGATATTCAAAGGAAGATTAAAGAATAAATTTGAAAGAATTTATCTTTGATAAAATTAATGGGAACCTTTCCCTAAGAATGTGAAATTTAGAAACTAACTGTAGGTTAGCTAAGAAGAATGGTTTCCTGGGTATTGATCTGATGTTGGTTTCGGCCTTCGGGGTTAATGTTTGGGGAATTATTCTTTTGCTAATTTACGGTTAGTGACTGATGAATTGGAATGAGGTGTATGTTGTGTTTGTGTAACACTTATTTATTATATACGCGAGTTATTCAAAAAGACCGGGTTTATCCCATTCTGAATAACTGATTCGATGTGGTGTCGAAGAGGAAGATGGTGGTTGAAGATCGGAGGTCTTCACGTCGTTTGGGTGATTACTGATGATCTTGATTGGGCTGTACACCCAAGAGGAGGGAAGCAGTTGGTGATCGTCCAGATGTACTTGGAGATCGATGGATATGCGAGGTACAAGGTGCCTCCGGTTTCGTTCAGACCCAAAACGAACTTGTAAATGGACTGTGTGTCTGACATTGGATTTTATTCTGTGTGATTGATTTCTATTAAATATATATCTGTTTGGCGGTGGAGAATTTATTCTCTTGCTTAACGCCCTTCTCTGAGACGTACGAGCTCAGGGGTTATATATTGATGGATATCAATCGCATGGCGTGAATTGCCTGTGTGGCATGCCTAAGTGGCAATTGATCAAGGCTTCTGTTGAAAAGCAAAGTCTTGTGGTTGACGATCAAAGCACGGCCTGTGTGGTGTTGCTTTGTGTAGCGTTAATTCGCGAGCCTCACACCCAGGCGTGAACCAAAAACGAGAGACGGATATCAGGGGGGACATGCGCTTCTTTCTAGTTAGAAGTGGTGTCAGTGCTTGAACTGGCTGACATTGCTTATGTGGATGATGGAATTTAAGGCGCCTTAGTTATATCGGTTTCGGCCAATGCATTCTAGTCGGCGGACGAACCAGACTTACGCCCCATAGGGCGGGGAAACATAGTGTTTAGGAATTATAATCCACATCGGTGGACCGGCCCTGAGTCCAAGGGACGATGCGTTCTGATCCCGAGGGGCGGACTAGAGGCTCTCAAATCGGTGAAGGCGATCCCTAGCCTCGGTTCATATCATAAATGATAATCCAACTTCCCATACGACATTTTGCGGTTTTGATTGTAGAGCCTAGTATGGCGACATGATATATGGTACCCATGCCGTCTATGATTGATACTTATGATTGAAATTGTTTTAAACACTATACACTTATTATAATATCAAATGACTTGTTTTAAACATATCAAGCATGCTTTAGCTATTATAAGGGAAAACCCTATCATCTGGTTTGTGTTGCATTGCGTGATGGGACCTGGATCTTATAATAGCTTCATTGTTCTTTATTTAGCATCGCGCTGTTGTTTTATGCACTGGTATTCTTGGAAGGAAACCCGTTCCGTGTTATACGGTGTGGTCCCTTGATTTACCTAACTTTAAAATAAAGATTAATAACTGTTTTAGTTCTCACACCAGTCCCATGACCGATATAACGAACCGAACTCTCCCGGTAAGGAAAGCCCGGATTGAGATGAGAACACCACACATCGGAACGTAGATGAAAGAACATTTCATTGTTATTACAACAATTCCATCAGATACAAGAATATACAGAGTATAAATGAATAAATTACATTGGATAAATATCAGAGATTACAATAAATTACATTGCAGCGGAAAATTATACAAAACACAACTAGAAGTAATGCACGGATACAGAGCTTTCCGAGCATCGTTCCAGTTGTAAATCAGGATCCTATGAATATAAATCTGCAAAACCAAAACTACTAGCTGCCCGTGTCGAAAATAAGGGCACCCAGAGTTTAGGTTAAAACAATAAACTCTAGGTCAGTCATGGGACTGGTATGAGAACTAAAACAGTTATTAATCTTTATTTTAAAGTTCGGTAAATCAAGGGACCACTCCGTATAACACGGAACGGGTTTCCTGCGTGGGCCAGCGACGGGCCAGGGGAGGGTTGCGGTGGGTTTTAGGGGGGGCTCGAGTGCTAGGTGGAGAGAGAAGAAAGGAAGAGGAGGAAGAAGAGGAGAGGGAGGCGGCGACAGGTGGTGGCATGGGCGAGGCTAGGGGGTGCGGCGGCTTAGGGTTTAGGGGGGGCGGCGGTTTTATGCAGAAGAAGGAGGAGATGAAGGCGAGAGAGGAGGAGGATGCGGTGAGGGTCGGCGCCGCCTGGAGGGGCCGCGATGGACGTGGCGGCGGCGGGTTTCCCCCACCCCCCGTCGCCCCTTCTCCTTTCGTTTTTTTTTCCTTTTGATTTGAATTGAACGGAAGGGGAGGGCTGAGAGGAAGTAAGGTGGAGGAGAGAGGTTTTATTATTTTTTTAATTATTTTAATTTCAAAAAGTTGACTTTTAAATACGACCTCTAAACGAGGCCTACCGTCTGTCGTCCATAGCGTTTCACCCCCATTCGAACACAATGGGATATGTACCATAAGCTGATTCGACCGTTTCGATCAGTTTCTGTTAAAATCAACATATAACTCTATATATTGAATTTGAACGCACATTTCAATTTACTGGGGTCACATACTAACTCTATAAATTCCAGAAAAATATTTTCTAGCTTCGTATTGACGATACGGTCCTAACAAAACTAGTTTCGTCGAATTCTGAGACCGTTGGAAAAATGGCCATTTTCCAGTCGATTAAAATCAACTGAAACTGGTCAAACGCGTTTTCTTTATATATATTTTACAAACTTTAATAATACACTAAAGGTTGAATAGGTTAAGGTTTCGCGATTCGAAATTCGGGATTTAAGATATGAAATTTATATAATGATACTTGACTTAACATATGAACGGATATAAGAAATGAATTTGTTTTCGAATCGAAATAGACTTACGAGAGATGGACTTGAATTGTGAATTGTGAATTTGCTTTGAAATTATATTTCCAAATCTAAGGAATGAAATTGATTATAAATCAATTGAATGTGAGTTTGAATCCGGTTTTGAATTCTTATGAGAAATGTTCTTAAATTGCGATTAATTTGAATTACAGCTGACATGAAATGGATTTGATTTTATAGTGATTGAATATGAATTGGAATATATATATAAAAAAATTATATATAGAATTGGTTTTATAATTTTTTTGGTTTGAATTAAGAATTTGTGAAAGCGAATTTATAAGAATGGTTTTAAAACCGTATGATTTGAATCTATAAGCGACGACATTAAAATATACAACTTGAATTGTAAGAGATGGTATGTTTTGTTGATTTGAAATATAAGTTTTGATTTGAATCGAATACATATTGAATTAGAGCCGAAAATGTTGAATTTCTTGAATCGACTTAAATGAACTCTTAATAAGGTGGAATTGAATTATTTGAATAATTTGAATGAGTTTCGCCGAGTATAAATCAAACTACATATCTTCGAAGTTAAAACAATTTTGTCTTGATTTTTTTACGATATTCTGGATCTTTTAATATATGACTATAAGTTGATTTCGGAAAGATGATCGTTATATAAATTCGAAACTAAGATATTATCGAAGTTAAATATTATAGTATTAGTTTATACTATATTTCGAGACCTTTATGATATGATTTTCTAAATCGATTCGATTTACGTGGATGTGTTTCAAAAGTTAATATATTCGAAGTAAATATTTAATTTTGATTTTTTATACGAATATGATAATTCGTATAAACTATTTTATAAAGTGATTTTAAAAAAATATGACCACGGTTTGAAAAATGTAAACGATTGGTTGTTAAAGAGACCGGGATCGGATATTGTCATACTCTCTGCCAATACCGAAAACCACTTTAACAACTGTGTACGCGGTGGAGTTCCAAAATGAAGGGAATGATTTGGTGAATGACTCCATTTTATTTTATTTCATATTAATTACGAGACCCTGACTACCTTGAGTCAGCTTGATGTGGCTAAAACAGGAGCTATGCACAGACCAAGTGAGGTCATGCCTCTTATCGAGCACACTTCTTCGATATTATTCTATTACTGTCGAGATTCGATTTGGGCCCTTTTGATTTTGGGAGTGTGTATCGAGGTGGGCGGTAGTTGCTACTATGCGTTACCACCAGTCCGGATCTGCAAACGGTGAATCCACCCTGGCATTCCTTGCGTGCCTTGTCACATGCCTTATACGAGCCCACTACGATTTTGTTTTGTACTGTTTTATATGGAGTGCCCTCTGATCAACCTCCAGTTTACGGAGGAATTACGGTACTGTATATACTATGGGAATATATAAACGGTGTAAGGGTAACCATGGTAATCCCGCTTACGCTATTTTGATATTTTACTTTACTGATAGACACTATTGTATATAGCGTATCATACTATATAGTATTAGTTTGACGGATCCTTAGAGGATGGTGATCCCAAACATCCTCTAAGTTACTGATTGCATTTCATCGAACGTTTCATTTGAGTTGATTTACTTCCATGAGAATGTCAGTCCTGATCCGAGTTGTTTTGTTTTGCATTATTGCTCGGGTCAGATCGAGTATTCCAGTTTCGAGATTCATCTTTGGAGTTGGAGCTTATATTGGATTTTTGGCCAACCTATATCTACCTGTTGGTCAGTTGTTTTAGTCGTTCAGTTATTCCTGTCATTCTGTTTCAAACAGTTATCAATTATTTATTGTATTATATTTCCGCTGTATTATTTATGTAAACTCTGATGTAAAAATTTATTTAGTAGCTTCATGGACTACTATTGTATTTTAAATTTTCCGCTGTGAGATATTATATTGCTCTGTATCTGTGTCTGTGATATGTGATTCTGTGATTTATTCTATTTACCTCAGAAGCTAATGACAATCTGTTGTTTTGGACGATTCGAGTTGACATGTTTTGTCGATTCGGCACGGTCAAAATGGCTGGTCGTTACAATTAAAATGAACTAAAACTGGTCAAACGCATTTTCCTTTGCCACGCTCACATATTGATTCGAAAAATTATGAAATTTGGAATCTAGCAATAATTTGACATCGCGGACCCAACAAAAGTGGTTTCGTCGAAATCCGAGGTCGTTTGCAAAATTTCCATTTTTAAGGGCCTGAATTCCATAGCGACTATTCGGAATTTTCAACTGGACATATCTTTTGATTCCCGCTATGAAATTTCAATTTTTCGGATTCGTTGGAAAGATATTCTCAATTAGATCCTAATGTTTTTGGTTTCACTAAAATCCGGATTGTTTCGCACCCGGTACATTCAATTGAAGTTTGAAATCGAATTATCGAACTACCGCGCCATTTTCAATTCTATTTATAATTATATATAATTATTTATATTCCAACGACGACGTATATAATATATACGTTCTATTTATATTCAAAATAAATTTCTCGTCGACATTATTTAAAATAATTCATTTTAAATGTTCAAAATTCACTAAAATTGCCAAAATAAAAATTTTAAACTGGCTCGCATTTCCAGGTTGTTACAACTGACCTGGAATTTATTGTTTTAACCTAAACTCTGGGTACCCTTATTTTGACACGGGCAGCTAGTAGTTTTGGTTTTGCAGATTTATATTCACGGGATCCTGGTTTACAGCTGGAATGATATCCGGGAAGCTCTGTATCTGTATATCTCCTTCAGTTGTGCTTTGTATTATTTTCCGCTGCTATTTAAATGTAAATCTCTGATATTTTCTGTCTAATATTTATTCATACTCTGTATATTCTTGTAATCTGATGGAATTGTTGTAATAAGAAATGAAATATTCTTCTGTTTGTGTTCTGATTTGTCTTGTCCTCAAAGTAATTCGTTCTTTCTCTTCTCTTCGGAGACCGGGGAAGTTCGGGTCGCTTCATTTTCATAATGAATTGATAAACTAGATCAATTCAAATAAAATAAAAGTGATAACATAAAAAGTGACAAATCATATTTTCATAATGAATTGATAAACTAGATCAATTCAAATAAAAAGTGACACATCATATTTTCATAATGAATTGATAAACTAGATCAATTCAAATAAAAAGTGACAAATCATATTTTCATAATGAATTGATAAACTAGATCAATTCAAATAAAATAAAAGTGATAACATAAAAAGTGGCAAATCATATTTTCATAATGAATTGATAAACAAGATCAATTCAAATAAAAATTGACAAATCATATTTTCATAATGAATTGATAAACTAGATCAATTCAAATAAAAATTGACAAATCATATTTTCATAATGAATTGATAAACTAGATCAATTCAAATAAAAAGTGACAAATCATATTTTCATAACGAATTGATAAACTAGATCAATTCAAATAAAACAAAAGTGATAATATACTACTTGACTAGTGCATATGGATCTATAACTATCCATCACAAACACAGATCAACCATCATCAACCATGTCAGAACAAAATAGATCTGAATCGTAAACCATGTAATCATTACATAGCAAACAAATTAATTTAATTAATTAATTATTTTAAACAAAGAAATCTCACAGTCGTGTCACAAATTAGTCCAAAATTCAAACAGCCCAGAATTGTCCCGTTTCAGTCTAGGATTGTAGATCTTCATCGTACGATCACAACGCTTCTAAAATCATGTTATTATGAATCAGTACGAGAGAGTTATGCTTTATCTAAGTTAATAACATTAAATAAAATTAATTAATTAATTAACTTAATGGATTTACACATTCTTCCTCAACCAAAAAGGTCGGCCGCGTGTTATAGCTTCTCTTCGATCCGAGGTCAACAAATTGCGATCAAACTGGAAGGAGTTGGCATGATCCGACTTCACTGCGGTGTAGATCAGGGAAAGGCGCACCAGGGGGCCGCAATGGTGAAGCTCGGTTGAGCCTAGGGGGAGGCCGACGGGTGGCTTAGACGTGGGTTTGGGGCAGGAATTCTCGGAGTTCGGGTCACTAGAGACTGATCAAGTCGTATAGAATCGAAGAGGAGGAAGAGAGCTTCGATAAAGTATGTAGAGTGAGGTTTAATTCGGGAGCAAGAAGGAGATTTTGGTGGAAGAAGAAGGGAGCATTTCGGCCATGGGATGAATGAGGCGGCGGCCGCACGTTTGGATTAGGGTTTAGAAATGAATTTCCACTATTATTTATAATATAATATTTAATGTTTATTTTGCAAATAAATCCATAAGTTTCAAACTAAACCAATTTCATTCCAACTGAAGTCAACCGTACTCAATAGCCCCTGTTACGGATCCAGCGCGCTAGGTCCTGTCAGCCCAAACGGTTGTCTGTGGCCTGAATTATTTAAATTAATATTTAAATCCTTTATTAAATTAATTCTACCATATAATTAAATTCACCGGGGCCACATACGAACTCAGAAAATTCCAGAAAAAATATATTTGGCTTTGTTATGATGATACGGTCCTAACAAAATTAATTTCGTTGAATTCTGAGACCATTTGAAAAATGACTATTTTCCAGTCGATTAAATTTGACAGAAATGAACAAAACACATTTTCCTTTGCCACGCTCACATACTAATTTATAAAATTCTGAAAATTGTAACCTAGCATTAATTTGACATTCCGGTTCCAACAAAAGTGGTTTCGTCGAAAACAGAGGTCGTTTGAAAATTGACTATTTTCAATGGCTTTAATATTATTTAAAAATAGAATTTTTTAATTCTGCCACATTTTCTAACCAACTTATTTAAAAATAAAAATAAAAATTGGTTCGGATTTTCTGGGTTGTTACACATCATTAATAGCAACTAATCGAATATGTGATGAACTGCAATGTAAAACCATAATACATTTCCAAATCATTTCGAAATCATCGGGTTTTAGCCCTCGAAATCCTTTCTGTTTTATAAAACATTTTTATAAAACATTCCTTGTCCAAAATCGGGAATACATTCTTTTCACTTAAGAAAAATATCATTTCACAATCATTCATTACATTTGAATTGAACATAACAACATCGCTACACATCCCATAGTCAAATCGTGAAGTGTTTCATAAGATGTTAGCCTACCAGTATTTCTACCCAACCCAATGCTAAATGTAAAAGCATATCTTGCTCATAAACTGGTCGAGCACAATCCAAACTATCAATCAATCCAATTTGACATTAAATATAAGGTTTTGAATAGAGATAGTATCAACTTATATTCAACATCAAATCCTGAAACCAACAGATATCATATCGGGAATAACGATATCGATATCTTCCAAATTCCCATCACAATATCCGTATAATCACGGAATCCAATATCGAAATATTCTGAAGATTATTTTCATTCCAAACCATTCCAATTTATTCGTTGGAAAATTATGGTTATTTAAAACCATTTCTCAATCAATTTATTTATTTAAAAATAATCGGATTATAATTCGAGTTAATATCTAGTTCATTTCAATAAAAATAAATTTTTATCTTTTAAAATATGGAATTTTTCATCCTAATTCTTTTCAAATCATTTCTTTTGATTTTACACAAATTATTAATATTTTTAATAATTTTATCAAGGCCCGTACAGTTGATTTCCATAAACGGTCATCAAACTGCACTTACAGCGAACTTTTCCAAATTTGATTTGGACATAATTCTAATTCCAATTGTTATATTTCTAATTTCCTGTATTCGTTAGAAATCTCTTTTCGATACGAACCCAACAGTTCTGGTTTTAGGAGAATCCGACGGTCGGTTCTCCCGTAATGTTCGTTAGAAGTCGATGGTCGAATTCACGAACTGCCGCAGCGCGGCGTGTTCTATTCAGGCCATTATATTATATATATAATATATGTAATATATATTTTGCCGATTTCCATTTAAAACGTATTTTATAAATCATTTGAAAATGATTTCAATTTCTATTCTGGCTCAAGTTCTTCAACTTTTCAGTTTCTAAGAACTTTCTAATTTTTCAAAAATTTGGCTAACACCCTAAATTTTCGAATTTTTTTGCCATAACCTCCCCTGCACGGGAGCATTGGGAAAATCCCGAAATCGCCATACAGGCCTCTCCAATCCAAAAAGAAAAAGAAACAACCAAGCGGCTAACCAATCGGCTCATAAAATCATCATACCCCAAACAAAACAGTAAATATGTACCTATTTGTCGGGCATACAATTTTATTCCTCTTCTCTAGCCTCCTTGCTATTGTATGTTCAATATATCGTATATGTATATTTTCATACAACGCGCATATATACATTTTCATATGACGCTTTCATATATCCATTCAACGCGTATATAATTTCACACAACGCATATAAGCCAAACATAATATTATTAACGGACTAATAATATTTCTATTGCATGACAATTATATATATTCCATATATACGCTAAAAATGATATTTTTTGCGAACTAGTATTTATTTCAAGGTATGACTATTTTATATACTCATATATGTGTTAAAAATGTTATTTTTAACAAACTAGAATCCATTTCAACGTATGATATTTTTATTACTTCACATACATGATAAAAATAACATTTTTATCGTTCACAGAATTTATTTCAAACATGAATATTTCATATACTTCATACATACAATAAAAATGTTATTTTTATTGTTCAAACAATTTATTCAACATATGAATGTTTCATTTACTTCATATATACGATAAAATGTGAATTTTATCGTTTAAACAATTTATTCAACATATGAATGTTTCATTTACTTCATATATATGATAAAATGTGAATTTTATCATTCAAACAATTTATTCAACATACGAATATTTTATTCACTTCATATATACGATAAAAAATGAATTTTATCGTTCAAACAATTTGTTCAACATATGAATGTTTTATTTACTTCATATACACAATCACAATCAATTTGCACAACACAATCAAACATACAAGTCGTCCATGGTCTGTGGACGACGGGGAACAGTTCATATATGCAGTTATGAAATAAATAACTGTATAAGAAATTACAATGAGGAGTTCTCACCATTAGGTTCCACTCCACCGTGCTTTGATTGCCGATTTATGTAGCATATGTAATGACCCGGGATTTTGACGACTTTGGTTATCGACATAAACACGATGACGACTAAACAAACATCGAAAAATACCGGTCATTAATGAAAGAAATTAGAGGATGAGGAAAGATAAGATAGAAATTTAGAATAGAAGAAGAAGAAGAACACAACATCAGAGTAACACGAATCTCACAGCGGAACGAATAAATATATTTCATAACATAACTTTGAAATACATATCTATACTTGAATATACATATCATTATCAAAGTACAACACTTACAACACAGCAGAAATAACTATAGCTATATAATCCTGAAGCCTCCTGCTCCAAGCTCTTCCAGTATATCTGTAAATCCCGACTACTTGACTGCCCGTACAAATTTAGGCACCCAAGAGTTTAGGGAAACAAACAAATAAACTCCGGGTCAGTCATGGGACTGGTATGAGTAAATCAGTTTAAAACAGCTCAAGCAGGTAATCGATATCTCATAAGACCACGCCGTATAACGGAACGGTTTTTTCCTTTATGAGAATCCAAATATCTTTATATCAAAAACCTTTTGATATTATAATAATGTCTATCAATACAATATAATAATCATCTAGCAGAAACGCTTTCATCTCACGTTCTACATATATAGTATACAATCAAAACCGCAAGCACGTATTGGGTAATGGATTTCCAACTATGACAAGGTATGGAACCACCTTTCGCTAGTGTACCTCTAGAGAGGAATACACTGGATTCAACAAGAACATCTTGCAACCCGGCCACACATGACCGACCACTCATTTCGCTTGAGTGTATTGAATGTATATCACCAACGGTTGGGATCAGCAACCGTTTCCCGAATGGGACAGCATCAACAATAGATTTTTAGAAGTAAATGAAACTCTGGATCAGGTGATTATACACCCTACTTCGGAGCGACCGACTTAGCCATGCTGCCTGCCCGATTTCTGTCATTTACCGGATTGATGAGGCTAGAAGTTACGCTTTATCATCACACCAGATTCACTTCGAATGCCACATCGTTAAATCCATCAAATCACCGATTGAAGTCCTCAACCATACATTATGTGTTAGCTAAAAGAAGTTTCCTTCTCCGCTTTCACTCTTGGTATGGTTAGAGAAATCAATATACGTGATCGTCTGTAAATACTCTGTCAGACATCCCTCCATACAAGTCATCCAGGAACAGGATGAACCGAAGGTACTATTCAGTATATCCATCTTAGATAATGTTATCTAAGACTTATACAATAGCCCTTGCACTTTACTCCGTCTTCAATTATCTTTGGCATATATGATTCACAACGCTTATGCCAATACAGAGTGGTTCTTTGGATAATAATCCAACCGGTCTCTCCATATTAACAACGTTAAAATGGTCAAAACTTCGATAGTCTGTGATTTAACTATCAAAGAAAAACACGTGTGCAAACAACGATATTATTTCCAAGTGGAAATTATATGAATCAATCATCAAACATATATATATATATTCCTTATTTTCCCTTTTTAGATAATATACGTTATTAACACTGGAAAACATTTCCATTTCTTGTTTTCTATATTAGAAAACATTTTTGATTCTTGTTTGGAAAACATTTCCAAAACTCCAACGTTTGGATTAAACAGATGTTTAGATAAAACATCGCTATGCCAACTCAACCATTTCTCTTATTAACTAAATTCCTTTAACCCACCTTCACTATCGAACCTTAGCCATTCCTTAGTTAAAAATGAAGTCAATCAAGTTGGGGTAGAACTACCTCTCAGACCTTGACTGAACAACGTTTCTAACCTTGAAATAGACAAAGTTCACCTTATATTTCTTTAACAACTTCCTTACTTAACCTTTCTTTCGAGTAACTATATTCGATTAACTCTTTTCAATTAACTCTATTCGATTAATTTTTTTGGATTAACTCTATTCACTTAACTCCTGTCAAATAAACTATATTCGATAACTCCTCTAACTCTATTCGAATAAACTATATTCGATTTACTAAATTGATTCTATTTGAATAAACTATATTCGATTAACTCCTTTTCGAATAAACTATTCATTTATAAAGATTTACTTTTAGTAACGGTTCTTCACTTTACAAATGATTTCCTTTTTAGTAACGTTTTCCTTTTTATAACGGTTTCCTTTTTATAACATCTTATTCAGTTATAAACAAATTTCCTTTTTATAACTATATTTATTTTCTAAATATTTCCTATCAATTCTATTTGTAAATGATTTACAAATATTTCCTTTTCTATTATTCTATTTGCAAATGGTTTGCAAATATTTCCTTTTCAAACCTATTCTTTGATTTTATAATTTTCCTTTTCTAAATATCTCCTATTTATAAATATTCCAATTTATAAATATTTCTTATTTATGAATATTCCATTTATAAATATTTTATTTTCAATTATCACTTTGAAAATATTCCCTTATCAACATTTCGGTACGTTATGGTATTCAACATATCAAATCACGATGATCAATATCGTCCAAACACATATAATCGACAACAGATTATATATCACATCATATGTCACAATATATGAATCACAGTAAAATAAATGTTGAGGAACCCAGTTGGGTTCCTCCAACCTGTTTCCCTGCATCCACAGATGTTAAACAATATAGATAACACCATTTTCAATTCCATATGATATATTCTGTTAAAAAGAATCAATATAGAAATTCAACTAACTGACTAGCAGTTCAATCAAACAATCAACACACAGTCAATCAACCAATATTTAACAGTTCAAAAATACAGTATGAAATTATAAACTGTTCAGAGTTAGTGAGATTTACTCACATTGGCAGTTCATCGTTAAAGAACGATAAACTGTTTGTTTGATTTGAATCAAACAATTTATTTTTCCATAAATTCAAACGAGCTTTGATTCGCTTCCCGTCAGTTCCATGTTGTAGTCGACGTCCATATGAACCTGTCGCACCCGACCATTCTAAATTCAGATATATTATGTTCAAGATGTAACATTAACAAGATTGAATATATTAATTGATTATACTTGCGTTTTATTTTAATTTAAGTTCATGGGCCTCACCATGTATTAACCGAGCCCAACTCATACTAGATCCGTTATTAACACTTGTCTTCTCCGAATAAATTCAGCTGCTCCATAATATTCTAAAATCATCAACTACCCAAACTCACACTTTCTTCCATCATTTTGTACATATCCCGCAACTTTGAAGCTCACAATGACCTTGCTGCCATTCACGCCTCCTTCTTTATCAACTGCTCCTCTCCTTTCACCTTACAATTCGACTACCATCACCAAACAATACATACGAGCAAACAAAATAACTCAAGTAAAAGGAAACGATCTGCTACTCACCACTTTCGAAACCTCCACAAGCCACTATCACATAACTCGAGTCTCCTTCACATATACACAAACAGCGAAACTCCTACCAACCCGCTCCCGTTCATCAGAGGTCACTAGTCTCTTACCGTACCGACCACTCTTGCCTTAACTTCAAAACCCGACTGACCTCGCCAAGTCTGGTAGCCTGTAGTTCACCTGCGAGCTCCAGCTAACCCAAAACCAGAAACTCCATCTTCTACCAATTTCACCTTCTCGAATGCATCACACAGCAAATGTCCGTCGACATCAGGTCATTCCCTCACTCGTTTTCTCAATAGAAAGCAAATCCGACTACACCATCGCTCAGCTCTACCCTTGCTCTCTCATCTCACACCAAACACAACCACTTCGAACTTATAAAAAACCCCCGCATCGACCCCATGACAGGAACCATCGCAACCTTCTACTTATGTCGAATCAAACCCCAAGCCCACCTATAAACTCGCTATGATCCCCTGAGCAACTCGCAGTCATTGAGTCTTCTCCCAACACTTCAGCATACAACCTCCGTTCACCCCCACGAACTCCCGAATAAGCATCGAACATCATAAACTGACAGCACAATGAAGAGGAAGATGTAAAGAATCCAAAATTACATGATTCAGGATTTATAGATTTTCGAATGATTTTATTTAGATTTTTCTTGCATCCGATTTTCCTGTGAGGAGAATAGGAGTGACGGCGGAAACATTTGACCAAAGGGATTAAAGGAATTAGGGTTTTAAGTGAAGGTTGGGGTATTTATAGGCCGAAAGTGGCATATTCTTGGTATATTCGCTTTTTGTTAATTCGTTATTTCCTTCTAAAAATTCGTGTGATCACACATGATACTCAAAAATCACCAAACTGGACATACTGCTAGAGTTCGACATTACGGTCCCAACGAAACTGGTTTCGTCAAATTCCGACTCCGTTTGCTCACACAACGTATTTTTAACCATCAAAATACTAACTGTTTCTCACTCTAAAAATCCGTACGACCACACAGTGACTTTAAAAATCACGAAACTGGGAATCTAACAATAATTTGACATTACGAATCCAACAAAATTGGTTTCGTCAAATTCTGAGGTCATTTGCAAAACTGGCTATTTTTAAAGCTCTGGATGACCCATTTAAATATATAAATACAATTAAATTAAATATTAATTAATTTAATATTATCATATATATTCACAATGGAATACCATACAGCTCTAGAATATTCCTATATGAATTTCTAACTTGATATTCACTTCTGGGTCAACCCGATATTCGATTTATATTGAAATTCCTTTTTAAAATACAAATAATTCCTTTATAAATTATAAAGGAATTCCACAGCGACTTTTCTAAAATTTGATTTGGACATATCTCAAAATCTACATGACGAAATCCCGATTTTTCTCTTCTACTAGAAAGATATACTCCACCAGCTCCACCCGTTTCTTGTTTCACAGAAATCCGGCTTAAAACGAATCCCGTACATTCAGTTGAAGTTCGAATCGCCAATTTACGAACTCCAGCGCCATTTCGAGCTCGATTTTAATTATAATATAATTATACGTTCAAACTGTCATTCAAATAGTATATTCGTTATTCTAATTCAATTCTAAACTGAATTAAATATCACAGATGATCCAGTTCACACCATATCTCCATTTCAGCTAATTCTGATTATTTCAGAATTAAATATATTATTTAATTTAGTATTTTAATTAAATATTCACCATTATTAAATTCCACGACCATTAGATTCTCTAAACCACCATTTCAATAATTAAATAAATTAATTATAATACCTCTGCCAATGCGGGTCATTACAGCATACCTACGTTAAAAATTATATTTTTAGCCAATCAATAATTATTTCTTTGTATGATTATTTTATAAATAACATACATAGGCTAAAAATTATATTTTTACCCTTCTAAAAATAATTTCATATTTTTATAACAATGCTACATAGATAAAAATCACATTTTTATACCGCTACCATATAGATAAAAATCGAATCTTTCTATCGCTAATGAATATATAAAAAATCACATTTTTACATTGCCATTCAAACGATAAAAATCGTATTTTTATTTACCTTTCATACATATAAAAATCCTATTTTTATTATCTCCATAACATAAAAATCATATTTTTACATCGCTACTTCATTATAAAAAATATATTTTTATATCGTTGCTTCTATGGAAAAGATTATATTTTTATATCACTACATGTATATAAAAGATTATATTTTTCACATCGCTAAAAAATAGATTTTTACATTGCTAAAAATTATATTTTTACATCGCTTTCTAGATAATGAAAATTATATTTTCATTTCCAACCTAATAAATAAAAGTCGTATTTTTATCACGCTTTCATATATATATATATATATATATATATATATCTCATTTTTATTACGCTGCATATATAATAAAGATTATATTTTTACAACGAATTCATATAGATAAAGATTATATTTTTACAACGACTTCATATAGATAAAGATTATATTTTTATATAAGGAAAAATCCTATCTTTACATAAGGAAAAATCCTATCTTTACATAAAGAAAAATCCTATCTTCACATAAGGAAAAATCCTATCTTTTTATTCATAAATTTCTAGTCTTTGTATTCATAAAAAAAATCAAATCTTTTTCATTTTAAAAATCATATCTTTTTCATGACTTAAAAAATCAAAGCTTTCATTAACCAAAAATTATATTTTTCATAATGCTATTTATATAAAAATCTGATTTTTTTTAAGCATGCTATAAAAAAACTGATTTTTAAACTAAGTATTCCTATCAAATTAAGTTAGCAAAATAAAAAAACTCACTTTTTTCTTGTAAAAATCGAGTCTTTGTTGAAGGAGGGGGTTCGCTGTCCGTGCTGAAGTGGCGCAGTCGATCGTAGGGGCGGGGGTCTTCAAGGTGGCCGGCTTCGGGTTGAAGGTGGCGGCTTAAGTGGATTAAGGGATTGGGTTCAATTTGGGTGAAGTGAGAGGGAGGAGAGAGGCGCGAGGGGGAGGGGTTGCGGTGGCGCTCCGCCTAGGGGCCGGCGGTGGGGCTGTCGCGCGAGGGCACGATGGCGTCTCTTTTTTTTTGATCTATCGGGTTTGACTTTTGATAAGAGGGAGAAAGAGAGTATAAGGGGGAAGAGAGGTTTATTATTAATTTATTGTTTATTTAAAATTTTAAATTCCATATAGCAACTTTTTATTTCAAACTCTAAATCGAACCCACTGACTGTCATCCATAGCATATTACCCCCATTCTGAGCACAATGGGATATGTTTCGTAAGCCAATTCAGTTGTTACGATCAGTTTCCATCAAATTAAAATATAAATCAACGTATATTGAATTTGAACCCACATTTCAAATTACCGGGGCCACATATTAACTCTAAAAATTCCCCAAAAAATATATTTCTAGCTTCGTATTGACGATACGGTTCTAACAAAATTAATTTCATCAATTACTGAGATCGTTTGAAAAATGGCCATTTTCTAGTCAATCCAAATTGATTGAAACTGTCATAACATGTTTTACTTTGCCACGCTCACATATTGATTTCAAAAATTACGAATTTTTGAATCTAGCAATAACTTGACATCCCGGATCCAACAAAAGTGGTTTCATCGAAAACCGAGGCCGTTTGCAAAATTTCCATTTTTAAGGGCCGAAATTCCATAGCGACTGTTCTGAATTTTCAACTGGGCATAACTTTTATCCCCGCTATGAAATTTCAATTTTTCGGATTTTTTGGAAAGATATTTTCAAATAGATTCTAATATTTTTGGTTTCGCTAAAATCCGGTTTATTTTGAACCCTGTACATTCATTTGAAATTTGAAATCGAATTTTCGAACTATCGCGTCATTTCCGATTCCTTTTATAATTAAAAAATAAATATTTATATTCTAACGTCGATTCAAATAAATATATACATTCTAATTCTATTCAAAATAAATTTCTCGTCATTATTATTTAAAATAAATCATTTTAAATATTCAAAATTCATCAAAATTGCCAAAATAAAAATTTTAAGTTGGTTCGGATTTTCCGGGTTGTTACAGTCTCCTCCACTTAAAATCTTTTCGTCCTAAAAAAGGAACAGAGCTGAAAGTTGTTTTACAAACCAATTCAACTTTCATTCTTTCCATTATGGCTTAAGTTCTAGGGCATTACTAACCCCATCTCTAATGAGTCAATCATTCTAGAATGCTACTGATTCTATCTCTAATGAGGATTCTTCTGTAGGATATTACTAATCCTACCTCTGATTAGTCTTTTATTATGTTCTAAATAGTTGCACCCTAAAGATTTGAGTTAACCAAAGCTCTTATACCAGCTGTAACGATAAGGATTTCGCTTGGGCCTAATCGATCGCTAAACCGACCAAGACCGTTCGAATCCCGTATACACTAACTCTGGGCATACAACACATTAGAACAAATAACGGAAGACTTATATAAACATCATCATAATGTTACATTAGAGTACAGAATATATCAGAGAATATCAAAATATAATACAGCGGAAGATTAATTTACATCAAATGTAATACAATTCACAACGGAAAATAAATAAAATAACACAGCGGAAGACTATCAATGCTCTGGACACAGCTTTAAGCTTCAATCCAGAATCCTGCTCATATATCTGCAACATAAACTACTCAATTGCCCGTGTGGAAAATAGGGGCACCCAAGTTTGCAAGGGAAAAGAAAACTACAGGATAGTCATGGGACTGGTGTGAGAAACTCTAAACAGTTATAAACTTATGATAAGGTAAATCATAGGACCACGCCGCTAATGTGGAACGGGTTTACCCCCATAAATGCCAGTATAAACAACAATCAGTACAGATATATGGATCTACTATGCATTAATCAACATGCAATATCCCAATCTAGCCGTTTAGATTAATCACCACACTTAGATTTGCCAAATCCAATTCAATTTACAGAAATTATTCCTTTCGACTTTATTTACCGAATTCCATTTCAAATCATTTGAAATACATATCTAACTTTCTATAACAACATAGATTTCACTTCTGGATCTCAAATCAAATCATTTGGAAATGTGAATTCCAAAACATAACAATGCATACAAACAAGTATGCAACCAAATATCGGGCTCCCTGTAACGACCCATATTTTTGACCGTTCAAATCGACAATAAACCACACATGTCGACCCGAACAGATCGCAAATGCAGGAAGTTATTGAGAAAAAAGAAAAGAAAGAAAGAAGAGAAAACAAATCACAGAACCTCACAGCGGAAGGACAACATATAATAAACAGATAGTAGTTTAAATAATTGAAATGTCTACATTGATTTTTAACACTCAATGATCATCAGAGTTACATATACATAAAGATGTACATAATAAGCAGCGGAAATAAATGCAGCGGATATACATACTTAATTGATAATAGATATACCAAATCTTCGTCTTCGATCTCCAAGCACAGTCATCTTCAAATACTGCAACGTCTGCTGACCTGAGCGTATTGCATAAAAAGAAAACACAACAAACACTCGGATCAGCACTAAATCATCTCATATTAGTCAAATCGAAATACGAAATAACATCAGTGTCATGGGTACAGTAACTCAAGAGTTGTTTACGGGATTTTCCATCTCTCAAGGATCCGTTTAACTAATACATACATAATATAGTACGCTATTATGATAGTGTCTATCCAGTAAAGTATAAATACTGAAAATAGCATAAGCGGGATTACCATATTACCCTTACGCCGTTTATAGGCATCAACAGTCTATACAGTACCGTAAATTCACCGTACTGGTGTTATCAGAGAGCACTCCATAGAAGGCAATGCTAAATCAAAATCGTATGGGTTCGATATGGATATATATGACAAGGCACTCGAGGTAATGCCCAGGGTAGGATTCTACCAATTGCACTCCCAGACTGGTGGTAACGCATAGCAGCCACTACCGCCCACCTCGGAACACACTCCCAAAGTCATAAATGGGCCCAAATCATCATCATCACAGTCATATAAATAGCATTGAAGAAGTGTGTCCGATTAAAGGCGCTAACCTCAATTAGTCACGGTATAGCTCCTGTTTTAGTCATTTCAATTCCGACCCGAAGGTCAGGGCTATTTCGTAGTCGTTCATCTTCTTCGATTCAATAATCGCCACCAAGTCATCATACTCGTTCTGGATACGTCATAACGTTCACAGTTGTCAAAGTGGTATCGACACTGACAGAGAGTATGTCTTAAGCCGACTCCGGTCTCTTTAACAACCAACGCTTACATTTTCCACATCGGTTGGTTCTTTTATCTTTCTCAAAGGTTCGTTTCATATCAAAATATCATATTCTGTTTCGAACCAAATTTATATTCGATAGAATATAATTCCATATCAAAGTATCTCAATCATTCCAAAACCGATTATATTCCAAACTAGAATATATTTACCTGTCTTTATATCATACTCGTATAATATTTCAAATCGGTCTATATTCACATAGAATATACTTCATCTCAAAGGATTTCAGTTATTTCAAACGATTTACATTCGAAATCCCATCATATTCAAATAGAATATATATTTCCATATCTGTTTATTTAAATCTTTGGAAATTCCCTTTTACATTCAAGTAACATAAAATCTACCTTTCCATATAAATTGATGAAAATCAATTCATATCCAAATAGAATATAATTTTTCTCAACTCCATTTGAACTAACGGTTTAAACCCAAACACTTTCCATTCGGAAGAAGAATAAAATTTATAAAATAAAAATTTTGAAATTAAATTCTTTAATATAAAACCTTATATAAAATTTACTTATATAGAACTATTAGAGTATACTAAGGTAATTTGAATCACTATATATATACATACATAAAATAAAGGCTTTACTAAATAATTTTTTGAATAATAATAATGTATAAGAAAAACTTCATTTATAACAAATAAACATATAGTTTATAAATAAAATAAGATAGAATAAAATAAAATAGCACAAAATAAAATAAAATTTTAAACCTTAAATTGTTTCTCCTTCCGAATTTCAACACTTGAACCAAAATCCCAGTCTCAAATGGAGTAACACCATTTCAATATCTTAATACAAACCCATTCAACCCATTTCCATTTCGAGGATTCAAACCATATTCGTATTCAGTTTAGAATAACTCCAAATATTCTCGATTTCTTTTATTCCAAAATTTAAATTCAAAGAGGATTTATTTAATTTGAGCCCGCAAATTATTGGACTAAATCCAAAAATCACATTTAAATCCAAATTTCAACTTCCAAATTAGTTTGGGAAATTTCTTAACCATTTCAAATAACATCAAGAATTCAAATCTTAAAGGAAAAAAAAATTATTGAAAAATCGATACATTTCTCTTAAAAGAAATTTTCCATCAATTTGAATTCCAATAGTTTAAAATCATTGACCAACCGATGTCCATATATAATTTTCTATCCTATGGCCAAGTGATTTTAAAATTTAAATTTCTCGATATTCAGGGATGGATCTATCATTTCAATCCAAATCATGGGCACAGAGATTTATCATTTCACTCTGTGTTCTTAATTTATTTTATCGATAAATCCCGGGTTCATTAGATGCCCGTAACATCAAGGGTAAATGGAATTTATCGTCAAAATCAACATGCATTATAGTATACTGAATAAAGAGCATTAAAAATGTCACTATAAATTCAGTAATAAATTTCAACCAACATCCATCACAACAATTTCATTCAACTGATCAGCATTAAACTGTTTCAGGATTTGACAAGGGTTCGAATTCAGCTAGAGATTTAAATTAAATTAAATAACAAATCATTTACTTAGATTGCATGTTCACACACTTGCATGTTAATTTAATTCAATAAATATGGGAATAATTCAGTATTTCATGAGCGAAGAATCACTCACCTTTGCACTGTGGTTGATCGAACGTCCAATTTAAAGGCCAAAATTTCACAGTCTCGAAACGCAGCCAGGTTAGTGTCAAAACGTCCGCAACTCCGCCACGATCCCAACGCAACAAACCGCGTCCAAATCCGAGTCAAAACGAGAAAGTTACGAGCATTTTACTATCTGGAATTTAAAAATATATAAATAAATAAAATAATATTCCCACCCAATCAGATCTGGACACGTCAGCCTTCTGGAATCCATCTTCCTGCTCCTCTTCCAGTACACGACGCGGAAAATGAACCCAACGAGCCCCTACTTTGACCGACCACCGCGTCCATCTCCGGTCGAATTAGACCCTGCGACCACCGCCATCGGAACGCTCTTCGAAAACCGCGCCTGCCTGGACCGGAGTCATCATCTCCGACGAACCCTACCGCCGCCGCCGTACCGATAACCGAAAACGATTTTAAACCCTAAAACCCAAATTCCCGATGACCCCTGAGCTTATAAATCGAACAGCCACAACCATCGTACTCGTATCGACGGTCTCTTCAAAACCCACAACTTGATTTCTGCAATTTGGATCAAAATCGAAAAATCCCAATTTTGAAACCCTAACTCGAAAATCCGAACCTTTGACTGCAAATTCTGGTTACCCTGTTCACTGCATGTCGAAACTGATGGTACCAGCGAGTTCGTATCGTCAAGACATTCAAATTGACATATAATATGATAGGATTTGGAGAAATTTATTTTTGGAGCTTGTATTTTGTGGATCTAGGGTTTTGAAATTATTTCTCAGCCATTAACGATGAAAATTGATGGAGGAAGTATACGTTTAGTTTTAAATGGGATGAAAGGTGAAGGAGGGATTTTATTTGCATACTTTAGAAGGCCCAAATATGAGAAACCATAATTATTTGATTACACTGATCTCTTTCTCACTTTCTCTCGTACGCTCAAACGACAAGTCCGAAAATTCTAAATTTTGGAATCCTGCAATAATTCACCGTTCCGGATCCAATGGCGCCAGTTTCGTCGAATTCCGAGACAGTTACAAAAATGGTCAAAATCTACAGTTAATTAATTAATAAAATATTAAATTTCTCAATTAACTGTTTAAATTCAATTTAGATATTAATAAAAATTCCATTCACATCAAATTCCTACTTAAATAAATTTTATAAATAGATTTCACCTATTTTAAGTCCTTGAATTCAATTATTTCAAATTTTAAATAAAATTCCAAGTTTAACCTAAACAACTTTAAAATTTCACTACTTATAACATAAATTTTCATTTTGACTCAAATACTTGAGATACATCAATTTAAATATTAAATTTCAAGTTATGACATTTTTTTTTTGAAATAACCAAATTTTGACACATATTTTTTTCTCAAATTTTAAACAAATTATTATTATTAAATCAACCAAATTTGATTTTTCCCAATATGATTCCATTTTATTTATTTTAAATTGAAATTCAAATATACTGCAAATATGGGATGTTACATTCTCCCCCACTTAAAAATCTTTTCGTCCTCGAAAAGAGAATGAAACGATATGAAGCACATATCTATTTCAATTCAAATCAATAATTATAAAATAAGTTATATAATTGTAAAACTAATGAATTTTATAACTCCCGAAATCACGGAAAATTTCGGCAGCATCTCCCTTGTATGGAGGGCCCCGGGAAAATCCCGATACATATATCAACCTAAAATATACATCTCATCATCGATGAGGCATACCTGTATAAGGGGAAAACACAAAAACCCATATAAACCCAAACACGTACCTCTTTTTAGCGTTTATTTTGCGGTTTTCTTACCTTATCACCTTAATACTTAGCGCAAGCGAGCTCCAACGCATAACCCCTTTCTTGCACCTACTAAACACTCAAACATGCATTAGAATTAAGCACACAACAGTACATAGCAATGGCATATAATCTATACAACATATATTCAAGCATATCAACTACAAAACAACTTATTAGCAACCGGCCAGCAAACAAATCGTCGATATTCACTTAATAAATGATGGAATTTGCTTAAGACACCCTAGGAACAAGTTGTATTATTTGTTTCCAGCTTTCCAAATTGTCCGGATTCGGATAATCCGTCCAAAAGTTATGACTGTTTTTAATAAAAGTGAACACTTCAGCCCGCACACTGAAAATGCAGATCTGAAATGTTTTACCCAGTTTTTAACCCCTTAAACATCAGATTTAGGCTTAACACTTTACGAAAAGTTTTAGTTTATGTCCTGGCCTTTCCGAAATGTACTCGCACGCTAAAATCCGACGCTCCGTTAGAGAGTTATGGTCAAAACAATATCGCTATTCAGTTCAAATTTTTATTTTCTGCACATACAACTACGACTAGTTCTTGGTCTTCAGCCTAATAAACATGAAAATTAGACATGTCTCTATGAACAAAAGTTTTATTTCTGTTTTCGAGGTTTCTAAAAAGTCTGGAGTTGTCGAATTCCGATCAGCCATTAAAAAGTTATGACTATTCTACTACAGCCTATCGAACAATTCAGATTTTCGCATGAACGTCGACTTATATAATTGGAGTTTCACACTTCCAGGAAAGAAAATTTGTGAATTCGTTATGACCTCACTTTATCATCACTACTTTACTCGAGAAATGGATTCGCATTGAATTTCTTACTCAATTTTCGAGTATTTCTATTCATTTCCCATTTTATTTTAAATGTCAATTTTAGTCAAACTCGAATTCATTTTACTTTTCCGAATTTTATTCGATTATATTAAAACATTGATTCATTGACCTTGGTCAAATTTTCTTTCATTCATTATTTTCTTATTCATTCACCCATATTATATTGAACTTCATTCCAATATATTTTTTTCACTTCTCATTTCGCTTTCAAGTATTACGTCTCGAAATAACTTGAATTCATTTAACGTTCTCAACCGACTCGATTTATTTAAATCACTTGACTTCATTATTGTGAATCAATATACCACATTTCGAGACTCATTCTTTCCTAAGTATTAAATTTTAAATCAATCCTTGTGTGGTTCCTTTAAGTTAACTTTTATCGAGTCAACTCGCTTGACTCGACTAACCTTTAGTTCGATTTCGTATTTCAATTTTCTTCGTTCGATTTTTAGTTAGCTTCGGTCTTATATCAATGGAGTTAGATTAGTTATGGTCTTTATATAACCATTCTATTTCATGTCGTTATTAATTTCATTTACTTACGTACTCATCAACATACATCCCAATTCGACTTATTTGAATTCCTTAAGTTGATTTCTTTAAGTAAATCCATTGACTCAACACAAGTTATATTTATATTTCATTTCTGTATCTCAAATAACGCTCGATTTCCTTAACTCAGATTTTATACTTAGTTCATAAACCTTTATCCCTTTTTTTCTCTTAAGTTAACTTGATTCCTCTACATGAATTAAGTTATATTTCACCGTTCCTACGCATATTCATTTTCGGCATATGGTCTTAACAAAGTTCTTTCCATTTTGGATCTTCTATCTCTTTATTTCATATGTACACTTACTCGACATTTGATTCTTCATTATAAATCCTCCGACCCTTCATGCCTTATTAATAACTTAAATCTCCTTATTCCTCCTCGAGCTAGAGTGATGAACATATGAATTACTTCAAATCTTGAGTTATCACTTTTATTCCATCATCAAATCTTCAACTTATTCTAGTTATTCTAGTTGAAATTTTTATTCCGCGGTCAATTCAATTTCTTTAACACTTATATCGACCAAACTGGTAATTTACTTAACTTCATTATCGTTCGCGTTTATGAGTTTCAAACGATGGTTTCTCTTCTCTTAGTACTTAAGTTCATTTCATAGCTTCAAATCAAAATCCTAATGAATCGAGTTACCTAAATACTTGAATCAACGTTATGAGTTTAAAATAAACTTAAACTTTAAATTCTGGGTTTATAAACTAAGTTTAGAATAATATAAACATACATCTTATACTATCCAAATTTAAATCCAAATTCTTAATTACCAAAGACCATAAGGACTTCGATTCCGGTTTAGTCTAGATCCAAATTTAAATACCATACTAATACCCCTATAAAAGAAATTTATACCATATGGAAATTCAATTCAAAATCCATTGTCAAACAAGTTATAATAACCATCGAGTGATCTCCCCACTTAAACTCTTCAGAATAAACATCGATAATGCGTGCACTCATTACCGACATCGTTTCTAAGATCCAAGAAGGGGTTATACCCACTTTGGAAAAAAAAAATCTTTAAAACCATTTCCTTTTCAATCATTCCTATAATATGATGTTGTTTAAAACTTTGGCAAAACTATTTCCAAAGATACCCAGGATCAAGTTTCAAGTTCATTTCTATTTCAATCACCAACCTTTTACGCCAAATTATACCTACAGGTATTCCATTTCAAATATATTTTATATACATTAAATTTTCCTTATTATATCTATTATCGAATCAACCGTAATAGGTATTAATTTAATATTACCGCCTACTAAAACGAATACATATATACTTGAACCAATAATATATTTGATATATTTAAAAATATAATCGAAAACCATATTATGTAAATCATTCTGTTCGATTATTTAGAAATTCCTATCGATTATATGGCGTCCCATATATCGACCAAAACCCATAAATATTCAACAGAACAAATCAACATAATGTAAACCAATTTATAACCAAATACAAGTACGCTCTCTCATATCACTCAAACTCATTCTAGGGCGTTTCTAACCCCATCTCTAATGAGTTAATTCCCAACAGAGCCAAGGTTATCGCTAACCATCGCTCTGATACCAAATGTAACGACCCATATTTTTGACCGTTCAAATCGACAATAAACCACACATGTCAACCCGAACAGATCGCAAATGCAGGAAGTTATTGAGAAAAAAGAAAAGAAAGAAAGAAGAGAAAACAAATCACAGAACCTCACAGCGGAAGGACAACATATAATAAACAGATAGTAGTTTAAATAATTGAAATGTCTACATTGATTTTTAACACTCAATGATCATCAGAGTTACATATACATAAAGATGTACATAATAAGCAGCGGAAATAAATGCAGCGGATATACATACTTAATTGATAATAGATATACCAAATCTTCGTCTTCGATCTCCAAGCACAGTCATCTTCAAATACTGCAACGTCTGCTGACCCGAGCGTATTGCATAAAAAGAAAACACAACAAACACTCGGATCAGCACTAAATCATCTCATATTAGTCAAATCAAAATACGAAATAACATCAGTGTCATGGGTACAGTAACTCAAGAGATGTTTACGGGATTTTCCATCTCTCAAGGATCCGTTTAACTAATACATACATAATATAGTACGCTATTATGATAGTGTCTATCCAGTAAAGTATAAATACTGAAAATAGCGTAAGCGGGATTACCATATTACCCTTACGCCGTTTATAGGCCTCAACAGTCTATACAGTACCGTAAATTCACCGTACTGGTGTTATCAGAGGGCACTCCATAGAAGGCAATGCTAAATCAAAATCGTATGGGTTCGATATGGATATATATGACAAGGCACTCGAGGTAATGCCCAGGGTAGGATTCTACCAATTGCACTCCCAGACTGGTGGTAACGCATAGCAGGCTAGCAGCCACTACCGCCCACCTCGGAACACACTCCCAAAGTCATAAATGGGCCCAAATCATCATCATCACAGTCATATAAATAGCATCGAAGAAGTGTGTCCGATCAAAGGCGCTAACCTCAATTAGTCACGGTATAGCTCCTGTTTTAGTCATTTCAATTCCGACCCGAAGGTCAGGGCTATTTCGTAGTCATTCATCTTCTTTGATTCAATAATCGCCTCTAAGTCATCATACTCGTTCTGGATACGTCATAACGTTCACAGTTGTCAAAGTGGTATCGACACTGACAGAGAGTATGCCTTATGCCGACTCCGGTCTCTTTAACAACCAACGCTTACATTTTCCACATCGGTTGGTTCTTTTATCTTTCTCAAAGGTTTGTTTCATATCAAAATATCATATTCTGTTTCGACCCAAATTTATATTCGATAGAATATAATTCCATATCAAAGTATCTCAATCATTCCAAAACCGATTATATTCCAAACTAGAATATATTTACATGTCTTTATATCATACTCGTATAATATTTCAAATCGGTCTATATTCACATAGAATATACTTCATCTCAAAGGATTTCAGTAATTTCAAAGGATTTACATTTGAAATCCCATCATATTCAAATAGAATATATATTTCCATATCTGTTTATTTAAATCTTTGGAAATTCCCTTTTACATTCAAGTAACATAAAATCTACCTTTCCATATAAATTGATGAAAATCAATTCATATCCAAATAGAATATAATTTTTCTCAACTCCATTTGAGCTAATGGTTTAAACCCAAACACTTTCCATTCGGAAGAAGAATAAAATTTTGAAATTAAATTCTTTAATATAAAACCTTATACAAAATTTACTTATATAGAACTATTAGAGTATACTAAGGTAATTTGAATCACTATATATATACATACATAAAATAAAGGCTTTACTAAATAATTTTTTGAATAATAATAATGTATAAGAAAAACTTCATTTATAACAAATAAATATATAGTTTATAAATAAAATAAGATAGAATAAAATAAAATAAAATAAAATAGCACAAAATAAAATAAAATTTTAAACCTTAAATTGTTTCTCCTTCCGAATTTCAACACTTGAACCAAAATCCTAGTCTCAAATGGAGTAACACCATTTCAATATCTTAATACAAACCCATTCAACCCATTTCCATTTCGAGGATTCAAACCATATTCGTATTCAGTTTAAAATAACTCCAAATATTCTCGATTTCTTTTATTCCAAAATTTAAATTCAAAGAGGATTTATTTAATTTGAGCCCGCAAATTATTGGACTAAATCCAAAAATCACATTTAAATCCAAATTTCAACTTCCAAATTAGTTTGGGAAATTTCTTAACCATTTCAAATAACATCAAGAATTCAAATCTTAAAGGAAAAAAAAATTATTGAAAAATCGATACATTTCTCTTAAAAGAAATTTTCCATCAATTTGAATTCCAATAGTTTAAAATCATTGACCAACCGATGTCCATATATAATTTTCTATCCTATGGCCAAGTGATTTTAAAATTTAAATTTCTCGATATTCAAGGATGGATCTATCATTTCAATCCAAATCATGGGCACAGAGATTTATCATTTCACTCTGTGTTCTTAATTTATTTTATCGATAAATCCCGGGTTCATTAGATGCCCGTAACATCAAGGGTAAATGGAATTTATCGTCAAAATCAACATGCATTATAGTATACTGAATAAAGAGCATTAAAAATGTCACTATAAATTCAGTAATAAATTTCAACCAACATCCATCACAACAATTTCATTCAACTGATCAGCATTAAACTGTTTCAGGATTTGACAAGGGTTCGAATTCAGCTAGAGATTTAAATTAAATTAAATAACAAATCATTTACTTAGATTGCATGATCACACACTTGCATGTTAATTTAATTCAATAAATATGGGAATAATTCAGTATTTCATGAGCGAAGAATCACTCACCTTTGCACTGTGGTTGATCGAACGTCCAATTTAAAGGCCAAAATTTCACAGTCTCGAAACGCAGCCAGGTTAGTGTCAAAACGTCTGCAACTCCGCCACGATCCCAACGCAACAAACCGCGTCTAAATCCGAGTCAAAACGAGAAAGTTATGAGCATTTTACTATCTGGAATTTAAATATATATAAATAAATAAAATAATATTCCCACCCAATCAGATATGGACACGTCAGCCTTCTGGAATCCATCTTCCTGCTCCTCTTCCAGTACACGACGCGGAAAATGAACCCAACGAGCCCCTACTTTGACCGACCACCGCGTCCATCTCCGGTCGAATTAGACCCTGCGACCACCGCCATCGGAACGCTCTTCGAAAACCACGCCTGCCTGGACCGGAGCCATCATCTCCGACGAACCCTACCGCCGCCGCCGTACCGATAACCGAAAACGATTTTAAACCCTAAAACCCAAATTCCCGATGACCCCTGAGCTTATAAATCGAACAGCCACCACCATCGTACTCGTATCGACGGTCTCTTCAAAACCCACAACTTGATTTCTGCAATTTGGATCAAAATCGAAAAATCCAAATTTTGAAACCCTAACTCGAAAATCCGAACCTTTGACTGCAAATTCTGGTTACCCTGTTCACTGCATGTCGAAACTGATGGTACCAGCGAGTTCGTATCGTCAAGACCTTCAAATTGACATATAATATGATAGGATTTGGAGAAATTTATTTTTGGAGCTTGTATTTTGTGGATCTAGGGTTTTGAAATTATTTCTCAGCCATTAACGATGAAATTTGATGGAGGAAGTATACGTTTAGTTTTAAATGGGCTGAAAGGTGAAGGAGGGATTTTATTTGCATACTTTAGAAGGCCCAAATATGAGAAACCATAATTATTTGATTACACTGATCTCTTTCTCACTTTCTCTCGTACGCTCAAACGACAAGTCCGAAAATTCTAAATTTTGGAATCCTGCAATAATTCACCATTCCGGATCCAATGGCGCCAGTTTCGTCGAATTCCGAGACAGTTACAAAAATGGTCAAATTCTACAGTTAATTAATTAATAAAATATTAAATTTCTCAATTAACTGTTTAAATTCAGTTTAGATATTAATAAAAATTCCATTCACATCAAATTCCTACTTAAATAGATTTTATAAATAGATTTCACCTATTTTAAGTCCTTGAATTCAATTATTTCAAATTTTAAATAAAATTCCAAATTTAACCTAAACAACTTTAAAATTTCACCACTTATAACATAAATTTTCATTTTGACTCAAATACTTGAGATACATCAATTTAAATATTAAATTTCAAGTTACGACATTTTTTTTTGAAATAACCAAATTTTGACACATATTTTTTTCTCAAATTTTAAACAAATTATTATTATTAAATCAACCAAATTTGATTTTTCCCAATATGATTCCATTTTATTTATTTTAAATTCAAATTCAAATATACTGCAAATATGGGATGTTACACTCCCCCTAGATAAGGCGAAGGGCACACACCTAAGCAACTCGATATATATATATGTGTGTGTGTGTGTGTGCACCTCCTACTATGGAGCAGGCTACACCGACGATGCACCTCCCACGCATGGAAGCATACACCGCCTATGTCACCCATACTTTTAGTCATCCGGGTTACTCAAATCTCTAGCCACATACCAAATCATTTCATATCCCGAAGTAGGGAAAATCATTTCACAACTTAATAACCACAAGTACTTTCAAAATATAGTACTTCGCATCAGCAATTCACACATATGATTAGTAATTATTAATCACATAACCTTTGAGCTCTTACGTCTCAAAGAAGGGTGTTAAGCAAGAGAATAAATTCTCCACCACCAAACAGATACATCAATAATAGCAACTAATCGAATATGTGATGAACTACAATGTAAAACCATAATACATTTCCAAATCATTTCGAAATCATCGGGTTTTAGCCCTCGAAATCCTTTCTGTTTTATAAACATTTTTATAAAAC
Organism: Allium sativum; assembly: GCA_030737875.1. Lineage (NCBI taxonomy): Eukaryota > Viridiplantae > Streptophyta > Magnoliopsida > Asparagales > Amaryllidaceae > Allium > Allium sativum. The sequence goes on from CM060909.1 coordinate 725,659,276, forward strand.
ATTCCCTGTCCAAAATCGGGAATACATTCTTTTCACTTAAGAAAAATATCATTTCACAATCATTCATTAAATTTGAAATGAACATAACAACATCGCTACACATCTCATAGTCAAATCGTGAAGTGTTTCACATGATGTTAGCCTACCAGTATTTCTACCCAACCCAATGCTAAATGTAAAAGAACATCTTGCTCATAAACTGGTCGAGCAAAATCCAAACAATCAATCAATCCAATTTGACATTAAATATAAGGTTTTTAATAGAGATAGTATCGACTTATATTCAACATCAAATCCTGAAACCAATAGATATCATATTGGGAATAACGATATCGATATCTTCCAAATTCCCATCACAATATCCGTATAATCACGGAATCCAATATCGAAATATTCCGAAGATTATTTCCATTCCAAACCATTCCAATTTATTCGTTGGAAAAATTCTGGTTATTTTAAACCATTTCTCAATCCAATTTATTTATTTAAAAATAATCGGATTATAATTCGAGTTAATAACTAGTTCATTTCGATAAAAATAAGTTTTTATCTTTTCAAATATAGAATTTTTCATCCCAATTCTTTTCAAATCATTTCTTTTGATTTTACACAAATTATTGATATTTTTAATAATTTTATCAAGGCCCGTACAGTTAATTTCCATAAACGGTCATCGAACTGCACTTACAGCGACCTTTTCCAAATTTGATTCGGACATAATTCCAAATCCAACCGTTAGATTTCTAATCTCTTGTATTCTTTAGAAAGCTCTTTTCGATACGAACCCAACGGTTCCAGTTTAAGAGAATCCGATGGTCGGATCTCCCATAATGTCCGTTCCAAGTAGATGGTCGAAATTTGCGAACTGCCGTAGCGTGCCGTGTTCTATTCTGGCCATTATATTATATATATAGTATATATTTCGTCGATTTCCATTTAAAACGTATTTTATAAATCGTTTGAAAACGATTTCAATTTCTATTCTGGCTCAAGTTCTTCAACTTTTCAGTTTCTAAGAACTTTCTATTTTTTCAAAAATTCGGCTAACACCCTAAATTTTCGAAAAATTTCGCCATCACCTCCCCTGCACGGGAGCACCGGGAAAATCCCGAATCGCCATACAAGCCTCTCCAATCCAAAAAGAAAAAGAAACATCTAAGCGGCTAGCCAATCGGCTCATAAAATCATCGTACCCCAAACAAAACAGTAAATATGTACCTATTTGTCGGGCATACAATTTTATTCCTCTTCTCTAGCCTCCTTGCTATGACCTGTTCAATATATCCTATATGTATATTTTCATATAATGCCCATATATACGTTTTCATATGACGCTTTTATATATTCATTCAATGCATATATAATTTCACACAACGCATATATAAGCCAAAAATAATATTATTAGCGAACTAATAATATTTCTATCGCATGACAAATTTATATATTCCATATATACGCTAAAAATCATAATTTTAGCGAAGTATTATTTATTTCAAGGTATGACTATTTTATATACTCATATTTGTCTTAAAAATGTTATTTTTAACAAACTAGAATCCATTTCAACGTATGACTATTTTTATTACTTCACATACATGATAAAAATGTTATTTTTATCGTTTACAGAATTTATTTCAAACATGAATATTTCATATACTTCATACGTACAATAAAAATGTTATTTTTATTGTTCAAACAATTTATTCAACATATGAATGTTTCATTTACTTTATATATACGATAAAATGTGAATTTTATCGTTCAAACAATTTATTCAACATATGAGTGTTTCATTTACTTCATATATACGATAAAATGTGAATTTTATCGTTCAAACAATTTATTCAACATATGAATATTTTATTTACTTCATATATACGATAAAAATGTGAGTTTTATCGTTCAAACAATTTGTTCAACATATGAATGTTTTATTTACTTCATATACACAATCACAATCAATTTGCACAACACAATCAAACAAACAAGTTGTCCATGGTCCGTGGACGATGGGGAACAGTTCATATATGCAGTTATGAAATAAATAACTGTATAAGAAATTACAGTGAGGAGTTCTCACCTTTGGGTTCCACTTCGCCGTGCTTTTATTGCCGATTTATGTAGCATACCTACGTTAAAAATTATATTTTTATCCAAACAATAACTATTTCTTTGTATGATTATTTTATATATAACATATATAGGCTAAAATTTATATTTTTACCCTTCTAAAAATAATTTCATTTTTTTATAACAACGCTACATAGATAAAAATCACATTTTTATACCGCTACTATATAAATAGAAATCGAATCTTTCTATCGCTAATGAATATATAAAAAACACATTTTTACATTGCCATTCAAACGATAAAAATCGTATTTTTATTTACCTTTCATACATATAAAAATCCCGTATTTATTATCTCTATAATATAAAAATCATATTTTTACATCGCTACTTCATTATAAAAATTATATTTTTATATCACTGCTTCTATGGAAAAGATTATATTTCTATATCATTATATGTGTATAAAAGATTATACTTTTCACATCGCTAAAAAATAGAATTTTACATCGCTAAAAATTAGATTTTTACATCGCTTTCTAGATAATGAAAATTATATTTTCATTTCCAATCTAATAAATAAAAATCGTATTTTTATCACGCTTTCATATATATATATATATATATATATATATAATCTCATTTTTATTACGCTGCATATATAATAAAGATTATATTTTTACAATGACTTCATATAGATAAAAATTATATTTTTACAACGACTTCATATAGATAAAGATTATATTTTTACAACGACTTCATATAGATAAAGATTATATTTTTATATAAACCAAAAATTATATTTTTCATAATGCTATTTATATATAAAAAAAGGTTTTTTTAAGTATGCTATAAGAAAACTGATTTTTAAACTAAGTATTCCCATCAAATTGATTTAACAAAATAAAAAATTCACTTTTGTCTTGTAAAAATCGAGTCATTGTTGAAGGAGGGGGTTCGCTATTCGTGCTGAAGTGGCGCAGTCGATCGTAGGGGCGAGGGTCTTCGCGGTGGCGGGCTTCGGGCTGGAGGCGGTGGCTTAAGTGGATTAAGGGATTGGGGTTCGGATTGGGTTCAATTTGGGTGAAGTGAGAGGGAGGAGAGAGGCGCGAGGGGGAGGGGTTGCGGAGGCGCTCCACCTGGGGGGCGGCGATGGGGCTGTCGCCCATGGGCGCCATGGCGTCTTTTTTTTTGATCTGTCGGGTTTGACTTTTGATAAGGGGGAGAGAGAGAGTATAAGGGGGAAGAGAGGTTTATTATTAATTTATTATTTATTTTAAATTCCATATAGCAACTTTTTATTTTGAACTCTAAATCGAGCCCATCGACTGTTGTCCATAGCGTATTACCCCCATTCCGAACACAATGGGATATGTTTCGTAAGCCAATTCGGTTGTTACGATCAGTTTTCATCAAATTAAAATATAAATCAATGTATATTGAATTTGAACGCACATTTCAATTTACCGGGGCCACATATTAACTCTAAAAATTCCCAAAAAAATATTTCTAGCTTTGTATTGACGATACGGTTCTAACAAAACTAATTTCGTTAATTTCTGAGACCGTTTGAAAAATGGCCATTTTCTGGTCAATCCAAATTGACTGAAATTGTTAAAACACGTTTTACTTTGCCACGCTCACATATTGATTTCAAAAATTACGAATTTTGGAATTTAGCAATAACTTGACATCTCGGATCCAACAAAAGTGGTTTCATCGAAAACCGAGGTCGTTTGCAAAATTTCCATTTTTAAGGGCCAAAATTCCATAGCGACTATTCTGAATTTTCAACTGGGCATAACTTTTTATCCCCAGTATGAAATTTCAATTTTTCGGATTCGTTAAAAAGATATTTTCAAATAGATTCTAATATTTTTGGTTTCTCTAAAATCCGGTTTATTTTGAACCCTATACATTCATTTGAAATTTAAAATCGAATTTTCAAACTACCGCTCTATTTCCAATTCCTTTTATAATTAAAAATAAATATTTATATTCTAACGTTGATTCAAATAAATATATACATTCTAATTCTATTCAAAATAAATTTCTCGTCGTTATTATTTAAAATAAATCATTTTAAATATTCAAAATTCATCAAAATTGCCAAAATAAAATTTTTAAATTGGTTCGGATTTTTCGGGTTGTTACATATACTAACTTTGAAATATGCAAGTAAATATTTAATGAGATAAATACTTAGAGATGATATCATAGATAAGCAATATAGAGGCTATAAATAAAGTATAGAACACTAGGAATTTTTATACTAATTCAGAGTACCGTCCTATGTCCAATCCCAGAATCCTTCTGGAATTTAAACTCATCAACACCCTCACTTAATCTGAAGGAACAGGTTTTACAACACCTAATCTATAGAACAAGGATCGGAGCAGTAGAACATGATTTCGCCTCAGTAGCCAAAGAAGACTTCTTGCCTGAGTAGCAGAACAAGGCTTCAACAAATACACTAAAGTTTGTTTGACTGTATATGTGTTCTTAATAACACGGATAAGTCACTATTGAGTACATATATGTATATATATGGACACACACACACACACAAATATATATACATATATCTGAAATCGTATGAAGAATAAAGAAGGAAAGTGATTTATAATCATAGAGTATTGAATATTTGAGAGCACAAGTGAATATAATATAAAAACATTTTAGAATCAAAGAATATTAAGATAAAAAAATTTGTTGTAATTTGTTGCTCAAAACAAATGATTCCAAAGTTTATTCATATTAAAGGTTGCAATCATTTGTAAAAAGGTTTGATTAAAAGATATGGACATAACTCTTCGATTAATGAGTTATGTTTCTTTAAAAAATCGCAACCTTTTAGCTCAGCCAACTGAAATTAGAATTCAGCTAGCTAAAAAACGACTATAATTTGAAAAGTTGTGCATGTGCACTGAAATGACAATATTCAGCTAACTAAAATCAATATTTAGCAGACTACTTAGTTAATAAACTGGAATTTGTGCACTGCCTTTATTTTAAATAATATATATATATAATATATTTCAGTAGAGATTTTGACATTGGATCTAACTAAATACTAACACAAATACAACACCAATATATCAATTTATCCTATCTTCGAATCTTCTTGTATTTAAACCATAATCTCCAATATTTTTCTTGCAATATTTCTTAGTAAACGATATTGTCGACATATAGCTGTCATAGTTAAAATATAGATCGAGAATCGAGGTTCTTACATTTACCACTGAGAAAACATTAATAGATAGATCATAAATTTAAACAAGGTTAAATAACGACTGGAAAATATAACAGGCAAAATGTATCACGGAATATAAACAAAGTCAATTTCAACTTGAATGAAGAAGAGTTAACAAATGAGTCAATTATAATATGGCACTGATAGTTGGCTATACATTTAGCTTTGGTGTTAATCAATTATAATACGATGATAAATATTTGCTACCTCCATGTAGCAATTAATTAACCAGCTGTCATTTGTACGGAAATCTTACACCATTATAATCAAATCCTTAGCCAACGAAACTGATGTATTTGTACATCATAACTAAATGACTATTGCAATTGCATTTGTTTTCTAAGTTTATTATTGGCTGTCATATTTATTAGTTACTTTATGTGATATTTTAGAGGCACTCCAATTTTGACCTTAATGATGCATAAGTTGCTTGCTCCATGTTTGGGTAAGAAACAACAACAGAATTGGTTAATATTTTATAATAAATCATTGTTATAATTATAAACTTAGTTATTCACCATTGTTACTATTATAACCTTGTTAGTTTTATAAAACTTAGTTAACATAGTTAATACTAATTTAATATTTATAAATCTTAGTTAACTTATTATAATTAATAATAATTAGTTAATATTTTATAAGTCAAAATTAATTTTATTAGTGTAAGCTTAATTAATCATCATTATTACAATTATAAACTGGTTAATTTTTATAAACTTTTGTTAACTTATTTTAATATTGATTTAATATATATAAATCTTAGTTAACTTATGATTACTAACTTTTTGGCAAAAGGCATTCCAACCAACAAATGAAGCCATGACCAGATATCGGCCCATTCCAGACTTTATGGGATGTTTGTTATTGAGACGACCCCAAACCCGTACTGACGGCGGCAAGGGTAATCCATGGAATATAACACAGAAACAGATAATAGTATAGCAGAAATAAATAAATACACCAGATAATGAACAGTAGAATATACTGGATAAGAGTAATCATCAGAGTTACATAGTATACAGGATCATACTTAGCACCAATACAGTTCAACTATACATATATGTCTACAGCGGAAAACAAACATAATGTACAATAGAAGCTGAACAGCATAAAAAGAGATAAATGCTAGAATCCATCTTCAGCTCCAACTATCCAGAAAGAACCAGCTAAACCTGAATACAAGGCTGTCCGTGTAGAAAAAGGGGCACCCGAGTTTGAAAGTGAAACAAACTACGAGTCAGTCATGGGACTGGTATGAGAAATCTACTCAACACATTTATAATATGGCTAATCACAGGACCACGCCACTTTCGTGGAATGGGTTTACTCCATTGGATTGCCAGTGCTTTAAAACAAGTCATTCTTTTAAACATCGCAATGCATTTTATAAAAATGAAGCCATTATAAGACTAAGTTCCCATCATACAAAGCAACGCAAACCGGAGGATAGAGTTTTTACCTTATAATGACCAAAAGATGCTTGATACGAATAAAACAAAAGCATTTGATATTATTGCTAGTGTTGTATGTTTTGAAAAACAATTTCAAATTATAACTATCAATCATAGACGACATGAGCGTCCCATGCCACTATGTCGCCAAATATATAGGTATACAATCAAAATCGCAACGTCACGTATTTGGAAATTGGATTTCTGTCATGTACCAAGGCAAAAGATAGTCCTTACCGAATCCGAGACTGCCTAGCCCGAGTCTCAGGATCAGAACACATCGACCCTTGGATCGTCAAGGCCGGTCCACACGGAGTGGATTAAAATGCCTGAACACTACGTTTCCCCGCCCTTTGGGGCGTAAGCGAGCCAACGAATGGCTCCATCGGACCTGGATCGTCCAATCTAACCGAGGCGCCTCGCAACAGCAACAACCACATAAGTCAAACTCGTCAGGGCGTGTAAAACCACTGACGCCACTTCTAGCTAGGAGGAAACGCAGGCCCTCCCTGAGGTCCTTTCTCCCGTTTTTGGTTCATACCGGGGTGTGAGGCTCGCGATTTCACGTTTTACACAAAGCTACGCCACACAGACGGTGCTTTGATCATCACAACAAGACTTTGCTTTTCAACAGAAGCCCTGATCATTGCATCTTAGCATGCCACACAGGCAATTCACACCGTGCAACTGATGGCTATCAATCACACAGAATAAATTCCAACGTCAAACACACTGTCCATTTGCTAGTCCGTTCTGGGTCTGAACGAAACCGGAGGCACTAAATACCTCGCAAACCCATCGATCACCATGTACGTATGGACGATCACCACTCATTATCCATATTTTGGGATGCCTCCCAATCAGGACCTCGGTTACCATCCAAACGAGGTGAAGATCTCCAGTCTTCGACCACCGTCTTTATCTTCGATTTCTTATCGTCGATTCAGTTATTCAGAATGGGATAAACCCGGTCTTTCTGAGCAACTCGCGTATGTAATAAACAATTGCAACACTAACATATACACGCATCATTTCAATTCATTAGTCACTAACCGTCAATCAGTAAGAGAACGATTTCCCAAATATTAACCCCGAAGGCCGAAACCAACATCAGATCAACACCCAGGAAACCATTCGACTTAGCCAACCTTCAGTTAATTTCTAAATCACATCTATATCGTTTATAATATTTTATAACGATTTATCGCCATTTTTATTTATTTTAAAATAGACAATTTATTCAAAACGACGCTTCGGGCCATAACGCGACCGTGGCGCTGTTTTTCTTCAGATTTGATTTACACATATCTGAAAATCTAACCATTGGATCTTCAAAAAATTTACATCATTAGAAAGATCTTTTCAAAACGAATCCAACGGTTCCAGTTTCGGGAAATTCCGACGGTCGGATCTCCCGGTATAATCGTTTGAAGTTTCGATTTCAAAATACGAACTGCAACGTCGTTATTCGATTAAATATAATTATATATATATATATATATATATATAATCGATTCTGGCGTTGTTTTTCTTTAGATTTGAATTAAACTGTAACGACCCGTATTATACACATCATAGGATTGTAGAATATTTATTTCTTTCCATGTGAAGTCGTATGGTCATGTAACTTTGGGAAACATCCATTAGAGTCATTTCCCATGCTTATGATTTTTGTCGATTTTTAAATGACAATTTTGCCCTTAGTTAGTACTGTTTTGGCCATAACTTTTGATTAGAAAGGAATTTTGATCTAAAACCACTTCCATTAGATTCGTTTGATGGTTTACCTTTCCGTAGAGTGGTCATAATAGCCAAACGGACATACCGTTTGGGAGATATGGCTGAAGTAAGGTTTGGAGGGTAAAAAACTGCTTAACCGGGCCAAATTGGGTGATTAGTGAGTAGGCCCATAACCCATTTCGGGATTAGGGTTATGAGAGGGCTGAAATGAGATGGAGAATCATTCCATTTCAGTTTTCTAGCCTCCACTTATCACCAAGGATCCCTAAAAATGGCCTCCAACCTCTAAATCACCTCCAAATCACCTTTTGGTCAAGGATTTGACTTAGCAACCCCTAATCAAGGAAGATCTACACCAAATCAACATTGGAGCTGCTGTTTAGCATAAAGATTCACATCAAATCAGAGATTCATTTCAGATCTTAGTTTATTTGTGGCTAAGGTGAGTGATTTGCGTAGTTATACACTAATTATGGCTAATTAGGGGTAATTAGTGTTAATTAGCGAATTTATACACTAATAAATTCGGGAGAAATGTTCATAAATTCCTAAATGATGTTTTAGACCTCTGATATGAATTTGGGTTAATTTGGTTAAGTTTTGCTAATCCTATCATTAGTTTCACCTAAACATGCTTATGGGGTTTTGGGTATGTTTGATCCATTTTAACATATCATGTTGATGTTTTGATGTTTGTGGTTGATTATGCATGTTGCTATGATTGTACGAAATGCTTTGTGATTGATTTCAATAGTTAGAATGGTCGAAAACGTCGTCGAATGGCGTAAACACTTGCTGGAACAGTTTCAGAAAACAGTGCAGGGTTCGGATCGGATCGGATATGGGGCTCGGATCGAATATGTTGAACTGAGCAAGGAACCCGATCGGATCGGAACCCAGCACTTGGGAAAAATGGCAAAAAGGAAGGCCACGTTAGCTGAACTGGGATCGGATCGGATTAGGGAGGACGGATCGGAGCGGAGGCATGAGGACGGATCGGATAGGAGCATATGAAGGACGAGGAGACGGATCGGAACGGAGGCACGAGCTGGAGGGGGAATGACACCCGACCCGACCCGAGGCGAAGCACCCGACCCGACCCGAGGCAAAGCACCCGACCTGAACCGCAATAGGAGAAGATCCGACCCGAACCAATGAAGGATACCCGACCCGAACCGATGGCTTGAAGAGGACCCGACCCGACCAGTATTGACCAATAACCCGAGATGCAAAGGTAGTCCAATATGGGAAGTTAGAGCTCAGGATCCAGTTGGGAACCGATGAGTTCGCTTCATGGTTGGACTTTGCTGCGGGACGTGTGCTAAGGAGTTGTCGACGTTCATAACTTCGATTCACCACTAAGAATGAATGATGGGCTACTTATCAGTGCATTAGGGTCATTATGACCTGAGGGGCAAGGTGATGCGTAGTAAGACTATGAGCCAGCGTAGATGGGGTGAACAACTCCATGGGGCAAGTGGACATAGTAAGAATTAGTAAGACTATGAGCCAGCGCAGATGGGGTGAACAACTCCATGGGGCAAGTGGACATAGTAAGGATTGGTAAGGCTATGAGCCAACGCAGATGGGGTGAATAACTCCATGGGGCAAGTGGACATAGCAAAGGATTAGTGGCTACGTTATCAGTGCAGTGAAGCCATTTATGACTTCATGGGGCAGAGTGATCGTAGCAAAGTATGTTGGGTGATCGAAGTGGTGAATATCGTATGCTTTACGCACTGAGTGAGAGATGTGAGGATGGATGCTATGTTTGATTGTTTTCCATCCCTATGACATGCACACCTCCCCCACCTCCGTATCTTTATATTGTTTGATATGATACCTTAGAGTGTTGTACAGTATGTAGTGCTAACTCTTTGGTTGCAGGTCCAGGTTCAGGTATGTTTTAGTCTACCTGTTATTGTTCACTTTAGATGCTTATCGCTCATACCAGGCTTTATGTCTAACCCAGAGTTTTATGTCTCCTCTTATTACTCTGGGTGCTCACACGAGCAGACTAGAGACAGGTCAGCTGGTGATGCGCGAGTAGCTGATTCGGAGGCGGGCAGGAGGCTTCCACGTATGATATATATATATACACATTCTCCCTGTGTCGTTGGTGGTCGCTACTTGGGCATTAGTAGTGTACCTCCTTTATCTTTCTTTTGCTTTGAGACAGTTTGAAAGTTGTAATAAGCTGTATTTTGGATTTCCGCTGTTATGATGTTTAGTTCTGATTTTCAGCTTATGCACTGTCTCTCCTGTTTTATGTCAAGTATGTTATTATTATATTTTGTTCTATGCGCTGTGAGACATTCTACAGGTTCTTTGTATGTTCATTTCCTTCTTCCTTTTTCCTTCTCATGACCCGTTCCGTGCTAACTGGACATGTGTACAGCGCACCTTCGGAGTAAATGTCGGTTGGTGCGGGGCGGGCCGTCACACTTGGTATCAGAGCTCTAGGTTGCGTAGTTAACCTAGGGAAAGACACTAGGGAGAGATGGTACGTATATGAGAGCGCGTATTTGTGATTACTTTGGTTTTCAAAAGCTATGTATATATATACTATTAGTAGTATAAGAATGAAGTCGCACTGCACTAGCACCACTATGGGGTCGTTAATCGTTTCCCTTTTCAGATTGACGATGAGCCGAGATACGAGGGGTGCTGGTAGAGGGACCAACCAAGGGAATGCCGCTGACATGAGGGCGATGTTTACTAACCTCATGAGAGACATGCTTAGAGAAGTGCAAGGGGCAGTTCCCAATCCCGGAGTTGGTGTTGGCCCAGTAGTGCAAGCGCCTAGGGTCGATTTCGCCAAGTTGTGCAAGGATTACACTAATCTTGGTGGGAAGCCATTCCACGGAACGGAGTCGGCCACGGATGTTCAAGATTGGATGGATAGCTGTGAACGTATCTTTGATGACTTGTGTCTTGAGGATGCGATGAAGAGAAGGCTAGCGTCTCGTTAGCTGCAAGGGCGAGCGATGAATTGGTGGAATGCCATTAGAACAGCTACTCCAGAGGACCAGGTTACTTGGGTTCAGTTCAAGGCTCACATTAGCGAGAAGTTCATTCCAGCTGCCCAGAAGTCAGTGTTGTTTAAGAGGTTCTTGGAACTCAAGCAGAATGGGAGGGCTGTTTCTGATTATATTGCTGAGTTCGACACTTTGTCGAAGTATGGACTTTCTCTTATCGATACTCCTGAGAAGAAGAATGAGAAGTTCATTACTGGTTTGGATGGATACTTGGGGGAAAGGCTTATCAACCACATCGATGAGACTTTTGAATCGATCGTGGGGAAAGCTTTGAGATCAGAGAGTCTTTACCCTAAGTCAAAGACTGAGGCTGCATCTGCAGAAGGGCCAAAGCCGCAAGCAGGCGGTGGATGCAAGAATAACTCTCAGAATAAGAGGAAGCAGGACCAATCTAAAGGTGGCCAGAAAAAGAGCAAGAAGGATGTTGAGTGCTTCAGCTGTGTTAAGAAGGGCCATTATGCTAAAGATTGTCGGGCCAAGCCAGCGAATAAGAAGTGCTTCAACTGTGGTCAAGTGGGACATTTCAAGGACAAGTGTCCGCAACCTCTTAAGGAGAAGCAGATTGTGAAAGCATATGCTATTGATGTTGTTCCTTCTTCGTCGAATGCCCCAACTGCGGCGGAGAAAGGAAAGAATGTTGTTATTCAAGGTATGCTTTCTATTTATGATGTACCAGTTCGAGTTTTGTTTGATACTGGGGCTTCCCGTTCCTTCATATCTAGTGACCTGGTAGATAGGTTGGGACTGGAACCCGAGATAGTCGATAGACCATTGGTTGTGACGAACCCGATTGGTGGTTCGACAAGCCTTAGTATGATTTGCAGGAATTTGGTCTTATCAAGTCATGGATGTATGTTTGTATGTGATTGCTTTGTTTTGGGCTTTACTGGATATGGCATTATATTGGAAGTTGATTGGCTCCAAAGATACGGGGTGGTGGTAGACTGTGAGGGCTTTTTGGTGACAGTGAGGGCGGATGATGGGCGGAGGGTAGTGTTTGGTAGTCTACCTAGTGATGGGGTTATGGCTAGTTTTGTAAATTCCCTCGACATCCCGCAGGATGACTTGTCAGATGTGCCCGTGGTTGGCCAGTATCCGGACGTCTTCGAGGAGGTGACCGGGCTTCCACCTCACCGAGAGATTGAGTTCCGTATTGATTTAGTGAAAGATGCCAGACCTATAGTGATGCCACTTCGTCGTATGGCACCAAGGGAGCAGCGAGAGCTCGGGGTGCAAGTCATCAATCTTTTGAAGAAGGGATTTATTAGAAGGAGTGTCTCCGAGTGGGGAGCACCAGTTGTGTTTGCCACTAAGGCAGATGGTTCCCTTCGTTTGTGTGTGGACTATCGCGAGTTGAATAAGGTGACGAGGAAGAATAAGTATCCTCTACCGCGGATAGATGATTTGTTTGATCAACTGGAAGGAGCAAGAGTGTTCTCCCAGTTGGACCTCGCGACAGGATTTCATCAGCTTCTAGTAGCAGATGAGAATGTTCCGAAAACGGCATTTAGGACGCCGTCTGGATTTTATGAGTGGTTGGTCATGCCATTTGGGTTGACCAATGCACCAGCCTACATTGTGGATCTTATGAATCGAGTATTCAGAGATCAGTTGAATAAGTTTGTTCTTGTGTTCGTGGATGATATCCTTGTTTATTCAAGGACAGAGGAGGAACACAAGGGACACTTTAGGATAGTGATGGAGGTGTTGAGGAAACACAAATTGAAAGCGAAATTCTCAAAGTGTCATTTTTGGAGAAGGGAAGTGAGATTCTTGGGCCATGTTGTTTCAGAGAGTGGTATTGCCGTGGACCCTGCGAAGGTGGCTACAGTACAGGATTGGCCTACACCCAAGAATGCAACAGATGTAAGAAGTTTCTTGGGATTAGCTGGATATTATCGTAAGTTTATCCAGGAATTCTCCAAGATAGCAGCACCGTTGACTCAGTTGACTAAGAAGAATCAATCCTTCGTCTGGGACGAAGTGTGTGAGGATGCCTTCAAGAGTCTAAAGGAGAAGTTGACGCGTGCGCCAGTGTTAGTCATTCCTAAAGGAAATGAAGAGATGACGGTATACACGGATGCTTATGGTACCGGACTGGGTGCAGTATTGATGCAAGAAGGTAGGGTTGTAGCTTATGCTAGTCGACAGCTAAAGCCGCATGAGAAGAAGTATCCTACCCATGATTTGGAATTGGCAGCGATTGTATTTGCGCTGAAGATGTGGAGACACTATCTCTTGGGAGAAAGGTTTGAGTTGTTTACCGATCATAAATCGTTGAAGTATCTCTTCTCTCAGAAAGATCTGAATCTCCGTCAGCAGAGATGGTTAGAGTTCTTGGCTTCGTATGATTTTGATATCGCATACACACCTGGGAAAGGTAATGCGGTAGCCGATGCCTTGAGTAGGAGACATGCCAGTTTAGGGGCAATGTTTCTTGAATGGAAGCAACTGGAGTATATCGTGGGGTTTGATTTCAGACCAAAGTGCGAATTGGATCCAGTTATGCTAGCTAGTTTGGCGATCAGACCCACTTTGATAGAGCGGATTGGTTCCAGCTAGAGGGACGATCCTAACCTATTGGAAATCATCTCCAAGTTAGAGATGGGTATCGATGAGGAGATGAATGTGTATGGGCTTGATCGAGATGGATGGCTTCGGAAGAATGGAAGGCTAGTTGTACCCAATGTCAATGGATTGAGAGATGAAGTGCTTAGAGAATGTCATCAATCAAAATTGACTATACATCCCGGTGGTAATAAGATGTATCGAGACATGAGACAGACTTACTACTGGGAAGGGATGAAAAGAGACGTTGGGAAATTTATATCCAAATGCATGAATTGCCAGCTAGTTAAAGCCGAGCAAAGGAAGCCTAGTGGGTTGTTGCAACCATTAGAAATTCCCGAATGGAAATGGGAGCAAGTCTCGATGGATTTCATCGATGGTTTACCAAGGACTAGATCGGGATATGATAGCATTTGGGTAATTGTGGATCGATTGACTAAAAGCTCAAGATTTATACCAGTCAAATCGACCAGAACGGCAGCCAAGTTGGCAGAATTGTATATGAAGTGGGTAGTGAGATTTCATGGAGTACCCAAAAGCATTGTGAGTGACCGAGACCCGTTGTTCACTAGTGGGTTTTGGAAAAGCTTACAAGAGGCTCTAGGGTCAGGATTACATCTCAGTACCGCATATCATCCTCAGACCGACAGTCAGACGGAGAGGGTGAATCGTATATTGGAAGACCTCTTGAGAGCTTGTATATTGGATTTTGGTGGATCATGGGATGACCATTTGCATCTAGTAGAGTTTGCATATAATAATAGCTACCAATCCAGTATCGGTATGGCTCCATATGAAGCTTTGTACGGAAGACCGTGCAACTCACCATCATGTTGGATAGAGACTGGCGAGAAATTTTTGCTTGGACCAGATGTGGTGAGAGAAACTTCAAATAAGATCAAGATCATTCAGCAAAGAATGAAAGCTGCCCAAGATAGGCAGAAGAGTTATGCTGATAAGAGGAGAAGAGACTTGAAATTCTCCGTTGTTGACTTGGTGTTCGTTAAGATCTCTCCGTTAAAGAGCGTGATTCGATTTGGCAGGAGAGGCAAGTTGGCACCAAGATTTGTTGGCCCATTCCCTGTTCTTGAACTAGTCGGGAATTTGGTGTATAGAGTTGGCTTACCAGAGAAAATGGTGGGAGTTCACAATGTATTTCATGTTTCCCAACTAAGGAAGTTCGTCCACGACTCAGATATGACTATTTCACCTGATCAGTTAGAGGACTTCGAAGTAGAAGCCGAGGCGGTTGGGAACCGCAAGCCGATTCGTATTGTGGGGCACGATACGAAACAACTTCGAAGGAAGTCGGTGAAGCTAGTCAAGGTTCAGTGGGGCGAAGACGAGAATGATTGTACTTGGGAGACAGAGGAGAGCATTAGGAAGACATATCCAGAACTCTTTGCCTGGTAAGATTTACTTTGCAATTTAGCTTTCCGCATGCTAGGG
This sequence comes from Allium sativum, assembly GCA_030737875.1. Classification (NCBI taxonomy): domain Eukaryota; kingdom Viridiplantae; phylum Streptophyta; class Magnoliopsida; order Asparagales; family Amaryllidaceae; genus Allium; species Allium sativum. The sequence continues at coordinate 725,674,848 of CM060909.1, forward strand.
TAGACTTGTTTTGCATGTTTGATTGTTGATGATTGATAGGCATGCGGGACCTTTGTGTGTGTTTTGATTAGGGAATTTCGGGGGCGAAATTTCTTAAGGGGGGGAGAGTGTAACGACCCGTATTCTACACATCATAGGATTGTAGAATATTTATTTCTTTCCCATGTGAAGTCGTATGGTCATGTAACTTTGGGAAACATCCATTAGAGTCATTTCCCATGCTTATGATTTTTGTCGATTTTTAAATGACCATTTTGCCCTTAGTTAGTACTATTTTGGCCATAACTTTTGATTGGAAAGGAATTTTGATCTGATACCACTTCCATTAGATTCGTTTGATGGTTTACCTTTCCGTAGAGTGGTCATAATAGCCAAACGGACTTACCGTTTGGGAGATATGGCTGAAGTAAGGTTTGGAGGGTAAAAAACTGCTTAACCGGGCCAAATTGGGTGATTAGTGAGTAGGCCCATAACCCATTTCGGGATTAGGGTTATGGGAGGGCTGAAATGAGATGGAGAATCATTCCATTTCAGTTTTCTAGCCTCCACTTATCACCAAGGATCACTAAAAATGGCCTCCAACCTCTAAATCACCTCCAAATCACCTTTTGGTCAAGGATTTGGCTTAGCAACCCCTAATCAAGGAAGATCTACACCAAATCAACATTGGAGCTGCTGTTTAGCATAGAGATTCACATCAAATCAGAGATTCATTTCAGATCTTAGTTTATTTGTGGCTAAGGTGAGTGATTTGCATAGTTTTACACTAATTATGGCTAATTAGGGGTAATTAGTGTTAATTAGCAAATTTATACACTAATAAATTCGGGAAAAATGTTCATAAATCCCTAAATGATGTTTTAGACCTCTGATATGAATTTGGGTTAATTTGGTTAAGTTTTGCTAATCCTATCATTAGTTTCACCTAAACATGCTTAGGGGGAAATATGGGGTTTTGGGTATGTTTGATCCATTTTAACCTATCATGTTGATGTTTTGATGTTTGTGGTTGATTATGCATGTTGCTATGACTGTATGAAATGCTTTGTGATTGATTTCAATAGTTAGAATGGTCGAAATCGTCGTCTAATGGCGTAAACACTTGCTGGAACAGTTTCAGAAAACAGTGCAGGGTTCGGATCGGATCGGATATGGGGCTCGGATCGGATATGTTGAACTGAGCAAGGAACCCGATGGGATCGGAACCCAACACTTGGGAAAAATGGCAAAAAGGAAGGCCACGTTAGCTGAATTGGGATCGGATCGGATTAGGGAGGACGGATCGGAGCGGAGGCATGAGGACGGATCGGATAGGAGCATATGAAGGACGAGGAGACGGATCGGAACGGAGGCACGAGCTGGAGGGCGAATGACACCCGACCCGACCCGAGGCGAAGCACCCGACCCGAGGCGAAGCACCCGACCCGACCCGAGGCGAAGCACCCGACCCGAACCGCACCAGGAGAAGACCCGACCCGAACCAATGAAGGATACCCGACCCGAACCGATGGCTTGAAGAGGACCCGACCCGACCAGTATTGACCAATAACCCGAGATGCAAAGGTAGTCCAATATGGGAAGTTAGAGCTCAGGATCCAATTGGGAACCGATGAGTTCGCTTCATGGTTGGACTTTGCTGCGGGACGTGTGCTAAGGAGTTGTCGACGTTCATAACTTCGATTCACCACTAAGAATGAATGATGGGCTACTTATCAGTGCAGTAGGGTCATTATGACCTGAGGGGCAAGGTGATGGTAGCAAGACTACGTTATCAGTGCAGTAGGGTCATTATGACCTGAGGGGCAAGGTGATGCGTAGTAAGACTATGAGCCAGCGCAGATGGGGTGAACAACTCCATGGGGCAAGTGGACATAGTAAGGATTAGTAAGACTATGAGCCAGCGCAGATGGGGTGAACAACTCCATGGGGCAAGTGGACATAGTAAGGATTGGTAAGGCTATGAGCCAGCGCAGATGGGGTGAATAACTCCATGGGGCAAGTGGACATAGAAAAGGATTAGTGGCTACGTTATCAGTGCAGTGAAGCCATATATGACTTCATGGGGCAGAGTGATCGTAGCAAGGTATGTTGGGTGATCGAAGTGGTGAATATCGTATGCTTTACGCACTGAGTGAGAGATGTGAGGATGGATGCTATGTTTGATTGTTTTCCATCCCTATGACATGCACACTTCCCCCACCTCCGTATCTTTATATTGTTTGATATGATACCTTAGAGTGTTGTACAGTATGTAGAACTAACTCTTTGGTTGCAGGTCCAGGTTCAGGTATGTTTTAGTCTACCTGTTATTGTTCACTTTAGATGCTTATCGCTCATACCAGGCTTTATGTCTGACCCAGAGTTTTATGTCTCCTCTTATTACTCTGGGTGCTCACACGAGCAGACTAGAGAAAGGTCAGCTGGTGATGCGCGAGTAGCTGATTCGGAGGCGGGCAGGTGGCTTCCACGTATGATATATGTATGCACATTCCCCCTGTGTCGTTGTTGGTCGCTACTTGGGCATTAGTAGTGTACCTCCTTTATCTTTCTTTTGCTTTGAGACAGTTTGAAAGTTGTAATAAGCTGTATTTTGGATTTCCGCTGCTATGATGTTTAGTTCTGATTTTCAGCTTATGCATTGTCTCTCCTGTTTTATGTCAAGTATGTTATTATTATATTTTGTTCTATGCACTGTGAGACATTCTACAGGTTCTTTTTATGTTCATTTCCTTCTTCCTTTTTCCTTCTCACGACCCGTTCCGTGCTAACTGGACATGTGTACAGCGCACCTTCGGAGTAAATGTCGGTTGGTGCGGGGCGGGCCGTCACATAAACATTCTAGACAATCCAACCGTTGGATTTTTACAAAGTTGGTGCCGTTGGAAAGATATTTCCAAAGCGAACCTAACGGTTGCGATTTCAGGAAAATCTGATGGTCGGATCTCCCGTACTAATCGTTTGAAATCACGGTTTCAAAACACGAACTGCAGCGTCGTTATTTGATATATTTCAATTCTATTTTAATATATATATATATATATATCGATTCTTCGATTTCAAAACTATATTCTTTTCGTACATTTGATAAAAATGATATTTTTATCTAACTATCTTCTATTTCAACACTTCACTATTTTTAACAATCCATTTATATAATAAAAATGTGATTTTTATTGTAAAACAATTCATTTCAAAACACTATTATTTTATATAGTTTATATAGGTAATAAAAATAGGATTTTTATTATAAAACAATTTATTTCTAAACAAGATGATTTTATACATTTCATATTGATGATAAAAAGGTGATTTTTTATTATAAAACGATTTATTTCAAAATATGAATACCATTCAACACATGAATTTCTATTCAACGAATGAATATCGATTCAACACATGAAGGTTTTCTATAGTTTATATATATAGATAAAAATGTGATTTTTATATTTAAAACACGAATACCATTCAACACATGAATTTCTATTCAACGAATGAATATCGATTCAACACATGAAGGTTTTCTATTCAACGAATAAATATAGTTTTAGCAAATGAAAATAATTCAAACACATGAATATTATTCAAAATTTTGGCAGCATAACGGCAGGGTAGTTAAAACCGGGACCGTCCCTAGTACGGCTCCTCGCTCTACCTTAAAACCTCGCGGTTTTTGGCAATGGGGATCATGCATCTAGTTCGCACGCAGGCGGCATGTATATATTTATTTCGTTTCCACAAACTAATCCTATGTGGTTTCAACCAATTATTTCTCAACCACGCATGGGTATTTTTCAACCACAATCAATCAATATCAACCACAAACAATCCCAATCAACCATTCGCTATCAATCAATTTTCACACTAATCACAACCAATAAATATCGTCCATGGTTTGTGGACGAGGGGCATATATATATATATATGCATATATATATATATATATAGCAATTCACTTCTATTTCAACACATATATAATTTTTACAATGCATATATAATTTATACATCGAACGTACAACTTATACAACACTTATACAAGAGGTGTACTACGCTTATATAACTCATACATCGACTATATAATTTATACATCATCGTTTTCCATATCGTTTATAAATTAGAAATCTCACATTGGGTTCCACTCCACCAAAAATAGCAGAAGGCTCAGAAAAATATGCGGTCTCTTCTAAAATGTAGAAGACGTCCACACGGTCACGATGTTTCCTGTTTCATCGAATTTCGTCAAGAAACGAAAAAGATATGATTTTTCAAAGTTTGCAATGGTTTAAAGGTGTTAAAACAGTTGAAAATAAAATAAGCCGTACCTCAGCTGAAAGGTTCAAAACTAGGTTTGCAATTTTCGATCAAACCGTGAATCGATAAGAGGATCGGCCGATGCAGCGACGAAGAGGGGGGAGACGCGCGTCTGCGCGCGGTGGTGGGGTCCAGCTCGGTGGTCCCAGGCGGCGGCGGCGACGAGTTGAAGTCGACGACTTCAGGGAGGTGGTTCTCTCTCCACAGGCCACGAAAAATCCCAAACTTTATATGGATTTGAAGATCTCGAGAAGATCTTCAAAAAGTTCTACTGTGGCACGAGCTAATTCGGCGTGGATTGATCGGAAAATGAGGGGGAAGATTTCGAACGGTTTCCGCCTTCAATCGGGGAGAGAGAAAAAGGATTTTTTTTTTAAAATATGATTGGCCGGTGGGTTTTAAAGGGGTTTTCTGACGCGACCACCAATCTAAACCCAACGACTGTCGTCCCTAGCGTTTTACCCCCATTTTGAACACAATGGGATATGTTTCATAGGCTCATTAGACTATTTCAGTCAGTTTCCATTCAAACTAAAATATAAAACATTCAATATTCAATTTGAACGTACATTTCAATTTGCCAGGGCCACAAACTAATTTGAAAAATTCCAGAAAAAGTAAATCTGGCTATGTTTTGACGATACGGTCCCAACAAAACTAGTTTCGTCGAATTCTGAAACCGTTTGCAAAAAGGCCCATTTCTGGTCGATCCAATTTAACTGTAATTGATCAAAACACGTTTTTCTTTGCCACGCTCACATACTAGCTTCAAAAATTATGAAATTTGAAACCTAGCAAAACTTCACATCCCGGATCCAACAAAAGAGGCTTCGTCGAATTCCGAGGTCGTATGCAAAATGGCCAATTTCACGGGCTATATAAATTCCATAGCGACCTTTTTGAAAATTCATTTGGCCATACCTTTTGCTTTCCGCTATGAAAATTTGATTTTTCAGATTCGTTAGAAAGGTATTCACTAACAAATTTAAATATTTTTGGTTTCACTCAAATCCGTTTTGTTTTGCACCCGGTACAGTACGACAAAGTTTGAATTCAATTTTTGAAACTACAACGCCATTTCAGGCCTTGTTTATAATTAAAATTAATTATATTCGTTTTCAAACGTCGATTCAAACTCACTTTTCATTGCCATTATTTAAAATATTTATTTTAAATATTTAAAATCCATTATTTTAGCCAATTTAAAAAATTTAAATTGGTTCAGATTTTCTGGATCGTTACAATCTCCCCCACTTAAAACTTTTCGTCCCCGAAAAGGAACAAAGTCGAAAGGGGTTTGATTAATCAACTCTACATTCGATCTGGCTTCTATTCTCCAACTTTTCAGTTTCTGAGAATTTTCAAATTCTTCAAAAATTTGGCTAACACCCGGAATTTTCGAAAAATTTCGCCATAACCTCCTTTGTACGGAGAGAGGTTTGGAAATTTATTGGGTCGTATTAGGTACCCAATAAATCCTAATAAGCATACACATATTTATAGTGATATATTCTGGTGTTTACAGGGGAGCGTGTATTGATAATAACTCCAGAGAATAAATTCTCGTCACCCTGTCAAAGCCTGAGGGAGTGTGTATTTTAAATGCTCCAGAGGATAAATCCTCGTCACCTCGTCCCGTGTGGGAAATAAATAGTCCATGTGCCGTATCTAATATCTAGAGAGACGTGATTATTGTCAACTCCAGACCCGTGTGGGGTTTTTATTAATCTGGCAATTTAATCGTTATACTTTAAATAGTCCATATCAGTCATCAGTTCAACCTGTAGAATATAGTCATCGCCATACAAGCCTCTCGCTCGTATGGTAAATCTTCCACCTCGTCACACAAGCTCCAAATGCTTATGTGGTATATGATGAAGTATGCCTATCTTTTGAAGTATGCCATGTAATGTAGTTCAAAATTAATTGTTACTATCCTATGGCGACATTTATTTTTACACACAGAAAAACCAGCACTCCGCATCCAATGGCATTCACAGGAGTTGATATAATAATATTTCGCATCCAACTCATTAAGGTTTACCTATTTGTCGGGCACGCAAATAAAATCTTTACTCAACAGCTAATCCATTTACCTGTTCAAACATATATAATGCACCAGTATATATATTTCTATTTATTTTCCAATCAGTTCAATGTGTGATTTAATTGAATAAATTCTACCATTATTCTCTTATCGATTAAATTAACTATCATTTCAATAATTTAATTAATCAAATCTACAATCACACAATACAAAAAGCAATCAATTTGTTTTTAACTTTTCAAAACCATACAAATTAATTCATAGACTCTTTTTAAATTAAGCAGACTATAGAATTAAAAGTGCATATCCATGGAAAGAAAATAACAACAGAGTAGAGAACTAATTGGTAATGCAAAGTATGGCAAATGTACCTTGCACCGGAGTCAAACAGAGATATCTACTCGACATCTAGGATAAGCTTTCTGAATGCTCTCCTCAGTTTCCCAAGTACAATCTCGCGGATCTCCACTCCATTTCACTTTGACTAAGCGAACCTTCTTGTTCCTCAGCTCTTTGGTTTCTTAGCCGATAATCTTTAACGGCTCTCTTCTCACAGCCAATTCTGGAGTAATTTCAATATCTTGTTGAGCGGCTTCTTCCACGATCAAGTCTGGATCTTGAACGTGTTTTCGAAGTTGAGATACGTGAAATACATCATGAACTCCAGGCAACCAATCAGGCAGTTTAACCCTATAAGCGAGAGTTCTGATCCGTTCCAGAATAGGAAACGGACCAATGAATTTGGGTGCCAACTTTCCAGTTTTACCGAACCGGATAACTACTCTCATCGGCGATACTTTCAAATATACATAGTCGCCAACAACAAAGGATATATCTCTTCTTCTTCTTCTATCGGCATAGCTCTTTTGTCGGCTTTGAGCGGCGAGTAATCGCTTCTTAATAAAATCGACTTTCTCGGCAGCTTCTCGGATCATATCTGGTCCCAACACAAGTCTATTACCGGGTTCGACCCAACAAGCAGGAGATCGGCACGGTTTACCATATAATGCTTCGAATGGCGACATTGTCAAGCTCGCCTGGTAGCTGTTGTTATAAGAGAATTCAGCCAAATGCAGATGGTCTTCCCATGATCCACCAAAATCTAGAACACAAGCCCGCAATTGATCTTCTAAAATACGATTCACCCTCTCAGTCTGACCGTCTGTCTGAGGATGATAGGCGGTGCTCAAGTTCAACTTCGTTCCCAGTTCGACTTGAAATGCCTCCCAGAATTTACTAGTAAATATTGTATCTCTATCACTGACTATACTGAGCGGCACTCCATGTAGTCTAACTATTTCCTTGAAATATATCTGTGCCAGACTCTGAGCAGTTCTGTTTGATCTAACAGGTATGAAATGGGCGGTCTTCGTGAAGCGATCTACGATCACCCAAATACTGTCATTCCCTTTTCTGGTTCTGGGCAGACCATCAATGAAATCCATAGAAATATGTTCCCACTTCCAACCAGGAACGTCTAGCGGTTGTAACAATCCAGCCAGTTTCTGTTGGTCGCTCTTGACTAGCTGGCAAGTAGGGCATCGGCTAACATATATCGAGATGTCTCTTTTTAACGACTTCCACCAGAATGTTCGCTTGATATCGTTGTACATTTTACTCACACCCGGATGGATACTGAGCTTAGATTTGTGGCATTTATCAAGCACATCCCTTCTGAGTTCAGGAATTTCTGGGACACAAATTCGTCCTTCTAACCTCAGAATCCCTTCGCTGTCGAGCTGGAAATCAGATGCATTGCCTTCACGAATTCGCTGACTCATTCCTTTGATAAATTGGTCGTCTTTTTGGAGAGCCGATATCTTGTCAATCAACGAAGTCGCAATGATAAAACTGGCGATCATTTCATTCTTTCGGCTTAACGCATTGGCCACGACATTGGCTTTCCCTGGAGTGGATAGAATCTCAAAATCATATGCCGCAAGGAACTCTAGCCAATGTTGCTGCCTCAGATTCAGGTCTTTCTGAGTGAACAGATACTTTAACGACTGGTGATCTGTAAACAGTTCAAATCTCTCATCCAGAAGATAGTGTCTCCAGATTTTCAAGGCGAATACTATAGCCAATAACTCAAGATCATGAGTTACGTAGTTTTTCTCATGCGGCTTCAGCTGACGGCTAGCATAAGCAATCACTTGACCTCTTTGCATTAACGCTGCGCCAAGGCCTTCTCTAGAAGCGTCAGTCCAGACTTTCAAATCCTGATTGCCATCGATGATGGTTAACACTGGAGCAGTTGTTAATCTTAACTTTAGCTCTTTAAAAGCCTCTTCACTTTCTGAAGTCCATTTGAATTTAGAGTGCTTCTTTGTAAGCTTCGTTAAATGACCAAATATCTTCGAAAAGTTTTTAACGAACTTCCGGTAATAGCTAGCCAATCCGAGAAAACTGCGGATTTCAGTGGGGGTACTGGGCTGTTTCCAATTCTGAATAGCTGTGATTTTGCTTGGATCCACAGCAATTCCTTCTTTCGATACAACGTGGCCCAGAAATTTGACTTCTTCTTGCCAGAATACACATTTGGAAAACTTTGCTTTCAACACATTCCTTCTGAGGATTTCCAGAACCTGTTCCAAATGCTTTTCGTGTTCGGCCTTTGATTTAGAGAAGATTAGATTATCGTCAATGAAAACCAGAACAAATTTATTCAAAACCCCTCTGAACACTCTATTCATCAGATCGACGAAGTAAGCTGGAGTGTTACATAAGCCGAACGGCATTACTAACCACTCGTAGAATAAGTCGGGACCTCTGAATGCTGTCATTGGAACACAATCTTCGGCAATTCGAAGTTGATGGAAACCTGTAGCTAGGTCCATTCGTGAAAATACTTGTGCGCTATTTAATCGATCCAAAAAATCATCAATCCTTGGCAATGGATATTTGTTCTTTATGGTCTACTTGTTCAAATCACGATAATCCACACATAGACGTAGAGTACCGTCAGATTTTGGGACAAATACCACTGCTGCTCCCCAATCAGAGAAACTAGGCCTGATCAGACCCTTCCATACTAGCTGTCGTGTTTGATTGTCAAGTTCTTCTTTCTCCTTCAAGGACATTCTTCGAATAGCGTGAACTACCGGCCTTGCATTCGGAATAAAAGCAATTTTGAAATCTATTTCTCTCTGCGGAGGTAAGCGAACAACTTCCTCGAACACATCCGCATAGTTCTTAACAACAGGAATATCTTTCACTAGGTCGGGAATATTCTCTGTAATTTCAGGGATATTTTCTATTTGAGCTGGAGAAACATTCAAAGCTGCCCAGAAGTCTTTTCTATTAGCATTCTGACCTTCACAGGGAATGGTTATATAATCACCTGATTTAATCTTCGCCTTTACGACTCTGTCAGCGTATTTAACTTCAGCTTCATATTTGGTCAACCAGTCTAACCCCAAGATAAGATCAAACTCTTTAAAATTCATGACGACCACGATGGAAGGAAACCGATAATGAGAGAAAGAAACCGGCACTCCACAAACCCAACTGAGATCAATGGAACCCCCAACCGGACTCTGGACAGTCATTGGTTCCTTGAGCTTCTTCAAATTTAAATCCAGTTTCTTAGCTGCATTCTTGGCAATGAAGCTGCGTGACGCGCCAGTGTCAAACAGTACTTTAACTGGGATGTCTTTGACAGTTAGCGTGCCTTCTAAAACATCTGGCCTTTCCTGAGTAGCTGAGGGTGTTGAAGTTTCTGCCACTTCATTTATATGTACTGCTTTGGATTTCTTAAATTGCCTGCAATCCTTTTCAAGATGGCCAATCCGATGACATTGACAACATTTTCTATTCTCTCGAAATTGGTTATCGGGTTTAAACCCCTTCTTTCGTTTCTTCGAGGTTTTACAATTTCTGGTAAAATGCCCTGGTTTCCTGCAGTTAGAACAGGTGGCCATCGTTGCTGGTTCTTTTCCAGAGCTGGCCCTTTCTCGATTTACTTTGGGCTTCTTACTCACCTCAGATATCGCACTGGCCTCGGGATTATCAGTTTCAGGCTCGTCTTCATTACTATAACTGACCCCTTCTTCTTTAGGTAACATACCTTTCCTGTCGAGATCTTCGTATTGATAAGCCATATAAATCATTTCTGAGAAAGGAAGTTCACATTCCTCATCACACTATTCTGATATTTTCTTTGCAGGCCATGAATAAATCTCAGATTCTTCCTCTTTGGATCTTGAATCAGATGAGGAGCAAAGTGAGAAAGTTCGTTGAATTTCTTATGATATTCTGGGATGGTCATATCACCTTGTATCAGATAAGAAAATTCGTCACATAATCGCTCGGTTGCTTCGGGAGGAGTAAATTTTTCAAGGAAAATCACTTTAAATCTATCCCAGGTGATATCACCTTCTAGATTATTCTCAATAACTGCATCCCACCAGAAAAAAGCTTCATCTTTGAGTGCCCAGGATGCCAGTAATCTTTTCTGGTCATCCCTCAACTTTAAACCCTCAAAGATTTTCTCAGCAGAGTGAATCCAAGCCTGTGTCTTCATAATAGATTCTTCACCAGAGAACGGTATTCCACCCATATTTCGATATTTGATTAATAGTGCCTCAATATCCGGTTCTGCATTCCTTCTGTTTCTGACACTCATTTTCTAGTACTTCTGCAAACAGCAGATCAAGTGTCAGGTCACAGAAAAGATAATTTAATATATAGAAACATATACTTCAATGTAAATGTGTCTATCGAGGTGTAATTTCATTCTGCTTTACTTATACTAGGATATTACTGATCCTATCTGTATAGAGTTTCCCGTCCTAGAACACTACTGGTTCTATTTCTGACGAGTTCGTTATATGTTATATTCCAGAACTAAGCTTAACCAAAGCTCTGATACCAAATGAGACGACCCCAAACCCCGTACTGACGGCGGCAAGGGTAATCCTTGGAATATAACACAGAAACAGATAATAGTAGAGCAGAAATAAATAAATACACTAGATAATGAACAGTAGAATATACTGGATAAGAGTAATCATCAGAGTTACACAGTATACAGGATCATACTTAGCACAAATACAGTTCAACTATACATATATGTCTATAGTGGAAAACAAACATAATGTACAATAGGAGCTGAACAGCATAAAAAGAGATAAATGCTCGAATCCATCTTCAGCTCCAGCTATCCAGAAAGAACCAGCTAAACCTGAATACAAGGCTGCCCGTGTAGAAAAAGGGGCACCCGAGTTTGAAAGTGAAACAAACTACGAGTCAGTCATGGGACTGGTATGAGAAATCTACTCAACACATTTATAATATGGCTAATCACAGGACCACGCCACTTTCGTGGAATGGGTTTACTCCATTGGATTGCCAGTGCTTTAAAACAAGTCATTCTTTTAAACATCGCAATGCATTTTATAAAAATGAAGCCATTATAAGACTCAGTTCCCATCACACAATGCAACGCAAACCGGAGGATAGAGTTTTTCCCTTATAACGGCCAAAAGATGCCTGATACGAATAAAACAAAAGCATTTGATATTATTGCTAGTGTTATATGTTTTGAAAAACAATTTCAAATCATAACTATCAATCATAGACAACATGAGCGTCCCAAGCCACTATGTCGCCAAATATATAGGTATACAATCAAAATCGCACAGTCACGTATTTGGAAATTGGATTTCCGTCATGTACCAAGGCAAAAGATAGTCCTTACCGAATTCGAGACTGCCTAGCCTGAGTCTCAGGATCAGAACGCATCGACCCTTGGATCGTCAGGGCCTGTCCACACGTAGTGGATTAAAATGCCTGAACACTACGTTTCCCCGCCCTTTGGGGCGTAAGCGAGCCAACGAATGGCTCCATCGGACCCGGATCGTCCGATCTAACCGAGGCGCCTCGCAACAGCAACAACCACATAAGTCAAACTCGTCAGGGCGTGTAAAACCACTGACGCCACTTCTAGCTAGGAGGAAACGCAGGCCCTCCCTGAGGTCCTTTCTCCCGTTTTTTGTTCATACCGGGGTGTGAGGCTCGTGATTTCACGTTATACACAAAGCTACGCCACACAGGCGGTGCTTTGATCATCACCACAAGACTTTGCTTTTCAACAGAAGCCCTGATCACTGCATCTTAGCATGCCACACAAGCAATTCACACCGTGCAACTGATGGCTATCAATCACACAGAATAAATTCCAACGTCAAATACACTGTCCATTTGCTAGTCTGTTCTGGGTCTGAACGAAACCGGAGGCACTAAATACCTCGCAAACCCATCGATCACCACGTATGTCTGGACGATCACCACTCATTATCAATATTTTGGGATGCCTCCCAATCAGGACCTCGGTTACCATCCAAACGAGGTGAAGATCTCCGGTCTTCGACCACCGTCTTTATCTTCGATTTCTTATCGTCGATTCAATTATTCAGAATGGGATAAACCCGGTCTTTCTGAGCAACTCGCGTATATAATAAACAAGTGCAACACTAACATATACACGCATCATTTCAATTCATTAGTCACTAACCGTCAATCAGTAAGAGAACGATTTCCCAAATATTAACCCCGAAGGCCGAAACCAACATCAGATCAACACCCAGGAAACCATTCGACTTAGCCAACCTTCAGTTTATTTCTAAATCACATGCATATCGTTTATAATATTTTATAATGATTTATCGCCATTTTTATTTATTTTAAAATAGCCAATTTATTCAAAACGACGCTTCGGGCCATAACGCGACCGTGGCGCTGTTTTTCTTCAGATTTGATTTACACATATCTGAAAATCTAACCATTGGATCTTCACTAAATTTACATCATTTGAAAGATCTTTTCAAAACGAATTCAACGGTTCTAGTTTCGGGAAATTCCGACGGTCGGATCTCCCGGTATAATCGTTTGAAGTTTCGATTTCAAAATACGAACTACAGCGTCGTTATTTGATTAAATATAATTATATTTATGTATATATAAATATAATCGATTCTGGCGCTGTTTTTCTTTAGATTTGAATTAAACATTCCAGACAATCCAACCGTTGGATTTTTACAAAGTTGGTGCCGTTGGAAAGATATTTCCAAAGCGAACCCAACGGTTGCGATTTCAGGAAAATCCGATGGTCAGATCTCCCGTACTAATCGTTTGAAATCACGGTTTCAAAACATGAACTGCAGCGTCGTTATTCGATATATTTCAATTCTATTTAAATATATATATCGATTCTTCGATTTCAAAACTATATTCTTTTCGTACATTTGATAAAAATGATATTTTTATCTAACTATCTTCTATTTCAACACTTCACTATTTTTAACAATCCATTTATATAATAAAAATGTGATTTTTATTGTAAAACAATTCATTTCGAAACACTATTATTTTATATAGTTTATATAGGTAATTAAAAAAGGATTTTTATTATAAAACAATTTATTTCTAAACAAGATGATTTTATACATTTCATATTGATGATAAAAAGGTGATTTTTTATTATAAAACGATTTATTTCAAAATATGAATACCATTCAACACATGAATTTCTATTCAACGAATGAATATCGATTCAACACATGAAGGTTTTCTATAGTTTATATATATAGATAAAAATGTGATTTTTATATTTAAAACACGAATACCATTCAACACATGAATTTCTATTCAACGAATGAATATCGATTCAACACATGAAGGTTTTCTATTCAACGAATAAATATAGTTTCAGCAAATGAAAATAATTCAAACACATGAATATTATTCAAAATTTCGGCAGCATAACGGCAGGGTAGTTAAAACCGGGACCGTCCCTAGTACGGCTCCTCGCTCTACCTTAAAACCTCGCGGTTTTTGACAATGGGGATCATGCATCTAGTTCGCACGCAGGCGGCATGTATATATTTATTTCATTTCCACAAACTAATCCTATGTGGTTTCAACCAAATATTTCTCAACCACACATGGGTATTTTTCAACCACAATCAATCAATATCAACAACAAACAATCCCAATCAACCATTCGCTATCAATCAATTTTCACACCAATCACAACCAATAAATATCATCCATGGTTTGTGGACGAGGGGCATATATATATATATATATATATATATATATATATATATATATATATATATATATATATAGCAATTCACTTCTATTTCAACACATATATAATTTTTACAACGCATATATAACTTATACATCGAACGTACAACTTATACAACGCTTATACAAGAGGTGTACAACGCTTATATAACTCATACATCGACTATATAATTTATACATCATCGTTTTCCATATCGTTTATAAATTAGAAATCTCACATTGGGTTCCACTCCACCAAAAATAGCAGAAGGCTCAGAAAAATATGCGGTCTCTTCTAAAATGTAGAAGACATCCACACTGTTTCCTGTTTCATCGAATTTCGTCAAGAAACGAAAAAGATATGATTTTTCAAAGTTTGCAACGGTTTAAAGGTGTTAAAACAGTTGAAAATAAAATAAGTCGTACCTCAGCTGAAAGGTTCAAAACTAGGTTTGCAATTTTCGATCAAACCGTGAATCGATAGGAGGATCGGTCGATGCAGCAACGAAGAGGGGGGAAACGTGCATCTGCGCGCGGTGGTGGGGTCCAGCTCGGTGGTCCCAGGCGGCGGCGGCGGCGAGTTGAAGTCGACGACTTCAGGGAGGTGGTTCTCTCTCCACAGGCCACGAAAAATCCCAAACTTTATATGGATTTGAAGATCTCGAGAAGATATTCAAAAAGTTCAACTGTGGCACGAGCTAATTCGACGTGGATTGATCGGAAAATGAAGGGGAAGATTTTGAACGGTTTCCGCCTTCGATCGTGTAGAGAGAAAAAGGATTTTTTTTTTTTAAATATGATTGGCCGGTGGGTTTTAAAGGGGTTTTCTGACGCGACCACCAATCTAAACCCAACGACTGTCATCCCTTGCGTTTTACCCCCATTTCGAACACAATGGGATATGTTTCGTATGCCCATTCGACTGTTTCAGTCAGTTTCCATTCAAATTAAAATATAAAACATTCAATATTCAATTTGAACGTACATTTCAATTTGCCAGGGCCACAAACTGATTCGAAAAATTCCAGAAAAATAAATCTGGCTATGTTTTGACGATACGGTCCCAACAAAACTAGTTTCGTCGAATTCTGAGACCGTTTGCAAACAGGCCCATTTCTGGTCGATCCAATTTAACTGTAATTGATCAAAACACGTTTTTCTTTGCCACACTCACATACTAGCTTCAAAAATTATGAAATTTGAAACCTAGCAATAACTTCACATCCCGGATCCAACAAAAGTGGTTTTGTCGAATTCCGAGGTCGTATGCAAAATTGCCAATTTCACGGGCTATATAAATTCCATAGCGACCTTTCTGAAAATTCATTTGGCCATAACTTTTGCTTTCCGCTATGAAAATTCGATTTTTCAGATTCGTTAGAAAGGTATTCACTAACAGATTTAAATATTTTTGGTTTCACTCAAATCCGTTTTGTTTTGCACCCGGTACAGTCCGACAAAGTTTGAATTCAAATTTTGAAACTGCAGCGCCATTTCAGGCCTTGTTTATAATTAAAATTAACTATATTCGTTTTCAAACGTCGATTCAAACTCACTTTTCATTTCCATTATTTAAAATATTTATTTTAAATATTTAAAATTCATTATTTTAGCCAATTTAAAATTTTTAAATTGGTTCAGATTTTCTGGGTCGTTACAGTTATCATGAATCGACCAACCATAAGCCGACCCAAAGCCATAACGGCATCAAACTAGTTGGTCAAGCTACCCACAGATTGACCGACCGAGCCATCTACCAATAGATCGTGTCGTTCCCATAATACCAGGTCAAGCCTAAAGTCTTGGATCTCACCCGAAGTATTTGAAGAATCATACTCTACTGGACGAAGTCCTACTCCCAAGTTTGCTTATTCAGATTAGCTTTTGACCAGCTCTCCTTTTGATACGTCAAATATCAAGCTCCACGCCGACAACGGTTTCCAAAAAGAACTATTCATCAGCAATAGCTCGGGTCCTCCCGCTGCAACTACTCTACCAGATCGACCTCCACGTGTCTAAGCTCCGAAAAAGAGGCATACCGCGTGGAACACGGTTTATCCCACCTTCTTCACCTATTAATACACCATTACTGAAAATAGAAAGGCATGTTGAATTCTCCACTAACAAGCTACGCTTGGTATACTAGAATCATCCAACTGTGCACTTCAAATAATACAAGGATCTTGTAATCCCTACTTTCTTCCATTTAAAAACTGTTGTAACCTGTAATCAATAGTATAAATAAAGATTATAAGTGGACGTTGGCATAGATATAAGCCAAATCACTATAAAATATTGTGTCTCCCTTATTCATTTACTTTTTCTTGCATCTCTGTGATCATTTTTCTTGTGTGCTGAACATACATTGGGGGTTGATCGTCACAAGACCAACATTTAACGTCAACACTTTGGCACACCAGAAAAAGGGGCACGTAGACATACCCTACGACCTTCGACCCGCTTCTACAATTTCTAAGCCAACGACGACAATCAAGTTGAAGAAGGATGCTTCATCTTCTCGTCCTTTACCTACAGATGCAGCAGAAACAGAAGCAACGAAGGCGAGCTATGAGGCTTCCTCCCACGGAAACACATCCCAATATCTCACCAGGGATGACATGGATAAAATCTTGTCTGAGTTCAGAAAACAGATGGCATCTCAGGGTGAACTTCTCAAACATCAGCAGGAAGTGATGAACAACCTCCTTGCTTGGATGAAAAAGGGACCTCACATTCTAGTATCATTTCCTACACCGGGAGAGGCTGGGGCAACAACTGATCTTCGGTTTGCGGAGAACCGAACCACAGATTGGTCTAGACCTTTGTTTCCTTCTGGCTCAACTTCACTTCCTGATCGGCCATATCTAGGAGCATCACTTCCAGCCTTAAGAGGAGCGTTGACAGCTGCAAATTCTCAAGTCAATCCTGGCCAAGTTCAGGACCAGTCGACCGGCTTACCTACGGTTCAGGGAAACGACGCAACTCTCTAGGCAAACAACTCCTGATCCAATGCAACCCTTAGGTCGGCCAGAACCAGGAACGTTGTTACATCTGGTTCAACCCATTGTCTTACTACAAACCCATCTTATGCCGCCTCCTTCTCAACAAAGAGCTAGTGACAGCAACCCTCTATGTCACCAAGACCAGACTACCATACCGGTCCTTAACGTGATGGAGGGAAACACAAATGTAAACCCTTATAACATCTCTCCGAGCGGGGGCAATGCCAATACCCAAACAGTTACCACTCGCCTGAGCCCATTACTCCCAACAGGAGCAGATACGGTTCGGTCAATTAATAACCAGGAGATTTTAGCTGTGACCGAACCATGTCCCGAGGCTTGGATACAACCTTACCCTCACCTTCACTCGACTCTCGAAGGTCAAACCCAACCAATAGTTTGCCTTCCGAGCATGCTTTCGTCGGATCCTAGTACTGGGATTCTCACCCACGTCCCTAATGCGGATTTAGATTCGTGGCAACGACTCCTTGGAGATGGAAGCCAACTCGCAAACATCATCAAATGCTTCAATCGAGGCATATCTTCTAAGCAGGACGTGGATGACATCCATTGCAGTCCATTCACACGCGAAATCAAAAACTCCTGAAATCCTCCAGACTTCAAGCTTTCGGTCCTGGAGCCCTACAACAGCTGAACTGACCCGATCATTCATCTCATGCGATACATGTGTCACATGGATGTGCTCTCTTCATCGACCAATGTCATGGCCAAGTGCTCCCTCTCTTTCTCACCGACATAGCTGGCATGTGGTTTCGGCAGCTAACAACTGTGTTGATCAACACCTGGAACATGTTGGTCACCCGCTTCATCCAGAATTTCAGAGTTCACATCTCCCAACCAAAGAGCGTCATGATCCTTACCTACTTCAAGAAACGGTCCGACAAGACCCTTCGATCCTTCTTAGAAAGATTCAACGCGGCCGTAGCATCAGTCGATTGACCTGAGCCATCGATGGTGCTTATGGCCGCCATTGCAGGTGTTCAGAACTGATCAGAATTGAGGATATCTTTAACTAGAGACCCTCCCAGGGACATCGAAGACTTGTACGCCATGGCCGATAGATTTCTCCGACAAGAGGATGCTAGCATCTAGATGGAAAGCCTCGAGGTTCTCACTAAAAAAGACGGAGGTTCATCCAACACCAATGGCCAGAACAAAGGAAAAGGAAAAGCCTCGGAAAAGAATGATCGCAATGTAAGACTCCGGATAGAGAACAAATTTGATCAATACACCAAGCTCAACTCATCCCTGCTAGACATCTACCTTGACGTATGAGGATCTCTACCTTTCCTTCAACCTCCTTGAAGGGAATTGACTCAAAAGGAACTCGACTCTAGAAAGAATTGCATGTATCACAACATGGCAGGCCATAACACCAGTGAGTGCATACATTTATGCGATCTCATCGAGGATAAGGTTCAACGTGGAGAACTGCCCGACTACGTTAAGAAACTGACACAACCCATGTTGCCACAACCTTCTGTCCGAGATCCTTAGGCAAGTCCTTGAGCTCCTCGAAATGGAAAGTTCCCTGAGCCTAGCAATCACGACATCATCATTAATTAATAAAATTTAGCTCATCGTGTATTTTACCCATTTCTTAGGATGTTAGAAATGTACTTTTATTATTTTCCAATAATGTGGTTCTTTTGAAATGCACACATACGGAGTAAGGATCTAGCTCTTAGGATTGCTCTGGATTTAACTATCCCCCCTTAGAATTTGTTTCCATTTTCCTATAATAACTCCTCAGCAGCAATAAACTTTCCTCTTCGAACATGGAGCATGTTTGAACGGTTCAAGCCGAGCATGACTGATGCTCGCCGGCCCAAATATGGGCAGAGTTAGCCACCGTTTCTAAACTACGGTCGATGCCCGCCACCATATCTAACCAACTCCATAAGCCGGTGTGGTTAATACTCGCCAACTCCATAAGCCAAGTATGGTAAATACTCGCAAGTTCTATAAGCTGAGTATGATCGATACTCGTCAGACTTCACAAAATCTTATCAGGATTTGGCAAGTAAAAGCTATCATCCTTATAGTATAGTTTATGCTCAAAAACCTTCTGATCACTCAATAACATTGTCAAAATCCAACCTTGGAAACCCTGGAACAACAGACTACACCGTCTCACCAGGCAAAGCCGAGTATGGTTAATGCTCGCTAACTCTCTAAGCCGAGAATGGTATATACTCGCCGGCACTTTAAGCCGAGTATGGTTGATGCTCGCTAATTCTCTAAGCCAAGTATAATTATACTCTCCAGCTCTTTAAGACAGGTATAGTTGATACTCGCTAATTCTCTAAGCTGAGTATGGCTGATACTCGCCAAATTTGCCAAATCGAGCATAACTTATGTTCGTCCCTCAGACTATACTGTCTTACCAAAAGAAACCGAGAATGTTCAGTGCTCGTACCCCAATTATTTACAGGTATCATTTAATTGGCAGGAATTAGGTTCTTCTATTTCTATCAAAGACCAACTCGGAATGATCGTCTTATCTTTTGGCATTCGCAAATTCTCGGTCTTAATACAATTGTCGATGGTTGTCGGTTTTCTAGCGTTAACACAATCTTCCGCAGTCATCGGACTTTTGGCCTTAATACAAACATGATCTTCCGCAGTCGTCGGACTTTTGGCCTTAATACAAACATGATATTCCGCAGTCGTCGGACTTTTGGCCTTAATACAACCATTGCCAATTGTCAGTATGGTTCTTTATAATCATGATTTCCGGAAACTCTGCTATACAACATTCATTAGAAGATCCAGAACACATCTCCTTTCTTCAAGAAGATGTATTCTAAGGGGGCAAAGTGTTGACCAATTTTTTGGCAAAAGCCCTTCCAACCAACAGATGAAGCCATGACCAGATATCAACCCATTCGAAATTTTATGGGATGTTATTTATCATGGTCGACCAACTATAAGCCGGCCCTAAGCCATAAAGACATCAAACTAATCGGCCGAGCCATCAATAGATCGACTGACCGAGCCATCTACCAGTAGATTGGGTCGATCCCATAATACTAGGTCAAGCCTAAAGTCTCGGATCTCACCTGAAGTATCTAGAAAATTATACACTACCGGACGAAGTCCTACTCCCAAGGTTGTTGATTCAGATTAGCTTTTGACCAACACTCCTTTTGATACACCAAATATCAAGCTCCACTTTGATAGCGATTTCCAAGGAGAACTATTCATTAGCAGTAGATCGGGTCCCTCCACCACAACTACTCTGCCAGATCGAGCTCCACATGTCTAAGCTCCGAAAAAGAGGCAAGCCACGTGACACACTGTTCAACCCACCTTCTTCACCTATTAATACACCATTGTTCAAAATTGAAAGGCATGTTAAATTCTCCGCTAACAACCTATGCTCTATATGCCGGAAACATTCAATCGTGCACTTCAAATAATACAAGGATCTTGTGATCTCTACTTTCTTCCATTGACAAACTGCTGTAACCTGTAATTGATAGTATAAACAAAGATTATAAGTGGATGCTGACATAGATATAAGCCGAAAACTATAAAATATTGTGTCTCCCCTATTCATTTACTTTTTCTTGCATCTTTGTGATCATTTTTCGTGTGTTCTCCACACACACTTTGGAGGTTGATCTTTACTAGACCAACTTTTGACGTCAACAACTTATTATTATAAATCTTAGTTTACTAATATTGTTTATTATAAATAATATTATTATAGACTTAGTCAATCATAATCATTACAATTATAAAAAAATTAGTTCTTATAATAATAGGTTAGTATTTTGTTGGCTCACTTTTTGATCAAGCCACCCAGGATCATTCGTAAGGGGAAAGCAGGAAACCACAGTATTTGAGAACATGAAGGAATGGATCGCGCATCATCGTTTCGCCCGATATCGAATCGCGCACCATCGTCTCGCCCAAATATCGGATCGCGTATCTACGGATCGCCCCATCTCACCAGTGAATGACGTAGCTGGGCGATCCGATCCAAGCTCACATTGATACCCCGAGCGAACCGATCCGATCCCCTGATGCATGGCGAACCCTCTGACCTGTTCAAGCGCGAGCTAGTCTTCAGCGATCCGAATCGCGCGGACCTGGCGACACGTGTCCCCAACCGTCATCTAGACCAATTCTCCCCATCTGCACGATCCGATTTTCAAGCAGATCACGACACCTGTACACAATGGCTAGTTTGACTGTTTCTTCAACGGTGGCGATGCGATCCGTTGATCTCGGGATCCACGCCACGTGTCCACGATCCGCCTGACAAAATCAGCTATAAATAGCCCAGAGCTTGGCATTTTTCGGGATCTTTTTGGCAATATTGAGTACTGAATCCGCCATTGTTGTCAAAGCACTGAAATATTGAGAGAAATCACTATTGTATTAGCTTTTAAAGCATAATCAATAAGATATAAAGTGACGTAGGCTCGTTAACGCCGAACCACTATAAATTCTGAGTGTTCTTTTCTTTTTCCTTGTACTTCATTTGAAATTATCTACTGTTCATAACAATTTGGGTGTTAGGTCCAAATTTCGATCTAACATTTTTGGTGCTTTCACTGAGAAACTCAGTGTTAAAGTTTCGCCATTCGCTTCTTTGAGGATTCCAGCGATTCGGATATCATGGCTGGAAAAAGATCTAAAGTTTCGCAGACCAACGAAACGATTGAGGACAGTGTGCACGAACTGGGCAACGAAGAAACTCTGGATCGCAGAGCGTAGGGGGCGATCCGATCCGACGAAGACACCTCGTTCCGAGTCGATGAGAACGAGACGATCCGTGCTACTGCAGGGGTTGTTACTCGATCCCGGGGCAACACCTCGCAGCCTCCGCGCACCACGACCACGAGTCGATCTCAGGGGGGCACAGCGAATCGCCCTCCACGAACTGCAGCTATCCGAACTGATGGTCAGAATACAACTCGACCTGGAAAAGAACCTATGACCCACTCCTATCGTCCTGGAACCTTTGCTCGACCTGGTTCGAGCTCTTTGCGCATAAGAGAGAGTGATGATGACCACTATGATCCTACCGCTCCTGTCACTGAGGGGGATCTCTCTCGCTTCCTCGAGATGTGGGATAGGTTGTTTGATGAGTTGGCTGCCCAAAGGCAGGAAAGTTCCATCCTACGGCAAAATTTGACGGCTATGGATAGAAGACTTGATGAGCTAGCAAGGCAAAGAACATCGCCAGTTCGTCCACTCACCCCAGTATATTCCTCTTCATCTGAAGAATCGCCGAGACCTCCGCGGCGACCGTATGAGAGAGCCGAAAACATAGAACAGCTTCGGTTCGGGACCCTGCCCTCACAAGAAGAAGAAGAACTAGGGGCAGGACCCACAAACCATAATATGAATGGTCAAGCAACGACCCTCAGGACTCGAGATGTGAACAGTCCTGTGCATTTCAGCCCCGTCGCCGCACGCATACCCATGATAACAGGGGGCAGCGAAGCCCTGTCCAAGCCCCGGGTTTTGTGGCTGCTCCCCGAAGAGAGATCGGAGAACCTCGTCGGGCCAGAGGCACTGACCCTTAACCTCCTTTGACTAGTGCAAACGTCGCAGCCATGGTTCACCGGATTCTGGCCGACAGCCGTGGACAGCGGAACGAAGATTGGGGGATCGATCGCAAACATACCCCTTTTACTGACGATATTTTAGACGTGACTTTTCCAAGATGTTTCAACATGCCACAAATGAACCGATATGCAGGAAGATCTGATCCTGTTCAGCACCTAATGAGATACTCTTGGTCGATGACCGCTGCCGCCGCATCTGACGCGGTTAAGTGTAAGGCGTTTCCCATATTCCTGGAGGACGTGGCTTTGCTATGGTTTACTCGCCTGCCGGCGAGATCGATTTCTAGCTTCAGGGAGTTGAGCGAGAAGTTCGTAGAATAATTCCGTATTTACGCACAGAAGACAAAAAGCGTGATCGATTTATTCCTTGTCAAACAGCGACCAGGCGAGAGCCTAAAGATGTGCCTGGATCGTTTCAATTTGGCCGCCACTGAGGTTAAAGACCCTCATGAACCGACCATCGTTGCAGCACTGATTGACGGAGTGGATAAGGACACTGAATTCGGGAGGTACTTGGCAGGCAAACCGCCCCACACCAAAGAGTTATTCTATGAGAAAGCCAATGTACATCTACGCCGGGAAGAGGTATACGCAAACCGAAAGCTTAAAACAACTGATAAGGAAGAAATTCAGAGCAATGTCGCCATCAAACAGACTGGAGACAGCTCGGGGAAAGTTGAAGTTAACGTCGGAAATCAGAACCAGGGTGGTCGCCAACCAGGTAACAACAATAACAATGCTAACGGCAATAACCGGAAGAGGGGCCGAGGGAACGACTCCCAGAGAAGGACTCGTCCCAGGGCCTTTGAAAGTTATACACCCATAAGCGATACTCTGGAAAATATCTTCATGGATGCGTACGAAGTCCTCCAGAATAAGAGGCCACCTCCTAGAGAGTCAACAGAGAAAGAGCATGAGACAGGGAAGTTTTGTCTCTTTCATCAAATCCACGGCCATTCGACGAATGAATGTCGTCACCTGAGGGATGTGGTCGAAAGGCTGCTTCGAGAAGGGAAGCTAGATGAATACAGAGTAACGCCTAGGGACAGGGGGCAAGCAGTGCAGGCCCCAAATCAAAATCAAAATCAACTGGCTACTAGGCCGACTGCTCAGCAAAAAGGAAAGAATATTGTTATCAATACCGTGATCGGTGGACTTTATCTTGCTGGGCACAGTTCCAAAGCATTAGATCAATATGTCAATGCAGCCAAACAACACCTCGAGGTGGGGGAATGTAGCAACCCCGAGGACAATATCCCGGTGAAGCAGCAGAAGATGATGACCGATGATGTTGTTTTCCGAGAGCGAGAAAGCATCGGAGTCCATGCTCCAACTGAAGATCCACTTGTAATTACGATACCCATAGGGCCAGCCACTGTTCATAAGGTCCTGGTAGACAACGGGAGTTCCGTTAATATTCTTTTCAAAAAAGCCTTTGACCAGATGAATCTTGAAATAAAGGACTTGAAACCCTGCCAAGGATGGATCCGTGGATTCAACGGAGCATCCACTGCTCCAATGGGTTATGTAGAGTTGCCAGTTACACTTGGGGAAGGAGAACGCCAGAGAGTGAGAATCCTTCCCTTTGTGGTTTTGGATGTTGAATCGCCATACAATGCCTTCTTGGGCCGACCGACCCTCGCAAAGTTCAGAGCCTGTATAGCCCCCTGGTGCTTGCTATTGAAATTCCCCACAGAAGCTGGCATTGGTATCGTCAGAGGGGATCAAGTCGCTGCGCGAGCATGTTATGTTGCCGAACTAAAGTTGCTTCGCAACGGAGGGGACATCGAAACTAAAGGTACTTCTCCCCCTTCGGGGGCGGAGACCTTATAGCAACCAAAGAGGATAATTGTTGGAGAGTTGCCCAGAGAGATGCCCGAGGATATAGATCCCAGAGAGGATCAAGAACCCGGGGGCAGAATGGCGACTCCCAACGAGGCAACTGTGGATGTGCCAATCGATGACAGTGACCCGGAGAAGGTCCTTAAGATTGGATCCCAGTTAAGTCCGAATCTTGCTGAAGAATTGACGACTTTCTTAAAGAACAACTTGGATGTATTCTCTTGGACCCACGCGGACATGTGCGGGATATCCCCATCAATCATGAGCCATTCTTTGAGCATTAACCCCAAACATCCTCCAGTGAAGCAAAAAAGGCGAATGCTGGGCCCAGAGAGGTCCGCTGCCTTGAAAGAAGAGGTTGGAAAGCTAAAGAGTAATGGGTTTATCAGAGATTCAACTTACCCCGACTGGATTTCGAATCCAGTCCTGGTAAATAAGGCCAACGGGAAGTGGCGAACGTGTATCGACTTCTCGGATTTAAACAAAGCTTGTCCAAAAGATAGTTTCCCATTACCTCGAATTGACCAGTTGGTAGACTCGACGGCAGGTCACGAGCTTCTCTCATTTATGGATGCTTATTCAGGATACAACCAAATTCCAATGCATGTTCCAGATCAAGAGCATACTAGTTTTATCACTGATCTGGGATTATATTGTTACGTAGTAATGCCCTTTGGTTTGAAGAACGCAGGCGCTACGTACCAACGTTTGGTCAACAGAATGTTTTATAACCAAATCGGGAAAACCATGGAAGTATACGTCGATGATATGTTGGTTAAGTCCAAGCAATCCTCTGAACACACTACTGACTTGGCAGAGATGTTCGGCATTCTTCGAAAGTATGGAATGAAACTCAATCCCACCAAATGTTCATTCGGTGTTGCTTCTGGAAAATTCTTAGGATTCATTGTCAGTTCGCGCGGTATCGAGATTAATCCGGACCAGATCGCGGCAATCAGGAACATTCAGGAACCTAGGCAAATTAGGGATGTGCAAAGCCTTGCCGGAAAAGTGGCTGCACTAAGCAGATTTATCTCCAGGGCTACGGATAAGTGCATCCCATTCTTCGAATTAATAAAGCGAGGAAAACGCCACTTTAAATGGACACCTGACTGCGTGGAAGCATTTCAGAATTTGCTCAGACACTTGGAGAAACCTCCAATTCTATCTAAACCAATAGACCACGAGGATTTATTCGTGTATTTAGCAGTATCATCTCATGCAATCAGCTCAGCGTTGGTATGGGAAGAGGAAAAGGTCCAAAGACCTGTGTATTATGTGAGCAAAAAATTGACAGCAGCAGAGCGTAATTATCCACAAGTAGAGAAACTGGCGTATAGTTTACTGATTGCCTCCAGAAAACTTCGGCACTACTTTCAGGCACATCCTATCACCATCTACACTGATCATCTACTCAAGCAAGTTTTACAGAAACCGGAGGCATCTGGAAGGTTACTCAAATGGAACATAGAGTTAAGTCAATTCGACTTGAACTTTCAGCCCAGACGGTCAATTCGGGGGCAAGTGATAGCCGACTTCATAGCAGAATTCACCGTTCCTGAAGAAGGTATTGCAAACGAAGAAGTGGAACCCTCAAAGTTACTTTTCGATCCTAATGCCTGGAGATTATATACTGATGGTGCTAGGAACGACGAAAGATCCGGCGCTGGAATAGTGCT
This sequence comes from Allium sativum, assembly GCA_030737875.1. Taxonomy (NCBI): domain Eukaryota; kingdom Viridiplantae; phylum Streptophyta; class Magnoliopsida; order Asparagales; family Amaryllidaceae; genus Allium; species Allium sativum. Next base: position 725,701,402 of record CM060909.1, read on the forward strand.
TGAAACCCCTGAGAAACGATTGATAACCTATGCCATCTGAATGGAGTTTCAGGCCACTAACAACGATTCTAAATATGAAGCTCTGATAGCTGGATTAAGGATTTCAAAGGAATTAGAAGTCACAAAGCTGAACATCTTCTGCGACTCCAAGTTAGTTGTGAATCAAGTCACCGGAAGATTCCAAGCTAAAAGCGCAAGATTGATTCTATACTTAAAGAAAGTGAGAGAACTGCTGAATAAGTTTGATCACTACAGCATATCTCATATTCTGCGGTCAGAAAATCAGCAGGCAGACAAGTTGGCAAAGATGGCTAGTTCTAACAATCCTGAAGTGATTGGGCTAGCCCCCGTTGAAGTACTCCGGTCCCCCAGCATTGATCAGATGGAAATCGACCTAGTACTAGAGACGGAACCAGAAAGGGAATCCTGGATGACCCCTATAAAGAATTTCCTAATGGATGGAGCGCTTTCGACCAAGAAAAGCGAGAGGCGTAAAGTGATTCGTAAAGCCGCCCGATACGTATTGCAAGGCGGAGTTCTCTATAGACAAGGGTTTTCAATGCCCCTCCTTCGGTGTATAGCCTACGATGACATCAAGCGTGTGCTGCAAGAAGTCCACGAAGGCGAATGTGGCGACCACACTGGAGGCCAAACTTTGGCAAAAAAGGTATTGCGACATGGTTATTTCTGGCCTACCATAAACAAGGATGCAGTAAGATATGCACGACGATGTGATGCGTGCCAGAGATTTTCAAAGATACCTAGAGCGCCTCCAAGCCAGTTAAAAACAATGATGAGTCCATGGCCATTTGCTATGTGGGGAATTGATATCATAAGAAGTCTCCCCATAGCAAGGGGCGGAGCAAAGTTTGCTATTGTGGCTATAGATTATTTCACTAAGTGGGTCGAGGCAGAACCACTAACTACAATCACAACTAAACGAGTGATCAACTTCATCGTAAGAAACATCATCTGTCGATTTGGGATTCCAAAGATTGTGATAACAGACAACGGAACTCAATTTGATAGTGCTGAATTCAGAAACTTCTGCCAAAAATACCACATCGAGAATCGATACACCTCCGTGGCACACCCACAATCGAACGGGCAAGTCGAAGCTGCAAATAAAGTACTTAAGTCCATCCTGAAAAGAAGAATGAAGCGAGCTAGAGCCATATGGGCTGATGAATTGCCCTTGGCACTATGGGCCTACAGGACAACATATAAATCAGCAACAGGACATACCCCGTTCTCCCTTGCTTTTGGAACGGAAGCAGTCATCCCGATTGAGATAAAGGTACCTTCTCATCGGGTGACCTATTATGATCCAATGACCAATAATGAATTGCTCCTTGAGTCCCTGGATATGATCGAAGACAAGAGGGATGAAGCCGACCTGCGTGCTCTGAGATGCAAGCAACAGGTCGCCAGATATTACAACAAAAAGGTCCGAGCCCGGACCTGGGAACCCGGAGACTTGGTTCTGAAACGTGTCTTTCCACCCCCAACTCATATGGGAGCGAAGTGGGAAGGACCGTACTCTATTCTCAACAAGCTCGATAACGGAACCTTCAAGCTGGCAACCGTAGATGGAAAGGAAATCCCCAGAGTGTGGAATGCCCAACATCTACGGCCATATCTAACATGAGAAGTTTCAAATTTATTCTTTTGCTTTGTTAAAAAACTATGTACATGGCATGACTTGCCTAGAACAGTCTAATTCCTTAAAGCAAGAGATTATAAAGTGGACGTAGGTCATGATTCGACCGAACCACTATAAAAATATTGTGTGACATTTACCTTTATTGCATCTTTACTTATTTGCTTATGAAAAATCAATGTGAATAATGCAGGTACCCGAAGTCCGGTGCCGACGGTTCCTCTCGTAAACTAATCAGAGGAACCCAAAACTTGGGCAAAGGCTCCAACTGCTTGTCCGACTAGCTTTAATCCACGGAGCACGGGTTAAAGCACACAGCAAGGATGAGTTTGATGAGAATGCATGATTGCAGACTGCGTAATCTGTAACTCTAACTCTCCAGAGTAGAGAGAGAGTATAAAGGACACGAAAATCGACGTCCACAAATAACGGCGGTGTACCATGATCGGAGCTGCCTAAGCACGAACTCTAACTCTCCAGAGAGAGAGAGTATAAAGGCGTCTCCGATTGAGCGCTGAGAAAGAGCTCCTTTCCCGCTGAAGGATCGGGGAGCAAATGAATCGCTGAGCTCGAACTCTAACTCTCCAGAGAGAGAGAGTATAAAGGCGTCTCCGATTGAGCGCTGAGAAATAGCTCCTTCCCCGCTGAAGGATCGGGGAGCGAATGAACCGCTGAGCTCGAACTCTAACTCTCCAGAGAGAGAGAGTACAAAAGCGTCTCCGATTGAGCGCTGAGAAAGAACTTATTCCCTGCTAAGGGAACGAGGGTTGACTGAACCACTGATATCCCATGAAATCTCTTATACCCCCGTATTCAGAAATAGGGGGCAACTTGCCGACAGTACTAATCAATCCCTAGTAAACCCCAGTCAGATGCTATGGTAACAACTGATTGGGGGGGCACCAGGCACTCATATGCAAACACTAAACTTTGATACAACAGTGTAACATAGCATGAACATTCTTCTTCCTGTTGATTGACTGATTTATAATTATCAATAGTTGGCTAACGACTAAACATGGAAAGTTTCTATGAACACAGGTACACAATGATGTGAGGAGAAACAAATCCTTGTTTATGTACTACGAGTCAGCAAAATGGAAAACAATCTAGAAACAAAAGTGAGGACCAGTCTCACAATTACACTTCCTGGCCAGTGGAAAACCTAAAGACAAAATATCAACAAACTACAAACATCCTATTTATGCTTTGATTTCTTCTCTTGCTTCAGCCTCTCCTTGTCGGCTTCAGATGGATCTCCCTTCTTCCTCTTCCGCTTGTCCACAAGGGGAGCATCCGACTCCTCTGAGGTCTCCTCTTCCACCTCTTTTCTCTTACTTCTACTGGAGAGGGAAGCCGGGAAGTCATCAGGATTTGCAAAGTGAAGCTGTCGGCTAATGGACTTGGACTGGATTTTCACAATCATCCCAGTTTTGGGATCGAATTCTGCAAGAGGGACTATGTCCAAAGCCTCATCTCCTACCTTCTTTGAAACCAACTCTTTCTCTTGTCTGGCTTTTCGACTGGCCAGGGGCTCTTCGTCATCATCATCATCGTCGGCCTCTTTGGTGCCGGTAATGTCCTCTTCGTCATCCATATGACGACCATCCAAGTCTTTTAAAGCTTCGATAGTCTCAGCATCTTTGGATACATCGGCGCTAGGCACCGGGATGCTTCCTTCTACTGTTGTGACCTCGACTCGCTCTGAAACATCAATACCAGCACCCGGCAGGGTAGTCTCCTTCTCCACTTCTCTCTCTTTTCCAGCGCCCTTGTCGACGGGCTCGCCACCTGCATTACGAGAGACACACATTACTAATTCAATTGGTTGTTCTGCCAGACGACGGCAATTCGCAATTGCTTTAGCAAATTGCAGGGAAAAGAGAGAGATACCTTCAGCAGATGCTCCCTCTTGAGTAGTTCCGGATGCTCCAACAACCACGGGAGTTAGGCCCAAAGGGATTAGCGGATCGTCAGGATGGTACTCCTCAACTTCGGAGGTTTTAGGCTTCGCGGCGGAACTGGAACCTTCGTCAATTTTGCTTTTACCTTTAGCCATGGTTCTCTCCTTTTCCATTTCCGCCAGGATTAGGCGACGACCTTCTGCCAGGTCCTCGGGCTCGTTGTCTCTTAGGATGCTGTTCATCAATTCATCCTCGTTGATCTCTTCGACACCCAGTCTATATTTTTCGCCCTACACGATGGCATCCCATAAGTTGGCCAAAGTAACATGGTAGTCCGGGATCCAAGAGATGTTGCGAGTTTTGAGAACTTGGCCGAGGAAATCAAAAATCATCTCTTCAAACTCCTCAATCTCTTTCTCTCTTGCAAGGAGTTTGTTGTTGGAAGCAGTGGCCATTTCAATGGCGCTCTCGACGTTCTTTTCGGCAAGAGCTGCACGTCTCTCCGCATCCGCAGCTTGGTCATTCAAAATCACCTTTTCTGCTTCTGCCAGGGCCAAACCTTCTTTTAGACTCACTTTTTCCGCCTCCTAAGCAGCCCTTTCAGCTTCAAAATGGCCTTGTGCTGCTTTCAACTCGACATTGGCCATTTTTAGATCTTCAACCTCCTTCTTTAAAGCCATTTTTTCTTGGCTATTGGAATCCAGTTCTGAATGAAAGCGCTGCTTGGCATTCTCTAATTCAGTCTTATAACTTTCAGCGTCCCTCCGTGCTAAAGCAAGCTGGGCCTGAGCGTCTTCCAGGTCCTTCTCCAATTTTGTCCTAGCCCTCTCGTTGTTTTCAAGTTTTGCTTTAGACCTATGTGCTTCTACTTCGAGTTTTCGGACGACTTCCGAAAGATTGACTGCGTGTTTTTTCATCATCTCGTATTGTCTGGCTGCGTGTTGGATGTGCCCGATAACTTCATCATCCCAATTTTTAGGGACCGGTTCCAAGGCAGGAACAAAGACCATCCTGTCAAAGAACATTCCTGGAAATTGTTCCCGCAGCTTTTCCAGCCTACCTTGGATCTCGGGACCGTGGACATAATCCCGTGATCCGGGGGCAGCTAACTCTGGTTGGCTGGTGGGGACAATGTCACTTCTCTCTTTCTCAGTTTCTTTGGATGAATCTCTGTCCCTATCTTTGGATTCGTGGCGCCTTTTGGACAACCGACTGTGGGAAGGCGCACTCTTTGGAGGAGTCAACTCTTTTGGAAGTGTCTTTCCCCCGGTTGGAATTGTCGAATGACTCGAAGGCCTGGTAGAGGTTGATTTGGGTGGAGATCGAGGTTGCGAGGAGCTCGGCCTATGAGGAGGACCGCGAGGGCGCTCAGTACCCGGACGAAGGCTGGGTGTGCCCTCGCAGAGAGAACGATACGAATAAGATTTCCTGCGAGACATCGTTCCTGCAAAAAAGAAAAGAATATATTAAAACTTTGAATACCCGCAAAGTTAGAGTGCAAGGTCAGACAGTGTGTGTGAGGTGCGCATCCCATATAATTCCCCCTAACAGACCCGGGCCTGGAGACAGGCTCATCTGACCCGTTTCTCGTCCCCTTGTTGAAGCAGTCGCCTCTTCGGGAGCAGAAAAGAAAGGCTCCTCGCCGAAGTCTTTTTCTGTATATTCAATATCGGGTAGAGGGATTTTATTCAGCTCGTCAAATAACTTTTCTTCTGTCAAGTCGTCATCACCAACAGTTTCCATTGGAGCAGAGGTAGGGATTTCCTTCGACACATCACCACGGGACTCATCCCCTCTGTATATATTCAAGTCTTCGTCGTCTTGGATGACTATCGGAGAAGGACTTTTGCGAAATTTAGTTGTTTCTACCGCTTGTGAAGTTCCCTCTCCCTCTGCTGGGGGCAAGTACTTATAGGGTTTGCCACCGGTGCCAAGTCCAAATCTTCTGTCTAGGAGGCGATGCTTATGGAGATTGTCGTCAGTAATGCATTTTTTGATCCTTAGAAAGTCGGATCTGCTTTGTGAAAGAATGGCTAACCGATTGCTGTATAGAGGACCCTCCGTTTTCGGGAAGACATGATCTGTTCGAAACAAAGGAAAAAGCAGAAGAATGTTAGTACTTAGACTCCTCGAGCAAGATATTCGATAATATGATCAAGGCTTACTTGATTTAAGCCATCTTCGTGAGCATCCGGCCTGTCTCTTTATGAAAAACCAGTCCGATTTAGGGTCCCCTATATTGCTGTACCCATCATATAAAACCTTCCTGTTCGCCACCGACTGAAAGAAGGAGAAGTTTGGAGTTGCTGAAGAACGGTGCTTGAAAAGAAAGAAGAACGTCAAATCTCTAAATTTAAGTTCGGCATGTAAGATCTCCGCATATGCAATGTACAAGGTATATAACGATGCGTAGGCGTTTGGATGGAGCTGCATCGAAGCGATGCCCAGTCGTCTTAAAGTTTCAATGGCAATCGGAGGGAACGGAGGGATAGCTCCAACTAGACACATCGTTCGACTAATCGCCATATACCCTTCCGGTGCTAGGTGGGGTCTATCTTCGCTTCCGGGCGTCAAGACATCGTCCCAAGGAATGCCGTGTCTTAAGCAGATTCTCTTAAGTTTTATCTCGTCAAGCTTGGACACTAAAGAATCAGAGAATTTATCTATCCCGACCGCGCCTGGGATTTCGTCCGGAGCTCGCTCATCAGACTCAGAGTTGTTGCTGGATGAAGTACTTTCTGTCGGATCTGATTCTGTGGCTTCATACTCAGATCCAGAATCTTCACCTCCCGGATTGATTGGAGGAATTTCAGGATTATACTATTCAGGAGTATCCGATTCCGCTTCTGCTACAGATCTTGAGGAAGAGTGATCGTTCGACATTGCTGCTAGGACGAGAAAATATGAACAATAAGATTAACACTACCCGTCCCCCGTGTGTGCAAGTGCCGGTGTATGTGCTTGTGTGTGCGCATTATTAAAAATAATAATAAAGCATGAAAGCAGTCAAGGTTATCAGAAGTCATTAGTCGTCATATGTAATCAAGTCATGAGGTCATTTAGTCCAGAAAGTCCAACATCGCGGCTCTAGCCTAACTGTTCAAAGTTTTATGGTGACAGGACGTTGATTAAAGTCTGAAATTTCTTCGTATCGTTAGCTGTAGGGCGGATCGCAAAGCATAGGGATCGCCCCCCTTTCGACTCGCGGAGCATAGGGATCGCCCCCCCCCCCCCCCTTTCGACTCGCGGAGCATAGGAATCGCCTCCCCGTCGAATCGCCGGATGAAGGGATCGCCCCTTCGTGAACCATTGCGGCTCCCACGATCCGTCCCTTCGTTGCCACCTCGATCTGTCGTCTCGCCACTCGCGTTCGTCTTCCATCTTTGACCACGAACCGAAACTGCCTTCTGTCTTCTTCTTCTTCCTCCTCCGTTTTCCTCCTCTCCTTTCCTTCTTCGAGCTCCGAGCTCTACGTCACTTGGCCATGGCGTTTTGATGGTTTCGTCAGAAAAGCACGAATTCTCGTCGTTTCCAGTCGAGAAAGTTCGTGGAAGAGCGGCGTTCACAAATAAGAATACTTTTAGTGGAGTTACCTTTCTAAAGATTGAAAGAATGCTTGGATTTTCGAAGGGTCAAAAGATTTGGGTTCGCTCCTTGATAATGTAGGCGAAACGATTCGGTAGAAAAGAAAGAAGAAGGAGAATGAAGGAGAGAGGGTCGGCTTATATAGGCAAAGAGGGCGACCGTTTGTCTCCCTTTCTTTGTCTTATTCGGTCCACGAAGCACCATGCAGGCCACGATCCAAAGCTGGAATCGCATAGAAGCCCACGGACCGCCTTGAAACGATGGCCCCCAAAACTCGAAGCCCGACACGGCTCGAAGGAAAATACGCCCCGTTTCGCACAAAGGCCTAGGTACTCAGCACGAGACGAGCACGTGACCAAATCGGACCGTGTCGTCCTATGGCGATCCGATTCATACATGTGTTGATTTGAAACAATGCGACTGTTGATTTACGTCCCTCCAGGAAAAGGTAAATTAGAATCTCCGAAGCATGTTCCATCATCGATAAAACATACTTCGAGGGGGCAAAATGTTGGCTCACTTTTTGATCAAGACACCCAGGATCATTCGTAAGGGGAAAGCAGGAAACCACAGTATTTGAGAACATGAAGGAATGGATCGCGCATCATCGTTTCGCCCGATATCGAATCGCGCACCATCGTCTCGCCCAAATATCGGATCGCGTATCTACGGATCGCCCCATCTCACCAGCGAACGACGTAGCTGGGCGATCCGATCCAAGCTCACATTGATACCCCGAGCGAACCGATCCGATCCCCTGATGCATGGCGAACCCTCTGACCTGTTCAAGCGCGAGCTAGTCTTCAGCGATCTGAATCGCGCGGACCTGGCGACACGTGTCCCCAACCGTCATCTGGACCAATTCTCCCCATCTGCACGATCTGATTTTCAAGCAGATCACGACACCTGTACACAACGGCTAGTTTGACTGTTTCTTCAACGGTGGCGATGCGATCCGTTGATCTCGGGATCCGCGCCACGTGTCCACGATCCGCCTGACAAAATCAGCTATAAATAGCCCAGAGCTTGGCATTTTTCGGGATCTTTTTGGCAATATTGAGTACTGAATCCGCCATTGTTGTCAAACCACTGAAATATTGAGAGAAATCACTGTTGTATTAGCTTTTAAAGCATAATCAATAAGATATAAAGTGGACGTAGGCTCGTTAACGCCGAACCACTATAAATTCTGAGTGTTCTTTTCTTTTTCCTTGTACTTCATTTGAAATTATCTACTGTTCATAACAATTTGGGTGTTAGGTCCAAATTTCGATCTAAAATATTTATTTAATATTTATAATTTTTAGTTAACTTTACTACTACTGCTATTAACATTAATAACAACAAGAAGAACAAACTAGTTTTGACAATAAACTTACATCTAAAACAAAAAATACATTAATGGATAGCTATTAGCGTATTATATTAAGTTCAATTTATAATGTTAGGTAGAAATTATAATTTTGATTTGTCAACTAGAGTTGAAAGCCAAGATGTACACGCACTACGAAATTGAACAAAAACATCCCTTACGAGTATTTTTTATGGTTTAAACAATTTAGTATGACAACCCATGTATTTCATATTTTACCTAATTCAAGCCAAAATGGAGTATATTTAGTTCAATTGTCAAGATTTTATATCACGGATATTAACAAAACTAATAATACATTTTCCTTTTAACATTCATTATCCAATCAACCTACATTACACTCAAGAAATTCTATTGATTGCTTGAAACTTTCAAATCAAGAAACAAACTTTTAAGTTCATAAAAGTATCTGGCTTGCATGATTTCCCATTAACAAAAGCAAAATGCTTAATCCATTAACAACCTCGCCCCATGTACCTTATGGTAGAGTTTCCAACAACCATCTTGACTTCCTAAACCCTTTAATTTGTATCCTCGATGATGTCGTATCCAATAGCTAAATACATAACATATACACACAAAATAATCAACTCACTGGAAAAATGATCATCTTTATAAACAAAGAAGATATAACTATAGCATTAACATGTTTGTTTGATAACAACAGTGCACGCACATAGCATCAACGAGAACCAAATTTGCTCCAGTAGATTTTACTCAAGTTTTCTCAGCATACAAACTTCCAAACTAGCTATAACCATAAAAATGAACAAATTGAAATGGGAAAACACTGCAAATTCTTTGTTCCAGGCTCTTGCTGCAGCAAATAAATTTACTTGTAAGAGATCACCTCTCACATCACATCAGAAAGATTACTGACCATCTATAGCATTCAAACAATGTATAAATCATCAAATTAAACCCAACAAGGTTAGGTGATCAGCCTCGTGTTGAACTGCAAATTAAATCAAACAATGTCTGAGCAGAACAACAATCCGAAAATCTCCAAATATATTCAGATCTCGTGCCACTTATAACCTCGTGTTGGATAATCGACCCAATTGAGACATCGACAATCAATCCAAGCAATTCGAAGATCATTGGTCTTCACTTTTCGATTCCTAAGTCTTCGATTATTCATAACGTCGTATTATTACTTGGAATGGTTTTCGAACATATATTCGATTCCGATCTTTCCAAGTAATAAGCGTATTTAAAACGATAGTTATGGATTACATAGGACTTCCGATTCGAATCTCCTTCCAATCGTTATCAATTTATTTACAAAACATAGTTGGGTTAAATCAGATTTCATAAAGTTCCTTACCATTTTAACTCTTCTTTTTCAATCCAGTATTCAAATTTTCCAACCTTATCTTTCAAACAAGATTCTTTATTCGTCGTTATCATTCTATAAGTCTACAAAGCGTAATTTGGATTTAAGTTTCGATTCACGATAATTCAACAAATTTGATATTTCAAATATAAGTTTAAATAGAGTTTAATCGATTTATAGTAGATTCAATTTGCAGACCTGGCGAAACACTATCAGAAACTTAATGTAAATGTTTTATTGATTTTTAGTAGTACTTCAGCCCTGGAAATTTTATATCGAATATTCAAAGATTTACTCTACCCAACTCCTTCCTTTTAAATTTCAAATTTCCAATATTTTATTCAAAATAGAAAATCTTAAAATAAAATTTCATATGAAATAATCTAAATTCCCTAAAAATCCTTCAAAATATTTAACAAAACCATTTTACAATATTTTACGATTTATAAACTTCAAACCCAGTTGATTTCAAAGAATGTTATAATTAACGCTTAATAACATTATCAAAAATAAAATAGCCGTTTAAATAAAATTGATTCAAAATCATTTGATATTTAAATATTTCATCTTTAACCGCCCTTCATAATGAAACTAGATTTATCATAAATCCAATTATTTTAATAATTTTTATCAACCTGTTTAATTCGATTTTCACTACGGTCATCGAACTACACGCATAGCGATCTTTTCAAAAAAAATTAAACATAAGTTGAAAACCGTATGTCAAAATTTGAAAATTTCTTTTGTAATTAGAAGTAAATATTAATAGAAATCCAACGGCTTTCGTTTTGCGCTAATCCAATTCAAAATGTTCAAGTTATAGTCATTTGAAAATTAAAATCAATATTAATGAACTGTTGCTACGCGGCGCGTTCAATTTAAACTATATAATGTTTAACTATAAATCATCTCATTTCCTACCAAAATAAACTTAGATTTTCTCAACTTAACTTTAAAACCATATTTCGAATAATATTTTATATTCTCGTTCGAGTTCCCAAAATCGTTTTAGTTTAAAATCATTATCTCAAATTTACAAATATAATTTTTTCTCAAATTAAATCGAACTTAAAATAGTATTTTCCAAATCTACCTTTCTGATTTTATTGAACTTAATAATTATTCTCAGAACTCGTTCAATCGCTCAACTTACCGCTAGACATTACATAGTTAAAATTTAACTAGTTATTTAAATAAAACTCATTCTGCTCAAAATCATTTTTCGATATTAATTTTAAAAATTTGATTCAAAGAGTAATTTTTTTATAATAATAGGAAAATTATTTCCATTTCAATTTAATCGAAACATAATACCATATTACCAACTTGTTTAATTAATTCAAATGTTTCATAAAATAATGAAATCAAAATATATATAAATTTTAATATCACCTTATTGTTTCAAATTTATTTCAACTTCGATAATCCAAAATTAGTTTAGAACCCTTTTCTTCTTTTCCGTTTCTGTCTTCGATGATAGTCGCTAATTATTCACAACTTAGATTTTCAAACCGCTTGAAAACTAAATTCGATTAACTTTTTTTAACATTTAAATAATCATTCATAGGAAGTAAAATAAAATCGATTATTCGCATAATTCCATAACTGTAGTGTGTGATGCAACCATCAACAAATCAATAAACAATCATATGAACGTTAATCCATCCATTACAAACACAACCATTGCAACAACCAATTTTCTTTGTGTGCCAACGCATCATGTTCAATAACGCGTAGTGCTCAGGAGTTAAGCTACATAACCGACTTTTCAAATAAGGGGTGCAACCACCCCATGTCCACATACAATCAACCAACATCAACTAATTATAATTACCAACGAAATATAATTTATCGCCTATATTAATTTAAAATAAATAATTAAATTTAGCAATTCTCACCTCCATCGTGCTTCGATTTTCTATCGAAACTCCGTTTTTATTAATAACCAGCGTACAGATAACTTACTTGCACTTCTTCTTCTTTTCAAACCACACATGGCTAGCCACTCTTTTAACATGAGTGTACCGAGCATATTATCACCAACGGTTGTGATCAGAAACCGTTACCGAAAGCATACAGCAGCGAATAGAACAAGAAGAAAAATGAAATTTCTCTAGATCAGGTGATAATACCCCCACATGGGAATGACCCACTTGGCCGTGATGCCTACCCGATTTTTTTCATTTCCCAGGTGATGAGGCTTGAGGTCAAGATTATCATTTAAGAACATGTTTCCACCATTTACTTTGAATGCCACTTCATCAAATCCGTCAATCACTAATTGGCATCCAAAAATACACTCTGGGTGTTAAGCTGAGAGGATAAATCTCCCACCACCACACTTGGTATATTTGAAGAAATAAATGTATATGACCATCTAGAAATACTATGTCAGACATTCGTCCATATACGTTGTCCTGGGATTGGACAAGCCGAAGGCACCATCCCATCAATCCATCTTGGGCAATTTCTACCTACCATTGACATAACATCCCTTGCATTTTACTCCGTCTTCAATTATCTTTGGCATAAGTTGATTTGAAACGATTATGCCAATACGGAGCGGTTCACAGATATTAAATCTGATCTTGGTCTCTCCATATTGACAACGGAGGTATAAAATAAGCCAAAAACTTTGATAGTCAGTGATTTAACTATCAAAGGAACATCCTGTAATAATCCGGAAAATCCGAGCTAATTTAAAAAATTTATTTTGGCAATTTTAGCGAATTTTGAATATTTAAAATGAATTATTTTAAATAAAGACGATGAGAAATTTATTTTGAATAGAATTAGAACGTATATATTTATTTGAATCATCGTTAGAATATAAATATTTATTTATTATTATAAAAGGAACTGAAAATGGCGCGGTAGTTCAAAAATTCGATTTCAAAATTCAAATGAATGTACATGATTCAAAATAAGCTGGATTTTAGCGAAACCAAAAATATTAGAATCTAATTGAGAATATCTTTCCAACGAATTCGAAAAATTGAAATTTCATAGCGGGAATCAAAAGTTACGCCCAATTGAAAATTCAGAATAGTCGCTATGGAATTCTGGCCCTTGAAAATGGAAATTTTGCAAATGACATTTGTTTTCGAAAAAACCACTTATGTCGGATCCGGGATGCCAAGTTATTGCTAGATTCCAAAATTCATAATTTTCTGAATCAATATGTGAGCGTGGCGAAGTTAAATGTGTTTGACCAGTTTTAGTTGATTTTAATCGACTGGAAAATGGCCATTTTTCAAACGGTCTTAGAATTTGACGAAATTAGTTTTGTTAGGACCGTATCGGCAATACAAAGCTAGAAATAATTTTTCTGAAATTTTTAGAATCCGTATATGGCCCCAATAAAATGAAATGTGCGTTCAAATTCAATATACATTGATTTATAATTTAATTTGAATGGAAACTGATTGTAACGATCAAATTAGCCTATGTGACATATCTCATTGTGTTCAAAATGGGAGTAGTTAGCTAGGGACGACAGTCGTTGGGTTCGATTAGGGGTTCGAATGGAAAATTACCTTTATGAATAATTAAATAATTAAATAAATAAAATCTTTTTCCCTTAACCCCACTTTTCCCTCTTCAAAAAGTCAAACCCGATTCAGAAACAAAAAAAGAAAAAAAAAGAACGCGTCGATGTCAGCCCTCCCTCGAAGCCACCGCGCTCCGTCGCCCTTGCCACCTCCCCTTCCACCTCCGTCGGCCTCCTCTTCTCTGGCGAAACCGCGAGCCCTAACACCCCCATAACCCAGATTAGCCCAAAACCTGCACCCTCGGGCCACTTGAGTCCCGCCGTTGACCAGGTCCTCCACCCATGACCCTCGCAGCGACCAGCGCCGCCCCTTCGGCCCCCAACTCCGACGATGAAGCCCTTCCCTGCCACCAAGCCCTTCGACGATCGAAACCAAGGTGATTTTTTTTCATGTATAAAATCAGTTTTTACATTCATATGGCAAATAAAGTTTTAATTTTTAACTAAATAAAGTTAAGATTTTTTTATATAAAAGAATACGGTTTTTAATTATGAAAAGGGTGAGATTTTTATTGCTAAGAGTTTAGATTTTTCGATATGAAAATCTAAGATTTCTCAATATAAAAGATACGATTTTAAATTAAAAAATGGTTTTTCAAAGGTAAAAAAAAAGAAATGATTTTGCATATAATAGACAGGATCTTTAAAAAGGAAATGATAAGAATTTTGAGTATAGAAAGTTATGATTTTTAACAACGTAAAGTTATTATTTTTTAGTCGTGTAAAAATATAAATTTTAGCGGTGTAAAGGAGTGATTTTTACATAAATAGTAAAGATATAAAAATACGATCTTTATATATAAAAATGTGATTTTTATATAGAGAATGGTGAGATAAAAATATGATCTTTATTATATGAACACCATTATATAAAAATAATTTTTTTATCTATATAGCAGCGGTATAAAAATAGAATATTTATCTATATAGTAACAGTATAAAAATGTGATTTTTATCCATACAGCGTAGTTATAAAAATGTGATTTTTACATAGCAACAATATAAAGATGCGATTTTTATATATGTAGTGGATACGGACGACGAAAGTGATAAAGGGCGAGCACGGCTAAGATTTCCTACATATGAAGAGTCGTGGCGTTTGGTTTAGCTTCTCAGTGAGAACTTCTCACTTTAATTCTTGTTTTCTAGTTAAAATTATATACTAGGATGCAGACGGTGCTTAGCAGCACCTGACACCCGTTGTCCACAGACCATGGATGACTTGTTTGATTTTATTGTGTGGTGAAAATTGATTGTGATGTGAAATGAATGGAAATATGTTCATGTGTTGAAATAAATATTATATAGTTAAAAATATAATTTTTAACGTGAGTGTGTTGATTTACAAATTGAACGATTTGTTTATGTACACATATTTGAAGGATATTGATTAGGACGATGAATTTTACACGTCGCCGAAATGCACAAATAATATTCCGTGTTTGCGGATTGAAACCCCACACGGGTGTTGGGATGATATTTGACATACACTAATCCTATTTATTTAGTGTATGTCGATCGTTTGATTGACAGACTGTGTAAGCGTTAATTAGTTATATTTAATGCTAATGCAGTTGTGTGGTGCACTCTGGATGATGGCTGATTATTTATCGTTGCTACTATATACATGTGTTGTATGGAAACCATATAATTAACATTATATGGTAATCGAGTGTGCCTCATTCCAATTTAGAAAATAAATTATATTCATGTGTTGAATAAACAAAATAGTCATGTGTTGACAATACTCATGTGTTGAGAATAGTCATATGTTGACAATACTCATGTGTTGAGAATATTCATGTGTTGAAACCATTCATGTGTTGAAAATATTCATGTGTTGAATAAAATATTTACACAACAAAATTTACATTTTTATTGTGAGTAAGAATGAATAAATACTCATATGTTGAATATAAATTATATTCATGTGTTGAATAAACAAAATAGTCATGTGTTGATAATATTCGTGTGTTGAAAATATTCATGTGTTGAATAACATAAATATTCATGTGTTGAATAAAATAAATATTCATGTGTTGAATAAAATATATACTCATGTGTTGAAGAAAATATTCATTTGTTGAATAGAATAACAAAGTTATTGAAATATATAAAGCCGTGTTGATTAGAGATGCGCCATTTTGACGCGAACAATATTTATATCGATTATATTTGTTTTTATAATGAATATAGAAAAGGAAGTGATTTCAAAATCTAATATTTTGAAAATATTATCATTTATATATTAATGATATGGAATATTCAATTTTGATTTAAAATTGAATATGAAGTTGAAATTGTTTTGAAAAGGAATTTAAAACGATTTATAAAATACGTTTAGAATTGAAATCGACGAAGTATATAATATATATATATATATATATATTAAATGGCCTGAATAGAACGCGCTGCGCCGCAGCAGTTCACGAATTTCGACCATTGACTTCGAATTGAAGTTACGAGAGATCCGACCGTCGGATTCTCCTGAAATCAGAACTATTGGGTTCGTATCGAAAAGAGCTTTCCAATGAATATAAGAGATTTGAAATCTAATGGTTGTATTTGGAATTATATCCAAATCAAATTTGGAAAAGGTCGTTGTAAGTGCAGTTCGACGACCGTTATTGGAAATCGACTGTACAAGCCTTGATAAAATTATTAAAAATATCGATAATTTGTGTAAAATCATAATAAATGATTTAGAAAGAATTGGGGCAAAAATCCCATATTTAAAAAGGATAAAAATATATTTTTATCGAAATGAACTAGTTATGAACTAGAATTATAATCCAATATTTTTGAATAAATAAATTGGATTTGAAGTGGTTTTAAAAATAATCAGAATTTCCAATATACGAATTGGAATGGATTTGAATCGAAATTATCTTCGGAATATTTCGATGTTGGATTTCGTGATTATACAGATATGGTTGTGGAAATTTGAAAGATATATTTATATCATTATTTCCAATACGATATTTGTTGGTTTCAGAATTTGATATTGAATATAAGCCGATATATTTTCTATTCAAAGCCTTGTATTTAATATCAAATGGGATTTTGGGTTCGTCGTGAATGGTGTCTTAAATAACACTGTTCTTGAACCCAGTTTAGAAAAGAATAAATCTTTTAATTAAGATTTAGTGAAATTGTCCAGTTAATTAGTATTTAATTGGAATTGAATTTAAATTGGTTTTTGGGGTTTATCGTGAGCGGTGTTTTGAATAACACCTGTACTTTAACCAGATTAACTATGGAATGTGATTTTGGGTTTATCGTGAACCGTGTTTTAGATGACATTGGTTCTTTAACCCCGTTAAAGACAGGATATTGATTTTTGGGAAGATTAAAACTAAGTGGAGTTTTAATGAATCTTTAATTAGATTAAAGTGATCGAGAATGGAGTATCTCCAGTTTTGCTCCAAAGCGATAGTTTAATCTTTAATTAGATTTGAACGTGAAATGGTAATTAATATTTACCGATAAAACTGTGGTGTTAGATATGGAGTATTACCAGTTTTTCTCCATGGGATGAATAGGTTAGGATTGGGAAATAAAATAAATGATTACTTTGGTGTGGTTCGCTAATCCCGACTAGTTTGGAAAACCTTAACATGGGTTGATTCGATATCTAAAGGAAGATTAAAGAATAAATTTAAAAGAATTTATCTTTGATAAAATTAATGGGAACCTTTCCTGAAGAATGTGAAAATTTGAATAAAAGAATATTCTGAATTGGAATGAGGCGTATGTTGTGTTTGTGTAACACCTGTTTATTTTATAGGCGGGTTATTCAGAAAGGCTGGGTTTATATCCATTCTGAATAACCGATTCGACGATATCTCGAAGGTGAAGACGGTGGTTGAAGAATGGGGGTCTTCACGTCGTTTGGTTGATTCCTGACAATCTTGATTGGGCTGTACACCCAAGATGAGGGAATAAGTTGGAGATCGTCCAGGCGTACTTGGAGATCGACGAATATGCGAGGAAAGTGCCTCCGGTTTCGTTCAAACCCTGAACGAACTTGTAAATGGAGTCTAACTGGATTTTATTCTGTCTGATTGATTTCTATTAAATATATATCTGTTTGGCGGCAGAGAATTTATTCTCTTACTTAACGCCCTTCTCTGAGACGTATGAGCTCAGAGGTTATATATTGATGGATATCAATTGCATGGACTGAATTGCCTGTGTGGCATGCCTAAGTGGCAAATGATCAAGGCTTCTGTTGAAAAGCAAAGTCTTATGGTTGATGATCAAAGCACGGCCTATGTGGGGGTAGCTTTGTGTATAGAATTAATTCGCGAGCCTCACACCTCGGTATGAGTCAAAAACGGGATAAGGACCGTTGGGAGTACACGACGTTTCTTTCTAGCTATGGATGAAGTCAGTGACCTACCAGCCCTGACATTTATATACTTTTTACTTGTGTGGTTGTTGGAATGTGAGGTGCCTCAGATATAGGTCTGATAGGATCGGGAAACATGTGTTCAGGAATTGCCAATCCTCAAAAGTAAGAGAGGACCGGCCCAACTGATTTCAAGGATCGTTGTGTGTGGTCCTGAGACATTTGCTAGAGTGTCTCGAACGGAGAGGAGCTTGCCCCTTGCCTCGACTCATGATGGAATCCAATTTCCAATACGTGACATTGCTTTTTTAATTGTAGAACTAGTATGGCGACATGATATATGGTACCCATGTCGTTTATGATTGATACATTTATATTTGAAGTTGATTTCTTCACTTATAGTAATCATAAGATATGTAATTTCACGTATCAAGCATTCTTTAGCTATTATAAGGGAAAACCCTATTCTCCGGCTTGCGTTGCATTGTGTAATGGGACCTGGGTCTTATAATAGCTTCACTTTCTTTATTTGCGTTTTTTGTTTATGCACTGGTATTCTTGGGGTAAAAACCCATTCCGTGTTATACGGCGTGGTCCCTTGATTTACCTAACCTTAGAACCAAATTAATAACTGTTTTTATTCTCATACCGGTCACATGACTGACCTAGAGTTTATTGTTTTAGCCTAAACTCTGGATGCCCTATTTTCCGCACGGCAGCTAGTAGTTTTGGTTTTGCAGATATTATATTCACAGGATCCTGGTTTATAGCCGAGGTGATATTGGGAAAGCTCTGTATCCATTTATTTCTTTCAGTTGTGTTTTGTATTAATTTCCGCTGCAGTAATGTAATTCAAATCTCTGATATTTTATGTGTAATATTTATTCATACTCTGTAATATTCTTGCATTCTGATGGAATTGTTGTAATAAGCAATGAAATGTTCTTCTGTTTGCGTTCCGATCGGTGTTGTCTCAAAGCAATCCGTGCTTTCCTTCACGGGGAAGTTAGGGTCATTAAAGTTAGTATCGGAGCTTTGGTTTACAGAGATCGAGAACAAGACACATTAGAACCAAACGAAAGAATTCACTAGAGATTGGATTAGTAATATCTAATAAGAATAACTCGTTAGAGATGGGATCAGTAGTGTCCTAGAACGAGTGTAAAGAGTGAAAATTTTGAAATAAAAATTTGAAAACAAGTTTTGTTTTGAAAATTTAAACCATTTTGTACGTATTTGAATATTTTATTTGTATTGAATTTGGACAATTGAGTATATAAAGATTTTGCATATACACGTCATGAACGTATATTTGAAGTTTTAATATACTGGATAGATATAGAACCACACTATAGTCGCCCGGAGATGATTCTGATGATTGTAGCTATATCATCAGAATTTGTGTTCGAGTTTAGAAAGGTGTGATATCTATATATTTGCATCAGACTGGTGTGAGAACCAAAGCTAGATAGGGTTATTGTTGTGATTTGGCATCAAAAAGATGATTTTCTATATATATATATATATATATATATATATATACATACATACATCAAATTATGAATTTGAAAAGCTGATCAACTAATTGATCTATGGTTGTGTTGTTTGATTATTGGTTTCATTTATTAAATTTTTGAACCATTATGCCAAATTGAACCGAATATTGAACTGTATTGAAAATTGATTACAATTGCATGCATATACATGTATATCCATTGAACAGGTCATAGCAAGGAGGCTGGAGAAGAGGAATAAAATTGTTTGCCCAACAAATAGGTACATGTTTATTGTATTTCTTGGGAATTTTGATTTTATGAGCCGATTGGCTAGCCACTTGGCTTTTTCTTTTGGA
Source organism: Allium sativum (assembly GCA_030737875.1). NCBI lineage: Eukaryota > Viridiplantae > Streptophyta > Magnoliopsida > Asparagales > Amaryllidaceae > Allium > Allium sativum. The sequence goes on from CM060909.1 coordinate 725,721,012, forward strand.
TTGGTGAGGACCATGGGAGGCTATTTGAAATATCCCAAAGCTCCCGGTGCATGGGAGGTTATGGCGAAATTTTTCGAAAATTTAGGGTGTTAGCCAAATTTTTGAAAAATTTGAATAGTTCTTAGAAACTGAAAAGTTGAAGAACTTAAGCCATACTGAAAATAATGAAAGTTGAGTTGATTAGTAAAACAACTTTCAGCTTCGTTCCTTTTTTGGGGATGAAAAGTTTTAAGTGGGGGAGATTGTAATAACCCAGAAAATTCGAGCCAATTTAAAATTTTTATTTTGGCAATTTTAGCGAATTTTGAATATTTAAAATGAATTATTTTAAATAATGACGAGGAGAAATTTATTTTGAATAGAATTAGAACTTATATATTTATTTGAATCGTCGTTAGAATATAAATAATTATTTTTAATTATAAAAGGAATTGAAAATGGCGCGGTAGTTCGAAAATTCGATTTCAAAATTCAAAGGAATGTACATGATTCAAATAAGCTGGATTTTTGCAAAACCAAACTATTAGAATCTAATTGAGAATATCTTTCCAACGAATCCGAAAAATTGAAATTTCATAGCGGGAATCAAAAGTTACGCCCAGTTGAAAATTCAGAATTATCGCTATGGAATTCTAGCCCTTAAAAATGGAAATTTTGCAAATGACCTTCTTTTTCGACGAAACCAGTTTTGTTGGATCCGGGATGTCAAGTTATTGCTAGATTCCAAAATTCATAATTTTCTGAATCAATATGTGAGCATGGCGAAGTTAAACGCGTTTGACCAGTTTCAGTTGATTTTAATCGACTGGAAAATGGCCAGAATTTGACGAAAATAGTTTTGTTAGGACCGTATCGGCAATACGAATGTAGAAATAAATTTTCTAGAATTTTTAGAATCCGTATGTGGCCCCAGTAAAATGAAATGTGCATTCAAATTCAATATACATTGATTTATAATTTAATTTGAACAAAAACTGATCGTAACAATCGAATTGGCCTACGTGACATATCCCATTGTGTTCGGAATAGGGGTAGTTAGCTAGGGATGACAGTCGTTGGGTTCGATTAGGGGTTCGAATGGAAAAGTACCTTTATGAATAATTAAATAATTAAATAAATAAAATCCTTTACCCTTAACCCCGCTTCCCTCTTCAGAAAGTCAAACCCGATTCAGAAACGAAAAAAAGAAAAAAAAAAGAACGTGTCGACGTTGGCCCTCCCTCGAAGCCATCGCACTCCTTCGCCTCGCCACCTCCCCCTCCACCTCTATCGTCCTCCTCTACCTCTTCTTCGGCGAAACCGCGTGCCTTAGCACCCCCACAACCCAGATCAGCCCAAAACCTGCACCCTCGGGTCACCTGAGTCCCACCGCCGACCACGTCCGCCACCCATGACCCTCGTAGCGACCAGCGCCGCCCCTTCGGCCCCCAACTCCGACGATGAAGCCTTCCCCTGCCGCCAAGCCCTCCGACGATCGAAACCAAGGTGGTTTTTTTTCATGTATAAAATCAGTTTTTACATTCATATGGCATAAAGTTACGAATTTTTTTTATATAAAAGAATACTGTTTTTAATTATGAAAAGGGTGAGATTTTTATTGCTAAGTGTTTAGATTTTTTGATATGAAATTCTTAGATTTCTCAATATAAATTATACGATTTTCAAAATAAGAAATGGTTTTTCAAAGTAAAAAAAAAGAAATGATTTTGCATAAAAAAGATAGGATCTTTAAAAAGGAAACGATAAGAATTTTGAGTATAGAAAGTTATGATTTTTAACAAGGTAAAGTTTTGATTTTTTAGTCGTGTAAAAATATAAATTTTAGCGGTGTAAAGGAGTGATTTTTACATAAATAGTAGAGATATAAAAATACGATCTTTATATATAAAAATGTGATTTTTATATAGAGAATGGCGAGATAAAAATATGATCTTTATTATATGAACACCGTTATATAAATTATAATTTTTGTCTATATAGTAGCGGTATAAAAATAGAATTTTTATCTATATAGTTACAGTATAAAAATGTGATTTTTATCCATATAGCGTAGTTATAAAAATGTGATGTTTATACACATAGCAACAATATAAAGATGCGATTTTTATATATGTAGTGGATACGGACGGGAAAGTGATAAAGGGCGAGCATGGCGAAGATTTCCTACGTATGAAGAGTCATGGCGTTTGGTTTAGCTTCTCGGTGAGAACTTCTCACTTTAATTCTTGTTTTCTAGTTAAAATTGTATACTAGGATGCAGACGGTGCTTAGCAGCACTCAACACCCATTGTCCACAGACCATGGACGACTTGTTTGATTTTGTTGTGTGGTGAAAATTGATTGTGATGTGGAATGAATGGAAATATATTCTTGTGTTGAAACAAATATTATATAGTTAAAAATATAATTTTTAACGTGAGTGTGTTCATTTACAAATCGAACGATTTGTTTATGTACACCTATTTGAAGGATATTGATTGGGACGATGAATTTTACACATCCCCCAAATGCACAAATAATATTCAGTGTTTGTGGATTGAAACCCAACACGGGTGTTGGGATGATATTTGATGTACACTGGTATGTCGTTTATTTGATTGATAGACTATGTAAGCGTTAATTATTTACATTTAATGCTTATGAAGTTGTGTGGTGCACTCTGGATGATGGTTGATTATTTAACGTTGCTATTATATACATGTGTTGTATGGAATCCATATAATTAACAATATATGGTAATTGAGTGGGTCTCATTCCAATTTAGAAAATAAATTATATTCATGTGTTGAATAAACAAAATAGTCATGTGTTGACAATACTCATGTGTTGAGAATAGTCATGTGTTGACAATACTCATGTGTTGAGAATATTCATGTGTTGAAACCATTCATATGCTGAAAATATTCATGTGTTGAATAAAATATTTATACAATAAAATTTACATTTTTATTGTGAATAAGACTGAATAAATACTCATGTGTTGAATATAAATTATATTCATGTGTGGAATAAACAAAATAGTCATGTGTTGAAAATATTCATGTGTTGAAGAAAATATTCATTTGTTGAATAGAATAACGAAGTTACTGAAATATATAAAGCCGTGTTGATTAGAGATGCGCCATTTTGATGCGAACGATATTTATATCGATTATATTCGTTTTTATAACGAATATAGAAAAGGAAGTGATTTCAAAATCTAATATTTTGAAAATATTATCATTTGTATATTAATGATGTGGAATATTCAATTTTGATTTAAAATTGAATATGAAGTTGAAATGGTTTTGAAAACGAATTTAAAACGATTTATAAAATACATTTAAAATTGAAATCGACAAAGTATATAATATATATATATATATATATTAAATGGCCAGAATAGAACGCGCCACGCCGAGCAGTTCACGAATTTTGACCATTGACTTCGAATTGAAGTTACGGGAGATCCGACCGTCGGATTCTCCTGAAACCGGAACTGTTGGGTTCGTATCGATAAGAGCTTTCCAATGAATATAAGAGATTTGAAATCTAATGGTTGGATTTGGAATTATATCCAAATAAAATTTGGAAAAGGTCGCTGTAAGTGCAGTTCAACAACCGTTATTGCAAATCGACTGTATGAGCCTTGATAAAATTATTAAAAATATCGATAATTTGTGTAAAATCATAATAAATGATTTAGAATGAATTGGGGTGAAAATCCCATATTTAAAAAGGATAAAAATATATTTTTATCGAAATGAACTAGTTATGAACTAGAATTATAATCCAATATTTTTGAATTAATAAGTTGGATTTGAAGTGGTTTTAAAAATAATCAGAATTTCCAATATATGAATTGGAATGGATTTGAATCGAAATTATCTTCGGAATATTTCGATGTTGGATTTCGTGATTACACAGATATGGTTGTGGAAATTTGAAAGATATATTTATATCGTTATTTCCAATACGATATTTGTTGGTTTTAGAATTTGATATTGAATATAAGCCGATATATTTTCTATTCAGAGCCTTGTATTTAATATCTGTTAGACCAAAAATTGGCACTAACACCCAAATGCAGATCACAGATCACAGAAAGCAGAAAAAAGCAGTAAAATAAGAGGAGACACACGAGATTTTTATAGTGTTTCGGCTCAAACCAAGTCTACGTCCACTTTATAGTTTCTTAAATCCTAAGAAGCTATTACTATATAGTTTGCTTGCGGTTTATACATGAAATCCTCGTGTTTACGATGAAAAGAAGTGAGAAAAGTGGTGATTATACACTAAATCCTCGTGTTATAATGTGCAATTTGGCTTCCTTATTAAGCAATGACCTTGCGTGAAGTAGTGGTAGAAGCCATGATCAGTGAGAACCAAAAATATCTCCTTAAATGTCCATATCACGGTGTATTTATAGGCATAGAGGGGGCTTGCCAGGCCCAGAAGCAGTCCGGTTCGGATGGGCCACGTGGAGGGTAGAGAGTCCATCTCGGAGAAAGTGGAAGAAGTGGTCTTCAGATCGTGCAAGGACAGGTGGAAGCCGATCCAGATTATTAGGAGGCAGTTACGCTTTATGAATCAGTCAAACACACGATACAGAAGCAGGTCCAGAGGGTCTGTTCGTGTTCGATCCGAACCGAGACGGTGTCTTCGATCCGAAGACTCCATGTCCAATGCTTCGAAGGTGGAGCGGACTGGGTATGCTCCCTCCGATCTGATCCGTGCCGATGTGAATGCGAAGAGCCAGTGCCAAGCTATCCATCTTAAGGCAGCGTCCGACCCGAACAGACTTGTCCAATCCGATCCGAGGATCTATTCAATGCTAAATTCCAGGTTTCCGGTTCTGCATGCGTTCACGGAAATGAGCATAACTTTCAAACCGTAAGTCCGTTTTAGCCAAACGAAATCTCAATTCGAAGCTGATTTAGAGAGCTACAAGAGTTACTGAGCTCAGCTTCGTAATTGCTGTTTTCGGGCCCAAAAGAGATCGTCTGATAGGAGTTTCGGGCCGTTCTTTGTTTGTGATGCGATTTCGACCAAATCGCTGCATGTCTTCTGACGATGCTTCCCATACTTGAGCGTATTGTTGATCAGAGATTTCATGTGTGATTGCTTTGACTAAAAAGTGGGTCAACATTTTGCCCTCCAGAACATATCTTGCAGAACGAAGGAAGATGTGTTCTGGATAATCCAAGAAATCCAAGGCCACGCCGGGCCTGCCAGCTGTAAGTATAAACCATACCGGCGAAGAAAAGAAAGCAAACAGGTATGTCAAAACCTAACAAAACTGATTATACTTTCGAGCATAAACCATGCTTGGGCGTTTGTTTGAGCATAAATCACACTCAAGAGACTTTCGAATCATCCTGCCAAAACCTGAGGAGGGACATAACCTTCCGGGTATAAGCCATACCAGGAAGTTCAAACTGAGCATAAGCCATACTCAAGTTTTATTGAGTTCCTTTGCCCAATCCTGACAAGATCGTTCGTCGTTCCGGAGTATAATCCATACTTAAGCATCCTAGTGAGTACAATCCATACTCATGTTGGGGTAGAGCTATACTTGCCAAAACCTGACAAGACAGTTTGTCTCTAGGCATAATCCATGCCTAAGGGTCCGAGATAAGTATAAGCCATACTTTAATTGAGATTAAGAATCCTGCCACAACCTGACAAGACACTTAAATTCACCAAACATAATCCATGCTCGGAAAGTCCTTCCTTATTCAATTCAAAGTACAAAACCAGAGCAAATCCTGATTGGTTTGTCATAGAGTGCAGAGCACGCTTTGGAGCTAAATCCTAACCCCGAACACGTATACTTCGATTTAGCCAATCGGAAAACCTAAACAAAGCAAAGAGACATATCTTAAATCCTAAGAAATGCTGAAAATGCAGAGTGATCCATTCCAGATCAGTTGATGACGAGCCCACGGGTGCTTGATCCAGGATCATTCCCTCTCCGGGGAGCAGGTGGTGGCAGCGAGGGTGCAGGCGCTGTAGGTTATTTCACATACTCGGGTAACTCTCCACGTCTAACCCGTTCCTCAATCAAGTCTCGTAAGTGTCTACAATCATTAGTGTCATGACCGTCCATATCATGAAACATGCAGTATTTTCCAAAATCGCGTTCTCTTTGCGATGGCTCCAACCTGGGAGGCTTTGGATAGGAGATGTCACCGTTTGTGTTCACATAGATGTCAGTCAAGGTTGAATTGAGTTCGGTGTACTTTTCATATCTGGGGCTGAGCGTTGCGGTCATTCTTGACAGCAGCTTTCCCTTTACCTTTACTAGAATCAGACAGTTCTCCGTCTTTGAGCATGTTAACATCAAGAATTTTCTTCTCGGACATTGCATCTTCTTCACGCAGAAATCTATCCGATTCAAGGTAGAATTCGCTGAGATTCCGTGGTGGGTCTCGGTACAAGGAATTTTTGAATTCCGAGTTGTCCAGAACGCCGGAGATTGCTGCCATTAGTACCATCGATTGTTCAAGGCAATCAACTGATGCTGCTGCAACGTTGAACCATTCCAGAAATGAACGTAGAGTTTCTCTGGGCCCCTGCTTGATTTTAGTGAGCGACATGACGTTCTTGGGTCGAGCGATGTGGACCCGAAACTGTTCAATAAAGCGAGCGACCAACATGTTCCGGCTGTTGTCGATTCAGATTCCAACTGCCGAATCCACATAGCAGCAATATCAGTCAAGAAGAGAGGGAAGCACTTTGCCATGACGTTTTCCGACACCGATTGAACTTCCATATGCCATTTGTAGCGCATGAGATGCACGGTAGGATACGTCCTGCCATTGTAGGGCTCCAGTTGTGGAAGTTTGAAATCTGGTGGATTGCGGGAATTCCTGATTTCCTGAGTGAATGGGTTGTGATTGACATCATCCATGTCATTCTGATAAGTGCGACCTCTAGAGAGGCGTTCAATGAGATTGGCGAGTTTGTCGCCTTCAAAGAGCTGTTGCAAGCTGCCATGATCAGAGCTGGTGCCCCCAGCGTTAAGTCCAGAAGAGTTTGGAAAAGTACGGGGAGCTTGGAAGACCATCCGGTTTGGTTCGGAGGTTCCCCCTGCTGTGGCTCGGAGAAGTGAGGAGGTTCGTAGTGATGTGCACGGTTCGGGTCAGATGTTCCGATCCGACCCAGTTCTGGCCCTCTTTTCCGAGCAGTTTCCTGTTGCCATTGAGCGGCAGTTGGTGCCTGGTTGTCCATCCGAACCGGGAAGGATGTAGGTCAAACCCGAGTGAAGCCTTGATTTCTAGAAGGGAGACTATTGCCACCATGCTTAAGTGGAGCAGTGGGTCGAGTGAAGGCTGATCCGACCCGGTTGGCATGAGCTAATGCATCTCGAGCGGCACCTGAATTTGGGTCTCCTTCGGTTCGGATCGGGTCCGATCCGATCCGAATTGCTGCTCCTGGTGGTGTGATTCCATGCCATTTCAAATGAGTTGAGCATTGTCGCTCGGCCTTCCTTCCATCCGAGTGAAGAATCGGTCGATCATCTCCTGTTGTTTGCGGAGGAGATCGTCTTGCCTTGCCATCTGGGCTCTTAGTTCAGTGAGAACGCCGTCCTTATGTCTCTGGTTAAGTATGCTGATGGATTTCCATGAGAGGAAGCCTCCTGGCTCGCCTCGTTCCCTGCGCCTTCAGTGCCAACGTCCTCGGCACGAGAGAAGGTCCCGTCTTTCTTTTGTTTGACCATTGATCCAATAGCCAAATAATCTGCTTCCTTTAGAGCTAGAAATTGAAGTAGTTGTGTGCCCCCCTAAATGGGATTTTGGGTTCGTCGTGAATGGTGTCTTAAATAACACTGCTCTTGAACCCAGTTTAGAAAAGAATAAATCTTCTAATTAAGATTTAGTGAAATTGTCCAGTTAATTAGTATTTAATTGGAATTGAATTTAAATTGGTTTTTGGGGTTTATCATGAGCGGTGTTTTGAATAACACCTGTTCTTTAACCCAATTAACAATGGAATCTGATTTTGGGTTTACCGTGAACCGTGTTTTAGATAACATTGGTTCTTTAACCCAGTTAAAGACATGATATTGATATTTGGGAAGATTAAAACTAAGTGGAGTTTTAATGAATCTTTAATTAGATTAAAGTGATTGAGAATGGAGTATCACCAGTTTTTCTCCAAAGCGATAGTTAAATCTTTAATTAGATTTGAACGTGAAATGGCAATTAATATTTACCGATAACACAGTGGTGTTAGATATGGAGTATTACCAGTTTTGCTCCATGGGATGAATAGGTTGGGATTGGGAAATAAAATAAATGATTACTTCGGTGTGGTTCGCTAATCCTGACTAGTTTGGAAAACCTTAACATGGGTTGATTCGATATCAAAAGCAAGATTAAAGAATAAATTTAAAAGAATTTACCTTTGACAAAAATAATGGGAACCTTTCCATAAGAATGTGAAAATTTGAATAAAAGAATATTCTGAATTGGAATGAGGCGTATGTTGTGTTTTTGTAACACTTGTATATTTTATACGCGGGTTATTCAGAAAGGTCGGGTTTATACCCATTCTGAATAACCGATTCGACAATATGTCGAAGATGAAGACGGTGGTTGAAGACCGGGGGTCTTCACGTCGTTTGGTTGATTCATGACAATCTTGATTGGGCTGTACACCCAAGATGAGGTAATAAGTTAGAGATCGTCCAGGCGTACTTGGAGATCGACGGATATGCGAGGAAAGTGCCTCCGGTTTCGTTCAGACCCTGAACGAACTTGTAAATGGACTGTGTATCTGACATTGGATTTTATTCTGTGTGATTGATTTCTATTAAATATATATCTGTTTGGCGGCGGAGAATTTATTCTCTTGCTTAACGCCCTTCTCTGAGACGTATGAGCTCAGAGGTTATATATTGATGGATATCAATTTCATGGAGTGAATTGCCTGTGTGGCATGCCTAAGTGGCAAATGATCAAGGCTTCTGTTGAAAAGCAAAGTCTTGTAGTTGATGATCAAAGCACGACCTATGTGGCATAGCTTTGTGTATAGCGTTAATTCGCGTGCCTCACATCTCGGTATGAGTCAAAAACGGGATAAGGACCGTTGGGAGAACACGACGTTTCATTCTAGCTATGGATGATGTCATTGACCTACCAGCCCTGACATTTATATACTTTTTACCTGTGTGGTTATTGGAATGCAAGGCGCCTCGAATATAGGTCTGATAGGACTGGGAAATGTGTGTTCAGGAATTGCCAATTCTCAAAAGTAAGAGAGGACCGACCCAACTGATTCCAAGGATCGCTGTGTGTGGTCCTGAGACATTTGCTAGAGTGTCTCGAATGGAGAGGAGCTTGCCCCTTGCCTCGACTCATGATGGAATCCAATTTCCAATACGTGACATTGCAATTTTAATTGTAGAACTAGTATGGCGACATGATATATGATACCCATGACGTCTATGATTGATACATTTATATTTGAAGTTGATTTCTTCACTTATAGTAATAATAAAATATGAAATTTCACGTATCAAGCATTCATTGGCTATTATAAGGGAAAATCCTATCCTCCGGCTTGCGTCGCATTGTGTGATGGGACCTGGGTCTTATAATAGCTTCATTTTCTTTATTTAGCATTGCGCTGTTTGTTTATGAACTGGTATTCTTAGGGTAAAAACCCGTTCCGTGTTATACAGCATGGTTCCTTGATTTACCTTACCTTAAAACCAAATTAATAACTGTTTTAGTTCTCACACCAGTCACATGACTGACCTAGAGTTTATTATTTTAACCTAAACTCTGGGTGCCCTATTTTCCACACAGGCAGCTAGTAGTTTTGGTTTTGCAGATATTATATTCACAGGATCCTGGTTTTTAGCTGAAGTGATATTCGAAAAGCTCTGTATCCGTTTATTTCTTTCAGTTGTGTTTTGTATTATTTTTCTGCTGCAGTAATGTAATTCAAATCTCTGATATTTTATGTGTAATATTTATTCATACTCTGTAATATTCTTGCATTCAAATGGAATTGTTGTAATAAGCAATGAAATGTTCTTCTGTTTGCGTTCCGATGGGTGTTGTTCTCAGAGCAATCCGTTCTTTCCTTCATGGGGAAGTTCGGGTCGTTAAACATCCATACAATCAACGGTCCTATTTCTAAATGCAAATGCTACCGATCAAGCATAAAATAGCACTAGCTCCTTTTTATATTAATTCCTTATTATATTATCAATTCCAATTTCCCTTTCCCCCTCTTCCGGATCCTTTCAATTCAATTGTCTTTCTTGATACTTGGAAAACATTTCCAATACCATAATTTCTTTATTCGAGAAAATGGCTATTATCCCAGTTAGAAAACATTTCCATATACCCACAAATTCTTATTTTCTATATTTAGAAAATATATGTTATTAACACTGGAAAACATTTCCAGTTGCCATCTCTTAACGTCTCATTAACCAAATCATTTCATTTTTTTATACTTAGAAAACACCTCTGATTTACTTTGGGAAACGCTCCAAAATATTTATATTTGGTTAAACGGATGTTATATAGAACATCATTATTATAACTCAACACATTAACAATTCATTAATTGGATCTATCACTAGGAAATCCTTGCTACCGAACTTTAACCATTCCTCAGTCAATCATGAAGTCAACTAAGTTAGGTTATAATTACCTCTTAGACCTTAACTGAACAGCATTCTCAACTTCAAAATAAACAAGGCTCACAACTTAAATCTTAACAACATTGCTTATGCAACTCTCAGACTTAATTTAAGAATCCATTTCTTTGGCTAAATATATTGATTATAACGATAGTGTTGTAATCCTTGCTTTCAGAATATTGAATTATAAAGTATAACTCTGATTCATTAATTTAAATAACTAAATAAATAATTAATTAAATCTCTATTAAAAACCAAAGGTAAAAGGTACTTCCATGAATTCAATATAATCGAATTTTTATAAATCTCTTCCGATTAATCTACATTCGATTAATATTTTGAATTTCAAAATAAATCTATTATTTCAGGTTAACTCAAATTTCCTCACAATTACTTCCATTTGCAAAACATTTTTTTTCAAACCGTTATTCACTTTCAAATATGAATATCATTCCTTAATAGGAATCTAGACTCGTTTATCAAATCATCTTGATTTTTATTTCGAAATATGATTTGATATTCAAATTTAGTTACCTTGTAAATCCGCATAATTTTTATAAACTCCGTTTTTAAAATGGCTACTAACACCTTTCTATCTATATCAAACAATTCAAATTTCCTTTTTAAAACATATTTGCATGTTATACATTCCATAACTTCTGAAATCAACTTTATTTGATTTCTATAATCCCCTTCTCGTTTAATAAACTTAATTTAAAATAATATTGAATTATCTCGAACTTAAATCATATTTACATGGCTATAAATATTAGTTTCCTAAAATATTTCATCTAATTTATAGATTCACGCTAGATAGAGTTTAAATATCTTTTCTAAAATAATTCTTTTAAATAACATTTGACATAGTTGAATTCTAAATATGAATCCCTTGGATTTTTCCCGATTTAATTTATACTCCAAACCTTGGAATAAAATTCGTCGCTTCTTTTCAAACATGATTTCCCATTTCTTATTCAAATTCCATTTGAATTCATATCTCCAATATAATCACTAAGTTCCAATCCTAATCACAAATACTGGTTTCGAACCTCATTTCCCCTATTTACATATAAAATCATAATTGAATTTACATTTCAGTTTATCCAATGGTAATAATTCACTTAATTTATAAACTTGTTAATAACCAACTTCTTGTCTTATCCATTTAAAACAAGTTTCTATTTTCAAGTTTATTTGGAATTAAATTGCTGTTTGGGAATAAATTTCCCATTTTAAATCTCAAATATTTTCTACATTCGAAAATATTTTATGTATTTAAATACCAAAATTCTAGGGCTAGCGTTATTCAACCCAACATAATTAATCACAGTGTATATATCACAACTTATAACATAATAAAAAAACAAACAGTAATATAAAGTTAAGGCAGTTGGATCCCTCCAACTTGTTTTCCCTGCATCCACAGATGTTAATCAACATCAATAATATTATTTTCACATCAATATGGTAAACAGAATTAATGATCTATCAAAGATTTATATATAAATATATCAACCAATTTTATCAAGCATTCATCTAAACAATCATCATACTGTATAAAATTGCTATAAATAAATTTAAAACTCGTTTATATAAAAATAAAAATGAGCCAGAGTTAGCGAGTTTACCTATAAATTTTCGCAGTTGACGACTCCATCTTTGTTTTCATTTAAAATCAAATGAGCATTTGATTTCATCACAAAATTCTAGTAGCTTGTTTTTAGACACCTCAGCTCCACAATATGGATTTTGCCATTACGTTCCCAATGTGTCTGATTTTGTTGAATTTTGTTCACATATGGCAAAGATATACAGTTCATAGCTTTATACATTAATTAATTAACTTAAATTATAAATAATCACTATCCCCCACTAATTAACATAATTAGAGCCTAACTCCAATCATTAGCAGATCTAACACTGTCGTAGCTCACACCAAATCATGTTATGTTATCCTCCCATAGGAAATTTCGAACACCCATCCGTAGTCCGTCCTTGCTTAATAATTTAATTACCAAAATTTAGCCCTTAACCCCATCATTTGCAATTTAAAACATATCTAAATCCCCCTTCCACAACTCAGACCCATCTTGGACAATTTCTACCTATCATTAACATAACATCCCTTGCATTTTACTCCGTCTTCTATTATCTTCAGCATAAGTTGATTCGTAATAGTTATCCCAATTCGGAGTGGTTTTCAGATATCAAATATGATCTCGGTCTCTCTGTAATGACAGCGGAGGTATAAAATAAACTAAAACTTTGATAGTCGGGGATTTAACCAGCAAAGGAACATCCATACAATCAACAGTCCTATTTCCAAATGGAAATTCTACCGATCAAGCATCAAATAACACTAGCCCCTTTTTATATTAATTCCTTATTATATTATCAATTCCAATTTCCCTTTCCCCCTCTACCAGATCCGTCCAAAATTCAATTGTCTTTCTCGATTCTTGGAAAACATTTCTAATACCATAATTTCTTTATTCGAGAAAATGGCTGTTATCCCAGTTAGAAAACATTTCCATATACCCACAAATTCTTAATTTCTATATTTAAAAAATATACGTTATTAACACTGGAAAACACTTCCAATTTAGATCTCTTAACTTCTCATTCACCAAATCTTTTCATTTTCTAATACTTAGAAAACACCTTTGATTTACTTTGGGAAACGTTCCAAAATCTTTTTATTTGGTTAAACCGATGTTATATAGTACATCGTTATTATAACTCAACACATTAATCATTCATTAACTAAATGTATCACTAACCAATCCTTAACCATTCCTCAGTCAATCAAGTTGGGGTATTGTAACAACCCGAAAATCTGGGCCAGTTTAAAATTTTTATTTTGGCAATTTTAGCGAATTTTGAATATTTAAAATGAATTATTTTAAATAATATCAATGAGAAATTTATTTTGAATATAATTCGAACGTATATATTATATACATCATCGTTAGAATATAAATAATTATATATAATTATAAAAGGAATTGAAAATGGCGCGGTAGCTCGATAATTCGATTTCAAACTTCAATTGAATGTACTGGGTGCAAAATAAACCGGATTTTAGTGAAACCAAAAATAATAGAATCTATTTGTGAATATCTTTCCAATCAATCCGAAAAATCGAGATTTCATAGCAGGAATCAAAAGATATGTCCAGTTGAAAATTCTGAATAGTCGCTATGGAATTCAGGCCCTTAAAAATAGGAATTTTGCAAACGACCTCGGATTTCGACGAAACCACTTTTGTTGGATCCGTGATGTCAAATTATTGCTAGGTTTCAAATTTCATAATTTTTCGAACCAATATGTGAGCGTGGCAAAGGAAAACGCGTTTGACCAGTTTTAGTTGATTTTAATCGACTGGAAAATGGCTATTTTTCCAACGGTCTCAGAATTCGACGAAACTAGTTTTGTTAGGACCGTATCGTCAATATGAAGCTAGAAAATATTTTTCTGTAATTTTTAGAGACTGTATGTGGCCTCGGTAATTTGAAATGTATGTTTAAATTGAACATACAAAGAATTATACTTTGATTTAAATGAAAACTAATCAAAATGGTCGAATCAGCTTGTGGTACACATCCCATTGTGTTCGGAATGGGGGTGAAACGCTATGGACGACAGGCGGTGGGCCTCGTTTTGAGTTCGGATTAAAAGTCAACTTAAAGGAGAATTAAAAATAATTAAATATAATAACACCTCACCCCTCTTTCTCTCTCTCCTCTATTCAGATCAAACGAAAAAAAAGAGGAAAGCGAACGACCGGGGGGGGTGGGGGGGTGGGGGGGACCAGACCGCCGCCGCGCCCTGGCGCCGACACCCCAGGGGTCCTCCGCCCCTCTCCCCCCTTCTCCTCCACCTCGAGACCTCCTCCCCTCGTTCTCCTCTCCCTCCTCTTCAGAAACCCGCGCCTACTACCGCCGCCTGAAGCCCAAGACCACCCCGACCAGCTGCGACGCCTCCGCCCCCACCAGGCTCCGACCGTGACTCCTACGGCCTCCCTCCTTCAAAGACAGTAAGATTTTTTCTTTTTATTTAAATTAAAAACTGATTTTTTTGTTTATATTTAAAACTGATTTTTCTTGATTGATTTTAAAACTGAAATTATATGTTTTTTATTTGTTTAAAGATTTGATTTTTATTAGGAAAGATTATATTTTTAGATTAGAAAAGCATAGAGAATAAAAAGATGATTTTGTTCATAGAAAAATGAAATCTTTATATTTGAAAAGGCGAAATATTTATAAATGAAAAAACGAAATATTTATAAATGGAAAGGCGAAATATTTATAAATGAAAAGGCGAAATATTTATAAATGAAAAAAACGAAATATTTATAAATGGAAAGGCAAAATATTTATAAATGAAAAGGCGAAATATTTATAAATGAAAAAACGAAATATTTATAAATGGAAAGGCGAAATATTTATAAATGAAAAGGCGAAATATTTATAAATGAAAAAAACGAAATATTTATAAATGGAAAGGTGAAATATTTATAAATGAAAAGGCGAAATATTTATAAATGGAAAACAAAATATTTATAAATGAAAAGGCGAAATATTTATAAATGAAAAGGCGAAATATTTATAAATGGAAAGGCGAAATATTTATAAATGGAAAGGCGCAATATTTATAAATGAAAAGGCGAAATATTTATAAATGAAAAGGCGAAATCTTTATATATGAAAAGGCGAAATCTTTATATTTGAAAAGGCGAAATCTTTATTTTTGAAAAGGCGAAATCTTTATATTTGAAAAGGCGAAATCTTTATATTTGAAAAGGCAAAATCTTTATATTTGAAAAGGCGAAATCATTATATTTGAAAAGGCGAAATCTTTATATAGAGAACAGCGTGATAAAAATAAAAAAATTATCTATATAGTAGCGATGTAAAAATAGAATTTTTATCTCTATAGTAGCGATATAAAAATAGAATTTTATCCATATAGAGTGATTATAAAAATGTGATTTTTATAAACATAACAACAATATAGAAATGTGATTTTTATATATGTAGTGGCTATGGGCAACGAAAGTGACAAAAGGCGAGAACGGCGAAGATGTTCTACATAAGAAGAGTCGAGATGATTGGATTAGCTAGTTGGTGAGAACTACTCACTCTAAATTTCCTTTTCTAGTTATATATATATATACTAGGATGCAGACGGTGCTTAGCAGCACCCGACACCCGTCATCCACAGACCATGGATGGCTTGTTTGTTTGATTGATGTGTTGTGAAAATTATTTGTGATGTTGATGTGAAATCGATAATAAAATGTAGATGGTTGAAATAAATTAATTATCGTTAAAAATATAATTTTTAACGTGAATGTGAATAAATAAATATTTATAAACAAATCGGTCGATTTGTTTATATACACTGATTTGACTAATATGGATGGGGTCGATAAATTTTACACATCGCCCAACTGCACAAATAAAAATATGTGTTTGTTGATTTGAAACCCCACACGGGTATTGGGATGATATTTGAGTACACTAATTCCAATTATTTAATTGTATGTCGATCGATTGGTCGACAGGCTGTGTAAGCGTTAATTATTTATATTTGATGCTTATGCAGTTGTGTGGTGCACTTTGGATGATGGTTGATTGTTTATCATTTCTATTATATACATGTGTCGTATAGAATCCATATAATTAACATTATATGGTGATTGATTAGGCCTCATTCCAATCGGGAAAATAATGAATATTATAAAAGAAAATTCATGTGTTGAATATAAAAATAGTCATGTGTCGACGATGTTCATGTGTTGAAACTATTCATGTGTTAGGTAAAATATTTTAATAATAAAATTTACATCTTTATCATATTTAAAATTAGAACTACTTCAGGGTGGAGTCTAATTAAAAATCAAACGATAGATACCATAATTTTATAAAATATTTTACATAACAAAAATAGTTGTGTATTGACAATACTCATGTGTTGAAATTGGTCGTGTGTTGAAAGAAATATAGATTCATGTGTTGAATGGGATAAATATTCATTTGTTGAATAGAATAACGAATTTATTGAAATATATAAAGCCGTTTTGATTAGAGTTGCACTATTTTGACGTGAACGATATTTATATCGATTATATTCGTTTTTATAATGAATATAGAAAAGGTAGTGATTTCAAAATATAACGTTTTGAAAATATTATCATTTATATAGTGATGATAGGAAATATTCAATTTTGATTTGAAATTGAATATCGAGTTGAAATGGTTTTGAAAACGAATTTAAAATGATTTATAAAATACGTTTTAAAAGGAAATCGACAAGATATAATATATATATATATATATATATATTATATAATGGCCTGAATAGAACGCGCCGCGCCGCGGCAGTTCGTGAATTTCGACCATTGACTTTGAATTGACGTTGCGAGAGATCCGACCGTCGGATTCTCCTAAAACCGGAACCGTTGGGTTCGTATCGAAAAGAGCTTTCCAATGAATATTAGAAATTTGAAATCCAATGGTTGGATTTGGAATTATGTCCAAATCAAATTTGAAAAAGGTCACTGTAAATGCTGTTCGATGGCCGTTGATGGAAATTGATTGTACGGACCTTGATAAAATTGTTAAAAATATTAATAATTTGTGTAAAATCATAATATGTGAATTGGAAAGAACTGGGATGAAAAATTCCACATTTGAAAGGATAAAAATATATTTTTGTCGAAATGAACTAGTTTTGAACTAGAATTAAAATCAATTTTTTTTTGAAATAAATAAATTGAATTTGAAAGTGATTTAAAAAATAATCAATATTCCCAATACGTGAATTGGACTGGAGTTGAATCGGGATTATCTTCGGAATATTTCGATGTTGGATTTCGTGACTATACAGATATTGTTATGGGAATTTGAAAGATATAATTTGTATCGTTATTTCCAATACGATATTTGTTGGTTTCAGGATTTGATATTGAATATAAGCCGGTATATTTTCTATTCAGAGCCTTGTATTTAATATCAAATGTGATTTGGGTTTGTCGTGAATGGTGTCTTCATTAACACTGTTCTTAAGCCCAATAAGGAAAAAGATTAAATCTTTCTATTTAGATTTAATGAAGTGTATCAATTAAATAATATTTAATTGAATTTGAATTTGAATTGGTTTTTGGGTTTATCATGAGCGGTGTTTTGAACAACACCTGTTCTTTAACCCGATTAACAATAGAGTGTGATTTTGGGTTTATCGTGAATCGTGTTTTAGATGACATTGGTTCTTTAACCCAGTTAAAGGCAGGATATTGATTTTTGAAAAGATTAAAACTAAGTGGAGTTTTAATGAATCTTTAATTAGATTGAAATGTGAATTGATAATTTAAATTATCAAATCTGAAAGGTGATCGAGAATGGAGTACCACCAGTTTTGCTCCAAAGCGATAGTTAAATCTTTAATTAGATTTGAATGTGAGATGGTAATTAATTTTACCGATAACACCGTGGTGTTAGATATGGAGTATTACCAGTTTTCTCCATGGGATATATAGGTTAGGATTGGGAAATAAAATAAATAATTACTTCGGTGTGATTCGCTAATCCCGACTAGTTTGAAATGATATCCAAAGGAAGAGTAAAGAATAAATTTAGAAGAATTTATCTTGGATAAAATTAATGGGAACCTTTCCCTAAGAATGTGATTTTGTGAATAAAATAATATTCTGAATTGGAATGAGGCGTTCGTTATGTTTGTGTAACATTTGTTTATTATATACGTGGGTTATTCAGAAAGGTCGGGTTATACCCATTCTGAATAACCGATTCGGCGATAAGTCGAAGATGAAGACGGTGGTCGAAGACCGGAAGTCTTCACATCGTTTGGGTGATTATTGATGATCTTGATTGGGCTGTACACCCTAGATGAGGGAATCAGTTGGCGATCGTCCAGACGTACTTGGAGATGGATGGATATGCAAGGAAAGTGCCTCCGGTTTCGTTCAGACCCAGAACGAACTTGTAAATGGATTGTGTGTTGACATTGGATTTTATTCTATGTTGATTGATCTCTATTTAATATACATCTGTTTGGCGGTAGAGAATTTATTCTCTTGCTTAACGCCCTTCTCTGAGACGTACGAGCTCAGAGGTTGTATATTGATGGACATCAGTCGCATGGAGTGAATTGCCAGTGTGGCACGCGTAAGTGGCAATTGATCAAGGCTTCTGTTGAAAAGCAAAGTCTTGTGGTTGATGATCAAAGCACGGTCTGTGTGACGTAGCTTTGTGTATAACGTGAATTCGCGAGCCTCACACCTCAGTATGAGTCAAAAACGGGATAGTGACTTCAGGGAGAGCACGACGTTTCTTTCTAGCTAGGGTGGTGTAATTGACCTACCAGCCCTAACATTTATATACTTTTCACCTGTGTGGTTGTTGGATTCGAGGCGCCTCGAATATAGGTCTGAAAGGACCGGGAAACGTGTGTTCAGGAATAATTAATCCTCAAAAGTAAGAGAGGACCAGCCATGAAGATCCAAGGATCATAGTGGGGTCCTGGGACATTTGCTAGAGTGTCTCGAATCGGAGAGGAGCTTGCCCCTTGCCTCGACTCATGACGGAAATCCAGTTTCCAATACGTGATATTGCGGTTTTAATTGTAGAACTAGTATGGCGACATGATAGATGGTACCCATGCCGCCTATGATTGATATTTATGATTTGAATTATTTTGACACTATGCACTTATAATAGTATCAAATGATTTGTTTTAAACATACCAAGCATGTTTGGCTATTATAAGGGAAAACCGTATCCTCCGGCTTGCGTTGCATTGTGTGATGGGACCTGGGTCTTATAATAGCTTCATTTTTCCAAAGAGCATTGCGCTGTTTTGTTATATCACTAGTATTCTTAGGAGGAAACCCGTTCCGTGTTATACGGCGTGGTCCCTTGAATTACTATCTTTTAAAGTAAAGTTTTAAATAACTGTTTTAGTTCTCACACCAGTCACATGACTGACCTGGAGTTTATTGTTTTAACCTAAACTCTGGGTGCCCCTATTTTCCGCATGGGCGGCTAGTAGTTTTGGTTTGCAGATTTATATTCACAAGATCCTGATGTACAGCTGGAACGATGCTCGGAAAGCTCTGTATCCGTGCATTATTTCTAGTCGTGCTTTTGTATTATTTTCCGCTGCGATGTATTTAAATGTAATTTAAATCTCTGATATTTTCGAATGTAATTTATTCATTTATACTCTGTATATTCTTGTATCTGATGGAATTGTTGTAATAACAATGAAATGTTCTTCTGTCTGCGTTCTTTTGTTTGTTATTCTCAAAGTATCTGCTCTTTCCTTCACGGGGAAGTTACGGGTTCTTACAGTTGGTATCAGAGCTTAGGTTTACAGAGCTCGAGAACAAGACACATTAGAACCACACGAAAGAATTCATCAGATATTTGATTAGTAATATCCAATTAGAATTACTCGTTAGAGATGCAATCAGTAGTATCCTAGAACGAGTGTGAAGAGTATATTTTTTAGATGAAAACAAATTTTGTTTTGAAAATTTAAATCGCTTTATACGTATTTGAATATTTATTTATTTTGAATATGGACAATCGAGTATATAAAGATTTCGCGTATACACATCATGAACGTATATTCGAAGTTTTAATATACTAGATAGATATAGGATCACACTCTAGTTGCCCGGGGATGGTTCTGATAATGCTACCAGTATTTATTTTCGAGTGACAAAGGTGTGGTTTCTATATATTTCCATTAGACTGGTGTGAGAACCAAAATATAGCTAGAATACATTGTTGTGAATTGGCATCAAAAACATGATTTTTGCATATATATCAATTATGAATTTGAAACGTTAAATTCACTAATTGATTGATGTTTGTGTTGTTTGTTTAATTGTTTGATAATTTTGAACCATTACAGCTAATTGAATCACATATTGAATTGTATTGAAAAATGATTACATTTGCATGCATATACATGTACTTACATTGAACAGGTCATAGCAAGGAGGCTAGAGCAGAAGAATAAAATTTGTTTGCCCGACAAATAGGTACATGTTTACTATAATTTACTGTTTTGTTTGGGTGATGATGATTTTATGAGCCGATTGGCTTTTTCTTTTTTTTGAGATCAGAAGGCCTGTATGGCAATTTCGGGATTTTCCCGGTGCTTCCAGTGCAGGGGAGGTTATGGCGAAATTTTCCGAAAATTTAGGGTGTTAGCCAAATTTTTGAAAAATTTGAAAAGTTCTTAGAAACTGAAAAGTTGAAGAACTTAAGCCGCAGTCAATATAATGGAAGTTGAGTTGATTTGTTAAACAAATTTCGGCTTCGTTCCTTTTCGGCTCCCATTGTTATGTTCCTTTTCGGCCTTTGATTTAGAGAAGATTAGAACATCATCAATAAAAACCAGAACAAATTTATTCAATTAAATCACACATTGAACTGATTAGAAAATAGTTAGAAATATATACTTGTGCATTATATATGTTTGAACAGGAAATTGGATAGCTGTTGAGTAAAGATTTTATTTGCGTGCCCGACAAATAGGTAAACCTTAATGAGTTGGATGTGAAATATTATTATATCAACTCCTGTGAATGCCATTGGATGCGGAGTGCTGGTTATTCTGTGTGAAATAATAAACATCACCATAGGATAGCAATAATTAATTTTGAACTACCTTACATGGCATACTTCTGGAAGATAGGCATACTTCATCATATACCACATAAGCATTTGGAGCTTGTGTGACGAGGTGGAAGATTTACCATACGAGCGAGAGGCTTCTATGGCGATGACTATATTTTACAGTTTGAACTGATGACTGATATGGACTATTTAAATTGTAACGATAAAATTGCCAGATTAATAAAAACCCCACACGGGTCTAGAGTTGACAATAATCACGTCTCTCTAGTTATTAGATATGGCACATGGACTATTTATTTCCCACACGGGACGAGGTGATGAGGATTTATCCTCTGAAGCATTTAAAATACACACTCCCTCAGGCTTTGACAGGGTGACAGGAATTTATTCTCTGGAGTTATTATCAGTACACGCTCCCTTGTAAACACCAGAATATATCACTATAAATATGTGTATGCTTATTAGGATTTATTGGGTACCTAATACGGCCCAATAAATTTCCAAACCTCTCCCCGTACAAAGGAGGTTATGGCGAAATTTTTCGAAAATTACGGGTGTTAGCCAAATTTTTGAAGAATTTGAAAATTCTCAAAAACTAAAAAGTTGGAGAATGGAAGCCAGATCAAACGTAGAGTTAATTAATCAAACCACTTTCGACTTTGTTCCTTTTCGGGGATGAAAAGTTTTAAGTGGGTGAGATTGTAACAACCCGAAAATCTGGGCCTGTTTAATTTTTTTATTTTGGCAATTTTAGAGAATTTTGAATATTTAAAATTAATTATTTTAAATAATATCAAACGAGAAATTTATTTTGAATATAATTCCAACGTATATATTATATACGTCGTCGTTAGAATATAAATAATTATATATAATTATAAAAGGAATTGAAAATGGCGCGGTAGTTCGATAATTCGATTTCAAACTTCAATTGAATGTACCGGGTTCAAAACAAACCGGATTTTAGTGAAACCAAAAATAATAGAATCTGTTTGTTAATATCTTTCCAAAGAATCCGAAAAATTGATATTTCATAGCGGGAATCAAAAGATATGTCCAGTTGAAAATTCTGAATAGTCGCTATGGAATTCAGGCCCTTAAAAATAGTAATTTTGCAAACGACCTCGGATTTTGGTGAAACCACTTTTATTGGATCCGTGATGTCAAATTATTGCTAGGTTTGAAATTTCATAATTTTTCGAATCAATATGTGAGCGTGGCAAAGGAAAACGCGTTTGACCAGTTTCAGTTGATTTTAATCAACTGGAAAATGGCCATTTTCCAACGGTCTCAGAATTCGATGAAACTAGTTTTGTTAGGACCATATCGTCAATACGAAGCTAGAAAGTATTTTTCTGTAATTTTTAGAGACTGTATATGGCCTCGGTAATTTGAAATGTATGTTTAAATTGAATATACAAAGAATTATACTTTGATTTAAATGAAAACTGATCGAAACGGTCGAATCAGCTTCTGGTACACATCCCATTGTGTTCGGAATGGGGGTGAAACGCTATGGACGACAGGCGTGGGCCTCGTTTCGAGTTCGGATTAAAAGTCAACTTAAAGGAGAATTAAAAATAATTAAATATAATAACACCTCACCCCTCTTTCTCTCTCTCTCCTCTATTCAGATCAAACGAAAAAAAAAGAGGAAAGCGAACGACGGGGGGGGGGGGGGGGCAGACCGCCACTGCCACCAGGGCCGCCGAGCCCTGGCACCGACACCCCAGGGGTCCTCCGCCCCTCTCCCCCCTTCTCCTCCACCTTGAGACCTCCTCCCCTCGTTCTCCTCTCCCTCCTCTTCAGAAACCCGCGCCTACCACCGTTGCCTGAAGCCCAAGACCACCCCGATCGGCTGCGACGCCTCCGCCCCCACCAGGCTCCGACCGTGACTCCTCCGGCCTCCCTCCTTCACGGACAGTAAGATTTTTTCTTTGTTTAAAGTTTTGATTTTTATTAGGAAAGATTATATTTTTAGATTAGAAAAGCATAGAGAATAAAAAGATGATTTTGTTCATAGAAAAATGAAATCTTTATATTTGAAAAGGCGAAATATTTATAAATGAAAAAACGAAATATTTATAAATGGAAAGGCGAAATATTTATAAATGAAAATGCGAAATATTTATAAATGAAAAAAACGAAATATTTATAAATGGAAAGGCGAAATATTTATAAATGAAAAGGCGAAATATTTATAAATGAAAAAACGAAATATTTATAAATGGAAAGGCGAAATATTTATAAATAAAAAGGCGAAATATTTATAAATGAAAAAAACGAAATATTTATAAATGGAAAGGCGAAATATTTATAAATGAAAAGGCGAAATATTTATAAATGGAAAGGCGAAATATTTATAAATGGAAAGGCGAAATATTTATAAATGAAAAGGCGAAATATTTATAAATGGAAAGGCGAAATATTTATAAATGGAAAGGCGAAATATTTATAAATGGAAAGGCGAAATATTTATAAATGAAAAGGCGAAATCTTTAATATGAAAAGGCGAAATCTTTATATTTGAAAAGCCGATTTGAAAAGGCGAAATCTTTATATTTGAAAAGGCGAAATCTTTATATTTGAAAAGGCGAAATCTTTATATAGAGAATAGCGTGATAAAAATAGAATTTTTATCTATATAGTAGCGATGTAAATATAGAATTTTTATCTCTATAGTAGCGATATAAAAATAGAATTTTATCCATATAGTGTGATTATAAAAATGTGATTTTTATATACATAGCAACAATATAAAAATGTGATTTTTATATATGTAGTGGCTACGGGCAACGAAAGTGACAAAAGGCGAGAACGGCGAAGATGTTCTACATAAGAAGAGTCGAGATGATTGGATTAGCTAGTTGGTGAGAACTCCTTACTCTAAATTTCTTTTTCTAGTTATATATATATATACTAGGATGAAGACGGTGCTTAGCAGCACCCGACACCCGTCATCCACAGACCATGGATGGCTTGTTTGTTTGATTGATGTGTTGTGAAAATTGTTTGTGATGTTGATGTGAAATCGATAATAAAATGTAGATGGTTGTAATAAATTAATTATCGTTAAAAATATAATTTTTAATGTGAATGTGAATAAATAAATATTTATAAACAAATCGGCCGATTTGTTTATATACACTGATTTGACTAATATGGATGGGGTCGATAAATTTTACACATCGCCCAACTGCACAAATAAAAATCTGTGTTTGTTGATTTGAAACCCCACATGGGTATTGGGATGATATTTGAGTACACTAATCCCAATTATTTAATTGTATGTCGATCGATTGTTCGACAGGCTGTGTAAGCGTTAATTATTTATATTTGATGCTTATGCAGTTGTGTGGTGCACTTTGGATGATGGTTGATTGTTTATCATTGCTATTATATACATGTGTCGTATGGAATCCGTATAATTAACATTATATGTTGATTGATTGGGCCTCATTCCAATCGGGAATATAATGAATATTATAAAAGAAAATTCATGTGTTGAATATAAAAATAGTCATGTGTCGACGATGTTCATGTGTTGAAACTATTCATGTATTGAGTAAAATATTTTAAGAATAAAATTTACATCTTTATCATATTTAAAATTAGAACTACTTCATAGTGGAGTCTAATTAAAAATCAAACGATAGATACCATAATTTTATAAAATATTTTACATAACAAAAATAGTTGTGTGTTGACAGTACTCATGTGTTGAAATTGGTCGTGTGTTGAAAGAAATATAGATTCATGTGTTGAATGGGATAAATATTCATTTGTTGAATAGAATAACGAATTTATTGAAATATATCAAGCCGTTTTGATTAGAGTTGCACTATTTTGACGTGAACGATATTTATATCGATTATATTCGTTTTTATAATGAATATAGAAAAGGTAGTGATTTCAAAATATAACGTTTTGAAAATATTATCATTTATATAGTAATGATAGGAAATATTTAATTTTGATTTGAAATTGAATATAGAGTTGAAATGGTTTTGAAAACGAATTTAAAACGATTTATAAAATACGTTTTAAAAGGAAATCGACGAGATATAATATATATATATATATATATATTATATAATGGTCTGAATAGAACGCGCCGCGGTAGTTTGTGAATTTCGACCATTGACTTCGAATTGACGTTGCGGGAGATCCGACCGTCGGATTCTCCTAAAACCAGAACCGTTGGGTTCGTATCGAAAAGAGCTTTCCAATGAATATTAGAAATTTGAAATCTAACGGTTGGATTTGGAATTATGTCCAAATCAAATTTGAAAAAGGTCGCTGTAAGTGCAGTTCGATGGCCGTTGATGGAAATCGACTGTACGGGCCTTGATAAAATTATTAAAAATATTAATAATTTGTGTAAAATCATAATATGTGAATTGGAAAGAACTGGGATGAAAAATTCCACATTTGAAAGGATAAAAATATTTTTTTTCGAAATGAACTAGTTTTGAACTAGAATTAAAATCAATTTATTTTTGAAATAAATAAATTGAATTTGAAAGTGATTTTAAAAATAATCAATATTCCCAATACGTGAATTGGACTGGAGTTGAATCGGGATTAACTTCGGAATATTTCGATGTTGGATTTCGTGACTATACAGATATTGTTATGGGAATTTGAAAGATATATTTTATATCGTTATTTCCAATACGATATTTGTTGGTTTCAGGATTTGATATTGAATATAAGCCGGTATATTTTCTATTCAAAGCCTTGTATTTAATATCAAATGTGATTTGGGTTTGTCGTGAATGGTGTCTTCATTAACACTGTTCTTAAGCCCAATAGGGAAAAAGATTAAATCTTTCTATTTAGATTTAATGTAGTGTATCAATTAAATAATATTTAATTGAAATTGAATTCGAATTGGTTTTTGGGTTTATCGTGAGTGGTGTTTTGAACAACACATGTTCTTTAACCCGATTAACAATAGAGTGTGATTTTGGGTTTATCGTGAATCGTGTTTTAGATGACATTGGTTCTTTAACCCAGTTAAAGGAAGGATATTGATTTTTGAAAAGATTAAAACTAAGTGGAGTTTTAATGTATCTTTAATTAGATTGAAATGTGAATTGATAATTTAAATTATCATATCTGAAAGGTGATCGAGAATGGAGTACCACCAGTTTTGCTCCAAAGCGATAGTTAAATCTTTAGTTAGATTTGAACGTGAGATGGTAATTAATTTTACCGATAACACCGTGGTGTTAGATATGGAGTATTACCAGTTTTCCCCATGGGATATGTAGGTTGGGATTGGGAAGTAAAATAAATAATTACTTCGGTGTGATTCGCTAATCCCGACTAGTTCGAAATGATATCCAAAGGAAGAGTAAAGAATAAATTTAGAAGAATTTATCTTGGATAAAATTAATGGGAACCTTTCCCTAAGAATGCGATTTTGTGAATAAAAGAATATTCTGAATTGGAATGAGGCGTTCGTTGTGTTTGTGTAACATTTGTTTATTATATACGTGGGTTATTCAGAAAGGCCGGGTTATACCCATTCTGAATAACCGATTCGGCGCTAAGTCGAAGATGAAGACGGTGGTCAAAGATCGGAAGTCTTCACATCGTTTGGGTGATTACTGATGATCTTGATTGGGATGTACACCCTAGATGAGGGAATCAGTTGGTGATCGTCCAGACATACTTGGAGATGGATGGATATGCGAGGAAAGTGCCTCCGGTTTCGTTCAGACCCAGAACGAACTTGTAAATGGATTGTGTGTCTGACATTGGATTTTATTCTTTGTTGATTGATCTCTATTAAATATACATCTGTTTGGCGGCAGAGAATTTATTCTCTTGCTTAACGCCCTTCTCTGAGACGTACGAGCTCAGAGGTTGTATATCGATGGACATCAGTCGCATGGAGTGAACTGCCAGTGTGGCACGCGTAAGTGGCAATTGATCAAGGCTTCTGTTGAAAAGCAAAGTCTTGTGGTTGATGATCAAAGCACGGTCTGTGTGACGTAGCTTTGTGTATAACATGAATTCGCGAGCCTCACACCTCGGTATGAGTCAAAAACGGGATAGAGACTGCAGGGAGAGCACGACGTTTCTTTCTAGCTAGGGTGGTGTCAGTGACCTACCAGCCCTAACATTTATATACTTTTCACCTGTGTGGTTGTTGGATACGAGGCGCCACGGATATAGGTCTGTAAGGACCGGGAAACGTGTGTTCAGGAATAATTAATCCTCAAAAGTAAGAGAGGACCGGCCCTGAAGATCCAAGGATCATAGTGGGGTCCTGGGACATTTGCTAGAGTGTCTCTAATCGGAAAGGAGCTTGCCCCTTGCCTCGACTCATGATGGAAATCCAATTTCCAATATGTGATATTGCGGTTTTAATTGTAGAACTAGTATGGCGACATGATAGATGGTACCCATGCCGCCTATGATTGATATTTATGATTTGAATTGTTTTAACACTATGCACTTATAATAGTATCAAATGTTTTGTTTTAAACGTACCAAGCATGTTTGGCTATTATAAGGGAAAACCCTATCCTCCGGCTTGCGTTGCATTGTGTGATGGGACCTGGGTCTTATAATAGCTTCATTTTTCCAAAGAGCATTGCGCTATTTTGTTATATGCACTAGTATTCTTGGGAGGAAACCCGTTCCGTGTTATACAGCGTGGTCCCTTGAATTACTATCTTTTAAAGTAAAGTTTTAAATAACTGTTTTAGTTCTCACACCAGTCACATGACTGACCTGGAGTTTATTGTTTTAACCTAAACTCTGGGTGCCCCTATTTTCCGCACGGGCAGCTAGTAGTTTTAGTTTGCAGATTTATATTCACAAGGTCCTGATGTACAGCTGGAACGATGCTCGGAAAGCTCTGTATCTGTGCATTATTTCTAGTCGTGCTTTTGTATTATTTTCCGCTGCGATGTATTTAAATGTAATTTAAATCTCTGATATTTGTCGAATGTAATTTATTCATTTATACTCTGTATATTTTTGTATCTGATGGAATTGTTGTAATAACAATGAAATGTTCTTCTGTCCGCGTTCTTTTGTGTGTTGTTCTCAAAGTATCCGCTCTTTCCTTCACGGGGAAGTTACGGGTTCTTACAGGTATAATTACCTCTCAGACCTTAATTGAACAACATTCTCAACTTTGAAATAGACAAGGATCACAACTTAAATCTTGACAACATTGCTTACGCAACTCTCAGACTTAATGTAAGAATCCATTTCTTTTGCGAAATATATTAATTATATTGATAGCGTTATAATCATTGCTTTCATAATATTAAATTCTAAAATATCTGATTCATTAATTTAAATAACTAATTACCTAATTAATTAATCTCTATTAAAAACTGAAAGTAAAAAATTACTTTCCTGACTTCAATATAATCGAATTTTTATAACTCTTTTCTAAATAATCTATGCTCAATTAATATTCTGAATTTCAAAATAAATCTATTATTTCGGGTTAACTCAAATTTCCTTATAATTTCCTCCATT
Source organism: Allium sativum (assembly GCA_030737875.1). Lineage (NCBI taxonomy): Eukaryota > Viridiplantae > Streptophyta > Magnoliopsida > Asparagales > Amaryllidaceae > Allium > Allium sativum. Next base: position 725,749,839 of record CM060909.1, read on the forward strand.
CACAAATCATTTGCTTTCAAACCGTTATTCACTTTCAAATATTAACATCGTTCCTTAATGGAATCTAGACTCGTTTATCAAATCAACTTGATTTTTATTTGGAAATATGATTTCAGATTCAAATCTAGTTATCTTGTAAATCCACATCATTTTTAAAAATTCTGTTTATAAAACAGCTACCAACACCTTTTTATCTATATCAAACAACTCAAATTTCCATTTTAAAACGTATTTACAAATTATACATTCCATAACTTCTAAAATCAACTTTATTTGATTTCTATAATCCCCTTCTCATTTAATAAACTTAATTTAAAATAATATTGAATTGTCTCGAATATAAATCATATTTACATGGCTATAAATATTAAATTATTAGTTTCCTAACATATTTCATCTAATTTATAGATTCACCCTAGACAAAGTTTAAATATCTTTTCTAAAATAAATATTTTCAATAACCTTTGACATTGTCGAATTCTAAATATAAATCCCTTGGATTAATCCCAATTTAATTTATATTCCACACCTTGGAATAAAATCAGTCATTTCTTTTTGAACATGATTTCCCATTTCTTATTCATATTCCATTTAAATTTGTATCTCCTTTATAATCTCTAAGTTCTAATCCTAATCACAAATACTGGTTTCGAATCTCATTTCCCCTTTTTACATATAAATTCAAACTTGAATTTACATTTCAATTTATCCAAAGGTATATAATTCACTTAATTTATAAACTCGTTTATAACCAACTTCTTGTCTTATCCATTTAAAACAAGTTTCTAGTTTCAAGATTATTTGAAACTAAATTGTTGTTTGGTAATAAATTTCCCATTTTAATTCTCAAATATTTTTCTACATTTGAAAATACTTTGTGGTATTTAAATACCAAAATTCTAGGGCAAGTGTAATTCAACCCAACATAATTAATCACAGTGTATATATCACAACATATAACACACTAAATATCAAACAGTAATATAAATGTTGAGGATCCAGTTGGATCCCTCCAACCTATTTTCCCTACATCCACAGATGTTAATTAACATCAATAATATTATTTTCACATCAATATGGTAAATAGAATTAATGATCTATCAAAGATTTATATATAACTATATCAACCAATTTTATCAACCATTCATCCAAACAATCATCACGTAGTATAAAATTGCTATAAATAAATTTAAAACTCGTTCATATAAAAATATAAATGGCTAGAGACAGTGAGTTTACTCATAAAGTTTTGCAGTTGACGATTCCGTCTTTGTTCTCATTTAAAATCAAATGAACGTTTGATTTCATCACGAAATTCTAGTAGCTTTGTTCTTAGCCACCTCAGCTCCAAAGCATAGATTTTGCCGTTACGGTCCCAATGTGTCTGATTTTGTTGAATTCTGTTCAAATATGGCAATGATACATGGTTCATAGCTTTATACGTTAATTAATTAACTTAAATTGTAAATAATCACTATCCCCCCCTAATTACTGTAATTAGAGCCCAACTAAAATAACTAGCAGATTTAACACTGTCGTAGTTCACTCCAAATCATGGTATGCTATCCTCCCACAGGCAATTTTGAACACCCATCCATAGTCCATCCTTCCTTAATAATTTAATTACCGAAATTTAACTCTTAACCCCATCATTTGCAATTTAAAACATTTCGAAATCCCTCTTCCACAACTCAGACCCATCCTCTAGGAAAAACAGTATTGATTGAATTCAACATCAACCTATTTCTCATGTTATTATCCTCCCCCTTAACCCTAATGTAATAACCCGGAAAATACGAGCCAATTTAAAATTTTTTAAATTGATTATTTCAAAGGAATTTGAACAATTGAAATAGAATATTTCAATAAAATAGTGAATTAGAAATAGTGAGTCAGTTTGAAAATTTGAATTCAAACTTTGACTGACTGTGCAGGGTGGAAAATATAATGGATTTTAGCGAAACCAAAAATATTTAAATCTGTTAGTCAATATCTTTATAGCGAATCTGAAAAATCGAAGTTTCATAACGGGAATCAAAAGTTATGGCCGAATGAATTTTCAGAAGAGTCGGTATATAGAATATAGCCCTGGAAAATTGATATTTTGCATACGACCTCGGAATTCGACGAAACCACTTTTGTTGGGTTCGGGATGTCAAACTATTGCTAGGTTTCAAATTTCATAATTTTTGAAGCTAGTATGTGAGCATGGCAAAAGAAAATGTGTTTGGTCGATTTTTGTTAAATTGGATCGACCAGAAAATGGCCATTTTTCAAACGACCTCAGAATTCGATGAAACTAGTTTTGTTGGGACCGTAGCGTCAAAACATAGCTAGATTTATTTTTCTGGAATTTTTCGAATCAGTTTGTGGCCCTGGCAAATTGAAATGTGCGTTCAGAGTTAAAAATTAAATGTTTTATACTTTAATTTAAAAAATAACTGACTGTAACAGTCGAATTGGCCTACGAAACATATCCCGTTGTGTCCGGAATGGGGGTATTTAGCTAGGGGCGACAGTCGTTGGGTTTAAAAAGGAGTTCGTTTGAGAAAACACTATTTAAAAATTAAATATAATCCTCGACCAATCATATTTCTCCATTCATAAAAAAAAAAATCAGAACCCCCCCCCCCCCCGCCGACCCCGACTTCGACGGCGGAAACCCTTTCCCCCTTTCCCTGGCGATTTCCGATCGCCACAGCCCGAATTAGCTCCTCCCCCAGTTCAACTTTTTGTAGTTCTCCCTCTCCTCTTCAAATCCATATAAGGAGCTCCCCCTATCATCGCCTCTACGTCGAGATATCCCCTTCCAAACTTCCGACCTTCAAACCGCTGCCGCCGCCGATCTACGCCACCGAACCCCACCAAACCGCCGCGCGCCTGTAGCCCTCTCGAAGCTCTTCCACCTCCAACTTCCTGATCGTCCCCTCGTGTCCCGGTTCTCGCGAAAACCGCAAACATAGTTTTGAAGCTTTCTGAAAGTGCGTTTTTCTTTGATCTTTACACTTTGAAAAATCATATCTTTTTGGTGTGTTGACGAAATTCGATGAAACAGTAAACATCGAGACCGCAAGGAAGCTCTCTACCCAATAGAAGAAGCTGCAGATTTTTCTGACATCGTATCGATTTTTAGCGCTCAGAAAACCAAGGTGAGAAATCTAAATTAATATGAAATTGAATGGAAAATGTCGTGTATAATTTATATAAGCGAAATATAAATTACATATGTGTTGTATACCTCATGTACATGCGTAGTGTAAGCTATATAAGCGAAGTATGAATTTTTACATGCATAGAATAATTGATATATGTGTTGAATTGCTAGTGAAATATAGAAAATATATTATATATATATATATACTCCCCTCATCCACAAACCATGGACGATATTTATTGTGGTGAATTGGTGTGAAATATTGGATGAAAAATACGAATGGTTGAATAATTGTTTGTGGTTGATATTGTTTGGTTGTGGTTAAAAAATACCCATTGGTGATTGAAATGAATTGGAAATATTTGTGGAAATAAAAATAAACATGCCGCCTGCGTGCGAATTAGATGCATGAATCCCCATTGTCAAAAACCGCGAGGTTTTAAGGTAGAGCGAGGAGCCGTACTAGGGACGGTGCCGGTTTTAACTACCCTGCCGTTATGCTGTTGAAATTTTGAATAATCTTTGTGTGTTAGAATTATTTTCATATGTTGAAATTATTTTACATGCATTGAAATTAAAGCCATATATTGAAACTATGTCCATGTGTGGAAACATTCATGTGTTGAAAAGTGTTGTGTGAAAATTAAATTCATTTGTGAATGAGTGAAGTGTTTTAAATAATAAAAATCACATTTTTATATATATATATGAAGTATGAAAGATATTCGCCTTATATAAATAGTTTCAACAATCAAAATTTCATCTTTCTAATATGAACAACATAAATAAAATGTCCATGTGTGGAAATGCTCATTTGTTGAGAAGTGTGTGTAGTGGAAAAGTTCATGTGTTGAATAAAAAGATCGAACAATAAAAATTACATTTTTATTGAAACTGTGAAGTGTTGAAACCATCCATTGGTTGAATAAATATTTTAAATGATAAAAATATCATTTTTATCATATGTGTGATATGCTAAAGATATGCGGACGTTGAAATAAATATTTGTGAAAGAAACATTGTTTTTAACATGCATAGGAACTAAATAAAATAGTCATGTGTTGAAATCTATTTTAGTTCGCCAAAATCATCATCTTTGAAATGTGAAGTGTTAAAAATAGCCACTTGTTCAAATAAACGTGCATGAGTTGAAATATACATTAACTAGCTAATGATATGATTTTAGCCTATGCATGCAACATTAGAATGAATGGTGTTTTTAAACCAAAGCAAATCAAATATGAAATTGAATGGAAAATGATAAATGTTAGAAATTGTATATATGTACCTGCATATCTATTGAACAGGTTAAAGCAAAAGGGGCTAGAGAAGAGAAATAGAATTTTGTGCCCGACAAATAGGTACACATTTACCGCTTTGTTTGGGTGATGATTTTATGAGCCTGTTGGCTAGCCGCTTGGCTTTTTCTTTTTCTTTTTGATATGAGACGCCCGTGTGGCTATTTGGGAATTTTCCCAGACCCTCCCGTACAAAGGAGGTTATGGCGAAATTTTCCAAAAATTAAAGGCGTTAGTGAAATAATTGAAGTGGAAACGATATAGGAATTTTTGAATGAACTATATTTATATAAATATATAAATATAAATAGAATTAAAACGAAATGTGGCCGTGCAGTTCATATTTTGAAACCGTGATTTCAAACGACTAGTGCGGAAGATCCGACCATTGGATTTTCCCGAAACCTCAACCGTTGGGTTCGCCTTGGAAATATCTTTCCAACGGCACCAACTTTGTGAAGATCCGACGGTTGGATTGTCTGGAATGTTTAATTCAAAACTGAAGAAAAACAGCGCCAGAAACGATTATATTTATATATATATATATAAATATAATTAAATTAAATCGAATAACGACGCTGCAGTTCGTAAATTGAAATCGTAACTTCAAATGGTTGGTGTGGAAAATTCGACCGTCGGATTTTCCCAAAACTGAAACCGTTGGATTCGTTTTGAAATGACCTTCCTAATGATGTAAAATTTGTGAAGATCCAACGGTTAGATTTTCATATATGTGTAAAACAAAATTAGTGGAAAGCAGCGCCAGTGCATCGACACGACCTGAAACGTCGTTTAATTAGATTTGGTCGTTTTTAATTAAATAAAAATGGCGATATATCATTATAAAGTACTATAGACGACATAGAGTGAAAATAAACCAATTTTGTTGTGTTTGCTTGATATGTGATGGTTGAATGTATTTGACATGAAAATTATAACTAAATAACTGAAATGTGAAGGTTGAGTAGTTCAACCATGTGATTAAATGGTTTGAAAATCTAAATATACGTGGATTATTTGAAAAGGCCGAGTTTATCTCATTTCAAATAATCGATGGACGTTGAGAAGTCGAAGAGTCGAAGACGACTGAAGACCGACGATCTCCACATTGGATGGATGGGCGCTACTGATGCTCGTGATTGGAGTAGCTACCATGAAGGAATTGAAGTAGTAGCCGTCCAAACATATTGTTGATTGTACGGATATGCGAGGAATTGGTGCCTCCGGTTTCGTTCAGACCCAGAACGGACTTGTAAATGGACTGTGTGTCTGACATTGGATTTTGTTCTGTGTTGATTGATCTCTGTTAAATATATATCTGTTTGGCGGCGGAGAATTTATTCTCTTGCTTAACGCCCTTCTCTGAGACGTATGAGCTCAGAGGTTATGTATTGACAGAAATCAGTCGCATGGAGTAGATTCCTGTTTGGCACGCCTAAGTGGCATATGATCAAGGCTTCTGTTGCAAAGCAAAGTCTTGTGGTTAATGATCAAAGCATGGTCTGTGTGACATAGCTTTGTGTATAACGTGAATTCGCGAGCCTCACACCTCGGTATGAGTCAAAAACGGGAGACGGACCGCTGGGAGTGCACGACGTTTCTTTCTAGCTATGGTGGTGTTAGTGACCTACCAGCCCTGATATTATATATACTTTTCACCTGTGTGGTTGTTGGAATGCGAGGCGCCTCGATTATAGGTCTGTAAGGACCGGGAAACGTGTGTTCAGGAATTGCCAATCCTCAAAAGTAAGAGAGGACCGGCCCAGCCGATTCCAAGGATCATAGTGGGGTCCTGGGACATTTGCTAGAGTGTCTCGAACGGAGAGGAGCTTGCCCCTTGCCTCGACTCATGAAGGAATCCAATTTCCAATACGAAATATGCGGATGTGATTGTATTACTAGTATGGCGACATAGTAGATGGTAGCTATGCCGCCTAGGATTGATATTTATGATTGAATTGCTTTTGAAACAAATATTCACTAGTATTAATATCAAACACTTTTGTTTTATTCGTATGAAGCATCTTTGGCCATTATAAGGTAAAAACTCTATCCTCCGGCTTGCGTTGCATTGTGTGATGGGACCTGAGTCTTATAATGGCTTCATTTTATAAAAAGCATTGCGATGATTTAATCATTTACTTTATTTCATGCACTAGCACTCATTGGAGTAAACCCGTTCCGCGAAAGTGGCGTGGTCCTTTGATTTGCCATATTATTGTTGTTAATAAGTTGAGTAGATTTCTCATACCAGTCCCATGACTGACTCGTAGTTTGTTTCACCTTGCAAACTCGGGTGCCCTCATTTTCACACGGGCAGCCTAGTTACAGGTTTCTGACGCACCTTTTGGCTCATGGCGAGGCTTGACCACACCGTGCTGACTTGGATTTTCTCCGCCATTATTGTATCTATATTATGATTCCGCCACCAGCGATGTAGACTGATATTCCTTTTGTGTACTCTTTATGTATGATTCCGCCTCAGGCGATGGTGACTGATTATGTATCATTATGCACTAAGTTGTATCCTGTTCTGTGCTTCTCTGATGTGATGATATCTATATGATTCCGCTGTCATATGTGTGTGAATTATTCTATTTTCTGTTTATGCTATTGTCTGTGATCTGCCAATGATGATTAATGTGTTATATTCCAATGATTATCCTTAACACCGTGTCACGGGGTTTTGGGATCGTCACAGCTGGTATCAGAGCTTTGGTTAACCTTAGTTCTGGAGTCTAACACATTAAACACTTCGTCAAAATAGGATCATTAGTATTCTAAGGTGAGTCGCTCATTAGAGATAGGACTAGTAAGGTCCTAGAATGAGCTGAGCAGAATAGCAAAAACAATTGATCAGTCCATCGTTATCCTTCCGTAAAATTTTCTGCTTAACTATGCAATAGACTATCATTTCTGTTAGCTGACTTTTTTCGTTGCTTATACAGAATTTGACAAATGGCTACCAGAGCAGCCGCCGCTAGAGGAGGCCGTGCCGGCCGAGGCCGAGGAAGGGGAGAAATCCCAGCTCAAGAAGGACCTTTGATACAACCTCCGGCAGCTCAATACTTCGAGCTTGACCGTGTAGCTAAGAGATATAAGAACGTAGGAGGCAAGACCTTCTCGGGAACTGGCACCGTAATAGAGGCCCTTGCATGGCTCAAAACATGCGAGAAAATTCTTGAAGGCCTAAGGCTTGGAGACGAAGACAAAGCTATTATGGGCGCCTGGCTTATGCAGGAACAAGCTGAATTATGGTGGGAATCTCATACCGCCGGGAATAGAGAAGCTGGAAGAACATGGGATGGATTTAAAGAACTCTTCAAGGAGAAATATGTCCCAGAACAAGCTCTAGAAAGAATGCACGATGACTTCGCCAATCTCCAGCAAGGGGATCTTTCCGTGCAAGATTATCTGAACAAATTTACAATGTTGTCGCCCTATGCTCCAGAGCTCGTCGCCACCGCGAAATCCAAAAATAAGAGGTTTATTCTTGGGCTAAGACGACAATATCATTATAGAGCCATGGCCCATGTCAAGCTGGATTTCAACGAGCTAGTGGAAATGACACGCAACTATGAAGACCTTGATCAAAGGCATTTGGATCAGGATCGCGCTAAAAGCCAAGCCGGAAACAAGCGCAAGCCTGCTGTAAATCAGGGCGAGTCAAGCCAAGCAGCATCTTCAAAGCCTCAGACTGGCAAGCCGCCAAGAGGAAATTGCTTTAACTGTGGTAAGCCGGGGCACTACTCAAACGTCTGCACAGCTCCGAAGAGGCAGAAAAAAAATTCTCAAGGCTCGAGCCAAGGCTCTCAGAACCCTCGCTCGTGCTTCAACTGTCGCAAGACCGATCATCTGGTCAAAGACTGTCCTTTGCTAAAGAAAACTACAGTTGCTCATGTCTATGATGGGTCTAGCCCGCCAGCTGCTTCCGATGGAGCAGGTAAACCCGATGTTTTGGGAGGTATCCTTACAATTAAAAATATTCCTGTTTCTGTATTATTTGACACAGGTGCATCGCGTAGTTTTATTGCTAGAAACACAGTGCACAAATTAAAGTTAAAACAGCGAAAGGTCAAAGAATCGGTTGAAGTTCATAACCCGATAGGGGGTCCTATTACTCTCGGTTCATATTGTAAAGTTCCTATTTCTTTTTCTCGATACAAGTTTCCATTTGATTTAATCGTTATGGATTTCCCCGAATTCGATATTATTCTCGGGCTGGATTGGTTAACGAAACATGAAGCCGAAGTGAATTGCGTAGAAAGAATCGTTAAAATTCGAACGAATCTTGGATATATTATGGTTCCCTGTCATGGTTCGAATCCGAATAGAGAAGAATTTTGGTCGGCATTAGAACTTATCCCCACTTCCATGGAAAAGATTCCGATTGTTAGAAACTTTGCGGATGTGTTTGAAGAAGTTGAAAACTTACCTCCGCAAAGAGAAATAGAATTCCGAATCGATCTAATTCCCAATGCCAGACCAGTGGTGCATCCAATTCGTAGAATGACTCCGAAAGAAAAAGAAGAATTAGGCGATCAAACTCGTCAACTGTTGTGGAAAGGTCTAATCAGACCGAGTTTTTCCAATTGGGGTGCAGCTGTTGTGTTTGTCCCGAAGTCAGACGGTACTCTTAGGTTATGTGTTGATTACCGAGACCTCAACAAACAGACGTTTAAAAATAAATATCCACTACCCCGCATTGATGATTTGCTAGACCAATTGAATGGGGCGAAAGTATTTTCCCGAATGGACCTAGCTACAGGTTTTCATCAATTGAGAATAGCAGAAGAGTGTGTTCCTTTGACCGCTTTCAGAGGTCCAGACATATTTTATGAATGGTTAGTAATGCCGTTTGGCCTATGCAACGCTCCAGCATACTTTGTCGATCTAATGAATAGAGTGTTCAGGGGAGTTCTGAATAAATTTGTCCTCGTATTCATCGATGATATTTTAATCTACTCCAAATCAAAACCCGAGCATGAAAAACACTTAGAACAAGTATTGGAGATTCTAAGGAAGAACGTCTTCAAAGCCAAATTCTCTAAATGTGTCTTCTGGCAAGAAGAAGTCAAATTTCTTGGCCATGTCGTGTCAGAGAAAGGAATTTCTGTTGACCCAAGTAAAATAACAGCGATTCAAGACTGGAAACAACCCACTACTCCCACAGAAGTTAGAAGTTTTATGGGGTTGGCTAGTTATTATCGAAAGTTCGTTAAGGATTTTTCGAAGATATCCGGTCCGTTAACGAAGCTCACAAAGAAACATGAGAAGTTTAAGTGGACTTCCGACTGTGAAGAAGCTTTCCAGGAATTGAAATCGAAGCTGACCTCCGCTCCAGTGTTAACTATTATTGATGGCAATCAGGATTTAACGGTTTGGACAGATGCTTCTATTAGAGGTCTTGGTGCAGTGTTAATGCAGAGAGGCCAAGTAGTCGCTTATGCAAGCCGCCAATTGAAACCGCATGAGAAGAATTATGTGACTCATGATCTTGAGTTGCTAGCCATCGTATTTGCCTTGAAAATCTGGAGGCATTATTTATTGGGCGAGAAATTTATACTGTACACAGATCATCAATCATTGAAGTATTTATATACCCAGAAAGATCTGAATCTGAGACAGCAGCGTTGGCTAGAATTTCTTGCAGCGTATGATCTTGATATCCTGTATACGCCGGGGAAAGCTAACGTAGTAGCGGATGCACTTAGTAGAAAGACCGCAATCGTTGCCCATCTTAAAATTACACCTGGATTGATTCATAGTATTTCAGCCCTTCAGAAAGATGATGAATTCATTCAGAGAATCAGTAAGAGAATCAAGGAAGGTGAAACCACGAGTTTCCGTATTGACAATAAGGGGGTTCTCAGGTTAAATAACAGGATTTGCATCCCAAATATTCCAGGCCTTCGAAGAGAAGTGCTAGATGAATGCCATAAATCCAAATTTTGCATCCATCCTGGGGTGAGTAAAATGTACAACGATATCAAACGCACTTTCTGGTGGAAGGCAATGAAAAGAGATATTTCTTTGTATGTTAGCAGATTCCAAAGAAGCTCTCTACCCAATAGAAGAAGCTGCTGATTTTTCTGACATCGTATCGATTTTTAGCGCTCAGAAAACCAAGGTGAGAAATCTAAATTAATATGAAATTGAATGGAAAATGTCGTGTATAATTTATATAAGCGAAATATAAATTACATACGTGTTGTATACCTCATGTACATGCGTAGTGTAAGCTATATAAGCGAAGTATAAATTTTTACATGCATAGAATAATTGATATATGTGTTGAATTGCTAGTGAAATATAGAAAATATATTATATATATATATATATACTCCCCTCATCCACAAACCATGGACGATATTTATTGTGGTGAATTGGTGTGAAATATTGGATGAAAAATACGAATGGTTGAATAATTGTTTGTGGTTGATATTGTTTGGTTGTGGTTGAAAAATACCCATTGGTGATTGAAATGAATTGGAAATATTTGTGGAAATAAAAATAAACATGCCGCCTGCGTGCGAATTAGATGCATGAATCCCCATTGTCAAAAACCGCGAGGTTTTAAGGTAGAGCGAGGAGCCGTACTAGGGACGGTGCCGGTTTTAACTACCCTGCCGTTATGCTGCCGAAATTTTGAATAATCTTTGTGTGTTAGAATTATTTTCATATGTTGAAATTATTTTACATGCATTGAAATTAAAGCCATATATTGAAACTATGTCCATGTGTGGAAACATTCATGTGTTGAAAAGTGTTGTGTGAAAATTAAATTCATTTGTGAATGAGTGAAGTGTTTTAAATAATAAAAATCACATTTTTATATATATATATGAAGTATGAAAGATATTCGCCTTATATAAATAGTTTCAACAATCAAAATTTCATCTTTCTAATATGAACAACATAAATAAAATGTCCATGTGTGGAAATGCTCATTTGTTGAGAAGTGTGTGTAGTGGAAAAGTTCATGTGTTGAATAAAAAGATCGAACAATAAAAATTACATTTTTATTGAAACTGTGAAGTGTTGAAACCATCCATTGGTTGAATAAATATTTTAAATGATAAAAATATCATTTTTATCATATGTGTGATATGCTAAAGATATGCGGACGTTGAAATAAATATTTGTGAAAGAAACATTGTTTTTAACATGCATAGGAACTAAATAAAATAGTCATGTGTTGAAATCTATTTTAGTTCGCCAAAATCATCATCTTTGAAATGTGAAGTGTTAAAAATAGCCACTTGTTCAAATAAACGTGCATGAGTTGAAATATACATTAACTAGCTAATGATATGATTTTAGCCTATGCATGCAACATTAGAATGAATGGTGTTTTTAAACCAAAGCAAATCAAATATGAAATTGAATGGAAAATGATAAATGTTAGAAATTGTATATATGTACCTGCATATCTATTGAACAGGTTAAAGCAAAAGGGGCTAGAGAAGAGAAATAGAATTTTGTGCCCGACAAATAGGTACACATTTACCGCTTTGTTTGGGTGATGATTTTATGAGCCTGTTGGCTAGCCGCTTGGCTTTTTCTTTTTGATATGAGACGCCCGTGTGGCTATTTGGGAATTTTCCCAGACCCTCCCGTACAAAGGAGGTTATGGCGAAATTTTCCAAAAATTAAAGGCGTTAGTGAAATAATTGAAGTGGAAACGATATAGGAATTTTTGAATGAACTATATTTATATAAATATATAAATATAAATAGAATTAAAACGAAACGTGGCCGTGCAGTTCATATTTTGAAACCGTGATTTCAAACGACTAGTGCGGAAGATCCGACCATTGGATTTTCCCAAAACCTCAACCGTTGGGTTCGCCTTGGAAATATCTTTCCAACGGCACCAACTTTGTGAAGATCCGACGGTTGGATTGTCTGGAATGTTTAATTCAAAACTGAAGAAAAACAGCGCCAGAAACGATTATATTTATATATATATATATAAATATAATTAAATTAAATCGAATAACGACGCTGCAGTTCGTAAATTGAAATCGTAACTTCAAATGGTTGGTGTGGAAAATCCGACCGTCGGATTTTCCCAAAACTGAAACCGTTGGATTCGTTTTGAAATGACCTTCCTAATGATGTAAAATTTGTGAAGATCCAACGGTTAGATTTTCATATATGTGTAAAACAAAATTAGTGGAAAGCAGCGCCAGTGCATCGACACGACCTGAAACGTCGTTTAATTAGATTTGGTCGTTTTTAATTAAATAAAAATGGCGATATATCATTATAAAGTACTATAGACGACATAGAGTGAAAATAAACCAATTTTGTTGTGTTTGCTTGATATGTGATGGTTGAATGTATTTGACATGAAAATTATAACTAAATAACTGAAATGTGAATGTTGAGTAGTTCAACCATGTGATTAAATGGTTTGAAAATCTAAATATACGTGGATTATTTGAAAAGGCCGAGTTTATCTCATTTCAAATAATCGATGGACGTTGAGAAGTCGAAGAGTCGAAGACGACTGAAGACCGACGATCTCCACATTGGATGGATGGGCGCTACTGATGCTCGTGATTGGAGTAGCTACCATGAAGGAATTGAAGTAGTAGCCGTCCAAACATATTGTTGATTGTACGGATATGCGAGGAATTGGTGCCTCCGGTTTCGTTCAGACCCAGAACGGACTTGTAAATGGACTGTGTGTCTGACATTGGATTTTGTTCTGTGTTGATTGATCTCTGTTAAATATATATCTGTTTGGCGGCGGAGAATTTATTCTCTTTCTTAACGCCCTTCTCTGAGACATACGAGCTCAGAGGTTATGTATTGACAGAAATCAGTCGCATGGAGTAGATTGCCTGTGTGGCACGCCTAAGTGGCATATGATCAAGGCTTCTGTTGCAAAGCAAAGTCTTGTGGTTGATGATCAAAGCATGGTCTGTGTGACATAGCTTTGTGTATAACGTGAATTCGCGAGCCTCACACCTCGGTATGAGTCAAAAACGGGAGACGGACCGCTGGGAGTGCACGACGTTTCTTTCTAGCTATGGTGGTGTCAGTGACCTACCAGCCCTGACATTATATATACTTTTCACCTGTGTGGTTGTTGGAATGCGAGGCGCCTCGATTATAGGTCTGTAAGGACCGGGAAACGTGTGTTCAGGAATTGCCAATCCTCAAAAGTAAGAGAGGACCGGCCCAGCCGATTCCAAGGATCATAGTGGGGTCCTGGGACATTTGCTAGAGTGTCTCGAACGGAGAGGAGCTTGCCCCTTGCCTCGACTCATGAAGGAATCCAATTTCCAATACGAAATATGCGGATGTGATTGTATTACTAGTATGGCGACATAGTAGATGGTAGCTATGCCGCCTAGGATTGATATTTATGATTGAATTGCTTTTGAAACATATATGCAATAGTAATAATATCAAACACTTTTGTTTTATTCGTATGAAGCATCTTTGGCCATTATAAGGTAAAAACTCTATCCTCCGGCTTGCGTTGCATTGTGTGATGGGACCTGAGTCTTATAATGGCTTCATTTTATAAAAAGCATTGCGATGATTTAATCATTTACTTTATTTCATGCACTAGCACTCATTGGAGTAAACCCGTTCCGCGAAAGTGGCGTGGTCCTTTGATTTGCCTTATTATTGTTGTTAATAAGTTGAGTAGATTTCTCATACCAGTCCCATGACTGACTCGTAGTTTGTTTCACCTTGCAAACTCGGGTGCCCTCATTTTCACACGGGCAGCCTAGTTACAGGTTTCTAACGCACCTTTTGGCTCATGGCGAGGCTTGACCACACCGTGCTGACTTGGATTTTCTCCGCCATTATTGTATCTATATTATGATTCCGCCACCGGCGATGTAGACTGATATTCCTTTTGTGTACTCTTTATGTATGATTCCGCCTCAGGCGATGGTGACTGATTATGTATCATTATGCACTAAGTTGTATCCTGTTCTGTGCTTCTCTGATGTGATGATATCTATATGATTCCGCTGTCATATGTGTGTGAATTATTCTATTTTCTGTTTATGCTATTGTCTGTGATCTGCCAATGATGATTAATGTGTTATATTCCAATGATTATCCTTAACACCATGTCACGGGGTTTTGGGATCGTCACACCTAAGTTCACTCACGATAAATCTTCAGACTAGTGATTACAATCACATAATTCCTCCTCCTATGACCGTGAATTCCTCGTTCATCTTCCTTCCTGTACCCATACGTTCCAGTTCACAAATTAAAACCGCCAATATTATTAAATTAATCATAACATTAAACTTTATTAACTTAAATACTTTAAAATTACGGTCGATTAAGGTTTTCTTTACCCAAGCATCTCGTTCGTTTCTTCAAACTCCAGACTGTCTTCGACAACAATCACTGCGCTCTTCTTGTCCAACCGACCACTATAAGAAATAGCCCACCGGTGTGCCCCAGTGTCTCCATTTCCCACGTCAAACCCAGTGCAACTCGAAATTCCCAATCCCCCATAAATTCAGATCGAAGTCAGTGATGTTAACCTCGAATTCCCGGCGTCTAACTACAACAAACTCCATATTCTCCGCTCAGATGGTGGAGCTCGCTCCACTCTACAATCTTCTAATTGATGGTTTTGTGAATTAACGTATGGATTTAGCGGAAAATCGAGAGGAATATGGGATCAATTCAGCTGTTTATTTCTAGAGAGGTGACTAAAACACATTTGACCAGAGCATTTTGTTTGACTTAGGGTATACAAAAAAAAGGGTTACATATATTGAGATATATATAATTTTATTAATTGGTTGAAGTTTCATGTTAAAACCCCTACATACGGCTTCCAGTCACAATGAAAGTTGGAATCCTAACATAGTAAAATATTTCTGACACAATGGAATAGGTTTTGTCGAATTCCGTGGTCGTTTATAAAAATTCCTTTATAACTGCACAATGTAAATAGGTACACATTTAAATCGTGTGCGATCACACATCAACATCAAAAATCTTGAAACTTGAAATCCTAGAATAATAAATCATTACAGATTAAAAAAAAGTAGATTCGTTGAGTTTTGAGATCGTTTAAAAATTGATTATTCTTAATATTCATTTTAAATCGATAAAACGGTTAAATAAAAATCTAGGCATTTATGGTTACCGCGGTCACATATGATATCGAATTGCCATGAAATTTATTTTCATATAATAACTTAACACTGCAGATCCAATGAAACTAATTTCATCAAAAATGGAGGTCCTTTGCAAAAAGGCTATTTCAACGCTTAAATAAATCGATAAATTATTAATAAATTCATAACAATTCGATATATAACAATAAATTTTTGTTATCATATATATCCAACTAGAATATCATATAACACCAAAAAAACATTTCTCGATTTATAACTCGATATTTCAAATTAAAACGCGTTCGGATTATTTAAAATCGATTTATTTATATAATAAATCGTTATAATTAATAAACGATTCCATAGCGACTATTTGGAAAATTGATTTAGACATAACTTACAATCTATAAGACGAAATCTCGAATTTTCTCCTTTATTAGAAAATATAGTCAAATAGATCTGAACGTTTCTTGTTTCAAAGAAATCCGACTTATATTGGATTCTATATATTCAGTTGAAGTTCAAACGTAATATTACGAACTACCGCGATGTAACAACCCACGTCCATTAATGTCACTCACAAAAGGAATGCATTAACTTCCATGGAGAATTATTAGTGTATAGAACAGAACATAACAAGACAGATACATACATTGGTACTTGAAAATTTTTAAACAATTTTATTGCAGCGGAGAAATAATTTGATTACAACAACTTCATAAACTGACAGTAAAACCAAGTACACTTAATATCCATCTTGACAAATTGTTTTTTGAGTACATAAAATAAAAATCATAACCCCAACATAAGTAGCCATAAAAGAGATGAGCTGAACTTTACTTTCAGCAATCCAAGCACTTCCAAAAGAGAGAGAAAGATCCTGGTCAAGCTCCACCAGTACTAGTCCCACCCTGAGAACCTGGGCGGGAGGGGGTGGGGTGGGGGAAAGGAAGAAAAGAGGCGAAAACAAAGGGGTTCAGACATAAAGTCTGACGAGTATAATAACTTTAACAATATAATTATTAAAGTAATTAGGATAAGGCATAAACTGGTAAAACAAGGTATGACTGTGAAACGAGTGGGCAAGTCAAAACAAACAAGAGGAATATTCTGGCACTAATCTCGTTCCTAATCGCTATAGGATAATTACTATACTGCACCAATGTTAATTACACCGCACCATTACTAGTCCTATACTGGAAGTTGATCCCTCTTACTAACCATAATTATAATAATAGTAGTTTCGTGTACTCTTAGCTACTATCGTAGGTGCCGCCTTCTCCTACCTCCACTAGTTGTACCCACTACCCTCCCCAGTCTATTTACAACATTTATTCATAATATGGTAGTTTCTTGTATTCCTAGCTGTTGTCATAGGTGTCGCCTTCCCCTATCTCCACTAGTCGTACCCACTATCTTCCCCATTCGATCGGCTCCCTAACTTGTAGATACCCGTGCTGGTCCCACGGTGGGGTGTATCACTCCCCAAAGTGGCAACCCGATACCACTAAAGATGCACGGCTTATGTAATGACCCGGATTCTTATGGGTTAATTTTAAAATATTTAATATTTTATTTAAATATTGATTGGATTATATAAGTGAGTTTTTATATTAAGTTATTAATTTAATAATCAATTTGGATTTAATATCGAATATATTAAATCATCGTAATGCAAGAAAAATAATTCAGTTCGAGATTTACAACCGAATTAAATACAGTTCAGACTTCTGTTTGAATTCGAATAATAATATTAATTTATTTTCATAGAATAAATTGTGTTGAATTTAATTTAAATCGATTTAAATAAATATCTTCCACAGACGATCGAATTGGACTTCGTGACCTATCCTAGTGTGTCCCGAATAGGGGTATTACCCTAGAATTGACAGTTGTTGCGTTCAGAAAGGAGTTAGAAAATTATGGATAATTTAAATATATACACCTATATTTATAACCATTTAAAAAATCATAAGGTAAGGAATTAAACACATCTTCCTTCCCTCACCACTCAGTAATGAACAAAGGAAAATAAGGCCATGTTTGTTCCCGTTCTCTTCTATAAAACCACTACTTTCCTTTATATTATTTTCAGTAGTTCGAGCTTTAGAAACCATTGAAAATAAAATCGGATCCTTTTTCTTTTCTTTTAAGGAATCCGTGCTTCACTTTCAAATCCAATTCGAATGAAATCCCAAGTCAAAATCGAGAGGGGGCGCACGAGATTTCAGATCGGATTCTTCGTCAGAGAGGGATTCGCAGTTGTCAGAGTTAGGGCTTTCGACGAGAGTCGAGTCGCGCCGCTTGAGGATGAGCACCACGATGATCGCGAGTTGCCTGGAAACCAAATACGCACACGAGTAGGGTATCGCGAGTTCGGATGGAAGGGGAATCAAGATGGAGTATCGAGTTTTGGGGACTTGCGATTTAGGGTTTGGTGGAGTTGGTGATGTTTAAGTGGATGACGATGGTCAGTAGGAGGTTGCGATGGGTTTTTGTGGAGTGGACCGCGTACGATTCAGAAGATAGCAACAAGCTTAAAGGCAGGATTGGAGGGATGCAGGTTGTGGAAATCACGATACATAGGAAGCAAGTCCAACTGGAGAGGAAGAAACGAGGTGTATCAGTGGGAATGTTTGGAGTTTGAAATGGGGTAGTGACAGTTGGGAAAGGTATTTACCGGGATGATACAGCAACAACAGGTAGTTCAGTGTTGATGGAAGAAAAATAAATATAGTTGAATGGTGAAGTTCAGTAGAAGCAAGGATTAAGGTAAAAAAAAATTAATAAATTTAGTTAATGTTTTTTATTTCATTAAATTAGTTTGAATTTATTTCGTAAGTAGTAAATTTAGAATAACAAAGTTTAAACAATAAATTAAAATAAATATTCGTAGGAGCACGATAAAACTCATTCAAGGCGATTCGAAGTAGTAAGATTTGAATTTCCACAAGATATTCAGCAAAGAAAATCTCGGTGAGTAAATCTCACCTTTTATTTAGAATTATTTTTATATAGTTATAAATAATTGTCTGTGCTTATTGAATGCTTTCTGATTGTTTGAAATATATTAGTTATTTAGGGTCGACTATTATATATATATATATATATATATATATATATATATTGGGTTGATGATTGGATGGATTCCCGCAGTCTCATTAGCGGATGCCCGCAGTTTCATTAAGGATGATTTCCCTATGCGCCCCACAAATATATTAGTTGATGACCTTCATACCGCGATATCCTGCCTCGAAGCAGGATGGGTATTAATATGTTGACTAACGTCTGTGGATGCAGGGAAAACAGGTTGGAGGAATCCAACTGGATTCCTCAAAAATATATATTATCTGTTTGTTTGTTTGGTTTCATATGTATATTCATATATGATGTGTTAAATAAAATCAAACGATTGAAATTGGTTGATTTGATTGTTTAAAATATCCCTATGGCTTGAATATTGATTTATAAAAATATCGAAAAAGGTATTTGAGATTTAAAAAGGGAATTCTATTTTTATAAATAGAATTTGAATTTTTAATAAACTATAGAAAATATTAACTTGTTTTGAATATATATAAAACGAGTATTGGATTTATAAACTTTGTTTATAATTCAAAATATAGGATTTGAATTGAATTTATAAACTTTGTTTATAAATCAAAATGTGGGATTTGAATTGAATTTATAAACTTTGTTAATAAATCAAAATATGGGATTTGAATTGAATTTATAAACTTTGTTTATAATTCAAAATATGGGATTTGAATTGAATTTATAAACTTTGTTTATAAATCAAAATGTGGGATTTGAATTGAATTTATAAACTTTGTTTATAAATCAAAAAATGGGATTTGAATTGAATTTATAAACTTTGTTTATAATTCAAAATATCAAAATGTGGGATTTGAATTGAATTTATAAACTTTGTTTATAAATCAAAATGTGGGATTTGAATTGAATTTATAAACTTTGTTTATAAATATATATTGTGGGATTTTAAATGAAGTTATAAACTTTGTTTATAAATAATGCATAGAATTGAATTTGAAATATGAATATAGAAGATTCAAATAGAAGAAAATATAAAATTTGAATAGGAGAATTCAAATAGATTTGAATATAGAATTCAATTAGATTGATATGGAATGTAACGACCCAAAGATTTCCGGCCCTGGAAATCGACATAAATACCCTTACCGTAACTTATGCCGACCCTCCAAGCACCGAAAACACTGGATAGTTATTAGAAAGAAATTAGAGGGTGAGATAAGAAAGAAAGAAATATAAGAATAGAAGAGGAAGAAACAACACAACATAGAGTCTCACATCGCAGCGGAACAAAATATAATACAGCAATAAATCTTTATTGAGAGCTTTGAAAATACTTACAGTATCAGAGTACATCATACAATGGGACAGTTATAACAGCCTGTTCCCATATACAAAACACAGCGGAATAGTGGCTATATAATATCATACGTCTGAACATCTCTAGCTCGTCTCTTCACAGCTTTCGATAACTTGAACCTGTACATTCCGGGCTAACCCGAGCACTTACAAAACACCGGGTCAGTCTGGTGAACCAGAGTGAGATAAACTCGCACAGTATTAAGGGTAAATCATTCAATCATGATTTTAAAGTTCAAAATCTTTTCAAAAGAAAAGGATAATCGTAAGACCAAATCCACACATAAACACGGACGGTTTTTACCTTACGATAACCCAAAACAATTTTGAAACCAACATCTTGTCTGATATTATAATAATGTCTAAATACAAGTAAATAACAATCTAGTGGAACGCATGCATCTCACGCTCCACATATATAGTATACAATCAAAACCGCGGGCGCTTATTGGAGATTGGATTCCAACTATGACAAGGTATGGGACCACCTGCCGATAGTGTATCTCTAGAGACGAATACACTGGGTTCAACAAGAACGTCTTGCAACCCGGCCCTCACATGACCGACCACTCATTTCGCTTGAGTGTATCGAATGTATATCACCGACGGTTGGGACCACCAACCGTCTCCCGACAAGGGACAACATCGAAACATAGATTTAAGAAGCAAATAGGATTTCCTCTAGATAGGTGATTATACACCCTAATGGGAGCGACCCACATAGCCATGATTCCTGCCCGATTTTTGTCATTTCCTGGTTGATGAGGCTTAAGGTCTGAGTTTATTCTTGAAACATCTGATCACCATTCACTTTGAATGCCACATCGTCAGATCCGTCAGATATCACTAATTGACGTCCACAAAAAAACTCCAGTTAGAAGCTAAGAGAACGGCAATTCTCCGCCAACAACCATAGCACGTTTGAAGAAATCAACGTACGTGACCCTTTGGAAATACTCTGTCAGACATCCGTCCATACAAGTCATCCAGGAATAGGATGAACCGAAGGCACTCTCCTACCGCATCCATATAGGAATCACCCCATGGATCAGTAGCGAGAAGTCCTTGCAACCCGTAGATTCCAACCACGACAGAATTACAGCTTATCTCTGCTTGCCAGGCAGAGAATATTAGTGGTTCTTCCATTTATGAAAATCCACAGTCTTCAATGCTCCATCTCGATCATCTTCTGATATCTTCACGTATTTGTTGGTCGGGATGGTTTTCGAATATAGATTCGATCCCGGTCTTTCCACACCAACAATCGTATTGGTCAGATTTGATAGTCGGTGATTTAACTATCAAAATATACATTGTTTCAATCATGACACTCCAATGAGTTTACTGGTTCAGTATTCAACATCACTTGGCCTTTAACAACTGATTTACTTTTGTTAAATTAAAACTTCTAATTCTTTTAATATTCAAAAATACGATATTTGAATTCTGACTTGATAGACTAAGGTTCTCAAAAACCATAGTGAAATAACGTACAATCATAATTAAATTCCCACTTCAATCTCCTTTCAACCTTTGTTATGTTATCACGAACCTCTTTTACGATTTCCAACTAATATTACCTTCAGATAATCCCGATGTTGTTCAAGTTGGGGTATTTTAATTACCTCTCAGACCTTGATCAAACAACGTTCTTATCCTCAGATAAATAGAAGTTGTAACCAAAACCCAATATCTCATTTTTATTCTCAAAACAATTTCCACCATAACTTGAATTTGGTTATACAACCATATAACCCATTTCCTTAACTAGATTTACTTATTTTCAATCTCCTTCCAAATTTATTCGACCATTTCCCCCTTTGGAAATCCTATTTCAAATTCCCCTTTTTAGTTGATCTCATTTTCAAGTAACGTTAACTTAAGATTAATGCTTTTCCCCTTTGTAAATCCCGTTTATATCCCTGGTTTATCATAAAACCTTTTTGATCTAAATTTCCCTTCACTTAATTTGAATAATCAAGTAACACTTATATCAAGCTATTCTATTCGCTTGGAATTCCTTCCATAACTTCGTTATAATAAATTTTGGATTTTAAATATAAAATCTCGTACATAAACTCCTTTCACCATTCCATCTGATTTCATTTCACCTCGATCACTTTTGAAAAGTAATCTTCTACATTATTATTAATTAAATAATAATTTACTTTGATTGTCAACTACTGCAGCGGTTAAGTCTTTATTAACTAAAATGAATAGTAACCCTTTTGAAACCCTTATCTAAATTTACACAATATTTGTTAGCTATTTTAAATCAAAACACATTAATTTGATAATCACTTCCAATTCAAAACGGTAGATTAAATTCACTTAAAACGCGATTATTCCACTAACCGATTCCAATTAATTCTCACTTTAAATTAATTAAAAATATAATTAATTTTAATAAATTCCATTAATTGTTATCTTTACACAACAATTATCAAAGTTTTACCCACTCGATTCAATTTCTTACTCTCCTACTTGCAAATCTGATTAACATTAGCGTTTACCTTGTAAAATAAATTAATAACCAATCAAAGTCTTAAATAAATAAATAAATTATCTATTTCACTTTAAAAACATTTATTCAAAATAATATATTTCAAATTCAACTTCAGTTATAAAATAAATTTTATAACTTCAGTTCTATCGGCTCACCTGACGGTGAATCACTGTCTATAACTCGATTGATTTTAAAGGCCATACTCTGCCAAACACTTAACCAATATCACCCATTGGTTTAAACCAAACACAGGTTGAATTCTCAGTCAATAATCAATAATCTACTCAAGCACCCAAACATGACAGTTCATATTTGATAATATGAAATAATATATTTGAGGAATCCGGTTGGATCCCTCCAACCTGTTCTGCCCTGTATTCAAATGGTTATCTCAAATCAAACTGTTCAGTTTTGTCTAACTGATAAAAATAACTAACGACCATTTAAGATCAACCACAAGCAATTCAAACAATTCAACCATTTAAACACGTTTATAAAATAAACGTGACCAATAAGGTAAGTTACCTTTATTGGAACCAATCGTTAAAGATAACGATTTGGTATTTCCACTTAAATTAAACACAATTTAATTTCGTCAGTTAATCAACAAACAAACGTATAACTAGCAAACAGGCAATCATCAACAAGCAGAGCACACAAAATAAAAACCCAATTTATATAAAATATAAATAGGAAAAATACTGAGTGAGTTTAACTCACTTGGAGTTGATACGCTGTTTAAACAGCTGATCTCGGTTAAATTAAACAAGTGTTTAATTTAACAGAAAATTCAGTTGATTCCAATTTCGTCCATCTCTCTTTCATGACTCACTGCTCGTCACCATGATTCCGGCGTAATCTGTGTCGTTCAAATCTGATTATATAATAAGATATTATTAACATTTTAACACACTATTTTTTTATATTTAACTAATTAATTTCCTAATCAGTATATTTAATAACTTAATTACTTTTCCTTTAATACAGTGTAGCATTGTCATAAACTCCGGCGTATTATATACATATGTAAGAACCTGTTATCTACTTGTTTAACTGGCATGTTATATATGCTGTTAAATGTAAAATTTTATAATTGTAAATGGTTGCTTAATTTTTTTTTACACTAAATTAGGCAATGTAATAGATTTGGCAAACAAAAACATAATTTGGCACCTTCACTTTGCTTTCCCCCAGGTTCTGTTCATCATCCTCACACCGCCCATGCTCACTGTCCCCTTTGTCTCTATTCAAACATGCTTCCCCTTTTCATTTACAATCAGCACGTCCCCTGTACACGTGCCTCTCCCGAAACAAATCCACCATTCGAATACAAAACCGCACCTCACTTCAGAACCATCCACTTCCCCGACCACCCAACTCACAGTGAACTCACGCTACATGTCTTCCACTGTTCAATGCCATGCTTCTTCCGTTTCGAATGAACACAGCACCCTCCATCTGAAAGAGCAGGCTACCCAACTCACGTCTGAACACCACACAATTTCTCCAACTGTCAAAACCTCCTCACCACTGTTTCCACGCCATACTGTTGCTGCTGCCCTTCATCCCTCTAAGACCCCCACGAGCCAACACGGTTTACTGTGTGTCCAAACTCCTCCCAAACTTCCTTTGTTTGCAAAGAGAACCTATCACCGAGCTTTATTTTAGCATTTGAAACACGAGCTGACCCTGCCATGGCGACCAGAACCCTCTGGTACCCCATCCATGGTGACCGCAGCTCTCCGTTAATTTTTTTTCCTATTTTTTTTCCCATTTAACCTTTTGAGATGAAAAAAATGGAACCAGAAGCCCAGGTATATATATAGGAGGAGGTTGGATGGCGGATAAGATCAAGGTTACATCACGTAGAGGATAGACCAGCTGAAGGTTGAGCTCGCTGAAGTGAAAACACATGCCTGAGCTGAAAAGGACTGCAGATGCAAGGTAGCTGAGAACAACAAATATAGGGTAGGCTGGATGGGAAAGGCCGACAAGAAAATACATGTATAGGGTAGACTGGGTGCACGTCAGTGTATTTTCGTTTCTTATATAATAGGGTAGCTGTGCATGTATTGTCTTGTTTGGAGAAGACGTGAAAAAGAAAGTAGGACAGTCTACATTGCTGCATAGCATGTGCATGCTGTGTGTGTGGTTACATCTATTAGCTTTATGTTTTCCGTAGGTTTGCACATAATCTAGGGTAGGCTTGTGCTTTATGCAGAGGTCACATACTGGATAGGTTGATGGAAAAAGATAGACATGATGTATATATTTAGGGTAACAAATATTATTATTTAATTTATCGAAACTTACGGATAAAGTAGTTGATTAAAAACACTATGTATGATCTGTCTTCTGATAACAAAGCTAATCTTGGTGTAAGAAGATATTCCGGATCCAATGGGACAAGTTTCGTCGAAATCCGAGGTCGTATGAAAAAAATTCCTTTATAAAACCAGAAATAAACACGCGTTTAATTTTTCCAAGGTCACCAGATAAATCAAATCAACTTGAAATTTTCAAATCTTACAATAATTTGTTGATATGAACCCAACGGCACCAGTTTCGTCGTATTCTGAGAATGTTTTCCCGGTAGGCTGTTTTTACCGCGCATCGCAATACCCTTTTTAACGCCAAATTATCCGGTCTTCAAAAATAACAAACTATATACCTATCCTGACTCTAATCGATGATACGAAATCAACGGGACTGGTTTCGTGGCCTAATTCGATCGTCTGCTCAAGTTACACTCTAATATCCCTTTATTTATTTAAATACGCGCTATAGAAATTGGACGGGCGTTTATGGCTGCCGTGGTCACATACGACATCGGTTTGCCAAGCAGTTTGATTTTCTGAAAATAATTTGATGATACGGTTCCAATGAAACTAATTTCATCGAAAACAGAGTTCGTTTGCAAAATGGTCCTTTTAAAGGTCGATAACGATTTCCATAGCGTTTTTTCCAAAATTTGATTTAGCCATAACTCGCAATCTATAACACGAAATCTGGATTTTTCTCTTTCATATGAAAGCTATCGCCAGCATGCTTCCAGCGTTTCTTGTTTCACAGAAATCCAACTTATATTGGACCCTGTACGTTCTGTTGAAGTTCAAAACTCAAATTGCGAACTACACGCCATTTTCAAGCTCGAATTATAATTATATAAATATATAACATTTGAACTTTGTTTTAAATAACGATTTAAATATTAATTTCCATCAACATTCCAAATATAACATTTAAATTAAATAAATTAATTTACATATTCGAGTGCCAAAAATACGGGTCGTTACATTCTTCCCCCCCTTAAAATAATTTCGTCCTCGAAATTTCTAAGGTAAGAAAGGACGTTACAAACCCATAAACTTTCAAATCCAATTTATTTTAAATCAAAACCCGATTTATTACCGTATATAAATATTTTAAAAAAATATCAAAAAAATTCTAATATTTTAAATTTTCGAAAAATTTCGGTAGCACCTCCTCTGTACGGCTCAATCGGTACAACTCTAACTCGCCTTTCTAGGCCTTCTCCAATCCAAAAGAAAATAAAACAGCCAAGTGGCTTGACAAATAGGCTCTAAATCACCAAACCCTTATAAAAATAAACGTGTACCTTTTTGTCGGGCATATCATTATATCATTTCCATCTGCTACCCTGTCAGCATATACTAATGCATTCCCAAACAAAATTCCAATTTTATCCTCAAAACCAAATCCTTCACGCGTCCAAGCCAAATCCCATTCTTTAACTCAATTTCCATCCATTATCAATTTCACTCCTTGACTTACCAGCCCACACCATTTCAGATTCCTGTCTCACAAATTCAAAATCTGATTCTATTTGATTTATCCCGATTCAATTTCCAGTTAATTGGTTTCAATTCAATTCATATTTGCTTTCCCAATTTCTATTTAATTTTGTTTTTGTTCAAACAATTTCCCGGGGAGTTTTTAAATAGTTCAGCTCTTTCAAAAATCAAATACTCCTTTTCAGGATTCAAAACAACTTGTTTTTCTCAAAACAGCTCAAAACAAAATTTTTGGTAATAATTCGTCACTTAGAACTCAAAAATGAACACTGATGATGTGGCCAACATCCTCAGAGTAATTTCCCAGCTACTGAAGTGAGTTCAATACTATATAACTTATCAAAACCGTATTTAAACCTCTTCATTTCGAAATCCATTTCAAAATACCAAACACAATGCTCGTAAAACAAATTAAAATCTCCCAGGATTTTAAAATTCTCGTATAATCAATCCAAGTTCATTCGCAAACACCCTTCCCACTTATTTTTAAGGAATTTTAATTCCAATTCTGATTTAGATTTCAGATTTAATAAATCTGCTTTTATATTATACGAATTCTAATTGGTTATTTATATAACCATTTCAATTATAATCAACAACACATCCAATATACTATAATACTTCGAATATTAATCATTCTTTTATATCAAAATATAATTTGTGTAAAATTATTTCATTTACCCTCTTTCAAAACATACTGCGTTAGTTTATCGTACTTGAGTGTTTAGAAACCCCTATCGATACAGTGGATCAAACTAATTGACCAGAACTCATAAACAACTCAAACAAATAAATCTCCACAATATAAAACAATTTTTATAAAATCTACAAATACGTTCACTCGTATATGTACACTCAACTCAATCTAGGGTATTACTAACGCCATCTCTACTGAGTCACGCCACAGAGCCAAGGTAATCACTTAACCTTCAGCTCTGATACCACTATAACGACCCAAAGACTTCCGGCCCTGGAAATCGACATAAATACCCTTACCGTAACTCATGCCGACCCTCCAAGCACCAAAAACACTGGATAGTTATTAGAAAGAAATTAGAGGGTGAGATAAGAAAGAAAGAAATATAAGAATAGAAGAAGAAGAAACATCACAACACAGAGTCTCACATCGCAGCGGAACAAAAAATAATACAGCAATAAATCTTTATTGAGAGCTTTGAAAATACTTACAGTATCAGAGTACATCATACAATGGGACAGTTATAATAGCCTGTTCCCATATACAAAACACAGCAGAATAGTGGCTATATAATATCATACGTCTGAACATCTCCAGCTCGTCTATTCACAGCTTTCGATAACTTGAACCTGTACATTCCGGGCTAACCCGAGCATTTACAAAACACCGGGTCAGTCTGGTGAACTAGAGTGAGATAAACTCGCACAGTATTAAGGGTAAATCATTCAATCATGATTTTAAAGTTCAAAATCTTTTCAAAAGAAAAGGATAATCGTAAGACCAAATCCACACATAAACACGGACGGTTTTTACCTTACGATAACCCAAAACAATTTTGAAACCAACATCTTGTCTGATATTATAATAATGTCTAAATACAAGTAAATAACAATCTAGTGGAACGCTTGCATCTCACGCTCCACATATATAGTATACAATCAAAACCGCGGGCGCTTATTGGAGATTGGATTCCAACTATGACAAGGTATGGGACCACCTGCCGATAGTGTATCTCTAGAGACGAATACAATGGGTTCAACAAGAACGTCTTGCAACCCGGCCCTCACATGACCGACCACTCATTTTGCTTGAGTGTATCGAATGTATATCACCGACGGTTGGGATCAGCAACCGTGTCCCGACAAGGGACAACATCGAAACATAGATTTAAGAAGCAAATAGGATTTCCTCTAGATAGGTGATTATACACCCTAATGGGAGCGACCCACATAGCAATGCTGCTTGCCCGATTTTTGTCATTTCCCGGTTGATGAGGCTTGAGGTCAGAGTTTATTCTTGAAACATCTGATCACCATTCACTTTGAATGCCACATCGTCAGATTCGTCAGATATAACTAATTGACGTCCACAAAAATACTCTAGTTAGAAGCTAAGAGAACGTCAATTCTCCGCCAACAACCATAGCACGTTTGAAGAAATCAACGTACGTGACCCTTTGGAAATACTCTGTCAGACATCCGTCCATACAAGTCATCCAGGAACAGGATGAACCGAAGGCACTCTCCTACTGCATCCATATAGGAATCACCCCATGGATCAGTAGCGAGAAGTCCTTGCAACCCGTAGATTCCAACCACGACAGAATTACAGCTTATCTCTGCTTGCCAGGCAGAGAATATTAGTGGTTCTTCCATTTATGGAAATCCACGGTCTTCAATGCTCCATCTCGATCATCTTCTGATATCTTCACGTATTTGTTGGTCGGGATGGTTTTCGAATATAGATTCGATCCAGGTCTTTCCACACCAACAATCGTATTGGTCAGATTTGATAGTCGGTGATTTAACTATCAAAATATACAGTGTTTCAATCATGACACTCCAATGAGTTTACTGGTTCAGTATTCAACATCACATGGGTTTTAACAACTGATTTACTTTTGTTAAATTAAAACTTCTAATTCTTTTAATATTCAAAAATAAGATATTTGAATTCTGACTTGATAGACTAAGGTTCTCAAAAACCATAGTGAAATAACGTACAATCATAATTAAATTCCCACTTCAATCTCCTTTCAACCTTTGTTATGTTATCACGAACCTCTTTTATGATTTCCAACTAATATTACCTTCAGATAATCCCGATGTTGTTCAAGTTGGGGTATTTTAATTACCTCTCAAACCTTGATCAAACAACGTTCTTATCCTCAGATAAATAGAAGTTGTAACCAAAACCCAATATCTCATTTTTAGTCTCAAAACAATTTCCACCATAACTTGAATTTGGTTATACAACCCTATAACCCATTTCCTTAACTAGATTTACTTATTTCCAATCTCCTTCCAAATTTATTCGACCATTTCCCCCTTTGGAAATCTTATTTCAAATTCCCCTTTTTACTTGATCTCATTTTCAAGTAACGTTAACTTAAGATTAATGCTTTTCCCCTTTGTATATATCCCTGGTTTATCGTAAAACCTTTTTGATCTAAATTTCCCTTCACTTAATTCGAATAATCAAGTAACACTTATATCAAGCTATTCTATTCGCTTGGAATTCCTTCCATAACTTCGTTATAATAAATTTTGGATTTTAAATATAAAATCTCGTACATAAACTCCTTTCACCATTCCATCTGATTTCATTTCACTTCGATCACTTTTGAAAAGTAATCTTATACATTATTAATAATTAAATAATAATTTACTTTGATTGTCAACTACTGCAGTGGTTAAGTCTTTATTAACTAAAATGAATAGTAACCCCTTTAAAACCCTTATCTAACTTTACACAATATTTGTTAGCTATTTTAAATCAAAACACATTAATTCGATAATCACTTCCAATTCAAAACGGTAGATTAAATTCACTTAAAACGCGGTTATTCCACTAACCAATTCCAATTAATTCTCAATTTAAATTAATTAAAAATATAATTAATTTAAATTAATTCCATTAATTGTTATCTTTACACAACAATTATCAAAGTTTTACCCACTCGATTCAATTTCTTACTCTCCTACTTGCAAATCTGATTAACATCAGCGTTTACCTTGTAAAATAAATTAATAACCAATCAAAGTCTTAAATAAATAAATAAATTATCTATTTCACTTTAATAACTTTTATTCAAAATAATATATTTCAAATTCAACTTCAGTTATAAAATAAATTTTATAACTTCAGTTCTATCGGCTCACCTGACGGTGAATCACTGTCTATAACTCGATTGATTTTAAAGGCCATACTCTGCCAAACACTTAACCAATATCACCCATTGGTTTAAACCAAACACAGGTTGAATTCTCAGTCAATAATCAATAATCTACTCAAGCACCCAAACATGACAGTTCATATTTGATAATATGAAATAATATATTTGAGGAATCCGGTTGGATCCCTCCAACCTGTTCTGCCCTGTATTCAAATGGTTATCTCAAATCAAACTGTTCAGTTTTGTCTAACTGATAAAAATAACTAACGACCATTTAAGATCAACCACAAGCAATTCAAACAATTCAACCATTTAAACACGTTTATAAAATAAATGTGACCAATAAGGTAAGTTACCTTTATTGTAACCAATCGTTAAAGATAACGATTAGGTATTTCCACTGAAATTAAACACAGTTTAATTTCATCAGTTAATCAACAAACAAAGGTATAACTAGCAAACAGGAAATCATCAACAAGCAGAGCACACAAAATAAAAACCCAATTTGTATAAAATATAAATAGGAAAAATACCGAGTGAGTTTAACTCACTTGGAGTTGATACGCTGTTTAAACAGCTGATCTCGGTTAAATTAAACAAGTGTTTAATTTAACAGAAAATCCAGTTGATTCCAATTTCGTCCATCTCTGTTTCATGACTTACTGCTCGTCACCATGATTCCGGCGTAATCTGTGTTGTTCAAATCTGATTATACAATAAGAAATTATTAACATTTTAGCACACTATTTTTTTATATTTAACTAATTAATTTCCTAATCAGTATATTTAATAACTTAATTACTTTTTCTTTAATACAGTGTAGCTTTGTCATAAACTTCGGCGTATTATATACATATGTAAGAACCTGTTATCTACTTGTTTAACTGGCATGTTATATATGCTGTTAAATGTAAAATTTATAACTGTAAATGGCTGCTTCGTTTATTTAATTTTTTTAACACTAAATTAGGCAATGTAATAGATTTGGCAAACAAAAACATAATTTGGCACCTTCACTTTGCTTTCCCCCAGGTTCTGTTCATCATCCTCACACCGCCCATGCTCACTGTCCCCTTTGTCTCCATTCAAACATGCTTCCCCTTTTCATTTACAATCAGCACGTCCCCTGTACACGTGCCTCTCCCGAAACAAAGCCACAATTCGAATACAAAACCGCACCTCACTTCAGAACCATCCACTTCCCCGACCACCCAACTCACAGTGAACTCACGCTCCATGTCTTCCACTGTTCGATGCCATGCTTCCTCCGTTTCGAATGAACACAGCACCCTCCATCTGAAAGAGCAGGCTACCCAACTCACGTCCGAACACCACACAATTTCTCCAACTGTCAAAACCTCCTCACCACTGTTTCCATGCCATACTGTTGCTGCCGCCCTTCATCCCTCTGAGACCCCCACGAGCCAACACAGTTTACTGTGTGTCCAAAATCCTCCCAAACTTCCTTTGTTTGCAAAGAGAACCTATCACCGAGCTTTATTTCAGCATTTGAAACACGAGCTGAACCTGCCATGGCGACCAGAAACCTCCGGTACCCCATCCATGGTGACCGCAGCTCTCCGTTAATTTTTTTTCCTATTTTTTTCCCGTTTAACCTTTTAGGATGAAAAAAATGGAACCAGAAGCCTAGGTATATATATAGGAGGAGGTTGGATGGTGGATAAGATCAAGGTTACATCACGTAGAGGATAGACGAGCTGAAGGCTCAGCTTGCTGAAGTGAAAACACATGCCTGAGCTGAAAAGGACTGCAGATGCAAGGTAGCTGAGAACATCAAATATAGGGTAGGCTGGATGGGAAAGGCCGACAAGAAAATACATGTATAGGGTAGACTGGGTGCACGTCAGTGTATTTTCTTTTCTTATATAATAGGGTAGCTGTGCATGTATTGTCTTGTTTGGAGAAGACGTGAAAACGAAAGTAGGACAATCTACATTGCCGCATAGCATGTGCACGCTGTGTGTGTGGTTACATCTATTAGCTTTATGTTTTCCATAGGTTTGCACATAATCTAGGGTAGGCTGGTGCTTTATGCAGAGGTCATATACTGCATAGGTTAATGGAAAAAGATAGACAGGATGTATATATTTAGGGTAACAAATATTATTATTTAATTTATCGAAACTTACGGATAAAGTAGTTGATTAAAACCACTATGAATGATCTATCTTCTGATAACAAAACTAATCTTGGTGTAAGAAGATATTCCGGATCCAATGGGACAAGTTTCGTCGAAATCCGAGGTCGTATGAAAAAAATTCCTTTATAAAACCAGAAATAAACACTCGTTTAATTTTTCCACGGTCACCAGATAAATCCAATCAACTTGAAATTTTCAAATCTTACAATAATTTGTTGATATGAACCCAACGGCACCAGTTTCGTCGCATTCTGAGAATGTTTTCCCGGTAGGTTGTTTTTACCGCGCACCGCAATACCCTTTTTAACGCCAAATTATCCGGTCTTCAAAAATAACAAACTATATACCTATCCTTACTCTAATCGACGATACGAACTCAACAGGACTGGTTTTGTGGCCTAATTCAATCGTCTGCTCAAGTTACACTCTAAAATCCCTTTATTTATTTAAATACGGGCTATAGAAATTGGACGGGCGTTTATGGCTGCCGTGGTCACATACGACATCGGTTTGCCACGCAGTTTGATTTTCTGACAATAATTTGACGATACGGTTCTAATGAAACTAATTTCATCGAAAACAGAGTTCGTTTACAAAATGGTCATTTTAAAGGTCGATAACGATTTCCATAGCGTTTTTTCCAAAATTTGATTTAGCCATAACCCGCAATCTATAACACGAAATCTGGATTTTTCTCTTTCATATGAAAGCTACCGCCAACATGCTTCCAGCGTTTCTTGTTTCATAGAAATCCAACTTATATTGGACCCTGTACGTTCAGTTGAAGTTCAAAACTCAAATTGCGAACAGCACGCCATTTTCAAGCTCGAATTATAATTATATAAATATATAACATTCGAACTTCGTTTCAAATAACGATTTAAATATTAATTTCCATCAACATTCCAAATATAACATTTAAATTAAATAAATTAATTTACATATTCGAGTGCCAAAAACACGGGTCGTTACATGGAATTTGAATAATAGAATTCAAATGGAGTTTAACCATAGAATTTGAATATAGAAATTCAAATAGAATTTGAATAAAGGAAATTCGAATATGGAAATCAAATAGAATTTGAATAAGAGAAATCGAATAGAATTTGAATAAAGGAAATTCGAATATAGAAATCAAATAGAATTTGAATAAGAGAAATCGAATAGAATTTGAATAAGAGAAGTGACATAGAATATGAATATAGAAATTCAAAGAGAATTTAAATATAGATTTGAATATAGAATTCAAAGGGGATTGAAATTGAATTTGAATATAGAAATTCAAATAGATGTTGAATATAGAAAATTTAAAGGAAATTCAAATATAGAATTTGAATATAGGAATGTAAATTGAATTTGAATATAGGATTCAAATAGAGCTAAAATTGAATTTGAATATGGAATTCAAATAGAAGTGAAATAAACTAAAGAGTTAATTAACAAATTAATTAACGAATGGAGTTAAAACGAATGGTATAGTTAAAATAGATTGGACAGGTATAAACATACAGGAGACAGGTTTGGAACAAAATGTTAGAAGATATATAAATAGAATGCTCTACAAAAAGGTATGTATTTAATTCATATATGAGATTTTATGCGCCGTATCGGCAAGCCGCTTGGCTTTTTCTTTTACTTTTGGATTGGTGGGGGCCATGGGAGGCTATTTGAAATATCCTGATGCTCCCGGTAAAAAGGAGGTTATGGCGAATTTTTCTGGGAATTTAAGGAGTTAGAATATTTTTAAGATAATTTGAAAGTTAGAAATCAACGTATCGATATATATAGAAGTCGATAAGAAAACGAACATAGAAATAGAATAGTATAGAAAAAGGAATTCTAGAATATAATCTAGTAAGAATAGAAAGAGAAAGTGTATATGTGTTTAAAAGTGAATAATTAGTTGTATGGTATTGATTATTCAAGTAAGTAGTCATATCTGTTTTGACGTTATAAATGTTATTCAGTCAAGGTCTGAGACGTAGTTATACCCCAACTTGATTGATTTCATTATTAACAAATAAATAGTAAGATTTCAGGCTCGAAGATCAATGTTGAATAAGAGTTAGTTGAATATAGTATTTGGGTTGTCGTAACGATGTTTTACACAACATCCGTTTTAACCCAAATAAGTGTAAGCTTGGAAATAGAATAAGAAATATTCCCTAAGTATAGAAATAATAAACGAGATCGGAGAAGAGATAAGTAATTAGAATATTTTCCAATTATAAATAGCATATATTTTCTAAAAGTTTAGAAAATAAAGGAAGGCGATATTTGGAAATGTTTTCCACGTAAAAGGCCAATATGGTTATTGAAAATATTTGGTTAACAAATATTGATAAAGAAATAGAGAAGTGATTTAATTAATGGAATATTAATTATGGGCTCAGTGATTGTTTGATAATTGGATGAACACTTGTTTTCTTCGATAGTTAAATCATCGAGTATCGAAACACTTGTTTTATTCTATAGTTAAATCACAGAATATAGAAGTTTTGACCATCGTTGTCAATATGGAGAGACCGGTTGGATTATTATCCAAAGAACCACTCTGTATTGGCATAAGCGTTGCGAATCAGATTATATGAAGATAATCGAAGACGGAGTAAAGTGCGAGGACTGTTTCTATTAATAGAAATTGTGCCTTCGGTTCATCTTGTTCCTGGGTGACTTGTATGGATGAATGTCTGACAGAGTATTTCTAGAAAGGTCAAGTACATTGATTTCTTCAACCGTACCAAGAGTGGAAGCAGAGAAGGAAACTTCTTTTAGCTGACACGTAATGTATGGTTGTAGACGTCAATTAGTGATTTTCGATGGATCAGACGATGCGCCATTTGAAGTGAGTCTGCTGTGAAGATAAAGCGTAGCTTCAAGCCTCATCAACCGGTAAATGACAGAAATCGGCCAGGCAGCATGGCTATGTAGGTCGCACCTATTAGGGTGTATAATCACCTGATCTAGAGTTTCATTTACTTCTAAAAATCTATTGTCGATGCTGACCCATTCGGGAAACGGTTGCTGATCCCAACCGTTGGTGATATACATTCGATACACTCAAGCGAAATGAGTGGTCGGTCATGTGTGGCTGAGTTGCAAGATGTTCTTGTTGAACTCGGTGTATTCTCCTCGAGAGATATACCTGCGGCAGGTGGTTCCATACCTTGTCATAGTTGGAAATCCATTGCCGAATAAGTGCTTGCGGTTTTGATTATATATTATATATGTGGAACGTGAGATGCAAACGTTCCACTAGATTGTTATTTACTTGATTTAGACATTATTATAATATCAAAAGAGTTTTGATATAAAGATTATCGTTCCTTTCAAAGGGATTTTGAAAGTTAAATCAAGTGTTTGGATTCTCATAAGGGAAAATCCCGTTCCGTGTTATACGGCGTGGTCTTATGAGGTATCATTTAGTTTTCTGAAACTGTTTTAAACTGTTTACTCATACCAGTCCCATGACTGACCCAGAGTTCATTTTTTTTTGTTCTACCTAAACTCTTGGGTGCCTAAATTTGTACGGGCAGTCAAGTAGTTCAGAATTTTACAGATCTGTCTAAAGGAGCTTGGAGCAGGAGGCTTCAGCGTTAGTTATATAGAGTTTTGTTCCACTGTGTTGTAAGAGTTGTACTCTGATAAGTGTATGTTATACAGTTAAGATTTTGTATTTCAAAGATATGATATATTATATTTTGTTCTGCTGCAATGTGAGATTCTTGTTGTTATTTCTGTTCTTCTTCTACCCTTTTCTTCTAAAAAAAAATGTTTCGTATTTTCGTGATATTTGGGTTGGACATATGATGTATATAGTCAACTCAGATGTTACGGATCTGCGGGTCATTACAGTTGGTATCAGAGCTTAGGTTGAGCGAATACCTAGGCTTGTTGGAATGTGCTCATTAGAGATAAGGTCAGTAGTACCCTAGAATGAGTTGAGTGTATATATATACGAGAGAGCGTATTTGTTATTTGATATAAAAACTGTTTTATATTGTGTTGACTAGTCTGTTGTGTGAATTATGAATTCTGATCGAATCGTGGGACGCCACGAAGTCGATAGGAGTTTATAAACACTTGAACAGAAGATTGGACACGATATTGTTTTTAAATGGTTGAGTTGATTGTTAGGATTATAATCGAATGAGATTATAAAACTGAAATAGTTATATATATAATCAATGGAATTTGTATATGAAACCATATATACAAATGAGATGAATTAAAATTGAATTCCAACCAGAATTCAGAATTTAAAATCCTGGGAAGTTGGAAAATATTTTCTGAATTTTATTAAAATAATATAGCTTTATTTTGGAAGGATTTTTGAATAAAAATCATTTAAATGGATTTCGAATATGATAAAGCACTGAACTCACTTCAGTGGCTGAGAAATAATTCTGATGATGGTCGCAACATCATCAGTGTTCATTTTCGAGTTTCTAAGTTATGAACTACTGCCTTAGAAAAGTTTTTGAATGAAACTTGTTTGAAAAGAAAACAAGTTGTTTGAAAATTCAAATGTTTTGAATTTGAGATGGATATAAATATATGTATATATGTATATTACTTCAAAGGAGTTTTGAAATAAAACCCTGGGAATTTGAATGATTGAAATTGAATTTAACTTAAGTAAGTTAAATGGATCGAAATGAATAAATTGAGTAAAATCAATGTGAATGAAATATGAATTGGGTGTGAATAAAGGAAAAACCAAAAGAGTTATAAAGAAAATATATTTGTAAAACAAATATAAAGGAAATATATTGGTAAAACAAATACAAAGGGAGTTATGTGCAAACAAATAGAAGGAGAAATATTTGTAAAACATTTACAAATAGAATTTAAAAGGAAATATTTGTAAAACATTTACAAATAGATTAAATGGAAATATTCATTTATAGAAAATAAATAGAATGTTATAAATGAGATATTTATTTGTTAAATAAATAGAATTTAATCAAAGGAATATTTAGAAGATGAATAGAAAATGGAAATCTGTTTTTAACAGATAAATAGAAAAGATTAATTTATAAATAACAGTTTATAAATTAAATTAAGTATTTACCATTCGATAAATTTAATATATAAGTCTGAACTTATATAGAGAAGAGATATTGGTTTTTAACACCGATAGTTTTAAAATAAAAGGGGTACAAAACAATTGTATAAGTGAAGTAACGTTATTAAAGAGAACATTTATAAAGTGAAGAACCGTTACTAAAAGTAAATCTTTATAAATGAATAAACGTTATCCAATAGGAGTTATTCGAATAGGAGAAGTCGATTAGAGTTAGGAATAATCGATTAGAGTAAGAATTAACCAGTTAGAGTTAATCAGTTAGGGTTAATCCGTAGAGTTAATAGAATATTAGTTATTCAATTAGAATTTATCAAATATTTGTTATTCAAATTAAGAGTTAACCATATAAAGTTAACAGAACATAGTTAATCGAATTAGGATTTAATTGAATGTTATTTATTCAATTAAAGTTGATCGAATATAGTTATTGAGATAGAGTTAGTCAAACATAGTTACTCAGGATAAATTGCCATTTCGTACGACTGCTAGCGTAATTCGCAGGGCAACAGATAGCCTAGGGCAGTCAGATGTTTCCTGAGGGAATCAGGCGTAACCATTGTGATCGCTGCGATCTAGAGTCAAGCGAATGGAGCTAAATTAAATATTAGTTATTTGAATAGAGTTAAAGGAGTTATCAAATATAGCTTATTCGGAAGGAGTTAAGTGAAAAGAGCTAATCAAGTAGGGTTAATCAATAAGAGTTAAATCCAATAGAGTTAATTGATAAGAGTAAATTGAATAGAGTAAATCGAATATAGTTTATTCGAAAAAAGGTTTTCGAATCTAGTTATTCGAAAGAGAGATTATCGAATATAGTTATTCGAAGGAAGGAGTTATCGAATAGGGATTTATTCAAAAGAGAGTTACGTAAGGAAGTTGGAAATGTTGAGTATCAACATAAATAAGTTTTGAAAAGATAAATGGGTTTGTAGCACTATTTCTACCTTAGCAATTTCGAGGATGAAATTATTTTAAGTGGGGAAGATTGTAATGACCCGAATTCTTATGGGTTAATTTTAAAATATTTAATACAAATTTAAATATTGGGTGGATAATGTAAATGGATTTTTTATTAAGTTATTAATTTAATAATCAATTTCAATTTAATATCGAATATATATTAAATCATCGTTATGCGAAAATATAATTCAGTTCTAGATTTACAACTGAATTTAATACAGTTCAGACTTCTGTTTGAATTCGAATAATAATATTAATTTTATTTCGCAGAATTTATTGTTTTAAAGTTTGATTTATATCAATTTAAATTAATATCTTTCACAGATGATCGAATTGAACTTTGTGACGTATTCCAGTGGGTTCAGAATAGTGGTTTAACCCTAGGAAGGACAATGCTTGGGTTCAGAAAGGAGTTCAGGACCATGGAGTATTTTAATTTAAGGATACGGGTTTTTAAAACTAATTAAAATAAAATAAATTTCCTTTGTTGGTGGATAAAAATGAAACAACAAAGACCAAAGCAGGGGCCTCGCTGTTCAATTAATACCCGCACCCCTACCTACCTCTTCTATTTATCTATCTCGTTTCATTCTTCTGGAGGAATTAAAATCCATCACGTCCACTTGTAAAATTCTTCAAAAAATCGAACTGACGAATAAAAGAAGAAAAGGGGAATCGAAGGCCAACCCTTTTCATCATTTCCTCAATCGAAATCAACTCTTCCAAACCGCAACTTAGAATCGTGAGATTCCTTATGCTCGTGAATGTCTAGAAGCGCTCGAGTACCAGGTGTTAGATGGCTTTAAGGTTGAGTTTTGACATCGATGTAGATAATGATGGGGTTAGATCCGTGGTTTATCGAGATACTAGGGGAGTCGCGCCAGTGGTTGGCAATTGAAGTTGGGGGGAAACAAGATGTTGGAGTTCGAATTGAACGCGATTCATTTTTGGAACTCGGCAGTGGAGGTTTAGGAAGGGTGCGATGGTTATTTTGGGGATTGCGATTTGCTTCCTGGAGTTCATCGATGTAGCTGTCGCTCGCGGTTTTGGTTCTTGGGGATGGAAGTCTCCATTCGGCAGTGATGTATTAAGGAAGAAGAAAGAATCTAATAGGATTGAGGTATTTTTCTTTTTAGTTTTAGTTTTTATTTATTTGGAAAATAAATAAGGCAGTTAGAAATTTATTATGAGGGATTAGTTATATAAAGAGAAAATAAATTTATATAATTAGTTTATAGAAAATGAATTAGTTAGTTTTTGTTTCTTTTATTTAAACTATATTCGTTTGATTCAGATTTCAAACTCAAAATAAATAAAAGAAGTTGGATATTTAATTAAAATAATTTGATGATTTAATTAAATGAGAAAAGGGATATATATTTATAAGACATTTATTTATTCGTTAATTGAAATGTTAATCGTTAAATAAATATTCGTAGGAGCACGATAAAACTCATTCGAGGCGATTCGAAGCCGTAAGATTTGAATTTCCACAAGATATTCAGCAAAGAAAATCTCGGTGAGTAAATCTCACCTTTTATTTAGAATTATTTTTATATAGTTAAAAATAATTGTCTGTGCTTGTTGAATGCTTTCTGATTGTTTGAAATATATTAGTTATTTAGGGTCGACTATTATATATATATTAGGTTGATGATTGGTTGGATTCCCGCAGTCTCATTAGCGGATGCCCGTAGTTTCATAGCGGATGATTTCCCTATGCGCCCCACAAATATATTAGTGGATGACCTTCATACCGCGATATCCTGCCTCGAAGCAGGATGGGTATTACTATGTTGACTAAC
The DNA here is from genome assembly GCA_030737875.1 of Allium sativum. Taxonomy (NCBI): domain Eukaryota; kingdom Viridiplantae; phylum Streptophyta; class Magnoliopsida; order Asparagales; family Amaryllidaceae; genus Allium; species Allium sativum. The sequence continues at coordinate 725,790,026 of CM060909.1, forward strand.
GTCTGTGGATGCAGGAAAAACGGGTTGGAGGAATCTAACAGGATTCCTCAAAAATATATATTATCTTTTTGTTTGTTTGGTTTCATATGTATATTCATATATGATGTGTTAAATAAAATCAAACGATTGAAATTGGTTGATTTGATTGTTTAAAATATCCCTGGGGCTTGAATATTGATTTATAAAAATATCGAAAAAGGTATTTGAGATTTAAAAAGGGAATTCTATTTTTATAAATAGAATTTGAATTTTTAATAAACTATAGAAAATATTAACTTGTTTTGAATATATATAAAACGAGTATTGGATTTATAAACTTTGTTTATAATTCAAAATATGGGATTTGAATTGAATTTATATACTTTGTTTATAAATCAAAATGTGGGATTTGAATTGAATTTATAAACTTTGTTTATAAATCAAAATATGGGATTTGAATTGAATTTATAAACTTTGTTTATAATTCAAAATATAGGATTTGAATTGAATTTATAAACTTTGTTTACAAATCAAAATGTGGGATTTGAATTGAATTTATAAACTTTGTTTATAAATCAAAATATGGGATTTGAATTTAATTTATAAACTTTGTATATAATTCAAAATATGGGATTTGAATTGAATTTATAAACTTTGTTTATAATTCAAATTATGGGATTTGAATTGAATTTATAAACTTTGTTTATAAATCAAAATATGGGATTTGAATTGAATTTATAAACTTTGTTTATAAATATATATTGTGGGATTTTAAGTGAAGTTATAAACTTTGTTTATAAATAATGCATAGAATTGAATTTCAAATTTGAATATAGAAGATTCAAAAAGAAGAAAATATAGAATTTGAATAAGAGAATTCAAATAGATTTGAATATAGAATTCAAATAGATTGATATGGAATTTGAATAATAGAACTCAAATGGAGTTTAACCATAGAATTTGAATATAGAAATTCAAATAGATTTTGAATAAAGGAAATTCGAATATGGAAATCAAACAGAATTTGAATAAGAGAAATCGAATAGAATTTGAATAAAGGAAATTCGAATATAGAAATCAAATAGAATTTGAATAAGGAAATCGAATAAAATTTGAATAAGAGAAGTGACATAGAATTTGAATATAGAAATTCAAAGAGAATTTAAATATAGATTTGAATATAGAATTCAAAGGGGATTGAAATTGAATTTGAATATAGAAATTTAAATAGATGCTGAATATAGAAAATTTAAAGGAAATTCAAATATAGAATTTGAATATAGGAATGTAAATTGAATTTGAATATAGGATTCAAATAGAGTTAAAATTGAATTTGAATATGGAATTCAAGTAGAAGTGAAATAAACTAAAGAGTTAATTAACAAATTAATTAACGAATGGAGTTAAAACGATTGGTATAGTTAAAATAGATTGGACAGGTATAGACATACAGGAGATAGGTCTGGAATAAAGTGTTAGAAGATATATAAATAGAATGCTCGACCAAAAGGTATGTATTTAATTCATATATGAGATTTTATGCACCGTATCGGCAAGCCGCTTGGCTTTTTCTTTTTCTTTTGGATTGGTGAGGGCCATAGGAGGCTATTTGAAATATCCCGATGGTCCCATTACAAAGGAGGTTGTGGCGAATTTTTCCAAGAATTTAAGGAGTTAGAATATTTTTAAGATAATTTGATAGTTAGAAATCAACGTGTCGATATATATAGAAGTCGATAAGAAAACGAACTTAAAAATAGAATAGTATAAAAAAAGGAAGTCTAAAATAAAATCTAGTAAGAATAGAAAGAGAAAGTGTATATGTGTTTAAAAGTGAATAATTAGTTGTATGGTATTGATTATTCGAGTAAGTAGTCATATCTGTTTTGACGTTATAAATGTTATTCAGTCAAGGTCTGAGACGTAGTTATACCCCAACTTGATTGATTTCATTATTAACAAATAAATAGTAAGATTTCAGGCTCGAAGATCAATGTTGAATAAGAGTTAGTTGAATATAGTATTTGGGTTGTCGTAACGATGTTTTACACAACATCCGTTTTAACCCAAATAAGTGTAAGCTTGGAAATAGAATAAGAAATATTCCCTAAGTATAGAAATAATAAACGAGATCGGAGAAGAGATAAGTAATTAGAATATTTTCCAATTATAAATAGCATATATTTTCTAAAAGTTTAGAAAATAAAGGAAGGCGATATTCGGAAATGTTTTCCAAATAACGTAAAAGGCCAATATGGTTATTGAAAATATTTGGTTAACAAATATTGATAAAGAATTAGAGAAGTGATTTAATTAATGGAATATTAATTAAGGGCACAGTGATTGTTTGATAATTGGATGAACACTTGTTTTCTTCGATAGTTAAATCATCGACTATCGAAACACTTGTTTTATTCGATAGTTAAATCACAAACTATCAAAGCTTTGACCATCGTTGTCAATATGGAGAGACCGGCTGGATTATTATCCAAAGAACCACTCTGTATTGGCATAAGCGTTGCGAATCAGATTATATGAAGATAATCGAAGACGGAGTAGAGTGCAAGGACTTTTTCTATTAATAGAAATTGTGCCTTCAGTTCATCCTGTTCCTGGGTGACTTGTATGGATGAATGTCTGACAGGGTATTTCCAGAAAGGTGAAGTACATTGATTTCTTCAACCGTACCAAGAGTGGAAGCGGAGAAGGAAACTTCTTTTAGCTGACACGTAATGTATGGTTGTAGACGTCAATTAGTGATTTTCGATGGATCTGACGATGTGACATTTGAAGTGAGTCTGGTGTGAAGATAAAGCGTAGCTTCAAGCCTCATCAACCGGTAAATGACAGAAATCGGGCAGGCAGCATGGCTATGTAGGTCGCACCTATTAGGGTGTATAATCACCTGATCTAGAGTTTCATTTACTTCTAAAAATCTGTTGTCGATGCTTACCCATTCGGGAAACGGTTGCTGATCCCAACCGTTGGTGATATACATTCGATACACTCAAGCGAAATGAGTGGTCAGTCATGTGTGGCTGAGTTGCAAGAAGTTCTTGTTGAACTCGGTGTATTCTCCTCTAGAAATATACCAGCGGCATGTGGTTCCATACCTTGTCTTAGTTGGAAATTCATTGCCCAATAAGTGCTTGCGGTTTTGATTGTATATTATATATGTGGAACGTGAGATGCAAACGTTCCATTAGATTGTTATTTACTTGATTTAGACGTTATTATATTATCAAAAGAGTTTTGATATAAAGATTATCATTCCTTTCAAAGGGATTTTGAAAGTTAAATCAAGTGTTTGGATTCTCATAAGGGAAAAACCCGTTCCATGTTATACGACATGGTCTTATGAGGTATCATTTAGTTTTCTGAAACTGTTTTAAACTATTTACTCATACCAGTCCCATGACTGACTCGGAGTTTATTTTGTTTTGTTCTACCTAACCTCTTGGGTGCCTAAATTTGTACAGGCAGTCAAGTAGTTCAGGATTTTACAAATCTATCTAAAGGAGCTTGGAGCTTGGAGCAGGAGGCTTCAGCATTAGTTATATAGAGTTTTGTTCTGCTGTGTTGTAAGTGTTGTACTTTGATAAGTGTATGTTGTACAGTTAAGATTTTGTATTTCAAAGATATGATATATTATATTTTGTTCCGCTGCGATGTGAGATTCTGTGTTATATTTTGTTCCGCTGAGATATGATATATTATAAGCGCCATGTCAACCAGTTTGTCAAAGGTATCCCCCATCGGAATGTGGGTCATAGCCAACGCATGTAGCGGCTCATTCAAACCTTTAACGAACCTTAGGGCCTTCTTCTCAGGTGTGTTTACCAATTCCAAGCCAAATCTCGCCAACTGATTGAACTTGTTGACGTACTCCTTTACTGAAAAATTTCATTGCTTCAGTGCTAAGAACCTTTCCATATATAAATTCTCTTCTGCTCGCGAGAGAAATTTCATCTCGAACCTATGCCTGAAATCCATCCATGTCTGCACTTGACATTCTCCATTCGTGACCTCCCACCAAAACGAGGCTTCGTCCTTCATTAACCAAGCAGCCAATTGGACCTTCCTTCCATCTTTCACCTTGAAAATACCAAATAGATCTTCCACCTCCTTAAGCCAATTTCGAGCTTTAACAAACGTCTCTGATCCGTGAAAAGGTTTCCCGCACATTTCTCGAAAGTCTATGCTTATCTTTGAAAAAGTATCAACATGGGGAGAGGGAGGAGGAGCGGCTGGAACTGGGGGAGGAGGGATGTCTGCCGGGCCTGCGGCGGTGGCCCTAGCCTCCAGATACCTTCTGAACCAGGTTGGTATCGGTATTCCCTCGGGTATCTCGGGTAACCCAGACATGCTGAGAAGAAAATGAAGAGATTCAAAATGGAGAATTCGAAAGAAAGATATATGGCTCTTAGGAGTTATGTTTTTAAAACAAACTTTTCTCTTGAAAATATTCTCCTTAAACCATACTTTTGAAAGTGTTTCTTTATAAAAAGCTTTTGAAAAACAGTTTTTCAAAATCTCTTATCTGTTCTGTTAACCTTCAGCTCTTATACCACGTGTAACACCCCACGTCCATTAATGTCACTCACAAAGGGAATGCATTAACTTCCATGGAGCATTATTAGTGTATGGAACATAATATAACAAGATAGATACATACATTGGTACTTGAAAATTTTTAAACAACTTTTATTGCAGCGGAGAAATAGTTTGATTACAACAACTTCATAAACCGACAGTAAAACCAAGTACACTTAATATCCATCTTGACAAATTGTTTTTTGAGTACATAAAATAAAAATCATAACCCCAACATAAGTAGCCATAAAAGAGATGAGCTGAACTTTACTTTCAGCAATCCAAGCACTTCCAAAAGAGAGAGAAAGATCCTGATCAAGCTCCACTAGTACTAGTCCCACCCTGAGAACCTGGGGGGAAAAGGAAGAAAAGAGGCGAAAACAAAGGGGGTCAGACATAAAGTCTGACGAGTATAATAACTTTAACATTATAATTATTAAAGTAATTAGGATAAGGCATAAACTGGTAAAACAAGGTATGACTGTGAAACAAGCGGGCAAGTCAAAACAAACAAATGGAATATTCTGGCGTTAATCTCGTTCCTAATCGCTATAGGATAATTACTATACTGCGCCAATGCTAATTACACCGCACCATTAGTAGTCCCATACTGGAAGTTGATCCCTCTTACTAATCATAATTATAATAATAGTAGTTTTGTGTACTCCTAGCTGCTATCGCTGGTGTCGCCTGCTCCTACCTCCACTTGTTGTACCCACTACCCTCCCTAGTCTAGTTACAACATTTATTCATAATATGGTAGTTTCTTGTACTCCTAACTGCTGTCATAGGTGCCTCCTGCCCCTATCTCCGCTAGTCGTACCCACTACCTTCCCCATTCGATCGGTTCCCTAACTAGTAGATACCCGTGCTGGTCCCACAGTGGGGTGTATCACTCCCCAAAGTGGCAACCCGATACCATTAAAGATGCACGGCTTATATCTACACGATGCAACAACGTCTTACCTACCAGCCTGGGCCCACGCACGCACATGACCCCGTTGGACTTGTGTTGCCACCGTTAACCCGTTTTGACCTCTAACGATCAAACCCAGTAAGCGTGTCCCGTCCTCGATCTAACTCGAGCTCACAAAGATACTTAATGGGTTACTAGTTTGAAATGGGCCCCCCATGCTTGACACAAGCTTTACACCTATACTTGGTCCCCACTAGAATTTTCCATTTAACCCCTTCTTATTCATGTCTTCTTTACATGTTTCAATTTGGTTAAGTGTTTCTAATCATATTTCACATGTCTCCCATGTCATCCACTTAACCCCCATGTCCCACCACATATTTATCTTGGTTAAGTGTTAATGATTGTATCCCACATGTCACCCAAGTTACCCACTTATCAAATCAACATGGGTTATTGGTTAAGCTTGTATTAACCCTATCCACTTATCAGATCAATATATATAGTTGGTTAAGCTGGTCTTAACCCTATCCACTTATATATTATTAGCTAAGTTGGTCTTAACCCCACTTATCAGAACAATATGTATTATTGGTTAAGTTTGCCTTAACCCTATCCACTTATCAGATTAATATATATATATATATATATATATATATATATATATATTACTGGTTAAGCTAGACTTAACCCTACCCACTTATCAAATTGATATATATTATTGGTTATGCTGGTCTTAACCCTACCTACTTATCAGATTATTGGTTAAGCTGGTCTTAACCTTATCCACTTATCATATTATTGGTTAAGCTGGTCTTAACCCTATCCACTTATCATGTTATGCATCATATGTGTGTGTGTGTATATATATATCATATAATATGTTTTACTTAATTTATGATTAAGTACCTCTTAGTTCACAAATACATTGGTTAAGAGAATAACTCCCTAAGTATCAACCCTAAAGACCGAAATCAACATCAGATTAGTACTCAGAGAATTACTCCACTCAACCAAACTTCTGTTTGTCATTCATATTCGTCTTGGATCATCATTAATTAATTATTAATACACAGACCTCCCACACTAAGTCGATTACTTGTGGCCACTGGATATGCTGGGCGGTTCCTGGCAGACTTCCACCACAAGCCAGACTTAACCTCGTGTCTAAGCATCTTTTAATTATGGCTTTGACCTCCCACATTAGACCACCGTTTGTGGTTGTTGGATGTGCCGGGCGGGTCCAGGCAGTCTTATACCACAAACGAGTCTAACCTCGTATCTTAGGCGTTTATTACTCATTTATTTTATGCCTTTGACCTCCCATGTTAGACTATCGTTTGTGGTTGCTGGATTTGCCGGGCGGGTCCGGGCAGTCTTACACCACAAACGAGTCTAACCTCGTGTCTTAGGCATTTATTATTACATATTATTATTCGACACCAATTTGAATTAATATCTCATTTCAAATTGTCAATAACTTCCAAATTAATCTATGTCCATAATTGCCACCTAAATTATGTCCATAATTTCAATGCATATAAATTAGGCCAATTAATGTCTCAAATTTATTATATGCCTTTGAAGCCATTTTATGCCAATTCACAATTTTGCAAAATTAACATTTTCTCATTGTCCCCGCGCTATTCGTTCATTTTAATACAATATATGTTAGAATCGAAAATAGTCTAACTTATAAAAAGAATAGCAACATCACAACTTGCATAACACATAAAATAGATCATAACATAAGTTTGCATAGCCAAGAACTTACATAGGCAATGGATATATATGTATAACATAAATTTGCATAAACTATCTTGGATCTAAATATAGATCTAAACATGTAATCGTGAACTTGCATATATCAATATGATTTTCCTATAGCTTGCACATGAATTTTGTACAAATTTACATTCAAACTAGCATATGATTCACATACAAAACTAGCATAGGCAATGGGCATATAGAACATAAATTTGCATAACTATGTACTACCATGGACCTAAATATAGATGTGAACATAAAAATGTGAACTTGCATATGGATCTAAACATGTAAATTAATGTCACATGTTTTTCATATAAACTAGCATATGTATATACTTGATTCACATATGAACTTGTATATAGTCCACCTACAGACTTGCATAAGATTCATATATAATTTAACATCCCAAACTTACATAAGATTCATATACATATGATTTAACATCCCAAACTTGCATAAAACGAATCAAGTTAAACATGTACAATTGAATATATATAATAGATTCACAATAACAAAACTGTCAACGATAACATCATACGATTCAAAGTCATATTCTCATAATCCCAATTATAACTTATCATAATTAAATTAATTAATTATTTTGTGAAAGAAATTATGCTCACAATCAAAAGAACAGTCTTGTTTTTATGGGATCTGTATTCTGAAACTGAATTGCTCGCCTTTGATGTAGACTAATTGTTATTTAAATTAGATTGGATTTGATTTTGATTCTTGCTTCTATCTTGTTTTGGGCTGAAAGAGAACGGCGGCTACTCTAGGTTCTCCATTGACGGCATGGAGGCTCTTGGTATGAATTAGTGTGATTTCAGGTTGAGAGTTAGGTTGCTCATATAGAATTTTAATTAATTTGGAGTCGTCAGATTAACCCTAGAAGCAATCAAGACCATCCAGTCAAGATAGGATAACACCTCAGCCCTAATGACTAAGCAATGACTCACTGTTCGGATCAGAACACTTCAGAAATCTCTGCAGGTTTTTAGCCCGACATGGCCGCACTTGGAAGGTGCGCCCATGCATTTTTGTACTGGCGCACTTCACAAGTGCTCCAGTGCATTCTGGTCTGTTTCCGGTTTTTCTGCCCAACTTCATTCGTCCATATCTCCGTCATACGGTATCCGTTTTACACAAAATCAGACTCTATCTCAAGCAAAATTCCGAGATGAACGCAATGATGTAACCCGTTTCCCTTAATTCTCAAACTTGAAATTAAGTATTCTTTAATTATCTCTTATGTCCCATTTTAAAATTACAGGGTGTTACACGCGACGTTACAACCTCGTTTTAAATTTAATTATTAGTTATATGTTCAAACTTCGTTTTAAATAATAAATTCCTTATAAAATCGTTTTATAATCCAAATATAATATTTAAAACAAATATAAATATTTAAAAAATAATGGCTAAAAATCCGCATTGTTAAATTCCTCTCCCTTTAAAAGAATTTCGTCCCCGAAATTGCTTAGGTAGGAAGAGTGCTAAAAACCCTTTTAACTAAGCTAAAAATCATTTGTTTTACTTCTTGGCTTCAGTTTTAACTGAACTAATATATTTAAAGTAAAATATTAATTTATTCCTGCTAATGAAAATTTCCAAAAATTTTGAAAATTTTCTAACATCTTAAATTTTCCAAAAATTTCGTAGAGTCTCCTCTGTATGGAGCGACTTTTGCAATATCGCAGGAACAAGAAACATATATACATCAACCCACACGATCGAAAACAACATTCAAAACCCAATTTTTTGTATTTAGCGTAGGCGTACCTTGTACAAGCATTATTAAGCAAACTCGCATAATTCGTAGGCAGTTTACGAAGCCAAACCTAAGCCAATGGCTTCAGATACCTGTACTTACTCAATTTAAACAATTGAGTTTCAATAATTGAAGTTTTAACAATCATCATTTCACTTGGTTTCCAATGTTCTTCAATCCATATTTTCACATCCAATCCATAATCCACATACAAATATTGATATTCATCCAAACTGATTTAAAATCAATTTATTCAATTTCCATTTATAAGCAATTGAATTTAGTTTCCCATCTAATATAGTTCTATTTAAGTTAACTTAAGTTAAATTTTTAATTCATTTAATTTATTTATACCATTCCAATTCATTTAACTTACACAAGTTAAATTAAAATTCGAAATTCAAATTTTAACATTCAGGTTGAAATCATAATTATACACAAATATTTATAACCAATTCAATTCAAAACAATTGAATTTCTCAAACAACTTTGTTTTGCTCAAACAAATTTCCATTAATAAGTCTATTACAGTAGCAATCCGTCACTTAGAAACTCGAAAATTAATACCGATAATGCTGCTGTCCATTATCAGAATTATTTTCCATTCACTGAAGTGATTTCAGTGCTTAATAAATTTTAAAATTTATTTTAAAATGATTTTTATCCATAAACCTTCCAAAGTAATACCATTTTATTTTATAATACCTCAAAAAATATTAACTAAACACTCGGGATCTAAATTCCAAATTTTGGTCTGAATCCAATTGTAATTCAGCTTATTTGTATATTCCATTATTATACATATTCAATTTGGTTTTATATAACCATTTTAATATTATAATATTATTCAATTTTAATGATATCAATCAATACATCCATATATTATTAGTACTTCAGAAAATTATTCTTTCCTATCAAAATATAATTCTATGTAAAATTATTTCGTTTACCCATTTTAAAACAATATCATGACAAATTGCTTTGTTCGAGAGTTTTGAGACACCTACCGATACAGTTGTACACTCCGTATCGACCAGAATTCATAAACCACTCAACAAATCCACCGACACAATATAAAACAATTGTATATCCAAATTACAAATACGTTTTCTCATATATTTACTCAAACTCAATATAGGGCATTGCTAACCCGATCTCTATTGAGTTGCGCCATAGAGCCAAGGTTACTATTCAACCTTCAGCTCTGATACCAAATGTAATGGCCCGAATTTCCGTATCTCTTTAGTTGACTAATTACACCATACGTCCAACCCAAATTGCACAGAAAACGAATCATTAATAGAAAGAAGGTAGAGGGTGAGAAATAGAAAGAAAGGAAAATTAGAATAGAAGAAAACAAAGAACACAGATCTCACAGCGGAATGAATAAAATAAATTATACAACATAATCTTTGAAATACAAATCAATAACTATATATACAAACCATCATCAGAGCACAACAGTTATTTCTGGAACACTTATAAACACCTGTTTCCAGATTTAAACATAGTACACAGCGGAAAATATGTTCACCTATAGCTAACGAATGAAGCTTCCTGCTTCAAGCTCCTCTAAGTGAATTTGTAAAATCCTGACTACTCGTACAAATTTTTGAAACCAAGAGTTTAAGGTAAAACAAAACAAAATAGACTTACTCATGGGACTAGTGTGAGTAAACTCCAACCATTAGTTTAACTTTCAAAAATCCTTTCGAAAGAAATGATAAGCGTATGATCGACCCATATATAAACACGAATGGTTTTTACCTTATGATAACCAAAAATATTTTTGATATCAAATCCAGTGATATAATAATAGTATCTACATCAAATAAATAGCAAACTAGAGGAACTCTTGCGTCTCACGCTCCATATATAATATAAAATCAAAAACCACAGGGTGCTTATTGAAGATTGGATTTCGCCAATGACAAGGTATGGAACCACCATCTGATCAGTGTACTCTAGAGGGGATACACTAGGGTTCAACAAGAACATCTTGCAACCAAGCCACACATGGCTGGCCACTCAATTAACTTGAGTGTACTGAGTACATTATCACCAACGGTTGTGATCGGCAATAGCTACCAAAAGCATACAGCAGTGAATTGAATAAGAAGCAAAAATGAAATTTCTCTAGATCAGGTGATAATACCCCTAATGGAATGACCCACTTGGCCATGCTTTCTTCCCGATTTCTGTCATTTCCCGGGTGATGAGGCTTAAGGTCAAAATTTTCTTTTAAGAACATCTTGCCACTATTTACTTTGAATGACACATCATCAAATCCGTCAAATCACTGATTGACGTCCACAAATACACTCTGGGTGTTAAGCTGAGAGGATAAATCTCCCGCCACCACACTTGGTATATTTGAAGAAATCAATGTACATGACCATTTAGAAATACTATGTCAGACATTCATCCATATACGTTGTCCTGGGACTGGACAAACCGAAGGCACCATCCCATCAATCCATCTTGGACAATTTCTACCTATCATTAACATAACATCCCTTGCATTTTACTCCGCCTTCAATTATCTTCAGCATAAGGTGATTCGTAATGGTTATCCCAATTCGGAGTGGTTTTCAGATATCAAATATGATCCCGATCTCTCTGTATTGACAGCAGAGGTATAAGACAAACTAAAACTTTGATAATCGGTGATTTAACTAGCAAAGGAACATCCATACAATCAACAGTCCTATTTCCAAATGGAAATTCTACCGATCAAGCATCAAACCATGTTGGCCCCTTTTTGTATTAATTCCTTATTATATTACCAATTCCAATTTCCATTTCCCCCTCCTTCAGATCCGCTCAAAAATCAATTGTCTTTCTCGATTCTTGGTAAACATTTCTAATACCATAATTTCTTTATTCGAGAAAATGGCTATTATCCCAGTTACAAAATATTTCCATATACCCATAAATTCTTAATTTCTATATTTAAAAAATATACGTTATTAACACTGGAAAACATTTCCAATTTAGATCTCTTAACTTCTCATTCACCAAATCTTTTCATTTTTTAATACTTAGAAAACACCTCTGATTTACTTTGGGAAACGTTCCAAAATCTTTTTATTTGGTTAAACCGATGTTATATAGAACATCATTATTATAACTCAACACATTAACCATTCATTAACTAAATGTATCACTAACCAATCCTTTCTACCAAACCTTAACCATTCCTCAGTCAATCATGAAGTCAATCAAGTTGGGGTATAACTACCTCTCAGACCTTAACTGAACAACATTCTCAACTTTGAAATAGACAAGGATCACAACTTAAATCTTAACAACATTGCTTACGCAACTCTCAGACTCAATGTAAGAATCCATTTCTTTTGCGAAATATATTGATTATATTGATAGCGTTATAATCCTTGCTTTCAGAATATTAAGTTCTAAAATATTTGATTCATTAATTTAAATAATAAATTAATTAGCTGATTAATTAATCTCTATTAAAAACAAAAAGTAAAAAAGTACTTTCCTGAATTCAATATAATCGATTTTTTATAACTCTTTTCCTAATAATCTATGCTCGATTAATATTCTGAATTTCAGAATAAATCTATTATTTCGGGTTAACTCAAATTTCCTTATAATCACCTCCATTCGCAAATCATTTGCTTTCAAACCATTATTCACTTTCAAATATTAATATCATTCCTTAATAGGAATTTAGACTTGTTTATCAAATCATCTTGATTTTTATTTGGAAATATGATTTCAGATTCAAATCTAGTTATCTTGTAAATCCATATCATTTTTAAAAATTCTGTTTATAAAACAGCAACTAACACCTTTTTATTTTTATCAAACAACTCAAATATCCTTTTTAAAATGTATTTACAACTTCTGAAATCAACTTTATTTTATTTCTATAATCCCCTTCTCGTTTAATAAACTTAATTTAAAATAATATTGAATTGTCTCGAACATAAATCATATTTACATTGCTGTAAATATTAAAATATTAGTTTCCTAACATATTTCATCTAATTTATAGATTCACACTAGACAGAGTTTAAATATCTTTTCTAAAATAAATATTTTCAATAACATTTGACATCGCCGAATTCTAAATGTAAATACCTTGGATTTATCCCAATTTAATTTATATTCCAAACCTTGGAATAAAATCTATCATTTCTTTTTGAACATGATTTCCCATTTCTTATTCAAATTCCATTTAAATTCGTATCTCCTTTATAATCTCTAAGTTCTAATCCTAATCACAAATACTGGTTTCGAATCTCATTTTTCCTTTTTACATATAATTCAGACTTGAATTTACATTTCAATTTATCCAATGGTAAATAATTCACTTAATTTATAAACTCGTTTATAACCAACTTCTTGTCTTGTCCATTTAAAACAAGTTTCTATTTTCAAGATTATTTGAAATTAAATTGTTGTTTGTAATAAGTTTCCCATTTTAAGTCTCAAATATTTTTCTACATTTGAAAATATTTTGTGGTATTTAAATACCAAAATTCTAGGGCCAATGTAATTCAACCCAACATAATTAATCACAGTGTATATATAACAACATATAACACACTAAATATCAAACAATAATATAAATGTTGAGGATCCAGTTGGATTCCTCCAACCTATTTTCGTACATCCATAGACGTTAATCAACATCAATAATATTATTTTCACATCAATATGGTAAGCAGAATTAATGATCTATCAAATATTTATATATAACTATATCAACCAATTTTATCAACCATTTATCCAAACAATCATCACATAGTATAAAATTGCTATAAATAAATTTAAAACTCGTTCATATGAAAATATAAACGACCATAGATAGTGAGTTTACACATAACGTTTTGCAGTTGACGATTCCGTCTTTGTTCTCATTTAAAATCAAATGAGCATTTGATTTTATCACGAAATTCTAGTAGCTTTGTTTTTAGCCTGTAGCGACCCGAACTTCCCCGGTGAGGAAGCCCGGATTGCCTTAAGAACAACACCCAAAAGAATGCAGACAAAAGAACATTTCATTGTTATTACAACAATTCCATCAGATTACAAGAATATACAGAGTATGAATAAATATTATACAACAAAGAATATCAGAGATTTAAATACAGTACTACAGCGGAAAAAAAATACGAAACACAACTGAAAGAGATATACAGATACAGAGCATTCCGGATATCATTCCCGCTGTAAACTAGGTTCCTGTGAATATAAATCTGCAAAACCAAAACTACTAGCTGCCCATGTGGAAAATAGGGGCACCCAGAGTTTAGGTTAAAACAATAAACTCCAGATCAGTCATGTGACTGGTGTGAGAACTAAAACGTCTGCCCGTGTGAACGAAACCCGAGGCACTTTCCTCGCATATCCATCGATCTTCAAGTACGTCTGGACGATCACCAACTGATTCTCTCATCTTGGGTGTACAGCCCAATCAAGATCATCAGTAATCACCCAAACGATGTGAAGACTTCCAGTCTTCAACCACCATCTTCATCTTCGACATATCGTCGAATCGGTTATTCAGAATGGGTATAAACCCGGCCTTTCTGAATAACCCGCGTATATAATAAACACGTGTTACACAAAAACAACATACGCCTCATTCCAATTCAGAATATTCTTTTATTCAAAAATTCACATTCTTAGGGAAAGGTTCCCATTAATTTTATCAAAGATAAATTCTTCTAAATTTCTTCTTTTAGGATATCATTTCAAACCATATCATGGTTTTCCAAACTAGTCAGGATTAGCGAACCACATCGAAGTAATTATTTATTTTATTTCCCAATCCCAACCTATTCATCCCATAGAGCAAAACTGGTAATACTCCATATCTAACACCATGGTGTTATCAGTAAATATTAATTACCATTTCACGTTCAAATCTAATTAAAGATTTAACTATCGCTTTGGAGCAAAACTGGTGGTACTCCATTCTCGATCACTTATCAGATTTGATAATTTAAATTATCAATTCACATTTCAATCCATTTAAAGATTCATTAAAACTCCACTTAGTTTTAATCTTCTTAAAAATCAATATCCTGTCTTTAACTGGGTTAAAGAACCAACGTCATCTAAAACACGGTTCACGATAAACCCAAAATCACTTTCAAATCCAATTCCAATTAAATATTATTTAATCGGTACACTTCATTAAATATAAATAAAAAGATTTAATCTTTTCTCAACTAAGTTCAAGAACGGTGTTAATGAAGACACCATTCGCGACAAACCCAAATCACATTTGATTTTAAATACAAGGCTCTGAATAGAAAATATATCGACTTATATTCAATATCAAATTCTACGACCAACAAATATCGTAATCGAAATAACGATATAAATATATCTTTCAAATTTCCACAACCATATATGTATAATCATGAAATCCCTCATCGAAATATTCCGAAGATAATTTCGATTCAAATCCATTCCAATTCACGTATTGGACATTTTGATTATTTTTAAAACCACTTTCCAATTCAATTTATTTATTTCAAAAATAAATTGATTTTAATTCTAGTTCATTTCGATAAAAATATATTTTTATCCTTTCAAATGTGGAATTTTTCATCCCAGTTCTTTCCAATTCATATATAATGATTTTACACAAATAATTAATATTTTTAATAATTTTATCAAGGCCCGTACAGTCGATTTCCATCAACGGCCATCGAACTGCACTTACAGCGACCTTTTCCAAATTTGATTTGGACCTAATTCCAAATCCAGCCGTTAGATTTCAAATTTCTAATATTCATTGGAAAGCTCTTTTCGATACGAACCCAACGGTTTCGGTTTTAGGAGAATCTGACGGCCAGATCTCCCGTAATGTCCATTCGAAGTCAATGGTCGAAATTCACAAACTGTCGCGGCGCGGCGCATTATATTCAGGCCATTATATATAATATATATATATATATTATATATTTCGTCGATTTCCTTTTAAAACGTATTTTATAAATCGTTTTAAATTCATTTTCAAAACCATTTCAACTCTATATTCAATTTCAAATTAAAATTAAATATTTCATATCATTACTATATTAATGATAATATTTTCAAAACGTTATATTTTGAAATCACTACCTTTTCTATATTTATTATAAAAACGAATATAATCAATATAAATATTGTTCACGTTAAAATAGCGCAACTCTAATCAACATTGCTTTATATATTTTAGTAAATTCGTTATTCTATTCAACAAATGAATATTTATTTTATTCAATACATGAATCTATATTTCTTTCAACACATGACTAATCTCAACACATGAGTACTGTCAACACATGACTATTTTTATTATTTAATATATTTTATAAAATTATGGTATCTATCGTTTAATTTTTAATCAGACTTCAACCGTAAAGTAGTTTCTAATCTTAAATATGATAAAGACGTAAATTTTATTGTTAAAATATTTTACTCAACACATGAATAGTTTCAACACCTGAATATTCTCAACACATGACTACTTTTATATTCTAATATTCTTTATTTTCCCGATTGGAATGAGGCACAATCAATTACCATATAATGTTAATTATATGTATTCCATAAAACACATGTATATAATGGCACTGACAAATAATCAACCATCATCCAAAGTGCACTACTCTGTATAAGCATCAAATATAGATATCTAACGCTTATAACAGCCTGTCAATCAATCGATCGACATACAACTAATTATTGGGATTAGTGTATGCCGTATTTTATCCCAATACCCGTGTGAGGTTTCAAATCAACAAACGCAGATTTTTATTTATTCACATACCTGTTAAAAATTCTATTTTTAACGATAAAATATTTTTAACTATATAAATATTTATTTCATTTCACATCACACAATCGATTTTCACCACAACAAACATACAAGCCATCCATGGTCTGTGGATGACGGGTGTCGGGTGCTACTAAGCACCGTCTGCATCCTAGTATATAATTTAAACTAGAAAAGAAAATTTAAAGTGAGAAATTCTCACCAAAAACCTAAACCAAACGCCATGACTCTTCTTATGTAGAAATCTTCGTCGTTCTCGCCTTTTGCCACTTTCATTGTCCGTAGCTACTACATATATATAAATCACATTTTTATATTGTTAATTTTTACAACGCTACTATATAGATAAAAATTCTATTTTTACACCGCTACTATATAGATAAAAATTCTATTTTTACACCGCTACTATATAGATAAAAAAAATTCTATTTTTACACCGCTACTATATAGATAAAAATTCTATTTTTACACCGCTACTATATAGATAAAAAATTCTATTTTTACACCGCTACTATATAGATAAAAAATTCTATTTTTTACACCGCTTCTATATAGAGAAAAAAAATTCTATTTTTACACCGCTACTATATAGATAAAATTCTATTTTTACACCACTACTATATAGATTAAAAAAAATCTATTTTTACACCGCTACTATATAGATAAAAATTCTATTCTTGCACCTCTACTATATAGATAAAAAAATCAATTTTTACACCGCTACTATATAGATAAAAAATTCTATTTTTACACCGCTACTATATAAATAAAAAAAATTCTATTTTTACACCGCTACTATATAGATAAAAATTCTATTTTTATAACGGTGTTCATATAATAAAGATTATATTTTTATAACGCTCCTTTCTATATAAAAATTATATTTTTATATCTACTTCTAATATAAAGATCGAATTTTTTTATCATTGCTATAAAAATTCCATTTTTATTTCAACATATATATAATAAAAATCAGGTTTTTACTTCGCTACAAATATAAAGATCAAATTTTTACTATCTATATAATATAAAATTCGTATTTTTATTGTCATACATATATAAAAGTCGTGTCTTTATATCACTACATCTAGAAAGATCTTATCTTTTCAATTTAAAACCATGTTTCTCTTCTATAAAACTGATTTAAATAAACTAAAAACTGGTTTAAATAACCTGATTTATATAAATTCAGAATTAAAAAAAAACTGAACTAAATAAATTAAAAACTGATTTTAGAAATGGGATAAAACTCATAATTGGAAGAAGAGGGGGGGCGGGGCCTTGCGTGCTCGTCGGAGGGGAGAGAGGCTCGGGGAGGGCGAGGTGTAGGCGGCGGGGGTCTTCGGGGCAGGAGCGGTGGAGGTTAGGTTGCGGTGGTTTAAGGAGGAGAGGGAGGGGCTAGAGGAGGGATGAAGGGGGCGGGGGTGTGCTGATGTCATCGGCTGCGGGGGTTTGGGTGGGCGCAGGCTAGGGCGGCGACGGTGAACCCAGGGGGAGGCGCGACATACAGGTTAGGGTTTTTCTCTCTTTTTTTTATTCCATTGAAAATGAAAATAGGAGGGAGGGGGCTGAGAGGGAATAAGGGGAGAGGGAGGGAGATTTTTTTATTTTATTAATTTTCAAAAGCAAGTTTTTATTTCAACCTCGAAATCGAACTAACCACCTGTCGTCTATAGCTAATTACCCACATTACGAACACCATGGGATATGTATCGTAAGCTGTTTTGATCGTTTCGATCAGTTTTCGTCAAAATCAAAATATAACTCTATATATTGAATTTGAACGCACATTTCAATTTACCGGGGCCACATACTAACTCGAAAAATTTCCGAAAAATATTTTCTAACTTCGTATTGACGATATGGTCCTAACAAAACTAATTTCATCGAATTCTGAGATCGTTTGAAAAATGGTCATTTTCCAGTCGATTAAAATCAACTAAAACTGGTCAAACACGTTTTCTTTTGCCACGCTCACATATTGGTTCGAAAAATTACGAATTTTGGAATCTAGCAATAACTTGACATCACGGATCCAACAAAAGTGGTTTCGTCGAAATCCGAAGTCGTTTGCAAAATTTCCATTTTTAAGGGCCTGAATTCCATAGCGACTATTCAGAATTTTCAACTGGACATATCTTTTGATTCCCGCTATGAAATTTCGATTTCTCGGATTCGTTGGAAAGATATTCTCATATGGGTTCAAATATTTTTGGTTTCACTAAAATCCGGTTTATTTTGCACCCGGTAAGTTCAATTGAAATTTGAAATCGAATTATCGAACTACCGCGCCATTTTCAATTCCTTTTATAATTATATATAATTATTTATATTCTAACGACAATTCAAATATATATACACGTTCTAATTCTATTCGAAATAAATTTCTCGTCGATATTATTTAAAATAATTCATTCTAAATATTCAAAATTCGCTAAAATTGCCAAAATAAATTTTTTAAATTGGCTCGCATTTCCGGGTTGTTACAATCTCCCCCACTTAAAACTTTTCGTCCCCGAAAAGGAACCAAGCCGAAAGTTGTTTTACTAATCAACTCAACTTCCATTATTTTCATTACGGCTTAAGTTCTTCAACTTTTCAGTTTCTAAGAACTTTTCAAATTTTTCAAAAATTTGGCTAACACCCTAAATTTCCGAAAAATGTCGCCATAACCTCCCCTGCACCGGGGACTTCGGGATATTTCATATAGCCTCCCATGGCCTTCTTCAATCAAAAAGAAAAAGAAAAAGCCAAGCGGCTCATAAAATCATCATCACCCAAACAAGACAGTAAATTATGGTAAACATGTACCTATTTGTCGGGCAAACAATTTTATTCTTCTGTTATAGCCTCCTTGCTATGACCAGTTCAATGTAAGCACATGTACATGCATGAATTTCCAAACAATTTTCAATACAGTTCAATATTTGATTCAATTAGACTAAATGGTTCAAAATTTCAAACAAATAAACAAACAACACAACCATCAATCAATTAGTGGATTATCGTTTCAAATTCATAATTTTGATACATATACAGAAAATCATGTTTTTGATGCCAATTCACAACAATGTATTCTAGCTATATTTTGGTTCTCACACCAGTCTAATGGAAATATATAGATATCACACCTTCGTCACTCGAAAATAAATACTGGTGATGGTATACTTCATCATCAGGACCATGTCCGGGCGACTAGAGCATGATTCTATATCTATCCAGTATATTAAAACTTTGAATATACGTTCATGATGCGTATATGCAAAATCTCTATATATTGGATTGTCCAAATTCAAAATAAATAAAATTCAAGTACGTATTAAACGATTTAAATTTCAAAACAAAATTGTTTTCATTTGAAAAATATACTCTTCACACTCGTTCTAGGATACTACTGATCCTATCTCTAACGAGTCATTCTAATTGGATATTACTAATCCAATATCTGATGGATTCTTTCGTATGGTTCTAATGTGTCTTGTTCTTGAGCTCTGTAAACCAAAGCTCTGATACCACACTGTAGTGACCCGAACTTCCCCGGTGAGGAAGCCCGGATTGCCTTGAGAACAACACACAAAAGAACGCAGACAGAAGAACATTTCATTGTTATTACAACAATTCTATCAGATTACAAGAATATACAGAGTATGAATAAATATTATACAACAAAGAATATCAGAGATTTAAATACAATACTGCAGCGGAAAAAAAATACAAAACACAACTGAAAGAGATATACGGATACAGAGCTTTCCGGATATCATTACAGCTGTAAGCCAGGTTCCTGTGAATATAAATCTGCAAAACCAAAACTACTAGCTGCCCGTTTGGAAAATAGGGGCACCCAGAGTTTAGGTTAAAACAATAAACTCTAGGTCTGTCATGTGACTGGTGTGAGAACTAAAACAGTTATTAATCTTTATTTTAAAGTTCGGTAAATCAAGGGACCACGCCGTATAACACGGAACGGGTTTCCTCCCAAGAATACCAGTGCATAAAACAAACAGCACAATGCTAAATAAAGAAAAATGAAGCTATTATAAGACCCAGGTCCCATCACACAATGCAACGCAAGCCGGAGGATAGGGTTTTTACCTAATAATAGCCAAAACATGCTTGATACGTTAAAAACAAATCATTTGATACTATTATAAGTGTACAGTGTCAAAACAATTTCAATCATAAATATCAATCATAGACGGCATTAATGACCTATACCACCATGTCGCCATACTAGGTTCTATAAATAAAACCGAAATATCACGTATTGGAAATTGGATTACCGTCATGAATCGAGGCAAGGGGCAAGCTCCTCTCCAATTCGAGACACTCTAGCAAATGTCTCAGGATCCCACTATGATCCTTGGATCTTTAGGGCCGGTCCTCTCTTGCTTTTGAGGATTAGTTATTCCTGAACACACGTTTCCTGGTCCTAACAGACCTATATCCAAGGCGCCTTGCATTCCAACAACCACACATGTGAATAGTATATAAATGTCAGCCAGTTTAAGCACTGACACCACAACTAGCTAGAAAGAAACGTCGTGCTCTCCCTGCAGTCATTATCCCGTTTTTGACTCATACCGAGGTGTGAGGCTCGCGAATTCACACTATACACAAAGCTATGCCACACAGGCCGTGCTTTGATCATCAACTACAAGACTTTGCTTTTCAACAGAAGCCTTGATCATCTACCACTTAGGCGTGCCACACAGGCAATTCATGCCATGCGACTGATGTCCATCGATATACAACCTCTGAGCTCGTACGTCTCAGAGAAGGGCGTTAAGCAAGAGAATAAATTCTCCGCTGCCAAACAAATATATATTTAATAGAGATCAATCAACACAGAATAAAATCCAATGTTAGACACACAGTCCATTTACAAGTTCGTTCTGGGTCTGAACGAAACCTGAGGCACTTTCCTCGCATATCCATCGATCTCCAAGTACGTCTGGACGATCACCAACTGATTCTCTCATCTTGGGTGTACAGCCCAATCAAGATCATCAGTAATCACCCAAACGATGTGAAGACTTCCAGTCTTCAACCACCATCTTCATCTTCGACATATCGTCGAATCGGTTATTCAGAATGGGTATAAACCCGGCCTTTCTGAATAACCCGCGTATATAATAAACACGTGTTACACAAAAACAACATACGCCTCATTCCAATTCAGAATATTCTTTTATTCAAAAATTCACATTCTTAGGGAAAGGTTCCCATTAATTTTATCAAATATAAATTCTACTAAATTTATTCTTTAATCTTCCTTCGGATATCATTTCAAACCATATCATGGTTTTCCAAACTAGTCGGGATTAGCGAACCACACCGAAGTAATTATTTATTTTATTTCCCAATCCCAACCTATTCATCCCATGGAGCAAAACTGGTAATACTCTATATCTAACACCACGGTGTTATCGGTAAATATTAATTACCATTTCAGTTCAAATCTAATTAAAGATTTAACTATCGCTTTGGAGCAAAACTGGTGGTACTTCATTCTCGATCACTTTTCAGATTTGATAATTTAAATTATCAATTCACATTTCAATCCATTTAAAGATTCATTAAAACTCCACTTAGTTTCAATCTTCTTAAAAATCAATACCCTATCTTTAACTGGGTTAAAGAACCAACGTCATCTAAAACACGGTTCACGATAAACCCAAAATCACTTTCAAATCCAATTCCAATTAAATATTATTTAATTGGTACACTTCATTAAATTTAATAGAAAGATTTAATCTTTTCTCAACTGGGTTTAAGAACAGTGTTAATGAAGTCACCATTCGCGACAAACCCAAATCACATTTGATTTTAAATACAAGGCTCTGAATAGAAAATATATCGTCTTATATTCAATATCAAATTCTATGACCAACAAATATCATATTGGAAATAACGATATAAATATATCTTTCAAATTTCCACAACCATATCTGTATAATCACAAAATCCCTCATCGAAATATTCCGAAGATAATTTTAATTCAAATCCATTCCAATTTATGTATTGGAAATTTTGATTATTTTTAAAACCACTTTCCATTTCAATTTATTTATTTCAAAAATAAATTGATTTTAATTCTAGTTCAAAACTAGTTCATTTCGATAAAAATATATTTTTATCCTTTCAAATGTGGAATTTTTCATCCCAGTTCTTTCCAATTCATATATTATGATTTTACACAAATTATTAATATTTTTAATAATTTTATCAAGGCCCGTACAGTCGATTTCCATCAAATGCCATCGAACTGCACTTACAGCGACCTTTTCCAAATTTGATTTGCACATAATTCCAAATCCAGCCATTAGATTTTAAATTTCTAATATTCATTGGAAAGCTCTTTTCGATACGAACCCAACAATTCTGGTTTTATGAGAATCCGACGGTCTGATCTCCCGTAATGTCCATTCGAAGTCAATGGTCGAAATTCACAAACTGCCGCATCGCGGCGCATTCTATTCAGGCCATTATATATATATATATATATATATATATATATATTGTCGATTTCCTTTTAAAACGTATTTTATAAATCGTTTTAAATTCGTTTTCAAAACCATTTCAACTCTATATTCAATTTCAAATTAAAATTGAATATTTCATATCATTACTATATAAATGATAATATTTTCAAAACGTTATATTTTGAAATCACTACCTTTTCTATATTCATTTTAAAAACGAATATAATCAATATAAATATTGTTCACGTCAAAATAGCGCAACTCTAATCAACACGACTTTATATATTTTAGTAAATTCATTATTTTATTCAACAAATGAATGTTTATTCTATTCAACACATGAATCTATATATCTTTCAACACGTGACTAATCTCAACACATGATTACTGTCAACACATGACTATTTTTATTATTTAACATATTTTATAAAATTATGGTATCTATCGTTTGATTTTTAATCAGACTCCAACCGTAAAGTAGTTTCTAATCTTAAATATGATAAAGATGTAAATTTTATTGTTAAAATATTTTACTCAACACATGAATATTTCAACACCTGAATATTCTCAACACATGAGCATCGTCAACACATGACTACTTTTATATTCTAATATTCTTTATTTTCCCGATTGGAATGAAGCCCAATCAATTACCATATAATGTTAATTATATGGATTCCATACAACACATGTATATAATGGCATTGACAAATAATCAACCATCATCCAAAGTACACTACTCTGTATAAGCATCAAATATAGATATCTAACGCTTATAGCAGCCTGTCAATCAATCGATCGACATATAACTAATTATTGGGATTAGTGTATGTCGTATTTTATCCCAATACCCGTATGGGTTTCAAATCAACAAACACAGATTTTTATTTATCCACATACCCGTTAAAAATTCTATTTTTAACGATAAAATATTTTTAACTATATAAATATTTATTTCATTTCACATCACAGAATCGATTTTCACCACAACAAACAATCAAACATACAAGCCATCCATGGTCTGTGGATGACGGGTGTCGGGTGCTACTAAGCACCGTCTGCATCCTAGTATATAATTTAAACTAGAAAAGAAAATTTAAAGTGAGAAATTCTCACCAAAAAGCTAAACCAAACGCCACGACTCTTCTTATGTAGAAATCTTCGCCGTCCTCGCCTTTTGCCACTTTCATTGTCCGTAGCAACTACATATATAAAAATCACATTTTAATATTGTTGCTATGTATATAAAAATTCTATTTTTACACCGCTACTATATAGATAAAAATTCTATTTTTACACCGCTACTATATAGATAAAAATTCTATTTTTACACCGCTACTATATAGATAAAAAAAATCTATTTTTACACCGCTACTATATAGATAAAAATTCTATTTTTACACCGCTACTATATAGATAAAAAATTCTATTTTTACACCGCCACTATAAAGATAAAAAATTCTATTTTTACACCGCTACTATATAGATAAAAAAAATTCTATTTTTACACCGCTACTATATAGATAAAAAAATTCTATTTTTACACCGCTACTATATTGATAAAAATTCTATTTTTATACCGCTACTATATAGATAAAAAAATTCTATTTTTACAACGCTACTATATAGATAAAAATTCTATTTTTACACCACTACTATATAGATAAAAAACTCTATTTTCACACCGCTACTATATAGATAAAAAAAATTCTATTTTTACACCGCTATTATATAGATAAAAAAATTCTATTTTTACACCGCTACTATATAGATAAAAATTCTATTTTTATAACGGTGTTCATATAATAAAGATTATATTTTTATAACGCTCCTTCCTATATAAAAATTATATTTTATATCTACTTCTAATATAAAGATCGAATTTTTATATCATTGCTATAAAAATTCTATTTTTATTTCAACATATATATAATAAAAATCAGGTTTTTACTTCGCTACACATATAAGGATCAAATTTTTACTGTCTATATAATATAAAAATCGTATTTTTATTATCATACATATATAAAAGTCGTGTCTTTATATCGCTGCATCTAGAAAGATCTTATCTTTTCAATTTAAAACAATGTTTCTCTTCTATAAAATCGATTTAAATAAACTAAAAACTGATTTAAATAACCTGATTTATATAAATTTAGAATTAAAAAAACTAAACTAAATAAATAAAACTAATTTTAGAAATGGGATAAAACTCATAGTTGGAAGAAGAGGGAACGGGGCCTTGCGTGCTCGTCGGAGGGGAGAGAGGCTCGGGGAGGGCGAGGTGTAGGCGGCGGGGGTCTTCGGGGCTGGAGCGGTGGAGGTTGGGTTGCGGCTATTTAAGGAGGAGAGGGAGGGGCTAGAGGAGAGATGAAGGGGGGTTGTGCTGATGTCATCGGCGGCGGGGGTTTGGGTGGGCGCAGGCTAGGGGGCGGCGGCGACGAACCCAGGGGGAGGCGCGACATACAGGTTAGGGTTTTTTCTCTTTTTTTATTCAGTTGAAAATGAAAACGGGGGTGGGGGGGCTGAGAGGGAATAAGGGGAGAGGGAGGGAGATATTTTATTTATTTATTTTATTTTATCAATTTTCAAAAAGCAACTTTTTATTTCGACCTCGAAATCGAACCCACCGCCTATCGTCCATAGCTAATTACTCCCATTCCGAGCACCATGGGATATGTATCGTAAGCTGTTTCGATCGTTTCGATCAGTTTTCGTTAAAATCAAAATATAACTCTATATATTGAATTTAACGCACATTTCAATTTACCGAGGCCACATACTAACTCGAAAAATTTCCGAAAAATATTTTCTAACTTCGTATTGACGATACGGTCCTAACAAAACTAATTTCATCGAGTTCTGAGACCGTTTGAAAAATGGCCATTTTCCAGTCGATTAAAATCAACTAAAACTGGTCAAACACGTTTTCCTTTGCCACGCTCACATATTGATTCGAAAAATTACGAATTTTGGAATCTTGCAATAACTTGACATCACGGATCCAACAAAAATGGTTTCGTCGAAATCCGAGGTCGTTTGCAAAATTTCCATTTTTGAGGGCCTGAATTCCATAGCGACTATTCAGAATTTTCAACTGGACATATCTTTTGATTCCCGATCTAAAATTTCGATTTCTCGGATTCGTTGGAAAGATATTCTCATATGGATTCAAATATTTTTGGTTTCACTAAAATCCGGTTTATTTTGCACCCGGTACGTTCAATTGAAATTTGAAATCGAATTATCGAACTACCGCGCCATTTTTGGTTCCTTTTATAATTATATATAATTATTTATATTCTAACGACAATTCAAATATATATATATACGTTCTAATTCTATTTGAAATAAATTTCTCATCGATATTATTTAAAATAATTCATTCTAAATATTCAAAATTCGCTAAAATTGCCAAAATAAATTTTTTAAATTGGCTCGCATTTTCGGATTGTTACATAGCCACCTCAGCTCCACAACATTGATTTTGCCGTTACGGTCCTAATGTGTCTGATTTTGTTGAATTCTATTCAAATATGGCAATGATATATGGTAAATAGCTTTATACATTAATTAATTAACTTAAATTATAAATAATCACTATCCCCCTAATTACAGTAATTAGAGCCCAACTAAAATCACTAGCAGATTTAACCCTGTCGTAGTTCACTCTGAATCATGCTATGTTATCCTCCCACATGCAATTTAGAACACCCATCCATAGTCCATCCTTCCTTAATACTTTATTTACCGAAATTTAGCTCTTGACCCCATCATTTGCAATTTAAAACATTTAGAAATCCCTCTTCCACAACTCAGACTCATCCTCCAGGAAAAACAGTATTGATCAAATTCAACATCCGCCCATCTCTCATGTTATTATCCTCCCCCTTAACCCTAGGTTTACTCACGATAAATCTTCAGACTAGTGATTACAATCACGTAATTCACCCTCCTATGACCATGAATTCCCCATTCATCTTCCTTTCTGTACCCATACATTCCAATTCACAAATTAAAACCTACGATATTATTAAATTAATAATAACATTAAACTTTTATTAACTTAATTACTTTAAAATTATGGTCGATTTTGGTTTTCTTCACCCAGGCATCTCATTCGTTTCTTCGAACTCTAGACCGTCGACGACAATGATCACTGTGCGCCTCCTAGCCAGCTGACCACTATCAGAAATATCCCGCTGATGCACCCCAGTGTCGCCATCTCCCACATCGAGCCCAGTGCAAATCGAAATTCCTAGGCCCCCGTAAATTTAGATCCAAAATCGACGGTTTCAGCCCCTAATTCCCGATGATTGACTGTAGTAAAATCCATCTTCACTGCTCAAATTGTGCAGCTTACTCCCTCTACAATCTTCTAATTAATGATTTTGTGAATGAACATATGGATTTAGCGGAAAATCGAGAGGAATATGGGATCAATTCAGCCATTATTTCGATAGAGCTGGCTGTAACGCTTTTGACCAAAGTGTTTTGTTTGACTTAGGGTATGCGGAAAGAAGAGTTATATATATTGAGAGATATATTATTTTTATAATTTACGAAACTTAGGGTTGAATTTTCATGTTAAAACCCCTACACACGACTTCCAATCGCAATGAAAATTGAAACCCTAGCATAATAAAATATTTCAGACACGATGGAACAGGTTTCGTCAAATTCCGAGGTCATTCATAAAAATTCTTTTGTAACTGCACAATGTAAATTGGTACACGTTTAAATCGCGTACGATCATACATCAACTCCAAAAATCTAGAAACTTGAAATCTTAGAATAATAGATCATTACGGATTTAATAAAACTAGTTTGATTGAATTTTGAGATTGTATGGAAATTGACTATTCTTAATATTCATTTTAAATCGATAAAACGATTAAATAAAAATCTAGGAATTTATGGTTACCGCGGTCACATACGATATCGAATTGCCACGAAATTTATTTTCATATAATAACTTAACACTGCAGATCCAATAAAATTGATTTCGTCGAAAACTGAGGTCCTTTACAAAAAGGCTATTTTAAGGCTTAAATAAATCGATAAAATATAAATAAATTCATAAACAATTCGATTTAATAACAATAATTTATTATTATCGTATACATCCAACTAGAATATCATATAACACCAAAAAAACATATTTGGATTTATAACTCAATATTTTAAACTAAAATGGCGTTTGGATTATTTAAAATCAATTTATTTATCTAATAAATCATTATAATTTATAAACGATTCCATAGTAACTATTTGAAAATTTGATTTGGACATAACTTATAATCTTAAGACGAAATCTCGATTTTTCTCCTTTATTAGAAAAATGTAGTCAAATAGATCCGAACGTTTCTTATTTCAAAGAAATCCAACTTATATTGGATTCTGTATATTCAGTTGAAGTTCAAACGTAATATTACGAACTATCGCAACATTATGAGCTCGTTTTAAATTTAATTATAAATTATATGTTCAAACTTCACTTTAAATAATAAATTCCTTATAAAAATCATTTTATAATCGAAATAAAGTATTTAAAACAAATTTAAATATTTAGAATTAAATGGCTAAAAATCCGGGTCGTTACACAACTCATTCATACATCCTTTTTATTAGGACTGTTTAAAACCTCATAATTATTAGAGAAAGAAGGACTCATTGACCCCTTAATACCTAATAAGGGAGGGTCCAATTACATCAGCCCAAAACCAAGGAATGAACCTTAGGAAAGGACCAAGTCCAAACCACTTAATACCCAAATAAGGTGGCTTATCCACTTAATACCTTCTCGAGGTAGGCCTACTTTACATTACATTAGACATCTCCTATTGACCCAACTTCATTTAGTTGCTGGATTTTCCAAGCAGTTCCGAGCAGATTTCTGCTACAAGTAGGGATTAGCCTCACGTCCACGTGTATTTATTATGAATGGCTAATGACACTAAACATTTCATATTAACCTGACTTCTTGTAGTTGCTGGGTACACCGTCCAATTGTGGGAAGACTTCTACTACAAGTTAGGGATGACCTCGTGTTGCATGTCATTAATATTATTAAAAGTCATTAAAACACACACAACATACAAATTTCCTATGGGGACATTTTGAATTCGAATTCCTAATTGAACGCATTTATGATACGCTAACTACTCTAATTGATATATAATAAGAGTGTGATTAGTGGTGCGCATAAAGGAAACGTTCTGAACGTAGATTGTCAATCCTAACTCGAAATCAAGGTTTACAAGTCATATTTCCCAAGCTTACACAATATGACATATAACGTCTCATTCCAAATCTGAAGAAATAATAGGGAAATAAATTAATACACATAAAATAACTTAAAACTTTGGTTTTTAAGATTATTCAATAAAAAAGAAAAGGACAAGGTGAATAACAACAATATATGTATTTTCCTTCTAGTATTGCTTTACTTTCTTATAAGATATTCATATAAAAACTACAATTTTAGTAATATGTGTTTCATTACATTCAATTCATCCATTTTATAAAAACATATATTTAAATACATATAAGTTACAATACATAAATCCATGCTTTTGCATAAATTTGATTTACAATAAAAATGAAAGAAAGTAAATCAGATTAAATGGAAAATTTACATATACACCCAAATGTCCATATTTACTTACATTCATAATCCAAAACCCAAATAAACATAAGATTGACCATTTTCGATACTCATTAGAGATTTGGGGGATTTATATGTGTTTTGTTTTCGTAAGAATCCCAAATCTCTTTTAAGTATAAACAATATAGTTTTTATGTTAACATTTATTGAAAATAGTAAAAGTTGAAGTAATTCCCACTCACAATACGACAACAAGAAGAAGGAGAAAATAGCATAACCAAATCTGGAATGATGCCTTGAATTTACGTACTCTAAATCCTACTCCTAAATTATTATACATATATAATGTAACAACCTGCATTTTATGTATCAAAGTATCGTAAAATGTATTTATTTTATTCCTTGAGGGTTGGATCATTCTCATATTTTGATATGTTGTTTATGGAGATGTGAGACATGTCCATAATTTTTACCAATTTTATTCATGACCATTTTGCCCCTATCAGATATGAACATGGGATAACTATTGATTGAGATTGAATCAGGTGCTGAAATCAATTTCATTGGAAAGGAAATGGTGTTGACAATTTTGTAGAGTGGTCACATTAAAGATTTGGTTCAGCGGTTTGGGACGAATCGTTGTTTTAGCATTTCACAATTTCTGTTCAGGTTTTTATAAGCCATTGATGGGTTGATTTATTGTGGCCCATTAATGGGATGATGAGAGGCTATAACTAGGTGGGTTAGAGGCATGGAGAATAGTTTACTTTCTTCTTTCTCTCATTTGGTTAAGCTCATGATCCTCCTTGCTCAATCAAATACACCTTTCCACCATTAAAATCTAGATCTAAGGAAGAAGATCGAAGATCTACATCAATCAAAGCAAGATCTACATCAATAGAAGTGATACTTCATCAAATTGAAGAGTTTGAAGCTAATCCTTTGCTATTCGAATTTAGAATCAAGTGTCTTCTTGTTGTTTTGGAGATTTGGTAAGTGACAAGCATCTCTCACATGGATTCAGTCAAGTATATGGGTTGTTTGTTCATATTTTCGTCATTTTAAGTTGTTTTCACCTAGATCTACATCATGGTAAATATACTTTAATTTGAAACGCCATAGGATCTAATCTAGCAACTTAAAATTGGTAATTCTTATGCTAATTCATATATTTATACAAGTTAGATCCATTATTTTGTTCATTCATAGATTTATCATGATTTTGGAGAATTTTACATGATTATTGAATTTTGATGTTGTTAATGATTTATTAAAGTGTTTATGGATAAATTGGATGATTTGGATGAATTGGTCGTATTGATGTTGTCGTTCGGTGATGATTTGGCCAAGACTGGAGTTATTTTGGTCAGTTCTGGAGTCGAGTCATTTTTCTTAGGTCAGATCATTCTTCATAGGTCGGGGAATGTTTTCTTCTCCAGGAAATGAGGCTAAGGTCGTTGGTGCATAGGTCAGTTCATTGAAGAGCATGGGTTGTTCGTGTTCATAAAGCATGGGTCGTCTGAAACATGTTGAAGCTTCGGGTCATTAGGAGATAGGTCAGTTCGTAGGAGCTTCTCTGGAATCAGGTCAGTGGTCTTCTGGATAAAGACGAGTCATTGGGTGACCCAAAGAGATAGGTCGTTGGGTGACCCAGGAGTTAGGTCGTTGGGTGACCCAAGGAGTCAGGTCGTTTGTGATCCAAGGAGTCAGGTCGTTGGTGACCCATAGAGTCAGGTTGTTGATGACCCAAGGGGTCAGGTCGTTTGGTGATCCAGGAAGTTAGGTCGTTAGTGACCCATAAAGTCTGATCGTTGGGTGACCTAGGAAGTTAGGTCGTTGGTGACCCATAAGGTCGGGTCATTGGGTGACCTGATGAGTTGGGCTAAAATATTATGAATCGAATATTGACCAAATGATATATGTTTTTGGATCGATGGTGGTTGTGACTTCGAAGTTAATTCGGGGGGAATGTCGAAGTGATGTGATGTATTCATTGATCGTTGTAATGCAACGTATGTGTAGACGACTTCTGGTGAGTTCGTGGGCAATGGTTGCTCGGGAATTGAACGGGTGTTTATGAATAGTCATCGGGCTAGATGGCTAAAGATATTGAGCGCTGAGAAATTATCGTTGTCGTTGGTTCCAACGGATTCAAAGGAGGGTATAATGGGGAAAAGACTAGAATTGACTGGTCGAGTACCCTGGACAGCTCGACGGGCCTAGATACAATTCGTTGTATGGAGTTTTTCTAGAACTGGGGTTTACCATTAGCCCTTGACAGTTGATGGAAAATTGTTTAGCTGGTCATATGATTAACGATGGTTTCAAAGCGGATTTGCAGTGACAGCCAGGGTCATGGATGATGATTGTTTTGCTTGTATCGTCTTGTGTAGATTATTCAACATCGGAGGAGACATCTCTTGGGTGCTTGTCTAATGTTGATTTAGGCCTTCGGGGCTCGTGCTTGAGGGATGTCGATATTGATTAGGATGTTCTGTTCTTGATAAATGATTGTAATGGATGTATTCTACTTTCTAAACTCTTATTTTGTAAAGGCTATCGTTGTTGGATGTAGGGAAAATGAGTCTGAATTTCTTCTTTGATGTTTCAGGTAGATTGATTGGTTAATCTACCTATTTTCATATACTTTGTTGATGATGTTAGATAGATATTTTGTCGCTCATTAAGACTATTGTATGAATCAAGGTTTTATGTTTCTTCTTATTACCGTAGATTGTTCATCCAATTGTTGGTGGGAAGATTGAGTAGCAGGTTACAGGTAGTAGAGCTTAATGAGGACGATGTTGTTGTGCGATGGCGAGCACGAAGCTGGAATATTATTTTGCTATTATCTAGTATTTCTATTTCCACTATTTGTTGAGTGTTGTAGTGAGGCCAATTTGTACAGACATTTGTGTTGTAATCCAAAGTCTTATGGATATGCTTTCTAGTTATTATAATAGTTTAGAGTTTTTGCATAATTTTCTTTCACTATTATTTCCTGTTGTATATGTTCTATTATATTTCATTCTTGCGCAGTAAGTTATATGATAGGTTCTGCATTGAGTTTACCTACTTTGATGATCATTCATAGCTTCCTGGCACACCTTTCAGCACATTATTCCTCTTGTTTAGTGTAGGAGTTGTGAGAGGTTGTCACATTTGGTATCAGAGCTCTGGTTATCGATTTTAGCCTAAGTTTGAAGACGTAATAATGTATGAGAGACGTTCTTGTAGATTTCTGATGGATGCATACTATATACTTAGTAGTAGTGTTTGAACTCCGTTAGTAGTTTTTCTTGTAAGTGGCTAATCATTCTATTTTGCCGATTTAGTATGAGTCATCGACCATCATGATACATTGCTAGAGAGGAGACTATTTCTAGAGGGGGAAATGGCGGTGTACCAGACTACCCAGCCATGTTCGAGGCCAAGATGGCTGCGACCACGAGGAGGGCTCCCGCTCTATATACAATTGCGGTAGATGTAGGGGTTCAAGTGTAGGTACCCAGGGCTGTGGATTTTGCAAAGCTGTGCAAGGACTACACATCTCTGGGAGGGAAGCTGTTTAAGGGGACAGAGCCGACCGGAGAGGTTCAAAGATGTTTGGATGCTTTTATGAGGGGTTTTGGAGACTTGTGAATAGTTGATGCAACAAATAAGAAGCTTGCATCGAGACAACTGCATCGTAAAGCCATGGACTGGTGGAACATTATCATTTTGAAGACTTCGGAGGATGAGATCACATGGGATCAGTTCCGAGTCATGTTCGAGAAGAAGTTTATCTCTATTGCTCAAAAAGTCTGTTTTGTTCAAAAAGTTTATGGAGTTGAAGAAGAATGGTCGACCAGTGCTTGATTATGTTTCTGATTTTGAGGCCTTGTCCAAGTATTCTCGTTTGTATATTAACTCTCTTCATTAGTAGAACGAGAGGTTTGTTATGGGTTTGGATACCTACATTGGGAGGTTGTTGGTTGATCATCTGGATGACCCATATCAGAATATAATGGAAAAAGCCATGAGACATGAAAGTTCATTTCCGAAGAAAGGAACCATTGTTGGTGCAACCAAGGAAGCTCCAAAACCATAACAAGGTGGTAATAATAATAAGAAGGGGAAGCAACAACAGTAGAAAGGAACAGAGGGCAAGAAGAAACCTAAGAGTGAGGTGATTTGCATTAACTTCTTGCAGAAGGGCCACTATTCCAAGGATTGTAAGAATCCGAAAGTTGATAAGAGTGCTTCAAGTGTGGAAAGCCAGGGCATGACAAGAAAGATTGTCCAGAATTAGCTAAGGGTAAGCAGGTTGTGAAGGCGTATTCTTTGGAAGCTGTGCCATCATCTTCAAGGGATCCTACTGCAGAAGACACAGGGAAGGGTGCCATCGTCCAAGACACTCTTTCAGTTAAAAGTGTTTCAGTTCGTGTGTTATTTGATACTAGAGCATCACTTTCATTCATTTGTAATGAGATTGTGTGTTGCTTGGGTTTGGAACCTATTGACGGCAAAAAATGTCGTAAACACCAAAGATTCCTATTACTAGGAATAGTTAATTTGGTCGCAAGACTAAGTAAGAGAAAGCGGTAAATGACACGAGAATTTATAGTGGTTCGGCTGCGGATTAGGCCTACGTCCACTTTGGAAGGATGTTGAACTTTTATTAATCACTCAAGAATTACAAGGTAGAGCCATGTTCATTACATTCACTTTTATAATTGCCATATGCTAGGTATTTGGGAAAAAGAATATTTAATTCTCCTTCTTCCTCAAATAGGAGATGCCATTAATGAGGTCTAGGAAGCTATAGGAAGGTTTCAAGTGAAGAAAATCCAACCTCTTTGAAGTGTGAGGCCATGGGCTGTTTATAGGAGAGGGGGTAGGTAGGATTAGGCAGCAGTAGGTAGAAATAGGGGACCACTAGCAGAATTTCAAACCCACCACCTGCACATCTCGAAATTTCGCACTCGCTGGGTTCGAAAATTTCGAACCCAGGCATGCGTTCGAAATTTCAAACCCAGCCATGGGTTCGAAATTTCGCACCGGCTGGATTCGAAATTCCGAACCCAGGCATGGGTGTGAAATTTCGTACCCGCCTGTTCAAGATTTCGAACCCAGGCACAGGTGCGAAATTTTGCACATGCAGGGTTCGAGATTTCGAAACCAGGCATGGGTGCGAATTTCGCATCCTGCCTGGTGTGAAGTCTTTCCAAGGGGCGCGATGATCTCGGGATTGTGCACTTGAGGCCCTTAATTCCTGCGAGGCCCGAGGCCTCGATTTGCAGATGTTTTCTGAATGCTGTGATGTTGTGAGCGGCGCATTCCCTTCCTAATCCTGTCTCCTTTGCTCCTGAGCATCCATTTTTGGCCTCAACTTCACGCGATACGTTGAGTTGAGCGTGTCTGATGCACTTGTGGGAACCGGACCAAAAAGCCGGTTAACATTTGCCCCCCAAAGTATGTCTTGTCTTAACGTGATGTGCTTTGTGTTGGCTGAGATAGTAGTTAAGCTGTTAATTCTCCCTGTAATTCAAAAGGCGAATAAGCATTAGTTGTCCGGGGATGCGTCATACCCTAGTCCCTCAGTGCCCATAGTGCGTCGCTCTCGTGGATGCACGGGGGTCGATATGCACATGCATGGAATACGTATACGAGTGAGTGTGGCACAGTGCTTCAAACCCTGAGGTATGATCATCATCATTTTTTAACTGGGTCGGAAATTTTCGAACCCGGATGGCTCGAAATTTCGAACCTGGTGGGATCGGAATTTCGAGCCCAGGGGTTCGGGATTTCGAACTCCTGGGGGCTCGAAATTTCGAACCCAGGAGGTTTGAATTTTCGAACCACTTGAGGTTCGAAATTTCGAAACCGGGGGGTTCGAAATTTTGAACCCAGTGGGTTCAGAAATTTCGAACCCGTACTAGAATACGAAGGGTCATTTTTCCTTTTATAAATAGGCCCCCCTCACTTTTTCCTCCTATTTTTTATGGCCGCCATTGTTGAAAGCTTCGAACCCGATAATTTCGAGCCGAACAAGGTGAGGCTTTGGGTCGAGGAGATGATAAGGGGAGGAGATCGAAGGGCCACGGCAGAGACCTCGAGCCCTCGTGGATTCGTCTTTTCGAACCCAACTAGGCTCAACGCCTCGAACCCTCGCGGGTTCGAATTTATGAATCTCACTAGGTTCGAATTTTCGAACCCACCGGATTTGAAGTCTCGAACCCTCATGGGTTCGGATTTTTGAACTCCGTCGGTTTCGAAGCATAGAACCCTTGTGGGTTTGAATTTTCGAACCCCATGGGTTCGAATTTCCGAACCCTCTGTCTAGGTTCGAAATTTCGAACCTGGAGAGGTTCGGATTTTCGAACCCGGTTGGGTTCAGAGTCTTGAACCCTTCCGGGTTCGAAATTTCATGCCCGACATGGTTCGGGACTCGGTCTTTGATGCATCGGGCTTCTAATCTATCGTGCCATTGGACTTTGATTTCTGAATATCCATTTATGGATTTGCAAGCTTGGCGTTGATGCATAAGTTGTTAACCGCGCGAGCGGGGTTTAAATCGTTCACATAGGATAGAGCATACAACCGGACTGGGACTTGGAATATTTCAAATTATTCTGAACTTTCTTTTTGTAGCTAATTTTTGCATAGCATTACATGCACATACTAGTCGTCACCAACGCGAGGCGTACAGGTTACTATACTGCCCGTTCTATTACTGATGCGTTAAAGTATAGCTAAAGATGAAGACAACACCAAAGACCGGAAAGACCGCGGAAGCCGAGGCTTCCCAGCCCTTATCACACACATCTGACCCTACCACTAGAGGTAAATCGTCTTGCAGCGAGCTTGAGACCATCTAGGGATTGACTCCATCACATATGACCATCTCGCCCGAAGCGTCCGACACGGGGAGCAAATTGAGAGGCAATATTCCCAGGTCATGACTGAAGAGGCCGAGAATGTAGATATCATGGGTGAGGATGCGCCCGCACCTCCGGTTGCTCCGGACATGTTGCCTGACATAGTGATTTTGAAGAATCCCACTGATTCAGTACCATTGTGTATGAATGCTACAGCGGTCAGGAAAATGGCGGCGCGTTTTAACATACCATCGGATGATGTCCATGCCCCCGGGAGAGATGGCAGAGCCCATGTGCCGCCCGAGGGTCTCATTGCCTGGAAACGACAAGCTTGCTTTGCCGGGTGTGTGCCCCCGGCTAATAACTTCATTCGGGATATGTTGTTCTATTTCCGTCTCGCGCCATCGCAATTGCACCCCAATGCTTACGCTTCTCTCCTGGGTACTTATGTTCTCTTCCACGAGTTTTTGCATAAGGAACCTACTGGGGAAGATACTCGGTATTTCTTCCACTTAAGGAAAATGAGTGTTGCTTCTCAATGGTTTCTGGAAGCGACAACTGCCACAAAATTCTTTATCGGGATGTGGCCCAGGCTGTCAATGTTTAAGCGTGAGTGTTTCTTCGTTAGCTGCCGTCCTGGATTTGCTAGAAGGTGGTTTGAGAGAAGTAAGTGTTTCTCCAGCTCCGTTCCTTGTCGTAATTTTTTGATTCCTTCCTTTGTTTGTGGTTTAATTGGGTTATGGCAGGAAATCCAAAGGCACATACTGGGGACGAATATCGGCAATGCCTTAATGCTTTGCGAGCGATATCGGAGAATTTCCGTGATACTAGCACAGTGACAAGTCAGGATCTCCTCCGCCGCGCTGGGTTGCTACCCACCAACTGGGCTGTGATCAAGCATGCGGTTGCTGCTAGTGCGCCAAAAGAGGGAGTTACGGCAGGTTCGACCACCACTGGGCGAAAGAGGAAAATGCCCTTTGTGAGAGGAAAGCTGTCAGAGATTGCTCGCCCTCAAGGAGATGTGTGCGGAGGCAAGGCCTGTGGTCAAGAGGAGATTGCCAGAGATGAGGGGTTGCCGAGCACTTTCGCCCCGCCTCCGACAGGGGAGAGGGAAGGAGTGCTGGTTAGACCATAGTCTCCTACGACTTACTTAGGGGCCATTACCTGCTTGAACCCACGGGCCAGCTTGATGGCTTAAAAGGACTTAATTTAGTAGGGACTCCATGGCCAAATACGACAAGCCTGGAAGAATAAATCCCTCGATCGGGCCACAGTCTGGTCTGTTGAGAGAACACTTAGGGCATACATTCATAACACTACATAGCATAGATGTCTGCCTATGTGCGTAATTTGACTAACTTTGGCTTGTTCCATTGGCAGGTGGACGTGGTAGACAAGGTCATGGACGCAGTGATCGTCGGCATCCCCAGAGTTCTTCTTTGAGAGTTTCCGAAGATCCACCTGTTTGTATGGTGCCCCACCTCCGCTAGAACAAGGCGGCGGACATCGAAGCTGGGACCAATCTTGGCGATCTCCGACACCTCCTCCTCCTATTCGCATATCTGTGGGAGATACTCGGCTCAACATAGGCGGTCCCCGATCCTTGCCTTCGACAGCTCCTCTTCCCGTCACCCCTCCAGCTCCCGTTCAACCCGCTAAGGGGAGGGAGTTGCTATTTGGTCAACCAAGGCTGGGTATGGAGGTCGTGACGGGAATGAAAAATCTGACAAAGTCCCAAATCCGAGCATTTTCTGTAGAGGAGAGGAGGACATTCTTAAAGCTGTACTTCCCCAATATCACTTCGATGAGCTGTCGTCTCTCCCTGATCTCCGCCCTGCTCCTAGTAGGGAATCCAGAGAGATATGAATGCATGTACAAGCTATGTACCACCAAGCCAACGAACTTACTAAGTATTCCCTCCACCTTTCTGAGTTGATCGAGAGAAAAATCCTAGAACTCATCAATCGATAATTGACTATTGATGGTGAAAAGACCTCGGTTACCCACTTGGAAACCGAGATAAGTAGGTCCATTTGCTGCGTCGTGGTTGATTAATCGCTATCCCGTGTGTTTCCCAGTTTTAAATTTTGACCATGTTATTACAGCGAAGCTGAAGCAAGCATATGCGACTTTAAAGATGGGGGCTGCGCTTGACCGTGAGACTTTTAGTGATATAGTAAGTCGCTTGACCATTGAAAACACAACCCTCAAGAAGGATAAGGATGAGTGGTCTAAAGTATGTGCTGACATGGAAAGGGAAATTGGGAAAGTTACTCAGCTCTAGGATGACAATACCGCTTTGAGGAAAGAGAACGAAAGGTTGCGGACCGAGAATGCCGAGGTCGCTAAGTTGAAGAGGCTGCTCGAGGTGATGAGACAGGCGAAGGAGGATGCCGAGGCTAGCAACAGGGATGTGTTGTGTGAGCCCGAGGCTATAAAGGCTGAATTTTAAGGGAGATAGAGCTACTGAGGGGATAGCTGAATGATGCGAAGTTCCGTTTTGGGTCCTCCTTCGAGAAGAGTATCCATAACATGTATGTAATGGCCTTGAGATTCCGAGGGATTTCATAGGTCGATGGCTATCCCTGCGAGCTAGCCAGAACCTGGGAGAGGTTAGTCCCTTACGTGGCCTTCTTGCGTCGAGTGGACGTAAGTACTTTAGATGAGTGTCAGCTTTCGAATGTTCTTCTGGATAGTGACGAACGTGACAAACTGGAGGAGGGTCGGAGGCTATTGCGGGAGGATGCCAAGAATGAAATGTTGGCGAGGTTTGCTGAGGAGAAGGGGAAGACTTTCATATCTGAGAGTGCTAGGGTTACAGAGACCTTTGCCAAGGCAAGCTTCCATCGTCCATTAGCCACTGAGTCGGTGGTGGTGAGCGGTCCTGCAGCCTTGATTCGGACTTCGACTGAGTATGACCCGGATCACCCTGGACTGGAAGAGATTGGATGCACATTGCCTACGACACTGGGTGCCCCTTCTATTTTTTCCATGCCATCCCTGACCGGAGGTAAATTCCCTTTACAATGCATCCCGGAGGATGACGTGATTACCGAATTTGTGGACTAAACGGTTGTGTTTCTAACCTTCCTGAACCGACCATGACATCAGGCCCTACCCCGTGGTCCCACCGGTGATTGAGTCCAGACGAGAGTCTACGGTAGCACAACCTAGAGGAGGAGGGGATCATCTTGACACCTTCTCGGATATACAGATAACCACTAGTCTTTATGAGGGTCTGATTGACGAAGGGGAGATAGTTGATGGGCAAAGTTCCCACGCCAGAGGTCTGGTGGCGGCCGATGATCCCTTAATGGCTGCCCTGGTGGAAGCTCAAAAGGCCAATATGGTGGCTAAGAGTGAAGAGGTAGAGGAGAAGCAATAACATGACAAGGCGGCTAGGAAGGAGATCCTAATGAAGACCAAGCAGGAGGCTAAGGCGAGGGCCGCCAGCACTGTCGTAAAGAAGAGAGCCGATGAGGAGGCTGAGAAGAAGAGGGTTAATGATGAGATCCAGAAGAAGAGGGAAGAAGAGGAAGCACAACAACGGACTACTGAGTCCCTTGAGAAAGCCAAAGATGGTGATGTCTCGCCGCATAGGTCCCAAAAGCTTACTGCGTGGAGGACTGCCAAAGAGGCTAAGGAGAAAGCTGAGCAGGAAGGCACCTTAGCAGTAGTTACCGTTATTTTGGTAGTGTACCTGATAATTTATGTGAGTACGGCCCTCGCTTTTGGTTTTTCAAGACACGGTGTGGTTCTCATGTACACCCTGTCATTAGAAAGTAAAAGTGTTAGACACGTAGTTTGTTTATTATGTGTGTGTGAAATGGAAACATGAATTAGTAACGATTGTTTTTTATGTTAAGTGTTCGGATGTTCTTTTTATGTTTTCCAGCGTCCTGTACTTGCATAAGCATGCTTGTCATTACACTTGTCACAAACGCGATTATGGGTCGTCTCTGGGTAAATTATTCCAGAGAGGTAAGGTAGAGCGCTGGTTTCAGTAAGTTTCCCTCATCTCAGGATGCAAAACCAGGCTGTGCGTCTGCTGTTTTGGGTAGCCCGGGGTTAAACCCAAGTATAGTGAAGGCGTAGGGCGTCGTGTTATGCGGTCCGCCAGGTGGGTGGCTCTCCCGTCGTTCATCAAGTTGAGGCGAGCCGCCAGACGTCGTTTATTCACCGGCGTAGTTTTCAGCACCGATCATTAACTCGTAAGGTCCGATTGTGGCCATGGGCTGCCCCTAAGCCTTGATAAGGGGGGAGAAACGATTTAAGGTCAGTCTTGGTGCTGCGCCAAGATTCGACCGGCACCTACAATCGGCGAAGAGAGATTTGCATCAATCTTAGTCGGTTGCTGAGTGGCGCCAAGTCGCCTGGACTAGGACGCGAAACGATTTATTCTCTGCCTCGGCACTGGGCCGAGGTTCGAGTTAGTGATTGTTTACACTCGGTCGTGCCGCAGGATGGCTATTCGACTAGCGTTGCCAGCTCCCGTGCTCGAGGTGCCGGGCATGGCCAAGTGTTTCAGACTCGATGTTGCCTAGAGGTTGGAATGGCAGCACTGGCTCTTGTGCCTGGGGTGCCGATGCAGCGGTCGCAGGTGTGAATCGAGCTGGTTGTCGGAACTAATAAGACGCAATATGTGAGAAGTAAACAACAAGGAGATAGGAAACTGAACATCATTTCTACTAATAACTTTTGGCAGTAACAACCTTTACAATGCCTTGAATTTGTTAAAAAACATAACATGTTTGAAAAGAATAAACAACCGTAAATTGAGTTATGTAAAGTAGCGGTGGAGATGTTCGTTGTTCTACGCCCTTGGGAGTTCAGCTCTGTCAATGGTGGCAAGTCTGAAAGTTCCATCGCTGAGATTTCGCTGTATGGAGTACGAGCCTTCCCTGCGAGGCACGAGGCCTGTTGGTGGGGGAAACCCGCTTTAGAACGAGGTCACCGATGTTGAGGTCCTTGTGGCGGACCCTTGAATTGAAGTATCAGGCTACTCGATGTCGCTGGACGGTGGCTCTGATATCGGCCTCGTTGCTCTTTTCTTCCAGCAAGTCGAGTGATCCCAGAAGTAAGTCTTGGTTCGTCCTTGAATCGAAGTACATGGCTCGATGGGATTAAAGCTTGAGCTAAATGGGAATGACGGCTTCAGATCCGTATGCGAAAGCGAAAGGAGTTTGACCGGTTGCTATATTATGGGTGGTGCGGTAAGCCCATAGAGCAAGAGGAAGTTCATCTGCCCACATGCCCCCATCCTTTTCCAGACAATTCTTTATGATGGATTTGATGACCTTGTTAGCTGCCTCGACTTTCCCATTGGCTTGAGGATAAGTCGCCGCTGAGAATCTTTTATCGATGTCATGATGTTGACAAAAGACTTTGAACTTGGTGCTCTCAAATTGAGTGCCGTTGTCGGAGATGAAAGCTTGGGGCACCTCATAGCGGGTAATGATGTTGTGGACAACAAAGTTGATCGTCTTCTTCGTGGTAATGGTGGCGAGGGCTTCAGCTTCTGCCCACTTGGTGAAATAGTCCACTGCAACGATGGCATATCGTGCCTCGCCTCTAGCCATTGGAAGGATTCCGATAATGTCGATTCCCCACATGGAGAACGGCCATGGGCTGACCATTTGAGACAATTCGGTAGGCGGGGCTCTTGGGATCTTGGATAAGCGTTGGCACTTTTCGCACTTGCGGGGATAGTCCGCGGCGTCTTGTTCTAGCATGGGCCAGTAGTAACCATGGCTGAGAATCTTTCTAGCCAGGGTGTGGCCCCGGTGTGGTCGTCGCTCATGCACACTGCTTAGCACTCGGAGGGCGTCACCGTGGGCTACGCATCGGAGCAAGGGAACAGAAAAACCTTTGTTGTACAGTACCCCGTCCATAAGAAGGTAATGGGCCGACTGGCGAGTGAGCGTGCGCCTTTCCTTGTATTGCTTTGGTAGGGTCCCGTGTTGTAGGTAATTCCTGATCAGTATCATCCAGGGCTCGGGTTCGGCGTTCGTCATCGTCTCGTCTTTGCCCTTTCTTGATGCTCAGAGAGTTGAGGATCTCAACCGTGGTGAACATGTTAAGTTGCGGATCCTCGGAGCTTGCCATTTTGGCGATGTAATCCGCCTTTTCATTTTTCTCGCACGTGACATGGGTGATGGTGAAATGCTCGAGGTGGGCGAGTAGCCCCTGAACCTGGAC
Organism: Allium sativum; assembly: GCA_030737875.1. NCBI lineage: Eukaryota > Viridiplantae > Streptophyta > Magnoliopsida > Asparagales > Amaryllidaceae > Allium > Allium sativum. The sequence continues at coordinate 725,833,012 of CM060909.1, forward strand.
CAGTATTGGGCGAGCCATCCCTCTTTCACTTGATACTCTCCTAGCACTTGTCAGATGATAGGCTGTGAATCAAAGAAGATGTGGATGGTCTCTAGCTTGAGTTCGATCGCGATTCTAAGCCCGGTGTTCAAAGCCTCATATTCCACATCATTATTAGTTGCAGGTAAATTTAGCCTTAACGCGTAATACATCGGTCTTTCTTTAGGGATGATAAGCATGACCTGGCTCCGGAGCACTTTCTGTTAGAGGAGCCGTCTACGAACAATTTCCACTGGACGTTGGGAGCCCCAGCATTCTCTGTGGGAGCCTCCTCAGGGGACGTGAATTCCACAATGAAATCTGTGAGAACTTGACTGAGGTTGGCTCGTCGGGTGATGAAGGTTATCTCAAACTGGCTTATCTTTATGCTCCACTTTAGTAATCGTCCTAACGCCTCGGGTCGCTGTAGGACCGGTCGCAGCGGTTGATCAGTGAAAACTTTTGTGGGATGAGACATAAAGTACGGTCAGAGCTTTCTAAAGGAAATCAATATGCAGAATGCCAGATTTTCTGGGTAATTCTTCTCTGCCCTTGTCATCCATTTGCTAATATAGTAGACGGGCCATTGAGTGCGATCTTCGATGTGTATCAACGCCGAGCTCATTTCCTATGCAGAAACATCCATGTAAATATATAAGTCCTCATGGTCTATAGGCTAAAAAGGATAGGTGGTCGCTCTAAGTGATCCAAAAGTTCCTTGAAAGCGGAGACGCATTTGGGGGTCCACTCAAAATTGTGTTTCCCTTATCAGAGTAAATCGAAGAAGGGGATTCACTTGTCGGTGGCCTTAGAGTTAAATCGACTTAGAGCAGCAACCTATCCGTTCAGACTTTGGACATACCTGATGTTCTTGGGGACTCGGATGTCCCGAATAGCTTGGATTTTTTCGGGGTTGGCTTCGTTGCCCCGAGAGTTGACAATGAAACCCAAGAATTTTCCCGAGGCGACTCTGAAGGAGCACTTCAAGGGGTTGAGTTTCATGTCGTACTGGCGGAGGATATCAAACATTTCGGAGAGGTCGTGGATGTGATTGCTTGATATTTTAGATTTCACCAGCATATCATCCACGTACACCTCCATGGACTTTCCAAACTGATTTTTAAAGAGTCGATTAACCATTCGTTGATAAGTGGCACCGACATTCTTGAGGCTGAAGAGCATAACACGGTAGCAGTAGAACCAAAGGTCGGTTATGAAAGAGGTATGATCTTGGTCGCAGAGACTCATCGGGATGTGGTTGTAGCCTGAGTAGGCGTCCATGAAAGATAGCAGCTGGTATTCGGTGGTCAAGTCGACTAATCGATCGATCTTCGGGAGTGGAAAACTATCCTTGGGGCATGCCTTGTTTAGAACGGAGAAGTCAATGCATGCTCGCCATTCACTATTGGCTTTTTTAACCAGAACTGGATTGGAAACCCATTCGGGATAGTCGGCTTCGCGGATGAAGTTATTGTTGAGCAAACGGTCCACCTCTTCTTCGAGTGCTTTGGACCTCTTGGGCCCCAAGAAGCGGCGCTTCTGTTTGACTGGAGGCATTATAGGATCTAAGCAAAGGTAATAGCAAGCAATCGCGGGGTCGATGCCCTTTATGTCAAAGTGAGTCCATGCAAACACGTCCAGCTTGGCTTTCAGGAAGCATATAAGATCTTCTTTGATTGCTGGGTGGAGTTGTGACACTACTTTCAACACCCTAGTTGGGTCATCGAGGTTGACAAGAACGTCCACTATGGATTCGACCGGGGTAACCTTCTCGTACTCGGGCTCTTCGTCCTTCCGTCGGTCGAGGTCATCGGAAAGACGGCAGTGGCGCCTGAACCAGGGCCCAGACACCGCTGATTGCTATGCTGAGATGTTCTTGGAACAAGAAGGCGCGGGCACAACTTTTCCCTTGTCCTTATTGCATGCGTTCTTCCATTCTATTGCGTAGCATTCCCTTATCGATTCTCTTCCTCGAAAGACGATGTCGTCCGGTATGGTTTTTTGTAGCTTGGCTGGGATGGACTCGAGGAGAGCAGAGCAGGCTTCGTAACTAGCATATTTTTTGGAACTTACATATTCCTCCATTTTTCGAAAGATGTAGTGTATGGGGTGAGGTCCACCACATATGGTGTTGATCATGATTGCTTGTCTTGGGTTAGATGGTCCTGGAGCTGCCTTGGTGGCTACTTGTGGAGCTGACGCTGGGGCTGTGAGTTTGCTTCAGGGGGAAAGGGCTCTTGGACATATTGCTCGAGCCACTTCTCACGAATAAGTTTCTCGATTGCATCCCTAATTTGGCGGCATTCGTTGGTGTCGTGTCCATACACGTCGTGGTATCGACAGTACCTCCCGGTGTTCTTCTCGCGATCAGTCGATTCTCTGACATACGGCTTCTTGTACAGCAAGGTGTTAACGTTTCTAAGTAGATTGTCTTTATGTCTTCATTCAATTGGGTATATGTCTCAAAAGTTTGGCGAGGGCTGGGATTTCTCGCTTCAACTGGGGCTTGCCCGTTGTTCCATCCATCTGGCCTGCCATTGCTTGGTTTTTGCCTATAGGGACCTGCCCCACTGTTTTGGTCGAAGGGCTCCCCGCCTACCTCTGAAGTTGTTATCGGTGGTATCTGCCTGGAGATTATTGGGACGACTTATGGCAGAGAGTTGGTTCCTCCTTGCATCTTCTTGGCATAAGTATTGATCTGCCTTCTCATAGAAGGTGTCGAGGCTTTTTTGTTGTTTTTCCAATCGATCCCGGCCCCAAATTCTGAAGTAGGGAGGACACATGTCGCTAGGTGAAAGAGTATGGTGGGAGGATCTGGATCCTCGACATCGGCGAGAGCTGTGTTGAACCAGGAAAGGTAGCTCCTAAGCGACTCGACGGGCCCCTGGTATAGGTTGGATAAAGTGAGGGCATTCTTCGGAGTTGGGATATGCACCCTGAATTGCTTGGCCAGCTCTGTTGCTAGTTGCCCGAAGTTGTTAATGGAATCAAGAGGGAGGCGAGAGAACCAAAGTAAAGAGGTACTGGACAGGAAGACCGGGAAGCATTTGCATTTGGTTGGTTCGTCACCTGGCTCGAGTCCATTTGCCATTCATAGCGGTTCAAGAAGGCACAAGGATCAATGGTACCATCGTAGAGTGGCATTTGTGGCATGCTAAAGCGCCTCAGCCACTCGGCCTCATCTATTCTTCTTGTGAATGGGTTACGCCTAATGTGGGCTTCCCATGAGCCATGTGCACCTCCTCGTATTTCCCTCATGACCCTTCGTATCATGTCGGGAAGGTAAGTTGGATGAGGACCCGCCATCAGGATCCACGGATTTTGACGTGGCTCCGGAGTCCTGTTGCGAGGTCGTCTTCTATGATGGATGTCCAGATCGTCCTCATCCATGTCCTCGACAACTATGATTGGGTCTTGGTGTGGATGGTGAGGTGAAGAGGTGTGATGCAGATCCTGTTCTGGAGGAGCGCGGTGCATTTGGTACAGCTGGCCCATCACCCTGATTAGCGACCATCGGGTTATGTCAAGGAAGAGGTTGGTTTGTAGGACCTGGTCCATCATTGATGATCAAGCTAGAGCAGTCTCGATGTTGTGCCCCCTCGCTATGCATGACTGCAGTTCAGTCATCGTTGTTGTTTCCATTGCCGTTGGCATGATCGCTAACGTTATCGAGGGCATTGGTATGAACGATGATGTTGTTGATGAGGCTGAACCTCCTCCTTTGGTGTGGGCCCCTCAACTCAGAAGAGGAAGTTTCCGAGGCGGTTAGTCAGGGTCGAGCATTGTTCTGAGTTAGTTGAAGTTGGACGGCAACGCGTTGAATCTTTTGAAGTTGCCGCATAAGGTCAATGTTATTCCTTAGTGCTTGGTTGAGCTCGACCGCAGTGTTCTCATATCTTTCATTAAGCGAGCAAATTTAAGCTTGCGTAATGGGCGCTTTGGGGTCCACAATATGAGGGATGGTTTCATTAGTGGCCGAGATATCTACCGGTTGAGGTTATTGGGAGGTACCGGCCTCGGCTGCGGCTGAAGTCGCGACCATTGCGTTCTTTGACTTCTTTACCATCGTAAGAGGACTCGACAGCAGGTTGAGCAAGGAACCTTAAGCTTGCCGATGTCGAGATGATAATGTGGAAGAAAGACGCAAATCTGGAGTTCAATTCTCAGTGAAAGCACCAAATGTTGACGGCAAAAAATGTCGTAAACACCAAAGATACCTATTACTAGGAATAGTTAATTTGGTCGCAAGACTTAGTAAGAGAAAGCAGTAAATGACACGAGAATTTATAGTGGTTCGGCCGTGGATTAGGACTACGTCCAATTTGAAAGGATGTTGAACTTTTATTAATCACTCAAGAATTACAAGGTAGAGCCATGCTCATTACATTCACTTTTATAATTGCCATATGCTAGGTATTTGGGAAAAAGAATATTTAATTTTCCTTCTTCGTCAAATAGGAGATGCCATTAATGAGGTCTAGGAAGGTCTCAAGTGACGAAAATCCAACCTCATTGAAGTGTGAGGCCATGGGCTATTTATAGGAGTGGGGCTAGGTAGGATTAGGTAGGAGTAGGTAGAAATAGGGGACCACTAGCAGAATTTCGAACCCACCACCTGCAGACCTAGAAATTTCAAACCCCGACATGGGTGCGAAATTTCGCACCCGCTGGGTTCCAAATTTCAAACCCAATGGGATCGAATTTTCGAACCTAGGCATGGGTTCGAAATTCCGAACCCAGGGATGGGTTCGAAATTTCGCACCTGCAGGGTTCAAAATTCTGAACCTAGGCGTGGGTGCGAAATTTCGTACCCGCCTATTCGAGATTTCGAACCCAGGCATAGATGCGAAATTTCGCACCCGCAGGGTTCGAGATTTCGAACCCAGGCATGGGTGCAAATTTCGCGTCCTACCTGGCGTGAAGTCTTTCCGATGGGTGTGATGATCCCGGGATCAGGCGCTTGTGGCTTGTAATTTCTGCAAGGCCTGAGGCCTTGTTTTGCGGACGTCTTCTAAATGCTATGAGGTGGCGAGCGGCACATTCCCTTCCTGATCCTGTCTCCTTTGCTCTTGAGCATCCCTTTTTGGCCTCAACTTCACGCGATACATTGAGTTGAGCGTGTCTGATGCACTTTTGGGAACGGACAAAAAGAAGGTTAATAGAACCTGAGATTTATGATAGACCTTTGGTTGTGACTGATCCAGTTGGCTCGTCCAGGCTTTATATGCTTTGTTATGGTCTAATCCTATCGAATCATGGTTTCTCTTTTGTGTGTGATTACTTTGTTTTGGACTTCACTGGGTTTGGGACCGTCTTAGGCATGGATTGGCTCAAGAGGTATGTGACAAGAATGAATTGCGAGAAGCTTGAGGTGAGAGTTGGGGATGTGGAAGGGTGAAAGGTTTCGATTCGGTGTTAGCCCGAAGATGGTGTCTTTAAGAGCTTTTTATATTCTCTTGGGATTCCACATGAAGACTTGTCATCTATGCTGATCTCTAATGAGTTTGAGGATGTCTTTGAGGAAGTTAAAGATTTGCCGCCACATCATGAGATCGAGTTTAGATTCGATTTGGTCGAAGGTGCTAGACCTATTGTTATGCCTCTAAGGAGGATAACGCCTAAGGAACAACGAGAGCTAGAGGTGCAAGTTCGTGACCTTTTAGGAAAAGGAATCACTCGGAGGACTGTATGCAAATGGGGTGCACCACTTGTGTTTGCAACCAAGGCTGATGGATCTTTGAGATTGTATGTGGACTACCGTAAGCTGAACAAGGTGACAAAGAAGAACAAGTATCCATTGGCGGGGATCGATGACTTGTTCGATCAACTTCACGAAGCTAAAGTGTTTTTTAAATGGATTTTGCAATAGGATTTCACTAGTTGAAATTGGCTAAGGATAGTGTGTCGAAGACTACTTTTAGGACACCGTCCGATTTCTTCGAATGGTTGGTAATGCCATTTGGATTGACTAGCGCGCCAGTGTACTTCATGGATCTTATGAATAGGGGTTTCAGAGACCAGTTGAACAAGTTCGTGCTTGTGTTCGTGGAAGATATTCTGGTTTACTTCTGGAACAAGGAAAAACATAAGACACACTTGCGAGTTGTTTTGGAAATCTTGCGAAAGCATCAGTTGAGAGCTAAGTTTTCAAAATTTCACTTTTGGAAGAGCGAAGTGAAGTTCTTAGGCCATGCTATTTCTGGTAATGGAATAGTCGTTGACCACACTAAAGTGGCAGCAATCAAAGACTGGGATAAACACCTAAGAATGCGACGGGCATGGGATGGTTCCTCGGGTTGGCAAGTCATTACCGATGGTTTATCAAGGATTTCTCAAAGACAGTTGCACCGTTAACAGTATTGACAAAGAAGAACCAAGTGTTCACATGGGATGCAAAGTGTGAGCAAGCTTTTGGAATCCTGAAAGAGAGATCGACGAGTGATCATGTTTTAACCATTCTGAGTGAGAATGAAGATATAGTGGTATACACTGATGCATATGGTATTGGACTTGGAGTAGTGCTGATGCAATAGGATAAAGTTGTGGCCTACGCAAATCGACAGCTGAAGTCGCATGAAGGGAATTATCCAACTCATGATCTGGAGTTGGCGGCGATCGTGTTTTCTCTGTAGATATGGAGACATTACCTATTGGGAGTTCGATTTGAGTTGTTTACGGATCACAAGTTGTTGAAGTATCTTTTCTCCCAAAAGGATCGAATCTTCGGAAATAGCGATGGTTAGAGTTTCTGGCATCATATGATTTTGGCATAGCCTATACTTCTGGTAAAGGTAATGCAGTTGCAGATGTGTTGACTCGAAGACACGCAAGTTTGGCAGCGATGTTTTAAGAATGGAAAAGCCTCGAGTGCTTGATAGGATTTGATTTCAGACCACGGTGTGAGTTGGAAATTGAAATGTTGGCAAGCTTATCGATAAGACCTACCCTCATCGAAAGGATTGGTGAGGGCGAAAAGCAAGATGCAAAGCTTGTCGAGTTTATCTAGAAGTTAAAACCCGAGAATAAAGAGTTTGAGGTTGCTCAGGAGGGTTGGCTTCGAAAGCAAGGATGACTGGTTGTTCCTGATATCGACGTATTAAGAGATGAGGTTATAAGGGAATGTCAACACTCGAAGCTGGCGATTCATCCAAGTGGTAATAAGATGTATCAGGATATGAAGTGAGTCTGCTACTAGGAAGGGATGAAAAGAGATATTGGAAAGTTCATTTCCAAGTGCATGAACTGTCAGTTAGTGAAAGCTGAACAGAAGAAGCCGAGTGGATTGCTTCAGCTATTGGAAGTTCCTACGTGGAAGTGGGAGCACATATCGATGGATTACCTAGAGCCAGTGCAGGAAATGAAGGAATTTGGGTCATCATGGTTCACTTGACCAAAAGTGCAAGGTTTATTCCTATTAAATCGACTAGGACAATGTCAAAGTTGGCTATGCTTTATATTAAATGGATAGTTTGATTACATGGTATCCAAAGAGCATAGTGAGTGATTGAAATCCATTATTCACGAGTGGATTTTGGAAAAAGTTTGCAAGAGACTTTGAGAACCGAGTTGTGTTTGAGTACAGCTTATCATCCCCAAACTAATGGTCAAACTGAGAGGGTTAACTGAGTTTTGGAAGATCCTCTAAGAGCCTGTGTATTGGATTTTGGGGGATCGTGGGAAGACCATCTACATTTAGTTATGTTTGCATATAATAATAGCTACCAGTCGAGCATAGGAATGGCGCCATACGAGGCGCTGTATGGAAGACCATGCTTTCTCTAGCATGTTGGTTAGAAACTGGAGATAAGTTGATACTTGGGCCTGAGATGATTAGAGAGACATTGGATTGTATCAAGATCGTTCGACAATGAATGAAAGCAGCCTAAGACCTTAGAAGAGTTATGATGATAAGCATCGAAAAGATTTGGAATTCGACATTGGCGATATGGTATGTGTGAAGATTTCTCCATTGAAACATGTTGTTTAGTTCGGAAGTAAAGGAATGCTAGCCCCAAGACTCATTGGAACGTTTCCAATAATTAAGCGGATTGGAAAGCCCGCTTATAGATTGGAGTTACTTGAGAAGATGTTGGTATGCATAATGTTTTCCATGTGTCGTTTCTACGGAAGTAGGGCATGATTCAAATGTGGTGTTATCTCCAGAACTGTACAAAGAGCTGAAAGTATAAACCTTAGTTGTAAGACCTTGTAAGCCGCTTCGTGTGGTGGGGAATGACACGAAACAGCTTAGGAGGAAGTCAGTTAAGCAAGTCAAGGTACAACGGAGTGAGGATGGTGACGATTGTACGTGGGACGCAGAAGAGAGTATGAAGACGACCCATCCAGATTCGTTGGTATGACCCATGAGTGTCGTTTCATTCTTACCCTTTTGTAACTTGTACTATTGTTATTGCTGTTGTTGATAGAATTTTGCATGCTAGGATAAGGCTATGGATGCATGGCTTGATGGATGTTAGTTTGGATGGTAAAATTGGCTGCTTATGGATGGTAGGCATGCAGAATTATTTTGGTTGTTTATGTTTGTATGGAATTACGGAGGCGAAATTCCTAAGGGGGAGAATGTAACAGCTCGCATTTATGTATCACAGGATCATAAAATATTTTTATTTTTTTCCCTGAGGGTTGGATCATTTTTGTATTTTGATATGTTAGTTATGGAAATGTGAGACATGTACATAATTTTAATCAATTTTATTTGTTATAATTTTTCCCCTTTTCGTTCTGAACAGGAAATAACTTTTAACTGGGATCGGATCAAGTGCTGAAATTGATTTCATTGGAAAGGAAATGGTGTTGCCAATTCTGTAGAGTGGTCACATTAAAGATTTGGTTTAGGGTTTGGGATGAATCGCTGTTTTAGCGTTTCACAATTTCTGTTCAGGTTTTATAAGCCTGATTGGCTGATTTGGTGTGGTCCATTAGTGGGTTGATGGGAGGCTATAAATAGAGGGTTAGAGGCATGTAGAATAGTTTACTTTCTTCATTCTCTTATTTGGTTCAGCTCGTGGTCCTCCTTGCTCAATCACATGCACCTTTCCACCATTAAAATCTAGATCTAAGGAAGAAGATCAAAAATCTACATCAATCAAATCGAGATCTACATCAAGAGAAGTGAGATTTCATTAAATTGAAGAGTTTGAAGCTAATTATTCACTGTTTGAATTTAGAATCAAGTGTATTCTTGTTGTTTTGAAGATTTGGTGAGTGATAAGTATCTCTCACACAGACTTGATCAAGTATATGGGTTGTTTGTTCATATTTTCATCATTTTAAGTTGTTTTCACCTATATCTAGATCATGGTAAGTATATTTTCATTTGAATCACCATAAGATATAATCTAGCAACTTAAAACCGGTAATTCTTATGTTAATTCATATGTTTATGTAAGTTAGATCCATTATTTTGTTCATTCATAGATTTATCATGATTTTGGTGAATTTTATATGATTATCGATGAATAATTGTCGTTTTGATGTTGTTAATGATTTTATAAAGTGTTATGGTCGAATTGGATGAATTAGTCGCATCGATGTTGTCGTTTGGTGATGATTTGGTAAGATTGTAGCTATTGTGGTCAGATTTGGAGTCGGGTTGTTTTTCTTAGGTGTCGTTCTTCATAAGTCAGGTTGTGTCTACTTCTCCAAGAAATGAAGCTCACGTCGTTGGTGCATAAGCCGGGTCGTCGAAAAGCATGGATGGTTTGTGTTCATAAAGCATAGGTTGTCTGAAACATGTTAAAGCTTCGGTTTGTTCGGAGATAGGTCAGGTTGTAGGAGCTTCCCTGGAATCAGATCATTGGTCTTCTGGATAAAGTCGAGTCGTTGGGTGACATAGGGAGTTAGGTCGTTGGATGATCCAGGAGTTAGGTCGTTGGGTGACCTAGGGAGATAGGTCGTTGGTAATCCAAGGAGTCAGATCATTGGTGACACTAGAATCTTCTCCATGGAATCATTGATAAGGTTGGGTCTATGTAACACCCCACGTCCATTAATGTCACTCACAAAGGGAATGCATTAACTTTCATGGAGCATTTTAAGTGTGTGTATAGAACAAAAACTTAACAACAAGACAAATATAAATAGTATTAAAACTTTAAAACTTTATTTCATTGCAGCAACAAAAACATAAGTTTGATTACATCATCAAAACCAGAGTTAAAGTACATAATATCCATCTTGACCAACTCAAAGTACATAAATTGAAAGACATAACCCCAGTACAAAATAGCCATAAATAAGAGAGGCTGAACTTTACTTCAGCGATCCAAGCAACTTCTAAAAGTAGAGATATAGCTATCCAAAATCAAGCTCCATTGGTGCTAGTTCCAACCTAAGCACCTAGGGGGAAAGGAAGAAAAGAGGAGGAAACAAAGGGGGTTAGTCATAAAGTCTGGCGAGTGTGATAACTTTAACAATATAATTACCAAAATAACTAGGCTAAGGCATAAGTTGGAAAATAAGAAAATGACTGTGAACAATTGAGTATGGCAGAGCAAACTAGGAAACAAGATGAACAAAGATAACGTTTAAGCGCACATACACCACTATAAGATAATTACTATACTGCACCACTACTACTATACTACACCACCACTATACTGCACCACCACTAGTCACCCTAAGGTTGATCCCGCCTACAAGACTTTAACAATGATAATGGTAGTTTTGTGCACCCCTACTTGCCTTCACAGATGCCGCCTGCCCCTATCTCCACTAGGTGTACCCACTACCCCCAAGCGATCGGCTCCTTAACTCGTAGATACCCATGCTGGCCCCACAGTGGGGTGTATCACTCCCCAAAGTGGCAACCTGATACCACCAATGATGCACGGCTTATACCTACATGATGCAACAACGTCTTAACTACCAGCCTGGGACCACACACGCATATGAACCCGTTGGACTTGCTTTGCCACCGCTAACCCGTTTTGGCCCCTTACAGTCAAGCCCAGTACGCGTGTCCCGTCCTCAACTTGGGTCGAGCCCATAGAGATACTTATGGGTTACTGGTTGAAATGGGCCCCCATTACTTGACACAAGCTATCCACCTAAGCTTGGTCCCCTTTAGTACATCCCACTGAACCCTCTTCTTAGTCATGTTCACTTACATATTTCAGTTTTGGTTAAGTATTTCTAATCGTATTTCAAATGCGACCCAAGGCACTCACTAAATTCCACATGCCACCCAAGGCACCCACTTAACCCCCTCATATCCCACTACATGTTTATCTGGTTAAGTGTTTCTTAATTCATTAAGACCATAACCTTATAAAGACCTCCAACACTAGACTGACATTTGTGGTAGCTGGATTTGCCGGGCGGGTCCGGGCAGTCTTACACCACAAAAGAGCCTAACCTCGTGTCTTTACAACTGTTATGCATTTATTTTATGCCTAAGACCTCCCACATTAGACTGGCATTTGTGGCAGCTGGATTTGCCGGGCGGGTCCGGGCAGTCATACACCACAAAAGAGCCTAACCTCGTGTCTTAGACGATTAATTACTCCTAATTAATCATTCCACAATTTGAGTTAATTTCCCTATTCAAATTATCAATCAAATTCCAAATTTAACTATGGCCATAATTGACTCAATTATGTCCATCCATTTATGGTATGCGAAATCATACCAATTTTCATCACAAATTTATTTTATTCCATTTAAGGCATTTATGCCAATTCTCAGTTTTAAACTTTTTAATATTATCCCATTACCCCACGTTGTACGTTCGTTCGTTTAACGTGAAATATACGTTAGACTCGAATAGTCTAACTCATAGAATAAAGAGAAAACACCACAACATACATATAATTAAAGATAGATCTAAAAATAAGGGGTGAACTTGCATGTGTGAATGATATTCTACATCTAAAACTTACATAGGCCAAAGTTACAACTTGCATAAAACTACATATGTCATAGAACCAAATCTAAAGGTGTAAACTTGTTTAGGTAATGGTCACAACTTGCATAAATCATGTATGTCATAGATCTACATCTAAAGGTGTAAACTTGCATAGGCAATAACCACAAACTTTCATAACATGATTCATATTCCAAACTCATATATTTATATAAACTTGCATATGTGATTTATGCAACATAACAATGGTGTAAACTTACATATAAACATGTAAACTAGCATGTAGAATTTAGCATATAACTCACACATGTCATAGCCTAACTTTAGATCAAAATTTCACATAAATTAGATGTCATGAAACATGTAAGGTTACATATAATTTTCCCCAACTTGCATATGATTCATGTCTAAATCAAAATCTAAACTTGCATACATACATATGATTTATCATATGAATGAATATAACCAAACTAGCGTATGAACAACATGATGATTTGATTATACATAAGCCAATCATAGAATTACAACATAGATGATAGCATCGTAACTTTACAACATAGATGATCTCAACATAACATCATAGAATTTACAATATGTATGATAACATCACAATTTTACAACATATTTATAACATGCGGTCAATAATTCACATCATATCCATATAATCCACATCATAACTTAATCCAATCAAATTGCTAATTATTTTATTAAAGAAATCGAACTCACAACTCAAAGAAGGTCTTGAGTTCTGAATTCTGAGTTCTGAAGTTGTATTAGCTTTCCTTTGGAGAAGATTCATTGTTAGAGTTGAATAGAATTGAATTTGATTTGCTTTCTTCCTTTCTAATTGTTGGTGGCTATTCTAAGTTGCTAGGTGACGGCATGGAGGCCATGAATTTAATTTTATTTGATTTTAGGGTTTGAGTCTACATGTCTTTTTATAGAGATTAGGATTAGTTTAAGCCATCCGATCAACCCAGAATTAATCCCAGCCCATCAGAGCAGATCAGAAACACTAATGAGTCAGCACATAGTCATAAACAGGTCATCAATCAAATCTTCCCGGGAGGGGGGGGGGCAGGTCGACCCCCAGGTCGACCTGACCCTGGATGGAATTTTCCCACCTAGCCCATCTGACTCTGAAATTTTGAATTTTGAAATCTGTTTTGAATTTTCTGAAACTTCTGATGGCCATAACTTCTTCATACGAAGTCCAATTCACGCAAACTCGGACTCTATCTCAACCAGAATTCCGAGACGAACACAATGGCACAACCCGTTTCCCTTAATTCTCACATCTGAGATAAGTTATTCTTTAATTTGTTACTTTAGTGTTAACAGAAATATGGGGTGTTACATTCTCCCCTCCTTAAAGGATTTCGCCCCCGAAATCTCCAAGTTAAGGAGAATGCATATCCTAACATCCAAACAACCATCTACTCAACCATCAAACATAGGCATCCATTGTTATTATAAAATTCCTAATGTTGTATGAACATATGCAAGAAGTGTGTGTATATGTTCCTTACCTAATGAAAAATCAGGCAGTCTACTGATTCAGTTGACCTCCTTAATGCAAACCATGATAGTGCCATGCGTCCATTATGTATGTGAAAGAATCCTATCGATACATATTATTTCTACATGTGTGCACAACCATCCACCAAAATGCAACATCCATGTGATAATACAACTATTATACATCCATTAACTTAAATATGCACACACATTTATATGCAATATGCAATATGAAGTGACTGAGCCGATCTAGTGCCTAAAGTGTGTGTATATGCATCCACGAGCAACCACTAGCAAACACTTGCATCCACATGCATCCATCATACATAACATGTCTCAAACACATGTTTCAACCATAGGACTAACCTATCTAAAGGTCAAAGGTACTAGCGAGAGGACATACTAAAGATAAGATAAGTACAAGCTAAGCGATAAAGGAGAAATTAAAAGATATACCCTCGAAAAGAAAAGGGTACAATGAATGCATCTTCTCTTCCGTCTCCCAAGTAGCGTTGCTCTCGTCATCTTCCCATTGCACTTTGACTAGTCTGACCTCTCGATTTCTCAACTTCTTAATCTCCGACCCAAGAATGAACGTAGGAGCTCGTCGCATCATGCTCTATCTCCACCTCTCTAAGCAAGCTCGGCTCTACCACTTCCACGGTCTCGTGCAGGCACTTCCTCAAATGTGATACATGGAATACGTCGTGTACACCACTAAGTCTCTCGGGCAACTCCACTCTATATGCCATCTGTCCAATCCTCTCCTTAATAGGAAACGGCCCTACGAACCTAGGTGCTAACTTCCCAACGGACCCAAAGAGAACCACATTCCGTAATGCAGACACCTTGACAAAGACCATGTCCCCAATATCAAACTCAAGATCTGACCTCCTCTTGTCCGCATAAGATTTCTGCCTATCTTGCACCGTCTTCATCCTCCTTCGAATTAGATCGATCTTTTCTGAAGTCTCTCTAATCATACCGGGCCCAAGCAAGATCTTATTTATAGACTCCCACCAACATGTAGGCGAACGACACGGCTGTCCATAAAGAGCCTCGAAAGGTGCCATGCTAATGCTAGACTGAAAGCTATTATTATATGCGAACTCTACCAATGGAAGATGTTCCTCCCATGTACCTCCGAAGTCTAAGACACACAACCTCAATAGGTCCTCTAGAATACGATTCACCCTCTCGGTCTGTCCATCCGTCTGAGGATGATATGCGGTTCTCAAACATAACTGAGTCCCTACCGCCTCTTGCAAGCTTTTCCAAAATTCGCTAGTAAAGATAGGATCGCGGTCGCTCACTATGCTAGAAGGAACACCATGCAAACGAACTATCTCTCGAATGTATACAGAGGCTAACCATGGAACAGTCCTTTTACTCTTCACGGGAATGAAATGGGCGCTCTTAGTAAGTCTGTCTACCACGACCCAAATCCCCGTATTACCCTTCCTTGATCTCAGTAACCCATCAACAAAGTCCATCGAGACACTTTGCCGCTTCCATTGTGGGACCTCCAATGGGTGAAGCAAACCACCGGGCTTCTTTTTCTCTGCTTTTACTTTTTGTCACACCAAGCATCTAGCGACAAACTCAGCCACATCCCTCTTTAAGCCGGCCCAAAAGTAAACTCGTCTCATGTCCATGTACATCTTGTCCCCGCCGGGATGGATGGTCATCTTCGAACGATGTGCATCATCAAGAATGGTGTTCTTCAAATTCTCGTCCAGTGGTACACAAAGTCTACCGTCCCTATGTAACCAACCCTTATCATCTAGGGTATACCTACTGAGATGGGTCGATGACTCCCCCCTTTTGAGCTTTTCTACTAACTCAACCAACTGTGGGTCATCTCGCTATGCCTCACCAATCCGTCCCAAAAGCGTAGGTCTGACCTCTAAGGATGCTAGCAAACCGGGTACAAAGTCAACGGATGGTCTAAAGTCTAACGTAGAGATAAAATCCAAGCTTCGCCGCTCAACAAACAACAGACTCAAGGACAACCTCTTCCTACTTAAGGCGTCTGCCACCACGTTACCCTTGCCAGGGGTATATGCTATCTCAAAATCGTAGGATGCTAAGAATTCCATCCAACTTTGCTGCTTTAAGTTCAAGTCCTTCTGAGAGAACAAGTATTTTAGCGATTTGTGGTCAGTGAACAATTCGAATTTCTCGCCAAGAAGATAATGACGCCAAGACTTAAGCGCGAAAACATTAGCAACCAACTCTAGGTCATGTGTAGGGTAATTTTTCTCATGCACTCTCAACTGCCTTCCACCATAGGCTATTACCCTTCCCTCTTGCATTAAGACTACACCTAGTCCTATCCTACAAGCATCGGTATAAACGGTAAATGGCTTACTCCCATCTGGCAACACTAAGACTGGGGCTGTGGTCAAAGCTCTCTTTAAACGTTGGAACACATCATCACAATCTACGTCCCATGTGAAAACTAGATTCTTCTTCGTCAAGTGTGTTAATGAGGCTGATATTTTTGTGAAGTCTTTGATAAACTTACTATAGTAGCCAGCCAACCCTAAGAAACTCCTCACCTCGGTAGCATTTTTAGGGACCTTCCAATCTTGGATGGCCATTACCTTCGCAGGATCCACAGCTTTCCCTTCTTTGGAAACCACGTGCCCTAAGAATTGTACTTCCTTCCTCCAAAAGTGACATTTAGAAAATTTAATTTTAAGGCTATGCGCTCGAAGAGTCTCCAACACTTCCCTAAGATGTAGGGCATGCTCTTCCTCGCTCTTAGAAAAGATCAAGATGTCGTCCACAAAGACTACCACGGATTTATTAAGGTACTCCCTAAACACCCTACTCATCAAGTCAACAAAGTATGCGGGGGCGTTTGTCAAACCAAAGGGCATCACAAGCCACTCGAAGAAGCCGTCCGGAGTCCTAAAGGCAGTCTTTTCTATGCTATCTTCAGCCACTCTCAACTGATGGAAACCCGTGGCTAAGTCCAACTGCGAAAATACTGAGGCACCAACTAACTGATCGATGAGATCGTCAATCCTCGGCAGTGGGTACCTATTCTTCTTAGTAAGTTTATTAAGTTCTTTATAGTCCACACAAAGTCTAAGGGACCCATCTGCCTTCGTGGAAAATACTACTGGAGCACCCCACTCCGATATACTACGTCTGATGAACCCCTTCTCAAGCAATTCTTTCACTTGCTTACTGAGTTCTCTTCTCCCTCTTGGATCCATGTGGCGCACTGGCAATGCAACTGGCTTTGCATTATCTACTAGATATATTCGAAAGTCTATTTCACGTTTTGGGGGTAAACCCCTCACCTCATCAAAGACATCAACATATTCACGGACTATACGAACAGAATGTAAATCATCATCGGATGCGTCAAGGGATTCTAGGTAGCTAAGCATTACTAGACCTCTAGGGTCACAAGAAATATCAAGGGTCTTTCCATAACAAGTCATCAATCTAACAACCCTTCTTTCACAATCTAGGATGGCCCCGTATCTAGTTAGCCAATGCATACCTAGAATCAAGACATAGCCCATGAAGCCAAGAACAAAGGCATTGCACTCAAACTCAACGCCCAGGATAAACACTCTCAAATCCCGACAAATCGTAGAAAGATGAGCCGAACCACCAATAGGACTTGAGACTACTAAGGGATCTGTAACTAAACTAGTATCTAGATGCAATGTTTCAACTAATGATGAAGAGATAAACGAATGTGATGCACCAGAATCGAATAAAGTATGGACAGGATGATCAAACTGAAAAACTAAACTTTCAACGGAAATCGTTCTACCTCGTTCTTGCAGCGGTAGGACCACGAGAGCCTGAACTTGCCCCATTGCATGCCCTGGTGCCATAAGAGCCTGCACCTATCCTCCCGAGGTAGGCCCTTCCCTCTGCCCTTTCTTTGGGCGGTCCTTAATCAGATGTCCCGCTTCGCCACAGTGGAAAAGGTCAGTCTTCTTTTTCTTCCTACAATCTTTGCTTAGGTGGCCTGGTGTCCCACAGTTAAAACATCTTTTCTTTCCCTTACCATTGTGGCCTTTGCCACCTTTCTTGTTCTGTTGTTGCTGTTGCGGCTTCTTTTGATCCCCTTTCTTCTCAGGTGCCTTATTAGCATTGGCGCCCTTCTCTTCTTCATGCATAAGCACCATGTCAACTAGTCTCTCAAAGGTAGCCCCCATGGGGATGTGGGTCATAGCTAACCCATGAAGCGGCTCGTTCAAACCCTTAACAAATCTCAGGGCCTTCTTTTCTGGTGTATTCACCAAGTCCAAGCCAAAACTCGCCAACAGATTGAATTTGTTGACGTATTCTTTCACCGATAGATTCCCTTGCTTCAATGCCAAAAATCTTTCCATGTATAGATTCTCTTCAACCCGTGAGAGAAACTTCGCCTCAAACCTCTGCCTAAAATCTGGCCATGTATCGACTGGACGTTCTCCATTAGTGACCTCCCACCAAAACGAGGCCTCATCCTTCATTAGCCAGGCAGCTAACTGGACCTTTCTTCGATCATCCACTTCAAAGATTCCAAACAATTCTTCCACCTCCTTTAGCCAATTACGAGCTTCAACAAATGTCTCCGTCCCGTGAAAAGGTTTTCCACCCATTGCTCGAAAGTCCTTACATATCTTTGCAAAAGTATCGACGCGAGGAGGAGGAGGAGCATTTGCTGGACCTGCAGTGGCGGCCCTAGTCTCCAAATACCTCCTAAACCATCCTGGTATCGGTATCCCCTCGGGTATCTCGGGAATTCCAGACATGCTGAAACGAAAAAGGAAAGATTCAATACAAAAGAACCGAAGGAAAGGTATATGGCTCTTGGGGTTATGCTTTCTAAAATAAGCTTTTCTCTTGAAAATACTTTCCTCA
Source organism: Allium sativum (assembly GCA_030737875.1). Classification (NCBI taxonomy): domain Eukaryota; kingdom Viridiplantae; phylum Streptophyta; class Magnoliopsida; order Asparagales; family Amaryllidaceae; genus Allium; species Allium sativum. The sequence goes on from CM060909.1 coordinate 725,851,313, forward strand.
AAACATCTTTTTGAAGGTACTTCTTTATAAAAATTGTTTTTCAAAAACACTTTTCAAAATTCATATCTGTTCTGGTAACCTTTAGCTCTGATACCATGTGTAACACCCCACGTCCATTAATGTCACTCATAAAGGGAATGCATTAACTTTCATGGAGCATTTTAAGTGTGTGTATAGAACAGAAACTTAACAACAAGACAGATATAAACAGTACTAAAACTTTAAAAATTAATTTAATTGCAGCGGAAAATACATAAGTTTCATTACATCAACAAAACCAGAGTCATAGTACATAATATCCATCTTGACCAACTCAAAATACATAAATTGAAAGACTTAACCCCAGTACAAAATAGCCATAAATAAGAGAGGCTGAACTTTACTTCAGCGATCCAAGAAACTTCTAAAAGCAGAGATACAACTATCCAAAATAAAGCTCCACTGGTGCTAGTTCCAACCTGAGCACCTGGGGGAGGGGGGGAGGAAGAAAAGAGGAGGAAACAAAGGGGTTCAGACATAAAGTCTGGCGAGTACGATAACTTTAACAATATAATTACCAAAATAACTAGGCTAAGGCATAAGTTGGAAAATAAGAAAATGATTGTGAACAATTGAGTATGGCAGATCAAACTAGGAAACAAGATGAACAAAGATAACGTTAAAGCACACCTACGCCACTATAAGATAATTACTATACTGCACCACCACTACTATACCGCACCACCACTATACTGCACCACCACTAGTCACCCTAAGGTTGATCCCGCCTACAAGACTTTAACAATGATAATGGTAGTTTCATTAACCCCTAGTTGCCTTCATAGGTGTCGCCTGCCCCTATCTCTACTAGGTGTACCCACTACCACCAAGCGATCGGCTCCCTAACTCGTAGATACCCGTGCTGGCCCCACAGTGGGGTGTATCACTCCCCAAAGTGGCAACCCGATATCATCAAAACCAGATGGATTTGCCAGGCGGGTCCGGGCAGTCTTACACCATAAAAGAGCCTAACCTCGTGTTTTAGACGATTAATTACTCCGAATGAATCATTCCCCAATTTGAATTAATTTCCCAATTCAAATTATCAATCAATTCCAAATTTAACTATGGCCATAATTGACTCAATTATGTCCATCCATTTATGGTATGCAAAATCATACCAGTTTTCATCACAAATTTATTTTATGCCATTTAAGGCATTTATGCCAATTCTCAATATTAAACTTTTTAATATTATCCCATTACCCCACGTTGTACGTTCGCTCGTTTAACGTGAAATATATGTTAGACTCGAATAATCTAACTCATAGAATAAAGAGAAAACACCACAACATACATATAATTAAAGATAGATCTAAACATAAGGGGTGAACTTGCATGTGTGAATGATGTTCTACATCTAAAACTTGCATAGGCCAAAGTTACAACTTGCATAAAACTACATATGTCATAGATCCAAATCTAAAGGTGTAAACTTGTTTAGGTAATGGTCACAACTTGCATAAATCATGTATGTCATATATCTACATCTAAAGGTGTAAACTTGCATAGGCAATAACCACAAACTTGCATAACATGATTCATATTCCAAACTCATATATTTATATAAACTTGCATATGTGATTTATGCAACATAACAATGGTGTAAACTTACATCTAAACATGTAAACTAGCATGTAGAATTTAGCATATAACTCACACATGTCATAGCCGAACTTTAGATCAAATTTTCGCATAAACTAGATGTCATGAAACATGTAAGGTTACATATAATTTTTCCTTCGTGTCTAAATCAAAATATAAACTTGCATACATACACATGATTTATCATATGAATCAACATAACCAAACTAGCATATGAACAACATGATGATTTGATTATACATAAGCCAATCATAGAATTACAACATAGATGATAGCATCGTAACTTTACAACATAGATGATCTCAACATAACTTCATAGAATTTACAACATGTATGATAACATCACAATTTTACAACATAATTATAACATGCGGTCAATAATTCACATCATATCCATATAATCCACATCATAACTTAATCCAATTAAATTCCTAATTATTTTGTTAAAGAAATCGAACTCACAACTCAAAGAAGGTCTTGAGTTCTGAATTCTGAGTTCTGAAGTTGGATTAGCTTTCCTTTAGAGAAGATTCGTTGTTAGAGTTGAATAGAATTGAATTTGATTTGCTTTCTTCCTCTCTAATTGGTGGCGGCTATTTGAGTTGCTAGGTGATGGCATGGAGGCCATGAATCTAATTTTATTTTGATTTTAGGGTTTGAGTCTACATGTCTTTTTATAGAGTTTAGGATTAGTTTAAGCCGTCCGATCAACCCAGAATTAATCCCAGCCAATCAGAGCAGATCAGAAACCCTAATGAGTCAGCACACAGTCATAAACAAGTCATCAATCAAATCTACCTGGGGGTGGGGGGGGAGGAGCAGGTCAACCCCCAGGTCAACCCTATGGTCGACCTGGTCAGGGTAGGTCGACCCCCAGATCGACCCTATGGTCGACCTGGCCCTGGCGGGAATTTTCCCGCCTAGCCCATCTGACTCTGAAATTTTGAATTTTGAAATCTATTTTGAATTTTCTGAAACTTCCGATGGCCATAACTTCTTCATACGAAGTCCAATTCACGCATACTCGGACTCTATCTCAACCAGAGTTCCGACACGAACACAATGGCGCAACCCGTTTCCCTTAATTCTCACATCTGAGATTAGTTATTCTTTAATTTGTTACTTTAGTGTTAACAGAAATACGGGGTGTTACAGTCTAGATAGAATCTTGTCGGTAGTTTCTGACCAACAATTGGAGATTTGCATGGTAGCCCATACAACGCCTCTTAAGGGAATATAAAAATCGTCACTTGAAAACTATTATATTATGAGTTGAATAATGACAAATGCTTCTTCTATGCTCCTCCAAAATTGTTGATGCAATTTCTTAGTAAATCTTCAAGAATTTGGTCGACTCTCATGGCTTGTTCGTCGGCTTGTGGGTCGTATGCAGTGCTCAGATTTAGCATCTTCTTTAAAGTTGTATGAAGGCTTCTTCAAAACTCGCTTGTGAATAGAAGGTTTTTTTCACTCACTATACTCGTAGGGATTCCATTAGTCGCATTGTTTCCTTGATATAAAGTATGGCCAATGAAGCTATAGTTCTACACTTCTTCACTGGAAATAAGTGTGAAATCTTCATCAATCGATCCACTAGTATAACCTAAATAGCTTCATTCCCTTTCCTACTTCTTGGTAGCCCATATATGAAATCCATCGAAATATGTTTCCATTTCCAAGTCGTAACTTCTAAAGGTAACAATAACCCTCCGGGACGGCATTGCTCTGCTTTTACTTTCTATGAAATCAAATACCTCGCCATGAACTAGCCACATCTTTCTCCATGCCTTCCACCTAGAAAGTCCTCCTAATATCCTTAAACATCTTATCCCCTCTGGGATGTATGGACATCCTTCAATGATGGCCTTCCTTAAGGACCTCTTCTTTTAAATTGCTAGTCCTAAGGATGTAGAGTCGCTCGTCCCTTCTTAAGCTTCCATCGTTATCCACAGAATACCTATCGAAATAGGGAAAGTGCTCTCCTTTAGCAACCTTTTTCCTTAACGTCCTTAACTCATCATCAAGACCTTGCTCATACTTAATCCTATCCATCAAGGCTCATCCCACTTCCAGGATTTCAAGAAATCCTTGAGATGACTCAAATGGTACTTGAAGATTAATACCAAAAAGTAATTCTAATAGTTTCCACTCAGCGATTGAACTAAGGGTAGTGGGCCTATACTCAAAACATCTGCAATAACATTTCCTTTATCTGGGATGTACTAAATATCGGAAGCAAACGAAGCTAGATACTCCATCCACCTCTACTTTCAAGCTCAAATCTCACTGGGAAAATAAATGTTTAAGAGATTTGTGATCAAAGCTCAAACTTTCCCCCAAGAGATAATATTTCCACATCTTAAGGGCTAACATTATGGCCGTAGGCTACAAATCATGAACAATGTATCTCTTCTCATGATCTTTTAGTTGTCTACTTCCATAGGAAACTACCCTACCTTCTTACATAATCACTGCTCCTAATCATGTCCCATAAGCTTCTGTAAAAACTGTAACATCTTAGTCCCATCAAGGACGATAAGGACTAGTGCACTCATCAGATAGTCCTTCAACTTCTTAAAAGCTCTACTACATATATCACTCCAAGAAAATTTGAGATTCTTCTTATTCAAATGGTAGAGGGCCTACGATTCTTGCAAAGTCTTAATGAATTCCTTATAATAGCATGATAACCCTAAGAAAATCCTAACCTTTGATGCGTTACGAGGAATCTTCCATCCTTGAACAGATTCAACTTTTGTGAGGTCCATAGGCAAACCTTTCCCCGAAACTATATGTCCAAGAAACTTAACCTTCTCTTTCCAAAAGTGGCACTTGGAGAACTTAGCCTTAAGCCGATTCTTTCTTAAGATTCCTATGACCCTCCTTAGTGATTCACATGATCTTTAAATTCGTTAGAGAATATGAGTATGTCATCAATAAACACGACGATATCTTACAAAGAATGCATCTAAACACTCTACTTATCAAATTCACAAGGAAGGCGGGGGAATTTGTCAATCCAAATGCCATCACTTCCCATTCAAACAAACCATTGTCTTAGGGTTGCTTTCCATCGAAATTCTTAACTGGTGAAATCCTGTCACTAGGTCCAACTGAGAAAAGAATTTAGTGACTCCCAAATGATCAAATAGTTCATCTATTCTAGGTAAAGGATACATATTCTTCTTAGTTAACTTCGTAACTCGCTATAATCGATGCACAGCCTTAGCGATCCATCAGATCTAGTAGCAAAAACCACGAGTGCTCCTTACTCAGTCAAAAGAATCCTTACTGTAGCAACTTTGAAAACTAATTATCCAATTCCATTCTTTCTTTAGAATCCATATGCCTTAATGGAAAAGTAACCGGTGATCTATCTTAAATGTGATCTCTAGGGGAGGGTGGAAGTCCTATAAATTCCTCGAAGACGTCAAGGAACTTACAAATAATAGGCATTACGAATGGCCCTTCCATATCAAAAGATAGAGTGTGTAATAAGGTTGAATCCCTTATATTTTTAACTGTACAAGGGATCACTTATTCAAACATATAATCTTCCTTTGTAATCAAGGATGGCCTCCCAATATGATAGTTGATCCGTCCCTAAAATTAGTCCATACCCCTCCAAATTACAACCATATGCATTATACGAGAAATCGCCATTGTCGATGTCTAGCATTAGGTCTTTGCAAATTAGTACAGAAATTTCTTAGCTCCTTCGATAAGATTAGAAACCATTGTCGGATTACTAGCGACAGAAGTAGGAAGTCTCAAGGAGTCTACAACGTTCCTAGCTATGAAGGAATGAGATGCTTCAGAATCAAATAGGATGATTCCATGAAACGATGATTGTCCTTGGTACGTCTATGGTCGACTCTGTAGGGATGCCACCTTTAAAGCGCAGTTCTGCCAAATTGACCCACCCTTATGCTTTGGGTGGTTCCTAACAAGATGTCCATCCTCATTGAAGTGATAACACTTCCCCTTGAATTCCTGCTTCATCATATTAACTCGGCAGTCCTTGGCTTTATGGCCTTCCTTATGATACTTTCCACATTCCTTAGCTTCACTTTTGAATTTTCCATTCCTCTTCTTATTTAACCGAAAACTCATTTTCTTATTCTTTCCAAATTTCAAGGTACCGTTACTCTTCTCAATCTAAACCTCCTTTCCTTCTTCCAAGAGTACAAAATAACAATTTCCACAAGAGCTTAAATGTTTCTCTGAATGGAACTTGAGCCGACAATGTCTCTCCGAGAGTGGAATTAAGTCCCCTCATAAACCTCAATGCCTTATTCACAGGCATATCCATAAGGCTCTTGTAAACTTTGATAACTAGAGCTTTGCTATATACTCCCTTAAAGATGATTATCTTTGCTTAAGTTATATGAACTTCTCCATTTGCAAACTCATTTCGGCATTGGGTAAAATTTAATCTCTAATCGGGCCTTAAATTTGTTCCATGTGAACATCCTACCTAGATTCTCCTCGAAAACCATATACCACCACTCCAATGCTTCGTCTTTTAAGACGCCATGTAGCTACCCTTCTTTTTAGTTGGTCTTCCCATCCAATATAATCAACGATAGTGTCATGATTCATGATTTAGCTACGAGAAATACTTTTGTTTAGAGAAAGGGAATACTTCTAAGATTAATAAAGTCCTTATAAAAACGAGAAAAAATATGTGCCACATCAACGGGTTGAGATACTAGTTCCGCTAGGGCTGCAGGGGCAACGAGAACTTGTTCCACGGTTCTTAAATACCATTCGAACCATTTGGGTAAGTATCGAGGTCCTACTAGATTCCCTTGCTCATATTGGTTTTTATCCATTTCTACAATCTATAAAAGTAAAACATTTTGGTAGAAATTCCTAAGATAGTATTCAAGCCAATTGTAAAAAGGGAAAAAGAGATATTGCATAGTATGATCACGTATGTCTTAGGGGTATAATGTATATATAAATAATTAGAAAACCATTTCAAATAACAAGTACATCTCTCACATATATATTTTCCCGTAATTGGGTAACCTGGCTCTGATACCAAATGCAATAATCCTCCCGGAATAGGCCTAAATTCCAACTCGAAAAAGGCCCACTAGTGTATATAGGCATTCTAAGCAATTCGTTGGTTTGTATAAGAAATAATATAACATAGTTGGACTACAACAAAATCAAAATCTCACAGTGTAATGGAAAATAATAATTAAAATAGACATACCATTTTATAAAAACCACATAATGTCGATTACATAATAAATTCCAATGTCGTAATAATGGTACATCATAATATCCCATAAATACAATCAACTACTAGACATGATAATATTAATAATCTTGAATGACATCTTTGTCGCCAAGCTCCAAACTCCATGACATCATCAATCAAGCATCTCCACCTACTAACCTAAGTCATTAAGAAGATGAGGAGGTTAGAACAACAGTTCTAGTGAATGAAAATTCTTTAAGTTTAAAAAAGAGTTCTTTTTCCTATTCTTGGCGGTGTAAATCCATCAAGTTATGTCTAGGCGAATACAACACATAATTAAGTCTAGCATACACATGCATTTAATAGAAAGAGGCGAACCATCATTGGGTCACTTAAGTCATCACACACATATATAGGCGGATTTCTGCGATCACTTAATATCCGTATGAGTGGGTTCCTACGATCATTTGACACCCTACGATGAACTCCAGTCATTTAAGACTTCATTTTCAACATTATCAAACATTCTCTCCGTCATATTGCAAGAAAAAGTAATCTTCCACTTAATATCGGATGAGGGTATACACTCGTCGCCATTTATGAACCCTCCAACGACCTACGCTTTACTATCTACTTGGCATTATAGGTGGACTCCTAGTCACTAAATACTTCCCATAGACAAGCGGTTCCTCATACATGTTCGGTGAAATTTTTAGTACCCCATTCCTAGGTGTGCCTTCACATAGACCCTAGATAAAAACCAGACAACTTCCAGATAACTACCCAAAACATTCATATATCCTTTTTATTTAGAGCCATTTAACACTTATAATTTTTAGAGAAAGGAGGACCCATTGACCTCTTAATACGTGAGAAGGGTGAGTCCTATAACTATAGCCCAAAACCAAGGAATGAACTTTAGGAACGGACCTAGTCCTAACTGCTTAATACCCAAATGAGATGGATCAACCACCTGCTCCCTTCTCAAGGCAGGCTTATTTCACACAAAAATTTGTCGGACGGTTCCTGGCGGACTTCTACAACAAGTAGGGATTAACCTTTTGTCCTCATGCATTTATTATAAATGATCCATGGCATTAGACATCTCACATTAACTCGACTTCTTTTAGCTGCTAGATATTACAGTCCGTTCCAGGAAGACTTCTACTACAAGTAGAGGTTAATCTCGTGTCACCTATCATTAATATTATTAATATCTGTTAATACACATGCAACATGCGAATTCCTGTGGGGGCATTTAATAAGAATTTTGATACATTAACTACGCTATTTAATATATAAAAATAAGAGTGTGACTAGTGGTGCGCATAAAGGAAACGTTTTAAATATAGGAATTTCAATCCTAACTCAAAATTAAGGTTTATAAGTAGTATTTCCCAAGATTACACAATAAAACATATGATGTATCATTCCAAATCTGAATTAATAATAGGAAAATAACAATAAAAATAATATAACTTATGACCTAGATTTAAGGATTATTTTAGTAATAAAAGAAAAGGACAAGGTGAATGTTAACCTGCTTTATAACCAGGCTATAAAAAGCTTGGGAATTGAATGTTGAGTTTATTTAAAGGCGAGAGACGTAGTCAATCAAGAAGAGGAATCTATTGGATTGGGCGTGAGAAGGCGCATCGGATCGGAACAACCACTATTTTTACTTTCACCAAAAACCAAGAGGTTGGATCGGATCGAAGTGCACAGGTTGGTTTCAATTCACTCATCTACAGAGGTTTGGATCCTGCTGATGAACATCAGATCGGGTCGGAGCCTGTTTACTGATCTGATCCAATAATTGCAAACCTGAAGTAGTTACATACAACGTCGCTACAAATCCAGAGCGGTTGCTATCCATCTGCCCACGATATTGATGAGTTGTCCTCATCACAATCCAAATTCGAGATTTATGGGATGGGACCGATGTGGCATCCGACACGCCCGTGCTCTGCACCAATAAATACACCAGAGCACCCCATTTCGAGTTATCTTTTTGGCACTTTAACTACTCTAAATCCACCACTATCATATTTTCTCTTGTTTATTTAAATTGTACTCCAAGTTGTTGAGTATAATTCCACAAATTATTGAAAGATACTCGATTGTATCGGAGAAATTGAATGATTATAGATATCGTACTTGTAATCAAGTCATCAATCAGAAAGTTATAAAGTGGACGTAGACTCATTAATGGCGAACTACCATAAACACTTTGTATTGATTCTCTTTTCGTTTGCTTTGAATTGTTGTTCTCTACAATTATTAGTTAATTAGGTGCTGGAACTACTCTTTGGTCTAACATTTTCGTCCTTTCACTGAGAACTTTGAATTCTCAGCATTCTGGATTATCATTCTACTTTTTGGATTCTCGAGTCCGAAGAAGTTAGTCTGCATTTCCACTGTTTTAAATTTTTTGTTGATCTCAAAAGACTCATATTTCATGGCTCCAAGAAAAGGAAAGGAACCACAAACTTCCTAGATAAGAAACGCAAATGAAAATCGGCAGGATAATGAACAAACGCTTGCAGTTACCCGGTCCTGGGGTACCCGTTCGAATCTGAACCGATTCGCAGGTGGAGATTTGAACCGATCTTGGGATGAAGAACTGAACCGAGCTGAAAGCTCGGATCTTTCTGCTAACGTTCCTCCAACCCTCCCCAGTGGTACTACAGCTACACTTCGATCCGAGCCGATTATGGTTGAGGCTGGTGCTTCTACTTGAGCCAATGTGAATTGTCGGACGCTAGCCGCAATAAGTTGTAATCATACTACTGCTTCTGCTGCTATCTCACAGACTAATTTTTCACACTTGCTCGATATGTTGGATAGAACTAAATATGCCTTAGAGGCTCAAAGACGTGATAGTGCTGCTATGCGAGAAAACCTGAATGCTATGAGTAGACAGATAGACGAGCTTCGTTGGTAGGGAACACCTTCTCTGACCCATCATCTCTCTGCAAACTACTCATATTCTTTGGAGGAAAACATCCACGTTACAGAAAGCCATATGACAGACCCGAGAACCTCAAGCAAATGACATTTGGATCATTAGGATCTCGTGAAGACGCAGCCCACGTCTTGGGACCTAATGACCTTAGCACGAGAGAGACAATGTTGCTGCCGATGTAGGGATCTTGTGTCCTTCCCAGAGATCCCAACATTGCTAATCTTACTCAGCGAAAACACCTTCATCCTATCCTTCCTGTGAATGACCGGGACCATGGGGGCAAGGAAATCCCACTTCCGTAAAGATTCATAGAACACAACCTAATATGGCAACTGGATATATTAGAAGAACCATAAGTGTTGATCCCAACCAAATACTAACCAATGCTGAAGTGGAAGCAATGGTACGCAAAATTATGGCTGACATTAGGGAATACACTAACGTAGATTTTGGTATTGATCGTAGCTACACCCCTTTCACTGATGACATTTTGGATTTTCAATTCCTTAGAAGATTTAATCTGCCACAATAGATCGATATGGAGGAAGAACCGATCCAAGGTAACATTTGATGAGATTCTCATGGTTCATGAATGCTGCGGCTGCTCTTGATGTTGAATATGGTAAGGCTTTTCCAATATATCTCGAAGACGTCGCACTAATGTTGTTAACCCGACTTTCTCCTCGATCGATCTCTAGTTTTAAAGTACTAAGTGAGAGTTTCATGAATCAGTTTCGACTCCACGCCCAGGAATGTCATTGAGTTGTCTGCAGTCAAACAAGCTCCCGGGGAAACTCTAAAATCGTACGTTGATTGATTCAATATGGCAGTTACAGAGGTGAGTGACCCACATGAGCAGACCATCCTGCCGGCATGATAGATGGATATTGATTAGGACACAGAGTTCAGCTGATACTTTGCAAGAAAACCGCCATTAACTAGGGAGCTTCTTTGTGAAAAGGCAAACATTCATCTGTGATAAAAGGAAATATATGCCAACCGAAAGAGAAAGCCAGACGGAATCCCTAGAGAGGACACTCAGAGCAACGTCGCTATCAAGCAGTCTGATGGCAACGCAGGAAAGGTTAAAGTGAATGTTGGCAACAAGAATGGAGGGAATGACCGCCAAGGCGGGAATTGCGGCAAAAGAAATAGGAATCAGAGAAACAATTCCAAGAAGAGGCCTTGATTTTAGTCTTTTGAAAATTACACGCCGCTAAATGACACCTTGAAGAATATCTATTTGGATACTTATAATGTTGTAAAATACAAGAAGCCCCCTCCTAGAGATTCAATCAAAAAAGAACGCGAAATCGGGAAAATTTTGCTTATTTCACGAGACTTACGGCCACTCTACGAATGAGCATCACCATCTGAGGGACGTTGTTGAAAAATTGCTTCGTGTAGGGAAGCTGGATGAGTACAAGGTTTCCTCCAAGGATAGGGGACAAGGAGGATCGGCTCCAAATCAGAACCAGCTTGCTTCTAAACCTACTGCCCCGCAAAAGGGAAAAGGCATAGTCATTAACACAGTGGTCGGAGGACCACTTCCAGCTGAATTTAGCAATAGAATAATGGAACAATATGTTAATGCCGCCAAACACTCGGAAGTGGGAGTGTGCAACAACCGTGAAGAGGTTGCACCCATGAAACAACAAAAGACAGCAATGGATGATGTTATCTTCAGTGACCGGGAAAGTGTAGGAGTTGAAACACCACGTGCCTACCCATTGGTAATAACTACTACCATCGGGCTGCATTTGTATGGAAAGTCCTTATAGACTGTGGGAGTTCCATCAACATCATTTTTAAAAAGCATTCGATCGAAAGAAGTTAGAAACAAAGGGTTTGAAAACATATGGAGGTTGGATATGTTGCTTCAATGGACCATCAGCTTCTCTGATTGGTTTGGTGGATTTGTCCGTAGAGCTAGGGGAAGGAGAACGACAAAGAGTAAGAATCCTCAAGTTCATGGTTATGGACATTGATTCACTCTACAACGCCTTTTTAGGCCGACCAGCCCTTGCAGAGTTCAAGGCCTACCTTTCACCCTGGTGTCTGTTGCTAAAATTCCCAATCCAAGCTGGAGTGGGAATAGTTCGTGGCGACCAAGCCACCGGAAGAGCTTGTTATATGGAAGAATTTAAGATGTTGCGCAATGGAAAAGATATGGAATCCAAGGGTGCTTCCCTTTCTGACAAGGAAGTCTCGGCATAGCAAATAAAGAGAATATCATTGAAGGAGTCACCTGACGACCTTCCCGAAGACATCAATCCTAGAGAGGACGAAGTCCTAGGATGCAGGATGGCGACACCTAATGAAGCAACTTTGGACATTCCGATTGGTAACGAAGACCCGACAATGATCTTGAAATCGGATCTCACTTGGTTCCCCTCCGGATGAATGAATTAGCAGACTTTTTGAAAGTGAACTTGGACGTGTTCGCTTGGACCCACGATGATATGTGTGGAATTTATCCTTTAATTATGAGCCATTCATTGAGCATAAACCCAAAGCATCCTCTTGTGAAAAAAGGCGTATGCTGGGCCTGGAGAGGTCGACCGCCTTGAAGGAAGAAGTGGGAAAGTTAAGAGATAAAAGATTCATCAAAGAATCGATGTATCCCGTTTGGATATCAAACCTTGTCTTGGTTAAGAAAGCCAATGGGAAATGGTGTACCTATATTGACTGTTCAGATCTAAACAAAGTCTACCCGAAGGATAGCTACCCACTCCCCAGGATCGACCAGTTGGTGGACTCGGTAGCAAGACATGAACTTCTTTCTTTTATGGATGCATATTCAGGTTACAATCAAATTCCCATGCACACGCCAGATCAGAAGCACATCAGTTTTATCACAAACTTGGGATTGTACTGCTATGTGGTAATTGCCTTCGGAATTAAGAATGCCGGAGTAATGTATCAGCGCTTGGTGAATCAGATGTTCAATAATCATATAGGGAAGACGATGGAAGTTTATGTGGATGATATGCTTGTGAAGTCCAAGTGATCTTATGACCACATGGTAGACTTAGCAGAAATGTTCGGTGTTCTACGACGAGATGGGATAAAGCTTAATCCGCTGAAGTGCTCATTTGGGGTAGCATCAGGAAAATTCCTCGACTTCGTAGTCAGCTCTCGTGGAATTGAAATTAATTCCGATCAGATTGCTGCGATCCGAAACATTAAACATCCACATAAGATTAAAGATGTCCAAAGCATAGCAAGGAAGGTCACGACATTAAGCAGGTTTATTTCTAAGGCCATAGATTCTTCGACTTGGTAAAATATGGGAAACACAATTTTGAGTGGACCCCAGATTATATAGAAGCCTTCCAAAACATGTTGGATATTTTAGAGAAACCTCCGATGTTTTCTAAGTCGTGGACCATGAAGAATTGTTCGTATATCTGGCAGTGTCCTTTCATTCCATTAGTTTAGACTGGTATATTATGTGAGCAAGAAGTTGGCGGCAGCGGAGCACATCTGTCCGAAAATAGAAAACCTTGCTTATAGCCTACTGATTACTTCTAGAAAACTCCGCTATTATTTCCAAGCTCATCCAATTATGGTATATACTGATCAGCAGCTTTGACAGGTCCTACAACGGCCTGAAGCATCTGGACGATTACTTAAGTGGAATATTGAGTTGAGCCAGTTCGACCTAAACTTCCAATCTAGAAAATCAATAAAGGGGCAGGCATTAGCCGACTTCATCGCCAAATTCACGATTCCCAAAGAGGATGTGTTAGATGAAGAAACTGGCCCCTCAGAACAGAAATTAGAACCTAGCCATTGGAAGCTATATAAAGATGGAGGAAGAAATGACCGATAGTCTGGCGTCGGAGTTGTATTACGAACTCCTAAAAAACGACCGATTTACTACGCTCTCCGACCGCAATTTTCCACTACTAACAATGATTCCGAGTACGAAGCCCTAATTGTCAGGCTGAAGCTCACTATGGAATTGAGAGTAGCTGCATTGGATATCTTTTGTGACTCTGAAATTGTTGTTTGTCAGGTTCAGAAGGAGTTTCAAGTGAAAGGACCTCTAATTTTTTCTTACTTGGAAAAGGTAAAGGAGTTTTTGGACGACATGGAACGTTATAGCATATCCCATTTTTCGAGAGCAGAGAATTAAAAGGCTGATAGTTTAGCCAAGCTAGTTAGCTCCAGTAACTCAGAAGAAGCAGAGATGGTCCCAATTGTAGTGCTAAAATCTCTGAGCATTGATCATATGGAAGTTGATCCAGTGCTGGAAATTGAATCGGAAAGAGAGTCGTGGATGACACCAATAGAAAACTTCCTGCACAATGAAACACTCCAGACAAAAAAGAGTGAGAGATGGGTCGTAGTACGTAAAGCCTCAAGATATGTTATACAGGACGAAGTCATTTACCGACAGGGATTTTCGTTACCCCTACTTTAGTGCCTAGCCCATGACAATGTTGAACGTGTATTGAGAGAAGTGCACGAAGGCGAATGTAGGGACCACAGCGGAGGCCATACGTTGGCAAAGAAAATATTACGGTATGGCTACTTCTGGTCTACCACAAATCGGGATGCAGTTGATTATTCACGACGCTGCGATAGGGCCAGAAATTTGCGAAGATTCCCAGAGCACCCCAAGTCGACTTAAGTCAATGGTGAGTCCATGGTCGTTCCCCGTATGGATAATAAACATCATTGGAAGCCTACCAATCGCCAAAGGAGGAGCAAAGTATGCAATCGTAGACTACTTTACCAAATGGGTAGAAGCCGAGCCATTAAATACGATCACAACAAAGCAGGTGATTAATTTTGTTGTCATAAACACAATCTGTTGATTATGGATTCCAAAAGGCAACATAACTGACAATGAAACATAGTTCAACAGTACCGAATTCAAAGATTTCTGCCAAAAATACAAAAATGAGAAGAGATACACTGGATTATCTCACCCGTAATCGAGTGGACAAGTTGAAGCAGTAAACAAAATTAGTAAATCCATTCTTAAAATCCGATTGAAGCAAGCAAAAGCCATGTGGCTCGAAAAATTTCCCTTGGCATTGTGGGCATATAGAATGACGTACAAATCAGCAACTGGTCACACTCCTTTCTCACTTTCCTTTGGATCAGGAGCAGTCCCGATGGAATTGGAAGTTCCCTCCCATAGAATGACCTAATGTGATCCAATGACGAATAATGCACTTCTCCTTGAGTCCTTGGATGGATTAAGGAAAAGAGAGATGAAATGAACTTACGTGCCTCGAGGCACTAACTTCAGGTTTCTCAATATTACAACATGATGGTTCGACCCCGAACCTTTGAACTTGGAGATTTGATTTTGAAACGAGTCTTCCCAACCCCCATTTTCCTGGGTCCGAAATGGGAAGTACTGCCATTCAGCAGAAACTTGATATGGGAGCTTTTAAGCTGACGATCGTGGATGGCAATAAAATCCTCAGAGCATGGAATTCCCAACACTTGCGGCACTATTTGGCTTAAGATTGTACTGGTTCTTTTGTTTTATAAACTATGTAAAATGGCATGATTTGCCTAGAGCGGTCTAGTTGTGATAAACAAAAGAATATAAAGTGGACTTAGGCTATAATTTGGCCGAACCACTATAAAAATATCATGTGTCATTTACTTTTCTTACATATATCTCTTTGTATCCTGCAATTATTCTGATTTTTCCTTAAAACATAGGACTTGAAGTAAAACCGAGAGTGAAAACGACACTCGAACCAGCGAGGTCCCATGCTTTGAAATAGGGTGTAGAAAGGAAACCAAAGCGAATGGAATGATCATTCGCGTGACTAATTCGCGTGATAAACTCTAACTCTCATGATCCAAGAGAGAGTATAAAGGATGGGAAGATGACATCCACTACTCTAACTCTCATGATCTGAGAGAGAGTATAAAGGACAAGAAGACAACGTCCATAGGACATGAGTGTGCACCACGATTAAAGATCTCTTTGACCACACTCTAACCTAGACATACAATAAGGGAGTATAAAGGAACTAAGAGCAAGTACCAATGAAAATGGATTCCTTCCCCGTAGAAGGATTGGGGGAAATCTAATGTCGATCCTAATCAATCTTGAATAAGCCTTGGCCAGGCACTTTATTCAAGATTGATTGGGGGAATACACATCACCCTCCCCCCATGTTGTTTATTACTTAGACTAATGTTGATTTTCTATTGATACGTAATTGTTTGTAGGGACGCTGGGCTGAAACCTTTGTCTGATTTGTGATGTGATTTATTATTCAATACTTATATTAGTAATGTTTTTATTACGAATGCCTTGATTGAAATAAATGACAAAATTGCAAATATTTGACATTGCAGGGAAACAAACTACTTTATTTACGAAAAGTGAAGGTTTACATAAAGAGACAAACCAAAAGTGCAAGGGCAGTACTTGCTACAATAACAGAACGCCAGTGGAAAACAAAATGAAAATATTGAAATACATTTCACTTAGGATTTGGGGAAGCATTGGGATTTTGGGAAGCTTTAAGCTTCTCTTTCTCCTCTCGCTCGGCATCATTGCGGATATGTTTCTTCCTTCCTTTGTCTGAGGGAGTTGCACTTGGATCAGCAGAGGATTTCTGAACTAAGCTTCCAATGAACGATCGAGTAGAAAGCTTGACAACCAATCCCAAATTGGGTGCAACTGCTTGGAGGGGATCAATGTTGAGGGGTTCTTCAGATTCTTCCTCCACCTTGGCTTTCAAAATCTCATCATTCTTTGCCTTAATTTTTGCTCAAGTCATGTTTTCGCTCTCTCCCGGATCCCCAATCACAACATTATCGTCATCTCCCTCACCTTCTCCATCGTCATCGATATCTTTTAAAGCATCTATCAAAACTCCATCCTTAGGAAGTTCAGCGCTGGAACGACACGATAGTTTTATCAGCGACCTATTTTTGTTTCTCCTCGCTCTTCTCAGCAGGATTTGTATCTGAAGAACGAGAAACAACAGTAATTAGCTCAGGAGAAAACTCAGGTTCTTTGATCGTTTGCACAACAATATAACAAAAAGCTGAAATGGCTTTAACGAATTAAGGCGAAAAGGTGAAGATATCTTCGGATGACTTTTCAGTAGGAGCAACAGAGGTGTTAGGAGAAGATTCAATGAGTGGAGATAGGAGAGCTGCCTTTGGGATCTCAGGACAGTGAGGATTGTACGCTTCAGTTTCAGTTTCCCCAGGGGTAGCAGATGAAGATCCGGAACCTAGTTCGATAGTTTCCTTCCCTTTGGCTTGGCGTCTTTTATCCTCCATAGCCGCCTGGATCATCCTCCTCTCCTCTTAAATATTTTTTCATGAGTTCTTCCTCGTCAATAGTATCTACCTTAAGCTGCCTTTTTTGCAATCAGTAATCTAGTCTTATACATCGACCATGGTCGTCGGATAGTCCTTGATCCAAGAAGTGACATGGTATTGGACCACTTAAGCAAAGAACTCTATCATATGCTCGATATATTCATCCTACTCTTTTTGGGCTTTGGCAAGTTGCACATTAGCATCGACGGCGGACTTAAGAGTGACATTTGCATTCCCTTCGGCTAAGACTGCCCTCTCTTCAACCTCTACCAATTTGGCCTCTAATGCAGCATTCTTGTAACAACCCGGAATTTTGGGCCAATTTAAAAATTTTATTTTAGTAATTTTAATGGATTTTAATATTTAAAATATTTTATTTTAAGTAATAATGACTAAAGATTTCAGAATAGGCAAACTTAATGCACATGGAAGAGTTACCAGTTATAATCACGATTTAACCCAGTCACTAGTAACAGTCCAAGCTTATGTGTATGTACAGTTGTAGATTGGAATAAATATTTATTATTTACGTTACATTATATTGTCTTTATTTATCCTCTCATTTCTTCATTAATTCTTAGGAAACCCTCTCAATATATAGTAAGAAATCAATACATTCTCACACATGTGCACTAATTTTAAATGCCTCATTATTCTAGCCACCTTTTTCTTTTATACATATCAACACGTTCGTTCATTTCTAAACTTGCATATTTTGTGTCTATTATGAATAAAAGCAAAACATGTTGTACATATGTTTGGTGCAAATTAATGCTCACATTTAATTTGAATTAATGAGTAAATTACTTGGTCACGTTTACAAAAAGAAAGCAAAATAATCTTTTCATTTTTTTAGTGGGAAGCATATAGACATATACCATTTATGGTATTATTTATAATGCATGCATGCGGTCCACGTCCAAAACCAATGCAAGCCACGTTTCTATATAATAATAATAAAAATGTTGCATGCACATTTATTGTCTCACTCACGTTATTTATTTATTTTTCTTTTCTTTTATTTTATTTTGCATGCATTAGCTAGAACGTTTCATACACTTTAAATGTGGCATTAATTTCCTTTCCCCTTTTACAATCTGACGTACCTTTTAATATATATATATATATATATCTACATATATATAGGAAGAATTCAAACTTTTGTAATATTGTCATCCATGACTTAATGTTTAGATCCACAATTAATGACCTTATCTCTCTTCCCTTTTATTCTCGTTCTTTTCTCTGTTTTATTCTTATTAATCCGATTAAATATGTTGCCTATATTGTTATATTTATTGTTATAAATTTTGAAATTTAAAAGTCACCACAACTTTCTATATGTCAGCATCAGGCATATAAACCATCATGGATAATTAATAAAATATGTAATTGGAGAATGCATACATAAATGGAATAATTAAAAATCTCGCATAAATATACATAAATAAAATTTCAATGTAGACAAGCATATTAATTGCACGATTGAATTTGGGATTTAGACACATGTCTAAACCGAAAGAGAATGTAATAAAAATATGGAAACGTATAAGTCGCACGTTGTAAAATAATTGCACGGGTTAATTGCCCACTAATTAACATGGTTTTCAAATTCTAGATATATATGCATATATATATATATATATGTATGATAGGTATATATGTGTGTGCGCGCGCGTGTGTGTATTAATTATGCATTGACGATATGTCTTTTTGACAAAATACAATTAATGTTCAAATTCTATATTTAAAGTTTTGTTTTATTAGACATTTAAAGGTTTCTATATTTTATATATATATATAGTAAGCACATTCTGGTAATTAATTAACATGATTTTGAATTTCCCTAACTATGTGCATATAAAGAGAAGTCTTTAGGTTCATATACCATTAATTACGCACGTTTAGAAATTAGTTAGGCATTGATTGACACATCAGCCAATCAATATATTTAAAAAAAAAATTCTAAAATTAAAGGGCATAAGTTACTCTGCCTCCCTTATGAATACACTTTCTATCCAACACCAAATCTCACAACTCCATTCCCTATTCTCCACCTCCATTATGTAAAACTTCTATAAAAAAAAGTTGGAGTTCTAAGATTTATGTTTGTACAAAACAAAAATTGGAGGATGGTTATATATAGAACTGGAGATTCTTATCAAGGCCTCGGGTGGCAGTACGATGGGAGGAGGTTCAAGTTGAAGTTGGATTTCTTGGTTTCCAGATAATAGCGTGAAGAAGGAAATCTGAATTTAACGATTTTTGAAGCGTTGCAATCGTAGAGACGAGTTCAACAATTCTAGACGGAAAGGAGTGATTCCGAGCTATTTGAATTTTGACTAAAATCGCGAACGACGGTGAGATATCTAATTTTTAATATTTAAAAATTTAATTATAATTGTTATGTGAATACCTGTATGTTATCTACGATGTGGTGATTGAGATTTATTATATGTCTATATGATTGTGATAATGTATGATATCATGTTATGGCCTGTTGTTTAGATCTGTACTCCTTGTTGTATTCCCAATAGAATCCTCATCGTTATTGTTTTTATTTTTATTTTTATTTCTTACATAAAAATAAAAAAATTAAATCTTTATTTTGTTTATTCTTGTTACAAAATAAAAGCAATTTTTACACTAATTTTGTTAACGAAAGAAACACCAATTTTTACCTTTATTTTGTAAACTAGATAAAGTGACAAATGTTACTCTTCTTTTTGTAAACATAATAAAATGACAATTTTTATTTTTATGTGGACAAAGAAAATAAAATACCAATTTATTTTATGTTTAATTTGTAAACATAATAAAGAGGATTATTTTATGTTTATTTTGTAAACAAAAAAAAAGGATTATTTTATGTTATCTTGTTTACATAAGAAAAAGACAAATTTTTGTTTACATAATAAAAAGACTATTTTAACATATAATTTTGTTTACAAATAAAACACAAACTTTTAACATTAATTTTGTGAATAGAATAAAAAGGACAAAGTTTTACATAAATTTGGTTAACAAAATAAAAGACAAGGTTTTTACATAAATTTTGTTCACCAAATTTTCACCCTTATTTTATGAACATGATAAGGTGTAAGTTTAATCTTTATATTATAAAATGTAAGTTTTAATCTTATTTTCCTTTACAAATAAAGATGAGGCTTTTATTGTGATTCATCAAAAGTACACAAATTTATATGTTGTGTTAACTTTATTGTGACGACACAAATTTATATGTTGTGTTAACTTTATTGTGACGACACAAATTTATATGTTGTGTTAACCTTATTGTGATGACATCAATTTATATGTTGCGTTAACATTATTGTGATGACGCAAATTACATCATCGTATTAATATTGTAGTAATAACACAAATTTACATTGTGCGTTGATTTAGTTGAGATGACACCAAACTTCACCGTCATGTTATGTAATGAATCAATATTTACCAAATAAGCATATCATTCATATGGAGTAGAATTAGTAAATAAGTATATAAGCATATCATTCATATGAATCAAAATTGACAATATAAATTATGGCATTTATGTCAATGCAAAATTGTCGTTTTGTCATTAGAATTCGTAAATAAGTAAAAATGCCATTTTTACTTGTTGAGATTTGATTAGAAACTTAGAGTTTGTTTTGACAAATAAAATTTACTTTTATTGTCATTGGAAACTTAAAATTTGACATACAAATAAAATTCACTTTTTATTTGTCATTAGGAAACTTGGAATTTGTATGCAAATAAGATTTGCTCTTTTTTTATATTATTAGAAACCATAGAAAAATGTGAATATGTCAAATACTCTTTTATGTGCCATTAAGATTCATAGGAAATTGTTTATATATATAGGTGCATTTATGTGTCATTAAAGATTCATAGAAAGTGATTACAAATAAATGGCTATTTAATTGTCATTTGAATAACGTAGAAAGTGATTACAAATAAATGACCATTTAATTGTCATTTGAATAACATAGAAACTTGTTTACAATAACATGACATCTTTTTTTTACATTTTGTTATTGTGAATAAAAAGGACAAATTTTTGTTAGAAAATGTAAATTAGAATAGAAAGGGCATTCTTGTTAGAAAATATACATTAGGATAAAAATAACCCTTTTTGTCGAATTAGAATTTACAAATGGAAGTTGTCAACAAAGACAAAGTTATTATTTTCATTCGTTGTTGAAATAGAACTGTATGCAATATAAAGAATATTTCAATGTAAAGTTATACTTTCGGAAATATGATATTTCAGAAGTTAAATATTATTAAAATATGAAATATTTTAAAATAACATTTTTAGAAAATAATTATAATTATAATTATAATTGTCCTTGGACACGAGGTTAGGTCACGTTTATGGCGGAAGTCTGCCCGGAACCAACCGGCATATCCAGCAACCATAAATGTTGGGCTTAATGTGAGAGGTCCAGGTACACGAATACAAATTGGGTTTTGACTCGAGGTTAAGCCCAACTGTGGAATAAGTCTGCCTGGAAACAACCGGCATATCCAGCATCCACAAGTTGTAGGCCTAATGTGAGAAGTCTGGCCCATTATAAAACATAAATGGATAATATAACGAATTGGATTATTTAATCCATTGTGAATAAAAAACATCATTTTAACCTGAATAAGTTTATTAACTTATATTATCCATTTTATAATGAATATTAAAAGAGTTAATTTCAAAACTAATATTTTGAAAATAATGTTTTAATATGAGAAATGATATTTTGATCAGAATAAATGGTTTATTTATTTTAAAATAAATAAAAGGAATTACGTAAATAAATAAGAACAAGAAATTAAAACCCTTTATTTACAAATAGTGTAAATAAGGAAGAAAAAGAAGATGAAACCATTTATTTATATTTAGGTAAATAAATAACAAAAGGATAAGAATATATTTATTTACATTTAGGATACGAAAAGAAAAGTAAAAACATTTATTTAGGTGAATAAATAAGAAAAGGAAAATGAAAACATTTATGTATATCTAGGTAAATAAATAAATGATAGGAAATAATAATTTATTTACATTTAGGTAAATAAAACCAGAAGATAGAGAAGTACAATTTATTTACATTTAGAATAAATAAAGCAAATGGTAGAAAAGAATAATTTATTTACATTTAGTGTAAATAAAACAGAGATAATAAAGGTGATATTTTTATCGTCATTTTATATGCGATAAAAAGAATAATTTTTTATAATTAAAATCGCCAAATGATTTATATTTATATATATTTATAAATATAAATTATAAACTTAATGACACACGCGCGACAGTTCGCGTATCGACAATCGTAACTTTAAATAGTTATACCGAAAGATCCGACCATCGGATTTTCCCAAAACTGAAACCGTTAGGACCGCTTTGGGAAGATCTTTCCAACGATATAAACCTCATCAAAATCCAACGTTTAATTTTCGAGATAAGTGTAAATTAAATTTGGTTGAAAACAGCGCCAGGGTCGCCCATTGACCCGAAGCGTCGTTATATTAATTTAAGCTATTTTATTTTAAATAAAAATAGAAATAGGTCGATATTAAATACCAATAACGATATGAACTGATTTCAAGTTATATATATATGCGAGAATCATTTGGAAAGTCCGAGTTCAATCTCATTTCAAATGATTATACGACGTTCTAAGTCGAAGATTTAAAGACGGTGATTGAAGACCGGCAATCTTCACATCGAATGGATTTGTTGCTACTGAGACCCATGAGAGGAGTAGCTACCTTAAAAGGGCTTCAGTGGTGGCTGTTCGGATGAAGTGTTGATTTGTATGGATTTGACTTTCGCTCAGACCCAGGGCATAAGTTTATAAATGGAATGTATGTCTAACGTTGTAGTCCTTTATACTACATTCGTTGATCTCTCTTAATATATATCTGTTTGGTGGTTAACACCCTTCTCTGAGACGTACGAGCTTAGAGGTTATATATTGGTAGAAATTAATGGTATAGTATGGACTGGCAATGTGGCATACTAAGATGCATTGATCAAGACTTTTGTTGAAAAGAAGGCCTTGTGGTTGATGATCAAAGCATAGTCTATTTAGGCATAGCTTTGTGTAACGTGACTTCGCGAGCCTCACAGCCCGGTAGAGTCCAAAACGGGAGAAGGGAACGCAGGGAGTGCACACGTTTCTCTCTAGCTAGAGTGGTGCCAGGGACCTACCAGCGCTGGCATTTATTCATTGTGGTTGTTGGATTTTTCGAGGCCTCGGTTTATGCGGTCGCCACTGGCCGTATTATAGGTCCAAAAGGACCGGGAAGCATGTGTTCAGGAATTGCCAATCCATTAAGCGTTAACGTATGGACCGGCCCTGCAAGATCCAAGGGTTGGACAGAGTACCAATCCTGGGGCATTTGCTAGAGTGTCTCGAATCGGTAAGGATCTCCTCCCTAGCCTTGACTCAGATGGAAACCCAAATTTCCAATACGACATCACGCGGTTTTGATTGTATACCTATATATGGCGACATAGTGGGATGGGGCACTCATGCCGTCTAGGATTGATACATTTACTTTGATGGATTTCAAATTGGTTGCACACTATTATTATATAATACCGTGTCTATCGTATCAAGCATCTTTTGATCATTATAAGGTAAAACCCTATCCTCCGTTTTGCGTTGCATTGTGTGATGGGACCTGGGTCTTATAATGGTTTCATTTTTCTAAAAAGCATTGCGTTGTTTAACGATTTACCTTATTTTATGCACTGGCAATCCAATGGAGTAAACCCGTTCCGCGTTAGCGGCGTGGTCCTGTGATTCGCCTTATTATTAGATAAGTCTAGTAAAGATTTCTCATACCAGTCCCATGACTGACCTGTAGTTTGTTTCACTGGCAAACTCGGGTGCCCATATTTTTCACACGGGCAGTCGAGTAGCTTTTGCAGATTTATTTACAGGATCCTGGTTTACAGCTGAAGCGGTATTCGGGAAGCTCTGTACCCATTTATTTCTTTTCAGTTGTACATTTGTGTTATTTTTCCGGTGCTGTTTAAATGTAATTTAAACTCTGATATTGTATTTCAAATGTATATTATTTATACTCTGGAATATTCTTGTACTCTGATGTATTGTTGTAATCAGCAATAAAAATGTTCTTCAGTTTGTGTTCTGATGTGAGTTGTTCTCAAAGCAGTCCATGCTTTCCTTTACGGGGAAGTTTGGGGCGTCACAGGTGGTATCAGAGCTTTGGTTTACAGAGATAGAGAACAAGACACATTAGAACCGAACGAAAGAATTCATCAGAGATTGGATTAGTAATATCCAATAAGAATAACTTGTTAGAGATAGGATCAGTAGTATCCTAGGACGAGTGTAAAGAGTATTATTTTCTTCAAAACAAAAGTTAAAACAAATTTAGTTTTAAAATTTTGTCTTAAAATACGTATTTGAGTATATTATATTTTAATGTGGACAATCGAGTATATAAAGATTTCGAATATACGAGTAATTAACGGATATTCGAAGTTTTAATATACTGGGTAGATATAGAATCACACTCTAGTCGCCTGGAGATAATTCTGGTGATATGTCGACCATCACCAGTATTTATGTTCGAGTCTCGAAAGTGGGATTTCTATATATTTCCATTGACTGGTATGAGAAACAAAACTTAGTAAGGACACATTGCTATGATTTGCACAAAAATATGATTTTTGACTGTATATAAAAGTTATATACATTTGAAAAGTTAATCACCTAATTGATTGATGGTTGTGATGTTTGATTATTAGTTTAACCAATAAAATTATTGGAATGATAATTAATAAAATTATTGAAAACAATTAATAAAAATTTAATTGAGTTAGTTAATTAAACAACTTTTAGCTACGTTCCTTTTCGAGGACGAAAAGATTTTAAATGGGGGAGACTGTAACAACCCGGAATTTTGGGCCAATTTAAAATATTTTATTTAAGTAATAATGACTAAAGATTTCAGAATAGGCAAACTTAATGCACATGGAAGAGTTACCAGTTATAATCACGATTTAACCCAGTCACTAGTAACAGTCCAAGCTTACGTGTATGTACAGTTGTAGATTGGAATAAATATTTATTATTTACGTTACATTATATTGTCTTTATTTATCCTCTCATTTCTTCATTAATTCTTAGGAAACCCTCTCAATATATAGTAAGAAATCAATACATTCTCACGCATGTGCACTAATTTTAAATGCCTCATTATTCTAGCCACCTTTTTCTTTTATACATATCAACACGTTCGTTCATTTCTAAACTTGCATATTTTGTGTCTATTATGAATAAAAGCAAAACATGTTGTACATATGTTTGGTGCAAATTAATGCTCACATTTAATTTGAATTAATGAGTAAATTACTTGGTCACGTTTACAAAAAGAAAGCAAAATAATCTTTTCATTTTTTTAGTGGGAAGCATATAGACATATACCATTTATGGTATTATTTATAATGCATGCATGCGGTCCATGTCCAAAACCAATGCAAGCCACGTTTCTATATAATAATAATAAAAATAGTGCATGCACATTTATTGTCTCACTCACGTTATTTATTTATTTATTTTTGTTTTCTTTTATTTTATTTTGCATGCATTAGCTAGAACGTTTCATACACTTTAAATGTGGCATTAATTTCCTTTCCCCTTTTACAATCTGACGTACCTTTTAATATATATATATATATATCTACATATATATAGGAAGAATTCAAACTTTTGTAATATTGTCATTCATGACTTAATGTTTAGATCCACAATTAATGACCTTATCTCTCTTCCCTTTTATTCTCGTTCTTTTCTCTGTTTTATTCTTATTAATCCGATTAAATATGTTGCCTATATTGTTATATTTATTGTTATAAATTTTGAAATTTAAAAGTCACCACAACTTTCTATATGTCAGCATCAGGCATATAAACCATCATGGATAATTAATAAAATATGTAATTGGAGAATGCATACATAAATGGAATAATTAAAAATCTCGCATAAATATACATAAATAAAATTTCAATGTAGACAAGCATATTAATTGCACGATTGAATTTGGGATTTAGACACATATCTAAACCGAAAGAGAATGTAATAAAAATATGGAAACGTATAAGTCGCACGTTGTGAAATAATTGCACGGGTTAATTGCCCACTAATTAACATGGTTTTCAAATTCTAGATATATATGCATATATATATATATATATATATATGTATGATAGGTATATATGTGTGTGTGCGCGCGTGTGTGTATTAATTATGCATTGACGATATGTCTTTTTGACAAAATACAATTAATGTTCAAATTCTATATTTAAAGTTTTGATTTATTAGACATTTAAAGGTTTCTATATTTTATATATATATATATATAGTAAGCACATTCTGGTAATTAATTAACATGATTTTGAATTTCCCTAACTATGTGCATATAAAGAGAAGTCTTTAGGTTCATATACCATTAATTACGCACATTTAGAAATTAGTTAGGCATTGATTGACACATCAGCCAATCAATATATTTAAAAAAAAAAAATTCTAAAATTAAAGGGCATAAGTTACTCTGCCTCCCTTATGAATACACTTTCTATCCAACACCAAATCTCACAACTCCATTCCCTATTCTCCGCCTCCATTATGTAAAACTTCTATAAAAAAAAAGTTGGAGTTCTAAGATTTATGTTTGTACAAAACAAAAATTGGAGGATGGTTATATATAGAACTGGAGATTCTTATCAAGGCCTCGGGTGGCAGTACGATGGGAGGAGGTTCAAGTTGAAGTTGGATTTCTCGGTTTCCAGATAATAGCGTGAAGAAGGAAATCTGAATTTAACGATTTTTGAAGCGTTGCAATCGTAGAGACGAGTTCAACAATTCTAGACGGAAATGAGTGATTCCGAGCTATTTGAATTTTGACTAAAATCGCGAACGATGGTGAGATATCTAATTTTTAATATTTAAAAATTTAATTATAATTGTTATGTGAATACCTGTATGTAATCTGCGATGTGGTGATTGAGATTTATTATATGTCTATATGATTGTGATAATGTATGATATCATGTTATGGCCTGTTGTTTAGATCTGTACTCCTTGTTGTATTCCCAATAGAATCCTCATCGTTATTGTTTTTATTTTTATTTTTATTTCTTACATAAAAATAAAAAAATTAAATCTTTATTTTGTTTATTCTTGTTACAAAATAATAGCAATTTTTACTCTAATTTTGTTAACGAAAGAAACACCAATTTTTACCTTTATTTTGTAAACTAGATAAAGTGACAAATGTTACTCTTCTTTTTGTAAACATAATAAAATGACAATTTTTATTTTTATGTGGACAAAGAAAATAAAATACCAATTTATTTTATGTTTAATTTGTAAACATAATAAAGAGGATTATTTTATGTTTATTTTGTAAACAAAAAAAAAAGGATTATTTTATGTTATCTTGTTTACATAAGAAAAAGACAAATTTTTGTTTACATAATAAAAGGACTATTTTAACATATAATTTTGTTTACAAATAAAACACAAACTTTTAACATTAATTTTGTGAATAGAATAAAAAGGACAAAGTTTTACATAAATTTGGTTAACAAAATAAAAGACAAGGTTTTTACATTAATTTTGTTCACCAAATTTTTACCCTTATTTTATGAACATGAAAGGTGTAAGTTTAATCTTTATATTATAAAATGTAAGTTTTAATCTTATTTTCCTTTACAAATAAAGATGAGGCTTTTATTGTGATTCATCAAAAGTACACAAATTTATATGTTGTGTTAACTTTATTGTGACGACACAAATTTATATGTTGTGTTAACTTTATTGTGACGACACAAATTTATATGTTGTGTTAACCTTATTGTGATGACCCCAATTTATATGTTGCATTAACATTATTGTGATGACGCAAATTACATCATCGTATTAATATTGTAGTAATAACACAAATTTACATTGTGCGTTGATTTAGTTGAGATGACGCCAAACTTCACGGTCACGTTATGTAATGAATCAAAATTTACCAAATAAGCATATCATTCATATGGAGTAGAATTAGTAAATAAGTATATAAGCATATCATTCATATGAATCAAAATTGACAATATAAATTATGGCATTTATGTCAATGCAAAATTGTCGTTTTGTCATTAGAATTCGTAAATAAGTAAAAATGCCATTTTTACTTGTTAAGATTTGATTAGAAACTTAGAGTTTGTTTTGACAAATAAAATTTACTTTTATTGTCATTGGAAACTTAAAATTTGACATACAAATAAAATTCACTTTTTATTTGTCATTAGGAAACTTGGAATTTGTTTGCAAATAAGATTTGCTCTTTTTTTATATTATTAGAAACCATAGAAAAATGTGAATATGTCAAATACTCTTTTATGTGCCATTAAGATTCATAGGAAATTGTTTATATATATAGGTGCATTTATGTGTCATTAAAGATTCATAGAAAGTGATTACAAATAAATGACTATTTAATTGTCATTTGAATAACATAGAAAGTGATTACAAATAAATGACCATTTAATTGTCATTTGAATAACATAGAAACTTGTTTACAATAACATGACATCTTTTTTTTACATTTTGTTATTGTGAATAAAAAGGACAAATTTTTGTTAGAAAATGTAAATTAGAATAGAAAGGGCATTCTTGTTAGAAAATATACATTAGGATAAAAATAACCCTTTTTGTCGAATTAGAATTTACAAATGGAAGTTGTCAACAAAGACAAAGTTATTATTTTCATTCATTGTTGAAATAGAATTGTATGCAATATAAAGAATATTTCAATGTAAAGTTATACTTTGGGAAATATGATATTTCAGAAGTTAAATATTATTAAAATATGAAATATTTTAAAATAACATTTTTAGGAAATAATTATAATTATAATTATAATTGTCCTTGGACACGAGGTTAGGTCACGTTTATGGCGGAAGTCTGCCCGGAACCAACCGGCATATCCAGCAACCATAAATGTTGGGCCTAATGTGAGAGGTCCAAGTACACGAATACAAATTGGGTTTTGACTCGAGGTTAAGCCCAACTGTGGAATAAGTCTGCCCGGAACCAACCGGCATATCCAGCATCCACAAGTTGTAGGCCTAATGTGAGAAGTCTGGCCCTTTATAAAACATAAATTGATAATATAACGAATTGGATTATTTAATCCATTGTGAATAAAAAACATCATTTTAACCTGAAGAAGTTTATTAACTTATATTATCCATTTTATAATGAATATTAAAAGAATTAATTTCAAAACTAATATTTTGAAAATAATGTTTTAATATGAGAAATGATATTTTGATCAGAATAAATGGTTTATTTATTTTAAAATAAATAAAAGGAATTACGTAAATAAATAAGAACAAGAAATTAAAACCCTTTATTTACAAATAGTGTAAATAAGGAAGAAAAAGAAGATGAAACCATTTATTTATATTTAGGTAAATAAATAACAAAAGGATAAGAATATATTTATTTACATTTAGGATAGGAAAAGAAAAGTAAAAACATTTATTTAGGTGAATAAATAAGAAAAGGAAAATGAAAACATTTATGTATATCTAGGTAAATAAATAAATGATAGGAAAGAATAATTTATTTACATTTAGGTAAATAAAACCAGAAGATAGAGAAGTAAAATTTATTTACATTTACAGTAAATAAAGCAAATGGTAGAAAAGAATAATTTATTTACATTTAGTGTAAATAAAACAGAGATAATAAAGGTGATATTTTTATCGTCATTTTATATGCGATAAAAAGAATAAATTTTTATAATTAAAATCGCCAAATGATTTATATTTACTTATATATATATATATAAATTATAAACTTAATGACACACGCACGAAGTTCGCGTATCGACAATCGTAACTTTAAATAGTTATACCGAAAGATCCGACCATCGGATTTTCCCAAAACTGGAACTGTTAGGACCGCTTTGGGAAGATCTTTCCAACGATATAAACCTCATCAAAATCCAACGGTTAATTTTCGAGATAAGTGTAAATTAAATTTGGTTGAAAACAGCGCCAGGGTCGCCCATTGACCCGAAGCGTCGTTATATTAATTTAAGCTATTTTATTTTAAATAAAAATAGAAATAGGTCGATATTAAATACCAATAACGATATGAACTGATTTCAAGTTATATATATATGCGAGAATCATTTGGAAAGTCCGAGTTCAATCTCATTTCAAATGATTATACGACGTTCTAAGTCGAAGATTTAAAGACGGTGATTGAAGACCGGCAATCTTCACATCGAATGGATGTGTTGCTACTGAGACCCATGAGAGGAGTAGCTACCTTAAAAGAGCTTCAGTGGTGGCTGTTCGGATGAAGTGTTGATTTGTACGGATTTGACTTTCGCTCAGACCCAGGGCATAAGTTTATAAATGGAATGTATGTCTGACGTTGTAGTCCTTTATACTACATTCGTTGATCTCTCTTAATATATATCTGTTTGGTGGTTAACACCCTTCTCTGAGACGTACGAGCTTAGAGGTTATATATTGGTAGAAATTAATGGTATAGTATGGACTGGCAATGTGGCATACTAAGATGCATTGATCAAGGCTTTTGTTGAAAAGAAGGCCTTGTGGTTGATGATCAAAGCATAGTCTATTTAGGCATAGCTTTGTGTAACGTGACTTCGCGAGCCTCACAACCTGGTAGAGTCTAATACGGGAGAAGGGAACGCAGGGAGTGCACACGTTTCTCTCTAGCTAGAGTGGTGCCAGGGACCTACCAGCGCTGGCATTTATTCATTGTGGTTGTTGGATTTTTCGAGGCCTCGGTTTATGCGGTCGCCGCTGGCCGTATTATAGGTCCAAAAGGACCGGGAAGCATGTGTTCAGGAATTGCCAATCCATTAAGCGTTAACGTATGGACCGGCCCTGCAGGATCCAAGGGTTGGACAGAGTACCAATCCTGGGGCATTTGCTAGAGTGTCTCGAATCGGTAAGGATCTCCTCCCTAGCCTTGACTCAGATGGAAACCCAAATTTCCAATACGACATCACGCGGTTTTGATTGTATACCTATATATGGCGACATAGTGGGATGGGGCACTCATGCCGTCTAGGATTGATACATTTACTTTGATGGATTTCAAATTGGTTGCACACTATTATTATATAATACCGTGTCTATCGTATCAAGCATCTTTTGATCATTATAAGGTAAAACCCTATCCTCCGTTTTGCGTTGCATTGTGTGATGGGACCTGGGTCTTATAATGGTTTCATTTTTCTAAAAAGCATTGCGTTGTTTAACGATTTACCTTATTTTATGCACTGGCAATCCAATGGAGTAAACCCGTTCCGCGTTAGCGGCGTGGTCCTGTGATTCGCCTTATTATTAGATAAGTCTAGTAAAGATTTCTCATACCAGTCCCATGACTGACCTGTAGTTTGTTTCACTGGCAAACTCGGGTGCCCATATTTTTCACACGGGCAGTCGAGTAGCTTTTGCCGATTTAGTTACAGGATCCTGGTTTACAACTGAAGCGGTATTCGGGAAGCTCTGTACCCGTTTATTTCTTTTCAGTTGTACATTTGTGTTATTTTTCCGCTGCTATTTAAATGTAATTTAAACTCTGATATTGTATTTCAAATGTATATTATTTATACTCTGGAATATTCTTGTACTCTGATGTATTGTTGTAATCAGCAATAAAAATGTTCTTCAGTTTGTGTTCTGATGTGAGTTGTTCTCAAAGCAGTCCATGCTTTCCTTTACGGGGAAGTTTGGGGCGTCACAATTCTTTCTCGCTAATTCTTCTCTCTCCTGTTCAAGGCGAGAACAAGATAAATGTATCAATCCTAGAACGAGTATCCTCCACACGAATGTCGTGCATAAAACAAATGAAACAACACAATGCTTTCTCGAAAAATGAAGCCATCATAAGAGTCCCATCACAAATGCAAACACAAACCAGAGGATAGAGTTTTACCTTATGATGGCCAAACATGCTTGATACGAGAAATAAAAATCATTTTATATTATTATTAGTGTCTATGTAATTAAAACAATTTCAAAATAAATGTATCAATCCTAAACGGCATAATACCCCATCTTATTATGTCGCCATATAGGTTTACAGCTAAAACCTTAAAGTCTCGTATTGGAAATTGGATTCCATCATGAAACAAGACAAGGGATATCTCTTTTCGATTCGAGACAATCTATCCCATGTCCTAGGACTCACCCGCAAGTGTACCTAGAGCGGCAGGGTCGGTCCACTCCTACGTTTGTGGATTAGTAATTCCTGAACAATATGTTTCCCGGTGCTATGGGACCTAAAATCTAGTCAGTATGTCGACCACTGTGGCCTTATGTAGCCATATCTGAGATACCTTGCTTTCCAACATCCACATAAGTAAATTGCCTGGGCTCCATACCATGGCATCACTCTTAGCTAGAAAGAAACACATGTCCTCCCTACGGTCCTTCATCTCGTTTTTGGTTCATACCGGGGTGTAAAGCTAACGAATTAATGCTATACATAAAGCTATGCTATAACAAAGCCATGCTTTGATCATCATCCACAAAGCTCTACTTTTCAGCAAAAGCTTTGATCATTGCATCTCAGCATGGCACACCGACAATCCATGTCATTCGACTGATGTCTACCAATATATAACCTCTAAGCTCATATGTCTCAGGGAAGTGTGTTAAGCAAGAGAATAAGTTCTACGCCATTGAACAGATATATATTTAATAGCAATCAATCAATATGTAATGAAATTCAACGTCAGACACACAATCCATTTACAAGTTCATTCTGGGTTTGAACAAAACCGGAAACATCTCATTCTCATCCCATATGTCTAGTACAAGAGAGAGGTCCTCGCATATTCGGACAATCAACAAGTACGTTTGGACAACTACCACTATAACCCCTTCATGGGAGCTACCCAAATCCAAGGCATCAGTAGTGATCCATTCGAAGTGAAGATTGCCGGTCTTGCACCGTCTTCATTATCTTTGACTTTTAGTCATCATTTAGTTATTTGAAATGTAACTCGGCCTTTTCAAATTATTCTCGCATCCATAATTCAAATCAAATTCTTTTCTTTGGTTGAGTTATCGGCCTTCACAAATCATTTCATTACCTTATATTAAAAGGCTTGATCAAGAACTTCAATTCAATCGTCGAATTTAATTCTCGAGTCATAACATCTCCAAAATTCTTTTATAAGCTTCCATGCCAAATCGTACTTAGCCATTTTTATTTTATAAACCAAGTAAAATTGGTTCACACACATTTTAAATTGCTTATAATAATTTAAAATGATTTTCCGTTATTTTTGTATATATAAATATAGCTCAATTTAATCGAACGACATTTTAGGTCCTTCGACCACGCTGGTGTTGTTTTCATTTAGTTTTGAATTAAAAATTTCTAAAAATTCAACCTTTCGATCTTAATATATTTATTATGATTGGAAAGATATTTTTGAAATGAATCCAACGGTTCTAATTTCAGGAAAATCTGATGATCGGATCTCCCAGTATACTCGTTTAAAATTACGAGTCGAAAACGTGAATTATCACTACACGATTCGTTTAATTTAATTTTTATTTAACATATATAAATATGATTCGTCAAGTGGATTTCAAACTAGTTAATTGACTAAATATTTAGATAACGCCTTAAATTTTCAAAAAAAAATGGCCATAACCTCTTTTGTACGGAGTGCTCGGAAAAATCACAAATGGCCTTAAAAGGCTCCAGTAAATCTTTATATATATATATATATATATCAATCAAATGCCCATTGCGAGGAGTGTAAAAATTTATCATCCCAATACCTGTGAGTGGGATTTAAAGCCATGAGAACAACCATTGTAACTAACATATATACACACACACACACAAGAGTGACATGTATGTTTTTGTCATCTGTAGACCTGTATGGGATTTATTATTATATCCTGCTAATTTCATTATAGGTTTATTTAGTCCATATCATGTCCTCTGTCCAGTCCATATCTGATAACCATTATGTCGTATACCTAATCTCTAGTCATTCAGTTCTCATCGTATAAATATCAAATAAATGAATGCTATAGGGTTCACAACATATAAGCATCAAGCAGCTACATGCTTATATGGGTATGTTATGCTATGCTGTGCGGTGTGGTTCATACCTGTTTACTATCTAATGGGGTATGTTCAATTCATCCAAGAAACCATCACACGCATCCAATTCACACATAATCAACAATAAATAAATAACCCATCGAATTCCACTTAAGGCGCCACAAAGTGTCCATCCACGTCATTTGAAATACGAGTGTCGCACATTTAAACAACGCTTCCAATATCAGTTAAACTTGGTGAATAGTTCATGTGTTGAACTCAAGGAATACAGTATAAAACTGATAAAAATGACATTTTTTTCTAACTAAACAGTGCTTAACATGGAAATAAACTTAGATGATCTGTAGTAAACTTGATTAAATATCTTTAATCAACAACTATCAGTCAAGTATACTACGCGAATTTTATCTTCACGCAAGCGCCAATAATCACTTGTACATTGATCAAAAATCAAATTTTTATATCACCAATTGTTAATTAACGTAATAATAAATTATCATTATTCCATATACATCATATAACTTTGTAGTTAATTTTATTATTAACTATCCTCAGTTAACCCATTTAAGTTACAATTTCATGTTATCAATACAGTTCCATTTATACATTTCCCATATCCAGACTACATCGCATATCCTAGTTAAAATGATATTTTTAACTAACTAAAAATTATTTCACTACATAATAATATATTTTTATTAACTAGCGCTAATTGGTTTAACTTATAATTAACATTCATGCGGTTAATTTACTAATCTACCCATTTTTAAAAGTGAGTTTAGATTTCTCACCGAGATTTCCACTCCACCAAACTTTTAAGCGGAGGAATGCAACACTTTATCAGCTTCCATGCGGCTTCATGGAGGTTCACGGAGCTTGATCCTTGCTCTAACACTTCCTAGTCCACAGATGTTAGTAGATCTGGGAGTATGGAGCTTAATAGAAGCAAAATCGGACACAAACGGAGGTGTTGAAGTCACGGAGTCTGCTGTTCGGAAAATTTACAGCTAATAAGGATGGCTTTTAGGGTGCTTAGGAGGTATAAGAGGAGCTAGAAGAGAATCCAGGAGGTGTAGAAAGTATCAGAGGAAGAAAAGGAGGATTTTTTGGTGAAATGGGGAGAAGGGGAGGGTCCACGGCCACGGCGGCGACAAGGGGGAGGGGGAGTGCTGACGGGTGATGGTTCAGGTGGAGGGAGCGGTGGTGGCGGTGGGTAGGAGGTCACAATTTTTGAGGATAAACGAGGAGGAAGAAAGTGAGGAAGAAAGGAAGAAAAGGAAATGTTTTATTTGTAAACTAACTCTTCTTTTGGATGTCCCCATCGCAACCTAATTTCCTTTGCTACGAAATTTTGGATCACGATTATACACGTAATTACGAATCCAATGAATCAAGTTTCGTCGAATTCCGAGTTCGTTTGACCCTCCATTATATTTTTTGATCATGTTTTAACCAGTTTTAAAAATGCGATTTTAGCTTATATTTTCTTTTTACACGCCCACACGTTAACTTCAAAAATTATGAAATTTGGTACTTGACCATTATTCGATGCTACAAATAAAAAAAAACGTTTCGTCAAATTCCGTGGTCATCTCGATAACGTTCCTTTGTAAAATGATTGTTAGTATCACAACAAATGGTTTTATCATGCACAGCATAGCCACATACTAACTCTGTTTGGCGTGAAATTTGAAATCTAGCCATGATTTATTATTCCGAATCTAATAAAAAAAATCTCATCGAATTCTGAGGTCACTACCAAAATTTCACTTTCTAAGGGCTATGTGACAATTTAAAAATCGAATTTTTAAATTCTGATGTATTTTCCTATAAAATTATATTAAAAATAATTTTTAAATTGGTTGTGAAATTTCGGGTTGATACCGGGTGCGACCTAATAGCCTTGCTACATCTATCGTCATTTTGGTTATTCGGTGTGTAAAGCCTAAGGTAATGTTTTTACCTTTCACTGAACATCAAGTTCGACTTAGAATGCTACATCGTCATTCCTGCGGCACACTAATTAATTTCCATAAAAATAAAACCTTCAAGCTGATAAGTCTCAAAGAAGGGTGCTAAAAATAAGAGTTGCCTCCTATAACCTCAAAAAAATGTATATTTATAAAAATGTATGTGACCTTAGAAATGCTATCTCAAACAACCGTTCATACAAGTTGTCCAAGAATACGTCAGACCTAAACCACTCTTCTACCACAATCTATTGGATTAGTAGCAAGTAGACTTCATGAAAATGAAGATCCGCAAAATGAAGGGACCACTATTACTAATATATATTTCAAGGGCTACCCAGAGACTATCAACAAAAAGTCTTTTCTTTCTGAAGGTCTCTGCATCCAACAATTAAATCTTCAATTTGTGTTCACTTTCGAATCACGAACTTGGTTAGAAGTGGTCAGATTATCCATATTAAAGATATACAGGATTGTTAAGCCTCTTTTTCTTAATCCTTTTATTTATTTGACATAATTTATCCTTTAGAATTCTTTAATTCTTTCTTTCTTATGGAAACCTTTTCCATATACCATGGTTAGTATAACGTAAGCCTCCACTTAAGATTTCTTATTCAAAACATTTCTTGATCGAGATTCAAATTTCAAAACATATCTTTAATGGATTGGAAATAATGTTACTTAAACATTGTTTTATTTATACTCAAACTAGTTAGTACTAGGTAAAGGGGTCTATAATGTTTTTTATTAATTGTTATTTATACCAATTTCTTTATTCAAATTGTATCCGTTGAATTGTATTGAAATCACATTTTAGTTTCTCTTGTATAGTATGAGTTCATACATAGAATTAAATAAAAAGTTTAACTAGAATTTCTCAATTATATTTTTATGATTGATTATATTAGTACTTTAAATCTCTCTCATTTTACTTTAAAGGGAATATATCTCATGTTAATCAATTTAATTGTTCCCTCTAACTGGTTAGTTCGGATAGCTAGACTGGAACCCAAATAAAAATGGTCCAAACTTAAGTCGAGAAACTATCTCTATGTCACCCACAGGGAAGTCAACTAAACTAAATGATTCTAATAACTTTTAGAACATTTGGTATTTCCTTTCAATTTGTTCCATTCCTTAGACAGATTTTCTATGATACTCGCAAATCAAACAATTATACTAGTTGTTTTGGCATAATCAATCTTTTGATCATTTATTTTTAAATACCTTAACAACATCCAGTATTACTTCAAGTGTTTGTTAAATCATTATGAATCTCTTCTTAAAACATTTGGGAAGAAATCTCAAGTTTAAAACCATTTGTTCATAAGCTATCAAAAACCGTTAATTAGTCGTCGGTAAATAGTGTTTTCTAATCATTATATATTAAACTGTAACTTAATTTATATATATATACACACATATCCATTTTTATAAGTCAATATCTTTCAAAATATCTTAAGATACTTATGGAATTTGTTTCACATTTTTCAAATAATAAAAATATCAAGTTTTAAGGTGTTGAAAAGCTTACTTTTCAAACTGACGAAACACGATGATTTTGACAACTTGTTTTGGTCATATAATAAGGTTTACTACGTGGAATCATGATTTTTCATTTCCACTTGAAAAACATGATTATAAGAGTTTGTAAAAATATTATTTCAATAGATTGCAATTTATATTTCATTTCACACATCCATTTGATTTCTCGGATCGCGAAATTGCGAACTGTATAATTCGTTGTTTTTGATTTATTTTCTCATATTGTAACGACTCAGATTTCGCCCGAACCTAATCGATCGCTAAATCGAACAAGACCGTTCAAAACCCGAATACGATAACTCTGGGAATACAACACATTAGAACAAATAACAGCAATCTTTTATAAACATTAAATATAATGTTACATCAGAGTACAGAATATCAGAGTACATCGAAATAATAATACAGCAGAAGGTTAATTTACAATAGATTTTAATAAACTGCAGCGAAACAATTAAATTAACACAGTGGAAGACTACCAATGCTCTGGACATAGCTCTAAGCTTCGATACAGAATCCTTCTCAATATATCTGCAAAATAAGCTACTCAACTGCCCGTGTGGAAAAGAGGGCACCCGAGTTCGCAAAGTGAAACAAACTATGGGTTATTCATGGGACTGGTATGAGAAATCTTTCATAACTTATCTAATAATAAGGCTAATCACAGTACCGCTCTGCTAACGCGGAACGTATTTACTCCATTGGATTGCCAGTACATAAAATAAAGTAAATCGTTAAACAACGCAATGCATTTTAGAAAAATGAAACCGTTATAAGACTCAAGTCCCATCACACAATGCAACGCAAACCAGTGGATAGATTTTTACCTTATAATGGTCAAAAATGATTGATACGATAAAAATGGATTTGATATTATTATTAATGTATATATGTTTCAAATACATTTCAATCATAATGTATCAATCATAGACGACATAGTACCCCATCCTACTATGTCGCCATACTAGTTCTACAATCAAAACCGCATGGTGTTGTACTGGAAGTTGGGTTTCCATCATGAGTCAAGGCTAGGAACGATCTCCTTACCGATTTGAGACACTCTAGCAATTTCTCAGGATACCCCGCAGTGAACCCTTGGATACTGCAGGGCCGGTCCACAAGTACGTTAGTGGATTGGCAATTCCTGAACACACGATGCCTAGTCCTAATAATTCGTGTATTTTATAATTAAAAATCAAGTGCTATGAAAACACATCATACGCCTCATTCCAATTCAGAATATTCGTTTAATAAAATATTCATATTATAAGGGGAAAGATTCCCATAAATTTTATCAAAGATAAATTCTTTTAGATTTATTCTTATATCTTTTTTTAAGATTTATTAAAACTCCAATTTGGTTTTAATATCAAAATCCTTACTTTATGATTATTCAACTATTAAGAAATTAGCCTTGTCTTAACTTGGTTGAAGAACCAATGTCATTTAAAACACAGTCCACGATAAACCCAAAATCATCTTCCATTAAATATGGAATTTCACAAAAGTCAAATCAATATATAATCGATATAAATTTCCATATCAGACCGCTAATATAAATGGAACAACGACAAAGCCTTTTAAATTCCGTATGTAGTAACAGTCTTCTTTTACAGAAGCCTATCTCGATTTTTATCCAATTGAATTTCCATTCAATTCCAATTTAATATATTAAATTGGAAAACTTGACTTTAGAAAATTTCTTTTTAAATCTTAATAAAAGATTTATAATTCTAAATCATATTATTACTGTCAATTGGGTTAAAGAACAAATGTCGTTTCAAAACACAGTTCACAATAAACCCAATTCACATATCATTTTATTCCAATTTCTAAATATAGTTGGAACTCTAATAATCTTAATTAAAAGATTTATTCTTTCAAATGGGGTTTAAGAACAGTGTTATTTAAGATCCTATCCACGAAAACCCAAAACCTAATTCTTTTATTTAATTCCAATTAAATTTTAGTTAATTAGAAGACTTCATTAAATCTTAATTTAAAATATTTATCCTAGTTAATAACTAGTTTATTTCGATAAAAATATATTTTTATCTTTTGTCCATCTAAAACGGACAAAGAAATTATCATTTTATTCTTCGTTGAATATTATTTT
The DNA here is from genome assembly GCA_030737875.1 of Allium sativum. NCBI lineage: Eukaryota > Viridiplantae > Streptophyta > Magnoliopsida > Asparagales > Amaryllidaceae > Allium > Allium sativum. The sequence goes on from CM060909.1 coordinate 725,891,253, forward strand.
ATTATATTCGTTATTTAAAAATATTCTTTATATAAAAAGATTCTTTATGTAAAATATTCCTTATATTACAATATTCTTTACTTTAAAATAATCTTTATATTACAATGTCCTTTAAAAATATTCTTTATTTAAAAGATATTTTGAATTGAAATGTGACTCAATCATTTACCATATAATTTTGGTTATATGGATTTCATACATCGTATAAACACGACAACAATGGTAAATAATCATAAAACAATCAATGCACATCCAGAGTGAAATTTATAACTGTGTGAGCATTAAAATGAATAAATAGCACTCATCGCAGCCTGTCAATCCATCGATCGACATACAACTAAATATTGGGACTAGTGTATGTCAAATATCATCCAAATACCCGTATAGGGTTTTCAGCCAACAACAGTTCATATAAATAAATAATTGGTTAATGAATTTAACCAATTTTAATTCTGATAACATGTTAATGGTAATGAACAAAACATGTTATTATATTTCTATTGTCGAATAAAAATGTATTTTTACTCGCATAATTTTCCTATATGTTTCTAATGCCTAATAATATGTAATTTATTTACATAGCATTGATGTTAATGACAAATGAAAATATAATTTTCATTTTCCTTTATTTGTATACAAATTTCTATTTTAAACTTTAACAAATAAAAAGAAATATTTTATTTGTATATATAGTTTCAAATAATAGCATATGAAATGACTCTTTATTCTGTACACAAGTTCTAAAGTAAAATTTGACAATACAAATGACACTTGGATTCATATACAAATTCCATTGTATAATTTAACAATAAAGTGTCACTTTAATTTTCATACAATTTTAATGTATGTAATGACAACCAAAATGATTCTTATATTTGAATATAAATTCTAATGTAAGTTTGCAAATAAAAATGATTTTTATATTTGCATATAAATTCTATTGTATGTTTGCAAATAAAAATGATTTTTATATTTGCATATAAATTCTAATGTAGGTTATGCAAATAAAGGTGATTCTTATATTTGCATATAGATTCTAAGGTATGTTATGCAAATAAAGGTGCTTCTTATATTTGCATACACCTTATATTTCAACAAAATGTATAAAAAGTGATATATCCATTATGTTGACAATTCTATTTTAACAAAATGATTTAAAGGTGGTAATTTCATTTTATTAACAATTCTATTTTAATAAAATGGATAAAAGTGGTAATTCTATTGTTAACAATTCTAATTTAACAGAATGAATATTTTTGTTGTACCACAAACCTATTTAAATAAAATGCTATTTGTGTTTAACTCTTTTATTTAACCAAAAATGTAATTTTTTGTTTTTGACCATCTTATTTTGTCAAAATGTATATTTTTGTTTCAACTAATATATTTTGACAAAAATGTTCTTTTCATGTCAGCTATTTGGTTTCAAGAAATATGATGTATTTGTTTCAACCAATCTTTTTGGCTACAATGTATATTTTGATAAAAATGTATAATTTGATTTTAACGACCTGGAAATCCGTACCTTTTAAATCGACAATAATCCACATATATTTAACTCAAAAATGTACGTATTTACAGATTGTTAAATGACGATCCACATCTTTAACCATTATAGTCAAAAATATAGATAATCAAGGGAATTAATTTAGAATTAGAAAGAAAGAAGAAAACAAGAACAGAATCTCGCAACGGAATGAACAAAATATAATAATCAAATAACAGTTCATGAAGCTGTTTAAAATAAACGTTTGATCATTTTACAACATTTATCAGGGTTATACATTATCATTAGAGTTATATAATTTATATACATAACTGATAATACAGAGTAATGTAGCAGAATAGTAGTGGAATACAATAGTAACAAAAATAATAGTATACTGTCTTCGTCTTCATCCTTCAGAAGATAACCTTTGAAACTGGGATGCCCAAGTCTGACTCGAGTGTAATAGCACGAAAATGAACAAGCTCGGATCAGGCAAAAATATTCTCATCTAAGTCAAATCGACATAATATGAACATACACACATATAACTCAAGAGATGTTATGGGAATTTCCATCTCCTAAGGATCCGTTTAACAGATACTATATAATATAATTTGATATTATAATAGTGTCTATTCACAAATACTTGTCAGAAAAATAGTGTAATCAGGGTTACATTGATTACCCTTACACAGTTTACAAGCACATGGTCTAGGCAGATCCTATAACACAACTAGTAGAACGTCGGTAGCCAGTGAGTCCCCTATAGACCTATGCTAATACTAAAATCGTAGTTGTCTCACATAAGGATAAATGTATGACAAGGCACATAAGGAAATACCCAAGGTAGTATGCTACCAGTTTGCCTGATCCAGACTAGTGGTTACCCCTAACGGCCCACCGTAGACATCCGCCCATATCGAATCAAAGGGAAATACATCCCATCGAGGGTGCGCACCAACAAAACAACAACATCTGAATAGTAATAGTATGGACCCGAGGCCTAGGAAAATCGAAGAGCACATGTCCACTAAGAGGTAGTCAAGCCTCATTTGGTCTAGCACGGCTCCTATTTTAGTCATTTCAAATCGATACAAGTGCCGGGGTCATCCATTATCATTCACTTTCTTCAAATCCAGTAACCATCGCTGTAACATCCCATAATTCTTGCCAATTTAATTTGGATTTTTATTATGTAATTTTTGGATTTTCTGAATAAAAAAGATTTTTATAAGGTTTGAATATAAAATTTTCACTTTGAATAAGTGTTTTGTTTATTTATATGATTTTGTATAAGAAACTTATTTTAAGAATTACATTTAATTTATAAGATTTTATGTTTAAGTAATGATATTTTTTGTTTTTGATAATATTATATGAATTTGGTAAAGGGTAAGTTATTTTTAAGATTTTACAAGAATGATTTTTTACTTTTGAATATCAATAGGTAAGATAATTTATAATGATGTTTATAAAACTTTATAAGGATTTTTAAGTATTTATTTAAACCATTTCAGTATAAATTTTTGGTAAGTCATATACGTGTATATATTTGATAAATAATATTGATAAATATTTATATATATATATATAATAAAATTTAAAATATTAGTTAGTTATAAATATCTTGTCAAAACCTTATGTAATAAAGAAGTCACATTTACAAGAGTGAAAATTTGTTACAAATATAAGTGTTATAATGTTGTGACTAAAATTCCAATTTATAAATAAATAAATTAGATCTTTTTGACAAGCATGCACTGGTCAATTTTAAATTTAAATATAGGTGTCCTCATGCATGTGAATATTGTGCCATGGATTAAGGAGATAAGTAAATTTTTAAAATATATATATATAATATGAGGAGAGCATTTCCTTCCCATTTACTTCAGCTATTTTTCCATTCCTGATGAAAAATTCTTTCTGTCGTACTCTTTCTACTTCCAGTTCAAGTTTACAGTAAGTGAGATTTATGTTTCAACTTCAATGAAAAATCAAAATATCCCAATCCAATCACTTCTAGCCAAATGATCAACATGAATGTTGTTCGTATCATTGTTTGTGATTTTTAGAAATTGACGAATTTGAAATTCACGGATTAATAGAGGAGATATCTCAGATTTACTGAGAATGTAGAAATGTGTTCAATGAACTTTGAAAAATAAAATCTCTCAATCCATGAAGAATCGTTCAGTGCCGTCAGCGCCGTTGCGATCAACAAGGAACGTAGTATTTTTCATATGAAAATGGGGCGATTCTGTGTCGATGATTGAAAAGCTTCGAAAGTAGGGTTGTGATTTGTCAAAGAATCGAATGATGATAGACGAATTGGAGCATGGCATGACGATGAGGAATGAGAGAGCTTCGAATCTGTGTATTTTTGTAGAGATTAGCGATAAAAAGTGTCGATGCTTTTGTGGGTTCACGTGTTGTTCCAGGCTCAGCGGAGGGTGCGGTTTTTGATGTGGGAAGCCGAGGTGGTGGAGATGGTGTGCAGATGGTAGAGGAGGAGAAAAGAAGATTGTTGGTGGTCTTGAATCAAAGTTTAGTGGAAAGGCTGGTGTGTGCATATGCACGGCGCGAGTGCATTTTTGGGTTTCCAGGAATTTGTCATGCAAGAAGAAAGGAGGAAGAAGAAGGAGAAGTGAGGAGCACGGGTTTGAGTTGAGGCATTTGAGCCGGGCCTCTTTAGTATGGGTATGGTTATTTACTTTTTGTTCAAATTTGTTTAAAAATTTTAAGAACCAATATCTCACTCGTTTTAAACCCGATTCGCTCGCCTTTAGAAGCGTTAGAATCATATCTGAAAATAGAATGTAGTGATATATAAATTTGATAATTTTTGTTAAGTATAAATTTATATAAAAAATAAAATGAATATTCTTATATATATATATAAGTATATATATAGAGCGAGCGTTGTTATTAATTAAATTTCGATATAAAATCAGCAGAAAAATTACCTGCTGTTGATGAGAGTATATTTTCTTTTCTTCCGCTGTATATATTGTAACTCTGATGTTCTTTGTAACTCTGATGTAACATTGTATTTTGCAATGAAAAGTTCGATTTTTTTTTGTTCAATATATGTATGTACTTATAACAATTCGTCTTTATAAACGGTTTGAGTCGGTTTAATTACCGGTAAGAACTGGGCAAAAAGGTGGGTCGTTACAAGTGGTATCAGAGCTTTGGTTATACAAAGCTATGAGGTACGTACATATTTGGACAAAAGAATAGAACTCATCAGAGTTATAATATCTCATTAGAGATAGGGTTAGAAATGCCCTAGAATGATATTTTGGAATATTATGACGAGAGCAAGTATTTTTGAAACCTATATAAGGTATTTTTTGAACAAGTAAATCATTTTGAAAATGATGATTATTTGAAATCTATTTTGAAATATAATTGGGAATAAGGATTTCAAGTGTTTTATTTGACGTCACGATTGGACTATCGAGTATGTAAGGGTTTTGAATATACGTCTGATCAACGTATATGTGAAGCCTAATATATACTAGATAGATATAGAGTCACACTCTAGTCGCCCGGGGATGATCTGATGATGATTGCAACATCATCAGTACTCATTTTCGAGTTTCGAAAGTGGGATGACTATATGACTCCCGCTAAGACGTCAAGAGATACTTGAATTATTTCGATAGGTTGGAACTATTAAGAGGGAATTTAATATGTTATAAATACAAATCAAACTATTTTAATAACCAGAAGGATTTTGAGGTAAATCCACTTAAAGATTAGGAAGCAAATGTGGGAATTAAGATAATACATTATGAAATTATATCAAAAAAATAGCACCCATACTTCAAGCTAAACAAGTCATAACAATTGTTTGAATATGATCCAATAAGTTGTAATCAGAAAAGATATTATATTTCTCAAAGAATGTTAATATGTTAATGTAAGCAATAGATTTGGATAAATCCTTAACATGAATTGTAAATTAGAATATCCAAGAATATTTTAGCCATCAGAACCCCTTAAGGAATCACTAGATGAGAATTTGTTTAAAGAGATGATTTTGACTTAAGTTAGAAATGAGTTTAAAAGGTAAATTCAAATCGTAACAAACATCGAAATAGGAAAAAATTGGATCTTTAAAATATTAAATTGGAAGAAGTGAGTTCTGAAAATGTTAAGATTTATATTTGAACAACCCCTAGCTTGAACACGTATATACATAATCAGAGTGCGCAGAGGAAGCGTGATGGTATTTTAAATAGAACTGTTTAAGAGATTTTCCGGCTAGTTGAGTAAGAATTTTTTTTAAGTGGATTTAGAAAAAGTGTTATTCGATTTGGTGAATATGACAACTAATATTAAATGAGTATAAAATTTAACTTATAAATTGGTTAATATGAGATTGGAAACGATCGGAAAGGGAATAAAATTTAAATTAAAATGAAATATAATTCCATCTCTTTCCTTGTCGCTGGGTTTTGCTCGACCCATTGTCATCTGTTGAATATCACCCCAAATTGTCGTGCTTGAAATTTTAACTGTCCAACTTTATTTCTGAATTCTTCCTTTTTCCTGCTCTAATAAAGCCTTGGACAAGTAAATTAATTTGGATTTAAAACCAGTATTTCGAAAATTGAACTTGAATACATATTGAGAGCAATAGAATTTCTAATACTGAATTTTAGCCAAGATGTTAAGATTAGGGAAAGGATTATTTGAGAATTTAGATTTAAATTTCTAATTTAAGCACTTAGGCTTATAATTGATAAGGAAGCCACAGGTTCTGTAAGAGTAAGTTAGAAAGATAGTTTCCAAACTTTAGAATTCTTGTAACACCCCGTAATTCTGTTAATATTAATATTAACAAATTAAAGAATAACTAATCTTAGACGTGAGAATTATGGGAAACGGGTTGCGCCATTGTGTTCGTCTCGGAATTCTGGTTGAAATAGAGTCCGAGTTTGCGTGATTTGGACTTCGTATGAAGGAGATATGGCCATCGGAAGTTTCAGAAAATTCAAAACAGATTTCAGAAAATTTAAAATTCAAAATTCGAAGTCAAACAGGCTAGGCGTGAAATTTCCCGCCCAGCACCCAGGTCGACTGGGGAGTCGACTGGGCAGTCGACACCCTAGGGACCAGGTCGACTGCGCAGTCGACCTGGGTGTCGACCTGGTCCAGTCGGCTAGGGTTTGACTGAGCCCAATCTTGAGCTACTGATGTGTCTTTAGGGCTGAGTTGGCAAATTAAACGGTTCAGGTTAGTTCTAGGTTGATTTGACGGCCTAAATAAATCCTAAATTCTATAAATACCTAGGTAGTCTCTCACTCTAAATCACATGAAAAATTGAATAGCCGCCGTCATGCCATCGCCATGGAACTCAGTGTAGCCGCCGCCAACTAAGAAGGATGAAAGCTAATCAAAACCCTAATTCTACTCAACTCTAAAGCAAATCAAGACTCTCTTTCTTCTCTAATTGTGAGTATGATGATCTTAACAAGATTATTAGCAAACTAATTAGATTAGGATGTGATATGGATCATAAGAAGATGATGTGAATTATCATATATGTTGTTGTAAACCTTATGCTATCATGTATGTTGTAAATCTTATGTTATGAGATGATGATATCCTATATGTTGTAAATTATGCTATGATGATATTGTATAGGTTGTAGTTTTCTATGCTAAGTTGTGATAAAGCATACATGTTATAAAGTCATGATGTTATTATCTATGCTAATTAGTTCATGTTAATCAAATCATAATGTTGATATTATTTGGGCTATGTTGATCTATATGACAAATCATGTATGCAAGTTTAGATTGATTAGTAAAGATTATGAACATATGCCATGACATCTATTTAGATCTAGAATTGTGCTATGACATGTGTGAGTTCGATGTGTTAGATGCTAGTTCATATCATCATTATGTTGCATAAACCACATATGCAAGTTTATACATGAATTTGGGTTATAATCATATTATGTAAGTTGTGACATTTAACCAAACAAGTTGACACCTTTAGATCCATGACATGTGTAGTTTTATGCAAGTTTCACCCCTATTATGATTAGATCTATTTTATTTGTCTATATGTTGTGATAATTTATCTTTGTGCTATGAGTTAGACTATTCGAGTCTAACGTATATTTTGCGTTGAATAAGCGAACGTATAATGTGGGGTATGGGTGATATTAAGGATTTAATATTAAGAAATTGGGGTGCAATTGATATGATTTTGCATACCGTAAGTGGATGGCCATAATTGAGTCAATTATGGACATCATTAAAATTGGAATTAATTAATGATTTGAATATGGATATATTTAAAACTGGGGTAAAAGATTAAAAGTGTTAATCAATGCTTAGGACATGAGGTTGGACTCGTTTGTGACGTAAAACTGCCCGGACCCGCCCGGCAAATCCAGTAGTCACAAATGTTAGCCCAATGTGAGAGGTCCTAGGCCCAAATTAAAGCATAACAGTTGTAAAGACACGAGGTTAGACTCTTTTATGGTGTAAGACTGCCCGGACCCGCCCGACGAATCCAGCTGCCATAAATGCCAGTCTAATGTGAGAGGTCTTTATGAGGTTATGGCCTGAATGAATTAAAAATACTTAACCAGATAAACATGTAAGGTGGGACATGGGGGTTAAGTAGGTGCCTTGGGTGGCATGAGGAATCTAGTGGGTGCCTTTAGTGGCATTTGAAATACGATTAGTAAGACTTAACCAAACACTCATGTAAATGAACATGACTAAGAGGGTTAAGTGGGATGTACTAGTGGGGACAAGCTTAGGTGGATAGCTTGTGGGGACCCATTTCAACATGTAACCCAAACGTATCTTTGTGGGCTCGACCCAAGTCAAGGACGGGACACACATACTGGGTTTGACTATAAGAGGCCAAACGGGGTAGCGGTGGCAACGCAAGTCCAACGGGTTTCATATGCGCGTGTGGACCCGGGCTGGTAGGTAAGACGTTGTTGCATCGTGTAGGCATAAGCCGTGCATTCTCAAGTTGTATCGGGTTGCCACTTTAGGGGTGTGATACACCCCACTGTGGGGCCAGCACGGGTATCTACGAGTAAGGAGCCGATCGAAAGTGGGTAGTGGGGTACACCTAGCGGAGACAGGGGCAGGCGGCACCTATGTAGTCATCTAGGGTTACACGAAGCTATTTATATAAAATTTCTAAGTGAAGCAAGTGGGATCAACCTTTAGGGTGACTGGTGTGGTGCAGTGTAGTAATTATTCGTTAGTAATTAGGTGTGCCTTTAACGTTATCTTTATCTGCTCTTCCATACCCAATAGTTCATATACATTTCCTTGTTTTCCAGCTTATGCCTCAGTCTAATTATTTTGATAATAGTATTGTTTGAATTATCATACTCGCCAGACTTTATGTCTGACCCCCTCCATTTCTATCTTTTTCCCCCTCCAGGTCCTCAGGGTGGGCCCAGCTCTAGTGGAGCTTGATTGGATTGCTTTATCTCTCTTTTGGAAAGCTTGGACCGTTGAAGTAAAGTCCAGCTTGTTATCTTCTTTAATGGCTATTTATGTAATGGGATTATGTATTTTGTTTTATCAAGATGGATATTGTACTTGACTCTGATTTATGGTTTTTATGATGTAACAAACATGTTTAACTTCCGCTGCAATGAAATAAAGTTTTAGATTTCCAAGTACTACTTATTATCTGTCTTGTTGTAATTTTTCTGTTCTATATTCACTTAAAACCTCCATGGAAGTTAATGCATTCCCTTTGTGAGTGACATTAATGGACGTGGGGTGTTACACGTGGTATCAGAGCTTAAGGTTATCAGAGCAGATAATTTTTTTAGAAAAACTATTTTTCTAAAGTATTTTTGGAAGATGTGTTTTCAAAAACATGTCTTAATGAGTTATTTCAAGAGGAAAGTTTTTATGAAAAACATAATCCCCAATAGCCATATATCTTTATCTTTCGAATTCTCCATTTTGAATCTTTCCTTTTTCGTTTCAGCATGGCTGAAGATCTTAACCTTCCGGATGGTGTAACAATACCACGATGGTATAGGAGGTTATTAGAGGCTAGGGCCGCTGCAGGTCCAGCCAATGTTCCTCCACCACCAGTTGCAACCGCTCCTCCTCCTCCTCGCGCTGATACTTTTGCAAAGACATGCAAGGAATTTAAGGCTATGGGTGGAAAACCTTTTCAAGGGTCAGAAAAGTTTGTGGAAGCTAGAGATTGGCTTAAGGAGGTGGAAGAATTGCTAGAAATCTTTGAAGTAGAAGAAGGGAGGAAAGTCAAATTAGCAGCTTGGTTAATGAAGGGAGAGGCCTCGTTTTGGTGGGAGGTCACTAATGGGGAGCGTCCTGTTGACTCTTGGGAGGATTTCAGACGTAGGTTTGAGGCAAAGTTTCTCTCAAGGGCAGAAGAGAATCTATATATGGAAAGGTTCTTGACATTAAAGCAAGGAAGCTCATCAGTGAAAGAATATGTCAACAAATTTAATCAGTTAGCAAGGTTTGGCTTGGACTTAGTGAACACACCGGAGAAGAAGGCTCTGAGGTTCGTAATGGCTTGAATGAGCCGTTGCAAGGGTTGGCTAGGACCCACATCCCTATGGGGGCCACCTTTGAGAAGCTAGTAGACATGGCACTCATGCACGAGGAGAAAGGCGCTAATGCTAATAAGGCACCCGAGAAGAAAGGGGATCAAAAGAAATCACAACAGCAAAACAAGAAGGGTGGTAAAGACAATAATGGCAAAGGAAAGAAAAGATGCTTTAACTGTGGGACACCAGGCCATCTCAGCAAGGATTGCAGAAAGAAAAAGAAGACTGGCTGTTTTCACTGTGGTGAAGCGGGACATCTAGTGAAGGACTGCCTAAAGAAGCGGCAAAGTGCAGGTTCTACCTCGGGAGGATAGGTGCAGGCTCTTATGGCACCAGGGCAGGCTAGGGGACAAGTTCCGGCTCTCGCGGTCCCACCGCTGCAAGAACGAGGTAGAACCGTTTCTGTTGAAAGCTTAGTTTTTCAGTTTGATCAACCTGTCCGTACCATATTCGATTTGGTCGCATCACATTCGTTTATCTCTACATCATTAGTTGAATCACTGCACTTAAACACCAGTTTAGTAGAGGATCCCTTAGTTGTTTCGAATCCAATTGGGGGCTCAGCTTATTTGTCCATGATGTGTTTGGATTTGAAAATTTCTATACTTAGCGTTAAGTTTAGATGTGATGCTTATGTTTTGGGCTTCACGGGCTATGGGCTAATTTTAGGAATGGATTGGTTATCCAGAAATGGGGCCGTTCTTGATTGTGAAAGGAGAGTAGTTAGGCTCGTGACTCGCCTTGGCAACACTCTCGAAATATTTTGTAATCCCATAAATTCCGTTATGCTAAGTTATCTAGAATCGCTTGACGCGTCAGTGGAAAATCTACGATCTGTTAAAGTAGTCCAAGAATACTCGGATGTGTTTGAGGAGGTGAAGGGCTTGCCTTCGAAGCGGGAGATAGATTTTCGAATATATCTTATTGTAACGACCCGTATTCTACGCATCATAGGATCGTAGGATATTTATTTCTTTCACATACGAAGTCGTATGGTCATGTAACTTTGGGGGACGACTATTAGGGTCATTTCCCATGTTCATGATTTTTCCCGATTTTTAAATGACCATTTTACCCCTAGTTATCACTGTTTTGGCCATAACTTTTGACTGGAAATGAATTTTGACCTGAAACCACTTCCATTGGCTCCGGATGATGGTTTCTCTTTCCGTAGAGTGGTCACATTAGTCAAACGGACTCACCGTTTGGGAGATATGGCTGAAACAAGTTTCAGATGGTGAAAAACAGCTTAATTGGGCTTAACCGGGTGATTAGCAGCTAGGCCCAGAGGGGAATTTCGGGTTTAGGAGTATATAGGGGCTGATTAGGGTTAGGAAACATTTCTTTAGACATTTTCCAGCCGCCACTTTCATTCCTCTTAACCTAGTCATGGCCTCCACTCTCTAAATCTCCCTAAAACACCCAAAAATCACCTTCTAATTGAAGATTAGGCTTAGCGAACATTAAATTAAGAAGAAAAAGCACCAGACCAAGGTTGGAGCTGCTGTATAAGATTGGGAACAGCGCCAAATCAGAGGATATTTCAGTTTTGGGGTTCTAGTGGTGGCAAAGGTGAGTGATAGCATCGTTTTGACACTAATTACAGTTAACTAAGGGTAATTAGTGAAGATTAGCGAATTTATACACTAATAAATTCTGGAAAAATGTTTAGAAATTCTTAAATAATATTTCATGCCTCTGTTAGAAAATTTAGACGATTTGATTAAGTTTTACTAAGTATGTGCTTAAACATGATTAAGAAGGATTATAGGAAAATGTGAGGTTTTAGCCACTTTTGATCTATTTTGATTCATTTGGATTGTTGTTTGGTGTTTGGGGTTGCTCTTACATATTGCTATGACTCTATGGTATGTTTTATGATTGATTAGAATAGTTAGATTTGTCAAAAACGTCGTCGAATGGCATAAACAAGTTGCTGGAAAAAGTTGCAGAAAGCTGTGCAGAGCTTCGGATCGGATCGGATGAGGGCTCGGATCGGATATGTGAATTGGGCAAGGAAATCCGACCCGAACCGGAGTTTGGCACATAGAAGACTTGGCAAAAAAGAAGGCCATTTCCTTAGAGTTGGAGTGGACAAGGGGATCGGATCGGAAGGGTAATGGAAGTCAGATCGGATCGGCTCAAGAATGGAAGGCTACGACTAGAGTAAGGCGAAGTGATCGGATCGGAGTAGATGGAAACGAGGGAGCTGATTGGAGAAGGAGCATGAGCTGGAGGAGGACAGCACCCCGACCCGACCCGACCCGGAGGAGGACACCGACCCGACCCGGAGTGAAGCACCCGACCCGAATTGAATGGAAGATGACAAGGATGGAGGACCGACCCGAACCGACGCTACCGAACCGAACCGAGTTCTAGGACTGTTACTGCACGTCAACTTTTCTGAAGACCCACTCCAATTCGATCAAAACCCGAGATGCAAAGGAAGTCCAGATGAGAAGTTAGAGCTCAAGATTTAGATGGGAATCAATTAGTTCACTTCATGGTTGGGCTTTGCTGCGGGACGCGTGCCAAGGAGTTATCGACGTCTATAGCTTTGGACCACTATGGTAGAAGGTACGAAGGCGGATTCAGGGCCATTATGGCATCGGTAGAACCAAGGGCTACGACCAATGAAGTGGGTCATTGAAATGTTTGGTCATGACCCCAAGTGTTTGGCTTGGTCACAGCAGGGTTTCTACAAGTCGGGATTCGTCGTTACCTCAGTTTGTCTAGTGTTCCAAAGTGGTAGATGTCGTACGCTTTACGCACTGAGTGAGAGATGTGAGGATGGTTGCTATGGATGATTTGTTTGCTATCATTGTGACATGCATACCCCACCCCCATATTCTTACACTATTTATTATGGCACCTTGGAGTACTGTACGGTATGTGGTACTAACTCTTTGGTTGCAGGTCCAGGTTCAGGTATGGTTTAGTATACCTGTTATTATTCTGTTTAGATGCTTATCGCTCATACCAGGCTTTATGTCTGACCCAGAGTTTTATGTCTCCTCTTATTACTCTGGGTGCTCACACGAGCACACTAGAGACAGGTTAGCTGGTGATGCACGGGTAGATGATCCGGAGACGAGCAGGAGGCTTCCACGTACTATATACATAATATTCTCCCTGTGTTGCTGAAGATCACCGCTTGGGCATTGTTGGTGTATCTTCTACTTTAGTTTTCCTTTGTTAGAGACAGTAAATTTGGAAAGTTGTAATAAGCTGTATTTGGATTTCCGCTGCTCTGATGTTGACATTGATTATTAGTTATCAGCTTATGCACTGTCTCACCTGTTTTATGTCAAGTATGTTATTATTATATTTTATTCCATGCGCTGTGAGACATTCTACAGGTTCCTCGTTTAGTTCATTTCCTTCTTCCTTTTTCCTTCTGACGACCGTCCCGTGCTAACTGGACATGTGTACAGCGCACTTTCGGAGTAAATGCAGGCTGGTGCGGGGCGGGCCGTCACACTTGGTATCAGAGCTCTAGGTTGCGTAGTTAACCTAGGGAAGTTATCAAGGAGAGATAATATACGTATACGAGAGAGCATATTTGTGATTACTTTGGTTTTTAAAAGCTATATATATACTATTAGTAGTATAAAGATGAAGTACTGCACTAGCACCACTATGGAGTCGTTAATCGTTTCCTTTTTCAGATTGACGATGAGCCGATATACTAGAGGTGCTGGTAGGGGAGCCAATAATGGGAATGCTGCTGACATGAGGACAATGTTTACTGACCTCATGAGAGAGATGCTTAGAGATGTGCAGAGGGCAGCTCCCAATGGTGGAAATGGTGGTGGTCCAATAGTGCAGGCGCCAAGAGTCGACTTCGCCAAGCTGAACAAGGATTATACTAGCCTTGGTGGGAAGCCGTTTCACGGAACGGAGTCGGCCACGGATGTTCAAGATTGGTTGGATAGTTGCGAACGTATCTTCGAGGATTTGGGTATCGAGGATGCGATGAAGAGAAAGCTAGCGTCCCGTCAGCTGCAAGGGCGGGCAATGAATTGGTGGAATGCTATAAAGGCAGCTACTCCCGAAGATCAGGTTACTTGGGAGCAGTTTAAGGCTCGCTTTAGCGAGAAGTTCATTCCGGCTGCTCAGAAGTCAATGCTGTTTAAGAAATTCTTGGAGCTCAAGCAGAATGGCAGAGCTGTCTCGGAGTATATTTCCGAATTTGACACTTTGTCAAAGTATGGGTTATCTCTTATTGATACTGCCGAGAAAAAGAATGAGAAATTCATAACTGGGTTAGATCAGTACTTCGGGGAAAGGCTTATTAACCACATCGATGAGACGTTTGAGTCGATTGTGGGGAAAGCATTAAGATCAGAGAGTCTCTACCCTAAGCCGAAGACTGAGGTTGCATCCGCAGATGAGCCAAAGCCACAAGTAAGTGGTGGAGGCAAGGGTGGTTCCCAGAATAAAAGAAAGCAGAACCAGACTAAGGATGGCCAGAAGAAAAAGAATAAGAAAGATGTGGAGTGCTTCAGCTGTGGTAAGAAGGGCCATTATGCTAGTAATTGTCGGGCCAAGCCAGCGGATAGGAAGTGCTTCAATTGTGGCCAATTGGGACATCACAAGGACAAGTGTCCACAGCCCCCTAAGGAAAAGCAAATGGTGAAAGCATACGCTCTTAATGCTATTCCTTCTTCATCGAATGCCCCAACAGCGGCGGAGAAGGGAAAGAATGTCGTCATTCAAGGTATGCTTTCGGTTTATGATGTTCCTGTTAGAGTTTTGTTTGATACCGGAGCTTCCAGTTCCTTCATATCTAGTGACCTGGTAGATAGGTTGGGATTGGGGCCCGAGATTGTCGATAGACCTTTAGTAGTGACGAACCCGATTGGTGGTTCGACTAGCCTTAGCATGATTTGTCGTAATGTGGTCTTATCGAGTCATGGATGCATGTTTGTTTGTGATTGCTTTGTTTTGGGCTTTACTGGGTTTGGCATTATTTTGGGAGTAGATTGGCTCCAAAGATACGGGGTGGTGGTAGACTGTGAGGGCTTGTTGGTGACAGCTAGAGCGGATGATGGGCGGAGGGTAGTGTTTGGTGGTCTACCCAGTAAGGGGGTATTGGCTAGTTTTCTAAACTCCCTCGACATTCCGCATAGTGAGTTGTCAGGTTTGCCCGTGGTTGGCCAGTATCCGGATGTTTTCGAAGAAGTGACCGGACTTCCGCCACACCGAGAGATTGAGTTCCGTATTGATTTGGTAAAAGATGCCAGGCCTATAGTGATGCCACTTCGTCGTATGGCACCAAGAGAGCAGCGAGAGCTCGAGGTGCAATTCAGCGATCTTTTGAAGAAGGGATTTATCAGAAGGAGTGTTTCTGAATGGGGAGCACCAGTTGTGTTTGCTACCAAGGCGGATGGTTCCCTTCGTTTGTGTGTAGACTACCGCGAATTGATTAAAGTGACGAGGAAGAACAAGTATCCTCTACCGCGGATAGATGATTTGTTTGATCAGTTGAGTGACGCGAGAGTATTTTCTCAGTTGGATCTCGCGACAGGTTTTCATCAGCTTAGAGTGGAAGCTGAGAGTATAGCTAAAACGGCATTTCGGACGCCGTCTGGGTTTTATGAGTGGTTGGTCATGCCATTCGGGCTGACCAATGCCCCAGCATATTTTGTGGATCTTATGAATAGGGTATTCAGAGATCAGTTGAATAAGTTTGTCCTTGTGTTCGTTGATGATATTTTGGTCTACTCGAGGACAGAGGAAGAACACAAGGGACATTTAAGAATAGTGATGGAGGTGTTGAGAAAACACCAATTGAAAGCAAAGTTTTCTAAGTGTCACTTCTGGAAGAGGGAAGTGAGGTTCTTGGGCCATGTTGTATCAGAGAGTGGTATTGCCGTGGACCCAGCAAAAGTGGCTACGGTACAAGATTGGCCTACGCCCAAGAATGCAACAGATGTAAGAAGTTTCTTGGGATTAGCGGGATATTATCGTAAGTTTATCCAAAGTTTCTCCAAGATAGCAACACCATTGACCCAGTTGACCAAGAAGAATCAAGCTTTTGTCTGGGATGGAAGGTGCGAGAATGCATTCAAGAGTCTAAAGGACAAGTTGACAAGCGCACCAGTGTTAGTCATTCCTAAAGGGAATGAAGAGATGACGGTATACACGGATGCCTGTGGTACCGGACTGGGTGCTGTATTGATGCAAGGCGATAGGGTTGTAGCTTATGCAAGTCGGCAGTTGAAACCGCACGAGAGAAGATACCCTACCCATGATTTAGAATTGGCAGCGATCGTGTTCGCGTTAAAGATGTGGAGACACTATCTCTTGGGAGAAAGATTTGAGCTGTTTACAGATCATAAGTCGTTAAAGTATCTCTTCTCTCAGAAAGATCTGAATCTCCGTCAGTAGAGATGGTTAGAGTTCTTAGCTTCCTATGATTTTGACATCGCATACACACCAGGAAAGGGCAATGCGGTGGATGATGCATTGAGTAGAAGACATGCCAGCTTAGGGGCTATGTTCCTTGAATGGAAGCAACTGGAGTTTATCGCAGGGTTTGATTTCAGACCAAAGTGCGAATTGGATCCAGAAATGTTAGCAAGTTTGACGATCAGACCCACTTTGATTGAGAGGATCGGCTCTAGTCAGAGGGACGATCCTAACCTATTGGAAATCATCTCCAAGTTAGAAATGGGTATCGATGAGGAGATGAACAAGTATGGGCTTGATCGAGATAGATGGCTTAGAAAGAATGGAAAGCTTGTTGTACCCAATGTCAATGGATTGAGAGATGAAGTGCTTAGAGAATGTCATCACTCAAAGCTAACTATACACCCCGGTGGTAATAAGATGTATCGAGATATGAAGCAGACTTACTACTGGGAAGGGATGAAAAGAGACGTTGGGAAGTTTATATCCAAATGCATGAATTGTCAGCTAGTTAAAGCCGAGCAAAAGAAGCCTAGTGGATTGTTACAGCCATTGGAAATTCCCGAATGGAAATGGGAGCAAGTCTCGATGGATTTCATCGATGGTTTACTAAGGACTAGATCGGGATATGACAGCATTTGGGTAATTGTGGACCGATTGACCAAAAGTGCAAGATTTATACCAGTCAAGTCGACCAGAACGGCAGCTAAGTTAGCAGAATTGTATATGAAGTGGGTAGTGAGATTTCATGGAGTACCTAAAAGCATTGTGAGTGACCGAGACCCGTTGTTCACTAGTGGGTTTTGGAAGAGCTTACAAGAGGCTCTAGGGTCAGAGTTACATCTCAGTACCGCATATCATCCTCAGACCGACGGTCAGACGGAGAGGGTGAACCGTATTTTGGAAGATCTCTTGAGAGCATGTATATTGGATTTTGGTGGATCATGGGATAACCATTTGCACCTAGTAGAGTTTGCATATAATAATAGCTACCAATCCAGTATCGGTATGGCTCCATGTGAAGCTTTGTACGGAAGACCGTGCAACTCACCATCATGTTGGATAGAGACTGGCGAGAAGTTTATGCTTGGACCAGATGTGGTGAGGGAAACTTCAAATAAGATTAAAATCATTCAACAACGAATGAAGGCTGCCCAAGATAGGCAGAAGAGTTATGCTGATAAGAGGAGAAGAGACTTAAAATTCTCCGTTGGTGACTTGGTGTTTGTCAAGATTTCTCCGTTGAAGAGCGTAATACGATTTGGCAGGAGAGGCAAGTTGGCACCAAGGTTTGTTGGCCCATTCCCTGTTCTTGAACTAGTCGGGAATTTGGCATATAGAATTGACTTACCAGAGAAGATGGCGGGAGTTCATAACGTATTTCATGTTTCCCAACTAAGGAAGTTCGTTCACGACTCAGATATGACTATTTCACCTGATCAGTTAGAGGACTTCGAAGTAGAACCCGAGGCGGTTGGGAACCGCAAGCCGGCCCGTATTGTCGAGCACGACATGAAGCAACTTCGAAGGAAGGCGGTGAAGCTAGTCAAGGTACAGTGGAGCGAGGACGAGAATGATTGTACTTGGGAGACAGAGGAGAACATTAGGAAGTCACACCCAGAACTCTTTGCCTGGTAAGATTTTGACTTCGATTTAGTTTTCCGCATGCTAGGATAGGCCTGTTTGCTTGTTTTGCATGTTTAATTGTTGTATGTGGTTGTTAGGCATGCGGGATCCTTTGTATGTTTTGGGTTAAGGAATTTCGGGGACGAAATTTCTTAAGGAGGGGAGAGTGTAACGACCCGTATTCTACGCATCATAGGATCGTAGGATATTTATTTCTTTCACATACGAAGTCGTATGGTCATGTAACTTTGGGGGACGACTATTAGGGTCATTTCCCATGTTCATGATTTTTCCCGATTTTTAAATGACCATTTTACCCCTAGTTATCACTATTTTGGCCATAACTTTTGACTGGAAAGGAATTTTGACCTGAAACCACTTCCATTGGCTCCGGATGATGGTTTCTCTTTCCGTAGAGTGGTCACATTAGTCAAACGGACTCACCGTTTGGGAGATATGGCTGAAACAAGTTTCAGATGGTGAAAAACAGCTTAATTGGGCTTAACCGGGTGATTAGCAGCTAGGCCCAGAGGGGAATTTCGGGTTTAGGAGTATATAGGGGCTGATTAGGGTTAGGAAACATTTCTTTAGACATTTTCCAGCCGCCACTTTCATTCCTCTTAACCTAGTCATGGCCTCCACTCTCTAAATCTCCCTAAAACACCCAAAAATCACCTTCTAATTGAAGATTAGGCTTAGTGAACATTAAATTAAGAAGAAAAAGCACCAGACCAAGGTTGGAGCTGCTGTATAAGATTGGGAACAGCGCCAAATCAGAGGATATTTCAGTTTTGGGGTTCTAGTGGTGGCAAAGGTGAGTGATAGCATCGTTTTGACACTAATTACAGTTAACTAAGGGTAATTAGTGAAGATTAGCGAATTTATACACTAATAAATTCTGGAAAAATGTTTAGAAATTCTTAAATAATATTTCATGCCTCTGTTAGAAAAT
The DNA here is from genome assembly GCA_030737875.1 of Allium sativum. Taxonomy (NCBI): domain Eukaryota; kingdom Viridiplantae; phylum Streptophyta; class Magnoliopsida; order Asparagales; family Amaryllidaceae; genus Allium; species Allium sativum. Next base: position 725,910,324 of record CM060909.1, read on the forward strand.
TTAGACGATTTGATTAAGTTTTACTAAGTATGTGCTTAAACATGATTAAGAAGGATTATAGGAAAATGTGAGGTTTTAGCCACTTTTGATCTATTTTGATTCATTTGGATTGTTGTTTGGTGTTTGGGGTTGCTCTTACATATTGCTATGACTCTATGGTATGTTTTATGATTGATTAGAATAGTTAGATTTGTCAAAAACGTCGTCGAATGGCGTAAACAAGTTGCTGGAAAAAGTTGCAGAAAACTGTGCAGAGCTTCGGATCGGATGAGGGCTCGGATCGGATATGTGAATTGGGCAAGGAAATCCGACCCGAACCGGAGTTTGGCACATAGAAGACTTGGCAAAAAGGAAGGCCGTTTCCTTAGAGTTGGAGTGGACAAGGGGATCGGATCGGAAGGGTAATGGAAGTCAGATCGGATCGGCTCAAGAATGGAAGGCTACGACTAGAGTAAGGCGAAGTGATCGGATCGGATCGGAGTAGATGGAAACGAGGGAGCTGATTGGAGAAGGAGCATGAGCTGGAGGAGGACAACACCCCGACCCGACCCGGAGGAGGACACCAACCCGACCCGGAGTGAAGCACCCGACCCGAATTGAATGGAAGATGACAAGGATGGAGGACCGACCCGAACCGACGCTACCGAACCGAACCGAGTTCTAGGACTGTTACTGCACGTCAACTTTTCTGAAGACCCACTCCAATTCGATCAAAACCCGAGATGCAAAGGAAGTCCAGATGAGAAGTTAGAGCTCAAGATTTAGATGGGAATCAATTAGTTCACTTCATGGTTGGGCTTTGCTGCGGGACGTGTGCCAAGGAGTTATCGACGTCTATAGCTTTGGACCACTATGGTAGGAGGTACGAAGGCGGATTCAGGGCCATTATGGCATCGGTAGAACCAAGGGCTACGACCAATGAAGTGGGTCATTGAAATGTTTGGTCATGACCCCAAGTGTTTGGCTTGGTCACAGCAGGGTTTCTACAAGTCGGGATTCGTCGTTACCTCAGTTTGTCTAGTGTTCCAAAGTGGTAGATGTCGTACGCTTTACGCACTGAGTGAGAGATGTGAGGATGGTTGCTATGGATGATTTGTTTGCTATCATTGTGACATGCACACCCCACCCCCGTATTCTTACACTATTTATTATGGCACCTTGGAGTACTGTACGGTATGTGGTACTAACTCTTTGGTTGCAGGTCCAGGTTCAGGTATGGTTTAGTATACCTGTTATTATTCTGTTTAGATGCTTATCGCTCATACCAGGCTTTATGTCTGACCCTGAGTTTTACGTCTCCTCTTATTACTCTGGGTGCTCACACGAGCAGACTAGAGACAGGTTAGCTGGTGATGCACGGGTAGATGATCCGGAGACGAGCAGGAGGCTTCCACGTACTATATACATAATATTCTCCCTATGTTGCTGAAGATCACCGCTTGGGCATTGTTGGTGTATCTTCTACTTTAGTTTTCCTTTGTTAGAGACAGTAAATTTGGAAAGTTGTAATAAGCTGTATTTGGATTTCCGCTGCTCTGATGTTGACATTGATTATTAGTTATCAGCTTATGCACTGTCTCACCTGTTTTATGTCAAGTATGTTATTATTATATTTTATTCCATGCGCTGTGAGACATTCTACAGGTTCCTCGTTTAGTTCATTTCCTTCTTCCTTTTTCCTTCTGACGACCGTCCCGTGCTAACTGGACATGTGTACAGCGCACTTTCGGAGTAAATGCAGGCTGGTGCGGGGCGGGCCGTCACACTTATGGATAATGCGAAACCAGTATCTTTGCCAGTACGCCACATGGCTCCTCATGAAAGGAGGGAACTCAATAAGCAAGTGAAGGAGTTGCTTGAGAAGGGGTTCATAAGACATAGTATATCGGAGTGGGGTGCTCCAGTAGTATTTGCCACGAAGGCGGATGGGTCCCTTAGACTGTGTGTGGACTATAGAGAACTTAATAAGCTTACTAAGAAGAACAGACACCCACTGCCGAGGATTGACGATCTCTCCGATCAGTTAGTTGGCGCCTCAATGTTTTCGTAGTTGGACTTAGCCACTGGATTCCATCAGTTGAGAGTGGCTGAGGATAGCATAGACAAAACTGCCTTTAGGACTCCGGACGGTTTCTATGAATGGCTAGTGATGCCCTTCGGTTTGACAAACGCCCCCGCATACTTTGTTGATTTGATGAGTAGGGTGTTTAGGGAATACCTTAATAAATTCGTGGTGGTCTTTATAGATGACATCTTGATCTTTTCTAAGAATGAAGAAGAGCATGCCCTACATCTTAGGGAAGTGTTGGAGACTCTACGAGCGCATAACCTTAAAGCTAAATTTACTAAGTGTCACTTCTGGAGAGAGGAAGTGCGATTCTTAGGGCACGTGGTTTCCAAAGAAGGGATAGCTGTGGATCCCGCGAAGGTGGTGGCCATCCAAGATTGGAAGGTCCCTAAAAATGCTACCGAAGTAAGGAGTTTCTTGGAGTTGGCTGGCTACTATAGGAAGTTTATCAAAGACTTCGCAAAGATATCAGTTCCATTAACCCGCCTGACGAAGAAGAACCTAGTCTTCGCGTGGGACGTAGATTGTGATGATGCGTTCCAACGTTTAAAGAGAGCTTTGACCTCAGCTCCAGTCTTAGTGCTGCCAGACGGGAGTAAGCTATTTACTATTTATACCGATGCTTGTGGGACAGGTCTAGACGCAGTCTTAATGCAAGAGGGTAGGGTAATAGCCTATGGTGGAAGGCAGTTAAGGGTGCATGAGAAAAATTACCCTACACATGACCTAGAGTTAGCCGCTATTGTTTTTGCGCTTAAGTCTTGGCGCCATTATCTTCTTGGTGAGAAATTCGAATTGTTCACTGACCACAAATCTTTAAAATACTTGTTCTCTCAGAAGGACTTGAACTTAAGGCAGCAAAGGTGGATGAAATTCTTAGCGTCCTACGATTTCGAAATAGCATATACCCCTGGCAAGGGTAACGTGGTGGCAGATGCCTTAAGTAGGAAAAGGCTGTCCTTGAGTCCATTGTATGTTGAACAGCAAAACTTAGAATTCATCTCTAGGTTTGATTTTAGACCTTCCGTTGACTTTATACCCGGTTTGCTAGCTTCCTTGGAGGTCAGACCTACGCTTTTGGGACGGATTGGTGAGGCACAGCAAGACGACCCACACTTGTTTGAGTTAGTAGAAAAGCTCAAAATAGGGGAGTCATCAAGCCATCTCCGTAGGTATACCCTAGATGATAAGTGTTGGTTACGTAGGGATAGTAGACTTTGTATACCTCGAGACGAAGATTTGAGGAAGGCTATTCTTGACGAAGCACATCATTCGAAGATGACCATTCATCCCGGCGGGGACAAGATGTACAAAGACATAAAGCGAGTTTTCTTTTGGGTCGGTATGAAGAGGGATGTGGCCGAGTATGTCGCTAGATTCTTAGTGTGCAAACAAGTAACAGCGGAGCAAAAGAAACCCGGTGGGTTGCTTCACCCATTGGAGGTTCCACTATGGAAGTGGGAAAGTGTCTCGATGGACTTTGTGGATGGATTACCAAGATCAATGAAGGGTAATACGAGGATTTGGGTTATAGTAGACAGACTTACTAAGAGCGCCCATTTTATTCCCGTGAAGAGTAAGAGGACTGCTCCATGGTTAGCTTCTGTATACGTTCGAGAGATAGTTCGTTTGCATGGTGTTCCTTCTAACATAGTAAGCGACCGTGATCCTATCTTCACTAGCGAATTTTGGAAGAGCTTGCAAGAGGCGGTAGGGACTCAGTTATGTTTGAGCACCGCATATCATCCTCAGACGGACGGCCAAACCGAGAGGGTGAATCGTATTCTAGAGGACCTTTTGAGGCTATGTATCCTAGACTTTGGGGGTATGTGGGAAGAGCATCTTCCGTTGGTAGAGTTCGCATATAATAATAGCTTTTAGTCCAGCATTGGCATGGCACCTTTCGAAGCTCTTTATGGACGACCTTGTCGTTCACCTACATGTTGGTGGGAATCTACGGATAAGATCTTACTTGGGCCCGATATGATTAGAGAGACTTCAGAAAAGATCGACTTGATTCGAAGGAGGATGAAGACGGCGCAAGATAGACAGAAATCTTATGCAGACAAAAGGAGGACAGATCTTGAGTTTGATGTTGGGGACATGGTCTTTATCAAAGTGTCTCCATTACGGAATGTTGTTTGCTTTGGGTCCTTTGGGAAATTTAGCACCAAGGTTTGTAGGGTCGTTTCCTATTAAGGAGAAGATTGGATAGATGGCGTATAGAGTGGAGTTGCCTGAGAGACTTAGTGGTGTACACGACGTATTCCATGTGTCACATTTGAGGAAGTGCTTGCACGAGACCGCGGAAGTGGTAGAGCCGAGCTTGCTTAGAGAGGTGGAGATAGAGCGTGATGCGACGATTCGACGAGCTCCTACATGCATTCTTGGGTCAGAGATCAAGAAGTTGAGGAATCGAGAGGTCAGACTAGTCAAAGTGCAATGGGGAGATGATGAGAGCAACACTACTTGGGAGACAGAAGCGAAGATGCATTCGTTGTACCCTTTTCTTTTTGAGGGTATGTCCTTTAATTTCTCCTTTATCGCTTAGCTTGTACTTATCTTATCTTTAGTATGTCCTCTCGCTAGTATCTTTGACCTTTAGTTAGGATAATCCTATGGTTGAAACATGTGTTTGAGATATGTTATGTATGATGGATGCAAAGTGGATGCAAGTGTTTGCTAGTGGTTGCTCGTGGACGCATATACACACACTATTAGGCACTAGATCGGCTAAGTCACTTCATATTGCATATTGCATATATATGGATGTATTTGGTAAAATGGATGTATGAGGATTTTTTTTATCATATGGATGTTGCATTCAGATGATGATTGTGCATGCATATAGAGATAATATGTAGCATTAAGGAACTTTTGCATACATAATGGACGCATGGCACTATCATGATTTGCATTAAGGAGGTCAACTGAATCAGTGGACCGCCTGATTTTGCATTAGATATGGACATATACACACACTGTGCATTTAAACATGAAAGCATTTTAAGTCTGTAAGGACAATGGATGTATGTGTTTGATGGTTGTGTAGATGGACGATTGGATGTTAGGATATACATTCTTCTTGACTGGAAGATTTCGGGGTCGAAATCCTTTAAGGAGGGGAGAATGTAACACCCCGTAATTCTGTTAATATTAATATTCACAAATTAAAGAATAACTAATCTCAGACGTGAGAATTGTGGGAAACAGGTTGCGCCATTGTGTTCGTCTCAGAATTCTAGTTGAAATAGAGTCCGAGTTTGCGTGATTTAGACTTCGTATGAAGGAGATATGGCCCTCGGAAGTTTCAGAAAATTCAAAACAGATTTCAGAAAATTTAAAATTCAAAATTCGAATTCAAAGAGGCTAGGCGGGAAATTTCCCGCCCAGCACCCAAGTCGACTGGGCAGTCGACACCCCAGGGACCAGGTCGACTGCGCAGTCGACCTGGTCCAGTCGGCTAGGGTTTGACTGAGCCCAATCTTGAGCTGCTGATGTGTCTTTAGGGCTGAGTTGGCAAATTAAATGGTTCAGGTTAGTTCTAAGTTGATCTGACGGCCTAAATAAATCATAAATTCTATAAATACCTAGGTAGTCTCTCACTCTAAATCACATGAAAAATAGAATAGCCGCCTTCATGCCATCGCCATGGAACTCAGTGTAGCCGCCGCCAACTAAGAAGGAAGAAAGCTAATCAAAACCCTAATTCTACTCAACTCTAAAGCAAATCAAGACTCTCTTTCTTCTCTAATTGTGAGTATGATGATCTTAACAAGATTATTAGCAAACTAATTAGATTAAGATGTGATATGGATCATAAGAAACTGATGTGAATTGTCATATATGGTGTTGTAAACCTTATGCTATCATGTATGTTGTAAATCTTATGTTATGAGATGATGATATCCTATATGTTGTAAATCATGCTATGATGATATTGTATAGGTTGTTGTTTTCTATGCTAAGTTGTGGTAAAGCATACATGTTATAAAGTCATGATGTTATTATCTATGCTAATTAGTTCATGTTAATCAAATCATAATGTTGATACTATTTGGGCTATGTTGATCTATATGACAAATCATGTATGCATGTTTAGATTGATTAGTAAAGATTATGAACATATGCCATGATATCTATTTAGATCTAGAATTGTGCTATGACATGTGTGAGTTCTATGTGTTAGATGCTAGTTCACATCATCATTATGCTGCATAAACCACATATGCAAGTTTATACATGAATTTGGGTTATAATCATATTATGTAAGTTGTGACATTTAACCAAACAAGTTGACACCTTTAGATCCATGACATGTGTAGTTTTATGCAAGTTTCACCCCTATTATGATTAGATCTATTTTATTCGTCTATATGTTGTGATAATTTATCTTTGTGCTATGAGTTAGACTATTCGAGTCTAACGTATATTTTGCGTTGAATAAGCGAACGTATAACGTCGTGGGGTAGGGGTAATATTAAGGATTTAATACTAAGAAATTGGGGTGCAATTGATATGATTTTGCATAGCGTAAGTGGATGGCCATAATTGAGTCAATTATGGACATCATTAAAATTGGAATTAATTAATGATTTGAATAGGGATATATTTAAAACTGGGGTAAAAGATTAAAAGTGTTAATCAATGCTTAGAACACGAGGTTGGACTCGTTTGTGACGTAAAACTGCCCGGACCCGCCCGGCAAATCCAGTAGTCACAAATGTCAGCCCAATGTGAGAGGTCCTAGGCCCAAATTAAAGCATAACAGTTGTAAAGACACCAGGTTAGACTCTTTTATGGTGTAAGACTGCTCGGACCCACCCGGCGAATCCAGCTTCCGTAAATGCCAGCCTAATGTGAGAGGTCTTTATGAGGTTATGGCCTGAATGAATTAAGAAATACTTAACCAGATAAACATGTAAGGTGGGACATGGGGGTTAAGTAGGTGCCTTGGGTGGCATGAGGAATCTAGTGGGTGCCTTTAGTGGCATTTGAAATACGATTAGCAAGACTTAACCAAACACACATGTAAATGAACATGACTAAGAGGGTTAAGTGGGATGTACTAGTGGGGACAAGCTTAGGTGGATAGCTTGTGGGGGCCCATTTCAACCAGTAACCCAAACGTATCTTTGTGGGCTCGACCCAAGTCGAGGACGGGACACGCATACTGGGTTTGACTATAAGAGGCCAAACGGGGTAGCGGTGGCAGCGCAAGTCCAACGGGTTTCATATGCGTGGGTGGACCCGGGCTGGTAGGTAAGACGTTGTTGCATCGTGTAGGTATAAGCCGTGCATTCTCAAGTTGTATCGGGTTACCACTTTAGGGGAGTGATACACCCCACTATGGGGCCAGCACGGGTATCTACGAGTAGGGAGCCGATCGAAAGTGGGTAGTGGGATACACCTAGCGGAGACAGGGGCAGGCGGCACCAATGTAGTCAGCTAGGGGTACACGAAGCTATTTATATAAAATTTCTAAGTGAAGCAAGTGGGATCAACCTTTAGGGTGACTGGTGTGGTGCAGTGTAGTAATTATTCGTTAGTAATTAGGTGTGCCTCTAACGTTATCTTGATCTGCTCTTCCATACCCAATAGTTCATAAACATTTCCTTATTTTCCAGCTTATGCCTTAGTCTAATTATTTTGATAATAGTATTGCTAGAATTATCATACTCGCCAGACTTTATGTCTGACCCCCTCCATTTCTATCTTTTTCCCCCTCCAGGTCCTCAGGGTGGGCCCAGCTCTAGTGGAGCTTGATTGGATTGCTTTATCTCTCTTTTGGAAAGCTTGGACCGTTGAAGTAAAGTCCAGCTTGTTATCTTCTTTAATGGCTATTTATGTAATGGGATTATGTATTTTGTTTTATCAAGATGGATATTGTACCTGACTCTGATTTATGGTTTTTACGATGTAACAAACATGTTTAACTTCCGCTGCAATGAAATAAAGTTTTAGATTTCCAAGTACTACTTATTATCTGTCTTGTTGTAATTTTTCTGTTCTATATTCACTTAAAACCTCCATGGAAGTTAATGCATTCCCTTTGTGAGTGACATTAATGGACGTGGGGTGTTACAATTCTCTTAGGGTTGTAGACCTCTAAGTATTAGACCGTATCTTTCCCAGTTCTACTTAGTGGTAGGATAGCAGCTCTGAGTCTAACTCAGAGAATTCTATTTGGAACAAGGCCTGTGACGACCCCAGTAATCAGAAGATCATAGAAATTTCCTTATACTCTACCTTTAGTGAGAATCAGACAGAGTACCCTAAGAATGATATGAGCCGTGGTTCTGACCATTACGTTTCTGATACATTAAGAGAGAAATTTGAATTTAGACTTGTAAAGGAGTTCAAATTTACTCGACTTCCTTTTCGAGGACGAAAAGTTTCTAAGGGGGGTTGAATGTAACATCCCATAATTCTGGCCAATTTGATTTGGATTTTTATTATGTAATTTTTGGATTTTATGAACATAAAAGATTTTTATAAGGTTTGAATATAATATTTTCACTTTGAATAAGTGTTTTGTTTATTTATATGATTTTGTATAAGAAACTTATTTTAAGAATTATATTTAATTTATAAGATTTTATGTTTAAGTAATGATATTTTTGTTTTTGATAATATTATATGAATTTGGTAAAGGGTGAGTTATTTTTAAGATTTTACAAGAATGATTTTTAATTTTGAATATCAATAGGTAAGATAATTTATAATGATGTTTATAAAACTTTATAAGGATTTTTAAGTATTTATTTAAACCATTTCAGTATAAATTTTTGGTAAGTCATATACGTGTATGTATTTGATAAATAATATTGATAAATATTTATTTTATATATATAATAAATTTTAAAATATTAGTTAGTTATAAATATCTCGTCAAAACCTTATGTAATAAAGAAGTCACATTTACAAGAGTGAAAATTTGATACAAATATAAGTGTTATAATGTTGTGACTAAAATTCCAATTTATAAATAAATAAATTAGATCTTTTTGCCAAGCATGCATTGGTCAATTTTAAATTTAAATATAGGTGTCCTTATGCATGTGAATATTGTGCCATGTGGCTTGGATTAAGGTGATAAGTAAATTTAAAAAAATATTATATATATAAGGAGAGCATTTCCTTCCCATTTACTTCAGCTATTTTTCCATTCCTGATGAAAATTTCCTTTCTGTAGTACTCTTTTACTTCCAGTTCAAGTTTACAGTAAGTGAGATTTATGTTTTTCACTTCAATGAAAAATCAAAATATCCCAATCCAATCACTTCTAGACAAATGATCAACATAAATGTTGTTCGTATCATTATTTGTGATTTTTAGAAATTGACGGATTTGAATTTCACGGATTAATGGAGGAGATATCTCATATTTACTGAGAATGTAGAAATGTGTTCAATGAACTTCGAAAAATAAAATCTCTCAATCCATGAAAAATCGTTCAGTGCCGTCAGCGCCGTTGTGATCAGCAAGGAAAGTAGTATTTTTCATACGAAAATGGGGCGATTCCGTGTCGATGATTGAAAAGGTTCGAAAGTAAGGTTGTGATTTGTCGAAGAATCGAATGACGATAAACGAATTGGAGCATTGCGTGACGATGAGGAATGAGAGAGCTTCGAATCTGTGTATTTTGGTGGAGATTAGCGATAAAAAGTGTCAATTCTTTTGTGTGTTCACGTGTTGTTCCAGGCTCGGCGGAGGGTGCGGTTTTTGATGTGGGAAGACGAGGTGGTGGAGTTGGTGTGCAGATGGTAGAGGAGGAGAAAAGAAGATTGTTGGTGGTTTTGAATCAAAGTTTAGTGGAAAGGTTGGTGTGTGCATATGCACAGCACGAGTGCATTTTTGGGTTTCCAGGAATTTGTCACGTAAGAAGAAAGGAGGAAGAAGAAGGAGAAGAGAGGAGCACGGGTTTGAGTTGAGGCATTTGGGCCGAGCCTCTTTAGTATGGGTATGGTTATTTATTTTTAGTTCAAATTTATTTAAAAATTTTACGAACCAATATCTCACTCGTTTTAAACCCGATTCGCTCGGCGTCAGAAGCGTTAGAATCATATCTGAAAATAGAATGCAGTGATATATAAATTTGATAATTTTTGTTAAGTATAAATTTATATAAAAAATAAAATGAATATTCTTATATATATATAACTATATATATAGAGTGAGTGTTGTTATTAATTAAATTTCGATATAAAATCAGCAGAAAAATTAGCATCTGTTGATGAAAGTATGTTTTCTTTTCTTCCGCTGTATATGTTGTAACTCTGATATTCTATGTAACTCTGATGTAACAATGTATTTTGCAATGAAAAGTTCGATTATTATTTTTTTGTTCACTATATGTATGTACCCATAACAATTCGTCTTTATGAACGGTTTGAGTCGGTTTAATTACCAGCAAGAACTGGGCAAAAAGGCGGGTCGTTACAATCGCCATAATCCAACCACTTCATTCTGGAGTCTCCTCCACGTGCATAATTGTTAAAGTGGTTCCAATATTGATAGAGAGTATGTCAATAAGAGGCCCCGGTCTCTTTAACAACCAAACGTCATGTTACACACCGATTGTTACTTTTATATTTCAAAAGTGATCGTTATGATATCAAAATATCATGTTCACCTAAACCAATTTCACTTTAAAAAATCATATTATTTTAATCATAATAATATTTACTTTAAAAATTCATATTCACTTTGAAATAAATTTCAAATTCAATAATTTGTTATAACCTCAATTAACCACATTTCATTCGAATCATTCAATTTACTTCAAAAATAGTTTTGAGTTCATTTCTGATTTTAACATCAAAATAATCATATTTACTTCTAAATCAGGGATTTAAATGTAAACAATTCCACTTCTAAAACAGTTTATAAGTTTGAAATAGTTTTGGGATGTAAATAAATTTTTAATAGTTGTAAATAATTGGGAGATTTTGGAATAGCTTGGAAATCAAAACAGCTTGAGTATTGGAAAAGGTTTTATGCATATTGAAATATTTTATAAAGTACCTATATATATATAATAGGTTTTTGATAAACAATTTATATAAAGTACTCCATACATCAAAGGAATAAATTTCATAAAATAGTTTATATATAAATTAGTTTATTTAGAAATAATTTCAAATAAATTCTTTTAACAATTCAATTTCAACATTTCAAATTCGAATTCCAATGTACAATTCAATTTAAATAATTTCAATTTATTTTCTTCACACAGAATCACTTATTGAAATCGGTTTCACAAATTCTAACATTAATAGATTTAACCAATCCGGTGTCCGTATAATAATTCTCTATCCTATGGCCAAGTGATTAGTTATTTCAATTTTTTTCTTATTTCATGGAATGGATATATATCATTTCAATCCAAAGGTCAAATATCATAGGTATATATCATTTCAACCTATTTCTTAATTTATTCGAAATGATAGTTTATGATGATTCTCGTAACATCCAAGGTGATAACAATGATTTAAAAATATAGACAAACATCCGTATAGTTCAATATATTTATAAATAGACATCCATCACAACCATTATCCAAACCAGTTCAATTTGCAATAATTAGCTGATTATATGTGTTGGGGTTTAACTAGCAATTTAATTCAAAAATAAACTAACTGTCAATTTAACTTCTAACAGTTTAAACTAGATATCCATTTAAAATAGCAACCAACAACCAAATAATCAAATCAATAAATGATTTCAATTTCACAAAATGTGAATATTTTTGCAGGTGTGAGAAAACTCACCTTTCGTGGCATAGAAGTAGAGACGATAACAGATAAGCGCGAAACCGAAACTTCAGCGAACTGAACAAAGAAATTGCGGTTAAGACACGTACAAACCGAGCGAAGTTTGATTTTCAAAATAAAAGTTAATTTTTTTTAAGGACTCAAAGCTATACGGCAAAGTGGACAAAATCTTATATGCATTAGAATGCAATTTGCAAAACGTATGGAACAAAAGGTTAAAAGGGACAACTTAGTTGCATGCCGCCATGCAAGCTAAAGGTATTGGCATGACCTTGCATATATGCACTTAGGCACATTTACTATTCCATTTATTTATTTACTTTTTTTAAAAGCTTTCCGATAGAAAGCAGAAAAATATATATACTAAAATAAAATGGACAAAAACTTGGTCGTATGCATGCATTTTGTTCCAAACGGATGAAACCAATGCATGCTACTGGGAGCATGCAATTTACGCATGTTCCCATTCATTTCTTTAAAAAAAACAATATTTTTTAAGAAGAGGCTTAAATGCATGCAACCTATGCTACTGGAAAGATGCAAGCTAAAACGCATCATGCTACATGGTTACTGGAAAATGCATGCTACTATATGCAACATATATTACAGGGGAAAAGCATGGGAAGAAAAACATGCTACCTTGAACATAATACTTCTTCCAGAGAAGTAACAGTTCTTATTGATGCAAACAAAAAATTAATTACATAATACTTTTATTTTTATTTATTTTTTTACAAAAAAGAAACATGACTAAATTATTTAAATGAACTTAGCCAAATAAAACACTTTAATTATACCTACTTAACATATACTTTTCAAATGCAGTTGGTTTTGTTCATTTAAATCTACTTTCTAACTAAGTTATTATAATCCTATCTTAAGCTAAACAATATAACTAAAATAAACCTCCCCCCGACATTTACAAGCACAAAGCCCACTGCACCGCCTCAAACATGGACAAACTATGGTAGCACCCAGGAAGTGAAAGCTCCAAAGTCATCTTCTTCCTATGTTGCATGCGCTTATTCACACACATGCAGCTCCACTCACACCATTACGCAACCTCAGGCACCATTCTTTCTAAAGACTAAGGTAAAGCATGTCTCCACTTTTCATTGTTCCTTGCGTATATCATTTGCCCGTCCACCTACAAGCGCTTTCCCCTGTACATGCATCCACTACAACAATGCATGCTTCTCACGTCATCTTCTTCTAACTAGCTTTTTTCTTATGACTTCCATGACTTTTTTTTAAAGAAGAGAAGAGAGAATGGGAAGGAGAAAAGATGGGGAGGGGAGGGCGTTGCAGGAGAGTGAAGAAAATTATAGAGAAGAGAATGTGTTTCCAAAATGTATTGCCAACCAAACTTTTTTTTTTGAAGCATGAACCTCTGTTGCTTGCACGAGGTGTGAGCCAAGAAGAAAGAGAATGAATTGTGAGTTCCCAGGGAGAAAACGTCACCTCTCTCCTTAATTCATGCATGTACTATAATTGTAACAACCCGTAAAATCTGGGCCAGTTTAAAAATTTTATTTTAGCAATTTAATGAATTTTGAATATTTAAAATGGATTATTTTAAATAATAATGATGAGAAATTTATTTTGAATAGAAATTCGAACGTATATTATATAGATCGTCGTTAGAATATAAATATTTATTTATAATTATATAAAAGGAATTGAAAATGGCGCGGTAGTTCGATAATTAGATTTCAAACTTCAATTGAATGTACCGGGTGCAAAATAAACCGGATTTTAACGAAACCAAAAATATTTGAATCTAACTGATAATATCTTTCCAACGAATCCGACAAATTGAAATTTCATATCGGGAATCAAAAGATATGTCCAGTTGAAAATTCTGAATAGTCGCTATGGAATTCAGGCCCTTAAAAATAGCCATTTTGCAAACGACTTTGGTTTTCGACGAAACCACTTTTGTTGGATCCGCAGTGTCAAATTATTGCTAGGTTTCAAATTTCGTAATTTTCTGAATCAATATGTGAGCGTGGCAAAGGAAAACGCGTTTGACCAGTTTTAGTTGATTTTAAACGACGGGAAATTGGCCATTTTTCAAACGGTCTCAGAATTTGACGAAATTAGTTTTTTTTGGACCGTATCGTCAATACGAAGCTAGAAAATATTTTCCTAGAATTTTTTGAGTTAGTATGTGACCCCAATAAATCAAAATGTGCGTTAAAACAAATTTGAACGTTATATTAATTTATATTTTAAATTTGACGAAAACTGGTCGAAACTATGGAATTGGCTTACGAAACATATCCCATTGTGTTCGGAATGGGGGTAATTAGCTAGGTGCAACAGTCGTTGGGCCTCGATTGGAGTTCGGATTAAAAAGTCAACTTTTTGAATTTAAAAATAAATAAATATATATAAATTATTATATAAACCTCACCCCTCTATTCTGTCACCTCCTCAGTCAAATAAAAGAGAGAAAAAAACCGCTCGATGGGTCGCGTCTGCCCTAGCCTCCACGACGCGCCGCCGCTGGCCTTCCACGGCCTTCACCACCAGCACCGATCGACGGCGCCCTCGCCTCCCTTCTCTCCCCTTCCAGCGCTTCGCGCGAGCGCCGCATCCACGCCCAAATCGAGATGGCCGACGCCCTAACCAACCCCACAGACCACCGCCGCCTTGCACCTCCGTCCAACGCCGCCAGAGACCGCCGCTCCTTCAGTCGAAGACCACCAGAACCGCGAGCATCACCTCGCGCATCCACCCCTACGCCTCCATCGCGCGATTCGCCAACGCGAGTTCCAGAACCCCCTCCAGCCGCCTGCGTGATTCCCCCCTCTTCTGATTTTCTACTGTAAGTTTTATGATTTATATTATTTAAATTTCAGCTTTTAAATAAACAAAGGCTTGATTTTTATTTTATACAAAGCTATGATTTTTATATTAGTAGAAGTATTAAAAATATGATCCTTATATAATAGAGGATATAAAAATATTATCTTCATAGAAGTAGCAAGGTAAAAATATGATTTTTATATATGTTGTAGCGAAAAGATTTGATCTTTATATCATAGGAAGAATAAAAATGTGATTTTTAATCATATAGAGTAATAAAAATATAATTTTTATTATATTACTAGCTAGATAAAAATGGAATTTTTATCTGTATAGTAGCGATGTAAAAATAGAATTTTTATCCATATAGAGTAATTATAAAAACGTGATTTTTATATACATAACAAAAATATAAAAATGTGATTTTTATATATGTAGTGGCTACGGGCAAGGAAAGTGACAAAAGGCGAGAACGACGAAGATTTCTACATAAGAAAGTCGTGGCGTTTGGTTTAGCAATTCGGTGAGAACTCCTCAATTTTATTTTAAATTTCTAGTTAATATATATACTAGGATGCAGACGGTGCTTAGCAGCACCCGACACCCGTCGTCCACAGACCATGGATGGCTTGTATGCTTGTTTGTTTGATTTTGATGTGAAAAATTGAATGTGTGATGTGTGAATGAAATAAAATATTTTATAGTTAAAAATATAATTTTTACCGTGTATATAAAATGAAATATATATTTATAAACAAATCGAACGATTTGTTTATATACACACATTTGACTGATATTGATTGGGACGATAAATTTTACACATCGTCCAACTGCACAAATAAAATCTGTGTTTATTGATTTGAAATCCCACACGGGTATTGGGATGATATTTGTCGTACACTAATCCCAATTATTTAATTGTATGTCGATCGATTGGTCGAAAGACTGTGTAAGCGTTAATTATTTATATTTAATGCTTATGCAGTTGTGTTGTGCACTTTGGATAATGGTTGATTATTTATTGTTGTTATTATATACATGTGTTGTATGGGATCCATATAATTAACATTATATGGTAATTGATTGGGCCTCATTCCAATTGGGAAAATAAAGAATATTTTAAAATAAAGATTAACGTGTTGACAATACCCATTTGTTGAGATTAGTCATGTGGTCAAAGAAATATAGATTCATGTGTCGAATAGAATGAATATTCATTTGTTGAATAGAATAACGAAGTTATTGAATAATATAAAGCCGTGTTGATTAGAGATGCGCTATTTTGACGTGAACGATATTGATATCGATTATATTCGTTTTTAAAATGAATATTAAGAAAGAGATATACAATTTGAATAGAATAGAATAGAAAATGAATTTGAATAGAATAGAATAGAAAATGAATTTGAATAGAATAGAATAGAAAATGAATTTGAATAGAATAGAATTCGAATTGAATTGAATATATAGTGAATTCGAATTGAATTGAAAACAAATCGAATTGAATTGAAATGGAATATAAAACGAATTGAATTGAAATGGAATATAAAACGAATTGAATTGAAAATGAATTCGAGTCGAATTTGAATTGAAATCAATTTGAAATGAATTTAAAACGAATTTATATTGGAAAAATTCAATTTTAATTTGAAATGAAGTTGAAAACGTTTGAAAACGAATTTAAAACGATTTATAAAATTCGATTTTAAAAAGGAAATCGACGAAGTATATATTATATATAATATATATATAATATAATGGCCTGAATAGAACGCGCCGCGCCGCGGCAGTTCGCGAATTTCGACCATTGACTTCGAACGGACATTACGGGAGATCCGACCATCAGATTCTCCTGAAACCGGAACCGTTGGGTTCGTATCGAAAAGTGATTTCCAATGAATATTAGAAATTTGAAATCTAACGGATGGATTTGGAGATGCGTCCAAATCAAATTTAGAAAAGGTCGCTGTAAGTGTAGTTCGACGACCGCTATTGGAAATCGACTGTACGTGCCTTGATAAAATTATTAAAAATATCTATAATTTGTGTAAAATTAAAATATATGAATTGGAAAGAACTGGGATGAAAAATACCCTATTTGAAAGGATAAAAATATTTTTTTATCGAAATGAACTAGTTATGAACTAGAATTAAAATCCAATATTTTTAATTAAATAAATTGAGTTTGAAATGGTTTTAAAAATAATCAGAATTTGATATTGAATATAAGCCGATATATTTTCTATTCAGAGCCTTGTATTTAATATCAAATGGAATTTTGGGTTTATCGTGAACTGTGTTTTAAATGACATTAGTTCTTTAACCCAGTAAAGATTAAAACTAAGTGGAGTTTTAATGAATCTTTAATTAGATTGAAATGAGAATTGGTAATTTAAATCATCAAAATTTGGAAATGATCGAAAGGGGAGTATCACCAGTTTTGCTCCTAGCGATAGTTAAATCTTTAATTAGACTTGAACGCGAAATGGTAATTAAATTTATCGATAACACCGTAGTGTTAGTTATGGGGTAATAACAGTTTTGCTCCATGGGATGAATAGGTTGGGATTGGGAAATAAAATAAATAATTACTTCGGTGTGGTTCGCTAATCTCGATTAGTTTGGAAAACCATGATTTGGTTTGATATGACATCCAAAGGAAGATTAAAGAATAAATTTTAAAGAATTTATCTTTGATAAAATTAATGGGAACCTTTCCCTAAGAATATTTTGAATTGGAATGAGGCGTATATTGTGTTTTATAGCACTTGTTGATTAAGATACATGAGTTATTCAGAAGGTCCAGGTATAACCCATTCTGAATAACTGATTCGACGACGAGTCGAAGAGATTGAAGACGGTGCAAGACCGACGATCTTCACATCGAATGGATGGGTGCTACAGATGCTCACGATGGGAGTAGCTACCTTGAAGGGGGCTAAAGTAGTAGCCGTCCGGACGTGCTTGGAGGTCGACGGATATGCGAGGAAAGTGCCTCCGGTTTCGTTCAGACCCAGAACGGACTTGTAAATGGATGGTGTGTCTGACATTGTATTCCTTTATATTGTATTCGTTGATCTCTGCTAAATAAATATCTATTTGGCGGCGGAGAATTTATTCTCTTGCTTAACGCCCTTCTCTGAGACATACGAGCTCAGAGGTTATATATTGGCAGAAATCAGTGGTACGATATGGATTGATAGTGTGGCATGCTGAGATGCGGTGATCCAGACTTTTGTTGAAAAGCAAAGTTTGGTGGATGATGATCAAAGCGCAGCTTTACTATAGCATGGCTTTGTGTATAGCGTTGATTCGCGAGCCTCACACCCTGGTATGGTGGTAAACTGATGGTTTGATCAGTATGCTTTTTAGAGGATGGGCACCTTAGTGGTGTCGTGGATTCGGTCGACCGAGATTGAGCTTAGTGCTCAGAGGGATAGGGTAAGCGGTGTTTTCTCTCGCCGAGACGTAAGCCGCAGTGATACTCGATTTCCCAAAAGTGCGGATGTGCATTACGGTGTTTTCTCTAGCTGAGACGTAAGCCATTGTAGATGGAACTACGCGATCGATCTTTTGAATCAGGAGTCACCATGATGGAAATCCAATTTCCAAATATGACATTTTGCGGTTTTGATTGTAGAGCCTAGTATTGGCGACAAGATATATGGTACCCATGCCGTCTATGATTGATACATTTATTTTTGAAGTTGTTTTCTTCACTTATAGTAATAATATAAGATGAAATTTCACGTATCAAGCATATTTGGCTATTATAAGGGAAAACCCTATCCTCTGGCTTACGTTGCATTGTGTGATGGGATCCAGGTCTTATAATAGATTCATTGTTCTTTATTTAGCATTGCGCTGTTTGTTTTCTTCACTGGTATTCTTGGGAGGAAACCCGTTCCGTGTTATACGGCGTGGTCCCTTGATTTACCTAACTTTAAAAGCAAAGATTAATAACTGTTTTAGTTCTCACACCAGTCACATGACTGACTTGGAGTTTATTGTTTTAACTTAAACTCTGGGTGCCCCTATTTTCCACACGGGTAGCTAGTAGTTTTGGTTTTGCAGATTTATATTCACAGGATCCTGATCTATAGCTGGAACGATATCTGGAAAGCTCTGTATCCGTATATCTCTTCTAGTTGTGTTTTGTATTATTTCCGCTGCGATGTATTCAAATGTAATTTAAATCTCTGATATTTTTCTGTGTAATATTTATTCATGCTCTGTATATTCTTGCATTCTGATGGAATTGTTGTAATAAGCAATGGAATGTTCTTCTGTCTGCGTTCTGTTGTGGCTTGTTCTCGAAGTATCTGCTCTTTCCTTACCAGGGAAGTTACGGGTCTTCACAGTTGGTATCAGAGCTTTGGTTTACAGAGCTAGAGAACACGACACATAAGAACCAAACGAAAGAATTCATCAGAAATTGGATTAGTAATATCCAATGGGAATGACTCATTAGAGAGATAGGATCAGTAGTATCCTAGAACGAGTGTGAAGAGTATTTTTTTTCAAATGAAAACAATTTTGTTTTGAAATTTAAATCGTTTTATTCGTATTTAAATATTTATTTATTTTGAATTTGGACAATCTAGTATATAAAGATTTTGCATATACGCGTCATGAACGTGTATTCGAAGTTTTAATATACTGGATAGATATAGAATCACATTCTAGTCGCCCGGGGATGGTTCTGATGATCGCTATATAGTACGTACATCATCAGAATTTATATTTGAGTTTCGAAAGTGTGATATATATATATTTCCATTAGGCTGGTGTGAGAACCAAAACTAGATAGATTTATTGTTGTGATTTGGCATCAAAAACATGATTTTCTGTATATGTAATAAAATTATGAATTGGAAACGTTAATCCACTAATTGATTGATGTTTGTGTTGTTTGTTTATTTGTTTGATATTTTGAATCATTTGGTCTAATTGAACCGAATAATAAACTGTATTGAAAATTAGTTGCAAATGCTTGCATATACATGTACTTACATTGAACAGGTTATTGCAAAGAGGCTAGAGCAGAAGAATAAAATTGTTTGCCCGACAAATAGGTACATGTTTATCATAATTTACTGTTTTGTTTGGGTGATGATGATTTTATGAGCCGATTGACTAGCCGCTTGGCTTTTTCTTTTTGAGATCAGAGGGCCTGTATGGCAATTTCGGGATTTTCCCGGTGCTCCCGGTGCAGGGGAGGTTATGGCAAAAATTTTCGGAAATTTAGGGTGTTAGCCAAATTTTTGAAAAATTTGAAAAGTTCTTAGAAACTGAAAAGTTGAAGAACTTAAGCCGTAGCGAAAATAATGAAAGTTGAGTTGGTTTTTAAAACAACTTTCGGCTTCGTTCCTTTTCGAGGACGAAAAGTTTTAAGTGGGGGAGATTGTAACAACCCGTAAAATCTGGGCCTGTTTAAAAATTTTATTTTAGCAATTTAATGAATTTTGAATATTTAAAATGGATTATTTTAAATAATAATGACGAGAAATTTATTTTGAATAGAAATTCGAACGTATATTATATAGATCATCGTTAGAATATAAATATTTATTTATAATTATATAAAAGGAATTGAAAATGGCGCGGTAGTTCGACAATTCGATTTCAAACTTCAATTGAATGTACCGGGTGCAAAATAAACCGGATTTTAACGAAACCAAAAATATTTGAATCTAATTGATAATATCTTTCCAATGAATCCGACAAATTGAAATTTCATAGCGGGAATCAAAAGATATGTCCAGTTGAAAATTCTGAATAGTCGCTATGGAATTCAGGCCCTTAAAAATAGCCATTTTGCAAACGACCTCGGTTTTCGACAAAACCACTTTTGTTGAATCCGCAGTGTCAAATTATTGCTAGGTTTCAAATTTCGTAATTTTCTGAATCAATATGTGAGCGTGGCAAAGGAAAACGCATTTGACTAGTTTCAGTTGATTTTAAACGACGGGAAATTGGCCATTTTTCAAACGGTCTCAGAATTTGACGAAATTAGTTTTGTTAGGACCGTATCGTCAATACGAAGCTAGAAAATATTTTTCTAGAATTTTTTGAGTTTGTATGTGACCCCAGTAAATTGAAATGTGCGTTAAATTCAAATTTGAATGTTATATTTATTTATATTTTAAATTTGACGAAAACTGGTCGAAACGATGGAATTGGCTTACGAAACATATCCCATTGTGTTCGAAATGGGGGTAATTATCTAGGGGCAACAGTCGTTGAGCTTCGATTGGAGTTAGGATTAAAAAGTCAACTTTTTGAATTTAAAAATAAATAAATATATATAAATTATTATATAAACCTCACCCCTCTATTCTCTCACCTCCTCAGTCAAATAAAAGAAAAAAACCACTCGATGGGTCTCGTCTGCCCTAGCCTCCAAGACGCGCCGCCGCTGGCCTTCCATGGCCTTCACCACCAGCGCCGATCGACGGCGTCCTCGCCTCCCTTCTCTCCCCTTCCAGCGCTTCGTGCGAGCACCGCATCCAAGCCCAAATCGAGATGGCCGACGCCCTAACCAACCCCACAGACCACTGCCGCCTTGCACCTCCGTCCAACGCCGCCAGAGACCGCCGCTCCTTCAGTCGAAGACCACCAGAACTGCGAGCATCACCTCGCGCAACCACTCATGCGCCTCCATCGCGCGATTCGCCAACGCGAGTTCCAGAACCCCCTCCAGCCACCTGCGTGATTCCCCCCTCTTCTGATTTTCTACTGTAAGTTTTATGATTTATATTATTTAAATTTCAGTTTTTAAATAAACAAAGGCTTGATTTTTATTTTATACAAAGCTATGATTTTTATATTAGTAGAAGTATTAAAAATATGATCCTTATATAATAGAGGATATAAAAATATTATCTTCATAGAAGTAGCAAGGTAAAAATACGATTTTTATATATGTTGTAGTGAAAAGATTTGATCTTTATATCATAGGAAGAATAAAAATGTGATTTTTAATCATATAGAGTAATAAAAATATAATTTTTATTATATTACTAGCTAGATAAAAATGGAATTTTTATCTATATAGTTGCGATGTAAAAATAGAATTTTTATCCATATAGAGTAATTATAAAAATGTGATTTTTATATACATAACAAAAATATAAAAATGTGATTTTTATATATGTAGTGGCTACGGGCAAGGAAAGTGACAAAAGGCGAGAACGACGAAGATTTCTACATAAGAAAGTCGTGGCGTTTGGTTTAGCAATTCGGTGAGAACTCCTCAATTTTATTTTAAATTTCTAGTTAATATATATACTAGGATGCAGACGGTGCTTAGCAGCACCCGACACCCGTCGTCCACAGACCATGGATGGCTTGTATGCTTGTTTGTTTGATTTTGATGTGAAAAATTGAATGTGTGATGTGTGAATGAAATAAAATATTTCATAGTTAAAAATGTAATTTTTACCGTGTATATAAAATGAAATATATATTTATAAACAAATCGAACGATTTGTTTATATACACACATTTGACTGATATTGATTGGGACGATAAATTTTACACATCGTCCGACTGCACAAATAAAATCTGTGTTTATTGATTTGAAACCCCACACGGGTATTGGGATGATATTTGTCATACACTAATCCCAATTATTTAATTGTATGTCGATCGATTGGTCGACAGACTGTGTAAGCGTTAATTATTTATTTTTAATGCTTATGCAGTTGTGTTGTGCACTTTGGATGATGGTTGATTATTTATCGTTGTTATTATATACATGTGTTGTATGGGATCCATATAATTAACATTATATGGTAATTGATTGGGCCTCATTCCAATTGGGAAAATAAAGAATGTTTTAAAATAAAGATTAACGTGTTGACAGTACCCATTTGTTGAGATTAGTCATGTGGTCAAAGAAATATAGATTCATGTGTCGAATAGAATGAATATTCATTTGTTGAATAGAATAACGAAGTTATTGAATAATATAAAGCCGTGTTGATTAGAGATGCGCTATTTTGACGCGAACGATATTGATAATGATTATATTCGTTTTTAAAATGAATATTTAGAAAGAGATATACAATTTGAATAGAATAGAATAGAAAATGATTTTGAATAGAATAGAATAGAAAATGAATTAGAATATAATAGAATAGAATAGAAAATGAATTTGAATAGAATAGAATTCGAATTGAATATGAAGTGAATTCGAATTGAATTGAATATAAAGTGAATTCGAATTGAATTGAAAACGAATCGAATTGAATTGAAATGGAATATAAAACGAATTGAATTGAAATGGAATATAAAATGAATTGAATTGAATTGAAAATGAATTCGAATCGAATTCGAATTGAAATCAATTTGAAATGAATTTAAAACGAATTTATATTGGAAAAAATCAATTTTGATTTGAATTTGAAATGAAGTTGAAAACATTTGAAAACGAATTTAAAACGATTTATAAAATTCGATTTTAAAAAGGAAATCGACGAAGTATATATTATATATAATATATATATATATATATATAATATAATGGCCTGAATAGAACGCGTCGCGCCGCGGCAGTTCGCGAATTTCGACCATTGACTTCGAACGAACATTACGGAAGATCCGACCGTCGGATTCTCCTGAAACCAGAACCGTTGGGTTCGTATCGAAAAGAGCTTTCCAATGAATATTATAAATTTGAAATCTAACGGTTGGATTTGGAGATGCGTCCAAATCAAATTTAGAAAAGGTCGCTGTAAGTGCAGTTCGACGACCGTTATTGGAAATCGACTATACGGGCCTTGATAAAATTATTAAAAATATTTATAATTTGTGTAAAATCAAAATATATGAATTGGAAAGAACTGGGATGAAAAATTCCCTATTTGAAAGGATAAAAATATATTTTTATCGAAATGAACTAGTTATGAACTAGAATTAAAATCCAATATTTTTAATTAAAAAATTGAGTTTGAAATGGTTTTAAAAATAATCAAAATTTGGTATTGAATATAAGCCGATATATTTTCTATTCAGAGCCTTGTATTTAATATCAAATGGAATTTTGGGTTTATCGTGAACTGTGTTTTAAATGACATTAGTTCATTAACCCAGTTAAAGATTAAAACTAAGTGGAGTTTTAATGAATCTTTAATTAGATTGAAATGAGAATTGGTAATTTAAATCATCAAAATTTGGAAATGATCGAAAGGGGAGTATCACCAGTTTTGCTTCGAGCAATAGTTAAATCTTTAATTAGATTTGAATGCGAAATGGTAATTAAATTTACCGATAACACCATGGTGTTATTTATGGGGTAATAACAGTTTTGCTCCATGGGATGAATAGGTTGGGATTGGGAAATAAAATAAATAATTACTTCGGTGTGGTTCGCTAATCTCGATTAGTTTGGAAAACCATGATTTGGTTTGATATGACATCCAAAGGAAGATTAAAGAATAAATTTTAAAGAATTTATCTTTGATAAAATTAATGGGAACCTTTCCCTAAGAATATTCTGAATTGGAATGAGGCGTATATTGTGTTTTATAGCACTTGTTTATTAAGATACGTGAGTTATTCAGAAAGTCCGGGTTTAACCCATTCTGAATAACTGATTCGACGACGAGTCGAAGAGATTGAAGACGGTGCAAGACCGACGATCTTCACATCGAATGGATGAGAGCTACTGATGCTCACGATGGGAGTAGCTACCTTGAAGGGGGCTAAAGTAGTAGCCGTCTGGACGTGCTTGGAGGTCGACGGATATGCGAGGAAAGTGCCTCCGGTTTTGTTCAGACCCAGAACAGACTTGTAAATGGATGGTGTGTCTGACATTGTATTCCTTTATATTGTATTCGTTGATCTCTGCTAAATATATATCTGTTTGGCGGCGGAGAATTTATTCTCTTGCTTAACGCCCTTCTCTGAGACATACGAGCTCAGAGGTTATATATTGGCAGAAATCAGTGGTACGATATGGATTGATAGTGTGACATGCTGAGATGCAGTGATCCAGACTTTTGTTGAAAAGCAAAGTTTGGTGGATGATGATCAAAGCGCAGCTTTACTATAGCACGGCTTTGTGTATAGCATTGATTCGCGAGCCTCACACCCCGGTATGGTGGTAAACTGATGCTTTGATCAGTATGCTTTTTAGAGGATGGGCACCTTAGTGGTGTCGTGGATTCGGTCGACCGAGATTGAGCTTAGTGCTTAGAGGGATAGGGTAAGCGGTGTTTTCTCTCGCCAAGACGTAAGCCGCAGTGATACTCGATTTCCCAAAAGTGCGGATGTGCATTACGGTGTTTTCTCTAGCTGGGACGTAAGCCGTTGTAGATGGAACTACGCGATCGATCTTTCGAATCAGGAGTCACCATGATGGAAATCCAATTTCCAAATATGAAATTTTGCGGTTTTGATTGTAGAGCCTACTATTGGGGACATGATATATGGTACCCATGCCGTCTATGATTGATACATTTATTTTTGAAGTTGTTTTTCTTCACTTATAGTAATAATATAAGATGAAATTTCACGTATCAAGCATATTTGGCTATTATAAGGGAAAACCCTATCCTCTGGCTTCCGTTGCATTTTGTGATGGGATCTGGGTCTTATAATAGCTTCATTGTTCTTATTTAGCATTACGCTGTTTGTTTTCTTCACTGGTATTCTTGGGAGGAAACCCGTTCCGTGTTATACGGCGTGGTCCCTTGATTTACCTAACTTTAAAAGCAAAGATTAATAACTATTTTAGTTCTCCCACCAGTCATATGACCGACCTGGAGTTTATTGTTTTAACCTAAACTCTGGGTGCCCCTATTTTCTACACGGGCAGCTAGTAGTTTTGGTTTTGCAGATTTATATTCACAGGATCCTGATCTACAGCTGGAACGATATCCGGAAAGCTCCGTATCCGTATATCTCTTTTAGTTGTGTTTTGTATTATTTCCGCTGCGATGTATTTAAATGTAATTTAAATCTATGATATTTTTCTGTGTAATATTTATTCATGCCCTGTATATTCTTGTATTCTGATGAATTGTTGTAATAAGCAATGAAATGTTCTTCTGTCTGCGTTATGTTGTGGCTTGTTCTCGAAGTATCCGCTTTTTCCTTACCGAGGAAATTACGGGTCTTCACAATAATATATATTGCACTACATTTAATTGCTAAGGTATGAGAATGTGGAAGCATTTAATGAAAGCATGTGAAATAAACAATTGTATATGTGCACTTTTTTCATAAAGAAAGCATGGTTAAGGGTGGACGTGCATGCGTAAAATGAATGCAAAATGATCCATGCGTGCATGTAAGGAAAGGTATTTAAAAAAGATTGAAAGTGCCCATTTTGAAAACAAAATAATATTTAGGTAGTTTAGTAAAATAAAAATACTTATTTTGCAGACCCAAAATATATAGATAGATATGTAAGATCGTAAAAGGGACACATCGAATTCAAATGACTTTTTTTCAAAAATAAATTGTGCAAATTTTTCCACTATTTCAGTGCAAACCGAACACCGAAACTGACAAATGAATATGTTTGGTAATCAGCGCGACAAGACGGACACAACGGTATATAATTTGCAGTGTCTGCATGCTCCGTTCAAAAAAGCGTTACGGACACCTTTAACGTAAAAATGCGGATGTAAAACGGAGGCCAAAACGTCCGATTTTCGCGAAACGAATTTCGCCGTTTGATTATTGACAACGAATAGAATATTTTTCATGTTTGTCCGAACTTTTTTCGGAGAGATTTTAAAATTGCAAAAATTTGAATTGTTATGCGCAACTTTACACTGAAAAATTGCGTGACCGACAACATTCAAATTTTCCGACGAAAGTTTCACAGCTGCTACATCTCACTATACGTACTTCCAATTTAAAATTCCCATTATGAAAAACAATAGAATATATTTTTATTTTTTTAAATAAAAATACGATTTAAATCGGAATTTAAATCGTTAAAAATAGCGGGTTGTTACATTGATAAAAAGGTATATTTCTAATTCAACTATTTTAATTTGTCCAAAAAGGTTCATTTTTTATTTCAACAATTATATTTTGATAAAAAGTCCAATTTTGTTTCAACCATTACATTTGACAAAAGTGAAAATTTTGGTTTTAACTTTTATAACTCAAATTTATTTGACAAAAATGTAGCTTCGTTTAACTCTAACCTTACTTAACAAAAATGAAATTTTTGCTGAGTTCAATCTTTTTATTGAAACTACAAGCAATAAAAATATAATCATTCATATTAATTCTTTTTATTTAAACAAAGTGAAAGTAAAAACATGATCTTTAATACTTCTCTTTTCATTGCAACAAAATTTACAATAAAAATATATCTTTCTATTTTACTCCTTTTATTTTAACTAAAATAAAAATAAAACTATATCTTTCATTCTATTCTTTTTATTACAATCTAAAATGACAATGAAAACATATTTTCAATTCTACTCTTTCTATTATATTTAACAAACTGACAACAAAGATGAAATCTTTTTATCATAATCTTTTATTTTAACCTTTTTATTTTAATGACAAACAAATTTTTGACAAAAACCATGTTTCATATAAAAAAATTAAAATGAATATTTTTATTTCAACTAACATGTTTGACAAAGTTGACTAATTTTATTTCAACTAACATGTTTGACAAAAATGACTATTTTTATTTCATATAACATATTTGACAAAAATGACTATTTTTGTTTCATATAAAATGGCAACAAAAATGATACTTTCAACTCTTCTATTTTTATTGCATATAAAATGTAAATAAAAATGCAACTTTATAATCTGTTCTTTTCATTACAACTAAAGCGACAATAAAAATGTTTCTTTTGTATCAATTCTTTTTATTGTAACTATCTTGATAATAAAAATGTTATTTTTAAATCTATCCTTTTTATTGTAACTAAATTGTTAATAAAAATGTTACTTTAAATCCCTTCTTTTTATTGCATATAAAATGACAATAAAAATGTTACTTTTTAATCTATACTTTTTATTGTATATAAAATGACAATAAAAATGTTACTTTCAAATCTCAACTCTATTTCATCGTAACTAGTTGAAAATAAAAAATGAAATCCTTTTATACCAATTCTAAACTTTGTAACTAATTGAAAATATAATCTTTTAATTGAAATAAAATGACACTAAAGATATGTTTCTTTTAGTTGAAACAACATGATGCTAAAAATATGTTTCTTTTTAAATGTACTTCTAACAAAACCAATAAAATGATAACTTTATTTTGTTGGTTATCCAATCTCAACAAAAGTGATCCTTTTGCTTTGACACAACTCTATATTTCATGTTTTAATAAAAATGAATACTTTTGTTATTGAAACAAAACCTAAGCAAATCCGTGTTCAGCTTTCTAAATAAAAATGATATTTTTATTATTGAACAAATCAATACCCATGGATCTGAATGAAAGACGAAGTCTTTATTATAAAACAAATCTATATTCTTGGATCTAAAACGAAAGTAATTTTTTTATTTCAAATCCAAATCCGTATTCGTAGATCTAAAATAAAAATATGATTTTTATTTCAAATCCAATCAACATCTATAGATCTAAAATAAAAATATGATTTTTATTTCAAATACAATCAATATCTATAGATCTAAAATAAAAATATGATTTTTATTTCAAATCCAAGACTAACAGTAATCTATAGATTCAAGAGGAAGAATTTTCAATGCAAATCTAAATCTAACCAAACACATACATCACAATCATCATAATCAACAAGCAACAAATACAATATCATACATCGCATATCTGAATTAATTAACAAACATACATGGAATTTAAATAACGAGAGATAATTACATTTTAACTATTTTTAAATATAGAAATCTCACTTTGTTATTTGTTTGAATTTTCAACATGCTCCATTTCAGATCTGGTCAGCCTCATGGCCTAAATCTGGATTTTATGATTCCAATGCAATCGAAATCGTTCGATTCTGATCCTGTTTGAACGAGTTAAGATTGTTTATACATTTGATTTCATTTGAGGAAATTAATATATTATTTAAATTAATTAATTATGGTTACCCCTAGTTTGCTTTCTTCCCCGTATAAGCTTCAGGAACGACAAATCCAAAAAGCTCAAACCGGAATCTCCATCGCGCCCCACGTTTGGTCAATGGACGTTGATCTATCGCCTCGCCGTCGACGGACCTTCCGCCTCCTTGCTCCGCCTCAAACGGCATGAAACTCGGAGGTCCCGATGACCCCAAAATCGGCTGCAAACATTACGTCTTTGAGCTGCTGGTTCTCTCCAACGGCCACATGAAAATTGATCTCCACCATCCATATTAAAGAGCTCATGAAGCTCTTCAGTTTTCGCTTCATGATCTTCGAATTTTTCTGATTGGATAAGGAGAAAAAGTAGGAAGAAGAATGGACCAGCATCGACCATTCATTTCTGAAGTGGCAGCTGTAACTTAGAGATTTAGGGTTTGGGATTTGTGATATTTATAATATTAATTATCTAAATTAATGGTTTTAGCCCGTTTATCCTTATCTATTCCAATCTCAGCCTAGAAAAATTTGTCACTACCTAACTGCCCTCATTCTGGATCCAATGGGCTAGGTCCCGTCAGTCCAAACGAACGTCTTCGACCTATTTTATTAAATTTAATATTTAAATCATTTATTTAATTAATTCAATCTTACATTTAAATTCACCGGGGCCACATACGGACGCTAAAAATTCCAGAAAAATTATTTTTGGCTTTGTTTTGACGATACGGTTCGAATAAAATTAATGTCATTGAATTTTGAGACCTTTTGAAAAATGGACATTTTCTGATCAATCCAATTTGACTAAAACTGACAAAACACCTTTTCCTTTACCACGCTGACATATTAATTCCAAAAATTATGAAAATTTAAACCTTGCAATAATT
Organism: Allium sativum; assembly: GCA_030737875.1. NCBI lineage: Eukaryota > Viridiplantae > Streptophyta > Magnoliopsida > Asparagales > Amaryllidaceae > Allium > Allium sativum. Next base: position 725,939,900 of record CM060909.1, read on the forward strand.
TGACATTCTAGTTCCAACAAAAGTGTTTCGTCGAAAAAGGAGATTGTTTGGAAAATGACTCTTTTTAAGGGCCATATATTATATTAAAATATATATAAATTCTACAGCGACTTTGCTGAATTTTAAACAGGACATAACTTTTTATTCCCACTATGAAATTTCTATTTTTCAGATTCATTGGAAAGATATTTTTAAATAGATTCTAATATTTTTGGTTTCACTAAAATCCAATTTAATTTGCACCCTGTACAATCAGTCAAAATTCAAATTTTCAAACTGCCGCGCTATTTCCAACTCCTTTATAATTAAATTAAAATTATTCTTTCTAACTTCAATTTAAATAAATTTTTAACCGTTATTATTTAAAATAAATTATTTTAAACATTTAAAATCCATTAAAAATTTTAAAATAAAAATTTTAAATTGGTTCCAAAATTCTGGGTTGTTACAATCTCCCCCACATAAAATCTTTTCGTCCTCGAAAAGGAATAGAGCTGAAAGTTGTTTAACTTACCAACTCAATTTAAAAAAATTTATTTGGTTTTAATAATTTTATTAGTTGATTAACTTTTTAAAATATATATAACTTTTATATATTCAAAAATCATATTTTCTAAGATCGGATTATATCACAAATACGTTAATTATAACTTGTCACTCTCGACTCATTCTAGGGCATTTCTCACCCCATCTCTAATTAGTTTCTCATTCTAGGATACTACTGATCTTATCTCTAATGGGTATTCCTTTATAGAATTTACTAACCCTTCCTTTGATGACTCTTTTGTTCAGTTCTAACGAGTTGTACCCAAAGATTTGAGTTAACCAGAGCTCTGATACCAACTGTAACGACTCGGATTTCGCCCGGACCAAATTGATCGCTAAATCGACCAAGACCATTCAAAACCCGAATATGCTAACTATGGGAGTACAACACATTAGAACAAATAACAACAAACTTCTATAAACATTAAAATAATATTACATCAGAGTACAGAATATCAGAGTACATCGAAATAATAATATAGCAGAAGGTTAATTTACAATATATTTTAATAGATTGTAGCGAAACAATTAAATTAACACAGCGGAAGACTGCCAATGCTCTGGACGCAGCTCTAAGCTTCGATCCAGAATCCTACTCAATATATCTGCAAAATAAGCTACTCGACTGCCCGTGTGGAAAAGAGGGCACCCGAGTTTGCAAAGTGAAACAAACTACGGGTCAGTTATGGGACTGGTATGAGAAATCTTTGCTAACTTATCTAATATTAAGGCTAATCATAGGACCATGCCGCTAACGCGGAACGGGTTAACTCCATTGGATTGCCAATGCATGGAATAAAGTAAATCGTTAAACAACGCAATGCTTTTTAGAAAAATGAAACCGTTATAAGACTCAAGTCCCATTACACAATGCAACGCAAACCGGAGGATAGAGTTCTATATTATAATGGTCAAAAATGCTTGATATGATAAAAATGGATTTGATATTATTATTAGTGTATATATTATTCAAAAATATTTCAATCATAATGTATCAATCATAGACGGCATAGTACCCCATCCTACTATGTCGCCATACTAGTTCTACAATCAAAACCGCATGGTGTCATATTGGAAGTTGGGCTTCCATCATGAGTCAAGGCTAGGAACGATCTCCTTACCGATTTGAGACACTCTAGCAATGTTTCAGGATCCCCCGCAGTGAACCCTTGGATATTGCAGGGTCGGTCCATAAATACGTTAGTGGATTGGCAATTCCAATTCCTAAACACACGCTTCCCGGTCCTATCGAAACTATAATTTGGCCATTGGCGACCAATAAATCCGTGGCCTCGAAAATTTCATCATCCACATAAGGAAAAATGTCAGGCTTGTAAATGTTGACACCACTTCTAGTTAGAAAGAAACATGTGCAATCCCTACGTTCCCTTGTCCCGTTTTTGACTCATACTGGGGTGTGAGGCTCGCGAGGTAATGCTATACGCAAAGGTACACCTAAATAGGTTGTGTTTTGATCATCAACCACAAGGCTCCGCATTTCAACAAAAGCCTCGATTATTTGCATCTTGGCATGCCACATTGACAATTCATGCCATGCGATCGATAACTACCAATATATAACCTCTGAGCTTATGCATCTCAGAGAAGAGTGTTAAGCAAGAGAATAAATTATCCGCCACCACAGATATATATTAAATAGAAATCAATTTAATTACATGGAATGAAATCCAATGTCAGACACACATCCATTTACAAGTCCGTTCTAGGCCTAAACAAACTTGAGACACCTTATTCCTTGTCCCGTATGTCCAATACTGAAGTGAGGTGCTCACATATTCGGACAATCAACAAGTACGTCCGCACAAACTACCAATTTTAACCCTTTACTAGTAGTGAGCCAATGTCGGGCATCTGTAGTTGTCCATTCGATGTGAAGACCACCGGTCTTCAACCACCGTCTTCATCTTCGACTCTTAATCGTCGTAGTAATTATTCAGAATGTGTTAAACTCGGTCTTTCCTAATAACTCGCGTATTTTATAATTAAAAATCAAGTGCTATGAAGACACATCATATGCCTCATTCCAATTTAGAATATTCTTTTAATAAAATATTCATATTATAAGGGGAAAGTGAGATGACCCCAAACCCCGTACTGACGGTGGCAAGGGTAATCCGTGGAATATAACACAAAAACAGATAATAGCAGAACAGAAATAAATAAATACACCAGATAATGAACAATAGAATATACCGGATAAAAGTAATCATCAGAGTTACACAGTATACAGGATCATACTTAGTACAAATACAGTTCAGCTATACATAAATGTCTACAGCGGAAAACAAACAAAATATGTACAATAGGAGCTGAACAGCATAAAAAGAGATAAATGATAGAATCCATCTTCAGCTCCAGCTATCCAGAAAGAACCGGCTAAACCTGAATACAAGGTTGCCCGTGTAGAAAAAGGGGCACCCGAGTTTGATAATGAAACAAACTACGAGTCAGTCATGGGACTGGTATGAGAAATCTACTCAACACATATATAATTTGGCTAATCACAGGACCACGCCACTTTCGTGGAACGGGTTTACTCCATTTGATTGCCAGTGCTTTAAAACAAATCTTTCTTTTAAACATCGCTATGCTGTTTATAAAAATGAAGCCGTTATAAGACTCAGTTCCCATCACACAATGCAACGCAAACCGGAGGATAGAGTTTTTTTCCTTATAACGACCAAAATATGCTTGATACGAATAAAACAAAGGCATTTGATACTATTGCTAGTGTTTATATGTTTTTGAAAACAATTTCAAATCATAACTATCAATCATAGACGACATGAGCGTCCCATGCCACTATGTCGCCAAATATATATACAATCGAAACCGCACAGTCTACGTATTTGGAAATTGGATTTCCGTCATGAACCAAGGCAAAAGATAGTCCTTACCGACTTCGTGACTCTCTAGCCCGAGCCACAGGGTCAGAGCGCATCGACCCTTGGATCGTCAGGGCCGGTCCACCGATGTGGATTAAAATGCCTGAACAATACGTTTCCCCGCCCTTTGGGGCGTAAACGAGCCAACGAATGACTCCATCGGACCCGGATCGTCCGATCAAACCGAGGCGCCTCGCAACAGCAACAACCACATAGGTGAAAAGTATATAAATGTCAGGGCTGGTAGGTCACTGACACCACCCTAGCCAGAAAGAAACGCATGCCCTCCCTGAGGTCCTTCTCCCGTTTCTGGTCCATACCGGGGTGTGAGGCTCGCGATTTCACGTTATACACAAAGCTACGCCACACAGGCGGTGCTTTGATCATCACCACAAGACTTTGCTTTTCAACAGAAGCCCTGATCACTGCATCTTAGCATGCCACACAGGCAATTCATGCCATGCGACTAATGTCCATCGATATACAACCTCTGAGCTCATGCGTTTCAGAGAAGGGCATTAAGTGAAAGAATAAATTCTCCACCGCCAAACAGATGTATATTTAACAGAGATCAATCAACACAAAATAAAATCCAATGTCAGACACACAGTCCATTTACAAGTCCGTTCTGGGTCTGAACAAAACCGGAGGCACTAAATACCTCGCAACCCCATCGATCACCACGTACGTCCGGACGATCGCCACTCATTATCCATATTTCGGGATGCCTCCCAATTAGGACCTCGGTTACCATCCAAACGAGGTGAAGATCTCCGGTCTTCGACCATCGTCTTCATCTTCGATTTCTTATCGTCGGTCAATTATTTGAAATGAGAATTAACTCGGCCTTTTCAAATAATTCACGTATATTTAGAATTTCAAATCAATTTATTTCAATGGTTAAATTATTCGACAACACCAATTTTGTTCTTTAATGTAATTTTCACACCAAACACATTCAACCATCAGATACCACATAAATCGAGCAAATTCAGTTTATTTCCATTCCATATCGTTTATGATATTTTATAACGATTTATCGCTATTTTTATTTATTTGAAAATAGCCAATTTATTCAAAACGACGCTACGGGCCATAACGCGGCCGTGGCGCTGTTTTTCTTCAAATTTGATTTACACATATCTGAAAATCTACCGTTGGATCTTCACAAAATTTACATCATTAGAAAGGTCTTTTCAAGACGAATCCAACGGTTCTAGTTTCGGGAAAATCTGACGGTCGGATCTCCCGGTACAATCGTTTGAAGTTTCGATTTCAAAATACGAACTGCAGCGTCGTTATTCGATTTAATATAATTATATATATATATATATATATAATCGTTTCTGGCGCTGTTTTTCTTCAGATTTGAATTAAACATTCCAGACAATCCAACCGTTGGATTTTTACAAAGTTGGTGCCGTCGAAAAGATATTTCTAAGGCGAACCCGATGGTTGCGGTTTCGGGAAAATCCAATGGTCGGATTTCCCGTACTAGTTGTTTGAAATCACGGTTTCAAAACGCGAACTGCACGGCCACGTTTCGTTTTAATTTAATTTATATTTATATATTTATATAAATATAGTTCATTCAACCATTTCAATATCGTTTTTACTTCAAATATTTCACTAACGCCTTAAAATTTTGGAAAATTTCGCCATAACCTCCTTTGTACAGGAGGGGCTGGGAAAATTCCCAAATAGCCACAGGGGCGTCTCATGTCAAAAAGAAAAAGAAAAAGCCAAGCGGCTAGCCAACAGGCTCATAAATTCATCACCCAAACAAAATAGTAAATGTGTACCTATTTGTCGGGCACAAAATTTTATTCCTCTTCTCTAGCCCCTTTGCTATAACCTGTTCAATAAATATGCATGTACATATATACAGTTCTTATCGTTTATCATTTTCCATTTAACTTCATATTTGATTCCTTTTGGTTTAAAAACACCATTCATTCTAATGTTGCATGTATAGGCAAAAATCATATCATTAGCTAATTAATGAATATTTCAACTCATATATATTTATTTGAACGAGTGGCTATTTTTAACACTTCACATTTCAACGATTCATGTATATAATAAAAATGTGATTTTTATTGTAAAACAATTCATTTCAAAACACTATTATTTTATATAGTGTATATATAGGTGATAAAAATAGGATTTTTCTTATAAAACAATTTCTTTCAAAACGAGATTATTTTACAAAGTTCATATAGTCGATAAAAGGTGATTTTTATTATCAAACAATTTATTTCAAAATATGAATACCATTCAACACATGAATTTCAAATCAACGAATGAATATCGATTCAACACATGAAGGTTTTCTATAGTTTCTATATATAGATAAAAAATGTGATTTTTATATTTAAAATGCGAATACCATTCAACACATGAATTTCTAATCAATGAATGAATATCGATTCAACACATGAAGGTTTTCTATTCAATGAATAAATATAGTTTTAGCAAATGAAAATAATTCAAACACATGAATATTATTCAAAATTTCGGCAGCATAACGGCAGGGTAGTTAAAACCGGGACCGTCCCTAGTACGGCTCCTCGCTCTACCTTAAAACCTCGCGGTTTTTGACAATGGGGATCATGCATCTAGTTTGCACGCAGGCGGCATGTATATATTTATTTCATTTCCACAAACTAATCCTATGTGGTTTCAACCAAATATTTTTCAACCACAAACGGGTATTTTTCAACCACAATCAATCAATATCAACCACAAACAATCCCAAACAACCATTCGCTATCAATCAATTTTCAAACCAATCACAATCAATAAATATCGTCCATGGTTTGTGGACGAGGGGCGTATATATATATATATATATATATATATATATATATATATAGCAATTCACTTTTATTTCAACACATATATAATTTTTACAATGCATATACAACTTATACATCGAACGTACAACTTATACAACGCTTATACATGAGGTGTACAACGCTTATATAACTCATACATCGACTATATAATTTATACATCGTCGTTTTCCATATTGTTTTTAAATCAGAAATCTCACATTGGGTTCCACTCCACCAAAAATAGCAGAAGGCTCAGAAAAATATGCGGTCTCTTCTAGAATGTAGAAGACGTCCACACGGTCACGATGTTTCCTGTTTTATCGAATTTCGTTAACATAAGAAAAGATATGATTTTTCAAAGATGGACGAATTTCGCGACACTTTTGAATGTTGAAATCACTTTAAATCATTCAAGCCGTTACCTTTCAACTTGGGTTCAAAACTAGGTCGCGGATTTTCGCCCCATCCGTTGCTCGAGACCCAGATCCAGTTGTGCCATGACGTAGGCCTTCGAAAGGGCTTTCCGGTGGTGGCCACCACCCTCAGTTCGAACTCCTGCTGGCGGCGCTAGGAGGCGTGATGCGGGCCCACTTTGAGGCGGTGGTTCGCGATGATGGGGCGACGAGGGTGGACGTGGGCGGTGTTGATTTAAAGAGGAGGACGTGGGCTTCAGAAAGTTCAACAGGCGGAGGTGCTGAAAGTGGCTGTGGCGATCGGGATTTGATCGGGAAATGACGAAGGCTTATCGCCGTTAATCGCGATGGGGGGGAGGAGAGAGAAGACGGGGGGCTGACGTGGCCAAATAGGGTTTTATTTTTTTATTTATAAAGTTTTAAAATCCGAAAATACTCCTTGCCCCCTGCGAACCCCAATCCAAACCCAACGACTGTCATCCCTAGCATTTTACCCCCATTCCGAACACAATGGGATATGTTTCGAAGGCCCATTCGACTTTTTCAGTCAGTTTTCCTTCAAATTAAAATATAAAATATTCAATATTTAATTTGAACGTAAATTTCAATTTGCCAGGGCCACAAACTGATTCGAAAAATTCCAGAAAAATAAATCTAGCTATGTTTTGACGATACGGTCCCAACAAAACTAGTTTCGTTGAATTCTGAGACTGTTTGCAAAAAGGCCCATTTCTGGTCGATCCAATTTAACTATAATTGACCAAAACACATTTTCCTTTGCCACGCTCACATACTAACTTCAAAAATTACGAAATTTGAAACCTAGCAATAACTTCACATCCCGGATCCAACAAAAGTGGTTTCGTCGAATTCCGAGGTCATATGCAAAATGGCCATTTACACGGGCTATATAAATTCCATATCGACCCTTCTGAAAATTCATTTGGCCATAACTTTTGCTTTCCGCTATGAAATTTTGATTTTTCAGATTCGTTAGAAAGGTATTCACTAACAGATTTAAATATTTTTGGTTTCACTAAAATCCGTTTTGTTTTGCACCCGGTACAGTCCGACAAAGTTTGAATTCAATTTTTGAAACTGCAGCGCCATTTCAGGCCTTGTTTATAATTATAATTAATTATATTCATTTTCAATTGTCGTTTCAACTCAGTTTTTATCGCTATTATTTAAAATATTTATTTTAAATATTTACAATCCATTATTTTAGCCAATTTGAAAATTTTAAATTGGTTCAGATTTTCTGGGTCGTTACAATCTCCCCCAATTAAAACTTTTCGTCCCCGAAAAGGAACAAAGTCGAAAGTGGTTTGATAAATCTACAATCACACAACACAACAACCAATTTGTTTTTAACCGTCCAAAAATATACTAATCAAATCCTATATTCCTTTAAAAATCATTCAAAGTATAGAATAAATAGTGCACATCCATGGGAAGAAAATAGCAACAGAATAGAGAATTAAATGGTAATGCAAAGTATGGTAAATGTACCATGCACCGGAGTCAATCAGAGATATCTATTCGGCATCTGGGATAGGCTTTCTGAATGCTCTCCTTAGTTTCCCAAGTACAATCTCGCGGATCTCCACTCCATTGCACTTTGACTAAGCGAACCTTCTTGTTCCACAGCTCTTTGGTTTCTTTGCCGATAATCTTTAGCGGCTCTCTTCTCACAGCTAATTCTGGAGTAATTTCAATATCCTGCTGAGCTGCTTCTTCCACGATCAAGTCTGGATCATGAACGTGCTTTCGAAGTTGAGATATATGAAATACATCATGAACTCCAGGCAACCAGTCAGGCAATTTGACCCTATAAGCGAGAGTTCCGATCCGTTCCAGAATAGGAAACGGACCAATGAATTTGGGCGCCAACTTTCCTGTTTTACCGAACCGGATAACTCCTCTCATCGGTGATACCTTCAAATATACGTAGTCGCCAACAGTAAAGGATATATCTCTCCTTCTTCTATCGGCATAGCTCTTTTGTCGGCTTTGAGCGGCAAGTAATCGCTTCTTAATAAAATCGACTTTGTCGGCCGCTTCTCGAATCATATCGGGACCCAACACAAGTCTATTTCCGGGCTCGACCCAACAAGCAGGGGATCAGCACGGTCTACCATACAATGCTTCGAATGGTGACATTGTCAGACTCGCCTGGTAGCTGTTGTTATAAGAGAATTCAGCCAAATGCAGATGATCTTCCCATGATCCCCCGAAATCTATAACACAAGCCTGCAATAGATCTTCTAAAATACGATTCACCCTCACAGTCTGACCGTCTGTCTGAGGATGGTAGGCGGTGCTTAAGTTTAGCTTCGTCCCTAGCTCGACTTGAAATGCTTCCCAGAATTTGCTAGTGAATATTGTATCTCTATCACTGACTATGCTGAGCGGCACTCCATGTAGTCTAACTATTTCCCTGAAGTAAATCTGCGCCAGACTCTGAGCAGTTCTATTTGATCTGACAGGTATGAAATGGGCAGTCTTCGTGAAGCGATCTACGATCACCCAAATACTGTCATTCCCTTTTCTGGTTCTGGGCAGACCATCAATGAAATCCATGGAGATATGCTCCCACTTCCAACCAGGAACTTCCAGTGGTTGTAACAATCCAGCCAATTTCTGTTGGTCGCTTTTGACTAGTTGGCAAGTAGGGCATCGACTAACATATATCGAGATGTCTCTTTTTAACGACTTCCACTAGAATGTGCGTTTGATATCGTTATACATTTTATTCACACCCGGATGGATACTGAGCTTAGATTTGTGGCATTCATTAAGCACATCTCTTCTGAGTTCAGGAATTTCTGGAACGCAAATTCGTCCTTCTATCCTCAGAATCCCTTCGCTGTCTAGCTGGAAATCCGAAGCATTGCCTTCACGAATTCGCTGACTCATTCCTTTGATAAATTGGTCGTCTACTTGGAGAGCCGATATCTTATCAATCAATGAAGTCGCAATGATGAAACTGGCGACCATTTCATTCTTTCGGCTTAACGCATCGGCCACGACATTGGCTTTCCGTGGAGTGTATAGAATTTCAAAATCATATGCTGCAAGAAACTCAAGCCAATGTTGCTGCCTGATCGACGCTAATCTATGAATTAGAAAAGCGCGACATTTGTAATAAATTCTGCAAGCATACAGGTGTGTAGCATACAGGTCGAACATAGGGAGGTGAATTAAATCAAATTATTTATCTAATCTCTTGGGCGAGTTAGACGATTTTCGAGGTTGGTTTTTGCAAAACAAAACAAAATTAAAACTGTAATTTGATTCAGAACAGATCTAACTAAACCGACGATCAAATCACAATTTCAAAGGAAAAGAAATAAAACTATGAATTAGATTTGAATCTAATCAAATCCAATTTGACCTAAGAAAATAATAAAAGCAGAAATTGAAATTGCAGAAATTGAAATAACAAACAAGAATTAAAATTAGGATTTCCGCTGAATCTAATCAGACGGTAAATCACTAATGCAAATAAGTGCAAAATACAAATAGTGTTCTACCGAATCTAATCGTATAGACAACACTAGTTGCTAAGAAAACAAAAAAATGCAGAAAATAAAAGAGAAAGAAGAACTTTTATTAGAACAATGGAATAAGAGATGAGATGGTGGCTACAAGGTTATTATAGGGGTATATATAAGGTAGATAGCCAAACCCTAACCCTAACCCTAATGATAAATGGGCCTGGTCATTACATCACTAATTAGTTTACAATGAAAAATATAAATGGGCCTTTGATAATTAAAGCAATTTTGGGCCTTTTCTCTTTTTCCTCTTGCTTCCTTGACATTTCTTCATTGATTTGTGATGTTCAAAGCCTTTTTATCAATCCTTTTCTTGTCCAACAGCAACTAGATGTGAGATCTTCATCTACAATTCTTCAAACTGCAAATACACAGCAAATTGATCTCTATTTCTCGACATTTCTGGTTGCATGTGGGCTGGGTTGGAATATCTATAAAAGTAACAAAACAATACCCAAGTAATATTCATTTATATACAAAAGATAAGAAATAAGAACATAAAATAAACACATTTCTATGTCAATCACTGCCTCAGATTCAGGTCTTTCTGGGTGAACAGATACTTTAACGACTGGTGATCTGTAAACAGTTCAAATCTCTCACCCAGAAGATAGTGTCTCCAGATTTTCAAAACGAACACAATAGCTCGAGATCATGAGTTACGTAGTTCTTCTCGTGCGGCTTCAGTTGACGGCTAGCATAAGCGATCACTTGGCCTCTTTGCATTAACACTGCGCCAAGGCCTTCTCTAGAAGCATCAGTCCAGACTTTCAAATCCTGATTGCCATCGATGATGGTTAACACTGGAGCAGTTGTTAATCTCAACTTTAGCTCTTCAAAAGCCTCCTCACTTTCTGGAGTCCATTTGAACTTAGAGTGCTTCTTCGTAAGCTTCGTTAAATGACCAGATATTTTCGAAAAGTTTTTAATGAACTTCCGGTAAGAGCTAGCCAATCCGAGAAAACTACGGACTTCAGTGGGGGTACTGGGCTGCTTCCAGTTCTGAATAGCTGTGATTTTGCTTGGATCCACAGCAATTCCTTCTTTCGATACGACATGGCCTTGAAATTTTACTTCATCTTGCCAAAAGATACATTTGGAAAATTTGGCTTTTAATACATTCCGTCTCAGAATTTCTAGAACCTGTTCCAGATGCTTTTCATGTTCGGCCTTTGATTTAGAGAAGATTAGAATATCATCAATAAAAACCAGAACAAATTTATTCAAAACCCCTCTGAACACTCTATTCATCAGATCGACGAAGTAAGCTGGATCGTTACATAAGCCGAACGACATTACTAACCACTCGTAGAATAAGTCGGGACCTCTGAATGCTGTCATTGGAACACACTCTTCGACAATTCGAAGTTGATGGAAGCCTGTAGCTAGGTCCATTCATGAAAATACTTGTGGTCCATTTAATCGATCCAACAAATCATCAATCCACGGCAATGGATATTTATTCTTTATGGTCTGTTTGTTCAGATCACGATAATCCAGACATAGCCGTAGAGTACCGTCAGATTTTGGGACAAAAACCACTACTGCTCCCCAATCAGAGAAACTAGGCCTGATCAGACCCTTCCATACTAGCTGTCGTGTTTGATTGTCTAATTCCTCTTTCTCTTTCAAGGACATTCTTCGAATAGCGTGAACTACCGGCCTTGCATTCGGAATTAAAGCAATTTTGAAATCTATTTCTCTCTGCGGAGGTAAGCGAACAACTTCTTCGAACACATCCGCATAATTTTTGACGACAGGAATATCTTTCACTAGGTCGGGAATATTCTCTGTGATTTCAGGGATATTTTCTATTTGGGCTGGAGAAACATTCAAAGCTGCCCAGAAGTCTTTTCTATTAGCATTCTGACCTTCACAGGGAATGGTTATATAATCACCTGATTTGATCTTCGCCTTTACGACTCTGTCGGCGCATTTAACTTTAGCTTCGTATTTGGTCAGCCCGTCCAACCCCAAGATAAGATCAAACTCTTTAAAATTCAGGACGACTGCGATGGTAGGAAACCGATATCGAGAGAAGGAAACTGGCACTCCACAAACCCAACTTAGATCAATGGAACCCCTAACCGGATTCTGGACAGTCATTGGTTCTTTGAGCTTTTTCAAATTTAAATCCAGTTTCTTAGCTGCATCTTTGGCAATGAAACTTCGTGACGCGCCTGTGTCAAACAGTACTTTGACTGGAATGTTTTTGACAGTAAGCGTTCCTTCTAAAACATCATCCCTTTCTTGACTAGCTGAGGGCTCAGAAGTTTCTGCTACTTCATTTACTTGAACTATTTCAGGCTTGTTTAACTGTGGGCAATCCTTTGCAAGATGACCTGCCTCGTGGCATTGTTTGCACTCTCTATTCTCTTGGAACTCCCCGTCAGTTATGAACCTTTTCTTCTTTTGCTTTCGATTTGCTCTATATCCCTCTTTTCTTTGTTTCTTTAAAGATCTGCAACTTATCGACAAATGTCCTTTCTTATTGCAGTTATTGCATACGGTGGTCATTACCGGTTCTTTTCCTAATCTGGCCCTTTTTCGATTGACTTTGGGTTCCTTACTGACCTCAGACATGGTACTGACCTCAGGACGATCAGTTTCTGATTCAACCTTATCGCTTGAACCGACTTCTTCTTCATCTCGCAACATGCCTTTCCTATGGAGATCTTCAACTGATAAGCCATATAAATCATTTCAGAAAAAGGAAGCTTCACATTCCTCATTACACTATTCTGATATCTCCTTTGCAGGCCATGAATAAATCTCAGATTTTTCCTCTTTGAATCCTAAATCAGATGAGGAGCAAAGTGAGCAAGTTCGTTGAATTTCTTATGATATTCCGGGATGGTCATATCACCTTGTATCAAATAGGAAAATTCATCACATAATCTCTCGGTTGCTTCGGGAGGAGTAAATTTTTCTAAGAAAATCACTTTGAATCTATCCCAGGTGATATCACCTTCTGGATTATCTTTAATGATTGAATCCCACCAAAACAAAGCTTCTTCTTTGAGCGCCCAAGACGCCAGTAATCTTTTCTGATCGTCTCTCAGCTTTAAACCCTCAAAGATTTTCTCTGCAGAACGAATCCAAGCTTGTGTTTCCATAATGGACTCCTTGCCTAAGAATGGCGATCCACCCAGATTTCGAAATCTCTTGAATAGAACTTCTATATCGGATTCTGGCTGTGGGAGCACAACTGGCTCATTAGCTGGTCGAGCCATACGATTATTTCTTCTGTTCCTGTCACTCATTTTCTAGTACGTCTGCAATTAGCAGACAAAGTGTCAGGTCAACAGAAAAGATATTTTCAAACATAGAAACATATACTTCAAGTGTAAATGTGTCTATCGAGGTGTAATTTCATTCTGCTTTACTCATACTAGGATATTGCTGATCCTATCTGTATAGAGTTACCCGTCTTAGAACACTACTGGTTCTATTTCTGACGAGTTCGTTCAAATGTTATATTCCAGAACTAAGCTTAACCAAAGCTCTGATACCAAATGAGATGACCCCAAACCCCGTACTGACGGTGGCAAGGGTAATCCGTGGAATATAACATAGAAACAGATAATAGCAGAACAGAAATAAATAAATACACCAGATAATGAACAATAGAATATACCGGATAAAAGTAATCATCAGAGTTACACAGTATACAGGATCATACTTAGTACAAATACAGTTCAGCTATACATAAATGTCTACAGCGGAAAACAAACAAAATATGTGCAATAGGAGCTAAACAGCATAAAAAGAGATAAATGATAGAATCCATCTTCAGCTCCAGCTATCCAGAAAGAACCAGCTAAACCTGAATACTAGTTTGCCCGTGTAGAAAAAGGGGCACCCGAGTTTGATAGTGAAACAAACTACGAGTCAGTCATGGGACTGGTATGAGAAATCTACTCAACACATATATAATTTGGCTAATCACAGGACCACGCCACTTTCGTGGAACGGGTTTACTCCATTTGATTGTCAGTGCTTTAAAACAAATCTTTCTTTTAAACATCGCTATGTTGTTTATAAAAATGAAGCTGTTATAAGACTCAGTTCCCATCACACAATGCAACGCAAACCGGAGGATATAGTTTTTTCCTTATAACGACCAAAATATGCTTGATACGAATAAAGCAAAGGCATTTGATACTATTGCTAGTGTTTATATGTTTTTGAAAACAATTTCAAATCATAACTATCAATCATAGACGACATGAGCGTCCCATGCCACTATGTCGCCAAATATATATACAATCGAAATCGCACAGTCTACGTATTTGGAAATTGGATTTCTGTCATGAACCAATCGAAATCGCACAGTCTACGTATTTGGAAATTGGATTTCTGTCATGAACCAAGGCAAAAGATAGTCCTTACCGACTTCGTGACTCTCTAGCCCGAGCCACAGGGTCAGAGCGCATCGACCCTTGGATCGTCAGGGCCGGTCCACCGATGTGGATTAAAATGCCTGAACAATACGTTTCCACGCCCTTTGGGGCGTAAACGAGCCAACGAATGACTCCATCGGACCCGGATCGTCCGATCAAACCGAGGCGCCTCGCAACAGCAACAACCACATAGGTGAAAAGTATATAAATGTCAGGGCTAGTAGGTCACTGACACCACCCTAGCTAGAAAGAAACGCATGCCCTCCCTGAGGTCCTTCTCCCGTTTTTGGTCCATACCGGGGTGTGAGGCTCGTGATTTCACGTTATACACAAAGCTACGCCACACAGGCGGTGCTTTGATCATCACCACAAGACTTTGCTTTTCAACAGAAGCCCTGATCACTGCATCTTAGCATGCCACATAGGCAATTCATGCCATGCGACTAATGTCCATCGATATACAACCTTTGAGCTCGTGCGTTTCAGAGAAGGGCGTTAAGCGAAAGAATAAATTCTACGCCGCCAAACAGATGTATATTTAACAGAGATCAATCAACACAGAATAAAATCCAATGTCAGACACACAGTCCATTTACAAGTCCGTTCTAGGTCTGAACGAAACCGGAGGCACTAAATACCTCGCAAACCCATCGATCACCACGTACGTCTGGACGATCGCCACTCATTATCCATATTTCGGGATGCCTCCCAATCAGGACCTCGGTTACCATCCAAATGAGGTGAAGATCTCCGGTCTTCGACCATCGTCTTCATCTTCGATTTCTTATCATCGGTCAATTATTTGAAATGACAATTAACTCGGCCTTTTCAAATAATTCACGTATATTTAGAATTTCAAATCAATTTATTTCAATGGTTAAATTATTCGACAACACCAATCTTGTTCTTTAATGTAATTTTCACACCAAACACATTCAACCATCAGATACCACATAAATCAAGCAAATTCAGTTTATTTCCATTCCATATCGTTTATGATATTTTATAACGATTTATCGCTATTTTTATTCATTTGAAAATAGCCAATTTATTCAAAACGATGCTTCGGGCCATAACGCGGCCATGGCGCTGTTTTTCTTCAGATTTGATTTACACATATCTGAAAATCTAACCGTTGGATCTTCACAAAATTTACATCATTAGAAAGGTCTTTTCAAACCGAATCCAACGTTCCAGTTTCGGGAAAATCCGGCGGTCGGATCTCCCGGTACAATCGTTTGAAGTTTCGATTTCAAAATACGAACTACAGCGTCGTTATTCGATTTAATACAATTATATTTATATATATATATATATATATAAATATAATCGTTTCTGGCGCTGTTTTTCTTCAGATTTGAATTAAACATTCCAGACAATCCCACCGTTGGATTTTTACAAAGTTGGTGCCGTCGGAAAGATATTTCCAAGGCGAACCCGACGGTTGCGGTTTCGGGAAAATCCAATGGTCGGATTTCCCGTACTAGTTGTTTGAAATCACGATTTCAAAACACGAACTGCACGGCCACGTTTCGTTTTAATTTTATTTATATTTATATATTTATATAAATATAGTTCATTCAACCATTTCAATATCGTTTTTACTTCAAATATTTCACTAACGCCTTAAAATTTTGGAAAATTTCGCCATAACCTCCTTTGTACAAGAGGGGCTGGGAAAATTCCCAAATAGCCACACGGGCGTCTCATGTCAAAAAGAAAAAGAAAAAGCCAAGCGGCTTGCCAACAGGATCATAAAATCATGACCCAAACAAAACAGTAAATGTGTACCTATTTGTCGGGCACAAAATTTTATTCCTCTTCTCTAGCCCCTTTGCTATATCCTGTTCAATAAATATGCATGTACATATATACAGTTCTTATCGTTTATCATTTTCCATTTAACTTCATATTTGATTCCTTTTGGTTTAAAAACACGATTCATTCTAATGTTGCATGTATAGGCAAAAATCATATCATTAGCTAATTAATGAATATTTCAACTCATATATGTTTATTTGAACGAGTGGCTATTTTTAACACTTCACATTTCAATGATTCATGTATATAATAAAAATGTGATTTTTATTGTAAAACAATTCATTTCAAAAAACTATTATTTTATATAGTGTATATATAGGTGACAAAAATAGGATTTTTCTTATAAAACAATTTCTTTCAAAACGAGATTATTTTACACAGTTCATATAGTCGATAAAAGGTGATTTTTATTATCAAACAATTTATTTCAAAATATGAATACCACTCAACACATGAATTTCAAATCAACGAATGAATATCGATTCAACACATGAAGGTTTTCTATAGTTTCTATATATAGATAAAAAATGTGATTTTTATATTTAAAACGCGAATACCATTCAACACATGAATTTCTAATCAACGAATGAATATCGATTCAACACATGAAGGTTTTCTATTCAATGAATAAATATAGTTTTAGTAAATGAAAATAATTCAAACACATGAACATTATTCAAAATTTCGGCAGCATAACGGCATGGTAGTTAAAACCGGGACCGTCCCTAGTACGGCTCCTCGCTCTACCTTAAAACCTCGCGGTTTTTGACAATGGGGATCATGCATCTAGTTCGCACGCAGGCGGCATGTATATATTTATTTCATTTCCACAAACTAATCCTATGTGGTTTCAACCAAATATTTTTCAACCACAAACGGGTATTTTTCAACCACAATCAATCAATATCAACCACAAACAATCCCAAACAACCATTCGCTATCAATCAATTTTCACACCAATCACAATCAATAAATATCGTCCATGGTTTGTGGACGAGGGGCGTATATATATATATATATATTTATTTATATATAGCAATTCACTTTTATTTCAACACATATATAATTTTTACAACGCATATACAACTTATACATCGAACGTACAACTTATACAACGCTTATACATGAGGTGTACAACGCTTATATAACTCATACATCGACTATATAATTTATACATCGTCGTTTTCCATATTGTTTTTAAATCAGAAATCTCACATTGGGTTCCACTCCACCAAAAATAGCAGAAGGCTCAGAAAAATATGCGGTCTCTTCTAGAATGTAGAAGACGTCCACACGGTCTCGATGTTTCCTGTTTCATCGAATTTCATTAACATAAGAAAAAGATATGATTTTTCAAAGATGGACGAATTTCGCGACACTTCTGAATGTTGAAATCACTTTAAATCATTCAAGCCGTTACCTTTC
This sequence comes from Allium sativum, assembly GCA_030737875.1. Classification (NCBI taxonomy): domain Eukaryota; kingdom Viridiplantae; phylum Streptophyta; class Magnoliopsida; order Asparagales; family Amaryllidaceae; genus Allium; species Allium sativum. Next base: position 725,957,811 of record CM060909.1, read on the forward strand.
AACTTGGGTTCAAAACTAGGTCGCGGATTTTCGCCCAATCCGTTGCTCGAGACCCAGATCCAGTTGTGCCATGACGTAGGCCTTCGAAAGGGCTTTCCGGCGGTGGCCACCACCCTCAGTTCAAACTCCTGCTGGCGGCGCTAGGAGGCGTGATGCGGGCCCACTTTGAGGCGGTGGTTCGCGATGATGGGGCAACGAGGGTGGACGTGGGCGGTGTTGATTTAAAGAAGAGGACGAGGGCTTCAGAAAGTTCAACAGGCGGAGGTGCTGAAAGTGGCTATGGCGAAGGCTTATCGCCGTTAATCGCGATGGGGGGGAGGAGAGAGAAGACGGGGGGGCTGACGTGGCCAAATAGTTTTTTTTTATTTATAAAGTTTTAAAATCCGAAAATACCCCTTGCCCCCTGCAAACCCCAATCCAAACCCAACGACTGTCGTCCTTAGCGTTTTACCCCCATTCCGAACACAATGGGATATGTTTCGAAGGCTCGTTCGACTTTTTCAGTCAGTTTTCCTTCAAATTAAAATATAAAATATTCAATATTTACTTTGAACGTACATTTCAATTTGCCAGGGCCACAAACTGATTCGAAAAATTCCAGAAAAATAAATCTAGCTATGTTTTGATGATACGGTCCCAACTAAACTAGTTTCGTCGAATTCTGAGACAGTTTGCAATAAGGCCCATTTCTGGTCGATCCAATTTAACTATAATTGACCAAAACACATTTTCCTTTGCCACGCTCACATACTAGCTTCAAAAATTACGAAATTTGAAACCTAGCAATAACTTCACATCTCGGATCCAACAAAAGTGGTTTCGTCGAATTCCAAGGTCATATGCAAAATGGCCATTTTCACGGGCTATATAAATTCCATATCGACCCTTCTGAAAATTCATTTGGCCATAACTTTTGCTTTCCGCTATGAAATTTCGATTTTTCAGATTCGTTAGAAAGGTATTCACTAACAGATTTAAATATTTTTGGTTTCACTAAAATCCGTTTTGTTTTGCACCCGATATAGTCCGACAAAGTTTGAATTCAATTTTTGAAACTGCAGCGCCATTTCAGGCCTTGTTTATAATTATAATTAATTATATTCATTTTCAATTGTCATTTCAACTCAGTTTTCATCGCTATTATTTAAAATATTTATTTTAAATATTTACAATCCATTATTTTAGCCAATTTAAAATTTTTAAATTGGTTCATGTAACACCCCGCATTTTTAATATAATTAAAAATGTACAGAAATGTGTGTGTGTATATATATATATATACACGGATAGGTAAATAATGGTGATGTATAATGAAAATTAATTAATATATGAAAGAAAGAAAGGATTGGTTGCATGCGATGTAAATATGTTGCATGCACTTATTTGCAAACATAATGCATTAACATTAAAAATAAAAAAAAGATTCATGCAATGGTTTAATTTAAATATTGTAACTAACATGAAAAAGAGAAGTAAGGAGAGAACAATAATTATCATTGTTCTAAGACTTATTAACAAAATACTTTGTAGCTCAGTTGGTTAAGGCATTAGATTTGTAATATAGAGGTCGGGGGTTCGAACCCCGGCGGCGGCATAATTTTTATCCCTATTTTAGAGAGGGCCAACTGAGCATGCAAATATATGTACATATACAAATTCAAAATTTGAAAGGATAAGAACGTACATATAAGGAAATAAATAAAATATATGTATATATATGGGAATATATATATATATGCAAAAATATATGTATACGAAAGATAAAATTTAAGATAAGATAGTAAATGAAATATGGCGAGAATTAAATAACGGTGCAGCATCGTTTGAATTTTGAAAATAAAATGAAAGTTGTGCGTATATATATACGCGTCAAATGGTCGTTAGAGGAATTGTATACATATAAGAATATTTCATATGAATAAAACAGTTAAATAAATTCAAGAAATTCAAAAGTTCGAAAATCAAATTTCTACGCCAAAACAACTTGTGGGACCCAATGTTGACTCAGCACTGCGTGTACGATAAGATTTGGCTAGATTCATCAGCGAACCTGGACAATTTTCTTAACTGGGTTCAATGCTGACTCAGCGCTGCGCGTACGATAAGGTCTTGAGCACCTATATAAACACCCTAGGCTCATTGTAAATCTCCACAACAATTCATGGCGAAGCCATGGCTCTCTTCTCTCTCATTATCTTCTTCTTCTCCAAAAAGATCTTGGATCTATTCTTCCCTCTTTTCTCTACAACATCTATTCTTAAAAATTAAAAGAATGAGATCTAGAACAACGAATGAAATGGAAAAGAGATTCAAATCTAAAGAGAAGATAATGGATTCAGATTCACAAATTTATGCCGCAAAGAGAAATCAAAGATGATTCAAAACAGTAATTCGAGCTAAGCAAAAGAGGGAAAACAATTCAAGAGTTATCTAGTCCTTATTTTGAAGACGACTAGCAAAGTGAGTGGAATTACGATAAAATTTTGTATAATATATTATTATCGTTCACCATTTCCCCAGTTATGAATTCAATGCAAGAATTATGTGATAGTAATTATTCTTTTATTCTCCTGCCTTTTTCATTGTGGATCTAGGATATCTCGAACCTAGACGAAAATATTATTATACATACGAACGGTTGAAATAGGGAAATTTTGGGGCATATTTCATTTTATGCAATCGAGAAACATAACCTAAAATTTGGGAATTTGTGGCATAGCAATTATTATTGCAAATATTGGGAATTGTGGCATAGCAATTATTATTGCAAATATTGGGACTGTGGCATAACAGTTATTGTTGCAATTGTAAAATCATGGTGATAGAGCTTGAAGTTGGTAAATTTTGGGATGCAATCCATAGTGAATCTTTTATATGATTTGGGAATGTGAATAGCGCATAATCATATACTCTAATTTATGATGTTAACATGAAATTATGTAAATTTAATTGGAATTATTTATTCCAAGTCTAATATTATGTGATTGGGGTTTAAACAATAAGTTGAATTGAAGTAATAGGCGTAACCTAATAATGAGATTATAGGCATAAGCATAAATTGAGATAATTTACATTAGAAATTGACATGTTTAGGTGAGTAACATTCCATTTGTGAATTTGGCTAAAATAAGATAATTTGGGTAATATGAAATTGGGCCGACTATTATGAAATTGACGTAGTTAATGACAAGCTAGAGATAGGCATGAAAATGAAATGTAATTAAGTTGAATTAGGAACAAGGCATAAATATGATTTGTAAATAAAGCTAATTAGTAGGTAATTAGTGACAAGTTGGAATAGGAAAAATTATAAACATGACTATATGTTGAATTTGGAACACATAACATGAAAATTGGGGTTTGGGTGAAATACGATGTTAATAAACCTTTGACACGAGGTTAGGCGCAATTGTGGTGTAAGACTGCCCGGAAACGCCCGGCGAATCCAGCTGCCACAATTGGACGTCTAATGTGAGAGGTCAAAGGCGGGAATTGTAGGCGTAACGGTTAGTGACACGAGGTTAGACCCGCTTTGTGGTGTAAGATTGCCCGGAACCGCCCGGCAAATCCAGCAGCCACAAAGTGTTCGGTCTAATGTGGGAGGTCATGCACTGTTCGTCATAATGAATAAATTAAGAAATACTAACCATGATAAAACATGTGGGTGACATGGGTATGGTTATAAGATTAAGGGGATGGTATAAATGACATGTAAAACATGACTAATGTAGACTTAACCATAGTAAGACATGTGTAAGGCATGGAAACAATAATAAAGGGTTAAGTGGGACATGGGAGACATGTAAGACCTAAATAAATAAATGCTTAACCAAATGGGACCCGTAATGGTATTACAAATTAATTGAATTGGGTAAAGTTTAGGTAACGGGTTAAATAAATAGAAAGGGTTAAGTAAATCTAAATTAATGACAAAAGTGGGGGAATGGTAAATAGCCTATTATGAATGAATTTGAATAAGAAAAGGAAGGATAATAGGTTAGACTTGTCCTAGGGACAAGTGGAAAGTATAACTTATAGGATAAGATATGTTATAAGAAACGATAAAGGAAAATAAGATAACTTATATGTAAGGATATACTTAATTATAAATTAAGTAGTTTGGGAAGGAGAAGCGTGAAATATATGAGGATATAGGTTATACGAATGGAACAGAAGTAAATTAGAATCATATATGTTGGTTGGGTTGAGCAATTCTCTGGGTGCCAGTCTGATGTTGATTTCGGTCTTCGGGGCTGGTGTTTAGGGGGTTATTCTCCTAATCAGCATATATGTGGGATAAGGCATACTTAAACTATGAATTAAGTATAACATGTTGTTGTAACCCAAAAAGGGAATAATTCATGAAATTGGAAAATAACATGCTATGGGCTTATTAATGGACTTAAATGGGTTAAGTATAAATTTAATTAATAAGCAAGGGTAACTTGGTAAATACGAAAAAGGAAGCTAATGTGAATAACCAAGTTAAATGAGAAAGTTGACGAGGTGGCACAAGCGCGAAATGAATGGTTAGACTTAGGGTCTAATGACATATAAAACTAGGACGCTTGAAGCAATCCGTACGTTGTAGGATGATTAACTCAACGAGGTAGATCATCACGGTGTCGTAAGGCACGAGGAGAACGCAAGCTCATCATTTTGGCGGATCCAACGGACTGGAAGGGGAGACAGGCGGCTTCCTAATACGTTAAAGGTGCTCCTGGTAGTCCTCTGTGGTGGTTTAGATTCGGGCTAGGATTACAGAGGTTGGGTCTGCGTGGAACTACCAGGTGGGTGGGCCTTGACTGCACAAGTAGAGGGCAGTCAGAATGCTGTACGCGGTGGCATTAAGGGTGGTTCGTAGGTTGCCTCAGGCGGAGGTGGAGGGTCAAGACCAAATGATAGCAAGATCGTCGAACGCCTGTCACCAGCAGCCTAAGAAATGCGAAAAGACAAGAGCTAACCCCTAGAGATCGTTAACCTTTGCTATCAAGGGACGGGTGCGGGGAGACCCCACATGGATGTTTAGATTGTTTGCTTGTTAGGGGTGGTCGCTTATCTCGTGTGGTCTTTACTAGTTGAGGGAGGGGCCGAGTTGGGGCCATAGCCACCATAGAAAAACCAGACCCGAGGGATATCTGTACATTGGACACTCTTAGAGGCGGGCCAGTAACAGATATAGAAAAGCTCCTGACCGAGTTCCGTGTTTCCGGTATAGCCCTGCCACGGAACTCGGATGCACAAGTAGAGGTTATGTGCAGTAGAAACATCAAGTACGATTGACGATACGTACGTGAGAAAGTCTAGGTACAACCATGTCTGCTCTGGGTGGTATATCGTAGACTAGAGGGCATTATTCGATGATGAAACCAAATTCGATCGAATAGTTCGAAGATGGCAGTCAGTACACTTACGTCAGCGGTTCTATGTGGATGTAGCATTGTTATATGTATACAGAGATATGTACGTTACTATGGCATAGAATGAGGGACTGCGCGTTTTACCGTGGTGTTACGGAGGAGGCCGTGCGAATAGGGTATCACGGGGTGTACCTCGGTTTGGGGGTAGCTACATATACATTATATTAGGTTACTCTACTAGGGAGTAGGTGGGTGCGATGTGTGTGTAAACTTTGAGTAACACGTATAACCTAATAAGCAAGAAAATGTAACTGAACGGTATATGTAGGATTATACAGAAGTTTATTTTAAGTCCACTCACACAGAACTTATGTTCTGACCCCCTCCTCATTACATACTTCTAGGTCAGGTTCATGACAGAGATGGTATAGCTTTGGATACTGGTTAGACAGTATGATATATAAGGTAAAGCTATTTTTGAATATATTATATTTTAATTCCTTCCGCTGTGAGATGCTTTACGAGTTCTGACTTGTTTCTTTATCTCTGTCTTTTTCTGCAGGATACCAGAGTACCCAACTCGGGTTTTGATTGATCAAATTTTAAAAATTTGGTCTGTCGGAATCCGGGTTGTTACATCTAGTATCAGAGCTTCGGTTTAGTGATCTTAGGGCAATAATGAGTGAACGTATTTGTATTTTCTAAAATATAAATATATTATATATGTAAACCTAAATCCATAAAGTAGCCCACTAGGCATGAAAAGGGTTGGGATATCTAGTTTGTACACTCAAGGAATGAACATAGGAATTTGGAAACCATTAGGTGGTTGAGAAAGTGTACAATATGACTTGGCATTGGAAAAAGAAAATATCCCATAGGATGGAAACAGAAATGTTAGTATTTCAGAGTAGTGGGTTTAGAAGTGTAACCTTATAAATTAGGAGAAGGTTAAAATGCGGAAAATGGATTAGGAATATATATATAGTTGAGAGAATTGGTTTGGAAAGTGCCTAGGAAAGCCAAGTTGAGTTGAGAGACCCGCTTTTAGTCTAACCCAATAATAAACTTTTAAGAACTTGAATTTGTAAAAGAGTTTGGTGTTTGAAAAATGCATATTGGGTTTTAAAATAAAGTAGGGTATATTGTGAAAAACCATGATTTCTTGTTTTTAAAGAATTCTCTCATGAAAAGGTGCATATTATGGAGCATATATATATATAGCTCACTAGTTCTCATATATGAAAATCTTGAAAGGAAAATGTTGCATTTTGAAAAAGGAATTTTTGAAATCTCTATTCTATTAAATTTTGATTATCATTTTAAAAGTTTTGTTGGGTAAACAAAATAAGTGGTAATAAGAATAGAGTAGATGTTTGCACCATAGTAGCCAAGATTAACATTGTAAGTAGGAACAATGTAACCCATTAGTTGTCCTTGTCTACTCCAGTTTCATGATTTGAAGAAAATGTTTTGCATTTTATTTTGTGACATGTTTTTTTTTGTTTTGGCAAAAGCAAGTTTTTGAGAAAAGAATAAATTTTTTACCACTTTTAGTTTATGGAAGAAGAATGTAATAAAAAAAAGGCCAAACCATGTTTTAAAAATGGAGTAGTTAAGGATTAAGGCCTAGAAAGAACAAGATGAAGTTAAAGCAATTAGAACCAACTGGGGATTGGTTGAGTTAAGTAATTCTCTAAGCGTCAGTCTGATGTTGATTTCGGTCTTCGGGGTTGATACTTAGGAAGTTACTTTCTTGCCAATTTTCAGTCAGGGATTAGAAAATATGGAACTAATGGAAAATTTCCCGTAGAATGCATAAGCCGTATGAGTCTAGGATTGTTTCTTGAAAGAGAAGTATAGGCTAGTAATACACAGCATGTGCTAGTACTGACTACTAGGTAGTGAAGGGCAAACAAGCATATAGATCCTGTTGAGTGGACTCGTGACATAGTCCTAAGATGCATGGCCCATAGTTGTAGCTGTGTAGGATGCTGTTTGAGTTGAAAACAGAAAAAGCTTATATGAAAAAATAAACTTAAGTAATTGGATTAAGTCAAATAAGCTAAGAAAGAGGATAGCCTAACTAACAAGAAACAATAAATTCATTAAAGCAACAAACGTGACGGGAAAAGAAAATGAAAATCTTAAGAAAAAGATAAATAAGTATGAAATTACTCCAAGATAAGATGAAATAGAAAAGAAGGCTTTCTAATGTAGTTGTGCTTGGACAGGAAAATAGGAAATCTTTATAGAATAGTTATGTAAAAACCCAAGTACAATTAGAAAAGAAAAACGGAGGATGTGAGTTTTTCCGTTTTCGTAACATAAGAAATCAAATTTGGAAAATTAGATTTTTCTAAATTTCGAATTTAATGATGGTTGGTAGGGTTTTGGATGCGACAATTGGATGAACTATGCTCTTATTTTGTAAGAGTATGGGAAAATTTGGGTGAAAAATGTATTGATTTTTCAAAAATGTTGCATTCATATAGAGCTGCAAGTATATTTAGGATGAGAGCATCATGTTTTAAAAAGAGTTTTTAAAATTTGCATGCACATAGGTGGATCCAAATTAGGCATACATACTTTACTATGATGTATCTCACTTTGCACATGTGCACAATGTTTGCAACAATTGGATGCACACTTGATGGATGGATATTGCGAGGGATTATCTATTTTATTCTTATCGAATTTCGGGGACGAAATTCTTTAAGGGTGGGAGAATGTAACTGTAACGACCCGCCTTTTAGCCCAATTCTTGCCGGTAATTAAACCGACTCAAATCGTTCAAAAAGACGAATTGTTATGGGTGCATACATATATTGAACAAAATAACAGAATTTTTCATTGCGAAATACAATGTTACATCAGAGTTACATAAAATATCAGAGTTACAACACATACAGCGGAAGAAAAGAAAATATACTCTCAGCGGAAGAAAATCGTATGATATAGCAGAAGCTCCCATCTCTTGCATGAACTCCAACTCTAAAAGCACTCTGAATCCTGCTCCAACGATCTATAACTGCAAACTAAACTACTAGCTGCCCGTGAAAAAATTATGGGCACCCAGAGTTTAGGTGAGGGAACAATAAACTCCAGGTCAGTCGTGGGACTGGTGTGAGAACTCAAAACAGTTATTATTAGGTTCATTTTAAAGTTGGGAATTTCACCGGACCACGCCGGTAACGCGGAACGGGTTTACTCCATGTGAATACCCGTGCATATAAATACGCAATGACCTTTCTAAAATGAAGTTATCATAAGCTCGTCCCACATCACACAATGCAAGCGCACACCAGATGGGCGAGGTTTATCTTATGATAACCAAACATGCTTTCATACGTAAAATCCTCTTTCAAAGCCATAATATATATATAGTGTGGAAAACATTTCTCAAATAAATATATTAATCCTAGACGGCATAATACCCCATCCTATTATGTCGCCATATATATATATATATATATATATACAAACCAAAATCGTGTGGTACGTATTGGAGATTTGGTTTCCAACTTGATGATTCCTGGCACGAAAGATCAATCAGAACACAAACGAAATGTAATCAAGGGTTTTTCATCCAGACGCGGACACCAATACAAATCGCGAGGTAGATCAACGGTTTTCGACCAGACGCGGCCCCCCGAACATACCCTATTCCATAAGTCATAAGTGGTTTCCCACTGCTGCAGCGGTCATCATCAATTCATATATATACACAACCTAACCGCCAGTTTCTCATCATCCGGGGTGTGAGGTTTGTCGATGTCACGTCATACACAAAGCTATGCTTCGATAAGCCATTCTTTGATCATCACTATCTCGTTTCCTAACTTGGGTATGTCACATTGACAATTCACAACATATCACTGATTTCAATCAATGCATACCCTCTAAGTTCATATGACTTAGAGACGAGGATAATATATTGCCACAAATCCGATATTCATTAACGGAAATCAGTGCTATGCAGTCAATTTCAATGTCAGACACACCATCCATACAAGACCGTTCTGGGTCTGAACGGAACAACCCGAAAATACTTAAATTTGTTCAGGTCTCATGCAACTCACATCTCGTATCGGGTGGCCTACCCAACTGAGACATTAATCAACAATCAATCTAAACAATTCAAATATTCCCGGTCTTCATTCGTCGTTTACCAAGTCCTGAATTGCTTCATAACGTCGTATTATTACTTGGAATGGTTTTCGAACATATGCTCGATCTCGGTCCTTCCAAGTAATAAGCGTACTTTAAACAGTAGCTATGGTTCACACAGGCTTTTCAATTCAAATCTCCTTCCACATAGTTATCAATTCATTTACAACTAAAGATTTGAATTTCGATAATTTCATACATCTCGTTATCATCTTAAATTCTTCTTTGAAATCAAAGATTATACCTTCGCTTTAATTTCTTATCTTTAATTTCCTCGAATCAAAGATTTGGTTAAATCCCCAATTACGACATGAATTTCCACCATTCAATCCCATCGGTTTCAAGAATGATATTATTGAAGATACGATTCATGACAAAACCCAAGTCAAATTGATTTTTGAATCATAAATTACACAGAAATTTATCCACTTATATTCGATATAAATTCTCATAATCAACGAATACTATAAGTAGAGTAACGATATAATAATATCTTTCAAATTCCCTAGATAGTATACATTTACGTCATGAGGTTCATACCAAATATCGAAGATTATTTCTATCTAGTTTATTTAAATCAAGGTGAGAACCCGTATCTTAATTGAAAGGTTTATTCAATTCTTTGACATTAGATCTGGATAGAGATACCATCAACTTATCTTCAATATTAATTTTCGTATCCAACTCATATTATAAGCGGAATAACGGTGAAATACCCTTTTAAATTCCTCAGATAATAAGAGTTTTCATTTACCGAACTAATATCAAACATCCGAAGATTTATCTCCAACCATATCCAATTATTTAGTATTAAAAACCCGTATTAGTATAAATCTAAATTCCATATAAATATTTCTAATACTCTTAAACCTTTGAAAACATTCCACAAATCATTACTTATAGTTCGGAACATCGTTTACGGGTTAAAACTTCAAAATAGATTGTTTTCGAAGAAAGCGTTACAATAGTGTTCCAAAAGTGTTACAAAAGTGTTACAAAACAGTTATCTTAACTATTTTGATCAAAATATCGTTTATCTTAGCCAAAACTTAAACTTTACAATTGAAAACACCTTTTCATAATTTGTAATGATTTTACAAATTTTTTCCATATTTTTAAATAATTTAAAAATAGCTGTTTATAGTTATGGGCAACAATTGTTCTTACATCGATCTTTTCCAAAACGGTTTCAAACATAACTTGAAAACTATAACCCGAAATTAAAATCTTCTTTCACTCATTTGAAAGCTCTCGTAAATAGGAATCAAACGTTTTTCGTTTCGTGGAAATCCGATTTAAATTGGAAAAGTTATAAGCATTTACATATTGCCATAATGCGACAAGCTCTAATTTTGACCAAAATAATCATTATTCTTAAATACTTCAAATTACCTTAAAAATCATTATAAACTTATATAAATCATTTAAATTGACTTTTCAAATTATTTGGATTTAAAACACAACTTTTTTTCTTCTAATTAAATCACCATTCAAATAATTTCAAATTAGATTTTTATTTAACCATCCCATCCGTAGGATCAGTTAGGGATAGCCAGGGAGAGCAGGAAACTGATTTTTCCAAACCCAAGCCTAGACACTATCCTCTCTGTCATCCTAGAACGTTCTGGTGTATATTATATCATTATACTTAAATTTCCAAACCCTATGAAATTAAAATTTTACTTAAAAGAAAAAATATTTCAATATTTGAAAAATAAATCTTCATTTACATGGAAGGAGATTTTAATCGATTACCTGCATGATTCCACAACCATAGTGTTGTGTGTGCATCATGAAAATAAAATCAACCATATAAATCGGATGATCATAAAATTATAATCATCACCCGTACACATACAATTCAGTTGTGCACAAGCGTTACGGTCAATAACGCTTCAGTGTTCAGTGTCATCTAATTACATGCACATCCATTCACACAAGAACATCCATATCCAACCAACAATTAACTATAATTAATCTCAACTAATTATAATTATTCAATAACAACTAATTATTTAATCACTACTAATTTAAATAAATAATTTAATTAGAAGTTCTCACCGAACAGCTTTCCAAAACTTCACGGTAGGTGAGCCTAGTTGAGTGAATCGTCGGACAGTATTTCGGCGCAACGTCTTCTTCACAAAATATATATAATATAATATACACTAATCTCTCTTTATATTATAAGAGGAGGAAGAGGAGAAATGACGAACTTTGGCAAGGTGGTGGTGGGAAGGAGGAAGACTTATGCCATGGAAACCATGGCCATAAGCTTTAAGAAGAAGAGAAAGAAAAGAAATGAGAATGAATGAAAAAGTGGAAGGAAAGGGTGGTATTTATAGGAAAAGAGGAGTAAGGAGAGAGTGACACATCATAGGACATGTGTATTACATGCATGAAAGGGAGCATGCATAAAGACATGTGTCTTAACATTTGTCTTAAGAAGAGAAGGTGAACTTTTGGTAGCATTTCCCTTAAATGCTATGAAAACTAAAGGCAACACTTAATTCTAACGCTACTAATTCATGTTATAGTTTGACAAATGCGATCGAACGACAAATAGTATCAACAAATCCAAACTTATTAATAATCATTCTCATTTATAATTCAAGTAAAACTTATCATATAACTTATCAAAATAAATAAAATAATAATTATTATTCTTGTAAAATCATAAAATAAATCATCCTTTACCAAATTCATATTTTACAAATCAATATTATCAAAATCAGAAAATATCATTACTTAAACATAAATCTTATAAAAAAAAATTCAAAATAAGTTTTCTTATAAAAATCATAATAAAAACAAAATACTTATACAAAGTTAAAATTCATATTTAAACCTAATAAAATCAATTTATATTCATAAAATCAAAAATTAAATAAATAAAAATCCAAATCAAACATAGTTAAAATTCTGGGATGTTACATTCACCCCCCCTTAGAAACTTTTCGTCCTCGAAAAGGAAGTCGAGTAAATTTATACTCCTTCACAAATTTTAAATTCCAATTTCTCTCTCAACATACCAGAAATGTAATGGTCAGAACCAAGGCTCACATCATTCTCAGGGTACTCTGTCTGATTCCCACTAAAGGTAGAGTCTAATGATACTTCTATGATCTCGTGATTACTAGGGTCGTCACGGGTCTTGTTTAAAAATCGCATCCTCTGAGTTAGACTCAGAGCTGCTATCCTACTATTAAGGAGAACTGGGATAGATATTATCTAGTACTTAGAGGTCTATGACCGTAAGAAAATTATCTTTCTAACTTACTCTTACGGAACCCATGGTTTTCTTATCAATTATAAGACTAAATGCTCAAATTAGAAATTTAAATCCAAGTTCTCAAATAAAATTTTCCCTAATCGTTCAATTATCTTGCAATATAACATCTTGGCTAAATTCAGTATTAGAAATTCTATTGCTCTCAACACAAACCAAGTTCAATTTTAGAGATAATTCAAAATACTGGTTTCAAATCTAAATTAGTTCACTTGTCCAAAGCTTTATCTGAGCAGGGAAAAAGGAAAATTCCGAAATAAAGTTGAATAACGACAATTCGGGGTGATATTCAAAATATGACAATGGGTCGAGCAAAACCCAACGACAAGGAAAGAGATAGAATTATATTTTCGAAATACTCATTCTATTTCAAACTTTTATTTCAATCGTTTCCAGATTAACCCATTTATAAGTTAACTTTTATACTCATTTAATATTCAAATTTTTGTTTTCATATTCACCTAATCGAACTTTAAAATTCAAAATATATAAAATCTCTTTTTCATTCTTGTTAAAATATCATGTCTTGTTTAGAAACATTTTCTTACTTAACTAGCCATACAATCTCTTAAAACAGATTAATTTAAAAATACCATCACGCTTCCTCTGCGCACTCTGATTATGAGTATATTCAAACTAGTATTGGTAAAACATCCCAAAACATAGACTTCAAAATTTCCGGAACCAAATCCTCAAAATTAATATTTAAAAATCCAAATTTTTCTTCCATAAGTTGGATTCTATATTTCAAAGAAAGCTCATTTATTGAGGTTTTGTTACAAAATATCTTGGACAAATTAAAGTTATCGACACGGTTTCACACGGCACAAAGAGGCATACATAGATCAAGTCAAAATTCCATGTGCTCAAGTCAAATAAAGATGCATAGAAGTTCCATGCTAATTTGTACATGAAAGGTATACATAGAGCAAATCAGGTTTCATGAGCTTGGAATAGAAATTCAACATCTAATGAGCATCAATAGGTCCAAAGGTTCGAATCAAATACTTGGCCAAATGCACATGATAAAAAGGTACGAATGACACTACTCAATAGCAGATGGTTGGAATTTAAATGGACAGTCTAGCCCAAGATGGGAATTCACATGCATACGAGGATACATATTCTAACAGTTTAATCATGGGATACTCGTTAAATTTTCATAATTTTCCTCTTGAATAAATTTTACTTTAACAACTTCATTTTCTTCCTTTGTGCTTCAAGTGAGTACTTGTTGAGAAATTTTCATTTGACCTACTCGTTCATGCCGGTTTCTCTTAACAAGGGAAAATATAAAACTCAATCGATTTGTTCAATACATATCCCTTTTTATCATATTAAACTTGTTGCTCAAAATTCGTATAGCTTCAGGTAGGAAAATCGGTCTTCTCCCCACATAAGACATTTACCATAATTTTATTGAATTGTATCGTCAAAATCGAAATATGGGGTGAACCGAGCTCGCTTACATGCATTTTCAAATTTTCACTTTTCAGTTCTTCAAGTGAGATTAGCTTCTAAAATATATCCTTGCGGTTTTGACAAAATAGTCTAATTCACGCTTCTAATTATCAGTTAAGTATGCATTTAACTTAACTACCTTATGTTAAATTCATTTTTTCGCATATCCCATTTCATAACATAATACATTCAATACTTCGAAAGTCATTTGAAAAATCAATTTCACAATTGTGAGGACGTCGCAAAACACTTTCGATTGTTTATCTATACAGCTTTAAGTACTTCTTGACGTCTCGATCAGAAACATATAGTCATCCCACTTTCAAAACCCAAAAATAAGACTGATGATGATCGATCAATCACCAGAATTATCCCCAAGCGACTAGAATGTGATTCTATATCCATCTAGTATATATTGGACTTCATATATACGTTAGCTAGGCGTATATGCAAATTCCTTACATACTTGATCGTCCAACCTTGACGTCAAATAAAAACTCGCAACCGTTTTTATTACACACTGATTATCTTTCAAATCTATAGCTTTGAATTAACGATCTTCTTATATAAATCTTTTATATATAGGCTGCAAAATATTTTGAAATTCTCATTCCAAGCTCGACGTTTCTTTTTCAATACGCTTATTAAAGCCAATTCAATAATCGCTTATTTCTCGATAACTCCGAACAGATCGACGCTGGATTTTCGAAGTTTTATCACAAAGAGCCCTTTTTATTTTGAAAGTATTTCCTTTAAAAATCTTATTTTCAAATCTTCTTCAAATTATTTTATTTCAAATAATTTTTATTTTCAAAAATGATTTACTTATACAAAAATACCTTATATAGATTTCAAAAATTCGCGCTCTCATCATAATTTTCCGAAATCTCATTCTAGGGCATTTCTAACCCTATCTCTAATGAGATACTATAGCTCCGATGAGTCCTATCCTTTGTTCAAAAGATGTTGTACCCGATAGCTTTGTATAACCAAAGCTTTGATACCAACTTGTAACGACCCGCCTTTTAGCCCAATTCTTGCCGGTAATTAAACCGACTCAAATCGTTCAAAAAGACGAATTGTCATGGGTGCATACATATATTGAACAAAATAACAGAATTTTTCATTGCGAAATACAATGTTACATCAGAGTTACATAAAATATCAGAGTTACAACACATACAGCGGAAGAAAAGAAAATATACTCTCAGCGGAAGAAAATCGTATGATATAGCAGAAGCTCCCATCTCTTGCATGAACTCCAACTCTAAAAGCACTCTGAATCCTGCTCCAACGATCTATAACTGCAAACTAAACTACTAGCTGCCCGTGAAAAAATTATGGGCACCCAGAGTTTAGGTGAGGGAAAAATAAACTCCAGGTCAGTCGTGGGACTGGTGTGAGAACTCAAAACAGTTATTATTAGGTTCATTTTAAAGTTGGGAATTTCACCGGACCACGCCGCTAACGCGGAACGGGTTTACTCCATGTGAATACCCGTGCATATAAATACGCAATGACCTTTCTAAAATGAAGTTATCATAAGCTCGTCCCACATCACACAATGCAAGCGCACACCAGATGGGCGAGGTTTATCTTATGATAACCAAACATGCTTTCATACGTAAAATCCTCTTTCAAAGCCATAATATATATATAGTGTGGAAAACATTTCTCAAATAAATATATTAATCCTAGACGGCATAATACCCCATCCTATTATGTCGCCATATATATATATATATACAAACCAAAATCGTGTGGTACGTATTGGAGATTTGGTTTCCAACTTGATGATTCCTGGCACGAAAGATCAATCAGAACACAAACGAAATGTAATCAAGGGTTTTTCATCCAGACGCGGACACCAATACAAATCGCGAGGTAAATCAACGGTTTTCGACCAGACGCGGCCCCCCGAACATACCCTATTCCATAAGTCATAAGTGGTTTCCCACTGCTGCAGCGGTCATCATCAATTCATATATATACACAACCTAACCGCCAGTTTCTCATCATCCGGGGTGTGAGGTTTGTCGATGTCACGTCATACACAAAGCTATGCTTCGATAAGCCATTCTTTGATCATCACTATCTCGTTTCCTAACTTGGGTATGTCACATTGACAATTCACAACATATCACTGATTTCAATCAATGCATACCCTCTAAGTTCATATGACTTAGAGACGAGGATAATATATTGCCACAAATCCGATATTCATTAACGGAAATCAGTGCTATGCAGTCAATTTCAATGTCAGACACACCATCCATACAAGACCGTTCTGGGTCTGAACGGAACAACCCGAAAATACTTAAATTTGTTCAGGTCTCATGCAACTCACATCTCGTATCGGGTGGCCTACCCAACTGAGACATTAATCAACAATCAATCTAAACAATTCAAATATTCTCGGTCTTCATTCGTCGTTTACCAAGTCCTGAATTGCTTCATAACGTCGTATTATTACTTGGAATGGTTTTCGAACATATGCTCGATCCCGGTCCTTCCAAGTAATAAGCGTACTTTAAACAGTAGCTATGGTTCACACAGGCTTTTCAATTCAAATCTCCTTCCACATAGTTATCAATTCATTTACAACTAAAGATTTGAATTTCTATAATTTCATACATCTCGTTATCATCTTAAATTCTTCTTTGAAATCAAAGATTATACCTTCGCTTTAATTTCTTATCTTTAATTTCCTCGAATCAAAGATTTGGTTAAATCCCCAATTACAACATGAATTTCCACCATTCAATCCCATCGGTTTCAAGAATGATATTATTGAAGATACGATTCATGACAAAACCCAAGTCAAATTGATTTTTGAATCATAAATTACACAGAAATTTATCCACTTATATTCGATATAAATTCTCATAATCAACGAATACTATAAGTAGAGTAACGATATAATAATATCTTTCAAATTCCCCAGATAGTATACATTTACGTCATGAGGTTCATACCAAATATCGAAGATTATTTCTATCTAGTTTATTTAAATCAAGGTGAGAACCCGTATCTTAATTGAAAGGTTTATTCAATTCTTTGACATTAGATCTGGATAGAGATACCATCAACTTATCTTCAATATTAATTTTCGTATCCAACTCATATTATAAGCGGAATAACGGTGAAATACCCTTTTAAATTCCTCAGATAATAAGAGTTTTCATTTACCGAACTAATATCAAACATCCGAAGATTTATCTCCAACCATATCCAATTATTTAGTACTAAAAACCCGTATTAGTATAAATCTAAATTCCATATAAATATTTCTAATACTCTTAAACCTTTGAAAACATTCCACAAATCATTACTTATAGTTCGGAACATCGTTTACGGGTTAAAACTTCAAAATAGATTGTTTTCGAAGAAAGCGTTACAATAGCGTTCCAAAAGTGTTACAAAAGTGTTACAAAACAGTTATCTTAACTATTTTGATCAAAATATCGTTTATCTTAGCCAAAACTTAAACTTTACAATTGAAAACACCTTTTCATAATTTGTAATGATTTTACAAATTTTTTCCATATTTTTAAATAATTTAAAAATAGCTGTTTATAGTTATGGGCAACAATTGTTCTTACATCGATCTTTTCCAAAACGGTTTCAAACATAACTTGAAAACTATAACCCGAAATTAAAATCTGCTTTCACTCATTTGAAAGCTCTCGTAAAGAGGAATCAAACGTTTTTCGTTTCGTGGAAATCCGATTTAAATTGGAAAAGTTATAAGCATTTACATATTGCCATAATGCGACAAGCTCTAATTTTGACCAAAATAATCATTATTCTTAAATACTTCAAATTACCTTAAAAATCATTATAAACTTATATAAATCATTTAAATTGACTTTTCAAATTATTTGGATTTAAAACACAACTTTTTTTCTTCTAATTAAATCACCATTCAAATAATTTCAAATTAGATTTTTATTTAACCACCCCATCCGTCGGATCAGTTAGGGATAGCCAGGGAGAGCAGGAAACTGATTTTTCCAAACCCAAGCCTAGACACTATCCTCTCTGTCATCCTAGAACGTTCTGGTGTATATTATATCATTATACTTAAATTTCCAAACCCTATGAAATTAAAATTTTACTTAAAAGAAAAAATATTTCAATATTTGAAAAATAAATCTTCATTTACATGGAAGGAGATTTTAATCGATTACCTGCATGATTCCACAACCATAGTGTTGTGTGTGCATCATGAAAAATAAATCAACAATATAAATCGGATGATCATAAAATTATAATCATCACCCGTACACATACAATTCAGTTGTGCACAAGCGTTACGGTCAATAACGCTTCAGTGTTCAGTGTCATCTAATTACATGCACATCCATTCACACAAGAACATCCATATCCAACCAACAATTAACTATAATTAATCTCAACTAATTATAATTATTCAATAACAACTAATTATTTAATCACTACTAATTTAAATAAATAATTTAATTAGAAGTTCTCACCGAACAGCTTTCCAAAACTTCACGGTAGGTGAGCCTAGTTGAGTGAATCGTCGGACAGTATTTCGGCGCAACGTCTTCTTCACAAAATATATATAATATAATATACACTAATCTCTCTTTATATTATAAGAGGAGGAAGAGGAGAAATGACGAACTTTGGCAAGGTGGTGGTGGGAAGGAGGAAGACTTATGCCATGGAAACCATGGCCATAAGCTTTAAGAAGAAGAGAAAGAAAAGAAATGAGAATGAATGAAAAAGTGGAAGGAAAGGGTGGTATTTATAGGAAAAGAGGAGTAAGGAGAGAGTGACACATCATAGGACATGTGTATTACATGCATGAAAGGGAGCATGCATAAAGACATGTGTCTTAACACTTGTCTTAAGAAGAGAAGGTGAACTTTTGGTAGCATTTCCCTTAAATGCTATGAAAACTAAAGGCAACACTTAATTCTAACGCTACTAATTCATGTTATAGTTTGACAAATGCGATCGAACGACAAATAGTATCAACAAATCCAAACTTATTAATAATCATTCTCATTTATAATTCAAGTAAAACTTATCATATAACTTATCAAAATAAATAAAATAATAATTATTATTCTTGTAAAATCATAAAATAAATCATCCTTTACCAAATTCATATTTTACAAATCAATATTATCAAAATCAGAAAATATCATTACTTAAACATAAATCTTATAAAAAAAAATTCAAAATAAGTTTTCTTATAAAAATCATAATAAAAACAAAATACTTATACAAAGTTAAAATTCATATTTAAACCTAATGAAATCAATTTATATTCATAAAATCAAAAATTAAATAAATAAAAATCCAAATCAAACATAGTTAAAATTCTGGGATGTTACAGTAACACCCCACATTTTTAATATAATTAAAAATGTACAGAAATGTGTGTGTATATATATATATACACACACACACGGATAGGTAAATAATGGTGATGTATAATGAAAATTAATTAATATATGAAAGAAAGAAAGGATTGGTTGCATGCGATGTAAATATGTTGCATGCACTGATTTGCAAACATAATGCATTAACATTAAAAGAAAAATAAAAGAAAAAGATTCATGCAATGGTTTAATTTAAGTATTATAACTAACATAAAAAGAGAAGTAAGGAGAGAACAATAATTATCATTGTTCTAAGACTTATTAAAAAAATACTTTGTAGCTCAGTTGGTTAAGGCATTGGATTTGTAACATAGAGGTCGGGGGTTCGAACCCCGGCGGCGGCATAATTTTTATCCTTATTTTAGAGAGGGCCAACTGAGCATGCAAATATATGTACATATACAAATTCAAAATTTGAAAGGATAAGAACGTACAAATAAGGAAATAAAGAAAATATATGTATATATATGAGAATATATATATATATATATATGCAGAAATATATGTATACGAAGGATAAAATTTATGATAAGATAGTAAATGAAATATGGCGAGAATTAAATAACGGTGCAACATCGTTTGAATTTTGAAAATAAAATGAAAGTTGTGTGTATATATATATGCGTCAAATGGTCGTTAGAGGAATTGTATACATATAAGAATATTTCATATGAATAAAATAGTTAAATAAATTCAAGAAATTCAAAAGTTCGAAAATCAAATTTCTACGCCAAAACAACTTGTGGGACCCAATGTTGACTCAGCACTGCGTGTACGATAAGATTTGGCTAGATTCATCTGCGAACCTGGACAATTTTCTTAACTGGGTTCAATGCTGACTCAGCGCTGCGCGTACGATAAGGTCTTGAGCATCTATATAAACACCCTAGGCTCATTGTAAATCTCCACAACAATTCATGGTGAAGCCATGGCTCTCTTCTCTCTCATTATCTTCTTCTTCTCCAAAAAGATCTTGGATCTATTCTTCCCTCTTTTCTCTACAACATCTATTCTTAAAAATTAAAAGAATGAGATCTAGAACAACGAATGAAATGGAAAAGAGATTCAAATCTAAAGAGAAGATAATGGATTCAGATTCACAAATTTATGCTGCAAAGAGAAATCAAAGATGATTCAAAACAGTAATTCGAGCTAAGAAAAAGAGGGAAAACAATTCAAGAGTTATCTAGTCCTTATTTTGAAGACGACTAGCAAAGTGAGTGGAATTACGATAAAATTTTTATAATATATTATTATCGTTCACCATTTCCCCAGTTATGAATTCATTGCAAGAATTATGTGATAGTAATTGTTCTTTTATTCTCCTGCCTTTTTCATTGTGGATCTAGGATATCTCGAACCTAGACGAAAATATTATTATACATACGAACGGTTGAAATAGGGAAATTTTGGGGCATATTTCATTTTATGCAATCGAGAAACATAACCTAAAATTTGGGAATTTGTGGCATAGCAATTATTATTGCGAATATTGGGAATTGTGGCATAGCAATTATTATCGCAAATATTGGGACTGTGGCATAACAGTTATTGTTGCAATTGTAAAATCATGGTGATAGAGCTTGAAGTTGGTAAATTTTGGGATGCAATCCATAGTGAATCTTTTATATGATTTGGGAATGTGAATAGCGCATAATCATATACTCTAATTTATGATGTTAACATGAAATTATGTAAATTTAATTGGAATTATTTATTCCAAGTCTAATATTATGTGATTGGGGTTTAAACTATAAGTTGAATTGAAGTAATAGGCGTAACCTATTAATGAGATTATAGGCATAAGCATAAATTGAGATAATTTACATTAGAAATTGACATGTTTAGGTGAGTAACATTCCATTTGTGAATTTGGCTAAAATAAGATAATTTGGGTAATATGAAATTGGGCCGACTATTATGAAATTGACGTAGTTAATGACAAGCTAGAGATAGGCATGAAAATGAAATGTAATTAAGTTGAATTAGGAACAAGGCATAAATATGATTTGTAAATAAAGCTAATTAGTAGGTAATTAGTGACAAGTTGGAATAGGAAAAATTATAAACATGACTATATGTTGAATTTGGAACACATAACATGAAAATTGGGGTTTGGGTGAAATACGATGTTAATAAACCTTTGACACGAGGTTAGGCGCAATTGTGGTGTAAGACTGCCCGGAACCGCCCGGCGAATCCAGCTGCCACAATTGGACGTCTAATGTGAGAGGTCAAAGGCGGGAATTGTAGGCGTAACGGTTAGTGACACGAGGTTAGACCCGCTTTGTGATGTAAGACTGCCCGGAACCGCCCGGCAAATCCAGCAGCCACAAAGTGTTCGGTCTAATGTGGGAGGTCATGCACCGTTCGTCATAATGAATAAATTAAGAAATACTAACCATAATAAAACATGTGGGTGACATGGGCATGGTTAGAAGATTAAGGGGATGGTATAAATGACATGTAAAACATGACTAATGTAGACTTAACCATAGTAAGACATGTGTAAGGCATGGAAACAATAATAAAGGGTTAAGTGGGACATGGACGACATGTAAGACCTAAATAAATAAATGCTTAACCAAATGGGACCCGTAATGGTATTACAAATTAATTGAATTGGGTAAAGTTTAGGTAACGGGTTAAATAAATAGAAAGGGTTAAGTAAATCTAAATTAATGACAAAAGTGGGGGAATGGTAAATAGCCTATTATGAATGAATTTGAATAAGAAAAGGAAGGATAATAGCTTAGACTTGTCCTAGGGACAAGTGGAAAGTATAACTTATAGGATAAGATAAGTTATAAGAAACGATAAAGGAAAATAAGATAACTTATATGTAAGGATATACTTAATTATAAATTAAGTAGTTTGGGAAGGAGAAGCGTGAAATATATGAGGATATAAGTTATACGAATGGAAAAGAAGTAAATTAGAATCATATATGTTGGTTGGGTTGAGCAATTCTCTGGGTGCCAGTCTGATATTGATTTCGGTCTTCGAGGCTGGTGTTTAGGGGGTTATTCTCCTAATCAGCATATATGTGGGATAAGGCATACTTAAACTATGAATTAAGTATAACATGTTGTTGTAACCCAAAAAGGGAATAATTCATGAAATTGGAAAATAACATGCCGTGGGCTTATTAATGGACTTAAATGGTATAAATTGAATTAATAAGCAAGGGTAACTTGGTAAATACGAAAAAGGAAGCTAATGTGAATAACCAAGTTAAATGAGAAAGTTGACGAGGTGGCACAAGCGCGAAATGAATGGTTAGACTTAGAGTCTAATGACATATAAAACTAGGACGCTTGAAGCAGTCCGTACGTTGTAGGATGAATAACTCAACGAGGTAGATCATCATGGTGTCGTAAGGCACGAGGAGAACGCAAGCTCATCATTTTGGCGGATCCAACGGACTGGAAGGGGAGGCAGGCGGATTCCTGATACGTTAAAGGTGCTCCTGGTAGTCCTCTGTGGTGGTTTAGCTTCGGGCTAGGATTACAGAGGTTGGGTCTGCGCGGAACTACCAAGTGGGTGGGCCTTGACTGCACAAGTAGAGGGCAGTCAGAATGCTGTACGCGGTGGCATTAAGGGTGGTTCGGCGGTTGCCTCAGGCGGAGGTGGAGGGTCAAGACCAAATGATAGCAAGATCGTCGAACGCCTGTCACCAGCAGCCTAAGAAATGCGAAAAGACAAGAGCTAACCCCTAGAGATCGTTAACCTTTGCTATCAAGGGACGGGTGCGGGGAGACCCCACATGGATGTTTAGATTGTTTGCTTGTTAGGGGTGGTCGCTTAGCTCGTGTGGTCTTTACTAGTTGAGGGAGGGGCCGAGTTGGGGCCATAGCCACCATAGAAAAACCAGACCCGAGGGATATCTGTACATTGGACACTCTTAGAGGCGGGCTAGTAACAGATATAGAAAAGCTCCCGACCGAGTTCCGTGTTTCCGGTATAGCCCTGCCACGGAACTCGGATGCACAAGTAGAGGTTATGTGCAGTAGAAACATCAAGTACGATTGATGATACGTACGTGAGAAAGTCTAGGTACAACCATGTCTGCTCTGGGTGGTATATCGTAGACTAGAGGGCATTATTCGATGATGAAACCAAATTCGATCGAATAGTTCGAAGATGGCAGTCAGTACACTTATGTCAGCGGTTCTATGTGGATGTAGCATTGTTATATGTATACAGAGATATGTACGTTACTATGGCATAGAATGAGGGACTGCGCGTTTTACCGTGGTGTTATGGAGGAGGCCGTGCGAATAGGGTATCACGGGGTGTACCTCGGTTTGGGGGTAGCTACATATACATTATATTAGGTTACTCTACTAGGGAGTAGGTGGGTGCGACGTGTGTGTAAACTTTGAGTAACACGTATAACCTAATAAGCAAGAAAATGTAACTGAATGGTATATGTAGGATTATACAGAAGTTTATTTTAAGTCCACTCACACAGAACTTATGTTCTGACCCCCTCCTCATTACATACTTCCAGGTTAGGTTCATGACAGAGATGGTATAACTTTGGATACTGGTTAGACAGTATGATATATAAGGTAAAGCTATTTTTGAATATATTATATTTTAATTCCTTCAGCTGTGAGATGCTTTACGAGTTCTGACTTGTTTCTTTGTCTTTGTCTTTTTCTGCAGGATACCAGAGCACCCAACTCGGGTTTTGATTGATCGAATTTTAAAAATTTGGTCTGTCGGAATCCGGGTTGTTACAGTTCAGATTTTCTGGGTCGTTACAGAAAGATTCCCATAAACTTTATCAAATATAAATTCTTTTAGATTTATTCTTAAATCTTCTTTTTTAAGATTTATTAAAACTCCAATTTGGTTTTAATATCAAAATCACTACTTTATGATTATTACTTTATGATTATTCAACTTTTAAGAAACTAGTCTGGACTTAACTGGGTTAAAGAACCAACGTCATTTAAAACACAGTCCACGGTAAACCCAAAATCATCTTCCTTTAAATACGGAATTTCACAGAAATCGAATCAAAATATAATCGATATAAATTTTCGTATCAGACTGCTAATATAAATAGAATAATGGCAAAGCCTTTTAGATTCCATATATAGTAACAGTCTTCTTTTATAGAGGCATATCTTGATTTTTATCAAATCGAATTTCCATTCAATTCCAATTTAATATATTAAATTGGAAAACTTGACTTTAGAAAATTTCTTTTTAAATCTTAATAAAAGATTTATAATTCTAAGTCATATTATCACTGTCAATTGGGTAAAAGAACAAATGTCATTTCAAAACACAGTTCACAATAAACGCAATTCACATATCATTTTATTCCAATTTCTGAATATAGTTGGAACTCTAATAATCTTAATTAAAAGATTTATTCTTTCAAACGGGGTTTAAGAACAGTGTTATTCAAGACACTATCCACGACAATCCAAAACCTAATTCTTTTATTTAATTCCAATTAAGTTTTAGTTAATTAGAAGACTTCATTAAATCTTAATTTAAAAGATTTATCCTAGTTAATAACTAGTTTATTTCGATAAAAATATATTTTTATCTTTTGTCCATCCAAAACGAATAAAGAAATCATCATTTATTCTTCGTTGAATATTATTTTATTATATTCACTATTTAAAAATATTCTTTATATAAAAAAATATTTTATGCAAAATATTCCTTATATTACAATATTCTTTACTTTAAAATAGTCTTTATATTACAATGTCCTTTGAAAATATTTTTTATTTAAATGATATTTTGAATCGGAATGTGACTCAATCATTTACCATATAATTTTGGTTATTTGGATTTCATACATCGCATGAACACGAAAACATTGATAAATAATTATTAAAAAATCAATGCACATCCAGAGTGAAATTTATAACTGTGTGAGCATTAAAATGAATAAATAGCGCTCATCGCAGCCTGTCAATCCATCGATCGACATACAACTAAATATTGAGACTAGTGTATGTCAAATATCATCCCAATACCCATGTGGGGTTTTCAGCCAACAACAAGTCATATAAATAAATAATTGGTTAATGAATTTAACCAATTTTAATTCTGATAACATGTTAATGATAATGAACAAAACATGTTATTATATTTCTATTGTCAAATATAAATGTATTTTTATTCGCATAATTTTCCTACATGTTTATAATGCCTAATAAAATGTAATTTATTAATGCCTAATAAAATGTAATTTATTAACATAGCATTGATGTTGATGACAAATGAAAAGATAATTTTCATTTTTCCTTTATTTGTATACAAATTTCTATTTTAAACTTTAACAAATAAAAAGAAATATTTTATTTGTATGTATAGTTTCAAATAATAGAATATGAAATGCCTCTTTATTCTGTACACAAGTTCTAAAGTAAAATTTGACAACACAAATGTCACTTGGATTCACATACAAATTCCCTTGTATAATTTAACAATAAAGTGTCACTTTAATTTTCATACAATTCTAATGTATGTAATGACAACCAAAATGATTCTTATATTTGAATATAAATTCTAATGTAAGTTTGCAAATAAAAATAATTTTTATATTTGCATATAAATTCTATTGTATGTCAAATGATTTTTATATTTGCATATAAATTCTAATGTAGGTTATGCAAATAAAGGTGATTCTTATATTTGCATATAGATTATAAGGTATGTTATGCAAATAAAGGTGATTCTTATATTTGCATACACCTTATATGTCAACAAAATATATAAAAAGTGATATATCCATTATGTTGACAATTCTATTGTAACAAAATGATTTAAAGGTGGTAATTTCATTTTATTAACAATTCTAGTTTAACAAAATGGATAAAAGTGGAAATTCATATTGTTAACAATTCTAATTTAACAAAATGAATATTTTTGTTGTATCACATACCTATTTAAATAAAATGCTATTTGTGTTTAACTCTAATATTTAACAAAAAATGTAATTTTTTGTTTTTAACCTACTTATTTTGTCAAAATGTACATTTTTGTTTCAACTAATATATTTTGACAAAAATGTTCTTTTGATCTCAGCTATTTGGTTTCAACAAATATAATGTATTTGTTTCAACCATTCTTTTTGGCTAAAATGTATATTTTGACAATAATGTATAATTTGATAAAAAGGTATATTTCTAATTCAACTATTCTAATTTGTCCAAAAGGGTTCATTTTTGGTTTCAACAATTATATTTTGACAAAAAGGCCAATTTTGTTTCAACCATTACATTTGACAAAAGTGACAAATTTGGTTTTTACTTTTATAACTCAAATTTATTTGACAAAGATATAGTTTTATTTAACTCTAACCTTACTTAACAAAAATGAAATTTTTGTTACGTTCAATCTTTTTATTGAAACTACGAGCAATAAAAGTATAATTGTTCATATTAATTCTTTTTATTTAAACAAAGTGAAAGTAAAAACATGATCTTTAATACTTCTCTTTTCATTGCAACAAAATTTACAATAAAAATATATCTTTCTGTTTTACTCCTTTTATTGTAACTAAAATAATAATAAAAATATATCTTTCATTCTATTCTTTTTATTACAATCTAAAATGACAATAAAAACATACTTTCAATTCTACTCTTTCTATTGTATTTAACAAAGCGACAACAAAGTTGAAATCTTTTTATCATATTCTTTTATTTTAATCTTTTTATTTTAATGACAAACAAATTTTTGACAAAAAACATGTTTCATATAAAAAAATAAAAAAGAATATTTTTATTTCATCTAACATGTTTGACAAAAATGACTATTTTTATTTCAACTAACATGTTTGACAAAAATGACTATTTTTATTTCATATAAAATGGCAACAAAAATGATACTTTTAACTCTTCTATTTTTATTGCATATAAAATGTAAATAAAAATGCAACTTTAAAATCTATGCTTTTAACACAACTAAAGCGACAATAAAAATGTTTCTTTTGTATCAATTCTTTTTATTATAACTAACTTGACAATAAAAATGTTATTTTTTATCTATCCTTTTTATTGTAACTAAATTGACAACAAAAATGTTACTTTAAATCCCTTCTTTTTATTGCATATAAAATGACAATAAAAATGTTACTTTTTAATCTACACATTTTATTGTATATAAAATGACAATAAAAATGTTACTTTTAAATCTCAACTCTGTTTCATTGTAACTAATTGAAAACAAAAAATGAAATCCATTTTTTCCAATTCTAATCTTTGTAACTAATTGAAAATATAATCTTTTAATTGAAACAAAATGAAACTAAGATACGTTTCTTTTAGTTGAAACAACATGATGCTAAAAATATGTTTCCTTTTAAATCTACTTCTAACAAAACCAATAAAATGAAAACTTTATTTTGTTGGTTATCCAATCTCAACAAAAGTGATCCTTTTTTTTGACACAACTCTATATTTCATGTTTCAATAAAATTGAATACTTTTGTTATTAAAACAAAACCTAAGCAAATCCGTGTTCAGGCTTCTAAATAAAAATGATATTTTTATTATTAAACAAATCAATACCCATGGATTTGAATGAAAGATGAAGTCTTTATTATAGGAAAAAAATCTATATTCTTGGATCTAAAATGAAAGTTAAGTTTTTATTTCAAATCCAAATCCATATTCGTAGATCTAAAATAAAAATATGATTTTTATTTCAAATCCAATCAATATCTATAGATCTAAATTAAAAATATGATTTTTATTTCAAATCCAATCAATATCTATAGATCTAAAATAAAAATATGATTTTTATTTCAAATCCAAGACTAACAGTAATCTATAGATTCAAAAGGAAGAAATTTTAATGCAAATCTAAATCTAACCAAACACATACATCACAATCATCATAATCAACAAGCAACAAATACAATATCATGCATCGCAAATCTGAATTAATTAACATACATACATGGAATTTAAATAACGAGAGATAATTAAATTTTAACAATTTTTAAATATAGAAATCTCACTTTGCTATTTGTTTGAATTTTCAACATGCTCTGTTTCAGATCCAGTCAGCTTCATGGCGTAGAGCTAGATTTTATGATTCCAATGCAATCGAAATCGTTCGATTCCGATCCTGTTTGAACGAGTTACGGTTGTTTATACATTTGATTACATTTGAGATAATTAATATATTATTTAAATTAATTAATTATGGTTACCCCTAGCTAGCTTTCTTCCCCGTATAAGCTTCAGGAACGACAAACCCATAAAGCTCCAACCGGAATCTCCATCGCGCCTCCACGTCTGGTCACTGGACGCTGATCCATCGCCTTGCCGTCGACGGGCCTTCCACCTCCTTGCTCCGCCTCAAACGGCATGAAACTCGGAGGTCTCAGTAACCCCAAAATCGGCTGCAAACATCATGTCTTTGAGCTACTGGTTCTCTCCAACGGCCACATGAAAATCGATCTACACTATCCATATTAAAGAGCTCATGAAGCTATTCTGTTTTCGCTTTATGATCTTCGAATTTTTCTGATTGGATAAGGAGAAAAAGTAGGAAGAAGAATGGAGCAGCATCGGCCATTCACTTCTGAAGTGGCGGCTGTACCTTAGAGATTTAGGGTTTGGGATTTGTGATATTTGTAATATTATAATATTAGTTATCTAAATTAATGGTTTTAGCCCGTTTATCCTCATCAGTTCCAATCTAAGCCTAGCAAAAGTTGTCCCTACCCAACTGCCCTCATTCCGGACGTAATGGGCTAGGTCCCGTCAGCCCAAACGAACGTCTTCAGCCTGTTTTATTAAATTTAAAAATGTAAATCATTTATTTAATTAATTCAATCTTACATTTAAATTCACCGGGGCCACATACGAACTCTAAAAATTCCAGAAAATTTATTTCTGGCTTTGTTTTGATGATACGGTCCGAACAAAATTAATGTCGTCGAATTTTGAGACCATTTGAAAAATGGCCATTTTCTGGTTAATCCAATTGGACTAAAACTGACAAAACACGTTTTCCTTTTGCCACGCTCACATATTAATTCTCAAAATTATGAAAATTTAAATCTTGCAATAATTTGACATTCCGGTTCCTACAAAAGCGTTTCATCAAAAATGGAGGTCGTTTGGAAAATGACTATTTCTAAGGGCCATATATTATATTAAAATATATATAAATTCTACAACGACTTTTCTGAATTTCAAACTGGACATAACATTTTATTCCCGCTATGAAATTTCGATTTTTTGGGTTCGTTGGAAAGATATTTTTAAATAGATTCTAATATTTTTGGTTTCACAAAAATCCGATTTAATTTGCATTCTGTACAGTCAGTCAAAGTTCAAATTCAAAATTTCAAACTACTGCACTATTTCTAACTCATTTTATAATTAAATTAAAATTATTCTTTCTAACTTGAATTTAAATACATTTTTAATCTTTATTATTTAAAATAAATTATTTTAAACATTAAAAATCCATTAAAAATTCTAAAATAAAAATTTTAAATTGATTCCAAAATTCTGGGTTGTTACACATACATTTCTAAAAACTTATGAAACAAATTTTAGCATTTACATATCATTTAAAAAAAATAAAAAAAAATTCAAAGATGTTAACAACATCTTAAATGCTACTATAACTTGCAAAGGAAAGTGATTCCTTTTGCGTCAATTTGACATTTTTTTTATAAATCATTTCTACATCAAGATAGCATATTTTCAAACCAATCACCATCTAAAAGTAAAATATTTTAGCATCTAAAATATGCTTATCAACCAAGCATACATGCATATCAAAAATCATATAAAATTTTGATGAAATGGAAATAATGGTTTAAATTTTTTCACTTTTATTCTTATCGATGTCTGAATGTACTAAAATCGACTAAAGCTTTGTTATCATTGCACTGAATCTCCTTGAACTAGATCCTTTCTTCTTTGATGTGCTTTTCCATGAATGGTTGGCCCTTCTTGCCTTATCCTTTAACGTATTAATCCTTTTAATGATGAACTAAGGACTTTAGTAGAGTTTAGAGGTGTTTGGACTTCATTGATACGCTTTTGAAAAGTTAGTACGGAACGAAGCCATTATTATTTTTCATGCAGAGATGCTATGTAACAAGCCAAATTTGTAACAAACAATAATTAATTATAGATTAATTAAGGAATAAAATGATAAAATAAACATTAATTAGAAAAATACTGAGAATTGAGTAAAACAAACTTTATCTTGCGTCCGTTACGAAATTCTGATTAAGATAAACTTTTAGTTTGCGTAAATCGGACAAGAAATGAACAAGTTATAATCAAAAGAAGTTTGAACTATATTAAATAAATTAATTTATAAGAAGAAAATAAAACAATGGTAAACGGGTGACCCAACCCTTAGCTGAGTCGACACATGGATCGAATCATGTCTAAGATGGGATGACACCATTGTCGACCCACCTTAGAGCAAGTGGATTCTTGCACCTGAATCTGAGCTGGTTTGTGTGCTATACATATGTATATATATATATATATATATGTTGACTCAGCTTGAGGTGTACGATTTGATTTAATAACCATATATCCTATGGTTTAGATTTATCCTAACTAATCTATAAATAGGCTAGCAGCCTTACCATTTTCTTAAACACAAACATTCTTCATCTTCTTCCTCATCCAAGTTATTTCTAAATAAAAATTAAGAAAATGTCGAGGTGTTGCCAGAGCTTAGATTGAAGGGATAATTCTTGCTTTCCTGCTAAAACAACTATTTTAGTGGATTTTCCAGATTTACAACAACTATTGTGAATATTACTGTGAATTTCATATTTCTTCTAAGTTAAAGTTAAATAGACACAATAGTTGAACATCCCACAAATTCGTACCTTTTGAGTTGACTGAATACAACACATGTCCAACCCAAATTGCACGAAAATACGAATCATTAATAGGAAGAAGTTAAAGGGTGAGAAAATAGAAAGACAAAAAAATTAGAATAGAAGAAATAAGATAGAAGTTAGAATTGAACAACACAGAATCTTACAATCATAGCGGAATCAAATATAATTTTTTGCATACAAAAATGTATGATCCTCTAAAAATAAGAGAGCACACATATATATGTAAAAAAGAATATACAATAGCTGCCAACATGCCTGGCAGGCAACCAGATGTATATAGACAACTCACACTATGACCATAGGTCTAGGATGTAGATAGATGAACTCCAGCATGGCCACCGCCTATCATACTTCAAAATCGAGTTCTGGCGTGGCCGCCACCCGATTATAAAGTATATCTACTCCTAGAAAATACAATGATCACTCCATAGTATACAAGATAAACAATACAACATGATAATTAAAGAAAGTAAAACTCTAGATCTGGTCTCCAGCAAGTATCTCCTCCACAAACAACCAACCTATAACCTAAATTAAGACTAAAACAGGAGTCGGCTAACAACACACACACATATATACACACAAACAGAATATGTATATATATATATGTGTGTGTGTGTGTGTGTGTGTGTGTGCGCGCGCGCGCGCGTGTGCGTGTAAAGAATAAGAACATATAATAAAATGAAACAACAATAAAAACCATTAAAACAATCGATAGCAAATACAAATTCTATTATGACAAAAATACTTGGCTTTGCTAGTAAAAAGATATAAATTATTCCTAACCATAACTAGATATCCATCAAACCTAGTGTCTTTAATCAGCTCATAATGAGGACTATACATCAATTCCAAACAGAAAGAAATAATCTTAACAATTAAATTATTTATATTAGTATAACTCGAATGAAACATTCTTTGATTTCTACCAAACCAAATAAACCAACATGTAATAGTAACTATAGTATCAAGTACATATCTATGCTTGAGATTAAAATCAAGTCTAAAATAATTCAAGCAAGTATCACAATTAATATTATTATGAGAAAAATTAAACACAAAAATTCTTAAAACCATATTTAAAATATACAAAGTTTTAATACAAGAAAAAAATGATCTATATTTTCATCAAAACGGCTACAAAAACAACATTTTGAATCAAATTAGTATTTTTCTTTCTTGATTACTCTACAGTATTTGATTTCTTGTGAATAATCAGCCACATATGAATTTTAGCTTTGGGTGGAGCATTGGCCTCCTAAATAAACTTGAATTTTTTTTTGAAGGAAAAGGTTGTGAATCAACATGATTCACGCCTAATATATATTAGCATCCATAAAGTAGCAGTACGTGTATGTACAACATATATACAACCAAAAAAACAGGCCATCTCTATAACCCAGCGACTACATACAGCCTGACAAAAAGGAACCAAGCAACATAATTTACATTACACGGCAAAATACATAACAGCAAAAGACAAGGCCAGTGAACATCCCCATCAAGTGTGTGGACCAGTGATGCTCCGCACCCGCTTGCGCACACGGTCGGCAATGCTTTCAACCTGTCTCTTGCGCTCCATGCCTTCCCAGTCATAGACAAAATTGAGAATAGAGTAAATGATACTGTTAGGGGCTTTCAATTTGTGGTTAAATTTTCTAGAATTGCGTTCATGCCAAAGCAACCAAATGTAAGCAAAGTTCAACAAAGCAAAAAGAAAACTATCATGAGAAGCATGCAAGGTCGGGTAAATGTTGTGCCAAAAATCAAATTGGTAAGCAATGAAGTCGCTCCAGTGAAAATCAAGACAAAGCGCAACCAAACATTTAGTCCAAATGTAAAAAGCAAAGTCGCAAGCCAAAAAAAGATGATGGTAGTCCTCGTTGTCGCAACCACAAAATATACAGCCACCCGTAACGTACACGCCTCTCTGACGAATTCTGCTAACCGTGTTCAATCTACCATGTATCACAATCCACATATGAATTTTAATTTTATCAAATCGAAAATGCCTGTAAGATTAAGAAACTTATTCATAGATTTAGAAGTGTACTTTTGACTCTTATCTAGGCCCCAATAAATACTATAGCTATTTATCAATATGATATAATGACAACTTTGCTCATAGCAAAGAAAATTGTCTGAACACTAATACATATAAAATATCCTCAAATGTAAATTCCCACATGGAATTTGAATTTTCCTTATAAGCTTCCTTAACGAAGGCAGCAGAATCAAATATAATATATATATATATATAATCTTTTGGAAATACAAAACTGCATTTGAACTTACATACATCATCAGAGTATATCATATATACATCATGGCGTAAATAAACTCCTAAATATGTAATGTTGAAGTCTCCTACTCTAAACTCCTCTAAAAATATCAATAAAATCCCAAACTACTTGACTGCCTGAACAAATTTGGGCACCCAAAAGTTTAGGGAAAACATAAAAAAAATAAACTCTAGGTCAGTTATGGGACTGGTGTGGGTAAACGGTTTTAAAACTATTTGAGAAATAAAAGGTATCTTATAAGACCACGCCGCATATAAACATGGAACGGGTTTTTCCCTTATGATAACCAAAACATTTTGTATATCGAAATCAAATATTATGATAGTGTCTAGGGTTTTCAAATATAAATTAAAATCTGGCGAAATGCTTGAATCTCACATTCCACATACATAGTTTATAAACAAAACCGCAAGCCTCTTAGGGATAATGGATTTCCAACAATGACAAGGTATGGAAGCACCTTACGATAGTGTATCTCTAGAGAAGAATATATCGGGTTCAGCAAGAACATCTTACAACCCGACCACACATGACAAGCCAATCATTTCGCTTGAGTGTCCCAAATATATTATCACTAAAGGTTGGGCTCAAACCGCTGTTTCCAAAGCATACAGCAGCGATAGAATAAAGAAGCAAATGGATTTCCTCTAGATAGGTGACAATATACCCTAATTGGGAGCAACCCACTTAGCCATGTTGCATGCCCGATTTTTGTTATTTCCCGGTTGTGAAGCTTGAGGTTGTACTTACCTTTTATATATGTCACGTCTTCATTCACTTTGAATGCCACATTATCTAACCCATCAAATCACAAATTGATTTCCCCAATACTACGGGTATAAAGCTAAGAGGAATAAATTCCTTCACCAAAAAGTATAGTTTGAAGAGATCAATCATATGATCCGTTAGGAATACTCTATCAGACATTCATCCGTACAAGTTGTCCTGGGACTAGACAAACCAAAGGCATTATCCTGTAAATCCATCTTAGGAAATTTCTACCTAAGATCGGCAAAATAGACCTTGCATATATTCCATCTTCATTGGTCTTCAACTTGACTTCAAATTAATCAACACCTAGGTAGGAAACAAAGTGGTATTTGGATTTCATTGAGAAAACCAATCCATGTCTCTTTGAATCGATGAACGTTAATATCTTTTAGATCCAAGTGACACTTAAAGGAATCAGGACATCACATTGAAATACATTTCAACATTTATCTTGGTTATCAGGACTTATCTAATGTTATAAAATTTTGGATTTCAACAGTATTTTTTATAAATCGATATTAATAAAATGTGTAAATGACTTAATTAAACTAAACAAGTGCATTGGTTCATACCACAACAACACAATCAATCCAATCAACAAATTAACCACGATAACAGATCATGTACATCATAATTCAACAATTCATATAATCAATGTTCATAAATCAACTGATATTGGAAAATAATTATTTCCAAATCATATCTATATAAGATTCAATTCAATTTAAGAGTCCCATTTATTTTCATTGATTATAACAGTATTGTTATAATCCATACTTCAATATAAACGACTTAAAAGTATAACTTATTATTTTATTTCTTTAGATGAATAAATAATTCAATAGATAATTAATTTAAATATTTATTAAAAAATTGAAAGTGAATGATACTTTCCAAAATTCAACTTAGTTAATTACTAGCTCAACATCTCCTTCCAATTCAACACTATTCTATTTATTTTCTGAACCCCAAAATAGTACCATAGTTACTGGTAAACCAATTTTCTCTTTACAACCATTCTATGCAAAATATTTGCTTCTAAGTTATTTACTTTAGATTGTGAATATTCTTCTTTTTGAACTCTTTAAATCACAACAACTTGATTTCATTAATAAACAATAGTTTAGAGTTAAATTCTAATTATCTAGTTACTACATAAATTCACCTTTCCTTGGATTTTAATATTTTGTTTAATTGTCATTAATTCAACATTGAAAACATTTCTCGATTTAAAATATATAATTATCGACCTATATCGATTAAAGTTATAATAACATTTTATTTCAAATCACTGAGTTTTTCATAACACAATATTATTGATGATATATCATCATCTATTAATTACTGTATTTCATCGATTATAGTTCAACTAATCTGTCTTGAACTAATTATCTGGTTTTTAAGAAGACCCATATTTTATTCTAAATTTAATTAATTCAAAAAGAACATAAATTTATTTTTATTTCCTTATTAAAATAAAATAACTTAGTTAAATTCAAACGAAGTACAACTTCCTTTACAACGATCATAGTTTGATCATTTACCATTTCCATTCCAGATTTATGTCTTCATATTAACAATGCATCATTTTAATTTTTTCTAAATATTTCTTTTAATTCTTTTGGGTATATATATATTCAAAATATTTAATTTAAATCTTTGAAAAGAAACCATTTTTTTTCTTGTGTTAAATTTATTTATGTTAGACCAAAAAGTGGTTCTAACACCCAAATTGACTAAAATTACGATAAAATGATATCAAAAACAGAAAAGAGACACAAGATTTATAGTGGTTCGGCGTTAAAGAGCCTACGTGCACTTTATATCACTTTGTTTGATGATGTAGATGAAAATACAACAAGATATTCACTCAATCTCACTCACTTTTCATATACATTCACTCGATTATACTCAAAATACACTTTGAATGATGATTTGGATTGTTTGGGAGTGTTGGAATTCGGTTCTCAAAGCTACTCAAACTCTTAGAGTGCCAAAAAGTCCCTTCTAAATGCCTCATGGCGGGGTATTTATAGGTGAAAATCCTTCACGAATCCAGATCGGATCGGGTCCTCCATTCCATGACTTTCGGGATCGGATGAGTTCTGGTGTCGCCAGCACATCAAGTTAGTGGCCATCGTGGGTAGAAAGTGGGTGTAACTGCCCCGAATATCCAGGAGATCGTGGAGCGGAGTAGCAGGGTGCACTGGGTTCGGATCAGATAGGCTAACAGATAGGGTTCGGATCGGTCCAACTACCTCTGATCCGATCCGAATACTCTCCTTCCTCCTTCGCCTTGTTTTTGTTTCTACTCCTATCCGTTGTGGTAGAGATCATCCGATCCGATCCGACCTGCTTTGGGAAGTAGTGTTCTTCAATGCTTGAGATCCTAACTTTTTGACTTTGTGTAACCTATTTCACAAAGTGGGCTAACATTTTGCCCCCTCAAAGGATGCTTCTGTTGAAGACGAAGCGTGCTTTGACATCATATGTACATCGGCCTTTGATTTTGAATCGTTGAGAAGTCATTTCCACCGATGCATAAAGATATGCGTAATGTGTGGATTACTTTCTTTTATTTTTAAACAATTCCAGAAACTTTTCTCGATATCTAGTGATTTTTCTAGGTATGCTTTTTTTTCTCTATTTATTTCCTCTTTAACTCAATTTTGATGCCAAGCTGATGCACGAAATTACGTTCGGTTCGGACTCCGACCCGAACATCCTTTCTTTCTTCTTCACTTTGTACTGAGTCAATGGGCTGGAACGTATGGGCCGGCTTGGACCCCGGTCCAAACGGAACTTAGGGCTAGGAATACGAAAGGCCATCTCGAGCCTATATAAGTCCATCGCCTCATCTTTATCTTTTCTTATTCTTTTCATTTCCATCATTTCTTCAGACATCGCCCAACCGAGAGAACGAAACCTTAGACGCCAAAAACCCCAAAATTCTCGATCTAATCCTTGAATCTAGCATATAGGTAGTCTTATAATTTTAAATCCCCTCACTATAACTGATTTTAATTACGATTTGGAGTTGTTTCAAATGATCTAGGCATGGTTACAGTTCGGTTTCGACGCCATGACCATCTCCTCCCCCACCGTCGTCGCTGGTAGCTCCACCGCCAACTCGAGGCGGTGGGAGGTTAGAGAGGGTATGTGTTCGTTCTTAACTGGAGATTTAGAGATGGGATTGGGTTCGTGTTATGATTGAGGAGGAAGAAGAAGACGAAGGGCATGAGGAATCGGTTCGGGCAAGGAAGCATGGGAGATGGAGGAGGAGGAGGAGAGCAAAGTTTTACTGCACCGAGTCGGGTTGGGGCAAAAAGCAAAAATGGGAAACGAGGCTCAGCTGAGCGGATCGGGTCGGCGGAAAAAATAAAGGAGAAGAGGTGTTGGTATTCAAGCCCATCCAGTCCTGTCCGAAAACATGCTCCCGAACTGATCCGGTTAGACGTCAACTTCTGTCTAAAGCATGACTTTGCCTCCGATCGGATCCCATCACATATACCCAAGCCGAATCGAAGCCACCCAACTTAAAGCACAATAATTTGTCCAATTGTCTAAATCAATATTTGACATAACTTATAACTTCATGAACAGTTAGGATAGTGCCCTGCGAACATACACGATCATCAAGGACTATTCTGAATTCTGCTACTTCGTCAAAGAACCTTACGTTATACTTTCAAGTGTTCGCTTTATGTCTTCTGCACACACTGTACACACTTTAGTCCACACACATGTGCACAGGGGGATATGGGCTAATTTACTCTAACTTCTGTTATTACTTCTTCGATAGTTTATTGATCATGGCCGAAAGACGTTCTTCTAGATTAGCAAAGAAGACAGAAATTGCAGGAACTTCTGAGAAGTATACTCTCGATGACATATCTTCTCCTTCAGACTCCGAATTGGGAGACGAGGGCTCGGATTATGAAGTAGGAGCACATAACAGCGAAACGCCTTCTGACAGTGAAGTTTCTCTAGGCTATGAAGAGGAAGGAGGGATTGGAGATGATTGAGCCCCCAACGAGTTTTAGTCTGCCATCTTATTGGAATCACCCCAAGATTCTGTTGAATCGACGATTGACAATGACAGACTTACTCGAATACGCCTAAAACACGGGATACCGAAAAAGGAATCCCTGGTGCCGTCGAAAACCAACTGTCCTCATAATCCTCCAGAGGGATTTAAGGCAATCACTCGATTGATGTGCATGGTTGGAGCTATTCCACCGTTTTCTCCTTTTGTCATCGACTTTCTAAGACAGATGCGGATTGCCCCCATGCAGCTGCATCCCAACTCCTACGCTTACCTGTATACCTTATATGTAGCATACCGCGAGATCTTAGGCACAGAGCTCACTTTTGATGATGTTCATTTCTTTTATAACTTCAAGCATCAGACTCGAGAAACTCCTTCTTTCTCTTACTTCGGGTTTGTCCCAAAAAGGAAAATAATTTCAGCACCGTTCAACAGCAAGGCCGGCGATTCCAAGCTGGAATGGTTTTATATAAGGCAACAGCCGGGGTGTGCTAGAAGATGGACAAAATCAAGTAAAGCACTGGTTTTCTAAATCTTGACTCTGAATGCCCACGCCACCACATTAATCCGTTTTCTTTTTGTTTGCAGTTGATAATCCAAAAAAAATATCGGGTCAAGTGTTCTTTAACCGGATTCACCAGCTCCTCAATGGCGACCAAATTTTTTTAACTATCGATGAAGTCCTTAAGGATAAATATCTTCATCTTCACGGATTGCTGTCCATTACCCGTAGCATAGGTCACGGGTCGGTTCCATATGTATACATTCCCCAGGTGGACGTAATTCCAGAAACGGGTGAAAGCTCGAAAACCCCTACAATTCCGCTTCAAGCTTCACCTTCTCCATCTTCGACTCAAGACAATGAGCTGGCCAACATGGTCGAAAAGCACCGAGAAGGGTACATCATCCTCGAGGATGCTATCTCTCCAGAGAAGCCGACGCCTTCCAAAGAACCGCCAATAGATGCTTCCCAGGGAGATGCCCCTAGTACCGATGATCCTACATTTCAAGGTTTAGGAGATCTCCCTTTACTTGAAACTATTTATACTTAAGAGGATTTTGGAACAAATCCTTTAGTTTTCACTTCTTCAGAAGAGACCACTCCTGTTAAAGCCAAAGAGCCCACTCGCACTGGCTCGGCTTCAGATTCTGGTTTGTCTTAGGGGGGGGCACCACTTAGGATGCACTTAACACAACAGCACCCCACTTCACAGCACTTACTTCTTATGAGAATACTGGTTCTGAATTCCACTTACATGGTTGTGCAGGTACAATGTCTCGTGCTCACTATGACATCAGGAAATTACGCCGCGGCACGACCAGACCCCCTCATGATGTCGAGCATGATCGTCGCGAAAGCCGCGGTAGGGAGGATAGAAGGCCTTATGATTCTTATCAGTCGCGGACCTCGCGCTCTCGCTCTCCCGTTCAGTCGGGTCCAGAGCGATACAAAGGCTACCAAGGCCATCGAGAAGATGACAAGTCGCAGTCAAAAGACCCAATTTCTTCTCAAGAAAAGCGCAGTAGGGAAAGGAGCCCGCCGAGAATACCGACTCGCGAAGCAAGCGCAAGGTTCCTGCTAAGCGGCCTAGAAAGGGTGAGAAGGCCATTGAGCCCCCCCACACATAAGGATACCGAGCTGACATTCCCCGCACCTCCACCATTGGACGCTGAAACTGCAATTAAGCGAGCATACCTGGAGGAGTAGTTTCTCGATCACTATTTTGAGAACCTAACTTTCTTACCTGCCCTCGACCCATTTCCTCAAGGTGGGCGGACGAGGCCAAGGCGAAAATTGACGCAGTTGAGAAACAATATTCAGAGATGTTCAAGTATTCGCGTAACCTTTCCAGAATCATCCAAACTCTAATCACGGATACTAACTCGATGAAGAAGACTGCAGAAGCTAATGCAAAGGCCTTGAAAATTTTGGGGAAATACCTTGAGGATACACAGGCCCAACTTGCTATCGCTCAACGGGATGCTGCTAGCTTCAAGCAACAATTTGAAGATCTACAGAAACGTTATCACGACTTGCTCGAGTCCCATACTCAAGAGTGCTCAGAGCTGAAAAAGCAAGCAGAAGACGCCAAGTCGGATAGCACAAGAATACAACTTGCTTATGCTACTCTTGAGCGAGAAAAGGCCAAGTTAGCGAGGAAGAACGCTGAATTGGAGAAGAAAAACGCTGACTTGGCCTCCAAGTTGATGGAGGTCGAAAATAGGGCTGCTCTAGCGGAGGGCAATGTTGAAAGTATCATCAAGTCGGCCGAAGTGTCCCGCAAGCAGCTGGCAGAGGCCCAGGAGGATGTGCAGGGCTTTGGTGAATTACTGATCGAATTTTTTGCACATATAGTCTATCACCGAAACATCTCTTGGATCGATGATTATCCGACTACCTTGGTCCATGTGTGGAGCCAAATTGTTGAATGGGAGAAAGAAGAACTCAAGGTAGATTCCATCGACGAGGACAAACTCATGGAAAAATATCTAAGAGATGACAAGACGGTAAGTCTGGCTGAGGGGCGTCGCCTGATTGCTGCTACCATGGAGGAGGAAAAGCGGAAGGCTAAACAAAAGGACATCTTGGAGGCTGGTTCTTCTTCCACTGCCGCTGAAACTTCTGAAGTAGAGGGATATGACCCCGAAAACCCGGTGATCCCTCAGACATCTCTTTTATCTCCTATTCCTGAGTCGGTTTCAGAGACGGCAGCTACTCCAGCTGAGAAATCATCAGAAGGTATTTCTACCTTTTCACCCCAATTCGTCAAACCTGTCTCCACTTTCCATCGCATAGTCGGGCAATCGATGAAGGACCCTTTATTTTCTCCTAAGTTGAAAACTGTTGCTTCTCATTCCGCAGGTGCTGAACCATCCGAGAAGACAAATGTGCCTCACGGGACCATCGCCAGAACAGAATCCGCGGAGAAGGCCGAAGGAGAGAAAGATAAGGCTGATGCTCCCCACGATGACGAGATGTTAGCCGCCTTGAAAGATGATGGCGGTGGAGAGGAGCATGAGGAAGACCCAAAGGTGGCTATAGTTGGGGAATCAAGGAGTGCTGATGACATCACTTTAGCTGCATTGAAAGCCGAACAAGACAAACGTATGCAGCTTAAAGTTGAAGACCTCGACCCCGAAAGCCTTAAGCCTCTCGCAGTAGTGGATGCTGGATCAAGGTTAGTTGTTAAGCTTTCGACTAGATCTATTATAGAAGAACTTGCTAAAAAGTCTTCTCTTGATTCCGGTGTTCCGACTCCTTGGAAAAAATCAACCGGTTCCAGCACTTCAGTCTTAGGGAGGAAAAAACCAAAGCGCATCTTAACTGAAACTGAAAAAGAGGCGAAGGATGCTCATAAGGCTGCTAAAAAATCCAAGTTCACTTCAACATCTAAGTGATGAAGTGTTTTGCTTTATTTTAGCATTTAATTGGCCCACAATTGTTGCAGCGAGTGCGGCCCTCGCATCTTCTTTTTGCCTGTTTTCCTGTACAAACTCATACGTTTGTAAATAAAAATAATTCATTTCCTGCAATGCCTGTTAGTCGTTAGTTCAGTACTTATGTAAAAATACAAATGCCTGCCATAATAAAGTCATGTAATGGAGTCTTAATGGAGGGGAATATGAGTGTACGTGTATGCCTCCAGTCAATCTTGAAAAACTATTCAAGATTAAATTAAAAAGTCCGAATGTTCCCGATTCTCTGACGGGAGTTACATTCCTTTCGTCATTGAGGCCTGTTCTTTTCTGGCATCTTTTATACTCTCCTGTCTTATATCCAGGTTAGAGTTCTTGCTGAGGCGGTCTCTCATCTGGGTGCACCTTCACGCCTCAGAGGATGTCGTCTTCTCGTCCTTTATAATCTCTCTCAATTCTTGAGAGTTAGAGTTAAGAATGTCGTCTTCCCATTCTTTTATGTCTTATTGTACAAACAGTCGTTGTGTTTGTTCTTGCATATAAGCCATCTCCAACTTTCCAGATTTTAATTTAACATCTCGTATTCCATAGTCACAATAGAATAATAGTTGAAGATATAAATAATGCAGGAAAGTAAATGGCACACGATATTTTTATAGTGGTTCGGCTAAGTAGTAGCCTACATCCACTTTATAGCCCTTTGTTCGCATCAACAGACTTTTCTAAGGCAAGTCGTGCCTTTTTACAGGGTTCATAAAAAAAACAAAAGAAAATACAGCATCCCTAATTCAAATATCGCATCAAGTGTTGGGCATTCCAGACCCTAGGCACTTCTTCGCCATCTACGGTCGTTAACTTGAAGGCTCCTGTCTCAAGTTTCCGTTGGATGGAGAATGGTCCTTCCCATTTTGGACCGAGATAAGGAAGGGATGGAAAAACTCGCTTTAGCACCAAATCCCCTGGCTCAAAGGTTCTAAAGTGAACTTTCTTGTCATAATAGCATGCCATCTGACGTCGATGTCTTGACGCACGCAAGTCTGCCTCGTCTCTTTTCTCTTCGACTTCATCAAGGGACTCGAGGAGGAGTGCCCGATTCTTCATCGGGTCATAATATGTCACCCTGTGAGAGGGAACTTCAAGCTCTACCGGGATTACTGCTTCTGAACCAAATGAGAGAGAGAAAGGAGTATGACCGGTAGCTATCTTAAACGTTGTCCGATATGCCCACAAAGCCAAGGGAAATTCATCCACCCATTTTGCTTTTGCACGATCCAACCGCTTCTTGAAGATGGACTTTATGACTTTATTTGTTGCTTCTACTTGCCCATTCAACTGTGGATGGGCGACTGCAGTGTACCGCTTGTCAATCTTGTATTTCTGACAGAAATTTCTGAATTCGGCACCATCGAACTGGGTTCCATTATCAGTTATAATGGTACTTGGAATCCCAAATCGGCATATGATATTTCAAACCACGAAACTTATCACCTTTCTCGTTGTGATTTTGGTTAAGGGCTCAGCTTCCACCCACTTCGTAAAATAGTCCACGGCGACTATTGCATACTTCGCTCCTCCTTTGGCAATCGGTAGAACTCCGATGATGTCAATTCCCCACATGGCAAACGGCCACAGACTCACCATCGACTTGAGCTGGGTCGGTGGTGCTCTGGGGATCTTGGCGAACCTCTGGCATTTGTCGCAGCGTCGTGAGTAATCAGATGCATCTTTATTAATTGTGGGCCAGAAATACCCATACCGCAATACCTTTTTTGCTAAAGTCTGAACCCTCGTATGATCTCCACACTCACCTTCGTGTACTTCCCTTAGTACACGTTTGATGTCGTCGTGCCCTATACAATGTAACAGGGGTATAGAAAATCCTTGCTGATAAAGGGTATTATCTTGAAGGACGTATCTAGTAGCTTTGCGAACTATGGCTCGCCTCTCACTCTTCTTTGGCGGGAGTACTCCATTTCTAAGGAAATTCTTGATTGGGGTCATCCACGACTCCCTCTCCGGTTCTGCTTCAAAAGCTAATTCAGTTTCCATTAACTCAAAGCTTGGCGATCCCAACGTCTCAATTGGAACCATTTCGGTTTCCTCCGGATTGTCGGAACTTGCCAGCTTCGCTAGCCGGTCTTCCTTCTGGTTTTCATCTCTTGGGATATGCGTTATGTTATACCGTTCCAAGTTGCTCAACGGCTCCTTCACTTTTCCGAGATAGGTAATAAGTCAAGGTCCCCGGGCCACAAACTCCTTTCGCACTTGGCAGACGACTATTTTGGAATCGCAGAATATATCTAATGCCTTTATTCTGAATTCCTTAGCAAGTTTCAGCCCGGTAATCATGGCTTCATATTCAGAGTCATTATTGGTCGCTGGAAATTCTAGTCGCAGAGCATAATATAACGATCGTCCTTCAGAAGTAACTAAGATGACTCCAGCTCTGGACCTTTAGTCGTTCTTGGCTCCGTCTGTGTATAACTTCCATGGATCGAATTTTAATTCTTCCTCTAATTTGACCACCTCGTCATTGATCGTCTCTTCCTCCGGAATTGTGAACTCTGCTATAAAGTCAGCCAGAGCTTGCCCCCTGAACGATCTCCGCGGCTGAAAGTT
Organism: Allium sativum; assembly: GCA_030737875.1. Classification (NCBI taxonomy): domain Eukaryota; kingdom Viridiplantae; phylum Streptophyta; class Magnoliopsida; order Asparagales; family Amaryllidaceae; genus Allium; species Allium sativum. Next base: position 726,002,541 of record CM060909.1, read on the forward strand.
TAAATCAAACTGACTTAATTCATTATTCCACTTGTTCAACCGTCCTGATGCTTCGGGTCTTTGCAACACCTGTCTCAGAGGCTGATCAGTGTATATGGTTATTGGGTGAGCTTGAAAATAATAGCGAAGTTTTCGGGAGGCGATCAGAAGTGTAACGACCCGCATTCTACGCATCATAGGATCGTAGAATATTTATTTCTTTCACATACGAAGTCGTATGGTCATGTAACTTTGGGGGACGACTACTGGGGTCATTTCCCATGTTCATGATTTTTCCCGATTTTTAAATGACCATTTTACCCCTAGTTGGCACTGTTTTGGCCATGACTTTTGACTGGAAAGGAATTTTGACCTGAAACCACTCCCATTGGCTCCGGATGATGGTTTCTCTTTCCGTAGAGTGGTCACATTAGCCAAACGGACTCACCGTTTGGGAGATATGGCTGAAACAAGTTTCAGATGGCCAAAAACAGCTTAATTGGGCTTAACCGGGTGATTAGCAGTTAGGCCCAGAAGGGAATTTCGGGTTTAGAGGTATAGGAGGACTGATTAGGGTTAGGGAATCACTTTCATTTCAGTTTTGAGCCGCCACAAACCTTCTTGAGACCCTAGTAATGGCTTCCATCCTCTATAACCACTCCAAAACACATTTTTAGTGAAGATTAAGCCTAAACTACATCAAAACAAGACCAAATAGCAACAAAGCAAGGTTGGAGCTGCTGCCATACATAGGAATTCGACCCAAACAGAGAGTATTTCAGATTTGGTGTTTTATTTTGTGGCAAAGGTGAGTGATTTGCATAGTTTTTGCACTAATTACGGTAATTAAGGGTAATTAGTGAAGATTAGCGAATTTATAAACTAATAAATTCTGGAAAAATGCTTAGAAATTCTTAAATAATATTTCATGCCTCTGTTAGAAAATTTAGACGATTTGATTAAGTTTTACTAAGTATGTGCTTAAACATGATTAAGAGGGACTATGGGAAAATGTGAGGTTTTAGCCACTTTTGATCCATTTTGATTCATTTGAATTGTTGTTTGTTGTTTGTGGTTGCTATCATGTGTTGCTATGACTCTATGGTGTGTCTTATGATTGATTAGAAGTGTTAAATTTGTCGAAAACGCTGTCGAATGGCGTAGAAAGCTCGCTGGAAAGTTGAGAAGTGTGCAGGTTCCGAACCAGATCGGATCGGAGTAGGTGTCGGATCGGATTTGTGAACTGACCAAGGGAATTCGAACTGGATTGGAACTTGTCACTTGAGGAGAATTGGCTAGAAGGAAGGTCGTTTACTTAGGGTTGGAGTTGGACAGAGGATCGGATCGGAGCCATGGAGCAGGATCGGATCGGATCGGATCGGAGTAAGCTAAAGAGTGGGATCGGATCAGATAAGGGGATCGGGTCGGGTAGCCGAACTGAACCAAGGTGGTGGCATCTCCAGCAGCGTGGAACTTCAGGGACAACAAGGGAGACCCGGACCGCGACTCTGAAGGACTCGGAAGTAGTTGAAGAAATGGCGGCAGGAGCAGGACACCCGAACCGAACCGAGTGGAGAACCCGAACCGAAGGAGCACCGAACCGGATGGAGTACTGTGACCCGAACAGAACCGAGTGAAGAACCCGAACCGAAGGAGCACCGAACCGGATGGAGTACTGTGACCCGAACCGAACCGAGTGAAGAACCCGAACCGAAGGAGCACCGAACCGGATTGGAGCTGCGATTACGCAACGACTCTTTTGAAGACCAACTCCAATTCGACCAAACCCGAGATGCAAAGGAAGTCCAAATGAGAAGTTAGAGCTCAAGATTCAGACGGGAATCAATGAGTTCGCTTCATGGTTGGGCTTTGCCGCGGGACGCGTGCTAAGGGGTTTGCGATGTCTGTAGCTTTGGACCACTATGGTAGGAGGTACGGAGGCGGATTCAGGGCCATTATGGCATTGGTAGAACCAAGGGCTACGATCAATGAAATGGGTCATTGAAATGTTTGGTCATGACTCCATATGTTTAGCTTGGTCACAGCAGGGTTTCTACAAGTCAGGATCCGTCGTTATCTCAATTTGTCTAGTGTTCCAAGGTGGTAGATGTCGTACGCTTTACGCACTGAATGAGGGATGCGAGGATGGTTGCTATGGATGGTTTGTTGCTATCATTATGACATACACACCCCACCCCCGTATTCTTTACACTATTCATTATGGCATCTTAGAGAACTGTACGGTATGTGGTACTAACTCTTTGGTTGCAGGTCCAGGTTCAGGTATGGTTTAGTATACCTGCTATTATTCTATTTAGATGCTTATCGCTCATACCAGGCTTTATATCTGACCCAGAGTTTTATGTCTCATCTTATTACTCTGGGTGCTCACACGAGCAGACTAGAGACAGGTTAGCTGGTGATGCACGGGTAGATGATCCGGAGACGAGCAGAAGGCTTCCACGTAACATATATATAGTATTCTCCTTGTGTTGTTGAAGGTCACTGCTTGGGCATTGGTGGTGTATCTTCCATTTTAGCTTTCCTTTGCTTTGAGACAGTTTGAAAGTTGTAATAAGCTGTATTCTGAATTTTCCGCTGCTATGATGTTTAGTTTTGATTTTCAGCTTATGCACTGTCTCTCCTGTTTTATGACAAGTATGTTATTATTATATTTTGTTCGATGCGCTGTGAGACATTCTACAGGTTCCTTGATTAGTTCATTCTCTTCTTTCCTTTCTCTTGACGACCGTCCCATGCTAGTCGGGCATGTGTACAGCGCACTTTTGGAGGAAATGCAGGCTGGTGCGGGGCGGGCCGTCACAAGAAGGCTGTAAGCAAGCTTCTCAATCCTTGGGTAGTTACGTTCTACATCTGCCAATTTCTTACTTACGTAATATACCGGCCTTTGCACCTTGTCTTCTTCTCTGACCAAGGCGGTGCTAACGGCGTGAGCCGATACTGCTAGATAAACAAACAGCTCTTCATGATCCACCGGCTTCGACAAAATCGGTGGTCTCTCTAGTAAGTCCAATAGATTTTGAAAGGCCTCAACACAGTCCGGAGTCCATTCAAAAATTTTCTTCCCCCTTTTTATCAAGTCAAAAAATGGGACGCATTTGTCTGTTGCTTTGGAGATAAATCTACTCAACGCGACCACTTTCCTCGCAAGACTTTGGACGTCTTTGATTCTTCGAGGTTCCTCAATGTTCCTTATCACTGCTATTTGACTGGGATTAATTTCAATTCCTCGAGAGCTCACGATGAAATCTAGAAACTTTCCAGATGCCACCCCAAATGAGCACTTTAAAGGATTTAGCTTCATCCGATATTTTCGCAGGATACCGAACATCTCTGCCAAGTCTTGCATATGGCTAGAGGACTATCTCGATTTGACAAGCATATCGTCCACGTAAACCTCCATAGTCTTCCCTATTTGGTTATAAAACATCTCGTTCACCAAGCGTTGGTAGGTAGCTCCAGCATTTTTCAATCCGAATGGCATGACCACATAGCAGTACAACCCCAAATCTGTAATGAATCTCGTGTGCTCTTGATCGGGTACATGCATAGGAATCTGGTTATATCCGGAATATGCGTCCATAAAAGAAAGAAGTTCATGTCCCACCGTCGAATCCACAAGCTGGTCTATTCTGGGGAGTGGGAAGCTATCTTTCGGGCAGGCTTTGTTCAAGTCTGAAAAATCAATACACGTCCGCCACTTTCCGTTTGACTTCTTTACCAAAATAGGATTCGATATCCAGTCGGGATATGTCGAATCTCTAATAAATCCACTTCTTCTTTTAGCTTCTCTACTTCTTCTTTCAGAGTTGCCGACCTCTCTGGGCCCAGCACACGTCTCTTTTGCTTTACAGGCGGGTGTTTTGGGTTTATACTCAGCGAATGACTCATGATGGATGGTGATATCCCACACATGTCAGCATGTGTCCAGGCAAACACATCCAGGTTTGCCTTCAGAAAGTTATTTAGTTCTTTGGCTTGGTGCGGATCCAACTGGGATCCAATCTTCAAAACTTTTGTTGGATCAGCTTCATCAATGGGTACATCCACTGTAGTTTTGTTAGGAGTTGCTTTTCTATCCTCAGGTTCCTCATCTTCTCTGGGATCTAGGTCTTCAGGCATTCCCTTAGGAAACTCCTTCGGGGCTGATCCCTCTAATTGCTACGCCGAACCCTCCCTTGGAGGAGTTGAAGTACTTTTAGTCTCGATGTTGAGTCCCTTCATCAGCATTTTTAATTCAGCAATATAACAAGCTCGTCCGGAGACTTGGTCTCCCCTCATTACTCCTGTTCCGGCTTCAGTTGGGAACTTTAGCAATAAGCACCATGGTGCAATACAAGCCCTGAACTCTCCAAGGGTAGGCCTTCCTAAAAATGCGTAGTAGGGCGAATCTATATCTAGCACTACGAACTGAAGCATTCATACTCTTCGACGTTCCCCTTGTCCCAATGTTACGGGTAATTCTATATACCCCATTGGAGCTGTCGATGCCCCATTGAAGCCTCGGATCCAACCTTCATAGGGCTTCAAATCTCCAGACTCGAGTCTCATCTGATCGAACAAATTCTTAAACAAAATGTTGACAGAGCTTCCATTGTCCACTAGTACCTTATGAACCAGTGCCGGCCCAATAGTAGTGGTAATAACCAACGGATCTTCGGTAGGTGATTGGATTCCGATGTCGTCTCTGCTACGGAACACCACATCATCGAACATTGTCCTCTTCTGTTTCACAGGGGTGATATCTTCCAAATCATTGGACTCGTCTACATCTATGTGCTTAACTGCATTAACGTATTGGTCCATTGCTCTGAAACTGTGGATAGTTGGATGAAGTCCACCTACTATGGTGTTAATGACAATCCCTTTGCCCTTTTGTTGCGCTATAGGCTTGGGAGCAGACTGATTCTGGTTTGGGGCCTGTCCTCCTTGCCCCCATCCCTTGGGGAAGCCTTATACTCATCCAACTTACCTTCACGCAACAACTTCTCAACCACATCTCTCAAGTGTCGACATTCGTTCGTTGAATGTCCGTGGGTTCCGTGAAATAAACAAAAAATTTTGATAGCAATTTCTTTCTCTGTCGAATCTCATGGCGGTGGTTTTTTGTATTGCAGAATATTATACGTGTCCAAATAAATGTTCTCTAACGTATCATTCAACGGTGAATAATTTTCAAAGGTTTGGAACCGGGGTCTTTTGTCAGAATTACTTCCTCGGCTCCTGTTTCTCCTATTACCATTCCCATTACGGTCGCTGTTGCCCCCGTTTCCATTATTATTGTTTCCATTCTTGTTTCCAACATTCACTTCGACTTTCCCAGAGCTTTCTCCAGACTGCTTTACGACAACATTACTCTGAACAGCTTCTTTTGAAGCCAGTCCAGACTTCCTCTTTCTGTTTTCCCTTGCTTCCTCCCGTCTTAACTGAATATTAGCCTTCTCATAAAACAACTCTCTTGTGGGAGGTGGCTTCCCAGAAAGATAATCTCCAAACTCCGAATCAGGATCAACTCCCTCCATTAAGGCCATCAAGATGGTAGGCTCATGAGGGTCGTTGACTTCTGTTACAGCTAAATTGAAACGGTCTAGATACGACTTCAAGGACTCACCCGGCGCTTGCTTAATTCTCGATAATTCGATAAAAGTCTTAGACTTTCGGGCGTGAAGTCGGAATTGATTCATAAAACGTTCACCTAACTCTTTGAAATTCGATATCGATCGAGGGGGAAGTCGGGTAAACCATAGTAATGCTACGTCTTCTAGGTAAATCGGGAAAGCCTTACACTTCACAGCGTCAAGAGCAGCTGCAGTATTCATAAACCATGCGTATCGCATCAGATGTTGTCCCAGGTCAGTTCTCCCATTATATCTGTCCATCTGCGGCAAATTAAATTGTCGGGGGAACTGAAAGTCAAGAATGTCGTCAGTAAAGGGAGTATGGCTTCGCTCAATACCATAATCTTCATTGGTGTAGTTTCGACTCTCAGACATGATCTGGCGTACCATAGCCCATACATCAGCATTCGTCAAGGGCCATTCAGGCTCCCTAGCTCTGATGTTCGGGTTTCCTATGGGCTCCTGATCAGGGGACACCCTCCTTCTTCTAGCGGGTTCTGCTCTGCTTTGCTCCCTACATTCCTGGTCGATCTCGGGAGGAAGGGGCTGAAGCATTTGTCCCTGATTAGGTTTGGTAAGGTTAGGATCTCTAGGCAGAACATGAGATCCTCGCATTGGTAACAGCATAGGCTCTCCCGAGCTCGGGTCATCGGGTCCTAACACACGAGCAGCGTCCTCGCGGGATCCCAGAGATCCGAAATTCATTTGTTCCAAATTCTGAGGTCGTTCGAGTGGCCTTCTTTCACGAGGTCGTTCTTCCTCAGAAGAAGAAGACTGATCCATTGCAGTGTGATGAATGGGGAAGGGGTTCTCTGCCTGCGAAGCTCGCCAATTTCCCTACTCATTATTTTCATATTCTCTTGCATCATAAGATTGGTGCGCTCGTGGATTCTCATAGCTTCCCTAGTGCTCTCAAGCATGTCGAGAAGGCAGGGAAAATCTCCTTGGGTGACAGGCGCAGATGGATTGATCTAGTCATTGGTCCTGGTGGCTGGAGTTGGAGCATTTAGAGGGGCTTGAGTAGAGGTTCCAGCATCACCTAGAGTCGGATCGGATCGGAGCAAAGTGACCTGGCCGGATCTGTTCGGGTTGGGGGAGTGCACCTCTTCAACTTCTTCTACTCGGTTCGGATCGGAGCTCTCCCTCTGCGATCGGTTCGGATTTCCTAAGCCAGTCCGATCAGCTCTCGAGCTTTGCCCATGAGACCTCGTCACGACTGGCTTTTGCTGATCTTCACCAACTTTGTTCCCTCGACTGGTTTGAACTTCCTTGCCTTTTCCTTTGGCCATAATTCTTCAACAATCAACCAATAAGTACATAAAAGCGTCGGAAATTGGGGATTAACTTCTTTGAACTCAATGTCCAAAAAGTAGAATGATAATCCAGAAAAATAGAGAATTCAAATGATTCTCAGTGAAAGCACCAAAATGTTAGACCAAAAAGTGGTTCTAACACCCAAATTGACTAAAATTACGATAAAATGAGATCAAAAACAGAAAAGAGACACAAGATTTGTAGTGGTTCGGCGTTAAAGAGCCTACATCCACTTTATATCACTTTGTTTGATGATGTAGATGAAAATACAACAAGATATTCAGTCAATCTCAATCACTTTTCATATACATTCACTCAATTATACTCAAAATACACTTTGAATGATGATTTGGATTGTTTGGGAGTGCTGGAATTCGGTTCTCAAAGCTACTCAAACTCTTAGAGTGCCAAAAAGTCCCTTCTAAATGCCTCTTGGTGGGGTATTATAGGTGAAAATCCTTCACGAATCCGGATCAGATCGGGTACAAGCGTCCTCCATTCCATGACTTTCGGGATCGGATGAGTTCAGGTGTCGCCAGCACATCAAGTTAGTGGCCATCGTGGGTAGAAAGTGGGTGTAACTGCCCCGAATATCCAGGAGATCATGGAGCGGAGTAGCAGGCTGCACTGGGCTCGGATCGGATAGGCTAGCAGATAGGGTTAGGATCGGTCCTACTACCTCCGATCCGATCCGAATACTCTCCTTCCTCCTTTGCCTTGTTTTTGTTTCTACTCCTATCCATTGTGGTAGTGACCATCTGATCCGATCCGACTTTCTTTGGGAAGTAGTGTTCTTCAATGCTTGAGATCCTAACTTTTTGACTTTGTGTAACCTAGTTCACAAAGTGGGCTAACAATTTACTTCTGTTTAAATTGTTTCAGTCCATCAGCTCAAACTCCACTAGACCACCATATTTCTCTTTACTTTTCTATTTCTCTTCATTTTTATTTAACCCCAAGCCCAAAAGCCCTTCTGCCTAAACCAACGAACTTTCCTCCTCTCCTTTACATCTATTTTTGCTTGTCACCGGTTTAATTTTGCCTGCCCATTTCTTTCCGCTATTCTTTTTCTTCTGTCACTCCTATTCATTTCACTAAAACAACCTCATACAACACCAATATTCTGATCCCCTCCATCCTTGCCAGTGCCAAACTCCATCATGTTATAGGTCATAGATGCCACGATCAAGCCATGCACTGCTTCCCCATTATTGTTCATGTTCCCTTTCTTTTTCTCCATTTTTTATGTGTAGTGGGCACACTTTTGTGCTGGTGCAAGTGCACCATCCATCGTCCAATTGTGCCATCCTCACAAACGCAAACCTACCTCCAGAACTCATTTCCAACCTTAGATCATCCTCCGGCCAACTACTAGTGTGTATTTATATGCGCAAGAATTATAAAATAATGTGGTATTTTCCTTATGTGTGGGGAATGACATACATCGGTGATGGACTGTTAGCTGGATTTAATCGATTTCCAGACAACATAGTTGTTGCTATTGATTGAAAAGAAAAGATTATAGTTATGTATGCTTGTATGTAGTTGATTAGAAAAAATTAAAGTTATGTTTATAGCTGAGTGCATGTGTATTTTGATTGGAGAATAATAGCTTCTAGCTTGTGTGTATGTAGCTATAATATTAGTTATGTATAGTCAAGAATGAAGTTATGGTATATAGCTGTGTATTTGATTGAAGAGAAATGTAACTACGTTAGGTGTAATTGTGCATGTATCTATTTTGATTTGAAAAGAATGCAGCAATGCCAACTAGCTATGCATATATGCAATTTGAAAAGGAAGCAGTTGCATGCCTTTGTTAAATTAAATCATATAACTATGTTTATAGCTATGTGTGTTGAGTGATTGAAAGAATTGCATGATTGAAAGAAGAATTTTGCCTATAAAGTGTTAGTTGGTCCTATATGATAAAGCATGGAAGCAACCTACAAATGAAGTACTATTACACATATATGGCCTTGTGCAAATGGGTAGGTACAAGGTAGAATGTAAATGGTAGCCGCAGCTGCATATGTGACTTGAATGAATGAAGCAATGGGTTTTGTAGTTGCTGCTTATTTTGATTGCAAAAGTGACGTTATTGAAGAGATTTCACACGCTAAAATCTTTCCCTTGTATGCATACAGATGTGCACAGCTTGTCTAATTGATGAGATGTACAAATTATGTGTAGGCTATATACTTAGCCGCTAGAATAAAGTCTTGGTGTAACAACCCCGAAATTCTGAACCAATTTAAAATTTTTATTTTAGAAATTTTAATGAAATTTGAATATTTAAAATGATTTATTTTAAATACTAATGATTACAAATTTATTTAAATTGAAGTTAGAACGAATATATTTATTTTAATTTTAAAAGGAGTTGGAAATAGCGCGATAGTTTGAAAATTAGGATTTGAACTTTGATTGGCTATACATGACGCAAAATAAATCGGATCTTAGTAAAACCAAAAATGTTTAAATCTATTTAAAATTATCTTTCCAACAAATATGAAAAATTGAAATTTGATAGCAGGAATCAAAAGTTATGTCCAGTTTAAAATTTAGAATAGTCGCTGTAGAATTTATATATATTTTAATATAATATATAGCCCTTAAAAATAGTCATTTTGCAAACGACCTCCGTTTTCGATGAAACCACTTTTGTTGGAACTGAAATGTCAAATTATTGCTAGGTTTCAATTTTCATAATTTTTCGAGTTAATATGTGAGCGTGGCAAAAGAAAATGCGTTTTGTCAGTTTTAGTCAAATTTAATCGACTTGAAAAAGGCCGTTTTTCAAAGGGCCTCCAAATTCGACAAATTAGTTTTGTTATGACCGTATCGTCAAAACATAACTAAAAATAATTTTTCTGTAATTTTTAGAGTCGGTATGTGGCCCCGGTGAATTTAAATGTACAATCAAATTAAATAAATAAATGATTTATATTTAAAAATATAGAAAAGTGGGCTGAGACAATCAAACAGGCTGATGTTACCTAGTCCATCGTGTCTGAAAGGGGGATATTTGGCTAGGGACAACATTAGTTGGACTGGATTTGGAGTTAATATGAGAGAACGGGTTTTCTTGTGATTAATGGATTAAATAATTTATTTATATTATAAATACACTGAGAAATACGGTCCCAATACCCATCAAATACCAAACATTAAGCAGCCGTCACCCTCTTCTTTTCTATGGCTAACATCATCCCTTTTTTCTTCCCCGATAACCACCGATCCACTCACTAATTCAAGGACGTTTCAAAGAGGAAATCGAAGAATTCTTCGCGTTCTAGATGTTCAACAGCTATGATCACGATTCATATGGTATCTCTCTCGAATTTCGAGCTGAATGTTGGTTCGTTCGTGGCCATTTCTGGCGAAGTAAGGACCACCGAGTTGGCCCTAACACTCGGCAAAGGAGGCTCCAACGTAGACGCTGGTGGTGGAGCCTGTCGATCGATCTCCGGCCATCCCTGGAGGCGTGCGCAAGGGGGACAAGCAATGACAAGGGTGGGTTTGCGATTTTTCCTGAAGCAGTTAGAAGGAGGGAGAAGGATTAAGTAAATTACCCCATAATTAATTACTTAAATTATTTAATTAATTACACAATGTATTTAATACAATATTTTCTTCATACGAGGTCTGTTTTACGAACCGTCAGTTGCGTTGAAATCATGACAGCGAGATCTACAAGGATTTGACTGGAATGGATTTGGATCTGACTTCAAATTCAGAAGGGATAAAAACACTGTGAGATTTCTCGTTTTAAATTTAAAATAAAAAAATTATATATATATATATAGAAGTGTATATATATTTATAATGATTGTGAATGTAATATATTATGCGTCGTACAAAATTTAGATTGGTTGATTGGAATTTGTTGATTATTGACTGTGTTGATGATGATTTGTCGAATTATATTTTTGTGTAAACAAAAATAACATTTTTAGTTAGAATATTTTTGTGTAAACAAAATAACATTTTTAGTTAGAATATTTTTGTGAAAACAAAAATAACATTTTTAGTTAGAATATTTTTGTGTAGAATAGAACATAACATTTTTGTTATAAATGTTACACAAGAATAGAAAATAACATTTTTGTTATAAATGTTACACTAGAATAGAAAATAACATTTTTGTTATAAATGTTACACTAGAATAGAATATAACATTTTTGTTATAAATGTTAAAATAGAATAGAAAATAACATTTTTGTTATAAATGTTACACTGGAATAGAAAATAACATTTTTGTTATAAATGTCACACTGGAATAGAAAATAACATTTTTATTATAAAATGTTGCATGAGAATAAAAATAACAATTTATTATAAAATGTTTCATTAGATTAAAAACACCATTTTGTTTATAAAATGTTGTATTAGAATAAAAACATCATTTTGTTAGTATTTGTTGTGTTAAAACAAACATGTCATTATAATAGGATTATTTTTTGTAAAATAAACATGTCATTCATTTAGTAATGTCAGGTTATAAATGTCATTTTATTTAGAAATGCCATGTTAGAATATAAATGTTGTAACGACCGGGAATTCCGCTCGATCTGAATCAGTCGCTAAACCGATCAAGACCGATCGAAATGCCTGACTGTTTTGAGAACACGACAAAATAGAACGCAGACGGAAGAACATTTCATTGTTTATTACAACAATTCATCAGAATACAAGAATATACAGAGTATGAATAAATATTATACAACAGAAAAATATCAGAGATTACAATAAATTACATAGCAGCGGAAAATAATACAAAACACAACTAGAAGTAATACACGGATACAGAGCTTTCCGAGTATCGTTCCAGCTGTAAACCAGGATCCTGTGAATATAAATCTGCAAAACCAAAACTACTAGCTGCTCGTGCGGAAAATAGGGGCACCCAGAGTTTAGGTTAAAACAATAAACTACAGGTCAGTCATGGGACTGGTGTGAGAACTAAACGTTTATTTATAACTTTACTTTAAATCAGATATATCGAAGGACCACGCCGTATAACACGGATCAGGTTACCTCCCAAGAATACCAGTGCATATAACAGAACAGCGCAATGCTTTTTGGAAAAGTGAAGCTATTATAAGACCCAGGTCCCATCACACAATGCAACGCAAGATGGAGGATAGGGTTTTTACCTTATAATAGCCAAAGGATGCTTGATACGCTAAAAACAAATCATTTGATACTATTATAGGGTAGAGTATATGAAAATAACTTCAAATATAAATGTATCAATCATAGACGGCATAGTATCCTATGCCACTATGTCGCCATACTAGGATCTACAAATAGAACCGCACATGTCATGTATTGAAAATTGGATTTTCGTCTGTGAACCAAGGCAAAGGGATCGTCCTGTGCTAATTTGAGACTCTCTAGGCCGAGCCTCAGGAACAGCCGCAACTGCACCATGGATCGTCAGGGCCGGTCCACACGGAGTGGATTATAGTATCTGAACAATACGTCTCCTCGCCCTATGGGGCGTAAATGAGCCAACGAATGACTCCATCGGCTTCACATAGTCACCGATATATCCGAGGCGTCTCGCAAACCAACAACCACATAAGTCAAACTCGTCAGGGCGTGTAAAACCACTGATGCCACTTCTAACTAGAAAGAAATGCTTGTCCTCCCTGATGTCCTCTCCCATTTCTGGTTCACAACCGAGGTGTGAGGCTCGCGAATCAACGCTACACAAAGCTATGTCACACAGGATGTGCTTTGATCATCAACCACAAGACTTTGCTTTTCAACAGAAGCCTTGATCGTTTGCATCTTAGCATGCCACATAGGCAAACCACTCTATGCAACCAGTATCCATCAATCACACAGAATGATATCCAGTGTCAGACACACAGTCCATTTACAAGTCCGTTCTGGGTCTGAACGAAACCGGAGGCACCTGGTACCCCGCATATCCATCGATCTCCAAGTACGTCTGGACGACCACTAACTGATTCCCTCCTCTTGGGTGTACGGCCCAATCAAGATCATCAGTAATTATCCAAACGACGTGAAGACCTCCGGTCTTCAACCACTGTCTTCATCTTCGACAACACGTCGAATCAATTATTCAGAATGGGATAAACCCGGTCTTTCTGAATAACTCGCGTATTTAATAAACATGTGTTGCACAAACACAACAAACGCCTCATTCCAATTCATCAGTCACTAATCGTAAACTAACAAGAGAATAATTCCCCAAATATTAACCCCGAAGGCCGAAACCAACATCAGATCAATACCCAGGAAACCGTTCTGCTTAGCTAACCTACAGTTAGTTTCTAAATTTCACATTCTTAGGGAAAGGTTCCCATTAATTTTATCAAAGATAAATTCCTTTGAATTTATTCTTTAATCATCCTTTGAAAATCAATTCAAACCAAATTTTGGTTTATCCAAACTAGTCGGGATTAACGAACCTTACCGAAGTAATCAATTGTTAAACTTCCCAACCCCAACCTATTCATCCCATGAAGTAAAACTGGTAATACTTCATATCTAACATCACGGTGTTATCGGTAAATTCAATTACCATTTCACGTTCAAATCTAATTAAAGATTTAACTATCGCCTAGAGCAAAACTGGTGATACTCCATTCTCGATCATTTCAATCTAATTAAAGATTCATTAAAACTCCACTTAGTTCTAATCTTTAATTGGGTTAAGGAATCAGTGTCATTTAAAACACTGTTCACGATAAACCCAAAAATCAATACCAATTCAATCCCAATTAAATATTATTTAATTGGTACACTTCATTAAATCTAAATAAAAAGATTTAATCTTTTTCTCGACTAGGCTTAAGAACAGTGTTAATGAAGACACCATTCACAACAAACCCAAATCACGTTTGATATTAAATACAAGGCTCTAAATAGAAAATATATCGGCTTATATTCAATATCAAATTCTACAACTAACAAATATCGTATTGGAAATAACGATATAAATATATCTTTCAAATTTCCATAATGCTATCTGTATAATCACGAAATCCAACATCGAAATATTCCAAAGACAATTTCAATTCAAATCCATTCGAATTCAATTATTGGAAGTTCTGGTTACTTTTAAAACCATTTCAAATCCACTTTATTTATTTTAAAAATAAATAGAGTTATAATTCTAGTTCAAAACTAGTTCATTTCGATAAAAATCTATTTTTATCTTTTCAAATATGAAGTTTTTCATCCAAATTCTTCCCATATCATTTCTGATGATTTTACACAAATTATTACTATTTTTAATAATTTTATCAAGGCCCGTACAGTCGATTTCCATCAACGGCCATCGAACTACACTTACAGCGACCTTTTCCAAATTTGATTTGGACATAATTCCAAATCCATCCGTTAGATTTCAAATCTCTAATATTCATTAGAAAGCCCTTTTTTGATAAGAAACCAAGGGTTTCAGTTTTAGGAGAATCCGACTGACGGATCTCCCGCAATGTCCATTCGAAGTCAATGGTCGAAATTCGCGAACTGCCGCGGCGCGGCGCGTTCTATTCGAGCCATTATATTATATATATATATATATATATAATATATTTTGTCGATTTCCTTTGAAAACGTATTTTATAAATCGTTTTAAATTCGTTTTCAAAACGATTTCAACTTCATTTCAAATTCAAATCAAAATTGAATTTTTCCTTATAAATTCGTTTTAAATTCATTCCAAATTGATTTCAATTCAAATTGATTTGTAATTCAATTTCATTTCGTTTTCAATTCAATTTCAATTCGAATTCATTTTATTTTCAATTTAATTCGAATTCTAATTCGTTTCAATTCAATTCGAATTCTAATTCATTTCAATTCAATTTCAATTCGATTTGAATTCGTTTTCTATTCAATTTAATTCGAATTCATTTTCTATTCAATTCGAATTCATTTCTATTCAATTTCAATTTGAATTCAATTCTATTCAATTTCAATTCGAATTCATTTCTAAATATTCGATTTTGAAATCACTTTCAATATTCATTATAAAATTGACAAAATTCTCGTTCGTGTTAATATGGCGTGTGACTACTTAACACGGCTTCGCATTTCTATTTTCAAATATTCTATTTCAAAAATTTCTTTTTCAAATATTTCTATTCATATATTTCTCTTTAAATATTCTATTTCAAAACTGGAATGAGGCCCAATTAATTACAATAGATTTTATTTCTATGGATTTCCATACAACGCACATATATATCACCAATGATAAATAATCAATCATCATCCAAAGTGCATTCTACACTGTATAAGCATCAAATATAAAAATTTAACGCTCATAACAGTCTTTCAACCAATCGATCGACATACAAATAAATATTGGGATTAGTGTATGTCATATATCATCCCAATACCCGTGTGAGGTTTCAAACAATCAAACACATATTTTATTTGTGCAGTTGGGCGATGTGTAAAATTTATCGTCCCAATCAATATCAGTCAAATGTGTGTATATAAACAAATCATCCGATTTGTTTATAACTATTTATTTCATTTCATATACACGTTAAAAATTATATTTTCAACTATAAAATATTTTTAACTACTTAAATATTTTATTTCTTTTCACATCACATCACGCAATCAACTACACATCAAAATCAAACAAACAAGCATACAAGCTGTCCATGGTCTGTGGACGACGGGTGTCAGGTGCTACTAAACACCGTTTGCATCCTAGTATATATTTTAACTAGAAAAATAAATTAAAAGTGAGAAGTTCGCACCTTTGGGATCCACTCCTCCTTTCCTATTTCTGAAATTCAGAACAGTCTGATTTGCCCATACTTCCAACACAATCTTTTTCACACTGTTCACATTAAAAATCACATTTTTATTTCACTATATATATAATAAAAATCAGATATTTATTTCGCTATATATATATAAATCGAATTTTTATCGTCACTTCATATATATAAAAATCAAATTTTTATATAGCCAAAGATCGTATTTTTATTATCTCTACTTTATAAAAATCATATTTTTATTATCTCTATAATATAAAAATCTAATCTTTTTAATTTCAAAAATAAAATCTTTTTCTATGTTAAATAAAAATCCCACCTTTCACGATAAAAAAACAATCTTTACATGATAAATATCAAAACTTTATTCTAGTTGTTCATATGCAAAAATCAACCCTTTTCTCTAATCAAAAACATATTTTTCTCTATATAAAAACTCTATGCTTTTACCATACAAAAATCTTACCTTTTATATTTATAAAATCTTCTAACTATGCAGTTACCTTAAATAAAAACTGATTTCCTTCTTACGTATTATATAAAATAAAAACTGCTTTAAAAACTATGTTTTAACCTTAAATAAAATCAAATTTAAAAATAAAATCCAATAAAAACTCCTCTTTATTGGTAAAAATCGCACCTTCCTCGGAGGAGGACTAAGTGGTCTGTCGGAGGCGGAGGATTCGGGATCCACGGCGGCCGGAGAAACCATTGGTGGCCTGACAGTCGGTTGAGAGGGTTCCAGGAGCTAGCTAATCTCGAACTGCAAGGGGGGCTCAGGGTTCTGGCAAGGAGGGGGGTACGGCATGTTGAGGGTCTCGGCGTTGTCTTCGATTGAGGAGGGGGCACGTCGTTGTCTTTGCTTGAGGAGGGGGCGCGTCGTTGTCTTTGCTGGAGAAGAGGGGGGCGTAGAGTCGAGGTGGGCTGTCGGAGGGGCGGAGGTGGCGCGGTGGCTACTATCCCCAGTTCTTGTTGCAGTCATGATGGGGGGTTCTCTCTTCGTGGTTTGGTGGCGAACGGGAGAATCTTACCCCCACATGTCCCTTGTGAGGGTTGATTATGCAGTGGCCGGGAGGCTCGAGAGGGTCGCCGTAAAACAAGTGTACTGGGGGACCACTGGGAGCCACGGTGGGTTTTACCTGCTGCTTTGGGGGATGAAGGGATGGTTGCAAAGCCTACCAGATTTCGTTGGGCTGTCTCAAGGTGGTATCAGAGCTTTGGTTTATAGAGCTCAGAGAACAAGACACGTTTGAACCAAATGAAAGAATTCGTCAGAAATTGGATTAGTAATATCCAGTGGGAATAACTAGTTAGAGATGGGATCAATAGTATCCTAGGACGAGTGTGAAGAGTATATTTTAAAAATGAAAACAATTTTTGTTTTTAAAATTTAAATCAATTATTCGTATTTGATTATTTATTTTATGTTGAATTTGGACAATCCAGTATATAAAGATTTTGCATATACGTCTGATCCGCGTGTATTTGAAATTTTAATATACTGGATAGATATAAAATCACACTCTAGTCGCCCGGAGACGATTCTGATGATAGTCTAGACATCATCAGAATTTGTATTTGAGTTTCGAAAGTGTGATATTTATATATTTCCTATTGTCTGGTGTGAGAACCAAAATTAGATAAGGCCTATTGTTGTGAATTGGCATCAAAAATGTGATTTTTTGACCATATATCAAAGTTATGAATTTGAAATGATAATCAACTAATTGATTTATGATTGTGTTGTTTGATTATTGGTTGAGTAATTAAAATTTGAACCAAATAGTAAATTGTATTGAAAATTTATCGCATTTGCATGCATGTACATGTACTTACATTGAACAGGTCATAGCAAGGGGGCTAGAGTAGAAGAATAAAATTGTTTGCCCGACAAATAGGTACATGTTTACCATAATTTATTGTTTTGTTTGGGTGATTATGATTTTATGAGCCGATTGGCTAGCCGCTTGGCTTTTTCTTTTGGATTGAAGAAGGCCATGGGAGGCTATATGAAATATCCCGAAACGACCTCGGTTTTCGACGAAACCACCTTTGTTGGATCCGTGATGTCAAGTTATTGATTGGTTTCAAATTTCACAAATTTTCGAATCAATATGTGAGCGTGGAAAATGAAAATGCGTTTGACCAGTTTGAGTTGATTTTAATCGACTGGAATATCACCATTTTTCAAATGGTCTCAGAATTTGACGAAACTAGTTTTGTTAGGACCGTATCGTTAATACGAAACTAGAAAATATTTTTCGATGATTTTTCAAGTTAGGATGTGGGCTCGTTAAATTGAAATGTGCATTCAAATTCAATATATAGAGTTATATTTGGATTTTGACGAAAACTGATCGAATCGATCGAATCAGCCTGCAGTACATATCTCATTGTGTTCGGAATGGGGGTAATTAGCTATGGACGACAGGCGGTGGGTCTCGTTTCGAGGTCAAAATAAAAAGTGCCTTTTTGAAATAATTAAATAATATATATATATATATTCCCAAATCCCTCTCCTTTCCCCTTTTTTTTATTTTCTCTTCTGACCTAATTGATTTGAGCGGGAGGGGGGTAAAGGAGAGGGATTTGGGAATATATATATATACATTATTTAATTATTTCAAAAAGGTACTTTTTATTTTGACCTCAAAACAAGACCCACCGCCTATCGTCCATAGCTAATTACCCCCATTCCGAACACAATGGGATATGTATCGCAGGCTGATTCAACCGATTTGATCAGTTTTCATCAAAATCCAAATATAACTCTATATATTGAATTTGAACGCACATTTCAATTTAACGGGCCCACATACTAACTTGAAAAATCATCGAAAAATATTTTCTAGCTTCGTATTAACGATACGGTCCTAACAAAACTAGTTTCGTCAAATTCAGAGACCGTTTGAAAAATGGCCATTTTCCAGTCGATTAAAATCAACTAAAACTGGTCAAACGCGTTTTCCTTTGCCACTCTCACATATTGATTCGAAAAATTATGAAATTTTAAACCTATCAATAACTTGACATCACGGATCCAACAAAAGTGGTTTCGTCAAAAACCGAGGTCGTTTGCAAAATTTCCATTTTTAAGGGCCAGAATTCCATAGCGACTATTCTGAATTTTCAACTGGGCGTAACTTTTGACTCCCGCTATGAAATTTCAATTTTTCGAATTCGTTGGAAAGATATTCTCAATTAGATTCAAATATTTTTAGTTTCACTAAAATCTGGTTTATTTTGCACCCGGTATATTCATTTGAAATTTGAAATCGAATTATCGAACTACCGCGCCATTTTCAATTCCTCTTATATATATAAATAAATATTTATATTCTAACGACGATCAATATAAATATATACGTTCGAATTCTATTCAAAATAAATTTCTCGTCGTTATTATTTAAAATAATTCATTTTAAATATTCAAAATTCATCAAAATTGTCAAAATAAATTTTTTAAATTGGCTCGGATTTCCGGGTTATTACAAATGCCATTTTATTTAGAAATGCCATGTTAGAATATAAATGTCATTTTATTTAGAAATGCCATGTTATTAGAAAATTGTCATTTATATAGAAATGTCCTTTTATTAAAAATGTCATCATATTGAAAATGTCCTTTTATTAAAAATGTCATCATATTAGAAATGTCATTGGATTAAAAATATCAATTTATTTAGGTTAAACATGTCATTTTCATTAGAAGTGTTTATTTAGATTAAAAAGAACATTTTTGTTAGGAAATGTTTATTTAGATTAAAAATAACATTTTTGTTAAGAATTGTATATTTAGATTAAAAATGTCAATTCAGTTAGAAATGTTTTATTAGAATAAAAATGTCACATTTTGCTAGATATGTAAATATGTCATTTTAGTTAAAATGCTACATTAGAATTAAATTGTCATATATCTAGATATGTTCGTGTTACATTAAACAGTTCGTCTTAATATAAAAATATCCTTTTTGCTTGGATTCATGTCATTTTGATTAGAAATGTTATATTAGAATTAATATGTCATTTATGTAGAATAATGTCATATTAAAAAAAATGACATTAGGTAGAATAATGTCATATTAAAATAAACGACATTTATGTAGAATAGTGTCATATTAGAATAAATGACATTTATGCAAAAGTAATGTCATATTAGAATGAATGTCATTTATGTAGAATAAGTCCATGTTAAATAAAAATGTCATTTATATAGATTATGTACATGTTAAATTAAAATGTCGCCTTTATCATGTTAGACAAGAACAATTACTTGTTAAAATATATGTTATGTTGAACTTAGATTATAACTATTTCTTTATAATTTCAACAGTGAAGATTGACTAAAAAGAAAATTATTCAAACAGAATTATAATTGGTTAAATTCATTACCAAATGATTCATGTAGACTGTTGTTGTTTGAAAACCCCACACGGGTGTTGGGATGATATTTGTCATACACTAGTCCCAATATTTAGCGATATGTCAATCGATGGATTTACAATCTGTGATGAGCATTATTTATTTTGATGCTCACGCAACTGTAAATTTCACTCTGGGTGTGATTGGATCGCATTATTGATTATATATCATTATTGTTATATATTTGTGCGATGTACGAAATTCGTATAACCAAATGTATATGGTGATTAATTAAGTCGCATTCTGATTCAGAATATTTTTCGTAAAATAATATTTTTAAAATAATGAACATCTTTATATAAAGAATAGTTTAACATAAGGAATCTTGTAAATAAAGAATTGTTTAAAGTAAAGAATCTTGTAAATAAAGAATACTTTGTAACAATGAATATTTTAGAATAATATTCAATGAAGAATAAAAATGTTGACATGTGAAGCCGAACTAAGTAGAAATGCCATTTTTTTACCCAAACGGGTTCATCGATCGATCTATTTTATTTTAAAATGAATATAAAAAAAAGTTATTTATAAATCTAATATTTTGAAAATATAAATATTTTAATATAATACAATATAAGATATTCAATTTTGCTTTAAAATTGAAAAAAAGAAATTAAAATCGTTTTTAAATGTATTTATAAATATTTTATAAATATGTTTTTAAATATAAAATGACAATAACATATATAATATATATTTAACGACCTGAATAGAAAGCGTCGCGCAGCGATCGTTCGTGAATTTCGACCATTAACTTCAAATTGGCGTAACGGGAGATCCGACCGTCGGATTCTCCTAAAACCGGAATTGTTGGGTTCATATCGAAAAGGGCTTTCCAATGAATATAAGAGTTTTAAAATCTAACGGTTGGATTTGGAAGTATGTCCAAATCAAATTTGGAAAAGGTCGTTGTAAGTGCAGTTCGATGGACGTTATTGGAAACTGACTGTAAAGGACTTAATAAAATTATTAAATATACGAAAAAATTATGTAAAATCATAATAAATGATTTGAAAAGATTTTGGATGAAAAATTCCATATTTAAAAAGATAAAAATATAATTTTATCGAAATGAACTAGTTATTCACTAGAATAAATCTTTAAATTAAGATTTAATGGAGTTTTTCAATTAATTAATATTTAATTGAAATTAAATAAAATAAAATTGATTTTGGGTTTGTCGTGAATGGTGACTTTAATAACACTATTCTTAAACCCCATATAAAAAGTATAGATCTTTTAATTAAGATTATTAGAGTTTCCAATTATATTCAATGATTGGAATAAAATGCAATCTGAATTGGGTTTATTGTGAACTATGTTTTTAATGACATTTGTTCTTTAACCCAATTAACAGAGAAAATATGATTTGGAATTTATGAATCTTTTATTAAGATTTAAATGGAAATTTTCCAAAAGTAAAGTTTTCCAATTTAATAGAATAAATTGGAATTGAATGGATTTCGATTTAGTAATAATCGAGATGAGCTTCTGTAAAAGAAGGTCGTTACTATAAATGGAATTTAAACGGTTTTGCCATTATTCTATTTATATTATTAGTCTGATACGGAAATTTATCTCGCTTATATATTGATTTGATTTCTGTGAAAATTCCATATTTAATGAAAGATGATTTTGAGTTTATCGTGAACTGTGCTTTAAATGACATTGGTTCTTTAACCCGATTAAAGACAAGATCAATTTCTTAAAGTTGAAGAATCATAAAGTAATGATTTTTGATAATTAAAACCAAATTGGAGTTTTAAATGAATCTTTTTAAAAAAAGATTAAAGGATAAATTTAAAGAATTTATCTTTGATAAAATTAATGGGAATCTTTCCCTAAGAATGTGAATATCTATTTAACAGAATATTCTGGATTGGAATGAGCCGAATGATGTGCTTCTATAGCACTTTATTATTGATTATAAAATACACGAGTTATTCAGAAAGACCGGGTTTAACCCATTCTGAATAATTACTACGATGATTAAAAGTCAAAGATGAAGACGGTGGTTGAAGACCGTAGATCTTCACATCTTTTGGATGATTACTGATGTCTGGATTGGGAGGCATCCCAAGAAAAGGTAATAAGTGGTGATCGTCCAGACGTACTTGGAGATCAATGGATATGCGAGAACCTCTCTCCTATATTGGACATATGGGATGAGGAATAAGGTGTCTCCGGTTTTGTTCAAACCTAGAACGAACTTGTAAATGGTATGGTATGGATTGACAATGTGGCATGATAAGATCCAAATGATCAAGGCTTTTATTGAAAATCAGAGCCTTGTGGTTGATGATCAAAACACAGCTTTAATTTAGCATAGCTTTGTATATAGCGATACTTCGCGAGCCTCACACCACGGTATGAACCAGAAACGGGAGTAAGGACTGTAGGGAGGACATACGTTTCTTTCTAGCTAGAAGTGGTGTTAGGGTCTTACACGCCCGGGCAATTTTACTTATGTGGATGATGGAATGAGGCGCCTCGGTTATTTGAGTCCCTAGTGGCTCTATTTACGACCCATAGGGCGGGGTAATGTATTGTTCAGGCATAACTAATCCACCAACATATTTGTGGACTGGCCCTGAAGATCCAAGGGTCACTCGAGCAATGATCCTGAGATATGGTAGGCTAGATTGTCTCGAATTCGATAAGGACTAGCCTTGGTTCATGATGGAAATCCAACTTCCAATACAACCTCATGCGGTTTTGATTGTATAACTAGTTTGGCGACATAGTACATGGTAGCTATGCCATCTATGATTGAAATGTTTTTGAAACATGTATACACTAATAATAATATCAAATACGTTTTACCGTATCAAGCATTTTTGACCATTATAAGGTAAAACTCTATCCTCCAGTATGCGTTGCATTGTGTGATGGGACTTGAGTCTTATAATGGTTTCATTTTTCTAAAAAGCATTGCATTGTTTAATGATTTACTTTACTTATGCGTTGGCAATCCAATGGAGTAAATCTGTTCCGCGTTAGCGGCATAGTCCTGTGATTAGCCTTATTATTAGATAAGTTAAATTAGATTTCTGTAACGACCACGATTTCGCCTGACCCCAACCGATCGCAAGATCGATCAAGACCGTTCAAAACCCGTGTACGTTAACTTTGGGCATACAACACATCAGAACAACAACACAGACTTTTATAACATCAATAATAAATGTTACATCAGAGTACAGAATATATTAGAGTACATTAATAAATAATACAGCGGAAGATACATTTACAGTAAATTAAATACGTGGCAGTGGAACTAATCTCAGCGGAAGGCCATCAATATTCTGGACCCAGCATCAGACTTCAATCCAGAATCCTGCTTAACTATATCTGCAAAAAGCTACTCGACTGCCCGTGTGGAAAGAGGGCACGCGAGTTTGCAAAGTGAAACAAACTACAGGTCAGTCGTGGGACTGATGTGAGAATTCTTAACTTAACCTATCTAATAAGTAGGCTAATCACAGGACCACGCCGCTAACGCGGAACGGGTTTACTCCATTGGATTGTCAGTGCATAATTAAAGTAAATCATCAAATAACGTAATGCTTTTTAGAAAAATGAAACCATTATAAGACCCAGGTCCCATCACACAATGCAACGCACACCAGAGGATACGGTTTTACCTTATAATGGTCAAAAGATGCTCGATACGTAAAAACGATATTATTATTAGTGTGTATATATATACTTAAAACATTCAAATATAATATCAATCCTAGACGACATAGGTACCATATACTATGTCGCCGTACTAGTTATACAATCAAAACCGCAAGGGCGTATTGGGAATTGGGTTTCCATCATGAGATCGAGGCTAGGGATCGTCCTCTTCTGATTCGAGACACTCTAGCAAATGCCTCAGGATCCCCCGCAGTGAACCCTTGGATGCGGTAGGGCCGGTCCCTACCTAACGGTAGTGGATTAGTTATGCCTGAACACACGTTTCCCGGTCCCTTTGGACCTATAATATGACCACTTCCGACCTATAAAAAAAACCCGAGGTACCTCAATCCATAACCCACATAAGTAAAATGCCGGGCCGTGTCAAAGCCCAAACACCACTCCTAGCTAGAAAGAAACGTGTGCACTCCCTACGGTCCATATCCCGTTTTTGACTCATACCGGGGTGTGAGGCTCGCGAAGGCACGTTATACACAAATCTATGCCTAAACAGGCTATGCTTTGATCATCAACCACAAGGCCTGCTTTTCAACAAAGCCTTGATCATTTGCATCTTAGCATGTCACATTGTCAGACCCTACCATATAATTGATCATCTACCAATATATATATATAACCTCTAAGCTCATACGTCTTAGAGAAGGGTGATAAGTAAAGAATAAATTCTTCACCACCAAACAGAAATATATAATCGGTAGCATTCAACAAATACAGCAAAAATGAATACAATGTCAGACACACAATCCATTTACATGTCTGCTCTGGGTCTGAGCGAAACAACGTGTCCGTCGATCTCCAAATGCGTTTGGATGATCATTACCAAATACCTTGCCTTGGAAGGCCAATCCCAAATCAAGATACCAGTCATCATCATCCCAACGATGTGAAAACCTTCGGTCTTCAATCACCGTCTTCGTCTTCGACTCTTGATCGTCGTGATGATTATTCAGAATGGGTTAAACCCGGTCTTTCTGACTAACTCGCGTATTTTGGGATAAGAAAACAAATATTGGAAAAACACACATTTCGTCACATTCCAACTCAGAATATTCTTTTAATAAGGTATTCATTTTAAAAGATTCTCATTAATTTTATCAAAGATAAACATTTTAAATAAAATCTATAAATCAATTTCCAAAATATGGAATTCCACAGAAATCAAATCAATACATAATCGATATAAATTTCTGTATCAGACTAATAATATAAATGGAATAACGGCAAAGCCTCTTAAATTCCATATATAATATCAGTCTTCTTTTACAGAACCCCATCTCGATTATTTCCAATCGAATTTCCACTTAATCCCACTTTAATTATATTAAATTGGAAAAAACTTGATTTTTAGAAAATGCCCTTTTTAAATCTATAAAATAGATTTATAAATTCCAAATAATAATTTCAATGTAAATTGGATTAAAGGACAAATGTCGTTTAAAACATCGTCCACGATAAATCCACTTCACATCTCTATTTATTTATAATCACAAAATATAATTACAAATGCTAGTAATCTTTTAAAAACATATTTTAAAATAATCATAAAAATATTCTTTATATAAAGACTCTACATGAGAAGTATTCTTTATATTACAAATTCTTATCTTTTACAAATATCCTTTGTTTTAACATATAGTTGATTAAAAATATATTATGAAAATATATGTACTTTATATAAAAAGGATTTCTAATGTAAAAATATTCTCATTTAAAAGAACACCTGAATCGAAATGCGACTCAAACATTTACCATATAATTTTGAATTACATGGATTTCACACACATCATATATATGACAATAATAGTATAATCATCAAATCATCCATCTACATCCAAAGTGTAAATTCCACTGTGTAAGCGTTAAAATTAAATAATAACGCTCATCGCAGCCTGTCGATCTAACGATCAACATACAACTAAATATTGGGATTAGTGTATACAAATTTTCATCTCAACACCCGTGTGGGGTTTTCAACCAACAAACAAATAATAAGCTAATTTGTGCACTTGGGCGATGTGTGAAAAATTATCGTCCCAATCACATACACAAGTCGGGTAACTTGTGAATGGAAGTGTAATACACAATACATATAATGATGACAAGAAAATATCTCTATTGCAATGAATGAATAAGCATAATAACTTTGACTCTATTGACAATTTCTATTTTGCTAATTCTAAACAAAGATGGTGATTTTGTCTTGGCAATCCTAATGAGACAAAAAGATAAATATTTTGATTTAACTAACCTATCTTGACAACTATATATCTTGCCAAATATATATATATATATATATATATATATATATATATATTGCTACAACTAAAAATTGAATATTTCTGAAAAAATGTATAATTTGGTTCAACTAGTATAAATTGACTAAAATGAATAATTATTTTTAACTAAAGTAAATTAACAAAAATGAATAATTGGTTTTAACTAATATAAATTTACAAAAATGAATAATTTGTGTTTCAATTCTAATAAAATATGCCAATGCTATATTTTGTTTCATTCTTTTAATTTAGACAAAATGAGTGTTTTTGTCTATTCTACTTTAATGATAAAAATGTGAATGTTTAGTTATTGGAATGTAACTTTTAAATTCTATCCTTTATTTCAAACAATCTTTATTCATATCAAAATTATAAATCAAAAATATAATTTTAAATCTGATGGTTTGTTTGCATTAATGAATTGCAAACAAAGATGAACTTTATTTTAAGGTTTTATTTGCAACAAGGAATGCAAATAACAAATGTAACTTTTATTTTTATTTAAAAGTATATTTGAGTGAATGTAAAAAAAGAACCTCATTTCCAAAGTGTATTTACATTAGTGAATGTAAATAAATGAAACAAATTCTATTTAAAAGAGTATTTGCATTTAGGAATGCAAACAAAGAATGGTTTTGTTTATAAATTATATTTACATTAGTAAATGTAAATAAAAGAACAAAATTTATTTTCAAAGCATAATTTAAACAAATTCTACTAAATATATAAACGTATGTACATTTGTGTTGGTAATTATAGATAAAGAAAATAGATTATAGTTTCATTGAATATTTGCATTGATAAATGCAAATAAAAGAATAAACTTTAATTTCAATACATATATATATATATATATATATATTGATAAATGCAAACAAAGAAATAAACTTTATTTTCAATATATGTATGTATTGCATTGGTGAGTGCAAATGAATAATTTGTTTCAATATATTTACATTGGTAAATACAAATAAAAGAACAATTCCTATATTCTATATATATTTGCATTGGTGGATGCAAATAAAGAATAAATTTTATTTTCAAAATATATTTACATTTTTGAACACAAAATAAAGAACAAAACTCTATTTTCAATATATGTTTTATTTTCTAGTTTTATTTGTGTTGTCGAACACAAATAAATGTACTTTTTTATTTGCAAGTTATGTTTGCATAGGTAATTCCAAATAAAAGAACAAACTTTATTTTCTACGTAACTTATGAAAATAATTTCTTATTTACATAAAAAAATGTAAACAAAATTGTTACTTTTATTTCAGTAATCAAGTTTTAACAAAAATGATATTTTCAACTCAACAATCAAGTTTTGACAAAAGTGATGATTTTTATTTCATAAATCAAATTCTAATGAAGATGTTACTTTTATTATAATCTAACTTATGAAATAAAATTACAACTAAAGTGTAACCTTAAATTCTCATCCCTTTTATTGTACAAAACTTTACATTACAAATGCAAATTTTTAATCTCTAATCTTTTTAATAAAAGAAAAATTACAACAAAAAGTAATCCTACATTTATTTTCTAATGTGACAAAATAAAATATAAACATAGTCTTCACATATAATGGTATTGCATAAAAATGTAATTTTCATATTTTATCTTAATATTGAACAAATTGTCAACAAAACATTACAAATAAAAGACAATCATTTTATTAGACATGACACAAGAGGTATAGCTATCAGGCCTAAACTTTTTTGTTGTAATTTATAATATCAATAAAAAGATTTTATTTAATTTTACAAAGTTACCACAAAGTAAATTCTTTATCATAACCTTTTTATTTGAAAACAATACTACATAAAGGTTTAACCTTAATTGTAAAATCTTTTTATTTTAATCTTATTATAAATAAAATAAAATCTTTACTGTCCATACTTCTTATTGTAATAAATTTACAATAAAATTTGATATTCTAATTCTAAAACTCCTATGCTTAAGGTGACAGTAAAAAGAAATCTTTACTGTAATTCACAAATCTTGTTCTTAATGTATAACAAATAAAAGTAAAATTCTATTTGTTAGCCAAATTCTGTTGTAATGGAAACAAATAAAAGTATATTCTATTTGTTGTTCATATTCTATTGTAAATAAACAAATAAAAAGAATATTTTATTTGTCATTAAAATCTTATTGCAAAGTAAACAAATAAAAGTAAGGTTTTATTTGTTGTTCATATTCTATTGCAAAGTAAACAAATAAACAAAATTAATTTTTTTTTAATTTGTCGATCAAATTCTATTGTAATACAAACAAATAAAATTAGTTTTTATTTGTCGGTCCAATTCTATGTTTCACCCCAGAATAATAAAAATAATATTTTTAAAATAAATTAGAATAACTAGATCTGAATAAAATATGATTTAAATCTAAATTTAGATTTATTTTCTAATTGCAAATAAAATTCACCCATATATTAAATTCAACGCCGATCTAGCATATCATGAACAACAAAACAAACCACCAACCACAAATCAACCATTCATCAATCACAGAACATTACAGATCTGAATTACATCACAATACAATTATTTTTAATGCAAGAAAATAATTTATAATTAATTAAATAATAAAATTCAGAATTCTCACCTTGATTTTTGCTGAAAATTTGACTATCTCGGAATTAGCTCTGGTCTGCGCCATCGCGAAGATCTCGGAAAGACGGGTCCAATGCAACTTACGGTTCGTCAATCGGACCTCGTATGAAAGAGATATTGATTATTAAAGATCGAATAAATTAAATATTAAATAAATAAAATAATAATAAAAAAAGACTTCTTCTTCTCGAACTCACGTATTCGGCCGCAGCCAATATCCGCCGTTCAACCTCCTGCGCGCGCCACCCTCCGAGCCACCGACCGCCGATCAGAGACCACCACTCCGAAGCCCAGCCTGCGAGCCACCACCGCCACCAATAGCTCCGAACTCGGCCTCCCCCTCCTCTCGAAAATCGAACCCAAACCCGCCACGCTTCAGCCCAGAATTCGTGAAATTCGTGAACCAAAACCCGATCTTGACCGTATGGATTGAAAGATCACTCTGAGAGCTTCGATTTGGTACCAAGTTTGTCGATTTTCGTTGAGCGGATCAAAAGTTATGAGCGTTTGAAATTAAGAGATTTCTGGCCATCGAAACAGCCATAGGCGGCGGCTGAAATTAGGGTTAGGGTTTCGGCCTGAATATTTTAATATTAAATCTCGAAAATCGTGCTTAAAAGGTGGATTTTCGGACTTTCTCTGATTTGGGGCTGCTTACCGTCGTTCTTAAGGTTTTGACACCTTCTGAACGCAATTGGATAGGTCCCGTGGCCCAATTCCGAAATCTGTACGATTTTTATTTAAAATTGCATTAAAAATTAATTAATTAAATATTGACCGTACATTAAAATATTCCGGGGCCACATAGGACCTCTGAAAATTCTAAAAAAAATATTTTTAGCTTTCTTATGACGATACGAATCCAACAAAATTATTTTCGTCGAGTTCCGAGACTGTTTGAAAAATGGCTATTTTTAAGGCGTTTAAATTTAGGGTCCGTTTGTCACAGGTCCCTATTAAGTTTCAAAATCAGGCTCACATCCGGTCCAACTTTTCATGTAAATTAGGTCCCTATTTTTCAAAAACATTTAAAAAAAAATAAAAAAAATCACGTAAATTCATAATTAAATAAAACACGTTCACACCAAAAAATTCAGGTGAAAAAACAATCAAAAACCACGTCAAAACCCAAAATAACACAAAACGGCGAAACAACAGGTTTTTGCATCAAAAGATGCATATATTCGTACATAGTTGCATACATTCATGCTTATATTTCAGTGTTGCGCCAAACTGCAGTATAAATGCATACATATATGCAGCAAAACACCAATATATGCATCGTTTTATGCATATATTCAAATTTGGCCTGTTTTTCAACCATTCACCGTTTTCAGACATTGTTACACACATTTATGCTCTTATACAGAATACATGCATACATTCATGTGCAAATTCAGAAGCCATCGCCCCTTCTAACTTTGTTGCACACATGCATGCATATATACAGAATAGTTGCATTCATGTATGCAAATATTCGCAACACTTGCGCAACACTTGAATCTCAGTTCAACTTTGTATGCATACATGTATGCAGTTTATTCGTAATAGTTGCATACATATATGCGTATATTGGTCCATATTTTCAATATAAATACACTATATGAATATATGCTGCTATTGACAATAGTTGCACAGAAATATGCAATTTTTTTTTTTTTTGGCGAATGCTTCTGAGAATATATCCTATTTTTTGAATTTTTTTTTTTTTTAGTGGCTGGCGCATTTTTTTCTGATCAGAAATGAGAA
This sequence comes from Allium sativum, assembly GCA_030737875.1. Classification (NCBI taxonomy): domain Eukaryota; kingdom Viridiplantae; phylum Streptophyta; class Magnoliopsida; order Asparagales; family Amaryllidaceae; genus Allium; species Allium sativum. Next base: position 726,033,023 of record CM060909.1, read on the forward strand.
AAGACGAAGGGGAGCAGCAGGAGGCGGTTTGGAACAAAAAAAGAAAAGCGGCACCTCAATTCTAGGGACCGGAAATGGATAAATCTTTACACTGGACGTAGCTTATATTTTGAAATGTTTTAGGGAAGTGAGCCTAATTTTCACTTAAATTTAACTAAAATAGTCAAAACACATTTTCTCTCGCCACGCTCACATATTTATTCGAAAAATTCTAAAAATTGAAATCTAGCAATAATTTGACATTCCGGTTCCAACAAAAGTGGTTTCGTCGAAAACGGAGGTCGTTTCAAAAATGGCTATTTTCAAGGCTAATATATTTAATATTAAAAATACATTTTTAAACAAATAATTTCCGAAACTCAAAATATATAAGTGTTTACTATTTTTCAATGCAGAAACGTCATTCTGAACTCAATGGAAATGGTTTCGAGTCGAAATTCCTTCATATGTGAAAAGTAGCCTTTCGGGCCCTATATATTATATATATAAATTCTACAGCGACCTTTCTAAAATTTGAATTGGCCATAACTTTTGATTTCCGCTATGAAATTACAATTTTTCAGATTCGTTAGAAAGATATGGTTAAACAGATTTAAATATTTCTAGTTTCACTCAATTCTGATTTATTTTGAATCCTGTACATTCAGTTAAAGTTCAAAATCAAATTTTAAAACTACCGCGTCATTTCTAACTCCATTTATATTTAAATTAAATTTATCCGTTTTAAATTCAATTAAAATGAATTCTAGCCATTATTATTTAAAATAAATCACTTTATATTTTCAAAATTCATTAAAATTTTATAAAATAATTTTTTTTAATTGGTTCGGAATTTGCGGGTTGTTACAATCTCCCCCACTTAAAATCTTTTCGTCCTCGAAAAAGGAAATGAAGATAAAGTTGTTTATTTAACTAAATTAATTTTCATTCTCTAATTGTTTAATCATTTTATTAATTGAATTCATATTCACACAACACAATCATCAATCAATTAGTTGATCAAATTTTCAAAATATATAACTTTTATATCGTCAAAAATCATATTTTCTAAAATCGAACTATATATAATAACAAGTAAGTTAATTATGAATTCTTCTTCACTCTGACTTATTCTAGGGCATTGCTAACCCCATCTCTAATTAGTATTCTCATTCTAGGATACTGCTGATCCTATCTATAATGAGCATTCTTATTGGATATTACTAATCCAACCTCTGATGAGTCTTTTGTTTAGTTCTAACGAGTTGTACCCCAAAGATTTGAGCTAATCCAAGCTCTGATACCAGCTGTAATGACCACGATTTCTCCTGACCCCAATCGATCGCAAGATCGATCAAGACCGTTTCAAAACCCGCGTATGTTAACTTTGGGCATACAACACATCAGAACAACAACGCAGACTTTTATAACATCAATAATAAATGTTACATCAGAGTACAGAATATATCAGAGTACATTAATAAATAATACAGCGGAAGATACATTTACAGTAAATTAAATACATGGTAGCGGAACTAATCTCAATGGAAGGCCATCAATATTCTGGACCCAGCTTCAGACTTCAATCCAGAATCCTGCTTAACTATATCTGCAAAAAGCTACTCGACTGCCCGTGTGGAAAGAGGGCACCCGAGTTTGCAAAGTGAAACAAACTACAGGTCAGTCGTGGGACTGGTGTGAGAATTCTTAACTTAACCTATCTAATAAGTAGGCTAATCACAGGACCACGCCGCTAACGCGGAACGGGTTTACTCCATTGGATTGTCAGTGCATAATTAAAGTAAATCATCAAATAACGTAATGCTTTAGAAAAATGAAACCATTATAAGACCCAGGTCCCATCACACAATGCTACGCACACCAGAGGATACAGTTTTACCTTATAATGGTCAAAAGATGCTCGATACGTAAAAACGATATTATTATTAGTGTGTATATATTTACTTAAAACATTCAAATATAATATCAATCCAAGACGGCATAGGTACCATATACTATGTCGCCGTACTAGTTATACAATCAAAACCGCAAGGGCGTATTGGGAATTGGGTTTCCATCATGAGATCGAGGCTAGGGATTGTCCTCTTCCGATTCGAGACACTCTTGCAAATGCCTCAGGATCCCCCGCAGTGAACCCTTGGATGCGGTAGGGCCGGTCCCTACCTAATGGTATTGGATTAGTTATGCCTAAACACATGTTTCCCGGTCCCTTTGGACCTATAATATGACCACTTCCGGCCTATAAAAAAAACCCGAGGTACCCCAATCCATAATCCACATAAGTAAAATGTCGGGCCGTGTCAAAGCCCAAACACCACTCCTAGCTAGAAAGAAACGTGTGCACTCCCTACGGTCCATATCCCGTTTTTGACTCATACCGGGGTGTGAGGCTCGCGAAGGCACGTTATACACAAAGCTATGCCTAAACAGGCTATGCTTTGATCATCAACCACAAGGCCTGCTTTTCAACAAAGCCTTGATCATTTGCATCTTACCATGTCACATTGTTAGACCCTACCATATTATTGATCATCTACCAATATATATAACCTCTAAGCTCATACGTCTTAGAGAAGGGTGATAAGTAAAGAATAAATTCTTCACCACCAAACAGAAATATATAATCGGTAGCGTTCAACAAATACAGCAAAAATGAATACAATGTGAGACACACAATCCATTTACAAGTCTGCTCTGGGTCTGAGCGAAACAACGTGTCCGTCGATCTTCAAATGCGTTTGGATGATCATTACCAAATACCTTGCCTTGGAAGGCCAATCCCAATTCAAGATACCAGTCATCATCATCCCAATGATGTGAAAACCTTCGGTCTTCAATCATCGTCTTCGTCTTCGACTCTTGATCGTCGTGATGATTATTCAGAATGGGTTAAACCCGGTCTTTCTGACTAACTCGCGTATTTTGGGATAAGAAAACAAATATTGGAAAAACACACATTTTGTCACATTCCAACTCAGAATATTCTTTTAATAAGGTATTCATTTTAAAAGATTCTCATTAATTTTATCAAAGATAAACATTTAAAATAAAATCTATAAATCAATTTCCAAAATATGGAATTCCACAGAAATCAAATCAATACATAATCGATATAGATTTCTGTATCAGACTAATAATATAAATGGAATAATGGCAAAGCCTCTTAAATTCCACATATAATATCAGTCTTCTTTTACAGAAGCCCATCTCGATTATTACCAATCGAATTTCCACTTAATCCCACTTTAATTATATTAAATTGGAAAAAACTTGTTTTTTAGAAAATGCCCTTTTTAAATCTATAAAATAGATTTATAAATTCCAAATAATAATTTCAATGTAAATTGGATTAAAGGACAAATGTCGTTTAAAACATCGTCCACGATAAATCCACTTCACATCTCTATTTATTTATAATCACAAAATATAATTGCAAATGCTAGTAATCTTTTAAAAACATATTTTAAAATAATCATAAAAATATTCTTTATATAAAGACTCTAAATGAGAAGTATTCTTTATATTACAAATTCTTATCTTTTACAAATATCCTTTGTTTTAACATATAGTTGATTAAAAATATATTATGAAAATATATGCACTTTATATAAAAAGGATTTCTAATGTAAAAATATTCTCATTTAAAAGAACACCTGAATCGAAATGCGACTCAAACATTTACCATATAATTTTGAATTACATGGATTTCACACACATCATATATAAGACAATAATAGTATAATCATCAAATCATCCATCTACATCCAAATTGTAAATTCCACTGTGTAAGCGTTAAAATAAAATAATAACGCTCATCGCAGCCTGTCGATCTAACGATCAGCATACAACTAAATATTGGGATTAGTGTATACAAATTTTCATCCCAACACCCGTGTGGGCTTTTCAACCAACAAACAAATAATAAGCTAATTTGTGCACTTGGGCGATGTGTGAAAAATTATCGTCCCAATCACCTACACAAGTCGGGTAACTTGTGAATGGAAGTGTAATACACAATAATATAATGATGACAAGAAAATATCTCTATTGCAATGAATGAATAAGCATAATAACTTTGTCTCTATTGACAATTTCTGTTTTGCTAATTCTGAACAAAGATGGTGATTTTGTCTTGGCAATCCTAATGAGAAAAAAAGATAAATATTTTGATTTATCTAACCTATCTTGTCAACTATATATCTTTTCAAATATATATATATATATATATATATATATATATATATATATATTGCTACAACTAAAAAATGAATATTTCTGACAAAATGTATAATTTGGTTTAACTAGTATAAATTGACTAAAATGAATAATTATTTTTAACTAAAGTAAATTAACAAAAATGAATAATTGGTTTTAACTAATATAAATTTACAAAAATGAATAATTTGTGTTTCAATTCTAATAAAATATGACAATGCTATATTTTGTTTCATTCTTTTAATTTAGACAAAATGAGTGTTTTTGTCTATTCTACTTTAATGATAAAAATGTGAATGTTTAGTTATTGGAATGTAACTTTTAAATTCTATCCTTTATTTCAAACAATCTTTATTCATATCAAAATTATAAATCAAAAATATAATTTTAAATCCGATGGTTTGTTTGCACTAATGAATTGCAAACAAAGATGGACTTTATTTTAAGGTTTTGTTTGCAACAAGGAATGCAAATAACAAATGTAACTTTTATTTTTATTTAAAAGTATATTTGAGTGAATGTAAAAAAAGAACCTCATTTCCAAAGTGTATTTACATTAGTGAATGTAAATAAAAGAAACAAATTCTATTTAAAAGAGTATTTGCATTTAGGAATGCAAACAAAGAATATTTTTGTTTATAAATTATATTTACATTAGTAAATGTAAATAAAAAACAAAATTTATTTTCAAAGCATAATTTAAACAAATTCTACTAAATGTATAAACGTGTGTACATTTGTGTTGGTAATTATAGATAAAGAAAATAGATTATAGTTTCATTGAATATTTGCATTGATAAATGCAAATAAAAGAATAAACTTTAATTTCAATGCATATATATATTGATAAATGCAAACAATGAAATAAACTTTATTTTCAATATATGTATGTATTGCATTGGTGAGTGCAAATGAATAATTTGTTTCAATATATTTACATTGGTAAATACAAATAAAAGTACAATTCCTATATTCTATATATATTTGCATTGGTGGATGCAAATAAAGAATAAATTTTATTTTCAAAATATATTTACATTTTTGAACACAAAATAAAGAACAAAACATTATTTTCAATATATGTTTTATTTTCTAGTTTTATTTGTGTTGTCGAACACAAATAAAAATGTACTTTTTTATTTGCAAGTTATGTTTGCATAGGTAATTCCAAACAAAAGAACAAACTTTATTTTCTACATAACCTCTGAAAATAATTTCTTATTTACATAAAAAAAATGTAAACAAAATTGTTATTTTTATTTCAGTAATCAAGTTTTAACAAAAATGATATTTTCAATTCAACAATCAAGTTTTGACAAAAGTGATGATTTTTATTTCATAAATCAAATTCTAATGAAGATGTTACTTTTATTATAATCTAACTTATGAAATAAAATTACAACTAAAGTGTAACCTTAAATTCTCATCCCTTTTATTGTACAAAACTTTACATTACAAATGCAAATTTTTAATCTCTAATCTTTTTAATAAAAGAAAAATTACAACAAAAAGTAATCCTACATTTATTTTCTAATGTGACAAAATAAAATATAAACATAGTCTCCACATATAATGGTATTGCATAAAAATGTAATTTTCATATTTTTTCTTAATATTGAACAAATTGTCAACAAAACATTACAAATAAAAGACAACCATTTTATTAGACATGACACAAGATGTATAGCTATCAGACCTAAACTTTTTTGTTGTAATTTATAATATCAATAAAAAGATTTTATTTAATTTTACAAAGTTACCACAAAGTAAATTCTTTATCATAACCTTTTTATTTGAAAACAATACTACATAAAGGTTTAACCTTAATTGTAAAATCTTTTTATTTTAATCTTATTATAAATAAAATAAAATCTTTACTGTCCATACTTCTTATTGTAATAAATTTACAATAAAATTTGATATTCTAATTCTAAAACTCCTATGCTTAAGGTGATAGTAAAAAGAAATCTTTACTGTAATTCACAAATCTTGTTCTTAATGTATAACAAATAAAAGTAAAATTCTATTTGTTAGCCAAATTCTGTTGTAATGGAAACAAATAAAAGTATATTCTATTTGTTGTTCATATTCTATTGTAAATAAACAAATAAAAAGAATATTTTATTTGTCATTAAAATCTTATTGCAAAGTAAACAAATAAAAGTAAGGTTTTATTTGTTGTTCATATTCTATTGCAAAGTAAACAAATAAACAAAATTAATTTTTTTTTAATTTGTCGATCAAATTCTATTGTAATACAAACAAATAAAATTAGTTTTTATTTGTCGGTCCAATTCTATGGTTCACCCCAGAATAATAAAAATAATATTTTTAAAATAAATTAGAATAACTAGATCTGAATAAAATATGATTTAAATCTAAATTTAGATTTATTTTCTAATTGCAAATAAAATTCAACCATATATTAAATTCAACGCCGATCTAGCATATCATGAACAACAAAACAAACCACCAACCACAAATCAACCATTCATCAATCACAGAACATTACAGATCTGAATTACATCACAATACAATTATTTTTAACGCAAGAAAATAATTTATTATTAATTAAATAATAAAATTCAGAATTCTCACCTTGATTTTTGCTGAAAATTTGACTATCTCGGCATTAGCTCTGGTCTGCGCCATCGCGAAGATCTCGGAAAGACGAGTCCAACGCAACTTACGGTTCGTCAATCGGACCTCGCATGAAAGAGATATTGATTTTTAAAGATCGGATAAATTAAATATTAAATAAATAAAATAATAAAAAAAAAGACTTCTTCTTCTCGAACTCACGTATTCGGCCGCAGCCAATATCCGTCGTTCAACCTCCTGCGCGCGCCACCCTCCGAGCCACCGACTGCCGATCAGAGACAACCACTCCGAAGCCCCGCCTGCGAGCCACCACCGCCCCAATAGCTCCGAACTCGGCCTCCCCCTCCTCTCGAAAATCGAACCCAAATCCGCCACGCTTCAGCCCAGAATTCGTGAAATCCATGAACCAAAACCCGATCTTGACCGTATGGATTGAAAGATCTCTCCGAGAGCTTCGATTTGGTACCAAGTTTGTCAATTTTCGTTGAGCGGATCAAAAGTTATGAGCGTTTGAAATTAGGAGATTTCTGGCCATCGAAACAGCCATAGGCTGCGGCTGAAATTAGGGTTAGGGTTTCGGCCTAAATATTTTAATAATATTTTAATATTAAATCTCGAAAATCGTGCTTAAAAGGTGGATTTTCGGACTTTCTCTGATTTGGGCCTGCTTACTGTCGTTCTTAAGGTTTTGACACCTTCTGAACGCAATGGGATAGGTAACGTGGCCCAATTCCGGAATCTGTACGATTTTTATTTAAAATTGCATTAAAAATTAATTAATTAAATATTGACCGTACATTAAAATATGCCGGGGCCACATACGACCTCTGAAAATTCTAAAAAAAATATTTTTAGCTTTCTTATGATGATACGAATCCAACAAAATTATTTTCGTCGAGTTCCGAGACTGTTTGAAAAATGACTATTTTTAAGGCGTTTAAATTTAACTAAAATAGTCAAAACACATTTTCTCTCGCCACCCTCACATATTAATTCGAAAAATTCTGAAAATTGAAATCTAGCAATAATTTGACATTCCGGTTCCAACAAAAGTGGTTTCGTCGAAAACGGAGGTCGTTTGAAAAATGGCTATTTTCAAGGCCAGTATATTTAATATTAAAAATACATTTTCAAACAAATAATTTTCGAAACTCAAAATATATAAGTGTTTACTGTTTTCCAATGCAGAAACGTCTTTCCGAACTCAATGGAAATGGTTTCGAGTCGAAATTCCTTCATATGTGAAAAGTAGCCTTTCGGGCCCTATATATTATATATATAAATTCTACAGCGACCTTTCTAAAATTTGAATTGGCCATAACTTTTGATTTCCGCTATGAAATTTCAATTTTTCAGATTCGTTTGAAAGATATGGTTAAACAGATTTAAATATTTCTAGTTTCACTCAATTCTGATTTATTTTGAATCATGTACATTCAGTTAAAGTTCGAAATCAAATTTTAAAACTACCGCGCCATTTCTAACTCCATTTATATTTAGATTAAATTTATTCGTTTTAACTTCAATTAAAATGAATTCTAGCCATTATTATTTAAAATAAATCACTTTATATTTTCAGAATTCATTAAAATTTTCTAAAATAAATTTTTTTAATTGGTTCGGAATTTGCGGGTTGTTAAAATTTCTCATACCAGTCCCATGACTAACCCGTAGTTTGTTTCACTTTGCAAACTCGGGTGCCCTCTTTTCCACACGGGCAGCCGAGTAGCTTATTTTGCAGACATATTGGGCAGGATTCTGGACCGAAGCTTAAAGCCTTGTCCAGGGCATTGATAGTCTTCCGCTGCATTGTATTACATTTATTGTAAATTGTCTTCCGCTGTATTATATTCGATGTTCTGTACTCTGATGTAACATTATTATGATGTTTATAAAAGTCTTTTGTTATTTGTTCTGATGTGTTATATGCCCAGAGTTATCGTATTCGGGTTTTTGAACGGTCTTAGTCAATTTTGCGATTGATTAAGTTCGGGCGAAATTCTTAATCGTTTCTGTTGGTATCAGAGCTCTGTTTAGCTCAAATCTTTGGGATACAACTCGTTAGAACTGAACAAAAGACTCATCAGAGGTAGGACTAGAAACATCCTATAAAAGAATACTCATTAAAGATAGGATCAGTAGCATCCTCGAATGAGAAAAATCATTAGAGATGGGGTTAGTAATGCCCTAGAATGAGTTGAGAGTGACAAGTTTATAATTAACGTATTTGTGATTATATATATAATCCGACCTTAAAAAAATATGATTTTTGAATATATAAAAGTTATATATATTTTTAAAGCTAATCAACTAATCGATTGATGATTGTGTTGTGATTATTAGTTTAACTAATAAATTTATTGAAACCAATAAAAAAAGAATGAAAGTTGAGTAGGTTAATTTAACAACTTTTAGCTTCGTTCCTTTTCGAGGACGAAAAGATTTTAAGTGGGGGAGATTGTAACAACCCGGAAATTCTGAACTAATTTATTTTTTTTTAAGAAATTTTAATGAATTTTGAATATTTAAAATGATTTATTTTAAATAATAACGATTAAAAATTTATATAAATTGTATTAGAACGAATATATTTATTTTAATTTTAAAAGGAGTTGGAAATAGCGCGGCAGTTTGAAAATTTGAATTTGAACTTTGACTAACTGTACATAATGCAAAATAAATCGGATTTTAGTAAAACCAAAAATATTTAAATCTATTTAAAATTATCTTTCCAACGAATCTGAAAAATTGAAATTTCATAGCTGGAATCAAAAGTTATGTCCAGTTTAAAATTTAGAATAGTCATTGTAGAATTTATATATATTTTAATATAATACATGCCCTTAAAAATAGCCATTTTGCAAACCACCTCCGTTTTCGATGAAACCACTTTTGTTGGAACTGGAATGTTAAATTATTGCTAGATTTCAATTTTCATAATTTTTCGAATTAATATGTGAGCGTGGCAAAAGAAAATGTGTTTTGTCAGTTTTAGTCAAATTTAATCGACTTGAAAAAGGCCATTTTTTCAAACGGTCTCCAAATTCGACGAAATTAGTTTTTTAGGACCGTATCATCAAAACATAACTAAAAATAAATTTTCTATAATTTTTAGAGTCAGTATGTGGCCCCGGTGAATTTAAATGTATGATCAAATTATATAAATAAATGATTTATATTTAAAAATAAAGAAAAGTGGGCCGTGATGATCAAACGGGCTTACGGGACCTAGTCCATTGTGTCCGGAAGGGGGATATTTTGTTAGGGACAATATTAGTTAGACTGGATTTGGAGTTAATATGAGAGAACGGGTTTTTCTTGTGATTAATGGATTAAATAATTTATTTACATTATAAATACACTGAGAAATATGGTCCCAATACCCATCAAATACCAAACCATAAGCAGCCGCCGTCCTCTTATTTTCTATGGAGACATCATCCCTTCTTTCTTCCCCAATAAACACTGATCCACCCACTAATTCAAGGATGTTTCAAAGACGAAATCGAAGAACTCTTCGCGCTCTAGATGTTCAACGGCTATGATCATAATTCATGTGGTATCTCTCTCGAAATTCGAGCTGAATGTTGGTTCATTCGTGGCCATTTCTGGCGAAGTAGGGACCACCGAGTTGGACCTAACACTCGGTAAAGAAGGCTTCAGCGTAGACGCTCGTGGTGGCGCCAGTCGATCGATCTCCAACCATCCCTGGATGCGGGCGCAAGGGGGATAAGCAATGACAAGGGCGGGTTTGCGGTTTTTCCTGAAGCAGTTAGAAGGAGGGAGAAGGATTAAGTAAATTACCCCTTAATTAATTACCTAAATTATTTAATTAATTACACAATGTTTTTAATACAATATTTTCTTCATACGAGGTCCGTTTTACGAACCGTCAGTTGCGTTGGAATCATGACAACCAAGAAATCTGAACCAGTTTGAAAATTTTAATTTGGCTATTTTAAATATTTAAAATAAATTATATTAAATAATAACGATGAAAAGTATGTTTGAATCGATGTATGAAAATAAATATAATTATTTTTAATTACAAGCAAGGCCTGAAATAGCGCAGCTGTTTCAAAATTTGAATTCAAACATTGATTGACTGTACCGAGTGAAAAATAAAACGTATTTTAGAGAAACCAAAAGTATTAATTCTGTTTATGAATATCTTTCTAATGAATCTGAAAAATTGAAGTTTCATAGAGGGAATCAAAAGTTATGGCAAAATGAATTTTCATAAATGTCGATATAGAGTTTATATAGCCCGTGAAAATAACCATTTTGCAAACGACCTCAGAATTCGACGAAACCACTTTTGTTCGATCCGGGATATCAAATTATTGCTAGGTTTCAAATTCCATAATTTTTGAAGTTAATATGTGAGCGTGGTGAAGGAAAATGTGTTTTGTTGATTTTAGTTAAATTGGATCGACCAGAAAATGGCCATTTTTCAAACGGTCTCAGAATTCGACGAAACTAGTTTTGTTAGGACCGTATCATCAAAACATAGCTAGATTTATTTTTTGGGAATTTTTAGAATCAGTTTGTGGCCCTGGAAAATTGAAATGTATGTTAAAATAAAAAATTAAATGTTTTATGTTTTAATTTGGTGAAAAATTGACTGTAATAGTCGAATGGGCCTACGAAACATATCCCATTGTGTTCGGAATAGGGGTATTTAGCTAGGGATGATAGGTGGTTGGTTTGATTTATGGAAATTAATATAAATATTAATTGGCCAGTCACTTTTCAGAAAAAACCATCGTTCATTAAAGATCCCGCCACCTCTCTTCTAGTTCAACGCGGAAGCGTGCTCCAAACTTCCCTCCCCGATTCCTCCTCCTACAAGCCAAATCAGCCAACGCCCCTGTGGAAGATTCTGTAGTGCCCATACCAGAATCGACCTTCCTCGCTGCACCAATTTCGAGACCCGGTGCCACGAATTTCCGGGCTTCTGACCACCGCCGAGGACGACAGGTGCCACCGAAGTAGGCCCCACTTCTGGCGTAGGTGCGCCCCTCCTGGCGCTTCAACGTGGGACAAGCCGATCCTCTTCAAGCTTCACCGTTTGATGGAAAAATCCATTGCTAGATTTGAATGAAAACTGAGGTATACGGCTTTATTTATTTTAAACGGTTTTAACATTTAAAAGTGTTGCAAATGTTTAATAAACTTCTAAAAATCACATCTTTCTTGTTTATTGATGAAATCCAGTGAAACAAGAGAGAGTGGACTCGTGCGAATGTCTGTTACATTCTAGAAGAGACCGGATATTTTTCTGAACCTTCTACAATTTTTGGAGGAGTGGAACCCAATGTGAGATTTCTGAATTATACATGATATGGAAATAATGATGTATAAATTATATAGTTGATGTATGAGTTATATAAGCATTGTACACCTCATGTATAAGCATTGTATAAGTTGTATGTTCGATGTATAAGTTATATATGCGTTGTAAAAATGATATATGCGTTGAAATGAATTGAAATGATATTGAAATGAAATCAAAATATAGTTATATATATATACACATACTCCCCTCGTCCACAGACCATGGACGATATATATTGGTTGTGATATTGTTTGGATTATTGGTTGATGTAAAATTTGGTGAATATCATGAACGGTTGATTGGAAATGATTGATTGTGGTTGAATTAGTATATGGGAAAATTCGTCTGCGTACGAACTTGATATTGAAATCCCTATTGTCAAAAGCTGCGAAGCTTTAAGGTAGAGCGAGGAGCCGTATTCGGGATGGTACCGGTTTTAACTACCCTGCCGTTATGCTACCAAAATTTTCAATAATATTCATTTGTTAGAATTATTTTCATGTGTTGAAATCATATTCATGTGTTGAAACCATATTCATGTGTTGAAACTATATTCATGTGTTGAATAGAAATTCATGTGTCGAATAAAATTCATGTGTTGAATGACATTCATGTATTGAATAAATTCTTTAAAAGATAAAAATAACATTTTTGTCATATATATAGACTATATAAAATATTAGTATTTTAAATAAATTGTTTCACAATAAAAATAACATTTTTACCTTATGTATGAACTATATAAAATAATCGAGTTTTGAAATGAATTGTTTTACAATAAAAAATCACATTTTTATTATATATATGAATTGTTAAAAATAGTGATGTGTTGAAATAAATATCTGTTGGATAAAAATATCATTGTTATCAAATATATGAAATGAATATGATTTTGAAATCGAAGAATGGATTATATATATATAATTAAAATAAATCGAATAACGAAGCTGTAGTTCATAATTTGAAACCATGATTTCAAACGATTATTGCGGGAGATCCGACCATCGGATTTTCCCGAAACCAAAACCGTTGGGTTCGCTTTGGAAATATCTTTCCAACAACACCAACTTTGTAAAGATCCAACAGTTGGATTGTCTGGAATGTTTAATTCAAATCTGAAGAAAAACAGCGCCAGAATCAATTATATATATATATATAATTAAAATAAATCGAATAACGTTGCAGCAGTTCGTATTTTGAAATCGTAACTTCAAATGATTGCACTGGGAGATCCGACCGTCGGATTTTCCCAAAACTAGAACCATTGGATTCGTTTTGAAAAGACCTTTCTAATGATATAAAATTTGTAAAGATCCAATGGTTATATTTTTAGATATGTGTAAATCAAAACTGAAGAAAAACAGCGCCAAGACCGCGTTATGGCCTGAAGCGTCGTTTGAATGAATTGGCTATTTTTAAATAAATAAAAATAGCGATAAATCGTTATAAAATATTATAAACGATATGGAATGGAAAAAAACCGAATTTACCTGGTTTATTAGATATTTGATTGTTGAATGTGATTGGTGTGAAAATTACATTAAAGAACAGAGTTATTGATGTCAAATTATTTAACCATTGAAATGAATTGATTTGAAATTCTAAATATACGTGAATTATTTGAAAAGGCCGAGTTAATTCTCATTTCAAATAATTGATCGACGGTTGGAAGTCAAAGGGATGAAGACGGTGCAAGACCGACGATCTTCACATCGAATGGATGGGTGCTACTGATGCTCACGATGGGAGTAGCTACCTTGAAAGGGGCTAAAGTGGTAGCTGTCCGGACGTACTTGTTGATTGTACGGATGTGCGAGGTATAAGGTGTCCCCGGTTTCGTTCAGACCCAGAACGGACTTGTAAATGGATGTGTATCTGACGTTGTATATTGACAACGTGGCATGCAGAGATGCTGTGATCAAAGCTTTTGTTGAAAAGCATAACTTTGTGGTTGATGATCAAAGCATGGATGTGAATAGCTAGCTTTGTGTTTAGCGTTGTTTTGCGAGCCTCATACACCGGTATAAGCCAGAAACGGGAGAGGACCTCAGGGAGGACATGCGTTTCCTTCTAGCTAGGAGTGGTGCTTTGGGTTTTACACACCCGGGCATTTTACTTATGTGGATGATGGAAAGCGAGACGTCTCAGTTGTTTTGGTGTCTTCAGAGCTGAAGGATGGTCTTTATACAGGCAAGATTTACGCCCCATAGGGCAGGGAAATGCAGTGTTCAGGCATTTGAATCCACATCGAGTGGACCGGCCCTGTCGCCCCAAGCGTCGATGCGTTCTGATCCTGAGACATGGGCTAGATTGTCTCGAAGCCGTAAGGACAATCCCTTGCCTTGGTTCATGACGGAAATCCAATTTCCAAATACGACATCGTGCGGTTTTGATTGTATACATATATATGGCAACATGATATATGGTACCCATGCCGTCTATGGTTGATATTTATGATTGAAATTGTTTTTGAAAATATAAACACTAGCAGTAATATCAAATGATTTGTTTTGCTCGTATCAAGCATATTTTGGCCATTATAAGGTAAAACTCTATCCTCCGCTTTGTGTTGCATTGTGTGATGGGAACTGAGTCTTATAATGGCTTCATTTTTATAAAAAGCATTGCGATGTTTAAAAGATTTACTTATTTTAAAGCACTGGCAATCCAATGGAGTAAACCCGTTCCACGTTAGCGGCGTGGTCCTGTGATTGGCCATATTATAAATTATGTTAAGTAGATTTCTCATACCAGTCCCATGACTGACTCGTAGTTTGTTTTACTTACAAACTCGGGTGCCCTATTTTCTACACGGGTAGCCTTGTATTCAGGTTTTAGCAGGCTCTTTCTGGATAGCTGGAGCTAAAGATGGATTCTATCATTTATCTCTTTTTATGCTGTTCAGCTCCTATTGTACATATTATGTTTTGTTTCCACTGTAAATATTTTATGTAAAGCTGAACTGTATTTGTACTAAGTATGATCTTGTATACTGTGTAACTCTGATGATTATATTTATCCAGTGTATTATTTGTAGATTATCTGGTATATTTATTTATTTCTGTTCTGCTGTTATTTGTTTATGTTTTATATTCCAAAGATTACCCTTGCCACCGTGGAACGGGGTTTGGGGTCGTCACAGCGTGGTATCAGAGCTTTGGTTAATCTTAGCTCAGGAATATAACATATTAGCGAACTCGTCAGAAATAGAACTAGCAGTGTTCTAGGACGAATAACTCATTACAGATAGGATCAGTAATATCCTAGTATGAGTATAGCAGAATGAAATACACCCTAATAGATATTTACATTCAAGTATATGTCTTTATGTTTTATACTATCTTTTTTGTTAACCTGACACTTTGTCTGCCATTTGCAGACATAGAAAAATGAGTGGCAGAAACAGAAGAAGAAATTCTATGGTTCAACAATCTAATGAGCCAATCGTGCTCCCATAGCCAGGATCAGATATAGAAGCTCTATTAAAAAGATATCGAAATCTGGGTGGAGTACAATTCTCGGGCAATGAATCCATTATTCAAACTCAAGCTTGGATGAGTTTTGCAGAAAGAATTTTGGAACGTTTCCAGCTGAGAGATGATCAGAAATGATTAGTGGCATCTTAGGCACTCAAAGATGAAGCTTTAATCTGGTGGGAAATGGTTATTAAGGATAATCCAGAAGGTAATATTACCTGGAATAGATTTAAAGAGATTTTCATAGAAAGATTTACTCCTCCAGAGGGAACTGAGCGGTTATGTGATGAATTCTACTATCTGATACAAGGAGATATGACCATTCTGGAATATCAAAAGAAATTAAATGAACTTTCACATTTTGCCCCTCATCTAATTCAAAATACGAAGAGGAAGAATCTATGGTTTATTTATGAGCTCCAAAGAAAGTACCAAAGTAGTGTAATGGGGCATGTGAAGCTTCCTTTTTCTGAAATGATATACATGGCTTATCAGTATGAAGATCTAGATAAGCGAGGCCTTTTTGACGATGAAGAGGAGGTCAGTTCGAGCAACAAAAGGAAATTCGAAACTGATAGTACATAGACAAGTACACAGGTTGAGGCCAATACGACGTCTGAGTTCAGTAAGAAGCGTAGATTCAAGAGGAAAAGGGTTAAGTCTGAGAAAGGACCAGTGACGACCGCCATATGCAATAACTGCAAAAAGCCAGGGCATTTTCAAGGGAATTGCAAATCCTCGAAAAGGGAAAGAATTGTTGGGTCGAAATCCAAGGACAAGTTCCAAGAGAAAAGAAAATGCGGTCAATGCCATCAGACTGGCCATCTTGCGAAGGATTGTCGGCTATTAAAGAAATCCGAAGAAGTACATGTAAATGAAGTAGCAGAAACTCCTGCATTCTCATCTAGTCAGGGAAGGCCAGATGTTTTAGAAGACATGCTTACTGTCAAAAACATCTCAGTTAAAGTATTGTTTGATACAGGCGCATCGCCAAGCTTTATTGCCAAGAATGCGGTTAAGAAACTGGATTTGAATTTGAAAAAGCCCAAAGAACCTATGACTGTTCATAATTCGGTTGGGGGTTCCCTCGATCTTAGTTGGGTTTGTGGGGTGCCTGTTTCTTTTTCCTGTTATCGGTTCCCTATTATCTCTATAGTCATGAATTTCTCAGAATTTGATCTCATCCTGTGGTTGAATTGGTTAACCCAATATGAAGTCGAGGTTAAATGCGCCGAGAGAGTTGTGAGGGCAAAGGCTAAATCAGGAAATTTCATAACCATTCCGTGTGAAGGTCCGAATTTAGATAGAAAAGACTTCTGGGCAGCTTTAGATGTTTCTCCTGCTCAAATAGAACCTGTTCCTGTCGTTCCGGAGAATATTCCGGTCGACATTGAAAATATTCCTGTAGTGAAGAACTATGCGGATGTGTTCGAAGAAGTTGTTAGCTTATCTCCGCATAGAAAATTTGATTTCATAATCTCTTTAGTTCTGAATGCAAGGCCAGTAGTTCACACTATTCGAAGAATGACCTTGAAGGAGAAGGAAGAGTTGGATAATCAAACTCGACAGCTTGTATGGAAGGGTCTAATCAGGCCTAGTTTCTCTGATTGGGGAGCAGTAGTGGTATTTGTCCCGAAGTCAGACGATACTCTCATACTATGTGTGGATTATCGTGACTTGAATAAGCACACGCTGAAGAACAAATATCCATTGCCATGAATTGATGATTTGTTGGATCGATTGAATAGTGCACAAGTATTTTCAAGAATGGACCTAGCTATAGGTTTCATCAGCTTCATATTGCCGAGGAGTGTGTTCCTTTGACAGCATTCAGAGGTCCAGATTTATTCTACGAGTGGTTAGTAATGTCGTTCGGCTTATGTAACGCTCCATCTTATTTTGTCGATCTAATGAACCGGGTATTCAGAGAAGTATTGAATAAATTTTTTCTGGTTTTCATTGATGACATATTGATCTTCTCTAAGTCAGAGAGTGAGCATGAAAAACATTTGGAACAAATGTTATAAATTCTCAAAAAGAATGTTTTAAAAGCAAAGTTTCCCAAATGTATATTCTGGCAAGAAGAAGTCAAATTCCTTGGCCACGTCATGTCAAAGGACGGAATTTCTGTGGATCCCAGTAAAATCACTGCTATTCAGAGTTGGAAACAGCCTCGTACACCTAAAGAAGTCCAAAGTTTTCTCGGATTGGCCAGTTATTATTGGAAATTCATTAAGGATTTTGCGAAGACATCCAGTCCCTTAACAAAAGATTACTAAGAAACATTCGTGATTCAACTGGACTCCCGAATATGAGGCAGCTTTCCAAGAGCTGAAGTTAAAATTGACGACTGCTCCAGTGCTCACAATTATTGATGGCAACCAAGACTTGAAAGTCTGGACCGATGCTTCTAAAGAGGGCCTTGGCGCAGTGTTAATGCAAAGAGGCCAGGTAGTCGCTTATGCTAGCCATCAATTGAAACCACAGGAAAAGAATTATGCACCTCATGATCTTGAGTTGTTAGCCATCGTGTTTGCTATGAAAATATGGAGGCATTATCTATTGGGTGAGAAGTTCGAATTATATACTGATCATCAATCATTGAAGTATTTATCCACCCAGAAGGGTCTAAATATGAGGCAGCAACGTTGGTTAGAATTTCTCGCGGCATATGATCTTGATATTTTATATATTCCAGGGAAAGCCAATGTTGTGACTGATGCGCTCAGCAGGAAGAATGTAATTATCGCCATTCTTATCATCACGCCTTCATTGATTGATAACATATCTTCTCTTCAAAAGATGATCACTTCATTCAGAAGATTAGAGAGAGAATTCAAAAAGGCGAGCCCTCAAGTTTTCAGATCGATAACGATGGGATTCTGAGGTTAAAGGGTCAGATTTGTGTTCCAAACATTCCTGAACTCCGGAAAAAGTATTAGATGAATGTCACAAAGCCAAGCTTAGTATCCATCCAGGAGTGAGCAAAATGTATAATGATATCAAATGCACTTTCTGGTGGAGATCTATGAAACGAGACATTACTTTATACGTTAGCCGATGTGCTACTTGTCAGCAAGTCAAAAGCGATCAACAGAAACTGGCTGGACTATTGCAACTATTGAAAATTCCAGGTGGGAAGTGGGAACAAATTTCTATGGATTTCATAGATGGTTTGCTCAGAACCAGGAAGGGAAATGACAGTATTTAGGTGATCGTAGATCGTCTCACGAAGACCGCCCACTTCATACCTGTCAGATTGAATAGAACTGCTCAGAGTCTGGCGCAGATTTATTTTAGAGAAATTGTTAAACTTCATGGAGTTCCCATGAGTATCGCTAGCGATCGTGACCTGATTTTTGCTAGTAAATTCTGGGAAGCATTCCAAGCAGAATTGGGAATGAAACTGAAATTGAGCACTGCTTATCATCCTCAAACAGATGGCCAAACTGAGAGGGTGAATTGTATTCTAGAAGATTTATTGCGGGCTTGTGTTATTGATTTTGGCTGATCATGGGAAGACCATTTGCATTTGGCCGAGTTCTCATACAACAACAGCTACCAAGAAAGCCTGACAATGTCACCATTTAAAGCACTATATGGTAGACCGTGCCGATCTCCTGCTTGTGGTGTTGAACCTGGTAAGAGACTCATATTAGGACCTGATATGATTCGCGAAGCAGCGGACAAAGTCGATTTCATTAAGAAACGATTACTAGCCGCCCAAAGCCGATAGAAGAGCTATGCAGATAAGAGAAGAAGATATTTATCATTCGCTGTTGGCGACCACGTGTATTTGAACGTATCTCCGATGAGAGGAGAAATCCGGTTCGGTAAAACAGGGAAATTAGCGCCCAAATTTATTGGTCTGTTTCCTATTACAAAACGGATTGGAACTCTCTCTTATAGGGTTCAATTGCCTGATTGGTTGCTTGGAGTACATGATGTGTTTCACGTATCTCAACTTCGAAAGCATGTTCATGATCCATATTTGATCGTGGAAGAAGCAGCGCAATGGGATATAGAAATTACTCCAGAATTGGCTGTGAGAAGAGAGCCGCTAAAGATTATTGGAAAAGAAACCAAAGAGCCGAGGAACAAGAAGGTTCACTTAGTCAAAGTGCAATGGAGTGGAGATCCGCGAGATTGTACTTGGAAAATTGAGGAGAGCATTAAGAAATCCTATCCCAAGTGCAGGGTGGATATATCTGATTAACTCTGGTGCAAGGTACATTTACCATATTTTGCAATTTCCATTGTGTTCTCTACTTGGTTGTTGTTTTCTTTTCATGGATGTAAACCTTTTAATTATATAGTCTGAATAATTTTAAAAGAGTATATGAATCAATTAGTATGTTTTTGAAAGATAAAAACAAATTGATTGTTGTTTGTGTTGTGTGATTGTGGATTTGATTAATTAAATTATTAGAATGATAGTTAATTTAATCAATAAGAGAATGATGGTAAATTTATTCGATTAAATCACGTATTGAACTGATTTAAAAATAGATGGACATATATACATGTACATTATATATGTTTGAACAGGTAAATGGATTAGGTGTTGAGTAAAGAATTTATTTGCGTGCCCGACAAATAGGTAAACCTTAGTGAGTTGGATGCGCAATTTTATTATTATATCAACTCCTGTGAATGCCATTGGATGCGAAGTGCTGGTTGTTCTGTGTGTAATAATAAACGTCGCCATAGGATAGTAACAATTAATTTTGAACTACACTACATGGCATACTTCATGAAGATAGGCATATTTCATCATATACCACACAAGCATTTGGAGCTTGTGTGACGAGGTTGAAGATTTACCATACGAGCGAGAGGCTTGTATGGCAATGACTATATATTAGAGGTTAAACTGATGACTGATATGGACTATATAAAATGTAACGGTAAATTGCAAGATTAATAAAAACCCCACACGGGTCTGGAGATGACAATAAACACGTCTCTCTAGTCATTAAGGCACAAAATCCATTTATAGGGTGACGAGAATTTATTCTCTGGAGTTACGATCTATACACACTCCCCTGTGGAAACCGGAATATATCACTACAAATATGTACATGCTTATTAGGGTTTATTGGGTACCTAATACGACCCAATAAATTTCTAAACCCCTCCCCTTACAAAGGAGGTTATGGCGAAATTTTTCGAAAATTTAGGGTGTAAGCAAATTTTTGAAGAATTTGAAAATTCTTAGAAACTGAAAAGTTAGAGAAGGAAAGCCAGAATGAAAGTTGAGTTAGTTAATTAAACAACTTTCGACTTTGTTCCTTTTCGGGGACGAAAAGATTTTAAGTGGGGGAGATTGTAACAACCCGGAAATCTGAACCAGTTTGAAAATTTTAATTTGGCTATTTCAGTGGATTTTAAATATTTTAAATAATAACGACGAAAAGTATGTTTGAATCGATGTTTGAAAATAAATATAATTATTTTTAATTATAAACAAGGCCTGAAATAGCGCGGTAGTTTCAAATTTTGAATTCAAACTTTGATTGACTGTACCGATTGCAAAATAAAATGGATTTTAGTGAAACCAAAAATATTTAAATCTGTTTATGAATATCTTTCTAACGAATCTGAAAAATCAAAGTTTCATAGCAGGAATCAAAAGTTATGGCAAAATGAATTTTCAGAAAGGTCGCTATAGAGTTTATATAGCCCGTGAAAATAGCCATTTTGCAAACGACCTCAGAATTTGATGAACCCACTTTTGTTGGATCTGTGATGTCAAAACATTGCTAGGTTTCAAATTCCATAATTTTTGAAGTTAATATGTGAGCGTGGCGAAGGAAAATGTGTTTGGTTGATTTCGGTTAAATTGGATCGACCAGAAAATGGCCATTTTTCAAATGGTCTCAGAATTTGACGAAACTAGTTTTGTTGGGACCGTATTGTCAAAACATAGCTTGATTTATTTTTTGAGAATTTTTAGAATCAGTTTGTGGCCTCGGCAAATTGAAATGTACGTTCAAATCAAAAATTGATTGTTTTATGTTTTAATTTGGTAAAAAACTGGCTGTAATAGTCGAATGGGCCTACGAAACATATCCCATTGTGTTCGGAATAGGGGTATTTAGCTAGGGCGACAGGCTGTGGGTTTGATTTGGTGTTCGAATGGAAAATTTGCTATTTATGGAAATTAAAATTAATATAAATATTAATTGGCCAATCACTTTTCAGAAAAAAACCATCGTTCATTAAAGATCCTGCCGCCTCTCTTCTCTTTCAACGTGGAAGCGTTCTTCAAACTTCCCTCCTCGATTCCTCCTCCTACAAGCCAAACTAGCCAATGCGTTTGTGGAAGATTCTGTAGTGCTCTTCAAGAGCTACAAATCCATACCAGAATCGGCCTTCCTCGCTGCACAAATTTCGAGATCCGGTGCCATGAACTTCCGGCCTTCTGACCGCCGCCGAGGACGACAGGGGCCGCAGAAGTGGGCCCCACTTCTGGTGCAAGTGCGCCCCTCCTGGCGCTTCAACGTGGCGCAGACCGATCCTCTTCAAAATTCACCGTTTGATTGCAAAATCCATCCCTAGATTTGAATGAAAACTGAGATATACGGCTTTATTTATTTTAAACGGTTTTAACATTTAAAAGTGTTTCAAATGGTTAATAAACTTCTAAAAATCATGTCTTTCCCGTTTGTTGACGAAATCCAGTGAAAAAAGAGACAGTGGACTCGTGCGAATGTCTGCTACATTGTAGAAGAGACCGGATATTTTACTGAGCCTTCTACAATTTTTGGAGGAGTGGAACCCAATGTGAGATTTCTGAATTATAAACGATATGGAAATAACGATATATAAATTATATAGTCGATGTATGAGTTATATAAGCGTTGTACACTTCATGTATAAGCGTTGTATAAGTTGTATGTTCGATGTATAAGTTATATATGCATTGTAAAAATGATATATGCGTTGAAATGTATTGAAATGATATTGAAATGAAATCAAAATATAGTTATACATGTGTATATATATATATATACATATATATAATCCCCTCATCCACAGACCATGGACGATATATATTGGTTGTGATATTGTTTGGATTATTGGTTGATGTGAAATTTGGTGAATATCATGAATGGTTGATTGTGGTTGAAATCCCAATAGGATTAGTATATGGGAAAATTCGTCTGCGTACAAACTAGATATTGAAATCCCCATTGTCAAAAGCTGCGAGGCTTTAAGGTAGAGCGAGAAGCCATACTCGGGACGTTGCCGGTTTTAACTACCCTGCCATTATGAAGCCGAAATTTTCAATAATATTCACGTGTTAGAATTATTTTCATGTGTTGAAACCATATTCATGTGTTGAAACCATATTCATGTGCTGAAACTATATTCATATGTTGAATAAAAATTCATGTGTCGAATAAAATTCATGTGTTGAATGACATTAATGTATTGAATAAATTCTTTGAAAGATAAAATTAACATTTTTGTCATATATATGGACTATATAAAACATTAGTATTTTAAATAAATTGTTTCATAATAAAAATAACATTTTTACCTTATGTATGAACTATATAAATAATCGTGTTTTGAAATAAATTGTTTTACAATAAAAAATCACATTTTTATTATATGTATAAATTGTTAAAAATAGTGATGTGTTGAAATAAATATTTGTTGGATAAAATATCATTTTTATCAAATATACAAAATGAAAATGGTTTTGAAATCGAAGAATGGATTATATATATATATATATATATATATATATATATACAATTAAAATAAATCGAATAACGTAGCTGCAGTTCAAATTTTGAAACCGTGATTTCAAACGATTATTGCGGGAGATCCGACCATCGTATTTTCCCGAAACCGAAACTGTTGGGTTCGCTTTGGAAATATCTTTCCAACGACACCAACTTTGTAAAGATCCAACGGTTGGATTGTCTGGAATTTTTAATTCAAATCTGAAGAAAAACAGCGTCGGAATCGATTATATATATGTATAATTAAAATAAATCGAATAACGATGCTGTAGTTTGTATTTTAAAATCGTAACTTCAAGCGATTTTACCGGGAGATCCGACCGTCGGATTTTCCCAAAATTGGAACTGTTGGATTCGTTTTGAAAAGACCTTTCTAATGATATAAAATTTGTGAAGATCCAACGGTTATATTTTTAGATACGTGTAAATCAAATTTGAAGAAAAACAGCGCCACGGCCGCGTTATGGCCTGAAGCGTCATTTGAATAAATTGGCTATTTTTAAATAAGTAAAAATAGCGATAAATCGTTATATAATATTATAAACGATATGGAATGGAAATAAACCGAATTTACCCGGTTTATTGGATATTTGATGGTTGAATGTGTTTGGCGTGAAAATTACATTAAAGAACAGAGTTATTGATGTCGAATAATTTAACCATTGAAATGAATTGATTCGAAATTCTAAATATACGTGAATTATTTGAAAAGGCCGAGTTAATTCTCATTTCAAATAATTGATCGACGGTGCAAGACCGACGATCTTCACGTCGAATGGATGGGTGCTACTGATGCTCACGATGGGAGTAGCTACCTTGAAGGGGGCTAAAGTGGTAGCCGTCCGGACATACTTGTCGACTGTACGGATGTGCGAGGTATAAGGTGCCTCCGGTTTCGTTCAGACCCAGAACAGACTTGTAAATGGATGTGTGTCTAACGTTGTATATTGACAACGTGGCATGCAGAGATGTTGTGATCAAAGCTTTTGTTGAAAAGCAGAGCTTTGTGGTGGATGATCAAAGCATGGCTTTGAATAGCTAGCTTTGTGTTTAGCGTTGTTTCGCGAGCCTCACACACCGGTATGAGCCAGAAACGGAAGAGGGCCTCAGGGAGGACATGCGTTTCCTTCTAGCTAGGAGTGGTGCTTTGGGTTTTACACGCCCGGGCATTTTACTTAAGTGGATGATGGAAAGTGAGACGTCTCGGTTATTTCGATCTCTTCAGAGCTGAAGGATGGTCTTTATACTGGCCAGATTTATGCCCCATAGGGAGGGGAAACGCTGTGTTCAGGCATTTTAATCCACATCGAGTGGACCGGCCCTGTCGCTCCAAGGGTTGATGCGTTCTGATCCTGAGACATGGGCTAGATTGTCTCGAAGCGGTAAGGACGATCCCTTGCCCTGGTTCATGACGGAAATCCAACTTCCAAATACGACATAGTGCGGTTTTGATTGTATACCTATATATGGAGACATGTTATATGGTACCCATGCCGTTTATGATTGAAATTGGTTTTGAAACAAATAAATACTAGCAATCAAATTATTTGTTTTGCTTGTATCAAGCATATTCTGGCCATTATAAGGTAAAACTCTATCCTCCGGTTTGTGTTGCATTGTGTGATGGGAACTGAGTCTTATAATGGCTTCATTTTTATAAAAAGCATTGCGATGTTTAAAAGATTTACTTGTTTTAAAGCACTGGCAATCCAATGGAGTAAACCCGTTCCGCGTTAGCGGCGTAGTCCTGTGATTGGCCATATTATAAATTATGTTAAGTAGATTTCTCATACCAGTCCCATGACTGACTCGTAGTTTGTTTCACTTGCAAACTCGAGTGCCCTATTTTCTACACGGGCAGCCTTATATTCAGGTTTTAGCAGGCTATTTCTGGATAGCTGGAGCTGAAGATGGATTCTATCATTTATCTCTTTTTATGCTGTTCAGCTCCTATTGTACATATTATGTTTTGTTTCCGCTGTAAACATTTTATGTAAAGCTGAACTATATTTGTACTAAGTATGATCCTGTATAATGTGTAACTCTGATGATTATATTTATCCAGTGTATTATTTGTAGATTATCTGGTGTATTTATTTATTTTTGTTCTGCTGTTATTTGTTTATGTGTTATATTCCAAAGATTACCCTTGCCACCGTGGAATGGGGTTTGGGGTCGTCACATATATTTATAATGATTATGATTGTAATATATTATGCACCGTGCAAAATAGAGATTGGTTGATTGGAATTTGTTAATTATTGGCTGTGTTGATGATGATTTGTCGAATTATATTTTTTGTGTAAACAAAAATAACATTTTTAGTTAGAATATTTTTGTGATAACAAAAATAACATTTTGGTTAGAATGTTTTTGTGTAGAATAGAAAATAACATTTTTGTTATAAATGTTACACTAGAATAGAAAATAAATTTTTTGTTATAAATGTTACACTAGAATAGAAAATAACATTTTTTGTTATAAATGTAACACTAGAATAGAAAATAACATTTTTGTTATAAATGTTACACGAGAATAGAATATAACTTTTTTGTTATAAATGTTACACTAGAATATAAAATAATATTTTTGTACTAAATGTTACACTAGAATAGAAAATAACATTTTTGTTATAAATGTTGGACTGGAATAGAAAATAACATTTTTATTACAAAATGTTGCATGAGAATAAAAATAACAATTTATTATAAAATGTTGCATTAGATTAAAGATGCCATTTTGTTTATAGAATGTTGTATTAGAATAAAAACATCATTTTGTTAGTATTTGTTGTGTTAAAATAAACATGTCATTATGTTAGGATTATGTTTTGTAAAATAAACATGTCATTCATTTAGTGTAATAACCCGGAAAATGCGAGCCAGTTTGAAATTTTTATTTTGGCAATTTTAGCGAGTTTTGAATATTTGAAATAAATTATTTTAAATAATATCGACGAGAAATTTATTTTGAATATAATTCGAACGTATATATTATATACGTCGTCGTTAGAATATAAATATTTATATATAATTATAAATGGAATTGAAAATGGCGCGGTAGTTCGATAATTCGATTTCAAACTTCAATTGAATGTACCGGGTGCAAAACAATCCGGATTTTAGTGAAACCAAAAACATTAGGATCTAATTGTGAATATCTTTCCAACAAATCCGACAAATCAAGGTTTCATAGCGGGAATCAGAAGATATGTCCAGTTGAAAATTCTGAATAGTCGCTATGGAATTCAGGCCCTTAAAAATAGACATTTTGCAAACGACCTCGGGTTTCGACGAAACCACTTTTGTTGGGTCCGCAATGTTAAATTATTGCTAGGTTTCAAATTTCATAATTTTTCGAATCAATATGTGAGCGTGGCAAAGGAAAACGCGTTTGACCAGTTTCAGTTGATTTTAATCGACTGGAAAATGGCCATTTTTCAAACGGTCTCAGAATTCGACGAAACTAGTTTTGTTAGGACCGTATCATCAATACGAAGCTAGAAAATATTTTTCTGTGATTTATCAAGTTAGTATGCGACCCCGGTAATTTGAAATGTACGTTTAAAATTCAATATAGTGATTTAAATGTAAATTTAACGGAAACTGATTGTAACAATCAAATCAGCTTGCGATACATATCCCATTGTGTTCGGAATGGGGGTAAAACGCTATGGACGACAGGCGGTGGGTCTCGTTTAGAGGTCAAAATAAAAAGTTGCTTTTAAGGAGTTTAAAATAATAAAATAAAAAAAATATAAAACCTATATCACGCCCCCCCCAGTCTTCTCTCTCCCCGATCTGATTTTAAAGAAAAAAAAAACCGATCGCGATTAGCCCTAGGGGCGCCGCCACCGCCGGAGGCGCTGTCCTCCCACCGCCCCACCGATCCACGCGGCCCCTCCCTCACCTCTTACTTCTCCAACTATCCTCCCTCTCCACTCTCGTCGAAGACCCTCCGCAGCCCACCCAACGCGCAAAACCCGCGAGCCACCGCCACTGGAAGCCCACCCCCGCCATCCTAGTCGACTGCACCACCTCCGACCGCGCCAGCACCTTCCCCCGACAGCGAGCACCCCCTTCGAGTAAACTGTAAGCCTCTTTCTTTCTTTTTTTATTTATTTTATTTTGTGATAGGTTGTTTTATATATATATATATATTAATTAGTATATATATATAAACAAAATCTGATTTGATTATTATTAGAAAAAGATATGTTTTTTAAAATATAAAAGATATGTTTTTTAAAATATAAAAGATATGTTTTTAAAATATAAAAGATATGTTTTTTTAAAATATAAAAGATATGTTTTTTTGAGATGGAAAAGGCGAAATAAAAATATGGTTTTTATATGTTGAACTTCGAAATAAAAATATGGTTTTTATATGTTGAACTTCGAATTAAAAATATGATTTTTATATATTGAACATCGAAATAAAAATGTGATTTTTTATATATTGAAAAGCGAAGTAAAAATTCGATTCTTACATATGTAGTGAAAGCGGATAACGAAGGTGACAAAAAGTCGACGAAGAATTCTGCAAAAGAAGAGTCAAGATAATTGGATAGCTATTGGTGAGAATTTCTCACCTTTCAATTTATTTTTCTAGTTATATATATATACTAGGATGCAGACGGTGCTTAGTAGCACCCGACACAATCGTCCACAGACCATGGTCTTGTTTGTTTGGTTGCATAAATTAGTTTGATGATTTGATTTGAATTTGGTTGTTTGGTGAATTTGATTGATGTGTGAATGGCGTGGGCCTTCACTAGACCGGGGATAAGGCTAGGCCTTGTCCCGTTTCTAGTATCGTGCCGTTATGCCGCCGAAATTTTCTAAAATATGTTAGAAAAATAAAAATATCATTTTATTGAATAAATGAATTGAATAGAAATTCATAGGTTGAAATAAAATGTTTTATCGTTAAAAATATAATTTTTAACGTGAATATAAAAATAGTGAAGTGAACAAAATAAAATATTCATTTACAAACCGGATGGTTTGTTTATGTACACCTATTTGAATGACATTGATTGGGACGATAAATTTTACACATCGCCCAACTGCACAACTAAAATCTGTGTTTGATTGTTTGAAACCCCACACGGGTGTTGGGATGAAATATGAATTTCACTCATCCTGATTGATTAAATATGTCGATCGATTGATTGACAGGCTGTTATAAGCGTTGAATATCTATATTTGATGCTTATACAGTGTAGTGCACTTTGGTTGATGGTTGATTATTTTTCAATGCAATTATATACATGTGTTGTATGGAAATCCATATAATTAATTTTATATGGTAATTGATTGGGTCTCGTTCCAATTTGAAAAATAAAGAATAATATAAAATAAAGGTTCATGTGTTGACAGTACTCATCCATTGAGATTGGTCATGTGATGAATGAAATATTTTGATAATAACAACTATTTTGAAAAAGAAATATTTGAAATAGAATATTTGAAAATAGAAATCTATGAAGCCGTGTTGATTAGATTGACGCCATTTTGACGAAATCGATATTTATATCGATTTTATTCATTTAGAAATGAATTGAATTGAAAACGATTTCGAAATGAATTGAAAACGATTTCGAAATGAATTGAATTGAAAACGATTTCGAAATGAATTGAATTGAAAACGATTTCGAAATGAATTGAATTGAAAACGATTTCGAAATGAATTGAATTGAAAACGATTTCGAAATGAATTGAATTGAAAACGATTTCGAAATGAATTGAATTGAAAACGATTTCGAAATGAATTGAATTGAAAACGAATTGAATTGAATTGAAAGCGAATTGAAATGAATTCAAATTGAATTGAAATTTGAATTGAATAGAAATGAATTTTAAAACGAATTTATAAAGAAGAATTAAATTTTGATTTGAATTGAAATGGAAGTTGAAATTGCTTTTGAAACGAATTTTAAAACTATTTATATAATTCGTTTTAAATAGAAATCGACGAAATATATATTATATATATTATATATATATAATATAATGGCCTGAATAGAACGCGCCGCGCCGCGGCAGTTCGCGAATTTCGACCATTTATTTCAAACGGACATTACGGGAGATCCGACCGTCGGATTCTCCTAAAACCGGAACCTTGGGTTCGTATCGAAAAGAGCTTTCTAATGAATATTAGAAATTTGAAATCTAACGGTTGGATTTGGAATTATGTCCAAATCAAATTTGAAAAAGGTCGCTGTAAGTGCAGTTCGATGGCCATTGATGGAAATCGACTGTACAGGCCTTGATAAAATTATTAAAAATAGTAATAATTTGTGTAAAATCATAAGAAATGATTTGTGAAGATTTGGGATGAAAAACTCCATATTTGAAAAGATAAAAATAGATTTTTATCGAAATGAACTAGTTTTGAACTAGAAATATAATTCTATTTATTTTTAAGTAAATAAATTGAATTTGAAAAGGGTTTTAAAAATAACCAGAATTTCCAATGATTGCATTGGAGTGGATTTGAATCGAAATTGTCTTCGGAATATTTTGATGTTGGATTTCGTGATTATACAAATGTTGTTATGGAAATTTGAAAGATATATATATATATATATATATATATATATATCGTTATTTCCAATGCGATATTTGTTAGTCGTAGAATTTGATATTGAATATAAGCCGGTATATTTTCTATTCAGAGCCTTGTATTGAATATCAAATGTGATTTGGGTTTGTCGTGAATGGTGTCTTCACTAACACTGTTCTTGAACCCAGTTGAGAAAAGATTAAATCTTTTTATTTAGATTTAATGAAGTGTACCAATTAAATAATATTTAATTGGAATTGAATTGATATTGATTTTTGGGTTTATCGTGAACAGTGTTTTAAATAACACTCGTTCTTTAACCCGATAATCAATGGAATGTGACTTTGGGTTTATCGTGAACCGTGTTTTTAAATGACACGGATTCTTTAACCCAGTTAACGATTAAAACTAAGTGGAGTTTTAATGAATCTTTAATTAGATTGAAATGATCGAAAATGGGGTATCACCAGTTTTGCTCCAGGCGATAGTTAAATCTTTAATTAGATTTGAACGTGAAATGGTAATTGAATTTACCGATAACACTGTGGTGTTAGATATGAAGTATTACCAGTTTTACTTCATGGGATGAATAGGTTGGGATGGGGAAATTAAAATAAATAATTACTTCGGTAAGGTTCGCTCATCCCGACTTGTTTGAATTGAGATTCAAAAATGGAATAAAGAATAAATTCAAGGAATTTATCTTGGATAAAATTAATGGGAACCTTTCCCTATGAATGTGAAATTTAGAAACTAACTGTCGGTTAGCCAAGCAGAATGGTTTTCTGAATATTGATCTGATGTTGGTTTCGGCCTTCGGGGTTAATATTTGGGGAATTATTCTCTTGATTCATTTACGGTTAGTGACTAATGAATTGGAATGAGGCGTATGTTGTGTTTGTGTAACACTTATTTAAAATATACGCGAGTTATTCGGAAAGACCGGGTTTATCCCATTCTGAATAACTGGTACGACGATAAGTCGAAGATGAAGACGGTGGTCGAAGACCGGAAGTCTTCACGTCGTTTGGGTGATAACTGATGATCTTGATTGGGCTGTACACCCAAGAAGATGGAAACAGTTGGTGATCGTCCAGACGTACTTGGAGATCGATGGATATGCGGGGTACTAGGTGCCTCCGGTTTCGTTCAGACCCAGAACGGACTTGTAAATGGACTGTGTGTCTGACATTGGATTTTAGTCTGTGTGATTGATCTCTATTAAATATATATCTGTTTGGCGGCGGAGAATTTATTCTCTTGCTTAACGCCCTTCTCTGAGACGTACGAGCTCAGGGGTTATATATTGATGGATATCAAACGCATGGAGTGAATTGCCTGTGTGGCATGCCTAAGTGGCAATTGATCGAGGCTTCTGTTGAGAAGCAAAGTCTCGTGGTGATGATCAAAGCACGGCCTTTGTGGCGTAGCTTTGTGTAACGTTTACTTCGCGAGTTTCACACCCGGTATGAACCAAAAACGGGAGACGGACCTCAGGGAGGGCATGCGTTTCTTTCTAGTTAGAAGTGGCATCAGTGGTTTTACACGCCCTGACGAGTTTGACTTATGTGGTTGTTGCTGTTGCGAGGCGCCTCGGATTGATCGGTCGTTCTCGAACCGATGGAGTCATTTGGTTGGCTCATTTACGCCCCAAAGGGCGGGGAAACGTAGTGTTCAGGCATTTTAATCCACATCGGTGGACCGGCCCTGTCGCTCCAAGGGCCCACCTGAGTCTGGGTCCTGTGGCTCGGGCTAGAGAGTCACGAATCGGTTGAGGACTATCTTTTGCCTCGGTTCATAGACGGAAATCCAATTTCCAAATACGTGACTTTGCGGTTTTATGTGTAAACCTATATATGGCGACATAGTGGCATGGGACGCTCATGCCGCCTATGATTGATATTTATGATTTGAAGTTGTTTTATACACTATGCACTTATAATAGTATCAAATAATGTGTTTTAAACGTATCAAGCATGCTTTGGCTGTTATAAGGTAAAAACCCTATCCTCCGGCTTGCGTTGAATTGTGTGATGGGACCTGGGTCTTATAACAGCTTCATTTTTCTTTATTTAGCATTGCGTTGTTTGTTTTATGCACTGGTATTCTTGGGAGAAAACCCGTTCCGTGTTATATGGCGTGGTCCCTTGATTTACCGAACTTTAAAATAAAGAATTATAACTGTTTTAGTTCTCACACCAGTCCCATGACTGACCTGGAGTTTATTGTTTTAACCTAAACTCTGGGTGCCCTTATTTTGACACGGGCAGCTAGTAGTTTTGGTTTTGCAGATTTATATTCACAGGATCCTGGTTTACAGCTGGAACGATATCCGGAAAGCTTTGTATCCGTATATCTCATCCTAGTTGTGTATTGTATTGTTTTTCCGCTGCTATGTATTTAAGTGTAATTTAAATCCCTGATATTTCTGTGTAATATTCATTTATACTCTGTATATTCTTGTAATCTGGTGCATTGTTGTAATAACAATGAAATGTTCTTCTGTTTGCGTTCTATTTTGTCGTGTTCTCAAACGATAGGGTGTTTCGAACGGTCTGGGTCGGTTTAGCGACTGGTTCGGACCGAGCGAAATTCCTTGCCGTCACAGTTGGTATCAGAGCTTTGGTTTACAAAGCTCAGAGAACAAGACACATTACAACTGTACGAAAGAATTCATCAGATATTGGGTTAGTAATATCCAATGGGAATGACTCGTTAGAGATAGGATCAGTAGTATCCTAGAACGAGTGTGAAGAGTATATTTGTAAAATGAAAACAATTTTGTTTTGAAAATTTAAATCAATTATTCGTATTTGGTTATTTATTTATATTTATGTGGACAATCCAGTATATATAGATTTTGCGTATACGTCTGATCCACGTGTATTTGAAATTTTAATATACTGGATAGATATAGAATTACACTCTAGACACCCGGAGATGGTTCTGATGATTGATCGATCATCATCAGAACTTACGTTCGTGTTTTGAAGGTGGGATTTCTATATATTTCCATTAGACTGGTGTGAGAACCAAAATTAGATAGGACCTATTGTTGTGATTTGGCATCAAAAATCTGATTTTTGACTATGTATCAAAGTTATGAATTAGAAACTCTAATTCACTAATTGATTGATGTTTGGGTTGTTTGTTTATTTGTTTGCTAATTTTTAGCCATTTAGCCTAATAGCATCAAATATTGAATTGTATTGAGAATTGGTCGCATTTGCTTGCATATATATGTACTTATATTGAACAGGTCATAGCAAGGAGGCTAGAGCAGAGAATAAAATTTGTTTGCCCGACAAATAGGTACATGTTTACTACATAATTTACTGTTTTGTTTGGGTGATGATGATTTTATGAGCCTATTGGCTAGCCGCTTGGCTTTTTCTTTTTCTTTTTGAGATCTGAAGGACCGGGGAAGCTATTTGAAATTCCCCGATGCTCCCGGTGCAGGGGAGGTTATGGCGAAATTTTTCGAAAATTTAGGGTGTTAGCCAAATTTTTGAAATTTAGAAAATTCTCAGAAACTGAAAGGTTGGAGAATGGAAGTCAGATCGAACGTAGAGTTGAATTATCAAACCACTTTCGACTTTGTTCCTTTTCGGGGACGAAAAGTTTTAAGTGGGGGAGATTGTAATAACCCGGAAAATGCGAGCCAGTTTGAAATTTTTATTTTGGTAATTTTAGCGAGTTTTGAATATTTGAAATAAATTATTTTAAATAATATCGACGAGAAATTTATTTTGAATATAATTCGAACGTATATATTATATACGTCGTCGTTAGAATATAAATATTTATATATAATTATAAATGGAATTGAAAATGGCGCGGTAGTTCGATAATTCGATTTCAAACTTCAATTGAATGTACCGGGTGCAAAACAATCCGGATTTTAGTGAAACCAAAAACATTAGGATCTAATTGTGAATATCTTTCCAACGAATCCGACAAATCAAGGTTTCATAGCGGGAATCAGAAGATATGTCCAGTTGAAAATTCTGAATAGTCGCTATGGAATTCAGGCCCTTAAAAATAGACACTTTGCAAACGACCTCGGATTTCGACGAAACCACTTTTGTTGGGTCCGCAATGTTAAATTATTGCTAGGTTTCAAATTTCATAATTTTTTGAATCAATATGTGAGCGTGGCAAAGGAAAACGCGTTTGACCAGTTTCAGTTGATTTTAATCGACTGGAAAATGGCCATTTTTCAAACGGTCTCAGAATTCGATGAAACTAATTTTGTTAGGACCGTATCATCAATACGAAGCTAGAAAATATTTTTCTGTGATTTATCAAGTTAGTATGCGACCCCGGTAATTTGAAATGTACGTTTAAAATTCAATATAGTGATTTAAATGTAAATTTAACAGAACCTGATTGTAACAATCAAATCAGCTTGCGATACATATCCCATTGTGTTCGGAATGGGGGTAAAACGCTATGGACGACAGGCAGTGGGTCTCGTTTAGAGGTCAAAATAAAAAGTTGCTTTTAAGGAGTTTAAAATAATAATAAAAAAATATATATATATAAAACCTATATCACCCCCCCCCAGTCTTCTCTCTCCCCGATCTGATTTTAAAGAAAAAAAAAACAACCGATCGCGATTAGCCCTAGGGGCGCCGCCACCGCCGGAGGCGCTGTCCTCCCACCGCCCCACCGATCCACGCGGCCCCTCCCTCACCTCTTACTTCTCCTCCTATCCTCCCTCTCCACTCTCGTCGAAGACCCTCCGCAGCCCACCCAACGCGCAAAACCCGCGAGCCACCGCCACTGGAAGCCCACCCCCGCCATCCTAGACGACTACACCACCTCCGACCGCGCCAGCACCTTCCCCCGACAGCGAGCACCCCCTTCGAGTAAACTGTAAGCCTCTTTCTTTCTTTTTTTATTTATTTTATTTTGTGATAGGTTGTTTTATATATATATATATTTATTAGTATATATATATAAACAAAATCTGATTTGATTATTATTAGAAAAAGATATGTTTTTTAAAATATAAAAGATATGTTTTTTAAAATATGAAAGATATGTTTTTAAAATATAAAAGATATGTTTTTTTAAAATATAAAAGATATGTTTTTTTGAGATGGAAAAGGCGAAATAAAAATATGGTTTTTATATGTTGAACTTCGAAATAAAAATATGGTTTTTATATGTTGAACTTCGAATTAAAAATATGATTTTTATATATTGAACATCGAAATAAAAATGTGATTTTTTATATATTGAAAAGCGAAGTAAAAATTCGATTCTTACATATGTAGTGAAAGCGGATAACGAAGGTGACAAAAAGTCGACGAAGAATTCTGCAAAAGAAGAGTCAAGATAATTGGATAGCTATTGGTGAGAATTTCTCACCTTTCAATTTATTTTTCTAGTTATATATATATACTAGGATGCAGACGGTGCTTAGTAGCACCCGACACAATCGTCCACAGACCATGGACTTGTTTGTTTGGTTGCATAAATTAGTTTGATGATTTGATTTGAATTTGGTTGTTTGGTGAATTTGATTGATGTGTGAATGGCGTGGGCCTTCACTAGACCGAGGATAAGGCTAGGCCTTGTCCCGTTTCTAGTATCGTGCCGTTATGCCGCCGAAATTTTCTAAAATATGTTAGAAAAATAAAAATATCATTTTATTGAATAAATGAATTGAATAGAAATTCATAGGTTGAAATAAAATGTTTTATCGTTAAAAATATAATTCTTAACGTGAATATGAAAATAGTGAAGTGAACAAAATAAAATATTCATTTACAAACCGGACGGTTTGTTTATGTACACCTATTTGAATGACATTGATTGGGACGATAAATTTTACACATCGCCCAACTGCACAACTAAAATCTGTGTTTGATTGTTTGAAACCCCACACGGGTGTTGGGATGAAATATGAATTTCACTCATCCTGATTGGTTAAATATGTCGATCGATTGATTGACAGGCTGTTATAAGCGTTGAATATCTATATTTGATGCTTATACAGTGTAGTGCACTTTGGTTGATGGTTGATTATTTTTCAATGCTATTATATACATGTGTTGTATGGAAATCCATATAATTAATTTTATATGGTAATTGATTGGGTCTCATTCCAATTTGAAAAATAAAGAATAATATAAAATAAAGGTTCATGTGTTGACAGTACTCATCCATTGAGATTGGTCATGTGATGAATGAAATATTTTGATAATAACAACTATTTTGAAAAAGAAATATTTGAAATAGAATATTTGAAAATAGAAATCTATGAAGCCGTGTTGATTAGATTGACGCCATTTTGACGAAATCGATATTTATATCGATTTTATTCATTTAGAAATGAATTGAATTGAAAACGATTTCGAAATGAATTGAATTGAAAACGATTTCGAAATGAATTGAATTGAAAACGATTTCGAAATGAATTGAATTGAAAACGATTTTGAAATGAATTGAATTGAAAACGATTTCGAAATGAATTGAATTGAAAACGATTTCGAAATGAATTGAATTGAAAACGATTTCGAAATGAATTGAATTGAAAACGATTTCGAAATGAATTGAATTGAAAACGATTTCGAAATGAATTGAATTGAAAACGATTTCGAAATGAATTGAATTGAAAACGATTTCGAAATGAATTGAATTGAAAACGATTTCGAAATGAATTGAATTGAAAACGAATTGAATTGAATTGAAAGCGAATTGAAATGAATTCAAATTGAATTGAAATTTGAATTGAATAGAAATGAATTTTAAAACGAATTTATAAAGAAGAATTAAATTTTGATTTGAATTGAAATGGAAGTTGAAATTGCTTTTGAAACGAATTTTAAAACTATTTATATAATTCATTTTAAATAGAAATCGACGAAATATATATTATATATATTATATATATAATATAATGGCCTGAATAGAACGCGCCGCGCCGCGGCAGTTCGCGAATTTCGACCATTTATTTCAAACGGACATTACGGGAGATCCGACCGTCGGATTCTCCTAAAACCGGAACCGTTGGGTTCGTATCGAAAAGAGCTTTCTAATGAATGTTAGAAATTTGAAATCTAACGGTTGGATTTGGAATTATTTCCAAATCAAATTTGAAAAAGGTCGTTGTAAGTGCAGTTCGATGGCCATTGATGGAAATCGACTGTACAGGCCTTGATAAAATTATTAAAAATAGTAATAATTTGTGTAAAATCATAAGAAATGATTTGTGAAGATTTGGGATGAAAAACTCCATATTTGAAAATATAAAAATAGATTTTTATCGAAATGAACTAGTTTTGAACTAGAAATATAATTCTATTTATTTTTAAGTAAATAAATTGAATTTGAAAAGGGTTTTAAAAATAACCAGAATTTCCAATGATTGCATTGGAGTGGATTTGAATCGAAATTGTCTTCGAAATATTTCGATGTTGGATTTCGTGATTATACAAATGTTGTTATGGAAATTTGAAAGATATATATATATATATATCGTTATTTCCAATGCGATATTTGTTAGTCGTAGAATTTGATATTGAATATAAGCCGGTATATTTTCTATTCAGAGCCTTGTATTGAATATCAAATGTGATTTGGGTTTGTCGTGAATGGTGTCTTCACTAACACTGTTCTTGAACCCAGTTGAGAAAAGATTAAATCTTTTTATTTAGATTTAATGAAGTGTACCAATTAAATAATATTTAATTGGAATTGAATTGATATTGATTTTTGGGTTTATCGTGAACAGTGTTTTAAATAACACTCGTTCTTTAACCCGATAATCAATGGAATGTGACTTTGGGTTTATCGTGAACCGTGTTTTTAAATGACACGGATTCTTTAACCCAGTTAACGATTAAAACTAAGTGGAGTTTTAATGAATCTTTAATTAGATTGAAATGATCGAAAATGGGGTATCACCAGTTTTGCTCCAGGCGATAGTTAAATCTTTAATTAGATTTGAACGTGAAATGGTAATTGAATTTACCGATAACACTGTGGTATTAGATATGAAGTATTACCAGTTTTACTTCATGGGATGAATAGGTTGGGATGGGGAAATTAAAATAAATAATTACTTCGGTAAGGTTCGCTCATCCCGACTAGTTTGAATTGAGATTCAAAAATGGAATAATCTTGGATAAAATTAATGGGAACCGGAAGTCTTCACGTCGTTTGGGTGATAACTGATGATCTTGATTGGGCTGTACACCCAAGAAGATGGAAACAGTTGGTGATCGTCCAGACGTACTTGGAGATCGATGGATATGCGGGGTACTAGGTGCCTCCGGTTTCGTTCAGACCCAGAACGGACTTGTAAATGGACTGTGTGTCTGACATTGGATTTTAGTCTGTGTGATTGATCTCTATTAAATATATATCTGTTTGGCGGCGGAGAATTTATTCTTTTGCTTAACGCCCTTCTCTGAGACGTACGAGCTCAGGGGTTATATATTGATGGGTATCAAACGCATGGAGTGAATTGCCTGTGTGGCATGCCTAAGTGGCAATTGATCGAGGCTTCTGTTGAGAAGCAAAGTCTCGTGGTGATGATCAAAGCACGGCCTTTGCGGCGTAGCTTTGTGTAACGTTTACTTCGCGAGTTTCACACCCGGTATGAACCAAAAACGGGAGACGGACCTCAGGGAGGGCATGCGTTTCTTTCTAGTTAGAAGTGGCGTCAGTGGTTTTACACGCCCTGACGAGTTTGACTTATGTGGTTGTTGCTGTTGCGAGGCGCCTCGGATTGATCGGTCGTTCTCGAACCGATGGAGTCATTTGGTTGGCTCATTTACGCCCCAAAGGGCGGGGAAACGTAGTGTTCAGGCATTTTAATCCACATCGGTGGACCGGCCCTGTCGCTACAAGGGCCCACCTGAGTCTGGGTCCTGTGGCTCGGGCTAGAGAGTCACGAATCGGTTGAGGACTATCTTTTGCCTCGGTTCATAGACGGAAATCCAATTTCCAAATACGTGACTTTGCGGTTTTATGTGTAAACCTATATATGGCGACATAGTGGCATGGGACGCTCATGCCGCCTATGATTGATACTTATGATTTGAAGTTGTTTTATACACTATGCACTTATAATAGTATCAAATAATGTGTTTTAAGCGTATCAAGCATGCTTTGGCTGTTATAAGGTAAAAACCCTATCCTCCGGCTTGCGTTGCATTGTGTGATGGGACCTGGGTCTTATAACAGCTTCATTTTTCTTTATTTAGCATCGCGTTGTTTGTTTTATGCACTGGTATTCTTGGGAGGAAACCCGTTCCGTGTTATACGGCGTGGTCCCTTGATTTACCGAACTTTAAAATAAAGAATTATAACTGTTTTAGTTCTCACACCAGCCCCATGACTGACCTGGAGTTTATTGTTTTAACCTAAACTCTGGGTGCCCTTATTTTGACACGGCCAGCTAGTAGTTTTGGTTTTGCAGATTTATATTCACAAGATCCTGGTTTACAGCTGGAACGATATCCGGAAAGCTTTGTATCCGTATATCTCATCCTAGTTGTGTATTGTATTGTTTTTCCGCTGCTATGTATTTAAGTGTAATTTAAATCCCTGATATTTCTGTGTAATATTCATTTATACTCTGTATATTCTTGTAATCTGGTGCATTGTTGTAATAACAATGAAATGTTCTTCTGTTTGCGTTCTATTTTGTCGTGTTCTCAAACGATAGGGTGTTTCGAACGGTCTGGGTCGGTTTAGCGACTGGTTCGGACCGAGCGAAATTCTTTGCCGTCACATTTAGTAATGTCAGGTTATAAATGTCATTTTTTTTAGAAATGCCATGTTTGAATATAAATGTCATTTTATTTAGAAATGCCATATTATTAGAAAAATGTCACTTATATAGAAATGTCCTTTTATTAAAAATGTCATCATATTAGAAATGTCATCATATTAAAAATGTCCTTTTATTAAAAATGTCATCATATTAGAAATGTCATTGGATTAAAAATATCACTTTATTTAAGTTAAACATATCATTTTCATTAGAAGTGTTTATTTAGATTAAAAAAAACATTTTTGTTAGGAAATGTTTATTTAGATTAAAAATAACATTTTTGTTAAGAATTGTATATTTATATTAAAAATGTCAATTTAGTTAGAAATGTTTTATTAGAATAAAAATGTCACATTTATCTACATATGTAAATATGTCATTTTAGTTAAAATGCTACTTTAGAATTAAATTGTCATATATCTAGATATGTTCATGTTACATCAAACAGTTCATGTTAATATAAAAATATCCTTTTTGCTTGGAATCATGTCATTTTGATTAGAAATGTTATATTAGAAGTAATATGTCATTTATGTAGAATAATGTCATATTAAAATAAATGACATTTAGGTAGAATAATGTCATATTAAAATAAATGGCATTTATGTAGAATAGTGTCATATTAGAATAAGTGACATTTATGTAGGGTAATGTCATATTAGTATGAATGTCATTTTTGTAGAATAAGTTCATGTTAAAAAAAATGTCATTTATATAGATTATGTACATGTTAAATTAAAATGTCACCTTTATCATGTTAGACAAGAACAATTACTTGTTAAAATATATGTTCTGTTGAAATTAGATTATAACTATTTATTTATAATTTAAATAGTGAAGATTGACTAAAAAGAAAATTATTCAAACTGAATTATAATCGGTTAAATTCATTATCAAATGATTCATGTAGACTGTTGTTGTTTGAAAACCCCACACGGGTGTTGGGATGATATTTGTCATACACTAGTCCTAATATTTAGCGATATGTCAATTGATGGATTGACAATCTGTGATGAGCATTATTTATTTTGATGCTCACACAACTGTAAATTTCACTCTAGGTGTGAATGGATTGCATTATTAATTATATATCATTATTGTTATATATATGTGCGATGTATGAAATCCATATAACTGAATGTATATGGTGATTGATTGAGTCGCATGCCAATTCAGAATTTTTTTAATAAAATAATATTTTTAAAATAAAGAACATATATAAAGAATAATTTAAAGTAAAGAATCTTGTAAATAAAGAATAGTTTAAAGTAAAGAATCTTGTAAATAAAGTACTTTGTAATAATGAATATTTTAGAATAATATTCAATGAAGAATAAAAATGTTGACATGTGAAGCTGTACTAAGTAGAAATGCCATTTTTTAACCCAAACGGGTTTATCGATCAATCTATTTTATTTTAAAACAAATATAAAAAAAGAAGTGATTTATAAATCTAATATTTTGAAAATATAAATATTTTAATATGATACAATATAGGATATTCAATTTTGCTTTAAAATTGTAAAAAAAGAAATTAAAATCATTTTTAAATTTATTTACAAATATTTTATAAATATGTTTTTAAATAGAAAACGACAATAATATATATATTATATATTTGATGGCCTGAATAGAATGCGTCGCACCGCGACCGTTCTCGAATTTCGACCATTAACTTCAAATTGGCGTAACGGGAGATCCGGCTGTCGGTTTCTCCTAAAACCAGAACCTTGGGTTTGTATCGAAAAGAGCTTTCCAATGGATATAAGAGTTTTAAAATGTAACGGTTGGATTTGGAATTATGTCTAAATAAAATTTGGAAAAGGTCGCTGTAAGTGCAGTTCGGTGGCCGTTATTGGAAACCGACTGTAGAGGCCTTAATAAAATTATTAAAAATATGGAAAAATTATGTAAAATCATAATAAATGATTTTAGAAGATTTTGGATAAAAAATCCATATTTAAAAAAATAAAAATATATTTTTATCGAAATGAACTAGTTATTAACTAGAATAAATCTTTAAATTAAGATTTAATGGAGTTTTTCAATTAATTAATATTTAAT
Organism: Allium sativum; assembly: GCA_030737875.1. Classification (NCBI taxonomy): domain Eukaryota; kingdom Viridiplantae; phylum Streptophyta; class Magnoliopsida; order Asparagales; family Amaryllidaceae; genus Allium; species Allium sativum. The sequence goes on from CM060909.1 coordinate 726,074,834, forward strand.
TGGAATAAAATAAAATAAAATGGATTTTGGGTTTGTCGTGAATGGTGCCTTTAATAACACTGTTCTTAAAACCCATATGAAAAGCATAGATCTTTTAATTAAGATTATTAGAGTTTCCAATCATACTTAATGATTGGAATAAAATGGAATGTGAATTGGGTTTATTGTGAACTATGTTTTTAACGACATTTGTTCTTTAACCCAATTAACAGAGAAAATATGATTTGGAATTTATAAATCTTTTATTAAGATTTAAATGGAAATTTTCCAAAAGTAAAGTTTTCCAATTTAATAGAATAAATTGGAATTGAATGGATTTCGATTTAATAATAATCGAGATGAGCTTCTGTAAAAGAAGACCGTTACTATAAATGGAATTTAAAGGGCTTTGCCGTTATTCCATTTATATTATTAGTCTGATACGTAAATTTATATCGATTATATATTGATTTGATTTCTGCGAAAATTCCATATTTAATGGAAGATGATTTTGAGTTTATCGTGAACTGTGTTTTAATTGATGTTGGTTCTTTAACCCGGTTAAAGACATGATCAATTTCTTAAATTTGAAGAATCATAAAGTAATGATTTTTGATTATTATAACCAAATTGGAGTTTTAAATGAATCTATTAAAAAAAAGATTTAAGGATAAATTTAAAGAATTTATCTTTGATAACATTAATGGGAACCTTTCCCTAATAATGTGAATATCTATTTAAAAGAATATTCTGAATTGGAATGAGGCAGATGATGTGTTTTTATAGCACTTTATTATTGATTACAAAATACGCGAGTTATTCAGAAAGACCGGGTTTAACCCATTCTGAATAATTACAACGACGATTAAAAGTCGAAAATGAAGACGGTGGTGACCAGAGATCTTCAAATCGTTTGGATGATTACTGATGTCTTGGTTGGGAGGCATCCCAAGACAAGATAATAAGTGGTGATCGTCCAGACGTACTTGGAGATCGATGGATATGCGAGAACCTCTCTCCTGTATTGGACATATGGGACGAGGAATAAGGTGTCTCCAATTTCGTTTAGACCCAGAACGAACTTGTAAATGGTATACTATGGATTGACAATGTGGCATGCTAAGATGCAAATGATCAAGGCTTTTGTTGAAAAGCAGAGCCTTGTGGTTGATGATCAAAGCACAACTTTAATTTAGCATAGCTTTGTATATAGCGATACTTCGCGAGCCTCACACCCCGGTATGAACCAGAAATGGGAGTAAGGACTGCAGGGAGGACATACATTTGGTCTAGCTAGAAGTGGTGTTAGGTTTTACACGCCCGGGCATTTTTACTTATGTGGATGATGGAATGAGGCGCCTCGGTTATTTGAGTCCCTAGTGGCTCTATTTACGCCCCATAGGGCAGGGAAACGTATTGTTCAGGCGTAACTAATCCATAATATATTTATGGATCGGCCCTGAAGATCCAAGGGTCGCTCGAGCAATGATCCTGAGACATGGAAGGCAAGATTGTCTCGAATTCGGTAAGGGCTATCTCTTGCCTTGGTTCATGATAGAAATCCAACTTCCAATACGACCTCATGCGGTTTTGATTGTATAACTAGTATGGCGACATAGTATATGGTAGCTATGTCGTCTATGATTGATATATTATGATTGAAATGTTTTTGAAACATATATACACTAATAATAATATCAAATCTGTTTTATCGTATCAAGCATTTTTGACCATTATAAGGTAAAACTCTATCCTCCGGTTTGCATTGCATTGTGTGATAGGACTTGAGTCTTATAATGGTTTCATTTTTCTAAAAAGCATTGCGTTGTTTAATGATTTACTTTATTTATGCGCTGGCAATCCAAAGGAGTAAATTCGTTCCGCGTTAGCGGCGTGGTCCTGTGATTAGCCTTATTATTAGATAAGTTAAATTAGATTTCTCATACCAGCCCCATGACAGTTTGTTACACTTTGCAAACCCGGGTGCCCTCTTTTCCACACGGGAAGTCGAGTAGCTTATTTTGCAGATATATTGGGTAGGATTCTGGATCGAAGCTTAAAGATGTGTCCAGAGCAATGATAGTCTTCCGCTACATTGTATTACATTTATTGTAAATTATCTTCCGCTATATTATATTTGATGTACTCTGATATTCTGTACTCTTATGTAACATTATTATGATGTTTGTAAAAGTCTTCTGTTATTTTTTCTGATGTGTTGTATGTCCAGAGTTAGCGTATTCGGGTTTTTGAACGGTCTTAGTCGATTTTGCTATCGATTAGGTCCGGGCGAAATCCTTAATCGTTACTCTTAGTAGCTAAGAAATTTCTGAACCATTTAATGCATATGTGTTTAATATATCCTTAAAGGCGTATTCATGGTACAAATGCATATGTTTTCATTAAATTTTCTTTTGATCTTAAAATCAAGAATGCTACATCCTTATTAATGAAGTATTTCTTCCATATGAAGTAAACATATTTTTACTTATGTTACTGATATTTTAACTTAAGCGATGTCCACTTTTAATTTAAATGAGTTTAAAAATCATTATGAAAACATAATACAAATATACAAGACATTACATACTTGTATACATTCATATATCATGCATTAAGTAATAATATATGTATATAGGATTATATAAAAAGATTATTTAATTTTCTCCAATAATTAAATCCAATCATTCAATTACATTAATAACTCAATAAAATAAATAAATTATTGTTTAATAGAATTAGCCCAAAATCTGGTTCGTTACAATCAACCCCTCTCTCGAAATTAACGAGGAAATTACTATTATATTTAAAATGAAATACTTATAACAAAACACATACACGGGTTATCCCATAATAACCACAACAAACAAGGCATGCAAAACACACTGGTTACCTACCAGAACATTTCACAGCAATCAAAGCATGAAATACATTAGCAATTAGCTATATATCAGTCATCTTCATAACTAGAAATATCTTTTATTAAGGTTGGAAAATATTTTCATTACATTCAACTCTTCAACATTCACCAGGCCCTGACTGTAAATTGGAAAGAAAATAATCTTCTAAACATCAACCCCGAAAACTGAAATTTACATCAGAACAATACTCAGAAAATCATTTAACCCAATCAATCTCTAGTTAGATTCCAATTCCATATCTTAATTCTTATGTTACCTCATTTTTAATTAAAGAAAATATCCTTGATTACATTTGGCAAATAATTCCAAAACTCATTTACTTTTTTAATTTGAGTCAAACCTGTTTAAACATATTTATCTGCTTCAAATTCTCCTTTTAAATTCCCATCCAATTTAACTTACCCATCCAATTTCGTTATTGAGCTATATAATCATTGTAAACTTCATTTTCTATATCAATTTCATTTGATATTATTCTAAATCCAATTCGAATCTATTAGATTTAAACTCAGTCAAACTCTAATTCATTTAACTTACTCCAGTTAAAATCTTAAATTCCAGAATCCAAATTTTCGATTTTTATTCCAAAATAGTTTGAAATCACATATCTCAATTCCATTTTAAATTAAAAACCTTTGAATTTTTTCCAAAATGTTTTATTTAACCAAAACAATTCCCAATTTGTCGTATTTGTATAGTTTATTCTTATACAAACTCAATTTAGTTGTATATATAATCATTTAAATTTTTATAATCCTATTTTATTATAATTACAATAATCAACACATCCATATATAATAATAATTCTAGAAAATTATTCCTTCTATATCAAAATATTATTTTGGATAAAATTATTCCATTTACCCATTTTTAAAACAATATTGTGTCGAATTACTCTGTTCAAGAGTTTATAAACACTTTTCGATATAGTGTGCACCCTGTATAGACAAGAATTTTTAAACTACTCGACAAACTAATCAACACAATATAAGATAGTTTTTATACTAATTAACATATATGAACTCAAATATATACACTCAAACTCAATCTAGGATATTACTAACTCCACCTCTATAGAGTTACGCCACAGAGCTAAGGTTTTCACTCAACCATGCGCTCTGATACCAAATGTGATCGCTTTCAAATCCGTATCTTTTGAGCCGACTGAATACACCACATGTCCAACCCAAATTGCATGAAAATACGAATCATTAATAGAAAGAAGTTAGAGGGTGAGAAAATAGAAAAGATAGAAAATTAGAAAAGAAGAAATAAGATAGAAGATAGAACTGAACAACATAGAATCTCACAATCGCGGCGGAATTAAATATAATATATATAAGCTTTTGGAAATACAAAACTGCATTTGAAATTACATACATCATCGGAGTACATCATATATACATCAAGTGGCAATAACTAAAATGTTTAAGGTTGAAGTCTCCTACTCCAAGCTCCTCTAAGAATATCTGTAAAATCCTAAACTGCTTGACTGTCCAAACAAATTTAGGAACCCAAGAGTTCAGGGAAAACATAGAAAAATTAAACTTTGGGTCAGTCATGGGACTGGTGTGAGTAAACGATTTTAACATAGATTGAGAAATAAAATGCATCTCATAAGACCATGCCGCACATAAACACGGAACGGTTTTCTCCCTTATGACAACCAAAACATTTTTCTATATTGAAATTAGATATTATGATAGTGCTTAGTGTTTTCAAATATAAATAAGAATCTAGCGAAATGCTCGCATCTTACATTCCACATACATAGTTTACAAACAATGTCATGAGATGCTTAGGGATAATGGATTTCCAACTATGACAAGGTATGGAACCAACTTCAGACAGTGTATCTCTAGAGAGGAATACATTGGGTTCAACTAGAATGTCTTGCACCTGGCCGTACATGATCGACCACTCATTTCGCTTGAGTGTACCGAATATATTGTCACTAACGGTTAGGCTCAAACCACCATTTCTGAAGCAGACAACAATGATAGAATAAAGAAACAAATGGATTTCCACTAGATAGATAACAATACACCCTAGTTGGGAATGACCCGCTTAGCCATGCTACCTGCCTAATTTTCTGTCATTTCCTGTTTGTGAAGCTTGAGGTGTACTTACCTTTTAAATATGTCACGTCTTCATTCACTTTGAATGCTACATTGTCTAACCTGTCAAATCACAAACAGATTTCCCAGTACTACGGGTATAAAGCTAAGAGGAACAAATTCCTCCACCACCAAGCATAGTTTAAAGAGATCAATCATATGATCCGTTAGGCATACTCTGTCAGACATTTGTCCATACTTGTCCTAGGTTGGACAAACCAAATGCATTATCCTGTAAATCCATCTTAGGAAGTTTCTACCTAAGATCGACAGAACAGCCCTTGCAAATATTCCATTAATGGTCCTTAACTTCAAAGCCTAGGTCAAAACAAAGTGGTATTTGGATTTCATTGAGTAAACCAATCCCAGTCTCTTTGAATAAATGAACGTTAATATCTTTTAGGTCCAAGTGATACTTAAAGGAATTAGGATATCACATTGAAATACATTTCAATATTTATCTTTGTTATCAGGACTTATCTAATATAATAAAATTCTAGATTTCAACTTTACGTAAGGCAGAGTTTGGTTTTTTGGGTGTGATAGTGGAAAAGTTGACAGACAAGCCACTCTACAGAACCGTACATGAGATTTTCCAACAGTAGTTTGTATAAGTCGATATTAATAAGAAGTGTAAATGATTTAAATAAAATAAACAAGTGTATTCATCACAACATTGCAATCAATCCAATCAGAAAATCAACCACCACAACAGATCTTGTCTATCATAAATCAACAATTTAAATAATCGTCATTCATAAATCAGTTGATCTTGGAAAATAATTATTTCCAAATCATATCTATCTAAGATTTAATTCAGATTAAGAATCCCATTTATTTTCATTGATTATACTAGTATTTTTATAATCCATACTTCAGTATATACGACATAAAAGTATAACTTATTATTTTATTTCTTTAGATGATTAAATAATTCAACAGATAATTAGTTTAAATAATTATTTAAGAACAGAAAGTGAACGATACTTTCCTAAATTCAACATCTCCTTCCAATTCATCACTATTCTACTTATTTTCTGATCTTCAGAATAGTCCCATAATTATCGGTCAACCAATTTTACAATTTTCTCTTCACAATTATTCTCATGTATAAAATATTTTTAATGTTATTCACTATAGATCGTGAATAGTCTTATTTTTAAACTCGTTAAATCACATCAACTATTTCATTCATAAATGCTAGTATAGAGTTAAATTCTGATTATCTAGTTACTACATAAATACACCTTTCCTTTTATTTCAATATTTAGTTTAATTGTTGAAATTCGACTTTGAAACAATTTCTCGATTTTAATTATATAGTTATCGACCTAATTCGATTAAATTTATAATAGCATTTCATTTCAAATCATGGAGTTCATTATAACACAATATTATTGACGATCAGTCGTCATCTATTAATTACTGTATATCATCGGTTACAGTTCAACTAATCCAGCTTGAACTAATTACCTTGTTTTTAAGAAGATCCATATTTTATTTTAATTTTAATTAACTGGAAAGGAATACAATTTTATTTCTATTTCCTTATAAATTAAACAACTAGTTAAATTCAAACGAAGTACAACTTCCTTTATAATGATCATTGTCTGATCATCTACCATCTCCATTCCAAATTTTAGTCTTCATACTAACAGTGCTTCCTTTAATTTCTTTCCTAAATAACTATTTTATTTATTTGGGGTATATATATATTCAAAAATTTTAATTTATTCCTTTGAAAAGAAATCATTTTATTTTTATTTTTTTATTCCCTTAAATTTATTTACTTCTCTTTAAATTGTTTCGGCCACAAACCCGAACTCCATCAGCCCACCTTCTTTCTCTTTACTTTTCTTTAATTTCTTTTCTATTTAAGCCCAGGTCCAAAAGTCCATCTGCCTAAACCCATGAACTCTCCTTCTCTCTTTTACATCTATTTTTTCCTATCACCTATTTAATTTTTCCTGCCCATTTATTTCCCATATTTTCTTTCTTCTGTCGCTCCTATTCATTTTACTAAAACAACCTCGAACAACCCCCATGCTTCGATCCTTTCCATCCTTGTCAGTGCTTAACTCCATCATGCTATAGGTCATAGATGTCACGATAAGGCCATGCAAACTGATTCCCCATTCTTTCTCATGTTCCCTGTGACGGCCGGCAATTTCGCTCGATCTGAATCAGTCGTTAAACCGATCTAGACCGTTCGAAACCCCTGATCGTTTTGAGAACAGGACAAATTAGAACACAGACGGAAGAATATTTCATTGTATATTACAACAATTCCATCAGATACAAGAATATACAGAGTATAAATGAATAAATTACATTCGATAAATATCAGAGATTACAATAAATTACATTGCAGCGGAAAATAATACAAAAGCACAACTAGAAGTGATACACGGATACAGAGCTTTCCGAGCATCGTTCCAGCTGTAAATCAGGACCCTATGAATATAAATTTGCAAAACCAAAACTACTAGCTGCCCGTGCGGAAAATAGGGGCACCCAGAGTTTAGGTTAAAACAATAAACTCCAGGTCAGTCATGTGACTGGTGTGAGAACTAAAACAGTTATTAATATTGGTTTTAAAGTTAGGTAAATCAAGGGACCTCGCCGTATAACACGGAACGGGTTTCCTCCCAAGAATACTAGTGCATAGAACAAACAACGCAATGCTAAATAAAGAAAAATGAAGTTGTTATAAGACCCAGGTCCCATCACACAATGCAACGCAAGCCGGAGGATAGGGTTTTCCCTTATACCTCGCCGTATAATGTCATATATTTATTTATATTTATAAATATATTATATAATTTAAAATGAAAAAACTTTATGTATTATACTACAGATATTTAAGCTCAATATTCATGTACAACACAACTCACTAACTCACTAGAATCAAGGTTGTTGAATTTACAAATTAAAGGGGTGAATATATAAACACAGTGTACATAAACCCATATATATAACTCAAATGTTTTTGTTTAGCTGATACAACAAATCACATCTAGGTAGATGGGTATATACATAAAGCATCAAACAGTAAATATTCAAGTGGTGATTGAACAAGAATTGAAAATTTAGAGTTTACTCACTTAAAACATAGGTCCTCTGTTTTCCAGCTTTTCCATGTTCATAGATTCATGTTTTCTTCATTTTTTTGCCATATTTTTTGTTCGAATGGTCTTATGAATGCAATGCAACTATTAGTGTGTATTTATAGATGCAAGGATTATAAAATAATATGGTATTTTCCTTGTGCATGGGGAATGACATACATAGGTGATGGACTGTTAGTTGGGTTTAGTTGATTTCAAGACAACATAGTTGCTGCAATTAATTGAGAAAAAAAGATTATGGTTGTGTATGCTTGTGTGTAGTTGTTGATTAGGAAAGATTATAGCTATGTGCATGTGTATTTTGATTGGAACAAAACAACTTCTAGCTTGTGTGTATGCCGCTATAATATTAGCTGTGTATAGTCAAGAATGAAGTTATAGTATATAGTTTTGTTTTTAATTGAAGGGAAATGTAGCTATGTTAGGTGTAGCTGTGCATGTATCTATTTCGATTTGAGAAGAATGCAGCAATGTCATCTAGCTATGCATATGTGCAATTTGAAAAGGAAATAGTTGCGTGCCTTGGTTGAATCAAGCCATACAACTATGCTTATAATTATGTGTGTTGACTGATTGAAAGGAGTGCATGATTGAAAGAAGAATATTGCCTATAAAGGGTTAGCTGGTCCTGTATGCTAAGGCATGGCAGCAACCTAGAAATGAAGTTCTATTACACATATATGGTCCTGTGCAAATGGCTAGGTAAAAGTTAGAATGTAAATGGTAGAACCAGTTGCATAGGTGACATGAATGAAGCAATGGGTTTTGTAGTTGTTGCACTAGTTTGATTGCAAAAGTGATGTTATTGAAGAGACTTCACACACTAAAACCTTTCCCACATACATATATATATATATATATATATATATATATATATATATATATATAGAGAGAGAGAGAGAGAGAGAGACTGGCACATCATGTCCAATTGATGAGAGGTACAAGTTATGTGCAAGCTATATACTTAGATACTAGAATAAAGTCTTGGTTACTAAGAAATTTCTAAAACATTTAATGCATATGTATTTAATATCGTAAAAGGCATATTCATGGTACAAATGCATATGTTTTCGTTAAATTTTATTTTGATCTTAAAATAAGAATGTTACGTCCTTGTTAATGAAGTATTTCTTCCATATGAAGTAAACATATTTTTATTTATGTTATTGATATTTTAACATAAGTGATGTTCATTTTTAATTTAAATGAGTTTAAAAATCATTATAAAAACATAATACAAATATATATGACATACATACTTGTATACATTCATATATCCATGTATTGAGGAATAATATATGTATATACGATTATATGAAGAAATTATTTAATTTCCTCCAATAATTAAATCCAATAATTAAATCCAATTATTCAACTACATTAATCACTTAATAAAATCAATAAATTATTATTTAATAGAATTAACCCAAAAACTGGTTCGTTACAGTTGTAGTAATCTAAATAAAAAGAACTTTGATAGTAAATATATATTGGATCTATAAAGTAACTATGTTTATAAGTTTATTCTTATAGGTTATAATTCTTTTTATAACTGTCAATTACCTATTCTTTTTCAGTTATTATCAGTTTATATGTACATCTTTCTTCCTTATCTCATTTTCTGCCATTTGTTTTATTTACAATATTATTATGCCTCCACCGTTTGAGTTGCATAGAATTGGAATAATATGAAATAAAGTTAAAAAGGAAAATTTTGCATATTAGAATTTGTACTATAAATTGGGATTATTATATAGGAAGAATATATAAACAAGAATAGGTTAAACTTAAGTTTATATCAAGTAGACATGTCATTTGTAAACATGTATTTGACATTAATTTGTACACATATTAATACGGCACTGATTTGGTGAGCATGAATTTGACATTAATTTGTAGACATACTAATATAGAATTTGATTTGGTGAACATTTATTTGGCATTAATTTATGGCGTTGATTGGAAAATATGAAATTAACATTAATCAGTATGTTTGTCTATTTAATTTGAGAAAAATATTGAAATTAAGGAGCATATGTTAAATATAGTAATTTGTAATTCATGTTAATTGACATTAAGGAGGATATGTTAATTTGAGAAACATGATAATTCATGTGAATTGACATCAAGGAGGACATATTAATTAGGCACTCATTCTAATTGACATTAATTAGGGAGAATATATTAATTGGAGAAAACCATATATGTTCAATTTGATGTTAATTAGACATTCATGTTCATTTGATGTTAATTAGACATTTATGTTCATTTGGAGATCATGATGTTTGACATCAATTTGTAAACATGTTATTTTGGCACTAATATTAGAAAATATGTTTTGACGATAACTTGAAAAATACGTTAATTGGACGTTGATACAAAAAAAACGTTAATTGTACTTAATAAGGCATTAAGTAACCTTACTTGGAAAACATGTTAATCAGAATGAGTTATACTTAACAGAATATTAAGTAATCGGTATGAGAAACATGTCAAATTGTATTAATGATATTTAATTGGAGAATGTCAAACATTTTTGTGAGCCGTTGGAGAATGGCTAGATTCTCCCTTTTGTTATATTATATTTTCATTTGGTTAAAAAATAATAAAATAATTGGAAATTAACATGCAAATGGAAAACATACGAATTATATTTAATTTAATATTAAGTAAATATTTCTTGGGAAAATGTGAGAATCAGATGTAAATTAAGAAAAACATGTTACTGTAATCTATATTCATAAGAGAATGTGTGTGTATGTTTTGGGGAAGGGTTGTACACATGATAGCATTTAATAGGAAATGTCATTTACAACCATGCTTATTAATAAATAAACCTGCTAAGTTAATCCTGTTAATTAATAAGATAAGAGGTTCCACATCTTCTTGTTTATATCCGTTTTTGGGACTCTTCAAATCCTAGTTACTTGGGGGACCAAGACTAGGGTGGCTTGTCAGTCTTGCTATTGTTTGGGTCCTGTATCAGTTAGTATCACTGTTGATATCATCTAGGGGCCTCACACTAGGTAGGGTACAGGGCACGCTTTACTGATCTGGGTTGTAAAAGGTTAAAATCTTGGAGGTGGGTACGAGAGCGTTCCAGCGGAGTCATGAGTGTGCATGGGTCCGATGGGGGAAACTAAGGTGCTGCAACTTAGGGGGAAACTAAGATGTTGTAACACCGATGGGATAAATTACTTGTTTCTGTCTGAATATGTAGAAATGCAAAACAATCAATCTTCCTAATCTGATAATTATTATTGTTGTTGATTATCAATGTTTTTTTTATAAGAATAGCCGGTCCCGATTATCAGTTCATACCAGCTATTGTTCACCTATACATATGTTCAGACACTTACCCCTTTATGACACTGGAGCCATGATTAATCTGTTTTACTTAACTTAGCAAGTTGAGCTGGTAATCATAGCAGCTCACCAGGCTTTATATCTAATCCATTTTCTTTGTTCCTTTCTCTTTTCTTTCCCCTATGCTTACAAGGAGAAAGTACGTAGCTCAGATTTCTTTGTTAGCTTTGTGTGATGGATTTCTGCAAGTTGGATTATGACCTATTCTATTTCCAAAGTTAGGTTGTATCTTTTTTATTATATTTGGGGGATAACATTATTTTACTCTGATGTCATTTTTGGTTGAGATTTTGAGACATGACAATTTGTAATGTTTGGTTAAATGAAACAAAGATGGCTTTGTGTTTTGTAAAATGAAAGTATCTTCTTCTGTTGTAAACTTATAGTTTTTTGTGACAGGACACCCGGAACCATCCGACATTTTCCTTAAGTGCGTTGTGCCAATGTTCGACTAGCACAGGACGGTCGTCAAAGAAAGGATTTGAAACAATGAATCACCAAGAACCAATAACGACCCGGGTTTTCGCGATCCTGGTTATCGACATAAACTCAATGTTGACTATCCAAGCATTGGAAATACCAGATAGTTAATGAAAGAAGTTAGAGGGCGAGGATAGATAAGATAGAAAATTAGAATAGAAGAAGAAGAAGAACATACAATATCGGAGTAAACACGAATTTCATAGCGAAACGAATAAAATATAGTATATAACATAACTTTGAAACAAAATCTGTACTTAAATATACATTTCATTATCAAAGTACAGCACTTACAACACGACGGAAATAAACAATTGCTATGCAATCCTGAAGCCTCCTGCTTCAGCTTTCCAATTATATCTATAAAATCCTGACTAGTTGACTGCCCATACAAAATTGGGAACCCAAGAATTTAGGGAAAACAAAACAAAATAAACTCTGGGTCAGTCACGGGACCAGTATGAGCAAAACCATTTAAAATAGTTTGAGCAATTAAACGATATCTCATAAGAACACGCCGTATAACGGAATGGGTTTTTCCCTTACGAGAATCCAAAACACTTGGTCCAACATTCAAAAAAAACCTTTTGAAAGGAACGAAAATATTTATATCAAACTCATTTGATATTATAATAATGTCCATCAACCACAATATAATAATCATCTAGCAGAACCTTTCATCTCATGTTCCACATACATAATATATAATCAAAAACCGCGGGCTCTTATCGGGTAATGAATTCTAACTGGCAAGGTATGGGACCACCTTCCGACAGTGTATGTCTAGAGAGGAATACACCGGGTTCAACAAGAACATCTTGTAACCCAGGCTAAACACGACCGGTCACTCATTTCGTTTGAGTGTACCAAATGTATTATCACCAACGGTTGGGATCATTAACCGTTTCCCGAAAGGGACAACATCGAAATAGATTATAGAAGTAAATGGAATTTCTCTAGATCTGGTGACAATACACACTAATTGGCAGCTAACCACTTAGTCATGCGACCTACCCGATTTTGTACCATTTCTTGGTTGTGAGGCTAGAGGCCATAACGTATAGATCACACATTTATTTACTTTGAATGTCACATCGTCATACCCGCCAAATCACAAATTGATTTCCCCAAACATACTACGGGTATACTACTAAGAGAAACGAATTCCTCCACCACCAAGCGTAAATACGTTTGAAGATATCAACTTATGTGATATATTAAATGTACTCTGTCAGATATTCTTCCATACAGGTCGTCCTGCTACTGGATAGACCGAAGGTACTATTCTGTAAATCCATCTTAGGCAATTTCTACCTAGGGTTTACTGAATAGCCCTTGCATAACTCCGTCTTCAGTTATCTTCATCGTATTTGATTCGCAACGCTATGCCATACAGAGTGGTTTTCAGATAATATATCTGATCCTAGTCTCTCTAAAACGACCCGAAGTCCCCCTTATGGGAAATCACGGATTGAGTTGAGAACAAACCACAACAGAACGCAGACAGAAGAACATTTCATTTTATATTACAGCAATTCCATCAGAATACAAGAATATACAGAGTATAAATCAATATTACACATTTACCAAATATCAGAGATTACAGTAAATTACATAGCAGCAGAAAATAATACAATACACAACTGAAGGAGATATACGGATACAAAGCCTTCTGGATATCATTCCAGCTGTAAACCAGGATCCTGTGAATATAAATATGAAAAACCAAAACTACTAGCTGTCCGTGTCAAAATAAGGGCACCCAGAGTTTAGGTTAAAACAATAAACTCCAGGTCAGTCATGGGACTAGTGTGAGAACTAAAACAGCTATTAATCTTTATTTTTAAAGTTGGGTAAATCAAGGGACCACGCCGTATAACACGGAACGGGTTTCTTCCCAAGAACACCAGTGCATAAAACAACAACGCAATGCTAAATAAAGAACAATGAAGCTATTATAAGACCCAGGTCCCATCACACAATGCAACGCAAGCCGGAGGATAGGGTTTTTACCTTATAATAGCCAAGAATGCTTGGTATGTGAAATTTCATCTTTTATTATTACTATAAGTGTTTAGTGTCAAAACAATTTCAAATCATAAGTATCAATCATAGATGGCATAAGCGCCCCATCCCACTATGTCGCCATACTAGGCTCTACAATCAAAACCGCACATGTCACGTATTCGAAGTTGGATTTCCATCTGTGAACCGAGGCAAAAGATAGTCCTCTACCGATTCGAGACACTATAGCCCGTGTCTCAGGAACAGCCGCAACTGCCCCTTGGATCGTCAGGGCCGGTCCACCGATGTGGATTATTATGCTTGAACACTACATTTCCCCGCCCTTTGGGGCGTCAATGAGTCAACGAATGACTCCATCGGCTTCACATAGTCACCGATATATCCGAGGCGCCTCGCAACAGCAACAACCACATAAGTCAAACTCATCAGGGCGTGTAAAACAACTGACGCCACTTCTAACTAGAAGGAAACGCATGCCCTACCTGATGTCCTCTCCCGTTTCTAGTTCACAACCGGGGTGTGAGACTCGCGAATCAACGTTACACAAAGCTATGCCACATAGGCCGTGCATTGATCATCAACCACAAGACTTTGCTTTTCAACAGAAGCCTTGATCAATTGCCACTTAAGCATGCCACATAGGCAATTCACTCCATGCGATGGATATCCATCAATATATAACCCTGGAGCTCGTACGTCTCAGAGAAGGGCGTTAAGCAAGAGAATAAATTCTCCGCCGCCAAACAGACATATATTTAATAGAAATCAATCACACATACTGAAATCCAATGTCAGACACACAGTCCATTTACAAGTTCGTTCTGGGTCTGAACGAAACCGGAGGCACCTTGTACCTCGCATATTCATCGATCTCTAAGTACGTCTGGACGACCACTAATTGATTCCCTCCCCTTGGGTGTACGGCCCAATCAAGATCATCAGTAATTATCCAAACGACGTGAAGACCTCCGGTCTTCAACCACCATCTTCATCTTCGACACCACGTCGAATTAGTTATTCAGAATGGGATAAACCCGGTCTTTCTGAATAACTCGCGTATATAATAAACAAGTGTTACACAAACACAACATACGTCTCATTCCAATTCAGAATATATTTTTTATTCAAATATTCTTATACTTTGGGAAAGGTTCCCATTAATTTTATCAAAGATAAATTCTTTAAATTTATTCTTTAATCTTCTTTGAATATCAATTCAAACTAGTCGGGATTAGCGAACCACACTGGAGAAATCATTTATTTTATTTTCCAATCCCTACCTATTCATCCCATGAAGTAAAACTGGTCATACTTCATATCTAACACCACAGTGTTATCGGTAAATTCAATTACCATTTAACGTTCAAATCTAATTAAAGATTTAACTATCGCCTGGAGCAAAACTGATAATACTCCATTCTCGATCTTTTCAATCTAATTAAAGATTCATTAAAACTCCACTTAGTTTTAATCTTTAACTGGGATAAAGAATCAGTGTCATTTAAAACACTGTTCATGATAAACCCAAAAATCAACACCGATTCAATTCCAATTAAATATTATTTAATTGGTACACTTCATTAAATCTAAATAAAAAGATTTAATCTTTTTCTCAACTGGGCTTAAGAACAGTGTTAATGAAGACACCATTCACGACAAACCCAAATCACATTTGATATTAAATGCAAGGCTCTGAATAGAAAATATATCGGCTTATATTCAATTTCAAATACTACGACCAACAAATATCATATTGGAAATAACGATATCTATATATCTTTCAAATTTCCATAACGCTATCTATATAATCACGAAATCCATCATCGAAATATTCCAAAAACAATTTCGACTCAAATCCATTCCAATTCAATTATTGGAAATTCTGATTACTTTTAAAACCCTTTTCAAATTCAATTTATTTATTTAAAAATAAATAGAATTATAATTCTAGTTCAAAACAAGTTCATTTCGATAAAAATCAATTTTTATCTTTTCAAATATGGAGTTTTTCATCCCAATTCTTCACAAATCATTTCTTATGATTTTACACAAATTATTACTATTTTTAATAATTTTATCAAGGCCCGTACAGTCGATTTCCATCAACGGCCATCGAACTGCATTTACAACGACCTTTTCCAAATTTTATTTGGACATAATTCCAAATCCAACCGTTAGATTTCAAATTTCTAATATTCATTAGAAATCCCTTTTCGATACGAACGCAAGGTTCCGGTTTTAGGAGAATCCGACGGTCGGATCTCCCGTAATATCCATTCGAAGTAAATGGTCGAAATTCGCGAACTGCCGCGGCGCGGCGCGTTCTATTCAGGCCATTATATATATATATATATATATATAATATATTATATATTTTGTCGATTTCCTTTTAAAACGTATTTTATAAATCGTTTTAAATTCGTTTTCAACTTCTATTTCAAATTCTCATTTATCGTTTCCATATATTCATAAATTCCTTTTTTTTCTAAAATTAGAAAATATACGTTATCAACTCTGGAAAACCTTTCCATTTCTGATTCATGCATCAATATCTTCCTACCTCTATCAGTCTCTAACTGTAAACTAGTAAGAGAACAACTTCCCAGGCATAAACCCCGAAGGCCGAAACCAACATTAGATCGATACCCAGAAAGCCATTCAACTCAACCAATTTCCAGTCAGTTTCTAATTTTAGTAATTCCATTTAAATTCCTCATTCAAACCCCAAATTCCTTTATAATATTTTATTTGCAAAATATTTACTTAAATCCTTTATTCACATTAAATGTGAATAATATTTCTTCTTTGCAATCAAAACAGTTTGATTTCGTATTTAAAAACAATATCCCAAATATAATTTCTATTTATACTTCTAAAATTCTTTTATTTTATAAATATATTATTTTCAATTTACACTTTGAAAAATCCCTTTTCACATTCCAGTATTTCTTATGGTATTTAAAATACCAAATTACCATGATCAACATCATCTATACA
The DNA here is from genome assembly GCA_030737875.1 of Allium sativum. Taxonomy (NCBI): domain Eukaryota; kingdom Viridiplantae; phylum Streptophyta; class Magnoliopsida; order Asparagales; family Amaryllidaceae; genus Allium; species Allium sativum. The sequence goes on from CM060909.1 coordinate 726,091,847, forward strand.
CCCGTAATCAATCACAGATTATATATCACATCATATATCACAATAGAAAACAAACAGTATTATAAATATTGAGGAATCCAGTTGGATCCCTCCAACCTGCTTCCCTGCATTCACAGATGTTAAACAAAATAAATAACATCAATTTCATTTCAATATGAAATATTCTGATAAACAGAATCAATATTTGACTAACGATTTATATATATATTTATATAAGTATCGTTATCTACCATCTCAACCAATAAATCAGCAATTCAACCAAACAATCAACACACAGCAATCAATCATCATTTATCAATACTAGATTATATTTTTAAAAATATAAACTGTATAGAGTTAGTGAGATTTACTCTCATTAGATGGTTATCGTTAAATAACGATTAACTATCTTCTACTTAGATGGATGTTTTGTTTTGCACTAAATTGTCATGAGCTTCAATTCACTCTCATTCAGTTCCATTGTGTAGTCGTCGTCCATACGGTCCCAACGAATCTCGTTTCGTCGGATTATGATATTGTATGATAAAGTTATACAATATACAAGTTTATATACATTAACGGCCATTAATTAATTAATTAATTGAACTTAATCACCCAACCTAACTAGTTTTTCTATGCTCGTTGTCTTCTCCAGTTCTGTTCATACCCGAAGTCCTCACTTTTACCGTTCTTTGTAAAATATCAACTCTGTCTCTCCTTTGCCAAAATTCAAATAGAAACAACCATTGAATCCCTTTTTGAATCCTCCATCAACTAATACCCAAATCATTTAGTTCAAAACCACTCACCCAAGTATAGTCTCGTTCTTCCATACATAGTTCCAGATATACGCATTTTCCTGTAATGGCCATTGCCCATTTTTTGCCTCCACTGTTCTACCTCATTACCCTACAAAACAACCAACCGAGACTATCCACTTCATCTCCTCCATAAGCTCTTCCTTGTCCATACAAACTCAATGAACTCGCACGCTCCTTTCTGAAGTGACTTCAGACCCTCAACCGTAATGTACAGTAAACCCCACGACCTTAATTTAGTTTGAATCCATACGGATTTCGCCACAAGTAGCTAAACCATGCCACGATCCCAAAACAGATAGCTAAAACATATATTAAAGCTTGAAATCACTCAATACTTAAACCCTACAGCTTTTCCACTCGCTGGATATAGAACCCAGCAACCCAGTGATGATCAAGTACTTCGAGATACGTATAGCCTTGAAGGAAAACCAAGCAGGAATTCAAATACAAATATTTCGGAATTTACGGCATTTGATTTGGATTTATAGAAATTGTTTGAAGCTTATTTTCATGTTTGGAATATAGAACTGGCAACGTGATTATTTTGACTAGAAAGAGAAAATGTTTAGGGTTTAGAAAAATTATACGGTATTTATAGAAAGGTTTTAATATTTTTTTATTGATTATTTTATTCAATTTTAATCAACCGTTATTTGTATTCATCGTTTAAAAATCCGTACAGTCACATAACTATCCAAATTCGACGAAAATGGACATACAACTAGAGTTTGACATTACGGACCCAACAAAACTTGTTTCGTCGAATTCTAAGTCTGTTTGCTCACACAGTGTATATTTAAAGTTAGATTATTGACTGTTTTTCATATTAAAATTCCGCACAGCCACATACTGACTCCCAAAATCACGAAAATTGAAATCTTGTAATTATTTAATATTATGGATCCAAAACAATTAGTTTCATCGAAAACGGAGGTCATTTTCAAAAATGGCTATTTTTAAAGCTCTAAATAACCCATTTAAATATTAATATATTTAAAAATAATTAAATTAAATATCTATAAATAAATACTATCGTATATATTCACATAGAATATAATACAGCTCCAAAATATTCCTATCTGAATTTATAGCTCGACATTTCAAATCTAGATTAAATCAGTATTCAATTTATATTGAAAATCCATTTATAATATAAATAAATCATTATAAATTATAAAGGAATTCCATAGCAACTTTTCAAAAATTTGATTTGGACATAAATCAAAATCTACATGACGAAATCCTGATTTTTCTCTTCCATTAGAAAAATATACTTCACCAGCTCCTGACGTTTCTTGTTTCAAAGAAATCCGGCTTTAAACGGATTCTGTACATTCGTTTAAAGTTTGAATCGCCAAATTACGAACTGTCGTGCCATTTCGAGCTCGATTATAATTATAATATAATTATACGTTTAACTATCATTTATATAATATATTCGTTAATATAATTCAACTCTATACTGAATTATATATTATAAATGATCCAATTCACACAATATTGTGAATTCCACTATTTCCGACTATTTCGAAAATTAAATATATTGTTCTATTATTTATTTTAATTAAATATTCAATATTATTTAATTTTGATCATTTTAAATAACCAAACTATTATTTAAATAATTAAATAAATTATTTATAATACCGTAAAAAAACAGGTCGTTATAGAACCTGTAGTATATCTCATAGGGCGTGGAAGAAAATATAATAATAACATAACTTGACATAAAACAGACGAGACAGTACATGAGTTGAAAACTAAACCATAACCATCAGAGTAGCAGAATCCAAATTATAGCTTATTATCCAAACCATCATTATTAAAACTTCAAAATATTGTCTCTTAAGAAAAATAGAAAAGGTACACTACTAATATCCAAAGCGGTGACCAGCGACAACACTGGGAGAATATATGTATATAGTACGTGGAAGCCTCCTGCTCATCTCCCGACAGGTCCTCATGGAAAACGACCTAACCTGTCTCTAGTCTTCTCATTTAGAGCACCAAGAGTAATAAGAAGAGACATAAAACTCTGGGTCATACAAAAGTCTGGTATGAGCAATAGTAGCAAAATAAAGCAATAATAGGTATAGGTAATCATACCTGAACCTGGACCTACAACCAAAGAGCTAGCACAACAGGATGTACAATACTCTAAGGTAAACACTAACTCAGAGTGTAAAGTGGAAGTGTGCATGTCATGGTGATGGCAAACATTAAACATAGCAATCATCCTCACATCTCTCACTCGGTGCATAAAGCATACGGTATCCACCGCTTTGGTCACTAGATCCATTGGGGCCATGACGGAGTCCCACCCCATACAGCTATTGCAACGACCACCTTTCTCTTTTGGTCCATGACAGAGTCCCACCCCGTACAACTGTTACGCTGACCTCAACGTACTGGTCTATAGTCAATAACCCTAACGAGTGAACCATCCCACCCAGCCCTGGCTCTGGTTTGTCAACATACCCCTTCTCTCAATGGTGAACCAAAGCTATGGATATCAATAATTCCTTTGCACACGTCCTGCAACAAAGCCCAACTCTAAAAGTTAACTTGTTGGTTCCCATCTGGATCCTAAGTAATAACTTCTCGTTTGGACTTCCTTTACATCTCGGGTTTTAGTCAGACTGGAGTTGATCTTTAGAAAAGTTTCTGATCGTCGCCGTGTGGTAGAAGCTCAAAACTGGCTCGGTTCAGAGTCACCATCATTTTTTGGTTCGTGGTCATCGTCGAGGTCAGGTCACCGCCTTGGGTCGCCTCCCCTCCGGTTCGTCGTCCACCCCAGGTCCCCCCCAGTCCCCCTGGGTCGTGGTCGCCAACCCTGGCGGCTCGTGGCTTGGCTCGTGATCCTCTCCCAATGACGATTCATGACCTTCTCCTGGTGGCGGTTCGTGACTCTCTCCTGGTAGCGGTTTGTGACCCTCTCCTAATGGCGGTTCGTTGGCCATGCCCTCATCAGGAGCCGAAATCCTGCAGTTTTTCCAAGCAAGCTAATTTCGCCAAACGACGGCGGCTTCAACCATTCTAACTTTCCTATGACATAACAAAACATATCAAACAGAAGTAACAACATATAAAATCAATCAAAAACACTAAAACATCAATCATATGAGTTATTTTGGATCAAACGTACCCAAAACCATGATTTCCCTTCCTTAACCATGTTTTAACTATAGGATTAGCAAACTTAACCCAAATTAACCCAAAATTTCACCAAAGACGTAAAATAATATTTTAGAATTTCTACATATTTTTCTAGATTTTTATAATGCATAATTTCACTAATTATCACTAATCACCCCTAATTAGCCGTAATTAGTGTATAAACATGCAAATCACTCACCTTAGCCACAAATAAATTTTAGATCGAAAACTCCTACTGGTTTGGCATGGATCCCAATGTATTACAGCAGCTCCAACTCTAATTCTGGGTTAATTTGACTTGATTTGATGTAGTTTTGCTTAATTAGGGACTGATTAAAGAGAGATTTTGAGGATGGAGGCCATTACTAGGGTTCAAGGAATGTTTGTGGCAGTTGGAAAAATGAAAGGGAATATTTCTCCAAACCCTTTCAGGCCTCCCATAACCCTAATCCCATAATGGGTTATGAGCCTAGCTACTAATCACCCCATTAAGCCCAATTATGTTGTTTTTCATCTTCCAAACCTTATTACAGCCATATCTCCCAAATGGTCCGGTCTTTCTTATTCTTCTTTTTATTACCATCCTTGGTCAGGTTATGTTTCCTCTTATTCTGGGAATTATTCTTGCCTCCACCGCTTGCACGTGGCTTTGGCTCCTCTGCAGATGCAATAACAACCTCTGTCTTTGACTTAGGGTACAGGCTCTCTGATCTCAATGCCTTCCCTATGATAGATTCGAATGTCTCATTGATATGGTTTATAAGTCTTTCCCCTAAGTACTCTTCCAGGCCAATTATGAACTTCTCGTTCTTCTTCTCGACAGTATCGATAAGGGATAATCCATATTTCTATAAGGTATCAAATTCGGCAATATATTCCAAGACTGTCCTACCATTCTGCTTAAGTTCCAAAAACTTCATGAACAATTTTGATTTCTGAGTGGCCAAAATAAACTTTTCACTGAAGCGAGTATTAAACTGATCTTAAGTAACTTGATCTTTGAGGGTAGCTACTTTAATAGCATTCCACCAATTCATTGCCCGTCCTTGAAGTGAGTTCAGTGCTTTAACACTTTCAGAATCCATTCAAAAATGGGTTTTATTCAAAAATCCCTTTCAAAACAAAGCTATATTAATCTAATATACTTCAGAAAATATTTTCAAACTTCCCAGGATTTAAATTTTGAGTTCTGTTTTGAATTCAATTTTAATTCACCTTAATTGTATATCTGATTCATATACAAGTTCTATTTGGTTCTATATAACCATTTCATTTCTTATAATCTCATTTAATTATAATAATAACAACCAATACATCCATAATTTCAAAAATTATTCTTCCTATATCAAAATAGAATTTTGAGTAAAATAATTTCATCCACCCACTTTAAAACAATATCGTGTTCAATCTTCTGTTCAAGTATTTACAAACTCTTATCGACATTCCTTGAACCCTAGTTATGGCACAATAACTCATTCAAACAGCTCAACAGACTAGCCAACACAATATAAAACAGTTTTTTATATCGATTTACAAATACGCGCTCTCATATATACACTCAACTCATTCTAGGGTACTACTGACCCTATCTCTAATGAGCACATGCCACACAAGCCTAGGTATTCGCTCAACCTAAGCTCTGATACCAACTGAAACGACCCGGGAATCCGTACTATCTGAGTTGACTAATAATACCGCACATCCAACTCAAATTGCACAGAAATACGAATCATTATTAGAAAGAAGTTAGAGGATGAGAAATAGAAAGAAAGAAATATTAGAATAGAAGAAAATGAAGATCACAAACTCACAGCGGAACGAATAAAATATATTAAATAACATAACTTTTTGAAATACAAATCTGTAACCTTATGTACTTACCATCATCAGAGCACAACAGTTATTCCTGGAACAGTTATAAACACCTATTTCTAGATACAACACAATACACAGCGTAAAATATGATAGTCTATAGCTAACTGGTGAAGCCTCCTGCTTCCTGCTCTTCCAAGTGAATCTGAAAAATCCCGACTACTTGACTGCCCGTGCAAATTTGGGCACCCAAGAGTTTAGGGAAAACAAACAAAATAAACTCTGGGTCAGTCATGGGACTGGTGTGAGTAAACTCCAATCATTTGTTTAACTTTAAAAATCCTTTCTAAAGAAATGATAATAGTAAGACCAGCCACATATAAACATGGACGGTTTTTACCTTACTATAACCCAAAACACTTTGATACAAAAATCCAGTGATATTATAATAATGTCTAATCAAATAAATAGAATCTCTAGATAGGTGATAATACACCCTAATGGGAGCGACCCACATAGCCATGCTACCTGCCCGATTTTTGTCATTTCCCGGTTATTGAGGCCTGAGGCTATGTTTACATTCTATTCATTGATAGAACAATCACTTTGAATGCCACATTGTCAGATTCGTTAATCACTAATTGATTTGCACACATATTCTGAATGTTATGCTAAGGGAATAAATCCGTTGCAACTATATATATATATACAGACCGACTCATGCGATCATTGGAAATACTTTGTCAGACATTCGTCCAAATACGTTCGTTCTGGGACTGAACGAAATCGAAGGCACAATTTTTATTAATAGAAAAAGTCCTTGCACTTCATCCGTCTTCGATTATCTTCATATAATCTGATTCGCAACGCTACTCCCAATACAGAGTGGTTCTCGGATAATAATCCAACCGGTCTCTCCATATTGACAACGATATTGGCAAATACTTCGATAGTCGGTTATTTAACTATCGAAGAAAAATAAACAAACATTCCATTCATCCATAACATCAATCAATCACTGGGCCTGTTAATTTATTTTTCATTAATTAATTCATTTCTCTATTTCTCTATCAATATTTGTTAACCAAATAATTTCGATAATCATCTTGGCCTCTTACGCTATTTGGAAAACATTTCCATATATCGCCTTCTATTATTTTCTATAGTTAGAAAATATATTCTATTTGTAATTAAAAACAATTTCAATCACTTATCTCTTTCTCGACTACTTTAATTATACTCAGGAAATATTTACTGTTATATTTTCAAAATTCCATCACTTGGAATAAAATGAATGCTGTGTAAAACATCGTTACAACAACCCAAAATATTTTATTTAACTAGCTATTATTCAAACACTTCTCTTCGACACTGGATCTAGCTATTTATCAATAAAAAATGAAATCAATCAAGTTGGAGTAAAATTACCTCTCAGACCTTGACTGAAAACATCATCAAGTTCAAAATAGACAAAACCAGTTACCCCGAGTAATCAACATTATAAAAACCCATTTATTCATTTTTAAACGTATATATGTTTCTCTTCTATTACCAGCTTATCGATTTCCCTTTTTGTTTAAAATATTCTAATTTAAATTCGTTTCCTTATCGAATTCAATATATATCGATACATTTATTTCTAACTATCAAAATTTCTTAAAATTATTCTAACTCCTTAAATTTCCGGAAAATTTCGCCATAACCTCCTTTGTACCGGGAGCATCGGGATTGACACGACCCGGACTTCCCCGTGAAGGAAAGCACGGATGGCGTTGAGGACAAGACAAAATAGAACGCAGACGGAAGAACATTTCATTGTTATTACAACAATTCCATCAGATACAAGAATATACAGAGTATGATGAATAAATTACATTCGATAAATATCAGAGATTACAATAAATTACATAGCAGCGGAAAAATAATACAAAGCACAACTGAAGGTAATGCACGGATACAGAGCTTTCCGAGCATCGTTCCAGCTGTAAATCAGGACCCTGTGAATATAAATCTGCAAAACCAAAACTACTAGCTGCCCATGTTGGAATAAGGGCACCCAGAGTTTAGGTTAAAACAATAAACTCCAGGTCAGTCATGTGACTGGTGCGAGAACTAAAACATTTATTTAAAACTTTACTTTAAAAGAGAGTAATTCAAGGGACCACGCCGTATAACACGGAACGGGTTTCCTCCCAAGAATACCAGTGCATAGAAAAGACAACGCAATGCTTTTTCGAAAAATGAAGCTATTATAAGACCCAGGTCCCATCACACAATGCAACGCAAGCCGGAGAATAGGGTTTTACCTTATAATAGCCAAACATGCTTGGTACGTTTAAAACAAATCATTTGATACTATAATAAGTGTATAGTGTCAAAACAATTTCAATAATAAATATAAATCATAGAGGGCATAAGTGCCCCATACCACTATGTCGCCATACTAGGCTCTACAAATAAAGCCGAAATACACATATTGGAGATTGGATTTCCGTCATGAGTCGAGGCAAGGGGAAAGCTCCTCTCCGCTTCGAGACACTCTAGCAAATGCCTCAGGACTACGCACTCTGGGTAACCCCTGGATCTTCAGGGCCGGTCCTCTCTTACGTTTGAGGATTAATTATACCTGAACACACGTTTCCCGGTCCTTACAGACCTAAAATCGAGGCGCCTCATCCAACAACCACATAGGTGAAAAGTATATAAATGTCAGGGCTGGTAAGTCACTGACCCCACCAAAGCTAGAAAGAAACGTCGTGCTCTCCCTGCAGTCCTTATCCCGTTTTTGACTCATACCGAGGTGTGAGGCTCGCGAATTCACGTTATACACAAAGCTACGCCACAAAGGCCATGCTTTGATCATCAACCACAAGACTTTGCTTTTCAACAGAAGCCTTGATCCATGCAACTCAGCGTGCCACACAGGTAATTCATGCCATGCGATTGATATCTATCGATATATAACCTCTAAGCTCGTACGTCTCAGAGAAGGGCGTTAAGGAAGAGAATAAATTCTCCGCCGCCAAACAAATATATATTTAACAGAAATCAATCAACATAGAATAAAATCCAATGTCAGACACACAATCCTTTTACTAGTTCGTTCTGGGTCTGAACGAAACCGGAGGCACTTTCCTCGCATATCCATCGATCTCCAAGTACGTCTGGACGACCACCGACTATTTCCATCCTCTTGGGTGTACAGCCCAATCAGGATCGTCAGTAATTATCCAAACGATGTGAAGACTTCCGGTCTTCGACCACAGTCATCATCTTCGACTTATCGTCGAATCGGTTATTCAGAATGGGTATAAACCCGGCCTTTCCGAACAACCCGCGTATATTAAAAACAAATGTTACACAAACACAACATACGCCTCATTCCAATTCAGTAGCTACTAACCGTAAATCAACAAGAGAACAATTTCCCAAACATTAACCCCGAAGGCCAAAACCAACATCAGATCAATACCCAGGAAACCATTCTTCTTAGCTAACCTACAGCTAGTTTCTAAATTTCATATTCTTAGGGAAAGGTTCCCATTAATTTTATCCAAGATAAATTCTTTGAATTTATTCTTTAATCTTCCTTTGGATGTCGTATTAAACCAAATTATGGTTTTCCAAACTAGTCGAGATTAGCGAACCACACCGAAGTAATTATTTATTTTATTTCCAAATCCCAACCTATTCATCCCATGAAGCAAAACTGGTAATACTCCATATCTAATACCACGGTGTTATCGGTAAATTTAATTACCATTTCACGTTCAAATCGAATTAGAGATTTAACTATCGCTTTGGAGCAAAACTGGTGATACTCCATTCTCGCTCACTTTCTAAATTTGATAATTTAAATTATCAATTCACATTTCAATCTAATTGCGGATTCATTAAAACTCCTTTTACGGGGTTAAAGAACTAATGTCATTTAAAACACAGTTCACGATAAACCGAAATCATATTCTATTTATTATCGGGTTAAAGAACTAGTGTTATTTAAAACACCATTCACAATAAACCCACAAATCAATTCTATTTAAAACCCGTTTCAAATCCAATTAATTTATTAAAAATAAATGAGTTTAATTTTAGTTCAAAACTAGTTCATTTCGATAAAAAACTATTTTTATCTTTTCAAATGTGGGATTTTTCATCCCAGTTCTTCACAAATCATTTCTTATGATTTTACACAAATTATTACTATTTTTAATAATTTTATCAAGGTCCGTACAGTCGATTTCCAACAACGGCCATCGAACTGCAGTTACATCGACCTTTTCCAAATTTGATTTGGACGTATCTCCAAATCCAACCGTTAGATTTCAAATTTCTAATATTCGTTAGAAAGCTCTTTTCGATACGAACCCAACGGTTCCGGTTTTAGGAGAATCCGACGGTCGGATCTCCCGTAATGTCCGTTCGAAGTCAATGGTCGAAATTCTCGAACTGCCGCGGCGCGGCGCATCCTATTCAGGCCATTATGTTATATATATAATATATATAATATATATTTCGTCGATTACTATTTAAAACGAATTTTATAAATAGTTTTGAATTCTTTTCAAAAACAATTTCAACCTTTATTTCAAATTCAAATCAAAATTGAATTTTCTATTATAAATCCTTTTTACTTTCATTTCTATTTGATTTCAATTCAAATCGATTTTAATTCGATTCGAATTCATTTTCTTTTCAATTCAATTCAATTCGAATTCGTTTTCTATTCAATTCAAAACAAATTCGTTATATATATTCAATTCAAATCAAATTCGTTATATATATTCAATTCAAATCAAATTCGTTACATATTCAATTCGAATTTGCTTTATATATATTCGATTTTTATCTCTTTTCAATATTCATTATAAAAACGAATATAATCGATATAAATATCGTTCACGTCAAAATTGCGCATCTCTAATCAACACAACTTTATATATTTCAATAATTCCGTTCTTCTATTCAACAAATGAATATTTATTCTGTTCAATACGTGAATCTATATTTTTGTCAACACACGACTAATCTCAACGAATGAGTACTGTCCACGTGTGACTCTTTTTGTTATTTAATATATTTTATAAAATTTATGGTATCTATCGTTTGATTTCAAATCAGACTCCAACCGTAAACTAGTAAGAGAATGATTCCCTAAATATTAACCCCGAAGGCCGAGACCAACATCAGATCAATATCCAGGGGACCACTCATCTTATCTATTTTCCAGTCAGTTTCTAATTTTATATATGATAAAGATGTAAATTTTATTGTTAAGATATTTCGTTCAACATATGACTAATCTCGACGGATGAGTACTGTCAACACATGAACCTTTATTTTATAATATAAAGATGTAAATTTTATTGTTAAAATATTTCGTTCAACACATGACTAATCTCAACGGATGAGTACTGTCAACACATGAACCTTTATTTTATAATATAAAGATGTAAATTTTATTGTTAAAATATTTCGTTCAACACATGACTAATCTCAACGGATGAGTACTGTCAACACATGAACCTTTATTTTATAATATTCTTTATTTTCTAAATTGGAATGAGGCCCAATCAATTACCATATAGCGTTAACTATATGGATTCCATACAACACATGTATATAAATAGCAACGATAAATAATCAACTATCATCCAAAGTGCACTACACTGTATAAGCATCAAATATAGATATCTAATGCTTACAACAGCCTATCAATCAATCGATCGACATATAACTAATTACTGGGATTAGTGTATGCCATATTTTATCCCAATACCCGTGTGGGGTTTCAAACAATCAAACACAGATTTTATTTGTGCAGTTGGGCGATGTGTAAAATTTATCGTCCCAATCAATGCCAGTCAAATTAGTGTATATAAACAAATCGGCCGATTTGTTTATAAATATTCATTTATTCACATTCACGTTAAAAATTATATTTTTAACGATAATTAATTTATTTCAACTATCTACATTTTTATCGATTTCAACTCAACAACACAAACAATTTTCACAACACATCAATTAAACAAACAAGCCATCCATGGTCTGTGAATGACGGGTGTCGGGTGCTACTAAACACCGTCTGCATCCTAGTATATATATATAACTAGAAAAAGAAATTTAGAGTGAGAAGTTCTCACCGAAGGTATCCCAATCCCACGACACTTCAAATGTAGGGAATCATCGTTGTTCTCGCCCTTTGTCACTTTCACCGTCCGTAGCCCGTATTCACTACATATATAAAAATCGAATTTTTACTTCGCTATTCAATATATATAAAAATCGAATTTTTATTTCGATGCTATATAAATAAAAATTCTATTTTTCTAATGCTACTATATAGATAAAAAATATATTTTTATCATGTTCTTCTATACATAAAGATTTCGCCTTTTCAAATATAAAGATTTTATTTTCAATACACTACTTATATAAAAATAGTATTTTTATACCCTTTACTATATAAAGGTCATATTTTTGATTCACTACATATCTAAAAATCCAAATTTTAACACATCTATAATGTAAAAATCATATTTTTAATCTTCGATTCAACAAAGAAAAATCGGGTCTTTATATTTTCTTGTTATCCTTTTTAAAAATCCTACCTTGTTCAGTTAAAAAAACAAAACTGAAAATTAAAACAAAAGGTAACAACTTACATTGATTTACAGCGGAGAGGGATGGGGGTGAGTGAACGTCGGGCGGTGGCGCTCTAAGGGCGGGGGGGGAGGAGCTGCAACAATTCGTCGGAGGGTGGTGGTCTCACGACAGGGGTTGCGGGTTCGGGTCTGGGTGCGAGCGCGTGGGGGTTTGGGTGAGTGTCGCGGCGGGATGTAGACGAGGAGAGAGGAGCGAGTGGCGATGGCAGAGGAGGAGGAAGGGTTGATCGGGAGAGGGGGGCTGCGGGAAGGCGGCGGCGCCTCTGGGTGACGAGGGCGGAGGCTCCTCCCCCCCCCCCCCCCCGACGATCCCTTTTTCCCTTTTTTTTTATTTTCTATTTCGATGGAATCGAATATGAACGGGGGGGGGGGGGGCATAGAAGCTAAAAGGAAGAGATGTTTTTTTTAATTTTATATTATTTAATTACAAGAAAAGTTGACTTTTTATTTCGACCTCTAAACGAGGTCCACCGCCTGTCGTCCATAGCGTTTTACCCCCATTCCGAACACAACGGGATATGTCACGTAGGCCAATTCGACTGTTACGATCAGTTTCCGTTGAAATTCAAATATAACTTTTTATATTCAATTTTAAACGTACATTTCAATTTACCGGGGCCACATACTAATTAGAAAAATTCCCGAAAAATATTTTCTAGCTTCGTATTCACGATACGGTCCTAACAAAACTAGTTTCATCAAATTCTGAGACCGTTAGAAAAATGGCCATTTTCCAGTCGATTAAAATCAACTAAAACTGGTCAAACGCGTTTTCTTTTGCCACGCTCACATATTGATTCAAAAAATTATGAAATTTGGAACCTAGCAATAATTTGACATCACGGATCCAAAAAAAGTAGTTTCGTCGAAATCCGAGGTCGTTTGCAAAATTCCCATTTTTTTAAGGGCCTGAATTCCATAGCGACTATTTTGAATTTTCAACTGGACATATCTTTTGATTCCCGCTATGAAATTTCTCTTTTTCGGGTTCATTGGAAAGATAGTCACAATTAGATCCTGTTATTTTTGGTATCACTAAAATCCGGATCGTTTTGCACCCGGTACATTCAATTGAAGTTTGAAATCGAATTATCGAACTACCGCGCCATTTTCAATTCCTTTTATAATTATATATAATTATTATATTCAAATGACGATCTATATAATATATACGTTCGATTTCTATTCAGAATAAATATCTTGTCGATATTATTTAAAATAATTCATTTTAAATATTCAAAATTCGCTAAAATTGCCAAAATAAAAATTTTAAACTGGCCCAGATTTTCGGGTTATTACAATCTTCCCCACTTAAAACTTTTCGTCCCCGAAAAGGAACAAAGTCGAAAGTGGTTTGATCTATTAACTCTACGTTTGATCTGGCTTCCATTCTCCAACTTTTCAGTTTCTGAGAATTTTCAAATTCTTCAAAAATTTGGCTAACACCCGGAATTTTCAAAAAATTTCGCCATAACCTCCCCTGCACCGGGAGCCACGGGAAAATCCCGAAATTGCCATAGAGGCCTTCTGATCTCAAAAAGAAAAAGAAAAAGCCAAGCGGCTAGCCAATAGGCTCATAAAATCATCATCACCCAAACAAAACAGTAAATTATATAGTAAACATGTATCTATTTGTCGGGCAAACAAATTTTATTCTCTACTCTAGCCTCCTTGCTATGACCTGTTCAATGTAAGTATATGTATATGCAAGCAAATGCGACCAATTTCCAATACAATTCAAAATTTGGTTCAATTAGGCATAATGGTTCAAAAATTATCAAACAACTAAACAAACAACACAAACATCAATCAATTAGTGAATTAGGGTTTCAAATTCATAATTTTGATATATATGCAAAAATCATGTTTTTGATGCCAAATCACAACAATGTATTCTAGCTATATAAGTTTTGGTTCTCACACCAGTCTAATGGAAATATATAGATATCATACCTTCGAAACATGAACACAAATTCTGATGATGATATATCAATCATCAGAATCATCTCCGGGAGTCTAGAATGTGATTCTATATCTATCCAGTATATTAAAACTTCGAATATACGTTCATGACGCATATACGCGAAATCTTTATATACTCGATTGTCCATATTCAAAATAAATAAATATTCAAATTCATATAAAGCGATTTAAATTTTCAAAACAAAATTGTTTTCATTTGAAAAATATACTCTTCACACTCGTTCTAGGATACTACTGATCCTATCTCTAACGAGTCATTCTAATTGGATATTACTAATCCAATATCTGATGAATTCTTTCGTATGGTTCTAATGTGTCTTGTTCTCAAGCTCTATAAACCAAAGCTCTGATACCAAACTGACACGACCCGAACTTCCCCGTGAAGTAAAGCACGGATGGCGTTGAGGACAAGACAAAACAGAACGCAAACGGAAGAACATTTCATTGTTATTACAACAATTCCATCAGATACAAGAATATACGGAGTATGATGAATAAATTACATTCGATAAATATCAGAGATTACAATAAATTACATAGCAGCGGAAAATTAATACAAAGCACAACTGAATGTAATGCACGGATACAGAGCTTTCCGAGCATCGTTCCAGCTGTAAATCAGGACCCTGTGAATATAAATCTGCAAAACCAAAACTACTAGCTGCCCGTGTTGGAATAAGGGCACCCAAAGTTTAGGTTAAAACAATAAGCTCCAGGTCAGTCATGTGACTGGTGTGAGAAGTAAAACAGTTATTTAAAACTTAACTTTAAAAGAGAGTAATTCAAGGGACCACGCCGTATAACACGGAACGGGTTTCCTCCCAAGAATACCAGTGCATAGAAAAGACAACGCAATGCTTTTTCGAAAAATGAAGCTGTTATAAGACCCAGGTCCCATCACACAATGCAACGCGAGCCGGAGGATAGGGTTTTACCTTATAACAGCCAAACATGCTTGGTACGTTTAAAACAAATCATTTGATACTATAATAAGTGTATATTGCCAAAACAATTTCAATCATAAATATAAATCATAGACGACATAAGTGCCCCATACCACTATGTCGCCATACTAGGCTCTACAAATAAAGCCGAAATACACGTATTGGAGATTGGATTTCCGTCATGAGTCGAGGCAAGGGGCGAGCTCCTCTCCGCTTCGAGACACTCTAGCAAATGCCTCAGGACTACACACTCTGGGTAACCCCTGGATCTTCAGGGTCGGTCCTCTCTTACATTTGAGGATTAATTATGCCTGAACACATGTTTCCCGGTCCTTACAGACCTAAAATCGAGGCGCCTCATCCAACAACCACATAGGTGAAAAGTATATAAATGTCAGGGCTGGTAAGTCACTGACACCACCAAAGCTAGAAAGAAACGTCGTGCTCTCCCTGCATTCCTTATCCCGTTTTTGACTCATACCGAGGTGTGAGGCTCGCGAATTCACGTTATACACAAAGCTACGCCACAAAGGCCGTGCTTTGATCATCAACCACAAGACTTTGTTTTTCAACAGAAGCCTTGATCCATGCAACTCAGCGTGCCACACAGGCAATTCATGCCATGCGATTGATATCTATCGATATATAACCTCTAAGCTCGTACGTCTCAGAGAAGGGCGTTAAGCAAGAGAATAAATTCTTCGCCGCCAAACAGATATATATTTAACAGAAATCAATCAACACAGAATAAAATCCAATGTCAGACACACAATCCATTTACTAGTTCGTTCTGGGTCTGAACGAAACCGGAGGCACTTTCCTCGCATATCCATCGATCTCCAAGTACGTCTGGACGACCACCGACTATTTCCATCCTCTTGGGTGTACAGCCCAATCAAGATCGTCAGTAATTATCCAAACTATGTGAAGACTTCCGGTCTTCGACCACCGCCATCATCTTCGACTTATCGTCGATTCGGTTATTCAGAATGGGTATAAACCCGGCCTTTCCGAACAACCCGCATATATTAAAAACAAATGTTACACAAACACAACATACGCCTCATTCCAATTTAGTAGCTACTAACCGTAAATCAACAAGAGAACAATTTCCCAAACATTAACCCCGAAGGCCGAAACCAACATCAGATCAATACCCAGGAAACCATTCTTCTTAGCTAACCTACAGCTAGTTTCTAAATTTCATATTCTTAAGGAAAGGTTCCCATTAATTTTATCCAAGATAAATTCTTTGAATTTATTCTTTAATCTTCCTTTGGATGTCGTATTAAACCAAATTATGGTTTTCCAAACTAGTCGAGATTAGCGAACCACACCGAAGTAATTATTTATTTTATTTCTCAATCCCAACCTATTCATCCCATGAAGCAAAACTGGTAATACTCCATATCTAATACCACGGTGTTATCGGTAAAATTAATTGCCATTTCACGTTCAAATCCAATTAAAGATTTAACTATCGCTTTGGAGCAAAACTGGTGATACTCCATTCTCGCTCACTTTCTAAATTTGATAATTTAAATTATCAATTCACATTTCAATCTAATTGCGGATTCATTAAAACTCCTTTTACGGGGTTAAAGAACTAATGTCATTTAAAACACAGTTCACGATAAACCCAAATCATATTCTATTTATTATCGGGTTAAAGAACTAGTGTTATTTAAAACACCGTTCACAATAAACCCACAAATCAATTCTATTTAAAACCCGTTTCAAATCCAATTTATTTATTAAAAATAAATGGGTTTAATTTTAGTTCAAAACTAGTTCATTTCGATAAAAATCTATTTTTATCTTTTCAAATGTGGGATTTTTCATCCCAGTTCTTCACAAATCATTTCTTATGATTTTACACAAATTATTACTATTTTTAATAATTTTATCAAGGTCCGTACAGTCGATTTCCAACAACGGCCATCGAACTGCTTTTACAGCGACCTTTTCCAAATTTTATTTGGACGTATCTCCAAATCCAACCATTAGATTTCAAATTTCTAATATTCGTTAGAAAGCTCTTTTCGATACGAACCCAACGGTTCCGGTTTTAGGAGAATCCGACGGTCGGATCTCCCGTAATGTCCGTTCGAAGTCAATGGTCGAAATTCGCGAACTGCCGCGGCGTGGCGCATCCTATTCAGGCCATTATATTATATATATAATATATATAATATATATTTCGTCGATTACTGTTTAAAACGAATTTTATAAATAGTTTTGAATTCGTTTCAAAAACAATTTCAACCTTTATTTCAAATTCAAATCAAAATTGAATTTTCTATTATAAATCCTTTTTACTTTCATTTCTATTTGATTTCAATTCAAATCGATTTTAATTCAATTCGAATTCATTTTCATTTCAATTCAATTCAATTCGAATTCGTTTTCTATTCAATTCAAAACAAATTCGTTATATATATTCAATTCAAATCAAATTCGTTATATATATTCAATTCAAATCAAATTCATTATAAATTCAATTCAATTCGAATTTGCTTTATATATATTTGATTTTTATCTCTTTTCAATATTCATTATAAAAACGAATATAATCGATATAAATATTGTTCGCGTCAAAATAGCGCATCTCTAATCAACACGGCTTTATATATTTCAATAATTCCGTTCTTCTATTCAACAAATGAATATTTATTCTGTTCAATACGTGAATCTATATTTTTGTCAACACACGACTAATCTCAACGAATGAGTACTGTCCACGTGTGACTCTTTTTGTTATTTAATATATTTTATAAAATTTATGGTATCTATCGTTTGATTTCAAATCAGACTCCAACCGTAAACTAGTAAGAGAATGATTCCCTAAATATTAACCCCGAAGGCCGAGACCAACATCATATCAATATCCAGGAGACCACTCATCTTATCTATTTTCCAGTCAGTTTCTAATTTTATATATGATAAAGATGTAAATTTTATTGTTAAGATATTTCGTTCAACATATGACTAATCTCAACGGATGAGTACTGTCAATACATGAACCTTTATTTTATAATATAAAGATGTAAATTTTATTGTTAAAATATTTCGTTCAACACATGACTAATCTCAACTGATGAGTACTGTCAACACATGAACCTTTATTTTATAATATAAAGATGTAAATTTTATTGTTAAAATATTTCGTTCAACACATGACTAATCTCAACGGATGAGTACTGTCAACACATGAACCTTTATTTTATAATATTCTTTATTTTCTAAATTGGAATGAGGCCCAATCAATTACCATATAGCGTTAACTATATGGATTCCATACAACACATGTATATAAATAGCAACGATAAATAATCAACCATCATCCAAAGTGCACTACACTGTATAAGCATCAAATATAGATATCTAATGCTTACAACAGCCTATCAATCAATCGATCGACATATAACTAATTACTGGGATTAGTGTATGCCATATTTTATCCCAATACCCGTGTGGGGTTTCAAACAATCAAACACAGATTTTATTTGTGCAGTTGGGCGATGTGTAAAATTTATCGTCCCAATCAATATCAGTCAAATTAGTGTATATAAACAAATCGGCCGATTTGTTTATAAATATTCATTTATTAACATTCACGTTAAAAATTATATTTTTAACAATAATTAATTTTTTCAACTATCTACATTTTTATCGATTTCAACTCAACAACACAAACAATTTTCACAACACATCAATTAAACAAACAAGCCATCCATGGTCTGTGAATGACGGGTGTCAGGTGCTACTAAACACCGTCTGCATCCTAGTATATATATATATAACTAGATAAAGAAATTTAGAGTGAGAAGTTCTCACCGAAGCTATCCCAATCCCACGACACTTCAAATGTAGGGAATCATCGCTGTTCTCGCCCTTTGTCACTTTCACCGTCCGTAGCCCGTATTCACTACATATATAAAAATCGAATTTTTACTTCGCTATTCAATATATATAAAAATCGAATTTTTACTTCGATGTTATATAAATAAAAATTCTATTTTTCTAATGCTACTATATAGATAAAAATTATATTTTTATCACGTTCTTCTATACATAAAGATTTCGCCTTTTCAAATATAAAGATTTTATTTTCAATACACTACTTATATAAAAAATAGTATTTTTATACCTTTTACTATATAAAGGTCATATTTTTGATTCACTACATATTTAAAAATCCAATTTTTAACACTTCTATAATGTAAAAATCATATTTTTAATCTTCGATTCAACAAAGAAAAATCGGGTCTTTATATTTTCTTGTTATCCTTTTTAAAAATCCTACCTTGTTCAGTTAAAAAAAACTAAAAATTAAAACAAAAGGTAAAAGCTTACATTGATTTACAGTGGAGAGGGATGGGGGTGAGTGAACGTCGGGCGGTGGCGCTCTAAGGAGGGGGGAAGCTGCTGCAATTCGTCGGAGGGGGGAAGCTGCTGCAATTCGTCGGAGGGTGGTGGTCACACGACAGGGGTTGCGGGTTCGGGTCTGGGTGCGAGCGCGTGGGGGTTTGGGTGAGGGTCGCGGCAGGCTGTAGACGAGGAGAGAGGAGCGAGTGGCGATGGCAGAGGAGGAGGAAGGGTTGATCGGGAGAGGGGGGCTGCGGGAAGGCGGCATCGCCTCTAGGTGACGCGGGCGGCGGCTCCTTCCCCCCCGACGATCCCTTTTTTTATTTTATTTTATTTTGTATTTCGATGGAATCGAATATGAACGGGGGGGGCATAGAAGCTAAAAGGAAGAGAGGTTTTTTTTTTTAATTTTATATTATTTAATTACAAGAAAAGTTGACTTTTTATTTCGACCTCTAAACGAGGTCCATCGCCTGTCGTCCATAGCGTTTTACCCCCATTCCGAACACAATGGGATATGTCACGTAGGCCAATTCGACTGTTACGATCAGTTTCTATTGAAATTCAAATATAACTCTATATATTCAATTTTAAACGTACGTTTCAATTTACCGGGGCCACATACTAATTAGAAAAATTCCCGAAAAATATTTTCTAGCTTCGTATTCACGATACGGTCATAACAAAACTAGTTTCGTCAAATTCTGAGACCGTTAGAAAAATGGCCAATTTCTAGTCGATTAAAATCAACTAAAACTGGTCAAACGTGTTTTCTTTTGCCACGCTCACATATTGATTCGAAAAATTATGAAATTTGGAACCTAGAAATAATTTGACATCACGGATCCAACAAAAGTGCTTTCGTCGAAATCCGAGGTCGTTTGCAAAATTCCCATTTTTTTAAGGGCCTGAATTCCATAGCGACTATTCAGAATTTTTAACTGGACATATCTTTTGATTCACGCTATGAAATTTCGCTTATTCGGGTTCGTTGGAAAGATAGTCACAATTAGATCCTATTATTTTTGGTTTCACTAAAATCCGGATCGTTTTGCACCCGGTACATTCAATTGAAGTTTGAAATCGAATTATCGAACTACCGCGCCATTTTCAATTCCTTTTATAATTATATATAATTATTATATTCTAACGACGAACCATATAATATATACGTTCGATTTCTATTCAGAATAAATATCTTGTCGATATTATTTAAAATAATTCATTTTAAATATTCAAAATTCGCTAAAATTGCCAAAATAAAAATTTTAAACTAGCCCAGATTTTCGGGTTGTTACAGGGATATTTCATGTAATGACCGGATTTTTATGGGTTAATTTTAAATTTTTAACACGGATTTAAATATTGGGTGGATAATATAAATGGAATTTTATATTAAGTTATCGATTTAATAATCAATTTCGATTTAATATCAAATATATTAAAATAACAGAATACGAAAATGGATCTAGATGAATTCAAAATTTAATTTGAATTAAATACAGTTCAAATAATTAATGGGAAATTTTATTTGAATTTATAACGATAATAATATTAATTTATTATCGAAGAAATTAATTGGTTTGAAAATTAATTTATACTGATTTAAATTAATATCTCCTTCAGATGATCGAATTGGACCTCGTGACCTATCCCAGTGTGTCCGGAATAGTGGTATTACCCTAGAATTGACGGTAGTTGGGTTTAGAAAGGAGTTCGATATAAACGGGAAAATTTAATTAATTAAATCGCATTGGTTAATTAAATTTAAAATAAAAATAAAATATCCTTGATCTGTGGACTGAGATAAAACAACAAGGAGGAAAAAAATAACCGCAAAAATCATTAGGGGGAAAGAAGAAAACATTCTCCTCTTCCACTCCACACATAAATGGCCTCGTTGTTCATGCTGATACCACACCCTTGCCTATATAACTAAATCGCACCCCACCTAAATCCCATTTTCTAGTTTTAGCGTTCATCAGAGAAAGCCGAACCCTCCTTTCACAAATCAATTCAAACAACATCGCGATTCCTGTCAACGCGCAAGGCTCGACATCAGAATGAGGGTGAGATTTTGTTCTTAGCAGTTCGACAGTTGCTATCGTGGTTAAGTTTCTCGATTTTGGGAGCGTTGTAGGCGACAACGGAGGGGGTTGGAGAGGTCGAGACGTTCTGGTGAGGAGGCGTACACCCTGGAATGGTTCGAGTTCGATCTTCACGGTGCCAGGGGTTACGAGTGGATTCTAGGGAGGAGA
The DNA here is from genome assembly GCA_030737875.1 of Allium sativum. Lineage (NCBI taxonomy): Eukaryota > Viridiplantae > Streptophyta > Magnoliopsida > Asparagales > Amaryllidaceae > Allium > Allium sativum. The sequence continues at coordinate 726,113,836 of CM060909.1, forward strand.
GGCGTGCAGTCTTACTGAACGGTGGAGATAAGGTTGGCCCTTGCTTCAGTATCGTGACTGGAAGAATGGCTCATACCCACTGTTGGATTCCTGGTGTTCGTTTGGGAAGGAATTTGCGTTGGAGTTGGTGTTCGGCAGTTGGATTTCATGGAGAAGGAAGGGTTCATGAAGGAGCAGCAGGTGCTCGATAAATTGCTGCAGTGGAAGTGTGGCTTTGAAAAGGAGTTCGGCAAAATGGAAAGCATGGACCTGAAGCTGGCTACGTTATTCGGAAGGAAGAAAAATTCGAACTATTCACATTGGAGGTGGAATAAGGCTAAACAAAGAATTAAGGGGTATACGAGATGTATTCAATCAAAGTCAGTCGAGTAGTTCGTATCTGAGAGTTGCTTAATCAAGAATGAAAATTGGAATCAGAAAGATCGAATAAAATTCACGGTGAGTAAATCTCACTCACCATTTAATTAGAATTATTTTTAGTTGTTAAAAATAATTGTTATGCTTGTTTGAATGTTGTTTGGTTGATTTAAATATATATATAGTTATTTAGGCTTAACTATTAAATATATATTGGGTTGATTGATTGGATTGATTCCCGCAGTATCATTAGCGGATGCCCGCGGATTTTATTAGCAGATGATTACCCTATACGCCCCACGCTATGATAGTGGATGACCTTCACACCGCGATATCCTACCTCGAAGCAGGATGGGTATTACTATGTTGACTAACGCCTGTGGACGCAGGATAACTGGTTGGAGGAATCCAACTGGATTCCTCAAAAACATATTATCTGTTTGTTGTTTGTTTGATTTCATATATATTCATATATGATGCGTTAAAAATCAAATGATTGAAAACTGGTTGATTTGATTGTTTAAAATATCACTGGGGCTTGAATATTGATTTATAAAAATATCGAAAAGGGGTATTTGAGATTTAAAAGGGAAATTCTATTTTAGAAAAATAGAATTTGAATTTTTAAATAGATTTGAAATATAAACTTGTTATGAAACATAAAACAAGTAGTTCCTTCATAAACGAAGTTTATAAATAAAGTGAAAAGAATTATCATTGGATAATTCAGAAATAAAATTACAAGTGTGAAATTGAAAAGGGAAATCTATTTTCCAAAAGTAGAAATATCGATTTCAAAAGGAATTGAAATCGAAACTTGTTTAAAGGAATTGAATATAGAAATTTAAATGTAGTTTGAATATAGAAATTCAAACGGCATTTGAATATAGTAATTTAAATAGAATTTGAATAATGGGATTTGAATATAAGAGAAGTGAAATGGAATTTGAATATAGAATTCAAATAGATTGATATGGAATTTGAATAATAGAATTCAAATGGTGTTTAACTATATAATTTGAATATAGAAATTCAAATGGGATTTGAATATAGAAATTCAAATGGGATTTGAATAAAGGAAATTAAACCATAGAATTTAAATATAGAAAATTCAAAGAGGATTTGAATATAGAAAATTCAAAGGGTATTTGAATATAGAAATTCAAATGAGATTTGAATAAAGAAGACTTAAATAATGGAAATTGTGTGACGGCTGGGAATTTCGCTCGATCTGAATCAGTCGTTAAACCGACAAAGACCGGTCGAAACCCCTGATCGTTTGAGAACAGGACAAATTGGAACACAAACTGAAGAACATTTCATTGCTATTACAACAATTCCATCAGATACAAGAATATACATAGTATAAATGAATAAATTACATTCGATAAATATCAGAGATTACAATAAATTACATAGCAGCGGAAAATAATACAAAGCACAACTAAAGGTGATACACGGATACAGAGCTTTCCGGATATCATTCCAGCTGTAAATCAGGATCCTGTGAATATAAATCTGCAAAACCAAAACTACTAGCTGCCCGTGCGGAAAATAGGGGCACCCAGAGTTTAGGTTAAAACAATAAACTCCAGGTCAGTCATGTGACTGGTGTGAGAACTAAAACAGTTATTTAAAACTTTATTTTAAAAGAGGGTAATTCAAGGGACCACGCCGTATAACACGGAACGGGTTTCCTCCTAAGAATACCAGTGCATAGAATAAACAACGCAATGCTTTTTCGAAAAATGAAGCTATTATAAGACCCAGTCCCATCACACAATGCAACACAAGCCGGAGGATAGGGTTTTACCTTATAACAGCCAAACATGCTTGATACGTTTAAAAACAAATCATTTGATACTATAATAAGTGTATAGTGTCAAAACAATTTCAATCATAAATATAAAGCATAGACGGCATAAGTGCCCCATACCACTATGTCGCCATACTAGGCTCTACAAATAAAGCCGAAATACACGTATTGGAAATTGGATTTCCATCATGAGTCGAGGCAAGGGGGAAGCTCCTCTCCGCTTCGAGACACTCTAGCAAATGCCTCAGGACTACACACTCTGGGTAACCCTGGATCCTCCAAGGCCGGTTCTCTCTTACGTTTGAGGATTAGTTATTCCTGAACACACGTTTCTCGGTCCTTACAGACCTATAATCGAGGCGCCTCGCATTCCAACAACCACATAGGTGAAAAATAGATATAAATGTCAGGGCTGGTAAGTCACTGACACCACCATAGCTAGAAAGAAACGTCATGCACTCCTTGGGTCCTTATCCCGTTTTTGACTCATACCGAGGTGTGAGGCTCGCGAATCCACGCTATACACAAAGCTGCCACGTAAGCTGTGCTTTGATCATCAACCACAAGACTTTGCTTTTCAACAGAAGCCTTGATCTATGCAACTCAGCATGCCACACATGCAATTCATGCCATGCGATTGATATCTATCGATATATAACCTCTAAGCTCGTACGTCTCAGAGAAGGGCGTTAAGCAAGAGAATAAATTCTCCGTCGCCAAAAAGATATATATTTAACAGAAATCAATCAACACAGAATAAAATCCAATGTTAGACACACAATCCATTTACAAGTTCGTTCTGGGTCTGAACGAAACCGGAGGCACTTTCCTCGCATATCCATCGATCTCCAAGTACGTCTGGACGACCACCAACTGATTCCCTCATTTTGGGTGTACAACCCAATCAAGATCATCAGTAATCACCCAAACGATGTGAAGACTTCCGGTCTTCTACCACCGTCTTCATCTTCGACATATCGTCGAATCGGTTATTCAGAATGGGTATAAACCCGGACTTTCCGAACAACCTGCGTATATTAAAAACAAATGTTACACAAACACAACATACGCCTCATTCCAATTCATTAGTCACTAACCGTAAATCAACAAGAGAACAATTTCCCAAATATTAACCCCGAAGGCCGAAACCAACATCAGATCAATAACCAGGAAACCATTCTTCTTAACTAACCTACAGCTGGTTTCTAGATTTCACATTCTTAGGGAAAGGTTCCCATTAATTTTATCCAAGATAAATTCTTTAAAATTTATCCTTTAATCTTCCTTTGGATGTCATTTCAAACCAGATTATGGTTTTCCAAATTAGTCGGGATTAGCGAACCACACCGAAGTAATTATTTATTTTATTTCCCAATCCCAACCTATTCATCCCATGAAGCAAAACTGGTAATACTCCATATCTAACACCACGGTGTTATCGGTAAAATTAATTACCATTTCACGTTCAAATCTAATTAAAGATTTAACTATCGCTTTGGAGCAAAACTGGTAATACTCCATCCTCGCTCACTTTCTAAATTTGATAATTTAAATTATCAATTCACATTTCAATTTAATTGCAGATTCATTAAAACTCCTTTTACTGGGTTAAAGAACTAGTGTCATTTAAAACACAGTTCACGATAAACCCAAATCACATTCTATTTATTATCGGGTTAAAGAACTAGTGTTATTTAAAACACAGTTCACGATAAACCCATGAATCAATTCTATTTAAACCCATTTCAAATCCAATTTATTTATTTAAAAATAAATGGGTTTTAATTTCAGTTCAAAACTAGTTCATTTCGATAAAAATCTATTTTTATCTTTTCAAATATGGAGTTTTTCATCCCAATTTTTCCCAAATCATTTCTTATGATTTTACACAAATTATTACTATTTTTAATAATTTTATCAAGGCCAGTACAGTCGATTTCCAACAACGGCCATCGAACTGCACTTACAGCGACCTTTTCCAAATTTGATTTGGACGTATCTCCAAATCCAACCGTTAGATTTCAAATTTCCAATATTCGTTAGAAAGTTCTTTTCGATACAAACCCAACGGTTCGAGTTTTAGGAGAATCCGACGGTCGGATCTCCCGTAATGTCCGTTTGAAATAAATGGTCGAAATTCACGAACTGCCGCGGCGCGTTCTATTCAGGCCATTGTATTATATATATAATATATATTTCGTCGATTTCTATTTAAAACTATTCGAATTCGTTATATATTCAATTCAATTCAATAAAAACGAATATAATCGATATAAATATCGTTCGCGTCAAAATAGCGCATCTCTAATCAACACGGCTTTATATATTTCAATAATTCCGTTATTCTATTCAACAAATGAATATTTATCCTATTCAATACATGAATCTATATTTTTGTCAACACATGACTAATCTCAACGAATGAGTACCATCCACGTGTGACTATTTTTATTATTTAATATATTTTATAAAAATTATGGTATCTATCGTTTGATTTCAAATCAGACTCCAACCGTAAATTAGTAAGAGAACGATTTCCTAAATATTAACCCCGAAGGCCGAAACCAACATCAGATCAATATCCAGGAGACCACTCATCTCATCTATTTTCCAGTTAATTTCTAATTTCATATATGATAAGGATGTAAATTTTATTATTAAAATATTTCGTTAAACACATGACTAATCTTAACGGATGAGTACAGTCAACACATGAACCTTCATTTTATAATGATAAAGATATAAATTTTATTATTAAAATATTTCGTTCACACATGACTAATCTCAACGGATGAGTACTGTCAACACATGAACCTTTATTTTATAATATTCTTTATCTTCTAAATTGGAATGAGGCCCAATCGATTACCATATAGCGTTAACTATATGGATTCCATACAACACATGTATATAATAGCAATGATAAATAATCAACCATCATCCAAAGTGCACTACGCTGTATAAACATTAAATATAGATATCTAACGCTTATAACAGCTTGTCAATCAATCGATCGACATACAACTAATTATTGGGATTAGTGTATGCCGTATTTTATCCCAATACCCGTGTGGGGTTTCAAACAATCAAACACAGATTTTATTTGTGCAGTTGGGCGATGTGTAAAATTTATCGTCCCAATCAATGTCCTTCAAATAGGTGTCCATAAACAAACCGTCCGGTTTGTAAATGAATATTTATTTATTCACATTCACGTTAAAAATCATATTTTTAACGACCAAATTATTTTATTCAACCTATGAATGTTCTATTCGGTTCATTTACTAAATAAAATGATATCTTTATTTTTCTAACTTATTTTAGAAAATTTCGGCGGCATAACGGCGCGATACTAGAAACGGGACGAGGCCTAGCCTTATCCCCGGTCTAGTGAAGGCCCACGCCATTCACACATCAATCAAATCAATTTCATTTCACCAAACAATCAAGTTCAAATCAAGTAATCTAACCAACTACACAACCAAACAAACAAGTCCATGGTCTGTGGACAGTGGTGTCGGGTGCTACTAAACACCGTCTGCATCCTAGTATATATATATAACTAGAAAAAGAAATTTTGAGTGAGAATTACTCACCAACTAGCTAATCCAATCATCTCGACTCTTCTTATGTAGAAAATCTTGTCGTTCTCGCCTTTTGTCACTTTCGTTGCCCGTAGCCACTACATGTATAAAAAACACATTTTTATTATCTACATTATATAAAAATCTTATCTTTATATCTTCTATAAGTTAAAAATCGGATTTTTATCCTCTCTATAATATAAAGATCATATTTTTATTTACTTCATATGTCAAAAACTGTAGAAGCTTTAAAATGGAGAAAACTCACTTTTTTCCTAATGCCCGGATTCACTGTTCGGGTCCTAGACTTTGCAAACGAGTTTCAATCTTCACACCATTTTTTTTTTCTAACTTAAACATGCCATTCTGGACAACTTTCGCCTAAGGGTCTTTTTGCCGAAAAGGCTCCAATTCGCCAGAATTCGCGAAAGTACACGAATTTTACCGCTTTTAAACAGCAGACTTCGAACGCGTTTTCCGAGCAGCTCCAAACTCCAAAACATGACTTCCATATAGCCAAATCGAAGAGAATTTCGTGCTCTATAACTTTGGTCTAGAGGGACTTTGGCCAAAAGCACACCGTTTGGGAGTTATTTGCGAAATAAGGACAGGGTGTTATTTGCAAAACGGGCGATTAGTGTAAAACGGGTTTTTGGTGACCGGGGGGCCCACGGCTGGAGGGATGGCCTGAGGGGGGGGGGCGCCGGACCTGATTGAGGTGGGGGAGTCCGCTGGTGGGTGGTGGCGGGGGTGGTGGGGCCCGGAGTGGTGGTGGTTGGTGTTGAAGGCCTAGGGTTCATGAGAAGAGGAGAGAGAAGGAGGAGGAAGAGGAGGAGGAGGGGAGGAGGAGGGGGTGCAGCCGACGGCGGGAGGCCGGTGGTGGGCGGTGGAGGAGGGGGCAGCGGCATGGTGGAGGAGGAGGCCATTAATGAGATTTTTGAAGAGGAAGAGAGAAATGAAATTATGAAGAGAAAAATGGAGTAAAAGTGGTTATATGCTAGTTTCTCGCGTATCGCCTGAATGCTAACGATTTCCAATCGCCGCGGATTTCGGACACGAGATAGTAGACGTGAAGACGAGTCCAATGAAACAAGTTTCGTCGAATTCCGAGTTCGTTTGACCTTTCAAAAAAAATCACAAAAATGCTCATATAAGCTCTAAAAATGCGATTTTGGCGCACCTTTTCTTCTTGCACGCTCACATGCTAACTTCAAAAATCATGCCCTTTTGGATTTAACCATTTTTAGACGATACGAATCCAAAAAAAACGAAATCGAATTCTAAGGTCGTATCAATAATGTTCCTTTGTAAAATGACTGCCTGCTTTTGAACAAATGGTTTTGCTTCGCACGGCCACATACTGACTCCATTCGACGCGCCATTTGGAACTCAACAATGATTTGTCATTGTGAATCCATAAAAATTTATCTCGTCGAATTCTGAGCTCGTATGCGAAATTTCACTTTTTAAGGGCTATGTTTTGTTAACCGAAAAGTTCCTGTCAATTGCCACTATTCCGGATATCGGAATATATCGAAGCTTATAATTTTCGGAGTTCTAAATGGCATTTTGAACTCAATGGAAGTGGTTTCGAGTCCAAATTCATCCGTATGCAAAATTTGACTTTTTGGGCCATGTATAATTTACATAGCGACTATTCTGAATTTTCAACTGGGCATAACTTTTGATTCCCGCTATGAAATTTCGATTTTTCAGATTCGTTGGAAATATATTCTCTATTAGATCCTATTATTTTTGGTTTCAGTAAAATCCGGATTGTTTTGCACCCGGTACATTCAATTGAAGTTTGAAATCGAATTATCGAACTACCGCGCCATTTTCAATTCCTTTTATAACTATAAATAATTATTTATATTCTAAAGACGACGTATATAAATATATACGTTCTAATTCCATTCAAAATAAATTTCTCGTCGATATTATTTAAAATAATTCATTTTAAATATTCAAAATTTGCTAAAATTGCCAAAATAAAAATTTTAAACTGACTCAGATTTTCCGGGTTATTACAATCTCCCCCACTTAAAACTTTTCATCTTCGAAAAGGAACAAAGTCGAAAGTGGTTTGATTAATCAACTCTACGTTCGATCTGGCTTCTATTCTCCAACTTTTCAATTTCTGAGAATTTTCAAGTTTTCAAAAATTTGGCTAACACCCGGAATTTTCGAAAAATTTCGCCATAACCTCCTTTGTACAGGGAGCACGGGAAAATCCCGAAATTGCCATATAGGCCTTCTGATCTCAAAAAGAAAAAGAAAAAGCCAAGCGGCTAGCCAATCGGCTCATAAAATCATCATCACCCAAACAAAATAGGAAATTATGGTAAACATGTACCTATTTGTCAGGCAAACAAATTTTATTCTCTGCTCTAGCCTCCTTGCTATGACCTGTTCAATGTAAGTACATGTATATGCAAGCAAATGCGACCAATCTTCAATACAGTCCAATATTTGATTCTATTAGGCATAACGGTTCAAAATTATCAACTAAATAAACAAACAACACAAACATCAATCAATTAGTGAATTTAACGTTTCAAATTCATAATTTTGATACATATACAGAAAATCATGTTTTTGATGCCAATTCACAACAATGTGTTCTAGCTATATAAGTTTTGGTTCTCACACTAGTCTAATGGAAATATATAGATATCACACCTTCGAAACACGAAAATAAATACTGGTGATGGCGCGCCATCATCAGAATCATGTCCGGGCGACTAGAATGTGATTCTATATCTATCTAATATATTAAATCTTCGAATATACGTTCATGACGCATATATGCAAAATCTTTATATATTGGATTGTCCAAATTCAAAATAAATAAATATTCAAATACGTATAAAATGGTTTAAATTTTCAAAACAAAATTGTTTTCATTTGAAAAATATACTCTTCATACTCGTTCTAGGATACTACTAATCCTATCTCTAACGAGTCATTCTAATTGGATATTACTAATCCAATATCTGATGAATTCTTTCGTATGGTTCTAATGTGTCTTGTTCTCGAGCTCTGTAAACAAAAGCTCTGATACCAAATGTGACGGCCGGGAATTTCGCTCGATCTGAATCAGTCGTTAAACCGACAAAGACCATTCGAAACCCCTGATCGTTTGAGAACAGGACAAATTAGAACACAAACAGAAGAACATTTCATTGCTATTACAACAATTCCATCAGATACAAGAATATACAGAGTATAAATGAATAAATTACATTCGATAAATATCAGAGATTACAATAAATTACATAGCAGCGGAAAATAATACAAAGCAAAACTAAAGGTGATACACAGATACAGAGCTTTCCGGATATCATTCCAGCTGTAAATCAGGATCCTGTGAATATAAATCTGCAAAACCAAAACAACTAGCTGCCCGTGCGGAAAATAGGGGCACCCAGAGTTTAGGTTAAAACAATAAACTCCAGGTCAGTCATGTGACTGGTGTGAGAACTAAAACAGTTATTTAAAACTTTATTTTAAAAGAGGGTAATTCAAGGGACCACGCCGTATAACACGGAACGGGTTTCCTCCCAAGAATACCAGTGCATAGAATAAACAGCGCAATGATTTTTCGAAAAATGAAGCTATTATAAGACCCAGGTCCCATCACACAATGCAACGCAAGCCGGAGGATAGGGTTTTACCTTATAACAGCCAAACATGCTTGATACGTTTAAAAACAAATCATTTGATACTATAATAAGTGTATAGTGTCAAAACAATTTCAATCATAAATATAAATCATAAACGACATAAGTGCCCCATACCACTATGTCGCCATACTAGGCTCTACAAATAAAGCCGAAATACACGTATTGGAAATTGGATTTCCGTCATGAGTCGAGGCAAGGGGCAAGCTCCTCTCCGCTTCGAGACACTCTAGCAAATGCCTCAGGACTACACACTCTGGGTAACCCTGGATCCTCCAAGGCCGGTCCTCTCTTATGTTTGAGGATTAGTTATTCCTGAATACACGTTTCCCGGTCCTTACAGACCTATAATCGAGGCGCCTCGCATTCCAACAACCACATAGGAGAAAAATAGATATAAATGTCAGAGCTGGTAAGTCACTGACACCACCATAGCTAGAAAGAAACGTCATGCACTCCTTGGGTCCTTATCCCGTTTTTGACTCATACCGAGGTGTGAGGCTCGCGAATCCACGCTATACACAAAGCTGCCACGTAAGCTGTGCTTTGATCATCAACCACAAGACTTTGCTTTTCAACAGAAGCCTTGATCCATGCAACTCAGCATGCCACACAGGCAATTCATGCCATGCGATTGATATCTATCGATATATAACCTCTAAGCTCGTACGTCTCAGAGAAGGGCGTTAATCAAGAGAATATATTCTTCGCCGCCAAACAGATATATATTTAACAGAATTCAATCAACACAGAATAAAATCCAATGTCAGACACACAATCCATTTACAAGTTCATTCTGGGTCTGAACGAAACCGGAGGCACTTTCCTCGCATATCCATCGATCTCCAAATACGTCTAGACGACCACCAACTGATTCCCTCATTTTGGGTGTACAGCCCAATAAAGATCATCAGTAATCACCCAAACGATGTGAAGACTTCCGGTCTTCTACCACCGTCTTCATCTTCGACATATCGTCGAATCGGTTATTCAGAATGGGTATAAACCCAGACTTTCCGAACAACCCGCGTATATTAAAAACAAATGTTACACAAACACAACATACGCCTCATTCCAGTTCATTAGTCACTAACCGTAAATCAACAAGAGAACAATTTCCCAAATATTAACCCTGAAGGCCGAAACCAACATCAGATCAATACCCAGGAAACCATTCTTCTTAACTAACCTACAGCTGGTTTCTAGATTTCACATTCTTTGGAAAAGGTTCCCATTAATTTTATCCAAGATAAATTCTTTAAAATTTATCCTTTAATCTTCCTTTGGATGTCATTTCAAACTAGATTATGGTTTTCCAAACTAGTCGGGATTAGCGAACCACACCGAAGTAATTATTTATTTTATTTCCCAATCCCAACCTATTCATCCCATGAAGCAAAACTGGTAATACTCCATATCTAACACCACGGTGTTATCGGTAAAATTAATTACCATTTCACGTTCAAATCTAATTAAAGATTTAACTATCGCTTTGGAGCAAAACTGGTAATACTCCATCCTCGCTCACTTTCTAAATTTGATAATTTAAATTATCAATTCACATTTCAATTTAATTGCAGATTCATTAAAACTCCTTTTACTGGGTTAAAGAACTAGTGTCATTTAAAACACAGTTCACGATAAACCCAAATCACATTCTATTTATTATCGGGTTAAAGAACTGGTGTTATTTAAAACACAGTACATGATAAACCCATGAATCAATTCTATTTAAACCCATTTCAAATCCAATTTATTTATTTAAAAATAAATGGGTTTTAATTTCAGTTCAAAACTAGTTCATTTCGATAAAAATCTATTTTTTTCTTTTCAAATATGGAGTTTTTCATCCCAATTTTTCCCAAATCATTTCTTATGATTTTACACAAATTATTACTATTTTTAATAATTTTATCAAGGCCCGTACAGTCGATTTCCAACAACGGCCATCGAACTGCACTTACAGCGACCTTTTCCAAATTTGATTTGGACGTATCTCCAAATCCAACCGTTAGATTTCAAATTTCCAATATTCGTTAGAAATTTCTTTTCGATATGAACCCAACGGTTTCGGTTTTAGGAGAATCCGACGGTCGGATCTCCCGTAATGTCCGTTTGAAATAAATGGTCGAAATTCACGAACTGCCGCGGCGCGGCACGTTCTATTCAGGCCACTATATTATATATATAATATATATTTCGTCGATTTCTATTTAAAACTATTCGAATTCGTTATATATTCAATTCAATTCAATAAAAACTAATATAATCGATATAAATATCGTTCGCGTCAAAATTGCGCATCTCTAATCAACACGGCTTTATATATTTCAATAATTCCGTTATTCTATTCAACAAATGAATATTTATCCTATTCAATACATGAATCTATATTTTTGTCAACACATGACTAATCTCAACGAATGAGTACCATCCACGTGTGACTATTTTTATTATTTAATATATTTTATAAAAATTATGGTATCTATCGTTTGATTTCAAATCAGACTCCAACCGTAAATTAGTAAGAGAACGATTTCCTAAATATTAACCCCGAAGGCCGAAACCAACATCAGATCAATATCCAGGAGACCACTCATCTCATCTATTTTCCAGTTAATTTCTAATTTCATATATGATAAAGATGTAAATTTTATTATTAAAATATTTCGTTTAACACATGACTAATCTTAACGGTGAGTACAGTCAACACATGAACCTTCATTTTATAATGATAAAGATATAAATTTTATTATTAAAATATTTCGTTCAACACATGACTAATCTCAACGGATGAGTACTGTCAACACATGAACCTTTATTTTATAATATTCTTTATCTTCTAAATTGGAATGAGGCCCAATCAATTACCATATAGCGTTAACTATATGGATTCCATACAACACATGTATATAATAGCAACGATAAATAATCAACCATCATCCAAAGTGCACTACACTGTATAAACATTAAATATAGATATCTAACGCTTATAACTGCCTGTCAATCAATCGATCGACATACAACTAATTATTGGGATTAGTGTATGTCGTATTTTATCTCAATACCCGTGTGGGGTTTCAAACAATCAAACACAGATTTTATTTGTGCAGTTGGGCGATGTGTAAAATTTATCGTCCCAATCAATGTCCTTCAAATAGGTGTCCATAAACAAACCGTCCGGTTTGTAAATGAATATTTATTTATTCACATTCACGTTAAAAATCATATTTTTAACGACCAAATTATTTTATTCAACCTATGAATGTTCTATTCGGTTCATTTACTAAATAAAATGATATCTTTATTTTTCTAACTTATTTTAGAAAATTTCGGCGGCATAACGGCGTGATACTAGAAACGGGACGAGGCCTAGCCTTATCCCCAGTCTAGTGAAGGCCCATGCCATTCACACATCAATCAAATCAATTTCATTTCACCAAACAATCAAGTTCAAATCAAGTAATCTAACCAACTACACAACCAAACAAACAAGTCCATGGTCTGTGGACAGTGGTGTCGGGTGCTACTAAACACCGTCTGCATCCTAGTATATATATATAACTAGAAAAAGAAATTTTGAGTGAGGAGTTCTCACCAACTAGCTAATCCAATCATCTCGACTCTTCTTATATAGAAAATCTTGTCGTTCTCGCCTTTTGTCACTTTCGTTGCCCGTAGCCACTACATGTATAAAAATCACATTTTTATTATCTACATTATATAAAAATCTTATCTTTATATCTTCTATAAGTTAAAAATTGGATTTTTATCCTCTCTATAATATAAAGATCATATTTTTATTTACTTCATATGTCAAAAACTGTAGATGCTTTAAAATGGAGAAAACTCACTTTTTTCCTAACGCCCGAATTCACTGTTCGGGTCCTAGACTTTGCAAACGTGTTTCAATCTTCACACCATCTGTTTCCTAGCTTAAACACGCCATTCCGGACAATTTTCGTCTAAGGGTCTTTTTGCCGAAAATGCTCCAATTCGCCAGAATTCGCGAAAGTACACGAATTTTACCGCTTTTAAACAGCAGACTTCGAACGCGTTTTCTGAGCAGCTCTGAACTCCAAAACATGACTTCCATATAGCCAAATCGAAGAGAATTTTGTGTTCTACAACTTTGGTTTAGAGGGACTTTGGCCAAAAGCGCACCGTTTGGGAGTTATTTGCGAAATAAGGACAGGGTGTTATTTGCAAAACGGGCGATTAGTGTAAAATGGGTTTTTGGTGATTTGGGGGCCCACGGCCGGAGGGATGACCTGAGGGGGGGGGCGCCGGACCTGATTGAGGTGGGGGAGTCCGCTGGTGGGTGGCGGCGGGGGTGGTGGGGCCCGGAGTGGTGGTGGTTGGTGTTGAAGGCCTAGGGTTCATGAGAAGAGGAGAGAGGAGGAGGAGGAAGAGGAGGAGGAGGGGAGGAGGAGGAGGGGGTGCGGCCGACGGCGGGAGGCCGGTGGTGGGCAGTGGAGGAGGGGGCAGCGGCATGGTGGAGGAGGAGGCCATTAATGAGATTTTTGAAGAGGAAGAGAGAAATGAAATTATGAAGAGAAAAATGAAGTAAAAGTGATTATATGCTAGTTTCTCGCGTATCGCCTGAACGCTAACGATTTCCAATCGCCGCGGATTTCGGACACGAGATAGTAGACGTGAAGACGAGTCCAACGAAACAAGTTTCGTCGAATTCCGAGTTCGTTTGACCTTTCAAAAAAAATCACAAAAATGCTCAGATAAGCTCTAAAAATGCGATTTTGGCGCACCTTTTCTTCTTGCACGCTCACATGCTAACTTCAAAAATCATGCCCTTTTGGATTTAACCATTTTTAGACGATACGAATCCAGAAAAAAAAACGAAATCGAATTCTGAGGTCGTATCAATAATGTTCCTTTGTAAAATGACTGCCTGATTTTGAACAAATGGTTTTGCTTCGTACGGCCACATACTGACTCCATTCGACGCGCCATTTGGAAATCAACAATGATTTGTCATTGTGAATCCATAAAAATTTATCTCGTCGAATTCTGAACTCGTATGCAAAATTTCACTTTTTAAGGGCTATGTTTTGTTAACCGAAAAGCTCCTGTCAATTGCCACTATTCCGGATATCGGAATATATCGAAGCTTATACTTTTCGGAGTTCTAAATGGCATTTTGAACTCAATGGAAGTGGTTTCGAGTCCAAATTCATTCGTATGCAAAATTTGACTTTTTGGGCCATGTATAATTTACATAGCGACTATTCTGAATTTTCAACAGAGCATAACTTTTGATTCCTGCTATGAAATTTCAATTTTTCAAATTCGTTGGAAAGGTATTCTCTATTAGATCCTATTATTTTATGTTTCACTAAAATCCGGATTGTTTTGCACCCGGTACATTCAATTGAAGTTTGAAATCGAATTATCGAACTACCGCGCCATTTTCAATTCCTTTTATAATTATAAATAATTATTTATATTCTAACGACGACGTATATAAATATATACGTTCTAATTCTATTCAAAATAAATTTCTCGTCGATATTATTTAAAATAATTCATTTTAAATATTCAAAATTCGCTATAATTGCCAAAATAAAAATTTTAAACTGACTAAGATTTTCCGGGTTATTACAAATTGAATATAGATTTGAATATGAAATTTGAAAAGAGAATTGAGTATAGAATTTGATATATAGAATTTGAATATAGAAATTCAAATGTAATTTGAATATAAAATTCAAATAGAATTCAAATGGAATTTGAATATAGCATTCAAATGGAATTTGAACATAGCATTCAAAGGGAATTTGAGGATTTATATTCGAAATTGAATATGAAGCGTAAGTTGAAAATGGAATTCATATTAGTTGTAAACAAGTTAAAATATATTTGAACATGTTAATTAACAAATTAATTAACGAATGGAGTTAAAACGATTGGTATAGTTAAAATATATTGGGCAGGTATAGATATACAGGAGACAGGTATGGAATAAAGTCTTAAAAGAGATATAGATAGAATGCCCGACAAAAGGTATGTATTTAATTCATATATAAGATTTTATGCGCCGTATCGGCTAGCCGCTTGGCTTTTCTTTTTCTTTTTGGATTGGTGAGGGCCATGGGAGGCTAATTGATATATCCCGAAGCTCCCGGTACAAAGAAGGTTATGGCGAATTTTTCCGGGAATTTAAGGAGTTAGAATATTTTTAAGATAATTTGATAGTTAGAAATCAACGTATTGATATATATAGAAGTCGATAAGGAAACAAACTTAGAAATAGAATAGTATAATCAAAAAGGAAGACTAGGAATAAAATCTCGAAAGAATAGAAAGAGAAAGTGTATATGTGTTTAAAAGTGAAGTAGTTGTATGGCATTGATTATTCGAGTAAGTGGTCTTATCTGTTTTGACGTTATAAATGTTATTCAGTCAAGGTCTGAGGGTTAGTTATACCCCAACTTGATTGATTTCATTATTAACAAATAAATAGTAAGATTTCAGGCTCGAAGATCAATGTTGGATAAGAGTTAGTTGAATATAGTATTTGGGTTGTCGTAACGATGTTTTACACAACATCTGTTTTAACCCCAATAAATGTAAGCTTGGAAATAGAACAATAAATATTTCCTAAGTTTAGAAATAAACGAGATCGGAAAAGAGGTAAGTAATTGGAATATTTTCCAAGTATAAATAGCATATATTTTCTAAAGTTAGAAAATAAAGGAAGGCGATATTCAGAAATGTTTTCCAAATAACGTAAAAGGCCAATATGGTTATTAAAAATATTTGGTTAACAAATATTGATAAAGAAATAGAGAAGTGATTTAATTAATGGAATATTAATTAAGGGCTCAGTGATTGTTTGATAATTGGATGAACACTTGTTTTCTTCAATAGTTAAATCATCGACTATCGAAACACTTGTTTTTATTCGATAGTTAAACCACAGATTATCGAAGTTTTGACCATCATTGTAAATATGGAGAGATCGGTTGGATTATTATCCAAAGAACCACTCTGTATTGGCATAAGCGTTGCGAATCATATATGCCAAAGATAATCGAAGACGGAGTAAAGTGCAAGGGCTATTGTATAAATCTTAGATAACAGTGCCTAAGATGGATGTACTGAATAGTGCCTCAGTTCATCCTGTTCCTGGGTGACTTGTATGGATGAATGTCTGACAGAGTATTTCCAGAAAGGTCACGTACATTGATTTCTTCAACCGTACCAAGAGTGGAATCGGAGAAGGAAACTTCTTTAGCTAACACGTAATGTACTGTTGTAGACGTCAATTAGTGATTTTCGATGGATCTGACAATGTGGCATTCGAAGTGAATCTGATGTGATGAGAAATTGTAACCTCAAGCCTCAACAACCGGGAAATGACAGAAATCGGGCAGGAAGCATGGCTATGTAGGTCGCACCTATTAGGGTGTATAATCACCCGATCTAGAGTTTCATTTACTTCTAAAAATCTATTGTTGATGCTGTCCCATTCGGGAAACGGTTGCTGATCCCAACCGTTGGTGATATACATTCGATACACTCAAGAGAAATGAGTGGTCGGTCATGTGTGGCTGAGTTGCAAGATGTTCTTGTTGAACTCGGTGTATTCTCCTCTAGAGATACACCAGCGGAAGGTGGTTCCATACCTTGTCATAGTTGGAAATCCATTACCCAATACCTGCTTGCGGTTTTGATTGTATATATATGTGGAACGTGAGATGAAAGCATTCCACTAGATTGTTATTTACTTGATTTAGACATTATTATAATATCAAAAGAGTTTTGATATAAAGATTATCGTTCCTTTCAAAGGGATTTTGAAAGTTAAATCAAGTGTTTGGATTCTCATAAGGGAAAAACCCGTTCCGTGTTATACGGCGTGGTCTTATGAGATATCATTTAGTTTTCTGAAACTGTTTTTAAACTGTTTACCCATACCAGTCCCATGACTGACCCGGAGTTTATTTTGTCTTGTCCTACCTAAGCTCTTGGGTGCCTAAATTTGTATGGGCAGTCAAGTAGTTCAGGATTTTACATATCTATCTAAAGGAGCTTGGAGCAGGAGGCTTCAGCGTTAGTTATATAGAGTTTTGTTCTGCTGTGTTGTAAGTGTTGTACTCTGATAAGTGTATGTTATATAGTTGAAGTTTGTATTTCAAAAGTTATGATATATTATATTTTGTTCCGTTGCGATGTGAGATTATGTGTTGTTATTCCTGTTCTTCTTCTACCCTTTTCTTCTAAAAAAAATGTTTCGTATTTTCGTGATATTTGGGTTGGACGTATGATGTATATAGTCAACTGTGGTATTGCGGACTTTGCGGGTCATTACAGTTGGTATCAGAGCTTAGGTTGAGCGAATACCTAGGCTTGTTGGAATGTGCTCATTAGAGATAGGGTCAGTAGTACCCTAGAATGAGTTGAGTGTATATATATATACGAGAGAGCGTATTTGTTATTCGATAAAAAAAACTGTTTTATATTATGTTGACTAGTCTGTTGAGTGAATTATGAATTCTGATCGAATCGTGGGACGCCACGATGTCGATAGGAGTTTATAAACACTTGAACAGAAGATTGGACACGATTTTGTTTATAAATGGTTGAGTTGATTGTTAGGATTATAATCGAATGAGATTATGAAAACTGAAATAGTTATGTATATAACCAATGGAATTTGTATATGATATCAAATATACAAATGAGATAAATTGAAATTGAATTCCAACCAGAATTCAGAATTTAAAATCCTGGGAAGTTGGAAAATATTTTCCGAATTTCGTTAAAATAATATAGCTTTATTTTGGAAGGATTTTTGAATAAAAATCATTTAAATGGATTTTGAATAAGATAAAGCACTGAACTCACTTCAGAAGCTGGGAAATAATTCTGATGATCGTCGCAACATCATCAATGTTCATTTTCGAGTTTCTAAGTGATGAATTGCTGCCTTAGAAAAGTTTTTGATGGAAATTTGTTTGAAAAGAAAACAAGTTGTTTGAAAATTCAAATGTTTTGAATTTGAGATGGATATAATATATGTATATATTTATATTACTTCAAAGAAGTTTTGAAATAAAACCCTGGGAATTTGAATGATTGAAATTAAATTTAGCTTAAGTAAGTTAAATGGATCGAAATGAATAAATTGAGTAAAATCTGTGTGAATGAAATATGAATTGGGAGTTAAAAAGAAAATATATTTGTAAAACAAATATAAAGGAAATATATTGGTAAAACAAATACAAAGGAAGTTATGTGCAAACAAATAGAAGGAGAAATATTTGTAAAAACATTTACAAATAGAATTTAAAAGGAAATATTTGTAAAACATTTACAAATAGATTAAATGGAAACATTTATTTATAGAAAATAAATAGAATGTTATAAATGAGATATTTATTTGTTAAATAAATAGAATTTAATCAAAGGAATATCTAGAAGATGAATAGAAAATGGAAATCTGTTTTTAACAGATAAATAGAAAGGATTAATTTATTAATAACAGTTTATAAATTAAATTAAATATTTATCATTTGATAAATGGAATATTTAAGTCTGAACTTATATAGAGAAGAGATATTGGTTTTTAACACCGATAGTTTTAAATAGAAGGGGTACACAACACCTGTATAAGTGAAGTAACGTTATTAAAGAGAACATTTATAAAGTGAAGAACAGTTACTAAAAGTAAATCTTTATAAATGAATAAACAAATCCAAAAGGATTTATTCGAATAGGAGAAGTCGATTAGAGTTAGGATAAATCGATTAGAGTAAGAATTAACCAGTTAGAGTTAATCGGTTAGGGTTAATCCATAGAGTTAATTGAATATTAGTTATTCAATTAGAATTTATCGAATATTTGTTATTCAAATTAAGAGTTAACCAGATAGAGTTAATTGAACATAGTTAACGAATTAGGATTTAATTGAATGTTAATTATTCAATTAAAGTTGAACGAATATAGTTATTGAGATAGAGCTAGTCGAACATAGTTACTCAGGATAAGTTGCCATTTCGTACGACTGCTAGCGTAATTCGCAGGGCTACAGATAGCCTAGGGAGGTCGAGTGTTTCCTATGGGAATCAGGCGTAACCATTGTGATCGCTGCGATCTAGCGTCAAGCGAATGGAGTTAAATCAAATACGAGTTATTCGAATAGAATTAAAGGAGTTATCGAATACTGGCTATTCGAAAGGAGTTAAATCGAATATAGTTTATTCGAATAGCATTGAAGGAGTTAAATTGAATATAGTTTATTCGAATTGCATTGAAGGAGTTAAATCGAATATAGTTTATTCGAATAGCATTGAAGGAGTTAAATCGAATATAGTTTATTCGAATAGAATTGAAGGAGTTAAATCGAATATAGTTTATTCGAATAGAATTAAAGGAGTTAATCGAAAATAGTATATTCGAATAGAGTTAAAAGAGTTATCAAATACAGCTTATTCGGAAGAATGAAAAGAGCTAATCAAATAGGGTTAATCGATAAGAGCTAATCCAATAGAGTTAATTGACTAGAGTAAATTGAATAGAGATTATCGAATATAGTTATCCGAAGGGAGGAGTTATCGAACATGGATTTATTCAAAAGAGAGTTACGTAAGGAAGTTTGAAATGTTGAGTATCAACATAAATAAGTTTTGAAAAGATAAATAAGTTTGTAGCACTTTTTCTACCTTAGCAATTTCGAGGACGAAATTATTTTAAGTGGGAAAGATTGTAATGACCCGAATTCTTATGGGTTGATTTTAAATATTTAATACGGATTTAAATATTGGGTGGATAATATTAATGGAAATTTGAATTAAGTTATCGATTTTATAATCAATTTCGATTTAATATCGAATATATTAAAATAACAGAATACGAAAATGGATTAAGATGAATTCAAAATTTAATTTGAATTAAATACAGTTCAAATAATTAATGGGAAATTTTATTTGAATTTATAACGATAATAATATTAATTTATAATCGAAGAAATTAATTGGTTTGAAATTTAATTTATATTGATTTAAATTAATATCTCCTTCAGATGTTCGAATTGGACCTTGTGACTTATCCCAGTGTGTCCGGAATAGGGTTATTACCCCAGAATTGACAGTAGTTGGGTTAAGAAAGGAGTTCGATATAAACAGGAAAATTTAATTAATTAAATCATGTTGGTTAATTAAATTTAAAATAAAAATAAAATATCCTTGATCTGTGGACTGAAATAAAACAACAAGGAGGAAAAAAATGACCGCACAAATCATAAGGGGAAAAGAAGAAAACGTTCTCCTCTTCCACTCCACACATAAATGGCCTCGTTGTTCATGCTGATACCACACCCTTGCCTATATAACTAAATCGCTCCTCACCCAAATCCCATCTTCTGGTTTTAGCGTTCATCAGAGAAAGCCGAACCCTCCTTTCACAAATCAATTCAAACAACATCGCGATTCCTGTCAACGCGCGAGGCTCGTCATTAGAATGAGGGTGCAATTTTGTTCTTGGGAGTTCGACAGTTGCTATCGTGGTTAAGGATCTCGATTTTGGGAGCGTTGTAGGCAACAATGGAGGGGGTTGGAGAGGTCGAGACATTCTGGTGAGGAGGCTTACACCCAGGAATGGTTCGAGTTCGATCTTCACGGTGCCAGGGGTTGCGAGTGGATTCTAGGGAGGAGAGGCGTGCAGTCTTACTGAACGGTGGAGATAAGGTTGGATCTTACTTCAGTATCGTAACTGGAAGAATGGCTTATACCCACTGTTGGATTCCTGATGTTCGTTTGGGAAGGAGTTTGTGTTGGAGTAGGGGTTCGGCAGTTGGATTTCATGGAGAAGGAAGGGTTCATGAAGGAGCAGCAGGTGCTCGATAAATTGCTGCAGTGGAAGTGTGGCTTTGAAAAGGAGTTCGGCAAAATGGAAAGCATGGACCTGAAGCTGGCTACATTATTCGGAAGGAAGCAAAATTCGAACTATTCGCAATGGAGATGGAATAAGGCTAAACAAAGAATTAAGGGGTATACGAGATGTATTCAATCAAAGTCAGTCGAGTAGTTCGTACCTTAGGGTTGCTTAATCAAGAATGAAAATTGGAATCAGAACAGATCGAATAAAATTCACGGTGAGTAAACCTCACTCACCATTTAAGTAGAATTATTTCTAGTTGTTAAAAATAATTGTTATGCTTGTTTGAATGTTGTTTGGTTGATTTAAATATATATAGTTATTTAGGCTTAACTATTATATATATATATATATATATATATTGGGTTGATTGATTTGACCCGCAGTATCATTAGCGGATGCCCGTGGATTTTATTAGCGGATGATTATGCTATACGCCCCACGCTATGATAGTGGATGACATTCATACCGTGATATCCTGCCTCGAAGCAGGATGGGTATTACTATGTTGATTAACATCTGTGGATGCAGGAAAACAGGTTGGAGGAATCCAACTGCATTCCTCAAAAATATATTATCTGTTTGTTGTTTGTTTGATTTCATATATATTCATATATGATGTGTTAAAAATCAAATGATTGAAAATTGGTTGATTTGATTGTTTAAAATATCACTGGGGCTTGAATATTGATTTATAAAAATATTAAAAAGGGGTATTTGAGATTTAAAAGGAAAATTCTATTTTAGAAAAATAGAATTTGAATTTTTAAATAGATTTGAAATATAAACTTGTTTTGAAACATAAAACAAGTAGTTCCTTTATAAACGAAGTTTATAAATGAAGTGAAAAGAATTATCATTGGATAATTCAGAAATAAAATTACAAGTGTGAAATTGAAAAGGGAAATCTATTTTCCAAAAGTAGAAATATCGATTTCAAAAGGAATTGAAATCGAAACTTGTTTAAAGGAATTAAATATAGAAATTTAAATGGAGTTTGAATATAGAAATTCAAACGGCGTTTGAATATAGTAATTTAAATAAAATTTGAGTAATGGGATTTGAATATAAGAGAAGTGAAATGGAATTTGAATATAGAATTCAAATAGATTGATATTGAATTTGAATAATAGAATTCAAATGGAGTTTAACTATAGAATTTGAATATAGAAATTCAAATGGGATTTGAATAAAGGAAATTAAACCATAGAATTTAAATATAGAAAATTCAAAGAGGATTTGAATATAGAAAATTCAAAGGGGATTTAAAAATAGAAATTCAAATGAGATTTGAATAAAGAAGACTTAAATAATGAAAATTGAATATAGATTTGAATATGAAATTTGAAAAGATAATTGAGTATAGAATTTGATATATAGAATTTGAATAGAATTTGAATATAGAAATTCAAATGTAATTTGAATATAAAATTCAAATAGAATTCAAATGGAATTAGAATATAGCATTCAAAGGGAATTTGATGATTTATATTCGAAATTGAATATGAAGCGTAAGTTGAAAATGGAATTCAAATTAGTTGTAAACAAGTTAAAATATATTTGAACATGTTATGTTCAAATATAAAAGTGAAATAGACTAAAGAGTTAATTAACAAATTAATTAACGAATGGAGTTAAAACGATTGGTATAGTTAAAATAGATTGGGCAGGTATTGATATACAGGAGACCGGTATGGAATAAAGTGTTAATAGAGATATAGATAGAATGCTCGACAAAAGATATGTATTTAATTCATATATGAGATTTTATGCGCCGTATCGGCTAGCCGCTTTGCTTTTCTTTTTCTTTTTGGATTGGTGAGGGCCATGTGAGGCTATTTGAAATATCCCGAAGCTCCCTGTACAAAGGAGGTTATGGCGAATTTTTCCGGGAATTTAAGGAGTTAGAATATTTTTAAGATAATCTGATAGTTAGAAATCAACGTATCGATATATATAGAAGTCGAGTAAGTGGTCTTATCTGTTTTGACGTTATAAATGTTATTCAGTCAAGGTCTGAGAGGTAGTTATACCCCAACTTGATTGATTTCATCATTAACAAATAAATAGTAAGATTTTAGGCTCGAAGATCAATGTTGGATAAGAGTTAGTTGAATATAGTATTTGGGTTGTCGTAACGATGTTTTACACAACATCCATTTTAACCCAAATAAATGTAAGCTTGGAAATAGAATAATAAATATTTCCTAAGTTTAGAAATAAACGAGATCGGAAAAGAGGTAAGTAATTGGAATATTTTCCAAGTATAAATAGCATATATTTTCTAAAGTTAGAAAATAAAGGAAGGCGATATTCGGAAATGCTTTCCAAATAACGTAAAAGGCCAATATGGTTATTAAAAATATTTGGTTAACAAATATTGATAAAGAAATAGAGAAGTGATTTAATTAATGGAATATTAATTAAGGGCTCAGTGATTGTTTGATAATAGGATGAACACTTGTTTTCTTCGGTAGTTAAGTCATCGACTATTGAAACACTTGTTTTTATTCGATAGTTAAAAATCACAGACTATCGAAGTTTTGACCATCATTGTCAATATGGAGAGACCGGTTGGATTATTATCCAAAAAACCACTCTGTATTGGCATAAGCATTGCGAATCATATATGCCGAAGATAATCGAAGACGGAGTAAAGTGCAAGGGCTATTGTATAAGTCTTAGATAACAGTGCCTAAGATGGATGTACTGAATAGTGCCTTCAGTTCATCATGTTCCTGGGTGATTTGTATGGATGAATGTCTGACAGAGTATTTCCAGAAAGGTCACGTACATTGATTTCTTCATCTGTACCAAGAGTGGAAGCGGAGAAGGAAACTTCTTTAGCTAGCACGTAATGTACTGCTGTAGACGTCAATTAGTGATTTTCGATGGATCTGACAATGTGGCATTCGAAGTGAATCTGATGTGATGAGAAATTGTAACCTCAAGCCTCAACAACCGGGAAATGACAGAAGTCGGGCAGGCAGCATGGCTATGTAGGTCTCACCTATTAGGGTGTATAATCACTTGATCTAGAGTTTCATTTACTTCTAAAAATCTATTGTCGATGCTGTCCCATTCGGGAAACGGTTGCTGATCCCAACCGTTGGTGATATACATTCGATACACTCAAGCGAAATGAGTGGTCGGTCATGTGTGGCTGAGTTGCAAGATGTTCTTGTTGAACTCTGTGTATTCTCCTCTAGAGATACACCAGTGGAAGGTGGTTCCGTACCTTGTCATAGTTAGAAATCCATTACCCAATACTTGCTTGCGGTTTTGATTGTATATATATGTGGAACGTGAGATGAAAGCGTTCCACTAGATTGTTATTTACTTGATTTAGACATTATTATAATATCGAAAGAGTTTTGATATAAAGATTATCGTTCCTTTCAAAGGGATTTTGAAAGTTAAATCAAGTGTTTGGATTCTCATAAGGGAAAAAGCCATTCCGTGTTATACGGCGTGGTCTTATGAGATATCATTTAGTTTTCTGAAACCGTTTTTAAACTGTTTACTCATACCAGTCCCATGACTGACCCGGAGTTTATTTTGTCTTGTTCTACCTAAACTCTTGGGTGCCTAAATTTGTACGGGCAGTCAAGTAGTTCAGGATTTTACAGATCTATCTAAAGGAGCTTGGAGCAAGAGGCTTCAGCGTTAGTTATATAGAGTTTTGTTCCGCTGTGTTGTAAGTGTTGTACTCTGATAAGTGTATGTTATACAGTTGAAGTTTGTATTTCAAAAGTTATGATATATTATATTTTGTTCCGCTGCGATGTGAGATTCTGTGTTGTTATTCCTGTTCTTCTTCTACCCTTTTCTTCTAAAAAAAATGTTTCACATTTTCATGATATTTGGGTTGGACGTATGATGTATATAGTCAACTCTGGTATTGTGGATTTGCGGGTCATTACATTTCAAATAGCCTGCCATGGCCCTCACCTGTTTTCAATTCAATTCAACCCAATCCATTCGTTTGAATTCAGTTTCGCCCACTTATTCTTTAATTAGCTATTTTGCCTATTCCACTTCTTTGTTTGAACATAACATGTTCAAACAAAATATTTAACTTGCTTATAACCAAATTGAATTTCAATTTCAATTCTAGTTTCTTTTCGATTTCGAATATAAATTTCCTAATTGAATTCACTTATTCAAAGCCCAATATCAATTCAAAAATCTCATTAACTAATTACTATTCAAATTAGTTAATACTATTCAATAATCAAAAATCTGATTTCTGTTTCAAAAATCAATTCATTACTCAACCAGAGTTCACATATAATTTATAACTCAAAATCTGAAATTTTCTAAATAGAAATTCAGATTTTATTTGCTTAAAATCCTTTTATAAATTAAATAAACCTTTATGGTTTTTAAATGGTTATGGCGCTTTTTTCTGAAAATTTGATTTTGACATAACTCAAAATTTATTCGACGAAATCTAGATTTTTCTTTTTCATTAGAAAACTATTATTCAACCGGTCCCGACGTTTCTTGTTTCAAAGAATTTCGACTTCAGTTGAGTTCTGTAAACTCAATTGAGGTTCGAAACACCAATTTATGAACTGCAGGGCTGCGGCGAGTTCATTTTAATTATATTTATATATAAAAACTTTTAAACTTCGTTTAAATAAATTCAACTCTATTCTGATATATATATATATATATATATATATCAGTTTCCCAATCCAACATTTTCGATTATCCATAATTGTCGATTTTTCCTTACTCGATAATATATTTATATATACTTCGATTTTCTATATTCAAATTCCATTTCAAATTGAATTTCCTATATTCAAATTCCATTTCCAATCTCCATTTGAATTACAGTTTATTTTCAAAATTCATTTGCATTTCTATATTCAAATCTATTTTCAAACTCCATTTGAATTTCTATATTCAATTCTATTTATATTTTATATTCAAATTCCATTTTTACTCTATTTGAATCCTATGTTCAAATTCAGTTTACATTCCTATATTCGAATACTATATTTGAATTTCCTTTAAATTTTCTATATTCAACATCTATTTGAATTTCTATATCCAAATTCTATATTTGAATTCTCTTTGAATTTCTATATTCAAATTCTCTATTTAAATTCTATATTCAAATCCTGCTTGAATTTCTATATTCAAACTCCATTTAATTTCTATAAATGAATTTCATTTAAGTTTCTATATTCAAATTCTAAATTTGAATTTTTCTTTATTCGAATTCCATTCTGATTCTCTTTGAATTTTGATATTCAAATTATCTCTTGATAATTTTTTCATTTTATTTATAAACACCATTTTACAAATTTCCTTGTTTAATATTTAAACAAGTTCCCCTTTCAAATTTCTTTTTAAAACCAAAATCTCATTTTGGAAATTTCATTTATAATCTTATAAATATAGTACCCAGTTTATTTTCATATTCAATTTAACTTCTACTTAAATAAATTCGAATTAATCGAATTCAAATCATAAATCCTTATCGATTTATTTTCGTTCAATTTATATTCTGAACATCAGAATAAATTCCATCGTTTATTTCTTTAAAACGATTTCCCCATTCATATTTTTAAATTCACATTTGAATTTAAAAATTCGAATTATCCAATGATAATTTTCCTTTTCATTTACAAGCACCATTTATTTTACTTGTTTATATTTAAACAAGTCCATTTCAAATTCGTTTGAAATAAAATTTCTATTTGGAAAAATAAATTTCCATTTTCAAATTCACACTTGGATTTTTATTTCTGAATAATTCAATGATAATTCATTTCACTTTATTTATAAACTTCGTTTATAAAGGAACTACTTGTTTTTATTTTCAAAACAAGTTTATATTTCAAATCTATTTAAAAATTCAAATTCTATTTTTCTAAAAATAGAATTTCCCTTTTAAATCTCAAATACCCCTTTCAGGGTATTTTTATAAATTCACACTTAGGCCCAGTGATATTTAAACACCAAACAACCAATTAATTATTTCAGGTTTTCTAACACATCATATATGATAGTATATATGCAAACAAATAAACAAACAGATAATATATATTTTTGAGGAATCCAGTTGGATCCCTCCAACCTATTTTCCTGTATCCGCAGACGTTAGTCAACATAGTAATACCCATCCTGCTTCGAGGCAGGATATCGCGGTATAGAAGGCCATCCACTATCATAGCGTGGGGCGTATAGGGTAATCATCCGCTAATAGTACCGCGGGCATCCGCTAATGAAGCTGCGGGAATCCAACCACCAAACCAATATATATCTAATAGTCACCCTAAATAACTAATATATTTAAAACAACCAGAGAGCATTCAAACAAGCAACAACAATTATTTTTAACGAATAAAAATAATTCTAAAGAAAAAGGTGAGTGAGATTTACTCACCTGATTTTAATTTGTCGAATATCCCGTTAAATATCATATCATCGCGGCTACGAAACTATTCGAATCGTCTTCAACCCAATCTATTTGCTCCTATGATAATTTAATTTTATTGTCAATTAACCATTTATTAAATTAACTTACAACAAATAAATAATTAAACTCTTCTATGTAAATAAAAGTATAACTTGTTGACAACCACTACATGCTGCTATCCCACTATTTCAATACTACTATCTTTGGCCTCCACCTAACCTAACAGTCCATCCCTATCAAGCCAATATTCAGATCACCACTTACTGATGTACTGCATCAACCTCCAATACCCTTACTGACCAAAACTCTGCAATCAGTCACCACTACAACTCCTACCCAGTCACCCTAACCTCATCATCACTTCATGTCATAGAATGAGCACCCCAATCTCCCTACATCAAATTTTAGCGCCACCATCCCCAAATCAATACAGACCAGACCTCCCAACCCTCCACTACCAAACTCAGACAACGACCTACCCCAATTCAGTACTGTCGAATCAATCACCACCCCATAAAATTTGAAAACTAGTCCCCTTAAAAACCAACATCGGCTCTTCCAACTGCTGAACTCGTTGTCTCATCCACGCAATTTCCTTAAGACAAAACCTAAATCGAACCGTTCTTTCCCAATCGATTTTACCAATCCCGAAACCCTACTGCAGATCTTTGAACAAACCCATCGTCGCGAGCACCTCCTGCTTGATGTCGAGCTTCAAGTTTTTCCATGATTTAAAATCACGATGTCTCCCCTTTTTCCCTCTTCGAATTCGAACAACACTCCACTGAAAGCCCTCCTTAAATCGCGATCGCTATACGAGCTTTAGGAAGTCGTCGCCTCCTATTTCGATTCGTGATTTCGAATGATTTTTTTATATATCCGGTGGTCTGGTTTTTGCTTTTGATTGGGAAAGAGGAATTGAAGGAAAATGATTTTGATTGGCTTTCAATTTCGATTAAATTTTGGTTTCTGAAATGTTTGAGGACGGACGCTCTTTTCAGTTTGAAAGAAATGATAGTAGCTTCGGTTTTCTGAGATGAAAAGATAGGAAAGGGAAAACAAAGTTTTATCGTGGTGAAGAGGAGACATAAGTACTTCTCCATTACATCGTTGTTGGCTTGATTTCGAAGATGGAAAACAAATTTGGCAGCTCGAAGCAGTAGGTCTGCGTAAATAAAATATTTAGGTCGGCTTTGTTAATACAGATGTGAATTCTTTTATTTGGATTTAAAGTTGAACTATACGACTTTATCCGTTAAATTTTGATAATAACATAAATTCGTAGTTCTGATCTCCTATTTGAGCGTAAGGACTGGGCGTTATAAAGTTATAACAATGTTCTGAATCCAAAGGAACCGATTTTGAAATTTAATTCAGTCGTTTATATAGAATAACACTATTAAATTGACGAATTAAATTAAATTGATTAAAATATAAATCGATCTCAAACAATTAAATTCATCGATCATAAATTATTATCATCATCGTTCTAATTAAATATATAATTTATATTAATCGACTGAGTTGCTTCGATTCAGTTCTAGATTCTGAATTCCATTATTATTGTTTCGTATTACAATACCCGCTATATTCAATATTAATTCCTATATTGATTATTAAATCGATAAATTCCATATTAAAATTCATTTATTACTTCAATTTAACATTTCAAATAAATTTAATTCTTCAAAATAAATTGACTAAAAATCTGGGACGTTACAGTTCATTTACATACCCCCTCTCTTAATGATGAACCAAAGCTATGGATATCGATAACCCCTTTGCACACGTCTCGCAGCAAAGCCCAACTCTAAAAGTTAACTCGTTGATTCTCATTTGGATCCTGAGTAATAACTTCTCATTTGGACTTCCTTTGCATCTCAGGTTTTATTCAGACTGGAGTTGATCTTCAGAAGAGTTTCCAATCGTCGTTGCGTGGTAGAAGCTTAAATATGGTTTAGTTCAGAGTTACCATCATTTTTCAGTTCTCGGTCATGGTCATCGTCGAGGTCAGGTCGCCTCCACCTCGGGTCCCCCCAGGTCGTGGTCACCCTCTCTCTGGCTGCTCGTGGCTTGGCTTGTGATCCTCTCCTGGTGGCGGTTTGTGACCCTCTCCTGGTGGTGGTTCGTGACCCTCTACTGGTGGCGGTTTGCGAGCCATACCCCCTTTAGGAATCGAAATCCTGCAGTTTTTCCAGCAAGCTAATTTCGCCAAACGACGACATTTTCAACTATTCTAACTTTCCTACGACATCACAAAACATACCAAACAGCAGTAACAACATATAGAATCAATCAAAAACATCACTCATATGAGTTATTTTGGATTAAACGTACCAAAACCACGATTTCCATTTAATCCCCTTAACCATGTTTTAACTATAGGATTAGCAAACTTAATCCAAATTAACCCAAATTTTCACTAGAGACATAAAATATTATTTTAGAATTTCTACATATTTTTCCAGATTTTTATAATTCATAATTTCACTAATTATCACTAATCACCCCTAATTAGCCCTAATTAGTGTATAAACATGCAAATCACTCACCTTAGCCACAAATAAATTTTAGATATGAAACTCCTACTGATTTGGCACAGATCCCAATGTACTACAGCAGGTCAACTCTGATTTGGAGTTAATTTGACTTGATTTGATGTAGTTTTGCTTAATTAGTGATTAGGGGGTGATTAAATAGAGATTTTGAAGATGGAGGCCATTACTAGGGTTTAAGGAATGTTTCTCGAAACCCTTTCAGCCCTCCCATAACCCTAATCCCGAAATGGGTTATGGGCTTCGCTGCTAATCACCCCGTTAATCCCAGTTATGTTGTTTTTATCTTCCAAACTTTATTTCAGCCATATCTCCTAACCGATTAGTCCGTTTGATTAATGTGACCACTCTATGGAAAGGTAAACTATCATCTGAATCCAATGAATGTGGGTTATATGACCATATGATAAAAATGGGTTATAGGCGAAACAAGATTCGTCAAGGGGTAAAACGGTCATTTAAAATTCGACGAAATTCATGAACATGAGAAATGACCCCAATAGTCATATCCCAAAGTCACATGACCATACGACTTTGTATTAAAATAAAATAAATATTCTACGATCCTCCGTTACATAGAATGCGGGTCGTTACACTTTTTATGTCTTGTGAAATCTTAGTCCATGTGACGTTTTATGTATTTATACCTACAATGCTCCATACTTTCTTAATGAAATCCTCATATGGGTAACATTAAAGAATATGGGGTGTTATATTTGGTATCAGAGCCTTAGGGTGCCAAGATCATTAAAGTTTTGTTTTAAAAGAAAGGATATTCAAGAGAAAACGCTTTTTTCAGAAATCAAAATTTACTTTTGAAAATAAAATATACTCTATATTCTGTTACAACCTTCCTTCGACTCTTTCTAAACCTTTATCTTTTTAGTTGAGTTATAAGTCATTCTATCTAAGCTTTCCTTTGTAGGTCGAAAATTTGAATAGTGGACAAACCCTTTAGCTTAGTATTTGGGAAAGGTCGATGTTAAAAAGGAACTTGTTGCTAGATAGATATTAAAAAGGGTTAATCATGGATGGAACTAGCTTATTAGTTTAGTGAGACAAAGGATAGTTTTGAAGATAAGAAAAATGTAGATTGATCGATTAAAGAAAAGGGGATGTATTTCAATAGTTTGGTTTAAAATTATAATAGAAAAGGTCATTGCAAGAACGAGTGGGTTGGTGTGGAATAAGAGTTTTATCGTATTGCGCAGTAACCCCCAAATTAAAGATGATTAAAAAGAAATATCTTGCAATCACGGGTTTCCATAAAATAATTTTTTTGATAATATGGAAATAGGTTTTTATACGTTTTCGGTAACCAATCAATTAGGGAACTTCCAAAAAAGTAAATTTAAGGATGGTAAGTAAAGGGCAATATAAGTATACTAATGACAAAAGGATTATAGGGAACATATAAGTAGTAATAAATTGGATATTAAGAGAGAAATGTTAAAAGGTAAGGTTTAGTAGAAGAAAGAATGTTATCTGTGTTTAGTTCTTGCTAGTTTTCCTATTTTATTTAGGAATATTTTGTCCCTTTTTCCCTGGATGTATTCGCTGCGTGGGGCCATAGCCACGATAAGTTGAATCTTGAAGAGCATCTGTATTATAGGCTTAATGTAGTGGTCCTTTACATATAGGATAAATCCTTGAGGGTGTGATGATAGCTCTAGTGACTGTTTTACACTTAAGCCCAGTAGTGGTTTCGGAACCCCATAGGGATCAGCTTGATTATCTATGGTAAGTTGGGGTTGAAACTAAAATCTTAATGTTTGGAGAATTTCTGAGCATGGATTAGGTTGCCATGATTTGGCCTCATATGACATATTGATTTACCAAGAGGGGGTAAGTTACGAACCTAAAATATGGCGTACGCTTTAATATGACATACAGACTTATAGGGTAAAGTTATAAGACTAATATTTGTTTCTGAGGCCTATTTTGATTGTAAAACGAAAATAGATGGGCTAGAACTAATTTTTTGACTTCTTGCTACCCGAAAGGTCAGTCATGTTGATATTCCTATTCTTCTCAATGCATCTCTGGGAAGTATTGGTTTTTAGATGGGTATATATGGCAATGCTAAATGTAACCCCATGCATTTTTAATTAAATAATAAAATAAAATTCGAAAAGCTTTTAGAATTTGGTCAAGAAATTAGAGTCATTGCGTCCATGATGATTTTCTCATCAATTTAGACCTAAGGTATGCAGAAAACGAATTTAAGATGAAAAAGATATCTTTAAACGAAATAATACAACAAACGTGAAAAGAAGATATAAGAACACTAAAAAGAACAATGACCACCATTATTTTTAGTCTTGTTAACAAAAGCTTATGTGGCCTAGTTGGTGGGGGTATGTCTCTCCCAAGCGGGTGGTGCAAGTTCGAGTCCCACCGGCGCCATATTTTTAATTTTAGAGGGACGGTTAAAGAAATGCATATTGAAACACCCCACCTCCGTTAAGGTCACGCACAAGGGGAATGCCTTAACTTTGGTGGAGGTTTATAAGTAAAAGCCACAGATAAACACAAGACCGATATAAATACACATATTTTAAACAGCGGAAACCAAACAGACTTTTATTTCATCAATACGTGTTCAAACAAAATATTTCCATAATTGTCTCAAAATACTTCCATCATTACAGCCTCTCACTATCTTGATTATTAAAGAAGCATAAAACATAAATAAAAGTAACAAAAATCCCCATAGTGATATCCAAAGCCATGATCCGAGCAAAAGGGATCCAAACCATACGTCTATGGTCTTGAAGCTTGCAAAAGAGTACTAAGCTGAGTTGTTTCCTCCCTGTGGACCTGGGGGAAGGGGGAACGAAAGAAAAGAAGATGAAAAGAAAATAGAGTCAGACATAAAGCCTAAGTAAATCTAGTAACTCTTCAGTATGTGAATAGGAAAAAGGGCATGATAGACATAATCTGAAAACAAGAAAGTGTCACAAGCTAAGGAAGTGTCATTCAGAATCGAATGTACTATCGCACCCACACTATATCTCTGCACCTACTTGAGCTTATTCTAACTGGCACCCCATGCTGAGGGTGAAGTGATCCCCATTTTCTAAAGAACGACTCCTACTCGCGTAAACATGCGTCATACGGCCCACAAGAATTGTAGATACCTTTGCTGGTCCCACCATGGGGTGCATCAAGACCCATGGTGGCGGCCCCGACACAACTCTAGAAGGCATAGGTTATACTACTGGTGCCCCCAATGCCCTGTTTGTCTGCTCTGGAGTGTGTGCACGCCCGCACCCCGTTAAATCCTACACTGTTGCACCCACCGCCGTCGCTTTGACCGCTTACAATCAGCCCAGTAATCGTGCCCCACCCTGCCTAGTTTCAGGATACCATGATACCTAACTTGGGTTACTGCTGAAACAGGTCCCTCGTTACTAGGGTTTTCTAGTCATACATGTTAAGTGGTTAAGTGTCTGTATTTACCTAACCTCACCCATAAATTCTTGTTAAGATGTTGAATTTGGTTAAGTGTTATAATTGACTTAACCCTACCATCTATCCTTAGCCTCTTAAAGCACCTGACCACTCACATTAGACAGATATTGCTACGGTTACTGGATGTGCCGGTCGGTTCCGGGCAGGTTTACACCGTAGCTCAGTCTAACCTCGGGTCCTTATTGGGCTCAATGCTTAACCACCCACATTGGATAGGTATTGTTGTGACTACTGGACAGCCAGGCGGGTCCGGGCAGGTTTACGTCACAACTCAATCCAACCTCGGGTTAAGCATACCGTGTTTTCTAAATTTACATATTTTATCACTTCTCAATTATATGTAAATTTCATGTCTTTTATTCTTGGGTATAACAATTCATACCGCTTAAATGTCATTGTCGTTGGCATGTGCCAAACATGCCAACATATATTTTTCATGTTTTACACCCAACGTTATTACCCCCATTTGTAAGTTCGCAACGTTATAACAAGTGTTGGGCTCGACACAATTCAGCCCAACTTTATAAACGTGAGAAAAAGGGGAAATCAAGAACATGTAATATTTTACAATACATAAAGGTGTGAACTTGCAATTTAGCGATTCAACATAAATTATGGGTCATGTGAACTTGCATTCAAATCAAAGTATAACTAAGTAGGTGACATATGAAAAGGGGTAGTTTAGGCTTATACAAATTTGGGTTTAAACATGTTTAACTTGGCATAATGTCAACCACAAAACTAGCATGTTGTATATTCACCAAAATCTCCAATTTTAACATCAAATCATATAGCCTATTTCAACATGAACTTGCAAAGTTTATGAAACCCAAATGATACTTAACATAGATCCAATTATACTTGCAAATAAACATAAGAATGTGTTCATAGGTTTTGGATCATGTAGGCATAAAAGGTCTCAAATCTAGAACATGTTTACATAAGCCTTAATTCAGACTTAGTGAATGTATATAGTCCATGCCATAGACATAAACATAAAGGGATCAAATTCTAGTTTTTTCCACAACTTGCAAGTGCCATTGTTTTCATATACAATTGTTCAATAGGCTTGCATCAATCAATTTAGGCCACAAATATCAATACACAAGTCATGTGTAATGACCCGCATTTTTTGATGATATAATAATTAATTTATTTAATTATTTAAATAGAGTTTAGAGGATATAATGGTCGTTAATTTAATTATAAGGAATATTTAATTTAAAATAATAATTAAATAATATAGTTAATTCAGAAATAACCAGAAATAGTAAATTGACAATATAATGTGAGCTGGGTCATCCCTAGGGATTTATTCAGCTTAGAGTTGAATTATATTGACGAATATATTATATAAACGATAGTTTGAACGTATAATTATATTATAATTAAAAACGAGCTTGAAATGGCGCTGCAGTTCGCTATTTGGCGATTTGAACTTCAACTGAATGTATAGGATTCGTTTTAAATCGGATTTCTATGAAACAAGAAACGTGTGGAGCTGGTGGAGTATATCTTTCTAATGGAAGAGAAAAATCGGGATTTCGTCGTATAGATTTTGATGTACTTCCAAATCAAATTTCAGAAAAGTCGCTGTAGAATTCCTTTATAATTTGCGACGCTTTATATACGTTATAAAAGGATTTTCGATATGAATTGAATATCGATAAATCTAAAATCTAAAATATCAAACTGTATATTCTGATATGATATTCTGGAGCTGTACGATATCATATGTGAAGATATACGATAATATAAATTTATTTATATTTAATTTAATAATATTTAAATATATTTATATATTTAAATGGGTCATTCAAAGCGTTAAAAATAGCCACTTTTGCAAACGAAGTCGGAATTCGACAAAACTAGTTTTGTTGGATCCGCAATGTCAAATTATTGTTAGATTTCAAGTTTCGTGATTTTTAGAGACACTGTGTGGCCGTACGGATTTTTAGAGTGCAAAACAGTCAGTATTTTGACAGTTAAAAATACGCTGTGTGAGCATACGGAGTCGAAATTCGACGAAACCAGTTTCGTTGGGACCGTAATGTCGAACTCTAGCTACATGTCTAGTTTCGTGATTTTTGAATACTGTGTGTGATCACAGCGATTTTTAGAAGGCAAAACGAATTAAGAAAAAAGGAATATACCGGGAATATTCCCTTACTAAAATATCTAGATATTATAATTACCTATAAATAAGCCTTAAAATTTCCTAAACCTAATAAACTCACTCCTTAGGTCAAACCATTACGGCCGCAAGCTTCTTCCAGGAAAAATAGTTTTCGATCTTCAATCCAAAATTAAAAATCAAATCCTCAGTAATAAAATCCAATTCAAGTGTTTTTGAGTTCAACAAGCAATGCTCTTCTATCCAATATAGTTCTTAAAGGGTTTGATCACTTTTTCCATTTACTGGAAACATCACCGCAGGCTTAGGGTTAGGAATTTCGAAGTCCAGGAGCTTCGATACGGATTTTTAAGGTTAGACTTGGATCCGAGAGGTTGTTTAGCACCTCGTTTGAATTTCTGGGATTTAATCGCGACAAAAACTGTCGATGTCTGCAGTTGATTTTCGCGAGATGACCAGTCGACGCAACTCCACAGACGAGCTCGAGTTCGTGGGGACCAAGGTGATGACGGAGAGGAGGTGAAGGGTGAAAGATTGGTGTTTTCTGTTCGATGAACGGTGGAAGGATTTGGGAAGGATCGGTGGAGGAAGCAATTCAAAATGGTGTGGAAGCAAGAGCAGGTCATGGCATGTTTAATTGGGGAAGAACCATATAAGGAGCGGGTTGGGTATAAAGTGAATGGGCCGGTTCAAAGGAGGGGTGAGGCCCATTAAGTTTTTAATTTAAATTCAAGTTTGTTTATTTGAAGTGTATTGATTTGTAAAATTCATAACAAATTCATACGTGAACGAAATTCAGAACCGTAAGTTGCGTTGGGACCGTATGGACGGACACTACACAATGGTACTGACCGCAAGTCCATCAGAGCAAGTTACAATTTATGGAGAAATAAATTGTTCGACTGAATCAATGAACGCAAACCGATATTTATCGGTTAACGCGCAAATGTGAGTAAAACTCACCAACTCTGAACAGTTATATTTTTATAATGTATTCTTAGAACTGTTAATCATTGTTGATTGCTGTGTGTTGGTTGATTGATTGAACTGCTAGTCAGTTAGTGAAAATTTTATATATATATAAATATATATATATAAACCATTAAATATTTATATACTGATTCTGCTATCAGAATAATGTATGTTGAACTGAAAGTGATGATAATCATATTGTGTAACATCTGTGGATGCAGGGAGACAGGTTGGAGGAATCCGACTGGATTCCTCAACAGTTATGTTATTGTTTTTCATATATTTTAATATATGATGTGAATTTTAACCTGTTGTTGATTGTGTGTGTATGGACGAGATTAGACATCGTGAATTGATATGATTGAATACCATAAGAAATACCGGGATGTGGATAAAGGAGAATTTTCAAAGTGATATTGAAAATAGCATATTTATAAAATGAGATATTTACAAATAAGAGATATTTATAAATTTAAAATATTTATAAATAAGGAATATTTATAAATTGGGATATTTATAAATAGGAGATATTTTAAAAAGGAAATAACTTCAAAACATTTCTTTTTGAATGGAAAGGCCTGTGTGGCGAGTTTGGGGATTTTCCCGATGCTCCCGTTACAAAGGAGGTTATGGCGAGTTTTCCCGAAAATTTAAGGAGTTAGAATATTTCAAGAATAAATTTAAAAAGGAAATATTTGTAAACCATTTACAAATAGAATTGAAAAGGAAACGTTATAAAAAGGAAATCATTTTTAAAGTATAGAACCGTTATTTAAAAGTAAATCTTTTCAAATGAATAAAACGTTGTTAAAAAGGAAATCTTTATAAAGTAAATCGAATATGGTATTCGAAGTTAGTTAATCGAATATGGTATTCGAAGTTAGTTAATCGAATATGGTATTCGAAGTTAGTTAATCGAATATGGTATTCGAAGTTAGTTAATCGAATTAGTTATTCGAATAGAGTTAAACGGAGTTAAATAGAGTTAATCGAATATAGTTTATTCGAATAGAGTTAGAGGAGTTATCGAATATAGTTTATTCGACAGGAGTTAAGTGAATTAGTTAAGTTAAACTAAATGGATTAGTTAAGTTAAACTAAATGGATTAGTTAAGTCAAACTAAGTGAATTGGTTAAGTTAATCAAAGTGATTAGTTCAGTTGATCGAGATAAGTAAAATCAAGTGAGGTTAATCAAGTTGAATTAGTCAGTCGAGTTAATCAATTGAGTTAGTCAAGCCAAGTAAATCAAGCTAGGTTAATCGAGTTGAATTAGTAAGTCAAGTTAACCAGTTGGGTTAAGTAAGTCAAGTAAATCAGGTAGAGTTAACCAGTTAGAGTTAATCAGTTAGAGTTAATCAGGTAGAGTTAATCAGGTAGGGTTAACCAGTTAGAGTTAATCAGTTAGGTTAGTCGAGTTAAGTCATTCAAAGAGGGGTTAATCGAATATAAGTTATTCGAAGAGAGATAATCGAATATAAGTTATTCGAAGAAGAGTTAATCAAATAGAATTAAACAAGATTAGAAACTGACTAGAGATAGTAAGTTGAATAGTTTTCTGAGTATCGATCTGATGTTGGTTTCGGCCTTCGGGGTTTATACTTAGAAAATTGTTCTCTTACTAATTTACAGTTAGGGACTAATCGTTGTAGAATGGTAATGATGTGTGAATAAGCAGATGGAAACGTTTTCCTGTGTTAACGTATATTTCCTAAACATAGAAAATAGGAAATATGAATATATATATATATGATTGATGATTGATTGATAGAATTTCCATCTGGAAATAATATCGTTGTTTGCACACAGACATTTTCCGTTTGATAGTTAAATCACCGACTATCAAAGTTTTGACCATTTTAACGTTGTTAATATGGAGAGACCGGTTGGATTATTATCCAAAGAACCACTCTGTATTGGCATAAGCGTTGCGAATCATATATGCTAAAGATAATTGAAGACGGAGTAAAATGCAAGGGCTATTGTATAAGTCTTAGATAACAGTGCCTAAGATGGATGTACTGAATAGTGCCTTCGGTTTGTCCAGTCCCAGGACAACTTGTATGGACGAAGGTCTGACAGAGTATATCTGGTAGATCACGTAAGTTGGTATTTTCAAACGTATTCACGTTTGGTGGCGGAGGAACTCGTTTCTCTTAGCTGTATACCCGTGGTATGTTTGGCGAAATCAATTTATGATTGGGCGGGTATGACGATGTGGCTTTCAAAGCAAATGAAGATTTTATAAAAAGGGTAAGTTACGACCTCTGGCCTCACATCCAGGAAAAAGGTATAAAATCGGGTAGGTCGCATGGCTAAGTGGTTAGCTGCCAAGTAGGGTGTATTGTCACCTGATCTAGAGTTTCATTCATTTCTATAATCTATTGTTGATGCTGTCCCTTTCGGGAAACGGTTGCTGATCCCAACCGTTGGTGATAATACATTCGGTACACTCAAGCGAAATGAGTGACCGGTCATGTTTAGCCTGGGTTGCAAGATGTTCTTGTTGAACCCGGTGTATTCCTCTCTAGAGGTACACTGTCGGAAGGTGGTCCCATACCTTGCCAGTTGGAAATCCATTACCCAATACGTGCTTGCGGTTTTGATTGTAAACTATATATGTAGAACGTGAGATGAAAGCGTTTCTACTAGATTGATATCTAATTGTATCTAGACATTATTATAATATCAGAATGATATTGCTTTACAAAGTTGTTTGGATTTTCATAAGGGAAAACCCGTTCCGTTTTCACGGCGTGGTCTTATGATATATCCTTTATTTAAACTAAGTGTTTTAAACTGTTTTACTCATACCAGTCCCATGACTGACCCGGAGTTTACTTTGTTGTTTTCCCTAAACTCTTGGGTGCCTAAATTTGTACGGGCAGTCAAGTAGTCAGGATTTTACAGATACACTTGGAGAGCTTGGAGCAGGAGACTTCAGGATTCTATAGCTATTATTATTTCCGCTGTGGATATAAGTGTTGTAATCTGATAAGTGCTATTGTATATATAACTGTTTGTATTTCAAAAGTTAAGTTATATTTTTATTCGTTCCGCTGTGAGATTCGTGTTTACTCTGATGATGATGTTCTTCTTCTTCTTCTATTCTATAAGTTCTACCTTATCTTTCCTCACCCTCTAATTTCTTTCATTAACAACCGGGATTTTTTGATGGTTTGGTTATCGACGTCGTGCTTACGTCGATAACCAAAGTCGCCGAAAATCCGGGTCGTTACATCATGACAGAATCATTACAATACACAGAATTTATATCATTACCATACAATAACACAATTCTATTTTCATTTACATCGAATCACGTCACAATTTTTATTTATATTCTGAAAGGTCATTATACTTACAATGAATGCAGAATCTTGAATTCTGGATTCTGAAATTGAGATGTGTTCCTTTGGGTAGATTAACGTTGCGTTGATTAATTTGATTAAGCTTTAGTCTTCTTCTTAATTTGATTTGTCTCTAAGCTCCTCTCTCTTGACGGCTATGCTCAATTCCTTCCTGGCAGCATGACGACTCCAATCTTATTTTTTTGTGTGAATTTTTAGTTGAGACTTAGGGTGTATTTATAGATTTTTAAATTGTTTTGAGCCGTCATGTAACAACCCATATTTTTTAAAAAACATGTTATAACATAAACCAAGGCAGAATTAAATGACAAAATCCGAATCAAGGGGAAAGGGCTGTGCCATTGCATTCGTCTCAGAAAAATACGCGAAATAGAGTCCGAGTTTTCGAAAATCGGAGTCCATATGACCAAGTTATGGCCCGTCAAAATTTTCAGAAAATTCAAATTTAAAAACAGATTTCAAATTCAGCTGGGCAGGAAAGGCGGGAAAAATTCCCGCCACCCCAAGTCGACTGGGGAGTCGACTTGGGAGTCGACACACCCCAGGTGGTGTCGACTGCCCAGTCGACACCCCTGTCGACTTGGGTGGTCGGCCAGTCTGGCCTGGGTGCACCTGACTTGTTCCTCAAGACATGCTTTAGGGCTGGTGACGGATTTTAATGGCTCAGATCTGAACTAGGGTTAATCCTATGGTCTAAACTAACCTAATCTTCTATAAAAAGACCCTAAGACCTAGCCTAAACCCTCATTAATCATTCCTACAACTAAACTATGCCAAAATGTTTCTTGATCATGGCTTCCATCCTCTTCATGAAAATTTGAGTGTCCTAAGCTAGTAAAAGAGCCACCTTTCTTCATCAAAACAAGGATCTTTCTTCATACAATTCAAAGGATATTATTGTTTCTCAAAACAACTTGGAGCTTATATGCGATTGGGGGTTTTTAGAGTTGCTAGTGGCTTCGTCTCAATCTTATTTTATTTCATAGGTCTTCATAGCATTGTAAGCCCTATTCTACTCTTAGATTCTAACTATGAAGTTAAATATGACATGTTGCAAGTTTGAGTTTGGGCCTAAGTATGATTTGTGCTTTGATTCTATCACGTTATGCATAGATTTATTCTATGCATGTTTGTAAAGCTATTACCTTGATTTTGTGCATAGAAAACTATGAGCTTTGATCCTATCATGTTATGCATAGATTTATTCTATGCATGTTTGTAAAGCTATCACCGTGACTTTGTGCATAGAAAACTATGAGCTTTGATCCTATCATGTTATGCATAGATTTATTCTATGCATGTTTGTAAAGCTATCACCTTGACTTTGCGCATAGAAAACTATGAGCTTTGATCCTATCATGTTATGCATAGATTTATTCTACGCATGTTTGTAAAGCTATCACCTTGACTTTGTGCATAAAAAGCTATGAACTTTGATTTGAAATGTTGCATAAAGCAACATAGAAACTCTCATAAACCTTATGTTAACTTGCATATGATGTTATATGCGAATC
Source organism: Allium sativum (assembly GCA_030737875.1). NCBI lineage: Eukaryota > Viridiplantae > Streptophyta > Magnoliopsida > Asparagales > Amaryllidaceae > Allium > Allium sativum. The sequence goes on from CM060909.1 coordinate 726,155,629, forward strand.
ACTTGCTATCATCCCATGTTATTTATGGCCATGTTTCACCTATTATGCTAAAGTTGATATCATGCATGTTTTGAGGCTTATAATGTAATATGCAAGTTTATGAACACATTTGCCTCATATGCCACCATGTTTAACTTGTGGCTAAACCTTAACCCCTCATGTTCCTTAATATGCTTGTGGCCAAATCACCCTTATGTTATTATGCATGCTTGTGGCCAAATCACCCTTATGCTATTATGCATGCTTGTGGCCAAATCACCCTTTGCTATTATGCATGCTAGTGGCCAAATCACCCTTATGCTATTTGATATGTTTGAGGCCAAGTCACCTTTTATGCTATCATACATGTTGAGGCCATATGCTAGTATGTTAAACCCCTTTTGGCCTCAAATATCACCATGTTTGACTTGTGATAGACTTTGCCAGCTTATGCCCACCTTGTCATATTGTTATGTTCCCTCTTTGATCTATTTGCGTTGATGCGAATTTATGTGCGATGGGAATACGTTATGGGTAGTTGGGCAAACTTAAATAACATGAAAACATGACTTGAAAATATGACATGAAAGTTTGACATGTGTTTATGCTTGAAAACACGAACGTGGACATGACATGTAGAAAACATGAAAGTGGCCAACTCGAGGTTGGGTTGAGTTTGTAGCATAAATCTACCCGGAACCGACCGGCTTAACTAGTGGCTACAAACAATATGACCTAATGTGAGTAGTTGGTCATATCGCACTTAAAACCCGAGGTTAGACTAGGTTGTGGTGTAAAGCTACCCGGACCCGCCCGGCTTAACTAGTAACCACAACAAAGTCTAATGTGAGAGGTTGGGGTGCATTAAGTTAATTAATGCCACATGGTAGGGTTAAGTCATGGACTACTTGAATATACTTAACCAATTAAACACAATGGATTGGTAGGGTTAAGACATGGACTACTTGAATACTTAACCAATTAAACCCGATGTATTGATAGGGTTAAGTCATGAACTGCTTGAATACACTTGACCAACTCAATACATGGTTAGGATAGGGTTAACCACACTTAACCCACTTGAAATCCTAGTTACGTGGTCCTTTTCAGCAGTAACCCACTTGGAAATATCATGGGTACCCTAGACTAGGCTAGGGTGGGGCATGCTTACTGGACTGATTGTAAGAGACCAAAAGCGACGGCTGAAGGGTGCACCGGTCGTTCAGGCGGACCATGGTCGTGCACATTAAGTCCGGAGTTGAACATGGGCACCAGTAGGTTTAGACTGTGCATGCTTGAATTGTGTCTGTGGTTTACACCTTAGGGCTGGATACACCCTGGGGTGGACCTTGCACAGTTAACTACATTCCACGATTAAGCCGTATGACACCGATACACGACGAGTTAGGCTTATAGGGAGCCGATCGACTAGACCGAGTAGTTGGACCTTGATTTAGGTCATCTCATGATGTTGGGCCAACTTTGGGCCAAGGGATCATTTCTTGTTTATACTTGACATGGATTGGAATACTAGTACACACCTGGTGCAACTTAACCTTGTATATGCGATGCCACACTTGATCTATCTTGTTAACTTTTCACCATGCCAGTTATCACCCTATGATTCATCTCTGTGACACATGTCCAGTTAACTTTATAAGTTTTTATACTAATAGTAGATAGGACTTACCAGTCTTTTTGACTGACTCGTTTTCTTTCGCCTCTTTTCTTCCGTTCCCCCCCCCCCCAAGGTTCTCAGGGTGGGAATACTAGCACCTAGCAGGGATCTTTAGCTTGCTTTCTGGATAGCTCATGTACGGTTTGGACTTGAGCTTTGCTATGGCGACACTACTGTTATCTTTGGGGAATACTTTACTTTATGTTATTTCCAATTTTCAGTTTATTTTTTCTAGACTTGTAGTAGTTGGAAAATAATGACTCAGTACTTTGATGTAACTTGACTATGGTTTTGAAATGTTAACTTTTATCCGCTGCTTTATTTACTCTGTTTGCACTTATATGTTCTATCTTGTGATATATGCATGCATGTTTACCACGTTTAACGCCCCTCCAATGCTAGTGCGCTTGCAAGAGTCACCCTGGCGGAGGTGGGGTGTTACACATCAGATGAAGACAGGAGGAATCTAGACCGTATAAAGTTTAAAGAGCCAATCAAGAGGTGACATGTCAGCCCTAATGACACAACAAGCCACATAAATTCGAGCCAGAGCCAGACCCATCCAGCCAGGTCGACCAGGTAGGTCGATTGGCAGGTCGACACCAAGGTCGACACTATGGTCGACCTGGGGTGACCAGGTCGACACCATGGTCGACCCTATGGTCGACCTGGTCTCTAGGCGGGAATTTTCCCGCCCAGCTCAGTTTGAACCTGTTATTCTAATTACAAATCAGAAACTGAGCTGTTTGAATTTTAAATTTTATTCTGAAACTTCCGAAGGTCATAACTCCTTCATACGGAGTCCGATTCACGCAAACTCAAACTCTATCTCAAGCAAAATTCTGAGATGAACGCAATGGCGTAACCCATTCCTCTTAATTCTTATATTTATAATTAATTACACTTTAATTTGTGAAGCTTAATGTTATAGATTTCACGGGGTGTTACATTCTTCCCCCTAAAAGGATTTCGTCCACGAAATCTTCAAGTTAGGAAGGATGTATATCCTACCATCCAACAGTCCATCTACTCAACCAACAAACACAGGCATCCACTGTCCTTAAAAGACATCTAATGCTTCATGATCATATGCATAGTGTGTGTACATGTCCTTATCTAATGCAGAAATCAGGTAGTCTACTGATTCAGTTGACCTCCTTAATGCAAATCATGTAAGTGTCATGAATCCATTATGTATGCAAATTTTTCCTACTCATAATTCTATATGAGTGCACAACTGTTCATTCAAATGCGACGACCATATGACAGCATATCAAGTTTCAACCATATATAAATGAGGACACATATATGCATATGCAATATGAAGTGACTGAGCCGATCTAAAACCTAGGGTGTGTGTAATAACCAGGAAATCTGGGCCAGTTTAAAATTTTTATTTTGGCAAATTTTGATTATTTAAAATGAATTATTTTAAATAATAACGACGAGCAATTTATTTTGAATATAATTTGAACGTATATAGTTATATAGATCGTCGTTGAAATATAAATATTTATTTATAAATATAAAAGGAATTGAAAATGGCGCGGTAGTTCGATAATTCGATTTCAAATTTCAATTGAACGTACCGGGTGCAAAATAAACCGGATTTTAGTGAAACAAAAAACAATAGGATCTATTTGAGGATATCTTTCCAACGAACCCAAAAAATCGAAATTCCATAGCGGGAATCAAAAGATATGTCCAGTTGAAAATTCTGAATAGTCGCTATGGAATTCAGGCCCTTAAAAATGGAAATTTTGCAAACGACCTCGGATTTCGACGAAACCACTTTTGTTGGGTCCATGATGTAAAGTTATTGCTAGATTCCAAATTTCATAATTTTTCGAATCAATATGTGAGCGTGGCAAAGGGAAACGCGTTTGACCAGTTTCAGTTGATTTTAATCGACTGGAAAATGGCCATTTTTCAAACGGTCTCAGAATTTGACGAAACTAGTTTTGTTAGGACCGTATCGTCAATACGAAGTTAGAAATATTTTTCTGGAATTTCGCGAGTTCGTATGTGGCCCCGGTAAATTGGAATGCGCGTTCAAATTCAATATATAGAGTTATATGTTGATGTTGATGTAAACTGATCGAAACAGTCGAATCTGCCTGTGATACATATCCCATTGTGTTCGGAATGGGGGTAATTAGCTATGGACGACAGGCAGTGGGTCTCGTTTCGAGTTCAAAAATAAAAGTTGCTTTTTAGTAATAAATAAATTAAAAAATATATTTATATATAAGTCCTTAACTATCTCTCCCTTCCTCCTTTTCATTCTGTCGATCGAAGAGAAAAAAAAACACCCGTCGATATCGCAGCCCCCCCCCCCCCGACGCCGCCACCGCCGCACCTCAGGTGAAGCCCTCCTCCCCGTCGCTGACCTCCCCCCTTCCCTTCCCGCTCTTAGCTCCCCACATGAACACCCCCAAATCGAGCCCGACCAAAACCCTAGCACCCCCTGGCGCCACCTCCGACAGATCCCCCCCCCCTCCACCGCCAGTGTCGCGCCCTCCTCCTCAACTCCAGCCTCCGACGCACCATTTCCCCCCCCCCCTCCCCCGATGGCAGCAAACCCCCCCTCCCCCTACGAACAAAGAAAAACTGAAATGAAAAAGGGGCTAAGGTGAGTTTTCTTAATTATTTTAGTTCATTTAAAATAATTAACTTAGTTTATATAGTAATCAAAATTGGATTTTTATTCCTATGTTAATCAAAATCAGTTTTTTTATAGAGAATAGAAATGTAAAGATTAGTTTTTTATAGAAAATAGAAATGAAGTAATAAAAATATAATCTTTTATATGGTAGAGGTAATAAAAATATAATTTTTATAAAGTAGAAGTAATAAAAATATAATTTTTATAAAATAGAAGTAGTAAAAATATTATTTTTATTATATATACGTTGAAGTGGAAAAGTGATTTTTATAGCAGAGTAAAAATTCGATTTTTATATATTGAATAGCGAAGTAAAAATTCGATTTTTATATATGGAATAGTGAAGTAAAAATTCGATTTTTATATATGGAATAGCGAAGTAAAAATTCGATTTTTTTATATTGAATAGCAAAGTAAAATTTTGATTTTTATATATTGAATAGCAAAGTAAAAATTCGATTTTTACATATGTAGAGAATACGGGCAAAGAAAGTGACAAGAGGCGAGAACGACGAAGATTTCTACATAAGAAGAGTCGTGGGATCGGATTAGCTAATCTGTGAGAACTTCTCACCTTCAATTTTATTTTTCTAGTTATAAATATATACTAGGATGCAGACGGTGTTTAGTAGCACCCGACACCCGTCGTCCATAGACCATGGACGGCTTGTATGCTTGGTTGTTTGATTTTGATGTGTAGTTGATTGTGTGATGTGATGTGAAATAAAATAAAATATTTTGTAGTGGAAAATATTTTATAGTTAAAAATAGAATTTTTAACGTGTATATGAAATGAAATAAAAATAAACAGATCGGACGATTTGTTTATATACACACATTTGACTGATATTGATTGGGACGATAAATTTTACACATCGCCCAACTGCACAAATAAAATCTGTGTTTGATTGTTTGAAACCCCACACGGGTATTGGGATGATATATGACATACACTAATCCCAATAATTAGTTGTATGTCGATCGATTGATTGACAGACTGTTATAAGCGTTAAATATTTATATTTGATGCTTATACAGTGTAGAATGCACTTTGGATGATGGATGATTATTTTTCATTGTCGATGTATACATGCGTTGTATGTAAATCCATAGAAGTAAAATCTATGGAAATTGATTGGGCCTCATTCAAGTTTTGAAATAGAAATATTTGAAATAAAATATTTGAATAGAAATATTAGAAATAGAAATATTTGAATAGAAATATTTGAAAAAGAAATATTTGAAATAGAATATTTGAAAATAGAAATATATGAAGCCGTGTTGATTAGATTGACGCCATTTTTATGTGAACGATATTTATATCGATTTTATTCATTTTAAAATGAATATCGAAAGTGATTTCAAAAGTTGGTATTTTGAAAAGAAATGAATTTGAATAGAAATTGAATATAAATGAATTCGAATTGAAATTGAATATAAATTAATTCGAATTGAAATTGAATTGAATTGAAAACGAACTGAAATTGAATAGAAATCAATTTGAATTGAAATCAATAAAACGAATTATTAAAATACGTTTTTAAAAGGAAATCGACGAAGTATATATTATATACATTATATATATAATATAATGGCCTGAATAGAACGTGCCGCGCCGCGGCAGTTCGTGAATTTCAACCATTGACTTTGAACGGATATTGCGGGAGATCCGACCGTTGGATTCTCCTAAAACCGGAACCGTTGGGTTCGTATCGAAAAGAGCTTTCTAACAAATATTAGAAATTTGAAATCTAACGGTTGGATTTGGAATTATATCCAAATCAAATTTGAAAAAGGGTCGCTGTAAGTGCAGTTCGATGGCCGTTGATGGAAATCGACTGTACGGGCCTTAATAAAATTATTAAAAATAGTAATAATTTGTGTAAAATCATAAGAAATGATTTAGAAAGAATTGGGATGAAAAACTCCATATTTGAAAAGATAAAAATAGATTTTTATCGAAATGAACTTGTTTTGAACTAGAATTAAAATTCTATTTATTTTTAAATAAATAAATTGGATTTGAAAAAGGGATTTAAAGGTAACCAGAATTTCCAATAATTGAATTGGAATGGATTTGAATCGAAATTGTCTTTGGATTATTTCGATGTTGGATTTCGTGATTATACAGATATTATTATGGAAATTTGAAAGATATATTTATATCGTTATTTCCAATACGATATTTGTTAGTCGTAGAGTTTGATATTAAATATAAGCCGATATAATTTCTATTCAGAGCCTTGTATTTAATATCAAATGTGATTCGGGTTTGTCGTGAATGGTGTTTTCATTAACACTGTTCTTAAGCCCAATTGAGAAAATATTAGATCTTTTTATTTAGATTTAATGAAGTGTACCAATTAAATAATATTTAATTGGAATTGAATTGGTATTGATTTTTGGGTTTATCGTGAACAGTGTTTTAAATAACACTTGTTCTTTAACTCGATAATTAATGGAACGTGATTTTGGGTTGTCGTGAACGGTATCTTCAATAATACTGTTCTTAGACCCAAAGGAGTTAAGAAAATCAGAAACTAACTGGAGATTAGTTAAGTTGAATGGTTTATGGGGTATTGATCTGATGTTGGTTTCGGCCTTCGGGGTTAATACTTAGGGAATTGCTCACTTGCTAATTTACGGTTAGTGGCTGATGAATTAGAATGAGGCATATGTTTTGTTTGTGTAACACTTATTTATTATATACGCGAGTTATTCGGAAAGACCAGGTTTATCCCATTCTGAGTAACTGTTACGACGATAAGTCGAAGATGAAGACGGTGGTTGAAGACCGGAGGTCTTCATGTCATTTGGATAATTACTGATGATCTTGATTGGGATGTACACCCAAGAAGATGGAAACAGTTGGTGATCGTCCAGACGTACTTGGAGATCGATGGATACGCGGGGTACTTGGTGCCTCCGGTTTCGTTCAGACCCAGAACGAACTTGTAAATGGACTGTGTATCTGACATTGGATTTTAGTCTGTGTGATTGATTTCTATTAAATTTATATCTGTTTGGCGGCGGAGAATTTATTCTCTTGCTTAACGCCCTTCTCTGAGACATACGAGCTCAGGGGTTATATACTGATGGATATCAAACGCATATAGTGAATTGCCTGTGTGGCATGCCCAAGTGGCAAATGATCAAGGCTTCTGTTGAAAAGCAAAGTCTTGTGGTTGATGATCGAAGCACGACCTTTGTGGCGTAGCTTTGTGTAACGTTTACTTCGCGAGTTTCACACCCGGTATGAACCAAAAACGGGAGAGGACGTCAGGTAGGGCATGCGTTTCTTTCTAGCTAGAAGTGGCGTTAGTGGTTTTACACGCCCTGACGAGTTTGACTTATGTGGTTGTTGCTGTTGCGAGGCACCTCGGTTTGATCGGACGATCCGGGTCCGATGGAGTCATTTGTCGGCTCATTTACGCCCCATAGGGCGGAGAGACGTATTGTTCAGGCATAATAATCCACATCGGTGGACCGACCCTGACGATCCAAGGGGCAGCTGCGGCTGTTCCTAGACATGGGCTAGATTGTCTAAAATCTGTAAAGGACTATCTTTTTCCTCGGTTCACAGATGGAAATCCAACTTCCAATACGTGACATTTGCGGTTTTATTTATAGAGCCTAGTATGGCGACATGATATATGGTACCCATGCCGCCTATGATTGATACTTATGATTTGAAGTTGTTTTATACACTATACACTGATAATAGTATCAAATGATTTATTTTAAAACGTATCAAGCATTCTTTGGCTGTTATAAGGGAAAATCCTATCCCCCGGCTTGCGTTGCATTGTGTGATAGGACCTGGGTCTTATAACAGCTTCATTTTTCTTTATTTAGCATTGCGCTATTTGTTTTATGCACTGGTGTTCTTGGGAGGAAACCCGTTCCGTGTTATACGGCGTGGTCCCTTGATTTACCTAACTTTAAAGTAAAGTTTTAAATAACTATTTTAGTTCTCACACCAGTCCCATGACTGACCTGGAGTTTATTGTTTTAACCTAAACTCTGGGTGCCCTTATTTTGACATGGGCAGCTAGTAGTTTTGGTTTTGCAGATTTATATTTACAGGATCCTGGTTTACAGCTGGAACGATATCCAGAAAGCTTTGTATCCGTGTATCTTCTTCTAGTTGTGCATTGTATTATTTTCCGCTGATATGTATATAAATGTAATTTAAATCTCTGATATTTCTGTGTAATATTCATTTATACTCTGTATATTCTTGGATTCTGATGGAATTGTTATAATATACAATGAAATGTTCTCCCGTCTGCGTTCTATTTTGTCGTGTTCTCAAAACAATTCGTTCTTTCTCTTCTCTTCGGAGACCAGGGAAGTTCGGGTCGTTTCAGCGTGATATCAGAGCTTTGGTTTACAAAGCTCAGAGAACAAGGCACCTTAGAACCATACGAAAGAATTCATCAGATATTGGATTAGTAATATCCAATGGGAATGACTCGTTAGAGATGGGATCAGTAGTTTCCTAGAACGAGTGTGAAGAGTATATTTTTAAAATTGAAAACAAGTTTTGTTTTGAAAATTTAAATCACTTATTCATATTTGATCATTTATTATATATTGATTTGGACAATCCAATATATAAAGATTTTGCATATATGTCTTGCAAACGTGTATTCGAAGTTTTAATATATTGGATAGTTATAGAATCGCACTCTAGTGCCCGGGGATAATTCTGGTGGCGGGGCACCATCGCCAGTATTTATTTTCGAGTAACGAAAGTGAGATTTCTATATTTCCATTAGACTGGTGTGAGAACCGAAATTAGATAGGGCTTATCGTTGTGATTTGGCATCAAAAATCTGATTTTTGACTATATATCAAAGTTATGAATTTCAAAAGTTAATCAACTAATTGATTGATGGTTGTGTTGTTGATTATTGGTTGATTAATTAAAATTTGTACCCTATAGCTAAATTGAATCAAATTGTGAGTTGTATTGAAAATTTGCCGCATTTGCTTGCATATACATGTACTTACATTGAACAGGTCATAGCAAGGAGGCTAGAGCAGAGAATAAAATTTGTTTGCCCGACAAATAGGTACATGTTTATCATAATTTACTGTTTTGTTTGGGCGATGATGATTTTATGAGGCGATTGGCTTTTACTTTTTCTTTTTGAGATCAGAAGGCCTGTATGACAATTTCGGGATTTTCCCGTGCTCCCGGTGCAGGGGAGGTTATGGCGAAATTTTTCGAAAATTTAGGGTGTTAGCCAAATTTTTGAAAAATTTGAAAAGTTCTTAGAAACTGAAAAGTTGAAGAACTTAAGCCGTAGTCAAAATAATGAAAGTTGAGTTGGTTTGTAAAACAACTTTCGGCTTCGTTCCTTTTCGGGGACGAAAAGTTTTAAGTGGGGGAGATTGTAATAACCCGGAAATCTAGGTCAGTTTAAAATTTTTATTTTGGCAATTTTAGCGAATTTTGATTATTTAAAATAAATTATTTTAAATGATAACGACGAGAAATTTATTTTGAATATAATTCGAACGTATATAGTTGTATAGATCGTCGTTGAAATATAAATATTTATTTATAAATATAAAAGGAATTGAAAATGGTGCGGTAGTTCGATAATTCGATTTCAAATTTCAATTGAACGTACCGGGTGCAAAATAAACCGGATTTTAGTGAAACCAAAAATAATAGGATATATTTGAGGATATCTTTCCAACGAACCCGAAAAATTGAAATTTCATAGAGGGAATCAAAAGATATGTCCAGTTGAAAATTCTGAATAGTCGCTATGGAATTCAGGCCCTTAAAAATGGAAATTTTGCAAACGACCTCGGATTTTAACGAAACCACTTTTGTTGGGTCCGTGATGTAAAGTTATTGCTAGATTCCAAATTTCATAATTTTTTGAATCAATATGTGAGCGTGGCAAAGGAAAACGTGTTTGACCAGTTTTAGTTGATTTTAATCGACTGGAAAATGACCATTTTTCAAACGGTCTCAGAATTTGACGAAACTAGTTTGTTAGGACCGTATCGTCTATACGAAGCTAGAAATATTTTTCTGGAATTTTTCGAGTTCGTATGTGGCCACGGTAAATTGAAATGCGCGTTCAAATTCAATATATTGAGTTATATGTTGATGTCGATGTAAACTGATCGAAACAGTCGAATCAGCCTGCGATACATATCCCATTGTGTTCGGAATGGGGGTAATTAGCTATGGACGACAGGCGGTGGGTCTTGTTTCGAGGTCGAAAATAAAAGTTGTTTTTTAGGAATAAATAAATTAAAATATATATTTATATATAAGTCCTTAACTCTCTCTCCCTTCCTCCTTTTCATTCTGTCGATCGAAGAGAAAAAAAAACACCCGTCGACATCGCAGCCCCCCCCCCCCCCCCCGACGCCGCCGCACCTCAGGCGAAGCCCTCCTCCCCGTCGTTGACCTCCCCCCTTCCCTTCCAGCTCGAAGCTCCCCACACGAACACCCCCAAATCGAGCCCGACCGAAACCCTAGCACCCCCTGGCGCCACCTCCGATAGATCCCCCCCTCCACCGCCAGTGTCGCGCCCTCCTCCTCAACTCCAGCCTCCGACGCACCATTTCTCCCCCCCCCCCCCCCCCCCCGTACTGACCCGTATTCTACACGTCATAGGATCGTAGAATATTTATTTCTTTCCCATGTGAAGTCGTATGGTCATGTAACTTTGGGAAACATTTATTAGAGTCATATCCCATGCTTATGATTTTTGTCGATTTTTAAATGACCATTTTGCCCCTAGTTGGTACTGTTTTGGCCATAACTTTTGATTGGAAAGGAATTTTGACCTGAAACCACTTCCATTTGATTCGTTTGATGGTTTCTCTTTCCGTAGAGTGGTCACATTAGCCAAACGGACTTACCGTTTGGGAGATATGGCTGAATAAGGTTTGGAGTGTGAAAAACTGCTTAACCGGGCCAAATCGGGTGATTAGTGAGTAAGCCCATAACCCATTTCGGGATTAGGGTTATGGGAGGGCTGAAATGAGATGGAGAATCATTCCATTTCAGTTTTCTAGCCTCCACTTATCACCAAGGAACCCTAAAAATGGCCTTCAACCTCTAAATCACCACCAAATCACCCTTAGGTTAAGGATTTGGCTTAGCAACCCCTAATCAAGAAGGATCTTCACCAAATCAACAAAGGAGCTGCTGTTTGGTATTGAAATTCGCATCAAATCAGAGAATCATTTCAGATCTTAGTTTATTTTGTGGCTAAGGTGAGTGATTTGCATAGTTTTGCACTAATTATGGCTAATTAGGGGTGATTAGTGCTAATTAGCGAATTTAAACATGATAAAATTCTGGAAAAATATTTATAAAATTCGGAATGATGTTTTAGACCTCTGATATAAATTTGGGTTAATTTGGTCAAGTTTTGATAATCCTATCATTAGTTTCACCTAAATATGCTTAGGGGAAAATATGGGGTTTTGGGTATGTTTGATCCATTTTACCTATCATATTGATGTTTTGATGTTTGTGGTTGATTATGCATGTTCCTATGACTGTATGAAATGTTTTGTGATTGGTTAGAATAGTTAGAATGGTCAAAAATGCCGTCGAGGGGCGTCAACTGCTCGCTGGGGAAACTGCAGGAATCTGCCTGAACCGACCGGATCGGTAAGCATAGGGGCGATCCGATTCGGGGGCAACGATCCGTATGGCCACCCCGATCGCAAATCCTCTCCACGATTCGATCCAAATTGATGAGGCGCCACGATCCGAAGGGAGGAGCACGACTCGATCCACTTCAGGAGCTCACGAGTCGATGGGTACTAGGCGAGACGATCCGACCCGATCGGAAGACACGACTCGACCCGGATGAAGCAACCCGATCCGATCCGAAGTGGTGACACCGATCCGAATTAGGAAGAAGAGCCACGAGCTGGAGGACCACGACCCGATCCGATGCAAGAGGCGCGATCCGATCCGAACGCAGAGGCCGATCCAATCCGACAAAGAATGTGAAGGCTGATCCGATCCGATTCGATTGTGATGACCAATAACCCGAGATGCAAAGGTAGTCCAGATGGAAGTTAGAGCTCAGGATCCCGGAACCAGTTGGGAACCAATGAGTTCACTTCATGGTTGGACTTTGCTGCGGGACGTGTGCTAAGGAGTTGTCGACGTTCATAACTTCGATTCACCGCTAAGAACGGATGATGGCTACATATCAGTGCAGTAGGGTCATTATGACCTGAGGGGCAAAGTGATGGTAGCAAGACTACGTTACCAGTGCAGTAGGGTTATTATGACCTGAGGGGCAAGGTGATGCGTAGTAAGACTATGAGCCAGCGCAGATGGGGTGAATAACTCCATGGGGCAAGTGGACATAGTAAGGATTAGTAAGGCTATGAGCCAGCGCAGATGGGGTGAATAACTCCATGGGGCAAGTGGACATAGCGAGGAATTAGTGGCTACGTTATCAGTGCAGTGAAGCCATTTATGACTTCATGGGGCAAAGTGATCGTAGCAAGGAATGTTGAGTGATCGAAGTGGTGAATATCGTATGCTTTACGCACTGAGTGAGAGACGTGAGGATGGATGCTATGCTTGATTATTTGCCATCATTATGACATGCACACCTCCCCCACCTCCGCATCTTTATACCGTTTGATATGATACCTTATAGTGTTGTACAGTATGTAGTGCTAACTCTTTGGTTGCAGGTCCAAGTTCAGGTATGTTTTAGTCTACCTGTTATTGTTCACTTTAGATGCTTATCGCTCATACCAGGCTTTATGTCTGACCCAGAGTTTTATGTCTCCTCTTATTACTCTGGGTGCTCACACGAGCAGACTAGAGACAGGTTAGCTGGTGGTGCGCGAGTAGCTGATTCAGAGGCGGGCAGGAGGCTTCCACGTATGATATATATATACACATTCTCCCTGTGTCGTTGGTAGTCACTACTTGGGCATTAGTAGTGTACCTCATTTACCTTATTTTTCTTTGAGACAGTTGAAAGTTGTAATAAGCTGTACTCTGAATTTCCGCTGCTATGATGTTTAGTTCTGATTTTCAGCTTATGCACTGTCTCTCCTGTTTTATGTCAAGTATCTTATTATTATATTTTGTTCTATGCGTTGTGAGACATTCTACAGGTTCCTTGTATGTTCATTTCCTTCTTCCTTTTTCCCTTCTGGCGACCCGTTCCGTGCTAACTGGACATGTGTACAGCGCACCTTTGGAGTAAATGTCGGTTGGTGCGGGGCGGGCCGTCACACTTGGTATCAGAGCTCTAGATTGCGTAGTTAACCTAGGGAAAGACACTAAGGAGAGTTAGTACGTATATGAGAGCGCGTATTTGTGATTACTTTGGTTTTCAAAAGCTATGTATGTATATATTATTAGTAGTATGAAGATGAAGTCGCACTGCACTAGCACCACTATGGGGTCGTTAATCGTTTCCCTTTTTACAGATTAACGATGAGCCGAGAGACGAGGGGTGCTGGTAGAGGGACCAACCAAGGGAATGCCGCTGATATGAGGGCTATGTTTACTAACCTCATGAGAGACATGCTTAGAGAAGTGCAAGGGGCAATTCCCAATCCCGTAGTTGGTGCTGGCCCAGTAGTGCAGGCGCCTAGGGTCGATTTCGCCAAGTTGTGCAAAGATTACACTAATCTTGGTGGGAAGCCGTTCCATGGAACGGAGTCGGCCACAGCAAGACTGGATGGATAGCTGTGACCGTATCTTTGATGACTTGGGTCTCGAGGATGCGATGAAGAGAAGGCTAGCATCTCGTCAGCTGCAAGGGCGAGCGATGAATTGGTGGAATGCTATTAGAACAGCTATTCCAGAAGATCAAGTTACTTGGGATCAGTTCAAGGCTCACTTTAGCGAGAAGTTTATCCCAGCTTCCCAGAAGTCGGTGTTGTTCAAGAGGTACCTGGAACTCAAGCAGGGTGGCAGGGCAGTTTCTGATTATATTGCTGAGTTCGACACTTTGTCGAAGTATGGACTGTCTCTCATCGATACTCCTGAAAAGAAGAATGAGAAGTTCATTACTGGCCTGGATGGGTACTTGGGGGAGAGGCTCATTAACCACATCGATGAGACTTTTGAATCGATTATGGGGAAAGCTTTGAGGTCAGAGAGTCTTTACCCTAAGTCAAAGACTGAGGCTGCATCTGCGGAAGGGCCAAAGCCGCAAGCAGGCGGTGGAGGCAAGAATAACTCTCAGAATAAGAGGAAGCAGGACCAATCTAAAGGTGGCCAGAAAAAGAGCAAGAAGGATGTTGAGTGCTTCAGCTGTGGAAAGAAGGGCCATTATGCTAAAGATTGTCGGGCCAAGCCAGCGGATAAGAAGTGCTTCAACTGTGGTCAAGTGGGACATTTCAAGGACAAGTGTCCGCAACCTCTTAAGGAGAAGCAGATTGTGAAAGCATATGCTCTTGATGCTATTCCTTCTTCGTCGAATGCCCCAACTGTGGCGGAGAAAGGAAAGAATGTTGTTATTCAAGGTATGCTTTCTATTTATGATATACCAGTTCGAGTTTTGTTTGATACTGGGGCTTCCCGTTCCTTCATATCTAGTGACCTGGTAGATAGGTTGGGACTGGAACCCGAGATAGTCGATAGACCATTGATAGTGACGAACCCGATTGGTGGTTCGACTAGCCATAGTATGATTTGCAGGAATTTGGTCTTATCGAGTCATGGATGTATGTTTGTATGTGATTGCTTTGTTTTGGGCTGTACTGGGTATGGCATTATATTGGGAGTCGATTGGCTCCAAAGATACGGGGTGGTGGTAGACTGTGAGGGCTTTTTGGTGACAGTGAGGGCGGATGATGGGCGGAGGGTAGTGTTTGGTAGTCTACCCAGTGATGGGGTTATGGCTAGTTTTGTAAATTCCCTCGACATCCCGCAGGATGAGTTGTCAGATGTGCCCGTGGTTGGCCAGTATCCGGACGTCTTCGAGGAGGTGACCGGGCTTCCACCACACCGAGAGATTGAGTTCCGTATTGATTTAGTGAAAGATGCCAGACCTATAGTGATGCCACTTCGTCGTATGGCACCAAGGGAGCAGCGAGAGCTCGGGGTGCAAGTCAGCAATCTTTTGAAGAAGGGATTTATTAGAAGGAGTGTCTCCGAGTGGGGAGCACCAGTTGTGTTTGCCACTAAGGCAGATGGTTCCCTTCGTTTGTGTGTGGACTATCGCGAGTTGAATAAGGTGACGAGGAAGAATAAGTATCCTCTACCGCGGATAGATGATTTGTTTGATCAGCTGGAAGGAGCTAGAGTGTTCTCCCAGTTGGACCTCGCGACAGGATTTCATCAGCTTCGAGTAGCAGATGAGAGTGTTCCAAAAACGGCATTTAGGACGCCGTCTGGATTTTATGAGTGGTTGGTCATGCCATTTGGGTTGACCAATGCACCAGCCTATTTTGTGGATCTTATGAATCGAGTATTCAGAGATCAGTTGAATAAGTTTGTTCTTATGTTCGTGGATGATATCCTTGTTTACTCAAGGACAGAGGAGGAACATAAGGGGCACTTGAGGATAGTGATGGAGGTGTTGAGGAAACACCAATTGAAAGCGAAATTCTCTAAGTGTCATTTTTGGAGAAGGGAAGTAAGATTCTTGGGTCATGTTGTTTCCGAGAGTGGTATTGCCGTGGACCCTGCGAAGGTGGCTACGGTACAGGATTGGCCTACGCCCAAGAATGCTACAGATGTAAGAAGTTTCTTGGGATCAGCTGGATATTATCGTAAGTTTATCCAGGACTTCTCCAAGATTGCAGCACCGTTGACTCAGTTGACTAAGAAGAATCAGTCCTTCGTCTGGGATGGAGTGTGTGAGGATGCCTTCAAGAGTCTAAAAGAGAAGTTGACGCGTGCGCCAGTGTTAGTCATTCCTAAAGGGAATGAAGAGATGACGGTATACACGGATGCTTGTGGTGCCGGACTAGGTGCAGTATTGATGCAAGGAGGTAGGGTTGTAGCTTATGCTAGTCGACAGCTAAAGCCGCATGAGAAGAAGTATCCTACCCATGATTTGGAATTGGCAGCGATTGTATTTGCGCTAAAGATGTGGAGACACTATCTTTTGGGAGAAAGATTTGAGTTGTTTACCGATCATAAATCGTTAAAGTATCTCTTCTCCCAGAAAGATCTGAATCTCCGTCAGTAGAGATGGTTAGAGTTCTTGGCTTCGTATAATTTTGATATCGCGTATACACCTAGGAAAGGTAATGCGGTAGCCGATGCCTTGAGTAGGAGACATGCCAGCTTAGGGGCAATGTTTCTTGAATGGAAGCAACTGGAGTATATCGCGGGGTTTGATTTCAGACCAAGGTGCGAATTGGATCCGGTTATGCTAGCTAGTTTGACGATCAGACCCACTTTGATAGAGCGGATTGGTTCTAGCCAGAGGGACGATCCTAACCTATTAGAAATCATCTCCAAGTTAGAAATGGGAGTTGATGAGGAGATGAATGTGTATGGGCTTGATCGAGATGGATGGCTTCGAAAGAATGGAAGACTAGTTGTGCCCAACGTGAATGGTTTGAGAGATGAAGTGCTTAGAGAATGTCATCACTCAAAACTGACTATACATCCCGGTGGTAATAAGATGTATCGAGACATGAGACAGACTTACTACTGGGAAGGGATGAAAAGAGACGTTGGGAAGTTTATATCCAAATGCATGAATTGCCAGCTAGTTAAAGCCGAGCAAAGGAAGCCTAGTGGATTGTTACAACCATTAGAAATTCCCGAATGGAAATGGGAGCAAGTCTCGATGGATTTCATCGATGGCCTACCAAGGACTAGATCGGGATATGATAGTATTTGGGTAATTGTGGATCGATTGACTAAAAGTGCAAGATTTATACCAGTCAAATCGACCAGAACGGCAGCCAAGTTGGCTGAATTGTATATGAAGTGGGTAGTGAGATTTCATGGAGTACCCAAAAGCATTGTGAGTGACCGAGACCCGTTGTTCACTAGTGGGTTTTGGAAGAGCTTACAAGAGGCTCTAGGGTCAAGATTACATCTCAGTACCGCATATCATCCTCAGACCGACGGTCAGACGGAGAGGGTGAATCGTATATTGGAAGATCTCTTGAGAGCTTGTATATTGGATTTTGGTGGATCATGGGATGACCATTTGCATCTAGTAGAGTTTGCATATAATAATAGCTACCAATCCAGTATCGGTATGGCTCCATATGAAGCTTTGTACGGAAGACCGTGCAACTCACCATCATGTTGGATAGAAACTGGCGAGAAGTTTGTGCTTGGACCCGATGTGGTGAGAGAAACATCGGATAAGATTAAGGTCATTCAGCAACGAATGAAAGCTGCTCAAGATAGGCAGAAAAGCTATGCCGATAAGAGGAGAAGAGACTTGGAATTCTCCGTTGGTGACTTGGTGTTTGTCAAGATCTCTCCGTTAAAGAGCATGATTCGATTTGGCAGGAGAAGCAAGTTGGCACCAAGATTTGTTGGGCCATTCCCTGTTCTTGAATTAGTCGGGAATTTGGCGTATAGAGTTGGCTTACCAGAGAAGATGGCGGGAGTTCATAATGTATTTCATGTTTCCCAACTAAGGAAGTTCGTTCACGACTCAGATGTGACTATTTCACCTGATCAGTTAGAGGACTTCGAAGTAGAACCCGAGGCGGTTGGGAACCGCAAGCCGATTCGTATTGTGGGGCATGATACGAAGCAACTTCGAAGGAAGGCGGTGAAGCTAGTCAAGGTTCAGTGGGGCGAGAACGAGAATGATTGTACTTGGGAGACAGAGGAGAGCATTAGGAAAGCTTATCCAGAACTCTTTGCCAGGTAAGATTTACTTTGCGATTTAGTTATTCCGCATCCTAGGATAGACTTATTTTGCTTGTTTTGCATGGTTGATTGTTGCTTTATGATTGATAGGCATGCGGGAATCTTTGTGTGTATTTGGATTAGGGAATTTCGGGGGCGAAATTTCTTAAGGGGGGGGGGGGGGGGGGAGAGTGTAATGACCCGTATTCTACACGTCATAGGATCGTAGAATATTTATTTCTTTCCCATGTGAAGTCGTATGGTCATGTAACTTTGGGAAACATTTATTAGAGTCATATCCCATGCTTATGATTTTTGTCGATTTTTAAATGACCATTTTGCCCCTAGTTGGTACTGTTTTGGCCATAACTTTTGATTGGAAAGGAATTTTGACCTGAAACCACTTCCATTTGATTCGTTTGATGGTTTCTCTTTCCGTAGAGTGGTCACATTAGCCAAACGGACTTACCGTTTGGGAGATATGGCTGAATAAGGTTTGGAGTGTGAAAAACTGCTTAACCGGGCCAAATCGGGTGATTAGTGAGTAAGCCCATAACCCATTTCGGGATTAGGGTTTGGGAGGGCTGAAATGAGATGGAGAATCATTCCATTTCAGTTTTCTAGCCTCCACTTATCACCAAGGAACCCTAAAAATGGCCTCCAACCTCTAAATCACCACCAAATCACCCTTAGGTTAAGGATTTGGCTTAGCAACCCCTAATCAAGAAGGATCTTCACCAAATCAACAAAGGAGCTGCTGTTTGGTATTGAAATTCGCATCAAATCAGAGAATCATTTCAGATCTTAGTTTATTTTGTGGCTAAGGTGAGTGATTTGCATAGTTTTGCACTAATTATGGCTAATTAGGGGTGATTAGTGTTAATTAGCGAATTTAAACATGATAAAATTCTGGAAAAATATTTATAAAATTCGGAATGATGTTTTAGACCTCTGATATGAATTTGGGTTAATTTGGTCAAGTTTTGATAATCCTATCATTAGTTTCACCTAAATATGCTTAGGGGAAAATATGGGGTTTTGGGTATGTTTGATCCATTTTACCTATCATATTGATGTTTTGATGTTTGTGGTTGATTATGCATGTTCCTATGACTGTATGAAATGTTTTGTGATTGGTTAGAATAGTTAGAATGGTCAAAAACGCCGTCGAGGGGCGTCAACTGCTCGCTGGGGAAACTGCAGGAATCTGCCCGAACCGACCGGATCGGTAAGCATAGGGGCGATCCGATTCGGGGGCAACGATCCGTATGGCCACCCCGACCGCAAATCCTCTCCACGATCCGATCCAACTTGATGAGGCGCCACGATCTGAAGGGAGGAGCACGACTCGATCCACTTCAGGAGCTCACGAGTCGATGGGTACTAGGCGAGACGATCCGACCCGATCGGAAGACACGACCCGACCCGACCCGGATGAAGCAACCCGATCCGATCCGAAGTGGTGACACCGATCCGAATTAGGAAGCAGAGCCACGAGCTGGAGGACCATGACTCGATCCGATGCAAGAGGCGCGATCCGATCCGAACGCAGAGGCCGATCCGATCCGACAAAGAATGTGAAGGCTGATCCGATCCGATTCGATTGTGATGACCAATAACCCGAGATGCAAAGGTAGTCTAGATGGAAGTTAGAGCTCAGGATCCCGGAACAAGTTGGGAACCAATGAGTTCACTTCATGGTTGGACTTTGCTGCGGGACGTGTGCTAAGGAGTTGTCGACGTTCATAACTTCGATTCACCACTAAGAACGGATGATGGCTACTTATCAGTGCAGTAGGGTCATTATGACCTGAGGGGCAAAGTGATGGTAGCAAGACTACGTTATCAGTGCAGTAGGGTTATTATGACCTGAGGGGCAAGGTGATGCATAGTAAGACTATGAGCCAACGCAGATGGGGTGAACAACTCCATGGGGCAAGTGGACATAGTAAGGATTAGTAAGGCTATGAGCCAGCGCAGATGGGGTGAATAACTCCATGGGGCAAGTGGACATAGCGAGGAATTAGTGGCTACGTTATCAGTGCAGTGAATCCATTTATGACTTCATGGGGCAAAGTGATCGTAGCAAGGAATGTTGAGTGATCGAAGTGGTGAATATCGTATGCTTTACGCACTGAGTGAGAGACGTGAGGATGGATGCTATGCTTGATTGTTTTCCATCATTATGACATGCACACCTCCCCCACCTCCGTATCTTTATACCGTTTGATATGATACCTTAGAGTGTTGTACAGTATGTAGTGCTAACTCTTTGGTTGCAGGTCCAGGTTCAGGTATGTTTTAGTCTACCTGTTATTGTTCACTTTAGATGCTTATCGCTCATACCAGGCTTTATGTCTGACCCAGAGTTTTATGTCTCCTCTTATTACTCTGGGTGCTCACACGAGCAGACTAGAGACACGTTAGCTGGTGGTGCGCGAGTAGCTGATTCGGAGGCGGGCAGGAGGCTTCCACGTATGATATATATTTACACATTCTCCCTGTGTCATTGGCAGTCACTACTTGGGCATTAGTAGTATACCTCATTTACCTTATTTTGCTTTGAGACAGTTGAAAGTTGTAATAAGCTGTACTCTGAATTTCCGCTGCTATGATGTTTAGTTCTGATTTTCAGCTTATGCACTGTCTCTCCTGTTTTATGTCAAGTATCTTATTATTATATTTTGTTCTATGCGTTGTGAGACATTCTACAGGTTCCTTGTATGTTCACTTCCTTCTTCCTTTTTCCCTTCTGGTGACCCGTTCCGTGCTAACTGGACATGTGTACAGCGCACCTTTGGAGTAAATGTCGGTTGGTGCGGGGCGGGCCGTCACACCCCCGATGGCAGCGAACCCCCCCTGCGAACAAAGAAAAACTGAAATGAAAAAGGGGCTAAGGTGAGTTTTCTTAATTATTTTAGTTCATTTTAAATAATTAACTTAGTTTATATAGTAATCAAAATTGGATTTTTATTCCTATGTTAATCAAGTTCAGTTTTTTTTATAGAGAATAGAAATGTAAAGATTAGTTTTTTATAGAAAATAGAAATGAAGTAATAAAAATATAATCTTTTATATTGTAGAGGTAATAAAAATAAAATTTTTATAAAGTAGAAGTAATAAAAATATTTTTTATAAAATAGAAGTAGTAAAAATATGATTTTTATTATATATATGTTGAAGTGGAAAAGTGATTTTTATAGCAGAGTAAAAATTCGATTTTTATATATTGAATAGCGAAGTAAAAATTCGATTTTTATAAATGGAATAGCGAAGTAAAAATTCGATTTTCATATATGGAATAGCGAAGTAAAAATTCGATTTTTTTATATTGAATAGCAAAGTAAAAATTTAATTTTTATATATTGAATAGCAAAGTAAAAATTCGATTTTTACATATGTAGAGAATACGGGCAAAGAAAGTGACAAGAGGCGAGAACGACGAAGATTTCTACATAAGAAGAGTCGTGGGATTGGATTAGCTAATCTGTGAGAACTTCTCACCTTTAATTTTATTTTTCTAGTTATAAATATATACTAGGATGCAGACAGTGTTTAGTAGCACCCGACACCCGTCGTCCACAGACCATGGACGGCTTGTATGCTTGGTTGTTTGATTTTGATGTGTAGTTTATTGTGTGATGTGATGTGAAATAAAATAAAATATTTTGTAGTGGAAAATATTTTGTAGTTAAAAATAGAATTTTTAACGTGTATATGAAATGAAATTAAAATAAACAGATCGGACGATTTGTTTATACACACACATTTGACTGATAATGATTGGGACGATAAATTTTACACATCGCCCAACTGCACAAATAAAATTTGTGTTTGATTGTTTGAAACCCCACACGGGTATTGGGATGATATATGACATACACTAATCCCAATAATTAGTTGTATGTCGATCAATTGATTGACAGACTATTATAAGCGTTAAATATTTATATTTGATGCTTATACAGTGTAGAATGCACTTTGGATGATGGATGAGTATTTGTCATTGTCGATGTATACATGCGTTGTATGTAAATCCATAAAAGTAAAATCTATGGAAATTGATTAGGCCTCATTTCAGTTTTGAAATAGAAATATTTGAAATAAAATATTTGAATAGAAATATTAGAAATAGAAATATTTGAATAGAAATATTTGAAAAAGAAATATTTGAAATAGAATATTTGAAAATAGAAATATATGAAGCTGTGTGGATTATATTGACTCCATTTTTACGTGAGCGATATTTATATCGATTTTATTCATTTTAAAATGAATATCGAAAGTGATTTCAAAAGCTGATATTTTGAAAAGAATTAAATTCGAATAGAAATTGAATATAAATGAATTCGAATTGAAATTGAATATAAATTAATTCGAATTGCAATTGAATTGAATTGAAAACGAACTGAAATTGAATAGAAATCAATTTGAATTGAAATCAATAAAACGAATTTAAAACGAATTATAAAAATACGTTTTTAAAAGGAAATCGACGAAGTATATATTATATATATTATATATATAATATAATGGCCTGAATAGAACGCGCCGCACCGCGGTAGTTCGCGAATTTCGACCATTGACTTCGAATGGATATTGCAGAAGATCCGACCGTCGGATTCTCCTAAAACCGGAACCGTTGGGTTCGTATCGAAAAGAGCTTTCGAACGAATATTAGAAATTTGAAATCTAACGGTTGGATTTGGAATTATGTCCAAATCAAATTTGAAAAAGGGTCCCTGTAAGTGCAGTTCGATGGTCGTTGATGAAAATCAACTGTACGGGCCTTGATAAAATTATTAAAAATAGTAATAATTTGTGTAAAATCATAAGAAATGATTTAGAAAGAATTGGGATGAAAAACTCCATATTTGAAAAGATAAAAATAGATTTTTATTGAAATGAACTAGTTTTGAACTAGAATTAAAATTCTATTTATTTTTAAATAAATAAATTTGATTGAAAAAGGGTTTTAAAGGTAACCAGAATTTCCAATAATTGAACTGGAATGGATTTAAATCGAAATTGTCTTTGGATTATTTCGATGTTGGATTTTGTGATTAACAAATATTGTTATGGAAATTTGAAAGATATATTTCTATCGCTATTTCCAATACGATATTTGTTAATCGTAGAGCTTGATATTGAATATAAGCCGATATAATTTCTATTCAGAGCCTTGTATTTAATATCAAATGTGATTTGGGTTTGTCGTGAATGGTGTTTTCATTAACACTGTTCTTAAGCCCAGTTGAGAAAAGATTAAATCTTTTTATTTAGATTTAATGAAGTGTACCAATTAAATAATATTTAATTGGAATTGAATTGGTATTGATTTTTGGGTTTATCATGAATAGTGTTTTAAATAACACTTGTTCTTTAACTCGATAATTAATGGAACGTGATTTTGGGTTGTCGTGAACGGTATCTTCAATAATACTGTTCTTAGACCCAAAGGAGTTAAGAAAATCAGAAACTAACTGCACATTAGTTAAGTTGAATGGTTTCTGGGGTATTGATCTGATGTTGGTTTCGGCCTTCGGGGTTAATACTTAGGGAATTGCTCACTTGCTAATTTACGGTTAGTGACTGATGAATTGGAATGAGGGGTATGTTGTGTTTGTGTAACACTTATTTATTATATACGCGAGTTATTCGGAAAGACCGGGTTTATCCCATTCTGAGTAACTGTTATGACGATAAGTCGAAGATGAAGACGGTGGTTGAAGACCGGAGGTCTTCATGTCATTTGGATAATTACTAATGATCTTGATTGGGATGTACACCCAATAAGATGGAAACAGTTGGTGATCGTCCAGACGTACTTGGAGATCAATGGATACGCGGGGTACTAGGTGCCTCTGGTTTCGTTCAGACCCAGAACGAACTTGTAAATGGACTGTGTGTCTGACATTGGATTTTAGTCCGTGTGATTGATTTCTATTAAATATATATCTGTTTGGCGGCGGAGAATTTATTCTCTTGCTTAACGCCCTTCTCTGAGACATACGAGCTCAGGGGTTATATACTGATGGATATCAAACGCATAGAGTGAATTGCCTGTGTGGCATGCCCAAGTGGCAAATGATCAAGGCTTCTGTTGAAAAGAAAAGTCTTGTGGTTGATGATCGAAGCACGGCCTTTGTGGCGTAGCTTTGTGTAACGTTTACTTCGCGAGTTTCACACCCGGTATGAACCAAAAACGGGAGAGGACGTCAGGGAGGGCATGCGTTTCTTTCTAGCTAGAATTGGCATCAATGGTTTTACACGCCCTGACGAGTTTGACTTATGTGGTTGTTGCTGTTACGAGGCGCCTCGGTTTGATCGGACGATCCGGGTCCGATGGAGTCATTTGTTGGCTCATTTACGCCCCACAAGGCAGAGAGACGTATTGTTCAGGCATAATAATCCACATCGGTGGACCGACCCTGACGATCCAAGGGGCAGTTGCGGCTGTTCCTAGACATGGGCTAGATTGTCTAAAATCGGTAGAGGACTATCTTTTGCCTCGGTTCACAGATGGAAATCCAACTTCCAATACGTGACATTTGAGGTTTTATTTGTAGAGCCTAGTATGGCGACATGATATATGGTACCCATACCGCCTATGATTGATACTTATGATTTGAAGTTGTTTATACACTATACACTGATAATAGTATCAAATGATTTATTTTAAAACGTATCAAGCATTCTTTGGATGTTATAAGGGAAAACCCTATCCCCCGGCTTGCGTTGCATTGTGTGATAGGACCTGGGTCTTATAACAGCTTCATTTTTCTTTATTTAGCATTGCGGTGTTTGTTTTATGCACTGGTGTTCTTGGGAGGAAACCCGTTCCGTGTTATACGGCGTGGTCCCTTGATTTACCTAACTTTAAAGTAAAGTTTTAAATAACTGTTTTAGTTCTCACACCAGTCCCATGACTGACCTGGAGTTTATTGTTTTAACCTAAACTCTGGGTGCCCTTATTTTGACATGAGCAGCTAGTAGTTTTGGTTTTGCAGATTTATATTCACAGGATCCTGGTTTACAGCTGGAACGATATCCGGAAAGCTTTGTATCCGTGTATCTTCTTCTAGTTGTGCATTGTATTATTTTCCGCTGCTATGTGTTTAAATGTAATTTAAATCTCTGATATTTCTGTGTAATAGACATTTATACTCTGTATGTTCTTGGATTATGATGGAATTGTTGTAATATACAATGAAATGTTCTCCCGTCTGCGTTCTATTTTGTCGTGTTCTCAAAACAATTCGTTCTTTCTCTTCTCTTCGGAGACCGGGGAAGTTCGGGTCATTTCAGTGTGTGTGTATATGCATCCACGAGCAACCACTAGCAATCACTAGCAACCATTTGCATCCATCATCCATAACATGTTTTCAAATACATGTTTGCATCCATTTGTTTTCTACCTAAGGAGTTAGGAAAAGGACCGAGGAGATATACCTAAAAAGATAGATAAAGCATAACTTAAGGAAAAAGAGAGATCAAATATGTACCCTCAAAAAGAAGAGGGTAGGCAGCGCGTATTCTGTCCTCAGTTCCCAAGTCGCGTCTTCCTCGTCATCGCTCCACTGAACTTTAACGAGTTTGACTTCGCGGTTGCGTAGCTTTTTCACTTCAGTTCCTAAGATGCGGGTTGGAACTCTCCTCACAGTTGCTTCACGTTCCACTTCGGCTTCTTCTAGAATGCTAGGTTCCACCACTTCCGCAGACTCATGCAAACACTTCTGGAGGTGAGAAACATTAAAGACGTTGTGAACTCCGGCCAGTCTCTCGGGTAGCTCTAATCTATAGGCCATCTTCCCAACCTTCTCGGTGATAGGAAACGGTCCTACAAATCTTGGTGTTAGCTTTCCTGCGGATCCAAAGTGAACGACGTTCCTTAAGGGAGATACCTTAAGGAAAACCCTGTCCCCAAGCTCAAACTCAAGGTCGGTCCTTCTTTTGTCGGCATAGGATTTTTGTCTGTCTTGGGCTGTCTTCATCCTTCTCCGTATCAAGTCCACTTTCTCTGAATTCTCTCGAACCATATTTGGCCCAAGTATAAGCTTATCTGTAGACTTCCACCAACAAGTTGGTGATTTGCATGGTCTTCCATACAAGGCTTCGAAGGGCGCCACACCGATGGTAGCTTGGTAGCTGTTGTTGTAGGAAAATTCCACTAAAGGAAGGTGATCCTCCCAAGTCCCTCCAAAGTCAAGAACGCAAAGTCTCAAAAGATCCTCTAAAACTTTGTTCACCCTTTCCGTCTGGCCATCGGTTTGGGGGTGATAGGCCGTGCTCAAACATAACTGTGTGCCTACAGCTTCTTGCAGACTCTGCCAAAACTCGCTTGTGAAGATAGGGTCTCTGTCACTAACAATGCTGGAGGGTATCCCATGGAGTCGAACTATTTCCTTGAGATAAAGAGATGCTAGAGATGAGGCAGTCCTTCTACTCTTGATAGGTATGAAGTGGACGCTCTTAGTAAGCTTATCCACTATTACCCTAATGCTAGTATTGCCTCTTCTTGACCTAGGTAGTCCATCAATGAAGTCCATTGAAATGCTATCCCACTTCCACTGTGGGACCTCTAAAGGATGAAGTAGTCCTCCAGGTTTCTTCTGTTCTGCCTTGACCTGTTGGCTGGTCATGCACTTAGAAACGAAATCTGCCACGTCCTTCTTCATGCCGCTCCAAAAGAAAGTCCTTTTTATATCCTTGTACATCTTATCACCACCAGGGTGTATAGTCATCTTGGAATGTTGCGCTTCCTCGAGAACCTTCTTTGTCAACTCCCTTGCTTGTGGGACGCATAATCTTCCATCTCGCCTCAGCCAACCCTTATCATTGATGGCGTATCTACTGAGGTGACTAGAAGTCTCACCCCTAATAAGTTTATCAATCACATCAACAAGATTAGGGTCTTCACGTTGTGCAGCCCCTATTGAGTCCAAGAGAGTAGGACGTACTTCGAGAGATGCTAACAAACCCGGTACAAAATCCGAGGAGGGCCTAAAGTTAAAACTGGCTATATACTTCAAGCTTTGTCTCTCTACAAAGAGCGGGCTTAAGGTCAGTTTCTTTCGGCTCAACGCGTCTGCTACTACGTTGCCTTTTCCGGGAGTATAGGAAATTTCAAAGTCATACGAGGCAAGAAACTCCATCCACCTTTGTTGCCTCAAGTTAAGATCCTTCTGCGAGAAGAGATATTTCAACGATTTATGGTCAGTGTATAATTCGAATTTCTTACCTAGGAGATAATGGCGCCAAGACTTAAGCGCAAAGACGATGGCGGCCAACTCAAGATCATGGGTTGGGTAGTTCTTTTCATGAACTTTCAATTGTCTTCCACCATAAGCTACTACCCTTCCTTCTTGCATTAGAACAGCGCCTAGTCTCGTTCCACATGCAACTATGTATACTGTGAACATTTTGCTTCCATCTGGCAAAGTCAGAACTGGGGCTGTTGTGAGAGCCCTTTTTAATCGTTGGAAAGCAAACTCGCAGTCCAAATCCCAAGTGAACGCCAGATTCTTCTTTGTTAGCCTTGTGAGTGGAGCTGAGATTTTCGCGAAATCCCTAATAAACTTTCGGTAAAAACCGGCTAGCCCAAGAAAGCTTCGGACTTCGGTTGCATTTCTTGGTGTCTTCCAATCTTGCACTGCCACCACTTTTGCGGGGTCCACCGCCGACCCTTCTTTGGACACTATATGTCCAAGAAATCTTACTTCTTTTCTCTAGAAGTGACACTTGGAAAATTTGGCTTTTAGCTGATGAACTCGAAGAGTTTCCATGATTTCTTTCAGATGTTGAGATTGCTCTTCCTCATTCTTTAAGAAGATCAAAATATCGTCTACGAAGACAACCACAAATTTGTTGAGGAATTCTCTGAACACTTTACTCATTAAGTCTACGAAATAAGCGGGTGTGTTTGTCAAGCCGAAAGGCATGACAAGCCACTCGAAGAAACCGTCTGAGGTTCTGAACGCCGTTTTATCAATGTTGTTTTCAGCTACTCTTAACTGATGGAACCCAGTTGCCAGATCAACTTGGGAGAAGACCGACGCTCCTACAAGCTGATCAAACAAATCGTCGATTCGGGGAAGAGGGTGCCTATTTTTCTTGGTCAACTTGTTTAACTCCCTATAGTCGACGCAAAGGCAAAACGAACCGTCTGCTTTGGTTGCGAACACCACTGGAGCACCCCATTCCGAAATGCTCCATCTAATGAAGCCTTTTTCGAGAAGTTCTTTAACCTGCTTACTGATCTCCTTTCTCTCCTTTGGAGCCATGTGTCTGAAAGGTAAAGCTACAGGCTTTGCATTATCCACAAGATATATGCGGAAGTCTATTTCCCGCCTCGGAGGTAAGCCTTTCACCTCCTCAAAGACATCCGGATATTCCCGTACTACTCTAACTGACTGCAAATTCTCATCAGAAGCATCAAGCAACTCTAGATAACTAAGCACAATAGCATTCAAGGGATTACAAGAAATTTCTAGAGTGTTACCAAGCCGAGTCAAGAGTCTAACTACTCTTTTCTCACAATCAAGAATGGCACCATTACTGGATAACCAGTCCATGCCTAAGATCAAACCATATGCCGAGAAGACCAAACCAAAGGCATTACAACTAAACTCAACGCTGAGAATAGAGATTTTCAAACCCAAACAAACCATTGACAAGTAAGCGGAGCCCCCAATTGGATTTGAAACTACTAAGGGATCCTCTACCATACTAGTGTCTAGATGCAGAGATTCTACTAAGGCATATGAAATAAAGGAGTGTGATGCGCCAGAGTCAAAAAGCGTGCGAACTGGATGATCATAAAGATAGACTAAACTTTCTACAGAAATATTACTACCTCGTTCCTGCGGAGGTGCCACTAGCGCATGAACCTGACCCCCTGAAGTGGATCCGGCTTTCTGTCCCTACCCTTTCTTCTTTGGGCAGTCCTTAGCTTGGTGCCCAGTCTCTCCACAATGGAAGCAACCACCCATCTTCGCCTTCTTCTTTCAACAATCTTTCAATATAAGTCCAACAATGCCACAGAAATTGCACCTTCTCCTCTCGCGAGGCTTATTGTTCTTCCCTCCTTTCTTAAAGTCTATTTTCTTCGCTTGTAAACCCTCTTTCTTTTCTTCCACCTTAGTCTCTTTCTTGCCGTTGTCTTCCTCGTGTAGCAACGCCATGTCCACCAAGCTTTCATAAGTCGCTCCCGTGGATACATGGGTTATAGCAAGGCTGTGTAGAGGCTCATTCAAACCTTTGACGAAGCGAAGCGCCTTCTTGTGTTGGATGTTTACTAAGTCCAGCCCAAATCTGGCCAGCTGATTAAATTAATTAACGTACTCCCTGATTGTCATACTTCCTTGTTTCAGAGTTAGAAACTTCTCCATTTGCAGGCTTCTTTCTGCTTGGGAGAGGAATTTCATCTCAAACCTTGTCCTGAAATCTTCCCATGTTTCCACCGCCCACTGAGCATTGGTAATCTCCCACCAATAGGAAGCTTCATCTTTAAGCAACCACACTGCTAGCTGTATCTTTTGCATGTCATCAACTCCGAAGATGACAAATAGATCCTCAATCTCCTTTAGCCAGTTTCTTGCTCCTACAAAAGATTCTGTCCCATAAAAGTCTTTTCCACCCATAGCCTTGAAGTCTCTACATATTTTTGCGAAGGCATTTCCACGAGGACATGGAGGAGAAGGAGGAGGAACCGCGGCCACTGGAGGAGGAGTGTCTGCTGGGCCCGCGCCATTGGCCTTTGCTTCTAAGTACCTCCTAAACCAGCCGGGTATCGGCACTCCTTCTGGAAGGTTAAGGTCTCCAGAAATGCTGAAACAGAAAGGAAAGATTCAAAACGAAGGATAGAGAGAGATAGTGCATATGGCTTTGGGGGATTATGCCTTTTAAAATATAACACTTTTTCTTGAAAAATGCTTCTTTAAACTTTCTTTTGAAAATAGTTTTCAAAAAAAACTTTTATCTTGTCTGGTAAACCTATGCTCTGATACCAAGTGAAACACCCCAACTCCGTTAAGGTCACTCACAAGGGGAATGCCTTAACTTTGGTGGAGGTTTATAAGTAAAAGCCACAGATAAACACAAGACAAATATAAATACACATATTTTAAACAGCGGAAACCAAACAGACTTTTATTTCATCAATACGTGTTCAAACAAAACATTTCCATAATTATCTCAAAATACTTCCATCATTACAACCTCATTACTGTCTTGATTATTAAAGAAACATAAAACATAAATAAAAGTAACAAAAATCCACATAGTGATATCCAAAGCCATGATCCGAGCAAAAGAGATCCAAACCATACGTCTACGGTCTTGAAGCTTGCAAAAGAGTACTAAGCTGAGTTGTTTCCTCCCTGTGGACCTTGGGGGGGGACGAAAGAAAAGAAGACGAAAAGAAAATAGAGTCAGACATAAAGCCTGAGTAAATCTAGTAACTTTTCATTATGTGAATGGGAAAAAGGGCATGATAGATATAAACTGAAAATAGGAAAGTGTTATAAGCTAAGGAAGTGTCGTTTAGAATCGAATGTACTATCGCACCCACACTATATCTCTGCAACTACTTGAGCTTATTCTAACTGGCACCCCATGCCGAGGGTGAAGTGATCCCCATTTCCTAAAGATCGGCTCTTACTCGCGTAAACATGTGTCATACGGCCCCCAAGAATTGTAGATACCTATGCTGGTCCCACCATGGGGTGTATCAAGACCAATGGTGGCGGCCCCGACACAACTTTAGAAGGCATATGTTATACTACTGGTGCCCCCAGTGCCCTGTTTGTCTGCTCCGGAGCGTGTGCACGCCCGCACCCCGTTAGAACCTACACTGTTGCACCCACCGCCGTCGCTTTGACCGCTTACAATCAGCCCAGTAATCGTGCCCCACCCTGCCTAGTTTCAGGATACCATGATACCTAACTTGGGTTACTGCTGAAACGAGTCTCTCGTTCCTAGGGTTTTCTAGTCAAACATATTAAGTGGTTAAGTGTCTGCATTTACCTAACCTCACCCATCAATTCTTGTTAACATGTTGAATTTGGTTAAGTGTTTATAGTTGACTTAACCCTACCATCTGTCCTTAGCCTCTTAAAGCACCTGACCACTCACATTAGACATATATTGCTACGGTTACTAGATGTGCCGGTCGGTTCCAGGCAGGTTTACGCCGTAGCTCAGTCTAACCTCGGGTCCTTATCGGGCTCAATGCTTAACCAGCCACGTTGGATAGGTATTGTTGTGACTACGGGATGGCCGGGCGGGTCCGGGCAGGTTTACGTCACAACTCAATCCAACCTCGGGTTAAGCATCCCGTGTTTTCTTC
Organism: Allium sativum; assembly: GCA_030737875.1. NCBI lineage: Eukaryota > Viridiplantae > Streptophyta > Magnoliopsida > Asparagales > Amaryllidaceae > Allium > Allium sativum. The sequence goes on from CM060909.1 coordinate 726,187,109, forward strand.
ATTTACATATTTTATCACTTCTCAATTATATGTAAATGTCATGTCTTTTATTCTTGGGTATAACAATTCATACCGCTTAAATGTCATTGTCGTTGGCATGTGCCAAACATGCCAACATATAATTTTCATGTTTTACACCCAACGTTATTACCCCCGTTTGTAAGTTCGCAACGTTATAACAAGTGTTGGGCTCGACACAATTCAGCCCAACTTTATAAACGTGAGAAAAAGGGGAAATCAAGAACATGTAATATTTTACAATACATAAAGGTGTGTGGCGCATGAACTTGCAATTTAGTGATTCAACATAAATTATGGGTCATGTGAACTTGCATTCAAATCAAAGTATAACTAAGTAGGTGACATATGAAATGGCATAGTTTAGGCTTATACAAACTTGGGTTTAAACATGTTTAACTTGGCATAATGTCAACCACAAAACTAGCATGTTGTATATTCACCAAAATGTCCAATTTTAACATCAAATCATATAGCCTATTTCAACATGAACTTACATAATTTATGCAACCCAAATGATACTTAATACAGATCCAATTATACTTGCAAATAAACATAAGAATGTGTTCATAGGTTTTGGATCATGTAGGCATAAAAGGTCTCAAATCTAGAACATGTTTACATAAGCCTTAATTCAGACTTAGTGAATGTATATAGTCCATGCCATAGACATAAACATAAAAGGATCAAATTCTAGTTTTTGCCATAACTTGCAAGTGCCATTGTTTTCATATACAATTGTTCAATAGGCTTGCATCAATCAATTTAGGCCACAAATATCAATACACAAGTCATGACAGAATCATTACAATACACAGAATTTATATCATTACCATACAGTAACATAATTCTATTTTCATTTACATTGAATCACGTCACAATTTTTATTCATGTTCTGAAAGGTCACTATACTTACAATGAATGCAGAATCTTGAATTCTGAATTTTGAATTCTGAAATTGAGATGCGTTCCTTTGAGTAGATTAACATTGCGTTGATTAATTTGATTAAGCTTTAGTCTTCTTCTTAATTTGATTCATCTCTAAGCTCCTCTCTCTTACGGCTATGCTCAATTCCTTCCTGGCAGCATGACGACTCCAATCTTATTTTTTGTGTGAATTTTTAGTTGAGACTTTGGGTGTATTTATAGATTTTTAAATTGTTTTGAGCTGTCAGATGAAGACAGGAGGAATCTAGACCATACAAAGTTCAAAGAGCCAATCAAGAGGTGACATGTCAGCCCTAATGACACACCGAGCCACAGAAATTCGAGCCAGGGCCAGACCCAGCCAGCCAGGTCGACCAGGTAGGTCGATTGGCAGGTCGACTCTATGGTCGACCTGGGGTGACCAGGTCGACACCATGGTCGACCCTATGGTCGGCCTGGTCTCTGGGCGGGAATTTTCCCGCCCAGCCCAGTTTGAACCTGTTTTTCAAATTTCGAATTTGAAACTGAGCTTTTTGAATTTTAAATTTTATTCTGAAACTTCCGAAGGTCATAACTCCTTCATACGGAGTCCGATTCACGCAAACTCGAAAATCTATCTCAAGCAGAATTCTGAGACGACTGCAATGGCGTAACCCATTCCCCTTAATTCTTTCATTTATAATTAATTACACTTTAATTTGTGAAGCTTAATGTTATAGATTTCATGGGGTGTTGCACATATTCTAAGAGGAAAATATGTGTAAATGTACATAAAAGGAAAATTATACATAAAGCGAGCATATAAATATATCTATACATGCATACTTAAATATATGTGTATGTGTGTGCAAATATATAAATATGTATATGTATATGAAAGAGAAATCCAATATAAACCTATAATGAACAAAAATAGGTTAGAAATAAATGATGGCGTAACTCTATTTGAATTTTGAAAAAGAAATAAAGATTGTGCGTATATATACACTTAAATTCAAATGTTGAGATAAAAAGAGCAAGTTAAGAGCAAAAAGTAACAAATGCGTAATAAAGGAAAAATGGACAAGAAATTAGCTGCCTTTGAATTTAGAATGCATTAAAAGGAATAAAATGACTAATTGATAGCGTTATTAATTGCATTGATTAACAGCTATTAACGGATAAGGATTGAAAGGTCGTATGCGTATATACACGCATAAATTCAAAATTCAAACTTAAAGATAAGTTATAGCTGAAATATTAAAATTCAGATATGCTATATTAAGTAAGAAATAAAATGTTATTAATTAATGATAAGCAATATTTAAGAGAGGCAGAAAATACAGATTCAGACCCAGGATGGGTCGACCTAGGCCTCACGTGGGTCGACCGATATGCCGACCTATGGGTCAACCCACCTCTAAGGTGGGTCGACACAGGGGTCAACCCACTCAGGGTCAGATCTACATAGTTGAGGACATGTTTTTCTAAATTATACAGTTTGGATTTTATGTTGTTAAATCCGATGGGCCAGACTTTCTTGTACACTTATAAATAGACTAGCAGGGCCTAGCTTCAGACTCATATTTTCTGAGACAACGCTAAGGCTCTGCCATTTTCTGTCCTCTCCAAATATTTTAGAAATTAGAAAACTAGCTTTAGGAAATTATGATTCAAGATTTAAAGATAAAGAATGTAAATCTATAACATAGGTGTTCAAAATTCTGATCAACATGAGGTAAATTCTTAAATCTGATTTATTTAGGTTTCTTTTCTTCTTTCCTTCTTCTTTTAGCTTCATATTTGTAAATCTGTGGTTGTTTAATATTAGATTCAGTTAGGAGGACCATAGAATCACTGATCTAAATCAAATCAAGGATTGGATCTGAGTTAAATTCAAGGATTGGAAAGCTATCAGGTGAGTGGATTTAGAATTATACCTTTTTGGATAACGGTATATTTACCATTTGTATTCCATGTTATTCTTCACATGTTAAATAACAGTAAATTATGGTAATTGCAATATGATTTATTTTCTAGAATGTTAAGAATATACTGTTGTACAAATCTATTCTGGTAATTTTCTGTTTAGATTAAAAATTACTCTAATACTGAAATTGTGGGATTTACAATAAATGTGAATATGTTCTTGAAAATGTTGTTTAATGGAAAATTGGATATATTGTAAATCAAATTACAGTGAAAGTGGGAATAATGGGAAAAGAATAGATGTGCCTATATTGCATGGAAAACTTATTATAATTTGGAAATTGTAAATAGCATCCAACTAAGAAAATAGAAAGGAAAAATTTGTAGTGGATTAAGTTAGATTGATTTGGGAAAGATTGAACATTTACATGAAAGTAAAATTACTAAGAATGTAGTTGCAAGAAAAGGAAGGGAAAAAAGGATTAGTGTGAAACATATTTGCAAGAAAAGGAAAGGAAAAAAGGATTAGTGTGAAATAAGGTTTCTTTAACCGTATTGCACACTAATCAAATAAAAAGATATGAGTATGTCCATAATAAGAGTAAAAGAAATAATTTGCAACTACGGATCTTGATTTATATGTGCTATGGAAATGGATCTTTATATCTTTCTCCTAATCAATCTAATGAGGTTTGTGAAACATTTTCCTAAAATTATGGGAATATGCAAGACGGTATATAAATGGACGTTACAACAGTAAAAGTTTGGTTAATGTTAAAGAACCAAAGGAAATGTGAGGAATGGGGAATCTAACCTATTATAATTAATTATGTGAATGAGAATGTAATATAAAGGTAGGCTTGTCCTAGGGACAAGTGGAATTATAACTTGGGTTATAGTAAATGGAAAGAGAACATATTAATAACCTTAGTTAGGAGAACTAAGTTAATAAGTAACAACAACATGGTGTGATGACAGTGTAAGACGATGTTATGATTAAAGAAGAAAGAATAAAATAGACTTATGAAATGAAATAAGTTGTACTTAATTACTAAGTAGACATGTCATATGAAAGCATGAGAAATTGGGAAGGGTAAACTTGATTGTACATTAAGTAAAACATGTTATTGAACTTGTAAACATGTGATTGACAGTAAATGACATAGTAATAAAAAGGGTTGTAGATTAGTTTCGTTAATTACAATCCGGGGTAAAAGATTGTAAATTGTTATCATTAAAGAAATTGCACAACTAAACGATTAGACATAGGGTCTAGTAACACGTTTGCATGACGTGCTTGGACTAGTCTGCATGTAGGATGAAGAACCCAATAGGGGCAGATCATCATGGTGTCTAGAGACACGAAAGGAGCACGTCCATTTGATTATTTGGTTTGATATTCTGCTTGCTGGCTTTGCGGGACTGGAAGGAAGCTGGCGGCTTTCGAGAGACGTGGTAGGATACTCCGTGGTAGTCCTTTGTTGTGGTACACACTCAGGCTATACTCACTGAGGTAGGGGTCTGTGCGATACGACCCATTGGGTATACCTTGACTACAACTATAGACTCGGCAGTCAGAAGGCTGTGGCAGATGGCTTTGGGGTGTTTCGGCGATTGGCCTTGGGAGAGGTTGGTCAGGACCAAACTAATGATAGTAATCGTCAGGTACCTATCATCGGCAGTCAAGGGGGTGTAGAAAGACTAAAGCTAAACCAAGAGACCATCGATCTTTCACTATCGATACATTGATTGAGGGACGCACCAAATTGGATGTTAGATTGGTTACTCGGGGCATGTCACTTAGCCCTTGATGTTTTCTTTCATTAGTTGAAGGAGGGGCCTAGGTAGGGCCATATCCACCGTAAAAAGCAAACCATACTTGGATATCTTTACTATAGGTCCTTTGGGCGGACCTATACAGATATGAAAATTTCCCGACCAAGTACTGTACATTGGATGCAGCCCTATTGCGGGACTCGAGGTACATTAAATAGTACGTACGTGTGAGGGTCTAGATAGTCACACTGGGTGGTGTATCGAAAACGTTAGGGCATTATTTCGTGTTGAGGCTTAATTCGACCTAGGGGGTGGATATGATGATCTGTACGCTTGTATGGTATAGCGATGATGGTTTTGTGTGGTAACGTGGTGTAATGATTTGGATTTTCGTACGTCGTTCGGCATATGATACGTTTCTGTGGCATGACGGTGGATACCGTGTGAGGAGGGTACTATAGAGAGTAGCTTGATGTGTTAGGGGTAGCTAAATATATACTATATTAGGTTAACCTGCTGGGACGTAGATGAGTACGATGTGAATATAGAGCCTTAAGTACTATTAACCCAACAACCTGGTAAATAAGTGAACTTAACTAAACGGTATATGTAGGGTTATTTCAAAATGTATAATCTGTCAAGTCACCAAAACGTTGTGATTTGGCCCTTTCTTCATAACACACTCGAAGATTAGGTTTGTGACCGAGATATGATAGCTTTGGATACTAGTTAGACAATATTATTACTTCGGTAAGGTTTGATTATTATTTTTTCATTCCACTATGAGATGTTTACTAAGCTCTAATATATTTATTATCTCTGTCTTTTCTACAGGAAACCAGACAAGCCGACTCGAGATTTGACTGATTGGGAATTTTGAAAAAATATCGATCTGTTGAAATGTAGGTTGTTACATTTAGCATCAAAGCTTAGGTTTAGGATTCCTATATAGATAGTCAGTGAACATATTTGTATTTTAAAAAAAAATTGTAAATATTTTGTATATATACACCTAAATCCATAAATGAACCTACTAAATAGAAAGAGCGAAATATGGAAAGACTTGGGACATCAATTATGTACAATAAAGGAATAGATATGCAAATTTGAGAATAAAATATCCTTAGGAGGCTTGGGTGAAAAGTGTACAATGTGTTTTGTAATAAAGAAAGATGGATCTCATATGTTAGCATGTGAGATATTAGTAATTCGGATTAGTGGGTTTAGCAGTTGAGCCTTAGAGATGGAGAAAGAATAAAATGGGTTAGGAATATATATACATTTGAGAACAATAACTTTTTTGGGAATACTTAGGGGAGTTAGAAACTCAATTTGAGTCTAACCCCATTGTTCAACATTAAGAACTTGAAATTTTGAAAGCTTTTGGGTGGTAGTTTACGGTGCATGTTTTTCAAGTCTGGACCTTAAAAGTTTGCAATTTTAAAGTATGTACTAGTTAAATTGCGTAGAAACAATTATTGAAACAACAATAGATATTTTTGATGTTTGAAAAATAATATGTAAATAACATATTTGAAAGGACCATATTGAGTTTTAGGGAAAAATGGGGTTTATTTTGGAAATTGTGATTTCTTATGACATTTTGTCAAAAATTAATTTTTTGCTAGGGAAAATTTTGGAAATTTATATTCTTTTGACAATACTTTTTGACAATTGTTTTGGCATAAAGTATGGTGGGTGGACAAAATAAGTTGTGAAAATTTTGAATAGAGTAGATGTTTGCACCTAGTTGTGAGTAATTAAACTAGTGTAGCAAAAATGAATGGTTGTGAAATTAATTGAAAAATAGTTGTCCTTGTCTACTCTTGTTTTTATGATTTGAAAAGTAAAAAAAGTTGCCCTTTTTTTAGATGTCATTTTTATGGTTTGGCGAAAGTAATGTTTAATGAAAAAGAAGAAAAGTTTTGAAACTTTTAATTTTTGGAAGGAAAATAAAATGATGAGGCGAAACCATGTTTATAAATTATGGACTAGGTAAGGATTGGTGCCTAGGAAAGACAGAGAATATTTTGAGGCTATAAAGTGGATAGCAAGAACTGTTTTGGAATTACAATGAATTCCATTAGAGTGCCTAAGCATTATAGAGCATAGGTTGTTGCTTGGAAAAGACAATTAGTACACAATAAGGACTTGTTTTGACAATTAGATGGTAGTCGGCAAGAAAGTTGTTTAGATCCTGTAGTTTGAACTTTTCTTTGTCAACGGGGACATAGTCCAAGGATTATTAGCCCTTGGTAGTAGCTGTATAGTGTGCTTGTTTTCATATTTTAGTTTGGCAAGAATTAGAAAGCTTATTTAAAACTAAGCTAAGATCGGTGGATTAAGTTAAATATGCTAAGGAAAAAGGTAATGACAAAACTAAAAAAAATAAAGAATGATGACAACTGCAAAAGCAAAGCAGCAAATACGACAATTTAGAAAAGTGGCAAATTCTGTGAAATAGAAAAGAAAAAAACATGGTTTTTCCAAAGTAAGTTGAAACGAAAATTTTATAACAAAGAAAATATTCTTGTGTAAACTACGCTTGGATAGGAAGATAGCAAATCTTTATATAATAGTTGCATAAAATCCAAGTATAGATAGAAAAGGTACATAAAAGAAAAACGGGAGATGTGAAGTTTTCTATTTTCCACCTTTTTATAACATAAGAAATCGAATTCAGAAAATTAGACTTTTCTGTAATTCGCGAAGTTAAAGTTGTTTAGTATGGTTTAGTTGGAAAACAAAAAGCAAAAATGGGTGAACTACATTCTTGCTCAGTAAGAGTGTGTAACAACCCGAAAATCTGGGCCAGTTTAAAATTTTTATTTTGGCAATTTTAGCGAATTTTGACTATTTAAAATGAATTATTTTAAATAATAACGACGAGAAATTTATTTTGAATAAAATTAAAACGTATATATTTATATACGTCATCGTTAGAATATAAATAATTATATATAATTATAAATAGAATTGAAAATGGCGCGGTAGTTCGATAATTCGATTTCATACTTCAATTGAATGTACCGGGTGCAAAACAATCCGGATTTTAGAGAAACCAAAAACAATAGGATCTATTTGATAATATCTTTCCAACGAACCCGAAAAATTGAAATTTCATAGCGGGAATCAAAAGATATGTCCAGTTGAAAATTCTGAATAGTCGTTATGGAATTCAGGCCCTTAAAAATAGACATTTTGCAAACAACCTCGGAATTTGACGAAACTAGTTTTGTTAGGACCGTATCGTCAATACGAAGCTAGAAAATATTTTTCGAGAATTTTTAGAGTTAGTATTTGACCCCGGTAATTTGAAATGTACGTTTAAAATTCAATATAGCGATTTAAATGTAAATTTAACGAAAACTGATTGTAACAGCCGAATCAACCTACGATACATATCCCATTGTGTTCGGAATGGGGGTAAAACGCTATAGACGACAGGCGGTGGGTCTCGTTTCGAGGTCGTATGTGAAAGTCAACTTTTTGCAAAATAAAATAATTAAAAAAAAACCCTCCCTTCTCTCCTTTATTTCCTCTGCCCCCCCCTCTTCATTTCGATTTCAGATCGAAGAAAAAAAAAAAAAAACCCGATCCAATCGCGTCGCCCGCCCACCCATCGACATCGCCACCGTCGCCAGGTCCTCCCACCGCCGGCCGACCCCCTCAAGCGCCCATCCCCCTCGAAGACCACGAAGACCGAACCCTGATTCCCATCGCCCCCTTTTTCCACTACATCGCGGGCCCCACCACCTGCCGCAACTCCACCGCCGCTCGCCCAGGCGCTGCCTCGAGCCTCGCGCGACCCCCCTCCGTTTCCAGCTCCTCCCTTCGACGAAGACAACCGCCAAGCCCCCTCCTCCACAGTAAACCGAATTGAAAAGTAAGCTTTTACTTTTAATTTTTTTTTTTTTAGTTGTGTATTTTATTACAGGTGATTTTCAGATTTTTTTTAAAAATCAGTTTATAAATACGAAGTAAAAATTCGATTTTTTATATATTGAATAGGGAAGTAAAAATTCGATTTTTATATATTGAATAGCAAAGTAAAAATTTGATTTTTATATATTGAATAACGAAGTAAAAATTCGATTTTTATATATTGAATAGCGAAGTAAAAATGTGATTTTTATATATGTAGTGGCTACGGGCGAAGGAAGTGATAAGAGACGAGAACGATGAAGATTTCTCTAAACGAAGAGTCAAGATGATTGGATAGCTATCGGTGAGAATTTCTCACTCTTCAATTTCTTTTTCTAGTTATATATATATATATACTAGGATGCAGACGGTGCTTAGTAGCACCCGACACAATCGTCCACAGACCATGGACTTGTTTGTTTGATTGCAAAAAATAGTTAGATTATTTGATTAAAATTGAATTGTGTGGTGAAATGAATTGATTTGATTGGTGTGTGAATGGCGTGGGCCTTCACTAGACCGGGGATAAGGCTAGGCCTTGTCCCGTTTCTAGTATCGTGCCATTATGCCGCCGAAATTTTCTATAAATAAGTTAGAAAAATAAAGATAACATTTTATTTAATAAATGAACCGAATAGAATATTCATAGGTTGAATAAAATAGTTTGATCGTTAAAAATATAATTTTTAACATGAATGTGAATAAATAAATATTCATTTACAAACCGGACGGTTTGTTTATGTGCACCTATTTGAAGGACATTGATTGGGGCGATAAATTTTACACATCGCCCAACTGCACAAATAAAAATCTGCGTTTGATTGCTTGAAACCCCATACGGGTATTGGGATGATATTTGACGTACACTAATCCCGATTGTTTAGTTGTATGTCGATCGATTGATTGACAGGCTGTTATAAGCGTTGAATATTTATATTTGATGCTTATACAGTGTAGAATGCACTTTGGATGACGGTTGATTATTCATCGTTGTTGATATATACATGTATTGTAGAAAATCCATATAATTAACATTATATGGTAATTGATTGGGCCTCATTCCAGTTCTAAAATAGAAATATTTGAAATAGAATATCTGAAAATAGGAATATATGAAGCCGTATTGATTAGATTGACGCCATTTTGACATGAATGGTATTTATATCGATTTTATTCATTTTATAATGAATATCGAAAGTGATTTCAAAATATGATATTTTGAAAAGAATTGAATATAAATAAATTCGAATTGAAATTGAATATAAATAAATTCGAATTGAAATTGAATATAAATAAATTCGAATTGAATATAAATAAATTCGAATTGAAATTGAATATAAATAAATTCGAATTGAAATTGAATATAAACGAATTCGAATTGAAATTGAATAGAAATGAATTCGAATTTAAATTGAATATAAATGAATTCGAATTGAAATTGAATATAAATGAATTCGAATTGAAATGGAATAGAAATGAACTCGAATTGAAATTGAATTGAATTGAAAACAAACTGAAATTGAATTAGAAATCAATTTGAATTGAAATCAATTTGAAATGAATTTAAAATGAATTTAGATTGGAATATTCAATTTTGATTTGAAATTGAATATGAAGTTGAAATCGTTTTGAAAATGAATTTAAAACGATTTATAAAGCACGTTTTGAATTGAAATTGACGAAGTATATATTATATATATAATATAATAGCCTGAATAGAACGCGCTGCGCCGCGGCAGTTCGCGAATTTCGACCATTGACTTCGAATGAATATTGCGGGAGATCCGACCGTCGGATTCTCCTAAATCCGGAACCGTTGGGTTCGTATCGAAAAGAGATTTCTAACGAATATTAGAAATTAGAAATCTAACGGTTGGATTTGGGATTATGTCCAAATCAAATTTGGAAAAGTTCGCTATAAGTGCAGTTCGATAACCGTTGATGGAAATCGACTGTACGGGCCTTGATAAAATTATTAAAAATAGTAATAATTTGTGTAAAATCATAAGAAATGATTGAGAAAGGATTGGGATGAAAAACTCCATATTTGAAAAGATAAAAATAGATTTTTATCGAAATGAACTAGTTTTGAACTAGGATTAAAATTCTATTTGTTTTTAAATAAATAAATTGGATTTGAAATGGTTTTGAAAATAACCAGAATTTCCAATAATTGCATTAGAATGGATTTGAATCGAAATTGTCTTCGGAATATTTCGATGTTGGATTTCGTGATTATACAGATGTTGTTATGGAAATTTGAAAGATATTTATATATCGTTATTTCCAATATGATATCTGTTGGTCGTAGAATTTGATTTTGAATATAAGCCGATATATTTTCTATTCAGAGCCTTGTGTTTAATATCAAATTTGATTTGGGTTTGTCGTGAATGGTGTCTTCATTAACACTGTTCTTAAGCCCAGTTGAGAAAAGATTAAATCTTTTTATTTAGATTTAATGAAGTGCACCAATTAAATAATATTTAATTGGAATTGAATTGGTATTGATTTTTGGGTTTATCGTGAACAGTGTTTTAAATAACACTTGTTCTTTAACCCGATAATCAATGAATGTGATTTTGGGTTTATTGTGGGCCGTGTTTTAAATGACATTGGTTCTTTAACCCAGTTAAAGATTAAAACTAAGTGGAGTTTTAGTGAATCTTTAATTAGATCGAAAAGATCGAGAATGGAGTATCACCAGTTTTACTCTAGGCGATAATTAAATCTTTAATTAGATTTGAACGTGAAATGGTAATTGAATTTACCGATAGCACCGTGGTGTTAGATATGAAGTATTACCAGTTTTACTTCATGGGATGAATAGGTTGGGATTGTGAAATTAAAACAAATGATTACTTCGGTAAGGTTCGTTAATCCCGACTAGTTGAATCGAAATTCAAAAGAAGATTAGAGAATAAATTCAAGGAATTTATCTTTGATAAAATTAATGGGAACCTTTCCCTATGAATATGAAATTTAGAAACTAACTGTCGGTTAGCCAAGCAGAATGGTTTTCTGGATATTGATCTGATGTTGGTTTCGGCCTTCGGGGTTAATATTTGGGGAATTATTCTCTTGTTAATTTACGGTTAGTGACTGATGAATTGGAATGAGGCGTATGTTGTGTTTGTGTAACACTTTTATAATATATACGTGAGTTATTCGGAAATACCGGGTTTATCCCATTCTGAATAACAGATACGACGATAGGTCAAAGATGAAGACGATGGTCGAAGACCGGAGGTCTTCACGTCGTTTGGGTGATTACTGATGATCTTGATTGGGTTGTACACCCAAGAAGATGGAATCAGTTGGTGATCGTCCAGACGCACTTGGATGTCGATGGATATGCGAGGTACTAGGTGCCTCCGGTTTCGTTCAGACCCAGAACGGACTTGTAAATGGACTGTGTGTCTGACATTGGATTTTAGTCCGTGTGATTGATTTCTATTAAATATATATCTGTTTGGTGGCGGAGAATTTATTCTCTTTCTTAACGCCCTTCTCTGAGACGTACGAGCTCAGGGGTTATATATTGATGGATATCAAACGTATGGAGTGAATTGCTAGTGTGGCATGCCTAAGTGGCAATTGATCGAGGCTTCTGTTGAAAAGCAAAGTCTTGTGGATGATGATCAAAGCACAGCCTGTGTGGCACAGCTTTGTGTAGCGTGAATTCGCGAGCCTCGCACCCCGGTTGTGAACCAGAAACGGGAGAGGACATCAGGGAGGCATGCGTTTCCTTCTAGCTAGGGTGGTGTCAGTGACCTACCAGCCCTGACATTTATATTCTTTTCACCTGTGTGGTTGTTGTTGTTGTGAGGCGCCTCGGTTAGATCGGACGATCCGGGTCCGATGGAGCCATTCGTTGGCTCATTTACGCCCCCAAAGGGCAGGGAAACGCATGTTCAGGCATTTTAATCCACATCGGTGGACCGGCCCTGACGATCCAAGGGCCCACCTGTGTCTGGGTCCTGAGACACGGGCTAGAGCATCTCGAATCGGTTGAGGACTATATTTTGCCTCGGTTCATAGATGGAAATCCAATTTCCAAATACGTGACATTTGCGGTTTTAATTGTAGAACTAGTATGGCGACATGATATATGGTACCCATGCCGCCTATGATTGATACTTATGATTTGAAGTTGTTTTATACACTATGCACTATAATAGTATCAAATGATTTGTTTTAAAACGTATCAAGCATTCTTTGGCTGTTATAAGGGAAAACCTTATCCCCCGGCTTGCGTTGCATTGTGTGTTAGGACCTGGGTCTTATAATAGCTTCATTTTTCTTTATTTAGCATTGCGCTGTTGTTTTATGCACTGGTATTCTTGGGAGGAAACCCGTTCCGTGTTATACGGCGTGGTCCCTTGATTTACCTAATTATAAAATAAAGATTAATAACTGTCTTAGTTCTCACACCAGTCCCATGACTGACCTGGAGTTTATTGTTTTAACCTAAACTCTGGGTGCCCCTATTTTCCGCACGGGTAGCTAGTAGTTTCGGTTTTGCAGATTTATATTCACAGGATCCTGGTTTACAGCTGGAATGATATCCGGAAAGCTCTGTATCCGTATATCACCTTCAGTTGTGCTTTGTATTATTTTTCGCTGCTATGTAATTTATTGTAATCTCTGATATTTATCGAATGTAATTTATTCATTTATACTCTGTATATTCTTGTAATCTGATGCATTGTTGTAATATACAATGAAATGTTCTTCCGTCTGCGTTCTATTTTGTCATGTTCTCAAACGATAGGGCGTTTCGAACGGTCTGGGTCGGTTTAGCGACTGGTTCGGACCGAGCGAGATTCCTTTTCGTCACAGAGTGCAGGAAAAATTGGGTGAAAAAGTATTTGTATTTTCAAAATATTGCTTTCATATAGAAATTTCCAGTATATTTAGGATGTGTGCATCATATTTTCAAAAAGATTTTTAAGAAAAATTTCATTCATATAGAAGGTACCGCTTCAGCATCCATTTCATTCATGTATTATTACGTTGTATTACACTTTGCTCAAGTGCATAAATGGTTGTAAAATTGGATGTACACATGATGATTGTAAATTATGCGGGGAATTACTTAATTTACTCTTAACAAATTCCAGAGATGAAATTTCCTAAGGGTGGTAGAATGTAACACCCCGCATTTTTAATTAAATAATAAAATAAAACTCAAAAAGCTTTCAGAATTAGGGTCATTGCGTTAGTGGGGATTTTTTGATTAATGTAGACCCATGGTTTGCAGAAAATGGATTTAAGATGAAAAAGATATCTTTAAATGAAATATTACAATAAACGTGAAAATAAGATATAAGAAAAACCCTGAAAAGAACAATGACCACCATTGTATTTAGTCTTATTAACAAAAGTTTATGTTGCCCAGTTAGTAGTGTTATGTATCTCCCAAGCGAGTGGTGCAAGTTTGAGTCCTGCTGGCACCATATTTTTAATTTTAGAGGGACGGTTAAAGAAATTCATTTTCTAAGAGGAAAATATGTATAAATGCACATATAAGGAAAATTATACAGAAACGTGAGTGTAAAAAAATATGCATACATTCATATGTAAATATATGTGTATGTGTGTGCATATATATATATATATATATATATATATATATATCCAAAATAAACCTGCAATCAATGAAAACAAGTAAGAAATAGATGATGACATAACACCATTTGAATTTTGAAAAAGAAATAAAGATTGCGCGTATATATATACGCATAAATTCAAATGTTGAGATAAAAAGTGGAAGTTAAGAGCAGAAAGTAATAAATGCATAATAAAAGAAAAATGGACAAGAATTTAGCTGCCTTTGAAATTAGAATGCATTAAAAGGAATAAAACAACTAATTGATAGCGTTATTAATTGTATTGATTAAGCAACTATTAAGGGACAAGGAATTGAAAGGTTGTAAGCATATATACACGCATAAATTTGAAATTCATATCTAAAGATTAGTTATAATTGAAATATTAAAATTCAGATATGCTATATTAAGTAATAAATAAAATGTTATTAATTAACGATAAGCAGAATTTAAGCGACGTAGAAAATACACATTCAGAACCAGAATAAGTCGACCCGTGAATCGATCTATGGGTCGACCTACTCCAAGGTGGTCGACACAGGGGTCGATCCACTCAGGATCAAATCTGCATAGCTGGTGACGTGTTTTTCTAAATTATACGGGTCAGATTTTATGTTGTTAAATCTAATGGACCAGACTTTCTTGTACACTTATAAATAGGCTAGTAGGGCCTAGCTTCAAACTCATATTTTCTGAGGCAACGCAAAGGATCTTCTGTTTTCTTTCTTCTCCAAATCTTTCAAAAATTTGAAAATTAGCTTTAGGAAATTATGCTTCAAAATTTGTAGATAAAGAATGTAAATCTACAACATAGGTTTTCAGAATTCTGATCAACATAAGGTAGTTCTTGAATCTAATTTATTTAGGTTTCTTTTCTTCATTCCCTCTTTTTTAGTATCAGATTTGTAAACTCGTGGTTGTTTAATATTATATTCAGTTAGTAAGACCATAGAATCACAGATTTGAATTAGATTCAAGTATTGGAAAACTGTCAAGTGAGTGGATTTCGAATTATACCTTTTTGACAAGGGTATACTAACCGTTTACATTCCTTGATATTTTAAACATGTTAAATAACAGTAAATGGTGGTATTTGCAATATGATTTATTTTCTAGAATGCTAAGAATATACTATTGTACAATTCTATTATGTTAATCTTATGTTTAGAAAAAAATTACTGTAATACTGAAACTGTGGGATTTACGATAAACGTGAATATGTTACTGAAAATGTTGTTTAATGGCAAATTGGATAAATTGTATATCAAATTACAGTGAAATTAGGAATTATGGGAAAAGAATAGATGCGCCTAATTTGCATGGAAAATTTACAGTAATTTGGAAAATGTAAATAACGTCTAACTTAGAAAATAAAAAGGGGAAATTTGTAGTGGACTAAGTTAGATGGATTTGAGAAAGATTGATGCATTTACATGACAGTCAAATTACTAAGAACATAGTTGCAATAAAAGAAAGGGAAAAAAATAGGGATTCATTTACCGTATTGCACACTAATCAATTAAAGATAAATAAGTATGTCCACAACAAGAGTAAAAGAAATAGGTTGCAACTATGGATCTTGATTTATGTACGTTGCAAATGGGTCTTTTTATCTCTCCACTAATCAATCTAATGAGGTGTGTGAAATGTTTTCCTAAAATTATGGGAATATGCAAGACAGTATATAAATGGACGTTACAACATTAAAAGTTTGGTTAATGTTAAAGAACCAAGGGAAATGTAAGGAACGGGGAATATAACCTATTATAATTAATTATATGAATGAGAATGTAGTATAATAGGTAGGCTTGTCCTAGGGGTAAGTGGAACTATAACAAGGGTTATAGCAAACGTAAAGAGAACTTACTAATAAACCTTAGTTAGAAGAACAAAGTTAATAAGTAACAACAACATGTTGTGATGACAATGTAAGACGAGGTTATGACTAAAGAAGAAAGAATAAAGTAGACTTATGAAATGATATAAGTTGTACTTAATTATTAAATAGACATATCATATGAAAAAAGAGAATTGGGGAAGGATATACTTAATTATACATCAAGTAAAACATGTTATTGAACTTGTAACATGTAATTGACACTAAATGACATGGTAATAAAAGGGGTTGTATATTACTTTCGTTATTACAATATGGGATAAAAGGTTGTAGATTAATGTCGTTAAAGGATGCGCACGATTGGAAGATTAGATATAGGGTCTAATAAAACATTTGCGTGACATGCTTGGACCAATCTGCACGTACGATGGTGAAGAACCCAACGTGGATAGATAATCATGTCCGGAGGGAAGCATGTGGCCACCGAGGGACATGGTAAGGTACTCCGTGGTGGTCCTCTGTTGTGATACATGCTCAGGCTGTACTCACAGAGGTGGGGGTCAGTAGGCTGTGGCAGATGGCTTTGGGGTGATTCAGTGATTGGCATTGGGAGAGGTTGGTCAGGACCAAATTAAGGATACTAATCGTCGCGTACCTGTCATCGGCAGTCAATGGGATGTAGAAAGACTAGAGCTAAACCAAAAGACACACAATGGAATAAATTAATAAAACACACAACGCAATAAATTAATACTAGTAAATAGGGATATTCGTCTTGACTCCAACTCCTTTTCTAAAGTTCCAAGCGAAACCCAACCTGATAATATACTCGGTCTGAACCGAGCACATTTGAAGCAAAGCAAAATTCACCTGCATCAATCTTGAATACTTTCCAGTGATAAATTCATGTTGCAAACAACTTGTTTAAATTTGGAAAATCCTTTGAAACAAAAAGGATAATCGTAAGGCTAGTCCACACATAAGCACCGATGGTTTTTACCTTATGATAACCCAACACGTTTTCTATATAAAAGTCTGGTGATATTATATTAATGTCTATCAAACCACAAATCTAGTAGAATGCTTGCATCTCACTCACTGCATACTTAGTATATAATCAAAAACTGCATGGAACTTATTGACGAATGGATATCCAACTATGACAAAGTATAGGACCACCTTCCAATAATGTACATCTTGTAACCCAGCCACACGTAACCGACCACTCATTCAGCTTGATTATATCGAATACATTATCACAGTGATTGCTAGCTAACCAACCGTAATCGTTAAGATACGGAAACGACAAAAGAAAAACAATGAAATTTCTTGAGATTGGTGACATCATACCCTATTGGGAATTACCCACTTAGCCATACTGCCTGCCCGATTTCTATAATTTCTTGGTTGATGAGGCTTGAGGTCACCGTTACCATCTCAGATAATGTCTCAATAACTTTGAATGCCACATCATCAGATCCATCAAACCACTAATTAACGTCCACAAATATACTCTGGTGTTAAGCTAAGAGAAGGTGTCTTCTCCACCACTAAACTTGGTAAATTTATAAAAATCAACGTACGTGATCATTCAGGAAATACTCTGTCGGACACTTGTTCATACAAGTCATCCATGAATAGGATGAATCCAGGGTAGCCTCCTACTGCATCTTATATGAGAATCACTCCAAGGATCAATAGCAAGAAGTTCTAGCAATTTGAAGACTTATATCACAATAGAATAACAAGCCATAATAACTTTGGGCGTGAACCAGAGAAATTTAATGAGTAGTTATTTCACTCATGAAGATCAACAGTCTTCAATGCTCCATCTTTATACACATGCATGTTAGTCGCAAGCGCACAGTTGGTTTGAAGTGGTTTTGGGTCTAATTCTCGTCCCAGTCTCATCGAACTAACTCGTCAAAGGGCCAATAAAAACATTTCATTGATAATTGGGGTATTAACTATCAACTCAGAAAATATAGATCAGTATTTCAACAGCTCAGGCCCTTTCATTTCAAACCTTTCATTTAAAAACATTACATCTATTTAAATCGATTCTACCATTTATTTCACCTAATCTTTTTTTTGTTACATGAAAACAAATTCAACCTTTATCCTTCTTTTGGCATAAATATCTTCAAACCTGCCTTGTCATTTCCTTTATTTTGATATATAACTATACTCCACAAAAATCTCTTTTCTTTCCATTATCCAGTAAAATATCATTTCCTATATTTTATTCAATCGGTATTATCTAATTGCAAGTTCTTATCTATGACAGAAATAACATCAAATGATGTATTCTTATAATATAACCATAATGACTAACTTTAAAACATTTATCGAAATTTACATCCTCACTTATGGAAATTATTTCAAAAATATAATTTTATTTCTGCTCATATTGTCTCTTATTCTCATTTCTCAAAGCCAAACCAGTTAAAACAAAACTACATCTTTCCATAATAGGCGTATATCAAAATTTCTTTTTTATTTTTTTACAAATATCGTTATATCTCATCAATCCATTTATATTTCCTTCCGTCGAAAATATTCTTTAAAACCCCTTTTAGATTTCCTTTTATTCGAAAATACTTATATATATTCACAAAATCTAATTCTACTTTTCTTGCCGTTATAAACTTACACCCTCTCTCGATAATAATGAAATCGTTCAAGTTGGGTATTCTATTTACCTCTCGGACCTTGATCGACTACGTTTTTATCTCAATATAAATAGAAGTTTATAAGTCAAAATCTGATAACATTAATACCATCTCAATTTTGTTTTTCTTAACATATGATTTTTTATACCTAACTTCATATTTGTAAATTCCTTTCATTTTATTTTAAATTCATCGCATAGCTTTAAATTTTCATTTACAAACCTCATTATTATATTTGGGTTATAAATCCTTCAAAGAACATTTAACCTTCATTATATTATTACACTCAATTACCTTTTAAACAAGTTTTAATTAAAACGTTGTCGCCGTGGTTCTTTAATAACCAACTAATATAAGAGTAGTTTCTTTTATTAACTAAATAGAATGATTAATCACTATTAAACAATTTCTATAATCACTTAAAAACATAGTTAATTAAATATTAATTAAATTTAAGAATATTTGTTACATTTAAACAATTATTTGTTAAAAACAGTTTTCATTAAATAATGTTTTAAAATAACATTCCCAATTAGAACAATTAACTAAGTCAACTTAAAACATCATTAACATACTAATTGGTTTCTCCCAATACTTATTATTAAATTAAAAAAAAAATGATCAATTTAATATAACCCGCTTAATTGTTCTCTTGAAGAATTATCTCAAATTATCAACCTTTAAGTAAATTCTTGCCTTTCCGTTCTTATGATAAACATAAGAATATAAACAGTTTAATAATTCTTTGAAAATACGATTATATATATATTAACAAAAACATCTATTTTAAATAACTTATGTTAGTATAAACTTGAAGCTTCAATTCATTTATAAAATCAAATTTTTATAACTTAAAATGTCGTCAATTTGCCTAACAACAAACCAACTCTAAAAATTTAGGCCATTCACTGCCAACCACTTAATCAGTACTACCTATTTATTAAAAACACAACTATCGTGAATCTAAATATAATGATCAACATCCAATTAGTAGTCAGCATCCAAATAGGATATAACGTTGTTTGGGCTGAACAATTCATATATATTAATAGTATGAAAACTAGATAACATATAATTTATTTAAGGAATTCGGGTGGGTCCCTCCAACATGTACTTCCCTACATCACAGCACATAATATTATTTTATAACAATATATGAAATAATATTTTAACCAATCATCCAACACGACGTTACTACAAACACGACAATCACTAAACAGTCAATAGGCATCCAAGGCACTCATTCACCCAATTTATTTTATTAACGATAAATTTAAGTTATATCAATTTAGCACATCAAAATATTCCAGAAAGCATGAGAGTTAACTCACATTTTTGTTTGATCGATGATTGTCACATGGTTTTGTTTAATTTTAAACAGGCATTGAAAACTAAATGAAATTTTAGTAGCTTCCAAACCCTTCCAAACTTACTCAGCAGTGTAGTACACTCTACTACGATTCTAGCGGACCCAATTTTGTTCCATTCTGATAAAATATGCAAAAGTTATATATATTATAAGTTTCAATCCATTTTAAATCAAAATAAATTGATTCATTAAAATTAATGACTACAATACCTTGTTTAACGTTAATTAAAATCGTTTTTAACTATTACTTAGCGGTAAATCCTTTCTTCTTCGAGACTTTAGTTTGAACACAACTTCCCACCCTATCGATCGCCATTGTGCCTCCCTCGGATAGTCGGGCCACCCATCGACCTTCTTGCCACGACCGTTTGACTTTTCCTTATCACTTTTCATTCATCTTTCACCTTCTGACATCCTTTTGGCTCAGTATAATTGAAACAAACAAAGCCTAATCTCCCTCATTCAACACCACCTCTCGGCCGTCACAGACTACCAGACCCCACCAAACTCTGACCGAAGATCCACCTCACCGCCCCCCTACTGTTTATTCTTTTGGACCCCTGACCCCCGGATGACCGACAACGTCGGGATATTCTGAAGAGTGAAACCGAAATTTCCCTGTTTTGGGGATTTCTTGACCATCTTGCCCTAGGGGCGGCAATTAGACCCGACCGATGGACCTAGACCCGACCTGGTAGGTCGCGGTTCTAGGCGAGTCGGGTTTTATCGAGTCTAATCTATACATTTCAAAAATCTGGACCCGCCCCGACCCGAGCTCCGGGTCAAGTCGGTTCGGCTTCGGTTTGATAGTAACACTAAAAATGCATATATTTTAATGCTTTTCGACCGGGTCTTTCGAGTCAGGTCAATTCAGGTCAGGTCCGATTGAGTCTTAATTGCATTTTTCGTCACCTTGACCCGACTTGAGACCCATCAGTTTCAGTTTTGGTTTGGGCCTTTTTGGGTTGGTTTGGTTCAGGTTTTCTGTTCTCAGTTCTAATTGTCTTTCTCCCACTATTCATCGATCAACTTATACTGATGCACTCCCCTAACCAACATGCACAAGTTTCTAGTTAGTCACCCTTCCTGATATAACCCCAATCTTCAAGAACATTTTTGGTCGTCCATTGCAAAGGAGGGGAGGCATGCTTGCTAATTTTTTTGTTCAAATATTATAGCTCAAATGGAAAAAGGAAATTTGGCGTTTTTTTGATTTTTGGATTTTATATTTGTAGGGCTTCAGTTATATCGATTTGAAAGAAGAAGAAAAGGAAAAGTGGTGGCTTGATTTTATTTTGGTATTATTCGAAATAAATAGGTAGAAGACTGTGCATGCCATGTGAAATTTGAGGGAAAGGACGACGGAGATAAAAAATATTTCTGAAATTGACTAAAGATATTTTTTCCGAAGGTGACTAAAGACTTTTATTTTGAAAGCAACCAACAATTTTTATTCGTACCTATTGCCAATCACAAACGACGTTTATTGATTCATATGACCACAAACAAACTCCATTCACAACGAAAATGAATGTCTAGCTTTAGTTTGATGTTACGGTCCTAATGAAACTTGTTTCGTCGAATTCCGAGTCTGTTTGCAAAAACGGTGCCGAAATGGTCAATATATTTACATTTAATTTTATCTTGCTCATAAAATAACTCCAATTGACACAAAACTTGAAATCTAGCAATAATCAGCAATTGAAGACTTAACAAAATTTGTTTCATTGAAAACGGGGTCATTTGAATAATGGTCTTTATTAAGGGTCCAATTTAAATTAAAATAAATCAATTCTGAAATACCTCAATATAATAATAATAAAATGTCGTTGTTACACATATTCGAACAGAATTTCATATACTATCTAAATAAATCAACCCAGGTTGAATTCCAAGCCAAAACGATATTCAAAGTATAAAAAATCCTTTTATTTACATAAATAAATCGTTATAATTTATAAATGAATTCCGTAGCGACCTTTTTGAAAATTTGATTTGGCCATAAAACCAAATCTACAAGATGAAAACTTGATTTTTCTCTTTCATTTGAAATTGTTATCCAATAAATTCGGACGTTTATTGTTTAAATAATTCCGACTTATATTGGATCATGTACATCAATTTAAAGTTCAAAACATAATATTACGAATTACCATGAATTTATAAGCTTGTTTATTATTAAATTTTAAATTGTATGCTCAAACGTCGTTTAACAAACGAATTCATTAAAATAATTCAAAACCAAACCCAATAATATTCTCTAACATCGACAATTCATTAAATATTGCAAATTCAACATATCTCAACTATTTCAGAAATAAATTATTATTTTATCATTTATTAATAAAATATTCGAAACTATTCAATTCACATTATTAAATTCCCAAAACAACGTCTAAAACAATATAATAAAATAAATAATTAACTACGAAAATATAGGATGTTATAAAAAGTTTTTGGAATAAGTATTCAAGCAAAGTATTTTTAAGTAAAACCTATTTTTGAAAAATATATCCCCTTAAGTTATTTACAGTTTTCCTTCGATCTCTTTTTTTAAACTTTGTTCCTTCTCTTTTTCAGCATGTCTGGGGATCCTTACTGCCTTGAGGGCATACCCATTCCGACATTGTTCTGTAGAAACATAGAGGCTATGACACCTACTAAAGTGCAAGGTAATGCTCCAACCCCAGCTACAGCCGCAATAGTTCCACCCAATCCTGTAGCCAACTTCTCTAAGCTATGCAAAGAATTCTGTCTGATGGGAGGCAAGCCATTTTGTTGTACTGAAAGCTTCGTGGAGGCATACAATTAGCTTAGAGAGACATAAAGTGTTCTATTTGTTGGAGCTAGAAGACAGGAGAAAGATTCAGTTGGTCGCTTGGCAACTGAAATAGGAATCTTCATATTAGTGGAGGTGACTCAGGTGAGGCAGGTAGTAGCCACTTGGGATTAGTTTAAGAATAGATTTGAGATGAAGTTCTTGTTGAAGTGCGAGGAAAGAAATGCAAATGGAGAAGTTTTGAATTTAAAACAAGGAAGTATGACGGTGAAGGAATATGTCAATAGCTTTAACTATTTGGCAAGATTTGGTAAACACTCCTCACAAGAAGGCCTTAAGTTTCGCAAAAGGGTTGAATCAATATTTGCAAGGGTAGAATTGACACACATCCTGATAGGAGCGACTTTCGAGAGGCTAGTACATATGGATTTGATGCATGAGGACAGGAAAGAGGAGAATAAAGAAGTTAAGACTAAGGAGGCACAACCCAAAACGGGTAAGAAGAAGCGGTCGTCAAAGAAGGGGCACCAAAGAAAGGAGGAAAACCGAATAAGGAACAAATCAAGACAGAGGTTAAGTGCCATGGTCATGGAAATTTGGGCACTTTATTGTGGATTTTAGGAGGACCAAGAATGCTTGTTTCAGTTATTGTCAAGTTGGACAATTTACCTGGAAGTTCCCTAACAAGCAAGGACAGAAGGATGGATCGTCTGGAGGGCAAGTTAATGAACTAGAGGAAGCTCAGGCTGGCGGACTGGATCGTGGTAGTAAAGTCACCATTGAAGGTTTGATTTCTCTTTTTCACTCTCTTATTAGGACTCTCTTTGATTCTGGTGCTTTTCATTCATTCATATCCAATTCTGTAGTAGATAGACTACACCTAGACACTTGTATGGTTTCCGATCCTATTGCAGTCTCAAACCCCATAGTTGGTACGGCTCATTTATCTATGATATATAGGGGCTTGAGAATTTCTATTATAGGCGTTGAGTTTGAATGTGATGCATATGTTCTTGGCTTTATGGGTTACGGGCTTATTCTAGGAATGGATTGGCTAGCCATGTATGGTGTTAATATAGATTGTGAGTGGAGAGTTATTTGGCTTCTAACGTGCCATGGCAGAACTCTCGAGATTACTTGGGACCCACATAAGTTAGTTATGCTCAGTTTCCTAGATTCCATTCATGCTTCTATTGATGATCTTAGATTAGTACCCATAGTCGGAGATTTTCCGGACGTGTTCGATAAGTTAGAGGATTACCTCCCAGACGAGAGATGGACTTTCAGATTTACTTGGTGGAGAATGTGAAACCAGACGCTTTACCAGTGCATTGCATGACTTCTAGAGAGGAGGGAACTTACCAAGCAAGTTAGTGAGCTATTTGAGAAAGGATTCATTAGATGGGTCATTGCTTAGTGGGGAGCTCCAATCGTGTTTGCAACCAAGGCAGATGGCTCTCTCCATCTATGCATGGACTATAAGGAACTGAATAAACTCATCAAGAAGAATAGGCACCCACTTCTGAGGATTGATGACTTGTTTGACTAACTAGTAGGCGCTTTAGTTTTCTCACAGTTGGATCTAGGCATAGGATTCCATCAGCTGAGGGTAGCCTGTGATAGTATAGACAAAATGGCTCTTAGGACATCAGATGATTTCTTTGAATGGTTGGTCATGCCTTTTTGGTTGATTAGCGCACCCACATACTTCGTGGATTTGATAAGTAGTGTGTTTAGGGAGTACCTGAATAAATTCATTATGGTTTTCGTAGGTTACATTCTGGTTTTTCAAGGAGCGAAGAAGAACATGTCATACACTAAGAAGAGGTACTACACACTCTCAGATCACATCATCCTAAGGCTAAATTTTCTAAGCGTCATTTCTAGAGAAAGGAAGTAAGGTTCTTAGGGCATGGTGTCTTCAAGGATGGATTATCAGAGGACCCCGCTAAAGTTTTTGTGGTACAAGATTGGAAAGCCCATAAGAATGCGACAGAGATTAGGAGTTTCTTAGGGTTCGCGGGTTATTACAGAAAGTTCACTTAGGACTTTGCACAGATATCAGCTCCACTCGCCCCTCTGACAAAGAAGAACTTTGTTTTCTCTTGGAGCATTGATTGTGAGAATGTATTCCAGAGGTTAAAGAGGGCTCTGACATTAGCCCATATTCTGACTCTTTTTGAGGGTAGCAAGGTGTTTACGGTCTACACGGATGCTTGTAGCATTGGGTTAGGTGACGTGTTGATGCAAGAAAGTAGGGTAGTCTTCTATGGAGGTAAGAAATTAAGAGTTCATGAGAAGAACTAACCTACCCACGAATTGGAGTTGGCGGGCTATAGTGTGGCCACTTAAGTCTTGGCAACATGACTTACTTGGAGAGAGGTTCAAGCTCTACACGGATCACTAGTCACTTAAATATTTGCTCTCGTAGAAGGAACTCAAATTTAGGCGGCAATGTTTTATGGTGTTCCTTGCATCCTACGATTTTTAGATAGCTCAAGCCTCAGGCAAAGGGAATGTGGTTGCGGACGCATTGAGCAAGCAAAGGATGACCTTGAGTCCTTTATTTGTAGAGAGGCAGAGCTTCGAGTTTATCTCGACCTTTGATTAGAGAATACCTATGGATTTGTCACCCGGTTTGTTGGCATCGTTGGAGGTGCGACCTACTCTTTCGAAGTGCATTGGACCCACACAACGAGAGGATTAGCGGTCGGTGGACATTTTGGATAGACTCGGTAAAGGGGAGACCTCTAGTCACCTAGCTAGATATTCTATGGACGAGAAAGGAAGGCTACGTCGAGATGGAAGGCTATGTGTTCCCTGTGTTGGAAATTTGTTGGGTACAATTCTTGAGGAGGCACATCACTCTTGGATGACTATCCATCTGGGCGATGACAATATGTACCAAGACATGAAGCGAGTTTTTCATTAGACTGGTATGGATAAAGACGTTTCAGAATTTGTGGCCTGATGTTTGACTTTCCAGCAATTAAAGGCTCAACAAAGGAAACCTATCGAATTGCTTCATCCCTTGGATATTCCACAGTGGAAGTGGGAGTGCGTCTATATGGATTTTATTGATGGACTACCCTGATCAAGGAAGGGAAACACGAGCATATGGGTTATAGTAGACTGGCTGACTAAGAGCGCTCACTTTGTCCCAATCAAGATCAAGAGGACGACGACTTGGATAGCATCATTATACCTTAGAGAGATTGCCCGATTTCATGGGGTACCTTCCAGTATAGTAAGTGACCGTGACCCCATCTTCATGAGTGAGTTTTGGAAGTGCTTACGAGAAGCTCTACGTACACAGTTATGATTTAGCACAACTTTTCACCCTTAGGCTGATGGACAGACCGATAGGGTCAATAGGGTTATCGAGGAATTATTGAGACTGTGCATCCTATACTTCGAAGGGACTTGGTAAAACCATCTCTTATTGGTTCAGTTTGCCAGTAATAATAGTTATTAGTCAAGCATTAGTATGGCACCCTTTGAGGCACTTTATAGACGACCCTGCAGATTGTCGACATGTTGGTGGGAGTCTATGGACAGACTTCTACTTGGGCCTGAGATGATTAGACAGACTTTTGAGAATATAGACCTTATTTGCAAATGGATGAAAGCAGCTCAGGACAGGCAGAAGTCATATGCCGATAGGAGGAGGAATTACTTGGAATTCGAGGTAGGAGATACGGTCTTCATCAACGTGTCACCTTTGAGGAACGTAGTTCGCTTTGGCTCGGTTGGGAAGTTGGTGCCAAAGTTTGTGGGGTCACTCCCCATAGCTGAGAGGATAGGCCAGATGGCCCATGGAGTTAGAGTGCCTGAGAGGTTGGCAAGAGTTCATGACGTGTTCCATATTTCCCACTTAAGGAAATGCCTGCATGATTCAATACAGGTAGTTGCGCCAAGTATACTTGAGAATGTGGAAGTAAAAAAGGAGGCATCACTTAGGAAAGTTCTTACCCATGTTCTTGGATCGGAAGTTAAGAAGCTACGCAACATGAAGATCAAGTTAGTCAAGGTGCAATGGGGAGAAGATTGTGATGATGCAACATAGGAACCGAAAGACAAGATTCACACTTCTTACCCTTTTCTCTTTGAGAGTACATTCTTAATTCCATTCTAAACTTTTGAATTCAAATTTTTGTTTTCCTATCGTTTGAATCTTCGATCCTTAGTTAGAAAACTATGGTTGAAAACATGTGTTTGAGACATGTTATGATTGATGGATGCAAATGGATGTAAGTGTTTTCAAGTGGTTGCCAATAGACACATATACACACACATTAAGCACTAGATCGGCTCAAGCACTTACATATTGCATTTGGATGTGTGTGCATTCTAATTTTCAATGGATGGAAAATGGTTGAATCATCACATGGATGTTGTATTTTGATGAATGGTTATGCACACATACAGAACTTATATGTATTATTAGATTCTTTTGCATATATATTGGATACATAGCATAAATATATATTGCATTAAGGAGGTCACTGAATCAATAGATCGCCTGATTTTCACATTAGTGTAGGTATATATACACAACACCTTTGCATATGTTCATACAAATCATTAGAAATTTTCAGGACAACGGATGCCAGTGTTTGATGGATGAGTATATGGGTGTACGACTATTAATAACATTCTTCTTAACTACGGGATTTCGAGGACAAATTCTTTAAGGGGGGAGAATGTAACACCCCATAATTTAATACACCATAATTGTATAAAGAAGACAATAAAATGAATATTAATTAATATTCAAAATTGAATAAAACAGATTTTACCATTGCATTCATTACGAAATTTTGGTTCAAGTATGCTCTTTCTTTTCGTAAATCGGATTAAGTATGAAGAAGTTATGAATTAAAAAAGATTAAACTAAAATAATATACATTACATGATTTAATATAATTGATCGTAGAAAACAATGGTCACGAGGTGACCCAACAGCACATGGGTCACCCTATGTATTGACCTATTAGATCGACCCATGCTGAAGGTGGGTTGACCCACCTGCATGCAGGACATATTCGTATGCTTGAATCTGGACTATTTTATAGACTATATTCTTTGCTGACTCGACATGAGGTGTACGGTTTGATCTGATAAACTAATATCCAATGATTGTAATTATCCTAATATATATATATAAATAAACTCGCAGCCTCATCATTTTCCTACACATAAACATTCTTCATCTTCTTCCTCCCCTAAGTTATTTCTGAATAAAAAAATAAAAAATGTCGAGGTGCTGCCAGAACTTAGATTAAAGGGATAATTCTTGCTTTTCTTCTATAACAACTATTACAAAGACTCTTTTTCTGGACCAAATTCAAATCCCTGTGATTCTAGTTATTTTTAGATTTGATATTAAAAGTATTTTGACAGTAAATAATTTGGATCTAAAAAGTAATTTTGCTTACAAGTTTATATGTTATTGTTCTCTTTATTGTCATCTACCTATTTCAGTTATTACCTGTTACATGTATATCTTTCATATCCTCTTTCTATCTCAGTTTTATTTACAGTCTTATGCCTTTTTATTCAGTTTATTTACTTCTAAGTTGGATTTATTTTTCTCCTTTTCCTTTTTATTTTGTATTGATCCTAGGCCATCGAGTGCCTAGGCCATTTCCATTAGAATTGCATAGGGTTGGGTTAACTTGGAATAATTTGTAATAACAGTAAAAAAGAAATTTGGACATATTGGAATATGAAAACCATTAACTGTATAACTGGGATAATATGTAAACATTTTGATCTTCATAGGTTAAACTTAATTAAATATTAAGTAGAACATGTTGTGTAAAGATATGTTGATTTGTATACATCTGAGCAGGTGTCTATCTGTTTTGGGGAAGGATTGTACACATAATTACATTTAATAGGAAATGTCATTTACAACCACGCTTATTAATGAACATAAACTTGCTAAGTTAAACCTGTTAATTAATAAGTTAAGAGGTTCCACGTCTGCTGTTAAGATATCATATTTTTGGGGGAACTCTAAAAATCCTAGTTTACTTGGTGCATAAGCCTAGGGGGTGGCTTGTGTCAATCTAATGTTTGGAAAGTGTATCAGTCAGTATCCTTGTTGGTATCATATCGGGGACTTACACTAAGTAAGAGCCAGGGCACACTTTGCCATAAGAGGTTCAAAATCTTGGAGGCGGGAACGGGCATGTTCCACCAGAGTCATGAGTGTGCATGGGTCATATGGGGGAAACTAAGACACTATAACGTCGGCTAATAGGGTTGTTTCTTTAAAGTTGACGGATTACGACTGATATACCCTACTACCAAGGCTGGCACATGTTATCAAGTCTGTAGAGAGCCGATCATTGGGAAGTAATTAAGTAAAACCTAATCCTGTTATTTTGATAATTGGTGCAGAAATTTGTTCTAAGGATATGAACGAGAAGCTTACTTGATCTTTACCTTGTCTCGTTTATTTCGTACCTGCATATTTTACTATACTTTCATGTCCAGTAATATTGATCGATCTTGATACTTCTTACTCTATGCTTATGCTGAAAATAACTGGAACTCGCCAAACTTTATGTCTGATCGATTTATTTTTTCCTTCTCTCTCTTCCTTCCCCCCAGATCCTTAGGATGGTGGATTACAGTCTTGACCGCGATTTTTTCATCTTGGACTTGGATTACTTCTAGCTTGGTGTATTGCTTTAGTTTCTTTACTATGTTTATTGATTTGGCACATTAGGGATATTAATTTGTAGTTTTGTACTTCGATGGTTTAAGTGACTGATGTTTTATAACTACGACTTTATGACTTTTGAAATTGTTATGTTGTGTCTAGTTTGAAATAAAAGTTTGAAAAGTTTTTTTATTGCATTTGTACATTGTCTTGAGAAATTAGTCCATGTATTATTATCGAGGTTCACAGAACCTAATGCATTCTCATATGGGTAACATTAGGGGATGTGAGGTGTCACTCATTTTGTATCAGAGCCTAAGGTCTTAGCATTCCTTAAACCGATTTTAAAAGTAAATTATTTTTCAAAAAGAGGTTTTAAACGGAAAATTATAAAATTTCTTTACATATCAAAAACCCCTCAAATACATCTCCCTTCCTTGTTCCATTCTTTCTTTCCTTCTTTGAACTCTTATCCTATCTTATGCATAAAATGGTTGACGCACCTGATCTTCTTGATATTCTAGGCATTAAAATTCGTGCATTGTTACATAGGTATCAATAGTACACTACACCGATGGAGCCTTAGAATAACGTGCGAGCTGATGTACCCATTAGGGGAGCTCCCTTTTATCCACTTAGTATGGAAGACTTTTCTAAGCCTTTTAACGAACTCATTAATCTTAGAGGGAAGACCCTTAATGGTATAAATTATATATGGAAGCAAGAGTATGGATCAAAAACTATGAGAATATATTTAGGCTTATAGGACTATGGGATATGATTAGGAAGTAGCTCGCTATTTGGCAGTTGCAAGGCAAGCTCTTTGTTAGTGGGTTATTTTCTAGGTTAAGCTTGGAGAGATTGATTGAGAATTCTTTAGGAGTAGTTTCGAGAGGAAATTTTTGTCTAAGATAGAAGTAGGTGTTCAATTAGAAAAGTTTATAAATTCGAAACAAGGGAAGTTATCTGAAAAGGAATACATAAATGATTTTAATGAATTGGCTAGGTTTGGGGGGGGCTTGTACTTCTCTATATAGAAAGGCTTTGAAATTTGATAAGGGTCGGAACCAACCACTATAGAGGTTAGCTATTAGTCATGTGCTCATAGAGGCCATGTACGAGACCTTATCTGAGATGAAACTGATGGCTAACCTATATAAGAATGAGGTTGCAAATGCAGGTGTAAAGGAAAGGACTTCAAAAAAGTAAAAAAGAAGAAAGGAGGAGGACCACCAGTGAAAGGAAATATCCTAAAGGAACTGCAGTTCCATAACTACAATAGGATGGGACACTATGCAAAGTAATGCAAGTTTGACCGCCTAAAAGGAAAGTGCTTTCTATGTGAGCAAGCATGACATGTTAGTAGATATTGCCTATAGAGGACTAGAGTTACACCTTAGGCTACTACCAAGTTAGCTCAGGCATATGCACTGTAGGCGACTCCATTTACAATTGGGTATCAAGGCAAAGGAAAGAAGTTCATGGTAGATGATGTGATTTCTATTTTGATCTTCTTCTATGTGCTTTGTTTGATACTGAAGCATTGCACTCATTTATTACTAGTAATTTGATTGGTAGTCTACACCTAGATGTTATTTATAGTCACAAACCCGAGTGAAGCTTCAAAACCCATAGGAGGATTGACTTATTTATAATATGCCGAGGTTAAAAGATAATGGTCTTACATGTTGAATTTGATTATGATGCTTATGTTTATGGATTTTCTGTGTATGGGTTAATATTGGGGTCGAATTATTTAGCCACGCACGAGGCTACCTTTGATTGCAAGAGAAGGGACGTCATTTTAGGCACTTATGATGGATGTAACCTAGAGGTTTCTTACAATCTAAGAGTATTAGTTATGTTGAAATATATTTACTCTCTAGATCTATCTTCTGATGATATGAGTTTTGTACCTATTTTTAGAGACTTTTTAGATGTATTTAAGGAGGTCACTGAACTTCTTCCTAAGAGAGAAATAAATTTTAGATATATCATACTAATAAAGCTAGGCTCATAACATTACCAGTAAGCTACATATCTCTAAAGGAAAGGCGCGGGCTAAATTTGTTAGGGATGAGGATCAGGGATCTTAAAGAAAAACTAACACTATAGGGGGTGAATAGTGTTTTAAAAGAACTTAAAGAAATCTTAACCAATTAACAATTATTCAAACAACTACATGAATCACAAAATGAATATCACAACAAAAACAATCACAGATGTAGATATAATCAAAAGTAAAATGCAGAAAAGGAAAGAACATACCGGATTTTATACTGGTTCAGATTACTCCTACGCCCAGTCCTGCACAATGCAGAAGTGTGTAGGGTTTTATTAATATCAGTATCCAATTATAACACCCTTTATTTCATGGCTAAAAGGTTAACACCAGTTCAACACCCTTGATTTCACGTCTACAAGGTTAACACCGCTCCTTTTACTTGATTTATGGGCTACATGGAACATACCCTATCCTTTTCCTTGACTTTAGAGCTACAATGAAAACACCTTCCTAATTTTGTTTACAATTTCCCTAGAAATCCTGAGTAGCACTTCCAAACAAAGATAACTATTTGTACTTGATATATACACTCCATTTGGCCTAAACTTGAAATCTAGCGATAATTAATTAGACGTATCCCAATAAAATTCGTTTCGTCAAAAACGAAGGTTGTTTGAAAAAATAACTATTTCTACGGCTTACATAATACCATAAAAATATAAATAAATTACAAAACGATTAAATAATACTAAATTATTATCACCACATATATATATATATATATATCTAAATAAAGTAATATACCACTTCATATATAAATCGATATGGAATTATATTCAATATTGACATTTCCGACTTAGACGATATTCAAATTATAATAAAACTCCTATTTAAAGTAAAAAGATATAATTATAAACGTTTTCCATTTCGACTATTTTAAAATTTGGTTTGGGCAAAACTTACCATTTACAAGCTGAAAATTTTAATTTTTCTCTTCTGTTAGAAAATTATAATCATTCATGTTCTAACGTTTCTTATTTCACAGAATTCTGATTTCAAACAGATTGTGTATATTCAATTGAAGTTAAAAACTCAATATTTCAAACTACCACGCAGTTATGTGTTCATTTATAATTAAATATAGATATAAACGTTAAATCGTCATTTTATAAATGAATTCGATATTAAATACGTTAATATTTCATAATAAAATATTTAAACCAATCTAAATATTTGAATCCAAATAAATGGAAAACCCGGGTCATAACAGCTATTCAGAGTTTTACATATTAACTAGACTTTATTGCTCTTATAGTCTTGAATTTTTGATGTCTTGATACTCATGAGTCTTGATTCTTCTTTGAAATCTTGAATCTCTTATAGTGTACAACCTTCAATATCTATATTTTTCTGCATATATATATATATATATATATATTCTGGATAAAAGTGTGTCTGCGCGTATATATATATTATGATCAATGACAAGGTTGTTGTAATCAAAATTCCATTATCCAACAATCTCCCCCTTTTTTATGATGAAAACTTTGGTTTATAAAATATTCACATTTGATATTACCTTTGGTCTTATTTTTCGACTGCTCCCCCTTTCACCATGAATTCCTTCTAACTCCCTATTAAACTATGCTTATTTAGACTATACCTATTTTATAATATCCCCCCATTGTCATCAGCAAAAATATGTCTATCTATACTAAGAATAACCCTAGTGACTAATTATATATATATTACTCCCCCTGAATTTATAATACTC
The DNA here is from genome assembly GCA_030737875.1 of Allium sativum. NCBI lineage: Eukaryota > Viridiplantae > Streptophyta > Magnoliopsida > Asparagales > Amaryllidaceae > Allium > Allium sativum. Next base: position 726,220,383 of record CM060909.1, read on the forward strand.
CCTAAATCTATAATTTTCCTAAACCTACCCTAACTCTATGACAATTATATTATAATTCTAATAAGTAAACTTAAATAGGAGGACAATCAATACAAACGTTTAAGCAATCAGACAAATTTACAAGCAATACAAACAAATGTACAAGCAATCCAAACAAGCAAGTCAAATAATCATAATTCGTCTTTACGTACACCACAGACACTCAAATATACGAAATCTTTAAACGATTAGTGTTTCTTAACAATCAATGATTTGTGAATTGGGCAATGGAGATAATGAAGACAGAATTCCCCACTTTGCTCGATCGCATTCCCATCTTTATCAAAACACACTTCGCCTACGCAAATTACTTGTTTGTCTTCTTTTATTTCTTCGTTTAGCGTCTCTTCTTCTTTCATTTCTTCTCCTACCATATGTGTTTCTTGATTATCATCATTGATGACGATAGGATTGGTTTGATTATCCATCACAAACCGTTGTATATTTCTTATAATTTTTCTTGTTTCTCTATTCTCTATTCATCCTTATTTGAATAAGTTGAATTTCAGTCAACATTTGCAGTGTATCCTTCATAGATTCTTCAAATTTCATCACTCTTGCAAGCTTAGTACGTTTGAAGGTCCTTCGGATGGTTTGAAAAATGAAATGGGGTTGTTTTGTTTTTTATTATTAGAGAAGGCCAATGTTTATTTTATTTCAAGTTTAGACAGAGAAAAAATGAAGATGAGAAGAAGAATTTTCGAAATTAGGAGTTTGTATGAATGTTGTAACTGCTTTTTGGTGGGAATTAATTCTAAAAATATAGCAGTTATATGTTGACATGTATGGACATTTATGTCGACATACATGCATTATTTATTTTTATTTTTCTAAATTTTATTATATTTTATACTATATATATTTAACTACTATTTCACCTGAATAGAAAATGCCTAATTCTCTTCTAAATTTAGTAAATATTGTTTCATTTAAAGGTTTGATTGATATATTGGCTATTTGTTTTTTTTTTCTATGAATTCCAGTGAATTTTCTCTTTACTTACGTTATCTCTTAGGAAATGATGTCTTATATCAATATGTTTAGTTCTCGAATGATGTGTTGGATTTTCATATTTGTATTTATAGCGCTTGTATTATCATAGTATATTGGTGATTTATTTATATTTAATCCAAAATCTTTTAGAGTATGTTGCATATATATTACTTATGAACAAGCCAAAGCAGCAGATATATATTCTACTTCAGCTGTTGACAAGGATACTGTATTTTTCTTCTTACTAAACCAAGAGACTAGTGAATGACCTAAGAAGTCACACGTTCCACACTGCTTTTATGATCCGATTTACATCATGCATAGTCAGCGTCACGGTAGGATATTAAATCAAACGAATCATTTCTAGGGTAAAATAATCCAAAATCTAGTGTATGTTTTACATATCTTAGAATTGGTTTTACGACTTTCATGTGAATTTCTTTAGGTTGAGATTGATATCCTGCACAGAGACATACACTATGCATTATATCTAGTCTACTAGCAGTTATATACAATAACAATCCTATCATTCAACTATATAATTTTTGATTGACATCTTTTGACGTATCATCTTTACTTTGGGCCATATTAATTGCCATAGGTGTAGGTATTCTATGGGTTGTAGTTAAATTATGTTTATTAATTAAATCTGTAGCATATTTTTCTTGATTAATAAATATTCGATTCTTTAGTTATCTTATTTGCAAACCTAAGAAAAACGTAAGTTCACCCATGTGACTCATCTCAAATTCTCGTGTCATAATATGTAACGACCTGGATTTTTGACTGTTCAAATCGATAATAATCCACACATGTCGACCCAAACAATCGCCAATGCAGGTACTTATTAGGAAAAGAAGAAAAAGAAGAAAGAAGAAAAAAAACCAATCACAGGATCTCACAGCGGAAGGACAACATATAATAAACAAATAGCAGTTTAAAAGCAGTTGAAATGTATACATTGGTTACAACATTAAATGATTATCAGAATTACATATATACATACAGATGTACATAATAAGCAGCGGAAATAAATGCAGCGGAAATACATACTTATTATTAATATATGTACCAAATCTTCGTCTTCGATCTCCAAAGCAAGGTAAACTTCGCTAATTGCAAAATTCTGCTGACCCGAGCGTATTGCACAAAAAGAAAACATAGTAAACACTCGGATCAGCATTAAATCATTCTCATATTCGTCAAATTAAAATATGAAATAACTTGAGTGTCATGGGTGCAGTAACTCAAGAGATGTTACGGGATTTTCCATCTCTCGAGGATCCATTAAACTAATACATACATAGTATAATACGCTATTATGATAGTGTCTATCCAGTAAAGTAAATATCATAAAAATAGTGTAAGCGAGATTACCATATTACCCTTACGTCGTTTACAGGCATCAATAGTCTATACAGTACTGTAAATTCACCATACTGGTGTTATCAGAGGGCACTCCATAGAAGGCAATGCTAAATCAAAATCCTATGGGGATCGATATGGATAAATATGACAAGGCACTCGAGGCAATGCCCAGGGTAGGATTCTATCAATTGTACTCCCGGACCGGTGGTAACGCATATCAGCAACTACCGCCCACCTCGGATCACACTCCCAAATCAAAAAGGACCCTAAATCATCATCATAGTCATAGAAATAGTATCATAGGAGTGCGTCCGATCAATAATGCTACCTCAATTAGTTACGGTATAGCTCTTGTTTTAGTCATTTCAATTATGACCCGAAGGTCAAGGCTATTTCATCATCGTTCATCTTCATCAATCCAAAAGTATCCTCCAAGTCATCATATTTCATTCTGGATACGTCATAACATTCACAGTTGTTAAAGTGGTATCAACACTGATAGAGAGTATGCCATTTATCGACTCCGACATCTTCAACAACCAACACTTACATCTTGCACATCTGTTGGTTCTTTTACATTTAACAAAGCTTCGCTTTCATATCAAAATATCATACTTTGTTCGAACCCAATTTATATTCAAATAGAATAAAATTTCATATCAAGATATCCCAATCATTCCCAAAACCGATTATATTCTAAACTAGAATATATTTCATTTCATTATATTATAATCATATAATATTTCAAAAAATCGATTTATATTCAAGTAGAATATACTTCATATGAAAGATTTTAATTATTTCAATTCAATGTATGTTCGAAATCCATTCGTATTCAAATAGAATATATAAATTCCATTACAACTCATTTCGATCCCTTAGGAGATCCATTCGTATTCGAGTAGGATATAACTTATATTTCCATATAAAATCGGTTTAAAAAAAAATCGATCCATATTCAAAAAGAATATACTTTATCTTCACTCCATTTGATCCAACGATTTTAAATACAAGCACTTTTCATTCGGAAGAAATTTTACAATCATTTAATATACTTGGAAAATAGATGCTTATAATTAAAAATCTTTACATAACATATATGCATAGAAAAATAATGGTTAAGACAAAATAAGATAAATTTAGCTCACTATGTATAAATATAAAATAAAGGTTTTGCAAATTAGTTTAAGTAATAAAATATAAGAAAAATTTAAGCTATAACAAATAGTCTATAGGTAAAAGTAAAATAATAAATTTTAAGGAAAAGAATAACTTATTTGTAATCAAACATTGTAAATATATATATATATAATAAAATTATTAAATCAAAATTGTTCCTTTTTTCCGAACTTCAAATACTTGAACCCATACTCCAGTCTCGATGGAGTTACATAGTTAAATATCTTGTTTCAAAGGCCAGTCAAACCAATCTTTCAAATTAGGGAAATTCAAACCATATTCATTTAATTTTAAAACAAACCCAAGTATCCTCGAAACTCTTTTTCCCAAATTACATTCAGTCTGGATTTATTATATTCAAATCCAAACCCTAGATTTGAAAATTCCAAATTATATTCAAATCCTACTTTAAGAATTTCCACTCCCTTTGGAAAAATACTTAACCATTTCCAATAACATTCGTGATCCAGATCTTTTACAGAAACAAGTTTATCGAGTATCGGCTCATTTCTTTAAATGAAATTTCTACCAAATAAAATCTCCAATTATTCGAAAATCATTTAACCAACCGATGTCTGTATAAATTTTCTATCCTTTGGCCGAGTGATATTAAATTTAATTTCTCGATATTTCAGGGATGGATCTATCATTTAAATCCGAATCAGGGTCACAGAGATTTATCATTTCACTCTGTGTTCTTAATTTATTTTAAATCGATAAACCCCGGGTTTATTAGATGCCCATAACATCAAGGGTGAAAATTTTGGGATTCATCGTCAATAATGAGCAAATAACATCCATATACTGAAATAAATATCATTTCAAGGAATATCCCTTCAGTAATCACATCAACCAGGGCATCCATCACAACCATTCTATTCCATGGTAAATATCAGTCATGTCACCAGTTAACAAGTGTCGGTGTTTTCTAACTAGAAATTTAATTAAATTTAAATAACTAATTATCGATTTCATTACCTGTTACACACTTGCATGTCAAATTTAACAACCATACACAATCAATCACAACCACGCAACCAAACTTATTTCGTAACTTAATTCAACAAATATAGGGAAAAATTAGTTATTCGTGAGTGAGAAAATCACTCACCTCTGGATCTTTAGTGGATCGGACATCCAACAAAAGCCCAAAAATTCAAAGCCTTCAAACGCAGCCAAACCAGTCTTAGATCGACCACAATCTTGCCACGATTCCAATGCACCCAACCGTGTCCAAATCCAAGTCTGTATCTGAACGTTAGAATTTTCAGTACATATATATATATAATTTAATAAAACATAAACCCCCAAATAGAGTTCTGACATGTCAACCCAGAACCCTTCTTCCCGCTCATCCTTTTTTTCCAACCCGCTAAAGTATTGCAAACACGAAAAAATGAACCCAATGCACCGAAGTTTGACCGACAATTCCTCCCTCCTCCGACCAAACTAGGAGCTCCGACCACCCTCATCTCGAAGCCCCTTCCGAGCAACGTCCGTTAGTACCGGAACCGCCGACTCCGGTCTCTCCCTTTCCCGCCGCCAAGTCCACGAACCCAAGGGTTTTCGAGCCCTAAAACGAGAAATTCGACCACCTCAGGCCGAACTATGGTAAGCGAACACCACCCACAAGCTTGTATCGACCTCCTTTACCATACCCAAATTCCAATTTCTTTGATTAACCCCAAAATAAAAAATCCCCAATTTGAGCTTTAGGTCTTCCAATTTCAGCAATTTGACATCCGATTTCTGGTCAAGCTAGTTACTGCATGCAATAACTAGTGGTAGATCTGAGTTCTACTAGTTGAGAGCTTCGATCTGATATGTAATTTGATATGTTTTGGAGAGATTTTGTAATGACTCGGATATTTCGTCAATTAATTTTAAATATTTAATATGGATTTAAATATCAAGTTGATAATATAAATGGAATTTTATATTGAGATATCGATTTAATAATCAATTATTTAATTTCAAGTATATTAAAATATCGTAAATTCGAGAACGAAGTAGAATTTAATTCTGAGTTATAACTGAATCAAAATAATTCAGATAGTCAATATAAATTTCAGATGTATGTGAATGATAATAAAAATAATTTATTATCAGGAAATTAATGGTTTTGAATTTAATTTATATCAGTTTTAATTAATATCTCCTCCATATGGTCGAATTGAGTTTGGACACCTATCCCAGTGTGTTCAGAATAGTGTGATAACCCTAGGAATGCCTGTTGTTGGGTTCGAAAAGGAGTTCAGAATCACAGGGTAGTTTAAATTAAATTGTACCGGTTTAAATAAAATAAAATTGAATAAGGCAATTCATTCAAGTGAAAAGGGTCGCTACTTGTATCGTTCACAACAAAGAAAAATTGAAGGCCACATCCCCATTTCCTTTGAAATCACGTTAGTTTCCTTTAATCCACAAATTTCTTTATAAAAGCCGTGACAACCTTTTTGTTTCACCAAATCGTAAGCCTCGGTACTCAAATCAAAAACCAACCCCGTTGAATCAAAATCAAGAGCACGAGAGAAAATCGAATTCAAAATTCGAATGCTGGGGAAAAGATTCGTGGGATTTGGGAAGCATCACTATCGCGATTCGAGTTTTCGGGGTTTGAAGGGTGATTCAAAGACTTGCAGTATGTCATCGCGATCCAATTTAAAGAGTGATTCAGTGCTTGCGTGGACCAAGGGAGGATCTTTGAGGGCATGCGACTTCTTCTGGTGGCGACGATGTTCGGAATCAAGGTTGTGTCGATGTGGGTTTGGGAGTCGGTGACCGATCTGAAGTGATTTGGTGTGACAGTTGAACAATAGAAGGGCCGATGCTTGTATTGGGATGAAATTGGGAACTGAGATGTTGGAAGGTCGACGCTAGCAAGGACGTCATGGAGTTCATGGGTTTGTTCGAAGTAGAAGGAGGGGGTTTCCGACCTGGTTAGGCTATGAGGTTTGCTGGAAAGGTCATCGCGATTTCATTTAAGGTCCAGGATGGAATTAACTACGTTTACAGGTTGCGATGTCTTTTGGTTGAATTGATAATGAGGGATCGATAGTTAGTTAACTGGGGGTACGGGTTGCAAATGTGAATGGCGGATGTTGGGAGGGTATTATTCGGGACAGTAAGGAAGAACAACAGTGGATTATGGTAAAGAGAAATATATTTAAGGTAAATTATATTTATTAATTTTTATTAACAAGCAAATAAATATTTAATTTATGTCGAGTTTATAACGCGTATAATTAACTCGTATAATACTAGCTTCGAATAAAAACAAGATGTGTTACTCCGGATCATCAAAATTATATAGTGGAACTAGACCGAGTTCGTCTGGAGCTAGTTGGAATTTTGATTAATTTGAACACTTGTTCAAATTAATTGGAAAATAGATTGCTGTTCGGAAAATCAAAACCATGGTTAGTAAAACTCACGCGTTAATTTATTTTTAGCATTTAAAAATAAATTGTTGCTTGTTTATATGCATTGAAATATTATTGTGGTTACTATATATATATATATATTAGTTATTTAGGATTGGTGTTTGTGGCTATTATATATATATATATATATATTGGTGGTTGGATTCCCGAAGTATCATTAGCGGATGCCCGCGGTATCATTAGCGGATGATTTCCCTATGTGCCCCATAAATATATATTAGTAGATGACCTTCATACCGCGATATACTGCCACAAAGCAGGATGGGTATTATTTATGTTGGCTAACATATGTGAATGCAGGAAAACAGGTTGGAGGGATCCAACTGGATTCCTCAAAAATATTATTATTTGTTTGTTCTCATATATATTATAATATATGATGTGTTAGAAAATCTATGGTTGATAATTGGTATTTTTTATTGGTTAAAATATCACTGGTCCTAAAATGTAAAAATATCAAGGAAAAGGATATTTTGAAATTTAAAGGGGAAAATCTATTTATTTAAAATAGAATTTGAATTTCCAATTGGGTTATAAATATATTAACTTGTTTTGAATATATAAAACAAGTAGTGAATTTATAAACGTTGTTTATAAATTAATCAATGCAGAGAATTGAAATGAATTTATAAACAGGTTTATAAATGTAATGGGAAAAATTATCATTTGAATATTTAAATTCAAATGTGAATTTATAAAAATAGAAATGGGAAATCGTTTTAAAGAAATAAATGATGGAATCTATTCTGATGTTCAGAATATAAATTGAACTAAAATAAATCCGTAAGGATTTATGATTCTGAATTCGATTAATTCGAATTTATTCAAACAGAATTTGAACATAGAGAAATTCAAATAAGATTTGAATATCGAGAATTCAAATAGAATTTGATTATATAGAAATTAAAATAGAATTTGAATATAGAGAATTCAAATAGAATTTGAATATAGAAATTTCAAAGAGAATTGAAAATAGAATTTGAAAACAGAAGTTTGAAATCATTTCGAAATGGGAACGACGAAATATATTTCAGAATGCGAATTTTTAAATAGAATAGAAAAGAAATCCAAAGGACTTATAATTTGTAAAAGGAATTGGAGTTTAATATAGAAGATCGAAGTATAAATAAATATATTACCGAGTTAGGAAAAAACGACAATTTTAGAAAATCGGAAATATGATGTTGAATTGGGAAACTGATTTGATATATATTAAAAATATATTAGAATGGAGTTGAATTTATTATAAACAAAGTTTAAACTTTTATATATGTAAATATAATTAAAACGAGCTCGTCGCAGCGCGGCAGTTTAAATTGGCGTTTCGAACTTCAATTGAGTATATAGAACTCAAATTAAGTTGGAATTCTTTGAAATAAGAATCGTCAGGACCGATTTGATAATAGTTTTCTAATGAAAGATAAAAATCTGAATTTCATCGAATAAATTCTGAGTTATGTCAAAATCAAATTTTCAGAAAAGCAGCGCCAAAATCGTTTAAAAACCATAATGATTTATATAAATAAATATAAGGATTTTTAAGCAAATAAAATCCGAATTTCCTTTTGAAAAATCTGGACTTGAGTTATAAAATAAATATGAACTCGAGTGGAGTAAATGGATTGATTTTTGAAACAAAATCAGTTATTTATTTTTGAATAGAATTAACTAAGTGGAAGAATAATTTGTTAATCGAATTTTAGGTCGAGATATTTCTTTTGATAAGTAAATGAGATTTGTGAATTTCATATACGAAATCGAATATGAAACCTGAAATGAAAATGGGATTTAATTGATTTATAAGTAAACTAAAATACGTACAAACATGATACATTCAAATAACAAGTGAAATAGGCTAAGAAGCTAATTAAAGAATAAATGGGCGAAACTGAATTCAAACGACTAGATTGAGTTGAATTGAAAAAAGGTAAACATGTGTTGAGCAGGAATGGAAATGAAGTGTATGAAGTTTATAAATTTAGTGCCCGACAAAAAGGTACATGTTTAAATTCCATATGAGATTTTTGCGCCGAATCGGCAAGCCACTTGGCTTTTTGATTTTCTTTTTGAATGGAAAGGGTGTAGAGAGGCGAGTTGAGGTTTGAACTATTTGTTGGTACAAAGGAGGTTATGGCGAATTTTTCCGAAAATTTAAGGAGTTAGAATATTTTTAAGATAATTTGATAGTTAGAAATCAATGTATCGATATATATAGAATTCGATAAGGAAATGAACTTAAAAATAGAATATTATAAACAAAAAGGAAATCTATAAATTAGATTTGTTAAAAATTGAAAGAGAAGCGTATACATGTTTTAGAAATAGAAAATTGGTTTAATATGGTGTTGATTATTCGAGTTAGCGGTCTTGTCTGTTTTGAAGTTAATGATGTTTTCAGTCAAGGTCTGAGAGGTAATCATACCCCAACTTAATTGATTTCATTATTAGCTGATAAATAGCATGATTCAGTCTCGAAGAGAAATGTTTAAAGAGATTTAGTCCAATGCAGTATTTTGGGTTGTTGTGATGATGTTTTACATAACATTCGTTTTAACCCAAGGAAGTGAAATTTTGGAAATATGATAATAAATATCTCCTCAGTCTAAAAATGAATGGTCATGAAAGAGATTAGTAATTGGAATATTTTCCAATTATTAATAGAAGATATTTTTCTAAATATAGAAAAAAAAGAAGGCGATATATGGAAATGTTTTCCAAAGAACTTAAGAGATCGAGATGATAATTGAAAATATTTGGTTAAAAAATATTGACAAGGAAATGAAGAAGTGATATAATTAATAAAATATTAATTAAGGGTCCCAGTGATTGTTTAATGTTTTGAATGGATGTTTGTTTTCTTCGATAGTTAAATAACCGACTATCGAAGTGTTAGCCAATATCGTTGTCAATATGGAGAGACCGGTTGGATTATTATCCGAGAACCACTCCGTATTGGCAGTAGCGTTGCGAATCAGATTATATGAAGGAAATCAGAGATAGAGTAGAGTGCAAGGGCTTTTTCTATTAATAGAAATTGTGCCTTCGGTTTCGTTCCATCCCAGAATGAACGTGTATGATGAATGTCTAAAAGAATATTTCTAATGATCGCATTTTAGATTGTACAAATATATATGGAGGCAACGGATTTATTCCCTTTGCATAATATCCAGAATATATTTGTGCAAATCAATTAATGATTAACGGATCTGACAACGTGGCATTCAAAGTGATTGTGTTATCAATGAATGGCAAGTAAGCGTAGCCTCAAGCCTCAACAACCGAGAAATGACAAACATCGGGCAGGCAGCATAGCTATGTGGGTAGCTTCCATTAGGGTGTATCATCACCTATCTAGAGAAATTCCATTTTATTCTTAATCTATTGATGCTGTCCCATTCGGGAAACTGTTGCTGATCCCAACCGTTGGTGATATACATTCGATACACTCAAGCGAAATGAGTGGTCGGTCATGTGTGGCTGAGTTACAAGATTTTCCTGTTAAACTCGGTGTATTCTCCTATAGAGATACACCAGCGGCACGTGGTTCCATACCTTGTCCAGTCCCGCACATATAAAGTATACAAACAAAACCATGGGAGATTATTTGAGAGATTGGATTTCGACTATGGCAAGATATGGAACCACCTGCCGAAATTGTATCTCTAGAGGAGAATACACTAGGTTTAACAAGAACGTCTTATAGCCCGGCCCACACATGATCGACCACTCATTTCGCTTGAGTGTATCGAATGTATATCGCCAACGGTTGGGACCAAAACACCGTTTCCCGAAAGGGAGATCTCCCCCACTTAAAACTTTTTGTCCCCGAAAAGGAATAAAGTCGAAAGTGGTTTGATTAATCAACTCTACGTTCGATCTGGCTTCGATTCTCCAACTTTTCAGTTTCTGAGAAATTTCAAATTCTTCAAAAATTTGGCTAACACCCGGAATTTTTGAAAAATTTCGTCATAACCTCCCTTATACAGAGAGAGGTTTGGAAATTTATTGGGCCGTATTAGGTACCCAATAAATCCTAATAAGCATACACATATTTATAGTGATATATTCTGGTGTTTACAGGGGAGCATGTATTGATAATAACTCCAGAGAATAAATTCTCGTCACCCTGCCCCGTGTGGGAAATAAATAGTCCATGTGCCTTATCTAATAACTAGAGAGACGTGGTTATTGTCAACTCCAGACCCGTGTGGGGTTTTTATTAATCTGGCAATTTAATCGTTACTATTTAAATAGTCTATATCAGTCATCAGTTCAACCTGTAAAATATAGTCATCGCCATACAAGCCTCTCGCTCGTATGGTAAATCTTCCACCTCATCACACAAGCTCCAAATGCTCATGTGGTATATGATGAAGTATGCCTATCTTCCAGAAGTATGCCATGCAATGTAGTTCAAAATTAATTGTTACTATCCTATGGCGACGTTTATTATTTCATACAGAAAAACCAGCACTCCGCATCCAATGGCATTCACAGGAGTTGATATAATAATATTTCGCATCCAACTCATTAAGGTTTACCTATTTGTCGGGCACGCAAATAAAATCCTTACTCAACAGTTATCCATTTACCTGTTCAAACATATATAATGCACATGTATATATTTCTATTTATTTTCCAATCAGTTCATTATGTGATTTAATCGAATAAATCCTACCATTCATTTTATTGTTAATTCGTTTCAATAATTTAATTCATCTAATTTACTATCACACAACACCAACGACAATCAAATTGTTTTTAACTTTTCAAAATCATACAAATCAATTTCTATATTCTTTTAAAATCATTCAGACTCTAGAATTAAAAGTGCACATCCATGGAAAGAAGATAACAACAGAGTAGAGAATTAAATGGTAATGCAAAGTATGGTAAATATAACTTGCACCGGAGTCAATCAGAGATATCTACTCGGCATCTAGGATAAGCTTTCTGAATGCTCTCCTCGGTTTCCCAAGTACAATCTTGCGGATATCCACTCCATTGCACTTTGACTAAGTGAACCTTCTTGTTCCTCAGCTCTTTGGTTTCCTTGCCGATGATCTTTAGCGGCTCTCTTCTCACAGCTAATTCTGGAGTAATTTCAATATCCTGCTGAGCTGCTTCTTCGACGATCAAGTCTGGATCATGAACGTGCTTTCGAAGTTGAGATATGTGAAATACATCATGAACTCCAGGTAACCAATCAGGCAGTTTGACCCTATAAGCGAGAGTTCCGATCCGTTCCAGAATAGGAAACGGACCAATGAATTTGGGCGCTAACTTTCCAGTTTTACCGAACCGGATAACTCCTCTCATCGGCGATACTTTCAAATATACATAGTCGCCAACAGCAAAGGATACATCTCTTCTCCTTCTATTGGCATAGCTCTTTTGTCGATTTTGAGCGGCGAGTAATCGCTTCTTAATAAAATCGACTTTGTCGGCAGCTTCTCGGATCATATCAGGCCCCAATACAAGTCTATTACCGGGTTCGACCCAACAAGCAGGAGATCGGCACGGTCTACCAAACAATGCTTCGAATGGCGACATTGTCAGACTCGCCTGGTAGCTGTTGTTATAAGAGAATTCAGCGAAATGCAGATGGTCTTCCCATGATCCACCGAAATCTAGAACACAAGCCCACAATAGATCTTCTAAAATTCGATTCACCTTCTCAGTCTGACCGTCTGTCTGAGGATGATAAGCGGTGCTTAAGTTCAACTTCGTTCCCAGCTTGACTTGAAATGCTTCCCAGAATTTGCTAGTGAATATTGTATCTCTTTGAATCTATCCCAGGTGATATCACCTTCTGGATTATCTTTTATGATTGTTTCCCACCATATTAAAGCTTCTCCCTTGAGCGCACAAGATGCTACTAATCTTTTCTGGTCGTCTCTCAGCTGGAAACGCTCAAATATTCTTTCTGCAGAGCTCACCCAAGCTTGAGTTTGAATAATAGATTCATTGCACGAGAATTGTGCTCCACCCAGATTTCGATATCTCTTAAATAGAGCCTCTAGATCGGGTTCTGCATTTCTCCTGTTTTTGACACTCATTTTTCTAGTACTTCTGCAAACAGTAGATCAAGTGTCAGGTCACAGAAAAGATAATTTTAAAACATAGAAACATATACTTCAAATGTAAATGTGTCTATCGAGATGCAATTTCATTCTGCTTTACTCATACTAGGATATTGCTCATCCTATCTGTATAGAGTTACCCGTCCTAGAACTCTACTGGTTATATTTCTGACGAGTTCGTTCAAATGTTATATTCCAGAACTAAGCTTAACCAAAGCTCTGATACCAAATTCAGACGATCCCAAACCCCGTACAGACGGCGGCAAGGGTTATCTTTGGAAGATAACACAGAAACAGATAATAGCAGAACAGAAATAAATAAATACACCAGATAATGAACAATAGAATATACTAGATAAGAGTAATCATCAGATTTACACAGTATACAGGATCTTACTTATTACAATTACAGTTCAGCTATACATAAATGTCTACAGCGGAAAACAGACAAAATATGTACAATAGGAGCTGAACAGCATAAAAAGAGATAAATGATAGAATCCATCTTCAGCTCCAGCTATCCAGATAAAGTCTGCTAAACCTGAATACAAGGCTGCCCGTGTAGAAAGAGGGGCACCCGAGTTTGAAAGTGAAACAAACTACGAGTCAGTCATGGGACTGGTATGAGAAATCTACTCAACACATTTATAATATGGCCAATCACAGGACCACGCCACTTTCGTGGAACGGGTTTACTCCATTAGATTGCCAGTGCTTTAAAACAAATCTTTCTTTTAAACATCGCTATGCTTTTTATAAAAATGAAGCCGTTATAAGACTCAGTTCCCATCACACAATGCAACGCAAACCGGAGGATAGAGTTTTTACCTTATAACGGCCAAAATATGCTTGATACAAATGAAACAAAGGCATTTGATATTATTGCTAGTGTTTATATGTTTTGAAAACAATTTCAAATCATAACTATCAATCATAGACGACATGAGCGTCCCATGCCACTATGTCGCCAAATATATATATATACAATCGAAACCGCACAGTCACGTATTTGGAAATTGGATTTCCGTCATGAACCAAGGAAAAAGATAGTCCTTACCGAATTCGAGACGCTCTAGCCCATGTCTCAGGTACAGCCGCGACCATACCCTGGATCGTCAGGGCCGGTCCACATGAAGTGGATTATAATGCCTGAACAATGCGTTTCTCCAACCTTTGGGGTGTAAATGAGCCAACGAATGACTCCATAGGACCCGGATCGTCCGATCAAACCGAGGCGCCTCGCAACAGCAACAACCACATAGGTGAAAAGTATATAAATGCCAGGGCTGGTAGGTCACTGACACCACCCTAGCTAGAAAGAAAACGCACGTCCCCCCTAAGGTCCTGCTCCCGTTTCTGGTTCATACCGGGGTGTGAGGCTCGCGATTTCACGTTATACACAAAGCTACGCCACATAGGCGGTGCTTTGATCATCACCACAAGACTTTGCTTTTCAACAGAAGCCCTGATCATTTGCCACTAGGCATGTCACACTAGCAATCGACACCATGCGACTGATGTCCATCGATATACAACCTCTGAGCTCGTGCGTTTCAGAGAAGGGCGTTAAGCAAAAGAATAAACTCTCCGCCGCCAAACAGATGTATATTTGATAGAGATCAATCAACACAGAATAAAATCCAATGTCAGACACACAGTCCATTTACAAGTCCGTTCTGGGTTTGAACGAAACCGGAGGCACTAAATACCTCGCAAACTCATCGATCACCACTTACGTCTGGACGATCACCACTCATTATCCATATTTCGGGATGCCTCCCAATCAGGACCTCGGTTACCATCCAAACGAGGTGAAGATCTCCGGTCTTCGACCATCGTCTTCATCTTCGACTTTCAATCGTCGTTTAATTATCTGAAATGAGAATTAACTCAGCCTTTTCAAATTATTCACGTATATTTAGAATTTCAAATCAATTTATTTCAATGGTTAAATCATTCGACAACACCAATTTTGTTCTTTAATGTAATTTTCACACCAAACACATTCAACCATCAAATACCACATAAATCGAGCAAATTCAGTTTATTTCCATTCCATATCGTTTATGATATTTTATAACGACTTATCGCTATTTTTATTTATTTTAAAATAGCCCATTTATTCAAAACGACGCTTCGGGCCATAACGCGACCGTGGCGCTGTTTTTCTTCAGATTTGATTTACACATATCTAAAAATCTAACCATTGGATCTTCACAAAATTTACATCATTAGAAAGGTATTTTCAAAACGAATCCAATGGTTCCAGTTTCGGGAAAATCCGACGGTCGGATCTCCCGGTACAATCGTTTGAAGTTTCGATTTCAAAATACGAACTGCAGCGTCGTTATTCGATTAAATATAATTATATATAAATATATATATATATTTATATAAATATAATCGTTTCTGGCGTTGTTTTTCTTCAGATTTGAAATAAACATTCCAGACAATCCAACCGTTGGATTTTTACAAAGTTGGTGCCGTTGGAAAGATTTTTCCAAAGCGAACCCAACGGTTGAGATTTCAGGAAATCCGATGGTCGGATCTCCCGTACTGATCGTTTGAAATCACGGTTTCAAAATACGAACTGCACGGCCACGTTTCGTTTTAATTTTATTTATATTTATATATTTATATAAATATAGTTCATTCAAAAATTCCTATATTGTTTCCACTTCTACTATTTCACTAACGCCTTCAAATTTTGGAAAATTTCGCCATAACCTCCTTTGTACGGGAGGGGCTGGGAAAATTCCCAAATAGCCACACGGGCATCTCATGTCAAAAAAAAAAGAAAACACCAAGCGGCTAGCCAACAGGCTCATAAAATCATCACCCAAACAAAACAGTAAATGTGTACCTATTTGTCGGGCACAAAAATTTTATTCCTCTTCTCTAGCCCCTTTGCTATAACCTGTTCAAATAAATATGCATGTACAGATATACAGTTCTTATCACTTATCATTTTCCATTCAACTTCATGTTTGATTCCATTTGGTTTAAAAACACCATTCATTCTAACGTTGCATGCATAGGCAAAAATCATATCATTAGCTAATTAATGAATATTTCGACTCATGCATATTTATTTGAACGAGTTGCTATTTTTAACACTTCACATTTCAACAATTCATGTATATAATAAAAATGTGATTTTTATTGTAAAACAATTCATTTCAAAACACTATTATTTTATATAGTTTATATAGGTGATGAAAATAGGATTTTTATTATAAAACAATTTATTTCAAAATATGAATACCATTCAACACATGAATTTCAATTCAACGAATGAATATCGATTCAACACATGAAGGTTTTCTATAGTTTCTATATATAGATAAAAATGTGATTTTTATATTTAAAACACGAATACCATTCAACACATGAATTTCTAAACAACGAATGAATATCGATTCAACACATGAAGGTTTTCTATAGTTTCTATATATAGATAAAAATGTGATTTTTATATTTAAAACACGAATACCATTCAACACATGAATTTCTAATCAACGAAGGAATATCGATTCAACACATGAAGGTTTTCTATTTAATGAATAAATATGGTTTCAGCAAATGAAAATAATTCAAACACATGAATATTATTCAAAATTTCGGCAGCATAACGGCAGGGTAGTTAAAACCGGGACCGTCCCTAGTACGGCTCCTCGCTCTACCTTAAAACCTCGCGGTTTTGACAATGGGGATCATGCATCTAGTTCGCACGCAGGCGGCATGTATATATTTATTTCATTTCCACAAACTAATCCTATGTGGTTTCAACCAAATATTTTTCAACCATAATCAATCAATATCAATCACAAAAAATCCCAAACAACCATTCGCTATCAATCAATTTTCACACCAATCACAATCAATAAATATCGTCCATGGTTTGTGGACGAGGGGCGTGTATGTATATATATATATATATGTATATATATAGCAATTCACTTCTATTTCAACACATATATAATTTTTACAACGCATATATAACTTATACATCGAACATACAACTTATACAACGCTTATACAAGAGGTGTACAACGCTTATATAACTCATACATCGACTATATAATTTACACATCGTCGTTTTCCATATCGTTAGAAATCTCACATTGGGTTCCACTCCAACAAAAATTGCAGAAGGCTCAGAAAAATACGCGGTCTCTTCTAGAATGTAGAAGACGTCCTCACGGGTCCACTGTCTCTTGTTTCACTGAATTTCGTCAAGAAACGAAAAAGATATGATTAACAATGCATTGATTACTTATCGAATTAATTAAAATAGGATTAATTTAAGTAAAAATAACCTTCTTCCTCTTATGTTATCTGGAAACGAAGAACCCACCACACCGTCGTTCTCTCTCCTCCTTGCGCCGCCTAGGAGCCGTCGTTCGTCGATCATCAACCTCCACTCGCAGCGCCGGAGCATCCGCTACCCCCACGGCGAAACTGGGTCCACTCGACGCACCCCCTTCCACGCAATCGGCGCTCGAACGCGCTGAGTTTGCTCCCAGAAATCGAGCCCTACTCCCTACGATAGAAGATTATACCCGTACAGACCTGTAGATCTCAGAAATCTCTTTGATTTCGTGTTTTAATTTTCCAAAACAAGTTTGAGGATTGAAAGATTTTAAGGAATTAAAATCAGAAAATATCGGCCTTTGATAATAGGGTCAACGGCGGCCAGAAGAAATTAGGGTTTTTGACCCATTTTGACCCCATATTTACATGAATATTTTATTTTATTTAATTCAAAACCAATTTGTTTCTCCGAAATCCAAACCAAACCCAACGAATGTTGCCCATAACTAATTACCCCCATTCCGAACACAATGGAATATGTTTTGTAGGCCCATTCGACTGTTTCAGTCAGTTTTCCTTCAAATTAAAATATAAAACATTTAATATTCAATTTGAACGTACATTTCAATTTGCTAGGGCCACAAACTGATTCGAAAAATTCCAGAAAAATAAATCTGGCTATGTTTTGACGATACGGTCCCAACAGAACTAGTTTCGTCGAATTCTGAGATCGTTTGCAAAAAGGCCCATTTCTGGTCGATCCAATTTAACTGTAATTGACCAAAACACATTTTCCTTTGCCACGCTCACATATTAGCTTCAAAAATTATGAAATTTGAAACCTAGCAATAACTTCACGTCCCGGATCCAACAAAAGTGGTTTCGTCGAATTCCGAGGTCGTATGCAAAATGGCCAATTTCACGGGCTATATAAATTCCATAGCGACCTTTCTGAAAATTCATTTGGCCATAACTTTGGCTTTCCGTTATGAAAATTCGATTTTTCAGATTCGTTAGAAAGGTATTCACTAACAGATTTAAATATTTTTGGTTTCACTAAAATCCTTTTGTTTTGCACCCGGTACAGTCCGACAAAGTTTGAATTCAAATTTTGAAGCTACAGCGCCATTTCAGGCCTTGTTTATAATTATAATTAATTATATTCGCTTTCAATTGTCGATTCAAACTCACTTTCCATTGTCATTATTTAAAATATTTATTTTAAATATTTAAAATCCATTATTTTAGCCAATTAAAAATTTTTAAATTGGTTCAGATTTTCTGGGTCATTATAGAGAGCATCTTAATAGAGTAAAGAAACAAAAGGAATTTCTCTAGTTAGGTGATTATACACCTTAATGGGAGCGACGCACATAGCCATGTTGCCCGCCCATTTTCTGTCATTTCCTGGATTGATGAGGCTTGAGGTTTGAATTCACCTTTAGAACATATGATTATCATTTACTTTAAATGCCACATTATTAGATCCATCAAATCACTAATTGACGTCCACAAATATTTTCTGGGTTTAAAAGAAGGGCCATTCTTTACCACCAACTCGGTATATTTGTAAAAATCAACGCACTTGGTTTTTAGGAAATATTCTATCAGACATTCGTCCATACAAGTCATCCAGGAACAGGATGAACCGAAGGCACCCTCCTACCACATCCTAGGAATCACCCTAAAGATCAGTAGCGAGTAGTCCTTGCAATCCGTAGATTCCAATCACGACAGAATCATTGTTAACTCTAGGGATCAGCCGCAGATTTTCAACAATAGTTCTTCCGCTCATGAAGATTTACGGTCTTCAAATGCTCCATCTTTAATCAACATCTTTCACGTATTTACTAGTTCGGAATGGTTTTCGAACATAAATTCGGTCCCGGCCTTTCCATACCAACAGCGCATTGGCCATGATTTTGATAGTCGGTTATTTAATTATCAAAATAAAAAATCACAAAAATAAAATGGGTTCATTGGTTGAGTATACAACGTCACTTGGCCCTTAAAATAATATATCAGTTTTAATATATTAATATTCTCAAATCATTTTATTTCGATACATAGAAAAAATATATGAAAATCAATATCCCATTTCCTGTTAACTACCATTTCAAACCATTTGTTACAACTTTACTTATTATTTAAAGTTGGGAAACCAACTCAATTTATTATTTCAGACAATCGTTATGATATCACCTTTGTTTCGTTATTTAAACACCATAATCATCAGTTTCCCTTTCAGAATAAACTCATTCCAAAACCCATCTCCTTAATTTGAAAATGCCATTACATTTTCACCAATCTCTATCTTTTCTTTCTTTTATTATGGAAATATCACTTCGTATCCTCAAGTCCCTTTTTAATTCCTTCTATTTCTTGAATCCCATTTTATATATTCCCAAATCCTTCAAATAACGTTACATTATCATTCCTCATAATAAATTACTTCAAACAGCTCCACTATTATAACTAATATCATCTTTCGATAATCCTGAAGTCGTTCAAGTTGGGGTATTTTAATTACCTCTCAGAACTTGGTCAACAATGTTCTTATCTTAAGGTAAATATGAATTGTGATTCAAAACCCATATTCATTCTAATACCAACAAACATCACTTCGCTATTTTATTTAAAATACGATTTTATAAAACCTTCTTACTTTTGAAATCTCCTTTTTAAATATATTATTAGTACTAAATTTATTGATTTAGTAAATGATTAATAAGACATCAACTTTTAAACTTTAACTTCTTTAAACTATTTGTTTCATTATCTAGATTTTATTACAAATCCTATTACTCGATCATTCAATCATAAGAGTCCTTTTCTAAATCCTCCAATCATCCATTCTAGGAAATCTTATTTCCAATCTCAACCATTTCCACTTAATGCCATTATTAAGCAATGCTAATTTAAATTTAACGTTTTAACTTCAAATCTCTTTTCATAAACTCATTTATACAACTCAGGTTTAATATCAAAACCTTATTGATCATGATTTTTCCTTACTTAATTCAAATGTTAGGTAATATTTATTGTATTTGCTTGAAATCACTTTTCTAACTTCATTAACCAAACTCGGTTTAATTGTAAACCCGTTTATAAATTCACTTCAAAATTCAATTATATTCATCACTAACTACGATTACTTACTTAAATGAACTTCATTTAAGAAGTAATTCCTTTAAATTATTATAAATTTACTTTAACATTAACTTGAATAAACATCCAAATTCCCTTTTTAATTCTTTTTAAGTTAAACACTATTCGCTAACTTACTTCATTAGATTAATTGACGCAAATTAATTTAATAATCAATTTCCGTTAAAACAATTGGCTTGGTCAATTTTTAAAGCATGATTAACCCATTGATCAATTCTAACTCATCTTTAAATTAATTAATAATATAATATTATCAATTCAAATAATCTCATTAAATAAACAATGATCTATTCTAAATAATCTCATTTTAATTATTACTAGAAAAAAATTTATCTCAATTATAAATTGTTACATAAATCCTTGCACGCTTGCTTGTCCATTTCAGTAATATGATAATTAGTTTTACAAATCATTAAATAATCAAGATGAGGCACATGCTTCGCACACGGTAGATTTTAGTACAAAAATGGTGATTTGTGGTTAAAACAAACACTATATATGTGGTTTTTTATTTCCCTTTTATAAACTTCAATTAAAATAATATATTTTAAAATCTATATTCAGTTATAAATACATTTCATAACTTCATTTCTATCGATTCATGTGACGGTAAATCAATCTTTATAAAACAGTTTATATTTTGTCCATCTACTATAAATTCCTCAACCAATATCGCTCATTGGTTAATAACCAAACAAATGTTGACTTTGGATTTAGTAATCAATAAACAATTCAATTATCCAATCGTATTGATTAGACAGTTCATATGATGATGATAAACAATAAATTTAACTGATAACGGTCAACCAATAACAACCATTCAAGCATCTAATTTAATTATATTGTTATAAACATAACCAAAAAGGTAAGTTACCACGATTGGAATTAATCGTTAAAAATGACGATTTTTTATTTTTTAAATTAAACAACCATTTAATTTAAACAGTATAGTAAATAACCAAACAATCATCAAATCAACCAGTAACTAGCAAACATAGCACACAAACAATAAACCCGATTTATAAAAATTATAAATGGGATAACTGAGTGAGTTAAACTCATCTGGATTTCATCCATTGATTAAAACGAATGTTTTTAATTAAATTAAATTGACGCTTAATTTAATTAAAAATTTCGGCTAATTTCTGTCTTGACCAAACTAGCTTCATCTTGTAGACTTTGTCTCTACGGTTTTGACGTAACCCACGGCTTTCGATTCATGTCCCTTTTATGCAACCCACTGTTCAACTATCCTCTATTTGATGACCCCAAACCTCCTGTAGTACGAAAGCAAGGATAATCATTGGAATATAACACAAAACAGTAACAGCAGAACAGAAATAGAGAATTACAACAGAGAATGTTCATCAAATTACACTGGAAATAATACATCATTAGAGTTACACAGCATAATAGGATCATACTTAGCATAGAATACAGTTTCAGCTTAATATAAAATGTCTGCGATGCAATAAAAGTGAAGTCTAAACAGAAAAATAGGAATGATAATACCCATCTTCAGCTCAATAGCTATCCAGAAAGAGTATGCTAAAACCTGAATACAAGGTTGCCCGCGTGGAAAAGAGAGCACCCGAGTTTGTAAAGTGAAACAAACTACGAGTCAGTCATGGGACTGGTATGAGAAATCTTATTTAACCTATTTAATAATAAGGCTAATCACAGGACCACGCCGCTAACGCGGAACGGGTTTACTCCATTGGATTGCCAATGCATAAAATAAAGCAAATCGTAAAACCAACGCAATGCTTTTTAGAATAATGAAACCATTATAAGACTCAAGTCCCATCACACAATGCAACGCAAACCGAAGGATAGAGTTTTACCTTTTAATGGTAAAAAATGCTTGATACAATAAAATGGAGTTGATATTATAATAGTGTGTATATAGATTTCAAAAACATTTCAATAATAATGTATCAATCATAAACGGCATAACTACCATATACTATGTCTCCATAAATAGGTTTACAATCAAAACCGTATGGGTCGTATTGGAAGTTGGATTTCCATCATGAACCAAGACAAAAGATAGTCCTTACCGAATTCAAGACAATCTTGCCTACCATGTCTCTGGATCAGAGCTTGAGTGATCCATGGATCTTCAGAGCCGGTCCACAAATATGTTAGTGGATTAATTATGTCTGAACAATATGTTTCCCCGCCCTATGGGGCGTAAATATAGAGCCACTAGGGACTCAATAACCGAGTCACCTCATTCCATCATCCACATAAGTGAAAATTCCAGGGCGTGTAAAACCCTGACACCACTTCTAGCTAGAAAGAAACGCATGTCCTCCCTGCAGTCCTTACTCCCGTTTCTGGTTCATACCAGGGTGTAAGGCTCGCGAAATGACGCTATACACAAAGCTATGCTTAAAATGGGCTGTGCTTTGATCATCAACCACAAGGCTCTGTTTTTCAATAATAAGCCTTGATCATTTGCATCTTGGCATGCCACACTGACAATTCACGCCATGCGACTGAGGTCTACCAATATATAACCTCTGAGCTCGTACGTCTCAGAGAGGGGAGCTAAGCAAGAGAATAAATTCTCCACCACCACATATATATATATTAAATAGAAATCAATTTAGTTTAAATGGAATGAAATCCAATGTCAGATATACACCCATTTACAAGTCCGTTCTGGCTCTGAACGAAACCGGAGACACCTTATTCCTTGTTCCATATATCCAATACAGAAGAGAGTCCCACGCATATCTGGACAATCAACAAGTACATCCGGACAACTACCACTGTAACCCCTCTTGGGAGCTAACCGATCCAGGGCATCAGAGTCATCCATTCGATGTGAAGATCATCGCTCGTCAATCATCGTCTTTAAATCTTCGACTTCCAATCGTCGTATAGTTATTTAAATGAGATTTAACTCGGACTTTTCAAATAATTCTCGAATATTTATAACTTAAATCCATCCTTTTCATTCCATATCATTTATAATATTTTATAACAATTTATCGCTATTTTAATTTATTTAAAAATAGCCATTTTTAAATAAACGACGCTTCGGGTCATTACATGGCCCAGGCGCTCTTTTTATCAAAATTTGATTTACACTTTACTCCAAATTTAACCATTGGATCTTAGCAAATTTCATATCATTGGAAAGATCTTTTAAAAATGAACCCAACGGTTCTAGTTTTGGGAAAATCCGACAGTCGGATCTCTCGGTATAATTATTTAAGTTACGATTCCAAAACGCAAACTACAGCAGCGCGATTCATTTTATTTTAATTCATATTTATATATGAATATATAAATATAAACCGTTCAATTATTTCAACACCATTTTCATTTCAACATTGATTTCTTTTATATATGGAATCATATATTACATCAAAATGTAATTTTCCTTATCTTTCTGTTATTACATTAAAAATGTAATCTTTAATCATTTTTGTATTACAATTGAAAAAATGTAATTTATTTATTTATTGTATAAAGTGTAATCTTTTGTTTCAATACAATACTACGCTGAAAAATGTAATCTCTTATTTCAATATATATTTACATTGAAAATGTAACTTTCTATTTTGATATTTGTTTATACTGAAAATGTAAACTTTTATTTCAATATATTATTATATTGAAAATGTATCTTTTATTTCATATTCTATTTACATTGGAAAATGTAAATTTCTAATCATTCTTTTATTTACACTAAAAAATGTAAATTCCTATGTAATCCTTACATTGAAAAAATGTAAATTTCTATGTAATCTTAATTTACATTGAAAAAAAAATGCAAATTTCTACATAATCTTAATTTACATTGAAAAAATGTAAATTTCTATGTAATCTTAATTTACATTGAAAAAAAATATGTAAATTTCTATTCTTTGCTTGATTACATATAAAAATGTAAACCCCTATTTCATTCTTTGTTTTCATATAAAAATGTAACTTTTGATTTCATAACATGATCACAATGAAAAATGTAATTTTTCATTTCAATATATGATTACGTTGAAAAATGTATTTTTCCATTTCAATATAAAAATATAATTAATTGTTAATACATTTCTATATGACAAATGACTATTTTTAATGTTGCACCACATTGAAATGTATATTTAAATATAAATGCATTTCTATTTAAAAAATGACTATTTTTAATATTGGGTAATATTAAAATATATATTTTACAGGTAAGACAATTTAATATAACAATGGTCATTTGATGTTTACATTAAAAATGTAAATTTCTATGAAAACAGTTTTTGTTAGTGCAATGACCATTTAAAGGTTCATTTACATAAAAATGTAAAACCTTATTATCGTAACAATGCTCATTTTAATATAAAAAAATTAAAATACAAAATCAAGTGTAAATACATTTTATATGGTAATGTGGTATTTTTATGTTTTCATATATATTAAAATGCAAAATTCAAATGTAAATACATTTCCTATAGTAATGGACATTTTTATAGTTTCTTTCTTTACAATAAAAATGAGATATTTTACGTAAACATGTTTTATTTTTAAAACATAATCATTTTTATATTTTCTTTCTTTACATTAAAAATGAGATTTTTAATGTTAACTTGTTTTTATTTTTAAAACATGATCATTTTTCTAATTTCTTTCTTTACATTAAAAATGGGAATTTTAATGTAAACATATTTTTATTTTAACCAATGAACATTTTTCTTATTTTCTAACATTACATTAAAAATTAAATTTTAATGTAAACCTGTTTTCCTTTTTAAACATGTTTATTATTTTCCTTTTTAAACATGTACATTTTTCTTGTTTTCTTTTATTACATTAAAAATGTAAATTTTAATGTAAACATATTTTTATATTTAAACATGTACATTTTTCTTAAACAATAAATATGTGTTTTTTTATTGTTAACATATTTATTTTTCCAGACGATGATCATTTTTATAATTTATACATTTACAATAAAAATGTGAATTTCTAATATTCAAACAATTTTCATTTCATATATGAATATTTTACAACACAAGAATATTTCAGAAAATTTCGGCAGCATAACGGCAGGGTAATTAAAACCGGCACCATCCCGATGTACGGCTTCTCGCACTACCTTAGGCCTCGCGGCTTCACATGGGGTATAATTTCCTAATACATTTTTCTAGGCATTCTAATGCCACAATATCAATCAATTTCTTTTCAACCACAATCAAACACAATAATCAACCAATTCCACATCACAATACAATCAAGTCGTCCATGGTCTGTGGACGACGGGTGTCGGGAGTTTCTAAACTCCGTCTGTAATCTAAGATATTTTTTATTCATTTGATTCGGATTCAGAAATCTCACATCGCTTTTTATTTCTTCTAAAATTGTAGAATGCTCCAAAAGTTCTGCGGTCTCTTCTGAAATGTAAATCTCGTCGTTATGATTCCAGTGCTTCCTGTTTTATCGAATTTCGTTATCATATGAGTAAGATACGATTTTCTAAAGCTTAACATCAAATTAAAAATTAATTAAGGAATTAATTAAAAAGGGTTTTAACCTTCTTCTTCTTTAAACAAAGGCTGACACTTTCTTCGTTGTGGTCAAACCTAAGTCAAAGTTTTTCGTGACAACCAAGGCGCTGGACAACGATCAGGTCCCGCTACGTGGAAGAGCAAGGAGCGACGCACCAACACCTGAAGCCGCGGCGAGTTCGATCAACAGACAGAGGCGTGGCGACGCTTTGACTGAGCAGACTTTGGGGGCTCCGTTCTTGATCAATACGCGATGACAAATGGTGAAACCAGTATGGAATCGAAGCTTGGAGAAAACTCTACAAAAACTTCCACTAAACTGTCGAATTTTGTTTAGTAGATCGCGAGTTATTGAGGAGGGAACGAAGGAGCTATAGCCGCCATTCGTTTTCTGGAGTACAGGATTCATATTAGGGTTAGGGAATACGGGATTCCTATTTATACATATTTTATATTTATTTATTTCTAATTTTAATTCTTTTAATTTCAATGTGCCCCCTTATCAGTACGAACTCCAAATTAAACCAAAAGAGTGACGCCCCCAACTAAATACCCCTATTCTGGACACAATGGGATATGTCCTGTAAGCCAAATCAATTGTTTTGATAGGTTTTTCTTTAAATTAAATATATATCAATATATATTTAATTTTAACGGACATTTTAATTTACCAGATCTATATACTGATTCTAAAAATTCTAGAAAAAATATATCTAGCTTTGTTTTGACGCTACAGTCTTAATAAAATTGATTTCGTCGAATTTGGAGACTGTTTGAAAAATGGTCATTTTCTGGTCGATCGAAATTGACTGAAATTGTCACTACACATTTTCTTTTGCCACGGTCACATATTAATTCCAAAAATTATGAAAATTGGAATCTAGCGACAATTTGACATTCCAGTTCCAACAAAAGTGGTTTCGTCGAAAAAAGAGGTCGTTTGCAAAATGGCTTTTTATACGGGCTATATATTATATTAAATATATATATCAATTCTATAGCGACTTTTCTGAATATTCAACTGACCGTAACTTTTGATTCCTGCTATGAAATTTCAATTTTTTCGGATTCGTTGGAAAGATATTACTAAATAGATTCTAATATTTTTGGTTTCACCAAAATCCGATTTATTTTGCAACCCGTACAGTCAGTCAAAGTTTGAATTCAAATTTTCAAACTACCGCGTCATTCCTAACTCCTTTTAAAATTAGAATAAATATATTCTTTCAAAATTTGATTTAAATAAATTTTTAATCTTTAATAGTTAAAATAAATTATTTCAACTATTCAAAATTCAATAAAATAGTCAAAATAAAATTTTTAAATTGGTTCTGATTTTCCGGGTTGTTACAATTTCCCCCACTTAAAAGCTTTTCGTCCCCAAAAATGAAACAACAGTAAATTAGGAAACACAACGAAAAATGTAAAATATTGTAAATGTACCTTGCACTAGAGCTAGTCAGAGATATCCACTCTGCACTGGGGATAAGCCTGTTTGATTCTATCCTCAGTCTCCCATGTACAGTCTCTCCGATCTCCGCTCCACTGCAATTTGACTAGATGAATTCTTTTGTTCTTCAGAATTAAGGTTTCTTTGCCAATGATCTTTACCGGCTCCCTTCTTACTGCTAAGCTCGGGGTAATCTCCAAATCTTGTTGTGTTACTTCTTCCACAACCAAGTCCAGATCATGTACATGCTTCTGAAGTTGAGACACATGGAATACATAATGTACATGCTTCTGAAGAGTTCCAATCCTTTCAAGAAAAAGAAATGGACCAATGAATCTCGGAGCCAACTTCCCAGTCTTCCCAAAACGAACTACTCCTCTTAATGGAGAAACTCTCAGGTATACGTAATCGCCAACAGCAAATTCCAAATCCCTTCTTCGTGCGTCTGCATAGCTTTTCTGATAGCTCTGAGACGTCAGTAATTGCTTCTTAATAAAATCAACTTTACTTGATGCTTCATGAATCATGTCGGGACCCAATACTAATCGGTTACCAGGTTCCACCCAACATGCGGGAGATCTGCATGGCCTACCATATCATGCTTCAAATGGCGACATCTGCAAGCTTGCTTGGTAACTGTTATTATAAGAGAACTCGACCAAATGCAAGTGATATTCCCATGATCCGCCAAAGTCAAGAATACAAGCCCCGCAACAAGTCTTCCAGTATGCGGTTCACCCTCTCGGTCTGGTCATCTGTTTGAGGATGATAAGCGGTGCTCAGATTTAATGTTGTCCCCCGCTCCTCTTGGAATGCTTCCCAGAATTTACTTGTGAATATAGGGACACGATCACTTACAATGCTACTAGGGACTCCATGTAGGCGGACAATTTCTTTGAAATAAATCTTCGCCAAACTTTGTGTTGTTCTAGAAGATTTAACAGGAATAAAATGGGCTGTTTTTATGAAACGATCAATAATCACCCATATACTGTCATTGCCTTTTCTAGTTCGAGGCAAGCCATCAATAAAATCCATGGAAATTTGATCCCATATCCAACTTGGAACCCCTAGTGGCTGTAACAATCCGGCAGGTTTTTGCTGATCACTCTTGACTTGTTGGCAAGTAGAGCACCTGCTAACATATATGGAAATGTCTCTTTTCATAGATTTCAAGCAGAATGTGCGCTTGAGATCATGATACATCTTGCTCACCCCTGGATGAATACAAAGCTTGGATTTATGACATTCATCCATTACTTCTCTTCTGAGCTCTGATATATTTGGGATACAAATTCGACCTTTTAACCTCAGAACTCCCTTGTTATCAATTTGAAAACTGGAGGGTTCGCCTTCCCGGACTCTTTAGCGACGCCCGCATTCTTTCTGCTAAGTGCATCTACCACAATATTGGCTTTCTCTGGAGTATACAAGATGTCCAGATCATAGGCTGCAAGAAATTCTACCCAATGCTACAGCCTTAAATTCAAGTCCTTTTGGATGAACAGATACTTCAGGGATTTATGATCAGTATATAATTCGAACTTCTCACCCAAAAGATAATGCCTCCATATCTTTAAAGCAAACACTATGGCCATCAGCTCAAGATCACAAGTGAGATATTTCTTCTTATGTGGTTTCAATTGACGGCTAGCATAAGCAACTACTTTATCTCTTTGCATTAACACTGCACCAATACCTTTTAGATGCATCTGTCCATGCTTTCAAATCTTGATTGCCATCAATAATAGTCAACACTGGGGCAGTAGTCAACCTTAGTTTCAGCTCTTGGAAAGTTGTCTCACATTCAGGTGTCCAAATAAACTTTGCTTCTTTGTAAGCTTCGCCAATGGACAAGCTAGCCTCAAAAAATCTTTAACGAATTTTCGATAATAGCCAGCCAATCCTAGAAAACTTCTAACTTCTATAGGAGTGTTAAGCTGCTTCCAATTTTGAAAGGCTTTAATTTTGCTAGGATCCACTGAAATTCCTTCCTTCGATACTACATGACCGAGGAACTTCACTTCTTCTTGCCAGAATACACATTTAGAAAATTTGGCTTTTAATACATTCTTTCTCAGGATTTACAAAACTTGTTCTAAATGTTTCTCATGCTCGGCAGTTGACTTAGAAAAGATTAAGATGTCATCAATGAAGACCAGCACAAATTTGTTCAAAACATCTCGGAATACTCGATTCATCAAATCGACAAAATAGGCTGGAGCGTTGCACAAGCCGAATGACATTACTGACCGTTCATAAAATATGTTTGGACCTCTAAAAGTTGTCAAAGGAAAACACTCTTCAGCAATATGCAATTGATGGAAACCTTTGGCTAGGTCCATCTTTGAAAACACTTTCGCTCCATTTAAATGATCCAACAAATCATCTATATGGGCAATGGATACTTATTCTTGAGCATCTGCTTGTTGAGGTTTCGGTAATCCACACATAGTCTAAGAGTACCGTCTAACTTTGGAACAAACACTACTGCTGCACCCCACTCCGAAAAACTAGGCCTAATCAAACCTTTCCATAAAAGCTGTTTAGTTTGGTTACTCAATTCTTCTTTCTCTTTCCATGTCATTCTTCGAATAGAATGCACAACTGGCCTTGCATTTGGAACTAAATCAATCCTGAAGTCGATTTCTCTTCGCGGAGGTAAGCTATCAACTTCTTCGAACACATCCGCATAATTTTTGACGACAAGAATATTTTCAAGAGTAGTGGGGGTGACTTCAAGAGAAGCCCAAAATTCTTTTCTATCTGAATCTGAGCCTACACAAGGTATAACAATATTTCCAAGCTTCGTTTTAAGTTTAACCACCCTCTCAGCACATTTAACTTTGGCTTAATATTTGGTCAACCAATCCAACCCGAGAATGATATCAATTTCAGCCACATCTATAACAATTAAATTGAAAGGAAACCGATAGCAAGAATAGGAGACGGGCACTCTACAATATAAACCGAGAACAAGAGAAACTCTTGTCGGATTACGAAGACTAATCGATTCCTTAAGATTCTTTAGGGTTAGCTTTAACTTTTTAACTATGTTGCTTGAGATGAAACTTCGTGATGCGCCGATGTCAAATAATACTGTAACTGGAATATTGTTGACAGTAAGAGTGCCTTCCAAAACATCTGACCTTTCCCTATTAGTTGAGGGTGCTGGATTTTCTGCTACTTCATTTACATGGGCTACTTCAAACTTCTTTGATAGCTGGAAATCTTTGAAAGATGCCCTATCTGATGGCCAAGATTGCATTCTCTACTCTCTTGAAACCTTCTATTGGATTTATTTCATCATTCTTTCGTTTCTTCAAATATTTGCAATTCCTTATCGAATGCCCTTACTTATTACACTTAAGACATACGACTGTCTTTAGCTTTTTCTGACTGACGTTAGGCTTCTTACTGACCTCAGGCTGCGTATTTGGCTCTGGACTGTCAGTTTCAAACTTCCTTTTGCTGCTAGAACTGCCTTCCTCTTCATCTTCACAACCATGTTGCTTATCAATATTTTCATAGCGACAAGCCATATCTATCATTTCAGAAAAAGGGAGGTGAACATGAGCAGTTACTCTATCTCGGTATTCTTTGAAGTCCTTTGATGAAACTCCTATTCTTCCGCACAGGATCTTCGATTAGTTCTTGGGCAAAGCAGGAAATTTACTCGAATTTATTCTGATACTTCTGAATGGTCATATCACCTTGTTTCAGAAGGTAGAACTCATCATATAGACACTCAATTTCTCCCGATGGAATAAATTTCTCTATGAAATTTTCTATAAATCTATCCAAGGTAATATTACCTTCTGGATTATCCTTAGTAAAAGTTTCCCACTAGAATAAAGCTTCGCCTTTGAGTACCCAAGATGCTATTAGTATTTTCTGATCATCTCTCAAATTTAAGCCTTCAAAAATTCTCTCAGTAGAACGCATCCATGCTTGTGTTTCAATAATGGACTCTTTGCCCGAGAATGGTTCTCCACCCAGATTTCGATACCTCTTTATTAGAGCTTCTAGATATGGTTTTGATTGTGGGAGCATGACTGGCTCATTAGATTGCTGAACCGAAGAATTACTTCTTCTATTTCTGCCACTCATTTTCTACTATGTCTGCAAATGGTAGATAAAGAGTCAGGCCAACCGAAAGGATATTGTAAAGTATAGAGACATATATTTAAATGTAAATCTATGGGGGTGTATTTTTACTCATTATAGGACATTAATAGTCCTATCTATGATGAGTTATTCATTTTGGAATTCTGCTGATTCAATCTCTGATGAATTTGTTAATATGTTATATCCCGAGCTAAGTTTAACCAAAGCTCTGACACCGACTGTGATGACCCCAAACTCCCGTGGTACGAAAGCAAGGATAATCATTGGAATATAACACATAACAGTAACAGCATAACAGAAATAGAGAATTACAGTAGATAATGTTCATCAAATTAAACTGGAAATAATACATCATCAGAGTTACATAGCATAATAAGATCATACTCGGCATAGAATACAGTTTCAGCTTAATATAAAATGTCTGCAGCGGAATATAAACATAATATACTAAGTGAAGTCTGAACAACAGAATAGGAATGATAACATCCATCTTCAGCTCCATAGCTATCCAGAAATGTCTGCTAAAACCTGAATATAAGGATGCCCATGTGGAAAAGAGGGCATCCGAGTTTGCAAAGTGAAATAAACTACGAGTCAGTCATGGGACTGGTATTAGAAATCTAATTTAACCTATTTAATAATAAGGCTAATCACAGGACCACGCCGCTAACGCGGAACGGGTTTACTCCATTGGATTGCCAGTGCATGAAAAAAAAGCACATCGTTAAAACAACGCAATGCTTTTTAGAAAATTGAAACCATCATAAGACTCAAGTCACATCACACAATGCAAAGCAAACCGAAGAATAGAGTTTTACCTTATAATGGTCAAAAATGCTTGATACGATAAAACGGAGTTGATATTATAATAGTGTGTATATAGGTTTCAAAAACATTTCAATCATAATGTATCAATCATAGATGGCATAGCTACCATATACTATGTCGCCATATATAGGATTACAATCAAAACCGTGTGGGTCGTATTGGAAGTTGGATTTCCATCATGAACCGAGGCAAAAGATAGTCCTTACCGAATTCGAGACAATCAAGCCTACCATGTCTCAGGATCAGAGCTCGAGTGACCCTTGGATCTTCAGGGCTGGTCCACAAATATGTTAGTGGATTAGTTATGCCTGAACAATATGTTTCCCCGCCCTATGGGGTGTAAATATAGAGCCACTAGGGACTCAATAACCGAGGCACCTTATTCCATCATCCACATAAGTAAAAATGCCCGGACTGTGAAATCCTGACACCACTTCTAGCTAGAAAGAAACGTATGTCCTCCCTGCAGTCCTTACTCCCGTTTTTGGTTCATATCGGGGTGTGAGGCTCGCGAAGTGACGCTATACACAAAACTATGCCTAAAATGGTCTGTGCTTTGATCATCAACCACAAGGCTCTGCTTTTCAACAATAAGCCTTGATCATTTGCATCTTGGCATGCCAAACTGACAATTCACGCCATGCGACTGAGGTCTACCAATATATAACTTCTAAGCTCGTACGTCTCAGAGAGGGGCGTTAAGAAAGGGAATAAATTCTCCGCCACCACAGATATATATTAAATAGAAATCAATTTAATTTACATGGAATGAAATCCAATGTGAGACATACATCCATTTACAAGTCTGTTCTGGGTATGAACGAACCGGAGACACCTTATTCTATATATCCAATACAGAAGAGAGGCTCCCGCATATCCGGACAATCAACAAGTACGTTCAGACAACTACCATTGTAACCCCTCCAGGGAGCTAACCGATCTAGGGCATCAGTAGTCATCCATTCGATGTGAAGATCGTCGGTCTTCAATCACCGTCTTCAAATCTTCGACTTCCAATCGTCGTATAATTATTTGAAGTGAGATTTAACTCGGACTTTTCAAATAATTCTCAAATATTTATAATTCAAATCTATCCTTTTCATTCCATATTGTTTATAATATTTTATAATGATTTATCGCTATTTTTATTTATTTAAAAATAGCCATTTTTAATTAAACGACGGTTCGGGTCATTACATGGCCCTAGCGCTATTTTTATCAAAATTTGATTTGTACTTTTCTCCAAATTTAACTAGTGGATCTTAGCAAATTTCATATCATTGAAAAGATCTTTCTAAAACGAGCCCAACGGTTCTAGTTTTTGAAAATCCGACAGTCGGATCTCTCGGTATAATCGTTTTAAATTACGATTCCAAAACGCGAACTACAGCAGCGCGATTCGTTTTATTTTAATTTATATTTATAAATGAACATATAAATATAAATTGTTCAATGATTTCAACACCATTTTCATTTCAACATTGATTTCTTTTATATATGAAATCATATATTACATCAAAATGTAATTTTCCTTATCTTTCTGTTATTACATTAAAAATGTAATCTTTAATCATTTTTGTATTTCAATTGAAAAAATGCAATTTCTTTATTTATTGTATAAAGTGTAAGCTTTTGTTTCAATACAATACTATGCTGAAAAATGTAATCTCTTATTTCAATATATATTTACATTGAAAATGTAACTTTCTATTTCAATATTTATTTACATTGAAAATGTAAACTTTTATTTCAATATATTATTATATTGAAAATGTAACTTTTATTTCATATTCTATTTCCATTGGAAATTGTAAATTTCTAATCATTCATTTATTTACACACAAAAATGTAAATTCCTATGTAATCTTTACTTACATTGAAAAAATGTAAATTTCTATGTAATCTTAAATTACATTGAAAAAATGTATATTTCTATGTAATCTTAATTTACATTGAAAAAAAAAATCTATTCTTTGCTTGATTACATATAAAAATGTAAACCCCTATTTCACTCTTTATTTGCATATAAAAATGTAGCTTTTGATTTCATAATATGATCACATTGAAAAATATAATTTTTCATTTCAATATATGATTACATTGAAAAATGTAGTATTCCATTTCAATATAAAAGTATAATTCAATGCTAATACATTTCTACATGACAAATGACTATTTTTAATGTTGCATCACATTAAAAATGTATATTTAAATATAAATGCATTTCTATTTAACAAATGACTATTTTAATGTTGGGTTACATTAATATATATATGAATATTTTACAACCCAAGAATATTTTAGAAAATTTCGGCAGTATAACGGCAGGGTAATTAAAACCGGCACCGTCCCGATGTACGGCTCCTCGCACTACCTTAGGCCTCGCGGCTTCACATGGGGTATAATTTCCTAATACATTTTTCTAGGCATTCAAATGCCACAATATCAATCAATTTCTTTTCAACCACAATCAAACACAATAATCAACCAATTCCACATCACAATACAATCATGTCGTCAACGGTCTATGGACGACAGGTGTCGGGAGTTTCTAAACTCCGTCTGCAACCTAAGATATTTTTTTATTCATTTGATTCGGATTCAGAAATCTCACATTGCTTTTTATTTCTTCTAAAATTGTAGAATGCTCCAAAAATTCTGTGGTCTCTTCTGAAATGTAAATTTCGTCGTTGTGATTCCAATGCTTCCTGTTTTATTGAATTTCGTTATCATATGAGTAAGATACGATTTTCTAAAGGATAACATCAAATTAAAAAATTAATTAAGGAACTAACTAAAAAGGGTTTTAACCTTCTTCTTCTCTCAGATAAAGGCCGACACTTTCTCCGTTGTGTTCAAACATAGGTCAAAGTTTTTTGCGACAACCAAGGCGCCGGACAACGATCAGGACCCTCTACGTGGAAGAGCAAGGAGCGTTGCACCAACCTTTGAAGCGGCGGCGAGTTCGATCAGCAGACACAGGCATGGCGACGCTACGACTGGGACGATTTTGGAGTCTCCGTTCTTGATCAATACGCGATGATTAATGGTGAAACCGGTATGGAATCGAAGTTTGGAGAAAACTCTACAAAAAGTTCGACTGGACTGTCGAATTTTGTTGAGTAGACCGCGAGTTGTTGAGGAGGGAACGAAGGAGATGTAGCCGCCATTCATTTTCTGGAGTACGGGTTTCGTATTAGGGTTAGGGAATACGGTATACGTATTTTATATTTATTTATTTCTAATTTTAATTCTTTTAATTTCAATATACCCCCTTATCAATACAAACTACAAAATAAACCCAATAAGTGTTGCCCCCAGCCAAATACCCCTATTCCGGACACAATGAAATATGTCATATAAGCCAAATCAATTGTTTAATAGGTTTTTCTTTAAATTAAATATATATATCAATATATATTTCATTTAAACGATCATTTTAATTTACCAGAGCTACATACAGATTCTAAAAATTCTAGAAAAAATATACCTAGCTTTGTTTTGACGATACGGTCTCAATAAAACTGATTTCGTCGAATTTGGAGACCGTTTGAAAAATGACCATTTTCTGGTTGATCGAAATTGACTGAAATTATCAAAACACATTTTCTTTTGCCACGCTCACATATTAATTCCAAAAATTATGAAAATTGGAATCTAGCAATAATTTGACGTTCTGGTTCCAACAAAAGTGGTTTCGTCGAAAACAGAGGTCGTTTGGAAAATTGAAACACCCCACCTCCGTTAGGGTCACTCTCAAAGGGAATGCCCTAATTTTGGTGGAGGTTTATAAGTACAAGTCACAGATATACAAGACAGATATAAGAACACATATTTGTAAACAGCGGAAAAACAACAAACTTTTATTTCATAAAAGCAAATACGTGTTACAAAACATCACCATGATTGTCTTACATCTTTTTTTCAAAAACATAACATAACACTTTCATAATCTGTCTTGAGTACATTGTTTAAAGAAGCATAAATAAAGAATAGATAAACTGCAAAAGTCCCCATAGTGGATTGTCCAAAGCCATAGTTCAAAACAGGAAAGTCCAAGCAATACATTTCTCTTCTTCAAGCTGGATGTTAAGGCTGGTCAAGCTGCAGTGTTCCCTCCCTTTGGACCTGGTGGGGGGGGGGGGAACGGAAGAAAAGAAGACGAAAGAAAAGTAGAGTCAGACATAAAGCCTGAGTAAGTCTAGTACTATTTTGTCTATGAATAAAGAACTGGGTATGATAAGTATAAACAAGAAGTGGAAAGGTACTTTAAACTTGGTTAAGTTGTCTAGGGTCGAATATACTATCGTACCCCATGTAAATCTCTGAACCCATATAAACTAGTTTCCAATTGGCACCCCATAATCAGGGTGATGTGATCCATTCAATGATGATCGGCTCCTACTCGCATAGTTACATGTGTCTTACGGCCCCCGATGTCTGTAGTTACCTATGCTGGTCCCACCATGGGGTGTATCAAGTCCCATGGCAGCGGCCCGACACAACCTTAGAATGCACAGGTATGCTACTAGTGCCCAGTGCTTTATTTTTCTGCGCCGGAGTGCGTGCACGCCCGCACACCGTTAGAACCTACACTGCTACACCACCGCCGTCGCTTTGACCTCTTACAATCAGCCCAGTAATCGTGCCCCACCCTGCCTAGTTTCAGGGTATCATGATACACCTTTTAGTGTTACTGCTGAAAAGGGTCCCCCGTTACTAGGTTTTCTATCTCTAGCCAACATGCTAAGTTGGTTAAGTGTTTCTAACCTAACCCCCACCAGTCCGTTTAGTTTAGCATGTTCCATTTTGATTAAGTCTTTAGTCCACTTAATCCTAACAATCCTGACTCAGCCTTAATTGTCTTATTAAGGCCCTGACCTCTCACATTAGACAGGTATTGTTGTGGCTTCCTGTTGCCGGTTGGTTCCGGGCAGTCTTACGCCACAACTCAGTCTAACCTCGGGTCCTTATTGGGCTCCATGTTTAACCTCTCACATTGGATAGGTATTGTTGTGACTACTGGACAACCGGGCGGTTCCGGGCAGGTTTACATCACAATCAATCCAACCTCGGGTTAAACACATCGTATTTTCTACTTTTACATATTTTGTCTTTCTTCTTTATTTATATGTAAATATTTGCGACCCATTATTAAGTTAATGGTGTAAAGATTACACCAATCACGGGCCCAACCCATACTTGAATTTGGGCCCTTCTATTTTATATTTTCATTCATTAATTAATTTTAACCCAACGTTATTTTCCCCCGTTTTACACGTCCGTTCATATATATTGGGCTTAGCCTTTTAAAGCCCAATTTAGCCATGCGAAAGGGGAGGCTTAAAGCGTGATTACATACACAAAGAGGGGAAGGTGAGCGTATGAACTTGCAATATGACGATGGGAATACAAAATAGAAACTGGTGTACTTGCATAGTAGTGACATATACTTTGGTCATAAAACATAGGTGACATGAATCAAAGCATGTGAACTTGTAATTGAGATATCATTATTGACACATGAACCTATATTTTTATTTAGGCATAATGTCAAACATAAGCATGGCATAAATACTTCTAGCATAAACATGGCATAATGTCAAACATAAGCATGGCATAAATACTTCTAGCATAAACATGGCATAATGTCAAACATAAGCATGGCATAAATACTCCTAGCATAAACATGGCATAATGTCAAACATAAGCATGGCATAAATACTCCTAGCATAAACATGGCATAATGTCAAACATAAGCATGGCATAAATACTTCTAGCATAAACATGGCATAATGTCAAACATAAGCATGGCATAAATATTCCTAATCATGGTGTTTGCTTTAAACTTGCAAAAAGGGATTTTTGAGTCTAACCTAGCCATGTCTCACATATGTCATCATATAATTCTTTTAAACAAGATAGACTTAATCATAGATTTCAATTATGCCAAATATCATTCATAGCCTAGCCATATTCATAAGTTTTGCAAAAGCATGACTTAATACATGGATTATGGTGTCAAAATTCCAACATAGTTTCATATGAACTATAAAAACCAAACTTGTTTCAATTACTTGCAAAATGATTTATGCACAAAAATATACATCATGATGGCATAATAACAAAGCCCCAAACTCGCATGAATTTCAATCAACTACATACATGTAGCTTCAACATAGATTACATAATTTGCGCAATATTCCAAACGTATACTTGCATAGAACTACCGCATGTAGTTCTTTATAATGAATAACATAATTTTGCACAAATATGAATTACTTTATTATCCCAATTCAAGCATACAAATCAATACAGTTGTTTATTCATACCAAAGTAATACTCTACTTACAATGGTTGCGGCGAATTCTCTAATTAAGAGATATGATTCCTTTGTTGAATTGATTGGCTTTAGGTTGCTTGAATTGCTTTAGGCTTTAGAACTTTCTTTCTAATTCTCTCTCTAGTCGGCGGCTACTCTTAGTCGTTCCTCAGCAACATGGCGGCTATGTTCTTAATTTAAATGAATAGATTAGGGTTTAGTCTAGGGTTGTTTATATAGAGGTTAGGAATTGATTAGGACCATTGATGTTGCTAGGTTAGATCGTAGCCATTCATTAGATAGAGAGACCAATTAGAACCCGCCACCTAGCCCTAATGACAAAGCAGACCACAGAAATTCGACCAAACACAGACCTGGCCAGCCAGGTTGACTGGGCTCGACCAGGTCGACACCCCTGTCGACAGCCCTGTCGACATGGGTAGCCCAGGTCGATAGCCCAGTCGACCTGGGTGGCCTAGGCGGGTGTTTATCTCCCCTGGCCCACTGGGCCCGATTTTTTATTTATTTTATTCTGTTTGAATTTTAAATTTAATTCAAAACTTCCGAAGGCCATATCTTCTTCATACGGACTCCGTTTTTCGAAAACTCGGACTCTATTTCGCGTATTTTTCCGAGACGAACGCAATGGCGTATCCCGTTTCCCTTAGTTCTTTGATTTGAATTTGATTATACTTTAATTCATGAATTTCATAGTTATAGAATTCTCGGGGTGTTACATTCTCCCCTACTTAAAAGGATTTCGTCCCCGAAATCTTCAAGTTAGGAGGAATGTATATCCTAACATCCAATCATCCATCTACTCATCCATTAAACACGAGCATCCATTGTCCTTAAAAGACTTCTAATGCTTCATAATCATATGCAAAGTGTGTGTGTACATGTACTTATCTAATGCAAAATCAGGCGGTCTACTGATTCAGTTGACCTCCTTAATGCGAATTATGTTAGTGCCATGAATCCATTATGTATGCAAATTTTCCTATTCTTGATTCTACATGAGTGCACAATCATTCAATACAAATGCAGCATCCATATGACAACACATTAAAGTTCAATCACATGCGAATGCAAACATATATGCATATGCAATATGAAGTGACTAAGCCGATCTAAAACCTAGATTGTGTGTGTTTATGCAACCACGAGCAACCACTAGCAATCACTTGCAACCACTTGCAACCATTCATACATAACATGTTTCAATTACACGTTTCCATCCAAAGAGTTTCTACCTAAAAGATACGGTCGAGGAAATATGCCTAAAAAGATAGATAAAAGCGTAACTTAAGGAAAAAGAAAGATCAAGGATGTACCCTCGAACAGAAAAGGGTAGGCAGTGCGGATTCTAGCTTCAGTTTCCCAAGTCGCGTCTCCCTCGGCGTCGCTCCACTGGACTTTGACGAGCTTGACTTCGCGGTTGCGTAGCCTCTTCACTTCCGTTCCTAAGATGCGGGTTGGAACTCTCCTTATGGTTGCTTCGCGCTCCACTTCGGCCTCTTCGAGGATATTTGGCTCTACCACTTCAGCAGACTCATGTAGACATTTTCGGAGATGTGAAACGTGAAAGACGTTGTGGACTCAAGCCAACTTCTCGGGTAGCTCTAATCTATAGGCCATTTTCCCAATCTTCTCGATAATAGGGAATGGCCCTACGAATCTTGGCGCTAGCTTTCCTGTGGTTCCAAAACGAACAACGTTTCTTAGCGGTGATACCTTGAGAAAAACTCTGTCTCCAACCTCAAATTCAAGGTCGGTCCTCCTCTTGTCGGCATAGGACTTTTGTCTGTCTTGGGCCGTCTTCATCCTTCTTCGTATTAAGTCTACTTTCTCTGAAGTCTCTCGGATCATATCTGGTCCAAGTATAAGCTTATCAGTAGACTCCCACCAACAAGTGGGCGATCGACACGGTCTTCCATATAAAGCTTCGAAGGGCGCCATTCCTATGGTTGCTTGATAGCTGTTGTTGTAGGCAAATTCCACCAAAGGAAGGTGGTCTTCCCATGTCCCTCCGAAGTCGAGGACGCATAGCCTTAAAAGGTCTTCCAAAAATCTGTTCACTCTCTCTGTTTGGCCGTCGGTTTGGGGATGATAGGCTGTGCTCAAGCATAACTACGTTCCTACTGCTTCTTGCAGACTCCGCCAAAATTCGCTGGTGAAGATGGGGTCTCGGTCACTAACAATGCTAGATGGTATTCCATGGAGTCGAACGATTTCCTTGAGGTAAAGTGATGCTAGGGATGAGGCAGTTCTTTTACTTTTGACAGGTAAAAAGTGGGCGCTTTTAGTAAGCCTATCCACTATTACCCAAATGCTAGTGTTGCCTCTCCTAGACCTAGGCAGCCCATCGATGAAGTCCATTGAGATGCTATCCCACTTCCACTGCGGGACCTCCAGAGGATGTAGTAGTCCGCCAGGCTTTTTCTGTTCCGCCTTAACCTGTTGGCACACCATACATTTAGAAACGAATTCTGCCACGTCCATTTTCATGCCATTCCAAAAGAAAGTCCTTTTTATGTCTTTGTACATTTTATCCCCGCCTGGGTGTATCGTCATCTTGGAGTGATGTGCTTCCTCAAGAACCTTCTTTATTAAATCGTTTGTCTGTGGGACGCATAGTCTTCCGTCTCGCCTTAGCAAACCCTTATCGTCGATGGAGTATCTGTTGAGGTGACTTGAAGTCTCACCCCTAATTAGCCTATCAATTATATCCACAAGTTGAGGGTCTTCGCGTTGTGCTGTCCCTACTGAATCCACTAAAGTTGGTCGTACTTCGAGAGATGCTAGCAAGCCTGGTACGAAATCGGAGGAGGGCCTAAAGTCGAAGCTGGCTATAAACTCTAGGCTTTGTCTTTCAACAAACAATGGGCTTAGGGTCAATTTCTTTCGGCTCAACGCGTCTGCCACTACGTTGCCTTTGCCCGGAGTGTAGGAGATTTCGAAATCGTACGAGGCAAGAAACTCCATCCATCTTTGTTGCCTCAAGTTAAGATCCTTCTGCGAGAAAAGATATTTCAACGATTTATGGTCAGTGTAAAGTTCGAACTTCTCACCTAGGAGATAGTGTCGCCAAGACTTGAGTGCAAAGACGATGGCGGCTAACTCGAGATCGTGGGTTGGGTAGTTCTTTTCGTGCACCTTCAACTGCCTCCCGCCATAAGCTACTATCCTTCCTTCTTGCATTAAGACGGCGCCTAGCCCTGTCCCACATGCATCTGTATAAACAGTGAACATCTTGCTCCCATCTAGCAGCGTCAAAACTGGGGCTGTTGTAAGAGCCCTTTTCAGTCGTTGGAAAGCAAATTCGCAATCCAAATCCCAATTGAACACTAGATTCTTCTTGGTCAATTTCGTGAGCGGAGCTGAGATTTTCGCAAAATCCCTTATAAATTTTCGATAGAAACCTGCTAGTCCTAGAAAGCTTCGGACCTCAGTTGCATTCCTTGGTGTATTCCAATCCTGTACCGCCACTACCTTCGCAGGGTCCACCGCTAACCCTTGTTTGGATACTATGTGCCCAAGGAACCTCACCTCTTCTCTCCAAAAGTGGCATTTGGAGAATTTGGCTTTTAGTTGATGGACTCGCAAAGTTTCCATGATTGCCCTTAAGTGTTGAGCATGTTCCTCTTCACTCTTTGAGAAGATAAGGATATCATCTACGAAGACCACTACGAATTTGTTGAGGAAATCTCTAAATACCCTACTCATCAGGTCCACGAAGTAAGCAGGTGCATTTGTCAAGCCGAAAGGCATGACAAGCCATTCAAAGAAACCATCTGGGGTTCTGTATGCCGTTTTATCGATGCTATCTTCAGCCACCCTTAGCTGATGAAAACCGGTTGCTAAATCGAGTTGGGAGAAAACAGACGCTCCTACAAGCTGGTCAAATAAATCGTCAATTCTAGGGAGAGGATGCCTATTCTTTTTCGTTAGCTTGTTGAGCTCCCTATAGTCAACACATAGACGGAGTGAACCATCCGCCTTTGTAGCGAACACCACCGGAGCGCCCCATTCTGAAATGCTCCTCCTAATGAACCCCTTTTCTAGAAGCTCTTTAATCTGTTTACTGAGCTCTTTCCTTTCTCGTGGAGCCATATGTCTAACGGGCAACGCAACGGGCTTTGCATTATCTACAAGATATATGCGGAAGTCTATTTCCCGCTTCGGAGGCAAGCCCTTCACCTCTTCGAAGACATCCGGATATTCCCGGACCACTCTAACTGATTGCAAGTTTTCAACAGAGGCATCTAGCGATTCAAGATAACTAAGCATAACCGCATACGAGGGATTACAAGAAATTTCCAAAGTATTACCGAGCTGGGTTAGGAGCCTAACAACCCTTTTCTCACAATCAAGGATGGCCCCAATACGGGATAGCCAATCCATACCCAAAATCAAACCATACCCCGAAAAGCCCAAAACAAAGGCACTACATTGAAATTCAACACTTAGAATAGAAATTTTCAAATCCAAACAGATCATAGACAAATGAGCTGGGCCCCCAATTGGGTTTGAAACAATTAAGGGGTCCTCTACCATACTAGTTTTTAGGTGCAGAGATTCTACTAAAGCAGACGAGATAAAGGAGTGTGATGCGCCGGAATCAAATAAAGTGCGAACGGGGTGATCATAAAGATAAATTACGCTTTCTACAGAAGTATTTATACCTCGCTGTTGCAATGGTGGCGCTTCTAGCACAT
Source organism: Allium sativum (assembly GCA_030737875.1). Taxonomy (NCBI): domain Eukaryota; kingdom Viridiplantae; phylum Streptophyta; class Magnoliopsida; order Asparagales; family Amaryllidaceae; genus Allium; species Allium sativum. The sequence goes on from CM060909.1 coordinate 726,263,923, forward strand.
GAACCTGTGCCCCTGGGGTGGATCCAGCGCCCTGCCCCTGTCCTCGTTTCTTTGGGCAGTCCTTAGCCCTGTGGCCTGTCTGACTGCATGAAAAGCACCCACCATTCTCCTTGGCCTTCTTTTTCCGGCAGTCCTTTACTAAGTGCCCCACTTTGCCACAGAAATTGCACTTCCTCTTCTCTTTGTTGCCTTTTCCGCCTTTCTTAAAGTCCGCCTTCTTAGGCTGCAAACCCTCTTTCTTCCCTTGAGAGCTTTCTGCCTTTGTCTCCTTCTTGCCCTTATCCTCCTCATTCAGCAATGCCATTTGCACCAATCTTTCATACGTGGCCCCCATGGGTATATGGGTCATGGCCAAACTGTGTAATGGCTCATTTAACCCTTTGACGAAACGGAGAGCCTTCTTGTGCGGGGTGTTGACTAGGTCAAGTCCAAACCTAGCCAGCTCATCGAACTGATTCACATACTCTCTGACAGTCTTGTCTCCTTGCTTAAGAAATAAGAATTTTTCCAACTGCAAACTTCTTTCCGCATATGAGAGAAATTTGGTCTCAAACCTTGCCCTAAAGTCCTCCCATGTCTCCACTGGTCTTTCAGCATTAGTGACTTCCCACCAGTAGGAAGCCTCGCCCTTCAATAGCCACACCGCCAGTTGTACTTTTTGTCTATCCTCTACCTCAAAGATGATGAATAGGTCCTCCGTTTCTTTCAGCCAATTCCTAGCTGCTACGAAGGACTCAGTTCCATGGAAATCCCTTCCTCCCATAGCTTTAAAATCTTTACATATCTTAGCAAAAGTGTTTCCCCGAGGAGGAGGTGGAGGAAAAGGTGCTGCTGCAGCTGGATGATTTCCTTCAGCTGGGGGAGGAGGAACGGTAGGACCTGGCTGAGTGGCCCTTGCTTCTAAGAACCGTCTAAACCAACCAGGTATTGGCACCCCTTCAGGCAAGTTAAGTTCTTGGGACATGCTGAAACAAAAAGGATAGATTCAAAACGAAGGATAAGAGATAGTACCTACGGCTTTGGGGAGTGGACTTTGCCTTTTAAAAATAAAATAATATTTTTCTTTTAAAAATGCTTCTTTAAATTTCCTTTTTGAAAATAATTTTTTTCAAAACTTTTTATCTTATCTGGTAAACCTATGCTCTGATACCAAGTGAAACACCCCACCTCCGTTAGGGTCACTCTCAAAGGGAATGCCCTAATTTTGGTGGAGGTTTATAAGTACAAGTCACAGATATACAAGACAGATATAAGAACACATATTTGTAAACAGCGGAAAAACAACAAACTTTTATTTCATAAAAGCAAATACGTGTTACAAAACATCACCATGATTGTCTTACATCTTTTTTTCAAAAACATAACATAACACTTTCATAATCTGTCTTGAGTACATTGTTTAAAGAAGCATAAATAAAGCATAGATAAACTGCAAAAGTCCCCATAGTGGATTGTCCAAAGCCATAGTTCAAAACAGGAAAGTCCAAGCAATACATTTCTCTTCTTCAAGCTGGATGTTAAGGCTGGTCAAGCTGTAGTGTTCCCTCCCTGTGGACCTGGTGGGGGGGGAACGGAAGAAAAGAAGACGAAAGAAAAGTAGAGTCAGACATAAAGCCTGAGTAAGTCTAGTACTATTTTGTCTATGAATAAAGAACTGGGTATGATAAGTATAAACAAGAAGTGGAAAGGTACTTTAAACTTGGTTAAGTTGTCTAGGGTCGAATATACTATCGTACCCCATGTAAATCTCTGAACCCATATAAACTAGTTTCCAATTGGCACCCCATAATCAGGGTGATGTGATCCATTCAATGATGATCGGCTCCTACTCGCATAGTTACATGTGTCTTACGGCCCCCGATGTCTGTAGTTACCTATGCTGGTCCCACCATGGGGTGTATCAAGTCCTATGGCAGCGGCCCGACACAACCTTAGAATGCACAGGTATGCTACTGGTGCCCAGTGCTTTATTTTTCTGCGCCGGAGTGCGTGCACGCCCGCACACCATTAGAACCTACACTGCTACACCACCGCCGTCGCTTTGACCTCTTACAATCAGCCCAGTAATCGTGCCCCACCCTGCCTAGTTTCAGGGTATCATGATACACCTTTTAGGGTTACTGCTGAAAAGGGTCCCCCGTTACTAGGTTTTCTATCTCTAGCCAACATGCTAAGTTGGTTAAGTGTTTCTAACCTAACCCCCACCAGTCCGTTTAGTTTAGCATGTTCCATTTTGATTAAGTCTTTAGTCCACTTAATCCTAACAATCCTGACTCAGCCTTAATTGTCTTATTAAGGCCCTGACCTCTCACATTAGACAGGTATTGTTGTGGCTGCCTGTTGCCGGTTGGTTCCGGGCAGTCTTACGCCACAACTCAGTCTAACCTCGGGTCCTTATTGGGCTCCATGTTTAACCTCTCACATTGGATAGGTATTGTTGTGACTACTGGACAGCCGGGCGGTTCCGGGCAGGTTTACATCACAACTCAATCCAACCTCGGGTTAAACACATCGTATTTTCTACTTTTACATATTTTGTCTTTCTTCTTTATTTATATGTAAATATTTGCGGCCCATTATTAAGTTAATGGTGTAAAGATTACACCAATCACGGGCCCAACCCATACTTGAATTTGGGCCCTTCTATTTTATATTTTCATTCATTAATTAATTTTAACCCAACGTTATTTTCCCCCGTTTTACACGTCCGTTCATATATATTGGGCTTAGCCTTTTAAAGCCCAATTTAGCCATGCGAAAGGGGAGGCTCAAAGCGTGATTACATACACAAAGAGGGGAAGGTGAGCGTATGAACTTGCAATATGACGATGGGAATACAAAATAGAAACTGGTGTACTTGCATAGTAGTGACATATACTTTGGTCATAAAACATAGGTGACATGAATCAAAGCATGTGAACTTGTAATTGAGATATCATTATTGACACATGAACCTATATTTTTATTTAGGCATAATGTCAAACATAAGCATGGCATAAATACTTCTAGCATAAACATGGCATAATGTCAAACATAAGCATGGCATAAATACTTCTAGCATAAACATGGCATAATGTCAAACATAAGCATGGCATAAATACTCCTAGCATAAACATGGCATAATGTCAAACATAAGCATGGCATAAATACTCCTAGCATAAACATGGCATAATGTCAAACATAAGCATGGCATAAATACTTCTAGCATAAACATGGCATAATGTCAAACATAAGCATGGCATAAATATTCCTAATCATGGTGTTTGCTTTAAACTTGCAAAAAGGGATTTTTGAGTCTAACCTAGCCATGTCTCACATATGTCATCATATAATTCTTTTAAACAAGATAGACTTAATCATAGATTTCAATTATGCCAAATATCATTCATAGCCTAGCCATATTCATAAGTTTTGCAAAAGCATGACTTAATACATGGATTATGGTGTCAAAATTCCAACATAGTTTCATATGAACTATAACAACCAAACTTGTTTCAATTACTTGCAAAATGATTTATGCACAAAAATATACATCATGATGGCATAATAACAAAGCCCCAAACTCGCATGAATTTCAATCAACTACATACATGTAGCTTCAACATAGATTACATAATTTGCGCAATATTCCAAACGTATACTTGCATAGAACTACCGCATGTAGTTCTTTATAATGAATAACATAATTTTGCACAAATATGAATTACTTTATTATCCCAATTCAAGCATACAAATCAATACAGTTGTTTATTCATACCAAAGTAATACTCTACTTACAATGGTTGCGGCGAATTCTCTAATTAAGAGATACGATTCCTTTGTTGAATTGATTGGCTTTAGGTTGCTTGAATTGCTTTAGGCTTTAGAACTTTCTTTCTAATTCTCTCTCTAGTCGGCGGCTACTCTTAGTCGTTCCTCAGCAACATGGCGGCTATGTTCTTAATTTAAATGAATAGATTAGGGTTTAGTCTAGGGTTGTTTATATAGAGGTTAGGAATTGATTAGGACCATTGATGTTGCTAGGTTAGATCGTAGCCATTCATTAGATAGAGAGACCAATTAGAACCCGCCACCTAACCCTAATGACAAAGCAGACCACAGAAATTCGACCAAACACAGACCTGGCCAGCCAGGTTGACTGGGCTCGACCAGGTCGACACCCCTGTCGACAGGGCTGTCGACAGCTCTGTCGACATGGGTAGCCCAGGTCGACAGCCCAGTCGACCTGGGTGGCCTAGGCGGGTGTTTATCTCCCCTGGCCCACTGGGCCCGATTTTTTATTTATTTTATTCTGTTTGAATTTTAAATTTAATTCAAAACTTCCGAAGGCCATATCTTCTTCATACGGACTCTGTTTTTCGAAAACTCGGACTCTATTTCGCGTATTTTTCCGAGACGAACGCAATGGCATATCCCGTTTCCCTTAGTTCTTTGATTTGAATTTGATTATACTTTAATTCATGAATTTCACAGTTATAGAATTCTCGGGGTGTTACAAAAATGGCTATTTATACGGGTTATATATTATATTAAATATATATAAAAATTCTATAACGACTTTTCTGAATATTCAACTGACCATAACTTTTGATTCCAACTATGAAATTTCAATTTTTTCGGATTCTTTGGAAAGATATTACTAAACATATTCTAATATTTTTGGATTCACCAAAATCTAATTTATTTTGCAACCCGTACAGTCAATCAAAGTTTGAATTCAAATTTTCAAACTGCCACGCTATTCCTAACCCCTTTTAAAATTAGAATCAATATATTCTTTCAAACTTTGATTTAAATAAATTTTTAATCATTATTATTTAAATAAATTATTTCAACAATTCAAAATTCAATAAAATAGTCAAAATAAAAATTTTAATTGGTTCTAATTTTCTGGGTTGTTACACTCTCGGTCCACATCTTGACTCCAAAACTGACCGAATAGCTTAACGTTAAAACTAACCAAACAGACCCAAGCAACTTTGAGTCTCCTCATTTCATTCTTTTTTTCTCCAACCCACTGGCCCAACAATTTTTTCCTCTCGTTCTTTCTTATACATAAAGCCCTCGCCCATACTAATCTTCCCAACATGCACTAACATGCCAACTTCACCATCCCTTTACTTTGTGACTTCTTTTCACGTGTCCTCATTTTTCTCATAACTTTTTTATATGGCCTAAAGCCCACCGTTTCAAACCCAATGTCCCCAAACCCGTGTCCATGCATTGGCTACAGACCGTCTTCCCTAATCATTAACCCCTGAACCCATTCCCTCCTCATATTGGTGTTTCCACGTTTTACTGAAACCATTTTTGTCTTTTCATATATTTTAATTATTTATTTAATAAAACACAGCCCAAAAGCACTCTCCCATTCCAACCTGCAACCGTGTTCTCTACAGTCCCTTCTCCCTCTAAACACCTAAAGCCCCATATTTTTATTTCCCATGCATAATCCCTCCTCCACTTGCTTCTATACCATTTCTTCAACTAAAACCATCGTTAAACTTCTCCTCCTCTCCTCTTTAACTTCATTACCTCCACCTTCTATTCCATACTTCCCCATTTGATTATTCTTCCATCTGCCCCTCTCGAGTGCGGTGAACCCACAAACAAAACCCACTGGCCTCCCTCATGAAAGTTCACCGCTGCCTCAACACCGCCCTATCTAGCCATTGCTCCGGCCGAATCCTCCACTTCATGGCGATGCCTTGCACTACCAGTGCCTCCAACTTGATGCCACGAATCCTGCATAGCCTCCCTCCACCGTCTGCCTTCTCATGAAAATATTGAGAAGAGAGAAAGCTTATGCCTTTTATTTATTTTTATGAGTTTCCCTTTTCTTTTCGCTTCACTGATGTTTCTTCCTGACACACAAATGAAGCTTCCTAGTATTTATAGAGTGAGAAACGTGGCCATCATTGTTAGAAAGTTTGGAGTGCACGCAATTGTTTTGGCAAGCACGGCATGAAGGTTTGCATGTATGAGAATAGGAAAGGAATAGGAAAGTAGGTCTCTTAGTGTCATTTCTTTTCAATAGCAGGGAAAGTAGATTGGAGATTTTGTGTGTGTATTGATTTTACAGGAGGCATAGCCGCATAGGCTAGGGGGGATAGTTGTAGATTTAGAAACACGTTGATATCCCTTGGCCATGAAGTTTCATACACATTCATTTTTGGGGGATGGAACTTTTCATCTATAAAGCTCTAAGTTTTTGATGCATATTAGTACATCAATGTGTTAGGGTAGATCAGCACTGATATTCCATTTCCATTAGCTGCATATCGATTTTGGTTTATAACCGGATAGCATGTGCGTTCTTCTGAGTTATAGAAAGAAATGGGTAGTTGCTATTTCAAGGTGTAGGTAGGCTTCGTTGTGGGTGTATTTCTGATAAGAAATTAGCATGTTCTGGCATGTTACCTGGTAGGAAGTAAATGAGTAGGGTAGCAGCTATTTCATTTAAAATATAGGGCAGTAAGTTCGAACATAACACGTTGGAAAACGTAGGCTGCATGGCTTACTTAATTGTACATCCTAGTTTCAAATTGTTTTACTTCGATCCAACACGTGTCCTATTTAGTTAATTTAATTTATCGTTATTTACCGCTATATCTGTGCAATGTTTTATAATCGCACCGACAAACACCGAAATCTAAACGGAACAAAAACAGGTACGCTATTACATCTTTACGTTTTGGATCCAATGAAATCAATTTTGTTGAAAACGGGCTCTGTTTGCACAAACACGATATTTTAAATTCCAATTTGTTTATCGGTTCACCTTTAAATTTCATCTACCGACAATATAACTCAAATTGGCCTAAATTAGAAATCTAACAATAATTAATTAGACGTATCCAAATAAAATTCGTTTCATTGAAAATGAAGGTTGTTTTGGAAAAATAACTATTTCTACGGCTTATATAATGCCGTAAAAATATAAATAAATTACAAAATGATTTAATTAAATAATAATAAATTATTATCACCATATATATATCTAAATAAAATAATATACAACTCCAGATATAAATCGATATGGAATTGTACTCAATATTGACGTTTCCGTGTTAGATGATACTCAAATTATACTAAAATACGTATTTAAATTAAAAAGATATAATTATAAATGATTTCCATAGCGACTATTTTAAATTTTGATTTGGGCATAACTTACAATTTATAAGCTGAAAATTTCGATTTTTCTCCTGTTAGAAAATTATAATCATTCTTCTTCTAAAGTTTCTTATTTCATAGAATTTTGATTTAAAATGGATTATGTATATTAAATTGAAGTTTAAAACTCAATATTATGAATTACCGCGCAGTTAATTGTTCGTTTATAATTAAATATAAATATAAACGTTAAATCGTCGTTTTATTAATGAATTCGACATTAAATTTGTTATTATTTCCAAATAAAATATTTGAACCAATTTAAATATTCGAATCCAAATAACTTGAAAACCTGGGTTGTTACATTCTTCCCCCTTTAAAAGAATTTCATCCCCGAAATTGCTAAGTTAAGAAGAATTCTCCGTATCCAATTTACTTCCAAAATAAATATTATCAAAAATAATTTCTTAGCTTAAAATTTCGATTTTTTTTACCAATAGCTCATCTGTACTGTTCGATCCCAACAACTACTACTCGTCATTCCGGGCCTCACATCGATCAAAAGAAGAAAAAGCCATGCAGCAACCCAACTCAGTGGTATAAAATCAAACACCCAAATCAATATATTAAGGTTTACCTCTTTGTCGGGCAACTCATACTCTAATCACGTAGCACAGCAATTAACAACTCTTTGTCTTTCCAACCTCAAAATATAATACAACAACTATTACAGGGTTAAATCATCCAATTTTATTTCAATTGATTCTATTCAAATTCATTATATTGAAATTTATTTAATTTGGTTTCCAATTCATTCAATTGTAGATGAATTTTATATTCAATCAATCCAATAAACAAACAATAAAAAATCAACACAAGCAAATCATCTAAATTTAACTTAAGTTAAATTCTGATTTATCTGGTTTCTTATTAAAATTGTTTTTTACAAATTCTACTGGTTATATTAAACCTATTTAAATTCAAAATCAAGTTTGAATTCCCATTTTGGTTAAAATAATCGATTCAAATCCAATTTGAATTAAATTCAAATAAATCATCAAACCAATATCTCAATAATTGGGAAAAATTATTTCTTTTTATATACGAAAATATTTCTGGGTAAATTTTTTTATTTACCCTTTTTACAAAATGATATTGTATCAATTCGTCAGTTGAACTTGAATCAATCAAACAACACAATACAAAACATTTATATATAAAATTTACAATTCCGCGCTCTTATATATATATTCAATCTCGATCTAGAGTATTACTAACTCTATCTCTACCGAGATATACCACAGAGCCAAGATTATTTCTAAACCATTGCTCTGATACCACCTATGATGACCCAAATTTCCAGTACCTTTTGAGCTGACTAAAAACCCATGATCAACTCAAAATGCCCTAGGAACTCGGAAGCCAATAGAAAGAAATTAGAGGGTAAGATAAGAAAGGAAGAAAGTTAAGAATAGAAGAAGATGAAGAAGAACCAACAAAAAATCAGAGTCTCATTTCGCAGCAGAACAAAATATAATATCGAAATAACTTTTATTGAGAGCTTGAAATAATACTTACAACATCAGAGCACATCAATACATTTGGACATTTATAAAAGTCTGCCGTCATATATATAACATATAGCAGAATAATAAAGGTATACAACATAAATCTGAACTCCTTCAGCTTGTCTTTGGATTTCACAGCATTCGATAACCTGAACCTGTATAACCCGGTCTAACCTGAGCATTTACAAACACCGGGCCGGTCTGGTGGACCAAAGTGAGTAAAACACATTAAGTTTAAAGGGGCCATCCAACTTGATTTTAAAGTCAAAAAATTTTCAAAAGAAAAGGATAATCATAAGAACAAATCCACACATAAGTACGGATGGTTTTTACCTTGCGGTAACCCAAAGCATTTTGAAATCAATATCTTATGTGGTATTATAGTAGTGTCTAAGTACAAATAAATAGAATCTTGTGGAAGGCTTGCATCTCATGCCCCACATACATAATATACAAACAAAACCGTGGGCGCTTATTTGAGATTGGATTCCGGCTATGACAAGGTATGGAACCACCTGCCGATAGTGTATCTCTAGAGGGGAATACACTGGGTTTAACAAGAACGTCTTGCAACCTGGCCCACACATGACCAACCACTCATTTCGCTTGAGTGTATCGAATGTATATAACCAACGGTTGGGCCTAAACCACCATTTCCCGAAAGGGACAGCATCGAAATAGATTAAAGAAGCAAAAGGATTTTCTATAGATAGGTGATTATACACCCTAATGGGAGCGACCCACATAGCCATGCTGCCTGCCCGATTTCTGTCACTTCCTGGATTGATGAGGCTTGAGGTCTGAATTCACCTTTAAAACATCTGATAATCATTTACTTTAAATGCACATTATCAGATCCGTCAAATCACGAATTGACGTCCACAAATATTCTCTGGGTTTAAAAGAATGGTCATTCTTTACCACCAACTCAGTATATTTGTAAAAACCAACGTACGTGGTTTTTAGGAAATATTCTGTCAGACATTCATCTATACAAGTTATTCAGGAACAGAATGAACCGAAGGCACCCTCCTACTGCATCCTAGGAATCACCCTAAAGATTAATAGCGAGTAGTCCTTGCAATCTGTAGATTCTAATCACGATAGAATCATTGTTAACTCTAGGGATTAGCCAGAGATTTTTAACAATAGTTCTTCTGCTCATGAAGATTTACGGTCTTCAATTTCTCCATCTTCAATCAACATCTTTCACGTATTTACTGGTTTGGAATGGTTTTTGAATATAAATTTGGTACTGTCCTTTCCGTACCAATAGCGCATTGGCTATGATTTTGATAGTATATTATTTAACTATCAAAATAAACAATCATAAAAGTAAAATAGATTCATTGGTTGAGTATACAACGTCATTTGGCCACTAAAATAATATATCAGTTTTAAAATATTAATATTCTCAAATCATTTCATTTTGATACTTAGAAAAATATCTGAAAATCAATAAACCATTTCTCGTTAACTACCATTTCAAACCATTTGTTACAACTTTACTTATTATTTAAAATTTGGAAACCAATTCAATTTATTATTTCATACAATCGTTATGATATCTCCTTTGTTTCATTATTTGAACACTATAATTGTTAGTTTCCCTTTCAGAATAAACTCATTTCAAAACCCATCTCCTTGTTTTGAAAATATCGTTATATTTTCACCACTCTTTTTTTTCTTTCTTTCATTATGGAAATATCACTTCGTATCCACATAACCCTTTTTAATTCCTTTTATTTCTTGGATCCTATTTTATATATTCCCAAATCCTTCAAATAATGTTACATTATTATTCCTTATAATAAATTACTTCAAACATCTCCACTATTACAACTAATATCATCTTTCGATAATCCGGAAATCGTTCAAGTTGGGGTATTTTAATTACCTCTCGAACCTTGATCAACAACGTTCTTATTTTAAGATAAATATGAATTGTAATTCAAAAACCCGTATTCATTCTAATACCAACAAACATCATTTGACTATTTTATTTAAAATGCGATTTTATAAAACCTTCTTACTTTTGAAATCTCCTTTTTAAATATATTATTAGTACTAAATTTATTGATTTAGTAAATGATTAATAAAACATCAAATTGTAAGCCTTAATGTCTTTAAACTATTTGTTTCATTGTCTGGATTTTATTACAAATCCTATTACTCGATCATTCAATCACAAGAGTCCTTTTCTAAATCCTCCAATCATCCATTCTAGGAAATTTTATTTTCAATCTCATCAATTCCACTTAATGCAATTATTAAGCAATGTTAATTTAAAATTAACATTTTTACTTCACATCTCTTCTCATAAACTCATTTATACAACTTAGGTTTAATATCAAACCCTTATTCATCTTGATTTTTCTTTACTTAATTCAAATATTAAGTAATATTTATCGTATTTGCTTCAAATCACTTTTATAACTTCATTTACTATACTCGGTTTAATTGTAAACCCATTTATAAATTCACTTTAAAATTCAATTGTATTCATTACTAACTACGATTACTTACTTAAATGAACTTCGTTTAAGAAGTAATTCCTTTAAATTATTATAAATTTACTTTAATGTTAACTTGAATAAATATCCAAATTCCCTTTTTAATTCTTATTAAGTTAAACACTATTCGCTAAACTACTTCATTAGATTAACTGACATAAATTAATTTAATAATCAATTTGCGTTAAAACAATTGGCCTGTTCTGTTTTTAAAACATGATTAACCCATTGATCAATTCTAGCTCGACTTTAAATTAAATAATAACATAATATTATCAATTCAAATAATCTCATTAAATAAACAATAATCTAGTTCTAAATAATCTCATTTTAATTATTACTAGAAAACAATTTATCTCAATTATAAATCGTTACATAAATCCTTGCACACTTGCTTATCCATCTGAGTGATATAATAATAAGTTTGTATTAATCATTTAATAATCAAGATGAGGCACGTGCTCCGCACACGGTAGATTTTTGTACAAAAATTGTGATTTGTGGTTAAAACAAACACTATATATGTGGTTGGTTTATTTCCCTTTTATAAACTCCAATTTAAATAATATATTTTAAAATCTATACTCAGTTATAAATAAATTTATAACTTCATTTCCATCAATTCACGTGACGTTAAATCATTCTTTATAAAACAGTTTGCATTTTGGCCATCTGCCATAAATTCCTCAACCAATATCACTCATTGGTTAATAACCAAACAAATGTCGACTTTGGGTTTAGCAATCAGTAACCAATTCAGTAATCCAATCACACTGGTTAGACAGTTCATATGATGATGATAAACAATAAATTTAACTGGTAACGGTCAACTAATAACAACCATTTAAGCATCCAATTTAATTATATTGTTATAAACATAACCAACAAGGTAAGTTACCTCGATTGGAATTAATCGTTAAAAATAACAAGTTTTTATTTTTTAAATTAAACAACTGCTTAATTTAAACAGTATAGAAAATAACCGAACAATCATCAAATCAACCAGTAACTAGCAAACATAGCACACAAACAATAAACCCAATTTATAAAAATTATAAATGGGATAACTGAGTGAGTTAAACTCACCTGGATTTTATCCGTTGATTAAGAGGATTGTTTTTATTTAAATTAAACTAACTCTTAATTTAATTATAAATTTCGGTTGCTTTCTATCTTGACTAAACTAGCTTCATCTTGTAGCCTCTGTCTCTACGGTTCTTACGTAACCCACGACACTCGATTCGTGTCCCTTCTACGCAACCCACTGTTCAACCATACTCTCGATCCACATCTTGATGCCAAAATTGACCGAATAGCTTAACGTCAAAACTAACCAAACAGACCCAAGAAGTTTCGAGTGTCCCCTTTTTATTTCATTCTTTTTTTTTTTTCTCCGGCCCATTGGCCCAACGTTTTTTTCCTCTAGTTCTTTCTTATAGATAAAGCCCTCGCCATACTAATCTTCCCAACATGCACTAACATGCCAACTGCTCCATCCCTTTACTTTGTGCCTTCTCTTCACGTGTCCTCATTTTTCTCATCATTTTTTTTATATGGCCTAAAGCCCATCGCTTCAAACTTAATGTCCCCAAGCCCGTGCCCGTGCATTGGCTACAGACCGTCTTCCCCAAACATTAACCCCTGAACCCATTCCCTCCTCATATTTGTGTTTCCACGTCTTTATAAAACTTTTTGTCTTTTCGTATTTTATTTATTTATTTAATAAAACACGGCACAAAAGCCCTTGCCCACTCCAACCCGTAACCGTGTTCTCTACATTCCCTTCTCCCTCTGAACACCTGAAGCCCCATGTTTTTTATTTCCCATGCGTAATCCCTACTCCACCAGCTTTTATACCATTTCTTCAACTAAAACCATCGTTTTACTTCTCCTGCTCTCGTCTTTCACTTCACCACCTGCACCTTCTACTCCGTACTTCCCCATTCGATTATTCTTCCAGCTGCTCCTCTCGAGTGCCGTGAACCCACAAAAAAACCCACTGGCCTCCCTCATGAAGGTTCACCGCTGCCTCAACACCTCCCTATCTCGCCACTGCTCCGGCCGACTCCTCCACTTCATGGCGACGCCTTGCACTACCCATGCCTCCAACTTGACGCCACGAATCCTGCTTAGCCTCCCTCCACCGTCTTCCTTCTCTTGCAAATATTGAGAAGAGAGAAAGCTTATGTCTTTTAATTTTTTTCTGAGTTGCCCTTTTCTTTTCGCTTCACTGATATTTCTTCCTGACACACAAATGAAGCTTCCCAGTATTTATAGAGTGAGAACCGTGGCCGTCACGGTTAGAAAGTTTGAAATGCATGCAATTGTTTTGGCAATCACGGCATGAAGGTTTGCAAGCATGAGAATAGGAAAGGAATAGGAAAATAGGTCTCTTAGTGTCATTTCTTTTCAATAGCAGTGAAAGTAGATGGGAGATTTTGGTCATGTATTGATTTTAAAGGAGGCATAGCCGCATAGGCTAGGGGATAGCTATAGATTTAGAAACACGTTGATATCCCTTGGCCATGAAGTTTCGTACACATTCATTTTTAGGTGATGGAACTTTCCTTTATAAAGCTCTGAGTTTTTGATGCATATCAGTACGTTAATGTGTTAGGGTAGATTAGCACTGATATTCCATTTCCATTAGCTGCATATTGATTTTGATTTCCAATCAGGTAGCATGTGCGTTCTTACTGAGTTGTAGAGGGAAAGGGGTAGTTGCTATTTCAAGGTGTAGGTAGGCTTAGTTGTGGGTGTATTTATTTGATTAGAAATTAGCATGTGTTGGCCTGCTACTTGGTAGGAAAGAAATGAGTAGGGTAGTAGCTATTTCATCTAAAACATAGGGCAATAAGTTCGAACATAACACGTTGGAAAACGTAGGCTGCATGGCTTACTTAATTTTACATCCTAATTTCTTATTGTTTTACTTCGATTCAACACGTGTCCGATTCAGTTAATTTAATTTATCGTTATTTACCGCTATCTCTGTGCAATGTTTTATAATCGTACTGACAGACCCCGAAAACTAAACGCAACAAAAACAGGTACACTGTTACGTCTTTACGTTTTGGATCCAATGAAATCAATTTTGTTGAAAACGGACTCTGTTTGCATAAAAACGATATTCTAAATTTCTATTTTTTTATCGGTTCACCTTTAAATTTCGTCTACCGACAAAACAACTCCATTTGGCCTAAAATTGAAATCTAGCGATAAATAATTAGACGTATCCCAATAAAATTCGTTTCGTCAAAAACGAAGGTTGTTTTGAAAAAATAACTACTTCTACGGCTAACATAATACCCTAAAAATATAAATAAATTACAAAACGATTAAATAATACTAAATTATTATCACCACACATATATATATCTAAATAAAGTAATATACCACTTCAGATATAAATCGATATGGAATTATATTCAATATTGACATTTCCGAGTTAGACGATATTCAGATTATAATAAAACTCCTATTTAAAGTAAAAAGATATAATTATAAATGTTTTCCATTTCGACTATTTTAAAATTTGGTTTGGGTAAAACTTAGCATTTATAAGCTGAAAATTTCGATTTTTCTCTTCTGTTTGAAAATTATAATCATCCATGTTCTAACGTTTCTTATTTCACAGAATTCTGATTTTAAACAGATTGTGTATATTCAATTGAAGTTAAAAACTCAATATTTCGAACTACCACGCAGTTACGTGTTCATTTATAATTAAATATAGATATAAACGTTAAATCGTCGTTTTATAAATGAATTCGATATTAAATATGTTAATATTTCATAATAAAATATTTAAACCAATTTAAATATTTGAATCCAAATAACTGGAAAACCCGGGTCATTACAGCTATTCAGAGTTTTACATATTAGCTAGACTTTATTGCTCTTATAGTCTTGAATTATTGATATCTTGATACTCATGAGTCTTGATTCTCCTTTGAAATCTTGAATCTCTTATACTGTACAACCTACAAAATCTATATTACCTGCATATAATTCTTGCATATATATTCTGGATAAAAGTGTTAATATATATTTTATAATCAACAACAAGGTTGTTGACATCAAAATTTCATTCTCCAACAAAATAAGCAGACCAAGGAGCTTTTGAGAAGGGTTTTATTAGAAGAAGTATTTCCGAATAGGGAGCACCAATCGTCTTTTCCATTATGATAGATGGTTCTGTTAATTCTATGTTGACTACAGAGAAATGAATAAGTTAGCGAAGAAGAATAAGGTTTTCTCTCAGTTAGAACTAGCCATTGGTTTCCATCAATTAAAGATAGTAGTAGCCAGTATAGACATAACTACTTTTAGAACATTTTGTCAGTTTTATGAATGGTAAGTCATTCCCATTGGGCCAATCGATGCTCCTATCTAATATTTGACTTGATAAGTAAGTTGTTCCAATACGTTTTGAATAAATTTGTAGTGGTATCCATTAATGACATATCAGTTTACTCAAAGAGCAGGGAAGAACATGGTTTGCGTTTGGAGGAGGTCCTTTGTACTCGTCGATCACACAAACTCAAGTCTAAATTTTACAAGTGCCACTTTTGGGGAGACAAAGTATGTTTTTTAGGACATATAATTTCTATGCATGGGATGGCGATATATCCTGCCAAGATAACGAAAGTACAAGAATGGCAAGTTCCCAATAACGCCGTAGAAGTAAGAAGTTATCTTGGTCTCGCGGGTCACGATAGGAAGTTCATTAGGGACTTTTCTAAGATTTCAGTGTCCTTGACTGCCTTGCTGAGAAGAACACAGTATTCTCTTGGGATGAGAAATGTGAAGAAGCTTCCATGATATTGAAGATCCCTAACCAATGCACCAATGCTAGTTCTTTACGAAGGTGTTGAGCCTTTTGCTGTCAACATTGGATGAATGGGGTACTGGACTAAAAGCTGTGTTGATGCACGAAGGTAGGGTGGTCTGTTATGCCAGTAGGCAACCTAAGGCCCATTGAAAAGACTAACCTACTCATGACCTTGAATAAGCTACCATTGTCTTTTTCTTGATTCATAGGGACATTACTTGTTGTGAGAGAAGTTTAAGTTATTCACAGACTAACAATCTCAAAAGTATTTTTTTTTTCTCAAAGAGATTAGAGCTTTAGACAATAGAGATGGATGTAGTTCCTAGCATTACATGATTTCAAGATCTCATTTATCCATGGTAAGAGGAATGTTGTAGCGGAATCATTGAATAGGAAAAAAGTAACTTTGAGTTCTTTATTCGTGGAATGGATGCACTTGGAATATATAGCTACATCTGGTTTCAAAACCTTTAGGGACCTTACCCCATGGTTTTTGGTAGTTATGGAGCTTCAAGGAATCTCCAACACTATTCCATAGAGTCTAAAGGATTGCTAAGGGTGGAAAGCAAATTATATATATCCCAAAGAGCAGATTTGACGAATGTAGTGCTATGTTAGACTCATCACTCAAGGATGACCATTCATCCTGATGGTGACAGGATATATCGGGACAAGAAGCGGGTATTCCTTTGGTACAGGATGAAAAGGAAAGTAACAGAGTTTGTTGCTAGATGTATAACTTGCCTAAGGGTGAGGTCATAGCAAAAGAAGCCCATAGATCACTAGCCCCGATAAAGAAAAGGAAATACGAGCATATGGGTTATAGTTAATAGGATGAACAATTATGCTCATTTTATTTTCGTTTAAAAAGGTAATGACATCTTTGTTATCCTCGCATGTAAGAGAGATCATTTGAGTAAACAGAGTTCTTCCTAGTATAGTTAGTGATAAAGACCCACTTCTCACCAGTGAGTAATGGAGAAGTATCCCAGAATACTTGGGTTCCCATCAGCTTATCACTCGCAAATATAGAGGCAAACAAAAAGGGTGAATATTCTGTTAGAAGATTTGCTTTGAATGTTCGTCTTAGACTTTGGAATGACATGGGAAGAGTTTCCACCAATAGTGGAGTTTTCTTATAACAATTATCAGTCTAGTATTCGAATGTCTCCATTCAAGGCCTTTTATGGCAAGCCTTGTAGATCATTTTTTTGTTGGAGGGATACCACAGATAGATTCATGGTTAGACCTAATATGAGAAAAGAAGGACTTAGTTCAAAAAACGATGAAGGCAATCCAAGATCGCTACAAATCTTATATTGATAAGAGGAGATCTGGTTTAGAATTTGAAGTTGATGATTTAATATTCATCAAGGTGTCACCACTAAGGCATGTAATGAGGTTTGGGTCAATAAGACAGCTTGCCCCAAGGTTTGTGGGACCCTTTGCCATAATTGCTAGAGTTAGGAGGATGGCCTATAAAGTAGAGATTCCAGAGAGATTGGATAGTGTTCACGATGTCTTTTGTGTCTAACACTTAATGAAGTGTTTACATTATTCAACAGTTACAGTAAAGCCCAGTCAACTGGAAGAGGTAGAGCAAGAATCCTAAGTTCGTCATGCAACTGCCCGCATTTAAGAACATGATGTCAAGCAACTCTATAATGAAAAAATTCAACTCGTCAAGGTCCAATAATGGGAACATTGTGAAGAAGCAGTTTGGGAGCTGAAAGAGAATACCCCCTTTTTCCTTTGCTAGGAACTTTCTTTTTATACCTTTGGGAGGGTAGATCATGGTGATTGAGCTTGTGTATGAGAAGAATGAATGTAAACATGTCATGAAGACATGTTATGTATAATGGATGCAAGCTGTTTAAGGTGGATGCAAGTGGTTGCATTTACACACACTAGATAGGCACTAGATGGTTTGATCGACAAACTAGCTATTTGTACATGCATATACATATGGATGTCTGATTTTCTTCATTTTATATAATTACTATACACATGGATGGCTAGAATATGGATGTTACATATGGGTGATGGATGAGGCATGCATATAGAAATTATCAGTTATCATTAGGATTTTCACATACATTTGGAAGCATGGTATAAACATCTCTGCACAAGCAGGAGATCGACTAAATCAATAGACTGCCTACCGTATTGCAATAGATAAGGGCATATGTAATTCAGATGGCATAATAACATAATTTTCATTATAAATGCGAAGGAGGATGGTTGCAATGGATGATGTTTGAGTAGATGATTACATATTTCGGATGCGGTTTCAAATTACTTTTCTATTCTTGGAATTTTGGGGTTGAAATCCTTAATAAAGAGGGGAATGTGATACCCCATAAATTCATAAAAATAAGACTAACAAGGAAATGAATTAAATAAGAAATGAAATAAAATGTAAAACTTTTATAGATATCTCAATTTATTTGTAGGAACTTACCATTGTGTCTGTGGCGATTTTCTGGACAACTTTCAAATATAACTTGTCATGATATGATTTAAAAGAGAGAAGTTATGAGAGAGAGAGAAGATTCAAAAATTCAAAATTTAGATTTAGATTTCTAAAAATATATGTATATGTAACGACTTACGGGAATTCGAGCCTGAATTCCGACAATAATACAAATCCTGTATCACTTGTCAGAACCCACGAATCGAAAACATAGATTGTTATTAGAAAGAAATTAGAGGGTGAGAAAAGAAAGAAATGTTAGAATAAAAGAATAAGAAGAAACAATACAGAATCAGAGTCTCACATCGCAGAGGAACAAAATAAAATATAGAAATAACTTTCACTGAGGGCTTGAAATCATACTTACAACATTAGAGTACATCACTACATCTGGACAGTTATAATAGTTTGTCCTTATATATATATATATATATATATATATATATATCACACTGCGGAATAATACTGGTATAACGTCATACGTCTGAACTCCTTCAACACGTCTTTGAAATTTCACAGCATCCGATAACCTGAACCTGTACAACCCAATCTAACCCATGCATTACAAACACCAAGTCAGTCTGGTGAACCAAAGTGAGAAAAACTCAATTAATTTTAAGGGTATCATCCAACTTGATTTTAATGTTCAAATTCTTTTGAAAGAAAAGGATAATCGTAAGACCAAATCCGCACATAAACATGGATGGTTTTTACCTTATGATAACCCAAAACATTTTGAAATCGTATATATATTATGATATTATAATAGTGTCTAAATACAAGTAAATAACAATCTAGCCGAACGCTTGCATCTCACGCTCCACATATATAGTATAAAAATAAAACCGCGGGCACTTATTGGAGATTGGATTCCTACTATGACAAGGTATAGAACCACCAGCCGATAGTGTATCTCTAGAGGGGAATATACGGGGTTTAACAAGAACGTCTTGAAGCCCGGCCCACACATGACCGACCGCTCATTTCGCTTGAGTGTATTGAATGTATATCACCAACGGTTGGGCTCAAACCACCGTTTCCCGAAAGGGACAGAATTGAAATAGAATTAAAAAGCGAAAGGAATTTCTTTAGATAGGTGATTATACACCCAAATGGGAGCGACCCACATAGTCATGTTGCCTGCCCGATTTTTTTCATTTCCCGGTTGATGAGGCTTGAGGTTAGTGTAACGACCCGGATTTTCGGCGACTTTGGTTATCGACACAAGCACGATGTCAATAACCAAAACATCGAAAAATCCTGGTAATTAATGAAAGAAATTAGAGGGTGAGAATATATAAGATAGAAACTTAGAATAGAAGAAGAAGAAGAAGAAGAAGAACACAACATCAGAGTAACACGAACCTCACAGCGGAACGAATAACATATAATATATAACATAACTTTGAAATATAACAGTTATGTATACAGTAGCACTTATCAGAGTACAACACTTACAACACAGCGGAAATAAACTTTAGCTATATGATCCAGAAGCCTCCTGCTCCAGCTCTTCAGGTATATCTGTAAATCCCGACTACTTGACTGCCCGTACAAATTTAGGCACCCAAGAGTTTAGGGAAAACAACAAAGTAAACTCCGGGTCAGTCATGGGACTGGTGTGAGTAAAATAGTTTAACACAGTTTAACATATATATGATATCTCATAAGACCACGCCGTGAATATGGAACGGGTTTTTCCCTTATGAGAATCCAACATCTTTGACAAGCAATATCATTCTGATATTATAATAATGTCTAAGTACAAATATATATCAATCTAGCAGAAACGCTTTCATCTCACGTTCAACATATATAGTATACAATCAAAATCCCAAGCACGTATTGGATAATGGATTTCCAACTATGACAAGGTATGGAACCACCTTCTGCTAGTGTACCTCTAGAGAGGAATACACCGGGTTCAACAAGAACATCTTGCAACCCAGCCACACATGACCGACCACTCATTTTGCTTGAGTGTATCGAATGTATATCACCAACGGTTGGGATCAGCAACCGTTTCCCGAACGGGACAGCATCAACAATAGATTTTTGGAAGTAAATGAAACTCTAGATCAGGTGATTATACACCCTAATAGGTGCGACCTACATAGCCATGCTACCTGCCCGATTTCTGTCATTTACCGGATGTGAGGCTAGAAGCTACGCTTATCTTCACATCAGATTCACTTTAAATGCCACATCATCAAATCCATCCAATCACCGATTGACGTCCTCAACAATACATTATGTGTTAGCTAAAAGAAGTTTCCTTCTCCGCTTTCACTCTTGGTACGGTTGGAGAAATCAATGTACGTGATCGTCTGGAAATACTCTGTCAGACATCCATCTTCATTCACTTAGAAATGTCACATCGTCATACCCGCCAAATCACAAATTGATTTCCTCAAAAATACAACGGGTATACAGCTAAGAGAAACGAACTCCTCCGCCACCAACGTATATACGTTTGAAGGGATCAACTTACGCGATCCATTGGATATACTCTGTCAGACCTTCATCCATACCAGTTGTCCTGGGACTGGACAAACCGAAGGCACTATTCAGTATATTCATCTTAGTCACTGTTAACTAAGACTTATACAACAGCCCTTGCATTTTACTCCGTCTTCGATTATCTTTGGCATATATGATTCGCAACGCTTATGCCAATACAGAGTGGTTCTTTGGATAATAATCCAACCGGTCTCTTCATATTAACAACGTTAAAATGGTCAAAACTTTGATAATCTGTGATTTAACTATCAAAGAAAACACGTGTGCAAACAACGATATTATTTCCAAATGGAAATTATATCAATCAATCATCAATCATATATATATATATATATCCTTATTTTTTAAGTTTAGAAAATATACGTTAACGCTGGAAAACATTTCCATAACTCACTTTACGATCAAACCTTACCATTTCTTAGTTAAGAAGGAAGTCAATCAAGTTGGGGTATAATTACCTCTCAGACCTTAACTGAACAACGTTATAACTTTGAAATGGTCAAAGTTTATCCTTTAATCTTTAACAACTTCTTTACGTCTTTCTCGGATTCAATTTGCGAATCCACTTTTATATTTAAAACATTGGTTATAACGATAATGTTATAATCCCTACTTTCGAATTATCTAACTTTAATTATAACTTTTATTCTTTAATGTGAATAATTAACCTAACCACTAATTTATAAATAAATGAATCTTGATTTAAACACCGGAAAGTATAAGTACTTTCCCCGAATTCGACGCATACTCTCCCTTTCGAGTAATCTCTATTTGATTAACTCTCCTTCGAATAACCTATTTTCGATAACTCTTTGTTTTCAAATATCTCATATTTGAAAATCTTACTTTCGAATAACTATATTCGATAGTCTCTTTTCGAATAACTCTTATTCGATAAATCTCACTTCGATTAAATTATAATCGATACTCCTTTCGATGAAACTAACATCGATAACTCCTTTCGATGAAACTAACTTCGATAACTCCTTTCGATGAAACTAACATCGATAACTCCTTTCGATGAAACTAACATCGATTAACTCCTTTCGATGAAACTAACATCGATTAACTCCTTTCGATGAAACTAACATCGATTAACTCATTTCGATGAAACTGACATTGATAACTCTTTTCGATGAAACTAACATCGATAAATTCCTTTCGATGAAACTAACATCGATTAATTTAACATGACGAACTTAACTCGATTAACTTGACTAACTTAACTCGACTTGATTAACTCGTCTCGACTAACTCGACTTACTTGGTTCGACCAATTTGATTCGATAAACTAGGCTCGACTAACTTGGTCGACCCACCCGATCAACTTAACTTATTTAACTTAACTTATTTCTCAACTCGAACAACTCGATTAACTCCTATCGAATAACTAATATTCGATTAAACTCCATTCGCTTGACTCTAGATCGCAGCGATCACAATGGTTACGCCTGATTCCCTCAGGAAACATCCTACCGCCGTAGGCTATTTACAGCCCTACGAATTACGCTAGTAGTCATATGAAATGGCAACTTATCCTGAATAACTCTGTTTGACTAACTCTATCTCAAATAACTATATTTGATAACTTCTACTTCGAATAAGTGGTATTCGATAACTTAACTCGATTATCAACTCGAAAATCTTAACTCGAATCGATTAACTCCAACTGATTAACTCTGCCTGGTCAACCCTAACTGATTAACTCTACTGGTTAACTCTAACTGGTTTTACCTGGTTTGACTAACTCAATTGATTAACTCGACTGACTAATTCAACTCGATTTACCTAGCTTGATTTTTCTTATCTCGATTAACTGAACTAATCACTTTGATTAACTCGACTAATTCACTTTGATTACCTTAACCAATTCACTTAGCTTAACTTAGCAAATTCCCTTTGATTAACTAATCAATTTACTTTGATTAACTAACCTGATAACTCAATTTGATTAACTTACTCGCTAATAACGTGTATTCCTTTTTAAAGATTTTCTTTTATAATCTATTTATCTCCTAAATAAATATTTCCTTATAATCCTATTTATTTAACAAATAAATATCTCCTTTATTCTATTTATTCTAACACATAAATATTCCTTTATTCTATTTATTCTAACAAATAAATATTCCTTTATTTTATTTATTCCCTAAATAAATAAATCATTTAACTTTATTTATACCCTAAATAATAAATTCTTTTACCTTTATTTATTTCCTAAGTAAATAAATCCTTTTTATCTATTTGTAAATGGTTTACAAATATCCCTCTTTCTATTTGTTTTTGATAATATTTTCCTTTATATATATTGTTTTACAAATATTTCTCTTTCTATTCTATTTGTAAATGTTTTACAAATATTTCTCTTTCTATTTCATTTGTAAATGTTTTACAAATATTTCTCTTTTGATTTCATTTGTATATAATTTACAAATATTCTCCTTTTCTAATTTATTCTTAAAAATATTCTAACTCCTTAAATTCCCAGAAAAATTCGCCATAACCTCCTTTGTACCGGGAGCATCGGGAAAATCCCCAAACCACTACACAAGCCTTTCCATTCAAAAAGAAAATGATTTGAAATTATTTCCTTTTTGAATATCTCCTATTTATTTCTAAGTAAATAATCCCTATTTAATATTTTATTTATTTAACAAATAAATAATCCATGTTATAATATCTTATCTATTTATTCTAAATAAATAATTCACTTTATAAATATTCCATTTATAAAGGTGTCCCTTTATTTGTAATTCCATTTAAACGTATTTTCTATTTATAAATATTCCATTTATAAATATCCCTATTTATAAATATTCTATTTATAAATATTCTCTTTTATAAAATCCTCTTGATTTTATAAATATTCTCTTTCCAATATTCCGGTATGTCAGGGTGTTTAACATATCAAGTTACGGTGTCCAATATCGTCCATTCACATATAATCAACAACAGATTATAAATCACGTCATATATCACAATATATGAAAACAATAAAATAACTGTTGAGGAATCCAGTCGAATTCCTTCAACCTGTTTCCCTGCATCCACAGATATTACACAATAAAATCAATCATCACTTTCAGTTTCATATGATATATTCTGATAAACATAATCAATACGGAAATTTAACTAACTGACTAGCAGTTCAATCAAACGGTCAACACACAGTCAAATAGTCAATATTTAACAGTTCTAAAAATACAAATGAAAATATAAACTGTTCAGAGTTAGTGAGATTTACGACCATTTGCAGTTCATCGTTAAAGAACGATAAACTGTTCATTTGATTTGAATCAAACAAATTATTTCTCCATAAATTCATACGAGTCCTAATCCACTTCCAGTCAGCTTCATTGTGAAGCTCTCGTCCATACGGTCCCAACGTGACTGACGGTTCGTGATTCTGATTTCATACGAATAAGTTATGATAAAACAAAGTAAATACACACTTTATATTAAAATAAAACTTAGCTAATTGGTATTGGGCCTAAACTCCACTTTTCCCTGGCCCATCAACACATTCAAAGGCCCAGACCCGTGTTTGAGCTTCTTCCCCAAAACTGAAATATCGAACTCCCTTCACAGCCATTGCCAAAACTTCATACCCCAACTGCTCACGTTTCACTCCACCGTGTTCATCATACCCACCACCATTTTGTTGCTCTTCACAAACCGCATCACACCATCCCTAAAAAGGAAGCATTCGACTTCCATTACAGGATTCCGGCGTTGACCTCAAACCGTCCCTCCTTGTACAATACTGCGACATTTTTACGAACGGATTCCCAACAAATCGTCACAACTGAAATCCAATACACCCACAAACTCAAATATCATATACGTATTGCTCCTCAATACTTGTACAACCCGCAAACAAAAAGCCTAGCTCACGACGCAATTTCCCAGTAACGCCAAAATTGATCGAACATCTCTAATTTGGTATGAGCGTGAAGAGCTACTGCTCTTCATTTCATAAACCATTGTTTTAGGATTTTTCAAAGTTTGTAGTAATTGATTTTGATTTTTTTGAAGATGAGGTTTGTTTTCCTTAGAGAAGAAAAAGAACGGCGGATTTTCTGTAGTTGAAATTAGGTTTAAGGGTTAAGGGGGGGTATATATAGTGTTTCAAAATATCTAGATATTTTCTAGGAGGAATATTCTTGGTATATTCTTTTGTTAATTCGTGTTTAAAAATCACTGCGATCACACACGATACCTAAAAATCACCAAACTGGACATGCAGCTACAGTTCGTCATTACGGTCCCAACGAAACTGGTTTCGTCGAATTCCGACTCCGTTTGCTCACACAGCGTATTTTTAACTATCAAAATACTGTCTGTTTCCTACTCTAAAAATCCGTACGGCCACATACTAACTCTAAAAATCACGAAACTTGGAATCTAACAATAATTTGACATTCCGGATCCAACAAAACTGGTTTCGTCGAAAACGGAGGTCGTTTGCAAAACTAGCTATTTTTAACGCTTTGAATGACCCATTTAAATATGTAAATATATTTAAATATAATTAAATAAAATATTAATAAATTAATATTATTGTATATATTCGTATACGATATCATCCAGCTCCAGAATATCACATCAGATTTTATAACACGATATTTCATAATTCCAGATTATCCCGATATTTAATTTATATTGAAAATCGATTTATAACGTAATTAAAGCATCGCATATTATAAAGGAATTCCACAGCGACTTTTCTGAAATTTGATTTGGACGTAAATCAAAATCTACACGACGAAATCCACATTTTTCTCTTCCATTCGAAAAATATACTCCACCATCTCCACACGTTTCTTGTTTCACTAAAATCCAGCTTAAAATTAATCCTGTACATTCAGTTGAAGTTCGAATCGCCAATTTACGAACTGCAGCGCCATTTCAAGCTCGATTTTAATTATAATATAATTATACGTTCAAACTGTCGTCGATTGAATATATTCGTCAATATAATTCAACTCTAAGCTGAATTACATCTTAGGGATGACCCCGTTCACAGAGTATTGTGATTTCCAATATTTTTGATTATTTCTGAATTAAATATATTATTCTATCATTTAATTTAATTAAATAACCACTATAATTTAATTAACAACGATTTAATTCCTAAATCACTATTTTAAACAATTAAATAAATTTAATTATATCGCTGAGAAATGCGGGTCATTACAATCTTTCCCCATTAAAATAATTGCGTCCTCGAAATTGCTGAGGTAGGGGACGACCCTACCTACTGGGTAAAAATTTATCTGTTTACCTCTTATCTCTGGTTTCAACTGAACCAATTAATATCGACTAAAATATTAATTTATTCCGACTAACTAAATTTTCAAAAATAATGAAAATTTTCTAACACCTTAACTTTTCGAAAAATTTCGCCAGCACCTCCTTTGTACTGGTCAATATCTCAAACTCCAACTCGCCTCTCTGGGCCTTCTTTAACCCAAAAGAAAATCAAACAGCCAAGCGGCTTGCCAATTCGGCTCATAAATCTCATATCCATATATAATATAAACTGGTACCTTTTTGTCGGGCATATCAACTCTATCACTTCCATATGCTATCAACTCAGCATATACCAGTGTTATCTCAATCAAATTCCAATCAGTTCATATCCTCAAATCCAAATCGAATTTCATTCGAACCCCAATATCAAATTCCAAATTGTTGACTTATCAATTTGGTTCCATTCTAGATTATCTCTAATCCAATTCAATTTTATTTAACTTA
Source organism: Allium sativum (assembly GCA_030737875.1). NCBI lineage: Eukaryota > Viridiplantae > Streptophyta > Magnoliopsida > Asparagales > Amaryllidaceae > Allium > Allium sativum. The sequence continues at coordinate 726,290,704 of CM060909.1, forward strand.
GTTCAAGTTAAATTTCAATTTATTTTTCTCAATTTTACCATCTCAATCTCTTTAACTTCATAGGTTAAATTTTAATTCCCGAATTTAAATTCCTGAGTCTATTTCAAATCAATTTGAAATCATAATACCTATTCAAAACCTTTGAATTTCTAAACAACTTGTTTTCTCAAAACAATTCAAATCAAAATCTCTGGTAGTAATCCACCACTTAGAACTCGAAAATCACACTGATGATACTGCGCAGTCATCATCAGAATTATTTTCCAGCGACCCAAGTGATTTCAATACTATATCATTTCAAAACCCTTTCTAAATACATCCATTTTGAAAACATCTCAAAATCTCCCAGGAACTTAAAATTTCCTTATTTTAATTCCAAATCTGGTTTAAATTCATATTTAATTCATCTTATTTAATATACTTTACTTATATGATTCTGATTGGTTATATATAACCATTTCACTTTATAATCTCATTCGATTATAATTACAACCAATATATCTAATATATGATAATATATTACATATCCATACTGTGTCGGTCCATCGTATTCAAGTATTTATTTACTCCTACCGATACAGTGGATCAAACTGATCTACCAGAACTCATAAACAACTCAGCAAATGAATCTCCACAATATAAAACCATTTTTATATCAAATAACAAATACGTTCACTCGTATATATACACTCAAACTCAATCTAGGGTGTTACTAACCCTATCTCTAACGAGTCCCGCCACAGAGCCAAGGTAATTCTTAACTTAAGCTCTGATACCAACTGTAACGACCCGGATTTTCGGCGACTTTGGTTATCGACATAAGCACGATGTCGATAACCAAAACATCGAAAAATCCTAGTAATTAATGAAAGAAATTAGAGGGTGAGAATAGATAAGATAGAAACTTAGAATAGAAGAAGAAGAAGAAGACAACATCAGAGCAACACGAACCTCACAGCGGAACGAATAACATATAATATATAACATAACTTTGAAATATAACAGTTATGTATACAATAGCACTTATCAGAGTACAGCATTTACAACACAGCGGAAATAAACTGTAGCTATATGATCCAGAAGCCTCCTGCTCCAGCTCTTCAGGTATATCTGTAAATCCCGACTACTTGACTGCCCGTACAAATTTAGGCACCCAAGAGTTTAGGGAAAACAACAAAGTAAACTCCGGGTCAGTCATGGGACTGGTATGAGTAAAATAGTTTAACACAGTTTAACATATATATGATATCTCATAAGACCACGCCGTGAATACGGAATGGGTTTTTCCCTTATGAGAACCCAACATCTTTGACAAGCAATATCATTATGATATTATAATAATGTCTAAGTACAAATATATATCAATCTAGCATAAACGCTTTCATCTCACGTTCTACATATATAGTATACAATCAAAATCGCAAGCACGTATTGGATAATGGTTTTCCAACTATGACAAGGTATGGAACCACCTTCTGCTAGTGTACCTCTAGAGAGGAATACAATGGGTTCAACAAGAACATCTTGCAACCCAGCCACACATGACCGACCACTCATTTCGCTTGAGTGTATCGAATGTATATCACCAACGGTTGGGATCAGCAACCGTTTCCCAAATGGGACAGCATCAACAATAGATTTTTGGAAGTAAATGAAACTCTAGATCAGGTGATTATACACCCTAATAGGTGCGACCTACATAGCCATGCTACCTGCCCGATTTCTGTCATTTACCAGATGTGAGGCTAGAAGCTACGCTTATCTTCACATCAGAGTCACTTTAAATGCCACATCATCAAATCCATCCAATCACCGATTGACTTCCTCAACAATACATTATGTGTTAGCTAAAAGAAGTTTCCTTCTCCGCTTTCACTCTTGGTACGGTTGGAGAAATCAATGTACGTGATCGTCTGGAAATACTCTGTCAGACATCCATCTTCATTCACTTAGAAATGCCACATCGTCATACTCGCCAAATCACAAATGGATTTCCTCAAAAATACAACGGGTATACAGCTAAGAGAAACGAATTCCTCCGCCACCAACGGATATACGTTTGAAGGGATCAACTTATGCGATCCATTGGATATACTCTGTCAGACCTTCATCCATACCAGTTGTCCTGGGACTGGACAAACCGATGACACTATTCAGTATATTCATCTTAGTCACTGTTAACTAAGACTTATACAACAACCCTTGCATTTTACTCTTTCTTCAATTATCTTTGGAATATATGATTCGCAACACTTATGCCACTACATAGTGGTTCTTTGGATAATAATCCAACCGGTCTCTCTATATTAACAACGTTAAAATGGTCAAAACTTTGATAGTCTGTGATTTAACTATCAAAGAAAACACATGTGCAAACAACGATATTATTTCCAAATGGAAATTATATCAATCAATCATCAATCATATATATATATATATCCTTATTTTCTAAGTTTAGAAAATATACGTTAACGCTGAAAAACATTTCCATAACTCCTTTACGATCAAACCTTACCATTTCTTAGTTAAGAAGGAAGTCAATCAAGTTGGGGTATAATTACCTCTCAGACCTTAACTGAACAACGTTATAACTTTGAAATGGTCAAAGTTTATCCTTTAATCTTTAACAACTTCTTTACGTCTTTCTCGGATTCAATTTGCGAATCCACTTTTATATTTAAAACATTGGTTATAATGATAACGTTATAATCCCTACTTTCGAATTATCTAACTTTAATTATAACTTTTATTCTTTAATGTGAATAATTAACCTAACCACTAATTTATAAATAAATGAATCTTGATTTAAACACCGGAAAGTATAAGTACTTTCCCCGAATTCGATATAATCGAATTCGACGCATACTCTCCCTTTCGAGTAATCTCTATTTGATTAACTCTCCTTCGAATAACCTATTTTCGACAACTCTTTGTTTTCAAATATCTCATATTTGAAAATCTTACTTTCGAATAACTATATTCGATAATATCTTTTCGAATAACTCTTATTCGATAAATCTCACTTCGATTAAACTATAATCGATACTCCTTTCGATGAAACTAACATCGATAACTCCTTTCGATGAAACTAACATCGATAACTCCTTTCGATGAAACTAACATCGATTAACTCCTTTCGATGAAACTAACATCGATTAACTCCTTTCGATGAAACTAACATCGAATAACTCCTTTCGATGAAACTAACATTGAAAACTCTTTTCGATGAAACTAACATTGATAAATTCCTTTCGATGAAACTAACATCGATTAATTTAACTTGATGAACTTAACTCGATTAACTTGACTAACTTAACTCGACTTGATTAACTCGTCTCGACTAACTCGACTTACTTGGTTTGACCAATTTGATTCGATTAACTAGGCTCGACTAACTTGGTCGACCCACCCGATCAACTCAACTTATTTCTCAACTCGAACAACTCGATTAACTCCTATCGAATAACTAATATTCGAATAAACTCCATTCGCTTGACTCTAGATCGCAGCGATCACAATGGTTACGCCTGATTCCCTCAGGAAACATCCGACCGCCGTAGGCTATTTACAGCCCTGCGAATTACGCTAGCAGTCGTACGAAATGGCAACTTATCCTGAATAACTCTGTTTGACTAACTCTATCTCAAATAACTGTATTTGATAACTTCTACTTCGAATAAGTGGTATTCGATAACTTAACTCGATTATCAACTCGAAAATCTTAACTCGAATCGATTAACTCCAACTGATTAACTCTGCCTGGTCAACCCTAACTGATTAACTCTACTGGTTAACTCTAACTGGTTTTATTTGGTTTGACTAACTCAATTGATTAACTCGACTGACTAATTCAACTCGATTAACCTAGCTTGATTTTTCTTATCTCGATTAACTGAACTAATCACTTTGATTAACTCGACTAATTCACTTTGATTACCTTAACCAATTCACTTAGTTTAACTTAACTAATTCCCTTTGATTAACTAATCAATTTACTTTGATTAACTAACCTGATAACTCAATTTGATTAACTTACTCGCTAATAACGTTTATTCCTTATTAAAGATTTTCTTTTATAATCTATTTATCTCCTAAATAAATATTTCCTTATAATCCTATTTATTTAACAAATAAATATCTCCTTTATTCTATTTATTCTAACAAATAAATATTCCTTTATTCTATTTATTCTAACAAATAAATATTCCTTTATTTTATTTATTCCCTAAATAAATAAATCATTTAACATCATTTATACCCTAAATAATAAATTCTTTTACCTTTATTTATTTCCTAAATAAATAAATCCTTTTTATCTATTTGTAAATGGTTTACAAATATCCCTCTTTCTATTTGTTTTTGACAATATTTTCCTTTATATATATTGTTTTACAAATATTTCTCTTTCTATTCTATTTGTAAATGTTTTACAAATATTTCTCTTTCTATTTCATTTGTAATTATTTTACAAATATTTCTCTTTTGATTTCATTTGTAAATAATTTACAAATATTCTCTTTTTCTAATTTATTCTTAAAAATATTCTAACTCCTTAAATTCCCAGAAAAATTCGCCATAACCTCCTTTGTACCGGGAGCATCGGGAAAATCCCCAAACCACTACACAAGCCTTTCCATTCAAAAAGAAAATGATTTGAAATTATTTCCTTTTTGAATATCTCCTATTTATTTCTAAGTAAATAATCCCTATTTAATATTTTATTTATTTAACAAATAAATAATCCATGTTATAATATCTTATCTATTTATTCTAAATAAATAATTCACTTTATAAGTATTCCATTTATAAAGGTTTCCCTTCATTTATAATTCCATTTAAACGTATTTTCTATTTATAAATATTCCATTTATAAATATCCCTATTTATAAATATTCTATTTATAAATATTCTCTTTTATAAAATCCTCTTGATTTTATAAATATTCTCCTTCCAATATTCCGGTATGTCAGGGTGTTTAACATATCAAGTTACGGTGTCCAATATCGCCCATTCACATATAATCAACAACAGATTATAAATCACGTCATATATCACAATATATGAAAACAACAAAATAACTGTTGAGGAATCCAGTCGGATTCCTTCAACCTGTTTCCCTACATCCACGGATATTACACAATAAAATCAATCATCACTTTCAGTTTCATATGATATATTCTGATAAACAGAATCAATACGGAAATTTAACTAACTGACTAGCAGTTCAATCAAACGTTCAACACACAGTCAAACAGTCAATATTTAACAGTTCTAAAAATATAAATGAAAATATAAACTGTTCAGAGTTAGTGAGATTTACTCACATTTGCAGTTCATCGTTAAAGAACGATAAACTGTTCATTTGATTTGAATCAAACAAATTATTTCGCCATAAATTCATAAGAGCCCCAATCCACTTCCAGTCAGCTTCATTGTGAAGCTCTCGTCCATACGGTCCCAACGTGACTGACGGTTCGTGATTCTGATTTCATACGAATAAGTTATGATAAAAAAAAGTAAATACACACTTTATATTAAAATAAAACTTAGCTAATTGGTATTGTGCCTTAACTCCACTTTTCCCTGGCCCATCAACACATTCAAAGGCCCAGACCCGTGTTTGAGCTTCTTCCCCAAAACTGAAATACCGAACTCCCTTCACAGCCATTGCCAAAACTTCATACCCCAACTGCTCACGTTTCACTCCACCGTGTTCATCATACCCACCACCATTTTGTTGCTCTTCACAAACCGCATCACACCATCCCTAAAAAGAAAGCATTCGACTTCCATTACAGGATTCCGGCGTTGACCTCAAACCGTCCCTCCCTGTACAATACTGCGACATTTTTACGAACGGATTCCCAACAAATCGTCACAACTGAAATCCAATACACCCACAAACTCAAATATCACATACGTATTGTTCCTCAATACTTGTACAACCCGCAAACAAAAACCCTAGCTCACGACGCAATTTCCCAGTAACGCAAAACTGATCGAACATCTCTAATTTGGTATGAGCGTGAAGAGCTACTGCTCTTGATTTCATAAACCATTGTTATAGGATTCTTCAAAGTTTGTATTAATTGATTTTGATTTTTTTGAAGATGAGGTTTGTTTTCCTTGGATACAGAAAAAGAACGGCGGATTTTCTGCAGTTGAAATTAGGTTTAAGGGTTAAGGGGTGGTATATATAGTGTTTCAAAATATCTAGATATTTTCTAGGAGGAATATTCTTGGTATATTCTTTTGTTAATTCATGTTTAAAAATCACTGCGATCACACACGATACCTAAAAATCACCAAACTGGACACACAGCTACAGTTCGTCATTACGGTCCCAACGAAACTGGTTTCGTCAAATTCCGACTCCGTTTGCTCACACAGCGTTTTTTAACTGTCAAAATACTGTCTGTTTACTACTCTAAAAATCCGTACGGCCACATACTAGCTCTAAAAATCACGAAACTTGGAATCTAACAATAATTTGATATTCCGGATCCAACAAAACTGGTTTCGTCAAAAACGGAGGTCGTTTGCAAAACTGGCTATTTTTAACGCTTTGAATGACCCATTTAAATGTATAAATATATTTAAATATAATTAAATAAAATATTAATAAATTAATATTATTGTATATATTCGTATACGATATCACCTAGCTCCAGAATATCACATCAGATTTTATAACACGATATTTCAGAATTCTAGATTATCCCGATATTTAATTTATATTGAAAATCGATTTATAACGTAATTAAAGCGTCGCAAATTATAAAGGAATTCCACAACAACTTTTTTGAAATTTGATTTGGACGTAAATCAAAATCTACACGACGAAATCCACATTTTTCTCTTCCATTAGAAAAATATACTCCACCAGCTCCACACGTTTCTTGTTTCACTGAAATCCGGCTTAAAATGAATCATGTACATTCAGTTGAAGTTCGAATCACCAATTTACGAACTGTAGCGCCATTTCAAGATCGATTTTAATTATAATATAATTATACGTTCAAACTGTCGTCGATTGAATATATTCGTCAATATAATTCAACTCTAAGCTGAATTACATCTTAGGGATGACCCCGTTCACAGAGTATTGTGATTTCCAATATTTTTGATTATTTCTGAATTAAATATATTATTCTATTATTTAATTTAATTAAATAACCACTATAATTTAATTAACGACGATTTAATTCCTAAATCACTATTTTAAATAATTAAATAAATTTAATTATATCGCTTAGAAATGCGGGTCATTACAGTTAGAGTTTACCTTTAGAACATCTGGCCACCGTTCACTTTGAATGCCACAACGTCAAATCTGCCAAATCACTAATTGACGTCCACAAAAATACTATGCAGCTGACAGAAGTACGTTTGTAAAAATCATTTTACGTGACTCTTAAGAAATACTCTGTCAGACATTCGTCCATACAAGTCATCCAGGAACAAGACGAACCAAAGGCACTCTCCTACTGCATTCGAGATAGGAATCACCCCATGAATCAGTAGCGAGTAGTCCTTGCAATCCGTAGATTCCAATCACGACAGAATCATTGCCAAAATATCTTCGGGGATCAGCCAGAGAAATTCATCAATACTTCCCCCCGCTCATGAAGATTTACGGTCTTCATTTATCCATCTTGATCAGCATTAAATATCTTCTTTGTTCACGTACTTCTTGGTCGGAATGGTTTTCGAATATAAATCTGATCCTGGTCTTTCCATACCAACAACGCATTGGGTATGATTTTGACAGTCAATTATTTAACTATCAAAATAAACAATGATAAAAATAAAATATATCCATTAGTCTAGTATACAACATCACTTGGCCCTTTTAAATAATATATCAAGTGAAATACCAAAAATAATATATTAATTCTAGTATAATTGTATTCTCAAATCATTTCATTTATGTACTTGGTAAAACACCTTAAGATTATAACTTTAATTATCATTCAAACATTTGTTACTTATTATCTATCATTTGGACAATCAATTCAACTTATCATCGTATACAATCCTTACAATATCATTCTTGGTTTCATTGCTTTTAACCCCAAAACCGTCACTTTCCCTACCAGAATAAACTCATTCCAAACTTCGTCTTTTTCTTTGAAAATATCTTTATATTTTCACAGATCTTCTTTTTATTCCCTTTATCTGTGGAAATATCATTTCATATCCTCAAGCCTCCATCATTTCCTTTTTATATTTGGTATCCCATCATATATATTTCCAAATTCTTTAAAATATGTTATACTATTAAATCCCCAAAATAAATCACTTTACCACTTCACCATTTCAACCAATATCATCCTTCGGTAATCCTGAAGTCGTTCGAGTTGGGGTATTTTAATTACCTCTCAGACCTTGATCAACAACATCCTTGTCTTAAGATAAATATCAGTTGTAATACCAAAACCGATATCATTCCCAATGCCCAAAACAAATCCCTTTTTAGTTATATCTTCACGAAATCTCATCTCTTTATTTTTGTGGTGAATTTAAATCGCATCTTTATCACTTAATTTGTCTGACCACTTTAATTCATCCTTGGGTTTCCGTTTTTATTTCCCATTTCATATCTCCATTAATTTTTAACCATAAATCGGTAAGAAAATAATTTCCTAAATATCAACCTCGAAGGCCGAAACCAACATCAGATCAATACCTAGAAAATCATTTATCCCAACCGATCTCCATTTAGATTCAAATTCTTAAATTCAATATCCTGGCTTTTATTTCCATTCAAATTTATTTCTATAATTCGTTCTAACAGTATATTTAATGAAAACTTGGGTTTTATAACTCTGTCTAACATGGATTTAATAAAATCCACTTAAATAGAATTTTATATAAGAATTCATTTTAAAAGTACAATTTAAACTTAGCTTATATTATCGTTAGCCTAATTTGCTTAAGAATATCATTTATCATAAATCGGCATTATTATTTCATAAACCTCCTTTAATGCTTTTTAAATCACAAAATTTCTCACTTTGATTATTATTAAATAAATAACAATCAAATAACAACATTTATAAAAATGTTTACTTAACCATTAATTATTCCCATTAAATAAATTAATTTAACAAATTCATTTCATTTAACACAGTTGACTTAGTCAATTCTAAACATGATTAACTCGTTAATCAACTCTCAGTTTGTCTTTCCATTTAAATTAATTAAAAATTCAATTAATTTAAATAATTCCATTTGATTATTATAATAATCAAATCAACATAGTCCCATTTTAATTGTTACTTAAAACAATTAATCTCAGTTATTAAACATCACATTAATATCCGCTCACTTGCTTATCAGTCTTATAGATATAAGAATCATCTTTATAAGATCAGTTAATAATCGTGATGAGGCACGTGCTTCGCACATGAATAGATTCTAGTACCAAAAATGGTGATTGGTGGTTAAAACAATCAATGTACATAAGTTTAGTTTATTTCCTTTTTATAAACCCAATTGGAGTAATATATTTAAAAATCTATATTCCATTATAAATTAAATTTCATAATTTCGTTTCTATCAATTCACCTAGTGGTATATCAATCTTTATAAAACAGTTTGTATTTTGGCCATCTGTTATAAGTTACTCAACCAATATCACTCATTGGTTAATAACCAAACAAATGTTGAATTTGGGTTTACCAATCAATAACCAATTCAATAATCTAATCATGTGTGTTTTACAGTTTATATAATGATCACATGAAAATAAACAATAAATTTGACTGATAACGGTCAACTAATAATAGCCATTCAAACATCTAATTTAATCCAATACATTTATATTATTATAAACGTAACTAACAACGTAAGTTACCTCGTTAAAAATAACGATGTTGTTTCATTTAAATTAAATAACCATTTAATTTAAAAAACAGATATAAAATACTCAACAACCATTCAAACAATTATCAAATCGACCAATAATTAGCAACCATAGCACGCAAACATTACAGCCCGAATTATAATAGTTATAAGTGGGAGAAATGAGTGAGTTTAACTCACCTTGGTTTAATTCTGCGCTAAAACCAATATAGCTCTATAGTATCGTGCTTGCCAATGCACTTCCAACGTCTCTGATTTTTGTTTGATTATGATAACACAATCACAGATTATTACATTATAATTATACAATTTAATTAATAATGTTTAACTATTAACAACTAATTTCTTTTATTCAAACAGGTTAGTCCTGACATATCGCGTTGAAGAATGATTTTAAAACAGGTTGGCTTCCTTTCCCTTATTTTTATAATTAATTTAACTAAATATATTTTATTTTATTTTAAATCTTAATTAAATATGGTAAATAAATTTCGCATTTAAATCTTCCCTTTAGGCATGCTAAAATATTCCTTTGCCTTGCTTTACCATCCGAATAGTCCAATGCTTCAAACAAAACGTGCGTACCCCCTCCACCCCTTCTCCCTTAACGATGCTTCTGCTCGTCCTCATCATCCCTTTTCTTTTTTTTCATCTTTTGTTGTATATCCCAAAGCCCATATCTTCTATACTCAGTACGTCCTACGTTTCTTGCTTTACGACTGCTACAGTTCTTTGTGCCAACCCATTTTTCTCCACCTTTCTAAACCTGCTGATATATATATATATATATATATATATATATATATATATATATATATATATATATATATATATATATATATATATATATATATATACTTCTTTCTCCATTCAATTCTTCCCACCTGCATTTATTCCCAGTGTTAATTCACCATGTGTTTCCTTCTTTCCATTTTATTTTGTCCATTTTTTTATATATATTTATATTAAAAGCCAATACTTTCCCAATGGAAACACACCAGCCCATCATGTTGAAGCCCATGTCCCCCTTATGTTTTCTTCCTCTCCTGCTAACTTTCCCAACTTTCGAAACCTCTTTCTCTCCCTCTTGAACTCATTCAATGAAAGAACTTCACCATTATTTGCACTGTCTTAATAGCTTCCACCTCCGGCCCTTCACCATCAACTCGCACGCCATCACCTCGGAGCAACCCCACGGCCATCGTCACAACTTCGCCCAACGAACCCCACTAACCACATTCTCCATACTAAACCACTTCAGAACCCTCTGGAAACAAAATATACGACCTTCTTCAACAAACTGTTCCGCCACCTTTCTCGTTACTTCCTTCACACAAAACACCCCCATGCTTCGAACGCAAGCAATGCTGGGTAACCCAATTCCCCTTCCCTCTTTCCCCACACCGCACACATCTTATCCATGTTGCTCTCCTACCATTTGTTTCGTGTTTACTCTTTTATATATGTATATATATTATAAGTCTGGTAACCATTTTTTCTTGTTCTTACGGTAAACCTGCAAAATGAAAAGGAAGAAGCCCATATTTATATCCAAAATAGCTTGGCTAGCCCGACAATGGGTTCATAGGTCTGCCATGTAGATTTAATTCAGCCGCTTGCTACATTTCGAATGGTATGGTGATTTGAAAAGATTGAAGAAGAAATGGTTAGCCTGTGTTGTACTTAGAGTGGCTTTAGTATGTGTTTTCGTTAGCTTCTTTTCAATATAGTGATTTTCAGCTTCAGTGTATGGTCTGGGCAAGAGATAGGAGATGGTAGCTATGTACTTTAAGGGTATGCTAGAAAAAGAAACAGGGTACAGGATGGCAAAAATTAGGGGTATGCATGTGTTTTCAATCAAAAATGTAGGCTGTCTTTTGGGATAGCGAGGCTGTATATTTGCATTTGCTTTTAGCCGTGCATGATATTTCAATTCCATAGGTTCTGCATATGTTTTTAGTGAAAGCGCGGATGACATGTCCGTTCGAAAAATTGAAATGACTGAGAAGTTGCCTTGGATTGAAACAAGTAAAACTCTTTATTTATATAAATGATGGACACGCTCAAAATGCTTATGTGGATATGAGATGTTAATGTATATAGCCCAAGATTGGGGACCATGTAATATAAACAATTACTTGTATAAAATGAAGGTAACACCTTTAGTTCTATAGCCTGATCTCACTATGCATCATGTAGTGAACAATCTAATACTAATATTATTCGTACCCCCTTAAGCCTGATAGAAAATTTTTGTTTTCCACTCAAATTTGGGTACGTACTTATTTGAGTATGATAAATGCCGAAATATTTTGCAAATAGCTCATGAAGATAACAGTAAGAAGCAGAACATTTATCTATTAAATTTTATTATCGTATTTCTCAAAAATAAAATAATATATCACTTCAAATATAAACCAATATCAACATAGAACTTGTCGTTAATATTTTCAAGTGAAACGATATCGAAATTATACAGAATTCCTGATTAAATAAACGTTATAATTTATAAACGATTTCCATAGTGACTAATTCAAAATTTTACTTGGACATAACTTACAATATATAAACCAAAATTTCGATTTTTCTCTCTTGTCAGAAAATTATAATCGATCTGATTCTAACGTTTCTTGTTTCACAAAATTCGATTTAAAACAGATTATGTATATTCAATTGAAGATCAAAACTCAATATTACAAACTACCACGACATTTCGAGTTTGATTTATATTAAATATAAATATAAACGTTTAATTGTTGTTTTATAAACAAATTGTGTATTAAAATCCATTAATATTTCTAATATAATATTTAAAACCAATATAAATACTCGAATTCAAATGATCGAAAAATCCGGGTCTTTACAATCTTCCCCCCTTAAAAGAATTTCGTCCTCGAAATTGCTAAGTGAGAAGAATGATCCAAACCCAATTTATTTTCAAAATAATTACTTAAAATTTATCAAAAATATTCTACATTTAAAATTTTACGGAAAATTCGACAGCACCTCCTCTGCACGTGTAACAACCCGTATTTTCAATAACCTATTATAACATAAATCGAGGCAGAATTTAATTTTAAAATTTGAATCAAGGGAAACGGGCTATGCCATTGCATTCGTCTCGGAAAGATACGCGAAATAGAGTCCGAGTTTTCGAAAATCGGAGTCCGTATGACCCGATTAAGGCCCAACGAAGTTTTCAAAAAATTCCAAAGCAAAAACAGATTTCAAATTCAAGTTTGAATTTGAAAATTTGGGCCAGTTTGGGCCAGGCGGGAGAATTCCCGCCAGAACACCCAAGTCGACAGCCCTGTCGACTTGGGAGTCGACTTGGTTGGACCCAAGTCGACAGCCCTGTCGATTTGGCTGTCGACTTGGTCCAGCCGGGCTGTTTAGCCTGGTGCACCATTTTGAGATTGTGTTGAGCTTGGGGGCCAGATTCGGTTTTAAGGGCTGAGATTGCAACTAGGATTTAATCCTATGGCCTAAAACACTTGCCTAATCTATAAATAAGGCCCTAACCTAACCCTAAATCATCATTAAACAATCCTACAACTAAACTATGGCAAAATCAATCCTCTCATGGCCTCCACTCTCTTCATACAATTCCTAAATAAATTTCTAAGTGATTTTCCATGCATACAAGTGTTTTCAAACTTGTATGAGCATCATTAGCTTGCATTCAAGTCAAGTTTCTATATTTGAATCATAAAGAAAGAGTTTTGATCATTTTGTCTCAAGGGTTTTTATGTTAGAGCTTGCATTTTGGGTCTAATTGGTTGCATAAGGGCTTTGTCATAGTTTTGTGTGCCTTCATAAGTATAGTAAGCCCTATTCTACTTTCATACTTAAACTCTAAAGTTAAATGTATGATATGCAAGTTTGCCATAATATGCAAGTTTACTATGCTATGATATGCAAGTTTATCATGTTGTGATATGCAAGTTTATATGCAAGTTTATCATGTTGTAATATGCAAGTTATGCTATGCAAGTTTGGGTTGAACATTTTGTTCATGATATCATGTTATGCAAGCTTATTTTGGGTTTATGAACATAAAGCTTCAAGCTTTATGCCAAAGGTTGCATTTTGGCAACATGTAAGTTACCATATCCCTTATGATAACTTGCATGTGAGGCTAAATGCGAACTTATGGCCATTTCTACATGTCATTTATCACCATGTATCACCAATATGCTAAGTTTGGTTTTATGCATGCTTTTGAGGCCTAAAAATGTAAAGTATATGAACACATGAACATTTGATATGCCACCATGTTGAACTTGTGGCTTCAACACCTTTATGTCATGATTATGCCAAGTTCCCTCTTTCTATCCTTTATGCGCTATTGCGATATGTAAGCAATGGGATTGCGTTTGGGGTTGGGTAACTTAAAAGACATAAAAACATAAGCTTGGGAATTTACCTATTAAGTTAGGTCTACCCATTGGGAATTTACCTATTAAGTTAGGTCTACCCAATTGCTTGAAAACTTGTAACATGTTTTGGAAACATGATGGACATGACACTTAGAAAAGATAAGTGTGGCCAACTCGAGGTTGGGTTGAGTTTGTAGCGTAAACCTACCCGGAACCGACCGGCTTAACTAGTTGCTACAAACAATAGGACCCAATGTGAGAAGTTGGTCATGTTGTACCTTGAACCCGAGGTTAGACCAAGTTGTGGTGTAAAGCTACCCGGACCCGCCCGGCTTAACTAGTAACCACAACAAGGTCTAATGTGAGAGGTTAAGGCGCATTAAATTAATTAATGCATCGTGATTAGGGTTAAGTCATGGTCCACTTAATACTTAACCAATTTGGGCTTGGTAGATTAATCGGGGTTAAGTCGTGAACTCATCGTTACACTTAACCAAGTTAATCCATGATTAGCAAGAGGGTTAAACCGTACTTAACCCACTAGAAAATCCTAGCAATGGGGGTCCACTCCAGCAGTAATCCCAAGTTTGTATCATCAAGACCCTAGGGACTAGGCTAGGGAGGGGGCACGATTACTGGGCTGGAGGTAAGCGACCAAATAAACGACGGCCGGGTGGTACGCCGATGTAGTTCCGGACGGACTATGGTCGTGCACGTAGTCCGTATTTGGAGAAGTCACCCATGGGTACCAGTAGATCGAGACTGTGCACTCATGTTTATGGTGTCCAGGGGTTGGCACCCTAGGGCTTGATACACCTGAAGGGTGGACCCGGCACAGTTCGACTACAATTATGTTTGGGCCGTATTGACACCAACACGTGACGAGTTAGGCTTAGGGAGCCGATCGACTAGACCGTTTGGTTGGACCTCGTGTTAGGGTCACTTCATGTTATTGGACCTCGTGTTAGGGTCACTTCATGTTATAGGACCTCGTGTTAGGGTCACTTCATGTTATTGGACCTCGTGTTAGGGTCACTTCATGTTATTGGACCTCGTATTAGGGTCACTTCATGTTATTGGACCTCGTGTTAGGGTCACTTCATGTTATTGGACCTCGTGTTAGGGTCACTTCATGTTATTAGACCTCGTGTTAGGGTCACTTCATGTTATTGGACCTCGTGTTAGGGTCACTTCATGTTATTGGACCTCGTGTTAGGGTCACTTCATGTTATTGGACCTTGTATTAGGGTCATTTCATGTTATTGGGCCAAAGCATGGGCCAAGGGATCAATACTTGTATATTCAAGTCATGTTAGTTTGCTAGTACACCTGTGGTGCAAAACCTTAAACCTGATTATGCGATGACACCTTTATCTACCTTGTTAGTAAATCATCATGCTAGTATCCTTATGATCATACCTGCTGCTCATGCCAGTTAACTTTACCAGTTTACATTGATTGTAGTAGTGCTTACTCAGTCTTTTTGACTGACCTGTTTTCTTTCGCCTCTTTTCTTCCGTTTCCCCCCCCCCCCCCAGGTTCTTAGGGTGGGAACGTTGGAGCTTAGCTTGGATTTCTGATTGCTTGCTTGTGGGATTTCAGCTCATGTACGGTTTCGACATGAAGCTAGCTATGGTTATCACTTATTTTGGGGATAGTACTTATGTATTTCAGTTTTCCAGTAATGTTGTTTTTATCTAGACTTGTGTATTTGGAAAATTGACATTATGTTGTACCAGACTTGTTTTGGAATGGTTTGAAATCTTCCGCTGTTTTATCTATGTTATTTACTCTGTTTACATATATACATATGTTCTTGTTCTGCCTTGATATATCATTATGCATGTTTACCTGATTCAAACGCCCCTCCAAAGTCAGAGTGCTTGCAAGAGACACCCTGGCGGAGGTGGGGTGTTACATTTGGTATCAGAGCATATGGTTTACGAGAAGGAACAAAAAGGTTTTTAGAAAACTTTTGGAAAACTATTTTCAAAACCAAGTATAAAGTATTTTCTAAAGAAAAGTCTAGTTTATTTTAAAGGCTATTCCCCAAAAAGCCATTAGCAAAAATTCCTTCGTGTTTCTCCATTCTGAATCTGTCTTTTTCTTCGTTTTCAGTATGGCCAATAACTTTGCCATTCCGGAGGGAGTACACGTACCTGTTTGGTATAGGAGACTTTTGGAGGCTAGGGCGACCGAAGCCGGCCCCGCCGATGTTCCTCCTCCTCCTCCTCCGGTAGTTAATGCTCCTCCTCCTCCTGTCGCTGAGGTTCCTCTTCCTCCTTCCCCTCAGCATCCTCAAACTGACTTCGCAAAGATTTGCCAAGATTTTAAGGCGATGGGTTGCAAGAATTTCTTTGGAACCGAGACTTACGTAGAGGCAAGGAATTGGTTGAAAGAAACCGAAGATCTTTTTGCCTTCTTTGATATAGGTGACCGTAGGAAGGTTTTATTAGCAGTGTGGTTGCTAAAGGAAGAAGCTGCACGTTGGTGGGTGGTCACCACCGCTACTAGGCCAATTGAGACTTGGGATGACTTTCGGGGAAAGTTTGGACTAAGGTTCCTATCACTGAAGCAAGGGGACATGACTATTAGGGAATACATAGATAAGTTTAATCAGCTGGCTCGGGTCGGTTTGGACTTGGTTAACACAGCTCAGAAGAAGGCCCTATACTTTGCTCTAGGATTAAACGAGCCATTACATGGTTTAGCCATGTCTCATATACCCTTGGGGGCAACTTTCGAGAGTTTGGTGAATATGGCCCTACTCAATGAAGAGAATAGGAGTGACAAGAAGGAGGAGAAGTCTGAAGATAAGAAGGAAAAGAAGTGCTTTACTTGTGGAAGCTTGACTCATCTAAACAAGGATTGCAGGAAAAGGAAAGGCACTTGCTTTAACTGTGGAAAAATGGGACACTTCACTAGGGATTGCCCGAAGAAGCGAGGGCAAGGCCAGGGTCAGACTCAGCGTGCTGGACCTTCAGGAGGACAAGTTCATGTTCTCAATGCCGCTCCAGTTCCCGATCGAGGTAGTATTTCTGTTGAAAGTCTTGTTTACATTTCTGATTTTCCTGTTCGTACCTTGTTTGATTTTGGTGCATCGCATAGTTTATTTCATCTGATCTAGTTGAAAGTTTGCACCTAAGTACTAGTCTAGTTAATGATCCCGTGTGTGTTTCAAATCCAATTGGGGGGTTCCGCCCATTTGTCTATTATCTACGTGGATTTGAAAATCTCTATCTTAGTGTAGAGTTCTCGTGTGATGCTTATATTCTCGGTTTCATGGGGTATGGGTTGATTTTGGGCATGGATGGGTTGTCCAGTTGTGGAGCCATCCTTGATTTTTGAGCATAGGGTTGTGAGGCTTATGACTCGCCTCGGTAATACCCTAAAAATTTCTAGTAACCCTATGAGCCCCGTCATGTTGTGTTATCTTGAATCCCTCAACTCGTCTATCGATAGTTGTAATCGGTGAGGGTGGTCCGAGAATATCCTGATATCTTGGGTGAAGTGAAGGGGGTTACCCCTAAACGAGGGATAGATTTCCGCATTTATCTCGTTGATAATGCCAAGATAGTTTCGTGGCCAGTAAGGCACATGGCCCCGCAAGATGAGAGTTAAGAAAGCAAGTCAAGGAGTTGCTTGAGAAGAACTTCATTAGATGAAGTATATCTGAATGGGGAGCGCCTGTAGTATTTACTACCAAGGTAGATGGTTCTCTTCGACTTTGTGTTGATTATCGTGAGTAAAACAAGGGGTATAGACAACCATTGCCAAGGATCGATGATTTGGTTGATCAGCTTGTAGGAACATCTGTTTTCTCTTGATCTTGCTACTGGATTCCATCAGCTCAGAGTAGCTGAGGATAGCATAGACAAGACTGCGTTCAGAACTCCAGATGGATTCTTAGAATGGCTGGTCATGCCATTCGCACCCACCTACTTCGTGGACTTGATGAGTAGGGTGTTCAGGGAGTTCTTGAACAAGTTTGTCGTGGTCTTCGTAGATGATATTCTGATCTTCTCTAAGGATGAGGAAGAGCACGCAAGGCATCTCGTGGAGGTGATGGATACGCTTAGAGCGCATCAGTTGAAGGCCAAGTTCTCCAAGTGTCACTTTTGGAGAAGGGAAGTTAGATTCCTTGGGCATATAGTATCTAAGCAAGGCTTAGCGGTGGATCCCGCTAAGGAAGTTGCAGTTCAGGATTGGAAGACTCCAAGGAATGCAACTGAAGTAAGAAGCTCTCTCAGTTTAATTAGTTAGTTAGCGTCCCTTGAGCTTAGACCTACCCTTCTGGATCAAGTAGGGACTTCGCAGAAAGAAGACCCGCAGTTAGTCGAGATCATGGACAAGTTGATTCGAGGCGAGATGGTAAGTCACCTCGCTATAGATGACAAGGGATGGCTAAGACGCGATGAGAGAAAGAAGGTTCTTGAAGATGCACATCACCCAAGGAGGTGGCCGAGTTTGTCCCAAGGTACATGTTGTGCCAACAGGTTAAAGGCCGAGTCATAAAAACCCGGTGGGCTATTACATCCATTGGAGGTCCCCACAATGGAAGTAGTAAAACGTCACGAAGGATTTCGTGAATGGACTGCCAAGGTCAAGGAAAGAGAATACGAGCATGTGGATCATAGTAGGTAGACTCACGAAGAGCGCTCATTTCACTCCGGTAAAGAACGAAAGGACTGCATCATAGCTAGCGACAGTTTACTTTCCAGAAATAAAGCAGTTGCATGGGGTTCCCTAAAGTATAGTGAGTAACCATGACTTAATCTTCACTAGCCAGTTTTGGGATAGTCTACGGGAAGTCATGGACAAGCAACTGAATCTAAGCACGGCCTATTATTTGCAGGAGGATGGTTCATTGGCAACGTGGATTGGTATTTTCGAGAAAAGTTCTGCTGCGTGGAATATTTTATAGTAAGTAAACGAGATCCAGGATTCACTAGTGAATTTTGGAGAGCTTGCATGAAACCATGAGGTCATAGTTATGTTTAAGCCAAGAATGATAGAAGAGTAAGTGAAAGAGGAAGACGAGAGGCGACAATGAAATGGGTTCCAACTCATATTAGGAAATAAGAGTTAAGAAGCTAAGAAATCATGAAGTAAAAGACGGTTAAAGCACCGTGGAGTTAAACTCAAGGAAACGTGACTTAGAAGACTGAAGGCTAGATACGTGCATCATATCTCTTTTTAAGAGCATATCCTTGGTTCTTGTTTTCCTGTGGAACTTACTCGCATGTTATCTTTTTACGTATATCCTCTCGGTCCCATTTCTGTCGGGAGGTATGACTTATTGGCTAGTAATACATGTCAGGGTTTGAAGGGGTCCGTTAGGTTGGCTAAACCTTTTGGGCTTTTATAGAATATGGATTGGGTTAGGAAGGGATTTCTTGTAATCCGAAAGGGGTATATCCTGCTTATCTTCCCGATCTCTTTGTAGCATATCTTTTGCTATTCATGTTTGTCTTGATTATCTAGTTTATCGTGTTAATCTTAACATGAGAACCTTAGGTAGAAACCCTTTGGATGAAACATGTGTTTGAAACATGTTATGCTTGATGGTTGCAAGTGGTTGCAAGTGGTTGCAAGTGTTTGCAAGTGGTTACTCGTGGATGCATTATACACGTTAGGCACTAGATCGGCTCACACACTCCTCATATTGCATATGCATGAGTGTTTACGCTTATTCATGGATGAAAATTTTTCTGTTATCACATGGATGCTGCATATGGATGTATGTTATGTGCACACATATAGAAGTTATACATTATGTTAGGAATTGCATACATATGGATTCATTTCACTAACATAATTTGCATTGATGATATTTGCATTAGATAAGTACATTTACACACACCTTTGCATATGTTCATACAACATTTAGAATCTTGTAAGGACAATGATTGCTCGTGGATGATGTTTTGAGTAGATGGATGTTGGATGGTAGGATATGTTCTTCCTAACTTAGAGATTTCGGGGACGAAATACTTTAAGGAGGGGAGAATGTAACAACCCGTATTTTCAATAACCTGTTATAACATAAATCGAGGCAGAATTTAATTCTAAAATCTGAATCAAGGGAAACAGGCTATGCCATTGCGTTCATCTCGGAAAAATACGCGAAATAGAGTCCGAGTTTTCGAAAATCGGAGTCCGTATGACCCGATTAAGGCCCAACGAAGTTTTCAGAAAATTCCAAAGCAAAACCAGATTTCAAATTCAAGTTTGAATTTGAAAATTTGGGCCAGTTTGGGCCAGGCGGGAGAATTCCCGCCAGAACACCCAAGTCGACAGCCCTGTCGACTTGGTTGGACCCAAGTCGACAGCCCTGTCGACTTGGCTGTCGACTTGGTTCAGCCGGGCTGTTTAGCCTGGTGCACCATTTTGAGATTGTGTTGAGCTTGGGGGCCAGATTCGGTTTTAAGGGCTGAGATTGCAACTAGGGTTTAATCCTATGGCCTAAAACACTTGCCTAATCTATAAATAAGGCCCTAACCTAACCCTAAATCATCATTAAACAATCCTACAACTAAACTATGGCAAAATCAATCCTCTCATGGCCTCCACTCTCTTCATACAATTCCTAAATAAATTTCTAAGTGATTTTCCATGCATACAAGTGTTTTCAAACTTGTATGAGCATCATTAGCTTGCATTCAAGTCAAGTTTCTATATTTGAATCATAAAGAAAGAGTTTTGATCATTTTGGCTCAAGGGTTTTTATGTTAGAGCTTGCATTTTGGGTCTAATTGGTTGCATAAGTGCTTTGTCATAGTTTTGTGTGCCTTCATAAGTATAGTAAGCCCTATTCTACTTTCATACTTAAACTCTAAAGTTAAATGTATGATATGCAAGTTTGCCATAATATGCAAGTTTACTATGCTATGATATGCAAGTTTATCATGTTGTGATATGCAAGTTTATATGCAAGTTTATCATGTTGTAATATGCAAGTTATGCTATGCAAGTTTGGGTTGAACATTTTGTTCATGCTATCATGTTATGCAAGCTTAATTTTGGTTTATGAACATAAAGCTTCAAGCTTTATGCCAAAGGTTGCATTTTGGCAACATGTAAGTTACCATATCCCTTATGATAACTTGCATGTGAGGCTAAATGCGAACTTATGGCCATTTCTACATGTCATTTATCACCATGTATCACCAATATGCTAAGTTTGGTTTTATGCATGCTTTTGAGGCCTAAAAATGTAATATGCAAGTATATGTACACATGAACATTTCATATGCCACCATGTTGAACTTGTGGCTTCAATACCTTTATGTCATGATTATGCCAAGTTCCCTCTTTCTATCCTTTATGCGCTATTGCGATATGTAAGCGATGGGATTGCGTTTGGGGTTGGGTAACTTAAAAGACATAAAAACATAAGCTTGGGAATTTACCTATTAAGTTAGGTCTACCCATTGGGAATTTACCTATTAAGTTAGGTCTACCCAATTGCTTGAAAACTTGTAACATGTTTTGGAAACATGATGGACATGACACTTAGAAAAGATAAGTGTGGCCAACTCGAGGTTGGGTTGAGTTTGTAGCGTAAACCTACCCAGAACCGACCGGCTTAACTAGTTGCTACAAACAATAGGACCCAATGTGAGAAGTTGGTCATGTTGTACCTTGAACCCGAGGTTAGACCAAGTTGTGGTGTAAAGCTACCCGGACCCGCCCGGCTTAACTAGTAACCACAACAAGGTCTAATGTGAGAGGTTAAGGCGCATTAAATTAATTAATGCCTCGTGATTAGGGTTAAGTCATGGTCCACTTAATACTTAACCAATTTGGGCTTGGTAGATTAATCGGGGTTAAGTCGTGAACTCATCGTTACACTTAACCAAGTTAATCCATGATTAGCAAGAGGGTTAAACCGTACTTAACCCACTAGAAAATCCTAGCAATGGGGGTCCACTCCAGCAGTAATCCCAAGTTTGTATCATCAAGACCCTAGGGACTAGGCTAGGGAGGGGGCACGATTAGTGGGCTGGAGGTAAGTGACCAAATAAACGACGGCCGGGTGGTACGCCGATGTAGTTCCGGACGGACTATGGTCGTGCACGTAGTCCGTATTTGGAGAAGTCACCCATGGGTACCAGTAGATCGAGACTGTGCACTCATGTTTATGGTGTCCAGGGGTTGGCACCCTAGGGCTTGATACACCCGAAGGGTGGACCCGGCACAGTTCGACTACAATTATGTTTGGGCCGTATTGACACCAACACGTGACGAGTTAGGCTTAGGGAGCCGATCGACTAGACCGTTTGGTTGGACCTCGTGTTAGGGTCACTTCATGTTATTGGACCTCGTGTTAGGGTCACTTCATGTTATTGGACCTCGTGTTAGGGTCACTTCATGTTATTGGACCTCGTGTTAGGGTCACTTCATGTTATTGGACCTCGTGTTAGGGTCACTTCATGTTATTGGACCTCGTGTTAGGGTCACTTCATGTTATTGGACCTCGTGTTATGGTCCCTTCATGTTATTGGACCTTGTATTAGGGTCATTTCATGTTATTGGGCCAAAGCATGGGCCAAGGGATCAATACTTGTATATTCAAGTCATGTTAGTTTGCTAGTACACCTGTGGTGCAAAACCTTAAACCTGATTATGCGATGACACCTTTATCTACATTGTTAGTAAATCATCATGCTAGTATCCTTATGATCATACCTGTTGCTCATGCCAGTTAACTTTACCAGTTTACATTGATTGTAGTAGGGCTTACTCAGTCTTTTTGACTGACCTGTTTTCTTTCGCCTCTTTTCTTCCGTTCCCCCCCCCCCAGGTTCTCAGGGTGGGAACGTTGGAGCTTAGCTTGGATTTCGGATTGCTTGCTTGTGGGATTTCAGCTCATGTACGGTTTCGACATGAAGCTAGCTATGGTTATCACTTATTTTGGGGATAGTACTTATGTATTTCAGTTTTCCAGTAATGTTGTTTTTATCTAGACTTGTGTATTTGGAAAATTGACATTATGTTGTACCAGACTTGTTTTGGAATGGTTTGAAATCTTCCGCTGTTTTATCTATGTTATTTACTCTGTTTACATATATACATATGTTCTTGTTCTGCCTTGATATATCATTATGCATGTTTACCTGATTCAAACGCCCCTCCAAAGTCAGAGTGCTTGCAAGAGACACCCTGGCGGAGGTGGGGTGTTACAGCACGGCTCGATTCAAACAACAACAATAACTCGCCACCCCGGGCCTCACATTGATCAAAAGAAAATCAAAGCCAAGAAGCTACCCAGATCAAGATTATAAAACCAATTTCCCAAATTAATATAATTAAGGTTTACTAATTTGTCGGGCAATCAGTGCTCTAAATGAGGCAGCTAGCAGCTCTTTCATTTCTAACCCTGTACTTAATTCAATCTCCAATGCCAATAATAGATACAGGGTTAAATCATTTCAGTTTTATTTCATATTGATTCTATTTTAAATCTTTTATATAAAGCCAATAGTTCCCCTTTTGAATCCTTTTTCGAATTGCCAAAAAGGTCCTCCATCAAATTATTCTGGAATCCTTATGAAATAAGGGTATATTCGTCGTCCTAAGTCCCCACCACACTCCTAATTCGGTTCCCAGACCATGTTCTTCCCACTTTCCGAGTTTATCCTCACAAGCCTACGAAAATGGGGACAATAAGGGACACGAATTTAGGTAAAAAATAAAAAAATTGATGCAACAGATAATTTCCATCGCATATCACTCCTAAATTCTTCCTCTCTGATCCCATTTCGATTTCGTATTAAATCAAATGACACTGCCTAGAGTGTTATCGTTGCAACCATTGACAACGAGGGGTCCTTCAAGATCCATCTCTTGCAGAGAGGCAATCGTTGTAAGATGACCATCGTTTCAACCGCTCACGCCATACACAACCGCTTAGATCTATCTGTTCACCTCAGCTATGTATCCCTAGTGTCGCTTTTTTACCATAATATTTGAAGACTAAAGGTGAAATCATCTGTTTTTTTAATTCTTTTTTCGAATCGCCTAAAATTGCACTATTTGTTTACTACTTTCATGCCTACAGTCTCATTTTGTTGATGCTTTATTTATCTCACGTTGGCATTCCATCATAGTTGTGGGATTCCTTCTAGAGTTTAGAAACCAAACACTATATACTCCTACAATTCAAGTTAGGTTTGGATTTTTTATCATTTATATACTTATAAATAACCATGGTTTACAAATTCCATTAAATGTTATATGAATGCGTATTTGGTACTTATTATTAGCATATTCCTATTGCTAATAATTATATAGTTGTGTGATATTCAGGGACATTGTCGATAGTCAGCTCTTTCAATAACATAATTTATAGTGGACTTGGGGTTTGTGGAGGTTTCAGGGTTTTTTGATGCAAGTGGATGCAGGAGCTAAGCTATGAATGAATTAAATGGGCATGTATATAATTCTCTGCCCTCACTTTCATAGAAGGAAAACTATCCCATGTTTGATTGGGTTAGTTATTGTGACATGGTTTAGATTTCGATTAAGGTCAGTACATGTTCTTTATTCCCATCTTTGACTTCATAAACAATTCCCAATTTTGACTTCATAACCTATTGTTCATAAAGACTTTGGTGCTAGCATTATTAATAAGATGTTACTGCCTGGTCTACTTTGATTTTGTTCCAGTATTCATCACATATAAGTATTATTATTTTACTTATATTACTATATAATGCAAAATGAATTAGTAATAAATATAATATTTGGAAAATTAGTTCTGGATTTTATACTCATGCTATATTCATTTCATATCGACATACGTTCATGATTAGCCATCAAGTTTTCTTTCTTTCTTTATCGTGATAAGTAAATTTAGTTGAGGTTTTACTGGAAATTTAAATACCGCAACTATACTAAAAATTTACTTCATCAAAATTTGGATTTCTTATGTTCACTAATTGGAGCTAATGAGATTTTTTACTTCAAACAATGCAAGATGCATGGCAAAGTAAAATAAGTCATGTAATTTTCCATGATATGCAAGAAAGATTTATTGAATATTAGGTATGCTACTATACGCCAAAAATTGATTTTAGGCTGATATGCTTTCTATTGGTATTGTTAGTAAACACAATTCTTTTTTTTTCCATCTTCGAACATTGTGTTTGACATTGTTCGTGTGTAACCATAAAATTAACAGGGAACGTATGGTGGTCATAAACTGATTTTTTTTCCTCCTCACCGGATAGCCAGTGATAACTATCCTACAAAGATCAGTGGGAAATTATGTTTTACTATCAGCAACATAACTAAAGAAGTCAATTTTCTGCAACTGTTATATGGTAAATAAGTCACATTGTTAGCAATTCATGATTTCTATGTCAGGATCACAATACTTACTGTGCCAAACTTTTTAAAACAAAATGTCTAATTTCAGCTGCTTTTCTAACTGTAGAGTGTACAAATGGATTTGTGGTTTATGCAGATTTCGGGGGTATTTCATGAAAATGACTGCAAGGAGCCAAGACAAGGAGGAATTGAATAAGTAGGTATGTACACTACATTTTTTTTAGATGTTGGATATTATTTAACAATTTTAACACCATACTTTCACCTACTCGCAACTGAATTGGTATGGATGATGTAAAAGTAATTTCAAGCAGCAATAATTTACGATGAAGGTGGTAAGGTTTGTTGGTTCCACTAGCAGTTCTCGGTCAGATCAGTAGATGTGTAGGTTTAACCCTATTTAGTAATGTGTTGTCAGAGCTGCTAGATTGTAAATATATCAGGGGCTTGAAAATAAACGTAAGGTATGACTTAAATGCGATTTAGTTTCTTATTTTCATTGAAAGTTATTCATATTTGTGCATAATTTATATATTTTGTAATTTCCAACCCTATATTATCAGAGATCTAAGTTAATCTAACATGTCCAACATGGGAGACTTGAGCTCCATTACTTGGTTACAGGTATTTTTTTTCAGAGTAAGTATGTTTTTTAATCACGGGATTTATAACTTATGATGTCAAAATATACATATAACCTTTCTGTAATTTCCACAACTTATAACTGATATGGTATGACTTAAATATGATTTAATTTCTTATTTTCATTGAAAGTTATTTATATTTGTGGATAATTTGTAGATTTTTTAATTTCAATCCTTAAATTATCAGAGATCTAAGTTAATCTAACATGTCCAACAAGGGGGACTTGAGCTTCATTACTTGGTTACATGTATTGCTTTTCAGAGTATTTATGTTTTATAATCACGGGATTTATAACTTATGATGTCAAAATATACATATAACTTTCTGTCATTTCCCCAATCGATAAGTGGTTTGCATTAATAAAATCGACTTTTATACTCATAATAAAAATCTATGGGCCACTACAGTTTTGCCACTGACAAAGTTTTGTATATTCTCTTCTCTTTTCATGAGTGGATGACTTGGGCTATACTGTTTGTGAACTATTATCATAACAGAAGTAACATATACTCAACCAAAATATATTTGCTATGGATGAACTCAGTCTCAAGTTTCATATCATGAATTTCTTTTTTCTTCTAATATATCAAATCAGTTGTTTAATTTTGTTTCAAACTTATGTTTCCATTATTACTTCCATGTAGAAACTAAATGGAATTCCAATTTTGAGGCCCATAATTTCAGAAAGAAATTAAATTCGTAAGTTTTGTATATAGTTCATTATTAAACTAATATTTAGTAACTACATTCTTGATTATTTTAATGTTGCAGCTGAATTATCTGATTGGTTATTTTTAAGATGAGTAGAAGATGATGTCGGGTTGCATCTGGATGATATGTTACACTATATCATAGGACCTAAACTAATCCTTGCTATTTAATAATGATGAATGCTTGTATAAATATGTGAAAAATAATCTGAAAGTGGCTTAAAGTGGTAATTACAAGTTATCCAAAGCAAAACCACTTACTAAGGTCAAAACTTTGAAGTTGTCATTCTGAAAGTTGTTATATTTCCCTTTCTATTGATCTCTGTCTGTGTCAAAAGGGTGGCAAAATCAACACATGATTTTGCAAAAAATACAGGCCTTCGTTATAAGCATATCTTTGCGGAGGATGGAAGAAATGCCAGATGATACCTAGACCTTGGTTAATTTTGCAAAAACTACAGGCCTTGGTTGGAAGCATATCTTTGCGGAGGATGAAAGAAATGTCAGATGGTACCCAGACCTTGTTTGGCTTCCTACCTAAAATTTCAGACACTGTTAAATTGAACTTTCAAGTGAAGAACGAGAGCAATGTGATCAGATGGAATCTGAAGCACAAAATACTTTAAGGAAGTATATAAATTCAAACACTGTGTATTGCAACTACAGCACTGTACTTCACATTATATCATGGCTCCGCCAGATTTGTAATGAGATTGCGTTGTTTCCTCCAAATGTAATGTCATTTCTTTCATCCAGCACAATCGAAGGTGAAATTTTTGTTGCTTTCTTATTATCATTAAAAAAAGTCTCTCTTTTATGAATTATATTGCCTAATACTTATCAAATAAATTTTGTTGATGGTTTATGTTGGTTACTTCATCATCATCTTCTATGTGTTTTTCCCAACTGCTTGGGGTCGGTCGCTCAAATTCTAAATTTCTATAGTTTTCTATATTGAGTCCCATTAATTGCTACTTCAATTAGCAATTTTAAATCATTTTTTATTTATTTTCCCATGATTATTTAGGTCTTCCCATTTGCCTTTCTCCTTTAATGTGAATGTTATATTGTGTGAGTAATATATTGTGTGCATAGAAAGTTTTTGAGGATATGTATTTATTTCAGAAACAGAAAGTAAAATGCAAGTTTCAATATTGAGATAGAATGAATAAAATGTGTATAAACGTTTATAAATAGATACATGTATATCTGGGCTAAGCAAGAGACTAAAAGAAATAAAGTGGGTTATTAAAAGCCCAGCCCAATATCCACAAACTGATATATCTCTTGTGTTGAGTGATAGCCGTCTCTTGTGTTGAATGATAGCTGACATAATTCAATACTCCCCCACGAAACTAAGGGTTTCTCAAACCCTAATTTTGCCATGTCAAGCAGGAAATTAGATCAATTAGAGCGGCGCTTCAACTTTATCTCCTTTTATTACTCTTTTCTACCTTCAATCTGTGATTTCTGATGTTCTCTAATGGCTTGCTTGCTCTTATCAGCAGGTTTGTTGAATCGCTGTCTTTAGCTTCAGGATTTTGAGCTTTGTGTGAATTTTCTTTGACTGTTGCGATGCTCAAATTAGCTCTATCTCCAGTGTCACTGTTTAAAGAGCTTGCTTGATTAGTGAAGTTGAAATCTTCTCTGAATCTGGTAAAATTCTTCAACGATATTGCTTTAGTTAACATGTCAGCTCTTTGGTAAAAGCCAGGTATATGATTTACTTGTAACTCCCCTCTTTGAACTGATTCTCTGACAAAATGGATATCAATTTCGATATGCTTTGTTCTAGCGTTTTTTATGGGATTCTTTGTCATGTACATAACACTTCTATTATCACACCATAGTGTTTTACAGTAGGTTGTACTCTAAGCTCAAACAATAGGATTATAGCCACTTAATCTCAGCTGCCGCATTTGCTATACTCCTGTATTCGGCTTTAGTACTGGATCTGGAAATTGTAGGTTGTTTCTTCGAACACGAAGATATTAGATTTTGACCAAAGTATATACAGTAACCACTGGTTGATCTACGATCATTAGGGTCTGATGCCCAGTCAGCATCTGCATATCCAGTGATGTGCAAATGTTGGTTGGTCTTTAGTCGTAGACCATAAATGACTGTCCATTTTAAATAGCGTAGAACTCTTTTGATTGCCTTCCAGTGTATGTCCATAGGTTTCTGCATAAATTGAGAAAGTTTATTCACACTATATGATATATCAGGACGTGTTATTGTTGCATATTGAAGTGCACCAATAATACTCCTGTATTTGGTTACATTTGAAATGGCCTCTCCCCCATACTTTGAATAATTCTGACTGCTCACCATTGGAGTAGGTTGGGGTTTGGCATTTATCATTTTTGTTTTGACGAGCAACTCAGTTATATATTTTCTTTGACATAGAATTATTTCAGATTCTGTTCTTGATACTTCTATGCCAACAAAATAGTTTAGCTTACCTAAATTTTTAATAGAAAAATGTTGATCTAAGTACTGAGTTAGCTTGTCAATATCATTAGTATTATTTCTAGTTATGATGAGGTCATTTACATATATTAGTATGTAAATTGTTGTAGAGCTGTTTATTTTGATAAATAATGAGCTGTCTGATTTGGTAGATTGATATCCTAATTTAGTTAGAGTACTTTTCTGTCTATCAAACCAAACTCGAGGGGCCTGTTTAAGACCATAAATAGCTTTCTTCAGTTTACATACTAAATTTTGATTGAAATTGTAGCTTTGTGGTTGCATCATATATATTTCCTCCTCAAGAACACCATTTAAGAAGGTATTGTTAACATCTAAATGTTTAACATGCCATTTTTACATAAGGCCACAATAAGTATGAGTCTAATGGTTGTAGGTTTTACTACAGGCGAGAAAGTTTGATTAAAATCAAATCCATACTCCTGAGCAAAACCCTTTGCAACTAGCCTGGCCTTGTATTCATTTATTAATCCATCTGGGTTCTTTTTAAGTTTATATGCCCATCTGCACCCAACAATATTTTTATTGGTAGGTGGACATACAAACTCCTTGGTATTATTTCTGATGAGTGCATTATATTCCTCATCCATGGCTTTCTTCCAGTTGTTGTTTTTGATAGCCTGTTCAAAGGAATCAGGATCATAATCACTGGATTAAGCTACATATGCTTTTGGTTTGAAAATACCACTTTTTTCCCTAGTAACCATAGGATGGCCAGTCTGAATTGGCTGTACAGATGATGGTGAGTTGTTGTCATTATCTGAATCTGATGAATATTCTGATCTTGTAGTTGAGAACCTGTGTATTCTTCTAACTCTTGGTTTTCTGTATTTCCAGGATTGTGTATGGTGTGGCTAGGTTGCTATGATTCATCACCTTCTTCAGAATGAGTTTGTGATGTTTTATTGGACTCAGCAGCCTCACTTTCATCATTGTTGTCCCATTTTTCAGAATAAATTGGGATCTCGGGTATGGAAACATTTGGATTTCTAACCTTACTATTAGTAGAGATTTGTCTACTGCTAAAAGGAAACACAGTTTCATCAAATACCACATGCCTGTTTATGTAAATCTTACCAGTTTCATCCAGACACTTGTATCCCTTTTGTCTAGTGGTATACCCCAAAAAGGTACAGGGTTTTGATCTGAAATCTAATTTGTTGGAATTGTAGGGCCTTAAATAAGGAAAACACAAACATCCAAATGGTTTTAAACTATTATAGCCTGATTTTATATTATAAAATTTTTCTATTGGTGTCATATCCTTCAGAACCTTTGTTGGTTGTCTATTGATTAAGTGTACAGATGTACTGAAGGCCTCTAGCCAAAACTTTAGAGGTAGTTTGGCTTGTGCCAGTAAAGTTAAACTAGGCTCAATAAAGTGTCTGTGCTTTTGTTCAACTAGCTCATTTTGTTGTGAAGTATATAGGCAAGTGATTCTGTGAACAATTTCCCTTTTTAGTAAAATACCGATTTAAACTTTTATATTCACTTCCACCATTAAATTGAATTATTTTAACTAAGGTGTTAAATTGCCTTTCAGCCATAGAAATGAAATTAGTAACAGCATTAATAGTTTTAGATTTGGCTTTCAAAAAATAAATCCAAAACCTGAATTTATAGGAGCACGACCCTATAAGTCAGTGGCAATTAACAGAAATGGTTCGGTATACACAGTTTCAGAATCAATGAATAGTAGTCTATGACTTTTTCCTGCTTGGCAATACTCACAAATATATGGTAAAGAGACATTATTATACTAAATATTGTTCTCATCTAAAATTTTCATTACAACTTTGGCACTTGGATGACCAAGTTTATAATGCCAAAGATCAAACACAGTTTTGCTGCTATCAGCCTTGTCAAGAACATTCAAATTATAGTGTTTTCCCTCTTTATCACATTGTTATTGTAATGACCCGCATTGGCAGAGGTATTATAATTAATTTATTTAATTATATAAATAGTGATATAGTGAATTTAACAGTCGTTGAATTAAATAATGGTGAATATGTAATTAAAATAATAAATTAAATAATATATTTAATTCTGAAATTATCAGAATTGGCTGAAATGGCGATATGTGTGAATTGGGCAATTCGAATTATATAATACAGTTTAAAGTTGAATTATAGTAACGAATATATTCAATCGTCGATAGTTGAACGTATAGTTTATAATATAATTATAAACGAGCTTGAAATGGCGCTGCAGTTCGTAATTTGGCGATTTGAACTTCAACTGAATGTACAGAATTCGTTTTAAGTCGGATTTCTGTGAAACAAGAAACGTGTGGAGCTGGTGGAGTATCTTTCTAGTGGAAGAGAAAAATCGGGATTTCGTCGTGTAGATTTTGAGATATGTCCAAATCAAATTTTAGAAAAGTCGCTATGGAATTCCCTTTATAATTTATTTATATTTTAAAAGGATTTAAATATAAATCGAATATTGATATAACTCTGATGATGAAATATCGAGGTGTAAATCCATATAGGAATATTCTAGAGATGTATGGTATTCCATTTTGAATATATACGATAATATTAATTTATTAATATTTTATTTAAATATATTTATATATTTAAATAGGTTATTTAGAGCGTTAAAAATAGCCACTTTTGCAAACGAAGTCGGAATTCGATGGAACTAATTTTTTTTTATCCGCAATGTCAAATAGTTGTTAGATTTCCAGTTCCGTGATTTTTAGGGACACTGTGTGGCCGTACGGATTTTTAGAGTGAGAAACAGTCGGTATTTTGACGATTAAAAATACGCTGTGTGAGCAAACGGAGTCGGAATTTGACGAAACCAGTTTCGTTGGGACCGTAATGTCAAACTCTAGCTACATGTCCAGTTGGGTGATTTTTGGATATTGTATGTGACCACAAGGATTTTGAAACGACAAATAAAAATAACAATTCAATATAAAATGATTAAAATAATAATCTTTTATCCTATAAATACCCCCCTTAACATCCCCTAACCCTAGAAACTTATTTCCTCTGGTCAACAAGAATGCACCTCCACCAAAACTTCAAAACGTGAGATCCATTCTTCACAAATTCTAAACAAATAAAGGAAAAATCTATAAATCCCTAAACTTGTGTATATGGATTCCTCAGTTGTTAGCTTCCAACGTAGTTGAAGTATAGTAGGTTCGGTCAATGTTTTGTTCGATGCTTGGGTGCTGTCGTGATTTAGGGTTAACGAAATGGTGAACTTCGTAGCATTGATCATTGTCTGGGCAACGGAAGTGTATATGTGGTGGAGCGAGGAGCTAATTGCCGGAGTTTGGTGTTGATTAGGGTAAAAAGATGTCGATGTCGAAACTGTGGGGCCTGGTACTGTTCGACGCGATGACAGAACGGGGTGCGAGTATGGAAGTGTGGTGTCTAATGGATGGAGAGTTCGAAATGGTGAAGGATGGTGATTTCGGATTTGGGTTTCAATTGGGAATCGAAGAGGAGTGAAGGAGAATTGGGATTGAAAGGAAGGGAATTGGCCACGTTCTGCTGTTCTGTTTGAGGGTCATACGATGGAGGAAGAAGTAAATAAGTGGATGTGGGCTTCTCAAGGTTTAAATGGGTCGTTTGAGGATTTGGGTGAGGCCCGATTTAAATCGTTAGAGTTTAAGTTTAATATAAATGTTTATTAACTTCGAAATGTTGTAACTATTTCGTACGAGGTCGAAATCGAGAACCGTCAGTTGCGTTGGGATCATATAGACGGACACTACACGATGGAACTGACCGCGAGTCTATTGGAGCATGTTACAATTTATAGCGAAATAAATTGTCCGTCTGAATCAAGCGACAATTATCGTTCTTTGACGATGATAGTCCAATGTGAGTAAATTTCACTAACTCTGAACAGTTTATAATTTCATGTTGTATTTTTAGAAGTGTTAAATATTGGCTGATTGACTGTGTGTTGATTGTTTAATTGAACTGTTAGTCAGTTAGTTGAATTTCTATATTGATTCTGTTTAACGGAATATATCATATTGAAATGAAAGTGTTGTTATATTATATTGTTTAACATCCGTGGATGCAGGAAGACAGGTTGGAGGAATCCAACTGGATTCCTCAATATTTATTTTACTGTTTTTCATATATTGTGATATATGATGTGTTATATAATCTGTTATGGATTATGTGTGTTGGAATGATGCTGATCATTGTTATTCGATATTTTAAATATCATAAAAGATCCTAGGATGTAAAAAGAATTATTTCAATGTATATTGAAATAAAGGGAGTTTACAAAATCAACAGATTTTATAAAAGGAAATATTTCGAAAGTAAATAAAAAGGAAAATTGATTTTAAAATGAATAGAGTTTTATAAAAGGGAAATCATTGGTAAAGTGAAGAACTGTTACTAAAAGTAAATCTTTATCAATGAATAGTTTAATCGAGTTAAAAGGAGTTAATCGATGTTAGTTTAATCGGAAGGAGTTAATCGATGTTAGTTAAATCGAAAGGAGTTAATCGATGTTAGTTTAATCGATTAGAGTTAAAGCAAATGAGTTAATCGAATATAGATTATTTGAATAGAAAGTAAAATGAGTTAATTGAATATAGTTTATTCGAATAGAAAGTAAAATGAGTTAATCGAATATAGTTTATTCGAATAGAAATAAAAGGAGTTAATCGAATATAGTTTATTCGAATAGAAGCAAATGAGTTAATCGAATATAGTTTACTCGAAGAAAGTAAAAGGAGTTATCGAATATAGTTTATTCGAAAGGAGTTAAGTGAAATGAGTAAATCAATAGCGTTAGTAAAATAGAGTTAATCCAATAGTGTTAGTCCAATAGAGTTAATTGATAAGGGTTATTCGAATAGAGTTAAGTGAAAAGAGTCAATCGAATATAGCTATTCGAAGGAGGTTTAAGTAAGGAAGTTATTAAAAGGAATATAAAGTGAACTTTGCCTATTTCAAAGTTAGAAATGTTGTTCAGTTAAGGTCTGAGAGGCAGTTCAACCCCAACTTGATTGGCTTCGTTTTTAACTAAGGAATAGTTAAGGTTCGGCAGTAAAGGAAATGGTTTGAGTTGGCATAGCGATGTTTGTTTAAACATCTGTCTAAGTCCAATAAAGAAGCTTTGGAAATGTTTTCTAATAAAGAAAATAAGAAATGGAAATGTTTTCCACTGTTAATAACGTATATTTTCCAAATATAGAAAATAAGAAATATTGAATATAGGGAAACAAGAGATAAGTAAATTAATGAAATAAAGAGATAAATGTTGAATGATGTTTGATCGATATAAGCTTCCATTTGGAAATAATATCGTTGTTTGCACACCTGTTTTTCTTTGATAGTTAAATCACAGACTATCGAAGTTTTGACCATTTTAACGTTGTTAATATGGAGAGACCGGTTGGATTATTATCCAAAGAACCACTCTGTATTGGCATAAGCGTTGCGAATCATATATGCGAAAGGAAATTGAAGACGGAGTTATGCAAGGGCTATCCTGTTTACAGAATAGTGCCTTCGGTTCATCCTGTTCCTGGATGACTTGTATGGACGGATGTCTAACTGAGTATGTCCAGACGATCACGTATATTGATTTCTCCAACCGTACCAAGAGTGGAAGCGGAGAAGGGAACTTATTTTAGCTAACACATAATATATGGTTGAGGACGTCAATCGGTGATTTGATTGATTTGACGATATGACATTCGAAGTGAATCTGGTGTGATGATAAAGCATAGCTTCTAGCCTCATCAACCGGTAAATGACAAAAATCGGGCAGGCAACATGGCTAAGTCGGTCGCACCGAAGTAGGATGTATAATCACCTGATCTAGAATTTCATTTACTTCTCAAAAATCTAAATTTGATGCTGTCCCATTCGGGAAACGGTTGCTGATCCCAACCGTTGGTGATATACATTCGATACGCTCAAGCGAAATGAGTGGTCGGTCATGTGTGGCCGGGTTGCAAGATGTTCTTGTTGAACCCAGTGTATTCCTCTCTAGAGGTTCACTAGCGAAAGGTGGTTCCATACCTTGTCATAGTTGGTAACCCATTACCCAATACGTGCTTGCGGTTTTGATATTGTATACTATATATGTAGAACGTGATATGAAAGCGTTTCTGCTAGATGATTATTATATTGTGTTGATAGACATTATTATAATATCAAAAGGTTTTTGATATAAAGATATTTGTATTCTCATAAGGGAAAAACCCGTTCCGTTATACGGCGTGGTCTTATGAGATATCGATTACCTGCTTGAACTGTTTTAAACTGTTTTACTCATACCAGTCCCATGACTGACCCGAAGTTTATTTTGTTGTTTTCCCTAAACTCTTGGGTGCCTAAATTTGTATGGGCAGTCAAGTAGTCAGGATTTACAGATATACTGGAAGAGCTGGAGCAGGAGGCTTCAGGATCATATAGCTATAGTTTATTTCCGCTGTGTTGTAAGTGTTGTACTTTGATAATGATGTATATTCAAATACAAATGTATATTTCAAAGTTATGTTACATATATTATATGTTATTCATTCTGCTGTGAGATTCGTGTTACTCTGATGTTGTGTTCTTCTTCTTCTATTCTAAGTTTCTATCTTATCTTTCCTCACCCTCTAATTTCTTTCATTAATGACCGGTATTTTCAGTTTAATTTGGGGTTGGACTTGTGTTTTTGGTCAGATCAAATTGGACCGGATTTTCGGGTCATTACAGTTATTTTTAACAGTATTGAACTTGTAAAGGCTTCCTGTCATGTTACCTGGTAAAATGGGTTCTCCAGTTAGAATGTCCCTAACTAGGCAATATTTAGGGTAAAATTCAAAGAAGACATTATTGTCATGTGCAAACTGGGAAACACTTATTAAATTTTTCTTGATCTTTGGAAATCGTAAAAGATTATGTAGACATAATTGTCTCTTACCACCTAAACTAGCATTGCCAATGTGGGTAATGTTAATACTTTTACCATTGCCTAATAAAATTGAGTGATTACCTCTATAGTCTCTGCACCCCGATTTAAACTGTCAAGATTGTTTGTCATATGATGAGTAGCTCCAGAATCTGGGTACCAACTATCATCTTGCACAGTTTCAAGCTTTGCAGTGTTATTTTGATTGCCACTTTGTCTAGTATTATCTTGATTGCTGTTTTCAGATAGAGATAAGGCCATGTTCACATTAGGATTACCTTTATTTCTCTGATTCCGGTTAGCAGTGTAATTTGTGTTGAATCTGAAGTAGCAGTTCAATGTTGTATGACCTATCTCTTCACAAATTTGACACTTTGGCCTATTGGTATTAGTCCATCTACCTCTGCCACGTCCTCTTCTTGCACTATCAACTCTTTAGTAAGACTGATCATTCCTGTTATTATTAAAATTCTGATTTTTACCGTTGAAACCAGTAGCGAAATTTACTGCATAATCTGTTTCTTGCGGTTTCTTGGCATTTATTCTTGCCTTATGAGATAGTAGAATTGAACGTACTTCGTCAATAGCTGGCACCACTTTTTGAGAAGTTATAACAGCAACAACAGCTTCATAGTCATTGTTCATCCCATTGACTAAGTATAAAACTTGATCACTATTTGATACTCTATTTCCAGTGGCATTTAGTAAATCATATAGTCCTTTAACCTTTGCAATGTACTCTCTCATGGACAGGTTTTCCATTTTGACACTTTGCAATTGATTCTTGTAGTGAAGAACCTTAGCAGAACATTGATTATTAAATTCTTTTTCCACTATAGTCCAAATGTCACAGGCAGAGGCACTTTCAATAACTTGTGGTAACAAACTTGCACTTATAGATGACAACAACCAAGAACTAATGAGTATGTCTTGTCTGTGATATTGAATATACTTCTCATTTGCAACTGTTATGTTGTTTGCATCTGTAATGTACTTGGTTGGAATATCAGCAGTGCCAAGAATATATCCTTCAAGGCCATATCCTTGAATGGCTGTTTCGATTTGTAATTTCCAGAGAAGATAGTTATC
Organism: Allium sativum; assembly: GCA_030737875.1. NCBI lineage: Eukaryota > Viridiplantae > Streptophyta > Magnoliopsida > Asparagales > Amaryllidaceae > Allium > Allium sativum. The sequence continues at coordinate 726,328,118 of CM060909.1, forward strand.
TTCTTCAAGATGTATTGTGATTAATTGACTCTTAAGACTAATGACAGTCTTTGCTGTTGGATTTATAGGTCCAGGTTCATTGGAGATAGTTTGACCATTTTCAGATGCCGCAAAAGGTGTTGGATCAACCATAATGCCAGGCAATTGATGATAGAGTTAACAAGAAATCAGAACAAATGAATGCTGCTATTAATCAAGAATCTGGGGATATCTCAAACAGGTATGCAGCAGCCAGAGATCTCTAGTGATGAATATATGCTAAATCAAGATGTACCTTTTTCTGAAGATTTCTCTAGGCTTGGCTCTTACTTGTTTTTAATGATATTCTTGAATTCTTGGTTTATTTCCTGGCGATCTTTCTAACTGATATCAAAAGATATATCTGATTGTTCAGATGCAGCCTGACAATACTGTTTTCGGGTGAGGCACTGAACAGTTTTGGTGTATCTTCTCTCAAATGATGAGGAAACCCCTCTGATGAGCCATATCCATATGATGATGACAAAATCTGATGGATATAAAGATTAAAAACTCAGTTTCAGGATCTTTTTTATGCCAAGAGGCGGATTTGGCTCTGATACCAAGAAAGGTTTTGAGGTTATGTATTATTTTAGAAATAGAAAGTAAAATGCAAGTTTTTGTTTTGAGATAGAATGATTAAAATGTGTACAAACGTTTATAAATAGATACATGTATATCAGGGCTAAGCAAGAGACTAAAAGAAATAAAGTGGGTTATTAAAAGCCCAGCCCAATATCCAGAAAGTGATATATCTCTTGTGTTGACTGATAGTCGTCTCTTGTGTTGAGTGATAGCCGACATAATTCAATATGCATGGCTTTATTTTTCATTAAAATTTGCAATTTGACTTAATATGTGCTCTTACCAGAATTATAAAGGACTAAATTGCTGCCTTACTTCATATGCTTCAGACGTGTTCTTGGAACATGAACCACAACCGACATCAACAAAAAACTTGGTTCACATTGCTCAAAATATGCAACACAAATTTAAATAGAAAGGTATTATGAAAGTTCATAACTTATAGTTATATATGAGCATTTTTTGAGTTTCGATACAATTTTGATGAAGTAGTCCGAGAATAATATTCAGTGCAATGATCTAGACTACTGCAGTTGAGTGTCTCCCCTTTGTTTCACTCATCTTTTCTTATTCCATAAAAACATGTTTTCAGCGCCACTATCTTCTAACCAAAAGGTTATTTTTTGTGTTTAGATGCCTGACGTGGGAAGTGATTGCTTCAATAATTTTGCATGATAAACTATGTTGGCATGAAGATGGAAAGTTGGGCTTTTTTAATTTGCTGAAGAAAGATAGGTTGCTTCAATTCGAAGAAGAAAGGCAGCTATGAAAAAAAATTCATATTTGTTGATGGAGCATTGTTATTAGTTGGAAGCACTCTATGCATTTGTAATTATGCAAAGTAAAATTTAGAGTTGGAAAAATTACAGTTCTAACAGGAATACAAATGTTGAGCAGGAGGCATGATTGTAGGACAGTTGATAAAATGTAAAAGTTTTCTTCTTAGGCTGCTTTGCCTCTCATCTTTTTTTTAATTCTTATGCCTTTCTGCAACATTTGAGCTTTTGGAGATGAAAAGGAAAGGTGACTTATGATGTTTAGTGACGGTATATACATTTTATTAAAACATGTAATTTCATACTTTCCTATTCTATTATGCTGATGATTGAACATAGAGTTGAAAGAAAGAAAGAAAGTGTAACGACCCGTGTTTTTCGACCATTTGAATATGAATATTTAAATTAGTTTTAAATATTATATTGGAAATATTAATGGAATTTAATATTTAATTCGTTATGAAAAACGAAGTTGAACGTTATATATTTATATATAATATAAAATCGAGCTTGAAAATGGCGTGCAGTTCGTGAAATGAAGTTTTGAACTTCAACTGAGAATACAGGATTCGATATAAGTCGGATTTCTGTGAAACAAGACACGTTGGGATCGTATTGATGATAATTTTCATATGAAAGAGAAAAATCCAGATTCCGTGTTATAGATTGCGAGTTATGGCTAAATCAAATTTTGAAATAGTCGCTATGGAAAATCGTTATTAAATTATAGGCCTTTAAAATGGCCGTTTTGCAAACGGACTCAGATTTCAACAAGACCAGTTTCATTGGGACCGTATCGTTAAATTATTGCACGGTATCAAATGGCGTGGCAAACCGATGTCGTATGTGGCCACGGTAGCCATAAACGCCCGTTCAATTTCTATAGCGTGTATTTAAATAAATAAAAGGATATTTGAATGTAACTGGAGCAGATGATCGAATTAGGCCACGAAACCAGTTCCGTTGAGTTCGTATCGTCGATTAGAGTCAGGATATGTATATAGTTTGTTATTTTTAGAGACTGGAAAATTTGGCGTTAAAAAGGGTATTGCGGTTCGGGGTAAAAAACAGCCTACCGGGGCAACAGTCTCAGAATGCGACGAAACTAGTGCCGTTGGGTTCGTATCGAAAAGTTATTGTCGATGTTCGCAGTTTCAAGTGGATTTGATTTATCTGGTGACCGAGGAAAAATTAAACGTGTGTTCATTTCTGGTTTCATAAAGGAAGTTTTTTCATACGACCTCGGATTGCAACGAAACTTATCCCATTGGATTCGGAATATCGTTTTACATCAAGAACAGCCTTTTTATCAGTTAACAGAAATCGTTGTAGGTATTTTTAAGAGTTACTTCACAATGAATTTCATAAAATAATAACTTATTTAACCATATAACAATTCTCACTGATTTCTGCTTACTTGCGCTCCACACTTCGAAACACCGTGGTCCTCACGTTTTTAACTTTCGTGCATCTCAAGGTACCACACCCGTGCTTCCCACGTTTAGTTCCAGTATAAGTTCACCTCAAAGCCTCACACTAAAATTTGGTCTCTTCTGTTCAGCACGGTCAAAGTTTTCTTCCGCCGCCCCAAATGAAGAAAGCAAACGATCTTAATTCTCGAATCTTTTCACTAAACTTTCTTCCAATCTAAAACTTCCTTATGCGAGAATGACCAGCTCGAGCTCGAAGCTGACCCGTTAAGTTCAGATTCTGGGCAGCGAGGAGGGCGGGGGCAGCTCGAAACGGTGTTCGGATGGTTGGGGTTTGAGGGGTCGTTACTACTCCAGAAAGGACGAGGTTAAGGTCGAGCTTAGAGGAGGGAGTGGTGCAGCATTGGGGGGGTCTCGGACCTAACTCCGATGACAGAAGAGTGAAAGAAAAGAAAGGGTGCGGCAGGCTTGATTTAATCTGGCTTCGGTGGTGTGCCTCATACTGGAGAACGCGGATAACAGGAGGAGATTGGGTCAGTGTGGAGGCGGGCAAGGGGTTATGAATCCAAGGCGGTTTGGGGGCTGTAGCAGGTCGTTGGCGCGGTGAGTAAACGTTGGTGCGAAGGGGTACCATTACATATTGGTCAGTCTTCTTTTTACGGTATTGGAGTTGTGAAGGACCGTTATGTGGGATGGAGTTAGTTAGTGCTAATGAAGTCCTGAGGTAAACAAAACAGTCTGGATAAATGAACGAAGCAATGGTCATTCGTGAAGAAGTAAACGGGTCGGTCCATCCTATATTAAACGTAAATTTACTAATATTAATCTTAGTTTAGGATTAGTTAATTTTTAATTAAAATATATTACTTATAATAGTGTATATTTGTGCAGAACGCAAGGGATTAAGGGCGCAGCAGTAAGGGACAGTGTTGACCCTATTTCCTATGTGATTTCTACCATTAGAAAGTAATTAGACCGTGGATTTGAAATAAAGTAATTAGTTAAGTATAATTAAGAAATTTGTTGATTTAATAAAATCATATCATTTTATTTATAACTATCGCTTCCGTTATCAGAATTGGATAAACAAATGGCATTGGAAACATCTTGACTCGATCTACGCTATGGAATCGAAATGAATACAACTGAAGTCAACCGGGATTTTTTAATTAAATTAAACTTTCGTTTAATTTAATTAAAACCAACTGTTCAAACAACGGTATCAGCTCAAGGTGAGTTAAACTCACTCAGTTACCCTTTTTATATTTTATATAAATTGGGTGTTTTTATTTTGTGTGCTCTGCTTGCCAATGGTTGACTATTTTGCTAGTTATACATTGATCTGTTGATTTAACTGATGAAATTAAACCGTGTTTAATTTCAATGAAATACCAAATCGTTATGTTAACGATTGGTTCCAATAAAGGTAACTCACCTTGGTTGGTCACGTTTATTTATAAACGTGTTTACAATGGTTGAGTTGTTTGAATTGCTTGCGGTTGATGTTGAATGGTTGCTAATTAGTGTTATCAGTTAAACAAAACTGAATAGTCTGATTTGAGATAATCGTTGTGAATACAGGGAAGAACAGGTTGGAGGGATCCAACCGGATTCCTCAAATGTATTATTTATTTTCATATTATCATATATGAACTGATCTGTTTGTGTGATTGATTTGATGGTTGATTATTAACTGAATATTCAACATCTGTTTGGTTTAAACCAATGAGCGATATTGGTTAAGTGTTTGGCAGAGTATGGCCTATAAAATCAATCGAGTTAAATATTGATTCACCGTCAGGTGAATCGATAAAAATGAAGTTATAAAATTTACTTTATAACTGGATTTGGATTTTGAATATATTATTTGAATAAAGGTTTATAAAGAAAAATAAATATTTTATTTATTTAAGACTTCGATTTGTTCTGATGTTAATTAGATTTACAATTATGAGCATAAGAAATGAGATGAATGGTTAAACTTTGATAATTGTTTTCTAAACAGCGATTTTAGCGCTGTTGTTATAATATATGTTTTGTAAATCTAATATAGCGATTGTAGCACTTTTGCTATAGTAAATGGGTTGTAAACCTAAACAGCGATTATAGCGCTGTTGTTTTGAAAATCTAAATAAGTAATGATAACGCTATTGTTATAACATATGTGCTATAAATTTCTTTGTTAAAACTAATGGATTTACGAATTTTAAAAGGAGATTTGAAGGAAGAATTAAGTGGGAAATTGAATATAGTTAGTCGAGATAGAATTAGCCAAACAAAATTATTCGGTTAAGTTGCCATTTCGTACGACTGCTAGCGTAATTCGCAGGGCTGCAGATAGCCTACGGCGGTCGGATGTTTCCTGAGGGATTCAGGCGTAAGCATTGTGATCGCTGTGATCTAGAGTCAAGCGAATGGAGTTAAGACGAATGTTAATTAATCAATTAGAGTTATTCAAATATCGTATTTTTGAATATTTAAAAGAGTTAGAAGTTTTAATTTAACAAAAGTAAATCAGTTTGTTAAAAGGCCAAGTGATGCTGAATACGGAACCAGTGAACTCATTGGAGTGTCATGATTGAAACACTGTATATTTTGATAGTTAAAACACCGACTATCAAATATGTCCAATACGATTGTTGGTATGGAAAGACCGGGATCGAATTTATATTCGAAAACCATTCTGACCAACAAATACGTGAAGATATCAGAAGATGATCGAGATGGTGCTGTGAAGACCGTTGATTTTCATAAACGGAAGAACCACTAATATTCTCTGCCTGGCAAGCAGAGATAAGCTGTGATTCTGTCGTGGTTGGAATCTATGGGTTGCAAGGACTTCTCGCTACTGATCCATGGGGTGATTCCTATATGGATGCGGTAGGAGAGTGCCTTCGGTTCATCCTGTTCCTGGATGACGTATATGGACGAATGTCTGACAGAGTATTTCCAAAGGATCACGTACGTTGATTTCTTCAAACGTACGATAGTTGTTGGCAGAGATTTGCCATTCTCTAGCTTTCAGCTAGAGTATTTTTGGGGTCGTCAATTAGTGATATCTGATGGATCTGACGATGTGGCATTCAAAGTGAATGACGACCAGATGATCAAGAGTAATCTAGACCTCAAGCCTCATCAACCGGGAAATGACAAAAATCGGGCAGGCAGCATGGCTATGTGGGTCGCTCCCATTAGAGTGTAGAATCACCTATCTAGAGGAAGTCCTATTTGTTTCTTAAATCTATGTTTCGATGCTGTCCCTTATCGGGAGACGGTTGCTGATCCCAACCGTCGGTGATATACATTCGATACACTCAAGCGAAATGAGTGGTCGGTCATGTGAGGGCCGGGTTGCAAGAAGTTCTTGTTGAACCCAGTGTATTCGTCTCTAGAGATACACTATCGGAAGGTGGACCCATACCTTGTCAAGTCGGAATCCAATTTCCAATAAGCGCCTGCGGATTTTGATTGTATACTATATATGTGGAGCGTGAGATGCAAGCGTTCCACTAGATTCTATTTACTTATGTTTAGACATTATTATAATATCAGAAAAGATATTGGTTTCAAACTGTTTTGGGTTATCGTAAGGTAAAAACCGTCCGTGTTTATGTGTGGATTTGGTCTTACGATTATCCTTTTCTTCGAAAAGGTTTTTGAACTCTAAAATCAAGTTGGATGATTCACCCTTATTACTGTGCGAGTTTATCTCACTCTGGTTCACCAGACTGACCCGGTGTTTTGTAAATGCTCGGGTTAGACCGGGTTGTACAGGTTCAGGTTGTCGACTGCTGTGAAGAGACGAGCTGGAAGAGTCCAGACGTATGATATTATTATTCCGCTGTGTGTTATATGAGGACAGATTAGTATCACTGTCCAGATGTGTACTCTGATATTGTAAGTATTTCAAAAGCTTTCAATAAAGGTTATTTCTGTATTATATTTTGTTCCGCTGCGATGTGAGACTGTGTTGTGGTGTTTCTTCTTCTTCTTCTTCTATCCTAATATTTCTATCTTATCTATTCTCACCCTCTAACTTCTTTCTATTAATGATCTGGAATGTTCGATGTCTGAATGGTCAACATGGTAGTTTTGATGTTGATTTTCGGAGTCGAAAATTCCGGTTCGTTACAGTGGTATCAGAGCTGAAGGTTAAGTGATTACCTTGGCTCTGTGGCGTAACTCAGTAAAGATGGGGTTAGTAATTCCCTAGATTGAGTTTGAGTGTATATATACGAGTGAACGTATTTGTAGATTTTATAAAAATTGTTTTATATTGTGGAGATTTATTTGTTTGAGTTGTTTATGAGTTCTGATCGATCAGTTTGATCCACTGTATCGATAGGGGTTTATAAACACTCGAATACGATGGGTCGTCACGATATGTTTTGAAAAGAGGGTAAATGAAATAATTTTACCCAAAGTATATTTTGATATAGAGGAAATATATATATATTGTAATTATAATATATTGGATGTGTTGGTTGTGATTATAATCCAATAAAATTATAAAATGTGAAATGGTTATATATAACCAATCAGAATTCATATAAGTGAAATATAGGAAAATCAGAGGAGTTAAATCTGAATTTAAATCAGAATTGAAATTAAAACTTTGGAAATTTGGACAAGTGGTTGAAAATGGAATTGGACTTAATATATGAGAATTTTAAAATCCTGGGAGATTTTAAATTGTTTACAAGCATCGTGAATTTTATTTTGAAATAGATTTCAAAATGAAAGTGTTTAAAATTGATATTTTGAAAAGATATAGTATTGAACTCACTTTGATAGCTGGGAAATAACTCTGAGGATGCTGGCCACATCATCAGTGTTCATTTCCGAGTTCTAAGTGACGGATTACTGCCAAAATTTTGTTTTGAATTGCTTTGAGAAAAACAAGTGTTTTGAATCGTGAAAAGAAATGTTTGATTTTTGAAAAGCTGAACTGTTTAAAAACTCCCAGGGAGATTGTTTGAACAAAGGCGAAATTAAATAGAAATTAGTGAAAGCAAATATGAATTGAATTAAAACAAATTAACTGGAAATTGAATCGAGATATATATATCAAGTAGAATCAGATTTGGGATTTGAAGACAGGAATCTGAAATGGTGTTGGACTGGCAAGTTAAGAGATGGAATGGATAACGGATGAAAATTGAGTTAAGAATGAGATTTGGCTTGGACGCGTGAAGGATTTGGTTTTGAAGATAAAATTGGAATTTTGTTCGGGAATGCAGTTGTATATGCTGACAGTGTAGCAGGTGGAAGGGATATAATGTTATGCCCGACAAAGAGGTACACGTTTATTTTTATATGGGTTTGGTGATTTATGAGCCTATTTGGCAAGCCGCTTGGCGGTTTCATTTTCTTTTGAATTGGAGAAGGCCCAGAGAGGCGAGTTGTGGTTGTATCGATTGAGCCGTACAGAGGAAGTGCTGGCGAAATTTTTTTGAAAATATAATGTGTTAGAAAATTTTCGATATTTTTGAAATTTTTTATTTACAGTATTGAATTGGTTTCTAATTTAAATATAAAATTAGATATGAAATAAATGAGTTTATAACGCTCTTTCTTAACTTAGCAATTTCGAGGACGAAATTATTTTAAGGGGGGAAGAATGTAACGACCCGTGTTTTTCGACCATTTGAATATGAATATTTAAATTAGTTTTAAATATTATATTGGAAATATTAATGGAATTTAATATTTAATTCGTTATGAAAAACGAAGTTGAACGTTATATATTTATATATAATATAAAATCGAGCTTGAAAATGGCGTGCAGTTCGTGAAATGAAGTTTTGAACTTCAACTGAGAATACAGGATTCGATATAAGTCGGATTTCTGTGAAACAAGACACGTTGGGATCGTATTGATGATAATTTTCATATGAAAGAGAAAAATCCAGATTCCGTGTTATAGATTGCGAGTTATGGCTAAATCAAATTTTGAAATAGTCGCTATGGAAAATCGTTATTAAATTATAGGCCTTTAAAATGGCCGTTTTGCAAACGGACTCAGATTTCAACAAGACCAGTTTCATTGGGACCGTATCGTTAAATTATTGCACGGTATCAAATGGCGTGGCAAACCGATGTCGTATGTGGCCACGGTAGCCATAAACGCCCGTTCAATTTCTATAGCGTGTATTTAAATAAATAAAAGGATATTTGAATGTAACTGGAGCAGATGATCGAATTAGGCCACGAAACCAGTTCCGTTGAGTTCGTATCGTCGATTAGAGTCAGGATATGTATATAGTTTGTTATTTTTAGAGACTGGAAAATTTGGCGTTAAAAAGGGTATTGCGGTTCGGGGTAAAAAACAGCCTACCGGGGCAACAGTCTCAGAATGCGACGAAACTAGTGCCGTTGGGTTCGTATCGAAAAGTTATTGTCGATGTTCGCAGTTTCAAGTGGATTTGATTTATCTGGTGACCGAGGAAAAATTAAACGTGTGTTCATTTCTGGTTTCATAAAGGAAGTTTTTTCATACGACCTCGGATTGCAACGAAACTTATCCCATTGGATTCGGAATATCGTTTTACATCAAGAACAGCCTTTTTATCAGTTAACAGAAATCGTTGTAGGTATTTTTAAGAGTTACTTCACAATGAATTTCATAAAATAATAACTTATTTAACCATATAACAATTCTCACTGATTTCTGCTTACTTGCGCTCCACACTTCGAAACACCGTGGTCCTCACGTTTTTAACTTTCGTGCATCTCAAGGTACCACACCCGTGCTTCCCACGTTTAGTTCCAGTATAAGTTCACCTCAAAGCCTCACACTAAAATTTGGTCTCTTCTGTTCAGCACGGTCAAAGTTTTCTTCCGCCGCCCCAAATGAAGAAAGCAAACGATCTTAATTCTCGAATCTTTTCACTAAACTTTCTTCCAATCTAAAACTTCCTTATGCGAGAATGACCAGCTCGAGCTCGAAGCTGACCCGTTAAGTTCAGATTCTGGGCAGCGAGGAGGGCGGGGGCAGCTCGAAACGGTGTTCGGATGGTTGGGGTTTGAGGGGTCGTTACTACTCCAGAAAGGACGAGGTTAAGGTCGAGCTTAGAGGAGGGAGTGGTGCAGCATTGGGGGGGTCTCGGACCTAACTCCGATGACAGAAGAGTGAAAGAAAAGAAAGGGTGCGGCAGGCTTGATTTAATCTGGCTTCGGTGGTGTGCCTCATACTGGAGAACGCGGATAACAGGAGGAGATTGGGTCAGTGTGGAGGCGGGCAAGGGGTTATGAATCCAAGGCGGTTTGGGGGCTGTAGCAGGTCGTTGGCGCGGTGAGTAAACGTTGGTGCGAAGGGGTACCATTACATATTGGTCAGTCTTCTTTTTACGGTATTGGAGTTGTGAAGGACCGTTATGTGGGATGGAGTTAGTTAGTGCTAATGAAGTCCTGAGGTAAACAAAACAGTCTGGATAAATGAACGAAGCAATGGTCATTCGTGAAGAAGTAAACGGGTCGGTCCATCCTATATTAAACGTAAATTTACTAATATTAATCTTAGTTTAGAATTAGTTAATTTTTAATTAAAATATATTACTTATAATAGTGTATATTTGTGCAGAACGCAAGGGATTAAGGGCGCAGCAGTAAGGGACAGTGTTGACCCTATTTCCTATGTGATTTCTACCATTAGAAAGTAATTAGACCGTGGATTTGAAATAAAGTAATTAGTTAAGTATAATTAAGAAATTTGTTGATTTAATAAAATCATATCATTTTATTTATAACTATTGCTTCCGTTATCAGAATTGGATAAACAAATGGCATTGGAAACATCTTGACTCGATCTACGCTATGGAATCGAAATGAATACAACTGAAGTCAACCGGGATTTTTTAATTAAATTAAACTTTCGTTTAATTTAATTAAAACCAACTGTTCAAACAACGGTATCAGCTCAAGGTGAGTTAAACTCACTCAGTTACCCTTTTTATATTTTATATAAATTGGGTGTTTTTATTTTGTGTGCTCTGCTTGCCAATGGTTGACTATTTTGCTAGTTATACATTGATCTGTTGATTTAACTGATGAAATTAAACCGTGTTTAATTTCAATGAAATACCAAATCGTTATGTTAACGATTGGTTCCAATAAAGGTAACTCACCTTGGTTGGTCACGTTTATTTATAAACGTGTTTACAATGGTTGAGTTGTTTGAATTGCTTGCGGTTGATGTTGAATGGTTGCTAATTAGTGTTATCAGTTAAACAAAACTGAATAGTCTGATTTGAGATAATCGTTGTGAATACAGGGAAGAACAGGTTGGAGGGATCCAACCGGATTCCTCAAATGTATTATTTATTTTCATATTATCATATATGAACTGATCTGTTTGTGTGATTGATTTGATGGTTGATTATTAACTGAATATTCAACATCTGTTTGGTTTAAACCAATGAGCGATATTGGTTAAGTGTTTGGCAGAGTATGGCCTATAAAATCAATCGAGTTAAATATTGATTCACCGTCAGGTGAATCGATAAAAATGAAGTTATAAAATTTACTTTATAACTGGAGTTGGATTTTGAATATATTATTTGAATAAAGGTTTATAAAGAAAAATAAATATTTTATTTATTTAAGACTTCGATTTGTTCTGATGTTAATTAGATTTACAATTATGAGCATAAGAAATGAGATGAATGGTTAAACTTTGATAATTGTTTTCTAAACAGCGATTTTAGCGCTGTTGTTATAATATATGTTTTGTAAATCTAATATAGCGATTGTAGCACTTTTGCTATAGTAAATGGGTTGTAAACCTAAACAGCGATTATAGCGCTGTTGTTTTGAAAATCTAAATAAGTAATGATAACGCTATTGTTATAACATATGTGCTATAAATTTCTTTGTTAAAACTAATGGATTTACGAATTTTAAAAGGAGATTTGAAGGAAGAATTAAGTGGGAAATTGAATATAGTTAGTCGAGATAGAATTAGCCAAACAAAATTATTCGGTTAAGTTGCCATTTCGTACGACTGCTAGCGTAATTCGCAGGGCTGCAGATAGCCTACGGCGGTCGGATGTTTCCTGAGGGATTCAGGCGTAAGCATTGTGATCGCTGTGATCTAGAGTCAAGCGAATGGAGTTAAGACGAATGTTAATTAATCAATTAGAGTTATTCAAATATCGTATTTTTGAATATTTAAAAGAGTTAGAAGTTTTAATTTAACAAAAGTAAATCAGTTTGTTAAAAGGCCAAGTGATGCTGAATACGGAACCAGTGAACTCATTGGAGTGTCATGATTGAAACACTGTATATTTTGATAGTTAAAACACCGACTATCAAATATGTCCAATACGATTGTTGGTATGGAAAGACCGGGATCGAATTTATATTCGAAAACCATTCTGACCAACAAATACGTGAAGATATCAGAAGATGATCGAGATGGTGCTGTGAAGACCGTTGATTTTCATAAACGGAAGAACCACTAATATTCTCTGCCTGGCAAGCAGAGATAAGCTGTGATTCTGTCGTGGTTGGAATCTATGGGTTGCAAGGACTTCTCGCTACTGATCCATGGGGTGATTCCTATATGGATGCGGTAGGAGAGTGCCTTCGGTTCATCCTGTTCCTGGATGACGTATATGGACGAATGTCTGACAGAGTATTTCCAAAGGATCACGTACGTTGATTTCTTCAAACGTACGATAGTTGTTGGCAGAGATTTGCCATTCTCTAGCTTTCAGCTAGAGTATTTTTGGGGTCGTCAATTAGTGATATCTGATGGATCTGACGATGTGGCATTCAAAGTGAATGACGACCAGATGATCAAGAGTAATCTAGACCTCAAGCCTCATCAACCGGGAAATGACAAAAATCGGGCAGGCAGCATGGCTATGTGGGTCGCTCCCATTAGAGTGTAGAATCACCTATCTAGAGGAAGTCCTATTTGTTTCTTAAATCTATGTTTCGATGCTGTCCCTTATCGGGAGACGGTTGCTGATCCCAACCGTCGGTGATATACATTCGATACACTCAAGCGAAATGAGTGGTCGGTCATGTGAGGGCCGGGTTGCAAGAAGTTCTTGTTGAACCCAGTGTATTCGTCTCTAGAGATACACTATCGGAAGGTGGACCCATACCTTGTCAAGTCGGAATCCAATTTCCAATAAGCGCCTGCGGATTTTGATTGTATACTATATATGTGGAGCGTGAGATGCAAGCGTTCCACTAGATTCTATTTACTTATGTTTAGACATTATTATAATATCAGAAAAGATATTGGTTTCAAACTGTTTTGGGTTATCGTAAGGTAAAAACCGTCCGTGTTTATGTGTGGATTTGGTCTTACGATTATCCTTTTCTTCGAAAAGGTTTTTGAACTCTAAAATCAAGTTGGATGATTCACCCTTATTACTGTGCGAGTTTATCTCACTCTGGTTCACCAGACTGACCCGGTGTTTTGTAAATGCTCGGGTTAGACCGGGTTGTACAGGTTCAGGTTGTCGACTGCTGTGAACAGACGAGCTGGAAGAGTCCAGACGTATGATATTATTATTCCGCTGTGTGTTATATGAGGACAGATTAGTATCACTGTCCAGATGTGTACTCTGATATTGTAAGTATTTCAAAAGCTTTCAATAAAGGTTATTTCTGTATTATATTTTGTTCCGCTGCGATGTGAGACTGTGTTGTGGTGTTTCTTCTTCTTCTTCTTCTATCCTAATATTTCTATCTTATCTATTCTCACCCTCTAACTTCTTTCTATTAATGATCTGGAATGTTCGATGTCTGAATGGTCAACATGGTAGTTTTGATGTTGATTTTCGGAGTCGAAAATTCCGGTTCGTTACAGAAAGAAAGTCCAAGCATATAATTTTTTTTCCAAGCTATTAACAATTATGCAAGTACCACAAAATAGTTAAATACTTACTAAAGACATGCATCACAACCAGTTTGTTTTTCTCATATTAGGCATGCATCAATAATGAAGCATGCATTAGCGTACGTATATTAATAATAAAATGTTCATTCATTATATCTCTCTTGGTGTGCATGAAAGTACCAATATTTGCTCTTCATAAAAATCTTGCATGCATAAATAGCCGACGACAGCGATGAACTTTCCAATTTTTCTAGCGTTAGATGGATTTGTGATCCTGAAGCTTTATAGAGAATATTTAAATTTTCACTAAGTAATATTTTCCCTTCTGTTACTTGACTTACAAATACACTTACCAAATAAACATCAATTGTTGTTCCATGGAGAACAACATATCCAAAATATTTGGATGATCAACATAGATCTAAGACAATGCTTACTGAGTTTTTTTACAAAAACGTTTATGACGAACAAGCGCGTCAAAATTTGTATTTTGAATTTCCTAAAAAATATTGATGGGACTCTATAAACAAGGAGTGGAATCGTAGACGAAATAACCATAGGGCAATTGGTAGACTTTATACAGTTGCTCCTACTGAAGGTGATCGTTATTATTTGAGATTGTTATTAACGCATGTTAGAGGTCCTTTATCTTTCACAGACTTACTAACCATTAATGGAACAAAACATAATACATTTAAAGAAGCACCTGAATATAGAGGTTTACTTGGAAATGATGATAGCTTAAGGGATTGTTTAAGAGATGCTTCATATACACATATGCCCATGGCGCTTAGAGGATTATTCGTTACGGTATTAGTGTACTGCGAGTCATGTCATGTACGTGAGTCGTGAGAAGTTTTCTCCCTTTTTACTTGACGATTATCCATTTACATCTACAACTGCTTTGAATAATTCATATTTAATAATTAAATTTCTCTCTGATCTTGACAACCTTCTCAAACATTTTTTGATTATGACATTCCACATAATAATTTAAATGATTTTACTCATACCAATTGTTCCACTCTTGCTTCAGAAGAACAATGTATAGAAATACCCAAAGATGACATCGACTCTATAAATAGCTTAAACAACAAAAGAACACATTTGACACAATAATGTCTTATGTTAAAGCCAAAGCTAATGCTATATATTTCATAGATGGCCCTAGAGGGACAAGAAAAACATAATTATACAGAGAAATCTTAGCACATTTACGATCTCAAGGTCATATTGCACTTGCAGTTGTATTTATGGAATTGCTTCTCTTGCTCCTCCTGAATGTCGAACTGCACATTCTCAATTTAAAATAATAATTAACTTAGATTCTTCATCTATATTTCATACTTCTAAACAATCTAAGACTGCAAAACTTTTTTTATTTGCTACTGTTACACTTTGAGATGAAGCCACCATGGCTCATCGTCTTGCATATGAGGTTCTAGATAGAACATTACGAGATTTAACAAATACAGGTGCACCATTTGTAGGAAAGATTGTTATTTTAGGAGCTCAAACAATTAAAAAATTCTTATAAACGGTGTTTTCTAACTTCTCATCACGTGCGCACGTGCACCGCACATGCTACAGTACTCATTTATTATAATGGAATTTATCTCTTTATTCTCCAGTTCATTCAATTGTAGATGAATCTTATTATTCAACCAATTCCATAATCCAATAAAATACCGATCAATGTCCAATATAACTCAATTTATTACATTTTTGACTTCTATTTTTATTTAGCTTATAACTATATTATGGTTTATTTAATTCTGTATTAAAATTCAATTTTACAACTTTAAATTTCCTTCTGGTTTAATTAAACCATTCAAATTTACAATCCAGTTTGAATTCATTTAAATCAATCAAGCACAACAATATATTAAAATTTTGACAAAATTATTTCCTTTATATATGAAAATATATTTTGGGAAAAATTATTTCATTCACCCTCTTTTCCAAAACAATACTGTATCAATTGTCAGTTAAACATGAACCGATTAAACAACACAATACAAAGTATTTTTATATAAAACTTACAAATAAGCGCTCTTATATATACACACTCTACTCGATCTATGGTATTACTAACCCAATCTCTGTTGAGTTGTACTACAGAGCCAAGGTTATTCCCAAACCATTGCTCTGATGCCACTGTAATGACCTGCGGGAATTCGAGCCTGAGTTCCAACAATAATACAGATCCTGTATCACTTGTCAAAATCCACGAATTGAAAACACAGATAGTTATTAGAAAGAAATTAGAGGGTGAGATAAGAAAGAAAGAAAAATTAGAATATAAGAATAAGAAGAACCCATACAGAATCAGAGTCTCGCATCGCAGCAAAACAAAATAAAATATAGAAATAACTTTCATTGAGAGCTTGAAATCATACTTACAACATCAATACATCTGGTAAGTAATAATGGTCTGTCCTTATATATATATATATATATATATATATATATATATATCACACAGCGGAATAATACTGGTATAACGTCATATGTCTGAACTCCTTCAACTCGTCTTTGAAATTTCACAGCATCCGATAACCTGAACCTGTAAAACCTGGTCTAACCCGAGCATTACAAACACCGAGTCAGTCTGGTGAACCAGAGTGATAAAAACTCAATTAAATTTAAGGGTATCATCCAACTTGATTTTAATGTTCAAATCCTTTTGAAAGAAAAGGATAATCGTAAGACCAAATCCACACATAAATACGGACGGATTTTACCTTACGATAACCCAAAACATTTTGAAATCGTATATATATTCAGATATTATAATAGTGTCTAAATACAAGTAAATAACAATCTAGCGGAATGCTTGCATCACACGCTCCACATACATAGTATACAAACAAAACCGCAGGAAATAATTAGAGATTGGATTTCAACTATGACAAGGTATGGAACAACATGCCGATAGTGTATCTCTAGAGGGGAATACACTGGGTTCAACAAGAACATCTTGCAGCCCGGCCCACACATAACCGACCACTCATTTCGCTTGAGTGTATCGAATGTGTATCACCAACGGTTGGGCTCAAACCACCATTTCCCAAAAGGGACAGCATCGAAATAGATTAAAGAAGCAAAAGAAATTTCTTTAGATGGGTGATTATACACCCTAATGGGAGCGACCCACATAGCCATGTTGCCTGCCTAATTTTTGTCAATTCCTGATTGATGAGGCTTGAGGTTAGAGTTTACCTTTAGAACATCTGGCCACCATTCAATTTGAATACCACATCATCAGATCCGCCAATTCACAAATTGATGTCCGCAAAAGTACTCTGCAGCTGACAGTAGTACGTTTGTAAAAATCAATGTATGTGACTCTTAAGAAATACTCTGTTAGACATTCGTCCATACAAGTCATCCAGGAACAGGATGAACCGAAGGCACTCTCCTACTGCATCGAAGATAGGAATCACCCCATGAATCAGTAGCGAGTAGTCCTTGCAATCTGTAGATTCCAATCACGACAGAATCATTGTCAAAATATCTCCGGGAATCAGCCAGAGAAATTCAACAATAGTTCCCCCGCTCATGAAGATTTACGATCTTCATTTCTCCATCATGATCAACATCAGATATCTTCCTTGTTTACATATTTGTTGGTAGAAATGATTTACGAATATAAATCTGATCCCAGTCTTTTCTACCAACAATACATTGAGTATGATTTTGATAGTCGTTTATTTAACTATCAAAACAAACAATCATAAAAATAAAATATATCCATTGGTTTAGTATACAGCATCACTTGGCCCTTTTAATTAATATATCAAGTGAAATACCGAAAATAATATATTAGTTCCAATATATATATATTCTCAAATCATTTCGTTTATATACTTGGTAAAATACCTTAAGATTATAACTTTAATTATCATTCAAACATTTGTTACTTATTATCTGTCATTTGGGCAATCGATTCAACTTATCATCGTATATAATCCTTACGATAACTTTCTTGGTTTCATTGCTTTTAACCCCAAAACTGTCACTTTCCCTAATAGAATAAACTCATTCCAAACTTCGTCTTTTTCTTTGAAAATATCTTTATATTTTCACAAATCTTCTTTTTATTCCCTTTATCTCTGGAAATTTCATTTCATATCCTCAATCCCCATTCATTCCCTTTTTATATTTGGAATCTCATCATATATATATTTCCAAATTCTTCAAAATATGTTACACTATTAAATCCTCAAAATAAATCACATTACCTCTCCACCATTACAACTAATATCATCCTCCGATAATCCTGAAGTCACTCTAGTTAGGGTATTTTAATTACCTCACAGACCTTGATCAACAACATCCTTATCTTAAGATAAATATCAGTTGTAATACCAAAATCGATATTCGTTCCCAATGCCCCAAACAAATCCCTTTTTAGCTATATCTTCATTAAATCTCATCTCTTAACTTTTATGGCGAATTTAAATCACATCTTGATCACTTAATTTGTCTGACCACTTTAATTCATCCTTGGGTTTCCGTTTGTATTTCCCATTTCATATCTCCATTAATTTTTAACCGTAAATCAGTAAGAAAATAATTTCCTAAATATCAACCCCGAAGGCCTAAACCAACATCAGATCAATACCCAGAAAATCATTTATCCTAACCGATCTCCAGTTAGATTCAAATTCTTGAATTCCATATCCTAGCTTTTATTTCCATTCAAACTTATTTCTAATAATTCGTTCTAAGAAATATATTTAATGAAAACTTGGGTTTTATAACTCTGTCTAACTTTGATTTAATAAAATCCATTTAAATAGAATTTTAAATAAGGATTCATTTTAAAACTACAATTTAAACTTAGCTTATATTATCGTTAGCCTAATTTTCTTAAGAATATCATTTATCATAAATCGGCCTTATTATTTCATAAACCTCCATTAATCCTTTTTAAATCCCAAAATTTCTCACTTTGATTATTATTAAATAAATAAAAATCAAATAACAACATTCATAAAAATGTTTACTAAACCATTAATTATTCCCATTAAATAAATTAATTTAACAAATTCATTTCATTTAACACATTTGACTTAGTCAATTCTAAACATGATTAACTCGTTAATCAACTCTCGGTTCATCTTTCCATTTAAATTAGTTACAAATTCAATTAATTTAAATAATTCCATTTGATTATTATAATAATGAAATCAATATAATCTCATTTTAATTATTACTTAAAACAATTAATCCCAGTTACTAAACATCACATTAATATTTGCTCACTTGCTTATCAGTCTTGTAAATATAAGAATCATCTTTATAAGATCAGTTAATAATTGAGATGAGGCACGTGCTTCGCACACGGATAGATTTTGGTACCAAAAATGGTGATTGGTATTTAAAACAATCAAAGTATATAAGGTTAGTTTATTTCCTTTTTATAAACACAATTAGAGTAATATATTTAAAAACCTATATTCCGCTATAAATAAATTTCATAATTTCATTTCTATCGATTTAACTGATGGTATATCAATCTTTATAAAACAGTTTGTATTTTGGCCATCTGTTATAAATTACTCAACAAATATCACCCATTGGTTAATAACCAAACAAATGTTGAATTTGGGTATAACAATCAATAACCATTTCAATAATCCAATTATGTGTGTTTTACAGTTCATATAATGATTACATAAAAATAAACCAAAAATTTGACTGATAACGGTCAACTAATAACACCCATTCAAACATCCAATTTAATCCAATACATTTATATTATTATAAACGTAACTAACAAGGTAAGTTACCTTGTTAAAACTAACAATGTTGTTTCATTTAAATTAAACAACTATTTAATTTAACAAATATAAAATATTCAACAACCGTTCAAACAATTATAAAATTGACCAACAATTAGCAACCATAGTATACAAACATTAAAACCCGACTTATAATAATTATAAGTAGGAGAACTGAGTGAGTTCAACCCATATTGGTTTAGTTCTGCGCTAAAACGATTCATTTCCGTTGCTTTCATCTCCTTCCAATCCAACTCTATAGTATCGTGCTTGCCAATGCGCTTCCAATGTCTCTGATTTTTGTTTTATTCTGATAACATTGTCACATATTACTACGCTTTAATTAATAATGTTTAACGATTAACAACTAATTTCTTTTATTCAAAAAGGTTAGTCCCGACAGATCACGTTGAAGAATCATTTTAAAATAGGTTGGCTTCATTTCCCTTAATTTTATAATTAATTTAACTAAATATATTTTGTTTTATTTTCGTTTAAATCTTAATTAAATATGATACATAAATTTCGCATTTAAATCTTCCCTTTAGGCATGCTAAAATATTCATTTACCTTGCTTTACCATCCAAACAGTCCAATGCTTCAAACAAAATGTGCGTACCCCTCCACCCCTTCTCCCTTAACGGTGCTTCGGGTCTTCCTCATCATCCCTTTTCTTTTTTTTCTTCTTTTGTTGTATGGCCCAAAGCCCATATCTTCTATACCCAGTACGTCCCACGTTTCTTGCTTTACTACTGCTACAGTTCTTTGAGCCATCCCATTTTTCTCCATCTTTCTAAACCTGCCGATATATATACTTCTTTCTTCGTTTAATTCTTCCCACCTGCATTTATTCCCTGCGTTAACTCATCATGTGTTCCTTCCTTCCATTTTACTTTGTCCATTTTTTTTATGTATATTTATATTAAAAGCCCGCACTTGCCCAATGGAAACGGCACAGCCCATTATGTTGAAGCCCGCGTCCCCCTTATATTTTCTTGTTCCCAAGATTTTCTTCCTCACCTGCTAACTTTACCAACTTTCGAAACCTCCTTCTCTCCCTCCTGAACTCATTCCATGAAAGAACTTCACCATTATTTACACCATCTTGATAGCTTCCACCTCCGCCCCTTCACCAGCAACTCGTATGCCATCACCTCGGAGCAACCCCAGTGCCATCGTCACAACTCCGCCAAACAATCCCCGCTGACCACATTCTCTGTACTGAACCGCTTCAAAACCCTCTGGAAACAAAATACATGGCCCTTCTTCAACAAACTGTTCCGCCACCCTTCTCGTTACTTCCTTCACACAAAACACCCCCAGCTTCGAACGCAAGCAATGATGTGTAACCCAATTCCCCTTCCCTCTTTCCCCACACCGCACACAGCTTATCTATGTTGCTCTCCTACCATTTGTTTCTTGTTTTCTCTTATATATATATATGTATGTATGTATGTATGTGTGTATATATATATATATATTCTAATTCTGGTAACCATTTTTTTCTTGTTCTTACTGTAAACATGCAAAAGGAAGAAGAAAAAGCCCATATATATATCCAAAATAGCTTTGCTAGCACGACAATGGGTTCATAGGTCTGCCGTGTAGATTCAAGTAGGCCTCTTGCTGTGTTTTGAATGGTATGGTGATTTGAAAGGATTGAAGGAGAAATGGTTTGCCTGTGTTGTACTTAGAGTAGCTTCAGTATGTGTTTTGTAATGACGCGCATTGGCAGAGGTATTATAATTAATTTATTTAATTATTTAAAAGGTGATTAATAGGATTTAATGGTCGTGGAATTAAATAATGGTGAATATTTAATTAAAATGATAATTAAATAATATATTTAATTCTGAAATAAATCAGAATTGGCTGAAATGGTGATATGGTGTGAGCTGGATCATCTGTGATATTTAATTCAGTTAGGAATTGAATTTGAATAATGAATATATTATATAAACGACAGTTTGAATGTAGAGTTATAATATAATTAAAATCGAGCTCGAAATGGCGCTGCAGTTCGTAAATTGGCGATTCGAACTTCAACTGAATATACAGAAGCCGTTTTAAATCGAATTTCTGTGAAACAAGAAACGTACAGAGCTGGTGGAGTATATCTTTCTAGTGGAAGAGAAAAATCGAGATTTCGTTGTGTAGATTTTGATTTGTGTCCAAATCAAATTTTAAAATAGTCGCTATAGAATCGTTTATCGACCGTAACGGTTTATTCGGTATAACTAGATGTCAGTTTCGAATTTAGACGAGATTCTTTTAAGGCGTAGTGATAATTTAATTTTTAGAATTTTACTATAATTTTTAATTAATTTAATAAGCAACTTTTTATTTGGAGTATTTTGCACCCAAATCAGTGATTTTGGGATTTCACAATGTGAGTTGAACTACCGGAATTATTATATTTTTGGAACCGGGGCACGTTGCTCATCACAACGATATTTTTATATCTGTCCATAACGGCTCGGATATGAACGATTTTTTTTGTAACATAGTATACGAGAATTATAAAACAAATAATACATGTGCGGTGATAAAAGAACCAACGACATAATACATATGCGGTGATAAGAGAAACAACAACATAATACATGTGCAACAATCCTTCAATACACATCCTTTCTTTTCTAAATTACTGATGTTATCTCCATAGCCACAAAGTGTCAGTGCATTCCTTAAACCCCTAAGTAAATCCTGCCTATATAAGAACAAGTACTCCCTTCATTTAACCTTTTCAGCAAAACCATATGAAATGGAAGCCTCACATACCCATTAAAAATAGAAGCCTGAACCGAAATACATGATTTTGGGTTTGTCAGCTCAAGCCGCATGTGCAAGCGTGATGTCTGGTGGTGTTCGGTGGTAATGGGGTGTCGCGAGTTTACTGTAGCTCCCAGGAAGCGCCGTCGACGGGTTTTAAGGGAGCAAACCGAGTTCGTCCTTTGTGGTGTGAAGGAGAAGATGAAACAATGAGAAGATTATATATGATTTTACTTTGATTTTAAGGTGAAGGATTGAGGAGATTTGAGCAAGGGAGTGATCGAAAATGGTAAAGTGGAGCAGCGGATTTCTGGTTTGGGAAGAAGGATGACAGAGCGGGTTTGATTTCGAATGGGTTTGGGGTTTTTTCAAGTGGAATGAGGTGGGTCGGGTTCATGAGTTAAGGCCCAAGTATATTTTTAATTCAAGTTTTGTTTTATTAAATAGTGTTGACTTTGAAATTATATAACTTGTCCATTCGTAATCGAAATTCAGCGAAACTGGTCAAGTTAGGATCGTGGGGACGGACACTACCCAAATGGAACTGACTGGGAGTGGATTGGGGCTCGTATGAATTTATAGCGAAATAAATTGTTTGATTCAAATCAAACAAAATGGTTTATCGTTCTTTAACGATGAACTGCCAAAGTGATTAAAACTCACCAACTCTGAACAGTTCTATTTTGTATACCGTATATTTAGAACTGATAAATGATGACTATTTGTTGTGTGTTGACTGTTTGATTGAACTGCTAGTCAGTTAGTGGAGATTATATATATATAAATATATATATATATATAAACCATTAAATCTATATGTGTTACTTCTGTTTAACAGAATATTTCATATTGAACTGAAAGTGATGCTGATTATATTGTGTAACATCTGTGAATGCAGGGAAACAGGTTGGAGGGATCCGACTGGATTCCTCAATATTTAAATTACTGTTTTGTTTCATATATTGTGATATATGATGTGATATATAATCTGTTGTCGATTATATGTGTTTGGACGATACTGATCATTGTGATTTGATATGTTGAATACCATAACATACCGAAATGTTGATAAGGGAATATTTTCAAAGTGATATTTGAAAAAAAATATTTATAAATCGAATATTTATAAATAAGAAATATTTATAAATTGGAATATTTATAAATAGGAGATATTTAGAAAAAGGGAAAACGTTATAAAAAGAAAACTGTTATAAGAAGGAAATCATTTTTAAAGTGGAGAACCGTTACTAAAAGTAAATCTTTAAAAATGAATAAATGTTGATAAAAGGGGAAATCTTTATAAAGAGAATAAAGGAGTTAAATCGAATATGGTATTCGAAAGGAGTTAAATCGAATAGGGTATTCGAAAGGAGTTAAATCGAATATGGTATTCGAAAGGAGTTAAATCAAATATTGTATTCGAAAGGAGTTAAATCGAATATGGTATTCGAAAGTTAGTAAATCGAATTAGTTATTCGAAAGGGGTTAGTCGAGTCGAGTTAGCTGAATAGAGTTAATCGAATATTTGTTATTCAAATTAGAGTTAACCAGTTAGAGTTAATCAATTAGAGTTAACCAGTTAGAGTTAAACCAGTTAGAGTTAATCAGTTAGAGTAAATCGAACTAGAGTTATTCAAATGGAGTTATCGAATATAGTTTATTCGAATAGAGTTAGAGGAGTTATCGAATATAGTTTATTCAACAGGAGTTAAGTGAATAGAGTTAATCCAAAGGAGTTAATCGAATAGAGTTAATTGAAAAGAGTTAATCGAATAGAGTTACTCGAAAGAAAGGTTAAGTAAGGAAATTAGTTAAAGAAATATAAAGTGAACTTTGTCTATTTCAAGGTTAGAAACGTTGTTCAATTAAGGTCTGAGAGGTAGTATTACCCCAACTTGATTGACTTCATTTTTAACTAAGGAATGGTTAAGGTTCGATAGTGAAGGTGGGTCAAAGGAATTTAGTTAATAAGCGTAATGGTTTGAGTTGGCATCGCGATGGTTTGTTTAAAACATCTGTCTAAGTCCAATGAAGGAGTTTTGGAAATGTTTTCCAAATAAGAACCAGAAATGTTTTCTAATATAGAAAACAAGAAATGGAAATGTTTTCCAATGGTAATAACATATATTTTCTAAATTTAGAAAATAAGAAATTTTGAATATAGGGAAACAGGAGATAAGTAAATTAATGAAATAAAGAGATAAATGTTGAATGATGATTGATCGATATAATTTCCATTTGGAGATAATATCATTGTTTGCACACCTGTTTTTCTTTGATGGTTAAATCACAGACTATCGAAGTTTTGACCATTTCAACGTTGTTAATATGGAGAGACCGGTTGGATTATTATCCAAAGAACCACTCTGTATTGGCATAAGCGTTGCGAATCATATATGCCAAAGATAATTGAAGACGGAGTAAAGTGCAAGGGATATTGTATAAGTCTTAGATAACAGTGTCTAAGATGGATGTATTGAATAGTGTCTTCGGTTCATCCTGTTCCTGGATGACTTGTATGGAGGGATGTCTGACAGACGATCACGTATATTGATTTCTCCAACCGCACCAAGAGTGGAAGCGGAGAAGGAAACTTCTTTTAGCTGACACGTAATGTATGGTTGTAGACGTCAATCGGTGATTTGATGGATTTGACGATGTGAAATTCGAAGTGAATCTGATGTGATGATAAAGCGTAGTTTCTAGCCTCACATCCGGTAAATGACAGAAATCGGACAGGCAGCATGGCTAAGTCGGTCGCTCCGAAGTAGGGTGTGTAATCACCTGATCTAGAGTTTCATTTACTTCTAAAAATTTATTGTCGATACTGTCCCATTCGGGAAACGATTGCTGATCCCAACCGTTGGTGATATACATTCGATACACTCAAGCGAAATGAGTGGTCGGTCATGTGTGGACGGGTTGCAAGATGTTCTTGTTGAACCCAGTGTATTCCTCTCTAGAGGTACACTAGAGAAAGGTGGTTCCATACCTTGTCATAGTTGGAAATCCATTACCCAATACATGCTTGCGGTTTTTGATTATATACCATATATGTAGAACGTGAGATGAAAGCGTTTCTGCTAGATGATTATTATATTGTGGTTGATAGACATTATTATAATATCAAAAGGTTTTTGATATAAAGATAATTTGGATTCTCATAAGGGAAAAACCCGTTCCGTTATACGGCGGGGTCTTATGAGATATCGTTTGCTTGTTCGAACTGTTTTAAAACTGTTTTACTCACACCAGTCCCATGACTGACCCGGAGTTTATTTGTTTGTTTCCCTAAACTCTTGGGTGCCTAATTTTGTACAGGCAGTCAAGTAGTCGGGATTTACAGATATACTAGAAGAGCTGGAGTAGGAGGCTTCAGGATCATATAACTATAGTTTATTTCCGCTGTGTTGTAAGTGCTGTACTTTGATAATGATGTATATTCAAGTACAGATGTATATTTCAAAGTTATGTTACATATATTATATGTTATTCGTTCTGCTGTGAGATTCGTGTTACTCTGATGTTGTGTTCTTCTTCTTCTTCTATTCTAAGTTTCTATCTTATCTTTCCTCACCCTTTGTTTTCTTTCTATTAATTTCCTGATTTTCAGTTTAATTTGGGGTTGGACTTGTGTTTTTGGTCAGCTCAAATTGGACCGGATTTTCGGGTCATTACATGTTTTCATTAACTTCTTTTCAATATAGTGATTTTTGTCTTCAGTATATGTTATAGGCAAGCAGACAGGAGATGGTAGCTGTGTACTTTAAGGGTATGCTGAAAAAAGAAACAGGGTACGGGATGGCAGAAATTAGGGGTATGCGTGTGTTTTCAATCAAAAATGTAGGTTGTCTTTTGAGATAGGGAGGCTGTATATTTGCATAAGCTTTTAGCCATGCATGATATTTCAATTCCATAGGTTCTGCATATGTTTTGAAGTGAAAGCATGGATTATATGCCCGTTCGAAAAATAGAAATGACTGAAAAGTTGCCTTGGATTGAAACAAGTAAAACTCTTTATTTAAATGTGTGAGTCAAAATGTTGGACACGCTCAAAATTCTTATGTTGATATGAGATGTTAAAGTATATAGCCCAAGATCGGAGACCATGTAATATGAACAATTACTTGTATAAAATGAAGGTAAAACCTTTAGTTCTATAGCGTGATCTCACTATGCATCACGTAGTGAACAATTTTATACTAATATTATTCATACCCCCTTAAGCCTGATAGAAATTTTTTGTTTTCCACTTAAATTTGGGTACATACTTATTTGAGTATGATAAATGCCGAGATATTTTGCAAATATCCAAAATAAAATAATAATCGCTTCAGACATAAACCAATATGAACATATAACTCGATGTTAATATTTTGAAGTGAAACGATATCAAAATTATACAGAATTCAGTATTAAATAAACGTTATGATTTACAAACGATTTCCATAGCGACTATTTCAAAATTTTATTTGGACACAACTTACAATATATAAACCGAAATCTCAATTTTTCTCTCTCGTTAGAAAATTATAATCAATCTGATTCTAACATTTCTTGTTTCACAGAATTCCGATTTAAAACGGATTCTATATATTCAATTGAAGTTCAAAACTCAATAATACAAACTACTGCAACATTTCAAGTTCGTTTTATATTAAACATGAATATAAACATTTGATTTTCATTTTATAAACAAATTGTATATTAAAATCCATTAATATTTATAATATAATATTTGAAACCAATTTAAATATTCGAATTTAAATGATCGAAAAATCTGGCTCGTTACAGTATGTGTGTACATATATGTTTATGTATGTGATTACTATAGTTATCCGCCCTGATGGACGTTCGACCTCAGAGGGGAACATCTGGCCAATTTGGCCAAGTATATGGGACAGAGGTATAATTCTAAACAGGTTCAATGTGATAAGCGACATAGGTCTAAAGATCAGATTTGAATTCGAGGATAAGATGAGTGGTCAGATTAAAGCTAAAGCTAAATCTAAGGTTAGATCTAAATTTAAAAGTTAATCTAATCGATAGGATAGAGATGTGACATGGTTAGGTTAGATTAAACCGGGCAAGATCTGATGGTCCTGGATTCTCTATTAAACATATAAATAGATGGACAGACCTAATGTAACAGCCCGCATTTTAAGTATCGGAAGATTGTAAAATAATTTTATTTTATTCTCTGAGGGTTGGATCATTCTCATCTTTTAATATGTTGCTTATGGGGATGTGTGACATGTCCATAATTTTTACCGATTTTGTTTGTGACCATTTTGACCTTGTCAGTCTTGTACTGGGCATAACTTTTGACTCAGGTCGAATCAGAGGGAGCGACCTGTGCCATTGGAAAGGAATTGATGATTCTCTTTCTATAGAGTGGTTACATTAAGGATTGTTTCAGCGGTTTGGGAGAAATCGCTGTTATAAGGTTTTTCAGTTGGCTGTTCAGGTTTTGGAAGGCTAATGGGCTGATTTGGAGAAGGCCCATTAAGGGGTTGGTGGAGGCTATAAATAGGGGGTAAGGGATATGGAGAAAGGTTGGAATTTTCCATTCTCTTATGGGGAGGCTTTGATCTCCTTCTTCCTCTAACACCTTTCCACCATTAAAATTCCAAATCCAAGGAGGGAAATCGAAGATCTATACCATTCGAGGGTAGATCAACATCGTTTCAAGGGCGAATTCATCGGATTGAAGAGTTTGATTCAAAGTGTTCGCTGTTCGGATTGCTTTTTCATCGTTTTAGCTTTGTTTTGGATAATCGATGAGTGATTTACATCTCTCATTCGGATTCATGAAAGTATGTGAGTTATAGAATGTTAATTTCATCATTTTCATGTTGTTGTTTTTAGATCTACACCATACGAAGTCCATTTTACATATGAATCACCTTAGGATCTGATCTAGATAATTTAAATGGTTAATTTCATGATTTTTCACAAGTGTATGCAAGTTAGATCCGTTTTTATGTTCATATGATTCACTTATCATGTTTTGGGAAATTTATGTGTTTTGATGGAAATTGTTAGATTGATGATATTGTTGGTTGCATAACATGTTTGTGGTTGCGTTTGGATGAATCAGATAAGCTGGTTTCGTCGGATTCGTCGTTTGGCGAAGTTTTGGTCGAAATCGAAGTCGAAAAGGAGCTGTACAGGTTTCTGGTCGGTCCAGAAGGACCAGAAAAGGTTCTGGTTGGTCCAGAAGGACCAGAAAAGGTTCTGGTCGGTCCAGAAGGAGCAGAGAAGGTTCTGGTCTGTCCAGAAGGACCAGAAAAGGTTCTGGTCGGTCCAGAAGGAGCAGAGAAGGTTCTGGTCGGTCCAGAAGGACCAGAAGGGAGTCTGGGTGGTTCAGAAGGATTCTGGTCGGTCCGGAAGGACCAGAAGAGGGTCTGGTCGGTCCAGAAGGACCAGAAGGGGGTCTTCCCAGGAATGGTCGGTTTTGGGTCTTCCCAGGAAGGGTCGGTTTTGGGTCTTCCCAGGAAGAGCAAGTTTTGGGTCTTCCCAGGAAGGGTCGGTTTTGGGTCTTCCCAGGAAGTGTCGGTTTTGGGTCTTCCCTGGAAGGGTCAGTTTTGGGTTTTCCCAGGAAGAGCAGGTTTTGGGTCTTCCCAGGAAGAGCAGGTTTTGGGTCTTCCCTGGAGGGGTCGGTTTTGGGGTCCTCCCAGAGGGCTCGGTGATGGTGTAGCTTCGAGGTGGTTCAAGTAGGAAGGCTCGAAGTGATGAATGTGTTCGGTGACAACTCAAAGGTCGTGAGTTGATGGATAATGGCTGCTCGAGAAGGTTGCTTGAGCTATGAAACATCGTCAAGGTTGGACGACTAGAGATGCGAAGGTCGAGAGGTCATCGTTGTCGTAAGTTCTAGCAGGCTCAAAGCACGGGTACGATGGGGGCACCCAAAAGACTAGAAGGTTGCTGGTCGAGTACCCTGGTCTTGGGAAAACGCCTAGTGTCAAGGTTGGACATTGTCAAGATTGGGCATATGGAGTTCATGCTAGAACTGGGGTTACCATTAGCCCTTGACATATGGCAAGGTTGGCCATCATACGATTAACGATGATTTCAAAGCAGGATTGGCGGTGATAGCCAGAGTCTGTCATGTATGCTGGATGTTTTGCATGAGGTATATAATCTTTATCCCATGATTGCTATTGTTGATTGTTTCTGTTTGTTATGAACAAATGGTTGTTCTGGTTTCTGTGGATTAGTGGTTGAAATGCTTGGTGTAAAGGCTATCACTGTCCGATATGGGGAAGATAAGGTTGAGTTCTTCTCTGGTGTTGTGGGTAGACAAGTTGTTCATTTACCCATTCTCATATACTTTCTTGTTGAAGTTTGTTAGCTGTTTTATCGCTCACTAAGACTATTGTCTGACTCAAGGTTTTATGTTCCCTCTTATTACCTTGGGCTGTTCATCCGGTTGTGGATGGGCAGACTAAGTAGCAGGTTACAGGTAATGGAGCTTAGTGAGACGAGGAAGCTGAGTGATGACGAGCAGGAGGCTGGTGTACCAGTTTTATTACTATCTAGTATTTCTGTTTTCGCTGTTTGAGTTTCTTGAGAGTTATAGTGAGGCCTTATGTACAAACTTTGATATCAGTTGGATAATCTTTCTGGATGTTGAGAAAGTTTCAAAAGTTTGTTATATGATACCTCATTGCTATTACCTGTTGTATATGTTCTATTATATTTTATCCTTGCGCTGTGAGCTCTACGACAGGTTTCAATGTGTTTACCTACTTTGATGATCGTCCATAGCAACCTGGCACACCTTTCAGCACATTTTCCACTTGTTTAGTGCGGGGATTATGGGCGGTCGTCACATTTGGTATCAGAGCTCTGGTCAACGATTTTGGCCAAAGTTCAAAGACGTAATTATGTAGGAGAGACGTATTTGTAGATTTCTGTTGGATGTTTACTATATGTATATTAACATATATAGTAGTAGCAGTTGTATCTCTTTAGCAGTTTTCTTGGAAGTGGCTAATTATTCTAGATTGCAGATTTAGAATGAGTAGACGACCATCAAGACACGCTGCTAGGAGAGCTAATACTGGAGGGGGAAATGGTGACGAACCAGATTACCCGGCCATGTTTGAAGCCATGGCAGAAGCAATTATGCGAAGGGTACCCGCTCCAGTGGCGGCTACGGTAGATGTAGGTGTGCGAGTTCCTAGAGTAGATTTTGCAAAGATGTGCAAGGACTTTACATCTCTAAGAGGGAAACCATTCAAGGGAACTGAACCAGCTGAAGAGGTTCAGAGGTGGATGGATTCATGTGTTCGAATCTTTGGAGACTTAGGTATTGAGGATGCAATGAAGAGAAAGCTTGCATCAAGGCAGCTGCAGAGCAGGGCTATGGAATGGTGGAATTCTGTCATACTCGAGACTCCAAAAGAGGAGATTTCATGGGAGCAATTCCAAGCTAAGTTTGAAGCAAAGTTTATCTCCACTGCTCAGAAGTCCGTTCTCTTCAAGAAGTTCGTAGAGTTGAAGCAGAATGGCAGAACAGTTCTTGACTACATTTCTGATTTTGAGGCTTTGTCCAGATATGATCGTTCATACATTGATACGACCTATCAGAAGAACGAGAAGTTTGTCTTGGGTTTGGATGCTCATATTGGAAAACCGCTTGTGGACCATCTTGATGATTCATTTGAAAAGATTGTGGAAAAAGCTATTCGCCATGAGAGCTTGTTTCCCAAGGAAGAAAATGTTGTCGCTGCAACCAAGGAAGCTCAGAAACCACAGCAGGGTGGTAATAATAAAAAGAGGAAGCAGCAACAACAGAAAGGAAAGGATGGCCAAAAGAAACCCAAGAGTGAGGTGGTTTGCTTTAACTGCCAACAGAAGGGTCATTATTCAAATGAGTGTAAGAATCCCAAAGCTGATAAGAAGTGCTTCAAGTGTGGAAAGCCTGGGCATGAGAAGAAAGATTATCCAGAATCAGCTAAGGGCAAACAGATTGTGAAGGCATATGCTTTAGAAGCCGTGCCATCTTCTTCAAGAGCTCCTACTGCAGAGGAAAAGGGAAAAGGTGTCGTGGTGCAAGGTACTTTTTCTATTAATGGTGTTTCAGTTCGAGTTTTGTTTGATACTGGAGCATCACATTCATTCTTCTGCAATGAGCTTGTGTGTCGCTTGGGTTTGGAACCCGAGATTTGTGATAGACCATTGATCGTGACTAATCCAGTTGAGGGTTCGTCTAGTTTGTGCATGATTTCTCGTGGTCTAGTGTTATCGAGTCATGGTTTCTCTTTTATGTGTGATTGCTTTATTCTTAACTTCGTTGGGTATGGGATCATCTTGGGCATGGATTGGCTCAAGAGATATGCGGCAAGGGTGAATTGCGAGAAGCTAGAGGTGAGGGTCGGGGATGTGGAAGGGCGAAAGGTGTTGATTAGATGTAAGCGCGAAGACGGGGTCTTCGTGAGTTATCTATATTCGCTTGGGATTCCACAGGAAGACCTATCATCAGTGTTGATCGCTAATGAGTATGTAGATGTCTTTGACGAGGTCAAAGGGTTGCCGCCGCATCGTGAGATCGAGTTTAGGATCGATTTGGTCGAAGGTGCTAGACCAATTGTTATGCCCCTTAGGCGGATGGCGCCTAGGGAACAGCGAGAGTTAGAGGTGCAAGTTTGTGACCTTTTGGGAAAAGGATTCATTCGGAGGAGTGTTTCCGAGTGGGGTGCACCAGTCGTGTTTGCAACTAAGGCAGATGGCTCATAAAGATTGTGTGTGGACTATCATGAGCTGAACAAGGTGACTAAGAAGAACAAGTATCCGTTGCCAAGGATTGATGACTTGTTCGATCAGCTTCACGAAGCCAAAGTGTTTTCTCAGATGGATTTAGCAACGGGATTTCACCAATTGAGAGTGGCTAAGGATAGTGTGCCAAAGACTACTTTTAGGACACCGTCCGGGTTTTTCGAGTGGTTGGTGATGCCATTCGGGTTGACTAACGCACCATCGTATTTTGTGGATCTTATGAATTGAGTGTTCAGAGATCAGTTGAGTAAGTTCGTGCTGGTATTCGTGGGTGATATACTGGTTTACTCCAGAAATGTGGAAGAACATAAGACGCACTTGAGAGTTGTGTTAGAGATCTTGCGAAAGCATCAGCTTAAGGCTAAGTTCTCAAAGTGTCACTTCTGGAAGGATGAAGTGAGGTTCTTAGGTCATGTTGTTTCTGGAAAAGGTATAGCGGTTGACCCCGCTAAAGTTGCAGCAATCCAGGGTTGGGATAGACCTAAGAATGCGACGGATGTTTGGAGTTTCCTTGGGTTGGCTGGTTATTACCGAAGGTTTATCAAGGATTTCTCCAAGATAGCTGCACCATTTACAGGATTGATGAAGAAGAATCAAGTATTCGCATGGGATGCGAAGTGCGAACAAGCGTTCGGAATTTTGAAAGAGAGATTGACGAGTGCACCCGTGTTGACCATTCCAAGTGGGAATGAAGAGATGGTGGTATATATTGATGCATGTGGTACTGGACTTGGAGCAGTGCTAATGCAGAAGGATAAAGTAGTGGCTTATGCAAGTCGACAGCTAAAGCCACATGAGAGAAAATATTCGGCTCATGATTTGGAGTTGGCAGCGATTGTGTTTGCTCTGAAGATGTGGAGACATTACCTGTTGGGAGTATGATTCGAGTTGTTTACGGATCACAAGTCGTTGAAGTATCTTTTCTCCCAAAAGGATTCGAATCTTTGGCAGCAACGATGGTTAGAGTTTCTAGCATCGTATGATTTTGGGACAGCCTATACTCCTGGCAAAGGCAATGCAGTTACAGATGCATTGAGTCGAAGACACGCAAGTTTGGGAGCGATGTTTTCGGAATGGAAGGGCCTCGAGTACTTGGCAAGGTTCGATTTCAGGCTAAGGTGTGAGTTGGAACCTGAGATATTGGCAAGCTTGTCGATAAGGCCTACTCTTATCGAAAGGATTGGCAAGGGCCAAAAGAAAGATACGAAGCTTGTCGAGTTTATTCAGAAACTGAAACCAGAGGATAAAGAGTTCGAGGTCGACCGAGAAGGTTGGCTTCGAAAGCAAGCACGATTAGTTGTTCCTGATGTCGACGGATTGAGGGATGAGGTTCTGAGAGAATGTCATCACTCGAAGCTAACGATTCATCCTGGTGGTAATAAAATGTATCAGGACATGAAGCGAGCCTACTACTGGGAAGGGATGAAAATAGATATTGGAAAATTCATTTCCAAGTGTATGAACTGTCAGTTGGTGAAGGCTGAACAGAAGAAGCCGAGTGGTTTACTTCAGCCATTAGAGGTTCCTACATGGAAGTGGGAGCATATATCAATGGATTTTATCGATGGACTACCTAGAACTAGGACAGGGAATGAAGGGATCCGGGTCATTGTAGATCGTTTGACCAAAAGCGCAAGGTTCATTCCTATCAAGACGACTAGGACAGCATCAAAATTGGCTGAGCTTTATGTGAAATGGATAGTTCGATTCCATGGTGTTCCAAAGAGTATAGTAAGTGACCGGGATCCATTGTTCACGAGTGGATTTTGGAAAAGTTTACAAGAAGCTTTGGGAACCGAATTGTGTTTAAGTACGGCATATCATCCCCAAACTGATGGTCAGACCGAGAGACTCAACCGAGTTTTAGAAGATCTCCTGAGGGCTTGTGTGTTAGACTTCGGAGGATCAAGGGAGGACCATCTACATCTAGTTGAGTTTGCATATAATAATAGCTACCAGTCGAGTATTGGGATGGCACCATACGAGGCGTTGTATGGAAGGCCGTGCAATTCTCTAGCTTGTTGGTCAAAAACTGGAGATAAGTTGGTACTTGGGCCAGAAATGATTAGAGAAACCTCGGGTTGTATCAAGATTGTTCGACAACGAATGAAGGCGGCCCAAGATCGTCAGAAAAGTTACGCCGATAAGCGTCGTAAGGATTTGGAATTCGACGTAGGAGATATGGTTTTCATGAAGATTTCACCGTTGAAGCATGTGGTTCGATTCGGAAGTAAAGGGAAGTTGGTTCCTAGGTTTGTTGGACCATTTCTGATAGTCGAGAGAATAGCAAAGCTCGCATATAGGTTGGAGTTACCCGAGAAGATGTCGAGTGTGCATAATGTTTTCCATATGTCGTTTCTACGGAAGTTTGTGCACGACTCGAATGTGGTGGTATCTCCAGAACAGTATGAAGATTTAGAAGTCGAGACCGCAGTTGTGAAACCTCATAGGCCACTTCGTGTTGTGGGGAATGACACGAAACAACTTAGGAGGAAGACGGTTAAGCTAGTCAAGGTACAATGGAGTGAAGATGGCGACGATTGTACATGGGAGACGGAAGAGAGCATGAGGGCGACTCATCTAGAACTTTTCATCGGTAGAACCCTTAGATTGTATCGTCGTTATATCGTTGTATCTTGTTGTTGTTTGATAGAATTCCGCGTGCTAGGATAAGACTATGGATGCATGGCTTGATGGTTGCTAGTTTGGATGATAGGATTGGCTTCTCATGGATGATAGGCATGCATAATTGTTGTGGTTGCTTGTATTTGCTTGGAATTTCGGGGGCGAAATTCTTAAGGGGGGGAGAATGTAACAGCCCGCATTTTAAGTATCGGAAGATCGTAAAATAATTTTATTTTATTCTCTGAGGGTTGGATCATTCTCATCTTTTAATATGTTGCTAATAGGGATGTGTGACATGTCCATAAATTTTAACGATTTTGTTTGTAACCATTTTGCCCCTGTCAGTCTTGTACTGGGCATAACTTTTGACTCAGGTCGAATCAGAGGGTGAGACCTGTGCCATTGGAAAGGAATTGATGATTTTCTTTCTGTAGAGTGGTTACATTATGGATTTGGTTCAGGGGTTTGGGAGAAATCGCTATTTTAAGGGTTTTCAGTTGGTTGTTCAGGTTTTGGAAGGCTAATGGGCTGATTTGGAGAAGGCCCATTAAGGGGTTGGTAGAGGCTATAAATAGGGGGTAAGGGATATGGAGAAAGGTTGGAATTTTCCATTCTCTTATGGGGAGGCTTTGATCTCCTTCTTCCTCTAACTCTTTTCCTCCATTAAAATTCCAAATCCAAGGAGGGAAATTGAAGATTTATACCATTCGAGGCTAGATCAACATCGTTTCAAGGGCGAATTCATCGGATTGAAGAGTTTGATTTGAAGTGTTCGCTGTCCGGATTGTTTTTTCATCGTTTTAGCTTTGTTTTGGATAATCGGTGAGTGATTTACATCTCTCATTCGGATTCATGAAAGTATGTGAGTTATAGAATGTTAATTTCATCATTTTCATGTTATTTTCTTTAGATCTACACCATGCTAAGTCCATTTTACATATGAATCACCTTAGGATCTGATCTAGATAATTTAAATGGTTAATTTCATGATTTTTCACAAGTGTATGCAAGTTAGATCCGTTTTTATGTTCATATGATTCACTTATCATGTTTTGGGAAATTTATGTGTTTTGATGGAAATTGTTAGATTGATGATATTGTTGGTTGCATAACATGTTTGTGGTTGCGTTTGGATGAATCGGATAAGCAGGTTTTGTCGGATTCGTCGTTTGGCGAAGTTTTGGTCGAAATCGAAGTCGAAATGGAGCTGTGCAGGTTTCTGGTCGGTCCAGAAGGACCAAAAAAGGTTCTGGTCGGTCCAGAAGGAACCGAAAAGGTTCTGGTCAGTCCAGAAGGAGCAGAGAAGGTTCTGGTCGGTTCAGAAGGACCAGAAGGGAGTCTGGGTGGTTCAGAAGGATTCTGGTCGGTCCGGAAGGACCAGAAGAGGGTCTGGTCGGTCCAGAAGGACCAGAAGGGGGTCTTCCCAGGAAGGGTCGGTTTTGGGTCTTCCTAGGAAGAGCAGGTTTTGGGTCTTCCCAGGAAGGGTCGGTTTTGGGTCTTCCCAGGAAGGGTCGGTTTTGGGTCTTCCCAGGAAGGGTCAGTTTTGGGTCTTCCTTGGAAGAGTAGGCTTTGAGTCTTCCCAGGAAGAGCAGGTTTTGGGTCTTCCCAGGAAGAGCAGGTTTTGGGTCTTCCTAGGAAGAGCAGGTTTTGGGTCTTCCCAGGAGGGGTCGGTTTTGGGGTCCTCCCAGAGGGCTCGGTGATGGTGTAGCTTCGAGGTGGTTCAAGTAGGAAGGCTCGAAGTGATGAATGTGTTCGATGACAACTCAAAGGTCGTGAGTTGATGGATAATGGCTGCTCGAGAAGGTTGCTTGAGCTATGAAACAACGTCAAGGTTGGACGACTAGAGATGCGAAGGCCGAGAGGTCATCGTTGTCGTAAGTTCTAGCAGGCTCAAAGCAGGGTTACGATGGGGGCACCCAAAAGACTAGAAGGTTGTTGGTCGAGTACCCTGGGTCTTGGGGAAAGGCCTAGTGTCAAGGTTGGACATTGTCAAGGTTGGACATATGGAGTTCATGCTAGAACTGGGGTTACCATTAGCCCTTGACATATGGCAAGGTTGGCCGTCATACGATTAACGATGGTTTCAAAGCAGGATTGGCGGTGATAGCCAGAGTCTGTCATGTATGCTGGATGTTTTGCATGAGGTATATAATCTTGATCCCATGATTGCTATTGTTGATTATTTCTGTTTTCTATGAACAAATGGTTGTTCTGGTTTCTGTGGATTAATGGTTGAAATGCTTGGTGTAAAGGCTATCACTGTCCGATGTGGGGAAGATAAGGTTGAGTTCTTCTCTGGTGTTGTGGGTAGACAACTTGTTCATTTACCCATTCTCATATACTTTCTTGTTGAAGTTTGTTAGCTGTTTTATCGCTCACTAAGACTATTGTCTGACTCAAGGTTTTATGTTCCCTCTTATTACCTTGGGCTGTTCATCTGGTTGTGGATGGGCAGACTAAGTAGCAGGTTACAGGTAATGGAGCTTAGTGAGACGAGGAAGCTGAGCGATGACGAGCAGGAGGCTGGCGTACCAGTTTTATTACTATCTAGTATTTCCGTTTCCGCTGTTTGAGTTGCTTGAGAGTTATAGTAAGGCCTTATGTACAAACTTTGATATCAGTTGGATAATCTTTCTGGATGTTGAGAAAGTTTCAAAAGTTTGTTATATGATACCTCATTGCTATTACCTGTTGTATATGTTCTATTATATTTTATCCTTGCGCTGTGAGCTCTACGACAGGTTTCGATGTGTTTACCTACTCTGATGATCGTCCATAGCAACCTGGCACACCTTTCAGCACATTTTCCACTTGTTTAGTGCGGGGGTTATGGGCGGTCGTCACATTTGGTATCAGAGCTCTGGTCAACGATTTTGGCCAAAGTTCAAAGACGTAATTACGTAGGAGAGACGTATTTGTAGATTTTTGTTGGATGTTTACTATATGTATATTAACATATATAGTAGTAGCAGTTGTATCTCTTTAGCAGTTTTCTTGGAAGTGGCTAATTATTCTAGATTGCAGATTTAGAATGAGTAGACGACCATCAAGACATGCTGCTAGGAGAGCTAATACTGGAGGGGGAAATGGTGACGAACCAGATTACCCGGCCATGTTTGAAGCCATGGCAGAAGCAATTATGCGAAGGGTACCCGCTCCAGTGGCGGCTACGGTAGATGTAGATGTGCGAGTTCCTAGAGTAGATTTTTCAAAGATGTGCAAGGACTTTACATATCTAGGAGGGAAACCATTCAAGGGAACTGAACCAGCTGAAGAGGTTCAGAGGTGGATGGATTCATGTGTTCGAATCTTTGGAGACTTGGGTATTGAGGATGCAATGAAGAGAAAGCTTGCATCAAGGCAGCTGCAGAGCAGGGCTATGGAATGGTGGAATTCTGTCATACTCGAGACTCCAGAAGAGGAGATTTCATGGGAGCAATTCCAAGCTAAGTTTGAAGCAAAGTTTATCTCCACTGCTCAAAAGTCCGTTCTCTTCAAGAAGTTCGTCGAGTTGAAGCAGAATGGCAGAACAGTTCTTGACTACATTTCTGATTTTGAGGCTTTGCCCAGATATGCTCGTTCATACATTGATACGCCCTATCAGAAGAACGAGAAGTTTGTCTTAGGTTTGGATGCTCATATTGGAAAACCGCTTGTGGACCATCTTGATGATTCATTTGAAAAGATTGTTAAAAAAGCTATTCGCCATGAGAGCTTGTTTCCCAAGGAAACAAATGTTGTCGCTGCAACCAAGGAAGCTCAGAAACCACAGCAGGGTGGTAATAATAAAAAGAGGAAGCAGCAAAAACAGAAAGGAAAGGATGGCCAAAAGAAACCCAACAGTGAGGTGGTTTGCTTTAACTGCCAACATAAGGGTCATTATTCAAATGAGTGTAAGAATCCCAAAGCTGAGAAGAAGTGCTTCAAGTGTGGAAAGCCTGGGCATGAGAAGAAAGATTGTCCAGAATCAGCTAAGGGCAAACAGATTGTGAAGGCATATGCTTTAGAAGCTGTGCCATCTTCTTCAAGAGCTCCTACTGCAGAGGAAAAGGGAAAAGGTGTCGTGGTGCAAGGTACTTTTTCTGTTAACGGTGTTTCAGTTCGAGTTTTGTTTGATACTGGAGCATCACATTCATTCATCTGCAATGAGCTTGTGTGTCGCTTGGGTTTGGAACCCGAGATTTGTGATAGACCATTGATCATGACTAATCCAGTTGGGGGTTCGTCCAGTTGGTGCATGATTTGCCGTGGTCTAGTGTTATCGAGTCATGGTTTCTCTTTTATGTGTGATTGCTTTGTTCTTAACTTCGCTGGGTATGGGATCATCTTGGGCATGGATTGGCTCAAGAGATATGCGGCAAGGGTGAATTGCGAGAAGTTAGAGGTGAGGGTCGGGGATGTGGAATGGCGAAAGGTGTTGATTAGATGTAAGCGCGAAGACGGAGTCTTCGTGAGTTATCTATATTCGCTTGGGATTCAATACAAAGACCTATCATCAGTGTTGATCGCTAATGAGTATGTAGATGTCTTTGACGAGGTCAAAGGTTTGCCGCCGCATCGTGAGATCGAGTTTAGGATCGATTTGGTCGAAGGTGCTAGACCAATTGTTATGCCCCTTAGGCGGATGGCGCCTAGGGAACAGCGAGAGTTAGAGGTGCAAGTTCGTGACCTTTTGGGAAAAGGATTCATTCGGAGGAGTGTTTCCGAGTGGGGTGCACCAGTCGTGTTTGCAACTAAGGCAGATGGCTCATTAAGATTGTGTGTGGACTATCGTGAGCTGAACAAGGTGACTAAGAAGAACAAGTATCCGTTGCCAAGGATTGATGACTTGTTCGATCAGCTTCACGAAGCCAAAGTGTTTTCTCAGATGGATTTAGCAACGGGATTTCACCAATTTAGAGTGGCTAAGGATAGTGTGCCAAAGACTGCTTTTAGGACACCGTCCGGGTTTTTTGAGTGGTTGGTGATACAATTTTGGATGACTAACGCGCCATCGTATTTTGTGGATCTTATGAATAGAGTGTTCAGAGATCAGTTGAGTAAGTTCGTGCTGGTATTCATGGATGATATACTGGTTTACTCCAAAAATGTGGAAGAACATAAGACGCACTTGAGAGTTGTGTTAGAGATCTTGCGAAAGCATCAGCTTAAGGCTAAGTTCTCAAAGTGTCACTTCTGGAAGGATGAAGTGAGGTTCTTAGGTCATGTTGTTTCTGGAAAAGGTATAGCGGTTGACCCCGCTAAAGTTGCAGCAATCCAGGATTGGGATAGACCTAAGAATGCGATGGATGTTTGGAGTTTCCTTGGGTTGGCTGGTTATTACCGAAGGTTTATCAAGGATTTCTCCAAGATAGCTGCACCATTTACAGGATTGACGAAGAAGAATCAAATATTCGCATAGGATGCGAAGTGCGAACAAGCATTCGGAATTTTTAAAGAGAGATTGACGAGTGCACCTGCGTTGACCATTCCAAGTGGGAATGAAGAGATGGTGGTATATATTGATGCGTGTGGTACTAGACTTGGAGCAGTGCTAATGCAGAAGGATAAAGTAGTGGCTTACGCAAGTCGACAGCTAAAGCCACATGAGAGAAAATATCCGGCTCATGATTTGGAGTTGGCAGCGATTGTGTTTGCTCTGAAGACGTGGAGGCATTACCTGTTGGGAAAATGATTCGAGTTGTTTATGGATCACAAGTCGTTGAAGTATCTTTTCTCCCAAAAGGATTTGAATCTTCGGCAGCAACGATGGTTAGAGTTTCTGGCATCGTATGATTTTGGGATAGCCTATACTCCTGGCAAAGGCAATGCAGTTGCAGATGCATTGAGTCGAAGACACACAAGTTTGGGAGCGATGTTTTCGGAATGGAAGGGCCTCGAGTACTTGGCAAGGTTCGATTTCAGGCCAAGGTGTGAGTTGGAACCTGAGATATTGGCAAGCTTGTCGATAAGGCCAACTCTTATCGAAAGGATTGGCAAGGGCCAAAAGAAAGATACGAAGCTTGTAGAGTTTATTCAGAAACTGAAACCAGAGGATAAAGAGTTCGAGGTCGACCGAGAAGGTTGGCTTCGAAAGCAAGGACGATTAGTTGTTCCTGATGTCGACGTATTGAGTGATGAGGTTCTGAGAGAATGTCATCCCAGGAGGGGTCAGTTTTGGGGTCCTCCTAGAGGGCTCGGTGATGGTGTAGCTTCGAGGTGGTTCAAGTAGGAAGGCTCGAAGTGATGAATGTGTTCGGTGACAACTCAAAGGTCGTGAGTTGATGGATAATGGCTGCTCGAGAAGTCTGCTTGAGCTATGAAACAACGTCAAGGTTGGACGACTAGAGATGCGAAGGACGAGAGGTCATCGTTGTCGTAAGTTCTAGCAGGCTAAAAGCAGGGGTACGATGGGGGCACCCAAAAGACTAGAAGGTTGCTGGTCGAGTACCCTGGGTCTTGGGGAAAGGCCTAGTGTTAAGGTTGGACATTGTCAAAGTTAGACATATGGAGTTCATGCTAGAAATGGGGTTACCATTAGCCCTTGACATATGGCAAGGTTGGCCGTCATACGATTAACGATGGTTTCAAAGCAGGATTGGCGGTGATAGCCAGAGTCTGTCATGTATGCTGGATGTTTTGCATGAGGTATATAATCTTGATCCCATGATTGCTATTGTTGATTATTTCTGTTTTCTATGAACAAATGGTTGTTCTGGTTTCTGTGGATTAATGGTTGAAATGCTTGGTGTAAAGGCTATCACTGTCCGATGTGGGGAAGATAAGGTTGAGTTCTTCTCCGGTGTTGTGGGTAGACAACTTGTTCATTTACCCATTCTCATATACTTTCTTGTTGAAGTTTGTTAGCTGTTTTATCGCTCACTAAGACTATTGTCTGACTCAAGGTTTTATGTTCCCTCTTATTACCTTGGGCTGTTCATCCGGTTGTGGATGGGCAGACTAAGTAGCAGGTTACAGGTAATGGAGCTTAGTGAGACGAGGAAGCTGAGCGATGACGAGCAGGAGGCTGGCGTACCAGTTTTATTACTATCTAGTATTTCTGTTTCTGCTGTTTGAGTTGCTTGAGAGTTATAGTGAGGCCTTATGTACAAACTTTGATATCAGTTGGATAATCTTTCTGGATGTTGAGAAAGTTTCAAAAGTTTGTTATTAGATACCTCATTGCTATTACCTGTTGTATATGTTCTATTATATTTTATCCTTTCGTTGTGAGCTCTACGACAGGTTTCGATGTGTTTACCTACTCTGATGATCGTCCATAGCAACCTGGCACACCTTTCAACATATTTTCCACTTGTTTAGTGTAGGGGTTATGGGCGGTCGTCACACCTAACCCTAAAATAACATTCTCATTATTTTATTATGCTTCCTTCTCTATTTCCAATCATCTTTCCCCATAGAAATTTTAGAGGTAAGGACTAAAAATAAAACATCACAAAAAGGAAAATAAATAAATAAATTATTAAAGAAAGCTATCTAGGAAAAGGAGAATCTTTAGAGGCCAAAAATAAAAGCTTAGGACCGTTGATCGAGTAGTCTTAAATTGTCATTGGTTTAAATTTAAACTAAATGTATAAATTATCTTTTTTATTTTAGACTTAACTATAAGTTTCATATTGCTATGTATTTAAGAATAAAAATATGGAATAATGATATGAAAGTTTAAACGTAAAAATGAACCTAGATAAAAAGCGTAGACCTAATTATAAAACATTAATTAATGTTTTAAAGTAAATAGAATCCACATGTAACATAATATGTTAAAAGGCCCATGTATTACCTAATGAATAATAAAAGGACAAAGGTCGATGTATTACTTGATGAATAATTAAAAGACAAAGGCATAATTATTAATTGATAAATAATATAAAGATGAAGGACCAAGTATTACATGATAAACAATAAAAAGATAAAGGTCCAATTATTATACTTGATAAATAATAGAAAGATAAAGGCTTAGTATAATACTTGATGTAACCTTGGTTGTAATAAAGAACATTGATAATGACTATCATCATGATGGTAAGGTCTTGGAAAGAGAAATTTTAGATTTTTCTTTTAGAATAGAAACTTAAAATGAACTAGCGGGGACTGAGGTGGGATCGCAATATGATCGTTGTCTGGGTGCTCATCCCAACAATGAATGAACATGCAAATCAAATCTAAAAATAAGTGGCCATAAAAAGAAAGTCAATTAGAGGAAGTGTGTCCTAAAGATATTCGGGCATGTAGGCATTGAAGTGGGAAAGAAGATGCTTTGGTTTCTCGTGCGCTAAAATAGATACAAGACAGTCTAAACGGATTTGCGGGAAATTTTGGAGCCGGAAATAAGAGGTTTCAATAGTTGGTTTCCCATCCAAGCTATGCATATTTGAAACAAATACCAAAGCTAGAAATAAGAGAAAATTTGCTACTGCATATGAAAGGAGAGGATAACATTTTCAATGAGTCATTTTGTAAGGTTATGGATTATGCCCTCCATTAAGCATGGTCGAGCAGAAGAAGATAGAGATCTAATAGGCTAATCATTGGTTAGATTAAGAATGACCTATTAGCAATAACTTATGGAGAAAACAATTATTTTAAGTAAAATAGCTTGAATACTGAACCTTTATGACATCTAGAGTAAACTTAAGACTATTTGCACTTGATCCTTTTCTTTTTACTACTTTATTTCTCATTCACTAGGCTTTTATGTTTGTCTCGTTCATTTCTTTTCCCAATCTTAAGCGTGCAGGGAAGTATCTAATCTTTGGTGGACATGAAGCACTGCTAAGATGCTTCATTCCATTATGTATTGCTACTTTCATTTTATATTCATATTGGTTTTGATGTACCTGGATTTGAGAAATAG
Organism: Allium sativum; assembly: GCA_030737875.1. Lineage (NCBI taxonomy): Eukaryota > Viridiplantae > Streptophyta > Magnoliopsida > Asparagales > Amaryllidaceae > Allium > Allium sativum. The sequence continues at coordinate 726,371,605 of CM060909.1, forward strand.
ATGTTTTGATATCTACCCTGATATTATGATGTGAGACTTGGATGTGTTGACATTAAATCTAATTTTATTATTTTTAAATGACGCTTTTCTAAAGTTTAACATAAATTATTTACTTCTGCTGTGATATGGTTATTTTATATCATGGTATTTTAGTCTCTGAATCATTTATCTATACCCAAACGATCCATGCTCTTTGATTGACCGTGATTGGGGTATATTAAGAGGTATAGGATTGTCACACTATTCCACATGTTGACCCTCCCGTTTCCATGCATGTCCATGCTACTATGTCCGCTTGACGTGCTTGTGTAAAAAGATGTGACATTCGAGGGTAAGTTTTGTTTTACTTTGGTTTGTCTTATATGTTTACTTTTACCAAAAACAAACTTAATATTAGTTAACCTTTTTACAAAAATTAGAAAATTGTAACGACCCATATTTTAGCAATATAATAATTAATTAATTTAATTATTTAAGTAGTGATTCAGAGAATTAAATGGTTGTTTAATTAAATAAAATTGAATATTTAATCAATATAAATAATAGAATAATATATTTATTTCTCACATCTCTCACTCAGTGCATAAAGCATACGATATCCACCGCTTTGATCACCAGATCCATTGAGGCCACGATGGAGTCCCACTCCATACAACTATTGCAATGACCACTTTGCACTTTGGGGCCATGATGGAGTCCCACCCCGTACAACTGTTACTCTGACCACACAGCACTGGTCCATAGTCAATAACTTAATGAGTTAACCAGTCCATACAACCCTGGCTCTTGTTAGTCTACATGCCTCCTCTCTCAGCGGTGATAGAAAGATATAGATATCGAAAACTATTTTGCACGCGTCCCGCAGCAAAGCCCCGCTCTAGAAGTTAACTCGTCGGTTCCCATCTGGATCCTGAGTAATACTTCTCATTTGGAATTCCTTTGCATCTCGGGTTTCGGTCGAATTGGGGTTGGTCTTCAGAAGAGTCGTCGCGTAGAAGTAGAAGCACACATCCAGTTCGGTTCGGCTCGGATCGTCATTGGACCATCACTTCGCTTCGGTTCGGGGTCCATGGTTCAGTTCGGGGTCATCACTTCAGTTCGGTTTGGGGTCCACTGCTTTGATTCGTTCCTTCTGTCTGGGTTTGGTTTGGTTCGATCCTTCTATCTAAATTCGGTTCGGTCCTCTAGTTGATCTGATCTGATCCCATGCTAAGCCTTGTTCCAATCCCAACTCCAACTCATTGCAACAGGCTTTTCCTTCTTGCCATGCTTTATCATGCTTAAGCTCCTGTTCGGTTTGGCTATTCCTGCTCAGTTCGAATCCCATCTGATCTGATCCGTAACTCTGCAGGTTTTCCAACAAGCTTGTGTCGTCCATTCTCACCATAAGACAGCGTTTTCAACCATTATAACTTTACTAAACAATCACAAAACATCCTAAACAATAGTAACAACATATAGGTTCAATCAACAAGATCAAAACATCAATTATGTAGGCTATTTTAGATCAAACATACCCAAATCCATGATTTTCCCCTTAATCCCTAAATTCCGGGATTAGCAAACTTAATCCAAATTAATCTAAATTTATATATGTAACATAAAATATGATTCTAGAATTTATGCATATTTTTCTGAGTCATAATTTCACTAATTATCACTAATCACCCATAATTTGCAATAATTGGTGAATAAACATGCTAATCACTTACCTTAGCCAATGATTGAAGCTAGATCTGAAACTTCCACTGATTGGGCTTGGATTCCTATGTAGTGCAGCAGCTCTACCTCGAATTTGGTGCTAATCCAACTCGATTTGATGTTCATTTGCTTAATTAGTGATTAGAGGGAGATTTAGAAGATGGAGGCGATTATTAGGGTTCAAGAAATGTTTGTGGCGGTTGGAAAAAAGAAAGGGAATGTTTCTCCAAATCCTTTCAGCCCTTCCATAACCCTAATCCCGAAATGGGTTATGGGCCTAGCCACTAATCACCCTATTAAGCCCAATTAGGCTATTTTTCCATCTTCAAATCTTATTTCAGCCATATCTACCAAACGATAAGTCTGTTTGATTAATGTGACCACTCTGCGGAATGAGAAACCATCATTTAAATCCAATGGAGGTAGTTTCAGGTCAAAACTCCTTACCAATCAAAATTTATAGGCGAAACAAGATACGCTAGGGGTGAAACAGTCATTTAAAATTCGGCAAAAATCGTGAACATGGGAAATGACCCCAATAGTCGTTTCCTAAAGTTACACGACCATATGACTTCGTATGAAAATAAAATAAATATTCTACGATACTCCGATATGTAGAATGTGGGTCGTTACACTCCCCCCTTAAGAAATTTCGCCCCTGAAATTCCTTAACCAAGAAAACATACAATGGTGCCCCTCATGCCTATCAGCCATTTATAAACCATCAAACATACATACCAACACAACAAGTCTATCCTAGCATGCGGTTTACTAATAAGGGAATAACTATATCTCGATTAAAATCTTACCAGGTGAAGAGCTCTGGATATGACTTGCTTATGCTCTCCTCGGTTTCCCAAGTACAGCCATTCTCATTATCGCCCCACCGTACCTTAACCAGTTTCATCGTCTTCCTTCAAAGTTGTTTTGTATTGTTACTGGCAATACAGATCATCCTGTGGCTTCCAACTGCCTCAGATTCCTACCTCAATATCATCCAACTAATCCGGTGAAACTGTCATATCAGAATCATGCACGAACTTCCTTAACTGAGAAACATGAATTTCGTTGTGCACTCCCGCAATCTTGTCAGGTAATCCCACTTTATAGCTAAATTCCCAACTTGTTCGAGAACTGGAAATGGACCAACAAGGCTTGTTGCTAATTTACCTCTCCTACCAAATCAAATCACACTCTTTCGCGGAGAAATCTTGACGATACCAAGTCACCAACTGAGAATTTCAAACCTCTTCGCCTTTTATCAACATAACTTTCCTGCTTACCTTGAGCAGCCTTCATTCGTTGTTGAATAACCTTGATCTTATCTAAAGTTTGCCTTATTACATATGGTCAAGGCACAAATCTCTCATTGGTTTCCAATCAACGTGATGGTGAGTTTCACGGTCTTCCGTACAAAGCTTCAAATGGAGCCATACCAATACTGGACTGATAATTATTATTATATGCGAACTCAACCAGATGCAAATGGTCATCCCATGACCCTCCAAAATCCAATATACAAGCTCTCAAGAGATCCTCTAATACACAATTCACCCTCTCTGTTTGACCATCGGTTTGAGGATGGTACACGGTACTGAGATGTAATTCTGACCCTAAAGCCTCTTGTAAGCTCTTCCAAAACCCACTAGTAAATAATGGATCTCGGTCAGTCACAATACCTTTAGGTACTCCGTTGAATCTCACTACCCACTTCATATATAGTTCCGCTAACTTAGTTGTCGTTATATTCGACTTGAATGATATAAATCTTGCACTCTTGGTCAATCGATCCACAATCACCCAAATGCTATCATGAATCAATCTAGTCCTTGGTAAACCATCAACGAAATCCATTGAAACTTGTTCCCATTTCCATTTGGGAATTTCCAGCGGTTGTAACAAACCACTTGGCTTCTTCTGTTCGGCTTTAACTAGCTAGCAGTTCATGCACTTGAATATAAACTTCCCAATGTCTCTCTTCATCCCTTCCCAGTAGTAGGTATGCTTCATGTTTCGATACATTTTTTTACAACTAGGATGTATAGTCAGTTTCGAATGATGACATTCTCTAAGCACTTCATCTCTCAATCCATTAATATTGGGTACAACTAATTTCCCCATCTTTCGAAGCCATCCTTCGATCAAGTCCATACTTTTTCATTTCCTCGCCATCGATACTCATCTCTACCTTGGAGATGATTTCCAATAGGTTATGATCGTTCCTATGATTGTAATTGATCCGCACAATCAAAGTGGGTCTGATCGTCAAACTTACCAACATCTCTGAATCCAATTCTTCCTTAAGTCTGAAATCATATCTCGTGATATACTGCAGTTGCTTCCATTCAAGAAACATAGCACCCAAAGTGGCATGTCTCCTACTTAATGCATCAGCTACCGCATTGCCCTTCCCATGTGTGTATGCGATATTGAAATCATATGAAGCCAAGAACTCTAACCACCTCTGCTGACAAAGATTTAAATCATTTTGAGAGAAAAGATACTTTGATGACTTATGATCGGTAAACAACTCGAATCTTTCTACCAAGAGATATTGTCTCCACATCTTCAATGTGAACACGATCACTACTAATTCCAAATCATGGATAGGATATCTTTTCTCATACCGTTTTAGTTGCCAATTAGCATAAGCCACAACCCTACCTCCTTGCATCAGTACACCACCTAGTCCAGTACCACAGGCATCCGTGTATACTGTCATCTCTTCGTTCCCCTTGGGAATAACTAACACTAGTGCACATGTTAGCTTCTCCATTAGGCTCTTAAATGCATTCTCACACCTTTCGTCCCAAGCAAAAGCTTGATTCTTCTTGGTCAACTGAGTTAACTGCGTCGCTATCTTGGAGAAATCTTGGATCAATTAATGATAATATCCAGCCAATCCCATTGTCTTTCCCACAATAGATGCAATAGCAACCTTGGTCTTCGTCTTAGGCTAAAGGATCTCTGATCTCAATGTCTTTCCCACAAAAGATTCGAATGTCTCATTGATATGGTCTATAATTCTTTCCCCTAAGTACGCATCTAGGCTAGTTATGAACTTCTCGATCTTCTCTTTGGTAGTATCCATAAGAGATAATCCATATTTTGATAAGGTATCGAATTCAGCAATATATTCTAAGACTATCCTGCCATTCTGCTTAAGTTCCAAAAATTTCCTGAACAATTCTGATTACTGAGCAGTTGGAATAAACTTATCATTGAAGCGATTCTTAAACTGATTCCAAGTAATTTGATCCTCGGGAGTAGCCTCTTTAGTGACATTCCACTTATTCATAACCTGTCCTTGAAGTTGATGCGATGCTAGCTTTCTCTTCATTGCATCATCGATCCTCAAATCCTCGAAGATGCACTCGCAACTATCGAGCCAATCCTGAAACTCCGTAGCCGATTCCGTTCCATGGAACGGTTTCCCACCAAGGCTAGTGTAATCCTTATTAAGCTTGGAGAAATCGGCTAAAGGCGCCTGCACTACTGTACCACCACCATTAGCAGCATTAGGAATTGCTCTCTGAGCATCCCTAAGTATCTCTAGCATGAAGGCAGTAAACATCGTCCTTATATTAGGGACATTCCCGTTATTGGCCCCTGAACTCGTACTCCTCGTATTTCAGCTCATCGTTCAATCTGTAAAGAGAAAACAGTTAACCATCTCCTTAGTGGTGCATGTGCAGTGATACTTCATACTTAGATATACTAATAGTAAGTGTGTATATATATAGCTTTTGAAAACCAAAATATCACAAATACGCGCTCTCAAATACGTATACTATCTCTCCTTGATGCCATCCCCTAGGTTAAATTATGCAACCTAAGCTCTGATACCAAGTGTGATGGCCGCCCCGTACCATCAAACATTTCCCTTGATATGCGTTGCGCCAATGCCCGACCGACATAGGACGACCGTCAAAGGAAAGTGTTTAAATGATGAATCACTAAGAACCTATAGTATATCTCACAGCGCATGGAATAAAATATAATAATAACATAACTTGATATAAAACAGGTGAGACAGTACATAAGCTGAAAGTTAAACCATATCCATCAGATAGTGGAATCCAAATACATCTTATAATCCAAACCATTATTACAACTTCAAAATACTGTCCCTAAAAAGGAAATAAAAGAGGTACACTACTAATACCCAAAGCAGTGACCAACAACAACATGGGGAGAATATATATAGAGTATGTGGAAGCCTCCTACTCGTTCCGGACAGCTACTCATGCATAACCACCTAACCTGCCTCTAGTCTGCTCATTTAGAAGCACCCAGAGTAATAAGAAGAGACATAAAACTCAGGGTCAGACAAATGTATGTTATGATCGATAGCAGCAAAATAAAGCAATAACAGGTATAAATAATCAAACCTGACCTGGACCTGTAACCTAAGAGTTAGCACAACAAGATGTACAGTACTCTAAGGCAACACTAACATAGAGTGTAAAAGGGAAGTGTGTGTGTCATGATGATAGCAGACACCAAACATAGTGTAACGACCCGGATTTCACCCGACCCGATCGACCGTTAGATCGACCAAGACCGTTCAAAACCCGAATATGTTAACTTTGGGAATACAACACATCAGAACAAATAACAACAGACTTTTATAAACATTATAATACTGTTGCATCAGAGTATAGAATATATCAGAGTACATTGATAAATAATACAACAAAAGATTTAATTACAACAAAATTAATACAATGCAGCGGAATAATTAAATCAATCACAGCAGAAGACTATCCATGCTCTGGACACAGCTTTAAGCTTCGATCCAGAATCCTTCTCAATGTCTGCAAAATAAGCTACTCGACTGCCCGTGTGGAAAAGAGGGCACCCGAGTTTGCACAGTGAAACAAACTATGGGTCAGTCATGGGACTGGTGTGAGAAATCTTTTACTTAGCTTAACTAATAAGGAGGCTAATCACAAGACCACGGTGCTATCGCAGAACGGGTTTACTCCATTGGATTGCCAGTGCGTAAATAAAGTAAATTGTTAAAACAACGCAATGCTTTTTAGAAAAATGAAACCATTATAAGACTCACGTCCCATCACACAATGCAACGCAAGCCGGAGGATAGAGTTTTACCTTATAATGGTCAAAAATGCTTGATACGATAAAAATGGATTTGATATTATTATTAGTGTATATATGTTTTAGAAACATTTCAATCATAATGTATTAATCATAGACGGCATAGCACCTCATCCTACTATGTCGCCATATAAAGGTATACAATCAAAACCGCAGGATGTCGTATTGGAGGTTGGATTTCCATCAAGAGTCAAGGCTAGGAACGATCTCCTGACCGATTTGAGATACTCTAGCAATGTCTCTGGATTCGAACACTGGCGAACCCTTGGATCCTGCAGGGCCGGTCCTCCGATATGCAATGGGTTGGATTAGTTATGACTGAACACATGCTTCCCGATCCTATTGGACCTATAAATTGGGCATTGCGGCCAAAAAAAATCTGAGGCACCACAAAATCCGTCAACCACATAAGTAAAATGTCGGGCCGTGTTAAACCCAAACACCACTTCTAGCTAGAAAGAAACGTGTGCACTCCCTGCGTTCCCTTGCTCCGTTTTTGACTCATACCGGGGTGTGAGGCTTGCGAGGCAACGAAATACACAAAGCTATGCCTAAATAGGCTATGCTTTGATCATCATCCACAAGGCTCTGCTTTTCAACAAAAGCCTTGATCAATTGCATCTTGGCATGCCACATTGACAGTCTACACCATGCGATCGATAACTACTAATATATAACCTCTGAGCTCGTGCGTCTCAGAGAAGGGTGTTAAGCAAGAGAATAAATTCTCCGCCACCAACAGATATATATTAAATAGAAACTAATTTACATGGAATGAAATCCAATGTCAGACACACATCCATTTACAAGTCCGTTCTGTATCTGAACGAAACCGGAGGCACCTTATACCTCGCATATCCAACGATCAACAATACGTCCGAACAACTACCACTAGAACCTTTTCAAGGTAGCAACTCCAATCGAAGGCATCAACAGTCCTCATCCATTCGATGTGAAGATCGTCGGTCTTCAACCACCGTCTTCATCTTCGACTTTTAATCGTCGTAGTAATTATTCAGAATGGGTTAAACCCGGTCATTCCGAATAACTCGCGTATTTTTAAAATTAAAAATCAAGTGTTATAAGGATACATCCAACGCCTCTTTCCAATTCAGAATATTCTTTAAATAAAATATTCATATTATTAGGGAAAGATTCCCATTAATTTTATCAAAGATAAAATCTTTTAAATCTATTCTTAAATCTTATTTTCAAAGATTTGTTAAAATTCCAATTCAGTTTTAATATCAAAAATCACTACTTTACAATTATTCCAGTTTAAGGAATAAATCTTATTTTTAACTGGGTTAAAGAATCAATGTTATTTAAAAACATTGTTCACGATAAACCCAATATCATTTTCCAATAAATAAATTTAAATTGAAATAACAATAATCTTAGTCGAAAGATTTATTCTTTATTAAAAGGAATCCTTTGTTTAAAAATATTCTTTATACGAAGGATATTCTGAATCGGAAAGCGACTCAATCATTTACCATATAACTTTGGTTATATGGATTTCATACATCGTATGTAAATGACAATAATAATATATATTCATCAAACAATCCATTCAACATCCAAAGTGAAGTTCACAACTATGTGAGCATTAAAATGAAATAATAACGCTCATCGCAGCCTGTCAATCTATCGATTGACATAAGAATAAATATTGGGACTAGTATATATCAATAACATCCCAATACCCTTGTGGGGTTTTTAGCCAACAACAGTACGTATAAATAAATAATTGGTTAATTAATTTAACCAACTTTGATACTGCCAACATGTTGATAATGATAGACAAAACGATATTTTATTCTTAATGTCGAAATAAATTATATTTGACTCGCATAATTTATTTTACATTTCTAATATAAAATAGAATGTAATTTATTTATATGACATTAAAAAGGATAATTTTCATTATACTTAATTTGCATGTAATTATTCTTAACGTAAAAGAAATAATCTCATTTGTATATATTTTAAGGTATAACTCAACACATAAAATGTTTATTTTAAATCGCATACAAATTCTAATGTATGCATTAACATATAAAGATGTCGTTTTATCTCACCTATACATTCTAATCTATGTTTAGACCAAAAATATGATTTTTATATTTGAATATAAATTCTAATGTGAGTTTGCAAATATAAATGATTTTTATATTTACAAATAAATTCTATTGTATGTTATGCAAATAAAAATGATTATTTTATTTGCATATAAATTCTATCTCAACAAAATGTATAAGATGTTCCAATTTGCTGACAATTCTATTTTAATCAAAATGGATATTGCTATGGTAACACAAACCTATTTCACAAAAATTATTTGTGTTTAACTCTTTCAGTTGACAAAAATGTAAATTTTGTCTTAATTCAAATCTAATTAACAAAGGTAATTTTATTTTCAACTATTATGTTTTTAACAAAAGTAGATATTTTTAACAGAAATGGTTATTTTGGTTCAACTATGCTATTTGTCCAAAATGGGTATTTTGATTCAACTTGTCTACTTTGACAAAAGTTTATATATTGACAAAAATATATGGTTTGCTTTAACTAATGTATTTTGTCAAAAATGAATATTTTGACAAAATGTATATTTTGACTTAACTACCCTATTTCAACAAAACAACAAATATTATGACTTTGTTTTGTTGACAAATCTAATTTAACAAAACAAATATGAATGATGAGTTTGTTTTGTCGACAAAATGACAATGTTTTGTTTTAGCCATTGCAGTTTAACAAAAGTGACAAAATGTATTTCAGCTACTGTAAATTGGTAATGGTGAATGTTTCTGCTTCATTCTTTTAAGCAACATAAAAATGGATAATTTGCCTCATTCCTCTAAAATGGCAAATTAAATAATTTTGTCCCATTCAATTTAAATGATAAAAATGTATCATTTTATATTGCAACAAAAGGACAAATAAACCTTATCTATCTATTACTCTTTTAATTTTAGCTAAGATGACACTAAAAATATATCTTTTTAATTCTAATCTTTTTATTTTAATCTATGACGAAAATAAAATCATTTTATTTATTTTAACAAAATTACAACTAGAATGAATTCATTTTATCGTAATCCTTTTATTTACTATAGTTTAAAAATAAAAATGATATTTTTTATCCTGTTCTTTTATTTATATCTAAAGTGCAATAAAAGTGTAACTTCTTAAACTATGTTTTTTCTTTGCATCTAAAATGCAAATAAAAGGTAATACTTAAATTTATGATTTATTTGCATCAAGGAATGCAAACAAAAATACAACTTTTATGTTCAAGTTTTATTTGCATCAAAGGATGCAAATAAAAATGCAACTTTCTAATTCAAGGTTTTATTTGCAACAAGGAATGCAAATAAAAATGCAACCTTTAATTCGGTATTTTATTTGCATTAAGGAATGCAAATAAATATGCAACTTTTAATTTCATAATTTATTCGCATCAAAGAAATGCAAATACAAATTAACCATTTAATACGATTGTTTATTTGTATCAAAGAATGCAAAAAATTTAACTTTTAAATACTATGTTTATTCGCATTAAGGAATGCAAATAAAATAAGACTTTTTATTGCAATGTTTTATTTGCATCAAAGAATGCAAATAAAATATAAATTTTTATTTCAATGTTTATTTGCATCAAAGAAGGCAAAGGAAAAATTCAACTTCCAAATACGGTGTTTGTTTGCATCAGAGAATGCAAATAAAAAATATAATATTTTAACTACAATATTTATTTGCATCTAAATATGCAAATAAAATAAAATCTTTTAATTTATGCCTTATGTTTGTTTGCAACTAAATTTACAAGCAAAAAATGTAACTTTTGAAATCATATTTTTATTTTTATCTAAAATACAAAATAAAAATGTCATATTCATTCTAGTGTTTTTGTTTGCATTTATAATTGCAAAAATAAAATTTTAACTCTAATGTTTGTTTACATCTAAAATTGCAAATAAAAAATATAGTTTACTTCTAATGTTTTGTTTGCATCTACAATAACAAACAAAATATATAGTTTTACTTATTTCAATGTATATTTGCGTTAGAGAATGCGAATAAAAGAATATTTTATATTTTCAATACATATTTGCATAAAAGAATGCATGTAAAAGAGCATTTTCTTTTTCTATGTATATTTGCATAAAAGAATGCAAATAAAAGTACATTTTATATTTCTATGTATATTTGCATAAAAGAATGCAAATAAAAGTACATTTTATATTTCTATGTATATTTGCATAAATGAATGCAAATAAAAGAACAATCTTTATTTATTTAAATTCTTTTTATTGTAAACAACATTACATAAAAATGTAATCTTTTACTTTTATTCAATTACATGAAAAATGTAATTTTTACTTTTAAATCTAATTACATTAAAAATGTAACTTTCATTTCTTTAATCTTATTCACATTAAAAATATTTTCTTTCTTTTATAACAAACATGACGGTGAAAATATTCATTCCATTATTAACACATGACGGTGCAAAATGTTCATTTCTAAATTATCACATAACGGTGTGAAAATAATGTCAATTTCTAAATTAACACATAACGGTGTAAAAATTGTTCAGTACATTTCTATAAAATGATGGTGCAAAATAATGTCAATTTCATTCAACAAAACCCATGAATATTTTCATTCTTAACAAAATGATAGTGAAAATAATTCTTCTCTTTTTACATTTTCAAAACAAAGACAAAATGATATCCTTTTACATTAACAAAACAAATGACAAAAATGGTGTTTTTTTTTTCTTTTATAAACAAAAGTAAATACTTTTATTTACAAACAAAAGTGAATTATATTCATTTACCCACAAAAGTGACTTCTTTTCATTCATAAACACAAGTGTTTATTTTCATTCAAAAACATAAGTGATTTCTTTTCATTCATAAACATAAGTGATTTATTTTTATACAAAAACACAAGTGATTTCTTATCATTCATAAACACAAGTGATTTATTTTTATACAAAAACACAAGTGATTTCTTTTTTATTTAGAACCAACAAAATGAAAGCTTTTATTTTAAAAACAAACAAAGTTACAATCTTTTAATGTTTACAAACACAACGAATATTTTTCATACATGGATTCAGAATAGAATTCAGATCTACAACTTAGATTAAATTAAAAGGGGGAATTCTGGTTTTACAAAACCAAATCTATCACACACGAATAGTACAAACAGTCACCATCAACAACCAACATAATTTTAAGTACAACAATCGCAGATTCAATTAAACAAATACGTACATATGAGATTTAAACAACAAGGAATAAAATATAATTCTAAAAATAGAGATCTCACATTGCCTTTTGTCAGAATTTTCAACATGCTCTGTTTGGTTCTGGTTAGCTTCATGTTGTAGATCTGATCAATACGAGTCCAACGCTTTCAGTTTCATTCGATTCTGATTCAGTTTGCACAAGTTATAGACTTTCAAATATTAATTATATTAGTTAACAATTAAATATTATTTGATTAAAATAGATTAAAGCATAACCCTTTCTCCTTCCTCAGACAACTTAAGGCCGTTAGTTTTCACCTAAGCTTCAGAACTAGGTCTCGATTTTCACCGCAATCCATTCAACTTCGTCTCGGTCAAGATACGCCACGCCGGAGAGCTACAGGAGGCGCACAAAGGGGGCCCGCTCAGATGTAGCTCGGTCGAGCATAGATGGAGGGCGGCGGTGGTCTTAAGCGCAGGTTCAGGGGTCTAAGTCTCGACGTACGGGCCACCAGGGATTGATCAAGTCGTATAGAAATGAAGAGTGAGGAAGCCGCTTCAATATTTCCTAAAGGATTGGATCTAATCTGCTATGGATTGGAAGAATTTGAGGAGGGAAATCGGTGGGTTTCTGGCCATGGATTAGAAGGGGCGGCGGCTACAGTAAGATGGATTAGGGTTAGAGGAAGATGATGTGTTTTTTTATATTATTTTAATGTTAATTTTGCAATTAAATCCATAAGCTTTAAACCAAACCAATTTCAATCCAACTGGATTCTACCCCACCCAATAGCCCCCGTTCCGGATCCAACGGGCTAGGTCCGTCATCCCAAACGGTTGTCTGTGGCCTGAATTATTTAAAATTTAAATCCTTCATTTAATTAATTCAATCTTACATTTAAATTCACCCGGGCCACATATGACATCTAAAAATTACAGAAAAAATATATTTAGCTTTGTTTGGACGATACAGTTCTAATAAAGACTAATTTCGTTGAATTCTGAGACCGTTTGAAAAATGGCCATTTTTTGGTCGATCAAATTTGATTGAAATTGACCAAACACATTTTCTTTTGCCATGCTCACATATTAATTTGAAAAATTATGAAAATTGAAACCTAGCAATAATTTGACATTCCGGTTCCAACAAAAGTGGTTTCGTCGAAAACGGAGGTCATTTGAAAAATGGCTATTTTTAATATTAAAATATATATATAAAAATTCAACAGCGACTATTCTGAATTTTAAATTGGGCATAACTTTTGATTCCCGCTATGAAATTTTGATTTTTCGGATTCATTGGAAAGATATTTTCAAATAGATTCCAATATTTTTGGTTTCACTAAAATCCGGTTTATTTTGCATCCTGCATATTCAGTCTACTATTAAAATTTCTAAAATAAAAATATAAAATTGGTTCAGAATTTGCGGGTTGTTACAATCTCCCCCGCTAAAAATCTTTTCATCCTCGAAAAGGAACAATGCTAAAAGTCGTTTAATTTACCTACTCAACTTTATTTTTAATCAATTTTCAGTTCAGTTCAATATTAAATTTGATTTAGTTAAATTTATCATTCTTTCATATATTGGTTTAATTAGTTAAACTAATTATCAATCATCACAACCAGCAATCAATTAGGTGATTAACTTTTCAAATATATATAACTTTTATATATAGTCAAAAATCATATTTTTAGTGCAAATCATAGTGATAGACCCTATCTAGTTTTGTTTCTCAGACCAGTCAATGGAAATATATAGATATACCACTTTCGAAACTCGAACATAAATTCTGATGATGTTCCGAACCACCATCAGAACATCTCCGGGCGACTAAAGTGTGATTCTATATCTATCTAGTATATTTGAGGTTTTGAATACATGCTAACCAGGCGTATATGCAAAATCTTTATATACTCGATTGTCCAAAATAAAATAAACTAATATATTCAAATACGTATAATAAGATTTTAAATTTTCAAAACTAAATTTGTTTGTATTTTTAATTTAAAAATTAAAACTCTTCACACTCGTTCTAGGATACTACTGATCCTATCTCTAACGAGTTATTCTTATTGGATATTACAAATCCAATCTCTGATGAGTCTTTTGTTCAGTTCTAACGAGTTGTACCCCAAAGATTTGAGCTAACCTGTGCTTTGATACCAACTGTAACGACCCGGATTTCACCTGACCCAATCGACTGTTATATCGACCAAGACCGTTCAAAACCCGAATACGTTAACTTTGGGAATACAACACATCAGAACAAATAACAACAGACTTTCATAAACATTATAATAATGTTCCATTAGAGTACAAAACATATCAGAGTACATTGATAAATAATACAGCAGAAGATTTAATTACAACAAAACTAATACAATGCAGCGGAATAATTAAATCAATCACAGCAGAAGACTATCCATGCTCTGGACACAACTTTAAGCTTCGATCCAGAATCCTACTCAGTATCTGCAAAATAAGCTACTCGATTGCTCGTGTGGAAAAGAGGGCACCCGAGTTTACAAAGTGAAACAAACTACGGGTCAGTCATGGGACTGGTGTGGGAAATCTTTTACTTAGCTTAAATAAGGAGGCTAATCACAGGACCACGGCGCTATCGCGGAACGGGTTTACTCTATTGGATTGCCAGTGCTTAAATAAAGTAAATCGTTAAAACAACGCAATGCTTTTTAGAAAAATGAAACCATAATAAGACTGAGGTCCCATCACACAATGCAACGCAAGCTGGAGGATAGAGTTTTACCTTATAATGGTCAAAAATGCTTGATACAATAAAAACAGATTTGATATTATTATTAGTGTATATATGTTTTAAAAACATTTCAATCATAATGTATTAATCATAGACGGCATAGCACCCCATCCTACTATGACGCCATATATAGGTATACAATCAAAACCACAGGATGTCGTATTGGAGGTTGGATTTCCATCAAGAGTCAAGGCTAGGAACGATCTCCTGACCGATTCGAGACACTCTAGCAATGTCTCAGGATTCAGACGCTGGCAACCCTTGGATCCTGCAGGGCCGGTCCCCCAATAGTGCAATGGGTTGGATTAGTTATGCCTGAGCACACGCTTCCCGATCCTATTGGACCTATAAATTGGCCATTGCGGCCAATAAAAATCCGAGGCACCTCAAAATCCATCAACCACATAAGTAAAATGTCGGGTCGTGTTAAACCCAAACACCACTTCTAGCTAGAAAGAAACGTGTGCACTCCCTGCATTCCCTTGCTATGTTTTTGACTCGTACCGGGGTGTGAGGCTCGCGAGGCAATGAAATACAAAAAGCTATGCCTAAATAGGCTATGCTTTGATCATCATCCACATGGCTATGCTTTTCAACAAAAGCCTTGATCAATTGCATCTTGGCATGCCACATTGACAGTCCACACCATGCGATCGATAACTACTAATATATAACCTCTGAGCTCATGCGTCTTAGAGAAGGGTGTTAAGCAAGAGAATAAATTCTCCGCCTCCAACAGATATATATTAAATAGAAACCAATTTACATGGAATGAAATCCAACGTCAGACACACATCCATTTACAAGTCCGTTCTGGGTCTGAACGAAACCGGAGGCACCTTATACCTCGCATATCCGAACAATCAACAATACATTGGGACAACTACCACTGGAACCTTTTCAAGGTAGCAACTCCAATCGAAGGCATCAGTAGTCCTCATTCATTCGATGTGAAGATCGTCGGTATTCAACCACCGTCTTCATCTTCGACTTTTAATCGTCGTAGTAATTATTCAGAATGGATTAAACCTGGTCATTCCGAATAACTCGCATATTTTTAAAATTAAAAATCAAGTATTATAAGGATACATCCAACGCCTCTTTCCAATTCAGAATATTCTTTAAATAAAATGTTCATATTACTAGGAAAGGTTCCCATTAATTTTATCAAAGATAAAATCTTTTAAATTTATTCTTAAATCTTATTTTCAAAGATTTGTTAAAATTCCCATTTAGTTTTAATATCAAAAATCACTACTTTACAATTATTTCAATTTAAGGAATAAATCTTATTTTTAACTGGGTTAAAGAATCAATGTCATTTAAAAACATTTTTCACGATAAACCCAATATCATGTTCCAATAAATAAATATAAATTGAAATACCAATAATCTTAGTCGAAAAATTTATTCTTTATTAAAAGAAATCCTTTGTTTAAAAATATTCTTTATATGAAGGATATTCTGAATCGGAAAGCGACTCAATCATTTACCATATAACTTTGGTTATATGGATTTCATACATTGTATGTAAATGACAATAATAATAAATAGTCATCAAACCATCCATTCAACATCCAAAGTGAAGTTCACAACTGTGTGAGCATTAAAATGAAATAATAACGCTCATCGCAGCCTGTCAATCTATCGATTGACATAAGAATAAATATTGGGACTAGTGTATATCAATAACATCCCAATACCCGTGTGGGGTTTTCTGCCAACAACAGTACATATAAATAAATAATTGGTTAATTAATTTAACCAACTTTGATACTACCAACATGTTGATAATGATAGACAAGACGATATTTTATTCCTAATGTCGAAATAAATTATATTTGACTCGCATAATTTCTTTTACATTTCTAATATATAATAGAATGTAATTTATTTATATGACATTAAAAAGGATAATTTTCATTATACTTAATTTGCATGTAATTATTCTTAACGTAAAAGAAATAATCTCATTTGTATATATTTTAAGGTATAACTCAACACATAAAATGTTTATTTTAAATTGCATAAGAATTCTAATGTATGCATTAACATATAAAGATGTCGTTTTATCTCACCTATACATTCTAATCTATGTTTAGACCAAAAATATGATTTTTATATTTGAATATAAATTCTAATATGAGTTTGCAAATATAAATGATTTTTATATTTACAAATAAATTCTATTGTATGTTATGCAAATAAAAATGATTATTTTATTTGCAAATAAATTATATCTCAACAAAATGTATAAGATGTTCCATTTTGCTGACAATTCTATTTTAATCAAAATGGATACTGCTATGGTAAAACAAACCTATTTCACTAAAATTCTATTTGTGTTTAACTCTTTCAGTTGACAAAAATGTAAATTTTGTCTTAATTCAAATCTAATTAACAAAGGTAATTTTTGTTTCAACCATTATATTTTTAAGAAAAGTAAATATTTTTAACAGAAATGATTATTTTGGTTCAACTAAGCTATTTGTCCAAAATGTGTATTTTGATTCAACTTGTCTACTTTGACAAAAGTTTATATATTGACAAAAATGTATGGTTTGCTTTAACTAATGTATTTTGTCAAAAATGAATATTTTGACAAAATGAATATTTTGACAAAATGTATATTTTGACTTAACTACTCTATTTCAACAAAACAATAAAGATTATGACTTTGCTTTGTTGACAAATCTAATTTAACAAAACAAATATATGTGATGAGTTTGTTTTGTCGACAAAATGATAATGTTTTGTTTTAGCCATTACAGTTTAACAAAAGTGACAAAATGTATTTCAGCTACTGTAAATTGGTAATGGTGAATGTTTCTGCTTCATTCTTTTAAGCAACACAAAAATGGATAATTTGCCTCATTCCTCTAAAAATGACAAAAATGACAAATTAAACAATTTTGTCCCATTCAATTTAAATGATAAAAATGTATCTTTTTGTATTGCAACAAAAGGACATATAAACCTTATCTATCTATTACTCTTTTTATTTTTGCTAAGATGACACTAAAAATATATCTTTTTAATTCTAATTTTTTTTTAATCTATGATGAAAATAAAATCATTTTATTTATTTTAACAAAATTACAACTATGATGAATTCATTTTATCGTAATCCTTTTATTTACTCTAGTTTAAAAGTAAAAATAATATTTTTAATCATGTTCTTTTATTTATATCTAAATTGTAATAAAAGTGTAACTTCTTAAACTATGCTTTTTATTTGCATCTAAAATGTAAATAAAAGGTAATACTTAAATTTATGATTTATTTGCATCAAAGAATGCAAATAAAAATACAACTTTTATCTTCATGTTTTATTTGCATCAAAGGATGCAAATAAAAATGCAACTTTCTAATTCAAGGTTTTATTTGCAACAAGGAATGCAAATAAAAATTCAACCTTTAATTCAGTATTTTATTTGCATTAAGGGATGCAAATACAAATTCAACTTTTAATACGGTTGTTTATTTGCGTCAAAGAATGAAAAAAATTAACTTTTAAATACTACGTTTATTTGCATTAAGGAATGCAAATAAAATAAGAATTTTTATTGTAATGTTTTATTTTCATCAAAGAATGCAAATAAAATATAACTTTTTATTTCAATGTTTATTTGCATCAAAGAAGGCAAAGGAAAAATTCAACTTTCAAACACGGTGTTTGTTTGCATCAAAAAATGCAAATAGAAAATATAATCTTTAAACTACGATATTTATTTGCATCTAAATATGCAAATAAAATAAAATCTTTTAATTTATGCCTTATGTTTGTTTGCAACTAAATTTACAAGCAAAAATGTAACTTTTGAAATCATATTTTTATTTTTATCTGAAATACAAAATAAAAATGTCATATTCATTCTAGTGTTTTTGTTTGCATTTATAATTGCAAAAATGAAATTTTAACTCTAATGTTTGTTTGCATCTAAAATTGCAAATAAAAAATATAGTTTACTTCTAATGTTTTGTTTGCATCTACAATAACAAACAAAATATATGGTTTTACTTATTTCAATGTATATTTGCGTTAGAGAATGCAAATAAAAGAATATTTTATATTTTCAACACATATTTGCATAAAAGAATGCAAGTAAAAGAGCATTTTCTATTTCTATGTATATTTGCATAAAAGAATTCAAATAAAAGTACTTTTATATTTCTATGTATATTTGCATAAAAGAATGCAAATAAAAGTACATTTTATATTTCTATGTATATTTGCATAAACGAATGCAAATAAAAGAACCATCTTAATTATTTAAATTATTTTTATTGTAAACAACATTGCATAAAAATGTAATTTTTTACTTTTATTCAATTACATGAAAAATGTAATTTTTACTTTTAAATCTAATTACATTAAAAATGTAACTTTCATTTCTTCAATCTTATTCACATTAAAAATGTTTTTCTTTCTTTTATAACAAACATGACAGTGAAAATATTCATTCCATTATTAACACATGACGGTGCAAAATGTTCATTTCTAAATTATCACATAACGGTGTGAAAATAATGTCAATTTCTAAATTAACACATAACGGTGTAAAAATTGTTCATTACATTTCTAACAAATGACGGTGCAAAATAATGTCAATTTCATTCAACAAAACCCATGAATATTTTCATTCTTAACAAAATGATAGTGAAAACCATTCTTCTCTTTTTAACAAAAATGATATCTTTTTACATTTTCAAAACAAAGACAAAATGATATCTTTTTACATTAACAAAACAATTGACAAAAATGGAGTTTTTTTCTTTTATAAACAAAAGTAAATACTTTTATTTACAAACATAAGTGAATTATATTCATTTACCCATAAAAGTGACTTCTTTTCATTCATAAACACAAGTGATTTATTTTCATTCAAAAACACAAGTGATTTCTTTTCGTTCATAAACACAAGTGATTTATTTTTATACAAGAACACAAGTGATTTTCTTTCATTCATAAACACAAGTGATTTATTTTTATATAAAAACACAAGTGATTTCTTTTTTATTTAAAAGCTTTTATTTTAAAAACAAACAAAGTTACAATCTTTTAATGTTTACAAACACAACGAATATTTTTCCTACATGGATTCAGAATAGAACTCAGATCTACAACTTATATTAAATTAAAAGGGGGAGTTCTGGTTTTACAAAACCGGATCTATCACACACGAATAGTACAAACAATCACCATCAACAACCAATACAATTTTAAATACGACAATCGCAGATTCAATTAAACAAATACGTACATATGAGATTTAAACAAAAAGGAATAAAATATAATTCTAAAAATAGAAATCTCACATTGCCTTTTGTCAGAATTTTCAACATGCTCTGTTTGATTCTGGTCAGCTTCATGTTGTAGATCTGATCAATACAAGTCCAACGCTTTCAGATTCGTTCGATTCTGATTCAGTTTTCACAGGTTATAGACTTTCAAATATTAATTATATTAGTTAAAAATTAAATATTATTTAATTAAAATAGATTAGAGCATAACCCTTTCTTCCTCCTTAGACAACTTAAGGCCATTAGTTTCCACCTAAGCTTCAGAACTAGGTCTCGATTTTCACCGCAATTCGTTCAACTTCATCTCGAGTAGAATAAGCCACGCCGGAGAGCTACAGGAGGCGCACAAAGGGGGCTCGCTCAGGTGTAGCTCTGTCGAGCCTAGAGGGAGGGCGGCGGTGGTCTTAGGCGCAGGTCCAGGGGTCTAAGTCTCGACGTATGGGCCACCAGGGATTGATCAAGTCGTATAGAAATGAAGAGTGAGGAAGCCTCTTCGATATTTCCTAAAGGATTGGATCTAATTTGCTGGGGATTGGAAGAATTTGAGGAGGGAAGTCTGTGGGTTTCTGGCCATGGATTAGAAGGGGCGGCGGCTACAGTAAGATGGATTAGGGTTAGAGGAAGATGATGTGTATTTTTATATTATTTTAATGTTAATTTTGCAATTAAATCCATAAGCTTTAAACCAAACCAATTTCAGTCCAACTGGAGTCTACCGTACCCAATAGCCACCGTTCCGGATCCAACGGGCTAGGTCCCGTCAGCCCAAACGGCTGTCTGTGGCCTGAATTATTTAATTTAAAATTTAAATCTTTTATTTAATTAATTCAATCTTACATTTAAATTCACCGGGGCCACATACGACCTCTAAAAATTACAGAAAAAATATATATAGCTTTGTTTTGATGATACGGTTCTAATAAGACTAATTTCGTTGAATTCTGAGACCGTTTGAAAAATGGCCATTTTCTGGTCGATCAGATTTGACTGAAATTGACAAAACACATTTTCTTTTGCCATACTCACATATTAATTTGAAAAATTATGAAAACTGAAATCTGGCAATAATTTGACATTCCGGTTCCAACAAAAGTGGTTTCATCGAAAACGGAGGTCATTTGAAAAACTGTTATTTTTAATATTAAGATATATATATAAATTCTACAGCGACTATTCTAAATTTTAAATTGGGCATAACTTTAGATTCCCGCTATGAAATTTCGATTTTTCAGATTCGTTGGAAAGATATTTTCAAATAGATTCCAATATTTTTGGTTTCACTAAAATCCGGTTTATTTTGCATCCTGTATTTTCGGTCAAAGTTCAAGGTTGACTTTTCAAACTACCGTGCTATTTCTAACTCCTGTTATAATTAAAATTAAAATTTTTGTTCTAACTTCGATTTAAATAAATTTTTAATCATTATTATTTAAGATAAATTATTTTTACTATTAAAATTTCTAAAATAAAAAATTTTAATTGGTTCAGAATTTGCGAGTTGTTACACATAGCAATCATCCTCACATCTCTCACTCAGTGCATAAAGTATACGATTTCCACTGCTTTGATCACCAGATCCATTGGGGCCACGACGGAGTCCCACTTCGTACAACTTTTCTATGACCACTTTGCCCTTTGGGGCCATGAAGGAGTCCCACCCCGTACAACTGTTACTCTGACCCCACTGCACTGGACCATGGTCAATAACCCTAACGTGTTAACCAGTCCACACAACCTTGGCTCTGGTTAGTCTACATGCCCCCTCTTAATGGTGATCAAAAGTTATAGATATCGATAACTCCTTTGCACACATCCCGTAGCAAATCCCAACTCTAGAAGTAAACTCGTCGGTTCCATATATATCTTGAGTAATACTTCTCATTTGGACTTCCTTTGCATCTCAGGTTTCGGTCGAATTGGGGCTAGTCTTCAAAAGAGTCGTCGCATAGAAGTAGAAGCACACATCCAGTTCGGCTTGGATCGTTGTTGAACTCTCACTTCTGTTCCATTCGAGGTCCATGGTTCGGTTCGGGGTTATCACTTCGGTTCGGTTCAGGGTCCTCTGCTTCGATTCGATCATTTTGTCTGGGTTCGGCTCGGTCCTTCTTTCTGGATTCGGTTCGGTCCTCTTGTCCTACAGTTGATCTGATCCCATGCCAAGCCTCGGTCTAATCCCAACTCCAACTCAATGCAAGTGGCCTTCCTTCTCGCCATGTTTTCTCAGGCTTAAGCTCCGGTTCGGTTATTCCTACTCAGTTCGAACCCCATCCGATCCGATCCGGAACTCTACAGGTTTCCAACAAGCTTGTATCGTCCATTCTCGCCATACGACGGTGTTTTCAACCATTCTAACTTTACTAAACAATCACAAAACTTCCTAAACAATAGTAACAACATATAGGTTCAATCAACAAGATCAAAATATCAATCACATAGGATATTTTAGATCAAACATACCCAAATCCTTGATTTTCACATTATCCCCTAAATTTTGGGATTAGCAAACTTAATCCAAATCAACCCAAATTTATATATGTGACAAAAATATAATTCTAGAATTTATGCATATTTTTCCATATTTTTCTAAGCCATAATTTCGCTAACTATCACTAATTACCCCTAATTAGCCATAATTGGTGATTAAACATGCTAATCATTCACCTTAGCTAATAATTAAAGCTAGATATGAAACTTCCACAGATTGGGCTTGGAATCCTATGTAGTGCAGCAGCTCTACCTTGAGTTTGGTGCTACTCCGACTTGATTTGATGTTTATTTGCTTAATTAGTGATTAGAAAGTGATTAGAGGGAGATTTAGAAGATAGAGGCCATTATTAGGATTCAAGAAATGTTTTTTGTGGCTGGAAAAATGAAAGGGAATGTTTCTCCAAACCCTTTCAACCCTCCCGTAACCCTAATCCCAAAATGGGTTATGGACCTAGCTGTTAATCACCCTATTAAGCCCAATTACGCTTTTTTCTATCTTCAAATCTTATTTCAGCCATATCTCCCAAACAATAAGTCCGTTTGATTAATGAGGCCACTCTACGAAATGGGAAACCATCATCCAAATTCAATAGGATGGTTTCAGGTTAAAACTCCTTACCACTCCAAAGTGATAGGCGAAACAAGATTCGCTAGGGGCAAGACGATCGTTTAAAATTCTGGAAAAATCATGAACGTTGGCAATGACCCCAATAGTCGTTTCCCAAAGTTACATGACCTTATGACTTCGCATGGAAAAAAATCTATGATCCTTCGATACGTAGAACGCGGGTCGTTACATCTTCCATAAGTCGGGCTTAACCTCATGTCTTAGCACGTCACGTGTTTATGCACTTAGACCCCTCACATTAGATTCACCACTTGTGGTCGCTGGTTATGTCGGGCGAGTCAGGGCAGACTTCTACCACAAATGTAATCTAACTTCATGTCTAAACGCGGTTACAGTTTCTAATTACTGTAAATCTAGGCATTTTCACTATTTAACAATTATTTCTGTTTCATTATAGGTTTTTATTCCCCTTTTTCCAAGTCATATTCATCATGTAACATATGCCCCAAATTAAGATCTAAATCACAATTTGATTTATGCCCCAATTCCATATTCATGTATTTAATTCAAATTATGCCCAAATTTCCCAATACAAGTTATGCCCCAATCTTAACGTTTTCCCCTCATTCCCAATTTCACGCATTCGCATATTTCAACAGTATGCCTAGGCTTGAAGGTAGCCTGACTATAAAATAAAAAGGTAAAAGAATAAGGGAAGAGAACATAAATAAGCATAATAACAAGATAGACGTGTGATAGAAGAAATAGGCATAGTAACTGAATAAGCATATGGTGATAGAATTGGACATAATAACAAGATAGGCATATAAGATCAAATCAGAGGAACATGTGATAATAGAACCGATTAGGCATAGTGACATGATTAGGCCAACTAACACAATAGGGATATCATAAACAGGCATGGTGAGATCTAAACAGTGAATTCGATGTACAAATAATGACAGATCTAACATGATTCAATTAGTCACAGGCTTAGATCCAATTCATAGCATATCAATATTATTTTTTAAGTATTCATATCTAAAAAGAACATAGACTCATTGTGATTGGATCTAAGAAATAGAAGAATAATTGCAGATGTAGAAGCACAAATCTCTGAACTTGTCTTGTTATAGAAGAAGAATAGACTATTTCAACCCAGGCAGAGGCATCATCTAGTTATCCAATGTTTTAGAATGAATAAAAAAATGAGAATGAGCTCTTATTTATAGCCCAGGGTTCACGAATCTAGCCAAGAATTCAGTCCACGTTCAGAAACAAGAATCAACCCCAGATCTGGGGGATGTCGACATGGGGGTCGACACCTCTGTGTAGGGGTCGATATGGGTGTTGAAACCCAGAGCGGGAAATTTCCCGCCTACTTGCACCACATGATTTTGATTTTTTTTGAAATTTTGGAAAGTTTAATTTATATACAATTAGCTTATATAAATGTGTAAACTTCAAACCTTAATATCTTCTTCATACGATGCCCGTTCTACGCAAACTTGGTGTCTATCTTAAGCAGAATTCCAAGAAGAGCGCAATGGCGCAGTCCATTTTAATTAATTCCAAATATTTAATTAAGTATTTCTTAATTTATCATTTTAATGTATTATAAAATTATGGGGTGTTACATTCTCCCCCGACTTAAAAGATTTCGTCCCCAAAATCTCTAAGTTAAGAAAATGTATATCCTAACATCCATCATCCATCTACTCATCCAACACTCAAAGGCACCCATTGTCCTTAAAGACATCTAATGCTTATATGAACAATGCAAAGGTGTGTGTATATGTATCTATACTAATGTGAAAGATCAGGTGGTCTACTGATTCAGTTGACCTCCTTAATGCATTGTATGTTAGTGCCATGAATCCAACATGTATGCAAATAATCATATTATAATATGTAAGTTCTATACGTGTGCACAATCATTCGTCCAAATGCCACATCCATATGATGATATACCCACTTTCATCCATTAAAAGAATAAAAATGCACACACATCCATATGCAGTATGAGAGTGATTGAGCCGATCTAGTGCCTAATGCGCGTATATGCGTCCATGAGCAACCACTAGCAAACACTTGCATCCACTTGCATCCATCAAATATAACATGTCTCAAACACATGTTTACATCAATAGGATTCCTACCAAAAGGTCAAAGATTCGATCGATAGGGTATACTTAAATGATAGAAACAAGCATGAATAAAAGCTTTGGGAAGGAAGTTAAGAACATACCCTTGAAAAGAAAAGGGTACGAAACACAAATCTTGTCTTCAGTCTCCCAAGTTGAATCTTCTTAGTTATCTTCTCACTGAACTTTCATCAACTTGACCTCTCGGTTGCGTAGCTTCTTAACCTCTGATCCAAGAATACGGGTAGGAACTCGTCTAACTGTCGCCTCCTGTTCTACCTCTACTTCCTCAAGCATACTCGGCTCAACTACTTCTGTAGTATCATGCAAGCACTTCCGTAAATGAGAAACATGGAAAACATCATGAAAACCAAACAGTCTCTCTAGTAGATTTACTCTACAGGACATTTGGCCAATCCTTTATGTTATGGGAAATGGCCTTACAAATCTTGGCGCCAATTTCCCTAAAGATCCAAAGCGAACCACATTTCTTAATGGTGATACCTTAATGAAAACCATGTCTCCCACCTAAAACTTAATGTCGGTCCTTCTCTTATCTATGTTGGACTTCTCCTTGTCCTGTCCTGTCTTCATTCGTCCTCTAATAAGATTAATCTTTTTCGAAGTTTCTCTAACATATGCGGTCCAAGTTGAAGTCTTTCTGTAGATTCCCGCCAACAAGTCGGTGGGTCATCTGTATAATGCTTCAAAGGGTGCCATGACAATGCTAGCTTGATAACTATTGTTGTAGGTGAACTCTACTAAAGGAAGATGCTCTTCCCAAGTCCCTCCAAAGTCTAGGATATACAGCCTTAAAAGATCCTTAAGAACATTATTCACGCTTTCCATCTGCCCATCGGTCTGAGAGCAATAAGCGGTGCTCAAACACAGCTGTGTACTTAATGCTTCTTACAAGCTCCTCCAAAATTCATTGGTGAAAATGGAGTCACGATCACTTATGATACTGGAAGGTACTCCATGAAAACGGACTATCCCACGAACGTAAACTGCTGCCAACCATGTTGTCATCTTCTTACTTTTAACCGGAATGAAATGAATGCTCCTAGTATATCTGTCTACTATAACCCAAATACTGGTGTTGATTTTTCTAGATCTAGGCAAACCGTCAATGAAATCGATCGAGACACACTCCCAATTCCACTGTGGGACTTCCAAAGGATGAAATAAACCACCGGGCTTCCTTTCCTCAGCTTTGACTTGCTGGCAAACCAAACATCGCGAAACAAACTCCGCCACAACTTTCTTCATCCCAGCCCAAAAGAAAACCCTCTTCATATCTCTAAACATCTTATCTTCGCCGGGATGAATAGTCATCTTAGAATGATGAGCTTCCTCAAGGACTATCTTTAACAAACTCCCAACTCAGGGAACACAAAGCCTTCCATCTCGTCGCAACCACCCGCTATCATCCATGGAATATATACTGAGGTGACTAGAAGTCTCCCCTTTACTGAGCCTATCCAACATGTCTGAAATCTATGGATCATCTCGTTATGAGGTTCCTATCTAATCCAAAAGAGTAGGTCGCACCTCTAGTGATGCCAATAAACTAGGTATAAACTCGGTGTGGGGTCTAATATCAAAATTCGATTAAACTCCAAGCTTTTACTCTCCACAAATTGTAACACCCCACCTCTGCTAGGGTCATTCACAAAGGGAATGCACTAGCTTTGGTGGAGTATTATCTAGGTAAACATACACAGAAATATTACAAGACAGAACATAAATAAAACAGCGGAAGGAAAACCCAAATTTCATTGCTTTAAAATCTAGTAAGGTCTAAAGCCTTTTACATCAAAATGCTATTAAGTCAATTACATCGAAATCTATCTTGCAATAGTAAAGAAGCATAAAACCATAGTTATAAATCATTCCCCAATAAAGCAAAGCAAGCCATAGCCAAGAGAAATCCAAGCCGTACATGAAAGAGCTTTGGAGCTTGGTAAGATCCGAACTAAGCTGTATTCCCACCCTGCGAACCTGGGGGGGAGGGGAAACGGAAGAAAAAGAGGCGAAACAAAACGGGTCAGTCATAAAGACTGAGTAAGTACTAGTGACTTTCAGCATAAAAACAGGTAAAGATAACATGGCATGAATAAACTGAAAGTAAACATAAGCATGATGACAAGAAAAGCTACAGGAAAGATAACTAAGAATAACCTCATATGCTTTTTGTCAAGTATAACATCGCCAGGTTTCCATTCAAGATAAACTAAGTATAATTTCGCAAGATTTCTATCAAGCATCGCAAGATTTCTCTGCTTTACCATTAAAATATTTCTATGATATCTATTTGCTCTGCACCAACCGTACTAGTATCCCAACCCGTGTCATGTGTTGACTATAAAATGATCCCTTGCCCAATGTCATGAAATGATCCATTACTTGGTCTCACGAAACGATCTATTAATCGATCGGCTCCCTACAAGTCCTATCTCGTTCATGTGTCTGTGTCATACGGCCCTATCACGAATGTAGTCACCTGTGCTAGGTCCACCATAGGGTGAATCAAGCCCTAGGGTGCCAACCACCAACACGAATCAAGCACGCACAGTGTAAACCTACTGGTGCCCAATGCCTGCTTTTTCAACTCTGGACTACGTGCACGACCGTATTCCACCTGAACCTACAATGGCACACCAACTCAGCCGTCGGTCTGGTCGCTTACAATCAGCCCAGTAATTGTGCCCCACCCTGCCTAGTTCCAGGGTACCATGATACATCTAGTGGGTTACTGCTGAAAAGGACGGCGTAACTAGGGTTTCCGTCCAGCAGGTTAAGTGTTGTCATTTAAATTAGAGACTTAACCCCATCAGTCTAGCATGTCAAGTTGGTTAAGTGTGGTCATTCAAGTTCGTGACTTAACCCGTCTACGTGTCATGTCAAATTGGCTAAGTGTTGTCGTTAAAGTTCATGACTTAGCCCTATGAATCATGTGTCAAGTTGGTTAAGTATGTTCAAGTGGTTCGTGACTTAACCCTACCAAACCATCGTGTCAAATTGGTTAAGTATATTCAAGCGGTTCATTACTTAACCCTATCAAGTCATCGTGTCAAATTGGTTAAGTATATTCAAGCAGTTCATGACTTAACCCTATCAAGTCATTGTGTCAAATTGGTTAAGTATATTCAAGCGGTTCATGACTTAACCCTATTAAGCATCGTGTCAAATTGGTTAAGTATATTCAAGTGGTTCATGACTTAACCCTATCAAGTCATCGTGTCAAATTGGTTAAGTATATTCAGGCGGTTCATGACTCAACCCTATCAAGTCATCGTGTCAAATTGGTTAAGTATATTCAAGCGGTTCATGACTTAACCCTATCAAGTCATCGTGTCAAATTGGTTAAGTATATTCAAGCGGTTCATGACTTAACCCTATCAAGTCATCGTGTCAAATTGGTTAAGTATATTCAAGCGGTACATGACTTAACCCTATCAAGTCATTAATTCATTTATGCACCCTAACCTCTCACATCAGACATGTTGTTGTGGTCACTGGATATGCCGGGCGGTTCCGGGCAGAAATACACCACAACTCAGTCTGACCTCGGGTTTTCAAGTGCTATATGACCAACTACCCCCATTGGATCCTATTGTTTGCAGTAACTGAATTTGTCGGGCGGTTCCGGGCAGAATTACACTGCAAACTCAACCCAACCTCGAGTTGGCCATTTTCTAGTTCATTCTAAATGTCATGTCCATGTTCAAGTTTCATGTCAAGTTCGTGTCTAGTTTCATGGCGAGTTTCATGTCAAGTTTCATGTTTTCACTTATGCCTATTATCAAGTTAATGATTCATGTTCATAACTAATTCATGTTTCAAGTTCATAAGCATGTTTATGTGCCTTCTAGATGTCCAATACATACCAACTAC
Source organism: Allium sativum (assembly GCA_030737875.1). Classification (NCBI taxonomy): domain Eukaryota; kingdom Viridiplantae; phylum Streptophyta; class Magnoliopsida; order Asparagales; family Amaryllidaceae; genus Allium; species Allium sativum. The sequence continues at coordinate 726,400,872 of CM060909.1, forward strand.
CCAGAACCCAACTTAGGCGCGTTCATATTAAACTTTCTCCAAGTCATAAATTATCATATATGTTTCTACTCCAAATTTTACATAATTAACATATGCCCAAGTCCTAGGTTACATGTCAATTTTTACATATACCCAATTCATACCAGATTTACATATGTTCAATTCATGTCATTTTACATATGTCAAGATTCATGATTTTCTTGTTTACAAAGCTATGCTCAATTTACATAGATCCAGTTTTATACCCAAAATTACATGTATAACATGTTTACACCAATTTACCTATAACGAGTTCTAGCCAAATTACATATATCAAGATCCATGTCATATTACATGTATCAAAATCCATGTCAAATTATATATGCCAATCTCCATTCTTGCAATTACTCTTATAATGATAATACCCAAATATTCAATTTTTATGTTATGCCATCAATTCCACCAAATACATATATCCAAATAGGTATTATCCCAAGATTCCCTCGTATTCAATCGTACGCAAATCGCGGTTTAGGCCTAGATCCGAAATTGATCTAGGTTCATCAAAGAAAATAAATAGGGGAAGGTAGAATTTGTATAACAATAGGTATAGAGAGGAAACTGGCATAAAAACGTCATCTCAGGCATAAAAGATAGATCTTGAGAATAACATTAACATGAACTGATTTACAACAGGCTGAATAGATCATGAACTTGACAAAAGAATAAAGATAGAAAAGCCCAAAACTCAGGATTCAAGAGGAAACAGAAATAGACTTGAACCGATGAACATGCTTACATCCAATTACACTTTATTCAATGGCCATATTATAATTAAGCATTTCAATCTAAAAAGTAACTAAAACTTACATTGATTGGCTAAGAGAGGACAAATCGATTCGTTGTTGCATTGAAACGTCTAACTTGGTTAATCTTCTGATTTGATTCAATATAGTCTAGGGGTTGTTGCTTGAAGCCGTTGAATCTTTACTTGAATCCTAACTAGATTTGAATCTCCTCTTGAAAACCTTGAACAACATATCCTCGTCTCAGACTTATGTATTATTTTATTCATTTTCTCAGAGGCAACATAAGGACAGAATGAAATGGTGTAGAGAGAATGAGGCGAGAGGCTGTTTATATAGGATTAGGCGGACGAACCTAGGCAGAAAACGAGACCAGGTACATCAGAATGCACCCAGGCCCAAAAGCAGATTCGGGGACCAGGTCGACATCCAAGTCGACTGCGCAGTCGACCTGTTCTTGGGGGTCTCGACTGCCCAGTCGACCTGGGTGCTGGGCGGGAAATTTCCCGCCCAGTCTGTCTAGGTTTTGAAATTCGAATTTTGAACTCGAATTCGAGCTGTTTTGAACTCTGAAAATTCCTGAAACTTCGGAGGGTCATATCTCCCTCATACGGACTCCGATTCTCGCAAACTTGGACTCGTTTCTAAGAAGAATTTCGAGACGGACGCAATGGAGCAACCCGTTTCCCTTGATTCTGATCTTAAAATTAGTTCTGCCTTGATTTATGATTTTAACATGTTGTTAAAATTCGGGTTGTTACATTCTCCCCTCCTTATAGGATTTCGTCCCCGAAATCTTCAAGTTAAGGAGAATGTATCCTACCATCCAATCATCCATCTACTCAATCATCAATCACAGGCATCCATCGTCCTTAATAGATTTCTAATGTTGTATGAACATATGCAGAAAGTGTGTGTATATGTTCCTTGTCTAATGCAAATGATCAGGCCTGATTGATCTTCTTAATGCAAAATACGTCTAGTGCCATGAGTCCAACATGTATGCAAATAGTCCTAGTCACAATAACACTACATGTGTGCACAAACATCCATCCATATGCAACATCCACATGATAACACATTCAAATTCATCCATAAACAAGTATAAACACTCATGCATATGCAATATGAAAGGTGATTGAGCCGATCTAGTGCCTAATGTGTAAATGCATCCACGAGCAACCACTAGCAACCACTTGCAGCCACTTGCAGCCATCAATCATAACATGTCTCAAACACATGTTTACACCCAATTGTTCCTACCTAAAGGTATAGCCGAATGATAGAAGCAAGTAAAAACCTTGTGCCCATTTGTCAAAACTGGAAATATATGTCACATATATACTTATCAGGAGAAGAACTCCCTAAGCACCAGCCTCGGAGACCGAAATCAACATCAGGCTGACACCCAAAGAATTACTCAATCAAACCAATATACGTTTCGAGGAAACTAAGCATGATGGACTCCTTTTAGGTCACAAGGGAATCCCTTCCTAAAACCAACCCGTATCCTATAAAACCCAAAGAGTTTAGTCAACCCAACGGACACCCTCAAGCCCCAAAATGTATTACTAACAGATGAGTGATACTCCCTATGGGGTTTGCAACAGAAATTTGATTGAGAATAGGACCGAGAGGAAAAAGATAACATGCAAGTAAGCTCTACAGGAAAAGAGGGACCAAGGATATACTCTTAAAAAGAGATATGATGCACGTATCTAGTCTTCAATCTTCTAAGTCGTGTTTCCTTGAGCTTAACTCCATTGTTCTTTGACCATCTTTAACTTCACAGATTCTTTATTCTTGTTTCCAAAATATAAGTTGGAACTCATTTCACTGTTGCCTCTCGTTCCACTTTCACTTATCCTCCTTCTAGTATACTCGGCTCAAACTTAACTATGTACTCATGGTTTCATGCAAGCTCTCCAAAATTCACTAGTGAACTTGGATCTCGTTCACTTACTAGGAGGTATTCCACGCAAAAGAACTATCTCTTGAAAATAACAAATATCAACCATGTTGCCAAATGTACTTACTAAGGTGACTTTCTACAACTCATGCATAAGTGAAATGAACCATCCGCCTTAGTGGTGAACACTACTCGAGCGGATCAATAAATGTATCAAGAGATTCTAGGTAACTAATCATGAGAGAACCCTAAAGGTTACACGCGACTTCGAGGGTATTACCGAGGCAAGTCAAGAGTCTAACTACCCTCTTTTCAAAACCGAGAATGTCACCCTTACTGGATAACTACTCCATCGCTAGAATCAACCCATAGCCCAAAACATAAACATAAGCATTACTTCTAAACTCAACACTTAGCATAGACATTCTCAAATCAAAACAAATCATGAATACATGAGCCGATTCCCCAACAGGATTTGAGACAAAAATGGGATCCTCTACTACGCTAGTACTAAGGTGCAGAGACTCAACTATCGAGGCAGAATTAAAAGGATGTGATGTATAAAAACAAAGTTCCCATGGTATGATAGAAAATAGAAGCTAAACTTTTAACAGAAATGTTACCACCTCTCTTAGGTATGCTAGTAGTGAGAGCATATAATTGCCCTCTCGACGATCTTGTTCTTTGCCCTTGTCCTTGTCCTATGATACTTAATTACATGTCCCTTTTTACCATACCAACGATGTTCTTTCTTGTCATGGGTTTTATTATTCTTTTACTTTGACCTCTTCCCTTTCACCTTTTCCTCCTTCGTGGATTACGCCTTATCAACAAGTTTCTCATCCTTAGGCTTGTGTTCTTTATTCTCGTTCTTACTATCCTTGTATAGCTTGTTGACAAGTTTCTCGAAAGCTACCTCCATCGCAGAGCAACCCTACAAAGCTTGAAATAAGATTAGTCGCAGATGGAACTACTGCGGCTACAGATGGAGGTTGGGCACTACTTTGCCCTACGACATGTGTTGTATGCCTACAAACTATGGTGAAAAAGAAAGAGAGAAGAGACTCAAGGAGAGAATCAAAAGATAGTGCATATGGCTTTGGGGAACATGCCTTTCGTAAAACAAAACTTTTCTTTAGAAAAATGATTCTTTGTAAACATTTTGAAAATAGTTTCAGAAGGTTTTTTTAAAAGCTTTTACCCAGTCTGGTAACATTCTGCTCTGATACCAAATGTAAAACCCAACCTCCGCTAGGGTCACTCACAAAGGGAATGCACTAGCTTTGGTGGAGTATTATCTAGGTAAACATACACAGAAATATTACAAAACAGAACATAAATAAAACAGCGGAAGGAAAACCCAAATTTCATTGCTTTAAAATTTAGTAAGGTCTAAAACCTTTTACATCAAAATGCTATTAAGTCAATTACATCGAAATCTGTCTTGCAATAGTAAAGAAGCATAAAACCATAGTTATAAATCATTCCCCAATAAAGCAAAGCAAGCCATAGCCAAGAGAAATCCAAGCCGTACATGAAAGAGCTTTGGAGCTTGGTAAGATCCGAACTAAGCTGTATTCCCACCCTGCGAACCGGTGGGGGGAAACGGAAAAAAAAGAGGCGAAACAAAACGGGTCAGTCATAAAGACCGAGTAAGTCCTAGTGACTTTCAGCATAAAAACAGGTAAAGATAACATGACATGAATAAACTGAGAGTAAACATAAGCATGATGACAAGATAAGCTACAGGAAAGATAACTAAGAATAACCTCATATGCTTTTTGTCACGTATAACATCGCCAGGTTTCCATTCAAGATAAACTAAGTATAATTTCGCAAGATTTCTATCAAGCATCGCAAGATTTCTCTGCTTTACCATTAAAATATTTCTATGATATCTATTTGCTCTACACCAACCGTACTAGTATCCCAACCCGTGTCATGTGTTGACTATAAAATGATCCCTTGCCCAATGTCATGAAATGATCCATTACTTGGTCTCACGAAACGATCTATTAATCGATCGGCTCCCTACAAGTCCTATCTCGTTCATGTGTCTGTGTCATACGGCCCTATCACGAATGTAGTCACCTGTGCTAGGTCCACCATAGGGTGTATCAAGCCCTAGGGTGCCAACCACCGACACGAATCAAGCACGCAAAGTGTAAACCTACTGGTGCCCAATGCCTGCTTTTTCAACTCCGGACTACGTGCACGACCGTAGTCCGCCTGAACCTACAATGTCGCACCAACTCAGCCGTCGTTCTGGTCGCTTACAATCAGCCCAGTAATCGTGCCCCACCCTGCCTAGTTCCAGGGTACCATGATACATCTAGTGGGTTACTGCTGAAAAGGACCGCGTAACTAGGGTTTCCGTCCAGCAGGTTAAGTGTTGTCATTTAAATTCGAGACTTAACACCATCAGTCTAGCATGTCAAGTTGGTTAAGTGTGGTCATTCAAGTTCGTGGCTTAACCCGTCTACGTGTCATGTCAAATTGGCTAAGTGTTGTCATTCAAGTTCATGACTTAGCCCTACTAATCATGTGTCAAGTTGGTTAAGTATGTTCAAGCGGTTCGTGACTTAACCCTACCAAACCATCGTGTCAAATTGGTTAAGTATATTCAAGCGGTTCATGATTTAACCCTATCAAGTCATCGTGTCAAATTGGTTAATATTCAAGCGGTTCATGACTTAACCTTATCAAGTCATCGTGTCAAATTGGTTAAGTATATTCAAGCGGTTCATGACTTAACCCTATCAAGTCATCGTGTCAAATTGGTTAATTATATTCAAGCGGTTCATGACTTAACCCTATCAAGTCATCGTGTCAAATTGGTTAAGTATATTCAAGCGGTTCATGACTTAACCCTATCAAGTCATCGTGTCAAATTGGTTAAGTATATTCAAGCGGTTCATGACTTAACCCTATCAAGTCATCGTGTCAAATTGGTTAAGTATATTCAAGCGGTTCATGACTTAACCCTATCAAGTCATCATGTCAAATTGGTTAAGTATATTCAAGAGGTTCATGACTTAACCCTATCAAGTCATTAATTCATTTATGCACCCCAACCCCTCACATCAGACCTGTTGTTGTGGTCACTGGATATGTCGGGCGGTTCCGGGAAGAATTACACCACAACTCAGTCTGACCTCGGGTTTTCAAGTGCGATATGACCAACTACCCACATCGGATCCTATTGTTTGCAGTAACTGGATTTGTCGGGCGGTTCCGGGTAGAATTACACTGCAAACTCAACCCAACCTCGAGTTGGCCATTTTCTAGTTCATTCTAAATGTCATGTCCATGTTCAAGTTTCATGTCAAGTTCGTGTCTAGTTTCATGGCGAGTTTCATGTCAAGTTTCATGTTTTCACTTATGCCTATTATCAAGTTAATGATTCATATTCATAACCAATTCATGTTTCAAGTTCATAAGCATGTTTACGTGCCTTCTAGATGTCCAATACATACCAACTACCCAGAACCCAACTTAGGCGCGTTCATATTAAACTTTCTCCAAGTCATAAATTATCATATATGTTTCTACTCCAAATTTTACATAATTAACATATGCCCAAGTCCTAGGTTACGTATCAGTTTTTACATATACCCAATTCATACCAGATTTACATATGTTCAATTCATGTCGTTTTACATATGTCAAGATTCATGATTTTCGTGTTTACAAAGCTATGCTCAATTTACATAGATCCAGTTTTATACCTAAAATTACATGTATAACATGTTTACACCAATTTACCCATAACGAGTTCTAGCCAAATTACATATATCAAGATCCATGTCATATTACATATATCAAAATCCATGTCAAATTATATATGCCAATCTCCATTCTTGCAATTACTCTTATAATGATAATACCCAAATATTCAATTTTTATGTTACGCCATCAATTCCACCAAACACATATATCCAAATAGGTATTATCCCAAGATTCCCCCGTATTCAATCGTACGCAAATCGCGGTTTAGGCCTAGATCCGAAATTGATCTAGGTTCATCAAAGAAAATAAATAGGGGAAGGTAGAATTTGTATAACAATAGGTATAGAGAGGAAACTGGCATAAAAACGTCATCTCAGGCATAAAATATAGATCTTGAGAATAACATTAACATGAATTGATTTACAACAGGCTGAATAGATCATGAACTTGACAAAAGAATAAAGATAGAAAGCCCAAAACTCAAGATTCAAGAGGAAACAGAAATAGACTTGAACCGATGAACATGCTTACATCCAGTTACACTTAATTCCATGGCCATATTATAATTAAGCATTTCAATCTAAAAAGTAACTAGAACTTACATTGATTGGCTAAGAGAGGACAAATCGATTCGTTGTCGCGTTGAAACATCTAACTTGATTAATCTTCTGATTTGATTCAATATGGTCTAGGCGTCGTTGCTTGAAGCCGCTGAATCTTTACTTGGATCCTAACTAGATTTGAATCTCCTCTTGAAAAACTTGAACAACATATCCTCGTCTCAGACTTATGTATTATTTTATTCATTTTCTCAGAGGCAACATAAGGACAGAAAGAAATGGTGTAGAAAGAATGAGGCGAGAGGCTGTTTATATAGGATTAAGCGGACGAACCTAGGCAGAAAACGAGACCAGGTACATCAGAATGCACCCATGCCCAAAAGCAGATTCGGGGACCAGGTCGACACCCAAGTGGACTACGCAGTCGACCTGGTCTTGGGGGTGTCGACTGCCCAGTCGACTCCCCATTCGACCTGGGTGCTGGGCGGGAAATTTCCCGCCCAGTTTGTCTGGGTTTTGAAATTAGAATTTTGAACTCGAATTCGAGCTGTTTTGAACTTTGAAAATTCCTGAAACTTCGGAGGGTCATATCTCCCTCATACGGACTCCGATTCTCGCAAACTCGGACTCGTTTCCAAGCAGAATTTCGAGACGGACGCAATGGCGCAACCCGTTTCCCTTGATTCTGATCTTAAAATTTAATTCTTCCTTGATTTATGATTTTAACATGTTGTTAAAATTCGGGTTGTTACACAAATAGAGAACTTAAGGCCATCCTCTTCCTACTCAATGCATCTGCCACTACATTACCCTTGCAGGGGAATAAGAAATCTCAAAGTCATAGGATGCAAGGAACTCCATCCACCTTTGTTGCCTTAAATTAAGATCCTTCTACGAGAACAAGTACCTGAGAGATTTATGATCAACGTACAACTCGAACTTCTCTCCAAGTAAATAATGACGCCAAGTCTGAAGCGCAAATACCATAGAAGCTAACTCTAAGTCATGGGTAGGGTAGTTCTTCGCACGAACCCTTAGCTATCTACCTCCATAACATACTACCCTTTCCTCTTGCATCAGAACCGCACCAAGCCATGTACCACATGCATCAGTGTATACTGTGAACACTTTGTTCCCATCGGGAAAGGTTAAGACTGGGGTTGTTGTCAGAGCCCTCTTTAATCGCTGGAAAGCATCGTCACAATCTACATCCCAATAAAATGTCAGATCCTTCTTCGTCATCCTGGTGAGTGGGGTTAATATCTTTGCGAAGACCTTAATGAACTTCCAATAATAGTCCGCCAATCCAAGAAAACTTCTCACCTCCATTGCATTATTTGGGATATGTCAATATTGAACTGTGACTACCTTCGTGGGATTTACTGTATTCCATCTTTAGAGACTACCTGCTTTAGAAATCTCACTTCTTTTCTCCAAAAATGACATCTGGAGAACTTCGCCTTAAGCTGATTCACACAAAGACCGCAACGAACTTATTTAGAAACTCCCGAAACACCCTACTCATGAGATCAACAAAATAGGCGGGTGCATTCGTCAACCCAAAAGGCATGACAAGCCACTGAAGAAACCACTGGAGTTTTAAAAGTGGTTTTATCTGCACTGTCCTCAGCCACCCTCGACTAATGAAACCCCATGGCCAAGTCTAAGTGAGAGAAAACAGAAGCACCAACAAGTTGGTCAAATAGATCATCTGTCCTCGGAAGTGGGTGCCTGTTCTTCTTGGTGAGTTTATTCAACTCTCTATAATCCACACATAAGCGAAGCGAACCATCTGCCTTAGTTGCGAATACCACTGGAGCGCCTCATTCAGATGAGCTTCGCCTAGTAAACCCTTTCTCAAGTAGCTCCACTATTTGCTTGCTAAGCTCCCTTGTTTCTCTTGGAGCCATGTGGCGCACAGGCAATGCAACTGGTTTGCATTGTCCAACAAGTATATACGGAAATCGATCTCGTGCCTCGGAGGTAAGCCCCGAACCTGCTCAAAAAAAAAAAAAACAGGATACTCACAGACTACTGGTATGGATCACAGATCATTGATAAATGCATCAAGTGACTCTAGGAAACTTAGCATGACAGACCTTTAAGGGTCACAAAAAATCTCGAGGATCCTCCCATGGCAAGTCAGAAGTCTAAACGAACCTTCTCTAATCTAGAATGACACCATACATGGATAAACAATCCATCCCTAGAATCAAACCATAGCCCATGAAACCAAGCACATTTGCATCGCATTCAAATTCAACGCCTAACACAGATATTCTCAAACTCCAACAAATCATAGACAGATGAGCAGTAACCCCAATGAGGTTTGAGAAAACAATGGGATCCAAATCATACTAGTACTAAGGTGAAGAGGCTCAACCACAAAATCAGATATAAAAGAATGTGAAGCACGCAAATTAAAAAGAGTTCTAACAAGATGATTGGAAAAAGAAATCAAACCATCAATGGCAACTTTCCAACCTCTGTCTGGCGCACTGGACACGAGAGCATGTACCTTCCCTCCTGAAGATCCTGCCCTTTTACCTTGTCCTTGCATCTTCGGGCACTCCATAGAAAATTGTCCAACCTCTCCACAATTGAAACAAGCATTCTTCTTTCTTTTGCATTCCCTGATCAAGTGACCCGCGTGCCCACAATTATGGCACCTCCTCTTATCTCTAGCGTTGCTGTCTTTTCGCCCTTCTTTTGTTGTTGTTGTTGTCCTTTCTTGGGCCACACTTTCTTTGTTTGTGTTTCCTTAACCTTGGCCTTTTCCTTTTCACCTTTATCTTCCTCGTGCATTAACGCCATATTAACAAGCTTCTCAAAAGTTGCTCCCGTCTGAATATGAGACACAACCAACCCATGGAGGGGTTCATTCAATCCTCTAGCGAACCTCAAAGCTTTCTTGTGTGGGGTATTCACTAGCTCCAAACCAAACCTCACCAATTATTAAATTTATTAACATATTCTTTTGCCGACATGCTTCCTTGCTTAAGCGCCAAAAACCTTTCTGTTGCATACTTTGATCGACTTGAGAAAGAAACTTCATTTCAAACCTCTGTCAAAAATCATCCTACGTCTCAACTAGACATCTGCTTGCATCACTTCCCACTAGAATGAAGGCTCATCTTCCAGCTACCAGACGGCCAACTGAATCTTCCTACGATCGTCATGTTCGAAAATTTCAAACAAATCCTCTATCTCTTTAAGCCAATTCCTTGCTTCTATAAAAGTCTTTGTTCCTCAGAATAGCTTTCCACCCATAGCACAATTTTTTTTCCAAATCTTAGAGAAATTATCGGCTCATGGAGGAGGAGGAACAGCGGGTGCAACTAGGGGATGAATGTCTGCTTGACCATCGGCAGGCGTGTGGCCTCTAGATACCTACGGAATCAACCTGGTATCATAACGCCCTCGAGAATAGTAGGTTCCCTAGACATGATGAAAAGAAAGGAAAAAGTGATTCATACAGAGAATCGAAAGATATTACATATGGCTTTGGGCAATATATTTTTCAAAACAGACTTTTCTTTTGAAAATGCTTTCTTTTAAAACATTTTTGAAAACAATTTTCAAAACTCTTTTACCCGATCTGGTAACCTTCAGCTCTGATACCAAGTGTGATACCCCACGACCGTTAATGTCAGTCGTTAAGAGAATGCATTAAGTTTTGTGAAGCGTTATAGGTAAACAGAAATAGAAACATTGCAAGACAGATATAAAATAGCAGCGGAATTTAAAACTTTATTAAGCAGACAACATCGTGGTTCAAAACATAGTTACATTATGAGTCTGAAATACATAAGATCCAGTACATCAACTTAAAATTTCTGTCGAGTACAATAAATAAAGAAGCATAATCCCAAAAATATAGCCAAAGTAGAGAAGACATGAAATCAAGCAGTACATCTAAGCCGCTCCAAGCAGAAGGAAAGAAGAATCCTGATCAAGCTTAAGTAATCCCACCCTAAGAACCTATGGGGGAAACAAAAGAGAAAGAAAAGGAAACAAAATAGGTCAGACATAAGTCTGGCAAGTCCAGTTACTTTTAGTGTATAAATAAGTAAAAGCATCATGACAAGCATATAAGGCATGTATGACAAGGTAACCAGGATAAACAGGACAGAATAAGTAGCGCTTCCCTAACACTTTTCATTTTCTGCACCAATACTAGTATCGTATGAATAAGATGATCCCCAACAAGATGGTAGACTTAGGCATACTTCTAGTGAGAGGTTTTACCCTCATACAATAACAGGCAGCACAACTGAACATACCGGTGATACCCTTAAGGATAATAACGAGCTCCTAAAAATGCGAGACAAGATGTACCCTAATTACTACCCCAATAGATCGGCTCCCTACTCCGTAGATATCCTGTGCTGGCCCCACAGTAGCATCTATCACTTCCTAAAGTGGCAACCCTTCGTTTTAAGGATGTGCACAACCATATATACCAATGTCACGGCGTCTTAGCCTCCCTTCTTTGGACCCATGCACGCACATAACCCCGTCGGAATTCGCTGACCACACCGTCCCCTCTTTTGGATCTCATAAAATCAGCCCAGTAAGCGTGCCCCAACTCCGACCTAGTTCCGAGTACTCGTTTGATACCTATATATGGGTTACTGACTGAAACGGGTCCCACACACAAGATAAACAAGCTTCCCCCTAGGATTATATCCCCACTACTTGGATTTCCACATGTTATGCCCTACCAGTGTAAAATGATTGCATAACCCAAACAGGTTAAGTTTGTGGGCCTATATATATAAATATTACCCACCACCCCAAGATATACTTAACCCTCCCACTGTTTCAAGTAAGTTTAATTAACCCCTACTCAAGTTAACATGTTCATGTAATCCCTATGGATTCAAACATGTTAAGTACTCAAGTTCATTACCATTTATTCATTTATGGTTATAATGAGCTAGACCTACCACATTAAGTCTACGACTTGTGGATGCTGGATATGTCGGGCAGGTCCGGGCATACTTCTTCCACAAGTCAGGCTTAACCTTGTGTCTTAACACGGTACATGTTTATGCACTTAGACCCCTCACATTAGATTCGCCACTTGTGGTCACTGGATATGCCGGGAGGACCCGGGCAGACTTCTACCACAAGTGTATTCTAACCTCGTGTCTAAACACGATTACAATTTCTAATTACTGTAAATCTAGGCATTTTCACTATTTAACAATTATTCCTATTTCATTATAGGTTTTCATGCCCCTTTTTCCAAGTCATATTCATCATGTACCAAGTCCCCAAAATTAAGATCTAAATCATTATTTCATTTATGCCCCAATTCCATATTCATGTATTTAATTCAAGTTATGCCCAAATTTGCCAATACAAGTTATGCCCCAATTTCAACATTTTCCCCTCATTCCCAATTTCACACATTCGCATATTTCAGCGGTATGCATAGGCTCGAAGGTAGCCTGGCTATAAAATAAAAAGGGAAAAGAAGAAGGGAAGAGAACATAAATAATCATAATAACAAGATAGACATATGATGGTAGAAATAGGCATAGTAACTGAATAAGCATATGGTGACAGAATTGGGCATAATAACAAGATAGCATATAAGAGCAGATCTGATTAACATGTGATAATAGAACCAATTAGGCATAGTGACATGATTAGGCCAACTAACAAAACTAGGATATCATAAACAGGAATGATGAGATATAAACAGTGAATCAGATATACAAATAATGGCAGATCTGACATGATTTAATTAGTCATAGGCTTAGATCCAATTCATAACATATCAAAATTAACTTTTAAGTATTCATATCTAAAAATAACAAAGACTCCTTGTGATTGATCTAAGAAACAGTAGAATAATTTCATATGTAGAAGCACAGATCTCTGAATTTGTCTAACTCTTATTGTAGAAGAAGAATACGCTATTTCATTCTAGGCAGAGGCAGCCTCTAGTTCTCCATTGTTTTAGAATGAATAAAACAATGAGAATGAGGTCTTATTTATAGCCTAGGATTCATGAATCTAGCCAAGAATTCAGTCCATGTTTAGAAACAGGAATCTGCCCTGGATCTGGGGGGTGTCGACATGGGGGTCGACACCACTATGTAGGGGTCGACATGGATGTTGACACCCCTATGATGGAGTCGACCCCTAGGTCGACACTGAGAGCGGAAAATTTCCCGCCTACTTCCACCGCAAGATTTTGAATTGTTTTGAAATTCTGGAAAGTTTAATTTATATATAATTAGCTTGTATATATATATATATGTGTGTGTGTGTGTGTGTGTGTGTGAACTTCAAACCTTAATATCTTCTTCATATGAGGTCTGTTTAACATAAACTTGGTGTCTACCTTAAGCAGAATTCCGAGACGAATGCAATGGGGCAGTCCGTATTACTTCATTACCAATATTTAATTAAGTATTCTTTATTTTATCATTTTAATGTGTTATAAAATTATGGAGTGTTACAATTATTTTACATTGAAAAACGGACGTATGGAGGAATCACTGTGAAATGTATATAATAAGCATCATTGGGTATTCGACAAATAAAATCGGGTGAGTAAACTCACTCTCTGGATCTTATTTAAATAATGTTATATGTTGTTTGTTGATTGTTTGGATGCCTTGAAGTATTATTGTGGCTATTTTATATATATTAGTTATTTAGGCTTGGTGTTTGTGGCAATTATATATATATATATATATATATATATTGGTAGTTATATATTTCCCATAGTACCATTACGGATGCTCGTAGTATCATTAGCGGATGACCATATTGTGACATCCCATATTTTTATGGCTGAATAATTAATTTATTTAATTATTAAATATCGATTTGGCGATATCGATAACTTGAATTAAATAATATTTATATATAATTAATATAAATAATCGAATAATATATTTATTTTTGAATTGGTCGAAAATAGTTGAATTCCCAATATTGTGTGAATTTGATCATTTATAAGATATAATTCAGTTTAGAGTTGAATTATAATAACGGGTATATTATTTAAACGAAGTTTGAACGTATAATTATAATATAATTATAATCGAGCTTGAAATGGCGCGGTAGTTCGTAATTTGACGATTCGAATTTTAAACGAATATACAAAAGTCGTTTTAAGTCGGATTTCTGTGAAACGAGAAACGTTCGGAGCTGGTGGAGTATATTTTTCTAGTGGAAGAGAAAAATCGAGATTTCTTCATGTAGATTTTGATTTGTGTCCAAATGAAATTTTCAAATAGTCGCTATAGAATCGTTCATCGACCATAGAAGTTTATTTGAAATAACTGCATACTGGATTCGAATTTAGACAAGGTTCTTTTGAGATGTAGTTATAATTTAATTTTTAGAATTTTACTGTAATTTTTAATTAATTAAATAATCAACTTTTTTTTTGGAATATTTTGCACCCTATATCAATATTTGGGGTTTCACAATATGAGTCAACGGACCTATATTATTATATTTTTGATATCGTGACACGTCGCTGGACATAATGGTGTTCGTGTCCATAGCACCTCATATGTGAGCGGGATTTTTTTTTTTTTGCAACAAGGTAAAACAAACTATAAAACTTATACTACTATTGTCCTTTCATTTGAATTCCAACACCTTACCTACCTACCTATTTTGCACTAAATTCGGTATACCCGAAGAGACTTAGCAATGAAGAAATATCATGATCACTACTTCGTGCTTTGATTCTTTCCCACATAAATGAGCGATCACTTCTACTGCCAGCTAACACGAAATGACTTCAATATAGAATAGCTGGCTGATCTAAATGTATATATTATAATCGATTTCTTCATGGCTAAGGAAACAAAGCCTATGACACTTCTTTTCCTAGCCTATATATTTTGAAAGGATAAGTCAATGCAGAAGCTACCTATATCACACAGCTATGTATTTTCTAACCAATAGCAGACCTAACCTATCTCGTATCTGTATCAGTCCCTAGATGAAACATGAGGACAAAGTACTCATCAAGAAATAAAAATATATATATTTCCTGATGCTTCACTACCAAGTTTTGTACCTCCTATAGTTCTTTCAAGCACTGAAGCTAGTATCGTGCCTACTTATGATATACCACCAGCTACCCTAGAACGTAGATGCAGCAGCCCCGAAATACGTACAGTGCCAAAACGTGGAGAAAGCAATATGTAGTAGCAGACCTTTGATAAGAAAGAACAAACCGACTGTACACAAGTACTGATAAGAACATGCCTACCTTAGCAGTGATTATATTGTGGAAATTGAAAAGCAAAGGCTTTAGTATATCACCGACATATTTTCACATGCAATAGCCAACGCAGGCCACCCTGTTTGTTCAGATAACACACACGCTATGATTAAAGTAAACAGTAGCCTACCCAACTATCCTATTTCTCTACTTACGTGACCGCCAAGTTGCTTTGCTGTATAAATACACAGCTCAACATCTTTCTTTATTTTGCTTCAGAACAAATGGTGAAAAACCGAAATACCTTCAAGGGCTTTTTGTAATTTTAAACAAAATTAAAGTCCACATTTAAAATCCAAAGGAAATGAATGCGTGAGTTTATGAAGGAGTAGAATGGGCGTGGGTGCAGTATCATGCTGGAGCGAAAATACTTTAGGAGGAGAAACGGAAAAAGTTGTGTTGTGTAATGGAGTATATGCAAAGCAGTATTTCGTGAGTATGGGTATTATGTTGAGAAGATGGAAGGCTGTATGAAGCGGGACAATGGAAGAGGGGGATGCGAGCATGATCCTATGGGCTGAAGGTGGATGCTGGCGATGGGATGATTGACGGTGAAGGTTGTGGGGAGTTGAAAGTATGTTGCATAAAGAGTTGGCATAGAAAAGGAGAAGTCTGAAAAATGGTCCTATTGGTTGTTGCATGAAGAATAGAACTGAAGAGAAACATGGAATTCAAAACGTGAATGAAAGTAGCTGGAGATGTAGAGAGGACGTGAAGGAACTGGATAGGAAGAGAAGGAAAAGGAAAGAAAAAGGACGTGAAGGAGGAGAGGCAAATCAGTAGGATTGGGCTTGGGCTTGCAATACGTTGGGGGTGAGGCATATTTTACTTTATAGTATAATTTAGTTATTATATTATTTAGTTAGCATGGTTATCAGTTAGTCAGCAAATTGTCTAAGAGAAAAAGGCTAGTACGTTTAGTAAGTAGGTGCCAACCGGAAGGAATCTCAGTGTGTTACTTTAGGTAAGTTCGTACAAATTAGTTTAGTTATAATAGATTATACCTTTAAAGGTAACAATGACTTGAAAACCCGGTTAACCAGTAACTTCGAACGTTAGATTCTTGTCGATAAATAAAAACACGTTAATTTAGCACTTTTGGTTAAGTACAAAAGATCAGCAAGATGCTAGTGACTGAATTTAATTACGGTTAATATAATTTAATTTCGATATAATTTAAAGTGATAACTGTTGACAGAATTAAGAGAAGTCTGTCACTTTGAAGTCGTATGGATGCAGACTACATCATGAAGCTGGTTCGGAATTATCTGAAGCTTGTAAAAAATTATGGATGAATTAAAATAAAACGCCGATCGGATTATTGGAAATTAATCGGTATTCGACGATTAATGGACCAAGGGGAGTATTCTCACTAACTCTGCTCAATTTATATTTTTACAAAATATTTTTAGAATTTATAAATAATGGTCGTTTGCTGTGTGTTAGCTGTTTGGTTGAACTGCTAGTCAGTTGATTGAAAATTTAGATAACGATATAGATATAAATCGTTAATAAAATATTGATTCTGTTTAGCAGAATATTTCATAGTAAAATGAAATTGATGTTAATTTTATTGTTTAACATCGGTGGATGCAGGGAAATAGGTCGGAGGGACCCAACTGGGTTCCTCAACATTTATTTTATTGTTTTTCATATATTGTGTTATATGATGTGATATGAAATCTGTTGTTGACTTTGATTAGTTGAATGATACCGATCATTGTTATATGGTATGTTAAATACCATAAAGAATATTGGAATGTTAAAAAGGAAATTTTCAATGTTATATTGAAAAAGAAATATTTATAAAATCAAAAGATTTTATAAAAAGAAAATATTTATTTAGAAAATAAATAGATTAAAAAGGAATATTTATTAGTTAATCAAATAGATAGGATTGAAGAGAAATATTTGTAAAACATTTACAAATAGAATTGAAAAGAAAAGGAAAATATTTGTAAACTACTTACAAATAGAGTTGAAAGGGATATTTATCTGAAAATAAATAGAATAGAAAGAGGAAATATGTGTAAAACAAATAAAAAGGGAATAGTTAGACTATCAAAGGAGTTACTTATAAAATCAGTAGATTTTATAAATTGAAATATTTTATAGAGTAAATAGATTTATTAAAAATGGATTTATTTGGTAAATAAATAGATTATAAAAGGAAATACTTGAAAAAGTGACTAGAATTGTATAAAAGGAGAATTTTACATTTGAAAGGTTTAGACCCGTGCTTCGCACACGGGTATAACGTGTTATGGATTTAAAGCAAAGTTTTAAAAGGAATTTATTCTGACCGATAGATCGAGAAAATAAATTTATAAATAATATTTTATAAATTAAATAAGATGTTTATCATTGTATAAGTAGGATATATAAGTCAGGCCTTATATAGAGAAGTAAGAATCGATTTCAACATCGATATGTAAACTGAATAAACTAGAGTGAATCAAAGGAGTTAACCAGTTAGGGTTAATTAGATAGAGTTAATCGAATTAGAAATTTATGAACATTAGTTATTTAATTAGAAGTGATCGAATATAGTTAATTGAGATAGTGTTAGTCAAACATAGTTATTTAGGATGAATTGCCACTTTGTACGACTGCTAGCATAATTCGTAGGGCTGCAGATAGCCTATGGCGGTCGGATGTTTCCTGGGGGAATCAGGCATAACCATTGTGATCGCTGCAATCTAGAGTCAAGCGAAATAAAGCTAAAACAGACATAGATATTCGAATATAAATTAATCGAATATTAGTTATTAGATAAGTGAGTTAAATAAATTGAGTAAATCAAGTAAGTTAATCAAGTTGAAATATCGAGTTGAGTTAGACAGGATGAGTTAATCGAACCGAGTTAATCCAAATGAGTTAATCCAAAGGAGCTATTCGAGATAGTTTATTTGAATAGAATTAAAGAAGTTATTCGAGATAGTTTATTCGAATAGAATTAAGGGATTTAATTGAATATATTTATTCGAAAAGAGAATTAATTAAATGTAAATCATTTGAGGAGAATTAATCGAATGTAAATTATTCGAAGAGAGATTATCGAATATAGTTTATTCGAAAGAGAGTTATCAAATAGTGATTATTCGAGAGTAAATTATACTTTGAAATTTGATTATATCGAATTAAGGAAAGTGATATTTACTTTCCTTTTCAAATCAAGTTTTACTTATTTGTTAATAAATTAGTTGTTTGTTTAATTATCCAAATTAATAAAGAAAAGTTATATTTAAGTTATTATATATATTCGAAAGCATGAAATTATAACACTAGCGTTATAATCAAATGACTTTTGAAGAGGATTCGTAAATAGAATCCGAGAGTTTGCGTAAGGAAGCTTATTGAAAGGTTATAAGATGAACTTTGTCTATTTCGAGGTTAGAAATGTTGTTCAGTTAAGCTCTGAGAGGTAATTATACCCCAACTTGATTGACTTCGTTTTTAACTTAGGGATGGGTAAGGTTCGATAGGGAAGATTTGTTCAGTGAATTCAGTTAGTGAGTGAAATGGCTTGAATGGGCGAAGTGATGTTTTATTTAAACATTAGTTTAAATCCAATAAAGAAGCTTGGAAATATTTTCAAATAAGAACCAGAAACGTTTCTAAATTTAGAAAATAAGAATTTACGAATATATAGAAAGGGAAAATGAATAAATTAATGATAATTAAATTAAGAAGGATGAATGTTGGATGTTGTTTGATCGATAGAATTTCCATCTGGAAATAATATCGTTGTTTGTACACCTATTTTTCTTTGATAGTTAAATCATCGACTATCGAAGTTTTTGACCGTTTTTCCGTCGTCAATACGGAGAGACCAGGATCAGATTTTTATCTGAAAACCACTCTGTATAAACGTTAGCGTTGCGATCATATATGATGGAGATAATGAAGACAGAGTTATGCAAGGGCTATCCTGTTTACAGAATAGTGACTTCGGTTTGTCCAGTCCCAGGACAAACGTGAATGGACGAATGTCGGATAGAGTATATCTAAAGGATCACGTAAGTTGATCTCTTCAAACGTACTTATGTTTGGTGGCGGAGGAATTCGTTTCTCTTGGCTTTATACCCGTGGTATTTTTGGAGAAATCAATCTGTGATTTGACGGGTATGACGATGTGGCATTCAAAGTAAATGAATGTATGATCTATCAAAGATATGTAATGACCTCAAGCCTCATCAACCGGGAAATGACAGAAATCGGGCAGGCAGCATGGCTATGTGGGTCGCTCCCATTAGAGTGTATATCACCTATCTAGAGAAAGTCCATTTCATTCTTTTATCTGTTATCGATGCTGTCCCTTTTCGAGAAACGGTGGGTAGCTCCCAACCGTTGGTGATATACATTCGATACACTCAAGCAAAATGAGTGGTCGGTCATGTGTGGGCCGGGTTACAAGACGTTCTTGTTGAACCCAGTGTATTTGTCTCTAGAGATAGACAATCGGCAGGTGGTCCCATACCTTGTCATTGTTGGAATCCAATCTCCAATAAGCGTCGCGGTTTTGTTTGTATACTATATATGTGGAACGTGAGATGCAAGCATTCTGCTAGATTGATAATTACTTGTGATTAGACATTATTATAATAACAGAGAAGTATTGATTTCCAAAAAGCATTTTGGGTTATCGTAAGGTAAAAACCGTCCGTGTTTATGTGTGGATCGGTCTTACGATTATCTTTTCTTTTGAAAAGGATTCTGAAAAGTTAAACCAAATGATTTGAGTTTACTCACACCAGTCCCATGACTGACCCAGGGTTTATTTTGTTTTGTTCTTCCCTAAACTCTTGGGTGCCCAAATTTGTACGGGCAGTCAAGTAGTTCAGGTCTTTGCAGATATACTTGGAGGAGCTTGAAGTAGGAGGCTTCAGGATTATATAGCTATTGTTATTTCCGTTGTGTGTAAGTGTTGTACTCTGATAATGTTATTGTATACATATACTATTTTATTTCAAAGTTATGTTATAATATATTTTATTCGTTCCGCTATGAGATTCGTGTTTATTCTTATTGTGTTCTTATTCTTCTTCTATTCTAATTTTCTATCTTATCTATTCTCACCCTCTAACTTCTTTCTCTTAATGATCTGGAATGTTCGATACCTGAATAATTAACATGGGTTTTATGTTTATTTTCGGAGTCGAAAATCCCAGTTCGTTACAGTGGTATCAGAGCTGAAGGTTAATTGATTACCTTGGCTCTGTGGCGTGACTCAGTAGAGATGGGGTTAGTAATACCCTAGATTGAGTTTGAGTGTGTATATACGAGTGAACATATTTGTAGATTTTATAAAAATTGCTTTATATTGTGTAGATTTGTTGGTTGAGTTGTTTATGAATTTTGGCCGACCAGTTTGATCCACTGTATCGATAGGAGTTTCTAAACACTCAAATAAGATAAACCGACACAATATGTTTTGAAAGAGGGTGAATGAGATAATTTAACCCAAAATATATTTGATATAAAAGATAGGTATATTTTGGAATTATAATCACATAATGGATGTGTTGGTTGATTATAATTGAAATGGTTATATAAATAACCAATCTGAGTTCGTATAATATAAAAGCAGATTAATTAAATCTGAATTAAACCAGAATTTGAAATTAAAATTCTGAAAACTGGGGAAAAGTGTTTGTAAGTGGATCTGAGTTGAGTATAAGAAAATTTTAAGATCCTGGGAGATTTTAAATTGTTTACAAGCATTGTGAATGATATTTTGAAAAAGATTTCAAAATGAAAATGTTTAAAAATGGTTTTGATAAGTGATATAGTATTGAACTCACTTTGATCACTGGGAAATAACTCGGATGATGCTGGCCACATCATCAGTGTTCATTTTCGATATCTAAGTGATGGATTACTACCAAAGATTTTGTTTTGAATTGTTTTGAGAAAAAGGAGGTTGTTTTGAATCCTGAAAGGGATAATTGATTTTTGAAAGAGCTAAGTTGTTTAAAAATTCCCAGGAAAATTGTATGAATTAAAAACTAATTTAAAGAAATTTGTGAAAGCAAATATGAATTGAAACCAATTAACTGGAAAATTGAATTGGAATATAAATATCAAGTAAAAACAGATTTTGAATTATGAGATAAGAATCTGAAATGGTATTGGATTGGTGAGTTAGGAGTTTGGAATCAAGAATGGAACTCGAGTTTGAAATAGAGTTTGGCTTGGATACGTAAATAATGTGGTTTTGAGGGAAAAATTGGAATCTTGTTTGGAAATGCATTTGTATATGCTGACAGGGTAGCAGATGGAAAGGATATAATGATATGCCCGACAAAAAGGTACATGTTTAAAATTCCATATGAGGTTTTATGCGCCGAATCGGCAAGCCGCTTGGATTTTTTATTTTCTTTTTGAAAAAAAGGGCCGAAAGAGGTGAGTTGGGGTTTGAACTATTGACCGGTATAAAGGAGGTGCTGGCAAAATTTTCCGGAAATTTAAGGTGTTAGAAAATTTTCAGGATTTTTGAAAATTTTTGTTAGTAGGATAAATTAATATTTTAATTAAAATAAATTAGTTCAGTTTAAGAAGTAAACAAATAATTTATAACCCAGTCAATAGGGTCTGTCTTCTACCTTAGCAATTTCGAGGACGAAATTATTTTAAGGGGGGAAGAATGTAACGTCCCGTATTTTTATGGCTGAATAATTAATTTATTTAATTATTAAATATCGATTTGGCGATATCGATAACTTGAATTAAATAATATTTATATTTAATTAATATAAATAATCGAATAATATATTTATTTTTGAATTGGTCGAAAATAGTTGAATTCCCAATATTTTGTGAATTTGATCATTTATAAGATATAATTCAGTTTAGAGTTGAATTATAATAACGGGTATATTATTTAAACGAAGTTTGAACGTATAATTATAATATAATTATAATCGAGCTCGAAATGGCGCGGTAGTTCGTAATTTGACGATTCGAACTTTAAACGAATATATAGAAGTCGTTTTAAGTCGGATTTCTGTGAAACGAGAAATGTTCGGAGCTGGTGGAGTATATTTTTCTAGTGGAGGAGAAAAATTGAGATTTCTTCATGTAGATTTTGAGTTGTGTCCAAATCAAATTTTCAAATAGTCGTTATAGAATCGTTCATCAACCGTAACAGTTTGTTTGAAATAACTGCATACTGTATTCGAATTTAGACAAGGTTCTTTTAAGACGTAGTTATAATTTAATTTTTAGAATTTTAATGTAATTTTTAATTAATTAAATAATCAACTTTTTATTTGGAATATTTTGCACCCTATATCAATATTTTGGGGTTTCACAATATGAGTTAACGGACCTATATTATTATATTTTTGAGATCGTGACACATCGCTGGACACAATGGTATTTTGTTTGTGTCTATAGCACCTCATATGTGAGCGGGATTTTTTGCAACAAGGTAAAACAAACTATAAAACTTATACTACTATCGTCCATTCATTTGAATTCCAACACCTTACCTACCTACCTACCTATTTTCCACTAAATTCGATATACCCGAAGAGACTTAACAATGAAGAAATATCATGTTCACTACTTCGTGCTTTGATTCTTTCCCACATAAATGAGCGATCACTTCTACTGCCAGCTAACACGAAATGACTTCAATATAGAATAGCTGGCTGATCTAAATGTATATATTATAATCGATTTCTTCATGGCTAAGGAAACAAAGCCTATGACACTTCTTTTCCTAGCCTATATATTTTGAAAGGATAAGTCAATGCAGAAGCTACCTATATCACACAGCTATGTATTTTCTAACCAATAGCAGACCTAGCCTATCTCATATCTATATCAGTCCCTAGCTGAAACATGCGGACAAAGTACTCATCAACAAATAAAAATATACGTATTTCGTGATGCTTCACTACCAAGTTTCGTACCTCTTATGCTGCGTTCAAGCGCTGAAGCTAGTATCGTGCTTACTGATGATATACCACCAGCTACCCTAGAACGTAGATGCAGCAGCCCAGAAATACGTACAGTGCCAAAACGTGGAGAAAGCAATATGTAGTAGCAGACCTTTGATAAGAAAGAACAAACCCGACTGTACACAAGTACTGCTAAGAACATGCCTACCTTAGCAGTGATTATATTGTGGAAATTGAAAAGCAAAGGCTTCAGTATATCACCGACATATTTTCACATGCAATAGCCAACGCAGGCCATCCTGTTTGTTCAGATAACACACACGCTATGATTAAAGTAAATAGTAGCCTACCCAACTATCCTATTTCCCTACTTACATGATCGCCAAGTTGCTTTGCTGTATAAATACACAGCTCAACATCATTCTTTGTTTTGCTTCAGAACAAACGGTGAAAAACCGAAATACCTTCATGGGCTTTTTGTAATTTTAAACAAAATTAAAGTCCACACTTAAACCAAAGGAAATGAATGCGTGAGTTTATGAAGGAGTAGAATGGGCGTGGGTGCAGTATCATGCTGGAGCGAAAATACTTTAGGAGGAGAAACGGAAAAAGTTGTGCTGTGTAATAGAGTATATGCAAAGCAGTATTTCGTGAGTATGGGTATTATGTTGCGAAGATGGAAGGTTGTATGAAGCGGGACAGTGGAAGAGGGGGACGCGAGCGTGATCCTATGGGCTGAAGGTGGATGCTGGCGATGGGATGATTGACGGTGAAGGTTGTGGGGAGTTGAAAGTATGTTGCATAAAGAGTTGGCATAGAAAAGGAGAAGTCTGAAAAATGGTCCTATTGGTTGTTGCATGAAGAATAGAACTGAAGAGAAACATGGAATTCAAAACGTGAATGAAAGTAGTTGGAGATGCAGAGAGGACGTGAAGGAACTGGATGTTGTATATAATAGTGTTGTATACACAATTATATGATTTTTGTTTGATGATAACAACCAAATATATATTATTTTAAATGTGTTTGTTATTGTACTATTTCATATATACATCATAGACAGGAATATGATATTTTTATTTAAATAAAATACAATTGTACAGAAATTCAAATATTCAAACAGTATTTTATTTAAATATAATATTTTATTTCAATATTCAAACAGTACATATTTTATACTCCTCTATTTGTACAAATTCTCTAATATATTTCAATACATTTCACATTCATTTTCATACACTGCTCAACACTCATTGTACAATCTCATATATACATACAGCTCACTCAGTCACTCAATCATACAGTCATTTCGTTTTTTTACAATCACTCAAATACATATATTCTTTTGTACATTTCTCTGTCATCTTCAGTCTTCTGTCTTCATCGTCAGTCCAGTCTTCATACCTGTCATGTATAGAAGCACACACATAGTATCTAGAACAGAAATAATTTCTAAATTCTAACTGATATATTTTTTTAAAAAAAATTATTTGCCTCAGAATTTCGGTGTGTTTCTCATCATTTTTCTGACTCGATCTGATTAATGACTGTGTCTAGACAGCTTGTGATATTCACAGTGGTACACTGTAAATACCACAAGGTAGACAGTATGTATATACGGTGCAGGGACAGAAAAATTTTCTGAATGGCTGCATATACACACGTGTATATATATATATATATATATATATATATATATATATATATATATATATATATATATATACGTGTGCACTGCCTCGCCAGTCCAGTGTACAACTGAGGAGTAGCCACGAGGACCGTCTCGACTCAGCGCACACATAAAAACAACTTAATGCAAAGACAACACAGCTAAAATAAAATGGTCGAGGCAAAATCATATTTCAAGTACATGGAGCATGAAGCATTGGTTCAAATGCATGGGATGACATGGTGCATGGTATACAGTGGTGAGGATATCAAATAGCATGGAGAGATGTTTAGATATATACAGCAGTTACAAATGTATACGGAGCAACACTCATGTGCAACTCGATGAACACAACAGCAATCTAGTTGGTTAACATAAGCAACAAAATTCATGCATAACTCAAGTGGAGTCAAACAGAGCAGTAGAACAAGTGATGCAAGCACATGCACGCACAGGGAGTTCAAGAATACATGAACAATGCAGGCAGGAAGATTTCAAGCTACAGCATTTACAAGTCAGCATGATTACAAGCAATCAAGCAGCTATTTGGTGATGGAAAGTTCAACCAGAATGGTGCAATTCAGGTACATGGGTGAACACAACATTCCATCATTGAAGAGGTGCATACATGAGTGTATAAAGTACAGTAGTATGTAAGTGCATATACATGATCAGACACAACCAAGTGAACATGCCAGTTTAGTGATATGCATATGGTCAAGTGAAGTAGCAACATGGTGTTCATATGGAAACAGCAAGAGGTCTTGATCAGGCCAAGTATTTCCAGTTTTTGGTGCATAAATGGTTCGACAATCAGGAAACAAGTCATGGCAAATGTATGGTGCAGCAGTTCAAGTTCCAGGAACATGAGTACACAAATTGATCAAGGTCAGAGTTCAAGGATGCATGCACAAGTCTTGTAAATCAATAAATAATGGGAACAATCAATTCATTGTATTCCAGAACTCAAGAAAGGAACAAGAAAATCTTTCTTGTTTTGACAGTATCATAAGTGGCAAGGTTTCAATAATTTTCAGAAATTAACCAGTATCAATTTGATATGGAATCTCTTTAAATTCTAAGTCGAGAAAATCAAGGAAAACACTCATTTATTTCAAGCATGCATTTGTTTCCAGAAATGTACATTCCATGGCAAGGAAACAATTCGACAAAAATATTTGGCAAGTAATTACATCTTTCCAGCAAAGCAATCAAGGAAAATGCAAGGAATATAGTTTCCAGAAATGAGCAACATCGTTTGACTCAAAAAGACAACATCTCAGAAAATCTGGCAAGATTTATTATTTCCAGATTACAGAAAATCTTTTTTGTCAAAAAGCATAAAAGGAAATGCATAATGCAAATTCGATTGCAATTCAGGACAATGTAAACAGATTTATTGTTTTCCAAAATAATATTCAGATTCTGAATTCTTTCCAGAATATATTAAATCTGTATAAGGCAACAGTGAGTCAAAATGATCAATCAAGGAATAATTCAAAGGCCACGCAGAACTCTTTTCAAGCCGAACAAAATTAGGGGAGCCAGCAAACTATATTTCAAGAATTACTTCATTTCATTCAAAGTCGAATCCAACCCAAATCATGGCAACATTCATTCAATTGAATCAAAAAGGGGTAACACGTAATCAGATCAAACCATGTAATTGAAATCAGAGTTTTTAGGGTTTAAAATTTACCCTATATTAGACACCAATTCATCATCGGCAAAAATAGGATCGAAAAACCCACAAATCAATTTAAGAAATTTCAAAGCATCAAGTTCAAAATACTCACTGATTTTCTATCAACTCAAAACCGACGACGAGAAAGAGAGCAAGCCCAAATCAGAAAGCATAAATCGACAAAGCAGAAAGCTTCAGACCACCAGAAATTTGATTTCATCAGACGTCGAATCGATTTAGGGATTTACTGAAAACCCTAAAGAGATTCATCAACGCTGCCATTTTTGAGTTTCAAAACAAAAGGGAGATCGGACCAAAAAGAAATCAAATGGGCCGGCCATGTGAAAAGTGGCTAAGGCAAGTTCCTTTTTAAAAGGGGATGACCCCTTTAATTAATCTCCTTAGGGTTTTCTTGTTATTTTAAATTGTATCGTTTTTATTTTTGCATTTTGAATTTCTTTTGTAAACAAACGAATCAGTGTCTAGATCTGTAAAGTCTAGGATATCAGTCAGAGTGTTGACTGTCAGTTTCAGAGTCTGTAAAATCTGGGATTACGGATTACGGGGTTGTAATTTGGGGAAACCTGATCGAGGGGATATCGATCAGTCTAAGGTTTTGAGCGTAGGGTTAGAATAGGAGTAGGGATTGCGAGTGTACATGGTCTTGTATGCGGGATATGTTCTATCACCTAGTAGAAACCTTAGGATTGCAGCAGTCGGCAGGATTTTGCCGAAGCTGGGTATTTCTGTGTGTTATTTACTTTCTGCATTTACTTACTCTGCAATTATCTGTGCTGCGACTAATTTCTAATATTTCGATTAACTGTAATAAACCCTATTCACCCCCCTCCCCTCTAGGGTTAATCTAGATCCAACAATTGGTATCAGAGCTTGTTTTTTATTAACTCTAGAATCATGTTTTCCCCTTGTTGTCAGTCTTCTGAGAGTCAGTCCAGTTCATCTCCAACTATTTTCAATGGAACAGATTTTTCAAACTGGATATCCGAAATAGAATTTTATTTAAAATCTGTTAATATAAAATGTTGGGATACTGTTATGAATGGGAGTGATATGTCTGATAATAGAAACATTATTTTTGATTCTCGTGCTATGAATATCATATTTGACTATCTCAGTACAGAACAGTTTATTCACGTATCTCATTGTTTGACTGCGCAGGATGTCTGGAGAACTCTCAACAAGCTCTATGGAAAACTGACGACTGCTTAAAACCCCAGAATGTCAACTCAAATTCAGATCTGTGCTTAAAAGGAGAAACAGATGAATCAAACGATGAAGAATCAACAGATGCTGAAACTGAAAATCTCACTTACGAAGATTTGGTTTATATGTGCACTGATTTAACTAAATCTGTTGATAAACTCCAATCTAAAAACAAATCTCTGAAATCTTTGAATTCTGAGTTAACTGGCAAAATTGATGATTTGGAATCAAAACTTAAATCGTTTAAAAACTCTTAAAAGTCTGATTGTAAAAATTGTCTAAAATTGGAAACCAATCTTGTTCATCTCAATTAAATATTCAAAAGTTTGAAAAAGAAATTCTTATCTTAAGAGAAAACAAGATTGAGTTATCAAGTTTGAATAATTTTTTACAAAAGGAATTTGAAATTTTTAAGACTGATATAAATTCCAAATTTGAAATTGCTGAAACAGAAAATTTGTTGAAATCCGATTTGATTTTGAAAGAACTGGAAAACGAGATTGAAAAATCCAAGAAATTTGAGTTTGAGAAACAAAAACGATTTGAATCTGAAATCATGGAATCCCAACCCAGAATTAAAATTCTTAAAGATGAAAATTTGTTTTTAAAATCAGATTTTGATAGATGTAAGATCACTAAAAATCATTATTCAGATTTAATGAAAGAGAACCGTGATCTTAAAACTAAAATTCAACAACTTGAGTCAACTTTGACTAAATTTTCAACAAGTGAGAAATCTTTGAATATGTTGTTGAAAAATCAACTTTCTCCTGGAAATAAAAATGGTCTAGGTTTTGGAAAAACAAATGGCTTTGAAAATTTGAATTCGTATGATTTTAAAAATCCTTTAAATTGCTTCAAAAAGGATCTTTCTGAAAATTTGAGCTTTGGAAATTCCAAAAGGTTTTTAAATCACAAACGAGACAAAAATTGGTTTGATAACAATCCAGTTGAACAGATGTGGACCCCAAAAGGAAATAAAATGATTTTTGGAAAAACTAAACAAGTTTGGGTTCCTAAAGGCACAAAGATAGATTCGAATGGGATGTTATACAAACAGATTTGGGTACCAAAAGATGTTAACATAACTGTGAGTGGTTTCACTAATTTTGTTAAACCACTTGATCCCCTCAACTGTTAGGTACCAAAGGATGGCTGAGGAACTACTGTGCTGAAAAGAGTTTGAATTCAATTTGTTCTATATTTCTGTATTCTTTACAGTTCCCTGGCCAAGGTTTGTTGAGTTAGAGATTCTGATTTACACTGGATTCTGGTATGATCTCTAAACTCACCTATGTAAATATTTTCTGTTTTGATTTTTTTTCCTTTTGTTTATTTCTTCGTCTTCTCCCTTCTATCTCTTTCTTCTGTCTATTCTAATTTGATTTATCACTGGCATATTTTTTGCTTCGAGAATTGCAGTATTCATGATATTCTGGAAATTTATTTTGCGTGTATAGAACTCTGATACTTTTAATCATTACCAGATACTGATTTTTTTTTGAAATTTTTTTGAAGTTCATTTTCTGTTTTCTGACTTCCTAATGGTGTTGACGTATTGTTGTTATATCTTGAACACTGTTAATCTGAATTCTAAATTGTTTTGAAGATCTGAAAATTATATGGAAATTCACATACCTCTGTTGTTCTAAGTTTATTCTAATTCTTTTTAGAAAAGCTCAAAATATTATACTCATTACAACACACTGTTACTTATCAGTTGTGACAATTCCAGTAATTTTTCAGATTGGCTTGATTTTTTTTTTTAAATGTCTTATCTCAGTGATACATCTTAAAATTCATTTTTATTCATGATTAGTACAGTTGAAATTAGTTTGTTTGAAATCATCTGAAATTTCTGACATTTTGAATCTCACACACCTCCTAAATTTGAAATTATCAACCTTGTGTGACTGATTCATTATATCCCAGAACTTGACATTGATTCAAGTGATTTCAAATAAATTACTTTAATTTTCTAGTTCATGAATACCTCTCAAATTTGATGTAAATGATCTGAATTTAATCTCACACTTGTCAGAGATACTTGAGAAAATTTCTTTGAAAATCCAGTCTTGAAACTCTCTGTTATTTCATGATTATTTGATTTGAATATATGTTTTTTTAAAATCATTTGAAATTATTGATTTACTGAATCACACACATATCTTGAATGTGAAACTAATAATTTGGTGTGATCGATTCATTAAATTCTGATATCATCATGTTCATCAAAAGATTTAATATAAACTATGTTTTTATATCTTAGATCATGAGTCATTTTTTTTGTGATCGACAGATATATCTTTGAATCATTATCTTGACAAGTCTGATTTGAAACTGTTTCTGTTGTGCTGCTCTGATACTGTTTTCAAATAACTGCCTCCTTTAATCTGACTGCTGCTCTGATAATTGTGCCAAATTTGTAATCTTGTATGTTTGGGCTTTGTGTTTGAAATTTATTTAATCTGAGATATCTAGGGTGTAATTAAATTCTTCGATAAAGGAGACTACAATTGGTATCAGCTTTGTCATCCATCTATTTTGAATTTTACACATTTTTTTTCTCCATGTATAAATCTGTATAAATTCCTATCGTAATTGATTTTCATTTTTAAAATTATTTATTGATTATTCTCTCAGTAATTGAAATCAATATCCAAATTGAACTGCAATTATTATTAGAATTTGAAATTGTAATGAATTGTGACTGCAGTATAATTCACAACAAGAGGAGATTTTATTTAGACTTTCATGATGGTTGAATAATTATTATAATATCTTTGAACTGGCAATTATTTCACGACCATTTTCTTTATCTATCATCGCTCTGTCATCCATCATGATTTTGTATTGATGTGGAAAGTTTAATATTTTATAAAATTATTTTTGAATAAACAGTGGAAATATTCATGATAGAAATGGGACTATATTATTTTTCAGAATTAGTGATAATTGAAAATTTTCAATAATCCCAGTACAGTCAAGTATATTTCATAATATGATTAATTTAGAAATTTATTTCACAGTCCATCTCTGTACCTACCACATTTCTATCATCCATATTGGTTGTTTATACCGAGGAGTTTTTCTATTTAAAGCTGAAAATGATAAAATATATAATTAATATATAAGTGTGTCTCTAACCTCATTTAAAAATCCAAGCTCTGGTCATGCATGGTTATGAGACAACTTATCATTTAAGCTACGACTGACCTCATTTAAAAATCCAAACTCTGGTTATGCGTGGTCAGTGTGCTCTTAAATAAATAAAAAATGTGCTGTAAATTGAAATATATCTGAAATTCTCCTTGGTGTTTAAAAACCAGTCTATCACTCCATCTTCTAATTTGTGAATTGTGTTAATATTTTATGACGTATTATGATTTGTTGATTGATAGCTACTGGGATTTGAGACTATAGGATGTTGTCACTTAAATTGGACTATTAATTTTAGTCCAAAATCCATCACTGTCTTTTGAATCTCATTTTGTTTAAAAAAAAATCTTTGAGAAATAATTGGAACTCATTTTTTAACTCTCCCCATTTATATAAATTTCATCGTAAATCCGTCATTATCTACAATGTGAAATATGCCACTAGTTCTCAGTATATTATGATTTTTGTTTAAGTGGTTGAGATTTATGATGACTGTTCTTTCTCGTAAGCTGAAATTATACTTTTAGTCTGTATTCATCTATTTTTTTAATTCTGTATCCTTTTGATGATAACAAAAGGGGGAGAATGGGTGTTGAGATTTTGATTTATGAGTGAATATTTTATAAATATTTTTGATTTTGAAAATTCACTATTATTCAGTTCATAGTTCATTTCACTCATGCACAGTTATAGGGGGAGTTTTCTGCTGTAGGTGGAGCTACTAGGGAGAGTTCAAAATTCACTAGGAGGAGTTCAAAATTCACTGTCAAACACAATTTTTGTATTCAAAATCTTTTATTTGTTTGTCATCATCAAAAGGGGGAGATTGTTGTATATAACAGTGATGTATACACAATTATATGATTTTTGTTTGATGATAACAACCAAATATATATTATTTTAAATGTGTTTGTTATTGTACTATTTCATATATACATCATAGACATGAATATGATATTTGGATTTAAATAAAATACAATTGTACAGAAATTCAAATATTCAAACAGTATTTTATTTAAATATAATATTTTATTTCAATATTCAAACAGTACATATTTTATACTCCTCTATTTGTACAAATTCTCTAATATATTTCAATACATTTCACATTCATTTTCATACACTGCTCAACACTCATTGTACAATCTCATATATACATACAGCTCACTCAGTCACTCAATCATACAGTCATTTTGTTTTTTTACAATCACTCAAATACAGATATTCTTTTGTACATTTCTCTGTCATCTTCAGTCTTCTGTCTTCATCGTCAGTCCAGTCTTCATACCTGTCATGTATAGAAGCACACACATAGTATCTAGAACAGAAATAATTTCTAAATTCTAACTGATATATTTAAAAAAAATATTTGCCTAAGAATTTCGGTGTGTTTCTCATCATTTTTCTGACTCGATCTGATTAATGATTGTGTCTAGACAGCTTGTGATATTCACAGTGGTACACTGTAAATACCACAAGGTAGACAGTATGTATATACGGTGCAAGGACAGAAAAATTTTCTGAATGGCTGCATATACACACGTGTATATATATACACGTGTGCACTGCCTCGCCAGTCTAGTGTACAACTGAGGAGTAGCCACGAGGACCGTCTCGACTCAGCGCACACATAAAAACAACTTAATGCAAAGACAACACAGCTAAAATAAAATGGTCGAGGCAAAATCATATTTCAAGTACATGGAGCATGAAGCATTGGTTCAAATGCATGGGATGACATGGTGCATGGTATACAATGGTGAGGATATCAAATAGCATGGAGAGATGTTTAGATATATACAGCAGTTACAAATGTATACGGAGCAGCACTCATGTGCAACTCGATGAACACAACAGCAATCTAGTGGGTTAACATAAGCAACAAAATTCATGCATAACTCAAGTGGGGTCAAACAGAGCAGCAGAACAAGTGATGCAAGCACATGCACACACACGGAGTTCAAGAATACATGAACAATGCAGGCAGGAAGATTTCAAGCTACAGCATTTACAAGTCAGCATGATTACAAACAATCAAGCAGCTATTTGGTGATGGAAAGGTCAACCAGAATGGTGCAATTCAGGTACATGGGTGAACACAACATTCCATCATTGAAGAGGTGCATACTTGAGTGTATAAAGTACAGTAGTATGTAAGTGCATATACATGATCAGACACAACCAAGTGAACATGCCAGTTTAGTGATATGCATATGGTCAAGTGAAGTAGCAACATGGTGTTCATATGGAAACAGCAATAGGTCTTGATCAGGCCAAGTATTTCCAGTTTTTGGTGCATAAATGGTTCGACAATCAGGAAACAAGTCATGGCAAATGTATGGTGCAGCAGTTCAAGTTCCAGGAACATGAGTACACAAATTGATCAAGGTCAGAGTTCAAGGATGCATGCACAAGTCTTGTAAATCAATAAATCATGGGAACAATCAATTCATTGTATTCCAGAACTCAAGAAAGGAACAAGAAAATCTTTCTTGTTTTGACAGTATCATAAGTGGCAAGGTTTCAATGATTTTCAGAAATTAACCAGTATCAATTTGATATGGAATCTCTTTAAATTCTAAGTCGAGAAAATCAAGGAAAACACTCATTTATTTCAAGCATGCATTTGTTTCCAGAAATGTACATTCCATGGCAAGGAAACAATTCGACAAAAATATTTGGCAAGTAATTACATCTTTCTAGCAAAGCAATCAAGGAAAATGCAAGGAATATAGTTTCCAGAAATAAGCAACATCGTTTGACTCAAAAAGACAACATCTCAGAAAATCTGGCAAGATTTATTATTTCCAGATTACAGAAAATCTTTTTTGTCAAAAAGCATAAAAGGAAATGCATAATGCAAATTCGATTGCAATTCAGGACAACGAAAATAGATTTATTGTTTTCCAAAATAATATTCAGATTCTGAATTCTTTCCAGAATATATTAAATCTGTATAAGGCAACAGTGAGTCAAAATGATCAATCAAGGAATAGTTCAAAGGCCACGCAGAACTCTTTTCAAGCCGAACAAAATTAGGGGAGCCAGCAAACTATATTTCAAGAATTACTTCATTCCATTCAAAGTCGAATCCAACCCAAATCATGGCAACATTCATTCAATCGAATCAAAAAGGGGTAACACGCAATCAGATCAAACCATGTAATTGAAATCAGAGTTTTTAGGGTTTAAAATTTACCCTATATTAGACACCAATTCATCATCGGCAAAAATAGGATCGAAAAACCCACAAATCAATTTAAGCAATTTCAAAGCATCAAGTTCAAAATACTCACTGATTTTCGATCAACTCAAAATCGACGACGAGAAAGAGAGAAAGCCCAAATCAGAAAGCATAAATCGATAAAGCAGAAAGCTTCAGACCACCAGAAATTTGATTTCATCAGACATCGAATCGATTTAGGGGTTTACTGAAAACCCTAAAGAGATTCATCAACGCCACCATTTTTGAGTTTCATAACAAAAGGGAGATCGGACCAAAAAGAAATCAAATGGGCCGGTCATGTGAAAAGTGGCTAAGCCAAGTTCCTTTTTAAAAGGGGATGACCCCTTTAATTAATCTCCTTAGGGTTTTCTTGTTATTTTAAATTGTATTGTTTTTATTTTTGCATTTTGAATTTCTTTTGTAAACAAACGAATCAGTGTCTAGATCTGTAAAGTCTAGGATATCAGTAAGAGTGTTGACTGTCAGTTTCAGAGTCTGTGGGTTGTAATTCGGGGAAACCTGATCGAGGGGATATCGATCTGTTAAGGGTTTTGAGCGTAGGGTTAGAATAGGAGTAGGGATTGCGAGTGTACATGGTCTTGTATGCGGGATCTGTTCTATCACCTCGTAGAAACCTTAGGATTGCAGCAGTAGGCAGGATTTTGCCGAAGCTGGGTATTTCTGTGTGTTATTTACTTTCTGCATTTACTTACTCTGCAATTATCTGTGCTGCGACTAATTTCTAATATTTCGATTAACTGTAATAAACCCCATTCACCCCCCCCCCCCCCTCTAGGGTTAATCTAGATCCAACAATTGGTATCAGAGCTTGGTTTTTGATTATATCTAGAATCATGTTTTCCCCTTGTTGTCAGTCTTCTGAGAGTCAGTCCAGTTCATCTCCAACTATTTTCAATGGAACAGATTTTTCAAACTGGAAATCCGAAATAGAATTTTATTTAAAATCTGTTAATATTAAATGTTGGGATACTGTTATCAATGGGAGTGATATGTCTGATAATAGAAACATTGTTTTCGATTCTCGTGCTATGAATATCATATTTGACTATCTCAGTACAGAAAAGTTTATTCACGTATCTCACTGTTTGACTGCGCAGGATGTCTGGAGAACTCTCAACAAGCTCTATGGAAAAACTAGCGACTGCTTAAAATCCCAGAATGTCAACTCAAATTAATTGAATATTACAATTGAAAGGTTTAGACCCGTGCTTCGCACACGGGTATAACGTGTTATGGATTTAAAGCAAAGTTTTAAAAGGAATCTATTCTGACCAATAGATTGAGAAAATAAATTTATAAATAATATTTTAAATTAAATAAGATGTTTATCATTGTATAAATAGGATATATAAGTCAGGCCTTATATAGAGAAGTAAGAATCGATTTCAACATCGATATGTAAACTGAATAAACGTAGAGTGAATCAAAGGAGTTAACCAGTTAGGGTTAATTAGATAGAGTTAATCGAATTAGAAATTTATGAATATTAGTTATTCAATTAGAAGTGATCGAATATAGTTAATTGAGATAGAGTTAGTCAAACATAGTTATTTAGGATGAATTGCCATTTCGTACGACTGCTTGCGTAATTCGCCAGGCTGCAGATAGCTTATAGCGGTCGGATGTTTCCTGGGGGAATCAGGCGTAACCATTGTGATCGTTGTGATCTAGAGTCAAGCGAAATAAAGCTAAAACAGACATAGATATTCGAATATAAATTAACCAAATATTAGTTATTAGATAAGTGAGTTAAAAATTTTGAGTTAAATAAATTGAGTAAATCAAGTAAGTTAATCAAGTTGAGATATCGAGTTGAGTTAGACAGGATGAGTTAATCAAACCGAGTTTATCCAAACGAGTTAATACAAAGGAGCTATTCGAGATAGTTATTCGAATAGAATTAAAGAAGTTATTCGAGATAGTTTATTCGAATAGAATTAAGGGAGTTAATCAAATATAGTTATTCGAAAAGAGAATTAATCGAATGTAAATCATTCGAAGAGAATTAATCGAATGTAAATTATTCGAAGAGAGATTATCGAATATAGTTTATTCGAAAGAGAGTTATCGAATAGTGATTCTTCGAGAGTAAATTATACTTCGAAATTCGATTATATCGAATTAAGGAAAGTGATATTTACTTTCCGTTTCAAATCAAGTTTAACTTATTTGTTAATAAATTAGTTGTTTGTTTAATTATCCAAACTAATAAAGAAAAGTTATATTTTAAGTTAATATATATTCGAAAGCATGAAATTATAACAATAGCGTTATAATCAAATGATTTTTGATGTGGATTCGTAAATAGAATCCGAGAGTTTGCGTAAGGAAGCTTGTTGAAAGGTTGTAAGATGAACTTTGTCTATTTTGAGGTTAGAAATGTTGTTCAGTTAAGGTCTGAGAGGTAATTATACCCCAACTTGATTGACTTCGTTTTTAACTAAGGGATGGATAAGGTTCGATAGGGAAGATTTGTTTAGTGAATTCAGCTAGTGAGTGAAATGGCTTGAATGGGCGAAGCGATGTTTTATTTAAACATCAGTTTAAATCCTATAAAGGAGCTTGGAAATATTTTCAAATAAGAACCAGAAACGTTTCAAAATTTAGAAAATAAGAATTTATGAATATATAGAAAGGGAAAATAAATAAATTAATGATAATTAAATTAAAAAGGATGAATGTTGGATGTTGATTGATCGATAGAATTTCCATCTGGAAATAATATCGTTGTTTGTACACCTATTTTTCTTTGATAGTTAAATCACCGATTATCGAAGTTTTTGACCATTTTTCCGTCATCAATACGGAGAGACCAGGATCAGATTTATATCTGAAAACCACTCTGTATAAACGTTAGCGTTGCGATCAAATATGATGGAGATAATGAAGACGGAGTTATGCAAGGGCTATCCTGTTTACAGAATAGTGCCTTCGGTTTGTCCAGTCCCAGGACAAACGTGAATGCACGAATGTGTGACAGAGTTTATCTAAAGGATCGCGTAAGTTGATCTCTTCAAACGTACTTACGTTTGGTGGCGGAGGAATTCGTTTCTCTTAGCTTTATACCCGTGGTATTTTTGGAGAAATCAATCTGTGATTTGACGGGTATGACGATGTGGCATTCAAAGTAAATGAATGTATGATCTGTCAAAGATATGTAATGACCTCAAGCCTCATCAACTGGGAAATGACAGAAATCGGGCAGGCAGCATGGCTAATTGGGTCTCTCCCATTAGGGTGTATATCACCTATCTAGAGAAAGTCCATTTCATTCTTTTATCTGTTATCGATGCTGTCCCTTTTCGAGATGGGTAGCTCCCAACCGTTGGTGATATCTATTCGATACACTCAAGCGAAATGAGTGGTCGGTCATGTGTGGGCCGGGTTGCAAGACGTTCTTGTTGAACCCAGTGTATTCGTCTCTAGAGATACACACTCGACAGGTGGTTCCATACCTTGTCATAGTTGGAATCCAATCTCCAATAAGCATCGCGGTTTTGTTTGTATACTATATATGTGGAACGTGAGATGCAAGCGTTCTGCTAGATTGATAATTACTTATGATTAGACATTATTATAATATCAGAGAAGTATTGATTTCCAAAAAGCGTTTTGGGTTATCGTAAGGTAAAAACCGTCCGTGTTTATATGTGGATCGGTCTTACGATTATCTTTTCTTTTGAAAAGGATTCTGAAAAGTTAAACCAAATGATTTGAGTTTACTCACAACAGTCCCATGACTGACCCAGAGTTTATTTTGTTTTTTTTTCCCTAAACTCTTGGGTGCCCAAATTTGTACGGACAGCCAAGTAGTTCAGGTCTTTACAGATATACTTGGAGGAGCTTGAAGCAGGAGGCTTCAGGACTATATAGCTATTGTTATTTCCGCTGTAGTAAGTGTTGTACTCTGATAATGTTATTGTATAAATATACTGTTTTATTTCAAAGTTATGTTATATCATATTCTATTCGTTCCGCTGTGAGATTCGTGTTTACTCTGATTGTGTTCTTCTTCTTCTTCTATTCCAATTTTCTATCTTATCTATTCTCACCCTTTAACTTCTTTCTATTAATGATCTAGAAAGTTCGATACCTGAATAACTAACATGGGTTTTGTGTTGATTTTCGGGGTCGAAAATCCCAGTTCGTTACACCTATGCTCCCCACAATATATTATAGTGGATGACCTTCTATACCACGATTTCCTGCTTTGAAGCAGGATGGGTATTATTTATGTTGGCTAACATCTGTGGATGCAGGAGAACAGGTTGGAGAAATCCAACTGGATTCCTCAAAATTTATTATTTGTTTTCATACATACATACATACACACACACACACACACACACACACACACACATATATATATATATATATATATATATATATATTATCATATATGATGTGTCAGAAAACCCATGATTGATAATTGGGTGTTTTTGAATGTTGAAATATCACTGGCCTGAATTTTGATATATAAAAATATCATGAAAAGGGATTTTGAGATTTAAATGGGAAATTCTATTTTTCTTTCAAAATAGAATTTGAATTTAGAATGGGCTGCATATATTAACTTGTTTTGAATAATAAAAACAAGTAATGAATTTATAAACGAAGTTTATAAATTAAATAATGCAGGAATTGAAGTGAATTTATAAACGGTGTTTATAAATGAAATCGGAAAAATTATCATTTGGATAATCTGGGAAATCTAAATTCAAATGTGAATTTTCAAAGGGAATTGAAATTAGTTTCAAAAAGAAACGATGAAATCTATTCTGATGTTCAGAATGTAAATTGAATTAAATAAATCCGCATGGATTTATGATTTGTATTCGATTAGATCGAATTTATCTAGTTAAATTACTTTCAAAACTGATATTAGAATTGTACTAAACAGAAGTTTAAATTTAAATGTGAAAATGGATTCACTGTTTATATATATATATAAATAAGTTATAATCGATAAAATATTCTAGAATAAGAATTTGGTTTCAAGTTGATTTGAAATGGAAGTTGTTTTAAAACAAGGAAGTTGAATTTATAAACAATGTTTTCAGTGAGATAATTACCATTAGATAAATTTGGAAATATAAATTCAAGCATGAATTTAAAAGGGAATGAGAATCGTTTTGAAAAGGGAATGATAATTTTTTATTCCCAAAATTCAGAATATAAACCGAAGCAAAATTAATAAAAGGGCATTTAATTTAAATTCGATTATGTTGAATTTTATAAAATACTTTATATAAAAGGGAATTGGAATTATGTATAGAAGATTGAATTATAAAGAAATTTATAACCGAATTACGAATTAACTGGCAATTAAGGAAGATCAGATATATTATGTTGAATTGGGGAAATTAGTTTAAAGAATATTAAAATATATTAGAATGGAGTTGAAATTTATTTATAAACGAATTTTAAAAGTTTATATTTATATATAATTAAAACGAACTTGCCGCAGCGAGGTAGTTCATAAATTGACGTTTCGAATTTCAATTTGAGTATATAGAACTCAATTTAAATTAATATAAGGATTTTAAGTAAATAAAATCTGAATCTCCATTAGAAAAATCCAAATTTGGGTTATAAAATAAATATGAACTCAAGTGAAGTAAATGAATTTATTTTTGAAATAAAAAACAGATTTTTAATAATTGAATGGAATTATCTAGATTACAAAGAAATCAGCTAATGAGATTTTGGATTGTAATTTACTACGGTTAAGTGAATTAAATTTGTGAATTGAGATTTGAAATTGAATATGAAACTCAAATTAGAAATGAAATTTGACTTGTTTAAAAACGAATTAAAATATATTTGAACATGATATATTCAGACTAAAGGGATTTGGAAAATGAGATAATTAAAGAATAAATTAACGAATTGAGTTAGGAATTACTGAATTTAGTTGGGATAAATTGGAAACAGGTGAACATGTGTTAAATAGGTATGGAATGAAGTGTATGAAGATTATAATTTGAGTGCCCAACATAAAGGTACACGTTTAAATTCTATATAAGATTTTATGCGTTGAATCGATAAGCCGCTTGGCTTATTGATTTACTTTTTGAATGGAAAGGGCCTAGAGCGGCGAGTTGGAGTTTGACCTATTGACCGGTACAAAGGAGGTGCTGGCGAAATTTTTCGAAAATTTAAGGAGTTAGAATATTTTTAAGAAAATTGATAATTAGAAATCAATATATCGATATATATATATATATAATTCGATAAGGAAATGAACTTAATATTAAATTTTATAAACAAAGGAAATCTATAATTAAATCTGGTAAAAATAGAAAGAGAAACATATACAACTTTTAAAATTGAATAATTGGTTTTTTATGGTGTTGATTATTCGTGGCAAGTAGTCTTGTCTATTTATAAGTTAATGATGCTTTCAGTCAAGGTCTGAGAAGTAATTATACCCAACGTGATTGATTTCATTATTAACTGATAAATAGAAATATTAAGTTTCGAAGATCAATGTTTAAATAAGATTTAGTGGAATGCAGTATTTTGGGTTGTTGTAACGATGTTTTACATAACATTAGTTTTAACCTAAGTAAGTGGAATTTTGGAAATATACTAATAAATATTTCCTAAGTATAGAAATGAATGGTCGTGAAAGAGATAAGTAATTGGAATGTCCTCCAGTTATAAATAGAAGATATTTTCTAAGTATAGATAATAAAAGAAGGTGATATATGAAAATGTTTCTCAATAGTGTAAGAGGCCAAGATGGTTGTTGAAATATTAGGTTAACAAATATTGATAAGGAAATGCAGAAGTGATTTAATTAATGAGATAATAATTCAGGGGCCTAGTGGTGGTTGTTTGATGTTGTGGATGAATGTTTGTTTTCTTTGATTAACCGACTATCGAAGTATTTGCTAATATCATTTCAATATGGAGAGAGCGGTTGGATTATTATCCAAGAACTACTCTGTATTGGCAGTAGCATTGCGAATCAGATTATATAAAGATAAATCAAAGATGGAGTAAAATGCAAGGGCTTTTTCTGTTAATCCTAGGTAGAAATTGACTAAGATGGATTAATGGAAATTCTTCGGTTTCGTTCAGTCCTAGAATGAACGTGTATGGACAAATGTCTAATAGAGTATTTCCAATGATCGCATATGTTGTTCTGTACAAATATACATATGGTGGCGGAGAACTTATTCTCTTGGCATAATATCCTTAATATATTTGTGCAAATCAATTAAGGATTTACGGATCCGCCAATGTGACATTCAGAGTAATTGTGCTATAAACGAAAGCTAAGTAATCGTAGCCTCAGGCCTCAACAACTGGGAAATGACAAATATCGGGCAAGTAGCATTGCTAGGTGGGTATCTCCCAGTTAGGGTTTACTATCACCTATCTAGAGAAAATTCATTTCATTCTTTATTCTATTCGATGTTGTCCCTTTTGGGAAACGGTTGCTGATTCCAACCGTTGGTGATATACATTCAATTCACTCAAGCGAAATGAGTGATCGATCAAATGTGGTCAGGTTATAAGATGTTCTTGTTGAACCCAGTGTATTCCTCTCTAGAGATACACTATCGAAAGGTGGTTCCATGCCTTGTCATAGTTGGAAATTCATTACTCAATAAGCGCCCGCAGTTTTCATTGTATATTATGTATGTGGAACGTGAGATGCAAGCGTTTCCGCTAGATCGCAATTTATTTGATTTAGACACTATAATAATATCATAATAGTATTGATTCATAAAAATATTTTGGGTTATCGTAAGGTAAAAACCATCTATGTTTATGTGTGCATTGGTCTTACGATTATCTTTTCTTTTGAAAAGGAATTTTTAAAAATTAAACCAAGTGTTTGGAATTTACTCACACCAGTCCCATGACTGACCCAGAGTTTATTTTGTTTTGTTTTACCCTAAACTCTTAGGTGCCCAAATTTGTATGGGGAGTCAAGTAGTTCAAGTATTTACATATACCCTTGGAGGAGCATGGAGCAGGAGGCTTCAGTGTTAATTATATAGCTATTGTTATTTCTGTTGTGTTGTAATTGTTGTACTCTAATCATGGTTTGTATATGTATATAGAAATTTTTGTATTCCAAAAGCTATTATATATTATATTTTATTCCGCTACGATGTGAGATTCTGTGTTGTTATTCCTACTCTTCTTGTATTCTAATATTCCTTTCTTTCTATTACTCATCCTCTAACTTCTTTCTATTAATGAGCTGGTAATTTCTGGTGTTTGGTTAGCCGATACAGTATTTATATCGATAATCAGGATCTGGAAAATGTCGGTTCATTACAAAATGCCAAGAAATGACAAACACAACGAATAAAGTAAACTATTCTCATACGTTGATGAAGATATCTAGAGTCCTCTAGAAACTCCGAGCATTTTCAAGTAATCTTGAAACAACTCAGATCTGACTTAAATATTAAAAACAACTGGATTAGACTTGACAAACCTATGTGGGATACTACTTATAAATATATATATGATAGCATCATAAATCATATTAATGTCAATACAAAACCTCTAGAAAGAAAAGAATATATATACCACCGACACATAAATACGGAAGGGTTTTTTCACTTATGATAACTTGAAACGTCGTCATTAAATCGTTTAGTGTTATTCTTAAAGTATATCCTTTTCATGTTAAATATATGAAATTACTGAAATTGTTACATTAGCTGAATTTGATAGCTATTTAAGTATACAACTAAATTCGTAAAAGGAACGCATTGGAGATTGGATTCCAACAATGATAAGATAGGGAATACCATTTGGAAGTACAACCCTGGAAGAATGTAAATAGCCTGTAACGGCCCAAAATTTATTAAGAAATATTCAATGGAAATAAAATATTTAAAATGATTTATTTTGAAAATTAATGACCTAGATTTTATTTTAAAAAGTTGAACATACAAGTTAATGTTAATTATAAAACGAACTCTTAACGTCGTGGTAGTTCGAAATATTTAGTTTTGGATTTTAAATGAATATAGAAAATTCGATATAAGACAGAATTAATTGAAATAAGAAATGTTCGGATATATTGAATTATAATTTTCTAATGAAAGTGAAAAATCGAGATTTCGCATTATATATTGTAAGTTTTGTTCAAATCAAAATTTCAAACAGTAGTAATGAAATCATTTATAAAATATAACGATTTATTAAATATAATAAAAGGATTTATTATAAAATTGAACACTAATTTGACTTGAATTTTAAAAACATTGAGTTATAAACCCAAGAATGTTTGTTTTGGAACTATATAATATTTTATTTGGATATATATTATAATATTAATTTATTATTATTATTTATTTGGAATGTTTTTGAATTTATTTATATTTTATTAGCTTTACTTAAGTCTGAAAAATAGTCGTTTTTCAAACGACCTTTGTTTTTGATGAAACCAATTTTATCGGAACCAGAACATTAAATTATTATTAAGATTCAAATTTTAAATCAATTGGAGTTCATATGCAAGCATATGCAATTTAAACGGGCATTGCAAAATCAGTTAAAATTCAACAAAAGCTTAAAATAAGGCCGTTTTTTAAATGGTCTCCAAATTCGATGAGACTAGGCTCCTTAGAACCGTATTTGTGAAACGTAGCAGGATTTCAAATTTCATAATTTTTGGAGTTAGTATGTGGTCGTAAGCCAATTAAAACGTGTGTTGAAATTCAATATTTAACGTTATACTGACTTATATTTTAATTTTAAGAAAAACTGATAGAAACGATCGAATTAGCTTCTGAAA
Source organism: Allium sativum (assembly GCA_030737875.1). NCBI lineage: Eukaryota > Viridiplantae > Streptophyta > Magnoliopsida > Asparagales > Amaryllidaceae > Allium > Allium sativum. The sequence continues at coordinate 726,444,783 of CM060909.1, forward strand.
TGTATTCCATTGCGCTCGGAGGAGGGTTATGTGGCAAAGGACTATGTCGTTAGGGGTCATTTGGAGTTTGGAGCGTTAAACTTCATAGAGAAGTAATAATATAATTAAATATTACTTATCTACACTATAAAAACCTAACTAAATAAACCATAACCTTATCTCTAATACGCAGTCGTTGCCACTTAATTTCGAAGGCTAAGATAATCTGAATTTCATTCCTCAATATCTACCAAACAAGTTTGAATTATGTTTACAAGCTAAAAACCCATTCAGGCATATTATCAAACAGTATGAATGCACTCGATCAGATTTAGCTCAAAACAGCAAATACAAGGGTTGAGCACCATATACAAGCCCTGGTCGAACAGTCATCGTCGTTCGAACACCACTGATCGTGCAACCTTCAAGCTGGTCGGTCATACAATATGCTATGCAATCCTCCGATCGAGCAAGAACCATGAAATAGGTCGTTCGAGCACTCCTTGCACCAGTGGTCAAGCAACTTCATCCGCGATCGAGCATCTCATATTTAGCACTTCAAGTCGCATAGCTCAGTCGAGCACTGTCCGTCAGGTGCTGCTCGTTCACTGAAGCTGCTGAAGCGGTCGAGCAGCTTCTTAATAGAGAGGTCGAGCAGCTTATCTAGATGGGGTCGAGCAACGGTTCTGTTGAGAGCTCGAGCATTTCATTACATCAGTTGGATGAGCAGGTTTATGTAAAAATAATGAGTGGCACAAATGTAATATCCAATCTCCTGTTTGCACAGTGAAACACTAGAAGACAAATGGAAATATATATATATATATATATATGAATGGCGCAATAAAAGACATGCTACGAAGTGATGTTACTGCATGGAATACAGCTGGAAGAGGACGGACACAGATATTAACATAAAAGGTCGTTCACTCCAATAATGTAGTGGTCGGTCACTAAAATGAAGGTCATTCGTGTGTGCTCCAGTCTGGTCGCTCACACATAATTTCAAAGGTCCATTGTACAGCTGTTGCCAGAGAGTTCCAATCGTCCAGTGGCAGTTCTGTACATACCCCAATGTGCAACCCGTACCCTGTATCTCATAATTACGAATTTGCCACCTGGTCCAAACTTCCCTTATAAATGCCCCATTTCACCACACTCAAAAGGACTAATTCCTCTACTCCGAAGGGCTACCCAAATCATTCCTCCACCATTCTAAAGCTTCTTAAGCTCCATTAATGGACGCCAAAGCTTTCTCCTTCTTCCTCCATCATCAAATGGACCCAGGCTCCTCCTTCATCTATTAGAGATCAACTCAAGTTCTCTCCATTGTTCTCCATATCCAAGCCGAGATCTACCATTTCAAACCGAGATCCATCATCTCTATCTTCTCAAGCTCCATTCTACTTCCCTCCTACCGCCATTAACCTTCCTCCAAGCTTTGATTCACACCACAACTTCCATGGACTCACTGTTGATCCTCTAAGTGCTCAAACCGTTGAACATACATTCTCAGGTTCATTTCATTCATAAGGATTCAAAAATTTCCATAGTGGATTAGAGAGAATCAAGTCATTCAAGAGAGGAAAATCATTGTACAAAGAGAGAATGTGCCAAAGTGAGATGTATGAGACGATGAATTTTGTAAGCCTATTACGTGATAATGAAATGGCTTCCAAAGTGGGCGTAGATCTACTATGGATCGAACCACTATAAAAATCCTTGTGCATTTACTTACTTTTTCTCGCTTATATTGCGATTGTGGCTCCTTTTAATTTCTAACCATATTGGTGAAGTAAGTTTTACATACCATTGGTGTCTGAGCCCTTTTTTGGCGAAAACCAATTAGATCTTGGCTTCAACATAAAGATTGTAGAGCTAAGAGAGATTCTTAAATCCATACGGATTTGATAAGGTATCATGTAGTAAATAGAGAGATTTCTAGGCTCAAAGGCCACTTGTTCGTATGCAATTTTAGAAGATATGGAGAGTCTGAGTTCACCACCGTACCTGGCGATAGAGGAGGTCGGTAGGCTCTTCGATATAGCAGTGGGGGTCGTTGTCAGGTGGCTTCAGGAGGCGTGCGTGATGGGGTTTAAAGTGCGAGCATGGGTCCGAACATAACCTGGAGGAGTTAACGATGGGAAGAAAATAATTAGGGGAAGGCGATTAATTAGCTAATTAATTAATTATCTTACGTTAACCGATTTAGGTTATATAAAGTTTAAAACCTCATTGACCTATACAAAAAAGAATGCGACGAAACTGGAAACGTTGGAATTGTGGAGACGATAGCTCCGCAGTGAATGTAGTTTGGAGGAATTTGGAGCTTGCCAAAAAAAATTAATAAATTAAATGCGTTGTTTAATTTAATTTAAACAATCATTTTATATTGATTTCAAAGCAATCAATGTGACAACTCACTCACTCAACTGATATTTATACTTATTGCATAATCATATCTGAATATGTATTGATTGCCTATAATTGAATGTTTGCTTTGTGGGTGATGGCTGATATTTACATTTATCATTGTTGTTATTATTAAATTGTGAATACAAGCATTGCCAATGTAAATGCTTATATTATAGTTATTGGTTGATGGATTATAGTTGATGTGGATGTATTTATATGGTTGACACAAAAATTTACACCATGAATATGAGTTTTGGAAATTCATTCAAACTCATTTTATTTGAAATTTTAAATGAATTTATATTCTTTAAAAATAGAGATGATAAGAAAAATAAATTTGGATTTTAAATCCAAACCGATTTTTAAATGAAGCTGATATTGTAACAACCCGTATTTCTATTAACCTGTTATAACATAAATCGAGGCAGAATTTAATTCTAAAATCATAATCAAGGGAAACGGGCTATGCCATTGCGTTCGTCTCGGAAAAATACGCGAAATAGAGTCCTAGTTTTCCAAAATCGGAGTCCGTATGACCCGATTAAGGCCCAACGAAGTTTTCAGAAAATTTCAAAGTAAAAACAGACTTCAAATTCAAGTTTGAATTTGGAAATTAGGGTAAGATTGGGCCAGGCAGGAAAATTCCCGCCAGAGCACCCAAGTCGACAGCCCTGTCGACTTGGGAGTCGACTTGGTTGGACCCAAGTCGACAGCCCTGTCGACTTGGCTGTCGACTTGGCTCAGCCGGGCAGTTTTGCTTGGTGCACCATTTTGGGTTTGTGTTGAGTTTGGGGCTATATTCGGTTTTGAGGGCTGAGATTGGAACTAGGGTTTAATCCTAAGGTTGAAACTAATCCTAATCTCTATAAATAAGCCCCTAACCTAACCCTAAATCATCATTATTCATTCATACAACTAAACTATGGCAAAATCAATCCTCTCATGGCCTCCACTCTCTTCATAAAATTGCTAAATAAATTTCTATGAGATTTTCCATGCATACAAGTGTTTTCAAGCTTGTATGAGCATCATTAGCTTGCATTCAAGTCAAGTTTCTATATTTGCATCATAAAGCAAGGGTTTTAATCATTTTGGCTTAAGGGTTTTTCTATTGAAGCTTGCATTTTGGGTTTAATTGGTTGCATAAGGGCTTTGTCATATTTTTATGTCTTCATAAGCATTGTAAGCCCTATTCTACTTTCATATTTAAACTCTAAAGTTAGTGAATGATGCAAGTGGTGTTTGATCATTATGATATGATATGCAAGTTAACCATGTTATGTTATGCAAGTTTGCTATGCTATGATATGCACGTTTATCATGTTATGATATGCAAGTTTATATGCAAGTTTGCTATGCTATGATATGCAAGTTTATCATGTTATGATATGCAAGTTTATATGCAAGTTTGCCATGTTATGATATGCAAGTTTATCATGTTATAATATGCAAGTTTATATGCAAGTTTGCCATGTTAGGTTATGCAAGTTTGGGTGATCATTTTGTTCATGTTATCATGTTATGCAAGCTTATCTTGAGTATATGAACATAAAGCTTCAAGCTTTATGCTAAAGGTTGCATTTTGGCAACATGTAAGTTATCATATCCCTTATGATAACTTGCATGTGAGGCTAAATGCGAACTTATGGCCATTTCTACATGTCATTTATCACCATGTATCACCAATATGCTAAGTTTGGTTTTATGCATGCTTTTGAGGCCTAAAAATGTAATATGCAAGTATATGAACGCATGTACATTTCATATGCCACCATGTTAAACTTGTGGCTTCAACACCTTTATGTCATGATTATGCCAAGTTCCCTCTTTCTATCCTTCATGCGCTATTGGAATATGTAAGCGATGGGATTGCGTTTGGGGTTGGGTAAACTTAAAAGACATAAAAACATAAGCTTGGGAATTTACCTATTAAGTTAGGTCTACCCTTTGGGAATTTACCTATTAAGTTAGGTCTACCCAAATGCTTGAAAACTTGTAACATGTTTTGGAAACATGATGGACATGACACTTAGAAAAGATAAGTGTGACCAACTCGAGGTTGGGTTGAGTTTGTAGCGTAAACCTACCCGGAACCGACTGGCTTAACTAGTTGCTACAAACAATAGGACCCAATGTGAGAAGTTGGTCATGTTGTACCTAGAACCCGAGGTTAGACCAAGTTGTGGTGTAAAGCTACCCCGAACCGACCGGCTTAACTAGTAACCGCAACAAAGTCTAATGTGAGAGGTTAAGGCGCATTAAATTAATTAATGCCTCATGATTAGGGTTAAGTCATGGTCCACTTAATACTTAACCAATTTGGGCTTGGTAGATTAATCAGGGTTAAGTCGTGAACTCATCGTTACACTTAACCAAGTTAATCCATGATTAGCAAGAGGGTTAAACCGTACTTAACCCACTAGAAAAATCCTAGCAATGGGGGTCCATTCCAGCAGTAATCCCAAGTTTGTATCATTAAGGCCCTAGGGTCTAGGCTAGGGAGGGAGCACGATTACTGGACTGGAGGTAAGTGACCAAAAACGACGGCAGAGTGGTACGCCGGTGTAGTTCCGGGCGGACCATGGTCGTGCACATAGTCCGAAGCCGGGGTAAGCATGCACGGGTACCAGTAGATCGAGACTGTGCACTTATGTTTATGGTGTCCAGGGGTTGCCACCCTAGGGCTTGATACACCCGACGGGAGACCCTGCACAGTCTGACTACAATTATGTTTGGGCCGCATTGACACCAACACGTGACGAGTTAGGCTTATAGGGAGTCGATCGACTAGACCGTTTGGTTGGACCTCGTATTAGGGTCAAACCATGTTATTGGACCTCATATTAGGGTCGCTTCATGTTATTGGACCTCGTGTTAGGGGCACTTCATGTTATTGGGCCAAAGCTTGGGCCAAGGGATCAATACTTGCTTATTCAAGTCATGTTAGTTTGCTAGTACACCTGTGGTGCAAAAACCTTAAGCCTGATTATGCGATGACACCTTTATCTACCTTGTTAGTTAATCATCATGCCAGTATGTAGTTATCCATATGTTCATCTCAGCTTTCATCATGCCAGTTAACTTTATCAGTTTACATTGATTGTAGTAGGGCTTACTCAGTCTTTTTGACTGACCTGTTTTTCTTTCGCCTCTTTTCTTCCGTCCCCCCCCCCCCCCCCTCAGGTTCTCAGGGTGGGAATATTGGAGCTTAGCTTGGATTTCTGATCGCTTGCTTGTGGGATTTTAGCTCATGTACGATCTTGACATGAAGCTAGCTATGGTTATCACTTATTTTGGGGATAGTACTTATGTATTTCGGTTTTTGAGTAATGTTGTTTTTATCTAGACTTGTGTATTTGGAAAGTTGACATTATGTTGTACCAGACTTGCTTTGAAATGGTTTGAAATCTTCCGCTGTTTTATCTATGTTATTTACTCTGTTTACATATATACATATGTTCTTGTTCTGCCTTGATATATCATTATGCATGTTTACCTGATTCAAACGCCCCTCCAAAGTCAGAGAGCTTGCAAGAGCCACCCTGGCGGAGGTGGGGTGTTACATTTGGTATCAGAGCATATGGTTTACGAGAAGGGACAAAAAGGTTTTTAAAATTTTTGGAAAACTATTTTCAAAACCAAGTATAAAGTATTTTCAAAAGAAAAGTCTAGTTTATTTTAAAGGCTATTCCCCAAAAAGCCATTAGCAAAAATTCCTTCGTTTTCCTCCATTCTGAATCTATCTTTTTCTTCGTTTTCAATATGGCCGATAACTTTGCTATTCCGGAGGGAGTACACGTACCTGTTTGGTATAGGAGACTTTTGGAGGCTAGGGCGACCGAAGCCGGCCCCGCAGATGTTCCTCCTCCTCCTCCTCCAGTAGTTAATATTCCTCCTCCCCCTCGGCATCCACAAGCGGATTTTGCGGGAACTTGTAAGAACTTTAATACGATGGGTGGCAAGAATTTCTTTGGAACCGAGACTTATGTAGAGGCAAGGAATTGGTTGAAAGAAACCGAAGATCTTTTCGCCTTCTTTGATATAGATGACCGTAGGAAGGTTTTATTGGCAGTATGGTTGCTAAAGGAAGAAGCTGCACGTTGGTGGGTGGTCACCACCGCTACTAGGCCAATTGAGACTTGGGATGACTTTCGGGGAAAGTTTGGACTAAGGTTCCTATCACTGAAGCAAGGGGACATGACTATTAGGGAATACATAGATAAGTTTAATCAACTGGCTCGAGTCGGTTTAGACCTGGTTAACACAGCTCAGAAGAAGGCCCTATACTTTGCTCTAGGATTAAACGAGCCATTACATGGTTTAGCCATGACTCATATACCCTTGGGGGCAACTTTGGAGAGCTTGGTGAATATGGCCCTACTCAATGAAGAGAATAGGAGTGACAAGAAGGAGATCAAGATGAATGATACTCAAGCCAAGAAGACTGATTCCCAGGGGAAAGGAAACCAGGGTAATCCAAGTGGTCAGAGCAGTCAAGGCAATAAGAACAAGAACAAGAGTCAAGGCAACAAGGGGAACAACAATAGCAAGGGCAATAACGACAAGAGGAAGTGCCATTATTGCGGTTCAGTTGGGCATCTTATTAAGGATTGTAGGAAGAGAAAATGGAAGAGTGGTGAATGCTTTTTCTGCGGTGAGACTGGACATTTCAGCAAAGATTGCCCGAAGAAGCAAGGGCAAGGTCAGACTCAGTGTGCAAGACCGTCTGAAGGGCGAGTTCACCCACTCAACATCGTTCTTCCAGCTCATGATCGAGGTAGTATTTCTGTTGAAAGCCTTGTATACATTTCTGATTTTCCTGTTCGTACCTTGTTTGATTTTGGTGCATCGCATAGTTTATTTCATCTGATCTAGTTGAAGGTTTGCACCTAAGTACTAGTCTAGTTTATGATCCCGTGTGTGTTTCAAATCCAATTGGGGGTTCCGCCATTTGTCTATTATCTAGGTGGATTTGAAAATCTCTATTTTGAGAATAGAATTCTCGCGTGATGCTTATATTCTCGGTTTCATGGGGTATGGGTTGATTTTGGGCATGGATTGGTTGTCCAGTTTTGGAGCCATTCTTGATTTTTGAGCATAGGGTTGAGAGGCTCATGACTCGCCTCGGTAATACCATAAAAATTCCTAGTAACCTTATGAGTCCCGTCATGTTGTGTTATCTTGAATCCCTCAACTCGTCTATCGATAGTTTGCAATCGGTGAGGGTGGTCCGAGAATATCCTGATATCTTGGGTGAAGTGAAGGGGGGTTACCCCTAAGCGAGAGATTGATTCCCGCATTTATCTGGTTGATAATGCCAAGCCAGTTACGTGGCCGGTTAGGCACGTGGCCCCGCAAGATGAGAGTTAAGGAAGCAAGTCAAGGAGTTGCTTGAGAAGAACTTCATTTGACGAAGTATATCTGAATGGGGAGCGCCTGTAGTATTTACTACCAAGGCAGATGGTTCTCTTCGACTTTATGTTGATTATCGTGAGTTAAACGAAGAGAATAGACAACCATTGCCAAGGATCGATGATTTGTTTGGTCAGCTTGTAGGAACATCTGTTTTCTCTTGATCTTGCTACTGGATTCCATCAGCTCAGGGTAGCTGAAGATAGTATAGACAAGACTGCGTTCAGAACTCCAGATGGATTCTTCGAATGGCTTGTCATGCCGTTCGGCTTGACTAATGCACCCGCATATTTCGTGGACTTGATGAGTAGGGTGTTCAGGGAGTTCTTGAACAAGTTTGTCGTGGTCTTCGTAGATGATATTCTGATCTTCTCTAAGGATGAGGAAGAGCACGCAAGGCACCTCGTGGAGGTGATGGATACGCTTAGAATGCATCAGTTGAAGGCAAAGTTCTCCAGGTGTCACTTTTGGAGAAGGGAAGTTAGATTCCTTGGGCATATAGTATCTAAGCAAGGCTTAGCGGTGGATCCCGCTAAGGTAGTTGCAGTTCAGGATTGGAAGACTCCAAGGAATGCAACCGAAGTGAGAAGTTTTCTAGGTCTTGCAGGCTTTTACCGGAAGTTCATCAAGGACTTCGCGAAGATTTCCGCTCCTCTCACTAAATTGACGAATAAGAACTTAGTTTTTGCTTGGAGCATAGAATGCGAGCTTGCTTTTCAGAAGCTCAAGAGAGCTCTTACATCAGCACCTGTTCTAGCTTTGCCCGATGGAGGGAAGTTATTTACAGTATACACCGATGCATGTGGCACGGGGTTAGGAGCTGTTCTGATGCAAGAAGGAAGAGTGATATGCTTTGGCGGTAGACAACTCAAAGTGCATGAGAAGAATTATCCCACTCATGACTTAGAGTTGGCAGCAATAGTATATGCACTCAAGGCTTGGCGCCATTATCTTCTGGGAGAAAGATTTGAGCTTTATACCGATCACAAGTCATTGAAGTATCTCTTTTCTCGGAAGGATCTGAATCTGAGGCAACAAAGATGGATGGAATTCTTGGCGTCCTACGATTTTGAGATAGCTTATACCCCTGGCAAGGGGAATGTGGTAGCAGATGCATTGAGAAGAAAAAGGTTGACTCTGAGTCCTCTATTCGTTGAGATGAAGAATTTAGAGTATGTGGCAACCTTTGATTTCTCTGTGGCGATTGAGTCGATGACCGGTTCTTTAGAATCTCTGGAACTCATACCTACCCTTCTTGATCAAGTTGGGGCTTCGCAGAGGGAAGACCCTCAGAAAGTTGAGATTATGGATAAGCTAATTCGAGGAGAGGCGTCTAGTCATCTCGCTCGATATTCTATTGATGACAAGGGTTGGCTGAGGAGAGACGGAAGGTTATGTGTTCCAATGGTAGAAGATTTAGTAAGAAAGGTTCTTGAAGATGCACATTACCCGAGGAGGTGGCCGAGTTTGTCCCAAGGCGCATGTTGTGCCAACAGGTAAAAGGCCGAGTCATAGAAGCCCGGTGGGCTATTACATCCATTGGAGGTCCCCGCAATGGAAGAGGGAAAAGCGTTACGAAGGATTTCGTGGATGGACTGCCTAGATCAAGAAAGGGAATGCGAGCATGTGGGTCATAGTAGGTAGACTCACAAAGAGTGCTCATTTCACTCCGGTAAAGAGCGAAAGGACTACATCATAGCTAGCAACAGATTACTTTCAAGAAATAAAGCGGTTGCACGAGGTTCCCTAAAGGATAGTTAGTAACCATGACTCAATTTTCACTAGCCAGTTTTGGGATAGTCTTCGGGAAGTCATGGGCAAGCAACTGAATCTAAGTACGGCCTATCATTCGCAGGCGGATGGTTCATTTTGTTCAAGCATGAGTTATAGAAAATCACGTTAGTAAGAGCAATTGGCAACGTGGATTGGTATTTTCAAGAAAAGTTCTGCTGCGTGGAATACTTTATGGTAAGTAAACGAGATCCAGGATTCACTAGGGAATTTTGGAAAGCTTGCATGAAACCATGAGGTCATAGTTATGATTAAGCCAAGAATGATAGAAGAGTAAGTGAAAAGGAAGACGAGAGGCGATAAGGAAATGGGTTCCAACTCATATTGGGAAATAGGAGTTAAGAAACCAAGAAATCATGAGGTAAAAGACGGTCAAAGCACAGTGGAGTTAAGCTCAAGGAAATGTGACTTAGAAGATTGAAGGCTAGATACGCGCATCATATCTCTTTTTAAGAGCATATCCTTGATCCTTGTTTTCCTGTGGAACTTACTCGTATGTTATCTTTTTACGTATATCCTCTCGGTCCCATTCTCGGTCCTATTTCTGTCGGGAGGTATGACTTATTGGCTAGTAATACATGTCAGGGTTTGGAGGGGTCCGTTAGGTTGACTAAACCTTTTGGGTTTTTATAGAATATGGGTTGGTTTAGGAAGGGATTTCTTGTAATCCGAAAGGAGTATATCCTGCTTATCTTCCCGATCTCTTTGTAGCATATCTTTTGCTATCCATGTTTATCTAGTTTATCGTGTTAATCTTGTCATGAGAACCTTAGGTAGAAACCCTTTGGATGAAACATGTGTTTGAAACATGTTATGCTTGATGTTTGCAAGTGGTTGCAAGTGTTTGCAAGTGGTTACTCGTGGATGCATTATACACATTAGGCACTAGATCGGCTCACACACTCCTCATATTGCATATGCATGAGTGTTTATGCTTATTCATGGATGAAATTTTTGTGTTATCACATGGATGTTGCATATGGATGTATGTTATGTGCACACATATAGATGTTATACATTATGTTAGGAATTGCATACATATGGATTCATTTCACTAACATAATTTGCGTTGATGATATTTGCATTAGATAAGTACATATACACACACCTTTGCATATGTTCATACAACATTTAGAATCTTGAAAGGACAATGATTGCTCGTGGATGATGTTTTGAGTAGATGGATGATTGGATGGTAGGATACGTTCTTACCAACTTGAAGATTTCGGGGACGAAATCCTTTAAGGAGGGGAGAATGTAACAACCCGTATTTCTATTAACCTGTTATAACATAAATCGAGGCAGAATTTAATTCTAAAATCAGAATCAAGGGAAACCGGCTATGCCATTGCGTTCGTCTCGGAAAAATACGCGAAATAGAGTCCGAGTTTTCGAAAATCGGAGTCCGTATGACCCGATTAAGGCCCAACGAAGTTTTCAGAAAATTTCAAAGTAAAAACAGACTTCAAATTCAGGTTTGAATTTGGAAATTAGGGTAAGATTGGGCCAGGCGGGAAAATTCCCGCCAGAGCACCCAAGTCGACAGCCCTGTCGACTTGAGAGTCGACTTGGTTGGACCCAAGTCGACAGCCCTGTCGACTTGGCTGTCGACTTGGCTCAGCCGGGCAGTTTTGCCTGGTGCACCATTTTGGGTTTGTGTTGAGTTTGGGGGCCAGATTCGGTTTTGAGGGCTGAGATTGGAACTAGGGTTTAATCCTAAGGTTGAAACTAATCCTAATCTCTATAAATAAGCCCCTAACCTAACCCTAAATCATCATTATTCATTCATACAACTAAACTATGGCAAAATCAATCCTCTCATGGCCTCCACTCTCTTCATAAAATTCCTAAATAAATTTCTATGAGATTTTCCATGCATACAAGTGTTTTCAAGCTTGTATGAGCATCATTAGCTTGCATTCAAGTCAAATTTCTATATTTGCATCATAAAGCAAGGGTTTTGATCATTTTGGCTTAAGGGTTTTTCTATTGAAGCTTGCATTTTGGGTTTAATTGGTTGCATAAGGGCTTTGTCATATTTTTGTGTCTTCATAAGCATTGTAAGCCCTATTCTACTTTCGTATTTAAACTCTAAAGTTAGTGAATGATGCAAGTGGTGTTTGATCATTATGATATGATATGCAAGTTAACCATGTTATGTTATGCAAGTTTGCTATGCTATGATATGCAAGTTTATCATGTTATGATATGCAAGTTTATATGCAAGTTTGTTATGCTATGATATGCAAGTTTATCATGTTATGATATGCAAGTTTATATGCAAGTTTGCCATGTTATGATATGCAAGTTTATCATGTTATAATATGCAAGTTTATATGCAAGTTTTCCATGTTAGGTTATGCAAGTTTGGGTGATCATTTTGTTCATGTTATCATGTTATGCAAGCTTATCTTGAGTATATGAACATAAAGCTTCAAGCTTTATGCTAAAGGTTGCATTTTGGCAACATGTAAGTTATCATATCCCTTATGATAACTTGCATGTGAGGCTAAATGCGAACTTATGGCCATTTCTACATGTCATTTATCACCATGTATCACCAATATGCTAAGTTTGGTTTTATGCATGCTTTTGAGGCCTAAAAACGTAATATGCAAGCATATGAACACATGTACATTTCATATGCCACCATGTTAAATTTGTGGCTTCAACACCTTTATGTCATGATTATGCCAAGTTCCCTCTTTCTATCCTTTATGCGCTATTGCGATATGTAAGCGATGGGATTGCGTTTGGGGTTGGGTAAACTTAAAAGACATAAAAACATAAGCTTGGGAATTTACCTATTAAGTTAGGTCTACCCTTTGGGAATTTACCTATTAAGTTAGGTCTACCCAAATGCTTGAAAACTTGTAACATGTTTTGGAAACATGATGGACATGACACTTAGAAAAGATAAGTGTGACCAACTCGAGGTTGGGTTGAGTTTGTAGCGTAAACCTACCCGGAACCGATCGGCTTAACTAGTTGCTACAAACAATAGGACCCAATGTGAGAAGTTGGTCATGTTGTACCTTGAACCCGAGGTTAGACCAAGTTATGGTGTAAAGCTACTCGGAACCGACCGGCTTAACTAGTAACCACAACAATGTCTAATGTGAGAGGTTAAGGTGCATTAAATTAATTAATGCCTCATGATTAGGGTTAAGTCATGGTCCACTTAATACTTAACCAATTTGGGCTTGGTAGATTAATCAGGGTTAAGTCGTGAACTCATCGTTACACTTAACCAAGTTAATCCATGATTAGCAAGAGGGTTAAACCGTACTTAACCCACTAGAAAAATCCTAGCAATGGGGGTCCACTCCAGCAGTAATCCCAAGTTTGTATCATTAAGGCCCTAGGGTCTAGGCTAGGGAGGGAGCACGATTACTGGACTGTAGGTAAGTGACCAAAAACGACGGCAGAGTGGTACGCCGGTGTAGTTCCGGGCGGACCATGGTCGTGCACATAGTCCGAAGCTGGGGAAAGCATGCACGGGTACCAGTAGATCGAGACTGTGCACTTATGTTTATGGTGTCCAGGGGTTGCCACCCTAGGGCTTGATACACCTGACGGGAGACCCTGCACAGTCTGACTACAATTATGTTTGGGCCGCATTGACACCAACACGTGACGAGTTAGGCTTATAGGGAGCCGATCGACTAGACCGTTTGGTTGGACCTCGTATTAGGATCAAACCATGTTATTGGACCTCATATTAGGGTCGCTTCATGTTATTGGACCTCGTGTTAGGGGCACTTCATGTTATTGGGCCAAAGCTTGGGCCAAGGGATCAATACTTGCTTATTCAAGTCATGTTAGTTTGCTAGTACACCTGTGGTGCAAAAACCTTAAGCCTGATTATGCGATGACACCTTTATCTACCTTGTTAGTTAATCATCATGCCAGTATGTAGTTATCCATATGTTCATCTCAGCTTTCATCATGCCAGTTAACTTTATCAGTTTACATTGATTGTAGTAGGGCTTACTCAGTCTTTTTGACTGACCTGTTTTTCTTTCGCCTCTTTTCTTCCGTTCCCCCCCCCCCCCCCAGGTTCTCAGGGTGGGAATATTGGAGCTTAGCTTGGATTTCTGATCGCTTGCTTGTGGGATTTTAGCTCATGTACGGTCTTGACATGAAGCTAGCTATGGTTATCACTTATTTTGGGGATAGTACTTATGTATTTCAGTTTTTGAGTAATGTTGTTTTTATCTAGACTTGTGTATTTGGAAAGTTGACATTATGTTGCACCAGACTTGCTTTGAAATGGTTTGAAATCTTCCGCTGTTTTATCTATGTTATTTACTCTGTTTACATATATACATATGTTCTTGTTCTGCCTTGATATATCATTATGCATGTTTACCTGATTCAAATGCCCCTCCAAAGTCAGAGAGCTTGCAAGAGCCACCCTGGCGGAGGTGGGGTGTTACAGATATAATTTCAAACAACTAATGAAATAGATATATAAACTATGTTAGAGTTTTAATAAATCTTTCAACAAAGATTTGAAATGAAAGAAGGTAATTAAATTTACCAAAACATGAGGGGTGTTAGATATAGGGTACCACTATTTTTCTCCTTGGGATGAACAGGATGGAAATGGGATAACGATATGAGAGATTACCTGTTTGTAAGGCTCAATAATCCAGATAAGTCTTATAAACCTTAATTTGGGTTTGTGAAAAGAGATTATACAATCTTTTGGAATGATTTCCAAGGAAAGATTTAAACAAGAAGTTTAAATGATGTAAATCCTGGATAAGATTTAAGGGAATAATTCCCAATGTAAATAATATTTGAATAAAAGTATTCTGAATTGGAATGAGGCATATGACATGTTTATATATCACTTGATTATAATAATGCGATAGTTATTCGGAAAGTCCAGGTAACCCATTCACGATTGTTGAAGATATTGAAGATGGTGGTTGAAGACCGGAGATCTTCACATCGTTTGGATTATTTTTGATGCCTTGGGTAACTCCCGTTATAAGGTTAAAGTGGTGGTCGTCCAGACGTACTTGGAGATTGACCGGATATGCAAGGACCTCTCTCCCTAGGGGACGGGAAATAAGGTGCCTTCGGTTTTGTTCAGACCCAGAACTAACTTTTTAATGGATGTGTGTCCGATGTTGTATTTCATAATATAATTGATCAATTTCTATTGATGGTATATTTGTGGTAGCAGAGAATTTATTCTCCTAGCTTAACACCCTTCTTTGAGGCGTATGAACTCAAAGGTTACATTATAAATAGAAACTGATCATATTGTGAATTGATAATGTGTCATGCTAATATGTTGGTAGATCAAAGCTTTTGTTTAAAAGCAGATCTTTGTGGATAACGATCAAAACATGGCTGATATAGCATAGCTTTGGGTTGAAATGTGACTTTGACGAGCCTCACGACCCGTGAATGGAGAAAATAGGACGAAAAATAACAGGGTAAGGACAAACGTTTCCTTCTCATTAAAAGTGATGCCATGGTATGGAGCCCAGGAAATTTACTGAAACGACCCAAACTTCCCCTCACGGGAAAGCCTGGATTGCTTTGAGAACACGACAAATCAGAACGCAAACGACAGAACATTTCATTGCTGTTACAACAATTTACATCAGAGTACAAGAATATAATAGAGTATGAATAAACAATATACATCAAAAAAAATATTAGAGACTAAAATAATTTACATAGCAGTGGAGAAATAATACATAACACAACTGAAATAGGAACACGGATATAAAGCTTTCCGAATATAACTCCAATTGTAAATTCAGGATCATGTGAATATAATATCTGCAAAACCAAAAGTACCAGCTGCCCGTGTGGAAAATATGGGCACCCGGAGTTTAGGTTGAAACAATAAACTCCAGGTCAGTCATGAGACTGGTGTGAGAACTAAAATAGTTATTTTAAACTTTACTTTAAAAATAAAGTAAATCAAGGGACCGCCGTATAACACGGAATGGGTTTTTTCCCAATAATACCAGTGCATAAAATAGTTTATAAATAGTGCAATGCTTTTCAAAAAATGAAGGTATTATAAGACTCAGGTCCCATCACACAATGCAATGCAAGCCGGAGGATAGAGTTTCACTTTACAATAGCCAAACATGCTTGATACGTTTTAAAACCAATCATTTTGATATTACTATAAATGTATTGCGTCAAAATCAGCTTCAAATATAAATGTATCAATCATAGACAGCATAGTATCCCATCCTACTATGTCGCCGTACCAGTTCTGCAAATAAAACTGAAATATCACGTATTGGAAATTGGATTCCATCTATGAGTCGAGGCAAGGGATGGCTCCTTCCAATTCGAGACACTCTAGAAAATGCCTAAGGATCCCCCACAGTAAACCCTTGGATGCTTCAGGGCCGGTCCTCCCTTACGTTTGAGGAATAGTTATTCCTGAACACACACTTCCCGGTCCTATCGGACCTATCCCTCGGCCCTTAGTGACCGATATACTCGAGGCGCCTTGCAATCCATCATCCACATAGGTAAAGAAATATGTAAATGTCTGGGCTCCATACCATGACGCCACCTATAGCTAGAAAGAAACATCGTGCACTCCCTGCAGTCCGATCCCGTTTTTGACTCATACCGGGTGTGAGACTCATGAATTAACGCTATACACAAAGCTATGCTATTTAAAGTTGTGATTTGATCATCAACCACAAGACTCCACTTTTCAATAGAAGCCTTGATCACTGCATCTCTGCATGCCACACTGATAATTCATGCCATGCGACTGATATCCATCATTATATAACCTCTAAGCTCATACGTCTCAGAGAAGGTGTTAAGCAAGAGAATAAATTCTCCACTACCAAACAGATATATATTTAATAGAAATCAATCAATACAAAATAAAATCCAATGTCAGACACACATCCTTTTACAAGTTCGTTCTGGGTCTGAACGAAACCGAAGGCAATTTATTCCTCTTCCCATACGTCCAATACAGGAGAGAGGTCCTCGCATATTCGGTCGATCTCCAAGTACGCATGGACGATCACCACTTATTACCTTGTCTCAGGTGCACAGCTCAATCAAGACATCAGTAATCATCCAAATGATGTGAAGATCTCTAGTCTTCAGCCACCATCTTCTTCATCGACTTATCGTTGAATCAATTATTCAGAATGGGTATAAACCCGGCATTTCCGAGTATTTCACGTATCTTATAATCAAGTGCTATAAAAACACAACATACGCCTCATTTCAATCCAGGATATTCTTTTATTCAAATATTCATTTCACAAATTAAACCAAATTAAGGTTTTCCAAACTAGTCGGGATTAGCGCACCTTACCGAAGTAATCTATTGTTTTATTTCCCAATCCCAACCTATTCGTCCCATGGAGAAAAACTGGTGATATTGCATATCTAACACCACGGTGATATCGGTAAAATTAATTACCATTTCACGTTCAAATCTAATTAAAGATTTAGCTATCGCCTAGAGTAAAACTGGTGGTACTCCGTTCTCGATCATTTCCCAAATTTGATAATTTAAGTTATCACATTCTCATTTCAATCTAATTAAAGATTCATTAAAACTCCACTTAGTTTTGATCTTTCATCAATCATTATTTAATGATTATTTAACTTTGGAAACCCAATCATGCCACATCGACAATCTGCACCGTATCACTGATTTCTGCCAATATATAACCTCTAAGCTCATATGTCTCAGAGAAAGGTGTTGAGCAAGAAAATAAATTCTCCACCACTAAATAGATATATATTTAATAGAGATCAACAATACAGTTCGAAATACAATGTTAGACATGTAATCCTGTCTTTTACCAGGTTAAAGAACTAATATCATTTAAAACACAGTTCACGATAAACCCAAATCCTCTTCCATAAAAATGGAACTTTCATGGGAAACAGATCAATATATAATCGATATCAATTTCTGTATCCAACTAATAATATAAATGGAATAATGGCAAAGCATTTTAAATTCCATGTATAGTAACAGTCTTCCTCCAAAGAAGCACATCTCGATTATTACCAAATCGAATTCCATTCAATTCCAATTTAATATATTAAATTGGAAAACTTTACTTTGAAAATTTTCCATTAATCTTAATTAAAAGATTTATAAATTCCAAATCACATTTCACTGTTAAATGGGTTAAAGCACTAATGTCGTTTAAAACACAATTCACGATAAACCCAAAACCACATTCCATTTTATTCCAATTACTAAATATCATTGGAAATTCTAGTAATCTTAATTAAAAGATTTATTATTTTCACCACGGGGTTTAAGAAAAGTGTTACTGAAGACGCCATTCACGACAAACCCAAAATCCACTTTGATATTAAATATAAGGCTCTGAACAGAAATTATAGCTACTTATATTTAATATCAAATTATGAAACCAACACATATAGTATGGGAAATAACGATATATATCTGTCTTCAAAATTCCTCCACAAATATCCGTATAGTCACGAAATCTAATATTGAAATCTCCCGAAGATGATTTCAATTCAAATCCATTCCAATTCATACAATGGAAAATTCTGGTTAGATTAAAACCACTCACAAATCCAATTTATTTATTTAAAAACGTTGGATTATCTTTCTAGTTAGTAACGAGTTCCTTTTGATAAAAATATATTTTTACCTGTACATAATTGAAATTTTCATTCAAAACATTTATTATGATTTTACACAAATTATTAATATTTTTAATAATTTTATCAAGGCCCATACAGTCAGTTTCCAATAACGGCCACAATGGTGCTTCCATAGCGACATTTTCCAAATTTGATATGGACATAATTCCAAATCCAACCATTAGATTTCAAATCTCTTATATTCATTGGAAAGCTATTTTCGATAACCCAATGGTTCCAGTTTTAGGAGAATCCGACGGTCGGATCTCCCATAATGTCAATTCAAAGTCAGTGGTCGAAATTCGCAAATGGTCGCGGCGCGGCGCATTCTATTCAATCCATCAACATACATAAAATATATATATATATAATATTAATTTTATTTAAAATGTATTTTATACTCTCGTTTAAAAATGATTCCCACTTTCATTTCAATTTTAAATCAAAATTTAATACTCCTTATCATTATAATATTTAAATGATAATATTTTTAAAATATCAGATTTTGAAATCATTTCCTTTTCCATATTCATAGTAAAAATGAATAAAGTCGATATAAATATCATTTACATTAAAATGGCGCAAATCTAATCAACACGACTTCACGCATTTCAATATTTTCGTGTCCATCCAAAATCGTACATCAAATTCACATTATAATCCTTTACTGAATATTATTTTAAAATATTCATTACTTTAAAATATTCGTTCTTCCTGAATTGAAATCGGACCCAATCAATTACCATATAATTTATTTATATGGATTTCATGCAATATATGTATACAACAACAATGATAACCAATCATCCAGAATGCATTACACAACTGCATAAGCATTAAATATAAATAATTAACGATTACAATAGTTTGTAAACCAACTGATTGACATATAATTAAACAATTGGGATTAGTGGACGCCAAATATCATCCCAATACCCGTGTGAGGTTTCACCCAACAAATACTGAATATTATTTGTGTAGTTGGGCGATGTGTAAAATTTATCGTCCCAAACAATGTTAGTTAAATGGGTGTACATAAACAAATCATCCTAATTGTAAATGAATACTTATTTTCACTTCAGGAGAATTTTATGTCGTTCACATACACGTTAAAATTTATATTTTTAACGATAAAATATTTACTTCAATGCTTGACTATTTTATATAGTACATAATTCAATAAAAATGATATTTTTATTGTTCAAACAATTTATTCAACACATGAATATTTTATATAGTTTATTTCAGAAAATTTCATACACATTTCAGTTTCAGAAAAATTCGGCATTATAACGGTGTGATATTAGAACCGGAGTAATGTCTAGCATTACCCCTCTTCTGACACTATCTCGCGCCATACACAATAATCAATCCAAACAACAAAACCCCAATATAATCCTTTTACCACAATACAGTCAATTTCACCATAATTCAAACAAACATCCATGGTTTGTATAATAAATAATGTCAGGAGCTACTAAGCTCCATCTGCAACCAAGGATATATTTAATTGTAAAATAATTTGAGTGAGAAGGAGTTCTCACTTTGGGATCCACTCCGCCGTTATTTTCTAACGCTCAAATTCATTGTTCTGATCCCAGAATTTGCAAATGAGTTCCAATCTTCACACGATCTTTTTTTTAGCTTAAACGCGTCATTATGGACAACTTTCGCCTAATGGACTTTTTCCCGAAAATGCTCCATTTCGCTGAAAATCGCGAAAAGACAATATTTGGATAGCAGACTTTGGTCGCGTTTTCTAAACATCTCCGCAATCCAGAATATGACTTCCGTATACTCAAATCGAAGGGAAAATCATGCTCTTCAACTTTGGCATTATGGAGTTTTGGTCAGAAGCACATGGTTGGAGAGATATGGGCTATGGAAGCTTAAGGTGTTATTTGCAAACCCTGAAAATTATAAAAAATTGATTTTTGAACAAAGGGGGACCCACAGCCAGAGGTGGGTTGGGGGTGGGGGAAGGCAGCGCTGGGGGTGGTGGCGCCAGCGTCGAGGTGTAGGGCTGTGGGTACGTGGCGGTGGCGTTCTTCGGCGATTGGGGGTTTGGATGGATTTTTAGATCGGAGAGAGGGAGGAGGGGTGACCGAGGGGGTGCGGCGGCAAGGTAGGTGGCTGGCGGCAGCGGAGCGGCGGCGTCCTGGGGCCGGAGGCGGTGGCAAGGGCAGCGCTGAACAAGATCGATGTATTTTTTCCTTTTAAAACCGACGCGGGGGGAGGGGGAGGGAGAAAGGGGGTGTTTGACTTTATATAATTAATTTAATTTTTAATTCCAAACAGTAACTTTTTAATTCGAACTCCAAATCAAGCCCAACGACTGTCTCCCCTTGCTAAATACCTCCATTCCGAACACAATGGGATATGTCCCATAAGCCAATTCGATTGTTTCGATCAGTTTTCATTAAAATCACAATATAAATTAATATAAGTTCAAAATTAATTTCAACGTACAATTTAATTTACCGTGGCCACAAATTGACTCTAAAAATCCCAGGAAAATAAATATAGCTATGTTTTGACGATACGGTCCTAACAAAACTAATTTCGTCAAATTTGGAGGCAGTCTGAAAAATGGTCATTTTCCAGTCGATTAAATTAGATTGAAATTAACAAACGCGTTTAAATTCACCACGCTCACATATTAATTCCAAAAATTCTGAAAACTGGAATATAACAATAATTTGACATTCCGGATCCAAAAAGTGGTTTCGTCGAAAATGGAGGTCGTTTGCAAGATGGTTATTTTTAAGGGCTATATATTATATAAAAATATATATATTCCATAGCGATTATTTTAAAATTTAAACTAGACATAACTTTTAATTTATAATATGAAATCATAATTTTTCACATTCTCTAGAAAGATATTATTAAATAGATTCAAATATTTCTTGTTTCGTCCAATTCTGATTTATTTTGAATTCTGTTTAATCAATTGAAATTTAAAATCGAAATTTCAAACTACCGCGCCATTTCAGGCAAAATAAATTTATACGTTTTAACTTCGATTAAAATAAAATTTAGTCGTTTTTATTTAAAATAAATCATTTTAAATATTCAAAACCCATTAAAACAACTAAAATAAAAAAAATTAATTGGTTTTGAAAATCCGGTTTGTTACAATCTCCCCTACTTAAAATCTTTTCGTCCTCGAAAAGGAACGGAGCTGAATGTCATTTAACTAACCAACTCAACTTTCATTATAGCTTTCATTCTTCAATTTTTTGGCTTCTAAGAATTTTCTAATTTCTCTAAAATTTAGCTAACACCCTAAATTTTCGAAAAATTTTGCCATAACCTCCTTTGTACGGGGAGACCTTTAAAACCGCAACTTTCCTCACAGGACGCTCATCAATCCAAAAGAAAAATAAAAATCCAAGTGGCTTGCCAATCGGCTCATATCATCAAAACCCAAGAAATACAGTAAACATGTACTTATTTATCGGGCTTACAATTTTATTCCTCTTCTTAGCTTCCATGCTATGACCTGTCCATTAAATACACATGCACATATGTGCAATTCCAATCAATTTTCAATTCAGTTCAATATTTGATTCGATTTGGATAAATTAACCTTTCATTCATATATTGGTTTGATCATTCCAATATTTTCATTAGTTAAACTAATAATCAAACATCACAACCAGCAATCAATTAGTTGAATAACGTTTCAAATTTATAGCTTTTATATACTCAAAAAATCATATTTATGATGCCAATTCACAACAATATACCTTATCTATGTTTTGGTTCTCACACCAGTCAATTGGAAATATATAGATATCCCACTTTCGAAACTCGAAAATAGATGCTGATGATGTCCGAACATCACCAAAACCATTCCCGGGCGACTAGAGTTTGATTCTATATCTATCCTGTATATTTGAGGCTTCAAATACACGTGGATCAGACATATATTAAAATCTCTATATACCAGATAGTCCAAAATCAATTTAAAATAAAATACTCAAATACGAATAATAAGGTTTAAATTTTCGAAACAAAATTTGTTTTAATTTTTACTTTAAAAATAACAGTTCTACACTCGTTCTAGGATACTACTGATCGTATCTCTAACGAGTCATTCTTATTGGATATTACTAATCCAATCTCTGATGAATTCTTTCGTTCGGTTCTAATGTGCCTTGTTCTCGAGCTCTGTAAATCAAAGCTTTGATACCAAAATGAAACGACCCAAACTTCCCCTCATGGGAAAGCCTGGATTGCTTTGAGAACACGACAAATCAGAACGCAAATGACATAACATTTCATTGTTGTTACAATAATTTACATCAGAGTACAAGAATATAATAGAGTATGAATAAACAATGTATATCAGAAAAATATCAGGGATTAAAATAATTTACGTAGCAGTAGAGAAATAATACATAGCACAACTAAAAGAGATACACGGATACAAAGCTTTCCGAAAATAGCTCCAACTGTAAATCCAGGATAATGTGAATATAATATCTGCAAAACCAAAACTGTTGTCTACCCATGTGGAAAATATGGACACCCAGAGTATAGGTTGAAACAATAAACTCCAGGTCAGTCAAGGGACTGGTGTGATAACTAAAACGGTAATTCTAAACTTTACTTTAAAAATAAAGTAAATCAAGGGACCACGCCATATAACCTGGAACGGGTTTTCTCCCAAGAATACAAGTGCATAAAATAGTTTATAAATAGCGCAATTCTTTTCGAAAAATGATGCTATTATAAGACTCGGGTCCTATAGCATAATGCAACGCAAGTCAAAGGATAGAGTTTGACTTTATAATTGCCAAACATGCTTGATACGTATTAAAACAAATCATTTCGATATTACTACAAGTGTATTGTGTCAAAATCAACTTCAAATATAAATGTATCAATCAAAATGGCATAGTACCCCATCCTACTATGCCACCATACTAGTTCTGCGATTAAAACCGAAATGTCACGTATTGAAAATTGGATTCCATCTTTGAGTCGAGGCAAGGGACGACTCCTCCCGATTCGAGACGCTCTAACAAATGCCTCAGGATCCCCCACAGTGAACCCTTGGATGCTTCAAGGCAGGTCCTCCCTCATGTTTGAGGGTTAATTATTCCTGAACACACGTTTCCTAGTCCTATCGGATCTATCCATCGACTTCGTAGTGAACGATATATCTGAGGCGCCTCATAATCCACCATCCACATAGGTAAAAAAATGTTTGTGCTCCATACTATGACACCACCCATAGCTAGAAAGAAACGCCGTGCACTCCCTGCAGTCCGAATGTTATACACAAAGCTATGCTATTTAAAGCCATGCTTTGATCATCAACCACAAGACTTCTCTTTTCAACCGAAGCCATGATCACTGCATCTCTGCATGTCAAACTGAAAATTCATGCCATGCGACTGATATCCATCAATATATAACATCTAAGCTCATAAGTTTCAGAGAAGGGTGTTAAGCAAGAGAATAAATTCTCCGCCACCAACAGATATATATTTAATATAAATCAGTCAACATAGAATAAAATCCAATGTCAGACACACATCCATTTACAAGTCTGTTCTGGGTCTGAACGAAACCGGAGGCACTTTATTCCTCATCCCATACGTCCAATACAGGAGAGAGATCCCCGCATATCCGGTCGATCTCCAAGTATGTCTGGACGATCACCACTTATTACCTTGTCTCGGGTGTACAACCCAATCAAGACATCAGTAATCATCCAAACGATGTGAAGATCTCCGGTATTCAACCACCATCTTCATCGTCGACTTATCGTGGAATCAATTATTCAGAATGGGTATAAACCCGGCCTTTCCAAATAATTCATGTATCTTATAATCAAGTGCTATAAAAACATAACATACTCCTCATTCCAATCCAGAATATTCTTTTATTCAAATATTCTTTTCCCAAATTAAACCAAATTAGTCGGGATTAGCGCACCTTACCGAAGTAATCATTTGTTTTATTTCCCAATCCCAACCTATCAATCCCATGGAGCAAAACTGGTAATACTCCATATCTAACACCACGGTGTTATCAGTAAAATTAATTATCATTTCACGTTCAAATCTAATTAAAGATTTAGTTATTGCCTGGAGTAAAACGGGTGGTACTCTGTCTCGATCATTTCTCAAATTTGATAATTTAAATTATCACATTCTCATTTCAATGTAATTAAAGATTCATTAAAACTCCACTTTGTTTTAATCTTTCAACAATCATTATTTATTGATTATTTAACTTTGGATACCCAAACGTGCCACATCAACAATCTACACCGTACCACTGATTTCAGCCAATATATAACCTCTAAGATCATACATCTCAAAGGAGGGTGTTAAGAAAGAGAATAAATTCTCCGCCACCAAACAGATATATACTTAATAGAGATCAACAATACAGTTCGAAATACAATGTTAGACATGTAATCCTGTCTTTTACTGGGTTAAAGAACTAATGTCATTTAAAACATAGTTCGCAATAAACCCAAATCCTCTTCCACAGAAATGGAACTTTCACGCGAAACAGATCAATATATAATCGATATCAATTTCTGTATCCAACCAATAATATAAATGGAATAACGGCAAAGCCTTTTAAATTCCATATATAGTAACAGTCTTCCTCCACAGAAGCACATCTCGATTATTACCAAATCGAATTCCATTCCTATTTAATATATTAAATTGGAAAACTTTACTTTGGAAAATTTCCATTAATCTTAATTAAAAGATTTATAAATTCCAAATCACATTTCATTGTTAAATGGGTTAAATAACTAATGTCGTTTAAAACACAGTTCACGATAAACCCAAAACCACATTTCATTTTATTCCAATTACTAAATATCATTGGAAACTCTAATAATCTTAATTAAAAGATTTATTCTTTTCACCACAGGGGTTTAAGAACAGTGTTACTGACGACACCAACACATATCGTATGGGGAATAATGATATATATTTATCTTCCGAATTCCTCCACAAATATCCGTAGAGTCACATAATCCAATATCGAAATCTCCCAAAGTTGATTTCTATTCAAATCCATTCTAATTCATACATTGGAAAATTCTGGTTAGATTAAAACCATTCACATATCCAAATTATTTATTTAAAAACGTTGGATTATCTTTCTAGTTAGTAACTAGTTCCTTTTGATAAAAAAATATTTTTACCTTTATAGAATTGGAATTTTTCATCCAAATTCTTTCCAAATCATTTATTATGATTTTACACAAAGTATTAATATTTTTAATAATTTTATCAAGGCTCGTACAGTCGGTTTCCAATAATGGCCCCCGAGCTACATCCATAGCGACCTTTTCCAAATTTGATTTGGACATAATTCCAAATCCAGCTGTCAAATTTCAAATCTCTTATATTCATTGGAAAGTTGTTTTTGATACGAACCCAACATTTCCGGTTTTAGAAGAATCCGACGGTCAGGTCTCCCATAATGTCATTTCGAAGTCAGTGGTCTAATTTTGCGAACA
The DNA here is from genome assembly GCA_030737875.1 of Allium sativum. Classification (NCBI taxonomy): domain Eukaryota; kingdom Viridiplantae; phylum Streptophyta; class Magnoliopsida; order Asparagales; family Amaryllidaceae; genus Allium; species Allium sativum. Next base: position 726,470,542 of record CM060909.1, read on the forward strand.
GTCGCGGCGCGGCGCATTCTATTCAAGCAATTAATATATATATATATATATAATATATTTCGTTCAAAACGTATTTTATAAATTCGTTTTAGAAATGATTCCCACTTTCATTACAACTTTAAATCAAAATTGAATACTCCTTATCATTATAATATTTAAATGATAATATTTTCAAAATATCAGATTTTGAAATCGTTTCCTTTTCGATAATCACTATAATAATGAATAAAACCGATATAAATATCGTTCGCGTTAAAATGACGCAAATCTAATCAACACGGATTCACACATTTTAATATTTTAATGTCCATCCAAAATTGGACATCAAATTCACATTTTAATCCTTTACCGAATATTATTTTAAAATATTCGTTATTTTAAAATATTTGTTCTTTCTAAATTGAAATCAGAACCAATCAATTACCATACAATTTATTTATATGGATTTCATGCAACACATGTATACAACAACAATGATAACCAATCATCCATCATCCAGAGTGCATTACACAACTGCATAAGCATTAAATATTAATAATTAACGCTTATAACAGTCTGTCAACCAATCGATTGACATACAATTAAACAATTGGGATTAGTGTACGCCAAATATAATCCCAATACCCGTGTGATGTTTCACCCAACAGATACTGAATATTATTTGTGCAGTTGGGCGATGTGTAAAATTTATCGTCCCAATCAATGTCAATTAAATGGGTGTACATAAACAAATCGTCTGATTTTTAAATGATTATTTATTTTCACTTCAGGAGAAGTTTATGTCGTTCACATATACGTTATAATTTATATTTTTAACGATAAAATGTTTATTTCAACACTTGACTATTTTATATAGTTCATATATTCAATAAAAATGATATTTTTATTATTCAAACATTTTATTCAACACATGAATATTTTATATAGTTTATTTCAGAAAATTTCGTATACATTTCAGTTTCAGAAAAATTCGCATTATAACGGCGCGATATTAGAACCGGAGTAATGTCTAGCATTACCCCTCTCTTGACATTGGCTCGTGCCATACACAATAATCAATCAAAACAACGAAACCCCAATACAATCATTTCACCACAATACAGTCAATTTCACCACAAATCAATTCAAACGAACATCCATGGTTTGTACCATATATAGTGTCAAGGGCTACTAAGCTCCGTTTGCAACCTAGGATATATTTAACTGTAAAACAATTTGAGTGAGAAAGAGTTCTCACATTGGGATCCACTCCGCCGTTATTTTCTGACGCTTTGATTTGTTGTTATGATCCCAGAATTTGCAAACGAATTCCAATCTTCACACGATCTTTTTTTTAGCCTAAACGCGTCATTCCGGACAACTTTCGCCTGATGGACTTTTTCCCGAAAAAGCTTTAATTCGCTGGAAATCGTGAAAAGATAGTATTTGGATAGCAGACTTTGGATGCGCTTTCTGAATAACTCCGCAATCCAAAATATGACTTCCATATACTCAAATCAAAGAGAAAATCGAGCTCTTCGACTTTGGCATTATGGAGTTTTGGCCAGAAGCGCACGGTTGAAGAGATATGGGTTGTGGAAGCTCAGGGTGTTATTTGCAAACACTAAAAATTATAAAAATTTGATTTTTGAACAAAGGGGGGCCCACGACCAGAGGTGGAGGTGGGGGGAGGCGGCGCTGGGGAATGCAGGCTAGGGGGTGGATGGGGGTTTGGATGGATTTTTTGATCGGAGAGAGGGAGGAGGAGTGGCCGGGGGGTGCGGCGGCAAGGTAGGTGGCTGGCGGCAGGGGAGCGGGGGCGTCATGGGGTCGGAGGCGGCGACAAGGGCGGCGCTGAACGAGATCGATGTGTTTTCTTTTCTTTTAAAACCGACAGGGAGAGAGAAAGAGAAAGGGGTGTTTGACTTTATATAATTATATTAATTTTTAATTCCAAAACGTAACTTTTTAATTCGAACTTCAAATCAAGCCCATTGACTGTCACCCCCAGCTAAATACCCCCATTCCGGACGTAATGGGATATGGCCCGTAAGCCAATTCGAGTTTCGATCAATTTTCATTTAAATCACAATATAAATTAATATAACGTTCAAAATTGATTTCAATGTACATTTTAATTTACTGGGGCCACATACTGACTTCAAAAATACCAGAAAAATAAATCTAGCTATGTTTTGACGATACGTTCCTAACAAAACTAATTTCATCAAATTTGGTGGCCATATGAAAAATGGTCATTTTCCAGTCGATTAAATTAAGACTGAAATTAACAAACGCATTTAAATACACCACGCTCACTTATTAATTCCAAAAATTCTAAAAATTGGAATATAACAATAATATGACATTTTGGATCCAACAAAAGTGGTTTCATCGAAAATGGAGGTAGTTTGCAAGATGGCTATTTTTAAGGGCTATATATTATATAACAATATATATAAATTCCATAGCGACTATTCTAAATTTTAAATTGGACATAACTTTTAATTTATATTATGAAATCTAAATTTTTCACATTCGTTAGAAAGATATTGTTAAACAGATTCAAATATTTCTTATTTCATCCAAATCTGATTTATTTTGAATTTTGTACAATCAATTGAAATTTAAAATTGAATTTTCAAACTACCGCGCCATTTCAGGCTCATTTTATAACTAAATCATTTTGAATATTCAAAACCCATTAAAACAACTAGAATAAAAAAATTAAATTGGTTTTGAAAATCCGGGTTGTTACAATCTCCCTTACTTAAAATCTTTTCGTCCTCGAAAAGGAACGAAGCTGAAAGTCGTTTAACTAACCAACTCAACTTTCATTATGGCTTTCATTCTTCAACTTTTTGGTTTCCAAGAATTTTTTAATTTCTCTAAAATTTGATTAACACCCTAAATTTTCGAAAAATTTCGCCATAACTTCCTTTGTACGGGGAGACCTTTAAAACTGCAACTTGCCTCACAGGGCGCTCATCAATCCAAAAGAAAAATAAAAAGCCTAGTGGCTTGCCAATCGGCTCATAAAATCATCAAAACCCAAGAAATACAGTAAACATTTACCTATTTGTCGGGCTTACAATTTTGTTCCTCTTCTTAGCTTCCATGCTATGACATGTTCATTAAATACACATGTACATATATGCAATTTCAATCAGTTCTCAGTTCAGTTCAATATTTGATTCGATTTGGCTAAATTAACTTTTCATTCATATATTGGTTTGATCATTCCAATATTTTCATTAGTTAAACAAATAATAAAAGATCGCAACCAGCAATCAACAATCAATTAGTTGATTAACGTTTCAAATTTATAGCTTTTACATACTCAAAAATCATATTTTTGATGCCAATTCACAACAATAAACCATTTCTATGTTTTGATTCTCACATCAGTTAATTGGAAATATATAGATATCTCACTTTAAAAACTCGAAAATAGATACTGATGATGTCCGGACATCACCAGAACCATTCTCGGGCATCTAGAGTGTGATTCTATATCTATCCAGTATATTTGAGGCTTTAAGTACACGTGGATCAGACGTTTATTAAAATCTCTATATACTCGATAGCCCAAAATCAATTTATAAATAAATATTCAAATACGTATAATAAGGTTTAATTTGCAAAACAAAATTTGTTTTCATTTTTATTTTAAAAATAACACTGTTCACACTCGTTCTAAGATACTACGGATCTTATCTCTAATGAGTCATTCTTATTGGGTATTACTAATCCAATCTTTGATGAATTCTTTCTCTCGGTTCTAATGTGCCTTGTTCTCGAGATCTGTAAACCAAAACTTTGATACCAAAACGAAACAACCCAAACTTCCCCTCACGGGAAAGCCCGGATTTCTTTGAGAACATGACAAATCAAAACGCAAACGACAGAACATTTCATTGCTGTTACAACAATTTACATCAGAGTACAAGAATATAATAGAGTATGAATAAACAATATACATCAAAAAATATCAGAGATAAAATAATTTACATTGTAGTGGAGAAATAATACATAACACAACGGAAAGAGTTATACAGATATAAAGCTTTCTGAATATAGTTCCAGCTGTAAATCCAAGATCCTGTGAATATAATATCCGCTAAACCAGAACTACTGGCTGCCCGTGTGAAAAATATGGGCATCCAAAGTTTAGGTTGAAACAATAAACTCCAGGTTAGTCATGGGACTGGTGCGAGAACTAAAACATTTATTTTAAACTATACTTCAAAAATAAAGTAAATCAAGGGACCACACCGTATAACACGAAATGGGTTTTCTCCCAAGAATACCAGTGCATAAAACAATTTATAAATAGCGCAATGCTTTTCGAAAAATGAAGCTATTATAAGACTCAGTCCCATCACACAACGCAACGTAAGCCGGAGGATAGAGTTTTACCTTATAATAGCCAAACATGCTTGATACGTTTTAAAACAAATCATTTTGATATTACTATAAGTGTATAGTGTTAGAATCAACTTCAAATATAAATGTATCAACCATAGACGGCATAGTACCCCATCCTACTATGTCGCCATACTTGTTCTGCAATTAAAACCGAAATGTCACGTATTTGAAATTGGAATCCATCTATGAGTCGAGGCAAGGGATGGCTCCACCCAATTCGAGACACTCTAGAAAATGCCTTAGTAGCCCCCGGACTAAACCCTTGGATGCTTCAGGGACGATCCTCCCTTACGTTTGAAGATTAGTTATTCCTTAACACACGTTTCCCGGTCCTACCGGACCTATCCATCGGCCTCGTAGTGACCGATATATCTGAGGCGCCTCACAATACATCATCCACATATGTGAAAAAAATGTATGGGCTTCATACAATGACACCATCCATAGCTAGAAAGAAACGTCGTGCACTCCCTGCAGTCCGATCCCTTTTTGACTCATACTGGGTGTGAGGCTTGCGAATTAACGCTATAGACAATGTATGCTATCTAAATCCGTTCTTTGATCATCAACCACAAGGCTCCGCTTTTCAACAGAAGCCTTGATCATTGCATCTCTGCATGCCACATTGATAATTCATGCCATACGACTGATATCCATCTATATATAACCTCTAAGCTCATACATCTCAGAGAAGGGTGTTAAGCAAGAGAATAAATTTTCCACCACCACACAAATATATATTTAATAGAAATCAATCAACACAGAATAAAATCCATTGTTAGACACACATCCATTTACAAGTTCGTTCTGGGTCTAAACGAAACCGAAGGCACCTTATTTCTTGTCCTATATGTCCAGTACAGGAGAGAGGTCCTTGCATATCCGGTCGATCTCCAAGTATGTTTGGATGATCACCACTTATTACCTTGTCTTGGGTGTACAGCCCAATCAAGATATCAGTAATCGTCCAAACGATGTGAATATCTCTGGTCTTCAACCACCGTCTTCATCATCGACTTATCATAAAATCAATTATTTAGAATTGGTGTAAACCCGGCCTTTCCGAATAATTCACATATCTTATAATCATGTATTATAAAAACACAACATACACCTCATTCCGATCCAGAATATTCTTTTATTCAAATATTGTTTTCACAAATTAAACCAAACTAAATTTTTTCCAAACTAATCGGGATTAGCGCACCTTACCAAAGTAATCACTTGTTTTATTTCCTAATCCTAACCTATTCATACCATAGGGAAAAACTGGTAATACTCCATATCTAACACCATGGTGTTATTGGTAAAATTAATTAACGTTACACGTTCAATTCTAATTAAAGATTTAGCTATCACCTGGAGTAAAACTGGTGATACTCTGTTCTCGATCATTTCCCAAATTTGATAATTTAAATTTTCACATTCTCATTTCAATCTAATTAAATATTCATTAAACTCCACCTAGTTTTAATCTTTCAACAATCATTATTTAATGATTATTTAACTTTGGAAACACAAACGTGCCACATTGACAATCTACACCGTACCACTGATTTTTGACAATATATAACCTCTAAGCTCATACGTCTCAGAGAAGGGTGTTAAGCAAGAGAATAAATTCCTCGCAACCAAGCAGATATATTTAATAGAGATCAACAATACAGTTCGAAATAATTTGTTAGACATGTAATCCTGTCTTTTACTGGGTTAAAGAACTAATGTCATTTAAAACACGGTCCATGATAAACCCAAATCCTCTTCCATAAAAATGGAACTTTCACGGGAAACAGATTAATATATAATCGATATCAATTTCCGTATCCAACCAATAATATAAATGGAATAACGGCAAAACCTTTTAAATTTCATATATTGTAACAGTCTTCCTCCATAGAAGCACATCTCGATTATTACCAAATCGAATTCCATTCAATTCCAATTTAATATATTAAATTGGAAAACTTAACTTTGGAAAATTTCCATTAATCTTAATTAAAAGATTTACAAATTCCAAATCACATTTCACTGTTAATTGGGTTAAAGAACTAATGTCGTTTAAAACACAGTTCACAATAAACCCAAAACCACATTCTGTTTTATTCCAATTACTAAACATAATTGCATACTCTAACAATCCTAATTAAAAGATTTATTCTTTTCACCATGGGATTTAAGAACAGTGTTATTGAAGACACCATTCACAACAAACCCAAAATCCACATGGATATTAAATATAAGGCTCAAAATAGAAATCATAGATGCTCATATTCAACATCAAATTTTGAAACCAACACATATCATATGGGGAATAACGATATATCTCTATCTTCCAGATTCCTCCACAAATATTTGTATTGTCACAGAATCCAATATCGAAATCTCATGAAGATGATTTCTATTCAAATCCATTCCAATTCGTACATTGGAAAATTTTGGTTAGATTAAAACCATTCACAAATCCAATTTATTTATTTAAAAATGTTGGATTATCTTTTTAGTTAGTAACTAGTTCCTTTTGATAACAATATATTTTTACCTTTACAGAATTGGAATTTTTCATCCGAATTCTTTCCAAATCATTTATTATGATTTTACACAAATTATTAATATTTTTAATAATAGTATCAAGGCCCGTACAGTTAGTTTCCAATAATGGCCACCGAACTGCATCTATAGCGACCTTTTCCAAATTTGATTTGCACATAATTCCAAATCCAGCCGTTAGATTTCAAATCTCTGATATTCATTGAAAGCCCTTTCCGATTTGAGCCCAACGGTTCCGGTTTTAGGAAAATCAGACGGTCGGATCTTCCATAATATCAATTCAAAGTCAATGGTCGAAATTCGCGAACAGTTGCGGCGCGATGCGTTCTATTCAATCAATTAATATATAATATATCTATATGTATATATACTTCGTTCAAAACGTATTTTATAAATTTGTTTTAAAAACGATTCCCACTTTCATTTCAATTTTAAATAAAAATTGAATACTCCTTATCATTATAATTTTTAAATGATAATATTTTCAAAATATCAAATTTTGAAATCATTTCCTTTTCGATATTCATTATAAAAATGAATAAAATCGATATAAATATCGTTCACATTAAAATGGCGCAAATCTAATCAACACGGCTTCACATATTTAATATTTTCATGTCCATCCAAAATCGGACATCAAATTCACATTCTAATCCTTTACTGAATATTATTTTAATATATTTGTTATTTTAAAATATTCATTATTTTAAAATATTCATAATTTTTGAATTGAAATCAGACCCAATCAATTACCATATAATTTATTTATATGGATTTCATGCAACACATGTATACAGCAACAATGATAACCAATCATCCATCATCCAGAATGCATTACACAACTACGTAAGCATTAAATATAAATAACTAACGTTTACAAAAGTCTATCATCCAATCGATTGACATACAATTAAACATTTGGAATTAGTGTATGCCAAATATCATCCCAATACCCGTGTAACGACCCGGGTTTTTTTGCGATCCTGAGTACTCAACATAAACTCAATGTCGACTATTCAAGCATCGGAACACACTGGATAGTCCATGAAAGAAATTAGAGGGTGAGAATAGATTAGACAGAAACTTAGAATAGAAGAAGAAGAATAACATCACAACATCAGAGTAAACACGAATCTCACAACAGAACGAATAAATATATTTCATAACATAACTTTGAAATAAAACTGTATCTGTATACAATAACATTATTAGATATAGCACTTACACCACAACGGAAATAAACGATAGCCATATAATCCGGAAGCCTCCTGCTCCAGCTCTTTAAGTATCTGTAAATCCCGACTACTCGACTGCCATACAAAATTGGGCATCCAAGAGTTTAGGGAAAACAAAACAAAATAAACTCTGGGTCAGTCATGTAACTGGTGTGAGTAAAATCAAATCATTTGATTTATCTTTCAAAATCCTTCTGAAGCAAAGGATAATCATAAGACCGATCCACACATAAACACGGATGGCTTTCACCTTATGATAACCCAAAAATATTTCTAAAACGATACTTGTCTGATATTACAATAATGTCTAGATCAAGTAAATAGAAATCTAGCAGAAACGCTTACATCTAACGGTCTAAATATATAATATACAATCAAAACCGCGGGCTCTTATTTGGGAAATGGATTTCAACTGTGACAAGGTATGGATCCACCTTCCGCTCAGTGTACTCTATAAGCGATACACTGGAGTTCAACAAGAACATCTTGCAACTCGGCCACACATGACCGACCACTCATTTCGCTTAAGGGTATCGAATATATTGTCACCTTACAGTTGGTAAACCAACATAACCATTCCCGGCAGATATGTTATTGAAAGAAGTAATAAATATGAATATTCTCTAGATGGTGACAATATACCCTACTTGGGTGCGGCCTACTTAGCCATGCTGCCTGCCCGATTTCTGTCATTTCCCAGTTGATGAGGCTTGAGGTTATAACGTATCTCTATACAGATCACGTCTTCATTAACTTTGAATGCCACATCATCATACCCGTCAAATCACAAATTGATTTTCCCAAAAATACCACAGGTATAAGCTAAGAGAAATGAATTCCTCCGCCACCAACGTAAATACGTTTGAAACGATCAACTCATATGATCCACCAGATATACTCTGTCAAACATTCTTCCCTACAGGTTATCCTATGACTAGACAAACTGAAGGCACTATTCTATAAACAGGATAGCCCTTGCAAAACTCCGACTTCAATTTGTCTTCGATCTATTTGGTTCGAAATGCTAATGCCCATACGGAGTGGTTCTCGGATAATAACCCAACCAGTCTCTCCGTATTGATGACGGAAAAATGGTAAAAACTTTGATAGTCTGTGATTTAACTATCAAAAGAAAACTTGTGTGCAAACAACAATATTATTTCCATATTACTTCGGAATAGACAAAAGTTTATCTTTTTTAAACCTTTAACAACTTCCTTGCGAACCTCACAGATTCTATTTACGAATCCACTCCTTTTATAAAAACATTGGTTATAACGATAATGTTATAATCCCTACTTTCGAAATATCTAACTTCAAATATAACTTTTATTCCTTAATTTGAATAAATAAATAAACACCTAATTTATAAATAAATAAATCTTGATTTAAACACCGGAAAGTATAAGTACTTTCACGAATTCGATATAATCGAATTTGATGATTAACTCTCTTCGAATAACTAATATTCGATTAACTCGCTTCGAATAACTAATACTCGATTATCTCTGTTCGAATAACTAATATTCGATTATCTCTCTTCGAATAACTTATATTTCAATTTAAATCTCTTTCGAATAACTAATATTCAGTAACTCCTTCTTTCGAATAAACTACATTCAATAACTCTTTCTTTCGAATAACTACATTTGATTACTCCTTTTCGAATAAAGATATTCGAATAACTCACTTTCGAATAACTAATATTCGATAACTCCTGTTCAGTTAACTCTGACTCTAATCGATTAACTCTAATTCGATTTAACTCTTTCGAATAACTTAATTCGATTAACTCTTTCGAATAACTATATTCGATAACTAATATTCGACTAACTCTATTCAATTTACTAAAATTCGACTAACACTAACTCGGTTAACTCTATTTGGATAACTCTAATTCGATTTAACTCTTTCGATTAACTTTAATTGATTAACTCTGACATATTAACTCTAACTGATTAACTTTAATCGATCAACTATAATCGACTTACTCTTATTCAAATAAATTAACTCTATTCGATTACAAATACTTCCTTTTCTATTTGTCTATATTTAATTCATATAAATATTTCCTTTTACAACTTTGTTTATTTTCTAAATAAATATTTCCTTTTATTATATATTTATTTAACAAATAAATATTTCCTTTTAACTCCATTTATTTATCAAATAATTCCCTTCTATTATATATTCAAGCACCGGAAAACACCGGATAGTCCATGAAAGAAATTAGAGGGTGAGAATAGATAAGATAGAAACTTAGAATAAAAGAAGAAGAACATCACAACATCAGAGTAAACACGAATCTCACAGTGGAACGAATAAATATATTTCATAACATAACTTTGAAATAAAATAGTATCTGTATACAATACAATCATTAGAATATAGCACTTACAACACAGAGGAAATAAACAATAGCCATACAATCCTGAAGCCTCCTGCTCCAGCCCTTCAAGTATCTGTAAATCCCGACTACTTGACTGCCCGTACAAAATTGGGCACCCAAGAGTTTAGGGAAAACAAAACAAAATAAACTCTGGATCAGTCATGTGACTGGTGTGAGTAAACTGATACCACTGTAACGACCTGGGGTTTTTTTGCGATCCTGAGTACTCGACAAAAACTCAATGTCGACTATTCAAGCATCGGAAAACTACGGATAGTCCATGAAAGAAATTAGAGGGTGAGAATAGATAAGATAGAAACTTAGAATAGAAGAAGAAGAACATCACAACATCAGAGTAAACACGAACCTCACAGCAGAATGAATAAATATATTTCATAATATAACTCTGAAATAAAACAGTATCTGTATACAATACCATTATTAGAGTATAGCACTTACAACATAGCGGAAATAAACAATAGCCATATAATCCTGAAGCCTCCTGCTCCAGCTCTTCAAGTATCTATAAATCCCGACTACTTGACTGCCCGTACAAAATTGGGCACCCAAGAGTTTAGGGAAAACAAAACAAAATAAACTCTGGGTCAGTTGCTTATGTAAGTAAACTCAAATCATTTGATTTATCTTTCAAAATCCTTTTGAAACAAAGGATAATCATAAGACCAATCCACACATAAACACGGATGGATTTTACCTTATGATAACCTAAAAATATTTCTAAAATGATAGTTGTCTGATATTATAATAATATCTATATCAAGTAAATAGAAATTTAGCAGAAACGCTTGCATCTAACGTTCTACATATATAATATACAATCAAAACTGCGGGCTCTTATTTGGGAAATGGATTCCAACTATGACAAGGTATGGATCCACCTTCCGCTCAGTGTACTCTATAAACGATACACTGGAGTTCGACAAGAACATCTTGCAACTCAGCCACACATGACCGACCACTCATTTCGCTTGAGTGTATCGAATATATTGTCACCTTACAGTTGGTAAACCAACATAACCATTCCCAGGAGATACAGAATTGAAAGAAGTTACAAATATGAATATTCTCTAAATGGTGACAATATACCCTACTTGGGTGCGGCCCACTTAGCCATGCTGCCTGCCCGATTTCTGTCATTTCCCAATTGATGAGGCTTGAGGTTATAATGTATCTCTATACAGATCACGTCTTCATTTACTTTGAATGCCACATCATCATACCCGTCAAATCACAAATTGATTTCCCCAAAAATACCACGGGTATAAGCTAAGAGAAACGAATTCCTCCGTCACCAACGTAAATATGTTTGAAACGATCAACTCACGTGATCCACCAGATATACTCTATCAAACATTCTTCCCCACAGGTTGTCCTGGGACTGGACAAACCGAAGGCACTATTCTATAAACAGGATAGCCCATGCACAACTCCGACTTCAATTTGTCTTCGATCTATTCGATTCGAAATGCTAACGCCCATACGGAGTGGTTCTCGGATAATAACCCAACCGGTCTCCCCGTATTAACGACGGAAAATTGGTCAAAACTTTGATAGTCTGTGATTTAACTATCAAAAGAAAACTCGTGTGCAAACAACAATATTATTTCCATATGGAAATTTTATTGATCGATCAACATTCAACATTTATCCCTTTAAATTAATTTATCATTAATTTATTCATTTCCTTATTTCCCATTTTTATATATTCGTAAATCCTTATTTTCTAAACTTAGAAAATATACGTTATTAATCACTTGAAAACTTTTCCATATTTATTCCCATTTCTTATTTTCTATTATCAGAAATCATTTCTAATTCTTATTTGGAAAATATCTCCAAAACTCCTTCATTTGATTTAAACTGATGTTTAAATAAACATCGCTATGCCAACACAAACCATTACGCTCATTAACTAAATTCACTTAACCTACCTTTACTATCATACTTTAACCATTCCTTAGTTAAGAAGGAAGTCAATCAAGCTGGGGTATAATTACCTCTCAGACCTTAACTAAACAACGTTTTAACTTCGGAATAGACAAAGTTTATATGTTTTAAAACTTTAACAACTTCCTTGCGAACCTCACGGATTCTATTTACGAATCCACTTCTTTTATAAAAACATTGGTTATAACAATAACGTTATAATCCCTACTTTCGAAATGTCTAACTTCAAATATAACTTTTATTCTTTAATTTGAATAAATAAATAAACACCTAATTTATAAATAAATAAATCTTGATTTAAACACCGGAAAGTATAAGTACTTTCCCGAATTCGATATAATCGAATTCGATGATTAACTCTCTTCGAATAACTAATATTCGGTTATCTCACTTCGAATAACTAATACTCGATTATCTCTCTTCGAATAACTAATATTCGATTATCTCTCTTCGAATAACTTAAATTTCGATTTAACGCTCTTTCGAATAACTAATATTCGATAACTCCTTCTTTCGAATAAACTACACGCGATAACTCTTTCTTTTGAATAACTACATTCGATTACTCCTTTTCGAATAAATGATATTCGATTAACTCACTTTCGAATAACTAATATTCGATAATTCCTTTTCAATTAACTCTAACTCTAATCAATTAACTCTAACTGTAATCGATTAACTCTAATTCGATTTAACTCTTTCGAATAACTAAATTCGATTAACTCTTTCGAATAACTATATTTGATAACTAATATTCGACTAACTCTATTCAATTTACTAAAACTCGACTAACTCTAACTCGGTTAACTCTATTTGAATAACTCTAATTCGATTTAACTCTTTCGATTAACTTTAATTGATTAACTCTAACTGATTAACTCTAACTGATTAACTCCAATCGATTAACTATAATCGACTTACTCTTATTCAAATAAATTATATTTGATAACTCTATTCGATTACAAATACTTCCTTTTCTATTTGTCTATATTTATTTCATATAAATATTTCCTTTTACAACTTTATTTATTTTCTAAATAAATATTTCCTTTTATTATATGTTTATTTACCAAATAAATATTTCCTTTTAACTCCATTTATTTATCAAATAGTTCCTTTTTTATCTTAATTTATTTTCTAAATAAATAATTCTTTTTCAACTCTATTTGTAAATGTTTTACGAATATTTCTCTTTCTATTTTATTTGTAAATGTTTTACAAATATTTCCTTTCTTGAATTCTATTTATTTTCCAAATAAATATTCCTCTTATATAATTCTATTTATTTTCTAAATAAATATTCCTTTTACATTTGTTTTACAAATATTTTCCTTTATTTTCTTTTTACAAATATTTTCCATTATATTTATTTTATAAATAATTTCCCTTTTTAACTCTTTGATTTTATAATTATTTATTTTCAAAATATACTTTGAAAATCCCCTTTTTTACATCCCAGTATTTCTTACGGTATTTAAAATACCGAATAAACAGTGATCGATATCATTCAAACACACATAATCCACAACAGATTATATATCACATCATACATTACAATATATGAACATAACAGTATTATAATTATGGAGGAATCCAGTTGGATCCCTCCAACCTGTTTTCCCTGCATCACAGATGTTAAACAATATAATTAACATCGATTTCATTTCAATATGAAATTTTTAGCTAAACTGAATCAATATTTGATTAACAATTTATATCTATATATATCGTTATCTATTATTTCAACTAATACATAAGCAATTCAACCCAACAGTTAATCACACAACAATCAACAAATAATTATCAGTTCTAAGAATACGTTATAAAAATATGACTGTTCAGAGTTGATGAGTTTTACTCACGTTGGACAATCATCGTTAATAACGACAACCATCGCTTGATTCATATGGACAATTTATTTTGCTATAAATTGTAACGAGCTCCACTGGACTTCCAGTCAGTTTCAATGGGTAGCCATCGTCCATACGATCCCAACGGATCTTGTTTTGCCCAATTCTGATAACGTATGACACAATTATATATTTTACAAGTTCATACATAGTTAATTTAAATAAAAACTTAAATCATTTCTGTACTTGGGCTTTACACTTCATTCGGCCCACATCAATATCCAACCCGCTGACCTTCCTTCCTCTCCTCCTTCGAAATGAACTGTTGTGCGCCTGTTATGGCCATTACTGGTTATTCCTTTGATTAAACCTCATTCATCTCTCAACTAAAAACCACAACACCACCTCCATCATTCTCCTCACCGCGAGCACTTCCATCTCAACTCTATAATGCAAACACGCACGCCTCGGAGCAGTTTCGATCTCGACCTTCATTTTCACCCACATAGTAAACATCGAACTTTTTATCCACCGAAACAACCCAATTTTTTGAGCGCAAACTGTATTCAATCTACTCGATCCATAATTGAACTCGAAAACAAGGATCGAAGCTTCCAATTTCATAAAAATTAGAACCCTAGGTTTGCTGCTAAAAACCCAAAGTCCAGAACGGGCGTCGAACCAATCAAAACCCATACAAGCTTGCTGCTTACCCTTATACAAGTTCGAATAAACATGTATTGGATTTTATAAGTTTTCTATGAATTTTGAAGATGGGTTTTTTTTCTCACGACTGTGAAGAAAACAGCAGCGGAATTTTTGACTGACTAGAGAAATGAAGTTTAGGGTTAAAAGGATTTAGATGTTATATTTACAAGCAAAATAAATATCTAGATATTTTCGTTTAGATATTTTTGGATATTTTATTTTATTTTATTTGTATCCATCTTCTAAAAATTCGTACGACCACATACGATACCTAAAAATCATGAAACTGGACATGCAGCTACAGTTCGACATTACGGTCCCAACGAAACTGTTTCGTCGAATTCCGACTCTGTTTGCTCACACAACGTATTTTTAAAGGTCAATTTATCGATTGTATTTCACATTAAAATCTCGTACGACCACATACTGACTTCAAAAATCACGAAACTTGACATCTAATTATAATTTAATATTGCGGATACTAGCTGTTTTTAAAGCTCTAAATAACCCTTTTAAATATATAAATATATTTAAAAATAATTAAATTTAATATTTAAAAGTAAATATTATCGTATATATTCACAATAGAATATCATACAGCTCCACTGAGATATTCAACTCAACATTCAAATCCCGGTTGAATCGATATTCAAATTTATAATTCCTTTTATATATCGTTATAAATTATAAAGGAATTCCATAGCGACTTTTCTAAAATTTGATTTGGACATAAATCAAAATCTACACAATGAAATCCTGATTTTTCTCTTCCACTAGAAAAATATACTTCACCAGCTCTGAATGTTTCTTGTTTCACAGAAATCCGATTTAAAACGAGTTCTGTATTTTCAGTTGAAGTTCGAATCACCAAATAGCGAACTGCCGTGCCATTTGGAGCTCGATTTTAATTATAATATAATTATACGTTCAAAATGTCGTTCAAATAATATATTCGTCATTCTAATTCAATTCTAAGCTGAATTAAATATTTTGAATTGTCTAGTTCACATTATATTGTCAATGCACTATTTCTGATTATTTCAAAAATTAAATACATTATTCTATTATTTATATTAATTAAATATTCAAAATAATTTAATTAAACAACCATTTTCACTATTTAAATAATTAAAAAAATTAATTATTATCTGTATAAATACGGGTCGTTACAACCCATGTTGGGTTTCACCCAATAAATACTGAATATTATTTGTGTAGTTGGGCGATGTGTAATATTTATCTTCCCAATCAATGTCAGTTGAATGGGTGTACATAAAAAATCGTCATATTTGTAAGTGAATATTTATTTTCACTTCAGGAGAATTTTATGCCGTTCACATATACGTTAAAATTTATATTTTTAAGGATAAAATATTTATTTCAACACTTGACTATTTTATATAGCTCATATATTCAATAAAAATGATAATTTTATTGTTCAAACATTTTATTCAACACATGAATATTTTATATAGTTTATTTCAGAAAATTTCATACACATTTCAGTTTCAGAAAAATTCGGAATTATAACGGCGCGATATTAGAACCGGAGTAATGTCTAGCATTAACCCTCTCCTAACACTGGCTCGCGCCATACACAATAATCAATTCAAACAACAAAACCCCAATACAATCATTTCCCCACAATACAGTCAATTTCACCGCAATTCAATTCAAACAAACATCCATTGTTTGTACAATAAATAGTGTCAAGAGATACTAAGCTCCGTCTGCAACCTAGGATATATTTAACTGAAAAATAATTTGAGTTAGAAAGGGTTCTCACATTGGGATCCACTCCACCGTTAGTTTCTGACGCTCTGATTCGCTGCTCTGATCCCAGAATTTGTAAACGAGTTCCAATCTTCACACGATCTTTTTAACTTTGCTTAAATACGTTATTCCGGATAACTTTCGCCTAATAGACTTTTCCCCGAAAATACTCCATTTCGAGGGAAATCGCGAAAAGACAGTATTTGGACAGCAGACTTTGGACGCGTTTTCTGAACAACTCTGCAATCCAAAATATGACTTCCATATACTCAAATCGAAAAGAAAATCGTGCTCTTCGACTTTGGCTTTGTGGAGTTTTGGCCAAAAGCGCACAGTTGGAGAGATATGGGCTATGCATGCTCAGGGTGTTATTTGCAAACGTTGAAAATTATAAAATTTTGATTTTTGAACAAAGGGGGACGCATGGCCAGAGGTGGGGGTGGGGGAAGGCGGCGCTGGGGGCTGCAGGCCGGGGGTGGCGACAACGTCAAGTTGGTGGCTGGCGGCAGCGTTCTTCGGTGATTGGGGGTTTGGATGGATTTTTAGATCGTAGAGAGGGAGGAGGGGTGGCCGGGGGTGCGGCGGCGAGGTAGGTGTCTCTTACCCCAGCTAAATACCCTCATTCCGGACATAATGGGACATGTCCCGTAAGCCAATTCGACTGTTTTGATCAGTTTTCATTGAAAAAACAATATAGATTAATATAACCTTCAACGTACATTTTAAATTACCAAGGCCACATACTGACTCCAAAAAACCCAAAAAATAAATCTAGCTATGTTTTGACAATACGGTCCTAACAAAACTAATTTCGTCAAATTTGGACGCCGTTTGAAAAATGGTCATTTTCCAGTCGATTAAATTTAGACTAAAATTACTAAACGCGTTTAAATTCACCACACTCACATATTAATTTCAAAAATTCTGAAAATTGGAATATAACAATAATTTGACATTCCGGATCCAAAAAAGTGGTTTCATTGAAAACGGAGGTCGTTTGCAAGATGGCTATTTTCAAGGGCTATATATTATATAAAAATGTATAAATTCCATAGTGACTATATAAAATTTTAAACTGGACATAACTTTCAATTTATATTATGAAATCTGAATTTTTCACATTCGTAAGAAAGATATTATTAAACAGATTCAAATATTTCTTGTTTCGTCCAATTTGATTTATTCCGAATTCTGTACAATTAGTTGAAATTTAAAATTGAATTTTCAAACTATCACACCATTTCGGCTCGTTTTATAACTAAAATAAATTTATACATTCTAACTTTGATTAAAATAAATTTTTAGTTGTTTTTATTTAAAATAAATCATTTTAAATATTCAAAATCCATTAAAATAACTAAAATAAAAATTTTAAATTGGTCTTGAAAATCTGGGTTGTTACATTTACTATGTGAATGATGGATTTGAGGGCTTCGGATGATGGTCAAATACCACGAGGACGACGGTCAAATACGACCGGGGAACGTTATGTCCAGGTAATTATGCAACTCACCGGGTATTGGTGGGCCGGCTCTGTTGCTCTAATGCACATGCGTGTGAGTCCTGGACATCTTGCAAGAGATTGTTCCGAATCGGATAAGGAAGATCTTTTGCCTTGGTCATTGATGGAAATCCAACTTCTGATGTTAACCATGTGTTTTCAGTTGCAAACCTATATGGCGACATCATATGATAGGGTATTACGCAATCTATGATTGATACATTTATTTTCAAAATTGTTTCCATACTATGCACTAGTAATAAAAAAAGAGAAATTTCGTACATTAAGCATGTTTGGCTAATATAAATTTATAAGGTAAAACTCTATCCTCCGATCTACGCTTGCATTGTGTGATGGGACTTGAGCCTTATACTAGCTTCATTTTTCAAAAAGTATTGCAAGTTGTTTATGATTGGCATTCATGTGGATAAAACCCATTCCGTGTCATATGGCGTAGTCCCATGATTTACCCAACTTTTAAAAAAGTAGATAACTGTTTTGGTTCTCATACCAGTCCCCTTACTAGCCTGGAGTTTACTGTTTCCCACCTAAATTCTGGGTGCCTATATTTTCCTCACGGGCGGCTAGTAGTTAAGGTTTTGTGGATACTTTTTAAAGCAGGATCCTGGATTATGGATGGAACTAAACTCTAGATTCCTTTGTAGTCTTCCGATGAATATATTTGTGTTTCCGTTGTATTTTAATTAACTATTCTCTGATATTTTTCCATTGTGTATCAATTATCTGTACTCTGATATATTTTGTTCTCTGATGTAAAATTGTTTTAATAACAATGAAATGTTCTTTTGTGTTTTGTTCTGATGTGTTGTATCCCATAATGGTTTGAGGATTTATGTTATTTTGGATCGGACCGGAGTGGCTTATGGTTAATTCGAAAGGCAGGAATTATCTGCTCGTCACAAAGTCACAGCCTTTAGTTGTCCTCTACCAACATACAGCAGACCTACCTCTTCTCTTTTTTCAGTAATACCGAATATCTCGTGACCTAGGTCATTCCTGACCTATCTGAGATGCTTTAATATGACTGTCATACTCAACATACAGAGAATAGTTATCTGAAAGGGCATAACCATGTCTTAATGGATGCGACCCATATAGTCTTGTTATATTTATCTCTATTTTTGTCAATTCGGTGTGCAAGTCCAAATATAGTGTTTTTATCTTTCAGTGAACATCAAGCTCCATTTAGAATGTCACATTATCATTCCTTTAACACACTTATTGATTTCCATAAAAATACAACCTCCAAGTTTATACATCTCAAAGAAGGGTGCTAAGTGTATGAGTTTCCTCCTAACCACCAAATAGATATAAATTTGTCAAAAACAAAAGTACATGACCTTAGAAATACCATGTTAAACACTCGTTTATGGAAGTTAAATAGGAATATGACAAACTAAAGACGCTCCTTCTACTGCATCCTACAAAGATCAATAGCAAGTAGTCCTTGCAAAAACGATGGTCCCCAAAATGAAGGGGCTCCTCCTACTTAATTCTATTTTGAGAGCTACCCAAAGACTTTCATTAAGTAGTCTTTCCATTTCGAAGGTTTCCACCTCTAATGTCTTCACTTTCAAACTCGTATGTCCTGGTTTGAAGTGGTCGGCTCTTCCAGATCCGAATCTGATTTCTCCAAACTAAAATCGATAAAAGATATACATGCGTGTATATAGGATGGTTGAGCCTCTTTTACTTGATCCTTTTATTTATTTGGTCTATTTTATCCTTTAGAATTCGTTATTTTTGTCTTTCTTATGGAAAACAATTTTGAGCACCATGGCTTCTATAATTCAAATCTTGGTTTACTTTTCTTACTTCAAAGCATATCTTGATACATATTCACATTCCAAAACATATATCATAATGGATTGGAAACAATATCGCTTAAAATATTGCTTTATATATACATAAATCATAAAAAGATATATATTTTTTAACTAATTATTCCCAATACTAATTTATGTATTCAACCAATACTCTTTGTTGAATAACAACGAAATCATCTTTTAAATTCTCGCGAATAGTATGACTTTCGTCCTCGGAATTTAATACCAAGTTAAACTAGAATGTTCTCAATTTTATTTTTAAGATAAATTATTTTGGGTATTTTATATCTCTTTTATTTTATTTTAAAGTGAATATATCCTAAATTAAGCATTTTAACTATTCCCCTGTACGGGCATATCCAGATAGATTGAGATAAAGCCAAACACTAATTATCCAAACTCGCCTCTAGAGATTATCCTTTATCACCTATAACGAGGTCAGGTTTATTCTAACTATTATTAGAAATATCTGGGCTTTCCTTTCGATATGATCCATTCCTCTACTGAATTTTCTGTGATACTCACAAATGGAATAGATGTACTAATTTTTTTGCATATTCAATCTTTATTAGTGAAATCAATATTAGAGATCACTTTGTCATAATTGTTTTCAAAATAATTTTTTTGATCGTTTGTTTTTTTTAGTTATTTTGAAAACATTCACTATTCCTTTAAAACGTTTGTTAAATCATTTTACAACCCTTTTTAAAAGATTCCGGAAGAAACCACACGTTTAAAACTGCTTGTTTATAACTTGGTAAAAAACATTGCTAAACCATTGGTGAATAGCGTTTTTAAAGAGTCATAGATTAAAATACTAGTTTCATCTCATATATTCCCATTTTTATAACTCAAATTTGTTTCAAAATATTTCAACACATTTTTTGTGTTTATTTCATATTTTTTAAAGATTAA
Source organism: Allium sativum (assembly GCA_030737875.1). Classification (NCBI taxonomy): domain Eukaryota; kingdom Viridiplantae; phylum Streptophyta; class Magnoliopsida; order Asparagales; family Amaryllidaceae; genus Allium; species Allium sativum. The sequence continues at coordinate 726,491,682 of CM060909.1, forward strand.
AAATCTATTTTTTCGTGCTTTACGTCGATTGGAAGCTCATGTGTTTGGCCATTATGAAGCATATGGGTACATCCATATTATGGCAAATAAGTGGCTTAATTTGATAAGACAGGGAAAGTGAATGGGTCAAAGGGAAAAGTAGATCTATATACTTACATATCAAAAAAAGGATCTAGATCCTAGCGAAAGTGAATGGGTCATTCACTACCTTTTTGATGAGCCTCCATCGTCATTTATTTCTACTCGAAATTATTCTATCTCTTTCCCTCCATTTCTAAATCTCAAATAAAGTAAAATAGTTTTTATTTGATAGTTGGAGATCATCGATTGAAGAGCTAGCACATTGCTAGATTTGAAACCAGTTCAAGGAGTTGATCTCATTATTTAACACTGTACTAAGAGGTTTGGAAGTCATTTTTATGATTGAAAACTATATAGCGATACTTAGATAATTATATATCATATATTTTTTGTTAGTTATGTAGTTCTATTACATTAATAAACTTTTGCATTAAGAAAGGTTGTTTGACTGTATATAATTAATATTTTTGCACGTACATACCTTTGATAATCATGGCACAAAATAAGTATAATTTACTTTCGATTTAAATTAATAAATAAGTATTATTGAACTATGCTAGCTTCAAATTTCTGATGTTCTCATAGCATACAAAATATTGTTTTAAAGCTTTATACAAATAATTTTACACATAATGGACTTTTAGCATACTTAAAATAAATTCATAATATGGATTATTATTTAAATCATTTAATTTTATAGATAAATAATACATACATTTTATATAAAATTTGTTCTAAATTTTGTAAAAATTGAATTTACATCTAATAGCACTTCCGGTAAATAGAAAAATATCTTTTGTATATATAAATAATTAATTAAGCCATGGTCAAAATTAATAATATATTTTAAATTGTAATATAAATAAAAAAATTAAAATATCTTCAAAAAATTCTAGAATTTACATTTAATTTTTTGTTATAGTTTCTTAATTTTTAAATGGAAATATATATATATATATGAATGATCACTGAAGACTACGGAAAGTCGCTCATCTTGAAAGGTATAGGGCTACCCAGTTCGCAACCGCAAGCTAATACAGCTCATCGCAGTTCCCGTTGGACCTCCCCTATACCAAGTATAATTTACTTAGGGGATAGTTGGTCATGGCAGGCCTTGAACTCTTGGCCTATTACCAGGTAGCTAGAAGCACGCCTTTCCACTAAACGTATGTATGTATAAACATTTAATATTACAAAATGGATCTTCACCATGAGAATTGTAATAGACATATGCAATATATATATTATACATATACTTATATATACATATATTAATAAATTATTTATGAGCTATATACATACAAACATTTATTTAAAAAATATTTTGAACTTTTGGCAAAATAAATAATTTTTTATTAGAATTTCATTATATATTTATATATTTTAGTAAATAAATAAATATTATTTACATTTTTAAAAATCAATTTAAAACAATATATACGTAATATTTTGAATATATACAGAGTTGTATAAATATGCATTTGGATGATAGATTTATATATTAGGTGGGTTAACATGTCACCTGTGGTGTAAATATAATCCTTTTATAAGCCTAAACAAAATATTATACAAGTAAATATAATTTAATTGCTTATTCACATTCTTTTTCTTGACCCCAACAATGTCTACTAATGCCATTTCTTCTCACCAAAAAACCGCACTTCCCATCATCGTTTGTTCCCTTCAACTATCACTTCCTTCACATAATCCACCGCTTGATCTCATTGCACCTTCTCCAGATCCTCCTCCTCTCTCTTCTTCAGTTTCTCCTCATGTCGACCCTATTCTACCAGTTGTTAAGTGGTCTTCGCTATATGCGGCTAAGCCAAGAAATGCTGGAGTTTTTTCACCTCCTCCCTTTGCCTTGTAGTTTTCAAGTGATAGGTTAGTCCCTGCCGATGAGATGATGCAGGCGCATGTTGGCGTTTGGAACGATTACCTAGTAGGGATCTTTCTTGTTTCTCCTCTTTCTTACACTCTCATTGTTAATCAACTCAAGGGGATTTGGCATCCTCGTGGATCCATCAAAGTCAAATCAAATGATAACATCTTTTTTTCTGTCTGGTAGCGAAGATAAGAATAGAATAGTAGAGGCTGACACGATTTTTATAAGAAATAAGATATTTATTGTTAAAAATTTGGATGCGTCAATGGGTAGTTCGGGTAGCGGTATAAGGAATGTCCTCGTGTGGATAAAGATGTTGAACCTACCTTTGTTTTCTTAGTTGAAACTTGGCATTGGTTGTCTAAATACACGCATAGGCAAGTTTTTTTAGCATGGATTCATGCACTGAGAGTTTGGAGAGGCTTGAATATGCAAAGCATATGGTGGAAGTCTCTCCAGATAACGACTAACCAAACTCTTTCCCTGTTCAATTAAGAGAAGGATCAGAACATATAGTGAAAGTTTCTTATCTCTGGAAACCTGATTTGTGTTCTCAATGCAAGATGTTTGGACACGTATTTTATAACTATACTAGTTAGTTAGTAATGTGGGTGCTGAATTGAAAGCTGTTAGAAGTGTAGGTAAGGATATTGAAAAGGAAAATGTTGATGTTGTAGTTAAAGAAAAACGAGTATCTAAACTTGTTGTTTATTATTCTCTTATTGAAAAACAACCCTAGAGGAAAATATCTAAGAGTAATAATAAAAAGTTAGGCTTAGTTCAATAAGAAATATTGGTAAAGGGAAATAAATTAAGGAGGTTGTAAAGTCGATAAAGCCAAATGAAGATGATGTTGCCAACTTACGTGATGTTAATAAAAGCGATGTAGGTGCTGGCAATATTGAGATAGAATGCAGTGATGGGGGAGTTAGCTTTGATGTTAACAATTGGTTTAATGCTTTCAATAACTTTAATAATGTTGGTGTTTCTCAGGCTAACTCCCTTGAGACTGAAGAAGGTGAAGTAAGATTACCAGAAGTTCAAAATGAGGTAGTGAATGTTTCTAACCCTATGTTATTTCTGGTGAACTTCTACATGAAAAGCATAATGCGTGTGCTAATACAAACATGACTAAAAAATATAGTAGTTAAGAAAAAGAAAAGGCCAAGCAAGTGGTGGGTTTAAATGAAACAAAATGCATGCATTAAAAGAATGTTCTAAAGTTATAGGTAGCACTTTTGTTACAAGTGTTACTAATGTTGAGTTGTACTTGCATAAAGAAGAATTTATAAAGTAATTTATAGATGATGTAAGAGAGTTTGAAAATGCTATGCAAACTGGTGTTTGATGCTTCGTTGAACATATCTCATATTCATCATCTCAGGCAGACACTACCCCTCTTCCCAACACTTTTCAGTTCAACCCAAGCTTCTTGAATAAAGGTAGCCCCTTCCTCAAACTTGCCAAATCCAACGTGAGTTGCCCTACTAGCAAAAGCAACACTTTTGCTAGCTCCAACGGCCAAGAAGCATCCATGTCCTCCTCTTCAAAGAAAAAATGCAAATATAAGAAGGATTTCCCTTACGCTCGCAAACTCCCTCCTGCAGCTTACAAGCCACCGCCACCCAACCTTGCAGTTGATCATTCTACTACTTCTAGCTCTCCGCTGACATCATCTAAAGGGCTTAATATTCCGATCACTAGAAGTAGGAAAATGGTTTTCTGAAGGGCATGTAGTTTAATACGACTAGCTACTGGTCTGTGCATTGCTGAGTTATCTAAGGGAGCGATCCTTACTCCTGGATCCGTGAGAGAGCCATCATCCAAACCTACGCGCAAAGGCGCTTGAGCCACATTACCAATGTCGGAACCTGCGACTTATCCAAGCAAAGCGTCACGATCTAGAGCGACGTCGGGTTAGGGGTACTGCCTCCGAGTGTAGCGGGAACTGCACCTGTCCGAGGACGGGCATCGCCCTGTTATTGAATATGTAGGGTTGCCCCCAAGTCCCGAGTCGTGACCTGCAGAACACTAGCACTTGTTCCGATGATATCTTCCTAGCATGTTGGCCTTCCAGTGCTTCTAATCCTAGCCTCAATCCGAGCAATAAAAGTATTCTTGCTTCCTCTTGCTGCTCGAGTCGAGCGTTTAAATCCCAAGCCAAATCCTTAATCATCCACATCTTCTCGATTGACAAAGTTCGAGCGATTTCAAGTCGAAGAAAGTTCTTGACTTCCTTCACCTCCAGTACCCTAAGCCTCGATAATAGCGTTGAGCTTATTATGTTTACTATTGTGAAAATCAAGCAAAACATGTTTCCTCAATCAAATATGAATCCAAAATATGAAACCAAAACCAAATCTGATAACCAAACCTGAAGTCGAAGTTATCGCGTCCCATTCCTGGCACGCCAAAAAGTTGACGCTAGGAGTTGAATACTCGTGCACGCCAACACCAAAGTATGGGTTAAGTAGTAAATCCAACTACCAAATATCCAAAGTATGAGAAATGTAAAGGGACACGCAACTTTTTATAGTGGTTTGACACTAATACCTACGTCTACTTCATGGTAATCATATGTTATCATTTTATCGATTACATTATTTGTCAGAATTTGGACACTTTGAATTAATAAGTTACAATGGAGAATAATAAAATCCTTGTTAATTCTCAACTTTACCCAAAATACCCATCTTTTTCTTCCTTAGGCCAACGTGTGTGAAAATGAACTCCAATATCCAGTGAAAAGCTTCAGTATCCAAGAATATCCATGAATGTCCAAGAATGTTTGAAAGTCCAAGGGAGCGCAAAAATGTTGTAGGCAAACTACTATATGAAGTTTATAAGTCCAAGAAAAAGTCCAAAGCCATGGGAATTACTATAGAAGCCATTAATGAGCTCCAAAGAGGGCTATCCCGTATGCCCAAAGTCCAAAAATGCCTAGCCAAGGTAACCCCTTTGAATGCCAAGACAGGGGGTATTTACCCGTAAAGATTCCAGGCATCATCCAAAATTTCGTATCTCGGGGGAATACCAAATTTGTATCATCGAGAATTACCCAAAAAAATTTAGTTTCACCTCAAAATCTCGAATCCCAGAAAAATCATCAAAAAACAGTGATTGACACATGTAGATCACCTAAAAAACAGTGATCCGCACATACCTGGACGATCTGCCAAATTCCCGGTCATTTCGAATCCCTGTACTAAGCCAAAAAATGTGGATCTGAATGATGCGCTCAGGGAATTTTTGATGTACCAGATCCATGTTAGGGAATTTGAAATCCTTAAAGTGCCCAGTGCCAATTTTGGAAAACCCAAGTCGAACCGAGGAAAAGTGTTGATCGCACCGGTGTGCACAGATGATTCCGAGCTTTTCCAAGATCTGTATATCGTACCATCGAAAGGGATATTATTCTGTATCCTTATAGGGATAAAAACAATGGTATTTTTTATCTCGAAAGGATACGAAATACGTATATTCATACCCTTAGAGGATACGAAAATCCCTAATTCCTTGCCAAGTTCTGAGCCGGGAACGATGTGCAACATTGATTTTCGTTGATCACGCCGTGTCGATCATACGGTTTTGAAGTGCCAAACCATGAGTTTTTTGAAGTGGTTGATCCAAAGCTTTTGAGTTTGTGCAAGCATTTTAAGGTTATCAACACGAGGTGCATAGGATTTTTTGAGTGATTGCGTTAAGTTTTACAAGTTCTAATATATTTTGCCTTGTCGAGTTTTGCCATGTGATCGGACCGTGGTGCTCAAGAATTTGGAGTTGATCGGGCCGAGTCGACCACAAAATTTTAACATGCCAGATTTCCAAAAAACAATACTAAGTACAAAACATTATATTTTGTATCTAAAGTCTTAAACAACACTTTCCAATCCAATAATGCCAATCTGGGAATCAACAATATTTCCAACCTTTTCCGAACACTTCGCGACTTCAACCAAATCGCTTTGTGAAATGTGCTTGATTCTCGAGCCCACAGCTAACTATAAACTTGATGTGTGACTGATTTGCCAATAAGAGGGTAAACACTTTATCCCCTTAAACATATCTTCCTTGATTGAAGGAAGATTGTTTTGCGAGTAATCCAGAAAACAAAGAATCCATTAAACAAAGACAGGAGAAGTCCAAAGGGAATTCCAATAACCAAAAAGTCGAAAAGCCACAATCTCATCGCATTGCATTAACCATAAACCAGAAAACTAGAAATCCAAAGAACTTGAAAGCCATGATCTCGTTGGACCTTACCAACCAGAAATCCACAATCGTGTTGGATCGTATTAGAGTATTAGACGTAAAACCAAAGCCTGAAATCCAACGAAACTGACAATCGTTGGGGATCGTTTCTCAAAAGATAACCAGAATAACCTAGTAAGCAGAATAATTGGAGTAGCCAGAGTAAGCAGAATAATCGAGGAACCGCAAGGGTATGAGAATCGGAATAACACAATAACCAGCAACTAGTGGACTAAGGAGGTCCGAAAGCCAGAGTATCAAAATAGCCAACAACTAGTGGGCCAAGGAGGTCCGAAAACCAGAATACAAGAATAACCAAAGCCAAGGGATCGAAGGATCCCGAATACCAGAATGCCTGAAAATCAACGTGACCATTGTCCGGAAATCGGGGAAATTCAAAATCTGCAAAACCAAAATAATCGATAACCAAGTAACTGAATGACCAAGTGGATCATCATGCAGTAAGCAAACTAAATAACCCAAAACCAAGAATGAGTGACCTTGTTGTGTCACTGACATGACCATTCAAGTACAACCAGATGATTTTCCTGTCATGAACCGACAGAACAACCCAAAGACAAACGAGTAAAGTAATTATCCACCATAAATCAAGGCGGCCTTGCCAGGGACTGATTAGACAACCAGAATAGCTAGATGACTCCAAGACGCCCTTTGCCAAAACTTAAAAAGAGAACCAAGGATAAGCCAGAGTGTAAAATTGGCGAACCAACTCCAGAAAACCATGGGTCGGAGTTCTTAAGTTTGCAATCCGATTTGAGAATTCATACTCTGCAAAGAGAGAAGTAATCTTATTAAAGTCATAAAAGCTGAGGGTTTTTAGAAAAGTCAAAAAAACTTAATGATTTATCATCTGTAAAGAGCATGCCCAGAGACTTACCTGTTACTTGGACATTTTCAATTTCAAAATCATTCATGAAAGAGACTGAACGGTTTGCCATTTGTGAAAACATGCCTAGGATCTTGTCGGTTCCAATTACATGGGTAAGCAAACTTAGCCATTCAAAGTCCAAAGTCAGAAAAGTTCAAGGCAGCCGTGCTTGAGCAAGATGGCCAAGAAAAGATAGAAAAGTTAAATTTTATAACAGGGGTGATAGTGTGTTGCCGAGAAAAGAGCATGCCTAAGGATTATAACAACTCCCGTAACTTATAAAGCTAGAAGAGTACATCCAGAAAGCCAAAAGAATACTTCTAGAGGTTCGAAGCCTATAAAGCCAAAACCATGGGCCGGAGCCCAAATAACCAAGTCCAGAATAGGCCGAAATCAAATCATAAGCCAAAGAAATCCAAGAAGACCAAAATGTCGGAGCTAAAGAAATCCAAGATTAATTGATAAGAAGGCCACAGGTACTAGATCCGAGCCTATCCTGAGTAGCGGCAGTGGTTGTACCTGTCCTGACACTATAGTCTGAGTCCGAAACGGCCACCAGTTCCCCACATATGACTTGCTCTTCAACCATATCCTGAAGATGTCGACAATCGTTCGTATCATGACCAACAAGATCATGAAACAAGAAATGTTGACCAGAATCCTTTTCTTTTTGAGATGGTTCCCACCTAGGAGGCTTTTTGAAAGGATCACTAGAATGAACTTTTAAGTAAATCTCTTCCGGGGTATGAGTAAGTTTCAAGTAGGACTTGAATTTAGGTTCCCTCCAAGCTAGGCTTCGATCATTCCTCGAAGAAGGTTTATCCTTGCTAGAATCCTTTTTTTTTTTACTAAAATCGGCGGTCCCCCACCCTTAGTCAAATTAGCCTCGAGAACCTTTTTATCAGTCCTCGCATCCTCCTTACGTATAAATATTATCGCTTTAAAGTAAAACTCATAGAGATCCATCAGCGCGTCCCATTGTAGCAAGATTTTAATGTTGGACTTATCCAAAACACTAGAGACTGCTGCCATAAATACCATGGACGAATCGGTCTATCGACCAATGCCACTGCGTCGTTAAATCTTTTGAAAAAATTATGGTCTCGCTGAAGTTCTACTTGATCATCATTAGATTCCTAATGCTTTTTGGATGAGCGATGTGAACTCTGAATTGCTCGACGAACTTCCTAATCAAGGCATTTAAAGAGTGAACTGAATCTATTCCCAATTCCTGAAACCACATGGCAGCAATGTCTGTCAAGTAAAGCAGAAAACACTTATCCATGACATTATCCAAAAATGAGATAACTTCCTTATGGTGCATATAGTGCATCAAATAAGAAGTTGTATCCTTCTGACCATCATAAGCTTTCAATACCGGCAATTTGAAGTCTAGTGGATCCCGAGAATTCCTTATTTCCAAAGAGGACGGACTGCGAGTAACATAATCCAAATCCGAAGAGGAGGTATTGCCTTGAGTAAATCAACGAATAACATCCATGATTTGAGATCCATTATTGACCGGAAGCAACTGGTTCAAATTATCCAAGATAACACTTGTGCCCCCAGTATTTAAGTCCATGTTAGCGACCGATTGATTTGCAATAAGGACTTCCGTTTGAATCCTAACCTGAGGTGCCACGACAAGTGCGATCTTTACTCCCAAAATCATGGGAGCACTATCATCCAAACATATGTGCAAAGGTGCTCGAGCTATATTACCAATGCCAAACCCGGCGACTTTTCCAAATAAAGCATCACGAGATGGAGCGACATCGGGATAAGGGATAATGCCATCGAGTGTAGCCGGAACGGCACCAGTTCGAGGATCGGCATCACCCTACTATTGAGTTTTGTGGGGTTGCCCCCAAGTCTAGAGTCGCGACCTACGAAACACTAGCACTTGTTCAAATGATATATGCCTTGCATGTCAGCCTTTCAGCGCTTCCAATCCTAGCTTCAATCCAAGCAAGAAAAGTATTCATCGCTTCCTCTTGCCGCTGGAGTCGGGCGTTCAAATCCAATACCAAATCCTTAGTCATACATGCACATCCTCTCGGGTGATAAAGTTCGAGGGATTTCCAGTCGAAGAAAGTTCTTGACTTCCTTCACCTCTAGTACCCTAAGCCTCGGCAATAACTGGAGCTTCTTCCATTTAACCATAGTGAAAAGCGAAAGAAATTTGTTTCCTTAACCAAAGCCGAATCCAAAATCCGAAACCAAAAACAAATCCGAGAACCAAAACCTAAGCAGAAGTTGAAGTTATCACGTCCCCTTCCTCATGCACCAAAATATTGACATGGGCCGCATGACAACACCCCAGTGTGGGTTAAGTAGTAATCCAACAACTAAATATCCAGAGTATGAGAAATGCAAAAGGACACTCAACATTTTATAGTGATTCGACACTAATGCCTATGTCCACTTCGTGTAATCATTCATTATCATTTTATTGATTACAATGTTTTTCCAAGTTTGGACACTTTGAATTACAAATTTACAATGGAGCAAAATCGTTGTTAGTTCTCAACTTTGCCCAAAATTCCATTCTTCTTCCTTAGGCTAACGAGTATGAGAATGAACTCCAATGTCCAATAAAAAGCTTCATTGCCAAAGAATATTCATGAATGTCCAAGAGGGTCCAAAAGTCTAAGAGAGCGCTAAAATGTTGTAGGCAAACTTCTATATGAAATTTACAAGTCCAAGAAGAAGTCAAAAGCCATGGTAATCACCATGGAATCCATTTATGAGCTCCAAAGAGAGTTATCCCATATTCCCAATGTTCAAAAATGTCAAGCCAAGCCATCCCCTTTAAATGCTAAGAGAGGAGGTATTTACGGGTGAATATTTCATGTATCAACCAAATTTTCGTACCTTGGGAGGACAAGAAATTCGTATCCCGAAGACTTAGCCGAAAAAATTGAGTTTCACCTTAAAATCTCAAATCCGGGAAAAATTATCAAAAAAACATTGATTGGCATGTGCAGATCACCTAAAAACAGTGAAGCGCACGTACCAGACCGATTTACCAATTTCCTAGCCATTTTGAGTCCATATGCCAAGCCAGATCTCGAATCATGAAAGCTACGAGGTGCTCAAGAAAAAAATGCAGATCTGCACGATCCGCTCTAGGCTTTTTCAATGTACCAGATATGTGATAGGGAATTTCAATCCTCAAAGTGCCAGGTGCCAATGTTGGAAAACCCAATCGAACCAAGGATAAGTGTTGATCGCACCGGTATGCTCAGGTGATTTTAAGCTTTGCCAATATTCGTACATCGTATCCCCTGGAGGGATACAATTTTGTATCCCTAGGGGGGCTTTCGATTTCGTATCCCTATAGGAATTCGAAATACGGTATTTTGTACCTCGAAAGGGATACGAAATCTGCTTATTAGTATCCCTAGAGGATACGAAAATCCCTAATTCCTTGCCAAGTTCTGAGTGTGCCGGGGCCGACTTCAGAACATTGATTTTTGCTGATCACACTGTGTCGATAACACGGTTTTGAAGTTCCAAACCAAGAGTTTTCTGAAGTGGCTGATCCTAAGACATTGAATTTGCACAAGAATTTTTAGGTGATCAACACGCGGTGCGCAGCCTTTTTAGAGTGATCGCACTGAGTATTCAAAAATCCAATATATTTTGCCTTGTTGAGTTTTACCATGTGATCGGACTAAGGTGCTCAAGGATTTGGAGATGATCGGGCCGAGTCGATCACGTATTTTTACCATGCAAGATTTTCCAAGATTTTTACTATGTATGAAATGTTATATTTTGTATTCAAAGGCTTGAACGACTTTTCCAACCCGACAACATTGATCCTGGAATTGACGATATCTCCAACATTCTCTGAACATTTCACAACTTCGACCAAATTGCTTTATGAGTTCGGACGAATGTACTCGAGTCTCGAGCCCATCGCTAACCATAAAACGTGTGACTGCTTTACCAAAAAGCGGGTCAACAGTATGCCCTAGAAGCAATTATGTTCTTTGCTACATATATCTAACTCGATAAACAATCTTTTTTCAGAAGCCCCACTCTATAAAGCAGGTCTACAAAATTCGGTTGGACATCGGGGATCGAATCTCCATTTAAGATAGCCCATTAAAGAGCATCAATCCCCCAATCTATTTTCTTCTTCTATGAAAGATAACTGCTCCTTCTCCTAATGGGTGCATAACACAACTTGCTAGGACTTGATCCTGTGATTGTGTAAAAATTAATATTAATGTTATATTAACTAATTAATTTTATTTGAAATATATTTGATAGAAAACATATAAATGGTATGCTTTGTAATGATAATTACAATGTCTAATAAGCATGAGTGATTTGTCATAATAAAATAAATGTATTATTTTATATATTGATGTGAAAAAATTACATAGTTCTCTTGACTTAAGGATATCATTCACCTTCATTGATGAAGTGTGGCTTTGACTATAGTTGAATTTTGACACAATGTCTACTAAACGACTATAGCTAGGTCAAATGGGTGCTTTGTAAGCAAAACACTATTAAAGGGATGATTATCTCCTCGGTTACACAAGATTAGTATTGCGATCAATTGACATCAACTCAAAGTGAAATCCTTCGGTCATATACTTTCGGTTAATAATAGTCATTGTTATTGAACCAATGATTTTTTATTTGAACTTGAAGTTGCATGGATGATATTGGAACTTTAACCATTACCAAATTATATAGGTTCAAAGTGAAGTAATTTTGATAATGAGACTTAAGGTAAAAATAGTCACAATTGGCGCTTAATAAAGAAAAATTGGATTTTACCTAAACTACGTAAGTGAAAATTTTGACCAACCACTAACTAACTGACATGTGGACGTTAATAGCCAAATAGTTCAGTATTAATCGCTTACTAAATTTAAACCTAACGAACAATACAATCGAAATATCAACTACACTTTCGACCAAATGATTTAATTCATTTGTATAGTTTAAATTAATAAAATTGATTAATATATTGAAAATAATAATAAAAATATACATGTTTGTAATAAATAAAATATACTAATAGATTTACGATATTGAATACGTAGTTAAATTAGATTTAAATGCAATATACTTCATTTGGGATCAAATAAGTTTGAAGCCCATGCAGCGGTTGGCATGTTCATCCATAATGCAATATGATAGGTGTGGATATATGATGGAAAATGAAGGTCTTGATTTCATAATACAAAGACAGAGTTTGCATAGGAGAGAAAAGTGGGACTGGATCATAACTTATTTATCCATTCTCTCCTCTGTATAAACCTGTATAAACATTACCACTCCTAATCGTTCACCACTTTTCTATTAGCATACATCAACATTTATTTATGCTAAAGTTATACTCCAACTCCCTTTCCACTTTAAAATAACAAATCAAATAAAATATTTGATATTTGATAGCGTACAATCATTTGTTCAGGAGTTAGCATCTTGCTGGATTGAAACCATTTCAAAGAGATTATCACGTCGTTTCAAAGTGTACTGCTAGGTTTTAGAGATAAGGTAATTTTTGTTTTATAGTTGTACAATAGTATTTTGGTAACTTATATATCATATATTATTTTGTAACTAAGTGGCGTCTTTCTTATCAACATATCGTCTCATTCACAATAGTTGTTTATTTACATACTTGTATATAATTTTGTTTGCATGTGTATGCCTTAGATAATCACTGTCCAAAATAAAAATATTAATTTTTTAACAAATTTTTAATATACATTGTTCATTTATATTTGCTTGATAAGTCAAATATTAATTTTTATAATATACATGATACGGTTTGTTAAACGACCTTTTGACTCGGTTTCCAAAAGCAATTCAATCCCACACGACTCAGACCATCACGTGGATCAATAGCCCAGAAGCGATTCTTAGGCGTTCAGGACTCGTACTCAGATGGGGTTGCACAAGAATGGTCGTTCCGGCTTGACTAAGTTGATCAACGATGAACCAACACTTCGGGATCAACATTGAGCCTCAACATCAACTCCATCCCGACCTTGCAACTTCTCAAAACTCCCGCTAATGTAAATTTCGTATCCCACAAATGCAATTCCCCACGTTTCGTATCCCTCAGGATACGAATCCACATTTCGTATCCCTCAGGATACGAAATCCCGGCTTCGTATCCCTGAGGACACAAATCCCCATCTTATATACCGTTCTCACTTGATTTTCGTTTCGCGATGCTTCTGAAGGGATTTTGCATCTGATAGCTCACTTTCGCATCCCCCAAACATAAGCCAAGTACAGGGATATGAAAGGAGAGGAAACGAAAATGAAGTTAGTGAACGCCATAGCCTCACCTACTTTACCTTCCTAACCTCTCCTTAATATACCCCAAAATTTGCAGCGTGAAGAGGGTTGGGTCCCTTCTCTCATGGCTTCCTAGGGAGAAGATAATCTACCTACAACCTCCCAAGCACCTTCCATCACTCTGAGAATAAGAAGAACCATCTTCTTGGACACTTGGACTTTATTGGGATGCCTTTACATTTTGGGAAGAAGGGATAGAAACCATCATTAGACCATCTTGCCACCATGTCCATGGTAGCTTCATGAAAACATCCTAGCCTCTCGATCCCCACTTTGATTAACTTGGTTTCATTGACTCGAGAAGGCTCCTGCTTCCACTTGGAAGCATTTGGATCACGAAGCATAGACTACTACCTTCCCCACTAAGCATAGAACTCGGGATCGCCCACTATAACAATTGGAATTATCATAACTCTTGTGCATTTAGAGATATACTGATTCCATATTGTAGCTTTTAAAATTAGAATAATATAGTACCAAACTTCCAGAGTGGACGTAGGCTTCAGCGAGACGAACCACTATAAATATTGTATGACTATTCTCTAGCATTTTACCCCACATACTTACATCGCATATCACATATTTCCATTTCATATATTTACTTTCACTATCGTGTAAATCTCAAGTGTTGGCGGCCACTTTTGACCATCAGTATGTTGGCGTGCCAGGAAAGGGAAAACGCACCTACGATCAATGTTCAGCTACTTCATTCGAGGAATTAAGAATTTTTCCTCTCCTACTATTCGATCACCTAAACATGGAGTGCTACTTAAGTCGTTTGAAAGTTACCTACCAAATCTACCGATAATGGTGACCAAAGAAAGGAACACTATGGTTGGACCCTCCACGATTGATCCTAATTCGGAAAACTCTCCTCAGCCTCAATCCACCAAAGTTCCGACCAATATTAATATCTCTATTACTTCCAATCCTAATGTGCTGGTTAACCAAGATCAATTCGATGAAAATTTGAGAAAATTAGGAGAAACCATGAGAAACCTCGTCGAGCAAATCAAGAAAAATCTTGTATTAAAGCAACAACATCAACACTATGCTCAGTGAGATATCCTTGACCTCTAGAAAAAATTGGACATTCAACCTCTTCCAAATTATGTCTCTTTGAGTCGCTTCCATTTTTCCCTGCAATAACCATCGCTTTGACCACTCCCCGCATAGGACTAACCCCAGCCAACAGGTTAGCACTCAACCCATCACCATACAAGATTGACTTATTTTGAATCAGAACTTACTGCCTACACTTCGCGCAATAAACCAGGCTCAGGTTCCCGCTCATCGACCACCGCAAAGTCAAGTAACAAGGTCGAAGATTCCTTAGATCAGGACGACATTCATCCAAGAAGATGTCCAAGACTGCGCTCTCCCGAGTCAGATCACGACTGTTGGAATCCCGCTGATATTTGCAATCACGTTCATGCCAACCCATGTCGGAGCATCATGAGAGAATCTTAGGGTCACATCATCGACGATTGGAAAACCGTGGTAAGACACCCCCTTCATCGAAGATGTGCTCAACGCCGGATGGCCCACACATTTTGCTATGTCGCAAATAGAAGCTTATTTGGGAATTCTGACCCTCGAGACTTCATACACCCTTACGAATCTTGTAATAATTCTTCTCACGCCACAGATGCCGTGAAGTGTAAGTGCTTCCACATCTTTCTAGAAGGCATGCCTCTTTTATGGTTCACTCGACTTCCGCTGAGAACCATCTCAACCATTGGCCAGCTGACCAAAAGCTTAATCGAGCAATTTAGCATGCACATCCACCAAGACACAAACGTATCTCTGACGAGTTAGATACTTGCTAATGCTTTGGAGGATGACAGAAATCTATGTCCCAGGACTATCCTAGCCCGACTTACCAAGGGCATACTCTCTAATTCTAAATTCGAAGTATGGTTTACCTAGAGGGACCTAAGACGTTGGAAGCCTTTTATGAGAAAGCCACCTATTTCCTAAGCCAAGAACTAGCGCAAAGGAATCGAGCTTCTTGCATCGACAACTTACTTCTAGTTGAAGACCAGAAATCTAATGACTACAGCGCTAATGCTCTACAAAAACATGCTCAAACTGGCTACATTGGAGGTGGTCAAAAAGAAAAAGGAAGTGTCTCCAACTTCCATCTTTTCGCAACTACTCTCCACTCAACGACTCCCTCGAGAACATTTACCTCGAGACCTATAATACCTTGGAATACAAGAAGCCAAAGCCTAGGGGTCCATCGGACGAACTAAGAGAATCCGCAAAGTATTGCAGGTTCCACAGCGTTCACGAACATGACACAACGAATGTCATCATTTCTAGGACAACATTGAAAAAATCATTCGCAAAGGAAAGTTCGAGCGGTACACATGAGGTCCCCCACATGAAATTTCCAAGTCATCCAACGCTCACAAGGAATTCCAATCGATCAGGACCTCGCCTAACAACTAAATCCTCAAGAATCGTCCTTTAGGCTCAACAAGATTGCAACAACAACAAGCAATTTGAATATCGACGCCGCACCTCATGACTTGTCTTACTTGAGTTACACCTTGTATGACAATAGTTGTAATCATTTCCAAAATATGTCTCTTTCATGTTGTAATTTCGATAAGTAGCTTGAGTTTTCCTATAACCAACTTGATTGTAATCCTTATACGAAGTCTAAATACATCAGCCTCAGCTTCCAAGATTCATTTGTTAATTGCCGAAGCACCGCTACTGCGGGTACACCAAGTCCAATGAATTTAACCCAACCTACCTATACTCTAGCTTACTCTGGGGGCGACCTATTGGCGCTCCCACCAAATCCAATGATTCAGCCCGACCCACCTACGCCCGGCGTACTCAGGCGGTGATTTGTTGGCACCATCCCAACTTTGTGACGCCTCAAGTTTAGCGATTGAGAGAGGCCCTTGAGAGTGAAGTTGGTCTCCTCGAACTCCACATGACTTGAGTTTCACAAGGGTGGAGTTTCAACCAACCCAAACCTAAGTGAAACATTGAGTCACATTGCAGGAGTACGATTCCCGGTAAGCGTAAAGAGCACTCGAGCACTTAGAACGAGAACTTCCGTAATGCAGTGGTCTCTGAGGTCATTACCAAAGATATCAGTTTGCGACTTACACCCACCTTTGTCCCCCTCATCGAAGAGCAAACGAATATGAGAATAAAACACTCGCTCCCCAACCGACACCTCATCTTCGTTGATGTCATGGCCTTTTGCCTCCACCTGAGCTCTGGCCACCTCCCAATTAGCTAAGGGCACATTGGGAAGCACTACCAGAGGAACCCTAGCAGAAGTAGTTCCGGGGGTACCAGTCCTCCGCTAGTCCCTGCAACTACAACATCAAATGCAGTAGTCTCTGAGGTCATCCCCAAAGAAACTGGTTTGCAACTCATTCCCTACATTGAGAAGCACAACCGGAGGCACATCACTTAAAGCAAGCTTGGTGGTACCCGTCCTCCACTAGTTCTTGCGTACACACTAGCACCATCTTCTTCGCGATTCATGGAGCAAAATCTTTATGAGAAAACCCATAACGTAGGGAAGATGGACCAAAACCAAAGTCTCGGCACCACGGAAGTCACGTTCGACATCCATCGATGCTAAGGCTTACCACATACAAATGGTCTGAAAAGCGACGATAACCTTTAGTTTTATAACTAAAACAATCACCACCACAGACCACCGATGCAACACTCAGATCAAACTGCAATCATGGCGCGATTGGATAAAGAATCGATCTCGGAACTGACGAATCAACCATATTCCCACAACTTATGTGCATATCTGAGTGGTCTCTCCGGGGCTTCAACCCTAACCCAATCACGCAACGTTGCAAGACGATTTGAACCTACCAACTCAAACTCGAGATCGAAGAAAACAACACAACTTCCAACTCTTGGAAAAATAAGAAAAATTGGTGAAGTCTCCGAGATATGAGTTCAAAAATTCGTTCCTTTACGTACTTGCCGCAGATTCTTGTGTTTTCTCGATCTATCTTCGAAATCCCGAAGTCCTGGGAATTCTCCAACAAACTCAAATAACACCAAGTTAATTTGCATGAGCATAGTACTGGAAGATGTAAAGAGTGGTTAAACACTTAGAGCGATATGTGATGAAAGAAAACAAACTTTTACTCACATGTCAAGAATAAAGCTTTTTACCAATGAAATAATATACATCACAACAACATCGTGCATCCAAAGAGCGAGGTCCGTACTCGCACATTTTATCGGCCTATAAAAACAAAACCTATCTACAAAATTTACTTGGATGAGCCGCGCTTCTTCTATTTCTTCTTCTAAGAATCGATCTCGAGTGGCTCATCCTTCTCCTTTCTCTTCCTCCTCGACTCCCCGCCTCTCATGATCCCTTCATCTTCGTCAGAGTCGGAGGGTCGAGGCTTGAAATCATGTCCATTGGTATAGGTTTCTGGGAAGATCCTCACTTCCTTTTCTTCCCTCAGAATATCTATAGTCTCAGTTGAAACACCCCACCTCCGTTAGGGTCACTCTCAAAGGGAATGCCCTAATTTTGGTGGAGGTTTATAAGTATAAGTCACAGATATACAAGACAGATATAAGAACACATATTTGTAAACAGCGGAAAAACAACAACTTTTATTTCATAAAAGCAAATACGTGTTACACAACATCACCATGATTGTCTTACATCCTTTCCAAAAACATAACATAACACTTTCATAATCTGTCTTGATTACATTATTTAAAGAAGCATAAATAAAACATAGATAAACTGCAAAAGCCCCATAGTGGTTGTCCAAAGCCATAGTTCAAAACGAAAAGGTCCAAGCAATACATTTCTCCTCTTCAAGCTGGATGTTAAGGCTGGTCAAGCTGCAGTGTTCCCTCCCTATGGACCTGGGGGGGGAACGGAAGAAAAGAAGACGAAAGAAAAGTAGAGTCAGACATAAAGCCTGAGTAAGTCTAGTACTATTCTGTCTATGAATAAAGAACTGGGTATGATAAGTATAAACAAGAAGTGGGAAAGCACTGTAACTTGGTTAAGTTGTCTAGGGTCGAATATACTATCGTACCCCATGGTAATCTCTGAACCCATATAAACTAGTTTCCAACTGGCACCCCATAATCAGGGTGATGTGATCCATTCTATAATGATCGGCTCCTACTCGCATAGTTACATGTGTCTTACGGCCCCCGATGTTGTAGTTACCTATGCTGGTCCCACCATGGGGTGTATCAAGTCCCATGGTGGCGGCCCGACACAACCCTAGAATGCACAGGTATGCTACTGGTGTCCAGTGCCTTATTTTTCTGCGCTGGAGTGTGTGCACGCCCGCACCCCGTTAGAACCTACACTGCTACACCACCGTCGTCGATTTGACCTCTTACAATCAGCCCAGTAATCGTGCCCCACCCTGCCTAGTTTCAGGGTATCCTGATACACCTTCTAGGGTTACTGCTGAAAAGGGTCCCCCGTTACTAGGTTTTCTATCTCTAGCCAACATGCTAAGTTGGTTAAGTGTTTACTAACCTAACCCCCACCAGTCCGTTTAGTTTAGCATGTTCCATTTTGATTAAGTCTTTAGTTCACTTAATCCTAACAATCCTGACTCAGCCTTAATTGTCTTATTAAAGCCTTGACCTCTCACATTAGACAGGTATTGTTGTGGCTGCCTGTTGCCGGTTGGTTCCGGGCAGTCTTACGCCACAACTCAGTCTAACCTCGGGTCCTTATTGGGCTCCATGTTTAACCTCCCACATTGGATAGGTATTGTTGTGACTACTGGACAGCCGGGCGGTTCCGGGCAGGTTTACATCACAACTCAATCCAACCTCGGGTTAAACACATCGTATGTTCTACATTTACATATTTTGTCTTTCTTCTTTATTTTCTTATATGTAAATATTTGCGGCCCATTATTAAGTTAATGGTGTAAAGGTTACACCAATCATGGGCCCAACCCATACTTGAATTTGGGCCCTTCTACTTTATGTTTTCATTTATTAATTAATTTAACCCAACGTTATTTTCCCCCGTTTAACACGTCCATTTATTTTATATATGTTGGGCTTAGCCTTTTTAAGCCCAACTTAGCCATGAGAAAAAGGGGAGGCTTAAAGCGTGATTACATACACAAAAAGGGGAATGTGAACGCATGAACTTGCAATGTGATGTTGGGACTACAAAATAGAAACTGGTGTACTTGCATAGTGGTAACATATACTTTGGTCATGAATCATAAGTGACATGAATCAAACCATGTAAACTTGTAGTTAAGTTAAGAATATCACTATTGACACATAAGCTTAACTACAACATGAACCTATATTTTTATTTAGGCATAATGTCAAACATAAGCAAGTTATGTTCATAAGATTACTACATGTTTACAAAGGTGCCTACTTTTGTGACTAATACAAAAGTATAGTTAAATTTATTCACATAACCATGGCATAAATATTCCTAACATAAAATCATGATTTTTACTTTAGTCATGAAAACTTGCAAAAAGGGATTTTGAATCTAACCTAGCTATGTACCACATATGTCATCATATAATTCTTGTTAACAATATAGACTTAACATGGATTTTAATTATGCCAAATATCAATCATAGCCTAGTCATATCCATAAGTTTGCAAATAGGTTTTCTAGTACAAAAGCATGGCTTAATTCATAGATCATGATGCCAAATTTTCAATATAATTTCATATGGATTATGATAACCCAAACTTATTCCAATTACTTCACAAAAATGATGTTTGTATAAAAATACACATTATGATGGCATAGTAGCAAAAACCCCAAACTTGCATGAATTTCAATTAATCAACTACATACATGTAGCTTCAACATGGATTACATAATTTTGCGAATATTCCAAACGTATACTTGCATAAAACTACCGCATGTAGTTTTTATAATGAATAACATGCTTTGCGAATATCCAAACGTATACAATATTCCAAATCGATAGTAACGCACAAATATGAATTTCTTTATCGCCACAAATCAAGTATACAAACCAACACAATTATTTGTTCATACCAAAATAATACTCTACTTACAATGGTGTGGCGAATTCTCCAATTTAGGGATTTGGAGATGCGATTCCTTGTTGATTTGATTTGTTTAGGTTGCTTTATGCTTTAGAATTTGCCTCCTAATCCTCTCTCCAATTGGCGGCTACTCTTAGTCGTTCCTCGGCAACATGACGGCTTTGTTCTTATTTTTGAATGAATAGATTAGGGTGAGTCTAGGGCCGTTTTTATAGGGTTTATGAATTGATTAGGACCATTGATGTTGCTTGGATTGATCGTAGCCATTCATTCGAAAGAGAGACCAATTAGAGCCTGCCACCTAGCCCTAATGACAAAGCAAGCTTCTGAAAATCGGCCAAACACAGACCTGGCCAGCCAGGGCTAGACCAGACCTGGCCAGCAGGTCATTTTTGACCTGGGCGCACTTGGCAGGTGCGCCAGGTCAAAAATGTACTGGCGCACTTCACAGGTGCGCCAGTTCATTTTTGTTCTGGCGCACTTCCCAAGTGCGCCAGTGCATTCTGACCCTTCTCCGGTTTTTCGCCCAACTTCGTTCGTCCATAACTTCTTCATACCATATCCGTTTTTCGAAAACTCGGACTCTATTTCGCGTATTTTTCCGAGACGAACGCAATGGCTTATCCCGTTTCCCTTAGTTCTTTGATTTGAAATTAATTATACTTTAATTTGTGAATTTCACAGTTATAGAATTCGCGGGGTGTTACATTAGTCTCGGGGAGGATCGCATTTATTGGATGAGTAATGGCTTTAACGATTGCCCCAAAAGTGTCAATCCTCTTAGCCTCTTCCTTAGATTTCCTGGCCTTCTTCTCGGCATTCTTCGTCACTTGATGACCCGCTTTCAGCTTCGATGCCTCCTGGATCTTCAGCCTCTTGGGCACTTCCTCATCCCTCTTTTGGGATGCCTCGCTCTCCACATTACTATGAGCCTTTTCCTCTCTTATCCTAAGCTTTAAGACTGGCCTCATCTTCTATCTTTCTCTATATCTCAAGTTCCTCAGGCTTCATTAGCATTTAAGCTTTATTTCTTCGACTAGCTCATGCATTGATTTCCAAAATGCTTCTACCTTTCTTATTACTTAGACATCGGAACCCTGATGGTCCTTCCCTTCATCAAGCACTTTGGTGAAGTCATAAATCTAAACTCTCCCATTTTCAGGTCGAATCCCTAGAGGAACTCGTGTTATTCCTCTATCTGCCTCTTGTAAGCACCCCTTTAGACCTAGTCTCGGCTGTCGCTCCTGCTTTTGAGGTACTTGCACGTTGAGAAGAAAATCAATTTAGCTTATTTTCTCCTTTTGTTATCATCCTTTCAAGTAACCCTTCGTTGGTTGAAGGAAGGAAACTAGGTGCTTGTGCGGACGAGCCACCAGCGGAAGTGGCAGGAATGGCTTGCTGCTATTGTGGAATGGCTTCGTAAGCCACCATGATGCTCTCAATTACAAGTGTTTTCCCATTTACAGCAACATGTCTTTCTGCCTCCTCCGTGTAACACCCCACCTCCGCCAGTGCCGCTCTTGCAAGGACACCGGCTTTGGAGGGGCGTTTAAACAAGGTAAACATGCATGCAGATATCACAAGACAGAACATATAAAACAGAGTAAATATAGCAGCTGATAAAACTAGCATATCAAAACCATAAGTTAAGTTACGGCACAGTACTTGATCATTATTTTTCCATAAACAAAGTCTAGAAACATAAAACTGGAAACTGGAAAGGAAAACATAAAGTAGTTATCCCCAAGGTAGAAAACCATAGCAAGCTCAAGTCCCAAAGCATACATGAACTATCCAAGAAAAGCGGCTAAGATCCAAGCTAAGTGCCGGTATTCCCACCGTGTAAACCTGGGGAGGGAAACGAAAGAAAAGAGGCGAAAGAAAATGGGTCAGTCAAAAGACTAGTAAGTCCTACCTACTATTGTACAACAACTAATAAAGTTAACTGTATATGTAAACAAGGATGAGTCATAAGATGATAACTGGCAGGGTGAAAACTTAACTAGATAGACTAAGTGTGGCACCGCATATACAAGGTTGAGGTTTGCACCAAGTGTACTAGTATTACAAGTCATGTCAAGTGTAACCAAGAAGTGATCCCCAGGCCCAAGTTTTGGCCCATTATCAGGAATGACCTAATCCAAGGTCCAACTAGTACGGTCTAGTCGATCGGCTCCCTAAAGCCTAACTCGTCAAGTGTCGGTGTCATACGGCCCAACTACGAAGTGTAGCTAAACTGTGCTAGGTCCACCCTAGGGTGTATCAAGTCCTAGGGTGTCACCCACTAACACAAACCAAGCACGCACAGTTTAAACCTACGGGTGCCCGTGCCTGCTTTTTCAACTCCGGACCATGTGCACGGCCATGGCTCGCCTGAACCTACACCGGCGCACCTACTCAGCCGTCGTTTCGGCCGCTTACATGTCATCCCAGTAATCGTGCCCCACCCTAGCCTAGTCCCTAGGGTATCATGATACAACCAAGAGGGTTACTGGTGCAAAGGACCACGTAACTAGGGTTTCCTTAATGGGTTAAACGTGGTTAACCCAACTCATCCAAGTACCAAGTTGGTTAAGTGTACCCAAGGTTCATGACTTAACCCTACCAACCCATCGTGTTTAATTGGTTAAGTATTCAAGCGGTCCATGACTTAACCCTACCAACCCATCGTGTTTAATTGGTTAAGTATTCAAGAGGTCCATGAATTAACCCTACCATGTGGCATTAATTAATTTAATGCACCTAACCTCTCACATTAGACCTTGTTGTGGTTACTAGTTAGGCCGGGCGGGTCCGGGTAGGTTTACACCACAACTTAGTCTAACCTCGGGTTTCACATGCAACATGACCAACTACTCACATTGGGTCCTATTGCTTGTAGCCACTAGTTAAGCCGGTCGGTTCCGGGTAGGTTTATGCTACAATCTCAACCCAACCTCGAGTTGGCCATTCTCATGTTTTCTAAGTGTCATGTCCATCATGTTTCCAAAACACATTACATGTTTTCAAGCAATTGGGTAGACCTAACTTAATAGGTAAATTCCCAATGGGTAGACCTAACTTAATAGGTAAATTCCCAAGCTTATGTTTTTATGTCTTTTAAGTTTACCCAACCCCAAACGCAATCCCATCGCTTACATATCGCAATAGCGCATAAAGGATAGAAAGAGGGAACTTGACATAACCATGACATAAAGGTGTTGGAGCCACAAGTTAAACATGGTGGCATATGAGACAAAGATGTGATCATAAAATTGCATATCTGTTATCAACTTGCAAAATATTCATAAGCATGCATAACATCATTTTAACTTGCATAGTGTTCATATGCATGCATAACATGGTTTTCAACTTGCATAAGGTTCATATGCATGTATCATGATTAACCCCAAACTCAACTTACAACACAACATATTAGCTTCATAGTTAAAATACAAGAGTAGAAATAGGCTTACTATGCTTATGAGGACTCAAGTGAGTATAGCAATTGTAAGAAAACCCTTATGCAACCAATAAAACCCCAAAATGCAAGCAAGATTGATCAAGACTCTTCCTTTATGATGCAAATATAGCAACTTGAGTTGAATGCAAGCTAAAGAGGATCATACAAGTCTAAAAATACTTGTATGCATGGAAAATCACTTAAAAATTGATTTAGGAATTTATGAAGAGAGTGGAGGCCATGAGAGGATTGATTTTGCCATAGTTTAGTTGTAGGATAGATTAATGATGATTTAGGGTAGGTTAGGTTCTTATTTATAGATTAGGCAAGTGTTTTAGACCATAGGATTAAACCCTAGTTCCAATCTCAACCCTCTAAACCGAATCTGGCCCCCTAGCTCAACACATTCTCAAAATGGTGCACCAGGCAGGACTGGTCGTCTGAGCCAAGTCGACAGCCAAGTCGACAGGGCTGTCGACCTGGTCAGACCCAGTCGACTCCCAAGTCGACAGGGCTGTCGACTTGGGTACTGTGGCGGGAATTTTCCCGCCTGGCCCAACTGGCCCAATTTTCCAAATTCAAGTTTGAATTTGAAATCTGTTTTTACTTAGAAATTTTCTGAAAACTTCGTTGGGCCTTAATCGGGTCATACGGACTCCGATTTTCGAAAACTCGGACTCTATTTCGCGTATTTTTCCGAGACGAACGCAATGGCATAGCCCGTTTCCCTTGATTCAGATTTATAAATTAAATTCTGCCTCGATTTATGTTATAACAGGTTATGGAAAATACGGGTTGTTACATTCTCCCCTCCTTAAAAGGATTTCGTCCCCGAAATCTTCAAGTTAGGAAGAACGTATCCTACCATCTAATCATCCATCTACTCAAAACATCATCCACGAGCAATCATTGTCCTTACAAGATTCTAAATGTTGTATGAACATATGCAAAGGTGTGTGTATATGTCCTTATCTAATGCAAATATCATCAACGCAAATTATGTTTGTGAAATGAATCCATATGTATGAAATTCCTAACATAATGTATAACATCTATATGTGTGCACATCACATACATCCATATGCAACATCCATGTGATAACACCAAGATTTTTCATCCATGAATAAGCATAAACACTCATGCATATGCAATATGAGGAGTGTGTGAGCCGATCTAGTGCCTAATCGTGTATAATGCATCCACGAGTAACCACTTGCAACCACTTGCAGCCACTTGCAACCATCAATCATAACATGTTTCAAACACATGTTTCATCCAAAGGGTTTCTACCTAAGGTTCTCATGACAAGATTAGCACGATAACTAGATAAACATGGATAGCAAAAGAAAGATATGCTAAAGAGGAAAAAAAAAGATCGAGAATGTACCCTCAAAAAGAAATGGATAAAGCCCAAGTATCTTCTCCTCTGTCTCCCAAGTTGCATCCTCTTCGGCTTCACTCCACTGAACCTTCACCAGTTTGACTTCTCGATTCCTTAGCTTTCTGATCTCCGTTCCCAAAATGTGAATCGGAGCTCTCCTCAAGGTTGCCTCTTTCTCTACCTCCACGTCTTCAAGAATGCCAGGTTCAACCACCTCAGCGGACTCATGTAGGTACTTTCGGAGATGCGAGACATGAAAGACATTATGCACTCCGGACAGCTTCTCGGGCAATTGCACTTTATAAGCCATCTTCCCAACTCTCTCTATAATAGGGAAGGGTCCTACGAATCTGGGTGCCAGCTTCCCAACTGCTCCGAAGCGAACCACATTACGCAAAGGAGAAACCTTTATGAAAACCATGTCTCTCACTTCGAACTCCAAATCTGTCCTTCGCTTATCAGCACAGGATTTCTGTAACACCCCGAATTTTAGTTAATACTAAAATTCACTAATTACAGGATAAATAATCTCAGACGTGGGAATTGGGGGTAACGGGCTGCGTTATTGCGTTCGTCTAGGAAAAATACGCGAAATAGAGTCCGAGTTTTCGAAAATCGGAGTCTGTATGGCCCAGTTATGGCCCAATGAAGTTTGCAGAAAATTCAAAACTAAAACAGATTCAAAAAATTTAAATATTCAGATTTGGAATGGGCCAGGCGGGGTCAGGCGGGAAGCTTCCCGCCCAACCCATGTCGACAGGGCTGTCGACAGGCCTGTCGACAGGGGTGTCGACATGCCTGTCGACTTGCCTGTCGACAGGGTGGCACCGTTCTGTGAACCTGGGTGCACCAGGTTGCACCAGGTTGGGTTTCAGGCTGGCTAGGAGGGCTGGTTCTAGAGATTTCCTAAATCTAAGGGTCCTAAATCAATCTAGGGTTAATCTAAGGGCCTAAAACACTCTCTTAATCTATAAATACACCCTAAACCTACCTTAATCCTTACCAAAAATAGAAATAATGGCCTCATGCCGCCAAATTAAATCCTAAGAGAAGCCTCCACTAATCCAAGAAGAAAGTTGCAAGCTAATTCCTCTCTAATCAATCTTTAATCATCATTATCTTCGTAGTTAGCAACTAATTCTACTTCATAAGGTTGCTAATCTTGAGTTTGGTGAGTTTCTATCACTTTAACATCAATTGTTAAAGTAAGTAGATTGGGTGTAATGAGACCTATGGTCTTAAATGCGGATTAGTGAGTTTGAATCATGTATAATGATATGTTACTCTATGTTGTTATATGTTTATGCATATTTGATAAGTTGGTTTTATGCATGCTTAATAAGTTGATTTATGCATGTTTAACAAGTTGATATATGCATGTTTAATAAGTGGATTTATGCATATTTAATAAGTGGAATTATGCATGTTTAGCAAAGTGAGTTATGCAAGTTGAAAGTGATATGCAAGTTAAGTATATGTTTAAATGCAAGTTGAAAGTGATATGCAAGTTATGCATGCTTATGCAAGTGTATGGATGCTTATGCAAGTCATGTATATGTTTAAATGCAAGATTTATGTGATATGCAAGTTATGCATGCTTATGCGAGTATATGAATGCTTTTGCAAGATATGTATATGCTTAAATGACATGATATGCAAGTTATGCAAGTATGTGAATGCTTATGCAAGTATGTGGATGCTTATGCAAGTATGTGAATGCTTATGCAAGTGATGTGTATGCTTAAATGCATGTTTAACATGTTATGCAAGTTATGAGAATGCCTATATGCAAGTTCAACATGTTATGCAAGATATGTGTATGATAATATGCAAGCTCATATGCAACATGTTATGCAAATCATGTGTATGATAATATGCAAGTTTGGGTTATATGTAGTTGGGTTAATATATGCTCATATATGCAAGTTGACATCCTCTTAACCCATGACAAAGTTGTATGTTAAACCCATGATATTTGTGATGATCTTCCCCTTATTATGTCATGTAACGAGAACGATTTACGTGGGGAACGATGGGGTTGGTAAATATGTTAATAAATGAATGTTTGGGTATGATTAAGCATACCATAAAAATAAATTACCATAAGTGGGAATTTACCTATTGAGTTAGGTCTACCCCATGGGAATTTACCTATTGAGTTAGGTCTACCCATGTTATGGAAAACTTGATATTAATTAGGGATAATTAATATGGGGGTGATTAATTAGGTGTAATTAATCGACTAAGACACGAGGTTGGACTCATTTGTAGTGTAAAACTGCCCGGACCCGACCGGCTTAACCAGTTGCTACAATGTCAGCCCAATGTGAGAGGTCTTAGCCATAAATTAAATACGTGATTAAGGTAAAGACACGAGGTTAGACTCTGTTATGACGTAAGACTGCCCGGATTCTACCGGCTTAACCAGGCGGTCATAACAGCCAGTCTAATGTGGGAGGTCTTTATGGGAGATCACGGTTTTAATTAATTAAGAAACACTTAACCATAATAGCATGTAGTGGGACATGGGGGGTTAAGTGGGTGCCTTGGGTGGCATGAGGAAATTTTGTGGGTGCCTTGGGTGGCATGTGGAATCTAGTGGGTTGCCTTGGGTGGCAATAGAAAATACGATTAGAATACTTAACCAAGTGGAAACATGTAATTAAACATGATTAAAGGGTTAAGTGGGATACACTAGATATTTGACAAGCTTAAGTGGGTAGCTTGTGGGGGCCCATTTCAACCAATATCCCAAACATATCTTTGTGGGCTCGACCCATGTCGAGTGACGGGACACGCATATTGGGCTTGATTATAAGAGGCCAAAACGGGTTAGCGGTGGCAACGCAAGTCCAACGGGTTTCATATGCGTGTGTGGGCCCGGGCTGGTAGATAAGCCGTTGTTGCATCGTGTAGATATAAAGTCGTGCACCGTTAGTATTGGGTAGCCACTTTAGGGGAGTGATACACCCCACTGTGGGACCAGCACGGGTATCTACGGTAGGGAGCCGATCGCTTGGAGAGTAGTGGGTACACTTAATGAAGATAGGGGCAGACGGCACCTATGTAGGGGTACACGAAACTACTGGGTAAGAATACTGGGTACACCTAGTGGAGATAGGGGCAGACGGCACCTATGTAGGGGTACACGAGACTACTGGGGAAATTTTCTAAGTCCTTGGAAGGGATCAACCTTTAAGTAGGAATGACTGGTGTGGTGCAGTTAGTAATTATCCTTGGGTGGGTAGATGCGTCCTGACGGTTATCTTAGTTTATCCTAAGTCTACCAAGCTGCTTAGTGTAGCCATTCATCCCCAGATATTACCGTAGGTCAAGTTTATGTCTTCTCTGGTTACTTTAATGATTGTATTGTTAAAGTTATAGGACTCACTCAGACTTATGTCTGACCCCGTTGTTTTTATCTTTTTCCCAACCCTCAGGTCCTACGGTGGATCCTAGCGGTAGTAGAGCTTGATCGGATTGCTGTTCCAGTCTTTAGGAGCTTGAGTAGATGTAAAGCTCCAGTTATCCAGTTATCTTTTCCTTTGTTATGGCTATTGTACGTGAGAGTGGGATTATGTACTTCTTTATTTTGATGGATATTGTACTTGACTTTTATCGTGGTTTTATGATGTAACCAGACATGTTTATTTCCGCTGTTATGAGATGATGTTTTAAAATTTCAAGTACTATTTATATCTGTCTTGTTGTAATTTTTCTGTTCTATATTCACTAAAATACTCCACCGATGCTATGGCATTCCCTTTGTGAGTGACCCTAGCGGGCGTGGGGTGTTACACGTGGTATCAGAGCCAGGTTACCGGAACAGATAAAATTTTTAGAAAACTATTTTTCTAAAAACATTTTTGGAAAAGATATTTTCAAAAACATGTCCTTTAAGAGAAAAGTTTTTGAAAGAAAAGCATAATCCCCAATAGCCATATCTATATCCTTCGAATTCTCCGTTTTGAATCTTTCCTTTTTTTTTCGTTTCAGCATGGCTGAGAATCTTAATCTTCCGGAGGGTGTGACGGTACCAGTATGGTATAGGAGATTGATGGAGGCTAGGGCCACCACTGCGGGTCCAGCAAATATTCCTCCACCAACCGTAGCACCCGATCTTCCTCCTCCCCCTCCTCCTCGCACGGATACTTTTGCTAAGACTTGCAAGGAATTTAAAGCTATGGGAGGGAAACCTTTTCAAGGATCTGAAACCTTTGTGGAGGCTAGGGATTAGCTTAAAGAGGTGGAAGAGTTGATAGATATCTTTGAGATGGAAGAAGGGAAGAAAGTCAAGTTGGCTGCTTGGTTAATGAAGGGAGAGGCCTCATTCTGGTGGGAAGTTACTAGTGGAGAACGCCCCGTTGACTCTTGGGCGGATTTTAGGCAAAGATTTGTGGCAAAGTTTCTCTCAAGGGCGGAGGAAAACTTGTATATGGAAAGATTCTTGACTCTTAAGCAAGGAAATCTTTCAGTGAAGGAATATGTTAACAAGTTTAATCAATTGGCAAGGTTTGGCCTAGACATGGTGAATACACCAAAGAAGAAGGCTTTGAGGTTCGTGAAAGGCTTGAATGAACCTATGCATGGGTTGGCTATGACTCATATCCCTATGGGGGCCACCTTTGAGAAGCTAGTTGACATGGCACTCATGTGTGAGGAAGAGAAGGGTCCTAATGCTAATAAGGCACCCGAGAAGAAGGGAGATCAAAAGAGACCTCAACAACAACAAAGCAAAGGTGGGAAAGGCAACGGTGGCAAGGGCAAGAAGAAGAAGTGTTTCAATTGTGGGACACCTGGCCACCTAAGCAAGGATTGTCGTAAGAAGAAGAAGACCGGCTGCTTCCACTGTGGCGAAGCAGGGCACTTAGTGAAGGATTGCCCTAAGAAGGGGCAAAGGACGGGATCTACCTCGGGAGGACAGGTGCAAGCTCTTATGGCACCGAGTCAGGCTAGGGGGCAAGTACAGGCTCTCGCGGTTCCACCGATTCAGGAGAGAGGTAGAACTATTTCCGTTGAAAGTCTGGTTTTTCTATTTGACCATCCTGTCCGTACATTGTTTGATTCAGGCGCATCGCATTCGTTTATTTCATCATCATTAGTTGAGTTACTGCACTTAGACACCAGTCTGGTAGATGATCCCTTGGTTGTTTCAAATCCAATTGGGGGCTCCACTTATTTGTCCATGATATGTTTGGGTTTGAAGATTTCTATACTTAGCATTGAGTTTATATGTGATGCTTTTGTGTTGGGCTTCACGGGCTATGGGTTGATTTTGGGCATGGACTGGTTATCCAGTAATGGTGCCATTCTTGATTGCGAAAGGAGAGTTGTTAGGCTCATGACCCGTTTGGGTAACACTCTCGAGATTTCTTGTAATCCCATGGACTCTGTTATGCTAAGTTATCTTGAATCGCTTGACGCTTCGGTCGAGAGTTTGCAATCTATGAGAGTGGTCCGGGAATATCCGGATGTGTTTGAGGAGGTGAAGGGCTTACCTCCGAAGCGGGAGATTGACTTCCGAATATATTTGGTGGATAATGATAAACCGGTATCTTTACCAGTGCGCCACATGGCTCCTCGTGAGAGGAGGGAACTCCATAAGCAAGTAGGGGAGTTGCTTGAGAAGGGGTTCATAAGACGGAGCATATCGGAGTGGGGTGCTCCAGTAGTATTTGCTACGAAGGCGGATGGGTCCCTCAGACTTTGTGTAGACTATAGAGAACTCAACAAGCTCACAAAGAAGAATAGACACCCATTGCCGAGGATTGATGATCTTTTCGATCAGTTGGTTGGCGCTTCAGTATTTTCTCAGTTGGACTTGGCCACGGGGTTTCATCAGTTGAGGGTGGCTGAGGATAGCATAGACAAGACTGCCTTTAGAACTCCGGATGGTTTCTATGAGTGGCTGGTGATGCCATTTGGGTTGACGAACGCCCCCGCATACTTTGTTGATTTGATGAGTAGGGTGTTCAGGGAGTTCCTTAATAAATTCGTGGTGGTCTTTGTGGATGATATCTTAGTATTTTCTAAGAGTGAAGAAGAGCATGCCCTACATCTTGGGGAAGTGTTGAAGACTCTTCGAGCACATAGCCTTAAGGCTAAATTCTCTAAATGTCACTTCTGGAGGAAGGAAGTACGGTTCTTGGGGCACGTGGTCTCCAAGGAAGGGATAGCTGTGGATCCCGCGAAGGTAGTATCAATTCAGGATTGGAAGGTTCCGAAGAATGCTACCGAAGTAAGAAGTTTCTTGGGCTTGGCGGGTTATTATAGGAAGTTTATTAAAGACTTCGCGAAGATATCAGCCCCATTAACTCGCTTAACAAAGAAGAATCTTGTTTTCACATGGGACGTAGATTGTGATGATGCGTTCCGACGGTTAAAGAGAGCTTTAACCACCGCTCCAGTTTTAGTGTTGCCAGATGGGAGCAAGCCATTTGTTGTCTATACCGATGCCTGTGGGACAGGACTTGGCGCAGTCTTAATGCAAGAGGGAAGGGTAATAGCCTATGGTGGAAGGCAGTTGAGGGCACATGAGAAAAATTACCCTACCCATGATCTAGAGCTGGCCGCTATTGTTTTTGCGCTTAAGATTTGGCGCCATTATCTTCTTGGTGAGAGATTCGAGTTGTTCACTGACCATAAATCTTTGAAGTACTTGTTCTCTCAGAAAGATCTAAACCTAAAACAGCAAAGGTGGATGGAGTTCTTAGCATCTTATGATTTCGAGATAGCGTATACCCCTGGCAAGGGTAACGTGGTGGCGGACGCCTTGAGTAGGAAGAGGTTGTCCTTGAGTCCATTGTTCGTGGAACGACGAAACTTGGAGTTTATCTCGATGTTTGATTTCAGACCTTCCATTGATTATGTACCCGGGTTGCTAGCTTCCTTGGAAGTTAGACCTACTCTCTTGGGGCGGATTGGAGAAGCACAGAGGGGCGACCCACAGTTGGTTGAGTTAGTAGAGAAGCTCATAAGGGGGGAGTCGTCCAGCCATTTGAGTAGGTACACCCTAGACGATAGGGGGTGCTTGCGTAGAGACGGTAGACTTTGTGTACCGCAAGACGAGGGTTTGAGGAAGGCTATTCTTGATGACGCACACCGTTCTAGGATGACCATTCATCCCGGTGGGGATAAGATGTACCAAGACATGAAGAGGGTTTTCTTCTGGGCCGGTATGAAGAAAGAGGTGGCCGAGTATGTCGCTCGATGTTTGGTGTGCCAGCAAGTGAAGGCGGAGCAAAGGAAACCAGGTGGGTTGCTTCACCCATTGGAGGTTCCGCAATGGAAGTGGGATAGCGTCTCGATGGATTTTATTGACGGGTTACCCAGGTCGAGGAAGGGTAATACAGGAATTTGGGTGGTGGTAGATAGACTTACTAAGAGCGCCCATTTCATACCTGTGAAGAGCAAGAGGACCGCTCCATGGCTAGCTTCTGTATATCTTCGAGAGATAGTTCGATTGCATGGGGTACCCTCTAGCATAGTGAGTGATCGAGATCCTATCTTCACTAGTGAGTTCTGGAAAAGTTTGCAAGAAGCAGTGGGGACTCAATTGTGTCTGAGCACCGCATATCATCCTCAGACAGACGGCCAGACTGAGAGGGTGAATCGTGTTCTAGAAGACCTTTTGAGGCTTTGTATCTTAGATTTTGGAGGTACATGGGAAGAGCATCTTCCATTGGTGGAGTTCGCATATAATAACAGCTTTCAGTCCAGTATTGGTATGGCTCCTTTCGAAGCTCTCTATGGAAGGCCTTGTCGATCACCTACATATTGGTGGGAATCTACGGATAAGATCTTGCTTGGGCCTGATATGATTAGGGAGACTTCTGAAAAGATTGACTTGATTCGAAGAAGGATGAAAGCAGCGCAGGATAGGCAGAAATCTTATGCGGACAAGAGAAGGACGGATCTTGAGTTTGAGGTTGGGGACATGGTTTTTGTTAAGGTATCTCCGTTGAGAAATGTTGTTCGCTTCGGATCCGTTGGGAAGTTAGCACCAAGGTTTGTTGGGTCGTTTCCTATCAAGGAAAGGATTGGACGGGTGGCATATAGGGTGGAGTTGCCCGACAGGCTTAGTGGTGTTCATGATGTATTCCATGTGTCCCATTTGAGGAAGTGCTTACATGAGACCGCAGAGGTGGTAGAGCCAAGCTTGCTTAGAGATGTAGAGGTAGAGCGTGACGCGACGATTCGACGAGCTCCTACTCGCATCCTTGGGTCAGAGACTAGGAAATTGAGGAATCGAGAGGTTCAGCTAGTCAAAGTGCAATGGGGAGAAGATGAGAGCAACGCGACTTGGGAGACGGAAGCGAAGATGCGTTCATTGTACCCATTTCTTTTTGAGGGTATGTCCTTACTTTCTCCTTTATCGCTTGTCTAGTACTTATCTTATCTTTGGTATGTCCTCTCGTTAGTACCTTTGACCTTTAGATAGGGTAAACCTATGGTTGAAACATGTGTTTGAGACATGTTATGGTTGATGGATGCAAGTGGATGCAAGTGTTTGCTAGTGGTTGCTCGTGGATGCATATACACACACTCTAGGCACTAGATCGGCTCAGTCACTTCATATTGCATATTGCATAAGATTGTGTGTAGGAAGATATATTTATGGATGTATAATGGTTGTGTTATCACATGGATGATGCATTTTGGTGAATGATTGTGCACTCATGTAGATATTGTATGTGTCGATAGGGTTCTCTCGCATACATAATGGATGCATGGCACTATCATGGTTTGCATATGTTCATACATTAGATAGGGAACATATACACACACTTTTTGCATATGCTCATACATCATTAGAAACTGTTTAAGGACAATGGATGCCTATGGTTGATGATTTGAGTAGATGGTTGTTTGGATGGTAGGATATGCATTCTCCTTAGCTTAGAGATTTCGGGGACGAAATCCCTTAAGGAGGGGAGAATGTAACACCCCGAATTTTAGTTAATACTAAAATTCACTAATTACAGGATAAATAATCTCAGACGTGGGAATTGGGGGTAACGGGCTGCGTTATTGCGTTCGTCTAGGAAAAATACGCGAAATAGAGTCCGAGTTTTCGAAAATCGGAGTCTGTATGGCCCAGTTATGGCCCAATGAAGTTTGCAGAAAATTCAAAACTAAAACAGATTCAAAAAATTTAAATATTCAGATTTGGAATGGGCCAGGCGGGGTCAGGCGGGAAGCTTCCCGCCCAACCCATGTCGACAGGGCTGTCGACAGGCCTGTCGACAGGGGTGTCGACATGCCTGTCGACTTGCCTGTCGACAGGGTGGCACCGTTCTGTGAACCTGGGTGCACCAGGTTGCACCAGGTTGGGTTTCAGGCTGGCTAGGAGGGCTGGTTCTAGAGATTTCCTAAATCTAAGGGTCCTAAATCAATCTAGGGTTAATCTAAGGGCCTAAAACACTCTCTTAATCTATAAATACACCCTAAACCTACCTTAATCCTTACCAAAAATAGAAATAATGGCCTCATGCCGCCAAATTAAATCCTAAGAGAAGCCTCCACTAATCCAAGAAGAAAGTTGCAAGCTAATTCCTCTCTAATCAATCTTTAATCATCATTATCTTCGTAGTTAGCAACTAATTCTACTTCATAAGGTTGCTAATCTTGAGTTTGGTGAGTTTCTATCACTTTAACATCAATTGTTAAAGTAAGTAGATTGGGTGTAATGAGACCTATGGTCTTAAATGCGGATTAGTGAGTTTGAATCATGTATAATGATATGTTACTCTATGTTGTTCTATGTTTATGCATATTTGATAAGTTGGTTTTATGCATGCTTAATAAGTTGATTTATGCATGTTTAACAAGTTGATATATGCATGTTTAATAAGTGGATTTATGCATATTTAATAAGTGGAATTATGCATGTTTAGCAAAGTGAGTTATGCAAGTTGAAAGTGATATGCAAGTTAAGTATATGTTTAAATGCAAGTTGAAAGTGATATGCAAGTTATGTATGCTTATGCAAGTGTATGGATGCTTATGCAAGTCATGTATATGTTTAAATGCAAGATTTATGTGATATGCAAGTTATGCATGCTTATGCGAGTATATGAATGCTTTTGCAAGATATGTATATGCTTAAATGACATGATATGCAAGTTATGCAAGTATGTGAATGCTTATGCAAGTATGTGGATGCTTATGCAAGTATGTGAATGCTTATGCAAGTGATGTGTATGCTTAAATGCATGTTTAACATGTTATGCAAGTTATGAGAATGCCTATATGCAAGTTCAACATGTTATGCAAGATATGTGTATGATAATATGCAAGCTCATATGCAACATGTTATGCAAATCATGTGTATGATAATATGCAAGTTTGGGTTATATGTAGTTGGGTTAATATATGCTCATATATGCAAGTTGACATCCTCTTAACCCATGACAAAGTTGTATGTTAAACCCATGATATTTGTGATGATCTTCCCCTTATTATGTCATGTAACGAGAACAATTTACGTGGGGAACGATGGGGTTGGTAAATATGTTAATAAATGAATGTTTGGGTATGATTAAGCATACCATAAAAATAAATTACCATAAGTGGGAATTTACCTATTGAGTTAGGTCTACCCCATGGGAATTTACCTATTGAGTTAGGTCTACCCATGTTATGGAAAACTTGATATTAATTAGGGATAATTAATATGGGGGTGATTAATTAGGTGTAATTAATCGACTAAGACACGAGGTTGGACTCATTTGTAGTGTAAAACTGCCCGGACCCGACCGGCTTAACCAGTTGCTACAATGTCAGCCCAATGTGAGAGGTCTTAGCCATAAATTAAATACGTGATTAAGGTAAAGACACGAGGTTAGACTCTGTTATGACGTAAGACTGCCCGGATTCTACCGGCTTAACCAGGCGGTCATAACAGCCAGTCTAATGTGGGAGGTCTTTATGGGAGATCACGGTTTTAATTAATTAAGAAACACTTAACCATAATAGCATG
The DNA here is from genome assembly GCA_030737875.1 of Allium sativum. NCBI lineage: Eukaryota > Viridiplantae > Streptophyta > Magnoliopsida > Asparagales > Amaryllidaceae > Allium > Allium sativum. Next base: position 726,527,981 of record CM060909.1, read on the forward strand.
TAGTGGGACATGGGGGGTTAAGTGGGTGCCTTGGGTGGCATGAGGAAATTTTGTGGGTGCCTTGGGTGGCATGTGGAATCTAGTGGGTTGCCTTGGGTGGCAATAGAAAATACGATTAGAATACTTAACCAAGTGGAAACATGTAATTAAACATGATTAAAGGGTTAAGTGGGATACACTAGATATTTGACAAGCTTAAGTGGGTAGCTTGTGGGGGCCCATTTCAACCAATATCCCAAACGTATCTTTGTGGGCTCGACCCATGTCGAGTGACGGGACACGCATATTGGGCTTGATTATAAGAGGCCAAAACGGGTTAGCGGTGGCAACGCAAGTCCAACGGGTTTCATATGCGTGTGTGGGCCCGGGCTGGTAGATAAGCCGTTGTTGCATCGTGTAGTTATAAAGCCGTGCACCGTTAGTATTGGGTAGCCACTTTAGGGGAGTGATACACCCCACTGTGGGACCAGCACGGGTATCTACGGTAGGGAGCCGATCGCTTGGAGAGTAGTGGGTACACCTAATGAAGATAGGGGCAGACGGCACCTATGTAGGGGTACACGAAACTACTGGGTAAGAATACTGGGTACACCTAGTGGAGATAGGGGCAGACGGCACCTATGTAGGGGTACACGAGACTACTGGGGAAATTTTCTAAGTCCTTGGAAGGGATCAACCTTTAAGTAGGAATGACTGGTGTGGTGCAGTTAGTAATTATCCTTGGGTGGGTAGATGCGTCCTGACGGTTATCTTAGTTTATCCTAAGTCTACCAAGCTGCTTAGTGTAGCCATTCATCCCCAGATATTACCGTAGATCAAGTTTATGTCTTCTCTGGTTACTTTAATGATTGTATTGTTAAAGTTATAGGACTCACTCAGACTTATGTCTGACCCCGTTGTTTTTATCTTTTTCCCAACCCTCAGGTCCTACGGTGGATCCTAGCGGTAGTAGAGCTTGATCGGATTGCTGTTCCAGTCTTTAGGAGCTTGAGTAGATGTAAAGCTCCAGTTATCCAGTTATCTTTTCCTTTGTTATGGCTATTGTACGTGAGAGTGGGATTATGTACTTCTTTATTTTGATGGATATTGTACTTGACTTTTATCGTTGTTTTATGATGTAACCAGACATGTTTATTTCCGCTGTTATGAGATGATGTTTTAAAATTTCAAGTACTATTTATATCTGTCTTGTTGTAATTTTTCTGTTCTATATTCACTAAAATACTCCACCGATGCTATGGCATTCCCTTTGTGAGTGACCCTAGCGGGCGTGGGGTGTTACAATTTCTGTCTATCTTGGGCCGCTTTCATCCATCTTCTCACCAATTCAACTTTTCTCAGATGTGTCCCATATCATATCGGGCCCAAGTACAAGCTTATCTGTTGTCTCCCACCAACAAGATGGTGACCTACACGGCCTCCCATATAAAGCTTCAAATGGTGCCATCCCTATGCTAGCTTGATAGCTATAGTTGTAAGCAAACTCCACAAGAGGAAGGTGGTTTTCCCAAGTACCACCAAAATCAAGAACACAGAGCCTCAGAAGGTCTTCTAGCACTCTATTCACCCTTTCGGTTTGGCCATCCGTCTGGGGGTGATAGGCTGTACTTAGATTCAATTGCGTACCCATCGCTTCCTGCAAACTATTCCATAATTGGCTAGTGAAGATTGGGTCACGATCGCTGACTATGCTAGAAGGGACCCCATGCAATCTTACCATTTCTCGAAGATAAACAGACGCCAGCCATGATGCGGTCCTTTTGCTCTTTACTGGGATGAAGTGAGCACTCTTCGTAAGTCGATCGACTATGACCCATATGCTCGAATTCCCTTTTCTTGATCTAGGCAATCCATCCACAAAGTCCATAGAGACGCTCTCCCACTTCCATTGCGGGACCTCCAATGGATGTAATAGCCCACCTGGTTTCTTCGACTCAGCTTTTACTCGTTGGCACACCATGCACTTTGAAACATACTCTGCCACATCCTTCTTCATTCCAGGCCAAAAGAAAATGCGCTTCATATCCCTATACATCTTATCTCCACCAGGGTGTAAAGTCATCTTTGAGTGATGTGCTTCTTCGAGAACTTTATGCATCAAATCTCCCACTTGTGGAACGCAGAGTCTCCCATCACGCCTTAGCCAACCCTTGTCATCAACAGTATACCTAGCAAGGTGACTAGGTGTCTCGCCACGAATCAACTTACCCATGATTTCAACTATCTGTGGGTCTTCCTTCTGCGAAGTCCCTACTTGATCAAGAAGTGTGGGTCTAAGCTCGAGGGATGCTAACGACCCTGTCATCGACTCAACAGCTGTCGTGAAATCAAAGGTTGCTAGGAACTCTAGGCTCTTCATCTCAACAAACAAGGGACTCAAAGTCAACCTTTTCCTGCTTAGTGCATCCGCCACTACATTACCCTTGCCAGGGGTATAAGCTATCTCGAAGTCATATGATGCCAAGAATTCCATCCACCTTTGCTGCCTAAGATTCAGATCTTTCTGCGAGAAGAGATACTTGAGTGATTTGTGATCAGTGTACAACTCAAACCTTTCGCCTAAAAGATAGTGGTGCCAGGACTTGAGTGCAAAGACAATCGCTGCTAACTCCAAGTCATGAGTGGGATAGTTCTTTTCATGAATTTTAAGTTGCCTACCCCCATAACATATCACTCTTCCCTCCTGCATCAGAACGGCGCCTAACCCCGTGCCACATGCATCGGTGTACACGGTAAACATCTTACCGCCATCGGGTAAAGCCAAAACTGGAGTTGTGGTAAGGGCCCTTTTTAGCCTTTGAAAAGCAAGCTCACACTCTAAGTCCCATGCAAAGACTAAGTTCTTCTTCGTCAATCTAGTGAGAGGGGCCGAAATCTTGGCGAAGTCTCTAATGAACTTCCTATAGTAGCCTGCCAAGAAAGCTTCGCACTTCGGTTGCATTCTTAGGAGTCTTCCGGTCTTGAACTGCAACCACTTTAGCGGGATCCACAGCTATACCCTGCTTAGAAACTATATGCCCAAGAAACCGGACCTCCTTTCTCCAAAAGTGGCATTTGGAGAACTTGGCTTTCAACTGATGGGCTCTAAGCGTATCCATCACCTCCTTGAGATGTCTAGCATGGTCTTCCTCGTCTTTTGAAAAGATCAGAATATCATCCACAAAGACAACAACAAACTTGTTAAGGAACTCCCTGAACACCCTACTCATCAAATCTACGAAGTAGGCGGGTGCATTAGTCAAACCGAATGGCATGACAAGCCATTCAAAGAATCCGTCTGGAGTCCTAAATGCAGTCTTATCATTGCTGTCTTCGGCCACTCTAAGCTGATGAAATCCGGTGGCTAAATCAAGCTGAGAGAAAACAGAAGCACCAACAAGCTGGTCGAAGAGGTCATCTATCCTCGGTAATGGATGCCTATTCTTCTTGGTTAGCTTGTTCAACTCTCGATAATCAACACATAGACGAAGCGAGCCGTCCGCCTTAGTAGCGAACACCACAGGAGCACCCCATTCGGAAATGCTTCGCCTAATAAAATTCTTCTCAAGAAGCTCCTTGATTTGCTTACTGAGCTCTCTCCTTTCACGCGGGACCATGTGCCTAACTGGTAAGGAGACTGGCTTAGCATTTTCAACCAGATAAATGCGGAAATCTATCTCTCGCTTAGGGGGTAACCCCTTAACTTCTTCAAAGACATCAGGGTATCCTCGCACCACCCTTACAGATTGCAGATCATTGATGGACGAGTTAAGAGATTCAAGATAACATAGCATGACGGGATCAAGCGGGTTGCAAGAGATCTCTAGGGTATTACCAAGGCGAGTCATGAGTCTCACCACCCTATGCTCACAATCGAGAATGGCTCCATAGCTGGACAACCAATCCATGCCCAAGATCAACCCGTATCCCGTGAACCCGAGAACATAAGCATCACACGAGAATTCCACGGTCAAGATAGAAATCCTCAAGTCCATACAGATCATAGATAAATGGGCTGAACCCCCAATCGGATTTGAAACACTAACGGGATCCTCAACAAGACTAGTACTTAGGTGCAAACTTCCAACAATATCAGAAGAAATAAAGGTATGCGATGCGCCAGAATCAAACAAAGTGCGAACAGGAAAACCAGAAATATAAACAAGACTTTCCACAGAAATAGTACCTCGGTCCTGAACTGGAGCGGCGTTGAGAGCATGCACTTGCCCTCCAGATGAACCTGCACGTTGAGTCTGTCCATGCCCCTGCTTCCTAGGGCATTCCTTGCTAAAATGTCCCATCTCTCCACAGTGAAAGCACCCACCTAATTTCCTTTTCTTCTTCCTACAGTCCTTGACTACGTGCCCAACAATCCCACAGAAGTTGCACTTTCTCGTTTCCTTTGCCTTGTTCTTGTTGCCCTTGTCATTCTTGTTGTTCTTATTGTTCTGATTACTCTGATTCCCTCCCCACTTGGAGTCTGTCTTCTTAGGCTGAGTTTCATTGGGCTTGACTTCTTTCTTCCCATTCTTATCCTCTCCCTGCAGCAATGCCATGTCTACTAGGCTCTCGAAAGTGGCCCCCATGGGTATGTGTGACATGGCTAGACCTTGTAATGGCTCATTTAACCCTCGTGCAAAACGTAGAGCCTTCTTCTCGGGAGTATTGACCATGTCCAAACCGAATCGGGCAAGCTGGTTGAACTTATTCACATATTCTCTCACCGTCATGTCTCCTTGCTTCAAGGCTATGAACTTCTCTAGTTGCAAATTTGCCTCTGCAGATGATAGAAACTTAAGCCCAAACCTTGCCCTAAAGTCGGCCCAGGTTTCTACGGGCCTAGTAGCATTGGTGACCTCCCACCAATAAGCAGCTTCCTCCTTTAGTAGCCAAACTGCCAACAGAACCTTTCTACGGTCCTCTATATCAAAGATGGCAAAGAGATCTTCGGTCTCCTTCAACCAGTTTCTTGCCTCCACAAAAGTCTCGGTCCCAACAAAATTCTTGCCACCCATTGCCTTGAAGTCCTTGCAAACCTTGGCGAAATCGGCTTGTGGTTGCTGAGGAGGAGGAGGAGGGGGTGGAACCTCAGTGATAGTGGGAGTGGTTGCTGGACCTGCATTGTTGGCCCTAGCTTCCAAGTATCTCCGGAACCATCCGGGAATGGTGACTCCCTCAGGAAGATTGAGATCGGCCATGCTGAAAAAGGAAAAGATAGATTTAGAACGAGGAAACGAAGGATAGTGCTTATGGCTCTTAGGGGATAGCCTTTCAAAATAAACTAGACTTTTCTTTGGAAAATACTTAATTGGTTTTAAAAATAGCTTTTAAAAGTAACTTTAAAACCCCTTTTTTTCCAATCTCGTAAACCTTATGCTCTGATACCAAATGTAACACCCCACCTCCGCCAGTGCGCTCTTGCAAGGACACCGGCTTTGGAGGGGCGTTTAAACAAGGTAAACATGCATGCAGATATCACAAGACAGAACATATAAAACAGAGTAAATATAGCAGCTGATAAAACTAGCATATCAAAACCATAAGTTAAGTTACAGCACAGTACTTGATCATTATTTTTCCATAAACAAAGTCTAGAAACATAAAACTGGAAACTGGAAAGGAAAACATAAAGTATCTATCCCCAAGGTAGAAAACCATAGCAAGCTCAAGTCCCAAAGCATACATGAACTATCCAAGAAAAACGACTAAGATCCAAGCTAAGTGCCGGTATTCCCACCCTGTAAACCTGGGGGGGGGGGGGAAACGAAAGAAAAGAGGCAAAAGAAAATGGGTCAGTCAAAAGACTGGTAAGTCCTACCTACTATTGTACAACAACTAATAAAGTTAACTGTATATGTAAATAAGGATGAGTCATAAGATGATAACTGGCAGGGTGAAAACTTAACTAGATAGACTAAGTGTGGCACCGCATATACAAGGTTGAGGTTTGCACCAAGTGTACTAGTATTACAAGTCATGTCAAGTGTAACCAAGAAGTGATCCCCAGGCCCAAGTTTTGGCCCATTATCAGGAATGACCTAATCCAAGGTCCAACTAGTACGGTCTAGTCGATCGGCTCCCTAAAGCCTAACTCGTCAAGTGTCGGTGTCATACGGCCCAACTACGAAGTGTAGCTAAACTGTGCTAGGTCCACCCTAGGGTGTATCAAGTCCTAGGGTGTCACCCACTGACACAAACCAAGCATGCACAGTTTAAACCTACGGGTGCCCGTGCCTGCTTTTTCAACTCCGGACCATGTGCACGGCCATGGCCCGCCTGAACCTACACCGGCGCACCTACTCAGCCGTTGTTTCGGTCGCTTACATGTCATCCCAGTAATCGTGCCCCACCCTAGCCTAGTCCCTAGGGTATCATGATACAACCAAGAGGGTTACTGGTGCAAAGGACCACGTAACTAGGGTTTCCTTAATGGGTTAAACGTGGTTAACCCAACTCATCCAAGTACCAAGTTGGTTAAGTGTACCCAAGGTTCATGACTTAACCCTACCAACCCATCGTGTTTAATTGGTTAAGTATTCAAGCGGTCCATGACTTAACCCTACCAACCCATCGTGTTTAATTGGTTAAGTATTCAAGCGGTCCATGACTTAACCCTACCATGTGGCATTAATTAATTTAATGCACCCAACCTCTCACATTAGACCTTGTTGTGGTTACTAGTTAGGCCGGGCGGGTCCGGGTAGGTTTACACCACAACTTAGTCTAACCTCGGGTTTCACGTGCAACATGACCAACTACTCACATTGGGTCCTATTGCTTGTAGCCACTAGTTAAGCCGGTCGGTTCCGGGTAGGTTTATGCTACAATCTCAACCCAACCTCGAGTTGGCCATTCTCATGTTTTCTAAGTGTCATGTCCATCATGTTTCCAAAACACATTACATGTTTTCAAGCAATTGGGTAGACCTAACTTAATAGGTAAATTCCCAATGGGTAGACCTAACTTAATAGGTAAATTCCCAAGCTTATGTTTTTATGTCTTTTAAGTTTACCCAACCCCAAACGCAATCCCATCGCTTACATATCGCAATAGCGCATAAAGGATAGAAAGAGGGAACTTGACATAACCATGACATAAAGGTGTTGGAGCCACAAGTTAAACATGGTGGCATATGAGACAAAGATGTGATCATAAAATTGCATATCATGTTATCAACTTGCAAAATATTCATAAGCATGCATAACATCATTTTAACTTGCATAGTGTTCATATGCATGCATAACATGGTTTTCAACTTGCATAAGGTTCATATGCATGTATCATGATTAACCCCAAACTCAACTTACAACACAACATATTAGCTTCATAGTTAAAATACAAGAGTAGAAATAGGCTTACTATGCTTATGAGGACTCAAGTGAGTATAGCAATTGTAAGAAAACCCTTATGCAACCAATAAAACCCCAAAATGCAAGCAAGATTGATCAAGACTCTTCCTTTATGATGCAAATATAGCAACTTGAGTTGAATGCAAGCTAAAGAGGATCATACAAGTCTAAAAATACTTGTATGCATGGAAAATCACTTAAAAATTGATTTAGGAATTTATGAAGAGAGTGGAGGCCATGAGAGGATTGATTTTGCCATAGTTTAGTTGTAGGATAGATTAATGATGATTTAGGGTAGGTTAGGGTCTTATTTATAGATTATGCAAGTGTTTTAGACCATAGGATTAAATCCTAGTTCCAATCTCAACACTTTAAACCGAATCTGGCCCCCTAGCTCAACACATTCTCAAAATGGTGCACCAGGCAGGACTGGTCGTCTGAGCCAAGTCGACAGCCAAGTCGACAGGGCTGTCGACTTGGTCAGACCCAGTCGACTCCCAAGTCGACAGGGCTGTCGACTTGGGTACTGTGGCGGGAATTTTCCCGCCTGGCCCAACTGGCCCAATTTTCCAAATTCAAGTTTGAATTTGAAATCTGTTTTTACTTAGAAATTTTCTGAAAACTTCGTTGGGACTTAATCGGGTCATACGGACTCCAATTTTCGAAAACTCGGACTCTATTTCGCGTATTTTTCCGAGACGAACGCAATGGCATAGCCCGTTTCCCTTGATTCAGATTTATAAATTAAATTCTGCCTCGATTTATGTTATAACAGGTTATGGAAAATACGGGTTGTTACACTCCGCCTTGGTGTCGTCCTCAAGAAGTTCCCCCTTCCGCCAACACTCGGCGCTTGTTATCCATCATATATTGGTCCATCAGCAACACCTCATCTGCGCTCACCACTTTTCGGGGAGAAGCTTCATCCTAAACCAGCTTCTTCCAGGTCAAAGCCAAGTTTTGAGCGTAGTAATGGACCCATGAGAGCCCGTAGTGTCAAAGCTTTTTGACATATATACTTCAGACCGTCAGATCCATGTCCCTCTCTAACTCCTCTCGAGCCTCCCTGACTTGTCTTTTAAGCCTCATACTCAGCCTTGAACCCTTTAGTTTGACAAAGCACATCTTTGTTTAATGCTTCTACAGCCTCTTTATACTTCTTGTCTTATTCCAGCTCGGCACAATGTGTCACAAGCGCTTGCTTAAGCTCCTCATTCTCCTTTTTCAAGCACTGGATCTCTTCATTCTCCTTTCAGAGCCTTTTATTCTCCTCGTCCAACGCTTGATTGTCCACCTTCAGCTGCTGGACTGTCTTATTTTCCTCCTGCAGCCTACGGTTTTCTTTGGTCAGGACCTTGTTGTCCTTCTCCAGGTTGGTAGCAGGGGTTGACACAGAGGCTAACATGTTTTTATAATGTGCACTAGCCACTACCATCGCAACACTCTCTTGTTCAAGCTTAAGTTCGATCTTTAAGCCTTGAATTTTCGTGTTCTTCTTAAAGGTCAACTCTGAGAGTTTCCTCGCATATTTATACATCTCCTGATATTGATAGTAAACAAAATATACCCGATTTCAAACATCTTTGTCATCGTGATGTGAGATTAGACTAATATATGGTAGCCACGCCAACTGTTCGAAGTAAAGCCAGGGAATGACTGCCTTAGTATAGCCTTCTATTCCACGGGGCTCAACTCTAGGATCGCTGATATATCGGGCAATGTCGTTCCCCAAGCCCCTTGCATCCCTTCCTCGGGACCTTGATTCTTCGTCAGACCTGGCCCTGTCTATAGCTGATGCCACCAGTGCGGGAGTTGGTACATATGAAGGTGGGATCATCGTTGCTTGATTCCTCATGCTTATTACCTCCTCTTCTCTTCTAATATCCACTGGTCTGATGCCTGTTGGCAGAGGCTCTGTGTGGGGGATACTCTCGATGGCGACGGCTATTCTCAGATCCGTGGCTTTTCTTCTTTGTGTGTAGTTGCGCGCATTTGAAGAATTCACCCATAAAAATTTTCTTCGACCGTCGATAGTATCTCCGACCATGATCTTTGTCGCTCTCCTAAGACATGGCGCTTACATAAGGCAAACTTGAATCAGAATTGAAAATCCAACATATACGGATCAAGTGTTGTGTTATGCAGTGCATATGAGTGTGTGTGTGTGTGTCCTAAGTGTTCTCCCTATGGACCCATTGTTTTCCTGCTTGAAGGGGTAATTTCCTCAACATTTGGCAATATGCTTTCAACATTAGCTCCGCTTAACTCAAATAAAGACATCTCTGTCATGATCTATCCAAGGCCTTAAACTGATTTTCGGCCTCCATCGACACGGCGGTCATAGAGATCGTAGCTGGAGAACTTGGTTCAAAACCCTCTACGGGCCTTGTGTCCTCGATCGGAGAAGGAACGAAAGTGTATGGTGAACCATGCCCTCTGTCGGGCTCCTTCTCATTAATGTGATCGCCGCCTACTTCCCCTTAAGCCTCTACAACTTCCTTCTCAATCGGGTGTATGTCAGAAGGCGTAACAAAGAGAAATTCTTCTAGTGGACCTAAAGAATTTCCTTCTCCCTCAACTTCTACTTCCTTCTCTTCTTTGTCGTCGTCCTTGTAGTAGCTGAGTTTGTTCCACACTGCTAGGATAAAGGGACTGTTGGGATGTGCCTCTATATATACAAGGGAAGGCAACACGGTTTTCTCTTTTTCAGATAATAGAGATATTTAATGTCTTCTCCCAACGGTTCCATCCCCAACCACTCCACATATAGGATTTAAGTACCAAGCAAGAAGTCACATGTGTTCGCGTGAAGCTGTGTTGGCACTATTGGAAGAAATATAGAATATCTTGGATATATGAGAAAGATCGAGGCATGCATCTGACGGAACACATATGCTTATTCCAGGCGGCATACCCTTCTGGAGGAGCAATCGTTGTATCTTCCCTTCTGGAAACCATAACTTCATCCTAAGGTATTCCATATTTCATACAGATTCGCCACAACAAAGCATCACCTACCCGCGAGACAATCGAATAAAAGGGATTCTCAAGAATCACAGTATATCCCATTATGTCCAGTGTTGTGAAGATGCCTTCCTGATCTCTATCGGCATCCTCCCCATCTAATGGGCCCCCTCCTACAGCTTCTGCTTCACCTCCACTTACCATCTCATCTACATGCTCACTTGAATGTTGTGTCCCTTCGGACTGTACCTATTGTTCCTACACATTGGATGGGCCCACTCATTGAGAAGAGATGGAAGTATCGGAGACCCCACGATCACTCGCTGATGAGCTAGAATGGTAGGGAGATTCATTAGAGCTTGGAGATGTTTCTACAGGTTCGGCTTTCAAGCCTTGAAGTTTCCAGGAGCTTCTCTTTGCCATTGCAATCTATACTTGCATGACGGTTGCATTAGTTAACGCAATAAAGTTTGTGCCCCTTGTTTTGGTGTAAACCAACATGGAACGTGCAGGTGTCATGTGTGTCAGTGCAGTTGTAAAAAATCCTTTGGAATGTGACGACAATTATCAATCTTATGAACTTAAACTATCGTCGCCGCGAATCGAAGTCGATGGAATTCAAGTCAAGTTGCGATTATGATGCGATTAGGTTTAGAATTGAATCCTAAAAGCGATGGTTCAGTCTTGTGTTCATAGTTCGAGTTTGTGCTTTAACTCTATATGCACATTCGAATCATCATTTAAAACTACTTTTGTCATTTAAATGTTTAACGCCTTATGTTATGCAATGTCAATTTTTAAACCAAACCCGATCGCACGATATCGCGTGACGACTCAAACTCGAAAACGATGTTTCATAGTCAAGGTTTTCTCAAGTCCATGGGATACGAGATCATATTTATTACCCCCACGAACTCGAGAAAATTTCCGCATTCCCGAGTGCTCCAACTTGGAAGTGTTATCAACTTCCGAAAAATGAAATTTGTCGAAGCCACTGGATACGAAATTGTTATTTCGTATCCCACGTGCCTTTAAAATTTCGTATCCCACGTGCTCTCCATCCTAGGAAATGCTTAAGTACAGGGATACGAAGTCATTTTTTATCTCCAGAATATCGGTCTTCCCATCTCCACCGATCTGATCCCACCTCTCTCTCCTCCTTCACTTCCAAACCCAGAATTTCCACGAACCCATGGGATATGAAATTAATTTTTTGTATCCCTGATACTCGAATGGGGAAGCGGTGATTCTTCAAGACACGAAGCCGCTTTTTGTTTCCTTATGAATCGCCACACCCACCTCCCTCGTCTCCTTCCTGCCACTCCCACTCTCACGATTGAGGCTTCAAACTCTATCCCGTCAATCCCAAAGTCTGAAATTCGAAGTCCCATATTGCCACCACCGGCCTATCAAGTGCTCCGACCATTTACCCTTCACCGCCTCCTCACCAACGTGTGTGATAAATGTGTAAGCATGGGGGAAACCTACCTGGTAATTATAAAGGATACGTGAGGGGTGGTTAAAATAAATCGACGTTTGGTGGTCCCCGGAAGTACAGGGGGATCTCGAAATTTTTGGTTTCCTAAGAATATAAGTCTTGGGGTACAAAGTTTCAGGTGAGAGTGGGATGCTACCATATCCATCTTATATAAGTAGCGGGGGAGGATTTCGAATTGTTAGAACATTCCAAGTAACCAGATCAATATTGATCCCGATTTTATAAAGAAAAGGGCAAGGAAAGAAGAAAGGAGAGACAAAAACTTGCTACTCCCGGATCGATTACTTATTCATAAACACAAGGAATGACGTCGATTGTGTATACGAGTTTTCAAAATTTCGATCGTTGGACCAACTTGAATCGTTAAACGGTCTTATACTTGAGAATCTGAAGGATTCCACTGAACACACCTAATGACCAAATCCCAATTCGATGGCGTTTTGATAACTGCCTTTCACGATTGGATACCCAAACCACAACATTGATCATGCATAAGTCCATTCGGAATCTCGATCATCTATACTAACTCGAATCGTTTACCAATAGTGTTATCGCAAACTTAAACAGACCAAGAGTACACGCCAAACAATCGAGTTTTAACCAAACAACTTTTTGAAAGATAATTTGTATGATTGCATGCCCGCTGCATTCCACAAAGGCATCAACTTGCATATTTCGTATTTTTATCATATTGCGCGAAATCATGTGCAAACATGTGAGCGCATGCGCGATACTGCATTGGCAACAGCTCATTTACATTCTGATATAAGCGGGAGTTGATGACTAACATTTAATTTCTGGAGTCGACAAGAAATGGACGTTCACTTAAGCAACTAGACAGGATTCTAGTCAAAGTAATCATAATCCTCAATAATGCTGGAATTCCGTGCTTCCCTCAAGAATTCTCAATGGAAAGGTCATGACCAGTCACTCGACATGACTTGGATACTTTCCAGGCCTTCGGGATTACTTTGCTCATCTCAAAGCACGTCATGTTATCACAAGACATCCTTTGGGGGGAAGTGTTAACTGTCCTTTTGACCTGGTTTTTAAAAGCAATTCAAACCCACATGACTCAGCCCATCGAATGGATCAACAGCCCAGAAGCGTATTCAAGGCGTTAGGACCCAAGCCCAAATGGGGTCATATAAGAATGGTCGTTCCAGCTTGACCAAGTTGATCAACAATGAACAACCGGATTGGCGTTGAGCCTCATCATCAACTTCCATCCAGACCTCACAACCCCTCAAAACTCCCACTAACACAAATTTCATATCCCACAAACGCAACTCCCCACATTTCGTATCCCTCAGGATATGAATCCACATTTTGTATCCCCATATTATAGTTATCATGAGACAAAGAGTGAAATTTGAGCATCACTATTTTAGTGTCCATGCTCATGCCATCATTTGATCCCGAACCAAAACCCGCATTCGCATCTGTGGTGTGGGAGTATGGGTGTTTGGCCCATCTTGTAGGCACTTACCACTTTGCAATAGGCATTAGGCTACAACAATTGGTTCGTAGCTAAAACCAAAAATTATATTTGGACGGTGAAACAGTTAAAATCCAATAGTCAAAACCATTCAAACAGACGCGTTGTTTAGCAAAAGGTCGCAACCTTTCCAAATAGATGCATACGGATCCTATAAATAGGACAGCCAAAAACCAGTTTAGATATTAAATAGATTTGAAATATGTTTCGCTGATAATCTCCATCCAGTCACTCGGCTCTTAAACATCTTCACTCGAGTTCGTTGTTCCTCTACATCGCTAGTGTGACCTTGCAGAGATTCGTCCATTTTACCTTGGGAAGTGATTGTTGATTAACCCCTTGACAGATTATACTCGAGTTCTAAGGAACCCTCGGAACAAAACCCATTTTCCAATTTTGGGTTATCTGTATCTTTAGTAACATATAAGGCCAATTTGTCACACGAAACTATGACATTTATAAAATATCCGTAAGCATTTCGTAGAATTAACGTCATTTATTTTCCAAAATCATTGGAAACTACTTTGACTTCAATAGAGTTACATCCTCCACCTAATATTTCAAAATCTTGTTTGTTTACAAAAGCTTTATATATAGTTAACATAACTTCGAAAAATATTTGATTTCAAATATTCTTATCATGCCAACGGTCGTCATAAAATTTTGACCCATTCGAAAATGATATTTCAAAACAGTTTATAATTCGACTACCGATTGAAAATCACTCGCACATCAGATTTATAGTGAATTCAACTCACCTTAATCATGCCATGTCCATTTAGAAACATATGAATCCATATTTCAATTAATATTAAATAAATTTATAATTCATTTCAAGCGGAAAATCAATTATCAATATATAATTCAAAATAAATCTGATTAAATTTATCCTTTTTCGAAACTAGGTTACATAATTCAGGTTTAATGGGATATTTCAAGCTTACTTCCAAGTAATTAAAATTCAAGATATTCTAAATTCGTTTAAACTAAATAATTCAAATCTTATTTAGAATAATACAAAATAATGTATATTAAACTAAATCCAATTTAAGGTAATTCAAAACTATTTAGAACTAGTTAAACTGATTTAAAATTTCCTATTACTTAAACAAGTTTATATACCAAACTTTCATTAACTCGACTTTAAATCCCAAAATTAACTTCCAAATTAAAATTAAACAAATCTCATTACCAAATCCATGTCATCAAATTCATATTTGTAAAATAACATAAATAAATGAGTCTATATTATTTTAACTCGATTTGGGTTCCAGGTCCAAATATGGTATACAACCATTCAAAGCCAACATCATTTCGATAGTCAATGATATAAAGCCAAGAATATATCTGAATAAAAAAATCAATCAAATCAAGCATACAATTATGATACGAGCTAACATATGACACAACAATCAAATATCGATGTGTTTGATTTATCGATACTATTAAATTTTAAAATTAAATTAAAATTTAATTCAATGAGTCTTAAATGCACTAATATAGGACACAAAGTTCTAATCCTTAAAGAAGGAGTATACCATCAACACAGTGGTCGGAGCCTATTACACAAGAGGCCCTTAAGCAAGGACAATGATCTTCCATATTGCTCAGGGAGAATTCCTTAAATCATACATACATCAAGTCATTATTCATTGTGTCAAATGCATGCACAATACTAATAACCACAGTACACTAGAACATAAGCTCAAGGGAGAGCTCAAGTAAGTTTCTTAAATTTTCCTTACAAAACCATGTGATAGAGGTTACACTCTTTTTAAATGTCCCATGGAGGGAGGTTTCTTGAGAGTTTCTTCTAACGGAGTTGTCTTTTATGTACAAAAAATATAGATAAAACCGTCACGCATATCCTATAAGGATTAACATCAAACGATGTATGTTAAGTTCACACATAATAACATGGTAGGAATCTTGAGAGAGCGCATCTTTGTTGCAATCTAAGACTACACATTCAGTGATAGCTCAACGGATTATAACTTCGTTTATAACATCAAGCACCTTACATTATGCATATTTACTTACAAAAGGATTTGAAAACAAATATACCTCCCATAAGAGTAACATCCCGATTCTAATATCATGGCCTATATGTAAACATAATCTAGTTTCCAGAAATGCTATTACAAATGGTTAGTATAATTGCTAGGGCAAGAAGTTATCCTCTTGACTCTGCTCAAGGTTTTAGCGGAAAGATTAAAAGAGGAATCAAAAGGAATTCCAAGCCCTTTAGGTATGTAAACTGGAGGACACTTGTGATAATCCCATTCTCCGGGGGGTGGACTATCATAACCTCGAGTCAGCTTCAACTGATACGTGCGGATTTCTCTTAAGAATTGATCCTTCTCTTCACTAAGAAAATCAAGGCAGATCTGAGGATATTGAATATAAACTTTCTCAAGGTCCCTTAGGAAGCAATACTGCGCCAAAGGGGAAGATTTAACAAGAAAAGACTTCTTTCGGTATTCTCTTTTCAACTTAACGTAATCTCCTAAAGAAACCCCTAGAAAGAAAACTTGAGGTAGAAGACAGACTCTGAAGAAAATATTAAAGAAATTAGAAGAAAGGTCATTCATTACATCGTAAATTGAAAAAAATACATTCATTACAGTCAGTCCTCCTGCTCATATAAGATAGATCTCTTAAAGGTTTCAGATACAAATCGATGCTTATTAAACTTAAGTTTATCTAAAGGTAGCTCTCTGGAAATAGAAATAACTCGTGGAAGGTTTCAGCATTCACCCGGGTAGAGGTCCACACCAGGTTCATCTAAGCACCTTTTATGGAGACGCCTAAGCAATCCCTCTCTATGGTCACCCAAAAAGGAAAAAAATCCATTGTTTCATATCTACTGTAAATTTGGTACAAAAAATTCACTAATGTGTCCCTATCTTTGATTAACATCCAGAACAAGGTCATGAGCTCCGCATTTTCTTTTAAAAGCCACTCGCCCCGCTGTCGAGGGGTTCTCAATCTAGGGGCAACCTCTCTCTCTTTGAAAAACATTAGTTTTGCATCACTCTCGTCAAGGAGTTGATATCTTTTGGACAAGGCGTTAGATTCTTTTAATTGTATTTTCAACTCTCTAGTAAGACGAATCACTTCCGACAGAGTATTTTAAGAAGGGAATGCCTAAAGCCTAATTTTCTCCTTTTCGTCTATGTGAAAAGGAATAGAGACCAATTATTGAAAGTAAAAATAAAAAGGATATCATAGAAGTTATTGTACATCAGAAATGGGAGCATAACTTGAAAAGTCTCAACAGAAGAAGCTCCCTTGAAGCTTGGATCTTTCCTTATCTTCTGCGCTCCAGAAGGATTGGGAGGTTCAGCCAGCGCAAGATCACCACTAGAGATTTCAAAATCTTTATCACAAACTTCCTCTTTGTAACAACCCGCACCTCCGTTCACGCAAGATATTGTCCCTAACTTAGCCACCGTATAGGAGTGGGGTTTTGTTCCTCAAAAGGCCTTGGCGTTAGTAAAAGATGGACTCTACTATATAGGTACCCACTTCACACAGGCTTCCACAATGTGGGACTTAGGGGTGTTACATTCTCCCCTCCTACAGAGCCCAACGTCCCCGTTGGCTGACAAACACCTCACCCAGGCGATGTGGTCCACACAGGAGCTACAATTTGGACTAGGTAACCTAGCTCTGATACCACTGTAACAACCCGCACCTCTGTTCATGCAAGATATTGTCCCCAACTTAGCCACCGTATAGGTGTGGGGTTATGTTCCTCAAAAGGCCTCGGCGTTCGTAAGAGATGGACTCTACTATATAAGTACCCACTTCATATAGGCTTCCACGATATGGGACTTAGGGGTGTTACACTCTCGACCATCGAGGGCCGAGAAAGTGCAACCAACACCAGTAGAACCACCACTATGTTCTTCTCCGCCTTTAACAACATTTATGAACTTGGGATTATCATCATTAGCATAAGCAACCTTTGGCACTTCAATAAGATATATTTCATCGTCAGCATGTGGTTCCTCAAAAGAAATATTCTCAATAAACAAAAGTTCAGCCACGTCAGTCTCCTTCCTCTCAGGAACTTCTTTTCCCTTTCTCATACAGGTTATCTTAAACATAAATATTTCCACCAAAGATGGGTCGAGAGAAGAAAAGTTTAAATTTGATCATTTATTCATATTATCCACGTAAAGAAGAAAGTAAGCATCCTCAAATGAATTGACCATGATTTCATCCAAGGTGGTCTGGAGAAAACGAGAGACCCTCCATTTAGCATCGTTTACCACTTCAACAACCCTAACCAATAAGGCTTCCTTCCTGTGTAGCTCGATCTTGAGAGAATCCTTCTCTATTTCCAAAAGAGAATTTTGTTTTTGTAAAGAGGAAAAATGAGAATCAAGCACTACGATCTCTTCTTTGGACCTCTTCAAGCTCCCCTTTAAAACCCGAACTTCTTCAGCCAAGACCAGATTGGATTCTTTTTCTGTGACAGTTGAGTTAGAAGGCGTTAAGAGGAATATAATCCAACTGGCCCAACCCTAGACACTCTAAGATCCTTTTTCAAACCTGCTTCCATTTTCGCTTCTCCAAGAACAGACTCAAGTTTATTTCGCTCCATAACTGCACTTTCTTTAGCATGAATAAGGGAATCAATTTCCTTCCTCAAAGACATATTTTCTTCTTTAAGTCTCAACATTTCGGAGGAAGGTTTGAAGCATCTCCTTACTTTAGAAACCATCGCTTGACAAACAACAAAAAACACAGTAGTCACGTGAAAGACAATCAAAAGAGGCTAAAAAAAGGGGGTGAAATATTCGTACCAATTAAGTAGCTATTCAACCAAATCTTGACAACAGCTGGAGGAATTAAATGAAAAATCGACACTGGAAAACGTAGAAGAAGAGATAATTTTCCTGACTAATTCATTGAAGCTATCACCATTAGGAGGGTTGGAAAAATCTTGAGGAACAAGATCCTCGGAAAAAGAGGAAAATTCCATTGCATGATGTAATTCGTTGGAAACTTTGGAAGACCCGGCAAGGCGAATGTTCGAGCAAGGAGCCTCCTTCGGGAAAACAGCCTCCAGAGCATTGGTAACCACATCAGAATAGAGAGCTAGACCAGCCACGTCCTTAGACATTTTTGACTAAGTTTCCTCTAAGCTCGTATCCATAAGCTTCCTTTTTACATTTTCCCTAGATCTGAGCAAAGCATCCTTAAGGGAAGGAACTCCAGTCCGGGAATTTAAGGAAGTGGAATCGGTTTTATTGGACTCAGTGCAGACAGTTCCTAACATATGATGAAAGAAAGCTGAATGAAATCTTACTGCCAACTCCGTTTTAAGTTATCACTAAAAGAGCATACCTAGGTTGTTAAGAAATAAAGGAGGGTTGGGGGAGAAATAAACATTTCTTCCTAGTGAGAAAGAGAGAATTCCTTTAGTAAGTAAGACCAGAGGCGGCTGTCTGATAATAGATTGACAAGAGGGTAGAAGGGAATGCCTTCGAAGGGTGGCAGAGGTAAGTAGTGAGGATCTGTTGCCAAATTTTTTAGAAGCAGCGCCAAGAAGTTCTATTTTCTCCTTATCCGAGAAACCCGATAGTTTGGGTCCAACATCTGTAGTAAAAACAAACACAGAGAGAAAAATGACCCTCTATAGTAGAAAAATAATAATAATGTTTTAGGGTGTAAATACTTTGGGTATGGAAACTGCCGGAGATGCCGAGAGGACATCGAACAAAGAAAAATTGGGTTTCCCATCTTTGAATCTGGTAGTTCCTTCAAATAACAATTTCTTCATGGGATTTGCACGAAAAATTTGAGGGTTCACATCGCTAAGTTTGGAAGGATGAACCAGGCAGTCAAGGGTAGAAGGGCTTAAAGAACAATTATCTGATCATGCGGATAAAAGTTCCAAACCTGACAAGTAGGTGTAAGTGTTAGGAGAAAGTTGGATGGGAGCAATTCCCAAATACTGCAGAAATCGACAAAGGAATTCAGGGAAGGGGATAAAATCCCCATGCTAGATATGAATAGCAGAATAAGCAAAGAAGCCTTCTGGACGAGAAGACATGGTGTCCATTTCATTTAGGGGAATGGCTTCAACATCAGAAATGTTAAAATCTTGAAGAATAGCATCAAATTGATCTTGCTCTGAAATCATAGAATGCTTTTCGATGGCACTAAACCTCCTCAAAGCAGAAAGGTCATTCAGAAAAGGACCATTTCTATCAGGTTTAAAGGCAATATGGTTCTTTCCTATGATTCTAGGTACAATCTATTTAATTTTATAAAACAAGGTAAAAACAATGCTTGGAAAGATAGGATACTTATTCTCATAAAAATGTATTGACAATAACAAGAGGTTATCCCTCGGACATCTTTAGAGGGATAAGGGCAGATAAAAACGTTAATTTAAGCTATCAAGTAAATTCAGAATGGGCTGCCAAGAATGGGTAATTGGAAAACTGAAATCAATTGATGGAAAGGAAATATGATAGTTACTTTAACTCAGAATAAACTAATAAACACTTTAATTATAAAATCAAGTATAAATGATTTATAGAAGATGCTTACTTGAAGATACTAATGCTTTTCCGAGATAAATTTTAAATCCAGGAAATGATGAAGAAGAGAAGGAGTTAACACAATGAAATAAGGAGGGTATATATAGGAAGAAAGAAGCGGTTAAATCATCCAAAGTTTGATTTAAAGAGTCTAAAATACCCCTTCACTAGGGGGGAGGAGGAAAAATGTTACCACCAAAATTAACACTGAGACAGGCTGACGGTGAAGGGGTATCAGACCGTCACAAGTAGAAAAGAGTAATCCATAAGCAAAGGCCAGGTATAGGATAAAACCGAAAGCATATGGGAGGCATCTAGAACAACGAGCAACCAACACCAACATCAAAAGAGAAAACCTCAAATATGATGTGAAGAAAGAATACCGACAAGACAAATTCGACACGAAAGATAGTTAACGATAGCACATTGCCGAAAGCAAGTTACCTAAATCTGAAAGCTGATGAAGAGAAAGACCAAGAATACTACAACCCGAGGCCCCAAGGGAGGAAGGGATATGGCACTAACTTGCTTAATGTCGATACGAAAAGAGATAAAAGCATCAAAAGCACAGAGCTCAAAACATGAGGAAATTATCTGAAAGCCAGTTAACGAGACCAAGTTTCGATGATCACCGAGAGAAAACTTTGGTAAACAACCAATAAAGTATCGGAAGCGGCCCCCCGGAAAGCCGAAGCCCACTTTAGGGATCTATCGAAAAGCAAGTCAAAGCTTCTAAGAGAGGCGTTCTATCCACAATAATCTGCTTAGTGTTGATACCGAAAGGGGTGATGAGCCTCGAAGCAAGACATTTGAAATATAAAGGCAAACATCACGAAGAATTAACAACAAGACCGAGAGCTCATGACCGGAAGCCAAAAGCCTTTCCTAAAGCTATCAATACCAACAAGCTTGGTATCAATACAAAGGAGGTAGAGTTAACACTAGAGGGAACTTCAAAACCCAAGAGCGTCCTTCCGAGAGCTGAGACCGGCATCCTAAAAGCCATATCACATCCACCGGCAAGGCCAAAAGAACGGCCGAGAGCAAAATAATCGGAATTGGAAGGAAAAGCGGTCGACAGAGGATTCTACTGACCCAATAGCAAAGGGGTCCAAATTTGTCTATAAATAAGACCCTAGGGGTCTCATTTTCGGGGCGATTTCACATTCTTGTTGTGACGGCCCGCCCCGCACCAACCGACATTTACTCCAAAGGTGCGCTGTACACATGTCCAGTTAGCACGGAACGGGTCGTCAGAAGGAAAGGGAATAAGGAAGTGAACAAACAAGGAACTTGTAGAATGTCTCACAGCGCATAGAACAAAATATAATAATAACATACTTGACATAAAACAGGTGAGACAGTGCATAAGCTGAAACAACTAACATAGCAGCGGAAAATCCAAGTACAGCTTATGATCCAAAGTTAAACATTATTACAACTTTTCAAACTGTCTCAAAAGCAAAAGTAAGATAAAGGAGGTACACTACTAATGCCCAAGTAGCGACCACCAACGACACAGGGAGAATATCTATATATCATACGTGGAAGCCTCCTGCTCGCCCCCGAATCAGCTACTCGCGCATCACCAGCTAACCTGTCTCTTGTCTGCTCGTGTGAGCACCCAGAGTAATAAGAGGAGACATAAAACTCTGGGTCAGACATAAAGCCTGGTATGAGCGATAAGCATCTAAACAGAACAATAACAGGTAGACTAAAACATACCTGAACCTGGACCTGCAACCAAAGAGTTAGCACTGCATACTGTACAACACTCTAAGGTGCCATATCAAACGGTGTAAGGATACGGGGGTGGGGGTGTGCATGTCATAATGATGGAAAACAATCAAGCATAGCAACCATCCTCACATCTCTCACTCAGTGCGTAAAGCATACGATATTCACCACTTCGATCACCCAACATACCTTGCTACGATCACTTTGCCCCATGAAGCCATAAATGGCTTCACTGCACTGATAACGTAGCCACTTATCCTTCGCTATGTCCACTTGCCCCATGGAGTTATTCACCCCATCTGCGCTGGCTCATAGCCTTACCAATCCTTTACTATGTCCACTTGCCCCATGGAGTTATTCACCCCATCTGCGCTGGCTCATAGTCTTACTACGCATCACTTTGCCCCTCGAGTCGTAATTACTCTACTGCACTGATAACGTAGTCTTGCTACCATCACCTTGCCCCTCGAGTCATAATGACTCTACTGCACTGATAAGTAGCCCATCATTCATTTTCAATGGTGAATCGAAGTTATGAATGTCGACAACTCCTTAGCACACGTCCCGCAGTAAAGTCCAACCATGAAGTGAACTCATCGGTTCCCAACTGGATCCTGAGCTCTAACTTCCCATTTTGGACTACCTTTGCATCTCGGGTTATTGGTCAATACTGGGTCGGGTCGGGTTCCCCTTCTAGCCATCGGTTTGGGTCGGGTCCTTTACTTTGAATTGGTTCGGTTCGTGGTCTTCCTCTGGTAACGGTTCGGTTCGGCTTCACAGCGTTGCATCTGTTCAGGTCGGGTCGGGTTGCCATCTCCTATCCAGTTCGTGCTCCCGCTCCGATCAGCTCCCTCGTTCTTCATTTACTCCGATCCGATCCTCCTCCTTTAGCCGATCCGATCCCAGTTCAATTAGCATGGCCTTCCTTTTTGCCAGATTTCTCAAGTGCCAAGTTCCGATCCGATCGAATCCCTTGCCCAGTTCACTTAACCGATCCGAGTCCATTTCTCCGATCCGATCCAAAAACCTGCACTGTTTCCTGAAACTTTTCCAGCAAGTGTTTTACGCCATTCGACGACGTTTTCGACCATTCCAACTATTCTAATCAATCACAAAGCATACCATACGGTCATAACAACATGTATAATCAACCACAAACATCAAAACAACAAAATGATAGGTTAAAATGGATCAAACCTAGCCAAAACCCCATATTTTCCCCTTAAGCATGTTTAGGTGGAACTAATGATATGATTAGAAAAACTTAACCAAATTAACCCAAATTCATATCAGAGGTCTAAAACATCATTCTAAATTTTATAAATATTTTTTCAGAATTTTATCATGTTTAAATTCGCTAATTAACACTAATTACCCTTAATTAGCCATAATTAGTGAGGAACTATGCAAATCACTCACCTTAGCCACAAATATACTCTAGATCTGAAGTAAATCTCTGATTTGATGCGAATCCCAATGCTAAACAGCAGCTCCAATGTCGAGTTGGTGTAGATCTCCCTTGATTCGATGTTGCTAAGCTTAATCCTTGATTAGGAGATGATTTGGAGGTGATTTAGAGGTTGGAGGCCATTTTTAGGGTTTCTTGGAGATAAGTGGAGGCTAGAAAACTGAAATGGAATGATTCCCTACCCCTTTTCAGCCTCCCCATAACCCAAATCCCGAAATGGGTTATGGGCCCATTCACTAATCACCCTATATGGCCTGTTTAAACAGTTTTTCACCTTCCAAACCTTATTTCCCTACCCCTTTTCAGCCTCCCCATAACCCAAATCCCGAAATGGGTTATGGGCCCATTCACTAATCACCCTATATGGCCGGGTTAAACAGTTTTTCACCTTCCAAACCTTATTTCAGCCATATCTCCCAAACGGTAAGTCCTCTTTTCACATATGACCACTCTACGGAAAGGTAAACCATCAAACGAATCTAATGGAAGTGGTTTCAGGTCAAAATTCCTTTCCAATCAAAAGTTATGGCCAAAACAAGATCAGCTAGGGGCAAAACGGTCATTTAAAAATCGACAAAAATCTTGAATCATGGGAAATGACTCTAATTGTTGTTTCCCAAAGTTACATGACCATACGACTTCATATGGGAAAGAAATAAATATTCTACGATCCTTCGTTGCGTAGAATGCGGGTTGTTACATTCTTCCCCCCTTAAGAAATTTCGCTACCGAAATTCCCTAACCAAAACACACACAAAGGGTCCCGCATGCCTATCAACCTTAAAACAACAATCAAACATGCAAAACAAGCAAGACAAGTCTATCCTATCATGCGGAATAACTAAATTACGAAGTAAATCTTACCAGGCAAAGAGTTCTGGATACGTCTTTCTAATGCTCTCCTCTGTCTCCCAAGTACAGTCATTCTCGTTCTCGCCCCCACTAAACCTTGACTAGCTTCACCACCTTCCTTCGAAGTTGCTTCGTATCGTGCCCCACAATACGAATCGGCTTGCGGTTCCCAATCGCCTCGGGTTCTACTTCGAAGTCCTCTAACTGATCAGGTGAAATAGTCATATCTGAGTCGTGAACGAACTTCCTTAATTGGAAAACATGAAATACATTGTGAACTCCCGCCATCTTCTCTGGTAAGCCAACTCTATACGCCAAATTCCCGACTAGTTCAAGAACAGGGAATGGGCCAACAAATCTTGGTGCTAACTTGCCTCTCCTGCCAAATCATATCACGCTCTTCAACGGAGAAATCTTGATAAATACCAAGTCACCAATGCAGAATTTTAAGTATCTTCTCCTCTTATCAGCATAACTCTTCTGCCTATCTTGGGCAGCCTTCATTCGTTGTTGAATGGTCTTAATCTTATCCGAAGTTTCCCTCACCACATCTGGTCCAAGCATAAACTTCTCGCCAGTCTCTATCCAACATGATGGTGAGTTGCACGGTCTTCCGTACAAAGCTTCATATGGAGCCATACCGATACTGGATTGGTAGCTATTATTATATGCAAACTCTACTAGATGCAAATGGTCATCCCATGATCCACCAAAATCCAATATACAAGCTCTCAAGAGATCTTCCAATATACGATTCACCCTCTCCGTCTGACCGTCGGTCTGAGGATGATATGCGGTACTGAGATGTAATTATGACCCTAGAGCCTCTTGTAAGCTCTTACAAAACCCACTAGTAAACAACGGGTCTCGGTCACTCACAATGCTTTTAGGTACTCCATGAAATCTCACTACCCACTTCATATACAATTCTGCTAACTTAGCTGCCATTCTGGTCGATTTGACTGGTATAAATCTTGCACTTTTAGTCAATCGATCCACAATTACCCAAATGCTATCATATCCCGATCTAGTCCTGGGTAAACCATCGATGAAATCCATCGAGACTTGCTCTCATTTCCATTCGGGAATTTCTAATGGTTGCAACAAACCACTAGACTTCTTTTGCTCGGCTTTAACTAGTTGGCAATTCATGCATTTGGATATAAACTTCCCAACGTCTCTTTTCATCCCTTCCCAGTAGTAAATCTGCTTCATGTCTCGATACATCTTATTACCACCGGGATGTATAGTCGGTTTTAAGTGATGACATTCTCTAAGAACTTCATCTCTCAAACCATTCACGTTGGGTACAACTAGTCTTCCATTCTTTCTAAGCCATCCGCCTCGATCAAGCCCATACAAATTCATCTCCTCACCGTCGATGTCCATCTCTAACTTGGAGATGATTTCCAATAGATTAGGATCGTCCCTCTGGCTGGAACCAATACGCTCTATCAAAGTGGGTCTGATCACCAAACTAGCTAGCATGACTAGATCCAAGTCGCACCTTGGTCTGAAATCAAACCCTGCGATATACTCCAGTTGCTTCCATTCAAGAAACATTGCCCCTAAACTGGCATGTCTCCTACTCAAGGCATCGGCTACCGCATTACCTTTCCCAGGTGTGTATGTGATATCAAAATCATACGAAGCCAAGAACTCTAACCATCTCTGCTGATGGAGATTAAGATCTTTCTGAGAGAAGAGATACTTTAACGATTTATGATCGGTAAACAACTCAAATCTTTCTCCCAAGAGATAGTGCCTCCACATCTTTAATGCGAACACAATCGCTGCCAGTTCCAAATCATGGGTAGGATACTTCTTCTCATGCGGTTTTAATTGCCGACTAGCATAAGCTACAACCCTACCTCCTTGCATCAATACAGCACCTAGTCCGATACCACAACCATCCGTGTATACCGTCATCTCTTCATTCCCTTTAGGAATGACTAATACTAGCGCACGCGTCAACTTTTCTTTTAGACTACACTCCGTCCCAGACGAAGGACTGATTCTTCATAGTCAACTGAGTCAACGGTGCCGCTATCTTGGAGAAGTCCTGGATAAACTTACGATAATATCCAGCTAACCCCAAGAAACTTCTTACATCTGTTGCATTCTTGGGCGTAGGCCAATCCTGTACCGTAGCCACCTTCGCAGGGTCCACGGCAATACCATTCTCGAAAACAACATGACTCAAGAATCTCACTTCCCTTCTCCAAAAGTGACACTTAGAGAATTTCGCTTTCAATTGGTGTTTCCTCAACACCTCCATCACTATCTTCAAGTGTCCCTTGTGTTCCTCCTTTGTCCTTGAGTAAACAAGGATATCGTCTACAAACACAAGAACAAACTTATTCAACTGATCTCTGAATACTCGATTCATAAGATCAACAAAATATGCTTGTGCATTGGTCAACCCAAATGGCATGACCAACCACTCATAGAATCCAGACGACGTCCTAAATGTCGTTTTTGGAACACTCTCATCCGCTACTCGAAGCTGATGAAATCCTGTCGCGAGGTCCAACTGGGAGAACACTCTTGCTCCTTCCAGTTGATCAAACAAATCATATATCCGTGGTAGAGGATACTTATTCTTCCTCGTCACCTTATTCAACTCGCTATAGTCCACACACAAATGAAGGGAACCATCTGCCTTAGTGGCAAACACAACTGGTGCTCCCCACTCGGAGACACTCCTTCTAATAAATCCCTTCTTCAAAAGATTGATGACTTGCACCCCGAGCTCTCGCTGCTCCCTTGGTGCCATACGACGAAGTGGCATCACTATAGGTCTAGCATCTTTCACTAAATCAATACGGAACTCAATCTCTCGGTGTGGTGGAAGCCCGGTCACCTCCTCGAAGACGTCCGGATACTGGCCAACCACGGGCACATCTGACAACTCATCCTGCGGGATGTCGAGGGAATTTACAAAACTATCCATAACCCCATCACTAGGTAGACTACCAAACACTACCCTCCGCCCATCATCCGCCCTAACTGTCACCAAAAAGCCCTCACAGTCTACCACCACCCCGTATCTTTGGAGCCAATCGACTCCCAATATAATGCCATACCCAGTAAAGCCCAAAACAAAGCAATCACAAACAAACATACATCCATGACTCGATAAGACCAAATTTCTGCAAATCATACTAAGGCTAGTTGAACCACCAATCGGGTTTGTCACAACCAATGGTCTATCGACTATCTTGGGTTCTAGTCCCAACCTATCTACCAGGTCACTAGATATGAAGGAACGGGAAGCCCCGGTATCAAACAAAACTTGAACTGGTACATCATAAATAGAAAGCATACCTTGAATAACAACATTCTTTCCTTTCTCCGCCGCAGTTGGGGCATTCGACGAAGAAGGAACAACATCAATAGCATATGCTTTCACAATCTGCTTCTCCTTAAGAGGTTGCGGACACTTATCCTTGAAATGTCCCACTTGACCACAGTTGAAGCACTTCTTATCCGCTGTCTTGGCCCGACAATCTTTGGCATAATGGCCCTTCTTACCACAGCTGAAGCACTCAACATCCTTCTTGCTCTTTTTCTGGCCATCTTTAGATTGGCTCTGCTTCCTCTTATTCTGAGAGTTATTCTTGCCTCCACCGCCTCCTTGCGGCTTCGGCCCTTCTGCAGATGCAGCCTCAGTCTTTGATTTAGGGTAAAGGCTCTCTGACCTCAAAGCTTTCCCTACAATCGATTCAAAAGTCTCATCGATGTGGTTGATAAGCCTTTCCCCCAAGTATCCATCCAAACCAGTAATGAACTTCTCATTCTTCTTCTCAGGAGTATCGATAAGAGATAGTCCATACTTCGACAAGGTATCGAACTCAGCAATATAGTCAGAGACTGCCCTACCATTCTGCTTGAGTTCCAAGAATCTCTTAAACAACACTGGCTTTTGGGCAGCTAGAATGAACTTCTCGCTAAAGCGAGCCTTGAACTGATCCCAGGTAACCTGATCTTCTGGAGTAGCTGTTTTAATGGCATTCCACCAATTCATCGCTCGCCCTTGCAGCTGACGAGATGCTAGCCTTCTCTTCATCGCATCCTCAAGACCCAAGTCGTCGAAGATACAATCACAGCTATCCATCCAATCCTGAACATCTGTGGTCGACTCCGTTCCGTGGAACGGCTTCCCACCAAGGTTAGTGTAATCCTTGCACAACTTGGCGAAATCGACCCTAGGCGCCTGCACTACTGGGCCAACACCAATTCCGGGATTGGAAACCGCCCATTGTACCTCCCTAAGCATGTCTCTCATGAGGTCAGTAAACATCGCCCTCATGTCAGCAGCATTCCCATTATTGGCTCCCCCACCAGCACCTCTAGCATATCGGCTCATCGTCAATCTGTAAAAGGGAAACGATTAACGACCCCATAGTGGTGCTAGTGCAGTACGACTTCATTCTTATACTACTAATAGTATATACATATATATAGCTTTTGAAAACCAAAGTAATCACAAATACACGCTCTCATATACGTACTCTCTCTCCCTAGTGTCTTTCCTTATGTTAACTACGCAACCTCGCTCTGATACCAAATGTGACGGCCCGCCCCGCACCAACCGACATTTACTCCAAAGGTGCGCTGTACACATGTCCAGTTAACACGGAACGGGTCGTCAGAAGGAAAGGGAAGAAGGAAGTGAACTAACAAGGAACCTGTAGAATGTCTCACAGCGCATAGAACAAAATATAATAATAACATACTTGACATAAAACAGGTGAGACAGTGCATAAGCTGAAACAACTAACATAGCAGCAGAAAATCCAAGTACAGCTTATGATCCAAAGTTAAACATTATTACAACTTTTCAAACTGTCTCAAAAGAAAAAGTAAGATAAAGGAGGTACACTAGTAATGCCCAAGTAGCGACCACCAACGACACAGGGAGAATATCTATATATCATACGTGGAAGCCTCCTGCTCGCCCCCGAATCAGCTACTCGCGCATCACCAGCTAACCTATCTCTAGTCTGCTCGTGTGAGCACCCAGAGTAATAAGAGGAGACATAAAATGTAACAACCCGTATTTTCAATAACCTGTAATAACATAAATTGAGGCAGAATTAAATTATAAAATGGGAATCAAGGGAAATGGGCTATGCCATTGCGTTCGTCTCGGAAAAATACGCGAAATAGAGTCCGAGTTTTCGAAAATCGGAGTCCGTATGACCCAGTTAAGGCCCATTGAAGTTTGCAGAAAATTTCTAAGTTAAAATCAGATTCAAATTTAAAGAATTGGGCCAGCTGGGCCAAGGCGGGAAAATTCCCGCCAGGGGCCCCATGTCGACAGGCCTGTCGACAGGGTTCCCAGGGAGTCGACTGCCCTGTCGACAGCCCTGTCGACAGGGGGTAGCCAGGCATTGTTGCCTGGCGCACCATTTTGATTTGGGCTGGGTCTTGGGGCTTGGTTCTAGAGGATTCCGAGATCTGACGGGCCAAAACTAACCTAGGGTTAATCCTAGGGCTAAAAACACTCTAATCTTCTATAAATAAGCCCCTAATCCTACCCTTAAACCCCATTAATCATTCTAGCAACAAAACTATGCCAAAATCTAAACTCTCATGGCCTCCACCCTCTTCATACAATTCCTAATCAAATCCCTAAGAGATTTCCATGCATACAAGGGTATTTAGGCTTGTATGATTCTCCTTAGCTTGCATTAAAGGCTTGTTTTTCAATTGGCATCATAAAGGAGGAGTCTTGATCAAGTTTGCTTGCATTTGGGGGCTTTAATTAGTTGCATAAGGGGTTTCTTGCATTTGTTGTACTCATTTGAGTTCGCATAAGCATTGTAAGCCCTCTTACCTTCATTTTGGAAACTCTAAAGTTAATGTGTGATGAAAATTGGGGTTTATGTATGTTTATTGAGTTGTGCATGTTATGCAAGGGTACTAAGCCATGATTTGCAAATCTATTGAGTTATGCATGTATATTAAGCCATGATTTGCAAGATTAATAAGTTATGCATGTTCATGCAAGTTTGCTAAGCCATGATTTGTATGTTTATTTAGTTATGCATGTTTAGGCAAGTTTGTTAAGCCATGATTTATATGTTTATTTAGTTATGCATGTTTATGCAAGTTTGCTAAGCCATGGTTTGTATGTTTAGTAAGTTATGCAAGTTTAAAATGACAAGTTGTGCATGTTTTGACAAGTTGTGCATGTTTATGCAAGTTTAAAATGACAAGTTGTGCATGTTTTGACAAGTTGTGCATGTTTTGACAAGTTGTGCATGTTTTGACAAGTTGTGCATGTTTATGCAAGTTTAAAATGACAAGTTGTGCATGTTTTGACAAGTTGTGCATGTTTTGACAAGTTGTGCATGTTTATGCAAGTTTAAAATGACAAGTTGTGCATGTTCGACAAGTTATGCATGTTTAGGGTAATATGCAAGTTCACTATGCTAAGTTGTGCAAGTCTAACATGTTATGCATGATTGTTGTGCAAGTTTATCATGTATGTTGTGCCAAGTTCCCTCTTCCTATCCTTTATGCGTTACTACGAATATGTAAGCGATAGAATGACGTTGGGGGTTTTGGGTAAACTTAAAATACACGAAAATATAAGATTGGGAATTTACCTATTAAATTAGGTCTACCCCTTGGGAATTTACCTATTAAGTTAGGTCTACCCAAGTAATCGTTTGACTTGTGATTTGAAATGAAGTGGACATGACACTTAGAAAACATAAAGAGTGGCCAACTCGAGGTTGGGTTGAGTTTGTAGCATAATTCTACCCGGAACCGACCGGCTTAACTAGTGGCTACAAACAATAGGACCCAATGTGAGAAGTTGGTCATGTGGTGCCAAAACCCGAGGTTAGACAAAGTTGTGGTGTAAACCTACCCGGACCCGCCCGGCCTAACTAGTAACCACAACAAGGTCTAATGTGAGAGGTTAAGGTGCATTAAATTAATTAATGCCTCATGATTAGGGTTAAGTCAGGGTCCACTAATACTTAACCAATTTGGGGATTCGAGGGATTAGAATGTGGTTAAGTCGTGAACCATTGGTTACACTTAACTAGTTTAATCCATTTGGGGGCTCAAGGGATTAGAATGGGGTTAAGCCACACTTAACCAGTTTAATCCAGGATTAGTGAAGGGTTAAATCACACTTAACCCTCTTGGGAAACCCTAGCAACGTGGTCTGTTCTAACAGTAATCCCAGTTTGGTATCATTCACAACCCTAGAAGCTAGGCTAGGGCGGGGCACGATTACTGGCAGATGTAAGCGACCAAAGGGCGATGGCCGAGTGGTACAGCGGTGCGGGTTCGGCGGGCTACGGATGTGCACGTAGTCCGATATTGGACAAACTCGAGGCACGGGTACCAGTAGATTAGGGCTGTGCATTATTGCTTAAGTGTCTGGGGTTGACATCCGAGGGCTTGATACACCCAAAGGGGGACCCAGCACAGACTAACTACAACCATACGTGGGCCATATGGACACCAACACTTGACGTGTTAGGTTTATAGGGAGCCGATCGACTAGACCGTGGGGCTGGACCTTATACTAAGGTCACTTCATGTTATTGGGCCAAAGCTTGGGCCAAGGGATCAATACCTGTTACGTTGGTTTGCTAGTACACCGTGGTGCAAAAAAAAAAACTTAACCTTGTTTTATGCGATGATACCTCTATCTATCTTGTAGGTAATTTACCATGCCAGTGTGTTGTTATCTATGATCATCTCAGTTTCCATCATGATGTTAACTTTATTAGTTTATAGACTGATCGTAGCAGGGCTTACTCAGTCTTTTTGACTGACCCGTTTTGTTTCGCCTCTTTTCTTCCGTTTCCCCCCCCCCCCCCCCCAGGTTCTCAGGGAGGGAATACAGGAGCCTAGCTTGGATCTTAGCTGCTTTCTTGGATAGCTCATGTACGCTTCGGACTTGGGCTTGCTATGGTTTCTTCCACTTTGGGGATAGCTACTTTTATGTTTTCCTTTTTCAGTTTCAGATGATGTTACTTCATGTACTAGACTTGTTTATCTGGGGAAATTGACATTTTGATGTACCAGACTTGTTTTTGAAATAGTTTAAAAATCTTCCGCTGTTTTATTTACTTACTCTGTTTATTTACATATATATATGTCATGTCCTGCCTTGCTATATCATTATGCATGTTTACCAATAAGGCCCCTCCAAAGCTAGTGCATTCCTTTGCGAGTGACCCTGGCGGAGGTGGGGTGTTACATTTGGTATCAGAGCATATGGTTTACGAGAAGGGATAAAAAGGGTTTTAAAAACTTTTGAAAAACTATTTTCAAAACCAAGTATTAAGTATCTTCCAAAGAAAAGTCTAGTTGTTTTTAAAGGCTATTCCCCAAAAGCCATTAGCACTATCCTTTGACTCCTCGTTTGAACTCTTTTCTTTTCGTTTCCAGCATGCCTGATAATCTCGTCTTGCCCGAAGGAGTAACGATACCCGATTGGTTTCGTCGGTACTTGGAAGTCACGACACCGGTCCCGGATGTCCCTAATGTTGTTCCCCCAATCGAGGCCGCTGTTCCTCCTCCTCCTCCCGTAGCTGATGTTCCTCTTCCCCCTCAGCCTCCACAAGCGGATTTCGCGGAAACTTGCAAGAACTTTAAGAGGATGGGTGGCAAGAATTTTAATGGGACAGAGACTTTTGTAGAAGCAGGGAATTGGTTGAAAGAGACCGAAGATCTTTTAGCCACCTTTGATATAGGTGACCGCAGGAAGGTTTTATTAGCAGTATGGTTGCTAAAGGAAGAAGCTGCACGTTGGTGGGTAGTCACCACCGCGACCAGGCCAATTGAGACTTGGGATGACTTTAGAGGAAGGTTTGGACTGAGATTCTTATCACTGAAGCAAGGGGACATGACTATTAGGGAATACATAGATAAGTTTAATCAACTGGCTCGTGTCAATTTAGACTTGGTTAATACAGCTCAGAAGAAGGCCCTACACTTTGCTCTAGGATTAAACGAGCCATTACGTGATTTGGCCCTGTCTCATATACCCTTGGGGGCGACTTTCGAGAGTTTAGTGAATTTGGCCCTACTTCAAGAAGAAGATAACAATGACAAGAAAGAGGTCAAGGCGAATGAGTCTCAAGGCAAGAGAGTAAATTCCGGGAAATAGGGCAAGAATAACCACAACCGCAAGGACAAGCCAAGAGGGAATATAAAATGTAACTTCTGTGGTAACGTTGGACATATGGCTAAGGAATGTAGGAAGAAGGAAAATAGAAAGCGGGGCGAATGCTTCATTTGTGGTGAGTTTGGACATTTCAGCAAGGACTGCCCGAGGAAACAAGGGCAAGGTCAGACTCAGTGTGCAGGACTATCAGGAGGGCGAGTTCATCCCCTCAACACAGTTCTTCCAGCTTATGATAGAGGTAGTGTTTTTGTTGAAAACCTGGTTTACATTTTCTGATTTTCCCCTGTTCGTACTTTGTTTGACTCTGGCACATCGCATAGTTTTATTTCATCTGATCTAGTGGAAAGTTTTGCACCTAAGTACTAGTGTAGTTGATGATCCCGTATGTGTTTCAAATCCAATTGGGGGTTCTGCCCGCCTGTCTGTGGTCTGAGTGGATTTGAAAATTTCTATCTTGAGTATAGAATTCTCGTGGGATGTTTATATTCTCGGTTTCGGGGGATGTGGGTTGGTTTTGGGCATGGAATGGTCGTCCTATTTTGGAGCCATTCTGGGTTTTTGTATATAGGGTGTGGGGCTCATGACTCGCCTCGGTAATACCCTAGAAATTTCTAGCAACCCTATGGGTCCCGTCATGTTATGTTATCTTGAAATCCCTCGACTCATCTATCGATAGTTTGCAATCCGTGAGGGTGGTCCGAGAATATCCTGATATCTTGGGTGAAGTGAAGGGGGTTACCCTGGACGTGGGATAGATTTCCGCATTATTTGGTTGGTAATACCAAGCCAGTTTCGTGGCCGGTTAGGCGCATGACCTCGCGAGAGGAGAGTTGAGAAAGCAAGTCAAGGAGTTGCTTGAGAAGAACTTCCTGAGACGAAGTATTTTCGAGTAGGGTGCTCCAGTGGCATTCGTTACTAATGTGGACGGTTTGCTTCACTTGTGTGTTGATTATCGTGAGAAGAATAGACAACCGTTACCAAGGATCGATGATTTGTTTGATCAGCTTGTAGGAGCATCTGTTTTCTTTTGATCTAGCTACCGGATTCCATCAGCTTAGGATGGCTGAGGATGGAATTGACAAGACTGCGTTTAGGACTCTAGATGAAAATTTTAGAATGGCTAGTCATGCTACTTGGTTTGACTAATGCACCCGCATATTACGTGAACTTGATGGGTAGGGTGTTTAGGGAGTCCTTGAGCGAGTTTGTCATGGTCGTCGTAGACGATATTTTGATCTCCTCAAAAGAACGAGGAAGAACATGCTATACATCTCAAAGAGGAGATGGATACGCTTAGAGCCACCGGATTGAAGGTCAAGTTCTCCAAATGTCACTCTGGAGGAAAGAAGTTGGATTTCTTGGGCACATAGTTCTTAAGTAAGGCTTAGCGGTGGATTCCGCTAAAGTGGGTGCGGTTTAAGACCGGAAAACTCTGAGGAGGGCAATTGAAGTAAGAAGCTTCCTCCGTTTGGCTAGTTAGTTAGCATTCCCGGAGCTTAGACTTACTCTTCTGGATCAAGAAGGGGGTTTCGCAGGAAGAAGACCCGCAGTTAGTCAAGAACATGGACCAGTTGATTCGAGGCGAGATGTTAAGTCACCTCGTTAGATATATCATAGATGACAAGGGATGACTAAGGCGCGATGAGAGATTATGTGTTCCTCGAGTGGAAGACTTGGTAAAGAAGGTTCTTGAAGATGCGCATCACTCGAGGAGGTGGCCGAGTTGGTCTCAGGATGCATGTTGTGCCACCAGGTTAAGGCCAAGTCATAGAAGTCCGGCGGGCCATTACCTCCATTGGAGGTTCCGCAAGGGAAATGTGAAAACATCTCGATAGATTACGTGGATAGATTACCTAGATCAAAGAAAGGGAATACGGGTAGATGGGTCATAATAGGTGGACTCACGAAGAGTGCTCATTTCAGTCCGATGAAGAGCGAGAGGACTGCATCAGGGTCAGCAACGGTTTACCCTCAAGAAGTTGGCCAGTTTTAAAACAGCTTACAGGAAGCCATGGGTAGGCAAGTGAATCTAGGTATGACCTATCACTCATAGGCAGATGGTTCATTTCGATTTAAGCACGAGTTATAGAAAAATCACGTTTATAAGGACAACTAGCAACGTGGATTGGTATTTTCAAGGAAAGTTCTGCTGCGTGGAATACTTTATAGTAAGAAGACGAGATCCAGGATTCACTAGTGAATTTTGGAGAGCTTGCATGAAATCATGAGGTTATAGTATGTTTAAGCCAAGTATACAGAAAGAAGAATAAGTGGAAAAGAAAGACGAGAGGCAATAATGAAATGAGTTCCAACTCGAATTTGGGAAAATAGGAGTTAAGAAGCCAAGGAATCATGAAGTGGAAGATAGTCAAAGCACAGTGGAGTTAAGCTCAAGGAAACGTGACTAAGAAGAGTGAAGACTAGATACGCGCATCATATCTCTTTTTAAGAGTGCATCCTTGATCCTAGTTTTCCTGTGGAGCTTGCTTGCAAGTTATCTTTCGTATATATCCTCTCGGTCCCATTCTCGACCTTATTTCTGTTGTAAACTCCATAAGGGGGTTAAGACTCATCGGTTAGTACTATATGTCAAAGTTTGAATGGATTTCTTGTAATCCAAAAAGGAGTTTGTCTAGTTTACCTAGTTTATCTAGTTTATCATGTCTATCTCGTCATGAGAACCTTTGGTAGAAACCCTTTGGTTGAAACATGTGTTTGAAACATGTTATGCTTGATGGTTGCAAGTGGTTGCAAGTGTTTGCAAGTGGTTACTCGTGGATGCATTATACACATTAGGCACTAGATCGGCTCGCACGCTCTTCATGTTGCATATGCATGAGTGTTTATGCTTATTCATGGTTGAAACTTGTTGTGCTACCACATGGATGTTGCATATGGATGAATGTTATGTGCACTCATATAGATACTATGAATTATGGTAGGAATTTGCATACATATGGATTCATTTCACTGACATACATATGCATTAAGGAGGTTTACTGTACCAGTAACCGCCTGATTTACATACATATGCATTAAGGAGGTTTACTGTATCAGTAACCGCCTGATTTTTGCATTAGGTAAGTACATATACACACACTTTTGCATATGTTCATCCAGCATTTAGAATCTTGTAAGGACAATGATTGCTCGTGGATGATGCTTTGAGTAGATGGATGATTGGATGGTAGGATACGTTCTTCCTAACTTGAAGATTTCGGGGACGAAATCCTTTAAGGAGGGGAGAATGTAACAACCCGTATTTTCAATAACCTGTAATAACATAAATTGAGGCAGAATTAAATTATAAAATGGGAATCAAGGGAAACGGGCTATGCCATTGCGTTCGTCTCGGAAAAATACGCGAAATAGAGTCCGAGTTTTCGAAAATCGGAGTCCGTATGACCCAGTTAAGGCCCATTGAAGTTTGCAGAAAATTTCTACGTTAAAATCAGATTCAAATTTAAAGAATTGGGCCAGCTGGGCCAAGGCGGGAAAATTCCCGCCAGGGGCCCCATGTCGATAGGCCTGTCGACAGGGTCCCCAGGGAGTCGACTGCCCTGTCGACAGCCCTGTCGACAGGGGGTAGCCAGGCATTGTTGCCTGGCGCACCATTTTGATTTGGGCTGGGTCTTGGGGCTTGGTTCTAGAGGATTCCGAGATCTGACGGGCCAAAACTAACCTAGGGTTAATCCTAGGGCTAAAAACACTCTAATCTTCTATAAATAAGCCCCTAATCCTACCCTTAAACCCCATTAATCATTCTAGCAACAAAACTATGCCAAAATCTAAACTCTCATGGCCTCCACCCTCTTCATACAATTCCTAATCAAATCCCTAAGAGATTTCCATGCATACAAGGGTATTTAGGCTTGTATGATTCTCCTTAGCTTGCATTAAAGGCTTGTTTTTCAATTGGCATCATAAAGGAGGAGTCTTGATCAAGTTTGCTTGCATTTGGGGGCTTTAATTAGTTGCATAAGGGGTTTCTTGCATTTGTTGTACTCATTTGAGTTCGCATAAGCATTGTAAGCCCTCTTACCTTCATTTTGGAAACTCTAAAGTTAATGTGTGATGAAAATTGGGGTTTATGTATGTTTATTGAGTTGTGCATGTTATGCAAGGGTACTAAGCCATGATTTGCAAATCTATTGAGTTATGCATGTATATTAAGCCATGATTTGCAAGATTAATAAGTTATGCATGTTCATGCAAGTTTGCTAAGCCATGATTTGTATGTTTATTTAGTTATGCATGTTTAGGCAAGTTTGTTAAGCCATGATTTATATGTTTATTTAGTTATGCATGTTTATGCAAGTTTGCTAAGCCATGGTTTGTATGTTTAGTAAGTTATGCAAGTTTAAAATGACAAGTTGTGCATGTTTTGACAAGTTGTGCATGTTTATGCAAGTTTAAAATGACAAGTTGTGCATGTTTTGACAAGTTGTGCATGTTTTGACAAGTTGTGCATGTTTATGCAAGTTTAAAATGACAAGTTGTGCATGTTTTGACAAGTTGTGCATGTTTTGACAAGTTGTGCATGTTTATGCAAGTTTAAAATGACAAGTTGTGCATGTTCGACAAGTTATGCATGTTTAGGGTAATATGCAAGTTCACTATGCTAAGTTGTGCAAGTCTAACATGTTATGCATGATTGTTGTGCAAGTTTATCATGTATGTTGTGCCAAGTTCCCTCTTCCTATCCTTTATGCGTTACTACGAATATGTAAGCGATAGAATGACGTTGGGGGTTTTGGGTAAACTTAAAATACACGAAAATATAAGATTGGGAATTTACCTATTAAGTTAGGTCTACCCCTTGGGAATTTACCTATTAAGTTAGGTCTACCCAAGTAATCGTTTGACTTGTGATTTGAAATGAAGTGGACATGACACTTAGAAAACATAAAGAGTGGCCAACTCGAGGTTGGGTTGAGTTTGTAGCATAATTCTACCCGGAACCGACCGGCTTAACTAGTGGCTACAAACAATAGGACCCAATGTGAGAAGTTGGTCATGTGGTGCCAAAACCCGAGGTTAGACAAAGTTGTGGTGTAAACCTACCCGGACCCGCCCGGCCTAACTAGTAACCACAACAAGGTCTAATGTGAGAGGTTAAGGTGCATTAAATTAATTAATGCCTCATGATTAGGGTTAAGTCAGGGTCCACTAATACTTAACCAATTTGGGGATTCGAGGGATTAGAATGTGGTTAAGTCGTGAACCATTGGTTACACTTAACTAGTTTAATCCATTTGGGGGCTCAAGGGATTAGAATGGGGTTAAGCCACACTTAACCAGTTTAATCCAGGATTAGTGAAGGGTTAAATCACACTTAACCCTCTTGGGAAACCCTAGCAACGTGGTCTGTTCTAACAGTAATCCCAGTTTGGTATCATTCACAACCCTAGAAGCTAGGCTAGGGCGGGGCACGATTACTGGCAGATGTAAGCGACCAAAGGGCGATGGCCGAGTGGTACAGCGGTGCGGGTTCGGCGGGCTACGGATGTGCACGTAGTCCGATATTGGACAAACTCGAGGCACGGGTACCAGTAGATTAGGGCTGTGCATTATTGCTTAAGTGTCTGGGGTTGACATCCGAGGGCTTGATACACCCAAAGGGGGACCCAGCACAGACTAACTACAACCATACGTGGGCCATATGGACACCAACACTTGACGTGTTAGGTTTATAGGGAGCCGATCGACTAGACCGTGGGGCTGGACCTTATACTAAGGTCACTTCATGTTATTGGGCCAAAGCTTGGGCCAAGGGATCAATACCTGTTACGTTGGTTTGCTAGTACACCGTGGTGCAAAAAAGAAAAACTTAACCTTGTTTTATGCGATGATACCTCTATCTATCTTGTAGGTAATTTACCATGCCAGTGTGTTGTTATCTATGATCATCTCAGTTTCCATCATGATGTTAACTTTATTAGTTTATAGACTGATCGTAGCAGGGCTTACTCAGTCTTTTTGACTGACCTGTTTTGTTTCGCCTCTTTTCTTCCGTTTCCCCCCCCCCCAGGTTCTCAGGGAGGGAATACAGGAGCCTAGCTTGGATCTTAGCTGCTTTCTTGGATAGCTCATGTACGCTTCGGACTTGGGCTTGCTATGGTTTCTTCCACTTTGGGGATAGCTACTTTTATGTTTTCCTTTTTCAGTTTCAGATGATGTTACTTCATGTACTAGACTTGTTTATCTGGGGAAATTGACATTTTGATGTACCAGACTTGTTTTTGAAATAGTTTAAAAATCTTCCGCTGTTTTATTTACTTACTCTGTTTATTTACATATATATATGTCATGTCCTGCCTTGCTATATCATTATGCATGTTTACCAATAATGCCCCTCCAAAGCTAGTGCATTCCTTTGCGAGTGACCCTGGCGGAGGTGGGGTGTTACATAAAACTCTGGGTCAGACATAAAGCCTGGTATGAGCGATAAGCATCTAAACAGAACAATAACAGGTAGACTAAAACATACCTGAACCTGGACCTGCAACCAAAGAGTTAGCATTGCATACTGTACAACACTCTAAGGTGCCATATCAAACGGTGTAAGGATACGGGGGTGGGGGTGTGCATGTCATAATGATGGCAAACAATCAAGCATAGCAACCATCCTCACATCTCTCACTCAATGTGTAAAGCATACGATATTCACCACTTCGATCACCCAACATACCTTGCTACGATCACTTTGCCCCATGAAGCCATAAATGGCTTCACTGCACTGATAACGTAGCCACTTATCCTTCGCTATGTCCACTTGCCCCATGGAGTTATTCACCCCATCTGCGCTGGCTCATAGCCTTACCAATCCTTTACTATGTCCACTTGCCCCATGGAGTTATTCACTCCATCTGCGCTGGCTCATAGTCTTACTACGCATCACTTTGCCCCTCGAGTCGTAATGACTCTACTGCACTGATAACGTAGTCTTGCTACCATCACCTTGCCCCTCGAGTCATAATGACTCTACTGCACTGATAAGTAGCCCATCATTCATTTTCAATGGTGAATCGAAGTTATGAACGTCGACAACTCCTTAGCATACGTCCCGCAGTAAAGTCCAACCATGAAGTGAACTCATCGGTTCTCAACTGGATCCTGAGCTCTAACTTCCCATTTTGGACTACCTTTGCATCTCGGGTTACTGGTCAATACTGGGTCGGGTCGGGTTCCCCTTCTAGCCATCGGTTCGGGTCGGGTCCTTTACTTTGAATTGGTTCGGTTCGTGGTCTTCCTCTAGTAACGGTTCGGTTCGGCTTCACAGCGTTGCATCTGTTCGGGTCGGGTGTCCCACTTCGGGTCGGGTCGGGTTGCCATCTCCCATCCAGTTCGTGCTCCCGCTCCAATCAGCTCCCTCGTTCTTCATTTACTCCGATCCGATCCTCCTCCTTTAGCCGATCCGATCCCAGTTCAATTAGCATGGCCTTCCTTTTTGCCAGATTTCTCAAGTGCCAAGTTCCGATCCGATCGAATCCCTTGCCCAGTTCACTTATCCGATCCGAGCCCATTTCTCCGATCCGATCCGATCCGAAAACCTGCACTATTTCCTGAAACTTTTCCAGCAAGTGTTTTACGCCATTCGACGACGTTTTCGACCATTCCAACTATTCTAATCAATCACAAAGCATACCATACAGTCATAACAACATGTATAATCAACCACAAACATCAAAACAACAAAATGATAGGTTAAAATGGATTAAACCTAGCCAAAACCCCATATTTTCCCCTTAAGCATGTTTAGGTGGAACTAATGATATGATTAGCAAAACTTAACCAAATTAACCCAAATTCATATCAGAGGTCTAAAACATCATTCCGAATTTTATAAATATTTTTCCAGAATTTTATCATGTTTAAATTCGCTAATTAACACTAATTACCCTTAATTAGCCATAATTAGTGAGGAACTATGCAAATCACTCACCTTAGCCACAAGTAAACTCTAGATCTGAAGTAAATCTATGATTTAATGCGAATCCCAATGCTAAACAGTAGCTCCAATGTCGAGTTGGTGTAGATCTCCCTTGATTCGATGTTGCTAAGCTTAATCCTTGATTAGGAGATGATTTGGAGGTGATTTAGAGGTTGGAGGCCATTTTTAGGGTTTCTTGGAGATAAGTGGAGGCTAGAAAACTGAAATGGAATGATTCTCTACCACTTTTCAGCCTCCCCATAACCCTAATCCCGAAATGGGTTATGGGCACATTCACTAATCACCCTATTGGCCCGGTTAAACAGTTTTTCACCTTCCAAACCTTATTTCAGCCATATCTCCCAAACAGTAAGTCCGT
Source organism: Allium sativum (assembly GCA_030737875.1). Lineage (NCBI taxonomy): Eukaryota > Viridiplantae > Streptophyta > Magnoliopsida > Asparagales > Amaryllidaceae > Allium > Allium sativum. The sequence goes on from CM060909.1 coordinate 726,569,361, forward strand.
TTTTCACATATGACCACTCTACGGAAAGGTAAACCATCAAACGAATCTAATGGAAGTGGTTTCAGGTCAAAAATCCTTTCCAATCAAAAGTTATGGCCAAAACAAGATCAGCTAGGGGCAAAATGGTCATTTAAAAATCGACAAAAATCATGAATCATGGGAAATGACTCTAATGGTTGTTTCCCAAAGTTACATGACCATACGACTTCATATCGGAAAGAAATAAATATTCTACGATCCTTCGTTGCGTAGAATGCGGGTTGTTACACTTGTACTCTTTTCTTATAGAGTAAACCCTAATTTCTAAATTGATTTAAGCGTTTATATTGTAATTACTTATGTACTTCAAATCAAATATCAATAAAGAGTGGATCAACACTTTGCATATTTTTTATGACCTACTTATGATTTTTCTTAGTTTAAAACGAAAGAATCATAAATTTCCAAAATAATGGATAGGAATATTGCAAATAGAGTAATTGCAACTCCCATAAGTGGTGTAGCACCCTAGCCCAGAGCTACTTTACCACATTATGAATTCAATGGTTTCAATAAACTCCCTACAGTAGTTTGTCTTGGCCTAGATCTAGAACTACCCTGAACGGTTTGTGTAGCTATAAATCCTATTTAATCACACAACATACTTTATGCTTCCTACATGGTCATGGTTTACAACTCAAGTTTGAACCCTTCCGCAAAGTACTATACAATATACATAGCTCAAAAATCACCAGTGTTGATGTTTATCCAATTGTTGGCGTCATAATCAACTTCCAAAGTTTCAATGTATGTAAGGATCGATCCTATATTTTAACAACCATCTACTTATCAATAAAAATAAATATTTAATTATTATTTTTGCTTGTCTGTTCAATTGAATACACATTTAACACTTTATATATTATTTTAAACAAACTCAAGCAATTAACAATAACCAAAACTAACTTATATATGGATGGTGAACTTCAAAAGAAGATCTAATGGTTGAAATTTATTATGTTAAATTTTTATTTACGTTTTGTGTTTAATTAGGCTTTCTTATGATTAAAAGGAACGTTTATATTGATTTTCGTGCAATATAACCATGTAAGTACGTCGTTGTAACGACCCGGGGAAAATTCGATGCTCGAATTTTCGACAACAATACATAACTCGTATTACTTGCCAAGAATCCAAGTATCGAACCCCAGATTGTTTATAGGAAGAAATTAGAGGGTGAGGAAAGAAAGAAAGAATATTAGAATAGAAGAAAGAAGAAGAACACCTCATCAGAATCTCACAGCGAAACGAATAAAATATAATATAACAAATCTTTTTATATGAAAGAATTGTATATACATACCAACCATCAGAGTACAACATGCATCAGACACAGCGGAATAATAACTTTATATAACTAGTGGTGAAGCCTCCTGCTTCTAGCTCCTGAAACTCCAAGCGAACCTAACCTGTAAATACACTCGGTCTGACCCGAGCACATTTGAAGCAAAGCAAAATACACCGGGTCGGTCTGGAATACTTTCAATGATAAATTCACAGAACACACAACTTGTTTAACTTTGGAAAATCCTTTATGAAATCAAAGGATAATGGTAAGAGCAGCCCACACAGAAACACAGATAGTTTTTATCTTACTATAACCCAAAACATTTTTGAAATCATAACTTATTCTGATATTATCATAATGTCTAAATACAAATAATTAACAATCTAGCGGAACGCTTGCATCTCACGCTCCACATATATAGTATACAATTAAAAACCGCGGGCGCTTATTGGATATTGGATTCCAACCTTGACAAGGTATGGGACCACCTGCTGATAGTGTATCTCTAGAGGCGAATACACTGGGTTCAACAAGAACGTCTTGCAACCCGGCCCACATATGACCGACCACTCATTTCGCTTGAGTGTATCGAATGTATATCACCGACGGTTGGGATCAGCAACCGCCTCCCGAAAAGGAACAGCATCGAAATATAGATTAAAGAAGCAAATGGAATTTCTTTAGATAGGTGATTATACACCCTAATGGGAGCGACCCACATAGCCATGCTGCCTACCCGATTTTTGTCATTTTCCGGTTGGTGAGGCTTTAGGCTAGAACTTAACTTTAAAACTTCTGGTCATAATTCACTTTGAATGCCACGTTGTCAGATCCGTCAAATCACTAATTGACGTCCACAAATATACTCTGGGTATAAAAGAAGTGCCCCTCTTCGCCACCAACTCGATATATTTGTAAAAATCAATGTACGTGGTTCTATGGAAATACTCTGTCAGACATTCGTCCATACAAGTAATCCAGGAACAGGATGAACCGAAGGTACCCTCCTACCGCATCCTTATATAGGAATCACCCTAAGGATCAGTAGCGAGAAGTCCTTGCAAACCGTAAAATCCCAACCACGACCGAATCACGTCAGAATACCTCTGCGTTGCAACACAGAGGATATTCGTCAAGTAATCCTTCCGCTTATGAAGATCCACGGCCTTCACTTGCTCCGTCTTCAATCGATGTCTTCACGTATATGCTGGTCGGGATGGTTTTCGAATATAAATTTGATCCTGGTCTTCCCGTACCAACAATTGTATTGGTCAGGTTTTGATAGTCGGTGATTTAACTATCAAATATCAAATGTGTGAATAAAATGAGTTTGCTAATTCAGCACTTGGCCCTACCTGGCCTATTAAAATATATTTAACAAAATCGTTAATAACTTTAAAGTCTCCTCTTAAATTTGAACCCTTATTTTTATCCTTATTTTATTATAATAAAAACTATTCTTATATGTTTTCGAGTTTGTATATACATATGTATACCCAACTTCCTTTACTATTGGAAACATCATTATATTTCTACAAAACCTTTTCCAATTCCCTTAAATTTTGCATCTCAATATATACGTTTACATATATAATACTTAATGGCATAAAACCAGTTATCGATCCTGATACGGGTAAAACACATGTCGAATTATATAATTTGAAATCAAATATTCTTATTTACCTTGTAACTAATCATTTTAGTATTATTTATGTTCCAAAATCTCGCATTTATATTCGATACTCCTCATGTGGAATATCACATCAATCGCAACACCTTTCACTTGTTCTAAACCAATACCATTCCTCGATAAAAATGAAGCCGTTCAAGTTGGGGTATCTTATTTACCTCTCAGACCTAGATCGACAACGTTCTTATCTCAGAATAATATGAGTTTCTCACTTAACCACTGATATTCAAATCTCCTTAACCACCTTGTTTCAAATCTGGTTTTATAAATCATTTCATACATCTGAAATCTTCGTTCGATAATCTATTTACTTAATTCCTTTAATTAAGTAAATCTTCAATAAACGCCACTTTGAACTTGACACATTATTTTACTTACTTTTGGGTTTAATTGAAATTCCACGTCCAATAATCAATTTCCATTTACAAATCTCGTTTTGAAAACTTGGATTATAAATCCTTTAATAAAACGCTTATCACCCCTTTGACCAATCTTATTGTCATCTAATCACTTCTACATTGAATTCCAATTTAAAACCATCACTTTAATTACTATTAACTAAATAATAATTAACTTTATTATAACTACATTAAAATAGTTAACTTCGCTATTTATCCAGAATAGTATAATTATCATTTTTTTTTAAATCTTATTAAATCATAATTAACTTCGTTAACCTTAAACGATACAAGGATTACTTTGAATTATAGTTAATCAAAAATTAACTAATATTCTTTGCCGTTCGTTAAATTTAACGAATATTCTGAAATTAAGATCCCATTTGTCAATTTCAGTTCAAAACGGTTGATTTTGTCAATCGTACATATCAAATAACTGTTAACTGATTTCATTTGTCATTTCCGTTTTTTTTAAATCAATTAAATAACTTAATTAATTTAAAACCACCGTTTAATTGTTTAAAAATCATTATTCTATTTTTCCACTCCGTAGGTAAGTTCCTTGGTTTTCTACTTGTATAGATCACAAGATTTGATTACATAAGCCATTTAAATAATTTCTTTTTAAAGCTCGATTAAAATATTTTTCATAAATTTCTAATTTAATTAATTATATAAAATGACTGAAAAACTTCAATTCAGTTATAAAATAATTTATAACTTTAAGCTGCGTCAATTCACCAAACGGTGAAACGACAACTAAAACAACATATTATAGGCCGTTCATTGCTAATTACCAAATCAACAATGTCGGTTGATTTTAAACACAACACAGGTGAATGTCTATTTAACCATCATGCTCAAACATGTTTTTTTACCATATGGGGTTCAATTAGTTCAAATATCAATAATATAAAGCAAACAAACAACATATATAATATTTGAGGAATCCGGTCAGATCCCTCCAACCTGTTCTTCCCTGCATCATAGCTCGTTATACATTTCATAATAATATATGAAATAAATTTCAACCGTCTATAAATTTAAAACAATGTAGTATAAATGACAGCGACCAATCAAACAATAAATAATCAATAACAACCAATCAACCAATTTACATTTTTAACGGTAAATTATATTTTAATATGAATTTACCACATCACAGGATTCCAGAAGGTGTGAGAATTAACTCACCATATCATTTCAGTTGACAGTGGACGCGTTTGTTGCATTTAATTTCATTCGAGCGTTTGAAATTATCTGAAATTTACACTACGTCAGATCAGTGCCTAGTCAGCGCCATCGTCTAGGCCTCGTCCCTGCGATCCCAAAGGATCCAGTTTCGTTAAATTTCGTTATTGTATGAGGAATTTATCACGATTTTAAGTTTAAACATATATACGATTTTAAAAATAAAACTAAATTATAAATTAAGTATGTAAATTACCTTAACTTACTCAAAACAGTGCTACGTCAGCCATGATTAACGGTTTCATGCGTTATCTTTCCTCCCCCTTCTGAAACCCGACTATTACTTCTTCATCCTCCGTTTTTCTTCCTTTTTCCACGGTCACCCTCCAATACACCATCACCGCGCCGCCACCTGACGACCTGGGCCCACCTCGACCTGACCGCTTGAACCACGCCTCCAAGATGCCCGGCACCAAGAACCACGACCCCCCTCTCAGCTCTGATCGCTAGTAATTGATATTTGAACGGATTTCGTTCATTGACCAAAATCCACCGCCACCAGCAACGATAAGTCACCGGACCACTTCCAATCGCTCCGCCATCCATCAGAGCTCCGATCCCCTAAGTTACCTCCGCCTGACGCTGACCGTGGCTATCGGAAAACCATCAAAACCGAAGCCAGTAAACACCAATGAACCGGAAAACGTACCCCATGTTCATCTCCTCATTTTTCTCACCACAGACCACCATAAGACCCGAGACCGGTGCCAAATCGAAGCCTTATCTTCCCTCTTCAACCTCCAACTGGTCTCGTCCTCTGAAATCAACCCAAACGCCCCCAATTTACCAAAAACGAAACTGATTTTCCTCAGTTTTCGTGAAATTCCGGCCACCTCAGGTGACCATTCACCCCCAACTTTTTACAGCAGCTCGGCATCGAGCCGATCTACAACTTTTCTTTGGATTGCCATAGAAAATTCTTGACAGAAATGGAGATATAAATTGTTTTGTAAACTGGACTTTTTTGTAAAATTGTTGGACGGAAAATGAAGATGGGCTGGAAATTCTGTTTTAGGGGGGTTTATATAAGCGGGATAATTATTATTTTAACTTGACGTGATGTCTGACAACGACCGACGATTTTTATTTCGTGCTTATCGCTATTTTCAATACGGTTTATTCGCTCATGTGCTCACATACAAACCCCGTTCGAGATGGGAATGGACGGCATAATATAATTTGACGATACGGTCCTAATGAAACTTGTTTCGTCGAACCCCAAGTTTGTTTGCTCAAATGGCGTTCGTTCACGTTCAAATGGTCGTTTTTATTTACATTTTATTTTGCCATGCTCACAACTTAACCCCGATTGACGCGCCACTTGAGATCTAGCAATAATTTATTGTTGCGGTCCCAATAAAATTTATTTCGTCGAAAACAAAGGTAGTTTGAATAAAGTCCCTTTTATAACTGCCCAATTCAAATAAAATAAACCAATTTTAAAATACCTCAATATAATAATATTGAAATTAGCCATACACGACCAGAATTTCATATACTACCACAATAAAATATCACAGGTTGAATTCCAAGCCAAATCGATATTATAAAAATTAAAAAACCCCTTTATTTAATATAAATAACACTATAATTTATAAAGGAATTCCACAACGACTATTTTAAAATTTAATTTGGACATAAAATAAAATCTACAACACGAAAACTCGAATTTTCTCTTCCATTAGAAAAATATTCTCCAACAGATTCCAACGTTTCTTATTTCGAGAAAATCCGTGTAACAACCGAGAATTCCGCTCGATCCGAATCAGTCGCTAAACCGATCAAGACCGTTCGAAACCCCTGGTTGTTTGAGAACACGACAAAACAGAACGCGGAAGTAAGAACATTTCATTGTATATTACAACAATTCCTTCAGAATACAAGAATATACAGAGTATAAACAAATAATATACATTTACCAAATATCAGAGATTACAATAAATTACATAGCAACGGAAAATAATACAATACACAACTGAAGGAGATATACGGATACAAAGCTTTCCGGATATCATTCCAGCTGTAAACCAGGATCCTGTGAATATAAATCTGCAAAACCAAAACTACTAGCTGCCCGTGTCAAAATAAGGGCACCCAGAGTTTAGGTTAAAACAATAAACTCCAGGTCAGTCATGTGACTGGTGTGAGAACTAAAAACAGTTATTAATCTTTATTTTAAAGTTCGGTAAATCAAGGGACCACGCCGTATAACACGGAACGGGTTTCCTCCCAAGAATACCAGTGCATAAAACAACAGCGCAATGCTAAATAAAGAACAATGAAGCTATTATAAGACCCAGGTCACATCACACAATGCAACGCAAGCCGGAGGATAGGGTTTTTACCTTATAATAGCCAAGAATGCTTGATACGTTTAAAACAAATCATTTGATACTATAATAAGTGCATAGTGTATAAAACAACTTCAAATCATAAGTATCAATCATAGACGGCATAAGCGCCTCATCCCACTATGTCGCCATACTAGGCTCTACAAATAAAAAACGAAAAGTCACGTATTGGAAGTTGGATTTCCATCTGTGAACCGAGGCAAAAGATAGTCCTCTACCAATTCGAGACGCTCTAGCCCGTGTCTTAGGCAAGTACTCAGTCAAGCCTTTGGATCGTCAGGGTCGGTCCACCGATGTGGATTAAAATGCCTGAACACTGCGTTTCCCCGCCCTTTGGGGCGTAAATGAGCCAACGAATGACTCCATTGGACCCGGATCGTCCGATTAAACCGAGGCGCCTCGCAACAGCAACAACCACATAAGTCAAACTCGTCAGGGCGTGTAAAACCACTGATGCCACTTCTAACTAGAAGGAAATGCATGCCCTCCCTGAGGTCCTCTCCCGTTTCTGGTTCACAACAGGGGTGTGAGGCTCGCGAATCAACGTTACACAAAGCTGTGCCACACAGGCTGTGCTTTGATCATCTACCACAAGACTTTGCTTTTCAACAGAAGCCTTGATCCATTGCCTCTTATGCATGCCACACAAGAGATTCACTCCATGCGTTTGATATCCATCAATATATAACCCCTGAGCTCGTATGTCTCAGAGAAGGGCGTTAAGCAAGAGAATAAATTCCCCGCCGCCAAACAGATATATATTTAATAGAAATCAACCACACAGAATAAAATCCAATGTCAGACACACAGTCCATTTACAAGTCCGTTCTGGATCTGAACGAAACCGGAGGCACCTTGTACCTTGCTTATCCATCGATCTCCAAGTACATCTGGACGACCACTAACTGATTCCCTCCTCTTGGGTGTACAGCCCAATCAAGATCATCAGTAACCACCCAAACGAAGTGAAGACCTCTGGTCTTCGACCACCGTCTTCATGTTCGACACCACGTTGAATTAGTTATTCAGAATGGGATAAACCCGGTCTTTCTGAATAACTCGCGTATATAATAAACAAGTGTTACACAAACACAACATACGCCTCATTCCAATTCAGAATATTCTTTTATTCAAATATTCTTATACTTTGGGAAAGGTTCCCATTAATTTTATCAAAGATAAATTCTTTAAATTTATTCTTTAATCTTCTTTGAATATCAATTCAAACTAGTCGGGATTAGTGAACCACACCGAAGTAATCATTTATTTTATTTCCAAATCCCAACCTATTCATCCCATGAAGTAAAACTGGTCATACTTCATATCTAACACCACGGTGTTATCGGTAAATTCAATTACCATTTCATGTTCAAATCTAATTAAAGATTTAACTAACGCCTGGAGTAAAACTGGTGATACTCCATTCTCGATCTTTTCAATCTAATTAAAGATTCATTAAAACTCCACTTAGTTTTAATCTTTAACTGGGTTAAAGAATCAGTGTCATTAAAGCACGGTTCACAATAAACCCAAAATCACATTCCATTAATTATCGGGTTAAAGAACAAGTGTTATTTAAAACACTGTTCACGATAAACCCAAAAATCAATACCAATTCAATTCCAATTTAATATTATTTAATTGGTTACACTTCATTAAATCTAAATAAAAAGATTTAATCTTTTTCTCCACTGGGCTTAAGAACAGTGTTAATGAAGACAGCATTCACGACAAACCCAAATCACATTTGATATTGAATACAAGGCTCTGAATAGAAAATATATCAGCTTATATTCAATATCAAATTCTACGACCAACAAATATCGTATTGGAAATAACGATATAAATATATCTTTCAAATTCCCATAACAATACCTGTATCATCACGTAATCCAACATCGAAATATTCTAAAGACAATTTCGATTCAAATCCATTCCCATTTAATTATTGGAAATTCTGGTTACTTTTAAAACCCTTTTCAAATTCAATTTATTTATTTAAAAATGAATAGAATTATAATTCTTGTTCAAATCTAGTTCACTTCGATATAAATCTACTTTTATCATTTCAAATATGGAGTTTTTCATCCTAATTCTTCCCAAATCATTTCTTATGATTCTACACAAATTATTACTATTTTTAGTAATTTTATGAAGGCCCGTACAGTCGATTTCCATCAACGGCCATCGAACTGCACCTACAGTGACCTTTTCCAAATTTGATTTGGACATAATTCCAAATCCAACCGTTAGATTTCTAATTTCTAATATTCGTTAGAAATCTCTTTTTGATATGAACCTAACATTTCCGTTTTAGGAGAATCCGACGGTCGGATCTCCCGCAATATCCATTCGAAGTCAATGGTCGAAATTCACGAACTACCGCAGCGCGGCGCGTTCTATTCAGGCCATTATATAACATATATAATATATATAATATATACTTCGTCGATTTCCTTTTAAAACGTATTTTATAAATCGTTTCAGATATGTTTTCAAAACGATTTCAACTTCATTTCAAATTCAAATCAAAATTGAATTTTTCCTTATAAATTCGTTTTAAATTCATTTCAAATTGATTTCAATTCAAATCGACTTTTAATTCAATTTCAGTTCGTTTTCAATTCAATTCAATTTCAATTCGAATTCATTTCTATTCAAATTCGTTTCTATTCAATTTCATTTCTATTCAATTTCATTTCGAATTCATTTCTATTCAATTTCAATTCGAATTCATTTCAATTCGAATTCATTTTCAACTCGAATTCACTTTAAATTGATTTCCATTCAATTTCAATTCGATACAAATTCATTTTATTTTCAATTCAATTCGAATTCCAATTCGTTTTAATTCAATTTAATTCGAATTTCATTTCAAAATATTCGATTTTGATATCACTTTTCAATATTCATTATAAAAACGAATATAATCGATATAAATATTGTTCGCGTCAAAATAGCGCATATCTAATCAACATGGCTTTATATATTTCAATTCCAAATATTCTACTCAAATATTTCTTTTCAAATATTTCATTCAAATATTTCTCTTCAAATATTTCATTTCAAAACTGGAATGAGGCCCAATTAATTACCATATATTTTATTTCTATGGATTCCCATACAACGCATGTATCTATCAACATTGACAAATAATCAACCATCATCCAAAGTGCATTCCACACTGTGTAAGCATCAAATATTAATATTTAACGCTTATAACAGTCTGTCAATCAATCGATCGACATATCACTAATTATTGGGATTAATGTATGTCATATATCATCCCAATACCCATGTGGGGTTTCAAACAATCAAACACAGATTTTATTTGTGCAGTTGGGCGATGTGTAAAATTTATCATCCCAATCAATATCAGTTAAATCAGTGTATATAAACAAATCGTCCGATTTGTTTATAGATATTTATTTCATATACACGTTAAAATTCTACTTTCAACTATAAAGTATTTTTAACTATATAAATATTTTATTTCATTTCACATCACATCACACAATCAACTACACATCAAAATCAAACAAACAAGCATACAAGCCGTCCATGGTCTGTGGACGACGGGTGTTGGGTGCTACTAAACACCGTCTGCATCCTATTATATATTTCAACTAGAAATAAAAATAAAAGTGAGAAGTTCTCACCGAGGGATCAACTCCGCCATGTTTTTATTTCTGAACTTCTGAACCGCTCGGATTTGCCCGTTCTTTAAACGCAGCCTTTTCTACGCTGTTATATTAAAAATCACCTTTTTATACTGTTCGTATATAAATAAAAATCACATTTTTATATTGTTCGTATATAAATAAAAATCACATTTTTATACTGTTCGTATATATATAAAAATCGAATTCTTATCACACTAACACCTATGTAAAAATCAAACCTTTTCTTAAGTAAAAATCGTACCTTTGCAAATATAAAAATCATATCTTTGCAAATATAAGAATTACATTTCTACATCGCTACTTCAAATATATAAAAGTCGAATTTTTTTATTGCTACTTCTTATATATAAAAATCGAATTTTTATAGTTTTAACTTCATACTAAAAATCGGATTTTTATCACTTCGTCTTCATATTAAAAATCGGATTTTTATCACTATTAAAAATCGGATTTTTATCCTAGCTAAAGACCATATTTTTATTATTACACATACATAAAAATCATATTTTGATCCTCTATAAATCTAAATAAAAATCGTTCCTTTATCACGCTAGTACATATATAAAAATTGAATTTATATTCTATAAATAGATAAATAATAAAACTTACATATGGATGAAGGGGTCGGTGGAGTTGCTGACGATCGGTGGTGGGCTGTGGAGACGGGCGGCGCGCTGATTTCTCGAGTGGGATGTTTTTCGGGGCTGTTTTAGGAAGAAGGAGGAAAGAGAGAGGAGGGGTGTGGCGGGTGGCGGCGTTGGAGCATGCTGGTGGTGGCAGGGGGTGGCGCTGGCCGTGGTGGGGTCTGGAACAGCAGATTGGGGTGCGGTTTTGGTATTAGAAAGGGGGAGAAAGGAAGGAGAGAGGAGTGAACGTCGGAGAGGGGGAGGGGTGCGCCGGAGTGAGGTGGTGGCTGTTTTCGGTGGAGGAGCGATGGCGATCCGCCATCGATTTGAGAGATCGATCCCCCCCTTTTTTTTATTTCTTTATAACTGACGAGAAAAGTAAGAGAGAAGGGGGGGTTAGGTGGAGAGTTATATTATTTTATTTTATTAATTTCAAAAAGTAACTTTTTATTTCGACCTTGAAATCGAACCCACCAACTATCGTCCATAGCTAACTACCCCCATTTCGAACACAATGGGATATGTATCGCACGCTAATTCGATCGTTTCGATCAGTTTTCATCAAAATCAACATATAACTCTATATATTGAATTTGAACGCGCATTTCAATTTACCGGGGTCACATACTAACTAGAAAAATTCCCGAAAATTATTTTCTAGCTTCGTATTGACGATACGGTCCTAACAAAACTAATTTCATCGAATTCCGAGACCGTTTGAAAAATGGTCATTTTCCAGTTGATTAAAATCGATTGAAACTGGTCAAACGCGTTTTCCTTTGCCACGCTCACATATTGATTCGAAAAATTATGAAATTTGAAATCTAGCAATAACTTGACATCCCGGATCCAACAAAAGTGGTTTCATCGAAAACCGATGTCGTTTGCAAAATTTCCATTTTTAAGGGCCGAAATTCCATAGCGACTATTCTGAATTTTCAACTGGGCATAACTTTTTATCCCCGCTATGAAATTTCAATTTTTCGGATTCGTTGGAAAGATATTCACAAATAGATTCTAATATTTTTGGTTTCACTAAAATCCGGTTTATTTTGAATCTTGTACATTCATTTGAAATTTGAAATCGAATTATCGAACTACCGCGCCATTTTCAATTCCTTTTATAATTATAAATAAATATTTATATTCTAACGATGATCTATATGATATATACGTTCGAATTCTATTCAAAATAAATTTCTCATCATTATTATTTAAAATAATTCATTTTAAATAATCAAAATTCACTAAAATTGCCAAAATAAAAATTTTAAATTGGCCCAGATTTCCGGGTTATTACAATCTCCCCTACTTAAAACTTTTCGTACCTGAAAAGGAACGACGCCGAAAGTTGTTTAACTAATCAACTCAACTTCCAGTATTTTCACTACGGCTTAAGTTCTTCAACTTTTCAGTTTCTAAGAACTTTTCAAATTTTTCAAAAATTTGGCTAACACCCTAAATTTTCGAATTTTTTTGCCATAACCTCCCCTGCACCGGGGACTTTGGGATATTTCATATAGCCTCCCATGGCCTTCTTCAATCCAAAAGAAAAAGAAAAAGCCAATCGGCTCATAAAATCATCATCACCCAAACAAAATAGTAAATTATGGTAACACTACACCAAAATACACTTTTAACAGCGTTTCAAAAACGCTGTAATATTATATAACAGCGTTATTAGAAACGCTGTTTAACGACATGCTGTCGTTGATATAAAATTATTAACAGCGGAAAATAAACGCTGTTGAAAATATTATTTAACAGCGTTCTTTCAGTGCTGTAAATAGTGTTTTTGTTAGCAGTTTTTAAACGCTGTTATTAGTTTTTCACAGCATTTTGATTGTGCTGTCATAGTAACATGCATTATTTTTACATAGGACTGACAGCATAACTTAAACGCTGTCGTTTGTTCCTTGTACTTTTACAATACCCATGTCATGTTGCACACATATCATTAATCTAATATGCATTCTATTATATTTCAACCGAATAATATATATATCATATACAAATCAAACAAAAAATATTATGTAATAACATAACTATTAATCATTTTCATAAATTACATTGAATACAATATCCATAAACAAAGTTTACACAAATTCGTAGACAAGGATAATATTTACAAACCGGATTCATAACACAATAGACAATCTACATCGGCCACCAAGCCATCAAATGCAACAACGGATACCTGAGATTGACATATGGTAGAAGGCACACATTAGTTTGTCATCGTGAAGTAAAAATAATTGTGAAATAGCAATAACAAAGCAATACAAATATACCACATACATTTCGCAGATAGCCTACTTTGCTCACTATGGTCAATTCCTATCTAAATTCAGCAAAGGATGCATAATACTATCAGAAAAAAGATTCATACGATACATAAAGCTCACATCTATTTCAAAAACATCATTTGTCCTAACTTCAAAAGTCATTTAGCCTTTTCCAATGATACTATCATTATAGTCGCAGCATATATCTTACACTCTTGAAAACCCCCACAAACCAGCTCTCTATGCAAACTATATGACGTATATTTATCAAATCTTTATAGCTATTGATAAACCAGATATAAACAGCCAGACATTTGCTCGGAAGGCGAATTGCCAAACTGAAACCCAATATATGATAAATGCTCATAACTAAGTACGGCAATTTTTATCCAAGTAACTAACATAGTTAGTTGATACATGCAGATTTACTTAAAATATCATCTATGATATTATAAATTGGCACCTTATTATGATCAACAAAAGCACTCATCAGGTTGTAGGCTTGCATAATATGATAAGGAAAATATGAATATCATCATTCATTGCAATACAATGTAGTTATCCATAACTAAACATATAATCGCATGTCACTTCTTTGCAATTTACTGTATCTAAGGTTGTATTTCTTCTTCTCAACTGGAGCTTGCCTACCGTAAATGTATTTATTGTGGTAGGCTAAGATATAACATATATATTTATAAAAAAAATAAATTACATGTATCGTGGTACTTGTACTTTAGGTTTGGCTATAAGTGAGCCACCGCAAAAACGTAAAATACAACAAACAACCACGCAATTTTTATACTAGCTCTTATCAAAATATTGGTTTACCATTATTCCACGTTTTACAATATTATTAGTATTATTATATTATAAACTTAGTTTGTCGTCGTCATTGTTATAAACTTGTTAATTTTTATAAAACTTAGTTAGCTTAGTTAAAATTTTATAATACTTGGTTACTTTTTATAGATATAGTTAATTACTATAAATTAAAATATAATATCATTGTGGATGAGAACATTGCAATTCATTTCCATGGTGTACATCCTCCACAACTAATAAATTGTGTGCTTCATGATAATATTGGTCGTGCTACTTTCTGACTCTACCACATTATATATTTATGCTCAATGGTGCAACTGATAGAAATTAGAGACAATTATTATTTATAAGGAACAGCTAGTACCTCTTTCAAATTATAGTTTTTCCCCTTCTTCAGTTGCTAATATACTCATCCAAATTTCATCCGTCCAAGTAAAGTTCCCCTGCAAAACAAAGATATGGACATGTTAGTTTAGTAGATTCTGAATTATAATAATAATGAAATTCTAGTACTAGTAAACTTTAGCCAAAATATGTTCTAATTAATACATACAATGATGTAGATGCAAATGCATGTGTATGTATTGTTGAACCACGCAATGCAGTGGTGCTACCCACGACACCATGGCGCAGCAGCACCACTCTGTGGTGCATCTACACCACGGAGTGGTGCTGCTGTGCCGCTACAGTGGTGCTGCTGCACCATGGTGCCATGGGTAGCACCATCGTGTGGTGCAGCAACACATACACATATATCATACCATTGATTATTTAGCATAAATAACCGATGTTACCTTAGATGTCAAGAATACAACTTGATATTGTGCTTCCTGTGAGGCGTTTTCTTAGAAGCAAATGATAATATGATAATGTGCCAATAATTTGAACGCATAAGCAAAAAGTTAGAGTAAACATATAATATAAATTAGTAAATAATAATTAACATATATAATGAATGTATAAGTTCATGTGTTAACGTCCTTCGTTTCTTTTGAACAGCGAAACTGTGAAATCAAGGAAATATATTACTAGAAAACGTAGTGAAGATGCATTGCCACACATACATCTGGGACCATGCATATGGCCATGTCCTTTTCTTATTTACTTTAGTTGTGATACATCATTTACCATCATAATTCACTACATTTGTCAGCATACAACACGTACGCAATATAACTAAGATAATATGAAGTGTCCAATAAAAATTTTGAAACAGAAATATACATCTAAACAAAATGAATTAAAAAGGTTCAAATTCATTCAAATAGTAAGTAGTGACGGTGTAATATGTAATGAGAACCCCAGATCAAAAGATGAAGGATTAAGAAATATGAAACAGTTATATGAATAATTCAACACATGATGCTTCAACTAGCTGATGAAATATGAAACTAAAATTTGCACTGTTATTCAGGATTTATAACAAACGGTTCTTAGGCATTTCTTACACAGCCCCAACCGTGAGTATATAATTTGACAAAAAAACTTCCCTAAACCTATTGATTATTAAAGGTCCAGAAGTTTTAAACTGACTGTAAATGTAACCATCATCCAATCCTATACAACTGCATCACACATGTTGTTTTCTTAATGGAATGTAGCATAATATAATGATGCTTTCTCCATTGAATGCATGTGGGGAGCCATATAAATAACCAAAACCATGCAAATAGTCACTAAATCAACACACATTATGAGAAAAAACTAAAGAAATGTTACATAAAATAGCAATATCCATACCCTAATACTGCTTTTAGTGACCGGTATGATCAAAACTTTTATAACTTTTTATCCATTAATAACATCAATTCCTATAAGATTAATATGGCCAGCATAGGTTAGGACATAATTCAACATAATTCTATTTCCAGAAACTAACACAGCAATATGTATTCACATTGGAATTTGTACACATATTCACTTACTGTTGGATGAACAATAGAAAGAGATGAAAACTTTTTCCAGAAAGATCAGTACAAATGTTTCCTAATCTGCAACTTTGTTGAAGGTACGGTACCTCACCACTGCATAAGTGCAGTTTAAAATACATGTCTAAAGTCGATCTTAATCAAAACAAAAATAAACATAAAATTAGCAGCAGTAAACGAATTGAAGAAGCAATCAGTGATCCCCAACTTTTGAAACATTAAAGATTGGCAATCGGTGAATATGAATATGACTTTGAAACATTAAAAAGGTCAGTACAACCTTTATTCCCTCATGCTAATTAATGCACAAGATGACAAACATATTTATTACATACATAAACCCAATCAGATAAAATCTTCCATGGTGCATTTATATACCACATAATCGTAGCTTTATGCTTTGGTTCACATGCTTAAATGTTAAGGTTGATTTCTACACTCGCCTCTTTATTATTTTCTTCTCCTCTTCATTAAATCATTAAATGAATTGTCATTTCTTACAAAAAAATGCATCTTCAAAAAAAAAAAAAAAAAAAAAATGGTATCGGAGCATGGTTGTTCCTAGGATTACAAATGACGTATTACTTTAAGCAGAACCCTCTGAGTTAGTTACTGGGGTAGCATGTACGCGTAAATCCCGTTTATTTAAACTAAACATGGTAAACTTTGAAGTAATATGAATATTTTGCAGTCAAGAGAATAACTGTGTTCAGTATATACATATATATATATAATAGAACCAAGTCTGAATATAATATCTCTCTCAAACAAAATTCCTTTTTACAGAAAAAATAAAAGCTACATAGAGAAGTGAAATTATTAATAGAAAAGAAATTTTAAAATTGACCCGTTATCTATCAAGCGCCTTAGTTACCTCAATCTTGAATATAGTTTCAAAGAACGAAGTATAATTAGTCTCGATAAATACAAGTTCGTTTGTCACTTTGAAAAAGGCTTTCAACATACGCTACACAGTGAAAATAAACAGTTTAATTCAGTAACAGACTTAATTATCAATCTAGGAATAGCTTTAGAACAGTATAATAATTCTGCCGAAAAAACATTAGAAAAAATTACTAGATCAGTCGAAGAGAAAAATAGAACATTAAGACAACTAGTGGAAAATTTTGATTTCGTAAAAAACCAAAATGAAAGAATTTTACATAGTATAATCACTTTGAAAGGAAATCTCCCAGATAAATCGGAAATAAACGAACTAAAATTTCTTCTAGAAACAAATAAACCCAAAGCTATAGAACTTGAATCTAAACGACTTCTAGAAAATCTCAAAACTAGAACACAAGAATTTGACGATAAAATTAAAAAGATTGAAACAGTTTTAACAGAAATTAAAAATATTGTTAGTAGCTAGTTTATGAACAAATTTTTACAGAAGGCTGTTGAAGAAGCAAGTATCTTTGCAACCCGACCAGTTCCTGAACAAGGATTTACAACGTATTCTGGTAATAGTATTTCAGATAAAGAATATCTGAATCTATTTAATATATTAATCAGTCTAAATCTTCAAATCTTAGAAAAGCTTGAACGACTTGAAAGCGAACAGTCCTTTAATCAAGAATTAGATAAAATTTCAGAACAATTATCTAAACTAAGTTTAGGAGAACCAATTATCAAGAGACAACCTGAACGCTACAAATATTGGATTCCAAAATCATGAGCAGTAGCATGTCATGTTCTGGGTCCAGCAAGACTTTAATTAGAACCATGTCAAACAGTAAACCTAAGGATGAAATATTTAGTTTTTTACCAAACCTTAAAACTAAAAAAGAAAAACAGATAGTGCAGCTGGACGAAGAAGTAGATTTAGATCAAAATATAGATATTTATAATAATAACCGCCTAAATTTATTAAATCCTAGAATTCTTTACCAAACAGGTATTACAAACATTAATACCACATTAATTAGGAGCGTACGAGAAGAAGAAATACGGGTAGTAAACAATAGTGTTACTTTAGATATCCTATCCCCTGAAACAATTCAAAAGTTAAAAAATACGGGAAAAAGGTTTTTTCACTTAGGTTTAATAGTAATAGGAATCAAAGCCTTAACTAGAAAGGGATTAGGAACTAAGCTCCTAACACTTGTTCTAGATAAATCCTGGACAACAAATATAGAAAAGGCATTACTTTCAGGTATGGAAATAGATTTAAACGATAAATCAGCCCTAGTCTATTGCGTACCAGATATTTTAAAAAGTGTTAAAGATCTAAAACATCTTAAACTCGGATTTAAAGCAAACGGTTTTGAAAATTATGCTGGCAATAATCTTATTGTTAGTATAGGAATAATAGGGAAAGCTAGTAATAGGTCAGGAATGAAGTTTAAAATAAATCTAGAAGGAATAGTCCAGAATATTGCTACCAAGGGTATTAAAATGATAGAACCACGAAGGATAAATCCAGAAGATTTAGCAGGCCTTGAATGGCAACTAAAGGATTTTATAGACAATGATAAAAACCTACTAATTCCAAATTCTCACGTTTTATACACAAATCAATTTGGAGAACCAAATTTACGATTTAATAACTACAAATTTAAACAGAATGAAGAAGAAACCGATACTGAATCTGAAATAAATGAACAATTTAATTTAAACGAAATAATTAACGATCAGCTAAACGCCATGAATTGGGACGATGGTCCACAATTTGACCAATATAATTCAGATTTAGAAATGGACGATGAATTAGATGTTCTCGGATATCTAATTGATGAAGAAGAACAGTATGAAAATGAAGAAAATAAAAAAATTGACGAAACATTTAAAACAGAAAGTAAGAGAACATTACATGAAATTATTAATAGAAAAATAACAGTAGAAAATATAAGACAAGAGACAGATGATATGCTTATAGCATGTATAACCGAACTTGACATGTCTTATGAAGACGCTTTTACAACATTGTCCAAGTATTTTAATATGCCTTTAATTGAGGATATTTTAAACAAACAAGTTCCACTAAGTGATTTTTTTATTGAAACTAATTTTATGGACCAAGCCATGATACCACGTAATAAACGTAGTAGATTTGACAATGAACCAAGTGAACAGTTTAGAGAAGGACCATTAGAACGAGAACCGTGGGCCAAACCAGAATGGGAATATAATGAAAGCCCATTTATAGGAAAAGGAATGAGAAAACCATATGGAAAATTATACAGTCATAATATGTTATTACTTGAAAACCAATCTCCTCAACTATGGCCAGAAGAAATTCTTATTTGGGAACAAAATGTAGTAAGATATTGGGAAGTAAATAAAAAACCCGAAATGGACATGTGGGCGGTACTAGAAACAACCCTAGGCCCACTAGCTCTAGGAATTTACCAAAGTAGGAAAACTGATGACCCAGCTATTATTATGGAACAAAAAGCCTTAGGAAATAACCCGTATAACTTCACAAGTTTTATAAGATTATTACTCATAGGCAATGATCCTGGCAAAGGAGGAATGCTTATGCAAGAAACAGCAATTAGAAATTTAGAACAACTTAGTATTAGAGACTTCAAATATATAAAAGAATTTAGTCAAGACTTTGCCGTAACATTAGCACAAACAGGTAGAGCAATGGAAGAAAACTTATGTAACAAATATTTTTCTAAACTACCAGGAGATCTAGGAAGGAAACTACAGGAAGATTGGGAAACACAATATGGAAATATTCCTAAATTAGGAATAGGACCAAGAATAATGTTTGTATTTCAACAATTAGAAAAACGATGTAAAGAAGCCACCTTACAAGAACAAATCAAACGACAAGCTTGGGCATTTTGTAGAACAGCGATCTATACACCTCAAGCTTATGGTTATTATAAACCTAGAAAGTACCTTAGAAAAACAAAACACTATGATAAACGTAAGAAAGAAAAATATGTTAAGCGAAATAAGCCCAACCGAAAATGTAATTGTTACATTTGCGGTGATCCAAATCATTTAGCTAACAGATGTCCAAATCGACAAAATAATCAACAAAGAGCAAACCTAGTTGATGAAATAGGTGAATTTGACATCGAAAGTTTAAGTGACAATGATGACACAGAATCTATTTATAGTATAGTCTCAGATAACGAAGGGAGCACGTCACAAAATAGCATAACCTATACCTTGATGAACAACGAGAATGAATGTGAACATCAGTGGATTCAAAATAGAGGAAATGATCATATTCCATGTTTTATCTGTTATCGATATCCAGAAATAGTTAAGCGTTTCCAGTGTGATAAATGTTTTATAGAAATATGTTTCCTTTGTGCAAAAAGACAATTTAATCTAGAACTTATTTACAAACAAAAAGGTTCAACTGAGAAAAGTACATTTCAAGAAATATTAGACAAACATGATGCACAAATAAAGTTATTACAGATACAAGTAACTATATTACAAAACGATATTACACGATTAAAAACTAACGATTTCAATAAAATAGAACCTGAGAACTCATCTGAGAACAATGTGATAGAACAAACAGAAAACCTAAAAAATAGTTTAGCAGAAAACGATGAATTCTCGGTAAACATAAATAGGTACAATACATCGTTACTAACATTAAACTGTCGGGTATGGTTTGATAATAATAAATTTATTGATACAGTTGCAATAATAGATACAGGAAGTACTAAAAGTCTAATAGCACATTCTTTGATTCCATCCCAATATAAAATACCACTAAATTACACAATCACTTCCAAAACGGCTAATCAAAGCTTTATGACTCTAACACACAAATTACCTGACGAATCTACAATTCAGTTTAAAGATTTTGCCGGTAATTACAGTTCAAAATACGAATTAGGTCAATGCACAATTACACCAGCAGAAATAAAGAGTAATGAATTTCTACTTGGATTGAATTTTATTTTAAATTACCGAGGTAGTATTTCCATTTCTAAAAATAGTATTACATTTAGTAAACAAAATTATACTTTGCCTACAAATTACCATAACTACCAATCAGAGTGTGCTCGAAAGCGTGGTGGACAGGGAGAATTAGATTTTTTAACAGATAAACAAAATAAACAAAACTCTCCAAACGAAAAAGAGCAAAAATTTGCTCTAGCGATTCTAGCAAATGAAATCTTTAGGGAACTTGAAAAAGGAAAGGAGGTAAAATTCATCCCATATCAGATTATCTCTAAACTTGAAAAATTAGGATTAATAGGTGATGATGTTACCAAAAATAGAGTAAACTACACATGCAAAATTAAAATAATAAATCCAGAAATTACAATTAAATCAGCAAATATAGACTATTCTCCAGCTGATATAAAAGAATTTAAAACCCAGATTAATGAAATGTTAAATCAAAAGTTAATACGTAGGTCAGATAGTAAACATCGATCAGCAGCATTTATAGTCAGAAATCATTCTGAACAGAAACGCGGAAAACCTAGAATTGTTTATAACTATAAACGCCTAAATGATAACACTGAGGATGATGGATACAACATACCTAACAAAGACACATTAATTAATCTAATCCAAGATAAACGTATTTTTAGTAAATTTGATCTAAAATCTGGCTATAATCAACTCAAATTAGAAGAAGACTTCAAGCCATGGACGGCTTTCATGTGTTCTGAAGGGCATTTTGAATGGAATGTCCTTAGTTTCGGATTAAAAACAGCCCCAGCTATTTTTCAACGATTTATGGATAGTATTTTTAAAAAATATGAGTTTTGCCTGGTTTATATAGATGATATTCTTGTAGCTAGTAGTAGCATTAAAGAGCATGAAAGTCACCTAAAAACAATTTTTCAAGAAATAGAAACAAACGGTCTTGTAGTATCAAAACGAAAAATGGAACTTTTTAAGCAAAAAATTTCATTTTTAGGACTTGAGATTGGGAATGGCAAGGTTGAACTTCAACCGCATATTTCACAAAAAATTATTGAGTTTCCAGACAAGTTAGATAATAAGAAGAAGATACAAGCATTCTTAGGACTGGTAAATTACGCCAGAAAATTTATCCCAAATTTAGCAAAATTGGTAGGACCATTGTATGGCAAGATCTCAAAAAACGGTGAAACACGATTTAATACAGAAGACATTAAGTTAATTCAAAGAATTAAAGAAGAAGTAAAAGGGATTAAGCCATTAGAATTGCCTTTAGAAACCGACTATATTATCATAGAATGCGATGGATGCAAAGAAGGATGGGGAGCAGTTCTAAAGTGCAAACCATCAAAATACAGTGATAAGTCAACAGAAAAAATTGCAGCTTATGCAAGCGGTAATTTTAATACAACAACCAGTTGGACATCTTTAGACTATGAGATACAAGCGTTAATTAATGCCTTAGATAAATACAGGATTTATCTTAATAAAGAATTTACAGTCAGAACTGATTGTGAGGCAATTGTAAAATTCATTTCAAACGAAAATTCTAAAAAAGTAAACAGAACTAGATGGCTAAATTTGCAAAACCTTATACAAGGCAATGGTTATAAAATAAATTTTGAGCATATTAAGGGTAAGAACAATCATCTTGCAGATATATTATCAAGAAAGTTGCTATCAGTCTTCGACACTAATCAGCTTTGTTTACAGGAAAGCAATATGATGAATACAGAAGCAAATAAAACAGTAAAGGAAGAGCAATCTCCTATGAACATAGCATCTTCCAGCACAACCAGGAAGGAGGAGATAAAATCCCCTTCAAATCACAGTTTACAAACCAGATTGAGAAGGGAAGACAAATCACCTTCTCCAGTACCTGATGACAGAAAGATAATGACCTTTGGTCAATACAGTTTGCTCCAGTATAATGATAACGATCCAAGGAGGTTCAGACCCCTTACTCGTATATCAGACAATTCACAGCAATGTTTGCTCGACCATATATGGAATTTACGAACAATAGAAACAGAGAGGCGACACAAACAAACAGTTGCTAACAGCCTTGCACATTATTTTTCGAAAATTCAACAAAAACCGCTTTCCAAAAACTTCTTTTGTTATGTTGTATTTCGAGCAAATTATACAGGTGTTTTTAAACATTATAACCAGGTTCAACTGGCTATCCAAAATTTTCAAAATCCGATTTTTAAAGGTTTTTACAGTTTGCAGGAAGCGCTTAATGAAGCAAGAAAGGAATTCGGCCCAAATTTCTATTTGGATCCAGATTGTAAACAGTCATACTCACAAACAACTTCTTTTCCTCCACAATCATCTACAGACCTTATCAATAACCAGGCTTCACAGTTAAATGATTTACAATACCTCTACCAAACCAGCCAGGCCCAAATTCATCATCTTCTTCAAAGGAATCAATTCCTTGAAAATCACTACCAAAAGACAACCTACAACCAAAAAACCAGTGAATTGTTAGAAAAAAGGATAGAACAATTGGTACGAGAAAGAGATGAAGTTTTAGCCAGACAGCCCAAAAGACCCAGAAGCTTGACCTATGAGCAGCTGTCGAATCATTTAAAGCTGAAACCCGCTCCAATTCTAGAAGAATTATATGAAAAAGCAGGCATAGACATAAAAATAAAAATAGAAAAGATGGTGTTTGACAGATGGACAGAGCATTGTGCAAGCCTCCAACAGCTTCTAAAAAGATATTACCAAAGATTCAAGGAAGGTTTGCAGTTCAAGGTTGTTCAAGACAGAAGGTCTAACATGCTAAGAATAAGAGTTGACAGTCAAACGTTACCAAATGATATGGATGAAATTGTTGACTTATTCCATCATGGAATGCTGTCAAGGATTACTTTCCATAATCCTATAGAAGAAACGATCCTAGAAAGGTTTGGAAGAAGGTTTGCTCTGGTAGCATCACAATATCTGAAAGTTTTTCCAGGGATAGTGGTATGCATAAACTCAACCACTCCTTTCTACTGTTTTGATCCAAGTCACACATTTAAACGTGCGAAACATAGAATGGCTATCTTTAAACATTTGGGTTACACTAGACAGCATGCTTCCAGAAGTTTAAGGTGTTACTACCAGAATTATGAAGGCACTCCCATCTGGTTTGAGGCAAACAAACCATGGGAATTTCATCATTCAATCACCACAATAAGCCCTCCACCTAATTGGAAGGAGTTAGTATTACAGTCAGAAAGTTCACATTATCAGATATGGGGCGAGATGGAATTAAAAATTCTATTTCCATTCCCTCAAGCAGAAGGAATGTTTGATCCAGACAATGACGTAATAATTTACGATAGATTATCTTCCGAAAATGAATTAGAAGATAGTCCAGAAATAAACGAAAGTGGAAAATTATTACGAGAAGACAGTCTAGAATACATGGCCGACACAGATTAAAGAAAGAAGAACCAAGAAAGGAGCCAGCGCAGAACCTATCAGAAGACAGGTGGCCTACAACAATAATTAAGGGGTTATGTGGCAACCTAATTACTACCTGTTTAAAAGACATGTTCCAGAGAAAGGCTACGTGGTCACACAACTATCATTACTTTAAGACACTTTCTAGAAAGTAGACAGCATAGCATTGTACTCATCCTTATCCTTTACTGAATATGTAAGTTTGAATGTACCGGGTAACCGGATAAATGTACTATAAATATATGCTAGCACGCTCAGAGAAACCATTCTCAAGAGCACTGAAAAATATTGTAAGTTTGTAAAAAGTTTCAATGGCAGCGTAAACTTCTTCTTCATTTCTCTGTGTAAGCTTTTTATCAGTCCTGTTGTGCATAAAAGTTTGAGAGAAAAATATTCAAGGTATGAATTCTTATGACTTGGCTTTTTTCTTAATTTCTGTGATTAGGATGATAATTTTTTACCTTGCAGGCTTTGTTTTCGGTTTGTTTATTAATATGGTACAAGATCTTATTATCCTGTATGACCAAGTAAAGAATTCTGAAAAACTATAACAAAAAAAAAAAAACGTTACTATTTGCTACAGTACGAACTTTGCTACAGTGTTTTCGGAAGGTAAATTTTTACCTTTCGAATGTTGTATCTTAGTTCAAAATTTGTGTAAAATCCCTTTTTCTTGTATATGTCCCCCTCTTTCTTAATTTCAAAATTTGTCAAAATTTGTGTAAAATCCCTTTTTCTTGTATATGTCCCCCTCTTTCTTTGGTATCAGAGCATGGTTGTTCCTAGGATTACAAATGACGTATTACTTTAAGCAGAACCCTCTGAGTTAGTTACTGGGGTAGCATGTACGCGTAAATCCCGTTTATTTAAACTAAACATGGTAAACTTTGAAGTAATATGAATATTTTGCAGTCAAGAGAATAACTGTGTTCAGTATATACATATATATATATAATAGAACCAAGTCTGAATATAATATCTCTCTCAAACAAAAATCCTTTGTACAGGAAAAATAAAAGCTACATAGAGAAGTGAAATTATTAATAGAAAAGAAATTTTAAAATTGACCCGTTATCTATCAAGCGCCTTAGTTACCTCAATCTTGAATATAGTTTCAAAGAACGAAGTATAATTAGTCTCGATAAATACAAGTTCGTTTGTCACTTTGAAAAAGGCTTTCAACATACGCTACACAGTGAAAATAAACAGTTTAATTCAGTAACAGACTTAATTATCAATCTAGGAATAGCTTTAGAACAGTATAATAATTCTGCCGAAAAAACATTAGAAAAAATTACTAGATCAGTCGAAGAGAAAAATAGAACATTAAGACAACTAGTGGAAAATTTTGATTTCGTAAAAAACCAAAACGAAAGAATTTTACATAGTATAATCACTTTGAAAGGAAATCTCCCAGATAAATCGGAAATAAACGAACTAAAATTTCTTCTAGAAACAAATAAACCCAAAGCTATAGAACTTGAATCTAAACGACTTCTAGAAAATCTCAAAACTAGAACACAAGAATTTGACGATAAAATTAAAAAGATTGAAACAGTTTTAACAGAAATTAAAAATATTGTTAGTAGCTAGTTTATGAACAAATTTTTACAGAAGGCTGTTGAAGAAGCAAGTATCTTTGCAACCCGACCAGTTCCTGAACAAGGATTTACAACGTATTCTGGTAATAGTATTTCAGATAAAGAATATCCGAATCTATTTAATATATTAATCAGTCTAAATCTTCAAATCTTAGAAAAGCTTGAACGACTTGAAAGCGAACAGTCCTTTAATCAAGAATTAGATAAAATTTCAGAACAATTATCTAAACTAAGTTTAGGAGAACCAATTATCAAGAGACAACCTGAACGCTACAAATATTGGATTCCAAAATCATGAGCAGTAGCATGTCATGTTCTGGGTCCAGCAAGACTTTAATTAGAACCATGTCAAACAGTAAACCTAAGGATGAAATATTTAGTTTTTTACCAAACCTTAAAACTAAAAAAGAAAAACAGATAGTGCAGCTGGACGAAGAAGTAGATTTAGATCAAAATATAGATATTTATAATAATAACCACCTAAATTTATTAAATCCTAGAATTCTTTACCAAACAGGTATTACAAACATTAATACCACATTAATTAGGAGCGTACGAGAAGAAGAAATACGGGTAGTAAACAATAGTGTTACTTTAGATATCCTATCCCCTGAAACAATTCAAAAGTTAAAAAATACGGGAAAAAGGTTTTTTCACTTAGGTTTAATAGTAATAGGAATCAAAGCCTTAACTAGAAAGGGATTAGGAACTAAGCTCCTAACACTTGTTCTAGATAAATCCTGGACAACAAATATAGAAAAGGCATTACTTTCAGGTATGGAAATAGATTTAAACGATAAATCAGCCCTAGTCTATTGCGTACCAGATATTTTAAAAAGTGTTAAAGATCTAAAACATCTTAAACTCGGATTTAAAGCAAACGGTTTTGAAAATTATGCTGGCAATAATCTTATTGTTAGTATAGGAATAATAGGGAAAGCTAGTAATAGGTCAGGAATGAAGTTTAAAATAAATCTAGAAGGAATAGTCCAGAATATTGCTACCAAGGGTATTAAAATGATAGAACCACGAAGGATAAATCCAGAAGATTTAGCAGGCCTTGAATGGCAACTAAAGGATTTTATAGACAATGATAAAAACCTACTAATTCCAAATTCTCACGTTTTATACACAAATCAATTTGGAGAACCAAATTTACGATTTAATAACTACAAATTTAAACAGAATGAAGAAGAAACCGATACTGAATCTGAAATAAATGAACAATTTAATTTAAACGAAATAATTAACGATCAGCTAAACGCCATGAATTGGGACGATGGTCCACAATTTGACCAATATAATTCAGATTTAGAAATGGACGATGAATTAGATGTTCTCGGATATCTAATTGATGAAGAAGAACAGTATGAAAATGAAGAAAATAAAAAAATTGACGAAACATTTAAAACAGAAAGTAAGAGAACATTACATGAAATTATTAATAGAAAAATAACAGTAGAAAATATAAGACAAGAGACAGATGATATGCTTATAGCATGTATAACCGAACTTGACATGTCTTATGAAGACGCTTTTACAACATTGTCCAAGTATTTTAATATGCCTTTAATTGAGGATATTTTAAACAAACAAGTTCCACTAAGTGATTTTTTTATTGAAACTAATTTTATGGACCAAGCCATGATACCACGTAATAAACGTAGTAGATTTGACAATGAACCAAGTGAACAGTTTAGAGAAGGACCATTAGAACGAGAACCGTGGGCCAAACCAGAATGGGAATATAATGAAAGCCCATTTATAGGAAAAGGAATGAGAAAACCATATGGAAAATTATACAGTCATAATATGTTATTACTTGAAAACCAATCTCCTCAACTATGGCCAGAAGAAATTCTTATTTGGGAACAAAATGTAGTAAGATATTGGGAAGTAAATAAAAAACCCGAAATGGACATGTGGGCGGTACTAGAAACAACCCTAGGCCCACTAGCTCTAGGAATTTACCAAAGTAGGAAAACTGATGACCCAGCTATTATTATGGAACAAAAAGCCTTAGGAAATAACCCGTATAACTTCACAAGTTTTATAAGATTATTACTCATAGGCAATGATCCTGGCAAAGGAGGAATGCTTATGCAAGAAACAGCAATTAGAAATTTAGAACAACTTAGTATTAGAGACTTCAAATATATAAAAGAATTTAGTCAAGACTTTGCCGTAACATTAGCACAAACAGGTAGAGCAATGGAAGAAAACTTATGTAACAAATATTTTTCTAAACTACCAGGAGATCTAGGAAGGAAACTACAGGAAGATTGGGAAACACAATATGGAAATATTCCTAAATTAGGAATAGGACCAAGAATAATGTTTGTATTTCAACAATTAGAAAAACGATGTAAAGAAGCCACCTTACAAGAACAAATCAAACGACAAGCTTGGGCATTTTGTAGAACAGCGATCTATACACCTCAAGCTTATGGTTATTATAAACCTAGAAAGTACCTTAGAAAAACAAAACACTATGATAAACGTAAGAAAGAAAAATATGTTAAGCGAAATAAGCCCAACCGAAAATGTAATTGTTACATTTGCGGTGATCCAAATCATTTAGCTAACAGATGTCCAAATCGACAAAATAATCAACAAAGAGCAAACCTAGTTGATGAAATAGGTGAATTTGACATCGAAAGTTTAAGTGACAATGATGAC
This sequence comes from Allium sativum, assembly GCA_030737875.1. NCBI lineage: Eukaryota > Viridiplantae > Streptophyta > Magnoliopsida > Asparagales > Amaryllidaceae > Allium > Allium sativum. The sequence continues at coordinate 726,598,321 of CM060909.1, forward strand.
ACAGAATCTATTTATAGTATAGTCTCAGATAACGAAGGGAGCACGTCACAAAATAGCATAACCTATACCTTGATGAACAACGAGAATGAATGTGAACATCAGTGGATTCAAAATAGAGGAAATGATCATATTCCATGTTTTATCTGTTATCGATATCCAGAAATAGTTAAGCGTTTCCAGTGTGATAAATGTTTTATAGAAATATGTTTCCTTTGTGCAAAAAGACAATTTAATCTAGAACTTATTTACAAACAAAAAGGTTCAACTGAGAAAAGTACATTTCAAGAAATATTAGACAAACATGATGCACAAATAAAGTTATTACAGATACAAGTAACTATATTACAAAACGATATTACACGATTAAAAACTAACGATTTCAATAAAATAGAACCTGAGAACTCATCTGAGAACAATGTGATAGAACAAACAGAAAACCTAAAAAATAGTTTAGCAGAAAACGATGAATTCTCGGTAAACATAAATAGGTACAATACATCGTTACTAACATTAAACTGTCGGGTATGGTTTGATAATAATAAATTTATTGATACAGTTGCAATAATAGATACAGGAAGTACTAAAAGTCTAATAGCACATTCTTTGATTCCATCCCAATATAAAATACCACTAAATTACACAATCACTTCCAAAACGGCTAATCAAAGCTTTATGACTCTAACACACAAATTACCTGACGAATCTACAATTCAGTTTAAAGATTTTGCCGGTAATTACAGTTCAAAATACGAATTAGGTCAATGCACAATTACACCAGCAGAAATAAAGAGTAATGAATTTCTACTTGGATTGAATTTTATTTTAAATTACCGAGGTAGTATTTCCATTTCTAAAAATAGTATTACATTTAGTAAACAAAATTATACTTTGCCTACAAATTACCATAACTACCAATCAGAGTGTGCTCGAAAGCGTGGTGGACAGGGAGAATTAGATTTTTTAACAGATAAACAAAATAAACAAAACTCTCCAAACGAAAAAGAGCAAAAATTTGCTCTAGCGATTCTAGCAAATGAAATCTTTAGGGAACTTGAAAAGGGAAAGGAGGTATCAAAATTTGTCAAAATTTGTGTAAAATCCCTTTTTCTTGTATATGTCCCCCTCTTTCTTTGGTATCAGAGCATGGTTGTTCCTAGGATTACAAATGACGTATTACTTTAAGCAGAACCCTCTGAGTTAGTTACTGGGGTAGCATGTACGCGTAAATCCCGTTTATTTAAACTAAACATGGTAAACTTTGAAGTAATATGAATATTTTGCAGTCAAGAGAATAACTGTGTTCAGTATATACATATATATATATAATAGAACCAAGTCTGAATATAATATCTCTCTCAAACAAAAATCCTTTGTACAGGAAAAATAAAAGCTACATAGAGAAGTGAAATTATTAATAGAAAAGAAATTTTAAAATTGACCCGTTATCTATCAAGCGCCTTAGTTACCTCAATCTTGAATATAGTTTCAAAGAACGAAGTATAATTAGTCTCGATAAATACAAGTTCGTTTGTCACTTTGAAAAAGGCTTTCAACATACGCTACACAGTGAAAATAAACAGTTTAATTCAGTAACAGACTTAATTATCAATCTAGGAATAGCTTTAGAACAGTATAATAATTCTGCCGAAAAAACATTAGAAAAAATTACTAGATCAGTCGAAGAGAAAAATAGAACATTAAGACAACTAGTGGAAAATTTTGATTTCGTAAAAAACCAAAACGAAAGAATTTTACATAGTATAATCACTTTGAAAGGAAATCTCCCAGATAAATCGGAAATAAACGAACTAAAATTTCTTCTAGAAACAAATAAACCCAAAGCTATAGAACTTGAATCTAAACGACTTCTAGAAAATCTCAAAACTAGAACACAAGAATTTGACGATAAAATTAAAAAGATTGAAACAGTTTTAACAGAAATTAAAAATATTGTTAGTAGCTAGTTTATGAACAAATTTTTACAGAAGGCTGTTGAAGAAGCAAGTATCTTTGCAACCCGACCAGTTCCTGAACAAGGATTTACAACGTATTCTGGTAATAGTATTTCAGATAAAGAATATCCGAATCTATTTAATATATTAATCAGTCTAAATCTTCAAATCTTAGAAAAGCTTGAACGACTTGAAAGCGAACAGTCCTTTAATCAAGAATTAGATAAAATTTCAGAACAATTATCTAAACTAAGTTTAGGAGAACCAATTATCAAGGGACAACCTGAACGCTACAAATATTGGATTCCAAAATCATGAGCAGTAGCATGTCATGTTCTGGGTCCAGCAAGACTTTAATTAGAACCATGTCAAACAGTAAACCTAAGGATGAAATATTTAGTTTTTTACCAAACCTTAAAACTAAAAAAGAAAAACAGATAGTGCAGCTGGACGAAGAAGTAGATTTAGATCAAAATATAGATATTTATAATAATAACCGCCTAAATTTATTAAATCCTAGAATTCTTTACCAAACAGGTATTACAAACATTAATACCACATTAATTAGGAGCGTACGAGAAGAAGAAATACGGGTAGTAAACAATAGTGTTACTTTAGATATCCTATCCCCTGAAACAATTCAAAAGTTAAAAAATACGGGAAAAAGGTTTTTTCACTTAGGTTTAATAGTAATAGGAATCAAAGCCTTAACTAGAAAGGGATTAGGAACTAAGCTCCTAACACTTGTTCTAGATAAATCCTGGACAACAAATATAGAAAAGGCATTACTTTCAGGTATGGAAATAGATTTAAACGATAAATCAGCCCTAGTCTATTGCGTACCAGATATTTTAAAAAGTGTTAAAGATCTAAAACATCTTAAACTCGGATTTAAAGCAAACGGTTTTGAAAATTATGCTGGCAATAATCTTATTGTTAGTATAGGAATAATAGGGAAAGCTAGTAATAGGTCAGGAATGAAGTTTAAAATAAATCTAGAAGGAATAGTCCAGAATATTGCTACCAAGGGTATTAAAATGATAGAACCACGAAGGATAAATCCAGAAGATTTAGCAGGCCTTGAATGGCAACTAAAGGATTTTATAGACAATGATAAAAACCTACTAATTCCAAATTCTCACGTTTTATACACAAATCAATTTGGAGAACCAAATTTACGATTTAATAACTACAAATTTAAACAGAATGAAGAAGAAACCGATACTGAATCTGAAATAAATGAACAATTTAATTTAAACGAAATAATTAACGATCAGCTAAACGCCATGAATTGGGACGATGGTCCACAATTTGACCAATATAATTCAGATTTAGAAATGGACGATGAATTAGATGTTCTCGGATATCTAATTGATGAAGAAGAACAGTATGAAAATGAAGAAAATAAAAAAATTGACGAAACATTTAAAACAGAAAGTAAGAGAACATTACATGAAATTATTAATAGAAAAATAACAGTAGAAAATATAAGACAAGAGACAGATGATATGCTTATAGCATGTATAACCGAACTTGACATGTCTTATGAAGACGCTTTTACAACATTGTCCAAGTATTTTAATATGCCTTTAATTGAGGATATTTTAAACAAACAAGTTCCACTAAGTGATTTTTTTATTGAAACTAATTTTATGGACCAAGCCATGATACCACGTAATAAACGTAGTAGATTTGACAATGAACCAAGTGAACAGTTTAGAGAAGGACCATTAGAACGAGAACCGTGGGCCAAACCAGAATGGGAATATAATGAAAGCCCATTTATAGGAAAAGGAATGAGAAAACCATATGGAAAATTATACAGTCATAATATGTTATTACTTGAAAACCAATCTCCTCAACTATGGCCAGATGAAATTCTTATTTGGGAACAAAATGTAGTAAGATATTGGGAAGTAAATAAAAAACCCGAAATGGACATGTGGGCGGTACTAGAAACAACCCTAGGCCCACTAGCTCTAGGAATTTACCAAAGTAGGAAAACTGATGACCCAGCTATTATTATGGAACAAAAAGCCTTAGGAAATAACCCGTATAACTTCACAAGTTTTATAAGATTATTACTCATAGGCAATGATCCTGGCAAAGGAGGAATGCTTATGCAAGAAACAGCAATTAGAAATTTAGAACAACTTAGTATTAGAGACTTCAAATATATAAAAGAATTTAGTCAAGACTTTGCCGTAACATTAGCACAAACAGGTAGAGCAATGGAAGAAAACTTATGTAACAAATATTTTTCTAAACTACCAGGAGATCTAGGAAGGAAACTACAGGAAGATTGGGAAACACAATATGGAAATATTCCTAAATTAGGAATAGGACCAAGAATAATGTTTGTATTTCAACAATTAGAAAAACGATGTAAAGAAGCCACCTTACAAGAACAAATCAAACGACAAGCTTGGGCATTTTGTAGAACAGCGATCTATACACCTCAAGCTTATGGTTATTATAAACCTAGAAAGTACCTTAGAAAAACAAAACACTATGATAAACGTAAGAAAGAAAAATATGTTAAGCGAAATAAGCCCAACCGAAAATGTAATTGTTACATTTGCGGTGATCCAAATCATTTAGCTAACAGATGTCCAAATCGACAAAATAATCAACAAAGAGCAAACCTAGTTGATGAAATAGGTGAATTTGACATCGAAAGTTTAAGTGACAATGATGACACAGAATCTATTTATAGTATAGTCTCAGATAACGAAGGGAGCACGTCACAAAATAGCATAACCTATACCTTGATGAACAACGAGAATGAATGTGAACATCAGTGGATTCAAAATAGAGGAAATGATCATATTCCATGTTTTATCTGTTATCGATATCCAGAAATAGTTAAGCGTTTCCAGTGTGATAAATGTTTTATAGAAATATGTTTCCTTTGTGCAAAAAGACAATTTAATCTAGAACTTATTTACAAACAAAAAGGTTCAACTGAGAAAAGTACATTTCAAGAAATATTAGACAAACATGATGCACAAATAAAGTTATTACAGATACAAGTAACTATATTACAAAACGATATTACACGATTAAAAACTAACGATTTCAATAAAATAGAACCTGAGAACTCATCTGAGAACAATGTGATAGAACAAACAGAAAACCTAAAAAATAGTTTAGCAGAAAACGATGAATTCTCGGTAAACATAAATAGGTACAATACATCGTTACTAACATTAAACTGTCGGGTATGGTTTGATAATAATAAATTTATTGATACAGTTGCAATAATAGATACAGGAAGTACTAAAAGTCTAATAGCACATTCTTTGATTCCATCCCAATATAAAATACCACTAAATTACACAATCACTTCCAAAACGGCTAATCAAAGCTTTATGACTCTAACACACAAATTACCTGACGAATCTACAATTCAGTTTAAAGATTTTGCCGGTAATTACAGTTCAAAATACGAATTAGGTCAATGCACAATTACACCAGCAGAAATAAAGAGTAATGAATTTCTACTTGGATTGAATTTTATTTTAAATTACCGAGGTAGTATTTCCATTTCTAAAAATAGTATTACATTTAGTAAACAAAATTATACTTTGCCTACAAATTACCATAACTACCAATCAGAGTGCGCTCGAAAGCGTGGTGGACAGGGAGAATTAGATTTTTTAACAGATAAACAAAATAAACAAAACTCTCCAAACGAAAAAGAGCAAAAATTTGCTCTAGCGATTCTAGCAAATGAAATCTTTAGGGAACTTGAAAAAGGAAAGGAGGTATCAAAATTTGTCAAAATTTGTGTAAAATCCCTTTTTCTTGTATATGTCCCCCTCTTTCTTTGGTATCAGAGCATGGTTGTTCCTAGGATTACAAATGACGTATTACTTTAAGCAGAACCCTCTGAGTTAGTTACTGGGGTAGCATGTACGCGTAAATCCCGTTTATTTAAACTAAACATGGTAAACTTTGAAGTAATATGAATATTTTGCAGTCAAGAGAATAACTGTGTTCAGTATATACATATATATATATAATAGAACCAAGTCTGAATATAATATCTCTCTCAAACAAAAATCCTTTGTACAGGAAAAATAAAAGCTACATAGAGAAGTGAAATTATTAATAGAAAAGAAATTTTAAAATTGACCCGTTATCTATCAAGCGCCTTAGTTACCTCAATCTTGAATATAGTTTCAAAGAACGAAGTATAATTAGTCTCGATAAATACAAGTTCGTTTGTCACTTTGAAAAAGGCTTTCAACATACGCTACACAGTGAAAATAAACAGTTTAATTCAGTAACAGACTTAATTATCAATCTAGGAATAGCTTTAGAACAGTATAATAATTCTGCCGAAAAAACATTAGAAAAAATTACTAGATCAGTCGAAGAGAAAAATAGAACATTAAGACAACTAGTGGAAAATTTTGATTTCGTAAAAAACCAAAACGAAAGAATTTTACATAGTATAATCACTTTGAAAGGAAATCTCCCAGATAAATCGGAAATAAACGAACTAAAATTTCTTCTAGAAACAAATAAACCCAAAGCTATAGAACTTGAATCTAAACGACTTCTAGAAAATCTCAAAACTAGAACACAAGAATTTGATGATAAAATTAAAAAGATTGAAACAGTTTTAACAGAAATTAAAAATATTGTTAGTAGCTAGTTTATGAACAAATTTTTACAGAAGGCTGTTGAAGAAGCAAGTATCTTTGCAACCCGACCAGTTCCTGAACAAGGATTTACAACGTATTCTGGTAATAGTATTTCAGATAAAGAATATCCGAATCTATTTAATATATTAATCAGTCTAAATCTTCAAATCTTAGAAAAGCTTGAACGACTTGAAAGCGAACAGTCCTTTAATCAAGAATTAGATAAAATTTCAGAACAATTATCTAAACTAAGTTTAGGAGAACCAATTATCAAGAGACAACCTGAACGCTACAAATATTGGATTCCAAAATCATGAGCAGTAGCATGTCATGTTCTGGGTCCAGCAAGACTTTAATTAGAACCATGTCAAACAGTAAACCTAAGGATGAAATATTTAGTTTTTTACCAAACCTTAAAACTAAAAAAGAAAAACAGATAGTGCAGCTGGACGAAGAAGTAGATTTAGATCAAAATATAGATATTTATAATAATAACCGCCTAAATTTATTAAATCCTAGAATTCTTTACCAAACAGGTATTACAAACATTAATACCACATTAATTAGGAGCGTACGAGAAGAAGAAATACGGGTAGTAAACAATAGTGTTACTTTAGATATCCTATCCCCTGAAACAATTCAAAAGTTAAAAAATACGGGAAAAAGGTTTTTTCACTTAGGTTTAATAGTAATAGGAATCAAAGCCTTAACTAGAAAGGGATTAGGAACTAAGCTCCTAACACTTGTTCTAGATAAATCCTGGACAACAAATATAGAAAAGGCATTACTTTCAGGTATGGAAATAGATTTAAACGATAAATCAGCCCTAGTCTATTGCGTACCAGATATTTTAAAAAGTGTTAAAGATCTAAAACATCTTAAACTCGGATTTAAAGCAAACGGTTTTGAAAATTATGCTGGCAATAATCTTATTGTTAGTATAGGAATAATAGGGAAAGCTAGTAATAGGTCAGGAATGAAGTTTAAAATAAATCTAGAAGGAATAGTCCAGAATATTGCTACCAAGGGTATTAAAATGATAGAACCATGAAGGATAAATCCAGAAGATTTAGCAGGCCTTGAATGGCAACTAAAGGATTTTATAGACAATGATAAAAACCTACTAATTCCAAATTCTCACGTTTTATACACAAATCAATTTGGAGAACCAAATTTACGATTTAATAACTACAAATTTAAACAGAATGAAGAAGAAACCGATACTGAATCTGAAATAAATGAACAATTTAATTTAAACGAAATAATTAACGATCAGCTAAACGCCATGAATTGGGACGATGGTCCACAATTTGACCAATATAATTCAGATTTAGAAATGGACGATGAATTAGATGTTCTCGGATATCTAATTGATGAAGAAGAACAGTATGAAAATGAAGAAAATAAAAAAATTGACGAAACATTTAAAACAGAAAGTAAGAGAACATTACATGAAATTATTAATAGAAAAATAACAGTAGAAAATATAAGACAAGAGACAGATGATATGCTTATAGCATGTATAACCGAACTTGACATGTCTTATGAAGACGCTTTTACAACATTGTCCAAGTATTTTAATATGCCTTTAATTGAGGATATTTTAAACAAACAAGTTCCACTAAGTGATTTTTTTATTGAAACTAATTTTATGGACCAAGCCATGATACCACGTAATAAACGTAGTAGATTTGACAATGAACCAAGTGAACAGTTTAGAGAAGGACCATTAGAACGAGAACCGTGGGCCAAACCAGAATGGGAATATAATGAAAGCCCATTTATAGGAAAAGGAATGAGAAAACCATATGGAAAATTATACAGTCATAATATGTTATTACTTGAAAACCAATCTCCTCAACTATGGCCAGAAGAAATTCTTATTTGGGAACAAAATGTAGTAAGATATTGGGAAGTAAATAAAAAACCCGAAATGGACATGTGGGCGGTACTAGAAACAACCCTAGGCCCACTAGCTCTAGGAATTTACCAAAGTAGGAAAACTGATGACCCAGCTATTATTATGGAACAAAAAGCCTTAGGAAATAACCCGTATAACTTCACAAGTTTTATAAGATTATTACTCATAGGCAATGATCCTGGCAAAGGAGGAATGCTTATGCAAGAAACAGCAATTAGAAATTTAGAACAACTTAGTATTAGAGACTTCAAATATATAAAAGAATTTAGTCAAGACTTTTGTAACAACCCGTAATTTATAAGCGATTTAATAATTAATTTATTTAATTATTTATATATATTGGTTTGATAATTCAAAATGATTTGAATTCAAATATTTGAATTCTTAGATTTAATATATATATATACACACACACTCCATGTAAATTGCTATTTAGATATATGCAGAACTGGAGGAAGTACTATTTTATTGTAGTTTACGAATACATGTAAATTGTAGTAAAACTGTAATGTATTTGTCAATATGATATAAACAAAATATATCCCATCATTAATTGAGTTTGGACGTTCGTCTAACTAGACATGTATGAACGCATTATATACATAGTTAAACCCGTGCTACATGCTATGGAAAAAAAAACGTAATAATAATATGATAAAGAATGTTCAAGTATTTGGGGAAGGTATGGTTCCAATAGAGATATATGTACACATGAATATATAATGTTGTGAACCTTATATGCTACATTTGTGATATACACGCGTACAGCTATTATATACTGCATTTTTAACTCCGTAGGCTAAAGAGAATAGGGTTGCCGACCTGTTTTTCCTCCCTAATACTTCACGTGGAAGTAACCCAAGCCTGTCACCGTACCCACCTCACTTCACTTACTCACGTCTCTCACCTGTCCACGTTTCACCCTTAATAAAATATCTAAACTAACAACTATATAATAACTATAATTTCTAAAACCTAAAACAGAAATCACTTTTTCCTAAATCTTCCGCCGCTCTTCCTTTTCTGGAAAACGAAAGAAATCGATATGCCTAAAATCAAAACAAATGCAAAGAAAATCTTATTAATCCTAAATCAACCGTATTCGAGATCGTGGAGGGATCCTCTACATTCTGGTGGGCTTCGTTTTGGGTCCCTTGTTCAAGAAGGTCGCTGCCTTTCTTTCCGAGAGACAGAGAAGTCTGTCAAGGCGATTTGAGATGGGTGTCCGAGCCTAGCAGGGAGTTCGGAGGACTGTGTGATGTTTGGGGATTTCTGGGTGAGGTCATTGTCTGAGTGGGGTCGTCGCAAGGGAGGAGTCGACGGTGCTCAGGAAGTTGGGAGGTGGTTTTGGCCATGAAGGATGGTACTGGGAGTTGATGGCTGAGAATGGGTGTTGTTCACGTGGATAGGTGTTATGAAAATGATGCACGGTGAACTGCTCGACGCTAGGAGCACTGATGTTGAGAGTTTGACTCAATGATTAACCTCTGTAGGCTACTGTCATGTTGCTTTGATGGTGAAGTATGGTACAGTTTAAATATGACATGGGAGTTAAAAGATGCAATTTGTTTGGTGAAGGAGTGCCGAGTTTTCACGGCAATTTGGAGGGGCTTCTGATTTTCTTTCGCAAGTGAGTAGAGAAGAATGGGGAGCTGTTTGAACTGAAGTATGTTGTTTTGGTGATGAAGGAAGAAGTGAGAAATGAAAGAAAGAGTTCGATCTGTATAACTGGGAGAGAAGGAAGGGTAACCGGGTCCAGGTTTTAAAAGGTTAGTGGGCCGGAGAAAATAAAAAGGAATTGAGCAAAACAAGGTCCGACAGGATCGTATGGACGACGACTATGCTCTGGAACTGGATTGGGATGGACTGGAGCTCATCTAAATTTATTTCAAAATAAAGTGTATGATCAGAATCGTCAACGCAAACCGTTATTTAACGATTAACGCGCAACAGTGAGTAAAACTCACTAACTCTCCTCAATTTGTATTTTAATATAAATTGTACTTTATTTATTGACTGCTGTATATTGATTGTTAAACTGGACTGTTAAATAGATTTGATTGAAACCGTAGTTATAGTTAATCTATGTACTGTCAATCAAATATGGTTCTGTACAGCAAGATATTTCATTTCAAAATGAAATATGATATATATTATACTGTGTAACATCTGTGGATGCAGGGAGACAGGTTGGAGGAATCCGACTGGATTCCTCAACAATTATTTTACTGTTTTCATATATTGTGTTATATGATGTGTTATATAATCTATTCTGAATTATGTGTGTTAGAACGATATTGATCATCATTGTTTGATATTTTAAATATCATAAGAAACCCTAGGATGTTATAAAAATGTATATTTCAATGTATATTGAAATAAAATGAATTTTATAAAATCACAGGATTTTATAAAAGGAAAGTATTTATAAAACGAATAGAGTTTTATAAAAGGGATATTTATTTAGAAAATAAATAGGAATATTTATTTAGAAGATAAATAAACAGTTGTAAATAGGAATATTTATTTAGAAGATAAATAAACAGTTGTAAATAGGAATATTTATTTAGAAGATAAATAGAAGTTGTAAATAGGAACATTTGTAACGGTAAATAGAAGTTGTAAAATAGGAATATTTGTAACGGTAAATAGAAGTTGTAAATAGGAACATTTGTAACGGTAAATAGAAGTTGTAAATAAGGAATATTTGTAACGGTAAATAGAAGTTGTAAATAGGAACATTTGTAACGGTAAATAGAAGTTGTAAATAAGGAATATTTGTAACGGTAAATAGAAGTTGTAAATAGGAAATATTTGTAACGGTAAGTAAACGTTAAAAAAAAAAGGGAAATAGTTGTAACGGAAAACGTAGTTTATCAAAAGGAGTTAATCAAATGTAGTTTATAAAAAGGGGTTAATCGAATATAGAAATTAAGAAGTGAAGTTAAACAAAAATTAGAAACTGACTAGAGATTAGTAAGTTGAATAGTTTTCTGAGTGTTGATCTGATGTTGGTTTCGGCCTTCGGGGTTTATACTTAGAGAATTGTTCTCTTACTAGTTTACAGTTAGGGACTAATAGTTGTGGAATGGTAGTGATGCGTAAATGGGGATTGGAAATGTTTTCCAATGTTGAAAATGTATATTTTCTAGTTTTAGAAAATAAGGAAATATGAATATATATATATATATATATATATATATATGATTGATGATTGGATCGATAATTCCATTTGGAATTAAGATCGTTGTTTGTACACCGACATATTTTCATTTGATAGTTAAATCACAGACTATCGAAGTTTTGACCATTTTACGTTGTTAATATGGAGAGACCGGTTGGATTATTATCCGAAGAACCACTCCGTATCGACATAAGCGTTGTGATCAAATACAATGAAGAAATTGAAGACGGAGTAAAGTGCAAGGGCTGTCCTGTTTACAGAATAGTGCCTTCGGTTTCGTTCAGTCCCAGAACGAACGTATATGGACGAATGTCTGACAGAATAGTTCCAATGATCGAAAGAGTTGGACTGTACAAATATATATGGTGGCCAACGGATTTATTCCCTTCGCATAATATCCAGAATCTATTTGTGTAGATCCAACTAATGATTAACGGATCTGATAATGTGGCATTCAAAGTGATCGTGTTATCAATGAATGGAAAGTAAGCGTAGCTTCTAGCCTCACATCCGGTAAATGACAGAAATCGGGCAGGCAGCATGGCTAAGTCGGTCGCACCGAAGTAGGGTGTATAATCACCTATCTAGAGAATATTCATTTGCTTCTTTAATCTATCAATGCTGTCCCATATATATACGGGAAACGGTTGTTGATCCCAGCCGTTGGTGATATACATTCGATACACTCAAGCGAAATGAGTGGTCGGTCATGTGTGGCCGGGTTGCAAGATGTTCTTGTTGAACCCAGTGTATTCCTCTCTAGAGGTACACAAGCGAAAGGTGATTCCATACCTTGTCATAGTTGGAAACCCATTACCCAACACGTGCTTGCGGTTTTGATTGTATACTATATATGTAGAACGTGAGATGAAAGCGTTTCTACTAGATGATTATATATACTGTGATTGATAGGCATTATTATAATATCAAAAGGTTTTTTATATAAAGATATTTTGGATTCTCATAAGGGAAAAACCCGTTCCGTTATGCGGCGTGGTCTTATGAGATATCATTTACTTGTTCGAACTGTTTTTAAACTATTTTACTCATACCAGTCCCATGACTGACCCGGAGTTTACTTTGTTGTTTTCCCTAAACTCTTGGGTGCCTAAATTTGTACGGGCAGTCAAGTAGTCGGGATTTTACAGATATACTGGAAGAGCTAGGAGCAGGAGGCTTCAGGATCATATAGCTATAGTTTATTTCCGCTGTGTTGTAAGTGCTGTACTTTGAAAATGATATGTATATTCAAGTACCAAGTTTGTATTTCAAAGTTATGTTATGAAATATATTTATTTGTTCCGCTGTGAGATTCGTGTTACTCTAATGTTGTGTTCTTCTTCTTCTTCTATTCTAATTTTCTATCTTATCTTTCCTCACCCTCTAATTTCTTTCACTAATTACCAGGATTTTTCGACGTTTTGGTTATCGACGTCGTGCTTATGTCGATAACCAAAGCCGCTCAAAATCCGGGTCGTTACAACTTTGCCGTAACATTAGCACAAACAGGTAGAGCAATGGAAGAAAACTTATGTAACAAATATTTTTCTAAACTACCAGGAGATCTAGGAAGGAAACTACAGGAAGATTGGGAAACACAATATGGAAATATTCCTAAATTAGGAATAGGACCAAGAATAATGTTTGTATTTCAACAATTAGAAAAACGATGTAAAGAAGCCACCTTACAAGAACAAATCAAACGACAAGCTTGGGCATTTTGTAGAACAGCGATCTATACACCTCAAGCTTATGGTTATTATAAACCTAGAAAGTACCTTAGAAAAACAAAACACTATGATAAACGTAAGAAAGAAAAATATGTTAAGCGAAATAAGCCCAACCGAAAATGTAATTGTTACATTTGCGGTGATCCAAATCATTTAGCTAACAGATGTCCAAATCGACAAAATAATCAACAAAGAGCAAACCTAGTTGATGAAATAGGTGAATTTGACATCGAAAGTTTAAGTGACAATGATGACACAGAATCTATTTATAGTATAGTCTCAGATAACGAAGGGAGCACGTCACAAAATAGCATAACCTATACCTTGATGAACAACGAGAATGAATGTGAACATCAGTGGATTCAAAATAGAGGAAATGATCATATTCCATGTTTTATCTGTTATCGATATCCAGAAATAGTTAAGCGTTTCCAGTGTGATAAATGTTTTATAGAAATATGTTTCCTTTGTGCAAAAAGACAATTTAATCTAGAACTTATTTACAAACAAAAAGGTTCAACTGAGAAAAGTACATTTCAAGAAATATTAGACAAACATGATGCACAAATAAAGTTATTACAGATACAAGTAACTATATTACAAAACGATATTACACGATTAAAAACTAACGATTTCAATAAAATAGAACCTGAGAACTCATCTGAGAACAATGTGATAGAACAAACAGAAAACCTAAAAAATAGTTTAGCAGAAAACGATGAATTCTCGGTAAACATAAATAGGTACAATACATCGTTACTAACATTAAACTGTCGGGTATGGTTTGATAATAATAAATTTATTGATACAGTTGCAATAATAGATACAGGAAGTACTAAAAGTCTAATAGCACATTCTTTGATTCCATCCCAATATAAAATACCACTAAATTACACAATCACTTCCAAAACGGCTAATCAAAGCTTTATGACTCTAACACACAAATTACCTGACGAATCTACAATTCAGTTTAAAGATTTTGCCGGTAATTACAGTTCAAAATACGAATTAGGTCAATGCACAATTACACCAGCAGAAATAAAGAGTAATGAATTTCTACTTGGATTGAATTTTATTTTAAATTACCGAGGTAGTATTTCCATTTCTAAAAATAGTATTACATTTAGTAAACAAAATTATACTTTGCCTACAAATTACCATAACTACCAATCAGAGTGTGCTCGAAAGCGTGGTGGACAGGGAGAATTAGATTTTTTAACAGATAAACAAAATAAACAAAACTCTCCAAACGAAAAAGAGCAAAAATTTGCTCTAGCGATTCTAGCAAATGAAATCTTTAGGGAACTTGAAAAAGGAAAGGAGGTATCAAAATTTGTCAAAATTTGTGTAAAATCCCTTTTTCTTGTATATGTCCCCCTCTTTCTTTGGTATCAGAGCATGGTTGTTCCTAGGATTACAAATGACGTATTACTTTAAGCAGAACCCTCTGAGTTAGTTACTGGGGTAGCATGTACGCGTAAATCCCGTTTATTTAAACTAAACATGGTAAACTTTGAAGTAATATGAATATTTTGCAGTCAAGAGAATAACTGTGTTCAGTATATACATATATATATATAATAGAACCAAGTCTGAATATAATATCTCTCTCAAACAAAAATCCTTTGTACAGGAAAAATAAAAGCTACATAGAGAAGTGAAATTATTAATAGAAAAGAAATTTTAAAATTGACCCGTTATCTATCAAGCGCCTTAGTTACCTCAATCTTGAATATAGTTTCAAAGAACGAAGTATAATTAGTCTCGATAAATACAAGTTCGTTTGTCACTTTGAAAAAGGCTTTCAACATACGCTACACAGTGAAAATAAACAGTTTAATTCAGTAACAGACTTAATTATCAATCTAGGAATAGCTTTAGAACAGTATAATAATTCTGCCGAAAAAACATTAGAAAAAATTACTAGATCAGTCGAAGAGAAAAATAGAACATTAAGACAACTAGTGGAAAATTTTGATTTCGTAAAAAACCAAAACGAAAGAATTTTACATAGTATAATCACTTTGAAAGGAAATCTCCCAGATAAATCGGAAATAAACGAACTAAAATTTCTTCTAGAAACAAATAAACCCAAAGCTATAGAACTTGAATCTAAACGACTTCTAGAAAATCTCAAAACTAGAACACAAGAATTTGACGATAAAATTAAAAAGATTGAAACAGTTTTAACAGAAATTAAAAATATTGTTAGTAGCTAGTTTATGAACAAATTTTTACAGAAGGCTGTTGAAGAAGCAAGTATCTTTGCAACCCGACCAGTTCCTGAACAAGGATTTACAACGTATTCTGGTAATAGTATTTCAGATAAAGAATATCCGAATCTATTTAATATATTAATCAGTCTAAATCTTCAAATCTTAGAAAAGCTTGAACGACTTGAAAGCGAACAGTCCTTTAATCAAGAATTAGATAAAATTTCAGAACAATTATCTAAACTAAGTTTAGGAGAACCAATTATCAAGAGACAACCTGAACGCTACAAATATTGGATTCCAAAATCATGAGCAGTAGCATGTCATGTTCTGGGTCCAGCAAGACTTTAATTAGAACCATGTCAAACAGTAAACCTAAGGATGAAATATTTAGTTTTTTACCAAACCTTAAAACTAAAAAAGAAAAACAGATAGTGCAGCTGGACGAAGAAGTAGATTTAGATCAAAATATAGATATTTATAATAATAACCGCCTAAATTTATTAAATCCTAGAATTCTTTACCAAACAGGTATTACAAACATTAATACCACATTAATTAGGAGCGTACGAGAAGAAGAAATACGGGTAGTAAACAATAGTGTTACTTTAGATATCCTATCCCCTGAAACAATTCAAAAGTTAAAAAATACGGGAAAAAGGTTTTTTCACTTAGGTTTAATAGTAATAGGAATCAAAGCCTTAACTAGAAAGGGATTAGGAACTAAGCTCCTAACACTTGTTCTAGATAAATCCTGGACAACAAATATAGAAAAGGCATTACTTTCAGGTATGGAAATAGATTTAAACGATAAATCAGCCCTAGTCTATTGCGTACCAGATATTTTAAAAAGTGTTAAAGATCTAAAACATCTTAAACTCGGATTTAAAGCAAACGGTTTTGAAAATTATGCTGGCAATAATCTTATTGTTAGTATAGGAATAATAGGGAAAGCTAGTAATAGGTCAGGAATGAAGTTTAAAATAAATCTAGAAGGAATAGTCCAGAATATTGCTACCAAGGGTATTAAAATGATAGAACCACGAAGGATAAATCCAGAAGATTTAGCAGGCCTTGAATGGCAACTAAAGGATTTTATAGACAATGATAAAAACCTACTAATTCCAAATTCTCACGTTTTATACACAAATCAATTTGGAGAACCAAATTTACGATTTAATAACTACAAATTTAAACAGAATGAAGAAGAAACCGATACTGAATCTGAAATAAATGAACAATTTAATTTAAACGAAATAATTAACGATCAGCTAAACGCCATGAATTGGGACGATGGTCCACAATTTGACCAATATAATTCAGATTTAGAAATGGACGATGAATTAGATGTTCTCGGATATCTAATTGATGAAGAAGAACAGTATGAAAATGAAGAAAATAAAAAAATTGACGAAACATTTAAAACAGAAAGTAAGAGAACATTACATGAAATTATTAATAGAAAAATAACAGTAGAAAATATAAGACAAGAGACAGATGATATGCTTATAGCATGTATAACCGAACTTGACATGTCTTATGAAGACGCTTTTACAACATTGTCCAAGTATTTTAATATGCCTTTAATTGAGGATATTTTAAACAAACAAGTTCCACTAAGTGATTTTTTTATTGAAACTAATTTTATGGACCAAGCCATGATACCACGTAATAAACGTAGTAGATTTGACAATGAACCAAGTGAACAGTTTAGAGAAGGACCATTAGAACGAGAACCGTGGGCCAAACCAGAATGGGAATATAATGAAAGCCCATTTATAGGAAAAGGAATGAGAAAACCATATGGAAAATTATACAGTCATAATATGTTATTACTTGAAAACCAATCTCCTCAACTATGGCCAGAAGAAATTCTTATTTGGGAACAAAATGTAGTAAGATATTGGGAAGTAAATAAAAAACCCGAAATGGACATGTGGGCGGTACTAGAAACAACCCTAGGCCCACTAGCTCTAGGAATTTACCAAAGTAGGAAAACTGATGACCCAGCTATTATTATGGAACAAAAAGCCTTAGGAAATAACCCGTATAACTTCACAAGTTTTATAAGATTATTACTCATAGGCAATGATCCTGGCAAAGGAGGAATGCTTATGCAAGAAACAGCAATTAGAAATTTAGAACAACTTAGTATTAGAGACTTCAAATATATAAAAGAATTTAGTCAAGACTTTGCCGTAACATTAGCACAAACAGGTAGAGCAATGGAAGAAAACTTATGTAACAAATATTTTTCTAAACTACCAGGAGATCTAGGAAGGAAACTACAGGAAGATTGGGAAACACAATATGGAAATATTCCTAAATTAGGAATAGGACCAAGAATAATGTTTGTATTTCAACAATTAGAAAAACGATGTAAAGAAGCCACCTTACAAGAACAAATCAAACGACAAGCTTGGGCATTTTGTAGAACAGCGATCTATACACCTCAAGCTTATGGTTATTATAAACCTAGAAAGTACCTTAGAAAAACAAAACACTATGATAAACGTAAGAAAGAAAAATATGTTAAGCGAAATAAGCCCAACCGAAAATGTAATTGTTACATTTGCGGTGATCCAAATCATTTAGCTAACAGATGTCCAAATCGACAAAATAATCAACAAAGAGCAAACCTAGTTGATGAAATAGGTGAATTTGACATCGAAAGTTTAAGTGACAATGATGACA
This sequence comes from Allium sativum, assembly GCA_030737875.1. Lineage (NCBI taxonomy): Eukaryota > Viridiplantae > Streptophyta > Magnoliopsida > Asparagales > Amaryllidaceae > Allium > Allium sativum. Next base: position 726,616,667 of record CM060909.1, read on the forward strand.
CAGAATCTATTTATAGTATAGTCTCAGATAACGAAGGGAGCACGTCACAAAATAGCATAACCTATACCTTGATGAACAACGAGAATGAATGTGAACATCAGTGGATTCAAAATAGAGGAAATGATCATATTCCATGTTTTATCTGTTATCGATATCCAGAAATAGTTAAGCGTTTCCAGTGTGATAAATGTTTTATAGAAATATGTTTCCTTTGTGCAAAAAGACAATTTAATCTAGAACTTATTTACAAACAAAAAGGTTCAACTGAGAAAAGTACATTTCAAGAAATATTAGACAAACATGATGCACAAATAAAGTTATTACAGATACAAGTAACTATATTACAAAACGATATTACACGATTAAAAACTAACGATTTCAATAAAATAGAACCTGAGAACTCATCTGAGAACAATGTGATAGAACAAACAGAAAACCTAAAAAATAGTTTAGCAGAAAACGATGAATTCTCGGTAAACATAAATAGGTACAATACATCGTTACTAACATTAAACTGTCGGGTATGGTTTGATAATAATAAATTTATTGATACAGTTGCAATAATAGATACAGGAAGTACTAAAAGTCTAATAGCACATTCTTTGATTCCATCCCAATATAAAATACCACTAAATTACACAATCACTTCCAAAACGGCTAATCAAAGCTTTATGACTCTAACACACAAATTACCTGACGAATCTACAATTCAGTTTAAAGATTTTGCCGGTAATTACAGTTCAAAATACGAATTAGGTCAATGCACAATTACACCAGCAGAAATAAAGAGTAATGAATTTCTACTTGGATTGAATTTTATTTTAAATTACCGAGGTAGTATTTCCATTTCTAAAAATAGTATTACATTTAGTAAACAAAATTATACTTTGCCTACAAATTACCATAACTACCAATCAGAGTGTGCTCGAAAGCGTGGTGGACAGGGAGAATTAGATTTTTTAACAGATAAACAAAATAAACAAAACTCTCCAAACGAAAAAGAGCAAAAATTTGCTCTAGCGATTCTAGCAAATGAAATCTTTAGGGAACTTGAAAAGGGAAAGGAGGTATCAAAATTTGTCAAAATTTGTGTAAAATCCCTTTTTCTTGTATATGTCCCCCTCTTTCTTTGGTATCAGAGCATGGTTGTTCCTAGGATTACAAATGACGTATTACTTTAAGCAGAACCCTCTGAGTTAGTTACTGGGGTAGCATGTACGCGTAAATCCCGTTTATTTAAACTAAACATGGTAAACTTTGAAGTAATATGAATATTTTGCAGTCAAGAGAATAACTGTGTTCAGTATATACATATATATATATAATAGAACCAAGTCTGAATATAATATCTCTCTCAAACAAAAATCCTTTGTACAGGAAAAATAAAAGCTACATAGAGAAGTGAAATTATTAATAGAAAAGAAATTTTAAAATTGACCCGTTATCTATCAAGCGCCTTAGTTACCTCAATCTTGAATATAGTTTCAAAGAACGAAGTATAATTAGTCTCGATAAATACAAGTTCGTTTGTCACTTTGAAAAAGGCTTTCAACATACGCTACACAGTGAAAATAAACAGTTTAATTCAGTAACAGACTTAATTATCAATCTAGGAATAGCTTTAGAACAGTATAATAATTCTGCCGAAAAAACATTAGAAAAAATTACTAGATCAGTCGAAGAGAAAAATAGAACATTAAGACAACTAGTGGAAAATTTTGATTTCGTAAAAAACCAAAACGAAAGAATTTTACATAGTATAATCACTTTGAAAGGAAATCTCCCAGATAAATCGGAAATAAACGAACTAAAATTTCTTCTAGAAACAAATAAACCCAAAGCTATAGAACTTGAATCTAAACGACTTCTAGAAAATCTCAAAACTAGAACACAAGAATTTGACGATAAAATTAAAAAGATTGAAACAGTTTTAACAGAAATTAAAAATATTGTTAGTAGCTAGTTTATGAACAAATTTTTACAGAAGGCTGTTGAAGAAGCAAGTATCTTTGCAACCCGACCAGTTCCTGAACAAGGATTTACAACGTATTCTGGTAATAGTATTTCAGATAAAGAATATCCGAATCTATTTAATATATTAATCAGTCTAAATCTTCAAATCTTAGAAAAGCTTGAATGACTTGAAAGCGAACAGTCCTTTAATCAAGAATTAGATAAAATTTCAGAACAATTATCTAAACTAAGTTTAGGAGAACCAATTATCAAGAGACAACCTGAACGCTACAAATATTGGATTCCAAAATCATGAGCAGTAGCATGTCATGTTCTGGGTCCAGCAAGACTTTAATTAGAACCATGTCAAACAGTAAACCTAAGGATGAAATATTTAGTTTTTTACCAAACCTTAAAACTAAAAAAGAAAAACAGATAGTGCAGCTGGACGAAGAAGTAGATTTAGATCAAAATATAGATATTTATAATAATAACCGCCTAAATTTATTAAATCCTAGAATTCTTTACCAAACAGGTATTACAAACATTAATACCACATTAATTAGGAGCGTACGAGAAGAAGAAATACGGGTAGTAAACAATAGTGTTACTTTAGATATCCTATCCCCTGAAACAATTCAAAAGTTAAAAAATACGGGAAAAAGGTTTTTTCACTTAGGTTTAATAGTAATAGGAATCAAAGCCTTAACTAGAAAGGGATTAGGAACTAAGCTCCTAACACTTGTTCTAGATAAATCCTGGACAACAAATATAGAAAAGGCATTACTTTCAGGTATGGAAATAGATTTAAACGATAAATCAGCCCTAGTCTATTGCGTACCAGATATTTTAAAAAGTGTTAAAGATCTAAAACATCTTAAACTCGGATTTAAAGCAAACGGTTTTGAAAATTATGCTGGCAATAATCTTATTGTTAGTATAGGAATAATAGGGAAAGCTAGTAATAGGTCAGGAATGAAGTTTAAAATAAATCTAGAAGGAATAGTCCAGAATATTGCTACCAAGGGTATTAAAATGATAGAACCACGAAGGATAAATCCAGAAGATTTAGCAGGCCTTGAATGGCAACTAAAGGATTTTATAGACAATGATAAAAACCTACTAATTCCAAATTCTCACGTTTTATACACAAATCAATTTGGAGAACCAAATTTACGATTTAATAACTACAAATTTAAACAGAATGAAGAAGAAACCGATACTGAATCTGAAATAAATGAACAATTTAATTTAAACGAAATAATTAACGATCAGCTAAACGCCATGAATTGGGACGATGGTCCACAATTTGACCAATATAATTCAGATTTAGAAATGGACGATGAATTAGATGTTCTCGGATATCTAATTGATGAAGAAGAACAGTATGAAAATGAAGAAAATAAAAAAATTGACGAAACATTTAAAACAGAAAGTAAGAGAACATTACATGAAATTATTAATAGAAAAATAACAGTAGAAAATATAAGACAAGAGACAGATGATATGCTTATAGCATGTATAACCGAACTTGACATGTCTTATGAAGACGCTTTTACAACATTGTCCAAGTATTTTAATATGCCTTTAATTGAGGATATTTTAAACAAACAAGTTCCACTAAGTGATTTTTTTATTGAAACTAATTTTATGGACCAAGCCATGATACCACGTAATAAACGTAGTAGATTTGACAATGAACCAAGTGAACAGTTTAGAGAAGGACCATTAGAACGAGAACCGTGGGCCAAACCAGAATGGGAATATAATGAAAGCCCATTTATAGGAAAAGGAATGAGAAAACCATATGGAAAATTATACAGTCATAATATGTTATTACTTGAAAACCAATCTCCTCAACTATGGCCAGAAGAAATTCTTATTTGGGAACAAAATGTAGTAAGATATTGGGAAGTAAATAAAAAACCCGAAATGGACATGTGGGCGGTACTAGAAACAACCCTAGGCCCACTAGCTCTAGGAATTTACCAAAGTAGGAAAACTGATGACCCAGCTATTATTATGGAACAAAAAGCCTTAGGAAATAACCCGTATAACTTCACAAGTTTTATAAGATTATTACTCATAGGCAATGATCCTGGCAAAGGAGGAATGCTTATGCAAGAAACAGCAATTAGAAATTTAGAACAACTTAGTATTAGAGACTTCAAATATATAAAAGAATTTAGTCAAGACTTTGCCGTAACATTAGCACAAACAGGTAGAGCAATGGAAGAAAACTTATGTAACAAATATTTTTCTAAACTACCAGGAGATCTAGGAAGGAAACTACAGGAAGATTGGGAAACACAATATGGAAATATTCCTAAATTAGGAATAGGACCAAGAATAATGTTTGTATTTCAACAATTAGAAAAACGATGTAAAGAAGCCACCTTACAAGAACAAATCAAACGACAAGCTTGGGCATTTTGTAGAACAGCGATCTATACACCTCAAGCTTATGGTTATTATAAACCTAGAAAGTACCTTAGAAAAACAAAACACTATGATAAACGTAAGAAAGAAAAATATGTTAAGCGAAATAAGCCCAACCGAAAATGTAATTGTTACATTTGCGGTGATCCAAATCATTTAGCTAACAGATGTCCAAATCGACAAAATAATCAACAAAGAGCAAACCTAGTTGATGAAATAGGTGAATTTGACATCGAAAGTTTAAGTGACAATGATGACACAGAATCTATTTATAGTATAGTCTCAGATAACGAAGGGAGCACGTCACAAAATAGCATAACCTATACCTTGATGAACAACGAGAATGAATGTGAACATCAGTGGATTCAAAATAGAGGAAATGATCATATTCCATGTTTTATCTGTTATCGATATCCAGAAATAGTTAAGCGTTTCCAGTGTGATAAATGTTTTATAGAAATATATTTCCTTTGTGCAAAAAGACAATTTAATCTAGAACTTATTTACAAACAAAAAGGTTCAACTGAGAAAAGTACATTTCAAGAAATATTAGACAAACATGATGCACAAATAAAGTTATTACAGATACAAGTAACTATATTACAAAACGATATTACACGATTAAAAACTAACGATTTCAATAAAATAGAACCTGAGAACTCATCTGAGAACAATGTGATAGAACAAACAGAAAACCTAAAAAATAGTTTAGCAGAAAACGATGAATTCTCGGTAAACATAAATAGGTACAATACATCGTTACTAACATTAAACTGTCGGGTATGGTTTGATAATAATAAATTTATTGATACAGTTGCAATAATAGATACAGGAAGTACTAAAAGTCTAATAGCACATTCTTTGATTCCATCCCAATATAAAATACCACTAAATTACACAATCACTTCCAAAACGGCTAATCAAAGCTTTATGACTCTAACACACAAATTACCTGACGAATCTACAATTCAGTTTAAAGATTTTGCCGGTAATTACAGTTCAAAATACGAATTAGGTCAATGCACAATTACACCAGCAGAAATAAAGAGTAATGAATTTCTACTTGGATTGAATTTTATTTTAAATTACCGAGGTAGTATTTCCATTTCTAAAAATAGTATTACATTTAGTAAACAAAATTATACTTTGCCTACAAATTACCATAACTACCAATCAGAGTGTGCTCGAAAGCGTGGTGGACAGGGAGAATTAGATTTTTTAACAGATAAACAAAATAAACAAAACTCTCCAAACGAAAAAGAGCAAAAATTTGCTCTAGCGATTCTAGCAAATGAAATCTTTAGGGAACTTGAAAAAGGAAAGGAGGTATCAAAATTTGTCAAAATTTGTGTAAAATCCCTTTTTCTTGTATATGTCCCCCTCTTTCTTTGGTATCAGAGCATGGTTGTTCCTAGGATTACAAATGACGTATTACTTTAAGCAGAACCCTCTGAGTTAGTTACTGGGGTAGCATGTACGCGTAAATCCCGTTTATTTAAACTAAACATGGTAAACTTTGAAGTAATATGAATATTTTGCAGTCAAGAGAATAACTGTGTTCAGTATATACATATATATATATAATAGAACCAAGTCTGAATATAATATCTCTCTCAAACAAAAATCCTTTGTACAGGAAAAATAAAAGCTACATAGAGAAGTGAAATTATTAATAGAAAAGAAATTTTAAAATTGACCCGTTATCTATCAAGCGCCTTAGTTACCTCAATCTTGAATATAGTTTCAAAGAACGAAGTATAATTAGTCTCGATAAATACAAGTTCGTTTGTCACTTTGAAAAAGGCTTTCAACATACGCTACACAGTGAAAATAAACAGTTTAATTCAGTAACAGACTTAATTATCAATCTAGGAATAGCTTTAGAACAGTATAATAATTCTGCCGAAAAAACATTAGAAAAAATTACTAGATCAGTCGAAGAGAAAAATAGAACATTAAGACAACTAGTGGAAAATTTTGATTTCGTAAAAAACCAAAACGAAAGAATTTTACATAGTATAATCACTTTGAAAGGAAATCTCCCAGATAAATCGGAAATAAACGAACTAAAATTTCTTCTAGAAACAAATAAACCCAAAGCTATAGAACTTGAATCTAAACGACTTCTAGAAAATCTCAAAACTAGAACACAAGAATTTGACGATAAAATTAAAAAGATTGAAACAGTTTTAACAGAAATTAAAAATATTGTTAGTAGCTAGTTTATGAACAAATTTTTACAGAAGGCTGTTGAAGAAGCAAGTATCTTTGCAACCCGACCAGTTCCTGAACAAGGATTTACAACGTATTCTGGTAATAGTATTTCAGATAAAGAATATCCGAATCTATTTAATATATTAATCAGTCTAAATCTTCAAATCTTAGAAAAGCTTGAACGACTTGAAAGCGAACAGTCCTTTAATCAAGAATTAGATAAAATTTCAGAACAATTATCTAAACTAAGTTTAGGAGAACCAATTATCAAGAGACAACCTGAACGCTACAAATATTGGATTCCAAAATCATGAGCAGTAGCATGTCATGTTCTGGGTCCAGCAAGACTTTAATTAGAACCATGTCAAACAGTAAACCTAAGGATGAAATATTTAGTTTTTTACCAAACCTTAAAACTAAAAAAGAAAAACAGATAGTGCAGCTGGACGAAGAAGTAGATTTAGATCAAAATATAGATATTTATAATAATAACCGCCTAAATTTATTAAATCCTAGAATTCTTTACCAAACAGGTATTACAAACATTAATACCACATTAATTAGGAGCGTACGAGAAGAAGAAATACGGGTAGTAAACAATAGTGTTACTTTAGATATCCTATCCCCTGAAACAATTCAAAAGTTAAAAAATACGGGAAAAAGGTTTTTTCACTTAGGTTTAATAGTAATAGGAATCAAAGCCTTAACTAGAAAGGGATTAGGAACTAAGCTCCTAACACTTGTTCTAGATAAATCCTGGACAACAAATATAGAAAAGGCATTACTTTCAGGTATGGAAATAGATTTAAACGATAAATCAGCCCTAGTCTATTGCGTACCAGATATTTTAAAAAGTGTTAAAGATCTAAAACATCTTAAACTCGGATTTAAAGCAAACGGTTTTGAAAATTATGCTGGCAATAATCTTATTGTTAGTATAGGAATAATAGGGAAAGCTAGTAATAGGTCAGGAATGAAGTTTAAAATAAATCTAGAAGGAATAGTCCAGAATATTGCTACCAAGGGTATTAAAATGATAGAACCACGAAGGATAAATCCAGAAGATTTAGCAGGCCTTGAATGGCAACTAAAGGATTTTATAGACAATGATAAAAACCTACTAATTCCAAATTCTCACGTTTTATACACAAATCAATTTGGAGAACCAAATTTACGATTTAATAACTACAAATTTAAACAGAATGAAGAAGAAACCGATACTGAATCTGAAATAAATGAACAATTTAATTTAAACGAAATAATTAACGATCAGCTAAACGCCATGAATTGGGACGATGGTCCACAATTTGACCAATATAATTCAGATTTAGAAATGGACGATGAATTAGATGTTCTCGGATATCTAATTGATGAAGAAGAACAGTATGAAAATGAAGAAAATAAAAAAATTGACGAAACATTTAAAACAGAAAGTAAGAGAACATTACATGAAATTATTAATAGAAAAATAACAGTAGAAAATATAAGACAAGAGACAGATGATATGCTTATAGCATGTATAACCGAACTTGACATGTCTTATGAAGACGCTTTTACAACATTGTCCAAGTATTTTAATATGCCTTTAATTGAGGATATTTTAAACAAACAAGTTCCACTAAGTGATTTTTTTATTGAAACTAATTTTATGGACCAAGCCATGATACCACGTAATAAACGTAGTAGATTTGACAATGAACCAAGTGAACAGTTTAGAGAAGGACCATTAGAACGAGAACCGTGGGCCAAACCAGAATGGGAATATAATGAAAGCCCATTTATAGGAAAAGGAATGAGAAAACCATATGGAAAATTATACAGTCATAATATGTTATTACTTGAAAACCAATCTCCTCAACTATGGCCAGAAGAAATTCTTATTTGGGAACAAAATGTAGTAAGATATTGGGAAGTAAATAAAAAACCCGAAATGGACATGTGGGCGGTACTAGAAACAACCCTAGGCCCACTAGCTCTAGGAATTTACCAAAGTAGGAAAACTGATGACCCAGCTATTATTATGGAACAAAAAGCCTTAGGAAATAACCCGTATAACTTCACAAGTTTTATAAGATTATTACTCATAGGCAATGATCCTGGCAAAGGAGGAATGCTTATGCAAGAAACAGCAATTAGAAATTTAGAACAACTTAGTATTAGAGACTTCAAATATATAAAAGAATTTAGTCAAGACTTTGCCGTAACGTTAGCACAAACAGGTAGAGCAATGGAAGAAAACTTATGTAACAAATATTTTTCTAAACTACCAGGAGATCTAGGAAGGAAACTACAGGAAGATTGGGAAACACAATATGGAAATATTCCTAAATTAGGAATAGGACCAAGAATAATGTTTGTATTTCAACAATTAGAAAAACGATGTAAAGAAGCCACCTTACAAGAACAAATCAAACGACAAGCTTGGGCATTTTGTAGAACAGCGATCTATACACCTCAAGCTTATGGTTATTATAAACCTAGAAAGTACCTTAGAAAAACAAAACACTATGATAAACGTAAGAAAGAAAAATATGTTAAGCGAAATAAGCCCAACCGAAAATGTAATTGTTACATTTGCGGTGATCCAAATCATTTAGCTAACAGATGTCCAAATCGACAAAATAATCAACAAAGAGCAAACCTAGTTGATGAAATAGGTGAATTTGACATCGAAAGTTTAAGTGACAATGATGACACAGAATCTATTTATAGTATAGTCTCAGATAACGAAGGGAGCACGTCACAAAATAGCATAACCTATACCTTGATGAACAACGAGAATGAATGTGAACATCAGTGGATTCAAAATAGAGGAAATGATCATATTCCATGTTTTATCTGTTATCGATATCCAGAAATAGTTAAGCGTTTCCAGTGTGATAAATGTTTTATAGAAATATGTTTCCTTTGTGCAAAAAGACAATTTAATCTAGAACTTATTTACAAACAAAAAGGTTCAACTGAGAAAAGTACATTTCAAGAAATATTAGACAAACATGATGCACAAATAAAGTTATTACAGATACAAGTAACTATATTACAAAACGATATTACACGATTAAAAACTAACGATTTCAATAAAATAGAACCTGAGAACTCATCTGAGAACAATGTGATAGAACAAACAGAAAACCTAAAAAATAGTTTAGCAGAAAACGATGAATTCTCGGTAAACATAAATAGGTACAATACATCGTTACTAACATTAAACTGTCGGGTATGGTTTGATAATAATAAATTTATTGATACAGTTGCAATAATAGATACAGGAAGAACTAAAAGTCTAATAGCACATTCTTTGATTCCATCCCAATATAAAATACCACTAAATTACACAATCACTTCCAAAACGGCTAATCAAAGCTTTATGACTCTAACACACAAATTACCTGACGAATCTACAATTCAGTTTAAAGATTTTGCCGGTAATTACAGTTCAAAATACGAATTAGGTCAATGCACAATTACACCAGCAGAAATAAAGAGTAATGAATTTCTACTTGGATTGAATTTTATTTTAAATTACCGAGGTAGTATTTCCATTTCTAAAAATAGTATTACATTTAGTAAACAAAATTATACTTTGCCTACAAATTACCATAACTACCAATCAGAGTGTGCTCGAAAGCGTGGTGGACAGGGAGAATTAGATTTTTTAACAGATAAACAAAATAAACAAAACTCTCCAAACGAAAAAGAGCAAAAATTTGCTCTAGCGATTCTAGCAAATGAAATCTTTAGGGAACTTGAAAAAGGAAAGGAGGTAAAATTCATCCCATATCAGATTATCTCTAAACTTGAAAAATTAGGATTAATAGGTGATGATGTTACCAAAAATAGAGTAAACTACACATGCAAAATTAAAATAATAAATCCAGAAATTACAATTAAATCAGCAAATATAGACTATTCTCCAGCTGATATAAAAGAATTTAAAACCCAGATTAATGAAATGTTAAATCAAAAGTTAATACGTAGGTCAGATAGTAAACATCGATCAGCAGCATTTATAGTCAGAAATCATTCTGAACAGAAACGCGGAAAACCTAGAATTGTTTATAACTATAAACGCCTAAATGATAACACTGAGGATGATGGATACAACATACCTAACAAAGACACATTAATTAATCTAATCCAAGATAAACGTATTTTTAGTAAATTTGATCTAAAATCTGGCTATAATCAACTCAAATTAGAAGAAGACTTCAAGCCATGGACGGCTTTCATGTGTTCTGAAGGGCATTTTGAATGGAATGTCCTTAGTTTCGGATTAAAAACAGCCCCAGCTATTTTTCAACGATTTATGGATAGTATTTTTAAAAAATATGAGTTTTGCCTGGTTTATATAGATGATATTCTTGTAGCTAGTAGTAGCATTAAAGAGCATGAAAGTCACCTAAAAACAATTTTTCAAGAAATAGAAACAAACGGTCTTGTAGTATCAAAACGAAAAATGGAACTTTTTAAGCAAAAAATTTCATTTTTAGGACTTGAGATTGGGAATGGCAAGGTTGAACTTCAACCGCATATTTCACAAAAAATTATTGAGTTTCCAGACAAGTTAGATAATAAGAAGAAGATACAAGCATTCTTAGGACTGGTAAATTACGCCAGAAAATTTATCCCAAATTTAGCAAAATTGGTAGGACCATTGTATGGCAAGATCTCAAAAAACGGTGAAACACGATTTAATACAGAAGACATTAAGTTAATTCAAAGAATTAAAGAAGAAGTAAAAGGGATTAAGCCATTAGAATTGCCTTTAGAAACCGACTATATTATCATAGAATGCGATGGATGCAAAGAAGGATGGGGAGCAGTTCTAAAGTGCAAACCATCAAAATACAGTGATAAGTCAACAGAAAAAATTGCAGCTTATGCAAGCGGTAATTTTAATACAACAACCAGTTGGACATCTTTAGACTATGAGATACAAGCGTTAATTAATGCCTTAGATAAATACAGGATTTATCTTAATAAAGAATTTACAGTCAGAACTGATTGTGAGGCAATTGTAAAATTCATTTCAAACGAAAATTCTAAAAAAGTAAACAGAACTAGATGGCTAAATTTGCAAAACCTTATACAAGGCAATGGTTATAAAATAAATTTTGAGCATATTAAGGGTAAGAACAATCATCTTGCAGATATATTATCAAGAAAGTTGTTATCAGTCTTCGACACTAATCAGCTTTGTTTACAGGAAAGCAATATGATGAATACAGAAGCAAATAAAACAGTAAAGGAAGAGCAATCTCCTATGAACATAGCATCTTCCAGCACAACCAGGAAGGAGGAGATAAAATCCCCTTCAAATCACAGTTTACAAACCAGATTGAGAAGGGAAGACAAATCACCTTCTCCAGTACCTGATGACAGAAAGATAATGACCTTTGGTCAATACAGTTTGCTCCAGTATAATGATAACGATCCAAGGAGGTTCAGACCCCTTACTCGTATATCAGACAATTCACAGCAATGTTTGCTCGACCATATATGGAATTTACGAACAATAGAAACAGAGAGGCGACACAAACAAACAGTTGCTAACAGCCTTGCACATTATTTTTCGAAAATTCAACAAAAACCGCTTTCCAAAAACTTCTTTTGTTATGTTGTATTTCGAGCAAATTATACAGGTGTTTTTAAACATTATAACCAGGTTCAACTGGCTATCCAAAATTTTCAAAATCCGATTTTTAAAGGTTTTTACAGTTTGCAGGAAGCGCTTAATGAAGCAAGAAAGGAATTCGGCCCAAATTTCTATTTGGATCCAGATTGTAAACAGTCATACTCACAAACAACTTCTTTTCCTCCACAATCATCTACAGACCTTATCAATAACCAGGCTTCACAGTTAAATGATTTACAATACCTCTACCAAACCAGCCAGGCCCAAATTCATCATCTTCTTCAAAGGAATCAATTCCTTGAAAATCACTACCAAAAGACAACCTACAACCAAAAAACCAGTGAATTGTTAGAAAAAAGGATAGAACAATTGGTACGAGAAAGAGATGAAGTTTTAGCCAGACAGCCCAAAAGACCCAGAAGCTTGACCTATGAGCAGCTGTCGAATCATTTAAAGCTGAAACCCGCTCCAATTCTAGAAGAATTATATGAAAAAGCAGGCATAGACATAAAAATAAAAATAGAAAAGATGGTGTTTGACAGATGGACAGAGCATTGTGCAAGCCTCCAACAGCTTCTAAAAAGATATTACCAAAGATTCAAGGAAGGTTTGCAGTTCAAGGTTGTTCAAGACAGAAGGTCTAACATGCTAAGAATAAGAGTTGACAGTCAAACGTTACCAAATGATATGGATGAAATTGTTGACTTATTCCATCATGGAATGCTGTCAAGGATTACTTTCCATAATCCTATAGAAGAAACGATCCTAGAAAGGTTTGGAAGAAGGTTTGCTCTGGTAGCATCACAATATCTGAAAGTTTTTCCAGGGATAGTGGTATGCATAAACTCAACCACTCCTTTCTACTGTTTTGATCCAAGTCACACATTTAAACGTGCGAAACATAGAATGGCTATCTTTAAACATTTGGGTTACACTAGACAGCATGCTTCCAGAAGTTTAAGGTGTTACTACCAGAATTATGAAGGCACTCCCATCTGGTTTGAGGCAAACAAACCATGGGAATTTCATCATTCAATCACCACAATAAGCCCTCCACCTAATTGGAAGGAGTTAGTATTACAGTCAGAAAGTTCACATTATCAGATATGGGGCGAGATGGAATTAAAAATTCTATTTCCATTCCCTCAAGCAGAAGGAATGTTTGATCCAGAAAATGACGTAATAATTTACGATAGATTATCTTCCGAAAATGAATTAGAAGATAGTCCAGAAATAAACGAAAGTGGAAAATTATTACGAGAAGACAGTCTAGAATACATGGCCGACACAGATTAAAGAAAGAAGAACCAAGAAAGGAGCCAGCGCAGAACCTATCAGAAGACAGGTGGCCTACAACAATAATTAAGGGGTTATGTGGCAACCTAATTACTACCTGTTTAAAAGACATGTTCCAGAGAAAGGCTACGTGGTCACACAACTATCATTACTTTAAGACACTTTCTAGAAAGTAGACAGCATAGCATTGTACTCATCCTTATCCTTTACTGAATATGTAAGTTTGAATGTACCGGGTAACCGGATAAATGTACTATAAATATATGCTAGCACGCTCAGAGAAACCATTCTCAAGAGCACTGAAAAATATTGTAAGTTTGTAAAAAGTTTCAATGGCAGCGTAAACTTCTTCTTCATTTCTCTGTGTAAGCTTTTTATCAGTCCTGTTGTGCATAAAAGTTTGAGAGAAAAATATTCAAGGTATGAATTCTTATGACTTGGCTTTTTTCTTAATTTCTGTGATTAGGATGATAATTTTTTACCTTGCAGGCTTTGTTTTCGGTTTGTTTATTAATATGGTACAAGATCTTATTATCCTGTATGACCAAGTAAAGAATTCTGAAAAACTATAACAAAAAAAAAAAAAAAAAAAAACGTTACTATTTGCTACAGTGTTATGCTACAGTACGAACTTTGCTACAGTGTTTTCGGAAGGTAAATTTTTACCTTCCGAATGTTGTATCTTAGTTCAAAATTTGTCAAAATTTCAAAATTTGTCAAAATTTCAAAATTTGTCAAAATTTGTGTAAAATCCCTTTTTCTTGTATATGTCCCATCATTAAATGAATTGTCATTTCTTACAAAAAAATGCATCCTATACGGTTTACTTAGGCACTGTTCACATGAATTTTTAATCTGGCGTTAATGGTACTATAAAGGAGAGGATACTATAAACTAAATGAGATCAATAAAAAAATCCATATATTTATGTTCTGTTTTAGGATGCTGTAGTTTATTATGATATTATAAACTACAATGGTACGAAAGTACCAGAGAAACCCCACATACATAGCTATCATAGTATTATTATTGTTATCCATTGAATATGCACTACTAAAATTCTACGAAAATAATAATTCATGAAAGTAAAGCGTACCTAACAAATATACCAGATATATTCAATGCTCTCTTCAAAAGCTAAGCAACCAATCCAGGCTAGCAAGATTAATCAATTCCATATTAGCGCCTTTAACCAATATAGATATCTTTTCAACCTGCAATAGGAGTAAAAATAAATTAACAAATGAATTATTTGATAAAATGCAGTGTTTAATAATAATGCAATGTTTAATAAACAAAACTCATTACTAGCTTGTTACATAAATCAACGTAAGAGTAAAAGAAAACTGATTGAATGGATGGCAAATGAAAAAAGGAGAACATACTGGTGATCCACCGCATGAAACATTAAAATGTTGTGTTAAATTACTGGTTAAGTGTACATTTCCTTGTAACGATTGACTAATATTCAAGCAATAACTATTTTGTAACAATCAACGCATTATGTAGCCATATGCTAAGCCTGCTTCCATCCTAATATGTTAGAAACACTACATGTCTTGAACAACATCAACAAAATATATTTTAGATATTACGCATGGTATTTTGGGGCCTAGTAAAAATTGTCTCCAAATCATGTTATATGTTTACTTTATCAAAAAATTAAATATGGAAACGTTAAATCATTTCCCTCATAAACTAAGCTTTCTTTATTTACACAAAAACTTCTATTATTGAATAAGAATTCAATAAACATATAGAGACTAGCATATAGAGGCACAAAGTAAACCATATTGCAAATAGCACAGCAAGAGACATTCATCTTGGCTTCCCAAAGCACATGATAAACGTGGCAGTATTAACAGCTTGAAGCAGAAGTGGAGATAAGTGACTAACTGAAGATGGTCGAGTATAAAACACATCACATAATCTGTAACACTATCATACACTAGTTTTATGAAATATTATAAGAGGCTAGCATTATCGAACTACTTAAAAAAGAAACAGCTAAAAATTCACAAAATGTTATTTTTTTTATATGTTTATAGATAATGCTAAAATGCAAAAACATGGAAAATGATATAATGTTTTTGATATGTTTATAGTTTGTATAGTTCACTGTACATTATTGTCTATAAAAGAAACTGAGTCATGGATTCCTCCGGTTATGCTGTCTTATACAACATGACTTAACTAAATCAAAGTCTGTTAATATTGCATTTATGATATTTAAAACACCAGACAGCTACAAAGTATCCATCCATCTATTCCAACTTCAAAACCAAAATTAACAGCCACACACACAACATTCAAAATTAAGTTTGAACTTATGAAATACTGGAGATCAAACTAGAATGCAGCCGGTTAATAATCAAAAGGGTAAAAGCAAAAGAAACTATAAGTGAACCGTAAAGAAATTACATATCAATGAAACATAACATTTTTATTTGACTCAAATCTTGTGAATGCAAAAGAATAAGTTGATGAAAACACAAAACAAGTTTTGATAATTTTCAACCTCTGAGCATTACTAATTTATCTAGCTCAAGGATAGTTAACCTTAATATACCGATCAAAATATTAAGGTATCATGCTTCAGCAAAGACAAATAGTGTCCTCCGAGTGAAGAAGATTTAAGTAGGTTACCTCTAGAAAACAGAGGCCTAAATTTATCAACAACTAATTAACTTGCCAAACCATCATTAGCAACTAATCTCAAACAATTGTTATCTGAATGTTTATCTCAAACAATTAACTTGCCAAAAACGCTTCAGCAAGGGCCATTTTTACTGTAGGTTTATGTAAGGACGTGTTCATGCATGTTTATCTGAATGTATGTTTAAAATTTCTTTTTGTTCTTCTGAAAGTAAAAATATGAGTGTGACATATTACATAAGAGGGAAAATGTGTTAAAAAAAAGCAAATGTGAGAGCTTACCTCAGCTTCAGCTGATATATTTAGTTTCTTAACAAGATACTTCTGGATAAAAGAAACTGGAAGGCTACTATCTCTGCAATGAAAAATGAGCATACAGTATGGTTATTAGGAAGGTTGGACACTGGTCATACAGTATGGTTTTCAGGTTTATCCTGTTATATAACAAAAGAAAAAAAGCTGCTTCAAGTAGTTTGGCTGAAAAGGAAGCTGGTTCTTCTATTATTGATTTAAGCACTTTACCTGCTTTACTTAGCTCATCATGCCTCCATCAGCTATCTTTTCTGCGCAGTATGAAACACTTCACAAACGTATGTAGTATATACATAGATCATATCGAACATTCAAATGTGGAATCAATTCGGTCTCAAACCCTCTGTGGTTATCCTGTGACTGAAATAAATGGATTGTTTCAATGCAGCATATGATATTCAAACTCATTGACCATATGTTATTTGCACAACTCTACACTATAAAACGTCTATGACATTGTATATTTATAAATATTAAAATGACAAAAGAATATTTTAAATTATGAATACCCAATCTATTATAAATTATAAATTATCACAAATATTCACTAAAGTAAATTGGAACTAAAATTCTTTTTCACTAATAGAGTCGACTAAAAAACATTAACTATAAATTTCGATGATAACAAATTTAATCAATCTTGGATAAATTTTACATTAACTAACCGTTGAAAAATCCATTAATTATCAAATCATTTTTTATTATTCAGTTATTTCAAATAACAAATTAAATGTAGCAATTTTCATTTAACCCTTATTGATAAACAAATCAATCCATATTCTATAATTAACTAACTCAAAATTAGAACATGTGGAATGTGGATCAAAATGAATAATTGGTTAACAGGAATATATAACAAAACATAGTCATGTTTGCAAATTTAAAATTAGAACTTACAAATATGAATCAAAACCAAATATTTGAAGTCTCACTAGAATCTAAAAGTCTAAAACACAGTAGGGCTATGTTGTTTGCAACATCAAAATCAGAACTTACAAAGTAGGGATATGTCATTAGAATCTAAAACGCACGCAGCTTCAGCCTGTTAGCAAATTACAGTACCAAGTATATAAAAATTTGATCAAAAAATAATAATCAGAAGATGTAAAATTCAGAATAAATCAAAACTGACATACAAAATACCTTTTTGGAACAAGTAGCAAGCCAACTAATAGTCATGGAGAGAGGACTGGGAGGAAAACGGCTGTGTCGATGCCCTAGCTTTGTTAAGAAGTCGTCGTTTGCCAATCCAGTAATCTTCTTGTCGCGTCGTTTTGAGTTTCGCCTTCGATCTTCAGGGGGTTTGAGACTTCGCGAATCACGGCTGTGTACCGCAACTTCATGGGTTTTTTTCCTTTCATAGCTCAAGCGTATAACGATGGTGCTCTGACCTTTGATGAGGCCCTAAGCAGTGGCTTTGGCCGCTTTGGTAAAAGGCCGACTATGGCAATAATCGTGAGAGATTGCAGAGCGGTAGCAAGATTTGGAGAGGAGTCGATTTAACATAGAGGAGACAACTAAGATTTGGAAATTTTGAAAGTGATTTAGGGTTGCTTATTTTGAGCAGAAGAGCAAAGTTACGCGGCTTAATTTGGCAGAAGAGGGAAGTTACGCGGCAATGAAATTTCCAGAGTGAACAACAGATGGGAATAAATATCTCAGCGTTTCAGTAGGTTAGTCTTCGGGTTTTTCTTTTTATGAAAGGTCAGACAACAACTTTAACGTTAAAACGCTGTTCTAGTTTGCTGTTAAAAACAAATTTTCTTGTAGTGTAAACATGTACCTATTTGTCGGGCAAACTATTTTATTCTCATCTCTAGCCTCCATGCAATGACCCGTTCAATGTAAGTACATGCATATGCAAGCAATTGTAATCATTTTTCAATACAGTTCACTATTTGGTTCAATTTGGCTAAAGGTTAAAATTTTAATCAATCAACTAATAATCAACAACACAACCATCAATCGATTAGTTGATTAGCTTTTCAAATTCATAATCTTGTTATATTGTCAAAAATCACATTTTTGATGCCAAATCACAACAATAAGCCCTATCTAGGTTTGGTTCTCACACCAGTCAATAGGAAATATATAGACATCACACTTTCGACACTCGAATATAAATACTGATGATGCGGCCGCATCATCAGAATTATCCCCGGGCGACTAGAGTATGACTCTATATCCATCCAGCATATTAAAACTTCGAATATACATTTGCAAGGCGTATATGCAAAATTTTATATACTAAATTGTCCAAATCAATTTAAAATAAATATTCAAATACGTATAGTACAATTTAAATTTCAAAACAAAACTTGTTTTAAATTTTATTTTTCAAAATAACACTCTTTACACTCGTTCTAGAATGTTACTGATCCTATCTCTAATGAGTCATTCTCATTGGATATTACTAATCCAATTTCTGATGAATCCTTTTGTATGGTTCTAATGTGTCTTGTTCTCTGAGCTTTGTAAACCAAAGCTCTGATACCACGATGTAACGACCGGGAATTCCGCTCGATCCGAATCAGTCGCTAAACCGATCAAGACCGTTCGAAACCCCTGGTTGTTTGAGAACACGACAAAATAGAACGTGAACGGAAGAACATTTCATTGTAGAATACAAAAATTCCATCAGAATACAAGAATATACTGAGTATAAACAAATAATATACATTTACCAAATATCAAAGATTACAATAAATTATATAACAGCGGAAAATAATACAATACACAATTGAAGGAGATATACGGATACAAAGCTTTCCGGATATCATTCCAGCTGTAAACCAGGATCCTGTGAATATAAATCTGCAAAACCAAAACTACTAGCTGCCCGTGTCAAAATAAGGGCACCCAGAGTTTAGGTTAAAACAATAAACTCCAGGTCAGTCATCTGACTGGTGTGAGAACTAAAAATAGTTATTAATCTTTATTTTAAAGTTCGGTAAATCAAGGGACCATGCCGTATAACACGGAACGGGTTTCCTTCCAAGAATACCAGTGCATAAAACAACAGCGCAATGCTAAATAAAGAACAATGAAGCTATTATAAAACCCAGGTCCCATCACACAATGCAACGCAAGCCGGAGGATAGGGTTTTTACCTTATAATAGCCAAGAATGCTTGATACGTTTAAAACAAATCATTTGATACTATAATAAGTGCATAGTGTATAAAACAACTTCAAATCATAAGTATCAATCATAGACGGCATAAGCGCCCAATCCCACTATGTCGCCATACTAGGCTCTACAAATAAAAAACGCAAAGTCACGTATTGGAAGTTGGATTTCCATCTGTGAACCGAGGCAAAAATAGTCCTCTACCGATTCGAGATGCTCTAGCCCGTGTCTCAGGCAGGTACTCAGTCAAGCCTTTGGATCGTCAGGGCCGGTCCACCGATGTGGATTAAAATGCCTGAACACTGCGTTTCCCCGCCCTTCGGGGCGTAAATGAGCCAACGAATGACTCCATCGGACCCGGATCGTCCGATTAAACCGAGGCGCCTCGCAACAGCAACAACCACATAAGTCAAACTCGTCAGGGCATGTAAAACCACTAATGCCACTTCTAACTAGAAGGAAATGCATGTCCTCCCTGAGGTCCTCTCCCGTTTCTGGTTCACAACCGGGGTGTGAGGCTCGTGAATCAACGTTACACAAAACTGTGCCACACAGGTTATGCTTTGATCATCAACCACAAGACTTTGCTTTTCAACATAAGCTTTGATCCATTGCCACTTAGGCATGCCACACAGGAGATTCACTCCATGCGTTTGATGTCCATCAATATATAACCCCTGAGCCGTACGTCTCAGAGAAGGACGTTAAGAAAGAGAATAAATTCCCCGCCGCCAAACAGATATATATTTAATAGAAATCAACCACACAGAATAAAATCCAATGTCAGACACACAGTCCATTTACAAGTCCGTTCTGGGTCTGAACGAAACCGGAGGCACCTTGTACCTCGCTTATCCATCGATCTCCAAGTACGTCTGGACGACCACTAACTGATTCCCTCCTCTTGGGTGTACGGCCCAATCAAGATCATCGGTAACCTCCCAAACGAAGTAAAGACCTCCGGTTTTCGACCAACGTCTTCATCTTCGACACCACTTCGAATTAGTTATTCAGAATGAGATAAACCTGGTCTTTCTGAATAACTCGCGTATATAATAAACAAGTGTTACACAAACACAACATACGCCTCATTCCAATTCAGAATATTCTTTTATTCAAATATTCTTATACTTTGGGAAAGGTTCCTATTAATTTTATCAAAGATAAATTCTTTAAATTTATTCTTTAATCTTCTTTGAATATCAATTCAAACTAGTCGGGATTAGCGAACCACACCGAAGTAATCATTTATTTTATTTCCCAATCACAACCTATTCATCCCATGAAGTAAAATTGGTCATACTTCATATCTAACACCACGGTGTTACGGGTAAATTCAATTACCATTTCACGTTCAAATCTAATTAAAGAATTAACTATCGCCTGGAGTAAAACTGGTGATACTCCATTCTCGATCTTTTCAATCTAATTAAAGATTCATTAAAACTCCACTTAGTTTTAATCTTTAACTGGGTTAAAGAATCAGTGTCATTAAAACACGGTTCACGATAAACCCAAAATCACATTCCATCATTTATCGGGTTAAAGAACAAGTGTTATTTAAAACACTGTTCACGATAAATCCAAAAATCAATACCAATTCAATTCCAATTAAATATTATTTAATTGGTACACTTCATTAAATCTAAATAAAAAGATTTAATCTTTTTCTCCACTGGGCTTAAGAACAGTGTTAATGAAGATAGCATTCACGACAAACCCAAATCACATTTAATATTGAATACAAGGCTCTGAATAGAAAATATATCGGCTTATATTCAATATCAAATTCTACGACCAACAAATATCGTATTGGAAATAACGATATAAATATATCTTTCAAATTCCCATAACAATACCTGTATCATCACGTAATCCAACATCGAAATATTCTAAAGACAATTTCGATTCAAATCCATTCCCATTCAATTATTGGAAATTCTGGTTACTTTTAAAACCCTTTTCAAATTCAATTTATTTATTTAAAAATGAATAGAATTATAACTCTAGTTCAAAACTAGTTCATTTCGATAAAAATCTACTTTTATCTTTTCAAATATGGAGTTTTTCATCCTAATTATTCCCAAATCATTTCTTATGATTTTACACAAATTATTACTATTTTTAGTAATTTTATGAAGGCCCGTACAGTCGATTTCCATCAACGGCCATCGAACTGCACTTATAGTGACCTTTTCCAAATTTGATTTGGACATAATTCCAAATCCAACCGTTAGATTTCTAATTTCTAATATTCGTTAGAAAGCTCTTTTCGATATGAACCTAACGTTTCCGTTTTAGGAGAATCCGACGGTCGGATCTCCCGCAATATCCATTCGAAGTCAATGGTCGAAATTCACGAACTACCGCAGCGTGGTGCGTTCTATTCAGGCCATTATATTATATATATATATATATAATATATACTCCGTCGATTTCCTTTTAAAAAGTATTTTATAAATCGTTTCAGATACGTTTTCAAAACGATTTCAACTTCATTTCAAATTCAAGTCAAAATTGAATTTTTCCTTATAAATTCGTTTTATGTTCATTTCAAATTGATTTCAATTCAAATCGACTTTTAATTCAATTTCAGTTCGTTTTCCGTTCAATTCAATTTCAATTCGAATTCATTTCTATTCAATTTCATTTCTATTCAATTTCAATTCGAATTCATTTCTATTCAATTTCAATTCGAATTCACTTCAAATTGATTTCCATTCAATTTCAATTCGATTCGAATTCACTTTATTTTCAATTCAATTCGAATTCCAATTCGTTTTAATTCAATTTAATTCGAATTTCATTTCAAAATATTCGATTTTGAAATCACTTTTCAATATTCATTATAAAAACGAATATAATCGATATAAATATTGTTCACGTCAAAATAGCGCATATCTAATCAACACGGCTTTATATATTTCTATTCCAAATATTCTATTCAAATGTTTCTTTTCAAATATTTCTTCTCAAATATTTCATTCAAATATTTCTCTTCAAATATTTCATTTCAAAACTGGAATGAGGCACAATTAATTACCATAGATTTTATTTCTATGGATTCCCATACAACGCATGTATCTATCAACATTGACAAATAATCAACCATCATCCAAAGTGCATTCTACACTGTGTAAGCATCAAATATAAATATTTAACGCTCATAACAGTCTGTCAATCAATCGATCGACATACCACTAATTATTGGGATTAGTGTATGTCATATATCATCCCAATACCCGCGTGGGGTTTCAAACACAGATTTTATTTGTGCAGTTGGGCGATGTGTAAAATTTATCATCCCAATCAATATCAGTCAAATCAGTGTATATAAACAAATCGTCCGATTTGTTTATAGATATTTATTTCATATACACGTTAAAATTCTACTTTCAACTATAAAGTATTTTTAACTATATAAATATTTTATTTCATTTCACATCACATCACACAATCAACTACACATCAAAATCAAACAAACAAGTATACAAGCCGTCCATGGTTTGTGGATGACGGGTGTCTGGTGCTACTAAACACCGTCTGCATCCTATTATATATTTCAACTAGAAATAAAATTAAAAGTGAGAAGTTCTCACCGAGGGATCAACTCCGCCATGTTTTTATTTCTGAACTTCTGAACCGCTCGGATTTGCCTGTTATATTAAAAATCACCTTTTTATACTGTTCGTATATAAATAAAAATCACATTTTTATATTGTTCGTATATAAATAAAAATCACATTTTTATACTGTTCGTATATAAATAAAAATCGAATTCTTATCACGCTAACACCTATGTAAAAATCAAACCTTTTCTTAAGTAAAAATCGTACCTTTGCAAATATAAAAATCACATCTTTGCAAATATAAGAATTACATTTCTACATCGCTACTTCAAATATATAAAAGTCGAATTTTTTTATTGCTACTTCTTATATATAAAAATCGGATTTTTATAGTTTTAACTTCATACTAAAAATCGGATTTTTATCACTTCGTCTTCATATTAAAAATCGGATTTTTATCACTTCATCTTCATATTGAAAATCGGATTTTTATCCTAGCTAAAGACCATATTTTTATTATTACACATACATAAAAATCATATTTTGATCCTCTATAAATCTAAATAAAAATCGTTCCTTTATCACGCTAGTACATATATAAAAATTGAATTTATATTCTATAAATAGATAAATAATAAAACTTATGGATGAAGGGGTCGGTGGAGTTGCTGACGATCGGTGGTGGGCTGTGGAGACGGGCGGCGCACTGATTTCTCGAGTGGGAGGTTTTTCGGGGCTGTTTTAGGAAGAAGGAGGAAAGAGAGAGGAGGGGTGTGGCGTGTGGCGGCGCTGGAGCACGCAGGGGGTGGCGCTGGCCGTGGTGGGGTATGGAACAGCAGATTGGGGTGCGGTTTTGGTGTTAGAAAGGGGGAGAAAGGAAGGAGAGAGGAGTGAACGTCGGAGAGGGGGAGGGGTGCGCCGGAGTGAGGTGGTGGCGGTCTTCGGTGGAGGAGCGATGGCGATCCGCCATCGATTTGAGAGATCGATCCCCCCTTTTTTATTTCTTTATAACTGACAGGAAAAGTAAGAGAGAAGGGGGGGTTAGGTGGAGAGTTATATTATTTTATTTTATTAATTTCAAAAAGCAACTTTTTATTTCGACCTCTAAATCGAACCCACCGACTGTCGTCCATAGCTAACTACCCTCATTCCGAACATAATGGGATATGTATCGCATGCTGATTCAATCGTTTCGATCAGTTTTCATCAAAATCAACATATAATTATATATATTGAATTTTAACGCGCATTTCAATTTACCGGGGTCACATACTAACTAGAAAAATTCCCGAAAAATATTTTCTAGCTTCGTGTTGACGATACGGTCCTAACAAAAGTAATTTTATCGAATTCAGAGACCGTTTGAAAAATGGTCATTTTCCAGTCGATTAAAATCGATTGAAACTGATCAAACGCGTTTTCCTTTGCCACGCTCACATATTGATTCGAAAAATTATGAAATTTGAAACCTAGCAATAACTTGACATCCCAGATCCAACAAAAGTGGTTTCGTCGAAAACCGAGGTCGTTTGCAAAATTTCCATTTTTAAGGGCCGAAATTCCATAGCGACTATTCTGAATTTTCAACTGGGCATAACTTTTTATCCCCGCTATGAAATTTCAATTTTTCGGATTCGTTGGAAAGATATTCACAAATAGATTCTAATATTTTTGGTTTCACTAAAATCTGGTTCATTTTGAATTCTGTACATTCATTTGAAATTTGAAATCGAATTATCGAACTACCGCGCCATTTTCAATTCTTTTTATAATTATAAATAAATATTTATATTCTAACGACGATCTATATAATATATACGTTCGAATTCGATTCAAAATAAATTTCTCATCATTATTATTTAAAATAATTCATTTTAAATAATCAAAATTCACTAAAATTGCCAAAATAAAAATTTTAAATTGGCCCAGATTTCCGGGTTATTACAATCCGACTTATATTGGATCTTGTACAGCCAATTGAAGTTCAAAACGCCAAATTACGAACTGCCGCGCCACTGCAGCTCGTTTTAAAATTAAATTACAATTATATCGCTCAACCGTCGTTTTAGAATTGAAATCGTCAATATAATTTCACTATAAACAATATAAACAATTTGAAATCGCCCGATCACATTATATTTCAAATTCTATATTTTCCCAAATATTTTGGAATTATAATATTATTATATAATTAATATAAATAAATATTCAAAATAAAATAATTAAATCCAATTATTTAAATTCAAACCAATAATTTAAATAATAAAATAATTCAAATAAATAGGCAGAAAATACGGGTCGTTACTGTCGTCAATTGTTAATAATTTGCCAAAATTTTCATGTGAGGATTAGTATTCGGAAGGGGAATTTGGAAGGGGTCAGGAAAGGGAAAAATTAATGAAAGAAAAATGTGTTTTTATTTTATTCGGAAGGGCACACTAAAGGGGCAAATGAGTGTAAAATCGGTATAAAATCGAATGGAAAAACTGAAAGCTTCGTTTTGGATTGTTTGATTGAAAGGGGCAAATGTGGTGGGTCTCACGATGATCGTACGCTTCGGACTCATCTGACACAGACGCGAATGTAGACCGGGCGGTTTGAAAATTAAATGTTGGCTAAAAGAAAAGGCCACGGAGATATGAATTTTATATTTTGGCAATCTAGCAAGTTCCGGTTACTTCGTTTTACGATACCTGGCTGCACCGATCTGAATGTGCTTTAAACGAAATTTTAATTTTATCATATCCGTTGAATTTCTATTGTGTGTCTTTGGCACAGCAATCCGCGTGTTCGTTGTTCCATCCAATCGCATTCAAGGAACCGCGTCATGCTTGTACGATATAGACCCTCTACACTCCTCTGTGCAACGCACCGAAATCCTTCAGTTCCAATTCCCAAATTATTATCTCAAAACCCTAATCCCCAATTCCAGTCATGTCAACTGAAGAAGCAGCGGCCGCTCCTGCTTCCGTCACCGAAGAGAAACCAGCCTCCGCCATCGACCAAGCTCCCCTTGCCAAAAAGGCCTCCGCTAAACCCAAAAAGGCAAATGCTGCTAGCAAACCTCGCGCTCCTTTGGCACATCCTCCTTACGCTGAAATGATCACCGAGGCGATTAGCGCATTGAAGGAGAGAACTGGATCTAGCCAGCATGCCATAACCAAGTTCATCGAGGACAAGTATAGCTCAAAGCTTTCATCAATTTTCAAAAAGATCATTCTTCTTCAGTTGAAAAAACTAACGGCTGGAGGTAAGCTCACCAAGATCAAAGCTTCATACAAGCTTTCTTCGTCTGTCACTAAAACCCAAAGAGCTGCTGCAAAACCCAAGATAAAAGCTAATGCAAAACCAAAGGCTAAAACCGCTTCAAAGCCTAAAACTAAGAAGTCCGCTGCTCCGACCAAGAACGCTGATGCTACAAAGCCAAAGGTAGCTGCATTAAAAACCAAGAAGGCTGTGCCCAAGGCAAAGGGTAACGCACCTGCAGCTGAAGTGGCAAAGAAAAGCGTGAAGGATGCCCCATTAAAGAAGAAGATGAAGTTAGCTCCAGCGAAGAAAGCTGCAGCGATGAAAAAGACTCCGGTGAAAAAGGCAACACCAGCGAAGAAGGTGTCCAAGAAGTAGAGTGGTGTTTTTGATATTTTTCATGTGTTGGGTAGGGATGTAAATTTGTTAAGGTAAACCTGGGTTTGATTTTGATTTTGCCTTTGAAGTAGCTGTTATGTAGCAGGCGAAAATAATAGTTTGGAAAATTCTATTTGAACCCAGCTAACCGCTGAGTAGCCCCTAAAATTCTGTAAAAACAAGTAAGCCCATCATTTTGCTGACTAGCCCCCCGTTTATTTAAAAAAAAACAATAATACCCTTCCTCGTAGAGGCTCTACATTGAATTGTAAGAAACCACGCAGGGCCACTACTAGAATACTAAACATACTCCGTAGAGGCTCTACGGGGTATGGTTATTATCCTTGTAGTGGCTTTGCATGGTTTCTTACAATTCAACGTAGAGTCACTACGAGATAGACCGAAAATTAGAAAAAAAATATAACTGAAGATGGATAGTTTTATCATTGATATTTTTTATAAAAATGGGGGGCTACTCAGCATTTGTCTGTGTTCAAGTATAATTTGCCTAATAGTTAATGATTTCAGATTGTCTTCTGCACAACTAGTTGTTTTTATTTACATCCTGTGCGTAGTTAATAATTTGTTAAGGCTTAACGTTATCGATATAATCACTAAATCTGCACATTTTAATCTAACCACTGTGCATAGTGCTTGGATAATGTATTGGGTTCCTGAAGTAGCGAAGATGCATTATTCACGTTAGAGATTTTGGAAGAGCTTACAACAAATGAGTACAGGGTATCTTGTCTAGATTGATGTGGAGGATTTAGGGAATAGACTGTTGTTTATAATATAAAAAACAATTTATTTGTTGCTTATTAAAAAAAAGAAGTATGTGTTTGTATGTTTTATATATGAGCAGTTTGTATGTCTATATATATAACCAAAACCCTAAAAATGGTTTTTTGAAAATTGTTTGTCCTGTGAACGAGTTTCAAAAAACCATTTATAGATTCCTAAATAATAATAATAAAAAAAAAAAAAAAAAAAAAAAGACTGCCACGAATAATCTGAAGTTTTGACGTGTCTTCTCATAATAATCCGAAATTTTGATGCCGAGTGCAACAAGGAAGTAGCGCGTAATTGTTGTACATTATTATCAAAGTTGGCAAGAAGCGACATAATAAACTTGCTATTGTCCAGAAGGGTGGTTTAGATAGAATGATAAAAGTATCATCTAGATATGCTGATGATCCATCTGTTCTACAAGAGGTTATGTCTCTGATCGGCGTGCTTTCATTAAGACTGCCTGAAAATGCAGCACAAGCAGTTGAAGCTGGAGCCGGTGATCTTGCAATCAAATCAATGCGAAAGTTCCCTTCTGCATATCAAATGCAGCGACAAAGTTGTCTTATGGTTCGAAATCTCGTGGCTGGAAACCCTGAAAACAGGACAATCCTACTGAGCAATGGCATTGAAGAGCTTATAAGGAAAGCTAAAGCAAGCCATTCAAGCTGTAAAGATGCTGCAACTACTGCGCTAAGGGACATTGGCTTAGATGATTATAATTCTTAGTTTCACGTGTCTTATTTTCTAGTTTTTTGTTTGGTGAACAGCAATTCATGTCATGTTGGTCATTAGAAAAGGCTTGTCAATAGCTAAAAACCAAATTTAGTGTAAAAAACCATTGGGTTTCCATGCCACCACGATGTGCTTGCTATTAGTAAATGCATGCAACCTTTATGCATTTAGCATTGCACCACCATATAAACACAGAAATGCTAGATTTTGCATCATCAATACCATGTTGCAATAATAGGAAATGAAATCTTGATTACGTTTAGGAGTATGCAAAACCAACTGGCATATTAAAGTCTTCATTAACAAATTGATCATGTAACTTGCTAGGATCATTCAATTTTTTTATACAATTCGATTTAAAAATCTAAAATAGAATAGTAAAAACCAATTTTCCTCGGAAATCAAATTTGTTTATTCCTCAAAAAGTAAATCAACAATCATAATTTTGAGTGTCTAACTTAGAACCAAGGGCTTAACACAGTTTTTACCTTAATCTAAAACAAAAATTATGCATCTACTTATACCCGCAAATTACTTCGTGGTCAAGTTGCGATTTATGAGATAACATGTATATTGTCGTGTTCAATTTGGAAAAGAGACATCTTTTGTTCTATTATAATATGCATGTTAATTTTGACAAATCAAACATATTCATACATCTTTTATTTTCTCGAAATGTGATTTTGCATAAAAAAAAATACATCTCCACCTTAGTACAAAATCACGAAACTGCATTACATTTTAATCTCCAACTTAAGAATAATGCATACTTATGTTTTTTTAAAGTTGGCATGTGCAATTCATTTATATAGCACCATAAAGGCCTTCAAGTAGGTTTTGTGGTTTTTCATTGCATGCTTTATCACGATTTAAAGAATTTCCCTGGACAATTTGTATATTTTATTGCTTTCCTATGTCAAGCGTATAATTGCCTACTTTCTCCCAAAACTTTGTGGTTCCAAATCGAGTTGAAATGTTAGAACATTTCCTTCCAATTGTCCCACGAAATAAGACTTTCCTTTATTTCTAGGGTATACACTTAACTCTGGTATGTTTTACCATTTTTAATCAAATATCCTTACATGATTGAATATATGCCATGCAAATTTATACCATTGGCGAATTCAGCCTTATCAAATTTTCTCATTGCAATTATAAAGCAATTCTTTTTGTCTGCGTACATCTAAACTTCTACTCCAATCAAACGTTGTACGCTTGCTTTGTCATTGTTTTAAAATTGCTATTTTTATTATATATTTTGGCTTTCTTCTAGTGCCTTCAAAATTTCTTATTACTTCCCGGTCTGCAACAAGGTTTCAATAAACGATCTACTATTTTGTAGTGTTAGCAAAATGATATCCCTTCCTATTTGATCGTTTGCTTCTCTATGTAAGATTCACATATTCAATTGGGTTGGTATTTCTTTTTCTTTGTTAGTCTTTCCCTCCATTAGGTTCATCCATCGCATCTTCTTATTTAGAAGGCTATTTGTAACATCTCGTAGTATTTTGCCTTAGTTACTTTTTCGAGGGAAATAAGTGATCTTCACATAGACAACATCAACTATTTTTATAAATTAGTTATGTTGCAAATATGGCATATGTGCAAACAATGCAATATGATCACGAAACTTGCACGGTGGTATTTATCATGAAATTCCGAACGATTCCAATATTTGGAGTTTCACAAGGAGTCCGTATGCAGAAGTTACGAGTGAAAAAGAGTACGGGACGAAAATGAATAAAACGTACAAATTAATCAACATTAATTAATTGAGCCAAACGTACCAACTGATATGCATTCATGGAGGGGTCAGCGTGTGGTCATCCCCATGACAGGGGGCAGTCAACCATCTTAGGGTGTTGCTTTAATTATGACTTGGTCCAATGGTCTGGGGTTAGTATAATCTGATCGAGTAGACGTGGTTGATTATAGAGTCTATAAATTAAGGCATAACCTTTTTCACTTCTCATACTTTTCAGGAGAGCTTAGCAAAGCTCATCCATTTCTTCCTCTTCGCTTTTTTATCAAATTTATAAAATTGGATCAGTATATCCTTATACATTCAAAGTGGAGAACGATAAGAAATTAAAAATGAAAGAGAAGATGAGCGAGCCAACATTCATGCTTTGAAGGCAATATTTCTTAGATCTATATTTGATTTGTTCTACTTTCTTTTCAAATCTCAAATATCTTCCAAGATCTATAATCCTAATACATGTATATCCCTTTTTTTAATACATATTACTTTGTTGAAGTTGAAACAAAGATTACAACTCAAATCCAGGATTTTTTTAGCACTTCTTCACTACGGCTGAGATTTTTTTTTTTTTTTTTTTTGCAGTATAAATTTATCATATTGGCTAAGTTTGATTTTTATGCCCAAGATCTATATTCTTTTAAATTATAGGTTACTTTGTCATTAAATAATCTTCTATCTACAAAAAAATTATAGGTTATTTTGTTATTTAATAATCTTCTGCCTACACATTTTTGTAGACAATTTTTAAATTACTAGTTTCATCTGGATTTGGAGATCAGTCCCAAAATTTTGTAGTTAGCAGAATTCAATGTTTTCTTTCATATCTGGAATTTTGGTAATAAGATATTAAACTTATCAAAGGTACGGGTTTTTCATATTTTGATTTATAGGAAAAATATTCATTGGTTTTATAAATTTGTTTACATACTTTTTTAAATACTACATTTGATTCGGCATGGAACACATAAAAAAGGAAGAGTTATATAAAGTGTATGATTTTCTCCGTATTTTACGCTTTCTATTCCAAAGATGCACATCTCTTGTAATTTGGTACAGAGATAGTAAATTTGGTAAGGATGTAAATCGGTTAGACTAGACCGGATGGAGATGTATTCAGTTTCTATCCTAAATAAGACTAGATTGGATAGGGACAGGGTGGAAAAAAAATTCTCGTACAAATTTTGTTATCCTAGCGCAAGTCCTAAATGAAATCAGTTAAATATAGGCAAACGTTTTTTGGATGCAGGCACAAACAGATCCGAAAGGACATGTCTATTTATACCAAATTTTATATTTTTTATTAAATTTTCAGTTGTATATCACTACAACAAAAAACACTTTTCGCAACAGGTCATATCTGTTGCAATAGACCTATTGCAACTGGCCAACGCCCGTCTATATAGCCGAAGTTGCAAAAGGTCGGCCCCTTTTCGCAAAAGTTTTTGCCTGTTGCAATAAGATGTTGAAGTATACTTTTTGCAATAGACTTTTGTTGTTGCAACAGTATATGTCTGTTGCAATAGATTCATGAATCGTTAAAAAAAATATTACAGCTTATAGATATTACATATTAAATGTATTCGTTTTAGTAATAGTGTATATCACTAAATGAAATAAACAAATAAAAATTTTATTTTAACAAATTTTTAGTAGTACAAACAATTACAACAAAAAATTCTATAATTTTCATACATCATTCATGTACGACAAATTCTACTCTCATGCAGCATGTTTTTTGCAATATAATATTTTATTACATTTTCCAAATACACTATTTCTACTCTCATACACTAATACGATAGTTCAAATACTTTAATGAGCTTGCCCCTCTTCTTGAAAAGCTTTTCATTCCTAACCTTAGCACCTTGCTTTGTCGTAGGGAAAGCCATCGTTCTTGCAGTCTTTACTAACCGGACATGCACAACATCATTTGCTAAAAAATATAAAATGCAATTATAGCAAGGTAAAATTATGTGTACTTACATATGCGGACAGTGCTTTGGTTCAAGTCTTCATACCCATTATGCTCCAGACCAAGACCTTTTACCTCCCATTTAGCATTGGCAACTTTATCAGCATACCCATTAATACGGAGAAGCATACGTGCAATTGTCCTATGAATATGCTCTATAAACAGAATCATCAACAAGTTGTACAACCTAAAAACATAAACAAAAGGGTTAAAAGATCCAAAATTGCACAAGAGATGAGATGCCAAATACATGACCGATTGGGTATAACATATAGAAAATATAAACAAAAACATAAAGGGATCGAAATTCAAATAACCTTCAACTGCAAATTTATCCAATTCGCCGGTAAGAGCAACTAGACCTAGCATAGAAGAAGGCAACAGCTCAGGAGGCCTTTGAAACCTGAGAGAAAATAATAATATATATTATGCTATAAACCAAGCTGATATTATTGTTAGAATCAAAAATATATTATAAAACTTCAACGGGTACCAATTTCTTTGCCCAAAGAGGAGACCCATAGGAAGTTAAAAGTATAAATTCTGAAATTAAAACTAGTACATAAAAACAGTTCAGCAATGACCAACAAAATTAAATATACCAGTGAATGACATTTTTTTTTTTAAAAAAAAAAAGCTGTACAGCAACTTCTTCCCACCACTATAATGCACCCTATGAAAGTGTAAACATTGATTTTTTTTTTTTTTTCATACTAAAATAGCTCGATTAATTTTAATTTATGCAAATTGGACGCTAATCAGAATGTACCAACATGCAACCTTGTGGAAGTAATGAGATTATAGTTGGGACTAGCTTACCTCTTATCTCATAATTACTTACCCATGACTTATGAACTCAATACATGAACCATCTCAAACTGAAGTAAATCAATAAACACAAATCAACACTGCACATCATAATTCAATTCACTTTGAAATTTATATTGCTCACCAATAAAAAATACATGGTACCATGCAAACTATTAGCTTTAATTACATTGAAGAGAAACGGAAAATTTGTAGTTTTGACTAGAAATTAAAAAAAATGATTAACCTTACCAAAATTATATAATAATTTGACCCTCCATTTACAGTATCCATGATTTGTTGAACTTGCTGAATGATTTTATAATGGCTCGGGTCAGTAGCAAGCGGTGGCTAGGAGGAGGCACAGGTGACGGCGGTGGGGAGGAAGGAAGATAAATCTTTGACCTTGGAGTTTAAACCATCAACTCGAGATTGGCTCTGGGAAGTCGCTGTCGACCATCGCATTTTGCATCGCTACCATCTCGTTCTTCGCGGTTTCTTTCCTTACTACCGCGCCACTTTTTCTGTTGGCTATGTACACCTAGGGACACCTAGGGATACACTGGACGTTGAAGGATGAAGTGGATTCAAGCGGAGGACTAGAGGCAATGACAAAGGATGAGGGTTTGTTGCGGTGGAAGCATATCCAAATAATAGTTTTGATTTGTAATTTAGGTTTTAAGAAATGGGGGAAGCGGGCATTGAAAATGAGAGAGCGACAAACGAAAATATACTCGTGTATTATTAACAAGGGTTGTGCTTGTTCAACAGTCGAAGTGGGCAACGAAAGGCAGAAACGACAGGTGTACGAATTGATTTTATGGGGGTGTAGTTATCCTATGTCGATACTTATTGTTGTTCCCAGTTTGGTCTATAAACATGCGTCCTTTATTATATAAACATGCGTTCCCAGTTTTCATTTCGGTGTAATTATCCTTCTTTGTTAAAAGTTACTTTGTAAAACTCGATTTTAAATATTATATTTATATTTAAAAAACGAACCATAAGCAAAAGTTTGTATTTAAATGTTATATGAATTTCTTAGTTAATTAATTGATAATCATGCGTTCTCTATTTTCATATTTTTATATATATATATTACACTATTTTAAAGAGGTTTATTTCTCAATGTTAGCTTATTCAGTTTTTCACATTGGTTTTTCGCATTGATTACAAAGATGGATTTAAAAAAATATTCAATCGTAAACCTTTGTTAATTAGTACTTAAAAAAAAATTAAAACGACATATCAACAATTACTAATGAAAAATACTTAATTAATTAATAAAAATACCTCTTTCAAACACGAATTATAAATTAATTCATACAAAAAATTATTATTAACTATCAATTACTCCTTAATAGTAATATTAATCAATTATCATTTATTTATTGATAATGAATTTATTAATTATTTAATTACTTATTGTTTATACATATTCATATTTCAAATTAATTATTAATTTTTATCCACTATTTTATTTGTGTTGATTAATTATTATTATATAATATTTATTTTACTAATTTATTATTTTTAAAAGTTAATTATTACTATTTGTTAATTATTATTTTATTATCAATTATAAATATCATTATAATAATTAACTTTTATTATTAATTAATAATTATTAAATATTAATCTTAATTATTGTATAGTTATTAATATTTAATTGTTTAATAGTAACTATTTAAAAATAATTATTAAAAGTTAATCAATAAAATTGTTACTATTTAATGGCGGTTAATTATAAGTAGTCGTTTATGACTTCTTGGTCAAAAAATGCTACTCATTTTTAATAGTATGTTTTCGCAACTGGCTTTACCAGTTGTAAGAAATATAGTTATTGCAAGTGGTGAAAACATTTGCCAAAAATATATTTTTAGCAACAAGCTCAGAAGTGCTGTTGCAAATAATATGCTTATTGCAACTGTTATGGAAGTGCAGTTGCTAAAAATATGTTTTTCGCAACAACAAGAAAAGGCGTGTTGCTAAATCGCATCTATTGCAACAGGTATGAAATGTCTGTCGCTAAATATCACTTACTGCAACTGTCAAATGTTGTCAGTTACAAACAGCTAGTTGCAATAGGGTATTTCTCTTGCAGTGATGCTGAATTACAAGGAATTGAGGCGAATTTGAATGGGCACGGACATAACGTGATTTTTTCTCATATAAATTTTGTTGTTTTAATTCGTGTTCTAAACGAAAATTGGATAGACTTGGATGGACTTTTTATGACCATGGACACGAACGAACATCAGAATTCATACAAAATTAGTAGTTCTAGTTTTTTGTTTTGACGAATTTATGAAAATCATATGGAAAATGTAACAACCCAAGTTTAAGGTACTTGGGCAAACGTATTATAAAGTTATTTGAACTAAAAACAGAGAAAATAAAATACGAATTCAAAAGTGATTAACTCGTATAATCATTTATGTTGAATAAACGTAGGATTTTGGGAATTATATATATGTTCTTTATAATACCATAATTAAAAGAATAAAACTCATAAAAATTTTGTATGCTTTCTAATACCACATTACCTCACCATTCTAATCTCTCACTTAACCATTATTTGCCGAACTAATCACGTACTAAGCTAATCTAAAAACCATAATCTCTCGTAATCGTTGTCTTCTTCGCATCTCTCGCGGAAAAATTCAAATTCGTACGGTAATCTCTCAATTGTTTGGTATTTTAAAACCCTAGTCTCTCACTTCCTCTTCTAGTTCGCTTAATTCAAACCTTATTAATGGCTTTCGTATATTCCTCGGCATTGCGACGTCGAATTCATTGATTGGTTTTAGAAATGAGGATGGACGAACACTAGGGAAACAGAATTAGGATAATATAATGTGGTAGCCCCTATTTTTTAAGTATGTGGTATTAAGAAGAGCATAATACTAATTCTTGCGATATTTTTTAGTCGTGGTATTAGGAAGAACATATTGGAAAGCCCTTAGCACCACGCTATGATTATTTGTGTTGAACTAAGGATAAATTTAATTTAAAAATAGAGTTAAGAAAATTAAATTCAACATATGTTTGTTCAGCAAACTTAATTACGAAGGAAATGAAGTTTGGAAACCTTATAATATGTATTTGTGATAAAATATGTATTAAAGGATTTATTTTGTCAAAATGCAATAATTTGTAAATTATTGCAAATAATGTTTTTTTGCCATAAGAAGAGTAATTTTAAAAAATTTAAGGAGTAGCAAATAAAATTTAAATAAGTAAAACACTTATCAAAAATCAATATTTAAGTGTTTAAAATATTTTAATATGGTTGGTGTATTTATTTTGATAAGTAAATGAATTTCAAGTAACTTGTAAGGTTAAAAGTGTAAGTTACATTAACAATATTTTAATATGGTTTGTTTTTAAAAAAAAAAAAAAAAAAATCAACATTGAATAAGCACATAGTTCGAAAACTCCACCCATTGATGGTGACTAGGCGATTCCTATTCTTCCCGTTCTACGCTTTTCCACCTCCACAACCACATTCGCTACCTCCCCATTCTTAATCCATACATCTTTTCTCCATTTCCCTTCCAACTTTGCATAGGTTTCACCTGCGTGGGTGCTGTTTTCGAACAGGTTTTTTAGATCTGGATTTTTCCTAGATAGGAGTAACTTTTTTTCTCTAAAGACCCCCCTTTCTTACCGATCCTCCTCCGCTTCACCCTACTTTATTCCCTCGCATCCAACTGTCAGTTCTTCTTTGCCTAGCCTGGTGTCCCTCCTAAGTTCTAGCTGACTCCTCCGCTTTGCCTTCGCAGGTCTGCCTCGCGACTTCCCAGTCCTCCAATTCCCTCCCGATGCTTTCATCTATATTGCTAGGTATCCAAGCGAGTAGGTTCTAATTTATTACTGGGTGATGTTTCGTCCGACGTTATCTGGCCAAGTTAGGTGGACTTAGATAATTGTTTTACTTGTGCAACTTATGTCTTTGTTTTTATCTTTTTGGTTTCGGTTTTATCTTAGGAATTCACTGAAAAATGGACACTGGCTTTTCGTTGAAAAGCATCTTACACTTTTTCAAATGAAAAAGTCAAACAAAAAACACTAGCAAATAATATTAAAAAATTCACTGTTTGTCAAAAATGAAGTAACTAAACTCATAGATCAACCGCCAAAACAATTAACAGACGTTACATAAGGTGATAGTGTATTCGCTTAAAAATTCAATAAATATCAGCTGAGTTATACAAAGTAACTTAAACAATCAAGCAAACCATAGATTTGATCATACTTATATATAACCAACCATAACTCCCTACATTTATATTTGAACACCGCTTTATTCTATAAACGTCAAGCATCATCCAATTGATACTAAATTTATTACTAAATAAACAACCAATTCAAGTTGTACCTGCATTTTGTTAGTGCCCAAGTGATCATGCAAAATTGTAAATTAACCATAGACAACTAAAAATAAATTCAATAGCTCAAATCATATTTACTGTTATTGAACACAGTCTCTACAATAGACTGTCCTCAAGTTGGAAAGGGATTAGAAGCCGTTTATATGAATTAATCGTGCTTTAACTAATTATCATGCTTTATGACTTGATAGTGCTTTGGATGTTTATTTGTTTGTTATAAAATTAAGTGAGGTTGTTTTACATATACAATCGTTTATTACGTGACTTGATAGTTGATTAATCGACTATAGAATTTGACCTTAAATCTAATGGTTGGTTTTGATAGGATCGGGATTGGTAAGTATTCTACTTATCAAAAACCACTTCAAAACTCGTATACGCTTCTACATTTTGGAAGCGGTTGTGAAGTGAAGCTTATATGGGGATCTGGTATCTGTTGAGGTCCTTGAACGCATGTAGTGATTCTGAGGTTTGTTAAGGAATGTATATGTGATTCCAAGATCTATTGAGACGTGAGATTCCAACTAGTGATTCTTGTTATGTTCGAGTGATGAAGACTCGTGTGAAAGATGTCGAACAAATCCACGACATTGGGTATGGTTGAAGGCATGGTAAGACGTGTGATCTGGGGTTTAGCTAACGCACGATAACATACATTGACTGTAAATCTAGGGTATGCTTATTATTGATACGTGCGAGCTAAGTACAGTTACACATATGAATTGGATATATCTGGTTCCATGTAGTGCACATCAGTGTTTTCGTGCATGGGCCAGCCATGTTTTCCTTGCGTATATTTTATCTAGAGATATACGATGCTAGGAAGGTAGTTCTGATCCTTGTGTACGAAGTTCGGATCCGACTTGACCATATAGATGTCCGATGGAAAATCCAATATGTGAATTGCCTTCGCGGTTTTGTTTGTTCCTTAATAGTTGTCGAATGTAACCATTCTGGCTATTTGATTTATTTATATTTTACACCCTAGAAATTATCTATTATATAATTATACTTCTCTTCATGAACGATTGAATGCTTTTGAAGGGATAACCATTTTAGAGATCCGTACGGCCTCAGATTGCATTTATATATGTCATTTACATATTAATTTATCCCACTCATTTAGCCTGATCCGTGTGTTATTTAATTATAATGCTCATGTCAGATCGAGTATATTTCCAAAATTAGACTCAGATTGCTTTGGAGCTTCAGAAGAGGAGTTGGTGGTTGGATGTATGCTCGTATTCTTTTATTTATTCCATGTGTGTTATTTTATGTATCAGCAGTTGTGAGGGCAATTTATTATAACTTTTCAGGCGAATTCATTATTTCATGTATTGCATATTGCATAATGCTTCTTTGTGTAAGAAGTATTGTTTATACTATAGATTATTCGTTCCATTATAAGATTCTCTTCTATATCTTATTTCATCTATTCTTCTATCTCCAATTTTCCTTAACAATCGGCTTTTCTGGCATTGGATTAGAGATACATGAATACAAAAGATGTATTAGTGTAGATTTTCAAGAGCCAAAAAGTCGGGTCGTTACCAAACATAAAGTCAAGCCACCATATGTCTCATAAAAAGAAACCTATGCCTCATAAATATGAATACGACAACAATAATCATCCATCTCAATGTCAACAGTACAACCCAAGATAACAGAAAAAAATACAAAGCAAAAAATACATCCAAATAAAACTAAAACGGACTGAAAAATTCAGGGCAAATTGGAACCATTAACAATTTAATTTTTATTAATCTCCAAAAAGCATTAGGTTGCCAAGCTATCTACAACAATCAACCTTGCAAACCTAAGGAAGGGAAGGAAAGTAAAAGGAGTGAGTCAGACAATAAGTCCGATGAGTGGAATTAATTATTAGCATTTCTAAGAAAAATAAATATAATAACTTAGAAATAATTCTGATGTAATAGGGCAAATTGTTCATGCATAGGTTACTGAAATTGATTGTTTGGTTGTTTGCACTTGTTCAATTTCTTTAAAGAAATATGATTAGGATGAATTCTTAATCCTACCCATCGATCAACCTTTACTACCCGTCTACCACCTCACATGGTAAAATGTTACCTGTTGATCTACCCGTTGTGGAGTCGATCACCGTCCTTCTATTCACCAATAAAGATGTAATTTAGCGCTTGGAGGTAGTAGCTATGCATTTTCCCTAATCGATGTTGTCGCACGTGAGGTCATCGCCAGAGCAGATTAACTCTCGCCCTCCTTGTTGACCACTTATTTACCCTATTTAGCATAAGCGTGCCCACCTCAACCCATGGCTTGAGACCATCGGTCCTTTACCTAAAAGGGAATGTTGTCTGTATGATGGGTCCCTAGCAAACAAATATTCTAATTTGCGACTCCTTGTCCAGTCCTCCTAATTTGGACCTTATTTATTTGCCACTTATTTTCCACATTCAGCATTTACTGCCAAAACTAACAATTATTGTTATTTTCTTATTGATTTGATCCACCATCTAAGTTTCAAAATAATAAGTCTTTTTATTTTTTCTTCTTTTATACTTAATTATAACCCTTGTGTTATAATTTAGTTCCAAATCTTCAGGATTTGCCTTTTTCAGTCTACCTTCTTTTTATTAAAGATTTACTCATTCACATTTGGTATATGTAAATTTAGTATCTAGTTAATTTAATCTAGGTTCTTGAATCTCTCTTTTTACATAATTTTCATGTTAAAAGAGGATTAAATCTCCGTTTAAAAACTAACATTTAAGCCTAAATTACCGTTTTAAAATAGATGTAACTAATTATAGAAAATTGGAAATACCGAAGGAAACAAAAGAACTACCGAATGAAGACTGAAAGAAACGCAAGAGTATTAAGTGATGGTAGAAATCCATCTCATAAACATATTATCCTTAAGTGAGTCTGGGGCAGTCTGCCAAATTAATACATGCATATGTCATATGTAATTGTGTGTGGAACTCGCATAAACATAATGTGATAAATTCATACTGCCAAGTATATGAAACATACATCCCTTAAACTTATGTAATTTTCATTCAACAGAATTTGTTGTTCTGACCTCCCCCCTCTTAATAGAAACATGTTAGTAGGTGGGAATGCTTGATTAATGAAATCATCAAGACTGGAGCAAGGCGAAGGAGATTTTATAGCCTATTATTATTATTATTATTATTATTGTGTTTGGTAGTTTATTGTACTAATGTGATATTATTATTGAGGTACCTTGATATGACATTTGAGACTTAATGTAGGCAATATTATTGTTGTTTTTATTTTATTATATATCTATTTTTTAGTTTTTATATTTTATCCCATCTACTGTGAGATTCTGATTCCCTTTTTAGTTCGTCTATATTTATTTATTCCTTATAGGAACCAATGACTTGTTTGGAATGACTCTAAATTTTGATATGCATTTTCTAAGTTGGAATTTAGGCCCATTCTGGGTGGTTTGTTGCATCTTCACACAAATAGGAAATGATGCTCAAAGCCAGGAAGTTGTGTAATCAACTTTCAAAAAAGAACATGGTTAACAAAAGGAGTACTTTGATTCGGTTTCTGTATTAATGGTTCGAATCTTATTTCAATTCTTGGTTGGTGCTACATGTTTAATAGTGGTATTGAAGATCTACATGTTGCTAGCTTCATTAAAGATGATAAATGGAACTTTGATAACACCTGTCTTCCTCCTTTCATAGCCGATTCAATACAAAAAATTAAAATCCACAATGATGAGCAAGAGGACTATTGGACATATAAGGGAAATCAAAGTGGATTTTTTTCTTTGAAGTTTGTTTATAGTTCCATATCACCTTCTACTAATAATTTTAAATGGACAAATTTTATTAGGAAGAATCTCATAGTTTATAAATATGCTTTTACAACCTATATGGTATATGTTAGCAAACTTCATACTTTAGATATATTAAGCAAATGAGGGTAGATTTCAAATAAAATCTGCAAATTATGTGATTACAAAAAGGGAGGGGGGAATCATCTTTTCTTTGATTGTACTTAATCAAAACACATTTGGGACTTTATAAAGAAGAATCTCGAGATCCACCCTTAAGGAAAATATAATTTGTTTGCATAAACGAGTGAACAGCTTAATCGAATGCATCGAAAATTTGCAATCAATAGACAGAATGGCAGTTATAGATCCTATTCACCATTTATGGAAAAAATGATGTAATCAAATTTTCAAACCATATGCATTTTTAAATATGTTAAAGCAAAGCTTATTCTAGCAGAGATTAATTCCTTAATTCTTGCTTTGACTATAAGAAAACGAGAGGACAAACTCATATCTAGATATTAGACCGATCTAACGACAATATAAAGAGCGATTTAGTTTAGGTCCACAAAGACGAACAACCACAATTGATTTTCCTTATAGGAAGTGGGAAGACAAAGGAGAATCAACTGGATATGCGTGCATGCGATATTATTTATTACTATTTATGAACTACGTGACTATATTGTATTCTTCGTAGCTCATTTTTTTGTTTTAGAGTATGCCCTTTTATCTGGTTATACATTGTATATTTTTTGGAAAATTGTAACATTTATGACACACTTTGACTTTCTTGTAACTTTCAATTTGTAATTAATTAGCCCTTTATTTTTCAAAAAATTAGTATAATTTTAAATAGAATTAGACACACACACACACACACACACACACACACACATATATATATATACACACATATACATATATATATCATATACATGTATTTACTTACATATTCATATGTACTATAAGAACACTTGGTGTGCTGAAGGATAAGTTTGGATTTATGATTTGTCTGGTACGAGCTATGATCCTCTTAGTGATATCTTTTATAAGTATATCGTGACGTCGAAGGCGATAACTGGAAATGGTTTACCGGATTGTGGGTGATAATATTGAGCTCATTGCAGTTGGTGAGATTGGAGAAATTAATAAGTCCGAATTTTATGAAACTATTTGGGATAGAGATTGCATCTTGCTGCGCTAATCCATGTTATGTGCCTAAGCTTACTTTGGCCTTCTCTGATCCAATCCAGTCATTGCCTTTTTGATGATTCATGTAGATCTGCATCTTCTGAGGGGGACTGGTTTATTTTGATAGATAGTAGTTTAGTCATGCCGCTTTTACTCCTATGTTATATTGTTTTATGCTTTTCTGCAGTAGTGGAAGCACCCGGCTTCTTTTCTGTCTTGTATTGCGCAGTGTTATGGCACTTCAAACTAGGTTAGTTGTTCTGTGTTTGTGCATGATGACTATTTTTCTTAATCTTTTCTAACAAAGAGTGGCATGATACACTGTAAAAAAACCGGTTTGTCTTACCAAAAAATATTTTGAATACATAAACAATGTGTATAAACATGTACTTGGACGATATGTTTATACGTTATATAAGCTAATTATCCACTATAGTGTGAATGTCACCACTCACATATGGACACGTTTAATCTTTCACAGATTGTTGTGTGACACATGCGTATGATACATACATGCATGTATACACACACACACACACTCACACGCACATGCACACACACACACACACACACACACACACACACACACACACACACATATATATATATATATATATATATATATACACACTTATTTACATATGTATGTATGTATTACAATGATACATATGTGTATGCATATTTAGTACAATATTATCCACATAATATAAAACCATATTATAAACATTATAATGCTTTATATGAAATCAATAGTAATATTCAACATAATGTATTTTATAAACCAGTAAGAAACAAAATGGTTAAAGAAATTGAATTTCGCTCATTTCTTTCTTTATTGGTTGTCTCGTTTTAAACAACAAAAACTCCAATGCTTACTTTCAACGGGTAGTAGGACACATACATATATCGACTTTTTACGGTTGTCGGGATGCATCTTTACAATGGGTAGTAGAGAATGTATATAAGAAATTGAATATTCGATCACAATTTCACATGGCCTTCGATACAAGTTTCCATAGGCCTTCCATAGCAATATACTTTGATTTCTTGGACGAATATGATAAGAACAAAGATTAAATGGTGGAATATTTTGCATGTGGGCTCTGTGACTTTTGATGATTTATAAACCCGTAAAGAAATAAAGAGTGAAGTCGTGAAGTGTACGTGGATAGGACTTATTTGCGAAATATAATAATGTAAATAGCAATAGAAATGAGAGAGATTTGATTGAAAAATTGGTTGGCCCAAGCCTTTGAATAAAAATGGAGAAACATTCAAAAAAATGCTATTAGATCTTTAAACAGTTAATTCTAAGTTTAATTTTAATTTAAAATCGGCTAACTATTGTCTTGTGCTCTTTCGGTCTTTGCTTCTTGAGTCTTTTGTGTTCCAATTCTTGCCTTTAATTCTCATTTGTTCCTTCTTGTTCTCGTGGATTCCTTTTGACCTTTGTGATTCCTAATCTCTTTGACTTGCTGGACTTTTCTTGATCAGTGTGATTTCCTTTGATCTACGTTTTCCTGCAGTTGAGTTCATATATCAATTTGAATTTCTATGCATACTGTGCCATTTGGTTACCTTGTGTTATATCTTTAAAGGTATTTCTTATACTATACGATATACACAACTAAAAAATCACCAGTACCGATGTTTATTCAATTGTTGGCGTTATAATTAAATTTCAAGGTTTCAACATATGCAAGATTTGACCCCCTTTTTTTAACAGCCATCTACTTATCAATAAAAAATATATATTTAATTATTAGTTTTTCTTGTCTGTTCAACTGAAAACACATTTATCACTTTATATACTATTCTAAACAAACTCAAGCAATTAACCGCTGCCAAATTTAACTTTTATAAGACATTATTTAAATTTCAAAATACATTGTCCTAGACTTCAAAAGTTTTATGATAATTAAAAAAAGACAACAATAGATCAACTTATTTATAAGAATATGCGATTAAGTTCTAATTTAATTTAAAAAATTCACTATTTGTTTTTACGTGAAAAGTGAACTTTAAAAGAAGAAGGTCTAATAGTTGAAATTTTATGATGTTAAAAAAAAAAAAAAAAAAAAAAAAAAAAAAGAAGGGAAGAAGAAGAAGACCACGGGGATATGAATTGCAGTTACTTCGTTTCACGGGCTCTGCTGAATGTGCTTTCAAACGAAATTTTAATTTAATCACATCCGTTGAACTTCCATCGTGTGTCTTTGGTACAGCAATCCCCGTGCTCTTAGTTCCGTCCAATCACATTCGAGGAACCGAATCATGCTTACGATATAAGCCCTCTACCCTCCTCTGTACAACGCACCGAAATCCTTCAGTTCCAATTCCTAAATTATTATCTCAAAACCCTAATCCCCAATTCCAGTCATGTCAACTGAAGAAGCAGCCGCCGCTCCTGCTTCCGTCACCGAAGAGAAACCAGCCTCCGCCATCGACCAAGCTCCCCTTGCCAAAAAGGCCTCCGCTAAACCCAAAAAGGCAAATGCTGCTAGCAAACCTCGCGCTCCTTTGGCACATCCTCCTTACGCTGAAATGATCA
Organism: Allium sativum; assembly: GCA_030737875.1. NCBI lineage: Eukaryota > Viridiplantae > Streptophyta > Magnoliopsida > Asparagales > Amaryllidaceae > Allium > Allium sativum. The sequence goes on from CM060909.1 coordinate 726,661,496, forward strand.
CCGAGGCGATTAGCGCATTGAAGGAGAGAACTGGATCTAGCCAGCATGCCATCACTAAGTTCATCGAGGACAAGCATAGCTCAAAGCTTTCATCAAATTTCAGAAAGATCGTTCTTCTTCAGTTGAAAAAGCTCACGGCTGGAGGTAAGCTCACCAAGATCAAAGCTTCATACAAGCTTTCTTCGTCTGTCACTAAAACCCAGAAAACTGCTGCAAAACCCAAGATAAAAGCTGCTGCAAAAGCAAAGGCTAAAACCGCTTCAAAGCCTAAAACTAAGAAGTCCGCTGCTCCGGCCAAGAACGCTGATGCTACAAAGCTTAAGGTAGCTGCATTAAAAGCCAAGAAGGCTGCGCCCAAGGCTAAGAGTAAGGCACCTGCAGCTAAAGTGGCAAAGAAGAGTGCGAAGGATGCCCCATCAAAGAAGAAGACGAAGGTAGCTCCAGCGAAGAAAGCTGCAGCGATGAAAAAGACTCCGGTGAAAAAGGCAACACCAGCGAAGAAGGTGTCTGCGGCAAAAGGGAAGGTGTCCAAGTAGACCAAGTGTTTTTGATATTTTTCATGTGTTGGGTAGGGATGTAAATTTGTTAAAGTAAACCTGGGTTTGATTTTGATTTTGCCTTTGAAGTAGCTGTTATGTAGCAGTCGAAAATAATAGTCAATGATTTCAAATTGTCTTCTGCACAACTAGTTGTTTTTATTTACATCCTGTGCATAGTTAATAATTTGTTAAGGCTTAACATTGTCGATATAATCACTAAATCTGCACATTTTAATCTAACCACTGTGCATAATGCTTGGATGTTGTATTGGGTTCCTACCGTAGCGAAGATGCATTATTCACGTTAGAGATTTTCGAAGAATTTAGTACAAATGAGTACAGTGATCGTGTCTAGATTGCTGTGGAGGATTTAGCGAATAGACTGTTAGTTTATAATATAAAAAACAATTCATTTGTTGCTTAATTAAAAAAAAAAAAAAAAAAAAAAAAAAAAACAACGTATGTGTTTATATGTTTTATATATGAGCAGTTTGTATGTTTATATATATAAGCAAAACCCTAAAAATGGTTTCTTGAAAATTGTTTAGAGAAATGCTACAATACCCGAAAAAGTTTTTGTCAAAAAGTAAAAAATAGGGGTAAATCCGGAATTCAGGGGTGGCAAGCATTGAATTCAGGGGGGTATTTGTGTAATTCAATGGGTGGACCTCCTATTTTTTGTCTCTACCTTAGTTTTTGACAAAATGAAAAGCGGGCAAAGTAGCATTTCTGAATTGTTTATCCTGTGAACGACTTTTGGAAAACCTTTTATAGAATATTCCTAAATTTGACGTGTCTTCTCATAATAATTCGAAGTTTGGATTATTTCTATATAATCTGAAGTTTAGATATCTTCCCTAAATGATCCTAATTACTGGATGACCTGCTATAACAGGTTCATGTCTTAATGTATCCAAATCAAATGTGAAATCATCACCCTCCTCTTACGTAACACATCCCTTTTGCATCAAATTGAAAATCCGCATTTCCTTTCCTTCCATCAAAACCCCAACCCGCCTCCACCGCATAGCAAAATCCAACGCACCTCCTCCTTCATTCGCCCAACTCTGATCCCGTCGCCTTTTCCTCCCACTTTCAGAAGTCGTCGCCGATCTCTCCTCCCCACTACAAAGCCTGCTGTGACATGATGATGACCTGAAACGTCTGCTGTGGTGAACTGTATGATGGTCGGAAGTTGCAGTTGTAGTGTATGATGGTGGTGAACTGTATCTAGGCGACAACGTCGAGTGCAACAAGGAGCTAGCACGTAATTGCTTTACATTATTATCAAAGTTGGCAAGAAGCGACGATAATAAACTTGCTATTGTCCAGAAGGGTGGTTTATATAGATTGATAAAAGTATCATCTAGATTTGTTGATGATAATAAACTTGCTATTGTCCAGAAGGGTGGTTTATATAGATTGATAAAAGTATCATCTAGATTTGTTGATGATCCATCTGTTCTACAAGAGGTTATGTCTCTGATCGGCGTGCTTTCATTAAGACTGCCTGACAATGCAGCACAAGCAGTTGAAGTCGGAGCTGGTGATCTTGCAATCAAATCAATGTGGAAGTTCCCTTCTGCATATCAAATGCAGCGACCAAGTTGTCTTATGGTTCGAAATCTCGTGGCTGGAAACCCTGAAAACAGGACAATCCTATTGAGCAATGGCATTGAAGAGCTTATAAGGAAAGCTAAAGCAAGCCATTCAAGCTGTAAAGATGCTGCAACTACTGCGCTAAGGGACATTGGCTTAAATGACTATAATTCTTAGTTTCACGCGTCTTATTTTCCAGTTTTTTGTTTGGTGAACAGTAATTCATGTCATGTTGGTCATCTTTGGAAGCTAGTAAACGGTCTCCATTAGTTTGTTTAGTTATTCTTCTCATTATTATACCACTTTTAACTAGTTTTTATTGCAGGCAGTGGCACTTTGGATGGAGTGGAGCTGACGTTGCCGTTGGGTTGTTGCAGAGGAGGAGGTCTGGCAGGGTTCGTTGTAGAGGAGGCCGGTGACGTGTTGTGGTCGGTTATGCGGGTTGGTGGGTTTATCTGGTAAGTAGCAAAAGATTAAAACTTAAACCTGTTACAGCAGGTCACTCGGCAATGTGATCATTTAGGGAAGACACCCTCAAACTTCGGATTATTCAGAAATAATCCAAATTTCAGATTTTTATGCGAAGACACGCCAAACTTCGGATTGAATATATGCCATGCAAATTTATACCATTGGTGAATTCAACCTTATCAAATTTTCTCATTGCATTTATAAAGCAATTCTTTTTGTTTGCGTACATCTAAACTTCTACTCCAATCAAACGTTGTACGCTTGCTTTGTCGTTGTTTTAAAATTGCTATTTTTATTATATATTTTGGCTTTCTTCTAGTGGCTTCAAAATTTCTTATTACTTCCCGGTCTGCAACAAGGTTTCAATAAACGATCTACTATTTTGTAGTATTACCAAAATGATATCCCTTCCTATTTGATCGTTTGCTTCTCTATGTAAGATTCACATATTCAATTGGGTTGGTATTTCTTTTTCTTTGTTAGTCTTTCCCTCCATTAGGTTCATCCATCGCATCTTCTTATTTAGAAGGCTATTTGTAACATCTCGTAATATTTTGCCTTAGTTACTTTTACGAGGGAAATAAGTGATCTTCACATAGACAACATCAACTATTTTTATAAATTAGTTATGTTGCAAATATGGCATATGTGCAAACAATGCAATATGATCACGAAACTTGCACTGTGGTATTTATCATGAAATTCCGAATGATTCCAATATTTGGAGTTTCACAAGGAGTCCGTATGTAGAAGTTACGAGTGAAAAAGAATACGGGACGAAAATGAATAAAACGTACAAATTAATCAACATTAATTAATTGAGCCAAATGTACCAACTGATATGCATTCATGGAGGGGTCAGCATGTGGTCATCCCCATGACGGGGGCAGTCAACCATCTTAGGGTGTTGCTTTAATTATGACTTGGTCCAATGGTCCGGGGTTAGTATAATCTGATCGAGTAGATGTGGTTGATTATAGAGTTTATAAATTAAGGGATAACCTTTTTTCACTTCTCATACTTTTCAGGAGAGCTTAGCAAAGATCATCCATTTCTTCCTCTTCGCTTTTTTCTCAAATTTATAAAATTGGATCGGTATATCCTTATACATTCAAATTGGAGAACGATAAGAAATTAAAAATGAAAGAGAAGATGAGCGAGTCAACATTCATGCTTTGAAGGCAATATTTATTAGATTTATATGTGATTTGTTCTACTTTCTTTTCAAATCTCAAATATCTTCCAAGATCTATAATCCTAATACATGTATATCCCTTTTTTAATACATATTACTTTGTTGAAGTTGAAACAAAGATTACAACTCAAATCCAGGATTTTTTTAGCACTTCTTCACTACGACTGAGATTTTTTTTTTTCAGTATAAATTTATTATATTGGCTAAGTTTGATTTTTATGCCCAAAATCTATATTCTTTTAAATTATAGGTTACTTTGTCATTAAATAATCTTCTATCTACAAAAAGATTATAGGTTATTTTGTTATTTAATAATCTTCTTCCTACACATTTTTATAGACATTTTTTAAATTACTAGTTTCATCTGGATTTGGAGATCAGTCCCAAAATTTTGTAGTTAGCAGAATTCAATGTTTTGTTTCATATCTGGAATTTTGGTAATAAGATATTAAACTTATCAAAGGTACGGGTTTTTCATATTTTGATTTATAGGAAAAATATTCATCGGTTTTATAAATTTGTTTACATACTTTTTTAAATACTACATTTGATTCGGCATGGAACACATAAAAAAGGAAGAGTTATATAAAGTGTATGATTTTCTTCGTATTTTACGCTTTCTATTCCAAAGATGCACATCTCTTGTAATTTGGTACAGAGACAGTAAATTTGGTAAGGATGTAAATCGGTTAGACTAGACCGGATGGAGGTGTATTCAGTTTCTATCCTAAATAAGACTAGATTGGATAGGGACAGGGTGGAAAAAAAATTCTCGTACAAATTTTGTTATCCTAGCGCAAGTCCTAAATGAAATCAGTTAAATATAGGCAAACGTTTTTTGGATGCAAGCACAAACGGATCCGAAAGGACATGACTATTTATACCAAATTTTATATTTTTTATTAAATTTTCAGTTGTATACACTACAACAAAAAACACTTTTCGCAACAGGTCATATCTGTTGCAATAGACCTATTGCAACTGGCCAGCGCCCGTCTATAAAGCCGAAGTTGCAAAAGGTCGGCCCCTTTTCGCAAAAGTTTTTGCCCGTTGCAATAAGATGTTGAAGTATACTTTTTGCAATGGGCTTTTGTTGTTGCAACAGTATATGCCTGTTGCAATAGATTCATAAATCGTTAAAAAAATATTACAGCTTATAGATATTACATATTAAATGTATTCGTTTTAGTAATAGTATATATCACAAAATGAAATAAACAAATAAAAATTTTATTTTAACAAATTTTTAGTAGTACAAACAATTACAACAAAAAATTCTATAATTTTCATACATCATTCATGTACAACAAATTCTGCTCTCATGCAGCATGTTTTTTGCAATATAATATTTTATTACATTTTCCAAATACACTATTTCTACTCTCATACACTAATACGATAGTTCAAATACTTTAATGAGCTTGCCCCTCTTCTTGAAAAGCTTTTCATTCCTAACCTTAGCACCTTGCTTTGTCGTAGGGAAAGCCATCGTTCTTGCAGTCTTTACTAACCGGACATGCACAACATCATTTGCTAAAAAATATAAAATGCAATTATAGCAAGGTAAAATTATGTGTACTTACATATGCGGACAGTGCTTTGGTTCAAGTCTTTATACCCATTATGCTCCAGACCAAGACCTTTTACCTCCCATTTAGCATTGGCAACTTTATCAGCATACCCATCAATACGGAGAAGCATACGTGCAATTGTCCTATGAATATGCTCTATAAACAGAGTCATCAACAAGTTGTACAACCCAAAAACATAAACAAAAGGGTTAAAAGATCCAAAATTGCACAAGAGATGAGATGTCAAATACATGACCGATTGGGTATAACATATAGAAAATATAAACAAAAACATAAAGGAATCGAAATTCAAATAACCTTCAACTGTAAATTTATCCAATTCGCCGGTAAGAGCGACTAGACCTATCATAGAAGAAGGCAACAGCTCAGGAGGCCTTTGAAACCTGAGAGCAAATAATAATATATATTATGCTATAAACCAAGCTGATATTATTGTTAGAATCAAAAATATATTATAAAACTTCAACGGTACCAATTTCTTTGCCCAAAGAGGAGACCCATAGGAAGTTAAAAGTATAAATTCTGAAATTAAAACCAGTACATAAAAACAGTTCAACAATGACCAACAAAATTAAATATACCAGTGAATGACATTTTTTTTTTTTTTTTAAAAGTTGTACAGCAACTTCTTCCCACCACTATAATGCACCCTATGAAAGTGTAAACACTGATTTTTTTTTCATACTAAAATAGCTCAATTAATTTTAATTTATGCAAATTGGACGCTAATCAGAATGTACTAACATGCAACCTTGTGGAAGTAATGAGATTATAGTTGGGACTAGCTTACCTCTTATCTCATAATTACTTACCCATGACTCATGAACTCAATACATGAACCATCTCAAACTGAAGTAAATCAATAAACACAAATCAACACTGCACATCATAATTCAATTCACTTTGAAATTTATATTGCTCACCAATAAAAAATACATGGTACCATGCAAACTATTAGCTTTAATAACATTGAAGAGAAACGGAAAATTTGTAGTTTTGACTAGAAATTAAAAAAATGATTAACCTTACCAAAATTATATAATAATTTGACCCTCCATTTACAGTATCCATGATTTGTTGAACTTGCTCAATGATTTTATAATGGATCAAAGAACTAATTTGCGACTGTAGTTGGAAAGCTCGATGACAGCAAGTATGAAATCAACAGAAAAGGGTTGGCTCGGGTCAGTAGCAAGCGGTGGCTAGGAGGAGGCACAGGTGACGGCGGTGGGGAGGAAGGAAGATAAATCTTTGACCTTGGAGTTTAAGCCATCAACTCGAGATTGGCTCTAGGAAGTCGTTGTCGACCATCGCATTTAGCATCGCTACCATCTCGTTCTTCGCGGTTTCTTTCCTTACTACCGCGCCACTTTTTATGTTGTCTATGTACACCTAGGGATACACTGGACGTTGAAGGATGAAGTGGATTCAAGCGGAGGACTAGAGGCAATGACAGAGGATGAGGGTTTGTTGCGGTGGAAGCGTATCCAAATAATAGTTTTGATTTGTAATTTAGGTTTTAAGAAAAGGGGGAAGTGGGCATTGAAAATGAGAAAGCGATAAACAAAAATATACTCGTGTATTATTAACAAGGGCTGTGCTTGTTCAACAGACGAAATGGGCAACGAAAGGCAGAAACGACAGGTGTACGAATTGATTTTATGGGAGTGTAGTTATCCTATGTTGATACTTATTGTTGTTCCCAGTTCGGTCTATAAACATGCGTCCTTTATTATATAAACATGCGTTCCCAGTTTTCATTTCGATGTAATTATCCTTCTTTGTTAAAAGTTACTTTGTAAAACTCGATTTTAAATATTATATTTATATTTAAAAAATGAACCATAAGCAAAAGTTTGTATTTAAATGTTATATTAATTTCTTAGTTAATTAATTGATAATCATGCGTTCTCTATTTTCATATTTTTATAAATATATATTACACTATTTTAAAGAGGTTTATTTCTCAATGTTAGCTTATTCAGTTTTTCGCATTGGTTTTTCGCATAGATTACAAAGATGGATATTAAAAAAAATATTCAATCGTAAACCTTTGTTAATTAGTACTTAAAAAAAAATTAAAACGGCATATGTAACACCCCACCTCCGCTGATGCCACTCTTGTAAGAACATTAGCTTTGGAGGGGCGTTAAACAAGGTAAACATGCATGCAGATATCACAAGACAGAACATATCAGTAAAACAGAGTAGTAAAGCAGCGGATAAAACCAGCATTTCAAAACCGTAGTTAAGTTACAACAAAGTACTTGGTCATTATTTTCCAACAAACAAAGTCTAGAGAAAAGCATAAACTGAAAAACTGAAATACATAAAGTACTATCCCCAAAGTGAAGTGATAAACCATAGCTAGCTCAATGTCCAAAATCATACATGAAAAAATCCAGTAAGCAAGCTATAAAGATCCAAGCTAAGCTCCAATGTTCCCACCCTGAGGACCTGAGGGGGGGGGGAAACGGAAGAAAAGAGGCGAAAGAAAACAGGTCAGTCAAAAAGACTGGTAAGCCCTAACTACTATCAGTTCATGAACTAGTAAAGTTAAATGGCATGAGAAGCTGAGATGAACATAAGGATAACAGTATACTGGCATGGTGATTAACTAACAAGATAGATAAAGGTGACATCGCATAATCAAAGTTAAGTTTTGCACCACGGGTGTACTAGCATTCTAACATGTCAAGTAAAAACAAGAATTGATCCCTTGGCCCAAGCTTGGCCCAATATCATGAGGTGACCTAAATCAAGGTCCAACTACACGGTCTAATTGATCGGCTCCCTATAAGCCTAACTCGTCAAGTGTCGGTGTCATACGGCCCAAACATGAAATGTAGTTAAACTGCGCTAGGTCCACCCTAGGGTGTATCAAGTCCTAGGGTGTCAACCTCGGACACCAATCAAGTATGCACAGTCTAGATCTACTGGTACCCGTGCCTGATTTTCCAACTCCGGACTATGTGCACGACCATAGTCCGCCTGGACCTACACCGGCGTACCTACTCAGCCGTCGTTTTGGTCGCTTACATGTCAGCCCAGTAATCGTGCCCCACCCTAGCCTAGTCCCTAGGGTCTTATGATACTATCAAGAGGGTTACTGCTGAAAAGGACCACGCCACTAGGGTTTCTTAACGGGTTAAATGTGGTTAACCCGATCCAAACGTGGATTAAATTGGTTAAGTGTACCCAAGGTTCATGACTTAACCCCGATTAACCCATCAAGCCCAAATTGGTTAAGTATTAAGTGGACCATGACTTAACCCTAATCAGGAGGCATTAATTAACTTAATGTGCTTTAATCTCTCACATTAAACCTTGTTGTGGTTACTAGTTAAGCCGGGCGGGTCCGGGTAGCTTTACACCACAACTTGGTCTAACCTCGGGTTCGAGCACAACATGACCAACTTCTCACATTGGGTCCTATTGTTTGTAGCCACTAGTTAAGTCGGGCGGGTCCGGGTAGATTTATGCTACAAACTCAACCCAACCTCGAGTTGGCCACACTCATATTTTCTAAGTGTCATGTCCATTATGTTTCCAAAACATAATTACAAGCTAACATATCACGTCATGTTATAAAAACCATGTTCATGTCATAATCTTACCCAACCCCAACGTAATCCCATCGTTTACATAATCACAACAACGCATAAAGGATAAAATAGGGAACTTGGCATAATCATGACAAAAAGGTGTTGAAGCCACAAGTTTAACATGGTGGCATATGAAATGTACATATGTTCATATACTTGCATATTGCATTATTAGGCTTCAAAAGTATGCATAAAACCAAACTTAGCATATAAGTGATACATGGTGATAAATGACATGTAGAAGTTGCTAGAAGTTCGCATTTAGCCTCACATGCAAGTTATCATAAGGGATATGATAACTTCCATGTTGCCAAAATGCAACCTTTAATATAAAGCTTGAAGCTTTAAGCTCACAAACTCAAGTTTAACTTGCATAACATGATAACATGTGTATAATGATCAACCCAAACTTGCATAACATAGCAACATGTGTCATACATAATGATTAAACCAACTTGCATAACATAATGATCAATCAAACTTGCATATCATAATAATCAAACCAAACTTGCATCATTCATTTAACTTTATAGTTCAAAAAGAAAGTAGAAAAGGGCTTACAATGCTTATGAAGACACAAATGAATATTTATTATAAAGATTGAGACGAAGCCCTTATGCAATCACCAAAAACCCAAATATGAAAGCTCCAAATGAAAAACCCTTGAGCCAAATCAATAAAAACCCTTGCTTTGTAATAGAAATGTTGCAACTTGACTTGAATGCAAACTAAGAACACTTATACAAGCTTGAAAACACTTGTATGAACTCAAAATCTCTCATATAAATAAACTTAGAAATTTTAGCATGAGGGTGGAGGCCATGAGAGGAACAAATTTGGCATAGTTTAGTTGTAGGGTTGAATTATGATGATTTAGGCTAGGCTTAGGGGTCTTTTTATAGAAGATTAGGATAGTATTAGCCATAGGATTAACCCTAGATTCAATCTGAGCCATCAAATCACGTCACAAGCCTCCAAAACGGGTCCAAACAGCCAAAATAGATGCACCAGGCCGACCTGGCCGACCAGGGAGGTCGACCCCCAGGTCGACTCTAGTGTCGACCTGGTTGGGGGGAGGTCGACCCTAGTGTCGACCCCCCTGTCGACCTGTCTGGGCGGGAGTTTTCCCGCCCAGTCTGTTTTGGCTGAATTTGAATTCTAAATTCAAATTCGAACTGTTTTTGAACTTGTAATTTTCTGAAAACTTTGACGGGCCATAACTTGGTCATACAGACTCCGATTTTCGAAAACTCGGACTCTATTTCGCGTATTTTTCCGAGACGAACGCAATGGCACAGCCAGTTTCCCTTGATTCAGATTTTTCAGTTTAATTCTGCCTTGATTTATGTTATAACATGTTATTCAAAAATACGGGTTGTTACATTCTCCCCTCCTTAAAGGATTTCGTCCCCGAAATCTCCAAGTTAGGAAGAACGTATCCTACCATCCATCATCCATCTACTCAAAACATCATCCACGTGCAGTCATTGTCCTTAAAGGATTCTAAATGATGTATGATCATATGCAAAGGTGTGTGTATATGTACTTATCTAATGCGAAAATCAGGAGGTTACTGATTCAGTAAACCCCCTTAATGCAAAACATGTTAGTGAAATGAGTCCATATGTATGCAAATTCCTAACATAACTTATAGTCTCTACATAAGTGCACATAACATCCATCCATATGCAACATCCATGTGATAGCGTACAAGTTTCAACCATGAATAAGTGTAAGCACTCATGCATATGCAATATGAAAGTGTGTGAGCCGATCTTAGTGCCTAATGTGTATCATGCATCCACGAGTATCCACTTGCAAACACTTGAAACCACTTGCACACATCAAGCATAACATGTTTCAAATACATGTTTCATCCAAAGGGTTTCTACCTAAGGTTCTCATGACCAGTTTAACGAGATAATAAGATAAACAGAATAAACACGGATAAAAAGAAAGATATGCTAATTAGGAAAAGAGGTTGAGAATGTACCCTCAAAAAGGAATGGATAAAGCCCACGCATCTTCTCCTCGGTTTCCCAAGTTGCATCTTCATAGGCTTCACTCCACTGAACTTTCACCAATTTGACTTCTCGATTCCTTAACTTCTTGATCTCCGTTCCCAAGATACGAATCGGAGCTCTCCTTACAGTTGCCTCTTTCTCTACTTCCACGTCTTCAAGAATGCTTGGTTCAACCACCTCAGCGGACTCATGTAGGCACTTTCGGAGATGCGAGACATGAAAGACATTATGCACTCCGGCTAGCTTCTCGGGCAATTCCACCTTATAGGCCATCTTTCCAATTCTCTCTATGATAGGGAAGGGTCCTACGAACCTTGGTGCCAGCTTCCCTACTGCTCCAAAACGTACCACATTACGCAAAGGAGAAACCTTCACGAAAACCATGTCTCCCGCTTCGAATTCCAACTCTGCCCTTCGCTTGTCAGCATAGGATTTCTGTCTATCTTGGGCCGCTTTCATCCTTCTTCTCACCAATTCAACTTTCTCGGATGTATCCTGTATCATATCGGGCCCAAGTATAAGCCTATCTGTTGTCTCCCACCAACAAGATGGTGACCTACACGGCCTCCCATACAAAGCTTCAAATGGTGCCATCCCTATGCTGGCTTGATAGCTATTATTATAAGCAAACTCTACAAAAGGAAGGTGGTCTTCCCAAGTACCACCGAAGTCGAGAACACAAAGCCTCAAGAGATCTTCTTGCACTCTATTCACCCTTTCGGTTTGGCCATCCGTCTGGGGGTGATAGGCTGTACTCAGATTCAATCCCGTACCCATCGCTTCTTGCAAACTGTTCCAGAACTGGCTAGTGAAAATTGGGTCACGATCGCTAATTATGCTAGAAGGAACTCCATGCAACCGCACTATCTCTCGGAGATAAATAGATGTCAGCCATGATGCGGTCCTCTTGCTTTTTACTGGAATGAAGTGAGCACTCTTCGTAAGTCTGTCAACTATGACCCATATGCTCGTGTTCCCTCTCCTTGACCTAGGCAATCCATCCACAAAATCCATAGAAATACTCTCCCACTTCCATTGCGGGACCTCCAATGGATGTAATAGCCCACCTGGTTTCTTTGACTCGGCTTTCACTTGTTGGCATACCATGCACCTTGAAACATACTCTGCCACGTCTTTCTTCATTCCGGCCCAAAAGAAAATGCGCTTCATATCCCTATACAACTTATCTCCTCCAGGATGTATAGTCATCTTCGAATGATGTGCTTCTTCGAGAACTTTATGCACCAAGTCCCCTACTTGTGGAACGCATAGCCTTCCATCACGCCTTAGCCAACCTTTGTCATCAATAGTATATCTAGCAAGGTGACTAGACGTCTCACCACGAATCAGCTTATCCATGACCTCGACTATCTGCGGATCTTCCTTCTGCGAAGCCTCAACTTGATCAAGAAGTGCGGGTCTAAGCTCAAGGGATGCTAATGAACCCGTCATTGACTCAACAGCCGTCGTGAAATCAAAGGTTGCCAAGAATTCTAAGTTCTTCATCTCAATGAACAAGGGGCTCAAAGTCAACCTCCTTCTGCTTAGTGCATCTGCCACAACATTACCCTTGCCAGGGGTATAAGCTATCTCGAATTCATAAGATGCCAGGAATTCCATCCACCTTTGCTGCCTTAGATTCAGATCTTTCTGCGAGAAGAGGTATTTGAGTGACTTGTGATCAGTATACAACTCAAACCTTTCGCCTAGAAGATAGTGGCGCCAGGATTTGAGTGCAAAGACGATCGCCGCCAACTCTAAATCATGAGTGGGATAGTTCTTCTCATGAACTTTAAGTTGCCTACCCCATAACATATCACTCTTCCCTCTTGCATCAGAACGGCACCCAACCCCGTGCCACATGCATCTGTGTACACGGTAAACATCTTACCACCATCGGGTAATGCCAAAACTGGAGCTGTGGTAAGGGCTCTCTTGAGCCTTTGAAAAGCAAGCTCACACTCCAAGTCCCATGCAAAGGCTAAGTTCTTCTTCGTCAACTTTGTAAGAGGGGCCGAAATCTTAGCGAAGTCCCTGATGAACTTCCTATAGTAGCCCGCCAGACCGAGAAAGCTTCTTACTTCGGTTGCATTCCTAGGAGTCTTCCAGTCTTGAACTGCAACCACTTTCGCAGGATCCACTGCTATGCCTTGCTTAGAGACTATATGTCCAAGAAACCGAACTTCCTTTCGCCAGAAATGACATTTGGAGAACTTGGCTTTCAACTGATGCGCTCTAAGCGTATCCATCACTTCCTTGAGATGCCTAGCATGTTCTTCCTCATCCTTTGAGAAGATCAGAATATCATCCACGAAGACAACAACAAACTTGTTAAGGAACTCCCTGAACACCCTACTCATTAAGTCCACGAAGTATGCGGGTGCATTAGTCAAACCGAATGGCATGACAAGCCATTCAAAGAATCCATCTGGAGTCCTAAACGCAGTCTTATCAATACTATCCTCAGCCACTCTAAGCTGATGGAATCCAGTGGCTAGATCAAGTTGAGAGAAAACAGAAGCACCAACCAGCTGGTCAAAGAGATCATCAATCCTCGGTAAAGGGTGCCTATTCTTCTTTGTCAGTTTGTTCAACTCTCGGTAATCAACACATAGGCGAAGCGAACCATCTGCCTTAGTAGCGAATACCACCGGAGCACCCCATTTAGAAATGCTTCGCCTAATAAAATTCTTCTCAAGCAACTCCTTGATTTGCTTACTGAGCTCCCTTCTTTCACGTGGGGCCATGTGCCTCACGGGCAAAGATACTGGCTTGGCATTATCGACAAGATAAATGCGGAAGTCTATCTCTCGTTTAGGGGGTAACCCCTTAACTTCTTCAAAGACATCAGGATAGTCTCGGACCACCCTTACAGATTGCAGATCATCGATGGACGAGTCGAGAGATTCAAGATAACATAACATGACGGGACCTCTAGGGTTACAAGAGATTTCTAGGGTATTACCGAGGCGAGTCATGAGCCTCACCACCTTATACTCACAATCGAGAATGGCTCCATAACTGGACAACCAATCCATGCCCAAGATCAACCCGTATCCCGTGAACCCGAGAACATAAGCATTACACGTGAATTCTACGATCAAGATAGAAATCTTCAAATCCACACAAATCATAGATAGATGGGCGGAACCCCCAATTGGATTTGAAACACAAACGGGATCCTCAACTAGACTAGTACTTAGGTGCAAACTTTCAACAATATCAGAAGAGATAAAACTATGCGATGCGCCAGAATCAAATAAGGTGCGAACAGGAAAATCAGAAATATAAACAAGACTTTCTACAGAAATACTACCTCGGTCCTGAACTGGAGCAGCATTGAGAGTATGCACTTGCCCTCCAGAAGGTCTTGCACGCTGATTCTGTCCTTGCTTCTTGGGGCAATCCTTTCTAAAATGTCCGGTCTCTCCACAATGAAAGCATTCGCCCAACTTCCTCTTCTTCTTCTTACAGTCTTTAGCTATGTGCCCAACAATTCCACAGTAGTGGCATTTCCTTGGGTCATTTGCCTTGCCCTTGTTGCCCTTGTTGTTCTTGTTGTTTTTGTTGTTCTGATTGCTCTGATTTCCTCCCTACTTGGAGTCTGTCTACTTGGTTTGAGTCTCATTAGTCTTGTCTTCCTTCTTGCTATTCTTATTGTCTCCTTGAAGCAATGCCATGTCCACTAGGCCTTCAAAAGTGGCTCCCATGGGTATATGAAATAGGGCTAAACCTTGTAATGGCTCGTTCAACCCTCGTGCAAAGCGTAAAGCCTTCTTCTGGGGGGTATTAACCATGTCCAAACCGAATCGGGCGAGCTTGTTAAACTCATTCACATACTCCCTCACTGTCATGTCCCCTTGCTTCAAAGATATAAACTTCTCCAATTGCAGATTTGCCTCAGCTGATGATAGGAACTTAAGCCCAAACCTCATCCTAAAGTCAGCCCAAGTCTCTATAGGCCTCGTAGCATTGGTGACCTCCCACCAATAAGCAGCTTCTTCTTTTAATAACCATACTGCCAATAAAACCTTTCTATGATCTTCCACATCAAAGATGGCGAAGAGATCTTCAGTTTCTTTCAACCAATTTCTTGCTTCCACAAAAGTCTCCGTCCCAATAAAGTTCTTGCCACCCATCGCCTTAAAGTCTTTGCAAATCTTAGCGAAATCTGCTTGCGGATTCTGAGGAGGAGGAACCTCAGTTATATTGGGGGTATTTGCTGGGCCCACATCATTGGCCCTAGCTTCCAAGTACCTCCGGAACCATCCGGGAATGGTCACTCCCTCGGGAAGGTTAAGATCGGCCATACTGAAAAAGGAAAAAGATAGATTCAGAACGAAGAAACGAAGGATAGTGCTATGGCTTTTGGGGAATAGCCTTTTTTTTTTAAAAGAACTAGACTTTTCTTGGAAAATACTTAATTGGTTTTGAAAATAGTTTTTCAAATGGTAAGTTTTATTTTTGTTCAAATCTTGTAAACCTTAGGCTCTGATACCAAATGTAACACCCCACCTCCGCTGATGCCACTCTTCCAAGAACATTAGCTTTGGAGGGGCGTTAAACAAGGTAAACATGCATGCAGATATCACAAGACAGAACATATCAGTAAAACAGAGTAGTAAAGTAGCGGATAAAACCAGCATTTCAAAACCGTAGTTAAGTTACAACAAAGTACTTGGTCATTATTTTCCAACAAACAAAGTCTAGAGAAAAGCATAAACTGAAAAACTGAAATACATAAAGTACTATCCCCAAAGTGAAGTGATAAACCATAGCTAGCTCAATGTCCAAAACCGTACATGAGCAAATCCAGTAAGCAAGCTAAGCTCCAATGTTCCCACCCTGAGGAAGGGGGGGGGGGGGGAAACGGAAGAAAAGAGGCGAAAGAAAACAGGTCAGTCAAAAAGACTGGTAAGCCCTAACTACTATCAGTTCATGAACTAGTAAAGTTAACTGGCATGAGAAGCTGAGATGAACATAAGGATAACAACATACTGGCATGGTGATTAACTAACAAGATAGATAAAGGTGTCATCGCATAATCAAGGTTAAGTTTTGCACCACGGGTGTACTAGCATTCTAACATGTCAAGTAAAAACAAGAATTGATCCCTTGGCCCAAGCTTGGCCCAATATCATGAGGTGACCTAAATCAAGGTCCAACTACACGGTCTAATTGATCGGCTCCCTATAAGCCTAACTCGTCAAGTGTCGGTGTCATACGGCCCAAACACGAAATGTAGTTAAACTGCGCTAGGTCCACCCTAGGGTGTATCAAGTCCTAGGGTGTCAACCTCGGACACCAATCAAGTATGCACAGTCTAGATCTACTGGTACCCGTGCCTGATTTTCCAACTCCGGACTATGTGCACGACCATAGTCCGCCTGGACCTACACCGGCGTACCTACTTAGCCGTCGTTTTGGTCGCTTACATGTCAGCCCAATAATCGTGCCCTACCCTAGCCTAGTCCCTAGGGTCTTATGATACTATCAAGAGGGTTACTGCTGAAAAGGACCACGCCACTAGGGTTTCTTAACGGGTTAAATGTGGTTAACCCGATCCAAACGTGGATTAAATTGGTTAATTGTACCCAAGGTTCATGACTTAACCCCGATTAACCCATCAAGCCCAAATTGGTTAAGTTTTAAGTGGACCATGACTTAACCCTAATCAGGAGGCATTAATTAACTTAATGTGCTTTAACCTCTCATATTAGACCTTGTTGTGGTTACTAGTTAAGCCGGGCGGGTCCGGGTAGCTTTACACCACAACTTGGTCTAACCTCGGGTTCGAGCACAACATGACCAACTTCTCACATTGGGTCCTATTGTTTGTAGCCACTAGTTAAGCCGGGCGAGTCCGGGTAGATTTATGCTACAAACTCAACCCAACCTCGAGTTGGCCACACTCATATTTTCTAAGTGTCATGTCCATTATGTTTCCAAAACATAATTACAAGCTAACATATCACGTCATGTTATAAAAACCCTGTTCATGTCATAATCTTACCGAACCCCAACGTAATCCCATCGTTTACATAATCGCAACAACGCATAAAGGATAAAATAGGGAACTTGGCATAATCATGACAAAAAGGTGTTGAAGCCACAAGTTTAACATGGTGGCATATGAAATGTACATATGTTCATATACTTGCATATTGCATTATTAGGCTTCAAAAGTATGCATAAAACCAAACTTAGCATATAAGTGATACATGGTGATAAATGACATGTAGAAGTTGCTAGAAGTTCACATTTAGCCTCACATGCAAGTTATCATAAGGGATATGAT
Organism: Allium sativum; assembly: GCA_030737875.1. NCBI lineage: Eukaryota > Viridiplantae > Streptophyta > Magnoliopsida > Asparagales > Amaryllidaceae > Allium > Allium sativum. Next base: position 726,678,819 of record CM060909.1, read on the forward strand.
AACTTCCATGTTGCCAAAATGCAACCTTTAATATAAAGCTTGAAGCTTTAAGCTCACAAACTCAAGTTTAACTTGCATAACATGATAACATGTGTATAATGATCAACCCAAACTTGCATAACATAGCAACATGTGTCATACATAATGATTAAACCAACTTGCATAACATAATGATCAATCAAACTTGCATATCATAATGATCAAACCAAACTTGCATCATTCATTTAACTTTATAGTTCAAAAAGAAAGTAGAAAAGGGCTTACAATGCTTATGAAGACACAAATGAATATTTATTATAAAGATTGAGACGAAGCCCTTATGCAATAACCAAAAACCCAAATATGAAAGCTCCAAATGAAAAACCCTTGAGCCAAATCAATAAAAACCCTTGCTTTGTAATAGAAATGTTGCAACTTGACTTGAATGCAAACTAAGAACACTCATACAAGCTTGAAAACACTTGTATGAACTCAAAATCTCTCATATAAATAAACTTAGAAATTTTAGCATGAGGGTGGAGGCCATGAGAGGAACAAATTTGGCATAGTTTAGTTGTAGGGTTGACTTATGATGATTTAGGCTAGGCTTAGGGGTCTTTTTATAGAAGATTAGGATAGTATTAGCCATAGGATTAACCCTAGATTCAATTCGAGCCATCAAATCACGTCACAAGCCTCCAAAACAGGTCCAAACAGCCAAAATAGATGCACCAGGCCGACCTGGCCGACCAGGGAGGTCGACCCCCAGGTCGACTCTAGTGTCGACCTGGTTGGGGGGAGGTCGACCCTAGTGTCGACCCCCCTGTCGACCTGTCTGGGCGGGAGTTTTCCCGCCCAGTCTGTTTTGGCTGAATTTGAATTCTAAATTCAAATTCGAACTGTTTTTGAACTTTTAATTTTCTGAAAACTTTGACGGGCCATAACTTGGTCATACGGACTCCGATTTTCGAAAACTCGGACTCTATTTCGCGTATTTTTCCGAGACGAACGCAATGGCACAGCCCGTTTCCCTTGATTCAGATTTTTCAGTTTAATTCTAGCTGACTCCTCGACTTCGCCTTCGCAGGTCTGCCTTGCGACTTCCCAGTACTCCAGTTCCCTCCCGATGCTTTCATCTATATTGCTAGGTATCCAAGCGAGTAGGTTCTAATTCATTACTGGGTGATGTTTCGTCCGACGTTATCTGGCCAAGTTAGGTGGAGTTGAGTTTCCTTGGATTTTGTTGTTGCATTCTGGTTTAGGTAGCGTTGTGGGTTATTGGCTATTTTTGTAGTGTTCGACCTGTTGGGCAATTGATGTTATCTTGCCCTTGCGGAGCCCTCGCTCTTCTCTGTAAACTTGTGCTCCTTGAATTTCTTCGCGTCATGTCCTTCCTCCTGGTATGGTTATCTATGCTCATGTCCTCACGATTCTATATCTAGTATGCTCTAGGGAAGCAGTAATATGTCTCTACCTTAGTGAGCCAAATGTGAGATTGCTCGGTTCTCTGGATTTGTTGAGGTTGGCATATGTTGTTGTCTTTTGGCGGTGTCTGATTGCATATATGGAATGGGTGTTGTCTTGTTGGCATTTTAAGTTTGTTCGTTGTTGACTATTTAGGGTATTAGGTTGTTGTGCTGTGGTGCAGGTTTGCATTTGGGTATTTAGAGATATGTTATGTGCTCTGTGTTGCGTTGCCGCCTTACTGGTGGTGGATCCATGGAGTATACGTTCGATATTGACTTATGACTTGGTCTGTTCATCTTGATGGATGGGTTGGGGCTAGTTATTGTTAGAAGTACATTTGTGATGCACTCTTGTGCACAATCCTTATTTTGCTGAATGGTATGTATAATGCCTGAACTAAGGAGATGGACTTTGATAATTATTGTACTTGTGCACCTTATGTCTTTGTTTTTATCTTTTTGGTTTTGGTTTTATCTTAGGACTTCACTGAAAAATGGACACTGACTTTTCGTTGAAAAGCATCTTATGCTTTTTCAAAATCAAAAGTCAAACAAAAAACACTAGCAAATAATATTAAAAAGTTCACTATTTGTCAAAAATGAAGTAACTAAACTCATAGATCAACCGCCAAAACAATTAACAGACGTTACATAAGGTGATAGTGTATTCGCTTAAAAATTCGATAAATATCAGCTGAGTTATACAAAGTAACTTAAACAATCAAGCAAACCATAGATTTGATCATACTTTTATATAACCAACCATAACTCCCTACATTTATATTTGAACACCGCTTTATTCTATATACGTCAAGCGTCATCCAATTGATACTAAATTTATTACTAAATAAACAACCAATTTAAGTGGTACCTGCATTTTGTTAGTGCCCAAGTGATCATGCAAAATTGTAAATTAACCATTGACAACTAAAAATAAATTCAATAGCTCAAATCATATTTACTGTTATTGAACACAGTCTCTACAATAGACTGTCCTCAAAGTTGAAAAGGGATTAGAAGCCGTTTATATGAGTTAATCGTGCTTTGACTAATTATCATGCTTTGTGACTTGATAGTGCTTTGGATGTTTATTTGTTTGTTATAAAATTAAGTGAGGTTGTTTTACATATACAATCGTTTATTACGTGACTTGATAATTGATTAATCGACTATAGAATTTCACCTTAAATCTAATGGTTGGTTTTGATAGGATCGGGATTGGTAAGTATTCTACTTATCAAAAACCACCTCAAAACTCGTATACGCGTTCTACATTTTGTAAGCGGTTGTGAAGTGAAGCTTATATGGGGATTTGGTATCTGTTGAGGTCCTCGAACGCATGTAGTGATTCTGAGGTTTGTTAAGGAATATAAATGTGATTCCAAGATCTATTGAGATGTGAGATTCCAACTAGGGATTCTTGTTCTGTTCGAGTGATGAAGACTCGTGTGAAAGATGTCGAATAAATCCACAACATTGGATATGGTTGAAGACATGGTAAGATGCGTGATCTGGGGTTTAGCTAACACAAGATAACATACATTGACTGTAGATCTAGGGTATGCTTATTATTGACACGTTCGAGCTAAGTACAGTTACGCATATGAATTGGATATACTTGGTTCCACGTGGTGCACATCAGTGTTTTCGTGCATGGGCCAGCCATGTTTTCCTTGCGTATATTTTATCTAGAGATATACGATGCTAGGAAGGTAGTTCTAATCCTTGTGTACGAAGTTCGGATCCGGCTTGACCATATAGATCACCGATGGAAAATCCAATATGTGAACCTTCACGGTTTTGTTTGTTCCTTGATAGTTGTCGAATGTAACCATTCTAGTTATTTGATTTATTTATATTTTACACCTTAGAAATTATCTATTATATAATTATACTTCTCTTCATGAACGATTGACTGCTTTTGAGGGGATAACCATTATAGAGATCCGTACGGCCTCAGATTGCATTTATATATGTCATTTATATATTAAGTTATCCCACTCATTTAGCCTGATCCGTGTGTTATTTAATTATAATGCTCATGTCAGATCGAGTATATTTCCAAAATTAGACTCGGATTGCTTTGGAGCTTCAGAAGAGGAGTTAGTGGTTAGATATATGCTCGTATTCTTTTATTTATTACATGTGTGTTGTTGTATGCATCAGCAGTTGTAAGGGCAATTTATTATAACTTTTTAGGCGAATTCATTATTTCATGTATACTCTGATAGATGTATGCATATTGCATAACGCTTCTTTGTGTAAGAAGCATTGTTTATACTATAGATTATTCGTTCCATTATAAGATTCTCTTCGATGTCTTGTTTCATCTATTCTTCTATCTCCTATTTTCCTTAACAATCGGCTTTTCTGGCACTGGATTAGAGATACATGAATACAAAATATGTATTAGTGTAGATTTTCAAGAGCCAAAAAGTCGGGTCGTTACCAAACATAAAGTCAAGCCACCATATGTCTCATAAAAAGAAACCTATGCCTCATAAATATGAGTACGACAATAATAATCATCCATCTCAATGTCAACAGTACAACCCAAGATAACAGAAAAAAATACAAAGCAAAAAAATACATCCAAATAAAACTAAAAGAGACTGAAAAATTCAGGGCAAATTGGAACCATTAACAATTTAATTTTTATTAATCTCCAAAAAGCATCAGGTTGCGAGCTATCTACAACAATCAACCTTGCAAACCTAAGGAAGGGGAGGAAAGTAAAAGGAGTGGGTCAGACAATAAGTCTGATGAGTGGAAATAATTATTAGCATTTCTAAGAAAAATAAATATAATAACTTAGAAATAATTCTGATGTAATAGAGCAAATTGTTCGTGCATAGGTTACTAAAATTGATTGTTTGGTTGTTTGCACTGGTTCAATTTCTTTAAAGAAATATGACTAGGATGAATTCCTAATCCTACCCATCTATCGGCCTTTACTACCCGTCTACCACCTCACATGGTAAAATGTTACCTGTGGATCTACCCGTTGTGGAGTCGATCACCGTCCTTCTATTCACCAATAAAGATGTAATTTAGCGCTTGGAGGTAGTAGCTACTCATTTTCCCTAATCGATGTTGTCGCACATGAGGTCATCGCCATAGCACACTAACTCTCACCCTCCTTGTTAACCACTTATTTACCCTATTTAGCATAAGCGTGCCCACCTCAACGCACGGCTTGAGACCATCGGTCCTCTACCTAAAAGGGAATGTTGTCTATACGACAGGTCCCTAGCAAACAAATATTTTAATTTGCGACTCCTTGTCCAATTCTCCTAATTTGGACCTTATTTATTTGCCACTTATTTTCCACATTCAACATTTACTGCCAAAACTGACAACTATTATTATTTTTTCTTATTGATTTGATCCACGATCTAAGTTTTAATATAATAAGTCTTTTTATTTTTTCTTCTTTTATACTTAATTATAAACCTTGTGTTATAATTTAGTTCCAAATCTTCCGGATTTGCCTTTTTCAGTCTACCTTCTTTTTATTAAAGATTTACTTATTTACATTTGGTATATGTAAATTTAGTATCTAGTTAATTTAATCTATGTTCGTGAATCTCTCCTTTTACATAATTTTTCATATTAAAAGAGGATTAAATCTCCGTTTAAAAACTAACATTTAAGCCTAAATTACCGTTTTAAAATAGATGTAACTAATTATAGAAAATTGCAAATACCGAAGGAAACAAAAGAACTACTGGATGAAGACTAAAAGAGACGCAAGGGTATTAAGTGATGGTAGAAATCCATATCATAAACATGTTATCCTTAAGTGAGTCTGGGGCAGTCTGCCAAATTAATACATGCATATGTCATATGTAATTGTGTGCGGAACTCGCATAAACATAATGTGATAAATTCATACTGCCAAGTATAGGAAACATACATCCCTTAAACTTATGTAATTTTCATTCACCAGAATTTGTTGTTCTGACCTTCCCCCTCTTAATAGAAACATATTAGTAGGTGGGAATGCTTGATTAATGAAATCATCAAGACTGGAGCAAGGCGAAGGAGATTTTATAGCCTATTATTATTATTGTCGTGTTTGGTAGTTTATTGTACTCATGTGATATAAATATTGAGGTACCTTGATATGACATTTGAGACTTAATGTAGGAAATATTATTGTTGTTTTTATTTTATTATATATCTATTTTTTATTTTTTTATTTTATCCCATCTACTGTGAGATTTTGATTCCCTTTTTAGTTTGTCTATATTTATTTATTCCTTATAGGAACTAATGACTTGTTTGGAATGACTCTAAATTTTGATACGCATTTTCTAAGATGGAATCTAGGCCCATTCTAGGTGGTTTGTTACATCTTCACACAAATAGAAAATGATGCTCACAGCCAGGAAGTTGTGTTATCAACTTTTAAAAAAGAACATAGTTAATGAAAGGAGTACTTTGATTCGGTTTCTGTATTAATGGTTCGAATCTTATTTCAATTCTTGGTTGGTGTTACATGTTTAATAGTGGTATTGAAGATCTACATGTTGCTAGCTTCATTAAAGATGATAAATGGAACTTTGATAACACCTGTCTTCCTCCTTTAATAGCCGATTCAATACAAAAATTAAAATCCACAATGATGAGCAAGAGGACTATCGGACATATAAGTGAAATCAAAGTGGAATTTTTTTTCTTTGAAGTTTGTTTATAGTTCCATATCACCTTCTACTAATAATTTTAAATGGAAAATTTTTATTAGGAAGAATCTCATAGTTTATAAATATGCTTTTACAACCTATATGGTATATGTTAGCAAACATCATACTTTAGATATATTAATCAAATGAGGGTCGATTTCAAATAAAATCTGCAAATTATGTGATTACAAAAAGGGAGGGGGGAATCATCTTTTCTTTGATTGTACTTAATCAAAACACATTTGGGACTTTATAAAGAAGAATCTCGAGATCCACCCTTAAGGAAAATATAATTTGTTTGCATAAACGAGTGAACTGCTTAATCAAATGCATCAAAAATTTGCAATCAATAGACAGAATGGCAATTATAGCTCCTATTCACCATTTATGGAAAGAATGATGTAATCAAATTTTCAAACCGTATGCATTTTTAAATATATTAAAGCAAAGCTTATTCTAGCAGAGATTAATTCCTTAATTCTTGCTTTGACTATAAGAAAACGAGAGGACAAACTCATATCTAGATATTAGACCGATCTAACGACAATATGAAGAGCGATTTAGTTTAGGTCCACAAAGACGAACCACCACAATTGATTTTCCTTATAGGAAGTGGGAAGACAAAGGAGAATCAACTGGATATGCGTGCATGCGATATTGTTTATTACTATTTGTGAACTACGTGACTGTATTGTATTCTTCGTAGTTCATTTTTTTGTTTCAGAGTATGCCCATTTATCTGGTTATACATTGTATATGTTTTGGAAAATTGTAACATTTATGGCACACTTTGACTTTCTTGTAACTTTCAATTTGTAGTTAATTAGCCCTTTGTTTTTCAAAAAATTAGTATAATTTTAAATAGTATCACACACACACACACATATATATCATATACATGTATTTACTTACATATTCATATGTACTATAAGAACACTTGGTGTGCTGAAGGATAAGTTTGGATTTACGATTTGTCTGGTACGAGCTATGATCCTCTTAGTGATATCTTTTATAAGTATATCGTGATGTCAAAGGTGATAACTGGAAATGGTTTACCAGATCGTGTGTGATAATATTGAGCTCATTGCAGTTGGTGAGATTGGAGAAATTAATAAGTCCGAATTTTATGAAACTATTTGGGATAGAGATTGCATCTTACTGCCCTAATCCATGTTATGTGCCTAAGCTTACTTTGGCCTTCTCTGATCCAATCCAGTCATTGGCCTGTTTGATGATTCATGTAGATCCGCATCTTATGAGGGGGGCTAGTTTATTTTGATTGATAGTATTTTAGGCATGTTGCTTTTACTCCTGTGTTATATTGTTTTATGCTTTTCTGCAGTAGTGGAAGCACCCGACTTCTTTTCTGTCTTGTATAGCGCAGTGTTATGGCACTTCAAACCAGGTTGTTCTGTGCTTGTGCAGGATGACTATTTTTCTGAATCTTTTCTAACAAAGAGTGGCATGATACACTGTAAAAAAAAAACGGTTTGTCTTACCAAAAAATATTTTGAATACTTAAACAATGTGTATAAACATGTACTTGGACGATATGTTTATACGTTATATAAGCCAATTATCCACTATAGTGTGAATGTCACCACTCACATATGGACACGTTTAATCTTTCACAGATTGTTGTGTGACACATGCGTATGTATCATACATGCATGTATACACACACACACTCACACGCACACGCGCGCGCGCTCATACACACACACACACACACACACACACACACACGTATATATATATATATGTCTATATATGTATGTATGTATGTATTATAATGATACATATGTGTATGCATATTTAGTACAATATTATCCACATAATATAAAACCATATTATAAACATTATAATGCTTTATATGAAATGAATAGAAATATTCAACATAATGTATTTTATAAACCAGTGAGAAAGAAAATGGTTAAAAAAATTGAATTTCACTCATTTCTTTATTTATTGGTTATCTCGTTTTAAACAACAAAAACTCCAATGCTTACTTTCAACAGGTAGTTGGACACATACGTATATCGACTTTTTACTGTTGTCGGGATGCATCTTTACAATGGGTAGTAGAGAATGTATATAAGAAATTGAATATTCGATCACAATTTCACATGGCCTTCGATACAAGTTTCCACGGGTCTTCCATAGCAATATACTTTGATTTTTTGGACGAATATGATAAGAACAAAGAGTAAATGGTGGAATATTTTGCATGTGGGCTCTGTGACTTTTGATGATTTATAAATCCGTAAAGAAATAAAGAGTGAAGTCGTGAAGTATAAGTGTATGTGGATAGGACTTATTTGCGAAATATAATAATGTAAATAGCAATAGAAATGAGAGAGATTTGATTGAAAATTGGTTGACCCAAGCCTTTGAATAAAAATGAAGAAACATTCAAAAACTGTTATTAGATCTTTAAACAGTTAAATCTAAGTTTTATTTTAATTTAAAATCGGCTAACTATTGTCTTGTGCTCTTTCGGTCTTTGCTTCTTGAGTCTTTTGTGTTCCAATTCTTGCCTTTAACTCTCATTTGTTTCTTCTTGATCTCTTGGATTCCTTTTGACCTTTGTGATTCCTAATCTCTTTGACTTGCTTGACTTTTCTTGATCAGTGTGATTTCCTTTGTTCTGCTTTTTCCTGCAATTGAGTTCATATATCAATTTGAATTGCTATGCACACCGTGCCATTTGGTTACCTTGTGTCATATCTTTAAAGGTACTTCTTGTACTATACGATATACACAACTAAAAAATCACCAGTACCGATGTTTATTCAATTGTTGGCATTATAATTAAATTTCAAGGCTTCAACATATGCAAGATTTGACCCCATTTTTTTAACAGCCATCTACTTATCAATAGAAAAGATATATTTAATTATTAGTTTTTCTTGTCTGTTCAATTGAAAAACACATTTATCACTTTATATACTATACTAAACAAACTCAAGCAATTAACAGCCACCAAAGTTAACTTTTATAAGACACATTATTTAAATTTCAAAATACACTGTCCTTAACTTCAAAATTAAGTTTTATGATAATTAAAAAAAGACAACAACAGATCAACTTATTTATAAGAATATGCGATTAAGTTCTAATTTAATTTGAAAAAAAGAATTGTTTAAAACAATTTTATGCCATAATAATTAATGAGAATGGCTATAGGAGCACAAAACGAAATACAATATTATAAAAGTGAATTGTGGAATTTATATTTGTTTGTTTTTACGTGAAAAATGAATTTTAAAAGAAGGTCAATTAATTGAAATTTATAATGTTTAATTTTTTATCATCATTTTGTGTTTTATCAGACTATGTGATAAGTAGATTTTCGTTTAATATAACAATGATAAATACGTTGTCAATTAATATTTTCATCTCAGGATTTATTGAAAAATTTGGCTTTTCGCATCCATTGAACTTCTGTCTTTGGTGCAGCAATCCGCGCTATCTTTGTTCCATCTGGGTTCGTTTATTAACCCCCATGTATTTTTTCTTTCCACCCCGGTAATTTTGAAAAATAAGGCTCCCCCCTCTATTTACTCATTCCACCCCGTTTATACTCGAACTGCCCATTTCTTCTCCAATATGTGGCCTGCTCCCCACCCCACTTTCAAAATCCAAAATTTCCAAAAAAAAAAAAAAAAAAAAAACTGATTTCTACACAAAAAAGGCGATCAACAAGACATGGGAAGAGGCAAACAAAAAGAGGGAGAAAAGATATCCAAGAGAAGTTGTTAGTTGTCTGTGTATATCAATTCAACAACAGTGAAGTTGTGGCCAAAATATACATGCGTGGATATAGTTTATTCCATGCCGACACTACACATTGATTATATTTTTTCAAAGCCCATGTGCTGCATGGTACAATATTTTTCCACGCTCAAGCATAGCGCACTGTAACCATGGTTGCTATTTTTACACCGCCCTTTACATATTATTTCGATTTTCATGCTACCCAGATAAAAATGCAAGATGAAATGGAAGATGTATGGACATATTGAACATGCTATCTAAAAAATCACTAAAGGGTATATTTGGTATTGAATGTTTAAAATTTTTAGCGGGATGTGAAGAGGAATTACTGGGGTGCAAATAGACGGACCCGTTCCATCCAATCACATTGGAGGAACCGACTCATGCTTGTACGATATAAGCCCTCTACCCTCCTCTGTACAACGCACCAAAATCCATCAGTTCCAATTCCTAAATAAGTTGATCACATCCGTTGAACTTCTATCGTGTCTCTTTGGTGCAGCAATCCGCGCGATCTTTGTTCCATCCAACCACATTCGAGGAACCGACTCATGCCTGTACGATATAAGCCCTCTACATTCCTCTGTACAACGCACCAAAATCCATCAGTTCCAATTCGTAAATTATTATCTCAAAACCCTAATCCCCAATTCCAGTCATGTCAACAGAAGAAGCAGCGGCCGCTCCTGCTTCCGTCACCGAAGAGAAACCAGCCTCCGCCATCGACCAAGCTCCCCTTGCCAAGAAGGCCTCCGCTAAACCCAAAAAGGCAAATGCTGCTAGCAAACCTCGCGCTCCTTTGGCACATCCTCCTTACGCTGAAATGATCACCGAGGCGATTAGCGCATTGAAGGAGAGAACTGGATCTAGCCAGCATGCCATCACCAAGTTCATCGAGGACAAGCATAGCTCAAAGCTTTCATCAAATTTCAAAAAGATCCTTCTTCTTCAGCTGAAAAAACTCACGGCTGGAGGTAAGCTCACCAAGATCAAAGCTTCATACAAGCTTTCTTCGTCTGTCACGAAAACCCAAAGAGCTGCTGCAAAACCCAAGATAAAAGCTGCTGCAAAACCAAAGGCTAAAACCGCTTCAAAGCCTAAAACTAAAAAGTCCGCTGCTCCTGCCAAGAACGCTGATGCTACAAAGCTTAAGGTAGCTGCATTAAAAACCAAGAAGGCTGTGCCCAAGGCAAAGGGTAAGGCACCTGCAGCTAAAGTGGCAAAGAAAAGCGTGAAGGATGCCCCATTAAAGAAGAAGATGAAGGTAGCTCCAGGGAAGAAAGCTGCAGCAACAAAAAAGACTCCGCTGAAAAAGGCCGCACCAGCGAAGAAGGTGGCCGTGGCCAAATGGAAGGTGTCCAAGAAGTAGAGTGGTGTTTTTGATATTTTTCATGTGTTGGGTAGGGATGTAAATTTGTTAAGGCAAACCTGGGTTTGATTTTGATTTTGCCTTTTGAAGCAGCTGTTATGTAGCAGTCGAAAATAATAGTTAGTGATTTTAATCAAACCACTGCGCACAGTGCTTGGACATTGCATTGGGTTCCTACCATAGCGGAGACGCGTTATTCATGTTTGAGATTTTGGAAGAGTTTACAGCAATCGATGAGGAAATGGAAATGACTGACGCGTACGTTTAAATTGACGTGGAGGATTTAGCCGTAGACCAAACGTTGTCAATTCGAAATGAGTTTTCACATCATTATCTTATTTTTAGCGGCTAATTTAGAGCATCCCCAACACAGCGTGTTGGGGCACATCCCATCACGCTGGTTCTTTATCCGGTTTTTAAAATGCCGGATAAAAAGTTGCTTTTTATCCGGCTTTTTAAAAGCCGGATAACTGTAGTATAAAAAAAAAAAAAAAAAAAAAATTAACCCTCGCCGCCACTCTTCTTCAGCCTCCTCCTCCCTCTCCTTTCCTCCTTCCATTTGCTGTTTCCAGCCTAGGTTTCGTTTAGCAAAAAAAAAAAAAAAAAATGAAACGTGTTATGAGGGCTCTTCGAGGTAGCGGTAGCCGAAGCCGGAATGTAGATCCAAGTGACGAGCACGAAGAGGTAGAACAAAACGTATCGAGTGAGGGTACGGAAGACCGTGAATCACCGTCCGTTATAAGAAGACGAGTTGCTAGGAGAACTGACGTTTTGGAGTCGCACCGGGACCCAAATTTAAGACCTGATAAGCAATTGGCCGATTTTCGTAAGTTGGCGGATAGAGAGGAGCACGTCAGCACGTTAGTTGACACATCGGTACATTTTATTTATTAAATATTACTTCTTCGTAATGTCGGACATAAAATAAGTAAGTCTCATTTGTAATATTAGGCTCGAAGCGAGCGAACGCGTGGGTCTTGGGCTGGTGTTGTTCGTCTGTATAGTCAGATTCGTGAGTATGATACAGATGCTACTATTCATACATTTCTCAGTAGTATTGGTTTGGGCGACTTTCTGAGTACGTATTCTCGTCGTATGTACTTACTATTACCGTTTTCATTACATTCGTTGTAACTTCATAATTATTCGTTAAATAGGTATCGAACGTCTTTTAAATAATGATGTTCAATTATGTGGTGCATTGGCTGCTTGTTGGTGGAAAACAATTCATACATTCCACTTTGGTTTTGGGGAGATGGGAATCACACCACTAGACTTTTCTATGATTACTGGTCTTGCCATAGGCCAAGGGGCTCCTTTGCCGTATGATGAGGTGTACCAGAACTACGTTACTCTCCGTACGTTATTTCCACATCTTAATCTAAATGATTCCATCACCAGTAATTTCCAGATTAGATGCTCTGGTATAAAACTAGCAATACGGAAATTATTGACAAAGCAACCCAAAGTTCATCATTTGGAGAATGCACGCTTATTTGTTTTGTATATGATGGGAAATTTATTTTTCACAAATTCTTCGAGCTCATTGTCGTGTGGTTATGTGGCGGTAGTTGAACCGTTTTCATTTGATGGCAGTCCGACTGTGTATGATTGGGGAACACCTATTTTAGCATACCTGTATAGGTCATTGGATCTTCAGTGTGTCGTTCGGACCAGGGTGGGTTCGATTACTGGTTTTTGGGAGATTTTACAGTACTGGTACTTTGAGTACTTCCACAATTTGTCTTTTCCCACCGTGGATCCATCATTATCCACTTTCTATCCTAGAGTAAGAGCGTGGAGTGTCGGTAACCGTAGACTGGTGCCTGGAGGACAGGCACGACATGTATTTGCTATAGCTCGCAATCAGATTGAGTTGCGGAGGACGCGTGATGCAGTTACCTGGCATCCCTTTGATGAGTCACGGGGTCTTGCTGACCCTCCCTCGGTGCATGCTCTTTATCTATCTTCGAGGAGGTTTCCACTAGTATCATGCCCCCCTAGTTTAGGTTGCTTCTGGTACTTAGGGGAACGTTGTTGGAGACAGATATATGATGGGGATGCTGTTCCTGATGATCCACACCCACATACAGCTATTCCCAGGCTTTATAGTACTAGTGCTTTACAGGAGCACGCAGACGTGTGGTGACCTGCCAGTGATTTCATTCTTACCGGTAGGGATTATATTTCTTTCTGGCGTTAGTATTACTCCCCACCTCAGACCGGGAGTTTTGTGCATGCTGCATCCGTTGACTTGGTTGGCCCTTCTGCACTCCGTACTGGCGTTGAGCCCCCTTTCGTACTTGATGTTTCACAGTCCACGCAGGTTTACCATGCTCCACAGGATCCACCTCCTCCACGCTCATCCGAGGTGCCAGACTACGGTTGGACTGTTGCAGTACCAACTACATACGGATCTGATAGGTATATTGATATACCACGGCCAGAAGTAACAGAGTATCCAGATCCAGCTGTTTTTTCTTATCAGGATCTTTATCAGATGACGTTAGGTCTGCGTCAGGCAATGTATCGCGAGCATCGAAGGAGCATATAAGAGTTGACTGCTCGTATGAACGAGCTGAGGAGCGCTGATGAGGAGCGGTACGGATATAGACCGACATTCGTCCCAGGCAACGACGATATTGAGGATGTGGAGATGGTGCCTGCGGATCTAGATGATGATTAGTTGTATCTTACTTAGTAGACGTTCATGTTGTATTTACTAGACCTCCATTTTGCAACAGCAGTAATTCTCTTTTATCAACTTCTATATAGTATTTCATGAGTATAATTAAGTCATGAGAAGAGAGTTCTGTAGTAGTAGTACCACTGGAGCTAGCATCACTTTGGTTGGGACGATTACGGTTAACCACTAGCCTTGCTATGTTTTTGCGTGGACGTCCTTTTGGTTTTTGAACTTGTACTATTTGTTGAGTACCACGAACAACTTCAGTATGAACTGCTTCATCCGCCTCTTCCGCTCGTGTATCTTGAACTAAACCACCATCCTTTTCCTCCTCCTTGTTCCGTTCATACTCATCAAACATTCTATCTACGAGTTCATCACTTATTACCTAATCGTCCATTTAAGCTACACAGAAACAAGAAACATATTATGTACACACGTAAGTAGGTAACCACTTAGAAGGAATGGAGGGTACAAGTATCTCACCTTATCGTCGTGGTTGTTGTAGAACTGACAAAGTTGTAGGTATGATTGTGGGGAAGAAGTGTAAACTATTTGAACACGGGGGTTGGTTAATGGTAAAGATCTATCATCATTAATTGAGTTGTAGGATACAAACATATGACAAGACAACACTCTGCACCACTAGGGTAACGTGCTATAGATTCTCCAGCGCATAGAAATAGCCTGACGTGACAACTCGTAACGATTATCGATGAGCCAACGACTGCTTTCATAAAACAAAGCCGAAATCAAGGGGACTTGTCGACCTTTATTGAAGAAAAGTCAAAAACTAGGGTCATCACGCGTGAACAGCGCCCGAGGGTATCCTTGTCTGAATTGCTTGTTTCAACATTGGATTCCCCTTGACAGGGTATGGGTCATCCACTTGAGCATTATTTGTTTTACCAATTCGTGAAAACTATCCGCCTATAAATATATGTCTAAGTAACTACCAACTTGCCTCACTCAAATATCTTTCATCCCATTAATACATTAACCACGTCGCTTAGCACTCATTGCAAATGTCTTCTTGGTCATCATCTACAAACTCAGATGACCAGGCGTATGAAGAGATAAGGCTAAAGGAGCTTGCAGATGAATTAGAGTTTCTCACCGAAATAAGATCCCATAGTGAACCAACACATCTACAGGGGAACATTCAACTTCCACATCAAGCTCTTGGACCACCTGCCGGAGTGTCATATGAACAGCCAATCGCTCAACCAACGCAAGAAGTAGAGTTCTATCGAGTACCACCAAATGAGCATGAAGTTAATTCATATCCAGTTCGTTGCAACTGCGGTTATGCGGTTGAGGTTGTAGTTCGAGCAGAGGGCAACAATATTGGTCGGCGCATGCAGCAATGTCCAGCATATCCAAATGGTTGCAGTTACACAGAATGGATAGACCCACCGTTGTGTTCACGGGGAATAACATATGCGAACGAACTAGAACAGGAGAGTAGACGTCTCCAAAAGGATGTCGACCAACTGCGCTTGAACATTACGAAACTCCCTTGAGACTGAACGAAAATAGTGGTGAACTACAGTAACTATTACCTACTGTATCTTTATGTTTATCGTTGGATTAGACGTCTCCAAAACGTTGTATCTCAAGCTACTGTACACATGTGATACCCCTTATTTAAATAAGTAGTGGCAAACAAGCTCGTATCTCAAGGTACGTAGGTCATAAACCAATTTTAAAGTACTTCATTCATCCGAAAGAGAAACACTTAAACAACATAGAACTGGAACCTAGTACATAAGCAAATGCGAAAACAAACAACCAACATTCTCAAAGTACAACAACAATAAACAGGAACTTAGTTTGTAACCAACGATACTACGCATTTCTGACAAACCCAAGTCTAGTTGCCTCAGCAACTATCTTCTGCAAGCGCCTTATTTCCGCCTGCGCTTCCAAGGCGTACTGCAATCCTCGTTCGCACATTGGCGGGTCAAGCCACTGCATAAAATTACAACATTGGACTTCGTTCGGGTAATACCGGTGGTCCTCGAAAGAAGCGCAACCAAAAAAACGACGACCAACATTTTGTTCCGTTTTAGCTACAACCACGACCGATTCGTCCCCACAACGACAAATTGGGTACTCTCCACCCGGTACTGTGGGCCCAATGGGGTGTAGCGGCTCGACAACACGTCCTTCGTATAATATTTGTTTAACAGGCGTTCGATTTGCAACAACTGCGCGTAAACGAGCAGTGAGCGAAACTTTTTTCGTCTTCGGCAGAACGGAAGGTTCCTCGTTATCTTGAACAACTTTTTCCTTGCCCTTCTTACTACGTAGGCCTTGACGTGACTGTTCAAACGCATCGTAGCATTTGTTCATCTCTTCATCATCAATATCCCAGTTTGCCATTGCTGAAGCAGAGACGAAAATAGGGCATATTTATATACCTATATGCGAGCAAGATGGAGACATTATTGGCATACAACTGCACTTTCACGGGATGAGTAGTAGAGCATAACAATAATTGGATACCCGTGATACAATTACTTGGTTGCATCCTTTAATTGAATACCCGTGATACAATTATTTGGTTGCATCTATGACAATAATTGGATACCCGTGATACAATTATTTGGTTGCATCCTTTAATTGAATACCCGTGATACAATCATTTGGTTGCATCTATGACAATATTTGGATACTAGTGAGACAATTATGTGGTTACATCTTTTTATTGAAAGTGTCGTGTAATGAAAGTGTCACTTCCGCTACAAGACAACCAATGTGTTTGTCACTATGTCCAAGGTGCATATACCATTATATTTAAAGTGCTGTCATCTTCTCATATTTCATACAATCAAAACATATTCGAATTCAACCAAAACATATTGGCTAACTAATGAGTGCCTTAAAAAATTTATGGTGCTGTGCTTCTAGCTCTTCTTCCTCCTCAACGTCGGATGAATATTTTGTGCATCGTAAAAGAGAACTACACTCTTTTCATGAAGAAACAAGATATGCGATAGAACGAGATACTGCTGAAAGCTCAATGTCAACCCAAGGTGGAAGCACTGATGGTAGAAAGGATTTGCGATACGGACGGGACTATCCCGCTGGACACAATCAACTAGTCAGGGATTACTTCGTGGCAAAACCCGTATACGGAGATGTTTATTTCCGCCGAAGATTTCGTATGTCGAAAACTATATTTACTCGAGTACTTACCAAAGTTTCCGCAACCAACGTATATTTCACACACAGAAGAAATGCCATCAAAGAACTAGGCATTTCACCACTGCAAAAAGTAACTGCCGCACTACGTATGCTTTGCTATGCAAGTTCCGCTGATTCGTTGGACGACAAAATCAGAATTGGTGAGTCAACGACCGTAGAATGCTTGAAGCAATTTTGCAAAACCGTTGTACGTGAGTTCGGTGAAGAATATCTTAGATCGCCAACAACTCATGACACTGCTAGATTATTACTTATGGGGGATCAACGTGGATTTCCAGGTATGTTGGGTAGCTTGGATTGTATGCACTGGACATGGAAAAATTGTCCAGTGGCACTGCAAGGACAGTACAAAGGTCATATGAAAAAGGCTACGATGATTTTAGAAGCTGTTGCATCGTTTGACCTTTATATATGGCATGCTTTTTTTGGTGTTCCTGGATCGCTAAACGATATTAATGTATTACGACAATCCTATGTGTTTAACGATTTGTACAATGACCTCTCACCCCCTTGCAACTACAAAATTGGTGAATCACAACATTCCGTTGGTTATTATCTTGTAGATGGAATATATCCGAAATGGAAGACACTAGCGCAAGCATACAAAAAACCAAACAATGCAAAAGAAGCCTTATTCACGAAACAACAAGAGAGCTTGAGGAAAGATATTGAAAGGGCATTTGGAGTACTTCAAGGTAGGTTCCACATACTGCGAAACGAAGTACACTTCCACGATAAATCTGTTATAGCTGACATCATGTACTGTTGCATTATTTTACATAATATGATTGTTGAAGAAGAACGAGGAGGATATGAACTCCAACTTCGAAACTACCCGGACATTGCGGTGGAATTTAGGAAAAAACCATATAAGGACCCAAATACATTTGCAGAATACTTGCAGCGAATGGAAGAGGTGCAAGATCCACAAGCTAATCTAGAATTACGAGAAGAGCTTGTTGAACACTATTGGGAGCATGCGGGAAACCAATAGAAAATTACTGCCTTAATGATTGTAGTGAAGCCGTTATTATCTACGATTTAGTGTGCTTACGTACTTATTATTTATATTTTATTGTAAATTAATGCTTCTATGCTTTCCTTCCCTGCCAACTCTGCTCCGTAATCTCGTTCTGTGATGACATTTTATAATATTGCTGCAACTAATACCTCATTCACCGAGTAACAATTCAAAGGGCAATACAACTTAATTATAAACTTAAAGTACAAGACCTGAATTAAAATACTAAAACAACAACATTCACTTAAACACAACTACACTTAAATTAGAACATATCACTGAAACTGCCTAAAGTGCGTTACGTTTCTCGAACTCTTCAAGTCGTTTTTCCATGTACCTCCTTTGAATTGGATTTAGATCGTCCAGCTTGACACTCATAAGTGCAAAATCATCTACACTTTGTTTTCAAGCTAACTCTTCTCTTCGTAACTCCAATTCGTTGATTCTCATTTGTTGAAGCTCTTCATGTCGTCGTTGTTTTTCCGCTGCTCTCTCTCTTCTCTCTATTCTGGATGCTTCCTTTGTTTCCAAGTACTGCTGGTTTGATTCCTCCGCGGCTGCCATACGTCCATCGAGTTGCTCGTAATACTGGCTGTAATCTTTCGAAGCCTTTTTATTCGCTTTGTACTTCCCAGGTGGACGTCCTCCTGAACCGCTTGTAAAAGGGGTTTCTTCGTTTGCACCATTGCTCCCGGGACTAACATCTTCGCTCGGCCATAGTGGCATGAACCGCTGTGTTGTATGCTCCTGTCGCACATTGCTCCATTTATCTTCTCGCGCAAGTATATCATAGCAATTGTGCATAGTGAACGGTTGGTTCTTTGATTTGGCCATATACACTTCATTTGCTCTGCTAAGCTGCTTTACAGTAATTAACATAAACGAAAATAGGATAAAACAAGAGAAATGAAAAGGGTGTATTCAAAGTTAGTACCAAGTCCATGTCGTTTGCTCCACTTTGTTGTCTACTAGCCAACCCACTCATTATTCCTTTCCAAAGTTGACAACAAGCATTAATTCTCTTCCACGACTGCTTCAAAGAGTCGATCTCGGAGGCTTATATGGACTTCGACTGTTGAATAATTTACAAACCGAACTCCAAAAAGAATTTTCAGTTTGATTAGTTCCTTTCACGTTATCTTTCGAACACTGAACCCAACAAAATGCTAGTTCGCCTTGTTCATCAGGTGTCCATTTGACCATTTTCGCAACCTTCGCAGGCAGATGATTCATAACTGAATCGGGAATCTCATTGATATCAATTCCCATTTCGTTGTTTTCTACACTATCATCACCGTACAGCATGTTCAAGTTTCTACATAGTTGGGGAGAATTATTTGGAAATGTCGCTTCATGTTGGCTACTAGGAGATGAATATGGTTGACTGCTAAATGATTGTTGAAACGAGGAGTTATGCCCATAGGCGGATACTTGAGTGTTTTGAAAATTATTAGAATTTTGTTGTGACGGGTAGAAGTTATGATTTTGCTGCGGTGGATAACAAGTAGAAGTGTTGTGCATTGTACCTGAGTTAAAATGTTCGTTCCGTTGATAAGAAGTTTGCGTTGGAAAATCTTGCTGCTCTTGATGAAAGTTGTATGGCCTTGGATTGCTTTGTGACGCCATCTTCGATTTTCCTTTATTATTCTTGCTGCTTGGTTTATTCGACATCACAATTGGATGATCAAGATACTTGTATCTGATAAATTTGATAAGATAGAAGAGAAAGAAGTGTGGTTGAAAGTAAAAATTTGATGTGTATATAGAGGAGGGAAGGGGTAGGGATAATGGAGCGGGGAAGGAGCAACGGCTAAAAAAATAGCCGTTGCCCTTATACGGCTTTAATAAAGCCGTATAAGGGGTGGGCAGAATTAAATGCCCACCCCTTTATACGGCTTAATTTAAGTCGTATAAGGGGAAATGAAATTCCCCTTATACGGCTTAAATTAAGCCGTATAAGCCATATCCGGCTTTTAATAAGCCAGATATGGCTTATGTTTAAAGCAACCCCCGTGGTTGCCTTGGCAACCTTCGGGGTTGCCAAGGCAACCCGGATGGGACTTGCCGACCCCCCGTTGGGGGTCGGTTGCTTCGTGACCCACCTCCCGTTGGGGATGGTTTTATAAGTCGGGAAATATTTATTTTATACCATAAAAAGAACATAGGTTGTTATTTATTATAATATAAAAGGCAATTTATCTGTTTATTAAAAATATATGTTTGTGTATATATCAATATGTATGTAAGCAGAAAATCCTACAAACGGTTTTTAAAAAATCGATTATCCTATGAATGAGTTTCGGAAACCACTCATAGGTTTCCAAATCTTTTACTAATAATCGGAATAGGTTTGGTGTGACACTTTTTTGGTGTACACCTGAACTGACGAAAATGTCCTTTACTAAAACAAACACATATGATAAAAGGAATTAAATCAAGAAAGAAACAGAAAGTAATTAGAGTTAAATAGCAATGTTCCTTTAATTAGCAATGCGCTTCATTAATGACATTAATAGAGACATAAATGGGAATAAGGTTATAATTTGGAAGCAGGCAATTAAATCTAGAAGGGTAACATGCCTGTTAATACACATGTATATATTTACTTCATATAAATATATAGAGCATAAATTTTAGAAGTAATGCATGTTTGAATTTGAAAATAAATGCGCATCGTAAATGGAATTAAATCACACAATAAAAGGGAGTTTATTTATGTTAGTCAAGTAGAGTTCTAATTCAAAACAATTGAAACAAATACATGTAAATATGTGTGGACATATTTATTTCAAGAGTATGTGCACGCGTATTAATTCTAGAAATAATCGCATTTGAAATTGAAATTTAATGTGTGTTAAGAATGGAATATTTTTCAATAAAAATAAATGTTTTGAATAACAGTCACATGAATTAATATGCATGAATTAGAAACTGAAGAAAATTAATGCGCAGTAATGAAAATTGGAAAATAAAAATAAACTATCAAGCAAATAAATATGCAAAAAAATAAAATGGGCAAGAAATATATTACGCCATGTACTAACAACATATTTTTATTTTGTTGAATGACTCGGATTTTATTATCTTATATCGGATGGATACAAGTTTGGACATCTATAAATAAACTTACATGTCATAGCTCTCAAATTCATATTTTTTGATCGAGTGCTGAAGCCCTGCCACTCCCTTTCTCCTCCAAATTCTTTAGAACTGGAAAAATATAAGATATGCACTATCTATTCTGCATTTGAATGCAAATGCGGTATATTCAGGATTTAGATGTCCAAACTTCCCATCGAAACCAAGATAAGCGGATTTAAATTGTTATTTTTAATAAAGGTATATATCATCGATTGACTCATGTTAAATTGATAAGATATTCTCTCAGTCCTTTTTTACGTGTTAGATCTTATGTTGAACTTTGGATATGTGCAAACTATGTATAAATCTGCAATATTGACTTATGTATACAATATTTGTAGGAAAAATATTCCACGCGCACAGCGCGCGCCCTGACCACGCGTGGAACGCGTGCCGTGACACTCGTAATAATAAAAGACTTCTACCTACTGATGCAAAACTGGATATTTTCCTTTTCATGTTCCTTATGAATTTGACCATCGTTAAAGTACAACAAGAAAAACACCATATTCTCTCGAAAGTTTCAGACTTCGACTCGTCTAGTTCTTCTGGGCGAGCTCGCCAAACATGTTGTGTCCGAAGGAGCTATGGTTTTGACCAAATTTACTAGTGCTTGATGATCATGGATGTTATGTTATGCTTTTAATGTTTTATATTATTTAGGGGTGGATAGATTTTGTGTTTACTGTTTATTGCTTTATTTTAGTTTGAATTGAAAACATAGCTTCAATGAGAAAAAGAAACCATCCGTGTTCGAGATGCTCCAACATATAAATGTGGATATCGCAAATGAAGTGCTACTACCAAAAGTTTGAAAGAAAAATCTTTTAAAAGACAGCTTGTATCAATCTTCCAATCAAAAAGGTTTGCCAATAGCTAAAAACCAAGCTTAGTATTGAAAAAATATCGAGTTCTACGTCATCACGATGTGCTTGCTATTAGTAAATGCATGCAAACCTTCATTCATTTAGCATCGCACCACCATATAAACATAGAAATGCCAGATTTTGCATTTTCCAATACCATGCAGCGATAATAGGAAATGAAATATCGATTACGTTTAGGAGTACATAAGTCCAACTGGCATATTAATGTCTTCACCAACAGATTAAACACGTAACTTGCTAGGATCATTCAAGAAATCTTTATTAAATCAGATTTAAAATGTATTTAAAAACTTAAAATAAAATAGTAAAAAACAATTTACCTCAAAAAAGAATTTGTTTATCCCTCAAAAAATAAATCAACAATCCTAATTTTGAGTGTCTAACTTAGAACCAAGGCTTTACACAGTTATTACCATAGTCTAAAACAAAAATTATGCCTCTACTTATAGCTGCAAATTACTTGGTGGTCAAGTCGCTATTTATGTTATAACAAGTATGTTGTTAAATTCAATTTGGGAAAGAGACATCTTCTATTTTATTATTGTTATTCGTACAGAAACCCTAATTTAGAAATTGGGTCAACAGAAAACCGTACCGTTTTGTTTTCCGGTTGCAAGTGTGATTGTGAATTCCGAGCCCAACACTCTGATGTTCCCTTAAAACAGAATTGCTCCCCCTACGACGCGTTTGGGTTGAAATGAGCCACTATTTTCCAAGGTGAAACGGAATCTGGTTCGTAACGCTGCGCTGGCGGTGCGAACGGCGACGAACTCAAGAGAAGATTTTAAGAACAGTTTGTGTGAGGAAGAAGATGGTCAAAGAATTAGTTTTTGGGTAAGTAAAACGATTCTGCCTCCATATATTTATATCAGTTGCAGGTGACGACTCAAACGGACGTTTCATTTCGAAAGGTAGCGACCCGTTTCTAAACGTTGCGATCTGTTTGAATTCGTGTCCGTTCGTTGCAAAAGATGACACCCGTTAAGCCCAGCAAAATATAGTTTCGGCCCGCTAATGCACAATGCAATGCCCAACAAAAATATAGTTTCGGCCCGCTAATGCACAATGCACAGTGCACATTGCAAAGTGCTAAGTGCCTACAAGACGCCTCGAATGCCCATTCGCACACGCGTACGGGAGCGGGCACGGGCTCGGGTTCGGGTACGGGTGCGGGTGCAGGGTGGTGCGTTGCACCATCCCTTATGGACCCCATTGTTGATCCATAGCACTCTTTTAGGAATTTATAATTGTCTCAATACTTTTGTATATGTACCACTATAATTACTTATACCCTACAATGTGAGACTATTCCTACATTGTAGGATACACTACCCTACACCTTCATTATTCATTTATTCCAACAATCCTCCACATGAATGAATAATTCTTTAATTTGTTCTTAACTTAGTGAAATTATGTTGTATTGGTTAAAGTAGCACAATGGCATTGAACTTTCCTAGTGTTTATCTATTTGACCTACTAGCGAATCAGTAGACTTGTGAATGTCCTTGAACTGTAAGCTTTTTGTATAGGTCAAGATAGTAGATAACACACAACATGATTTCTAAACTTTCTTGGTTCTCTGTTTGTGTTCGTTTTTGCCATGAACACCTGCTTGGTCTCATGAGTGTTTAAAGAATTCGACCTTACTATTCTTTTTGAAGCGGCGCCTTCACACTCACGTAGGTGATTCTATAAAGAGTATCCCGTAATACTCCACTTGGGTCTTTTATAACACCACAGTATAGACATCATTAAAAGCTATGCTTATCCTATTCTCCGACGGTTATTGCACTGACTTATCATATGAATGGTTTGAATTTTAACAGTGCCATCAAGTTTATCTTAAACTTAGTTGTCCCTTTGAACCTAGATCTTGGGATCTCCAGTCAACTAGGTGGGGTTTCCGTTTTAGAAAACTTTTAATTTATAGGTCTTAAACCCATTCCCATCGATAAGGTTTGAACTTTCTCTCTTGGCAAGCCTTTGTTTAGTGGATCCGCTATGTTATCCTTTGACCTTACATAGTCTATAGTGATAACTCCATTAGAGAGAAGTTGTCTTATGGTTTTATGTCTACGACGAATATGTCGAGACTTACCATTATACAATGTACTATTTGCCCTTCCTATAGCAGATTGACTGTCACAATGTATACATATTGGAGGCACATGTTTTTCCCAATTTGGAATATCTTCCAGAAAACCCCTAAGCCAATCTGCTTCTTCTGCGGCTTTGTCTAGAGCAATGAACTCTGATTCCATTGTCGACCTTGCTATGCAAATCTGTTTGGATGATTTCCATGAGATTGCTCCATTTCCTAATGTAAACACATATCCACTTGTGGATTTTGTGTCATTTGAGCCAGTTATCCAATTTGCATCGCTGTATCCTTCTACCACGGAAGGATAATTTGTATAATGCAAACCAAAGTTCTGTGTATACTTTAGATATCCAAGAACTCTTATTATCGCTTTCCAATGACGTTTACCAGGATTGCTGGTAAATATACTCAGCTTACTTACAGCATATGCGATATCTGGCCTTGTGCAATTCATTACATGATACTTCCTAATATACGAGAATATTCGAGCTGATATATACTGTCACCAGTGTTCTTAACCAGATTTTGGTTCATATCTACTGGCGATTTTGCAATAGTTATATTGTATTGCTTGAATTTTTCAAGTATCTTGACTATGTAATGTGATTGGAATAATACATATCCCTGAGGCGTTCTTACAATTTTTACACCCAATATTACATTAGCCAATCCTAGATCTTTCATGTCAAATCTGGAGGATAACATATCTTTTGTTGATATTATTATGGCCTTATTATTTCCTAGGATTAATAAGTCATCAACATATAGACATACAATGACATATCCAATATGTGTGTATTTTATATAAACACATTTATCTGATTCATTTATATTGAATCCATTTGATAACATAGTCTCATCAAATTTCTCATGCCATTGTTTTGGTGCTTGTTTAAACCATAAAGTGATTTCACCAACTTACACACTTTGTTTTCATCTCCTGGGCTTACAAACCCTTCAGGTTGCAACATGTATATTTCTTCCTCTAACTCACCATTCAAAAATGCTGTCTTTACATCCATTTGATGTATTTCCAAATTTAGTATAGACGCAATTGCAATAAGCATCCTAATGGATGTTATTCTAGTTACTGGTGAGTAGGTGTCAAAATAATCCAGATCTTCTTTCTGTTTGAATCCTTTGACTACTATACGAGATTTGTACTTATCTATTGAGCCGTCACCCTTGAGTTTTTTCTTAAATATCCATTTATACCCTAGTGGTTTTGATCCTTTAGGTAGATCCACTAGTTCCCATGTATGGTTTTGTAAAATGGATTCTATTTCACTGTTGACAGCTTCCTTCCAGTATGGAGCCTCAGGAGATGACATTGCTTGTTGGTAAGTAAGAGATTCATTTTCTATCATATATGCATAGAAATCGGGTCCAAAGGTTTTCGAAGTCCTTTGTCGTTTGCTCCTTCTGGGTTCCTCTACCTCAGTTTCAACATTTCTCTTATTCGAGTTTTGATTAACATTATCCATAAGAGTATCTGTATCTATTGATCTCTTTTGAACAGTTGTTTCAATAGAGGATTTTAGAGGATATATGTGTTCAAAAAATCTAGCATTTCGAGATTCGATAATGGTGTTTTCATGTATGTCATCGATTTCAGATTTGTATACCAAAAACCGATAAGCAACACTATTATGAGCATATCCTATAAATATGCAATCTATAGTCTTTGGTCCAATTTTGACCTTCTTTGGTTTTGGTATTTCTACTTTGGCAAGACACCCCCACACTCTCAAGTATTTGTTGGAAAGTGGTCTACCTTTCCACAATTCATGTGGTGATTTAGAAGTCTTCTTTCGAGGCACTTTATTAAGAATGTGATTAGCAGAAAGTATAGCTTCTCCCCAGAAGTTATCTGGCAAACCAGAACTAATGAGTAGAGCATTCATCATTTCTTTTAGTGTACGGTTTTTACGTTCTGCTACCCCGTTTGATTGAGGGGAATATGGTGCCGTTGTCTGATGTATAATACCTTGTTCGGCGCAGAACTCCTCAAAAGGAAATTCGTACTCTCCTCCTCTATCACTTCTTAGTGACTTTATCTTTTTATTAAGTTGATTTTCAACTTCTGCTTTGTATTGTTTAAATACATCGAATGCCTCGTCCTTGCTTCTAAGGAGATATACATAACAGTATCTCGTACAGTCGTCAATAAAGGTAATGAAATACCGTTTTCCTCCTCTAGTTTGACACATTTTTAAATCGCACACATCTGTGTGAATTAAGTCTAGAGGTTCTGTATTCCTTTCAACTTGATGAAAGGAAGTTCTAGTTAGTTTTGATTCGGCACATGTTTCACATTTGTAATTTGAGTCTATGGCAAACTTAGGTATAAATTCTAAGTTTATCATTTTTCGCAAAGTATCAAAGTTAACATGTCCTAATCTATTATGCCATATATTAAATGACTCAGCGATATAAATAGAAGGTTCAACTTTATTCATATCTTTTGGTACAATAGTCATTACATTCATTTTGAACAGACCATCACTCACATACCCTTTCCCCACATACACTCCATTTTTAGAAAATACAAAATTATCAGAAACAAAGACCAACTTGAATCCCTTCTTGCTCAGTAGTGATCCCGAGACCAAGTTCTTCCGAATGTCTGGAACGTGGAGCACGTCATTCAAAGTGAGTTCTTTTCCAGAAGTCATTTTGAGAACCACTTTTCCCTTGGCTTCAACCTTTGACGTGGAGGAGTTTCCCATAAAGAGTTGCTCTTCTTGTGTCGTAGGCTTATAGTTGGAGAACATCCACTTGTTAGCGCAAATATGTTTTGTGGCACCTGTATCCACAAACCATTCCTTCGTGTTGCCAAGCAAGTTGCATTCGGAGATTACAGCAGATAAGTTCATTTCTGAAACATCCTCCGAGAGCCTATCACATTCAGTAACATTGGCTTCGTCTTTCTTCTTCTTTGGTCCCCGGCACTCAACTGCTTTGTGACCTTTCTTTCCGCAATTATGGCAATTTCCTTTAAACTTCTTAGCCTTTTTTGCATTTGGATTGTGCTCCCTTTTTCTTTTGTTGTTCTTGTCGGACTCGACCACATTTGCTTTGGCCACCATGGTGTTTGTTGCCTTCCTTTCAGATTTTCTGTTGTCTTCCTCAATTCTGAGAAGAACAACCAGATCCTCCATGGACATCTCCTTGCGCTTATGCTTCAAGTAGTTTTTGAATTCCTTCCATGATGGAGGTAACTTTTCTCTTGCCGCAGCGACTTGGAAAGATTCACTCAACGCCATCTTTTCATCATGAATTTCATGGATAATGACTTGAAGTTCCTGAATTTGGCCGACAACTGTCTTAGAGTCGACCATTTTGTAATCCAGAAATCTTCCGACTATGAATTTCTTCATGCCGGCGTCTTCAGTCTTATATTTCTTTTCCAGTGCCTACCAGAGGATCTTTGCGGTTTGAACAGTACAATATACATTGTACAGGCTGTTGTCGAGGCCATTTAGTATATAATTCTTGCAAATGAAGTCTGAACCCTTCCAAGCAGTGAGCGCTTCGACTTTTGTGTTGTCAGGCTTGAGTTCATCTACTTTCGGAGGGTCCTCTTCAAGGTACTTGGCCAGTCCCAGTGTGGTTAAGTAAAAGAGCATTTTCTGTTGCCAGCGCTTGAAATCCACACCAGTGAATTTCTCTGGCCGTTCCCCATGTGAGAAGGTACAGCCTGAGGAAAAGTTCTGGGCTGAGCGGGAGGAACAGTGGGTGGTACGGGTTTCTTGTTTGCCGAATTGTTACTGTCTTGAGCCATCGTCTGTAAGCAGTAACACGGTTATGCAAAAGCGAAAAATTCTGTTTTAAGATTGTTATTCGTACAGAAACCCTAATTTAGAAATTGGGTTAACAGAAAACCGTACCGTTTTGTTTTCCGGTTGCATGTGTGATTGTGAAATCCGAGTCCAGCACTCTGTTGTTCCCTTAAAACAGAATTGCTCCCCCTACGACGCGTTTGGGTTGAAATGAGCAACTGTTTCCCAAGGTGAAACGGAATCTGGTTCGCAACGCTGCGCTGGCGGTGCGAACGGCGACGAACTCAAGAGAAGATTTTAAGAACAGTTTGTGTGAGGAAGAAGATGGTCAGAGAATTAGATTTTCGGTAAGTAAAACGATTCTGCCTCCATATATTTATATCTGTTGCAGGTGACGATTCAATCGGACGTTTCGTTTGGAAAGGTAGCGACCCGTTTCTAAACGTTGCGATCTGTTTGAATTCGTGTCCGTTCGTTGCAAAAGATGACACCCGTTAAGCCCAGCAAAATATAATTTCGGCCCGCTAATGCACAATGCGATGCCCAGCAAAAATATAATTTCGGCCCGCTAAGTGCTAAGTGCCTACAAGACGCCTCAAACGCCCATTCGCACACACGTACGGGAGCGGGCACGGGCACGAGCATGAGCACGGGCTCGGGTTCGGGCTCGGGTTCGGGTTCGGGTACGGGTGCGGGTGCGGGGTGGTGCGTTGCACCACCCCTTATGGACCCCATTGTTGATCCATAGCACTCTTTTAGGAATTTATAATAGTCTCAATACTTTTGTATATGTACCACTATAATTACTTATACCCTACAATGTGGGACTATTCCTACATTGTAGGATACACTACCCTATACCTCCATTATTCATTTATTCCAACAATTATAATATGCATGTTAATTTTGACAAATCAATTATTTTATTTTCTCAAAATGTGATTTTGTATAAAAAATACATCTCCACCATTACGCCATAAACGACCTAACACAACGCCGAAAAATTGTCGGCACAGACTCAAAAAACGTTGGTATAGGTCTTTGGCAACGTTTTTAGGGTGATGCAATTTTTACCGTTGTTGCAGACCTCAAAAGCAACATTTTGACTATCTACAACAACACAACAAAAATTGTTACAGTAGAACTTTATTTAGGTCTATAGCAACATCCTTAGGTGTCTGTAGCAACATTCCAAAAATGTTGCAATAGATATTAATTTTATTTATATATCTTGTAGGGCCCACAATGTATGATCCACTAGGCCCACAATGTGGGGCCCACTGAGCCCACGACCCAATCTAATCTCATCCCTACGGCAACACCTTGTATGACAATTGCAACATTATTTCAGGAAACATTTATAACCCGATGGCAGCACTATATTAAAGCTACTGTAACACAGTATTTTATTCAAATAAATATTTTGTTTCAACATTTCAAATAGTACAAATTTTTTAACTCCACTATTGTACATTCACCGGTATATTACATATTCATTCATATTTATATATATTCCTTACTACATTGTCACGCGATTCACTCATATACAGACTCCATTATTGTACATTTTCTGACTCGTTGTACTAATTGGTTTCAATGGCGATGGAGGCTACAAATATTCGCTAGATGCACATAAGCTGGAAGAGTTCTTAAAAAGTTGTTTTCCTACTCATTAACCTTCATGTCTTGAAACCGGGGAGCGAGGAAACCTATATAGGACTTTTGGAACTAGAGTTATACCTGTATACGTATTGTCTTTGGCTGGTGTTGATGCTGATCTCCTTATGGAACATGAAAGCCTTATCTCTTCCAATTCAGTATATTTTCAGATAACTTATTTGGTCCATTTGTCTCTTCCAATTCAATGTCCCATAAATTGTTCTTCACATTCTGCAATGGTATATAAATAGTCATTCATTTAGTTCATTCACATTAAGTGCACCTACCATACATGCCAGAACTTTACCTGAGCATCCTGTACATTAGATCTATTAATTTTTTTCGCCGGCGAATTCTTGCTTATATTTGTTGCATTTTCATTGACTTTGTTCTCTTTTCCTTGAGCTTCTTCGCTGCATATTTCTTTACAGGTTTATTGATCAATGTAGAAGGATGTTCAACAATAGATACATTAGAGCTGGCACTATTTTTTGAATTCTGGGATGAGCTTTTGTTTGAACAGAAATCAAATGAACTTTCTTTACTAGTTTTGGAAGTTGATATATACACAGCTTCTTGATATAATCCATGTCTACAGTTTGCTACTTGCTCTTTTAGTCGAACAACCTCCTCCAGAATAACCACTTCAGCAAGAAACTCTAATGTCTATATATATTAATACAACTTATCAAATAAATGCTTCAATGTGCAAAATTATGTGAGATCATAAAATATACATGTAAACTATTAACTCTGTGTGTATAGTTACATGTGAAGGTAGATAAGGTGGAAGGCGAGGAAGAGCACCCAGTGGTCTAGTGAAAGCTTTCTCCAGTGCTCTATGAACACTTTCTTCATGCCTCATTTTTTTTCTTTTTAACTTGTCTACCTTTTGATTAAACACTACATATAAATTAGTAAATGATAATTTAATACAAATTACAATAAAATAAGTATAGGAATATTGAAGAATACTACGAGTAACAATTACTTCAATACTACGAGTAACAATTACATCATGCTGCAGAGAAATCTTCTTCTGTCTTCTAGATTGACTTGTATCTGATGGTTTTCCTTGCATCTCGTGGTTCTTTTCTTTCTCAACCCCCTTCAAAACAGGAACTAAATGTAAGCATACCATATCTCAGTAGCAGATCAAATATTTAATTTAAAATATACCATGCTTATCACTTGAATTCTGGGACTCATTTCGATACATAAAATTGTATGCACCAGATAATTAATAATAGAATACACTGGATAAACATTAATCATCAGAGTTATACAGTATACAGGATCATACTTAGTACAAAATATAGTTTCAGCTTTACATAAAATGTCTACAGCGGAATCAAAACATAATATGTACAACAGGAGCTGAACAACATAAAAATAAAGAAATGATAAAATCCATCTTCAGCTCCATAGCTATCCAGAAAGATCTTGCTATAACCTGAATACAAGGATGCCCGTGTAGAAAATACGACACCCAAGTTTGCAAGTGAAACAAACTACGAGTCAGTCATGGGACTGGTATGAGAAATCTACTTAACTTATTTTATAATAAGGCCAATCATAGGACCACGCCGCTAACGCGGAATGAGTTTACTCCATTGGATTGCCAGTGCTTGAAACAAGTGAATCAATTAAACATCACAATGCTTTTTATAAAAATGAAGCCATTATAAGACTCAGTTTCCATCACACAATGCAACACAAACCGGAGGATAGAGTTTTACCTTATAATGGCCAAAATATGCTTGATATGAATAAAACAAAAGCATTTAATATTATTACTAGTATTTATATGTTTCAAAAACAATTTCAATCGTAAGTATCAATCATAGTTGGCATGGGTACCATATATCATGTCGCCATATAGAAGTTTACAATCAAAACCGCACGATGTCGTATTTGGAAATTGGATTTCCGTCATGAACTAGGGCAAGGGATCGTCCTTACCACTTCGAGACAATCTATCCTACCATGTCTCAGGGTTAGAGCTTGAGTGACCTTTGGATCGTCAGGGCCGGTCCACACAGAGTGGATTAAAATGCCTGAACACTGCGTTTCCCCACCCTATGGGGTGTAAACTGGTCATATACCGACCAAACCATCGGCCCCGTAACGACCGAAATAACCGAGGCGCCTTGCTATCCATCATCCACATAAGTAAAATGCCCAGGCGTATAAAGCCTAAATCACCACTCCTAGCTAGAAAGAAACGCATATACTCCCTGATGCCCTCTCCCATTTCTAGTCCATAACGGGGTGTGAGGCCCGCGAATCAACACTAAACACAAAGCTAGCTATTTAAAACCCTGCTTTGATCATCAACCACAAAGCTCTTCTTTTCAACAAAAGCCTTGATCACTGCATCTCAGCGTGCCACGTTGTCAATCTACAACGTCGGACACACATCCATTTACAAGTCCGTTCAGGGTCTGAACGAAACCGGTGGCACCTTATTCCTCTCCCGTATGTCCAATACACGAAAGATGCCCTCGCACATCCGAACGATCAACAAGTACGTCCGGACGACCACCATTGTAACCCCTTCAGGGCAGCAACTCCCATCAAAGGCATCAGTAGTCATCCATTTGATGTGAAGATCCTCGGTCTTGCACCGTCTTCATATCTTCGACTTCTAATAGTCGACCAATTATTTGAAATGAGAATTAACTCGGTCCTTCCAAATAATTCACGTATATTTAGAATTTCAAATCAATTTATTTCAATGGTTAAATTATCTGACATCCATAATTCAGTTCATTAATGTAATTTTCACGTCAAACACATTCAACCATCAAATATCCTATAAACTGAGTAAATTCATTTTATTTCCATTCCATATCATTTATAATATTTTATACTGATTTATCGCTATTTTTATTTATTTAAATATAACCAATTTATTCAAACGACGCTTCAGGCCATAACGCGGCCATGGCGCTGTTTTTCTCCAGATTTGATTTACACATGTCTGAAAATCTAACCGTTGGATCTTTACATATTTTATATCATTGGAAAGATCTTTTCAAAGCGGACCAAACAGTTCCAGTTTTGGGAAAATCCGACGGTCGGGTCTCCCGGTATAATCGTTTGAAGTTATGATTTCAAAATACGAACTTCAGGGTCGTTATTCGATTTAATTTAATTATATTTATATATATTAATATAATCCATTCTGGCGCTGTTTTCATTTAGATTTGAATTTAACATTTCACAAAATCTAACCGTTGGATCGTTACAAATTTGGTGTCGTTGGAAAGATATTTCCAAAGCGGACCCAACGGTTTCGGTTTCGGGAAAATCCGATGGTCGGATCTCCCGCAATAATCGTTTAAAATCACAGTTTCAAAATACGAACTGCAGCTTCGTTATTCAATTTATTTTAATTATATATATATAAATATAATCCGTTCTTCAATTTCCACACCATTTCATTTCATATATATGATAAAAATAATATTTTTATCCAACAAATATCTATTTCAACACATGACTATTTTTAATACTTCATATATATATGTGTGTGATTTTTATTGTTAAAACGATTTATTTAAAACATGTATATTTTTAGCGATTCCTATATATAATAAAAATGTGCTTTTTATTGTTAAAACGATTTATATCAAACATGAATATTTTTAGCGGTTCGTATATGTAATAAAAATGTGTTTTTTATTGTTAAAACAATTTATTTCAAACATGAATATTTTTAGCGATTCGTATATATAATAAAAATGTGATTTTTATTGTTAAAACAATTTATTTCAAACATGAATATTTTTAGCGATTCGTATATATAATAAAAATGTGATTTTTATTGTTTAACCGTTTTATTCGTCGTATAAATATTTTTCCAACACATGAATATAAATCAAACACAGGAATATTTCAGAAAATTTCGGCAGCATAACGGCAGGGGGTTTAAAACCGGCACCGTTCCGAGTACGGCTCCTGGCACTACCTTACGCCTCGCAGAATATTTCGATCATTTTCATATCACAGTGAATATTTCCAAAAACAATTCCAATTTTGTTTCGACCACAAACAATCATTATCAACCATTCGCATATATCAACCAAATTTCACGTCAACCAAAATCCAAACAATCACAACCAATATATATCGTCCATGGTCTGTGGACGAGAGGAGTATATATATATATACATGTATATAAATATATTTCTGTTTCATTCCAATATCATTTCAATTCCATTCAACGCACATATGATTTTTACAATGTATATATAACTAATACATCGCACATACAACTTATACAACACTTATACAGGAGGTGTACAATGCTTATATAACTTATATATTGATTGTATAATTTATACATCGTCATTCCATATCGTTTATAATTTAGAAATCTCACATAGGGTTTCACTCCTCCAAAAGTTGTAGGAAGCTCCGAAAATTCTCCGGTCACTTTTAGAATGTAGAAGACGTCCACACGAGTCCAATGTCTCTTGTTTCACTGAATTTCGACCACATAGCAAAAAGATATGATTTTTATCGTGAAATCAATATTCGTAGCGCTTTAAAGTGCTATATTCAGTTCAAAATAAATAATCCGTTACCTTTCAGCAATGGTTCAAACCTAGGTCATCGATTATCGCACAAACCGTGAAGCGGTTGGACGATCGGACTTCGCAGCGGCGTAGAGGGAGGAAGGGGCTTCTCGCGCGTGGTGGTGGGGCCCAACTCGTGTTCACCAATCAGTGGCGGCGACATGAAGACCTCGACTTTGAGGAGGTGATTCTCACGAAATACGAGACGAGAGGGGGTGCTACCTATATGGATTTGAAGATCTGGAGATGCTCTACAAAATCCTCAACTGGAGTGGAAGCTGATTCGGCTTGTGGAGGGAGAAAATGAAGAGAGAAGGTGGGAAACCCCTTCCACCGTTCGACAACAGCTTATGGGGAGAGAG
This sequence comes from Allium sativum, assembly GCA_030737875.1. Classification (NCBI taxonomy): domain Eukaryota; kingdom Viridiplantae; phylum Streptophyta; class Magnoliopsida; order Asparagales; family Amaryllidaceae; genus Allium; species Allium sativum. The sequence continues at coordinate 726,713,530 of CM060909.1, forward strand.
AAAGTGATTTTCTCTTCTTCTTTTCATAAAAAAATATGATTGGCTCGTTCTATTTCCGTTTTTCCAAATGAACTCCAATTCGAACCCAACGACTGTCGCCCCTAGCTAAATACCCCCATTCCGAACACAATGCAATATGTTTCGTAGGCCCATTCGACTGTTTCAGTCAGTTATTCTTCAAATTAAAATATAAAACATTCAATTTTGATTTGAATATACATTTCAATTTGCCGGGGCCACATACTGGTCCCAAAAATTCCAGAAAAATTAATCTGGCTATGTTGGGATGATACAGTCCCAACAAAACTGATTTCGTCGAATTCTGAGATCGTTTGAAAAATGGCCATTTTCTGGTCGATCCAATTTGACTAAAATGAACCAAACACATTTTCCTTTGCCACGCTCACATATTAACTCCAAAAATTATGGAATTTGGAATCTAGCCATAATTCGACATCCCGGATCCAACAAAAATGGTCTCATCGAAAACGGAGGTCGTTTGCAAATTGTCTATTTTCAAGGGCTATATAAACTCCATAGCGACCTTTCTGAAAATTCATTTGGCCATAACTTCTGATTCCCGCTATGAAATTTCGATTTTTCAGATTCGTTAGAAAGATATTCATAAACAGATTTAAATATTTTTGGTTTCACTAAAATCAGTTTTATTTTGCATCCTGTACAGTCAGTCAAAGTTCGAATTCAAATTTTCAAACTACCATGCCATTTCAGGCCTTGTTTTATAATTAAAATAAATATATTTGTTTTCAAACATTGATTCAAATAGACTTTTGGTCGTTATTATTTAAAATAATTTATTTTAAATATTCAAAATCCACTAAAATAGCCAAATTAAAATTTTTATGTTGGTTCAGATTTTCCGGGTTGTTACAAAAGGAGAAATAAAAATACAGAATTCAAAGCATTGGAGCTTCCCAAAACATAAAATTGATTACCTTGACATACATAAAGAAACAATTCAAACTTGAACACTTTATTACGGATAGAGGATTTAAGTGCAAAACATTCAGGGAAAAAAGAACAAGATAAAAATGCATACTTTATAGTGATTTGAAGGAGATTTCATAGTTTATAGAGTTGTCCTTGCTCTAGTGTTCACGACTTAAGCTGGAAACTCCTGCCTGTTTCCTCACTTCTTCTTCTAACTCAAGAACTCTGTAAAATTGTATGTAAAGCAGGTCAGGTTGTTTAAAGATGAAGTAGAAAAGCTGCAACGCTCATTACAACCCAACCCAAATTCCAAAAAGTTGTGATCAATATACAGGGGATGAGATTTTGTATTGCTTACTAATACTGTTGTTTTAAATGCAAATGGTGTTGTTTTGCAAATGGAAGAGAAAATTCCTATGAGTTACGTTTCTGAAACTACAAGGCAACATGCTTTCCTTTCAATGTCACAACGGCATATGTTGGAAGGATTGGCATCTGCGGTTGGAGGATTAAGTGCACCTTATGAGAAAGCATCTCATATACATGGCCACTACTGATATTCTCTCCATTATTATTATTATTATTCAACGTGAGACTGTAGTCATGATAATATTTGGTTATCTTAGAACTACTATTGATATGGAAATAATCTCGAATGACAATGAAAAAATTATATTATAGTCAAACAATCCAAAAACATGTAAATAGTAATCAAAAAGAAGCTCAGATTTGTTCGTTCATCACAAATGCACCACCTGAACCCTCAATATTTTACTACATAACACTGCCAACTTAGTAGTTCATTATTTCCCAATTGCCTTGTCGTTTGTTTGTTTTCCTTTTGTTTTTTTTCCACTTTGTTGTTATTGCATTTTGCTCTCTTCATCTCTATTTTTTCAAAATCTCAACCATCCTCTTAAAAACAAGTTCTGAGAAACACTCCTATTTTTTATTTCAACCAACCTGCAAATATTTGCAGTTTTTAAAACTGCATATATTTGCACTTTGGGATAATGTAATTTTGGTCCTATATTTTTTTTCAATCAAATATAGGACCAGAACATTATCAAAAATAATTTTAGGGTGTAATTTAAAACTTGCTTTCAAGAAGGCACATTGAGTTACAAATGAACAAGTTAAGGCTGAGATCAATATGACTCAACTAGAGAAATATCCAAATAATAGAATACGTCTGAGAACCCATAAATGAATAAGTCATGGCTGAGATCATATGTTACTCAACCAAAGAAATATTCAAGCTAGAAACGCATCGAGCAATTCAAAAAATAATACATGGGAAAACATAAAAATTAGAAATTAAAATTTAATTTCTCAAATTGAAAATATTGGAAAACAACTCCTGTTAAGACCCATCTCAATGTCTGTTTACTTTAAGGTTATATCATTAACATTTTAATTGCAATGTTAAATTTCAACTGCACTGTGAAGTGAAATAGATTAATTTGTATATACATGGAATACATATGACTGTGCACATGATATATGTAACATTCATTGATATTTTCACAAAAACAAACAGTGCAATTAATACTTTTGGTATTATCATTCAATATACTATCTTTGACATTTACACAAACATCATCTGGACAAGAGAATTTTTTTTTCCACTTTATCATTCAGTAATCCTTCAATCATTCCAATTAAGACGTTACATCAGTGATTCATTCTAGAATCTAGAAAATTGGATAGGGAATGCCCACCTATAGAAAATTAACAGCAAGAGATGGAAGATCCATAGCAGCTATTAGGTAGGACATTGAAAAATTCAACACTAAAGTTGGAGGCAAATTTGAAAAAGGCACGGAGGAAGCTATCGATATAGAAAAAAAAGCAAGCTTAAGTATAATTTATATATATATTGATAATATATCCTTACATTTACTACTGAACTAAGAGAAGAAATCACTCGAAAAATATATGGTTCTACGTTACTGATTTCTATCACCTTCGGTAGTTGGGAGAAGTAACCAACAATTTCATCCACAATGAAGATTGATTTGGCTGTGCGATTAAAGTTCTGCCCTTTCGTAGATGGTATCTTTAATGTTCGACTTCTCCATGGATTTCTTTTCAGCCTTGCGCCATCTTTGAATTTAGAAATGACGAGTCTGAAATTGAGAGGAAAATTAGGGATATTGAGAAAAAGAGGAAGTTTTTACTTAGGAAGTTGATTTTCTATTGGTGGTGTGGAATTTTAACGGATTAGTGACGTGTCAACTATAGAGTTGTTTTTAAAAGGTAAATTGACGGATAGATATACATGTTTTTACTCGTGCAGATTGTTGACATGGCAAATTCAATATTCTAAGACAACACTGTACCAAAATGTTGCATCGTGTTACACCTGTTTATCTAAAGAAACACATTTTTACGGCTAAGGTGACACAAAAAATAAATCGTTGTAGTAGGACCAAAATAGTATGGCTATCGTCACATTTTGGCTGGCAACACCATGCAAATTCGTTGCATTAGGTCGTTTATGGCGTAGTGCACCTTGGTACAAAATCACAAAACTGCATTGCATTTTTAATCTCCGCCTAAAGAATATGTTTTTTATTTACGTAAGCATGTGCAATTCATTTATATAACACTGTAAAGGCCTTCAAGTAGGTTTTGTGGTTTTTCGTTGCATGCGTTATCTCGATTTAAAGAATTTCCCTGAACAATTTGTATATTGTATTGCTTTCACTACGCCATAGATGGCTTATGGCAACCCCAGAGAAATGACGCATTAGGTGCCAAAATGTGTTGTTATAGGTCAGTGGCAACACTTTTTTGGGGTTGCCTTTTGCCGCGTTGCCTTAGAGTCAATTGCAACACCTTTGCGACCCTATGGCAATATCAGTATAGGTGTAGGTGTTGCTACAAGTACCACTAAAACAAATAAAAATACCCTTTCACAACTGTTAAAAACAGTTGTAATATGTTTAGTACAGTTGGCAATCATAATAAAGTCAACCTTTTTTACAACTGTTTCTAGCAGTTGTTAAATTTTGTTTTACAACTGTTAAAAGTAATTACACCTCAACTGCTATTAATCAAAGATTTCATAATATTATAGTAAATACTATTATAACACAGTATTTTATTCAAATAAAATTTTTATTTCAACATTTCAAATGGTACAAATTTTTTGAACTCCAATATTGTACATTCACTGGTATATTTCATATTTACATACAACTCTCACTACATTATCACTCGATTTACTCACATACAGACTCATATATACAACCATAAGCAAGAAAAAACACAACTCCTCCAAAGCTAAACCATTAAATTTAATGTCAAATGAGAATCAACTCGGTAACCAAGTGCATACACACACTGCTCCAAATTTATACTACGCATGCGATGAATTAATTAGGCTTCTGAAGAGTCACTTATTATCTCTTGTTGATGAATTAACTCGGTAAGAAAGAGCCAAAAAAGAAACAATATATAATATAAGGACAAATAAGTACCTTGAGCAGCAATTGTGTGAACATCCGGAACCAAAGCTGCAGTCAATGAGCTTCACAGGATAGCTTCACAGGATAGTTGTTCTATCTTCATTGATGCGCATGCACACCGATATGCACACATGCACAAAGCATGAAATATTATTTACCAAATTCTCTGCTCCACGCAGATTTACTCGTTTGGCAAGATTAACAGCAAGTTCCAAATTGTTCAGCTTCCGCATTTGCCAAAGATATTATATGCCATTTTCTAAAGTAATAGTGGGAAGGAAAAGATGAATAGAAAATAATAACCTGTCCACTGATGAATGGAATAATGGTTGCTTCATTTACAGCAGCGAGTAAAACCTGGCCTCTCCGATTAATAACATAAAACCCATCAATTGATGAAGCTTCTGCTGTTAAGAATATAGGATCTGGACTGCTCCGGTTTTTGTAGACAGTAGTAGCTGTCTCTAAATCATAGACAAACAAAAGACCAAGCTTTGTGATGACATATATCAAACCATATTTGTGAGAGATCTGTACAAGAATGTGAAAGTGTGTGTTACACAATTGTTTATAATTCATAAAAATCTGAAATTTTGGCAAGGCATGTTACCTGCATAGCTACAGGGAAATCATCGGCAAAATCAGGTGGGAAAAATAAGTCATTTTTTGGTAAACCCAGGCTTACCTGAAAATTATTGCCATGAATAATTAGCGTACAACTGCATTGATAGACTTGTTATAAATGAAGACTGCATGTCAATTATTCGATTAGGTTGTTAAGCTACAATAATTCCTTATATCAAACTGACATATTTCTTCATATAATTTTAGGATGACTGACAATCATTCTGTAATTCATCTTTTGACCACACAAAGATAACATTTATAACAAAATTTACTGCTATATCTGGACATGTCTAAAGAGTCGACGAGAGATTAATACTTTCAACAATATAAATAATGCAAATAATATTGGTGTGCTACGTTTATTTTTTCATTTAATTGAATAAAACATGAGTGAGCATTACCTGGCTGGGCACCAAGTTCGATGACATGTAATTTTGAAGTAATTTGTCCAGCATTATTAGTCTTTGAGGTGAAAAAAATAACCATAGATTCTTTATCGATTCCCGAAACCTATTTATGCAAGATGCATTAAACTATATACATTCAAGAGAATAACAATGCATAACACTGCAAACATTTGCAGCACTGGATCCAATCAAACCACAAATGATGCAAAGGAAGCAGCATGTACTTCAAGAACTAAAATCATGCTAATGAGTTCAATATTAAAATTCAAAATGCACTTCACGGTTGGATAGCGGTTGGTTAGAATAATTGTTATAATAGGAAATACAAGACTCAACATCTTAAATATGTTAAATGTTTCAAAATGATCCACATTGTGCGCCTAAAATTAAAAGAAAATACAAAATGAGGAGTTAAACCAAAAGGTGTAGTTGTACCAGACTCATTCTCAAACTTTTAACAATAGACAATTATCAAGGAATGAAAATTTCAGTCTGGTGCCGGTCAGTCATCGGCACATTTGATGCACATATACTAGTACACTATCTAAAGAAATTAGCAGAGGAAATATAACTAACGCACTATCACACAGAAATGATCTTACATATGTTTTTACAATGGGATTGGAGTACCAACATATACAAACCAAGAGTAAAACCTACCATTCAGATAACGAAGAACTTTGCTTCTTAATAAGAGTTTAGTATTATCGTTGCTTATTCCATCAAACAATATCTAACATGCTTTTAGGTAGTTGGGCAATAAATCACTAGTCTGCAGTCTTGCCATAGTGCCAAGTAGCAACTGCAACTATAAACGGGGTAGACTTTGCCTGAAAACAATGACGACATGCGACAACGGTAGGTTAGTATGGATTAAATAATAATAAATAATTTAGCAACAAATATAAATGGGCAGTATATTTGGAATATTTAGACGTTTGGAAACATAAAAGTAGGGATTTAAGCCTTACTAGGTAGGATAATTTTCCTTCCAGTTTTTCCTTTTCTCTTTCTTATCATAAAATGGTTAGGCTTTGATTAAAGTACCTAGTGACTCAAGAGTAGGCGCACTGCATGGATAATAAGGTTTGACAATCGAAAACAACTCATACAGTGTTAAATGAAAATTAAGCAGAGAAACAATTAACTGATCATCTTTGGGATTAATGAAATTCCTACCAATTAAGGAAATTTGAGAAGAAATACCTTCGATTTAGGTTTTTGGTCGAAATTTTCTTTCAAAACAACAAATTACACGAAGATTCCCAAACCACCAACCCCAGAACCAACTAGTTGTCTGTTATGTCAATATTTAAGATTTTCCAAAAAGCGGTTGGGAAATGAAGCGGTGAGAAGCCATGTAATTGAAATTAGGGATCGATGATTTTGAAAATTTGGTATCAATGAAATTCACTAACAGTTCCATTCATCCAGCATGGAACAATGTTTCGATTTGGGCATGATTATGGGTTTCGTGACTTGAAAATATTCGATAGGGTTTTGAGACTAGATTGATTTTGGAAATTTAGATATCGGATTGATTTTTGGAATTTGGGGTAGAGAACATACTTAAAAAAAAAGCGGGGAAATGAAAATAAAGGGGGGAAATAGATTTAGCTGAGGTGCGGATTGACAGGGTGGATGGACGAGTAAGATTTTGTTTTAACTAAAGGTGTGGATCGCTGAGGTGTATTTTTTTATTTTTTTTAATTAGAATATATCTAGATCTACTGCAACATCCTGCTGATACATATGCTAACACATTGAAGTGTGCATTGCAACAGACAAAAAAAGCATAGCAATGCAACATTGTAGCTAGCAACACCATGGGTTTTCGTTACGATAGGCCATCTATGGCGTAGTGTTTCATATGTCATGCGTCTAATCGCCTACTTTCTTCCTAAACTTTGTGTTTCCATATCGAGTTGAAATGTTAAAACATATCTTTCCAGTTGTCACACGAAATAAGACTTTCTTTTATTTCTGAGGAATATACTTAACTCTGGTATACTTTACCATTTATAATCAAATATCCTTATGTAATTGAACATATGCCTTTAACATGCAAATTTATACCATTAGCGAATTCAACCTTATCAATTTTTCTCATTGGAATTAAAGAACAATTCTTTTTGTTTGCATACATGAAAATTTCTACTCCAATCATGCGTTGTACCCTTGCTTTGTCATTGTTTTAAAATTGCTATTTTCATTATGTATTTGGCTTTCTTCTAATACCTTCAAAAAATCTTATTACTTCCCAGCTTGTAACAAGGTTTCAATAAACGATCCAGTATTCTGTAGTATTAGCAAAATGATATCCCTTCCTATTTGATCGTTTGCTTCTCTATGTAAGATTTTCCTATTCAATTGGGTTAATATTTCTCTTTCTTCGTTTCTCTTCCCCTCCAGTTGGTTCATCCATCGTATCTTCTTATTTAGAAGGCTATTTGTAACATCTTGTAATATTTTGCATTTGTTACTTTTCCGAGAGAAGTGAGAGATCTTCGCATAGAAAATATTAACAATTGTATTAATTAATAATTTTGCAAATATGGGATATGTGCAAAGAATGCAATATGTTCACGAAACGTGCACCATTGTATTTATCGTGAAATTCCAAATCGGGTTTCGCGAGGAGTTCGTAAGTAGAAGTTACGACTGAAAAAGATTACGAAACAAAAATGAACAAAACATATAAATTAATCAACATTAATTAATTGAGCCAAACCTACCAACTGATCCACATTCATGGAGGGTTCGGCATGCGTCGACCCCATGATAAGGGGAGATCAACCAGTTTAAGGTGTTTCTTTAATTATAACCTGGCCCAATGGTCTAGAGTTAATATAATTCGATTGAGTAGATGTGGTTGATTATTGAGTCTATGAATTAAGGCATAACCTTGTTTCTCTTCTCATAATTTTCTGGAGACCTTAGCAAAGCTCATCCATTTCTTCCTCTTCTTCCTCCTCACCTTTTTCTCAAATTTATAAAATTTGATCGGTATATCCATATACATTCAAATTGGAGAATGATATGAAATTAAAAATGGTAGAGAAGATGAGCAAATCAACATTCGTGCTTGAAAGGCAAAATTTCTTAGATCCATATGTGATTTGTTCTACTTTCTTTTCCAATCTCAAATATCTTCCGAGATCTGTAACTCTATTATATATATATCCGTTTTTTATACATACTAGTATTTTTTTGCCCGCTTCGCTGGGCATTAAAATTTATTTTATTAAAAAAAAATACTGTAATGATTAAATATCAAAAATAAAAGAAAAATAAAGTATTGTAATTAATATTAGATAGTTATATATATATGGCATTCTAAACAATGTATGAGTAGTTGTTGCTCAATGTATGATTTGTTATTAAGTTTTAAATATATTTTTTTATGTATAAGAGGCATTTTAACTTAATTTTTTTTCAAATTACAACATAAAAATAAACATCCATATTAGAAAAATACATTAACCAATAGTAGATTTCAGAGAAAAATAAATATAAGATCATAAGTAAATTAAAATACAATTCTTTTAGTATAAATTACCTCCCATCTAAGTATGTTTTAATCTCATTTACTGTTTTCTTCTCCCCAGATTGTTGATCTAAAAGATACGTATTATAATATCGAACCAAAAGATCCCTATTATAAGGAACTACCCACTGGTTATCTAAATATGTATTTCTTACTCTGACAGTATGTTTGGTTTTTCTTCTCCTGTAAATTGGAAATCCGCATTCATCAAACATTGTACTTGAACAATACCTGAAAAAGAAAAAGAAAAACTAGAGTTAAATACAAAAAAAATTAATTTACATTTTAGAGTTGAATATAGTTTTTTATCATACTTTTTTGGGAATTTCCTTGTACATTTAGAACCCTTCATGCAAGGTGATTGAAATCGAGGTCTGCAAGGACCATGTATCATAAATTGTTTAACAACCGCATATCCATATGGATCTTTCTCTTCATCAGGGATCTATGCACATACATACTTATTAATATTACTCTTCAAATCCTTCTTACCACTTTCTTCCAACCATACTAACATATGTGCATGGGAGAGTCCTCTTTTTTGATATTCAACAACATACATAACTAAAAATTAAATTTTTGCCAAAACATTCACTACATCAAAACAGGTGATTCCCAATGAGTATAATCATCGCAAACAATTTTAGCAACACTTATAAACATTGGTAGATTTTCTCTCCCAACGCTTATAAACATTGGTATGTTTTCATTCGCAACGCTTATAAACGTTGGTAGATTTTCTCTCCCAACGCTTATAAACATTGGTATGTTTTCATTCGCAACGCTTATAAACGTTGGTATGTTTTCGCTCGCAACGCTTATAAACGTTGGTATATTTTTGTTTGCAACGCTTATACATGTTGCAAGATTTTCATTCAGAACAAATAAATACTAATAGTAATAGAAATATGTATTAGTAATTCACATATTATAACATTAATATTCAATTAATAACTAACATGAGGCGATATTAAATATGAATCCAAAAATAATATTATTCTCAATTTAACAAGTATAACTAACTGAACACCAGTAGACAGCATTCGTAATTAAGTAATGACATAGAATACCAGTTAACAGACAAGTACTGATCAAATATTAATAGTCGAGTCATTTTTACTTGTTTCATAGAAGAAGTAGAACTAATTGCTCAAAAATATTTTTTCTTCACATCTGAACAATAGCTTCTGCAATTGGATCATTTTCAAGTTTTCTCCTACACCATTAGAACTACCATCCAATTTCCTCTTTTCTTCCGCTTCCTCTAGAAATGCCTGCATTCATTTAGTAAAATTTTCAATTCCTTCAAAAACAAAAAAACATGAGTATTATAATGATAGCACAATTGTACGCTTCGAAAATACATTATAACAAAAACAAACATGAGTACTATAACGATTTGTTTTCGAAGGTATTTTAAGAATTTCCATCTGAACTTACAATGATAAGGACTGATGTAAATCCCAGTGCAAACCCATCGTTAATACTCCGTATATAGTGATCAAGTAATGTTGAAGAAGTTGCTAAAATGCTTAACAACAGCTCTCCTGTAATTTAGTAAAATAATTTAAAATTGCTAAGAGTTTATACAAACAAGAATAATATATGTCAAGGACTTAAGCGTGAAGAAGCTTAAATTAATATGATGCATCCTTCAGTAAAATGAAATTTTATAGGAAAAAATACCCCAAAAACGTGTGGAAGCTTGAGTATTCGTTAAGTATTCTATGGTTAGTTTCCCAGGCTTAACTTTTGGTATTCTAGCACCCATTTTTGTCATATAATCAGCAATCTCTTTTGGCAAATTGGCCTGCAGCATCAGATTATAGCTTACGCACAAACTCCAGTAGCATTAAATAGACAAAAAAAACAAAGAAAATATGATGTAAAAAATCAAATGGCATTACTTTTACAACTTGTTATAGCTTGCAAGGAAAGGTGGTTTCACTAGTCTGGCCATGAAAGAAACTGATAATGAAAAACGAATGCCTAAAAGCATAAAGTAGGATAAGCACTTCCAATGGTATTTTTAGAGAGGACGGATTTTTATTTAGTATTTTTAGAGAGGACGGATTTTCATTGTAGGCTCAAAGGGAAAGGGGGAAAAAACTCAAGTTTAGGCCTCGTTTCAGACTTATCGTGAAAATAAGCTTATTCTCGCTTATCATCATTATACACTTGCGCATTCCGAAAATGTGTGAACAAAATTTTAGTTTGTTGTGCAAATTCAAAGTGCACAAATGTGTTTCTTTTTCTTTTTTTTCTATTTCTTTTTTAGAGAAAGAAATTTGTACATGTTCATTTACATACATACATACATACATACATACATACATATATATATATATATATATATGTATATGTATATGTATATGTATATGTATATATATCACATGTACAAAAAAGCTGTGTATATTAGAGAAGATGTCTGATTTCAAAACGGAGACGAGGATACTGCATTGAAAGAATGCATATTATAATGGTTGGATTAACGTAAATATAGAAAGAAAGAAAAAACGTGCCATTTCCAGGAACAAAACGAGACAGTACAGGGAATACGGGAAACAAAATGTAAGCATCACCTTTCCATAATACTAGGAAAAGCCAGTAGACAAGTGGTTGTGAGAACAGGCTACATTCCTGTGGGATGTATGCTGAAAGGGATATAAGGTTCAACTTTGGTAATATGTGATCCCTCATTTCTGTGTACAAAAATAAATATCTTTACAATCAGTATGTCTAACATAAAGGAATATGCCCTAGATGAAAAGTCTGGTGAATGCAAATGATTACTAGTAATCTGAACCAGCCAATTTGAGGAATAACGTAAGTTATTAAGTCCATGTGGTGGACTAGTTAAGTAGGATACAATATCAATGTCATCTTAGTGTGAAGTGGTGCTGGTAGGGGCACCTAATTATTATAGTTTATCTGAATCAAACAGATTTGATAAGGTAAGAAATTAATTCATTTCTTAATAAAGATGGTTATAACTAGACACTAACATCGGTATTTATGCAACATCACTTTGATACTAGAGTTCACATAAGTACATATATGGTGAAATTTCTTCAGATTGGAATGAAGAGCAGATTCACCAAACACATAATCTAGAGATTTCAACTTAAGAGCTTGATGGAAAAGCAGTTCCAAGAAACAAAAAACTTAGCAATGATAAAATATTGGCTATTCTAATCGAAATTTCAAAAGAGAATGTAACTGTTAAAATGAAGAAATTTGTACATATGCTATGAAAACAAAGAAGAGACAAACACAACTAATAAGAACGGTGTTTCTCTATCATCAACCAAACCAAAATGTTTAACCCTCCCTCCCATCTCCATCTCATGTCAAGCTTTTGACATTTATTTATTATGAAACTGAAAATATATTATTTATATTGGTCTAACTATTTGTTTTTGACTCTTTGAGTATATAGCCTTTGAATTTACAACTTTCATAATATATTTAATATCGAAAAGAAGTATTTTTTGGTACCTCATTTTCTTGTATTTTCAAAGTATTTCCTGTCTATATTATCACTGATAATACAAAAAACAGCACCTTTGCCACTTATAATACAAAGTACAGCACTTTGTAAGTTTATCGTGAAAGACATTGTTATTTTATATAGTTTCTTTTCTGATATTTATTGAAAAATTAATCTGTGCAGGAAACCATTTATCACTCGTTGCAAAGAAATAATTCAATTGAAGAACCTATAACTCCATCAGCTGCTAATTCCAGACCTAATCAAGATCAAACCCAAGGAAGTGAACGCCAAAATCAGTCTGAAACTATATCGGTTCGGTCACAGTTATTGATTGATGAAGCTTTTGCTAAAAAGTTTACAAGAACTGGAAAATAAATTCCTAGCATCTCAATCTCTGAACCTAGCGTGACAAGAGCTGGTAATAATTTATACACACAAAACTAACCTTGGAGATGGGCTCGATGCTGCGCCGTTTCATCATCTCGCTCCAGCCAGCAACAAGATCGATCCCGATTATGGCCCCCACTATATTTAAACAACGGTAATAATAAGAACTGACATAATTTAGAGTGTAGTTGATCACTGACAATGAATGGAAAGAAATGAGTAGATGACGCTGACAACTATAAGTATTTATAATATTTAGCATATACAAGAAAAGAAATGAGTGCACAATATATACATCACCCAAAAAAGACCACACAATACAAATGCTATATATTTAAGCACTTGCAAATTTAAACTGTCATAATTAATACAAAATACACTTCATTTTAAAATATCACAAATTGTTTCCATCTTGCCTGTCTAAGAAAAAACAAAAATTACCTTTATAGCTAAAAGTTGGAGCCATGCTAGATCTTAGATGTCAATATCAATGCAGTCGGTTTTACCATCTTCTTCTTCCATGTTCTATCCCATTAGTTCTTCATTTTCCATCTCGACATCCAAACTTTCTTCTATGTTACCGTCATTAGAACGGGACAGCGCACACCGCTTTAGCTTTTGATCTTATTGAACATAAATAAGACTGTTTAATTTTTCATAGTGTAGACAATTCTTTTCCTTTGAATGCAGCTGCATTTTTATAGTAACAAGATCCCAGTGTAAGTATTCTTGTATGTAACTGTTTCAGGTGGCATGATGCAAGGAACATATTTTCATCCCATTTTCATATTTGTATGGGTATTTTGTGGAGTAAGGAATCAATGATTCCTAACGTTTTAATACACATTAAGGAATGAACGAGTCATGGCAGTTTATGCAAAAAAAGGCAAGGCATTAATGACTCACTGCACTTTTATATAAAATGGTATGACTCATTGCATGCTATATAAAAAGTAATGTTCTTTTTCATTGACTGGCAGGTATAATATTATAAAAAATGAAAGGATAGAGGATTCTTACATGAGTACTGCATAAGTAAATAAAGCAGGATATCAATTCTTCATGCAAGTAAATAAAGCAAGAACATGTAAGGAAAAAATATTCTTTTATACTATTTCATGTGCCATGATACAAGAAACACATTTTTATATCTGTGTACATATTTAATGGAGTAAGGAATCAATGCCTTCTGACATTTTAATACAGGTTAAGGAATTAATGATTCATGGTACATTTATGAACAAAGGCAAGGAATTGATGTCTTATTGCTCATTTACTTAAAGGGAAGGATTTAATTAGTCATGACAAGTTTATATAAATGGTTAACATTCATTTCCATTGGATTCAGGTTTAATTTTATAAAAACAAAAAGATTAAAGCAAAAGTATCCTATTGCATGAGTAAACAGAGCAACAAATTAATTCTTCATGCAAGTAAATAAATCAAGAAATCAATTCTTCATGTAAATAAATGAAGCAATAAACTAATTCTTCATGCTATTTTCTTACTTGTGTTCATATATATGCAGGAAGAAATCAATGATTCCTGGTATGTAATAAACAACCAGGATTTAAACTAGGCAATAAAATTCAATTGGATTAAATTTTAGTATCACAATCACTTTACATTCCTAACAATTTTATGTTTTATTCCTAACAATAATAAGTTTTATCGCACTAATAAACAATAGTAGTACTACTAAAACTATAATCAAATCAAATTTATATGTTTAGCAAAGATTTAACTAAATAACTTTACTGTCATGCATCATTGTCATTTCAAACTAGCAAGTTTTATTCTTGACAGTTTCATTTCATTTATTCACAACAATAAAACTGCCATTTATAAGTTGTATTAATAAAACTGCTTCAATACTGCAGTTAGTATCTACACGATCGCATTGCATTTCATTAACTTTCTTAATATGAAATCAATGAATTATGCAATAGCATACTTTATAGCTCTCTACAAATGCACAAAATTTCCTATTATGAAATCAATGTATGAGCAAACTTATCTCAAGTTTACAAATTAAAACAGGTCGTCCTTGCCACTGTCCAGATAAAGCTCCTTATGCAGAAATATAAATCAGCCCTGGAAACGTGACAGTTCATAAGAACAGTACAAAATGCATAAAATTGTGTAAAATGAAGTATGAACATGAACAATGATGAAATTGTCGAGGTCGATACTGAATATTAGTACATAGCATATGCAAAATTTCATCTGACCCAACCATACATTATGTTACCATCAATTTTTAGTAATAGCAATTTTATTCAACCCAACTATATACATCATGAGACACGATAATAAATTGTAACTAAGCTTTAATAATATTGGAACTCATATATTGATTGACAAAGTGTTGGTGCTAATTCTTCTATTCACAAATTGTCCAGACACTCAAGATTGAAAGAGTTTTTGTGCTAATTCTTCTATTCACAACAAAATTGACAGAGTGTTTATCAATAAACATACTTCAGCGCAAATCTACCCCCACTTCTAACATATTCATTCAGTGTTAAAAAAAAGTTACCTTCAGTGTAAATCTTCCCGCATGTAGGTTATAAAAAAAGATACCATCCACTGTTCATTTGAAATATGCATCATTTTCACTTCTTTAATCAATCTTCAGCATAATGGACAATGAAAAACAGAAAGGATCAATATATATATATATATATATATATATATATATGTATGTATGTATGTATGTATATATACCTGAACTCAAATTGCTTACAACATTATCATCTTACCTTTATATCTACAGAAGATAACCACCTTCGGGAGCCCCTATGTTCCTTGAACTATCTCCAGCAGCCCGATCAACAGATCGAGCAACGGTGCAGCACCCAACTGGCTATGAATGGACTGTCCAACCTACATCCTCTCTTGATTCAGTGTTGCCATTGTGTCTTTCACCCTTTGTGCTGAATTGCTCGACACTGCCTCTTTTAGTCCGCTTAACTTCGTTCTTTGTGTCACCCAGCTCCATTCTTTGTGTCACCTAGCTTTGTTTTTTGTGTCAAACCACATGACATTGCACCACCCAGCTCTTTCAGCTATTTCTATATTTGGTATATTACCAAATCACTTGGTTCTTTATGTCTATTGCTTCTCTTCTCTCTTTGTCCTCCTTTGCACCTGTCCAAACTGACCAGCAAAAGATCATGCATTTGAAACTGAAAATAAGGTCAGACTAAATAAGCCAGAACTTGTAAACTTAAGTGAAAATAAGATCAGAATATTTAAAGCAAAACCAACATGAAGGAAAGAACAAGCTAGCTGCCAACAACATATTCATAGAAGGACAGAGAACTAAAACAACAACATCACCGAAGTAAGCAGTACCAAGTGCTTAGAAGAATGAACAGATTCGATATTCAGATAGCACAACAAGTAGTTCAAAGCGCAATGAACAACGTAGCAAACCAACTTCAACAAACAATATTTCAAAGCACAGAATAGATTAGATATGAAACAATACATACTCAGGCCAAAACATGGACTGGAAAGACATAGGCACATAGCACAACAAC
Organism: Allium sativum; assembly: GCA_030737875.1. Lineage (NCBI taxonomy): Eukaryota > Viridiplantae > Streptophyta > Magnoliopsida > Asparagales > Amaryllidaceae > Allium > Allium sativum. The sequence continues at coordinate 726,729,960 of CM060909.1, forward strand.
ATAACTTAGATCAACAAGGCTAACATAGAAAACATAATAAAAAAAGCTCAAACGTGAAATCATCATAGTAGACTAATCATTGGGAAGTTTAACAAGCAGCAAGACAAAAGAAAATAAAATTAATAAGGAGAAGGAGCATCAACATGAAATCAAGAAACACACAAGCACTTCACATGAAACCTTGTTAACTTACAACTTTTTAGTGAAATATATCTTAATATGAGGCCTTGTTAGCTTATTTGATTATTGAATATTCATATTATGGGAGTGTAAAAAAAAAAAACTAAGGCAAAAATATTGGCTAACAAATGAAAAAGTACAAAAACTGAACACCAAGATAAAGAGTGATAAATTAAGGATGATGGAAAAAACATATATTAAGTATGAAATATTGATATTATCTTATTATTATAATTTACTTTATCCATCAAGACATCAATATGGACTCTATTTATTTTAAGAACCCTTTTAGAACTCTCATTTCTTTGAAGCTTATAACTCAAATTCAAAATCAATATACACCCAGCTTGTCCTTATATAAAGCCATTACGCCTGCAAGGTTAACACTGTGACTAACATTTTGGGTACTTCTTTTATGTTATGTTTATTGGGAGAGTTCATTGCTGATGCTTATCTAGGTCGATAACTTACCGTTGCTATCTTCACTGGCATTCGAGCTACTGTAAATTTTTTATACGCATTTTGATTTTACATGGACATCTGTTATTTAGTTTATTATGTTTAAAAACTTTTAAGTTATGATATTGATGAAGATTATATGGCATTTATCAAAATTTTGGGTTGAAATCTTACTTTTGATTCTTAAAACTTAAGAGATATAAAATGTAATTTTGATGATAATTCTTAATCCATCATGTTGGAGGTGTTTTGAGGAATTCTTTTTTTCTTCTACTCCTGGTAAATATATAATCAAATTATACCTCTCATTCAGCACTCGAACAAACACTGGATGTGTATTAATATTACTTTCATAATGAAAACCGGTTAAGATCCCATCATCTAGTCTGGTATACCACCACAATAAAAAGTCAGTAACACTTAATCTAACCATCTACTTTGTTATATTAAAATTTACAGGGAATAACAATCTTGGCAATGTCAACATAAGTACGGGGACTACATCCACCAAGCTGCGCAAACAATTCCAACGAGGATAGATATGGGAACAACAAAACTAACCTTCAATTTGCACCCCAAGATTCCAATTTTAGGATTGAAGAAAGCCAAAGAGGAAAATCGGTGAAGGAACGTGAAGAAAACCAGAGAGGAATATAAAATCGCTTGAAGCAGAAGCCGATTCACTTGAAGGAGAGGCCGATTCCGTCACCTAAAGGAGTGGAGATCTCTGGTTCGATTGAAGGAGAAAGCGATTTTTTTGTTTTTTTAGAGCCGTGTAATTTAATTTGTATGCGGCCGAAGAACGAAAGAGGGTTTACAAGCGTTGTGGAGCTGAGAATTAGGTTTATGCATGGTCTTTTACATTTCTTCCCCCAAGAATGAAATTTAACAACCGAAAAATGCGTTGGCAAAAAAAGAATTGTGGATATGTATTTTCGGTAACACTTTTTTAGTTTAGCAACGCTTATTTTGGTGATTAATCTACAACATGAATAAGTGTTGGCGTCTAGGAAAAATAAGTGTTTCCAAATGCTTGTTTTGGTGTAGTGATTATTAATATGAATTGAAAGGAAATAATAGCCGGCATGATAAATAATTTTAAATTACGAAATATGTGATATTATATTTAGGGGAGAAAACAAACTTGCTGCACATAGTCCAAATTCACATTTGAAATATTTGAAGGTTTTGATGAACATTGTGGGCAATACAAAACCATTTAGGAATATAAAATCACACAATGTTCACATGTGAACCTTTTCAGATAATACGACTTAGCAATACAAAAGATCACACATGACAACCATTTAGGAATTAAAGGCTAAAATCAGCAGCACTCTTTATCACAAAATTTTGGAGTTGGCACAATAATACATTCGAAAAAACAGTGAAAGGAACTACAGCTCTTGCGACAGCACTCGTTGCACTTTCCAAAGTCTGCAATGCTCCCACCAACCAAACAAAAGAGCAGTATAGCAAATAACATGATAAAGTTAAATTTTCCTTTGTTAGTCGCCATGTATTTTGATATTCTTACGAATCGTTTCATGTTGTGATGTTTGCTACACTTATTTATAGGGCAGAGGAATATAGTGCAAGGCCTTTATAAGGAAGGAAATAAATCCTTTTTATATAAATCTCCTATAAACAAAAAGAATTAGTTTCTAATTAATGTCTATATGATATGCTTTCATTGTAATAAATGCCATTAGCTTTCTATCCTTTCATATTTTTTCATTTATAATTTTTCATTCATGTTTTCTATTTTATGTTTTCCTAGATTGTGTCTCCACTGTATGGTAATATTTAAATATAGGCACAAAGACTAATTTTGGGAAAAAATAATTCTGGTAATTTTTTAAAATCAAACCTTCTTTACCATATATACAAAATTAATTGATTGTATCATGTAAAGATGAAATAATTAGAATACTTTTGCATTTTCTCCTAAAACATGAATTTTTATTGGTTACGAAATTAATGATGACTTATTGTATTCCTTTTTTATTACTTGTTATCCCGGTGAACGTTGACTGACAAAATAAATAAATTTATGTTGAATAAGGATTTAGAACATAAATGCTGGCTAACAATTTTAGGAAAATGTTAAGATGGATAAATTACATACATATATCTTCTTCCTTTTAATTGTATATGGATAATTTAGGTATTTAAAATAAAGTTCCTTATCTTTTAATAATTATTTATTTGTATCATGTAAAGATGAAATAATTTGAATACTTTTGCATTTTCTCCTAAAACATGAATTTTTATCGGTTACAAAATTAGCTCTTTTAATAATTATTTATTTAACCTTAACATATGCCATTAGTCATACATTAACAAAACCCATAACTTTGATTGATTAAACATTGATCTTATCATTAAATGTTATTTGATTTTCACATTACTTTTTTTGTATTCAGATGTTAATCTCAATACCTCATTTAACATTTTATTTAAATCTTTATATTACAATATATTTTTGTAGAAGCACCTTGTTGACAAACTCTTTTTGATGTTCAATAATAATTGTTTTTCTTTTTCTTTCAATGACATTTACAATACATATATTGAAAAAATCAAAACTAATATAAATAACTCGGATAAGGATTTAAAACATAATGATGACTTATTGTATTCCTTTTTTATTACTTGTTATCTCGGTGAACGTTGACTGACAAAATAAATAAATTTATGTTGAATAAGGATTTAAAACATAAATGCTGGCTAACAATTTTTGGAAAATGTTATATATCTTCTCCCTTTTAATTGTATATGGATAATTTAGGTATTTAAAATAAATTTCCTTATCTTTTAATAATTATTTATTTAACCTTTACATATGCCATTTAGGCATACATTAACAAAATCCATAACTTTGATTGATTAAACATTGATATTATCTTTTAATAATTGGTATACATGTTGTTCAGAAAGCAGGTTGGATTTTTCCAAATATAGCATATATATTATGTAACCATCATTTTTGTCATTTTTACTGTACATGATGAGATTTAATTATATATATTATGTAACCATTTACTATATATATTATATAACCATTATTCTTGTCATTTCTATACAATATGGTATATACTTGATTGTTGGAATCAAAATTAATTTGTTCCATACCTGATTCAATTTATTAGTGCAAAAATAGAATGAAATAATTAAAAGTTTCACATGATTCAATTCAGCTATAAAGTAATTACCAAAGAACTCCATTTATAACTTATCTCGATTGATTGTTGTTTGCTTAAATGTCAAATCATTTAAAGGTTTAATAAACAGTAAAAAACCCGATGTAAAGTAAAATTAAAAAAGAATGAAGAAAAAAAGAAAGAGTTTCATATATTGGAAATATGAGAAGTGAATATTTGCTAAGAATATAAAACTAATGGTTGATTAATAAATTGGAATAGGACAATCAGTTAAGTGCAAATTGGTATACATGTTGTTCAGAAAGCAGTCAATTAAGTGCAAAATTTGTATATACTTGATTGTTGGACTCAAAACTAAGTTGTTCCATACCTGATTCAATTTATTAGTGCAAAAATAGAATGAAATAATTATAAGTTTCACATGATTCAATTCAAATAAACTCGAAAGCAATTACTGGGAAAAGGAAACAAAATTAGTATGAGAAGAAACAAAAGTAAAGTCAGTCATACATTCAACATGGCAACAACAGAATATATTACAATCACAAAGCTAATGAGCGCATTAAAATTAGAGCAGCTCTTATATGAAAATAAAGGTTTTATACACTGTAAATACAACTAAAAATCATCATCAACAAATGGAAGTGATTTGCATTCGAGCCAAAACCCAAGAAAAAATTCAAATAAACCCTAAGCCAAATTTCAACTCAAATCATCAAAGTTGAGTTCAAAGCGTAAAATCAGAAACATAAATCGGAGAACACATACCATTGATCAAGTTGATATCCTCAATCCAAATAAAAAATTATTGAAAATCAAAATGGTTTTAAACAGTCTAAACATTGAAATTGGAAAACCTTATATGCTCCTTAAATAATCAACCAAAACAGATGTATATATATATACAGAGAGAGAGATCATAAATTCATGCGCTAGAAAATCAACAAACAAAAAGTAACATTAAACCCAAAAATATACGAAGTATATAGAATCATAAGGAATTGACAGACACAAAATCTAAGTCATTATCAGCAAATTAAATGTAAAGTTTGGAGTAGTAAAGTGAACCCGAATAAAAAAATTCATACCAAATTTGATATCAAAGAATCCTCAATTATCAAAGCCATCAAACTTGCAAAGCATCACTCCATGGAATGGGAAATCTGTGGTAAACGTAAAAGGAAGAGGAGTAAAATTAAGAGGAAATGAAAAATGAGTAAAAAAAAATATGCGTAGAACCAAATAAAGAAGAAGAGATCGTGGGAGATTGTGGAAAGGAATGGCATATGGTTAAGAAATGTTGAAATGTTGAAATATTCTATTTAAACTATATAATTCCAATTAATTTAAAAGCATTAATTTCAACATTAAATTCTAATTATACTAATTGAAACATATTAATAACTTTACAAAATTCAAGAGGTTATTTGGTACTAATCATTGAAAAGAAAGGAAAGAAATTAGGGAAGATAATTGTAGGTATACGTATATATGTATATGTTGATAGATTTTACACATTTAAACAATTAAAATCAAATACACAGAGGTAGCTATATCCGAATTTTATGAAACTAATTATGACATATGCATTAGAAATGTTCTAGTATTTAAAAAGGGAAATATTTAAATTTAAAAAATATTTTATTTTCAAAGAATTTATGGATTCTAATTAAAATCTCGCAAATGAATGAAACTTGCGTATTTTACTATGATAAGCATATATATGCAAATGGTTAAGAAATGTTAAAATGTTGAAATATTCTATTTAAACTATAGAATTCCAATTAAAATTTTGCTCCTTTATTAGTTAATATTTTTCATTTAATTAGTTTTTCATTCCTTAAATAAAATTGTGCTCCTTTGTTAGTTAAATAAGTTAAGAGAAAGGAAAGGAAAGGTTTCCTTCTATGAATAAATTTAATAAGTAATCACCTTGCACAAATATGTATATAAGAGTATATTTGATACATTCTAATTTATGTACACATTAAACTATAATAAAAATTTATTTGTGAAACCAAACGCAATATTGCTTTTATTTTTTCATGATTTAATTAAATAAATAGATTAACGGTTAAATAATTTGAATCATTACATCAAACCTTTTAGACTTTTTTGTTGAATATTTATTTATGTATTTAATATTTTCATGTGCTTGATTAGTTAGAATAATAATTCCTAATTTGTAACAATACATGTAATTTTTTTAATATATTGCCATTCGTATGTAGTTTCAAATAATTTAAAAAACCACAATAAAATAATATTTTTAATCAATTTTATAGCATTACAAATTTGGAATAATTAAAGATTAATGGAAATAATTCAAGGTCGGACTAAAGGTTAGAATAATTAAATGACCTTGATAAATATGGGCAATTTGGGTATTTTACAGTCGGACCAATTAGTAATCATTGAAGACTAGTGGGAATTATAATATATAGATAGATTACATTGTTGAAGTTGAAACAAAGATTATAACTCAAATTCAGGATTTTTTAGCACTTCTTCACTATGACTGATAAATTATATTTATTCTTTTGCTATATAAATTTATCACATTGGCTAAGTTTGATTTTTATGCCTAAGATCTATATTCTTTTGAATTATGGGTTATTTTGTCATTAAATAATCTTATTTTTACAAAAAATGTAGGTTATTTTGTTATTATATAATCTTCTACCTATAAATTTTTGTAGACATTGTTTAAATTGCTATTTTCATCTGGATTTAGAAATCAGTCCCAAAAATTCTGTAGTCAGCAAAATTCAGTGTTATGTTTCATGTCTGGAATTTTGGTAATAAGATATTAAATTTATTAAAGGTACAGGTTTTCCAAATTTTGATTTATAGGAAAAATATTCATTGGTTTTACAAATTTGTTTACATACTTTTTTAAAATACTACGTTTGATTCGGCATGGAACACATAAAAAGGAAGAGATATTAAAGTATATGTTTTTCTTCGTATTTTACACTTTCTATTCCAAAGAAGATGCACATATCTTGTAATTTGGTACAAAGGTAGTGAATTTGGTAAGGGTGTAAATTGGTTGGACCAGACCGAACGGAGGTGTATCCAGCTTTTATCCTAAATAAAACTAGATCGGATAAGGACAGAGTGAATTTTTTTCTCGTATAAATTTTGTTATCCATGTCCGAAATGAAATCGGTTAAATAAGGACAAATGTTTCTTGGATGTGGGCACTAACGGATCCGAAATGACATGATTATTTTTATCAAATTTTATAATTTTTATTAAATTTTCCTTTAACTGTATACTGAAGTACAAGGAATTCAGGCAAATTTGAATGGGCATGGACATGATGTGATTTTTTCTCGTATAAATTTTGTTTTCTAATTCGTGTCCAAAACAAAAATTAGATAGACTTGGATGGAATTTTTATGATCACGGACACGAACAGACATTCATACAAAATTAGTAGTCATAGTTTGTTGTTTTGATGAATTTATGAAAATCATACCGAAAATGTAACAACCCAAGTTTAAAGAACTTGGGTAAACGTATTGTAATGTTATTTAAACTAGAAAAGCAAAGAAAATAAAATGCGAATTCAAAAGTGGATAACTCGTATAATCATTTAAGTTGAATTAACGTAGGATTTTGGGAATTATATGAGTACTTGTGTTAAAGTAGGGATAAATTTAATTTAAATATTGAGATAAGAAAATTAAATTCAACATGTATTTGTTCAGTAGACTTAATTATGAAGGAAATGAAGTTTGGAAACCTTATAATATGAGTTTGTGATATATTATGCATTAAAAGATTTATTTTGTCAAAATGCAATGATTTGTAAATTATTGCAAACAATGTTTTTTTTACTATAAGAAATGTATTTTAAAAAAAATGAATGAGTTGCAAATAAAATAGAGATAATTGAAACATTGATCAAAAGTCAATATTTAAGTGTTTAAAATATTTAAAATCAATGTTTAAGCGTTTAAAATATTTCAATATGGTTTGTGCATTTATTTTGGTAAGTAAATGAATTTCATATAACTAGTTACGTTAAAAATGTAAATTACGTTAAAAATATTTTATTGTTTTTTTTTCAAACTACAACAGTGAATAAGCACATTGTTCGAAAACTCCACCAGTTAATGGTGACTAGGCGATTCCATTTCTTCCCATTCTTCGCTTCTCCTTCTCCACGACCACATTCGCTACCTTCCCATTCTTAGAGCAACTCCAACAAATGCGCGGATATTCAATTTTCAGAAATCCAACCTCAAAAATCTCTCCAACAGTGAGTGAAAATACCCCGAAGTTTAGATTTCGGGGGGAATAGTTCCGGAATGTGCAAACTGGTGTCGCGGTTGTTGAACAAGCGCCTGACCAGGCGTCTGTTGAACAGACGCGCGGTAAATATTCAACATAATTTATTCACTTGTTTGGACCCATTTCGGACAACATTCAGCATTGTTTTTTTTAATAGCTTGGGCGTGCAGAGCAATTTTGGCATGCAAAGTTAGTGAATAAATTAGGTGTTGGACAACACAATGCCTCATTTTTTTGACACGTACTGAACTTTGGTTTGGCCTTTTGTGTTGGAAATGCATTATCATCAAACACGCGTACAAACTTTTGTGTTGGACAACACAACTTAAATTACACGCGCTGGTTAAACTACCGCGCAGTCTTTTTTTTTTGTGTTGTGGCCCACGTTTGGTTCCAGGCGCTTGTTCAACAAGCGCCTTGACCTAAAAACTAATGGGATTCCCGGTTTTTCGGAGTATGGATAATCGAAAAATGAAAATCCACACTCCGAAACAGTTGGAGATGCTCTTAATCGATACATCCTTTCTCCATTTCCCTTCCAACCCTACCTAGGTTTCACCTAGTGGGTGCTGTTTTTCGAACAGGTTTTTTAGATGTATTTTTTAGCTAGATCTGAATAACTTTTATTTCTCCAAAGATCCCCCTTTCCTACCGATCCTCCTCCGCTTCACCCTACTTTGTGCCCTCACATCCACCAGTCAATTCTTCTTTTCCTGGCATGGTGTCCCTCCCAAGTTCTAGCTGACTCCTTAGCGTCGCCTTCGCTAGTCTGCCTCGCGACTTTCCAGTCCTCAAATTCCCTCTAGATGCTTTCATTTGTATCTCTAGGTATCCAAGCGGGTAGGTTCTGATTCATTGCTTGATGATATTTTGTCCGACGTTGTCTAGCCATGTCAGGTGGAGTTGGGTTTCCTTGGGTTTTGTTGTTGCATTCTAGTTTAGGTAGCATTGTGAGTTTTTGGCTATTTTGTGTAATGTTCGAATTGCTAGGCTATTTGTTTTAAGATACTATCGTGAAGCCCTCGGTCCTCTCTGTACATTTTTGTGCCCTTTTGAATTGCTTCGCGACATGTCCTTCCTCTTAGTCTGGTTATCCGTGCTCTTATCCTCACGATTCTATCTCGTATGCTCTGGGGAAGCAGTAATAGGTCTCTAGTTCGGTGAGCCAAAGGTGAGATTGCTCGATTCTTTGGATTGGTTGAGGTTGGCCTATGTTGGTTTCTTTTGATGGTGTATGGGTTTATATAGGGCATTGTTATTGACACTCCAAATATTGTTAAGGGGAGGTTAAATTTTAAAAACACTCCAATCATTAAAAAAATGTTAGGGGGAGTCACGTACTCAATTTTTTATGTTCCCTTTTTACCCTGGCAAGAACATCAATTACCATCCCAAATCCCAATCAATTTCAGATGTTAAAAAAAATCTCTAAATTATTTGCAAAAAAAAAACAATTGTTTTGGGAAAATATTGTGCAAATGAAGAACGTAAAACAAATGAGATTATTGATAATTTAACATATGAGAAATGAAATTATTTTAAAAAAGCGATCGACAAATGAGAAATGCAATTATTTAAAAAACCGATCTACAAATGAGATTATTGAAATTTCATATAAAAAAATGATGTAGTTCGACTAATATACCGTATAATTTTTTTTAATTAACAACTTAAAAAAGGATCATTGTAAAGAAGGCTAATTTAGTAAAATAATTTTTTTTGTTAAGGGGGTGCTTTCTGCATTGATACTCCCCTTAACAAATTCTTATTTCTTTTTAAATTGACCCCCCTTAACAATATTTGGAGTGTCAATAACAATCCGCTTTATATATGGAGTGGGTGTTGTCTTGTTGGCATTTTGAGTTTGTTGGTTGTTGACTCTTTTGGGTGTTAAGTTATTGTGTTGTGGTGCATGATTGCATTTGGGTATTTAGAGATATGTTATGTGCCCTATGTTGTGTTGTTGCCTTGCTGTGGTAGGTCTGTGGAGTATGCGTTCGATACTGACCTTCGAGTTGGTATGTTCAACTTGATGGAAGTGTTTGGGGCTAGCTATTGTTAGATGTACATTTGTGATGCACTCTTGTGTACAGTAATCATTTTGCTGAAGGATATGTGTAATGCCTGAATTAAGGAGATGGACTTTGGTAATTGATGTACTTGTGCCTTTGTTTTTATCTTTTTGGTTTTGGTCTTATATTCGGAATTCACTGAAAAATGGACATTGGATTTTCGTAAAAAGGCATCTTACGCTTTTTCAAAAGCAAAAGTTAAACCAAAAACACTAGCATATAAAATTAAAAAATTCATTGTTTATCAAAAAAGAAGTATCTAAATTCATAGATCAACCATCAAAACAACTAACAAACTTAACATAAGGTGATAGTATATCCGCTTAAAAATTAACCGATAGCTATTAATTGAGTTATCCAAAGTAACTTAAACAATCAGCCAAACTATAAATTTGATCATATCTATATATAACCAACCATAACTCCCCACGCTTATATTTTAACATCGTTTTTTCTATATATACATCAAGAAATAGCCAATTGTTATTAAATTTACTACTAAATAAACAACCAATGTAGGTGGTTCCTGCATTTTGTTAGTGCCAAGCACTACAAGAAACATTAAAAATACCGACAGGGGTGACCGACGGTTTTCGACGGCTATTTTCCAACTTCTTTCGTCGGGCCGTAGACGGCCGTCAGAAACCGTCGGCTATTAACGAGATATTTCTTTGCCAAGAGCTTCCAGCTCCATTCCTCTTCCTTTTTCTTTTATTTCCAGCCCGATTTTTCAACCCTAACCCCCCAATTCCGCGATTTTTCGCCTCCAAACACTAAAATTTCAACCTTCAATCGTTCTCGACGTCCACACAAGCTTTCAGCAAAAGCGATTTAAGGTATGATCTCGTTTTTTGATTAAAATTTCAATTTTTGCCTAAACCTAAGTTTTCTATACACTAAAATTGAATGCTTGCAATTGTTTCATATGATGTTGTAGTATGTTATATCATCATAATATATGTGTCTTTCATGTCCTATACACTGAAATTGAATGATTTATTTCAAAATTTTGGATATTTGTGTGTGTTACATTGAAAATTAGGCTTGTTTTGGATAGGTTGTTGTGGCAGTGGTCACAACAATAGTTAGATACGTAAGTGATGATTTTAGTGTATTCACGGATCAAATTAAAAATGTATGTGCATGTGTGTATGTATGTGTGTATGTACATGTTTCAATTTAGCTTGCTTTTTGCCATTGTATAATTTTGAATATTTGTGTACATATGTGTCGTTGTGCGCTTGTCATTCTTGTATGTGTTAGTTGGCATACGAAAAAAAATGAGTGGATGAACTAGGAAAAGTACTTTGAGCAAATTTTGACTTATGCACTATAAAGCATGAGTCTAAATTCTAGTTGTACCTACTGAATCGACGATAATAGTATTAGCTTTAAGTTGATTGAAATGTCAAGCAGATGTAATAAATAAAAATATTTTTGTGTTGCAGTAAAACGTATTGTAATAGTAAAATGCGCACATTTAATTGATTAATATCCCGTAGAGTGTTTTCGGCCCCGTCCGACGAGTGTTGTACATGATCGTTATATAAATAGTCGTTTTTATCAAATTAAAAAACGACCGTTTATATTCATCTGGTACAATATTTGTTGGATTTGTCCTTGTATTGGACTAGTTATAAACGCAGTAAGCATTTACATTTTGTATACTACTTCGTTTCAAAAGATTCACAAAATTTCGGTTCAATTTTTCTTTTTGTTTCTTGTGTACATGTGTACAAAATGCAGGAAACAAAAGGGAAATGCTGCCAAAATTTTGTTGAATCGTTTGAGACGAAGTAGTATACATTTGTAATTGTTTACTCTGTTTATAATGGGAAGTAGGATGCCTGACAATGTAAAAGAATTGCAATTAAAAAAGTGTCAAATTAGTTTTTTTTTTAACTTAGTGAAAATGTTATTTGCTTTCAACCATTATATATACGTGCGTTTTATGACCATAATTAAAAACAAGTTTTTTCTTGGAATTTGGATTCTTGAAAATAAATATTAATTTTTGAAATTGTGCCTAAATTTGTCAAATAGGAAAAATGATTGATTATTTTGTTGATCAGAGGAGTTGGATGTACCAAAGAAGAGGACAGAGAGGTTCAATAAAAGATGATTTTTACAATGGTATGAATGTCTTTGTTGAATTCGCTTTAAGTAATAACGGAAGCGATCCTGAAATTCGTTGTCCGTGTAGCAAGTGTAGATATTTGAAATATTTGTTACCCGATGTTGTGAAAGTCCATTTGTACAAAAACGGATTCGTACCCGAGTATAATTTTTGGGATCGTCATGGAGAAACTGTATTGAATACTCCTGTAGAGACTGAGGTAGAAAGTGTTGTTGATAAAAATATTTTATACGCCTCGTATTGAAAATATGGTCGAGGACGCAACACGATCAATGTTTTCTATGAATGCAGTTGACGACGATGATGGAAATGAGAAAGAACCGAATATTGAAGCAAAGAAAATTTATGATTTGTTGGATAATGCTAAGAAACCTATTTGGGATGGTTGTAAAAGCGGCACTCAGCTATCGGTAATCGCAGAATACATTGCGATGAAGTCAAAATACAACATCACTTAAGCTGGGTTCACAGCTGTTGTACAAGCTGCAAAAAGGCACATGCCGCCGGATAATTTAATATGTGAAAATCACTACGAAGTTAAAAAAACTTATGTCGGCATTTGGTTTACCTTATCAGAAAATAGATACATGTATAAAAGGATGCATGTTGTTTTTGAAAAATGACATAAACCTTAGAAATTGTAAATTTTGTAATGAAGAAAGATATAAACCAAGAAAGAAGAAGGGAAAGGAAGTTCCATTCAAACGTATGCATTATTTACCCATTACTCCGAGGCTTCAAAGACTGTATGCATCTCCTGTAACTGCATCTAATATGAGATGGCATAAGGTGAGATCGGAAGAAGAAGGTACGTTGACCCATCCGACCGACGGGGAAGCATGGAAGCATTTCGATAAATCTTATCCAAATTTTGCAGCGGAGAGTCGTAATGTCAGATTAGGTTTATGTACGGATGGTTTTTCACCATTTTCTCAATTTGGTTCTAAATACTCATCATGGCCCATTATTATCACACCTTATAATTTACCTCCATGGATGTGTATGAAAACGCAATATATGTTTCTTACTGTTGTTGTTCCTGGCCCCGACGATCCGGCATAAGGAATTGATATTTATTTACAACCGTTAATAGAAGATTTGAAATCATCATGGAACGAAGGAGTAGAAACATACGATGTTTCGAAGAAGAAAATTTTTCATATGTTTGCTTCTTTATTGTGGACTATAAGTGATTTTCTGGTCTATGCAATGCATTCAGGATGGAGTACTGCTGGTCGTCTATCATGTCCATATTGCATGAAAGAGGCTCGAGTGTTTTCATTACCGCATGGTAAAAAAAAATCATGGTTTGACTGCCATCGATGTTTTCTCCATGTAAACCATACTTTTAGAGTAGACAAGAAAAACTTTTTGGCTAACAGAGTAGAAACTAAACAACCTCCAACACTATGGTCTGGTGAAGAAATATTTGAAATGGTTGAAAATCATCTGAAGATACATGAAACTGGAGTTCAAACAGAAATTGAAGGCAAATCGATCTATCACAATTGGTGTAAGCAGTCTATTTCTTGGGAGTTGCCGTATTGGAAACATCTTCTGCTTCGTCATAATAATGATGTGATGCAAAATGAGAAAAATGTATTTGATAATGTCTTTAACACAATTTTGAATGTTAAAGGGAAAACTAAAGATGATTTGAAATCAAGGCGCAATATAGAAGAATTATGCGAACGTCCCGAGCTTCATATGAAACCAAATGAGCCCAAAGCATGTTATGAATTAGATAATAATCAGGTTAAAGTTGTGTTAAAATGGGTTAAAGAGCTAAGATTTCCTGATGGGATTTCATCAAATCTTCGTAGATGTGTTGACTTCAAAAATGGTAAATTGGGTGGAATGAAAAGTCACGATTGTCATATTATGATGGAGCATTTGTTTCCTGTTATGTTCAAAGAACTACTACCGTTAAAAGTTTGGAAGGTAATAACGGAGCTTAGTTTGTTTTATAAAGAGCTTTGTTCGACTACTTTGAAAGTGGAATGTTAACGTAAATTTGAAGTAGATATTCCAATATTGCTTTCCAAACTGGAGAAATTATTCCCGCTAGGTTTTTTTAATGTAATGGAGCATTTACCTGTTCAACTTCCAACTGAAGCACGATATCGAGGTCCCGTCCAATATGGATGGATGTATCCATTTGAGAGGTAAATATAAACTTGTTAACCATTAATTTAATAGCATTTAAAACTATGAAATAATGTAAATTAATTTTGCATAGGTATTTGAATCATTTGAAGAAAAAGTGAGACAAAAAGCTCGAGTTGAAGGCTCGATATGTAAATCTTACATCGAAGAAGAAGCTTCGTTCTTTTCTCTCCCATTATTTCAGAGATCATATGAAAATATCATTTGAAAGTGTTCCTCGAAACGACCAGGGAGACGAACAAGAATCGTCTCAAACAGTTTTGTCTATTTTTAGACAACATGGTCAACCTTCTGGGAATTGTGTTAACGTATGGCTAAATGATAAAGATCTTCATGTAGCTCACACTTATGTTCTTCTAAATTGTGCTGAAGTTGCACTGTTTGTTAGGTAGTCTGAAATATCAATTAGTGCTTTTTTCATTTCTACATTTTTGCATGTGTATAATTTAATGTAAAACTCTATTTGTATTTACAACGTTTATGAACGTGAACATCCGAACGGAGATATCAGTAAAGATTTTTCTGCTTGGTTTACAAATTATGTTTAAGAACCCAAAAATTGTGTTGTTGATGAAGGGTTGAAACATCTTGCACAGGGACCAAAAAGATTGGTCAAGACATATCCAATATATTTTGTTAATAGATATAAATTTAACACGAAAGAATACAGTGCTGAAAAATTAACGAACAATACTGGTGTATTCGTTAAAGGCAGTGACGATCCTGAAAATCACATTAATGATTTTTATGGCATTTTAACACAAATTTTGCAACTGACATATTTCTCACGACCCGCGGAGGAGGTGTTTCTATTTAAATGCGATTGGTTTAGCAGTAATCCGGGTTCTGGGATTAATGTACATAAGGATTTTAATCTGATTGAAATAAAGCATACATCGCACTATTACAAGTATGATCCTTTTGTACTAGCCAAACCAGCATTACAAGTCTACTACACTCCTTATCCGTCTCTAAAAAGAGATAAAGCAGATTGGTCGGCAGTTTTAAAAACAAAGGCCAGATTTACGTTCGACGGGAAGAATATTCCAGATGAAGGAGCCTATCAGGCAGAACTCAAACACAATAATGAAATAATAATTGAAGACGATCATCCAGATTTTGGACCTCTGGTCGATGAGACAAATGCTTTGGTAGATGAATTTGAAAGTGCAGAGGAAGATATTATTGAATCTGAGGCCGAATCTGATTCTGAATCTGAAGAAGATGATGACTGATGTTGATGATGAGTACTATCTTTCTAGTTGTAATGTATGTATGGAGTAAACCCCAGCTTATTTTGCAATTCATGTAACTCTGTTAAATATTTGAATGTTATGATCGTTTTTTACATCTTTTATGTCATATGCAGTTTTCCTATTTATTTATCTTAATTCCGCAATGTAAAATGTTACTTCTTGGAATATGAGACCCAATCAAATACAAGTATAAACAATTTTTCATTTATGTCATTTTTTACATCTTTTATGTCACTTATTTAGTAGCTTATATCATTTGTGTAAGTTAGCTTACATCTTTTGAAATGATTTGTATGTGACAGGTATGTCATCAAGAGGAAATTCTTCAGGCGAGGGTTCTGGCTCGCAACTCACTGTGCGTCCAGTCGTGTCCTTGGTTCCTACGAGTGCTGGGTAAAAATTAAACATTACTTAGCATGTTAATTATTTTATACTGTACACTTATGTTTATCACATTTAACGCAGGGTTTTCGATCTTCATCCTTCGAGTGTTATTTTGGACGCTTCGAGAGCAGCATATAGGGCTAGGATAACGGGATGTTGGCCTAAGTGGGATTTGATCCCACCTCACATACAGGAGGTCATCTAGCAGGATGTCCTAGTAAGTATTTTCCTATATATTTTTGGCATTTTAATTCCTTATAATAACTGAGATACTGTACATATTTTACTAGTAATGTTTGTTTAACGTGAAATACAGGCCGAGGTGGACATACAGACACATGATTTAACCCCGGCTCGGACATACTG
This sequence comes from Allium sativum, assembly GCA_030737875.1. Lineage (NCBI taxonomy): Eukaryota > Viridiplantae > Streptophyta > Magnoliopsida > Asparagales > Amaryllidaceae > Allium > Allium sativum. Next base: position 726,746,446 of record CM060909.1, read on the forward strand.
GATGCAAAAGATGAGGAAAAATTATAAAGATGCTATATCAACAATGAAGAAAACCATGAAAAAACCTCCACGGATGGGAGATACCGCTTGGAATGGATTTCTGGCCTTCTACCACGCTTTGTGTTTCAGCCTTTCGCCTGCTCTTCCAATTTTTTCATAGATAAACTGCCTTCTTCAACTTCTCCCATTCCCCTTCCTTATTTCAATTTCACTTACCCTTTTTTCCTAACCAATTTCTCTCCCTTTTTACGGATTCCTATTTGCAAATGATCGAACTCCATAATCTACTTCTACACCAAACCCCCAGTTTTCTATCTTTGCTAGTCCTTATCCCTGTAACACCCCGGATTTTTGAATAATCAAATTAACTAAAATAAAGAATAATTAATCTCATACGTGAGAATTAAAGGAATGGGTTGCGCCATTGTGTTCATCTCGGAATTCTGGTTGAAATAGAGTCCGAGTTTGCAGGAAACGGGTACCGGATGAAGGACTTATGGACGAACGAAGATTGGTGGCAAAAGAAGGAAAAAAATGCACTGGCGCACTTGGGAAGTGCGCCAGTACAAATTAACACTAGCGCACCTGCCAAGTGCGCCCAGACCGAGGCAAAAGCCTGCACAGCTTTCTGGTTCAGACTGACCCATGTTGTTGAGTCCTTTTTGACTCCTTGCTGAGTCATTAGGGCTGACTCATCACCCTATCATGACCGAATGGTTTTGATTAACCCTAAGAACATACGACGGCTTAAATTAACTCAAAACTCTATAAAAAAGACCCATAAACTCAAACCCTAAATCAGAATTAAAATTGAAACTATGGTCGTCATGCTGTTGTCTTGAACCCTAGAGCAGCCGCCACCAAATTAAAGAGGAAGAACAGCAACCAAATCAGAACTACTCAACCCTAACAGCGAATCTTCTTCAAAGGAGCGCTAATTCAACTCCAGAAATCAGAATTCAGAACTCAAGACTGCTTTTGAGTTCTGAGTTCGATAGTTTTAACAAAATAGTTAATAAATGAATTGGATTGAGTTATAATGCGGATAATTTGGATATGATATGAATTGTTGATTACATGTTGTAATTATGTTGTTGAATTGTGTGTAATTTCTATGATATTATGTTATGATGCTATCATCTACGATGCAAAGTTATGATGCTATCGCCCATGTTATAATCCTATGATTGGCTTATGTCTAGTTGAATCATCATGTTTCTTATGCTAGTTTGTTATATTGACTCATATGATAAATCATATGTATGCAAGTAGATTTTGATTCAAACATGAATCATATACAAGTTGGGTAGAATTATATGTGAACTTACATGATTATGACACCTAGTTTATGTGAAAATTTAATTGAAAATTAGGCTATGACTGCCTGAGTTTATGCTAAATTTTACATGATACTTTACATGTTAGATGCAAGTTTACAACCTTGTTATGATGTATAAATCACACATGTAAGTTGTATGAATACATGAATCATGTTATGCAAGTTTAGGGGATTGCCTATGCAAATTAACACCTTTAGATATAGATCTATAACATATGTTGTTTATGCAAGTTTGTGGCCATTTTCTCATCAAGTTCATACCTTTAGATTGGATCCATGACATATGTTGTTTATGCAAGTTGTAGTTTTGGCCTATGCAAGTTTTAGATGTAAAACATCATTCACATATGCAAGTTCACCCCTAAGTTAGATTTATGTTTTAATTATGTGTATATTGTGATGTTTTCTCTTTATTCCATGAGTTAGACTATTCGAGTCTAACATATATTTTTACGTTAAACGAACAAACGTACTACGTGGGGTAAAGGGGATAATATTAAAAAAAAAATTAATTGGCATAAATGCCTTAAAAGGCATAAAATATAATTGTGGTGAAAATTGGTATGATTTTACATACCATAAACGGATGGACATAATTGAGTCAATTATGGACATCGTTAAATTTGGAATTGATTGATAATTTGAATAGGGAAAGTAATTCAAATTGGGGAATGATTAATTAGGAGTAATTAATCGTCTAAGACACGAGGTTAGACTCTTTTGTGGTGTAAGACTGCTCGGACCCGCCTGGAAAATCCAGCTGCCACAAATGCCAGTCTAATGTGAGAGGTCTTAGGCACAAACTAAATACCTAACAGCTGTAAAGACACGAGGTTAGGCTCTTTTGTGGTGTAAGACTGCCCGGACCCGCCCGGCAAATCCAGCTGCCACAAATGTCAATCTAATGTGAGAGGTCTTTATGAGGTTACGGTCTTAATGAATTAAGAAACACTTAACCAGATAAGCATGTAGTGGGACATGAGGGGGTTAAGTGGGTGCCTTGGGTGGCATGTGGAATCTAGTGGGTGCCTTGGGTGGCATTTAGAAATATGATTCGAAATACTTAACCAAAATATGAAACATGTAATCGAAACATGAATAAGAAGTGGGTTAAGTGGGATGTACTAGAGGGGACCAAGCTTAGGTGGATAGCTTGTGTCAAGTAATGGGGGCCCGTTTCAACCAGTAACCCATACGTATCTTTGTGGGCTCGACCCAAGTCGAGGACGGGACACGCATACTGGGCTTGACTGTAAGAGGCCAAACCGGGTTAGCGGTGGCAACGCAAGTCCAACAGGTTCATATGTGTGTGTGGACCCGGGCTGGTAGGTAAGACATTGTTGCATCGTGTAGGTATAAGCCGTGCATGCTTGGTGGTATTGGGTTGCCACTTTGGGGAGTGATACACCCCACTGTGGCGCCAGCACAGGTATTTACGAGTTAGGGAGCCAATCGCTTGGGGGTAGTGGGTATACCTAGTGGAGATAGGGGCAGACGACACCTATGAAGCCAGCTAGGGGTGCACGAAACTACCAATATCATTATTAAATCTGTAGGCGGGATCAATCTTAGGGTGACTGGTGGTGGTGCAGTATACTAGTGGCGGTGCAGTATAGCAATTATCTCAAAGTATTGGCGTAGTTTAGTAATTATCTTAGTGGGTTAGGTGCGCTTTAACAAAATCGTTGTTCATCTTGTTTCCTTGTTTACTCTGCCATACTCAATGGTTCATGGCCATTTCCTTATTTTCCAACTTATGCTTTAGCCTAGTTACTTTGTTAATTATATTGTTAGAATTATCGCACTCGCCAGACTTTATGTCTGACCCCCTTTTTCCATCTCTTTGCTTCCCCCTCCCCCCCTCCCCCAGGTGCTCAGGTTGGAACTTGCACCAATGGAGCTTGATTTTGGACTGCTTTTAGAAGATTGCTTGGATCGCTGAAGTAAAGTTCAGCTTCTCTTTATTTATGGCTATTTTGATGTTGGGGATTATGTCTTTCAGTTTATGTACTTTGTTTTATCAAGATGGATATGATGTACTTGACTTTGGTTTATGGTTTTGATGATGTAACCAAACATATTTACCTTCTACTGCAATAAATAAAGTTTTAAATTTTCAAGTACGGCTTTATATATGTCTTGTTGTGATTTTCTGTTCTATATTCACTTAAAATGCTCCATGGAAGTTAATGCATTCCCTTTGTGAGTGAAATTAATGGACGTGGGGTGTTACACGTGGTATCAGAGCTGAAGGTTACCAGAACAGATATGAATTTTGAAAAACTATTTTTTTCAAAGCAATTTTTATAAAGAAGTACTTTCAAAAGTATGTTTTAAGGAAAGTATTTTCAAGGGGAAACTATATTTTAGAAAGCATAACCCCAAGAGCCATATATCTTTCCTTCAGTCCTTTTTGTATTGAATCTTTCCTTTTTCGTTTCAGCATGTCTGAAGCGTCTGAGATACCAGAGGGTGTTCATGTGCCCGGTTGGTTTCGTCAATATCTCGAGGCTAGGGCCGCCACCGCAGGTCCAACAAATGTTCCTCCTCCTCCTCCTCCTCGTGTCAATAATTTTGCAAAGATATGCAAGGACTTTAGAGCAATGGGTGGAAAACCTTTTCACGGGACGGAGACATTTGTTGATGCTCGTAACTGGCTAAAGGAGGTGGAAGAATTGTTTGGAATTTGTGAAGTGGATGATGGAAGAAAAGTCCAGCTAGCTGCCTGGCTAATAAAGGATGAGGCCTCGTTTTGGTGGGAGGTCACTAATGGGGGACGTCCAATCGATACATGGCTAGATTTTAGGCAGAGGTTTGAGGCGAAGTTTCTCTCACGGGATGAAGGGATTCTATACATGGAAAGGTTTTTGTCACTGAAGCAAGGGAATCTATCGGTGAAAGAGTACGTTAACAAATTCAACCAATTGGCATGGTTTGGCTTAGACTTGGTGAACACTCCAGAAAAGAAGGCTCTAAGATTTGTTAAGGGTTTAAACGAGCCACTTCATGGGTTAGCTATGACCCACATTCCCATGGGGCTACCTTTGAGAGGTTAGTTGACATGGCACTCATGCATGAAGAGGAGAAGGGCGCCAATGCTAATAAGGCACCCGAGAAGAAAGGGGATCAAAAGAAGTCGCAACAGCAACAACAGAACAAGAAAGGTGGTAAAGGCAACAATGCTAAGGGGAAGAAGAAATGCTTTAACTGTGGGACACCCGGCCATCTAAGCAAATATTGTAGGAAGAAAAAGAAGACTGGTTGTTTCCACTGTGGCGAAGCGGGACATCTTATTAAGGACTGCCCAAAGAAAGGGCAAAGGGCAGGGTCTTCCTCGGGAGGACAGGTGCAAGCTCTTATGGCACCAGGGCAGGCAAGGGGACAAGTTCAGACTCTTTTGGTCCCACCACTGCAAGAACGAGGTAGAGCAATTTCCGTTGAAAGTTTAGTTTTTCTGTTTGATCATCATGTCCGTACTTTATTCGATTCTGGCGCATCGCATTCGTTTATTTCTACATCATTAGTTGAAACACAGCACCTTGATACTAGTCTAGTTACTGATCCCTTAGTAGTCTCAAATCCTATTAGTGGTTCGGCTCATCTTTCTATGATTTGTCGGGATTTGAGAGTGTTTATCTTGGGCGTTGAGTTTGAGTGCAATGCTTTTATTCTTGGCTTCATGGGCTACGGTTTAATTCTAGGTATGGATTGGCTAACTAGATATGGGGCCATCCTAGATTGTGAAAGAAGGGCAGTTATATTGTTGACTCGTTCTGGAAAGACCCTTGATATTTCTTGTGACCCTAGAGGTCCAGTAATGCTTAGTTACCTAGAATCCCTTGACGCATCCGATGATGATTTACATTCTGTTCCCATAGTCCGTGAATATGCTGATGTCTTCGATGAGGTGAGGGGTTTACCCCCAAAACATGAGATAGACTTTCGAATATATCTGGTGGACAATGCGAAGCCAGTTGCATTGCCAGTGCTCCACATGGCCCCAAGAGGGAGAAGAGAACTCAGTAAGCAAGTGAAAGAATTGCTTGAGAAGGGGTTCATCAGACGTAGTATATCGGAGTGGGGTACTCCAGTAGTGTTTGCCACGAAGGCGGATGGGTCCCTTAGACCTTGTGTGGACTATAGAGAACTTAATAAGCTTACTAAGAAGAACAGACACCCAGTGCCAAGGATTGACGATCTCTTCGATCAGTTAGTTAGCGCCTCAGTGTTTTCGCAGTTGGACTTAGCCACTGGCTACCATCAGTTGAGAGTGGCTGAGGATAGCATAGACAAGACTGCCTTTAGGACTCCAGACGGTTTCTTCGAGTGGCTTGTGATGCCCTTCGGTTTGACAAACGCCCCCGCATACTTTGTTGACTTGATGAGTAGGGTGTTTAGGGAGTACCATAATAAATTCGTGGTAGTCTTTGTGGACGACATCTTGATCTTTTCTAAAAGCGAAGAAGAGCATGCCCTACATCTTAGGGAAGTGTTGGAGACTCTTCGAGCGCATAGCCTTAAAGCAAAATTTTCTAAATGTCACTTTTGGAGGAAAGAAGTGCGATTCTTAGGGCACGTGGTTTCCAAAGAAGGGATAGCCGTGGATCCCGCGAAGACAGTGGCCATCCAAGATTGGAAGGTTCCTAAAAATGCTACCGAGGTGAGAAGTTTCTTAGGGTTGGCTGGCTACTATAGGAAGTTTATCAAAGACTTCGCAAAAATATCAGCTCTATTAACACGCTTGACGAAGAAGAACTTAGTTTTCACGTGGGACATAGATTGTGATGATGCGTTCTAACGTTTAAACAGAGCTTTGACCACAGCCTCAGTCTTAGGGTTGCCAGATGGGAGTAAGCCATTTACCGTTTATACCGACGCTTGTAGGACAAGACTAGGCGCAGTCTTAATGCAAGAAGGAAGGGTAATAGCCTATGGTGGAAGGAAATTGAGAGTACATGAGAGAAATTACACTACACATGACCTTGAGTTAGCCGCTATTGTCTTCGCGCTTAAGTCTTAGCATCATTATATTCTTGGCGAAAAATTCGAATTATTCACTGACCACAAATCGCTAAAATACTTATTCTCTCAGAAGGACTTGAACTTAAGGCAGCAAAGGTGGATGGAGTTCTTAGCATCCTACGACTTCGAGATAGCATATACCCCTAGCAAGGGTAACGTGGTGGCAGATGCTTTAAGTAGAAAAAGGTTATCCTTGAGTCTGTTGTTTGTTGAGCAGCAAAGTTTAGAGTTCATCTCTACGTTTGACTTTACACCTTCCATTGACTTCGTACCTGGTTTGCTAGCATCCTTGGAGGTCAGACCTACGCTTTTAGGACGGATTGGCGAGGCACAGCGAGACGACCCACAGTTGTTTGAGTTAGTAGAAAAGCTCAAAGGAGGAGAATCATCGAGCCATCTCCGTAGGTATACCCTAGATGATAAGGGTTGGTTGCGTAGGGACGGTAGACTTTGTGTACCACGGGACGAGAATTTGAGGAAGACCATCCTTGATGATGCCCATCGTTTGAAGATGACCATTTATCCCGGCGGGGACAAGATGTACATGGACATGAGACGAGTTTACTTTTGGGCCGGCATGAAGAAAGATGTGGCTGAGTATGTCGCTAGATGCTTGGTGTGCCAACAAGTAAAAGCAGAGCAAAAGAAGCCCGGTGGATTGCTTCACCCATTGGAGGTCCCATAATGGAAGTGGGAAAGCGTCTCGATGGACTTTATTGACGGATTATCGAGATTGAGAAAGGGTAATACGAGGATTTGGGTCGTGGTAGGCAGACTTACTAAGAGCACCCATTTCGTTCCCGTGAAGAGTAAGAGGACTGCTCCATTGTTAGCCTCCGTATACATTCGAGAAATAATTCGTTTGCACGGTGTTCCTTCTAGCCTAGTGAGCGACCGCGATCCTATCTTCACTAGCGAATTTTGGAAAAGCTTGCAAGAGGCGGTAGGGACTAAGTTATGTTTGAGCACCGCATATCATTCTCAGACGGACGGCCAGACCGAGAGGGTGAATCGTATTCTAAAGGACTTATTGAGGTTGTGTGTCTTAGATTTCGGAGGTACATGGTAGGAACATCTTCTGTTGGTAGAGTTCGATTATAATAATAGCTTTCAGTCTAGCATTGGCATGGCACCGTTCGAGGCTCTTTAAGGACGGCCGTGTCGTTCGCCTACATGTTGGTGGGAGTCTACAGATAAGATCTTGCTTGGACCCAATACGGTTAGAGAAACTTCGAAAATGATCGATTTGATTCGAAGGAGGATGAAAATGGTGCAAGATAGGCAGAAATCTTATGCGGATAAGAGGAGGTCAGATCTTGAGTTTGATGTTGGGGACATGGTCTTTGTCAAGGTGTCTCCATTACGGAACGTCGTTTGCTTTGGGTCCGTTGGGAAGTTAGCACCAAGGTTCGTAGGGTTGTTTCCTATTAAGGAAAGGATTGGGAAGATGGCGTATAGAGTGGAGTTGCCTGAGAAACTTAGTGGTGTACACGACATATTCCATGTATCACATTTGAGGAAGTGCTTGCACGAGACCGCGGAAATGGTAGAGCCAAGCTTGCTTAGGGAGGTGGTGATCGAGCGTGATGCGACGATTCAACGAGCTCCTACGTGCATTCTTGGGTCAGAGATTAAGAAGTTGAGGAATCGAGAGGTCAAACTAGTCCAAGTGCAATGGGGAGACGATGAGAGCAGCGCTACTTGGGAGACGGAAACGAAGATGCGTTCATTATACCATTTTCTTTTCGAGGGTATGTCTTTTAATTTCTCCTTTATCGCTTATCTTGTACTTATCTTATCTTTATTATGTCCTCTCGCTAGTATCTTTGACCTTTAGATAAGGTAGACCTATGGTTGAAACATGTGTTTGAGACATGTTATGTATGATGGATGCAAGTGGATGCAAGTGTTTGCTAGTGGTTGCCCGTGGATGCATATACACACATTTTAGGCACTAGATCGGTTCAGTCACTTCATATTGCATATTGCATATAAATGTGTGTACATATTTATGTAATGGATGTATAATGGTTGTACCATCATATGGATGTTTCATTTTGGTGAATGGTTGTGCACACATGTAGAAATAATATGTATCGATAGGGTTCTTTCGCATACATAATGGACGCATGGCACTATCATGGTTTGCATTAAGGAGGTCAACTGAATCAGTAGACCGCTTGATTTTGCATTAGATAAAGAACATATACACACACTTCTTGCATATGTTCATACAACATTAGAAATTTCATAAGGACAATGGATGCCCGTGTTTGATGGTTGAGTAGATGGTTGTTTGGATGGTAGGATATGCAATCTCCTTAACTAGGAGATTTCGGGGGCGAAATCCTTGAAGGAGGGGAGAATGTAACACCCCGGATTTTTGAATAATCGAATTAACTAAAATAAAGAATAATTAATCTCAGATGTGAGAATTAAAGGAATGGGGTTGCACCATTGTGTTCGTCTCGGAATTCTGGTTGAAATAGAGTCTGAGTTTGCGCGGAACGGGTACCGTATGAAGGAGTTATGGACGAACGAAGATTGGTGGCAAAAGAAGGAAAAAAATGCACTGGCGCACTTGGGAAGTGCGCCAGTACAAATTAACAGTGGCGCACCTGCCAAGTGCACCCAGGCCGAGGCAAAAGCCTGCACAGCTTTCTGGTTCAGGCTGACCCATGTTGTTGAGTCCTTTCTGACTCCTTGCTGAGTCATTAGGGCTGACTCATCACCCTATCATGACTGAATGGTTTTGATTAACCCTAAGAACATCCGACGGCTTAAATTAACTCAAAACTCTATAAAAAGACCCATAAACTCAAACCCTAAATCAGAATTAAAATTGAAACTATGGTCGTCATGCTGTTGTCTTGAACCCTAGAGCAACCGCCACCAAATTAAAGAGGAAGAACAGCAACCAAATCAGAACTACTCAACCCTAACAGCGAATCTTCTTCAAAGGAGTGCTAATTCAACTCCAGAAATCAGAATTCAGAACTCAAGACTGCTTTTGAGTTCTGAGTTCGATAGTTTTAACAAAATAATTAATAAATGAATTGGATTGAGTTATAATGCGGATAATTTGGATATGATATGAATTGTTGATTGCATGTTGTAATTATGTTGTAGAATTGTGTTGTAATTTCTATGATATTATGTTATGATGCTATCATCTACGATGCAAAGTTATGATGCTATCACCCATGTTATAATCCTATGATTGGCTTATGTCTAGTTGAATCATCATGTTTCTTATGCTAGTTTGTTATATTGACTCATATGATAAATCATATGTATGAAAGTTTAGATTTTGATTCAAACATGAATCATATACAAGTTGGGTAGAATTATATGTGAACTTACATGATTATGACACCTAGTTTATGTGAAAATTTAATTGAAAGTTAGGCTATGACTGTGTGAGTTTATGCTAAATTTTACATGATACTTTACATGTTAGATGCAAGTTTACACCCTTGTTATGATGTATAAATCACACATGTAAGTTGTATGAATACATGAATCATGTTATGCAAGTTTAGGGGATTGCCTATGCAAATTAACACCTTTAGATATAGATCAATGACATATGTTATTTATGCAAGTTTGCGGCCATTTTCTCATCAAGTTCATACCTTTAGATTGGATCCATGACATATGTTGTTTATGCAAGTTGTAGTTTTGGCCTATGCAAGTTTTAGAAGTAAAACATCATTCACATATGCAAGTACACCCTTATGTTAGATTTATGTTTTAATTATGTGTATATTGTGATGTTTTCTCTTTATTCCGTGAGTTAGACTATTCGAGTCTAACATATATTTTTATGTTAAACGAACAAACGTACTACGTGGGGTAAAGAGGATAATATTAAAAAAATATTTAATTGGATAAATGCCTTAAAAGGCATAAAATATAATTGTGGTGAAAATTGGTATGATTTTACATACCATAAACGGATGGACATAATTGAGTCAATTATGGACATCGTTAAATTTGGAATTGATTGATAATTTGAATAGGGAAAGTAATTCAAATTGGGGAATGATTAATTAGGAGTAATTAATCGTCTAAGACACGAGGTTAGACTCTTTTGTGGTGTAAGACTGCTCGGACCCACCTGGCAAATTCAGCTGCCACAAATGCCAGTCTAATGGAGAGGTCTTAGGCACAAACTAAATACCTAATAGTTGTAAAGACACGAGGTTAGGCTCTTTTGTGGTGTAAGACTGCCCGGACCCGCCCGGCAAATCCAGCTGCCACAAATGTCAATCTAATGTGAGAGGTCTTTATGAGGTTACAGTCTTAATAAATTAAGAAACACTTAACCAGATAAGCATGTAGTGGGACATGAGGGGGTTAAGTGGGTGCCTTGGGTGGCATGTGGAATCTAGTGGGTGCCTTGGGTGGCATTTAGAAATATGATTAGAAATACTAAACCAAAATATGAAACATGTAATCGAAACATGAATAAGAAGTGGGTTAAGTGGGATGTACTAGAGGGGACCAAGCTTAGGTGGATAGATTATGTCAAGTAATGGGGGCCTGTTTCAACCAGTAACCCATACGTATCTTTGTGGGCTCGACCCAAGTCGAGGACGGGACACACATACTGGGCTTGACTGTAAGAGGCCAAACCGGGTTAGCGGTGGCAACGCAAGTTCAACAGGTTCATATGCGTGTGTGGACCCGGGCTGGTAGGTAAGACGTTGTTGCATCGTGTAGGTATAAGCCGTGCCTACTTGGTGGTATCGGGTTGCCACTTTGGGGAGTGATACACCCCACTGTGGCGCTAGCACGGGTATTTACGAGTTAGGGAGCCGATCGCTTGGGGGTAGTGGGTACACCTAGTGGAGATAGGCGAAGACGGCACCTATGAAGCCAGCTAGGGGTGCACGAAACTACCAATATCATTATTAAATCTGTAGGCGGGATCAACCTTAGGGTGACTGGTGGTGGTGCAGTATACTAGTGGCGGTGCAGTATAGCAATTATCTCATAGTATTGGTGTAGTTTAGTAATTATCTTAGTAGGTTAGGTGCGCTTTAACGAAATCGTTGTTCATCTTGTTTCCTTGTTTACTCTGCCATACTCAATGGTTCATGGTCATTTCCTTATTTTCCAACTTATGCCTTAGCCTAGTTACTTTGTTAATTATATTGTTAGAATTATCGCACTCGCCAGACTTTATGTCTGACACCCTTTTTCCATCTCTTTCCTTCTCCCTCCCCCCCCGGTGCTCAGGTTGGAACTTGCACCAGTGGAGCTTGATTTTGGACTGCTTTTAGAAGATTGCTTGGATCGCTGAAGTAAAGTTCAGCTTCTCTTTATTTATGGCTATTTTGATGTTGGGGACTATGTCTTTCAGTTTATGTACTTTGTTTTATCAACATGGATATGATGTACTTGACTTTGGTTTATGGTTTTTATGATGTAACCAAACATATTTACCTTCTACTGCAATAAATAAAGTTTTAAATTTTCAAGTACTGCTTTATATCTGTCTTGTTGTGATTTTCTGTTCTATATTCACTTAAAATGCTCCATGGAAGTTAATGCATTCCCTTTGTGAGTGACATTAATGGACGTGGGGTGTTACACGTGGTATCAGAGCTGAAGGTTACCAGAACAGATATGAATTTTGAAAAACTATTTTTTTCAAAGCAATTTTTATAAAGAAATACTTTCAAAAGTATGTTTTAAGGAAAGTATTTTCAAGAGGAAACTATATTTTAGAAAGCATAACCCCAAGAGCCATATATCTTTCCTTCAGTCCTTTTTGTATTGAATCTTTACTTTTTCGTTTCAGCATGTCTGAAGCGTCTGAGATACCAGAGGGTGTTCATGTGCCCGGTTGGTTTCATCAATATCTCGAGGCTAGGGCCGCCACCGCAGGTCCAGCAAATGTTCCTCCTCCTCCTCGTGTCAATAATTTTGCAAAGATATGCAAGGACTTTAGAGCAATGGGTGGAAAACCTTTTCACGGGACGGAGACATTTGTTGATGCTCGTAACTGGCTAAAGGAGGTGGAAGAATTGTTTGGAATTTGTGAAGTGGACGATGGAAGAAAAGTCCAGCTAGCTGCCTGGCTAATGAAGGATGAGGCCTCGTTTTGGTGGGAGGTCACTAATGGGGGACGTCCAATCGATACATCGCTAGATTTTAGGCAGAGGTTTAAGGCGAAGTTTCTCTCACGGGCTGAAGGGAATCTATACATGGAAAGGTTTTTGTCACTGAAGCAAGGGAATCTATCGGTGAAAGAGTACGTTAACAAATTCAACCAATTGGCATGGTTTGGCTTAGACTTGGTGAACACTCCAGAAAAGAAGGCTCTAAGATTTGTTAAGGGTTTAAACGAGCCACTTCATGGGTTAGCTATGACCCACATTCCCATGGGGCTACCTTTGAGAGGTTAGTTGACATGGCACTCATGCATGAAGAGGAGAAGGGCGCCAATGCTAATAAGGCACCCGAGAAGAAAGGGGATCAAAAGAAGTCGCAACAGCAACAACAGAACAAGAAAGGTGGTAAAGGCAACAATGCTAAGGGGAAGAAGAAATGCTTTAACTGTGGGACACCCGGCCATCTAAGCAAAGATTGTAGGAAGAAAAAGAAGACTGGTTGTTTCCACTGTGGCGAAGCGGGACATCTTATTAAGGACTGCCCAAAGAAAGGGCAGAGGGCAGGGTCTACCTCGGGAGGACAGGTGCAAGCTCTTATGGCACCAGGGAAGGCAAGGGGACAAGTTAGGGCTCTCATGGTCCCACCACTGCAAGAACGAGGTAGAGCAATTTCCGTTAAAAGTTTAGTTTTTCTGTTTGATCATCCTGTCCGTACTTTATTCGATTCTGGCGCATCGCATTCGTTTATTTCTACATCATTAGTTGAAACACTGCACCTTGATACTAGTCTAGTTACTGATCCCTTAGTAGTCTCAAATCCTAATAGTGGTTCGGCTCATCTTTCTATGATTTTTCGGGATTTGAGAGTGTTTATCTTGGGCGTTGAGTTTGAGTGCAACGCTTTTATTCTTGGCTTCATGGGCTACAGTTTAATTCTAGGTATGAATTGGCTAACTAGATATGGGGCCATCCTAGATTGTGAAAGAAGGGTAGTTATATTGTTGACTCATTCTGGAAAGACCCTTGATATTTCTTGTGACCCTAGAGGTCCAGTAATGCTTAGTTACCTAGAATCCCTTGATGCATCCGATGATGATTTACATTCTGTTCCCATAGTCCGTGAATATGTTGATGTCTTCGATGAGGTGAGGGGTTTACCCCCAAAACGTGAGATAGACTTTCGAATATATCTGATGGACAATGCGAAGCCAGTTGCATTGCCAGTGCGCCACATGGCCCCAAGAGTGAGAAGAGAACTCAGTAAGCAAGCGAAAGAATTGCTTGAGAAGGGGTTCATCAGACGTAGTATATCGGAGTGGGGTGCTCCAGTATATTTTGCCACGAAGGCGGATGGGTCCCTTAGACCTTGTGTGGACTATAGAGAACTTAATAAGCTTACTAAGAAGAACAGACCCTCAGTGCCGAGGATTGACGATCTCTTCGATCAGTTAGTTGGCGCCTCAGTGTTTTCGCAGTTGGACTTAGCCACTGGCTTCCATCAGTTGAGAGTGGCTGAGGATGGCATAGACAAGACTGCCTTTAGGACTCCAGACGGTTTCTTCGAGTGGCTTGTGATGCCCTTCGGTTTGACAAACGCCCCCGCATACTTTGTTGACTTGATGAGTAGGGTGTTTAGGGAGTACCATAATAAATTCGTGGTAGTCTTTGTGGACGACATCTTGATCTTTTCTAAAAGCGAAGAAGAGCATGCCCTACATCTTAGGGAAGTGTTGGAGACTCTTCGAGCGCATAGCCTTAAAGCAAAATTTTCTAAATGTCACTTTTGGAGGAAAGAAGTGCGATTCTTAGGGCACGTGGTTTCCGAAGAAGGGATAGCCGTGGATCCCGCGAAGAAAGTGGCCATCCAAGATTGGAAGGTTCCTAAAAATGCTACCGAGGTGAGAAGTTTCTTAGGGTTGGCTGGCTACTATAGGAAGTTTATCAAAGACTTCGCAAAAATATCTGCTCCATTAACACGCTTGACGAAGAAGAACTAAGTTTTCACGTGGGACATAGATTGTGATGATGCGTTCTAACGTTTAAACAGAGCTTTGACCACAGCCCCAGTCTTAGTGTTGCCAGATGGGAGTAAGCCATTTACCATTTATACCGACGCTTGTGGGACAAGACTAGGTGCAGTCTTAATGCAAGAAGGAAGGGTAATAGCCTATGGTGGAAGGAAATTGAGAGTACATGAGAGAAATTACCCTACACATGACCTTGAGTTAGCCGCTATTGTCTTCGCGCTTAAGTCTTAGCATCATTATATTCTTGGCGAAAAATTCGAATTATTCACTGACCACAAATCGCTAAAATACTTATTCTCTCAGAAGGACATGAACTTAAGGCAGCAAAGGTGGATGGAGTTCTTAGCATCCTACGACTTCGAGATAACATATACCCCTAGCAAGGGTAATGTGGTGGCAGATGCCTTAAGCAGAAAAAGGTTATCCTTGAGTCCGTTGTTTGTTGAGCGGCAAAGTTTAGAGTTCATCTCTACGTTTGACTTTACACCTTCCATTGACTTCGTACCTGGTTTGCTAGCATCCTTGGAGGTCAGACCTACGCTTTTAGGACGGATTGGCAAGGCATAGCGAGACGACCCACAGTTGGTTGAGTTAGTAGAAAAGATCAAAGGAGGAGAATCATCGAGCCATCTCCGTAGGTATACCCTAGATGATAAGGGTTGGTTGCGTAGGGACGGTAGACTTTGTGTACCACAAGACGAGAATTTGAGGAAGACCATCCTTGATGATGCCCATCGTTCGAAGATGACCATTCATCCCGGCGGGGACAAGATGTACATGGACATGAGACGAGTTTACTTTTGGGCCGACATGAAGAAAGATGTGGCTGAGTATGTCGCTAGATGTTTGGTGTGCCAACAAGTAAAAGCAGAGCAAAAGAAGCCTGGTGGATTTCTTCACCCATTGGAGGTCCCATAATGGAAGTGGGAAAGCGTCTCGATGGACTTTATTGACGGATTATCGAGATTGAGAAAGGGTAATACGGGGATTTGGGTCGTGGTAGGCAGACTTACTAAGAGCGCCCATTTCGTTCCCGTGAAGAGTAAGAGGACTGCTCCATGGTTAGCCTCCGTATACATTCGAGAAATAATTCGTTTGCACGGTGTTCCTTCTAGCATAGTGAGCGACCGCGATCCTATCTTCACTAGCGAATTTTGGAAAAGCTTGCAAGAGGCGGTAGGGACTCAGTTATGTTTGAGCACCGCATATCATTCTCAGACGGACGGCCAGACCGAGAGGGTGAATCGTATTCTAGAGGACTTATTGAGGTTGTGTGTCTTAGATTTCGGAGGTACATGGGAGGAACATCTTCCGTTGGTAGAGTTCGCATATAATAATAGCTTTCAGTCTAGCATTGGCATGGCACCGTTCGAGGCTCTTTAAGGACGGCCGTGTCGTTCGCCTACATGTTGGTGGGAGTCTACAGATAAGATCTTGCTTGGACCCGATATGGTTAGAGAGACTTCGGAAAAGATCGATTTGATTCGAAGGAGGATGAAAACGGCGCAAGATAGGCAGAAATCTTATGCGGATAAGAGGAGGTCAGATCTTGAGTTTGATGTTGGGGACATGGTCTTTGTCAAGGTGTCTCCATTACGGAACGTCGTTCGCTTTGGGTCCGTTGGGATGTTAGCACCAAGGTTCGTAGGGTCGTTTCCTATTAAGGAAAGGATTGGGAAGATGGCGTATAGAGTGGAGTTGCCTAAGAAACTTAGTGGTGTACACGACATATTCCATGTATCACATTTGAGGAAGTGCTTGCACGAGACCGCGGAAAAGGTAGAGCCAAGCTTGCTTAGGGAGGTGGAGATCGAGCGTGATGCGACGATTCAACGAGCTCCTACGTGAATTCTTGGGTCAGAGATTAAGAAGTTGAGGAATCGAGAGGTCAAACTAGTCCAAGTGCAATGGGGAGACGTTGAGAGCAGCGCTACTTGGGAGACGGAAGCGAAGATGCGTTCATTATACCCTTTTCTTTTCGAGGGTATGTCTTTTAATTTCTCCTTTATCGCTTATCTTGTACTTATCTTATCTTTATTATGTCCTCTCGCTAGTATCTTTGACCTTTAGATAGGGTAGTCCTATGGTTGAAACATGTGTTTGAGACATGTTATGTATGATGGATGCAAGTGGATGCAAGTGTTTGCTAGTGGTTGCCCGTGGATGCATATACACACACTTTAGGCACTAGATCGGTTCAGTCACTTCATATTGCATATTGCATATAAATGTGTGTACATATTTAAGTAATGGATGTATAATGGTTGTACCATCATATGGATGTTTCATTTTGGTGAATGGTTGTGCACACATGTAGAAATAATATGTATCGATAGGGTTCTTTCGCATACATAATGGACGCATGGCACTATCTTGGTTTGCATTAAGGAGGTCAACTGAATCAGTAGACCGCTTGATTTTGCATTAGATAAAGAACATATACACACACTTCTTGCATATGTTCATACAACATTAGAAATTTCATAAGGACAATGGATGCCCGTGTTTGATGGTTGAGTAGATGGTTGTTTGGATGGTAGGATATGCAATCTCCTTAACTTGAAGATTTCAGGGGCGAAATCCTTGAAGGAGGGGAGAATGTAACACCCCGGATTTTTGAATAATCGAATTAACGAAAATAAAGAATAATTAATCTCAGACGTGAGAATTAAAGGGATGGGGTTGCGCCATTGTGTTCGTCTCGGAATTCTGGTTGAAATAGAGTCTGAGTTTGCGGGAAACGGGTACCGTATGAAGGAGTTATGGACGAACGAAGATTGGTGGCAAAAGAAGGAAAAAAATGCACTGGCGCACTTGGGAAGTGCGCCAGTACAAATTAACAGTGGCGCACCTGCCAAGTACACCCAGGCCGAGGCAAAAGCCTGCACAACTTTCTGGTTCAGGCTGACCCATGTTGTTGAGTCCTTTATGATTCCTTGCTGAGTCATTAGGGCTGACTCATCACCCTATCATGACCGAATGGTTTTAATTAACCCTAAGAACATCCGACGGCTTAAATTAACTCAAAACTCTATAAAAAGACCCATAAACTCAAACCCTAAATCAGAATTAAAATTGAAACTATGGCCGTCATGTTGTTGTCTTGAACCCTAGAGCAGCCGCCACCAAATTAAAGAGGAAGAACAACAACCAAATCAGAACTACTCAACCCTAACAGCGAATCTTCTTCAAAGGAGCGCTAATTCAACTCCAGAAATCAGAATTCAGAACTCGAGACTGCTTTTGAGTTGTGAGTTCGATAGTTTTAACAAAATAATTAATAAATGAATTGGATTGAGTTATAATGCGGATAATTTGGATATGATATGAATTGTTGATTGCATGTTGTAATTATGTTGTAGAATTGTGTTGTAATTTCTATGATATTATGTTATGATGCTATCATCTACGATGCAAAGTTATGATGCTATCACCCATGTTATAATCCTATGATTGGCTTATGTCTAGTTGAATCATCATGTTTCTTATGCTAGTTTGTTATATTGACTCATATGATAAATCATATGTATGCGAGTTTAGATTTTGATTCAAACATGAATCATATACAAGTTGGGTAGAATTATATGTGAACTTACATGATTATGACACCTAGTTTATGTGAAAATTTAATTGAAAGTTAGGCTATGACATGTGTGAGTTTATGCTAAATTTTACATGATACTTTACATGTTAGATGCAAGTTTACACCCTTGTTATGATGTATAAATCACACATGTAAGTTGAATGGATACATGAATCATGTTATGCAAGTTTAGGGGATTGCATATGCAAATTAACACCTTTAGATATAGATCTATGACATATATTATTTATGCAAGTTTGTGGCCATTTTCTCATCAAGTTCATACCTTTAGATTGGATCCATGACATATGTTGTTTATGCAAGTTGTAGTTTTGGCCTATGCAAGTTTTAGATGTAAAACATCATTCACATATGCAAGTTCACCCCTATGTTAGATTTATGTTTTAATTATGTTTATATTGTGATGTTTTCTCTTTATTCCATGAGTTAGACTATTCGAGTCTAACATATATTTTTACGTTATACGAACAAACGTACTACGTGGGGTAAAGGGGATGATATTAAAAAAATATTTAATTGGTATAAATACCTTAAAAGGCATAAAATATAATTGTGGTGAAAATTGGTATGATTTTGCATACCATAAATGGATGGACATAATTGAGTCAATTATGGACATCGTTAAATTTGGAATTGATTGATAATTTGATTAGGGAAAGTAATTCAAATTGGGGAATGATTAATTAGGAGTAATTAATCGTCTAAGACACGAGGTTAGACTCTTTTGTGGTGTAAGACTGCCCGGACCCGCCCGGCAAATCCAGCTGCCACAAATGCCAGTCTAATGTGAGAGGTCTTAGGCACAAACTAAATACGTAACAGTCGTAAAGACATGAGATTAGGCTCTTTTTTGTTGTAAGACTGCCCGGACCCGCCCGGCAAATCCAGCTGCCACAAATGTCAGTCTAATGTGAGAGGTCTTTATGAGGTTACGGTCTTAATGAATTAAGAAACACTTAACCGGATAAGCATGTAGTGGGACATGAGGGGGTTAAGTGGGTGCGTTGGGTGGCATGTGGAATCTAGTGGGTGCCTTGGGTGGCATTTGGAAATACGATTAGAAACACTTAACCAAAATATGAAACATGTAATTGCAACATGAATAAGAAGTGGGTTAAGTGGGATGTACTAGAGGGGACCAAGCTTAGGTGGATAGCTTGTGTCAAGTAATGGGGGTCCGTTTCAACCAGTAACCCATACGTATCTTTGTGGGCTCGACCCAAGTCGAGGCAGGACACGCATACTGGGCTTGACTATAAGAGGCCAAACTGGGTTAGCGGTGTCAACGCAAGTCCAACGGGTTCATATGCGTGTGTGGACCCGGGCTGGTAGGTAAGACGTTGTTGCATCGTGTAGGTATAAGCCGTGCATGCTTGGTGGTATCGGGTTGCCACTTTGGGGAGTGATACATCCCACTGTGGGGCCAGCACGGGTATCTACGAGTTAGGGAGCCGATCGCTTGGGGGTAGTGGGTACACCTAGTGGAGATAGGGGCAGACGGCACCTATGAAGGCAGCTAGGGGTGCACAAAACTACCAATATCATTATTAAATCTGTAGGCGGGATCAACCTTAGGGTGACTAGTGGTGGTGCAGTATACTAGTGGCGGTGCAGTATAGAAATTATCTCATAGTGTTGGTGTAGTTTAGTAATTATCTTAGTAGGTTAGGTGCGCTTTAACGATATCGTTGTTCATCTTGTTTCCCTGTTTACTCTGCCATACTCAATGGTTCATGGTCATTTCCTTATTTTCCAACTTATGCCTTAGCCTAGTTACTTTGTTAATTATATTGTTAGAATTATCGCACTCGCCAGACTTTATGTCTGACCCCCTTTTTCCGTCTCTTTCCTCCCCCCCCCCCCCCCAAGGTGATTAGGTTGGAACTAGCACCAGTGGAGCTTGATTTTGGACTGCTTTTAGAAGATTGCTTGGATCGCTGAAGTAAAGTTCAGCTTCTCTTTATTTATGGCTATTTTGATGTTGTAGATTATGTCTTTCAGTTTATGTACTTTGATTATCAAGATGGATATGATGTACTTGACTTTGGTTTATAGTTTTGATGATGTAACCAAACATATTTACCTTCTGCTGCATTAAATAAAGTTTTAAATTTTCAAGTACTGCTTTATATCTGTCTGGTTGTGATTTTCTGTTCAATATTCACTTAAAATGCTCCATGGAAGTTAATGCATTACCTTTGTGAGTGACATTAATGGACGTGGGTTGTTACTATCCCCAAATTGCAACTCTCTGGATTTCAGCCATAAAAACATTGTTTTACCCAAAAACTAAATCTGCTCGATCGACAGTTTATTTTTTAATTCATTCCGACGTTGCCTCCTGCGAACTAATTCGATATCATCAAAATATACGCCTTTATCTTAATCTCATGTTAACTTTCCTCCATCTTAAATCTCAACAATCTAATTTGATGATGCCAAAATATGCTGCACCATTATCTTAATCCTTCCTTGCTCACGTATGTCCTTTTTTTAATTTTACTACCACATTTGATTTCATTTCCCCCTCAAAGTTTTCGTTGCCTTTGATTTCACAAACTGACTAATTGTTTTGCATCTTTTGTTCCACTTTGTAGACGGTACTTTGTTCACTCAAGATAAGCAAATGGAAGGCAAACTATACAACGAACATCACTTGTGGATTTCGGAAGCAGGTAATCATTTTTATTTTCTTCAATCAAACTTTGCTTTGTAATTGTTTATTTTCGGAATGCATGCTTTTTTAGTTTTAAAAGTCTGGTTTACTTCTGGGAATTCCAGTTTAATTCTGGTTTATCAATTCCGATACTTCTTTTTACAAATTCTCAAATAATTATGCAATATTAAGAATTTTGGTTACGCCAATTCCGGTCCTGCAAAGTCCGTGCGCATGTGTTTTCAAGTTCGATGCTATATACTTAAATAACTATAATGTGGATTGAAAATATTAAGCCCACAACTTTGTGAATTGATTAAATATTCACCAAATATATACATTGTTTGATGAAATCAATAAGCAATATATATTTGTGTTAACACTTAGCAAACATATATATTTTTTGCATGTCATTGATCCATTAATTATACTATATTATGTACTAGATGGAAAATGTACAGAATGAAGAAAAAGAAGGGGGGAAACCCAATCTACAGACCGCATGCTTACCTTATTTTATTTTATTTTTTCTTTTCCTTTTTCTGCCACATTTACTGATGTTCACATGTTATTTCTTTGTACTTTAATTGGTCTGGCTGCTCTTTCAATACAACCCTGGTATCATCTTCCTCCTGCTCATTATATAGAGATTTCGGAACTCAAAATATGTTGTTATTTGAAGGAAAAACTAGCTTGCTCGCGAAGACTAAACATATCTGCGCTGCCCCTGAAATGAAATTGCTTCCATTTAAGCTAAGCTTCATCTCCTCAAAA
Organism: Allium sativum; assembly: GCA_030737875.1. NCBI lineage: Eukaryota > Viridiplantae > Streptophyta > Magnoliopsida > Asparagales > Amaryllidaceae > Allium > Allium sativum. The sequence continues at coordinate 726,767,990 of CM060909.1, forward strand.
CTATTCTTCTATGTTTCTATTCGTTTTTCATGCCTTCTTGCTGTCTTTCACCGAAACCAGGTTTAATAGTGGATTCCGGCCCGGTCAACGTCAGAACCGGGTCAAAACAGCAGGAATTCCAATGTACGAACCAGAATCTCAAACCTTGATTATAACTATTTTAAATACGCTGCTTTTCGATTATGACTTTCATGTTTGAATGAGAATATTGAGTATACTGTACTCACATATGTGTTGGAACCCGCATGTAGGAAGCCAAGCCACCCATGTTTATTACATGGGTATGCCACTAACCACCACCTACCAAGCCCAACAACCAAGTCACCAACTCCCCACCAACCATCTCCTCTCTATATATATACATCCTTCCTCCTCATAACGTCCATCTCATCCCAATCTCATATTCAACAAGAAGTAAAGGAGCAAGCAAGCTTAGAGTGAGAATGAGTGTTGAGTGAAAAGTGTTTTGTGTAATCACTTTGTAATATTGTCTGAAATAAAAGATCTGCAGCAGCCCGGAGACGTAGGCATAATTGGCCGAACTCCGTTATCAAATTTGTGTGTCTCTTACCATTCTACATTTCATTTCTTTTCTCCACAAATATAATTATAAGGAAATTTGCGTAATTTCCCAACAACTGGTATCAAAGCCATAATTTGTTAGAAAAGAAATTAAATTCGAGTGGGGGCGATGGCGGCAGATGAAGGAAAGGTGAAAATCGAGAAGTTTGAAGGAGCCGACTTTGGCTTTTGGAAAATGCAGATTGAAGATTATCTATATCAGAAAAGACTTTATCATCCTCCCTCAGAAAAGAAACTAGAGAATATGAAGGATGAAGATTGGGCTCTTCTTGATAGACAGACCCTTGGAGTTATTCGATTGACGTTATCTCGCAATGTTGCTTTCAACATAGCAAAAGAAAAGACCACGGCGGGTCTTATGGCGAATCTCTCCAGTATGTACGAGAAGCCATCGACCTCTAACAAAGTTCATTTGATGACGCGATTGTTCAATTTGCGGATGACAGAAGGTGCATCGGTAGCTCAACATCTCAATGAACTGAATACAGTTACTACTCAGTTAAGTTCAGTTGAAATTGAGTTTGACGAAGAAGTACGTGCGTTGATACTTTTGTCTTCCCTGCTAGAAAGTTGGAACACTACTGTCACAGCAGTAAGTAGCTCGTCGGGAAGCAATAAGTTAAAATTTGATGATATTCGTGATATGGTTCTCAGTGAAGAGATCCGACAAAGACATTCTGGTGAGTCATCAAATTTTTCAATTTTGAATATACAATCAAGAGGAAGAAATTCAACACGAGGAAATGGACAAAGCAAGTCGAGCTACCGTGGTAGGTCGAAGGACTGGAGATCAAAATCCAGAAATCCCAACAATTCCCACAGCTCAAAGACCGTTGAGTGTTGGAAATGTGGAAAGATCGGGCACTACAAAAATCGATGCAGAAGCGCACCAAAGGACCAAGAGGCAAAGGTAAAGGCAAATGTTACTTCTACCTCAGGAGGGGATGAAGATTTGTTATGCTCTTTGGAGAGCAAGGAAGAGTCTTGGGTGCTAGACTCTGGAGCATCATTTCATGCCACTTCACAGAAAGAATTCTTCGAAAGGTACACCTCTGGAAATCTTGGAAAGGTATGTCTTGGTGACGATCAACCTTGTGATATCGTTGGTAAAGGTGTTGTGAAGATTAAGCTAAATGCATCGGTTTGGGAGCTAAAGGATGTCAGGCACATACCGGATTTGAGGAAGAATTTGATCTCCGTAGGACAATTAGCTAGTAAAGGCTATACTACGACTTTCCATGGTGATGACTGGAAAATTTTGAAGGGTGCAATGACGATTGCTCAAGGAAAGAAGAGTGGTACTCTTTACATGACATCAGGAGCGCGATGTTCGATCACTGTTGCAGCTAGCAACGAAAATTCCAACATATGGCACCAGAGACTAGGTCATATGAGTGAAAAGGGAATGGAGATTATGCACTCGAAGGGGAAACTTCCAGGTCTACAGTCACTGGAAATAGGCATGTGCGAAAATTGCATATTTGGAAAGCAGAAGAGAGTTAGCTTTCAATTAAGTGGTAAAACCCCAAAGAAGGAAAAGCTGGAGCTTGCTCATTCCGATGTTTGGGGGCCGACGACCGTCTCATCCATTGGTGGAAAGCTTTACTTCCTTACTTTAATCAATGATCACTCGCGAAAGGTATTGGTTTATTTTTTAAGGCATAAATCTGAAGTATTCTAGGCTTTCAGGATATGGAAAGCTATGGTTGTAAACGAGACAACTCTAAAGATCAAAAAGCTTAGAACTGACAATGGAGGTGAATATGAAGACACCAGATTCAAGCAGTTCTGTTATGAGCATGAGATCCAAATGCAGAGAACCGTGCCTGGTACGCCTCAACACAATGGTGTAGCTGAGCATATGAATCGAACGTTGACAGAAAGAGCCAGAAGCATTCGTATATAGTCAGGTCTACCAATGCAGTTCTGGGCAGAAGCATTCAACACAGCAGCTTATTTGATCAACAGAGGTCCTTCAGTTCCGTTAGAGCACAAGATACCAGAGGAGATATGGAGTGGAAAGGAGGTAAAATTATCACATTTAAAGGTTTTCGGTTGTATAGCATATGTGCATATTAGTGATCAAGGCAGGAATAAACTTGATCCCAAATCCAAGAAATGCACTCTCATCGGCTATGATGAAAACGAGTTTGGCTACCGCATTTGGGATAATGAAAACAAGAAGGTGATCCATAGTCGAGATGTGATTTTTAACGAAAGAGTAATGTACAAAGACAGACACAAAACAGAAGTCAACTACTCAAAGCAGAGTGAGTCAGTATTTGCAGATACAAATAATATTCCAGAGAGTCTCATCACAGAACCGACTATAGAAAGTGCTCAGCCTGAAGAAATCGTTGATCTGAGTTGTGTGGACCAGTCTGACACACTACAACATCCTACTCCAGTTCCTGAATTGAGAAGATCTTCTCGACCTCATGTACCTAACAAAAGATACATGAATTATTTGTTGCTGCCTGATGCAGGGGAACCTGAATGCTATGATAAAGCATCTCATACTGAAGGTGCTAGTAAGTGGGAGCTTGCCATGGAAGATGAGATGAAGTCTCTTATCTTCAACCAGACATGGGAACTGTTGAGTTGCCCATAGGAAAGAAGGCACTTCGCAATAAATGGGTGTATCACGTGAAAGAGGAGCATGATGGTTCCAAGAGATACAAAGCTCGACTAGTTGTCAAAGGATTCCAACAGAAGGAAGGAGCGGACTACACTGACATTTTTTCTCCCGTTGTGAAGCTCAATACTATCAGGTCAGTATTAAGTATTGTTTCTATTGAAGTCCTTCATCTTGAACAGTTAGATGTGAAGACCGCATTTCTTCATGGAAACTTGGATGAGGAGATATACATGCGCCAACCAGAAGGATTATTCGAGAAAGGGAGGAAGAACATGGTGTGCATACTAAAGAAAAGCTTGTATGGCCTGAAACAAACCCCAAGACAATGGTACAAAAAGTTTGATGGATTCATGCACAAGGAAGAGTTCCAGAAGTGAGATGCTGATCATTGTTGCTACTTCAAGTGATATAAGTCTAGTTATATCATTTTACTGCTTTACGTTGATGACATGTTAGTAGCAGGATCAAATATGGATGATATCAGAAGGTTGAAGCAACAACTGTCAAAGGAGTTTGACATGAAAGACTTAGGCCCAACAAAGAAGATTCTCGGAATGCAAATCACTAGAGATAAGCAGAAAGGACTCTTGCAGCTATCTCAAGCAGATTACATCAATCGTGTTTTGCAGAGATTCAACATGGACGATGCTAAGCCAGTCAGTACACCATTGGTCAGTCACTTTCGCCTATCCAAGGATCAGTCACCGCAAACCGAGGAAGAAAGAAATTTCATGAATGGTGTTCCTTATTCCTCGGCTATTGGAAGCTTGATGTATGACATGGTCTGTACGAGACCAGAGATTGGCCATGCAATGGGAGTTGTTAGCAGGTTCATGTCAAATCCAGGGAAAGCTCATTAGGAAGCAATCAAGTGGATTTTGAGGTATCTACGAGGCACCGTACATAACGCTATATACTTTGGTAAAGGGCATGTTAAAGCTCAAGGATATGTAGATGCAGACTTCGGAGGCGAAGTTGATCATCGAAGAAGCACTACAGGTTATGTATTCACGATTGGAAATACAGCTGTTAGTTGGATGTCACAGGTACATAAGATTGTCACTTTATCCACTACAGAGGCTGAGTATGTAGCAATCACCAAAGCTAGTAAAGAGATGATATGGCTTCAAGGTTTGTTAACTGAATTGGGATTCAAGCAGGAAAAGAATGCTTTATACAGTGATAGCCAGAGTGCATTACACTTGGCGAAGAATTCAGCATTTCATTCCAGAACCAAACATATTGGTCTTCGTTATCACTTCATCAGATCTCTACTGGAAGATGATGTGTTAATACTGGAGAAGGTCGAAGGAAGCAAGATTCCAACAGATATGTTGACAAAGACGGTAACTATCGATAAACTGAAGTTGTGTTCAACTTCAGTTGGTCTGCTAGAGTAAAAAGAGCAGAATGGCTGTTGCATCGGTCAAGGTGTGAAGACGGATTGAAATCAGTCTTCAAGTGGGAGATTGTTGGAACCCGCATGTAGGAAGCCAAGCCACCCATGTTTATTACATGGGTATGCCACCAACCACCACCTACCAAGCCCAACAACCAAGTCACCAACCCCCCCACCAACCATCTCCTCTCTATATATACATCCTTCCTCCTCATAACTTCCATCTCATCCCAATCTCATATTCAACAAGAAGTAAAGGAGAGAGCAAGCTTAGAGTGAGAACAAGAGTTGAGTGAAAAATGTTTTGTGTAATCACTTTGTAATATTCTCTGAAATAAAAGATCTGCAGCAGCCCGGAGACGTATGCATAATTGGTCGAACTTCGTTATCAAATTTATGTGTCTCTTACCATTCTACATTTCATTTCTTTTCTCCACAAATATAATCATAAGGAAATTTGCATAATTTCCCAACAATATGACCTGTATATTATGTTAAATCTAGGTATTATTGGTGCGGCGGTTGTTAGTTTATCATAGGAACAAAGACAATTTTGGTCTGCATTATATTGTCCTTTTGTTAAACATTATCATCCCTTCGTAGCATTTTGTCCTTATATTTCACTAATGTGGTAACTGTTAAGGATGGGGAACAATGTAAACATGAAAGTTCAATTCTTAAGTGTTGTAAAGTATTATAGTATTACTAAAATATGTATTTTTAATGTATCCGAATGTAAATTATACAAGTTGAAATCTTATATGTTGTGTTTTGAAATGCAGATGGGTATGTTCTCATAGAAAATGACGATATTTATACCCACTACCAGTCATTCAATCAGCTTTAGTACTTGTGGCCAGGTTCAACTGACTAAACTTGAATATTCAATGTTTTTGTTTTTTTTACATAGTTTATAATTAATTAGCAAACTATGCTAATGGGTAACATTAATATGTAACCCCTATATTACCATGCGAAACCAAATAAATTTCAAATTTTCCTATATTTACTTTAAGCTCAACAGTGCGCTAATTTTTTATGCTTTTATATTTACTGAAATGGAAAAGAGAACATCGGTGGTTCTTACTACCACTATTCCCTTTAATAAACAAGGTTTGATAACTGAGTTATTGAACTACTACTTGGGTAAGCATTCACATATTTGGTGTGTGTTTTTTTTTTTTTGCAATATTTTAATTTTTTACTCAGATTGAACCTTTTGATTATTTTGGTTGCAAATTACCTAGAATTAATTTTATTTCACTATTATATCTTATGTTTCTATTTTTAACAGTTCTATTTGTACTTACATCAAACTAATACAATTACTTATTTGAGTCATCCGTGTTAAAGTATTAAGCCATAATATATTGAGGGTGCAACTATTCAGACCCCGATTTATATTTCTAGCCACCAAAACTAAAAGCACCTTAAATATTTTAATTTTTTTCCTTGCCACCGTCTAAATTAATAACTTTATAATGGAGAGGCCACCAGTAACTTCCTCTAAACGAACGTTTCCTTCCTCACTTACGTCATGCTTTTATGTCTTTTGAGTCATTTGATCGAACATCTTGCATCATATTATCACAACCATCATGTTTATCATCCAATTTTATCAACATACAAATACTCCATCTATCAAACGACCAAAAATAATAATTTATCAATATGTAAAAGAAAATATGCAAGCAATATGAATAAAAACTCTACAAGTCAAAACTTACATGGTCATTTTTTTCCTTATATTGTCATCAAATTTAATGTCCTCTAAGCTTGAAATTTTCAATGGAGCGGAAAAAATATCGTAAAACTCTAAGGAAAATCTTAACCATTAAAAAACCCTAACAGCAAGTTCTAAAACATAATAGAAACCAATAAAAATCAAGCAATTCTAACTTTTTTTAATCTTCATCTTCCATCTCTATTAGGCATAAAAGAATATCTGGTTATGTCATGGCTTAATTTAAGATTTGAAATTGCATAGAAGTATGTGTTTTTCTTTTCTGAGGAGAAGTACAGTGGTGAATAACTGAATATATGGTGTTCAGAAAAATATAAAAGATAATTATGTGTATTAAATTTTGAAAGGTGGTCGCAAGTGTAAACAGATGTGTGAATAGTAGCACCATATATTAAATTTTGAAAGGTGGTCGCAAGTGTAAACAGATGTGTGAATAGTAGCACCATATATTGATGAGGATTGTTAAAGGAACTCCACTTCTGGTTAAGGGGAGGACAATTTTAAGGGGACTCCACTTTAAAAAAAAAAATTGTTAAGGGAGGGTTTGGTTTTTTTTATTTTAGAAAAAACATGGACTAAACTACCCCTTGTCACAACATAAAATTCACTATCATTCTTTTTATATTTCGCGCTGCATACACATGAATACAATTTCTTATCATTTCCAAGGCGTAAAACCATTTGCATCTCAATTAATGTTCCAATTATACATATTCGATCAGATTTGTCCATGAATATTTAAGTATTTTAAATTGAACCATCGAATTTCAAAAAGATATCCATTAACTTACCTGATCTGATATCTTCGGATCACCTACATAACTTTCTTATGTCTCCATTATATTAATTATATCCCTTTTTTATTTCATTAAATTGTGCTCATTATTTAGGGTTTAGCTTTTAAAATTTACATTAAATAAGATTATGGGGTTAATATTGGAATTTTTAATTAAATGTTTAAGGAAGGGCTAATTTTTTTGATCCCCCTTTAACAATTGAAAAATAATTTAAATATTGCGCCCCCCCCCCTAATCAAAAGTGGAGTCCCTTTAACAATCCCCATATTGATATCCACAAACATATGTAGTAACCTTCAACTAGGCTAGCAAAAATGATAATATGACATATTATACCAGTTGTTTTTTTAATACATTACAGGATATGTCTAGGTTATATTTCCATGTACAAGAGGATCACACACAACATTCATGTTTCTGAATGAGTTTTTATTTTTGAAGCAAATGCTATACAAGAAATTATGTTGTCGTGTTCTGATTGCTCATTAAAAATTTGCTATCTTTTCTCTTATTTGTCAGCGTATAGTAAACTCCTTTCCAGTTTGTAGACGGTACTTTGTCGAATCAAAACAAAAAAAACATAAGGCAAACTGCACGATGAACATAATTTTTGGATTTAAAAACCGGGTAATTATTTTATTTTTTATTTTTTGGAATTTTTTCCCTTCAATCAACAAGAAATTTAATCTAAAATATTTTCTATTCCACATAGCCTCTGTATTAAAACAATGCATGTAAAACCAATGCATTTCTCTGCATTGGCAAAACAAGAAAGACTATGAAACTACGGGTGCATTTATCACTCTTGTTTTTCCTTTTACAATTACAACTGATGGTTTTGCTATGTACCATGTTTATTTTCGGTAGGACAACTTATAAATTACTCAATGCATTTGCATGTGCAGTTTGTGTGTTACAGTGGATTGGATCTCCTGCTAACCAATAACGCAGCTGATGGAAGTCTGCTAAGCCAAGCCTCCAAGTGTGATTGAAACAAAAAATTAAAAGAAACCAGACAATCCACATTTGATTAATTGGCATTTTTCTATGCAAAATCGTTGTTTGCCTACATATGTCAACGAAAAATGGTTTGTTTTCTTCTTTTTCTTTCGTTACATCAATCCAGTATTAATTGTACATGTCCACTATAATTACTTTTTAAGTCTTAATGCAAAAAAAAAAAAAGTGTTTTCTTTTCTTCTTCTGTAATTGTACCTGAAAATATACTATCTTCGTTGCTACTTTATTACTTTGTAACATAGATATATTTTATTTAGTAGTGGATTTGTTCCTCCTATAATCAGTTGCCTACTGCTAAACAGATCCATGTATGCATTGCCTTCCTTTCCGGTTTAACGTGCATGATGTTCATTTAATTTACATTAGTATTTCACTTACTGCACACAACTTGTGCGACCACTTTCTTTCTCTTTCTCACCATTCTGCTCTTTTACAAAATAATATCTTTATTTACATATTACAAACATGGCTATCTCTTTCCATTGTAGTTTTTAAAAAAAAAATTAAAAACCTATGCCTACTTTAGCTACCAACGTTTTTATACCATTAAATACGACTACGTGCCCATGTGCGAAGCATGGGCCTCATCCTAATCTATATATGATTCCAAGATCTATTAAGATGTGGGATTCCAACTAGGGATTCTTGTTTTGTTCGAGTGATGAAGACTCATGTGAAAAATGTCGAACAAAACCTAGACATCAGATATGGTTAAAGACAGAGTAAGATGCGTGATCCGGGGTTTAGCTAACGCACGATTACATATATTGACCCCAAATCTAGCGTATTCTTGTTATTCATACGTGCGAGCTCACTATAGTTACGTGTATGAGTTGAATATACTTGGTTCCATGTGGTGCACATTAATGTTTTTGTTTGTGGACCAGTCATGTTTGCCTTCGGTATATTTTATCTAGAGATATACGATGCTAGGAAGGTAGTTTCTGATCCTTGTGCACGAAGTTCGGATTCGGCTTGACCAGAGAGATCTCTGAGCCGATATGCGAACTGCCTTCGTAGTTTTGTTTGTACCTTAATAGTTGTTGAATGTAACCATTCCAATTGTTTGATTTATGTCTACACCCTGGAAATTATCTATTACACAACTATACTTCTCCTTATGAATGGTTGAATGCTTTTGAGGGGATAACCATTACAGACATCCGTATGGCCTTGGATTGTATTGATATATGTCATCTATATATTGAGTTATCTCACATGGCTATCTAGCCTGATCCAGGTGTTATTTAATTATAATGCTCAGATCAAACCGAGTACATTTTCAAAATTGGACTTGGATTGCTTTGGAGCTTCAGAAGAGGAGCTAGTGCTGAGATGTATGCTCATATTCATTTATTTGTTCCATGTGAACTATTGTGTCAATGTATCAACAATTGTAAGGATAGTTTATTATAACTTTTCAGGCTAACATGTGTACTCTGATTGATGTATGTATATTGCAGTTTTCTCTTTGTGTAAAGAGCATTATTTATACTAGAGATAGTTCATTCCATTATAAGATTATGTTCTATATCTAATTTCTTCTATAATTATATCTCCTTTTTCCCCCTAATAATCGGTCTTTCTGGCACTTGATTAGAGATACATGAATACAAAAGATGTATTAGTGTTGATTTTCGAGAGCCAAAAAGTCAAACCGTTACCAAACATAAAGTCAAGCCACCATATGTCTCATAAAAAGGAAACCTTTGCCTTATAAATCTGCGTACAACAATAATAATCATCCATCTCAATGTCAACGGCACAACCCAAGATAACAGGAAAAAATACAAAGCAAAAAAATACATCCAAATAGAATTGAAATCTCTAAAAAGTATATGGACATTTAGTTGTTAAAGGAGCGTTGTTGTGTCAATAATCAACCAATGTAGTATTATTATCATTACATTTATTGTGGTTTATACATTCCTTGTCGTTTTCTATATGTGTAATCCTAGCCCGGGGCAATTTAAAAACCTGGCTCCGCCCCTGATTCTGAGTGGTTTGTTACATCTTCGCAAAAATGGAAAATGATGCTCAAAGCCTAAAAGCCGTGTAGTCGACTTTTAAAAAAGAATATAGTTAATGGAAGGAGTACTTTGATTCGGTTTCTGTATTAATGGTTCGAACCTTATTTCAAATTCTTGGTTGGCGCTACATGTTTAATAGTGGTATTGAAGATCCACATATTGCTAGCTTCATAAAAAATTATAAATGGAACTTTGATAACATATGTCTTCCTCCTTTCATAACCGATTCATTATAAGAAATTAAAATCCACAATGATGAGCAAGAGGATTATTAGACATATACGAGAAATCAAAATAGAATTTTTTTTTCTTTGAAGTTTGTTTATAGTTCTATATCACCTTCTATAAATAATTTTAAATGGGCTAATTTATTTGGGAGAATCCCATAGTTCAAAAATATGCTTTTACAACCTATATAGCATGTTTTAGTAAACTTCGTACTTTAGATATATTAAGCAAATGAGGATCGATTTCAGATAAAATTGGCAAATTATGTGATTTCAAAAAGGAGGATAAAAATCATCTATTTTTGATTGTACTTACTCAAAACACATTCAGGAACACATTCAGGGCTTTATAAAGAAGAACTCAAGATCCACCCACAAGGAAAATAAAGTTTATTTGCATGAATGAATGAACTGCTTAATCAAATGCATCAAGAATTTGCAATCAATAGCCAAAATGGCAATTACAACTATTATTCATCATTTATGGAAAGAATGATGTAATTGAATTTTCGAAACGTATATATTTTTAAATATATTAAAGCAAAGCTTATTCTAGCAGGGATTAATTCCTTAATTCTTGCTTTAACTATAGGAAAACGAGAGGGCAGACTCGTATCTAGATATTAAACCAATCTGAGGACAATATGAAGAGCGATTTAGTTTAGGCCCACAAAGACGAACCACCATAATTGTTTTTTCTTATGGGAAGTCGGAAGATAAAGGAGAACCAACCGGATAAGCACGCAAGCGATATTGCTTATTACTATTTGTGAATTACCTGCCTATATTTAATTCTTCGTAGTTCATTTTTTGTTTTGAAGTATGCTTTTTTATTTAGTTATACATCGTATTTGTTTAGGTAAATTGTAACATTTATGGCACACTTTGTTTTTCTCGTAACTTTCAATTTTAATTAATTACCCCTTTGTTTTTCAAAAAAATAGTATAATTTTAAATACTATTATATACACATGCACAGGTGCGTGCACGCGCGCGCGCACACACACACACATATATCATATACATGTATTTATTTACATATTCATATGTACTATCAGAACACTTGGTGTGCTGAAGGATAAGTTTGGATTTACGATTTGTTTAGTATGAGAGATGATCCTCTTAGTGGTATCTTTTATAAATATATCGTGATGTTGAAGGCGATAACAGGACACGGTTTATCATATTGTGCGTAAGACTATTGAGCTCGTTGCAGTTGATGAGATTGGAGAAATTAACAAGTCCGAATTTTATGAAATCACTTGGGATAGATATTACCCCTTTCGCTACCCTAATACATGTTATGTGCCCAAGCTTACTTTGGCCTAATCTGATTCACTCCAGTCGTTGTCCCGTTTGATGATTCATGTAGATCCACATCTTCTGAGGGGGCCTAGTTTATTTTGATAGATGGTAGTTTAGGCATGCTTCTTTTTTCTCCTGTATTATATTGTTTTATGCTTTTCTGCAGTAGTGGAAGCACCCAGCTTCTCTTTTGTCTTGTATTGAAGTGTTATGGCACTTCAGACCAAGTTAATTGTTATGTGCTTATGCAGAATGACTATTTTTCTTAACCTTAATAAATAGTGGCACGGTACACTATAAAAAAACCGGTTTGTCTTGCCAAAAAATATTTTGAATACATAAACAATGTGTATAAACATGTACTTCGACGATATGTTTATACATTATATGAGCTAACTTATCCACTATGGTGTGAATCTCACCACTCACATATGGACATGTTTAATCTTTCACGAATTGTTGTGCAACACATGTGTATGATACGTACATGCACGCGCGCACGCACACACACACACACACATATATATATATTGCAATGATACATATGTGCATGTATATTTAGTACAATATTATCCACATAATATAAAATTATATTATAAACATAAATATAATAATGGTTTTATAAAATGAATAAAAATGTTCTATATATATATTGCAATGATACATATGTGTATGTATATTTAGTACAATATTATCCACATAATATAAAATTATATTATAAACATAAATATAATACTGGTTTTATAAAATGAATAAAAATGTTCTACTAATATATTTTATAAAACAATAAGAAACCAAATGGTTAAAGAAATTGAATTTCGCACATTTATTTCTTTATTGGTTGTCTCGTTTCAAACAACGAAACCTCCAATGCTTACTTTCAACGGGTAGTAGGACACATATGTATATCGACTTTTTATGGTTTTCGGGATGCATCTTTACAATGGATAGTAGAGTAATGTCTATAAGAAATTGAATATTCGATCGCAGTTTCACGTGGTCTTCGATACAAGTTTCCACAGGCCTTCCATAGCAATATACTTCGATTTTTTTTGGATGAATATGATAAGAACAAAGAGTAAATGGTGGATTATTTTGTATGTGGGCTTTGCGACCTTTGATGATTTGCAAATTCATAAACAAATAAAGAGTTAAGTCATAACGTTTAAGTGTATGTGGATAGGACTTATTTGCAATACACAATAATGTAAATAGCAAAGAAATGAGAGAGGTTTGATTGAAAAATTGGTTGACCCAAGCCTTTGAATGAAAATGAAGAAAAATTCAAAAAATTGCTATCAGATCTTTAACAGTTAAATCTAAGTTTCATTTTAATTTAAAATCGGCTAACTATTGTTTTGTGCTCTTAGTTCCTCTAATCTTTTGTGTTCCAATTCTTGCATTCAACTCTCATTTGTTCCTTCTTAATCTCTTGGATTCCTTTTGACCTTTGTGATTCCTCCTAATCTCTTTGACTTGTTTGACTTTTCTTGATCAGTGTGATTTCCGTTGATCTACTTTTTCCTACAATTGAGTTCATATATTAATCTGATTTGCCATGCGCACTATGACATTTGGTTATCTTGTGTTATATCTTTAAAGGTACTTCTCGTACTGTACGATATATGTAACACCCCACCTCCACCAGGGTGGCTCTTGCAAGCACTCTGACTTTGGAGGGGCGTTTGAATCAGGTAAACATGCATAATGATATATCAAGGTAGAACAAGAACATATGTATATATGTAAACAGAGTAAATAACATAGATAAAACAGCGGAAGATTTCAAAACATTTCAAAACAAGTCTGGTACAACATAGCTTTCCAAATAAACAAGTCTAGATAAAACAACATCAACTGAAAAACTGAAATAAATAAGTGCTATCCCCAATTAAGTGGTAACCATAGCTAGCTTCATGTCGAAACCGTACATGAGCTGAAATCCCACAAGCAAGCAATCCGAAATCCAAGCTAAGCTCCAGTATTCCCTCCCTGAGAACCTGGGGGGGGGGGGAAACGGAAGAAAAGAGGCGAAAGAAAACAGGTCAGTCAAAAAGACTGAGTAAGCCCTACTACAATTAATGTAAACTGATAAAGTTAACTGGCATGAGCAGCAGGGATGAACATAAGGATAACAATATACTAGCATGATGATTAACTAACAAGGTAGATAAAGGTGTCATCGCATAATCAGGATTAAGGTTTTGCACCACAGGTGTACTAGCAAACTAACATGACTTGAATAAACAAGTATTGATCCCTTGGCCCAAGCTTTGGCCCAATAACATGAAATGACCCTAATACAAGGTCCAACCAAACGGTCTAGTCGATCGGCTCCCTAAGCCTAACTCGTCACGTGTTGGTGTCAATACGGCCCAATCATAATTGTAGTCGAACTGTGCCGGGTCCACCCTTCGGGTGTATCAAGCCCTAGGGTGTCAACCCCTGGACACCATGAACATGAGTGCACAGTCCCGATCTTCTGGTACCCGTGCATGTTTTCTCCGGCTACGGACTATGTGCACGACCAGAGTCCGCCCGGAACTACACCGGCGTACCCTCTGCCGTCGCTTTTGGTCACTTACCTCCAGTCCAGTAATCGTGCCCCCACCCTAGCCTAGTCCCTAGGGTCATGATGATACTAACTTGGGATTACTGCTGGAGTGGGCCCCCATTGCTAGGATTTTTCTAGTGGGTTAAGTACGGTTTAACCCTCTTGCTAATCCTGGATTAACTTGGTTAAGTGTAACGATGAGTTCACGACTTAACCCCGATTAATCTACCAAGCCCAAATTGGTTAAGTATTAAGTGGACCATGACTTAACCCTAATCATGAGGCATTAATTAATTTAATGCGCCTTAACCTCTCACATTAGACCTTGTTGTGGTTACTAGTTAAGCCGGGCGGGTCCGGGTAGCTTTACACCACAACTTGGTCTAACCTCGGGTTCAAGGTACAACATGACCAACTTCTCACATTGGGTCCTATTGTTTGTAGCAACTAGTTAAGCCGGTCGGTTCCGGGTAGGTTTACGCTACAAACTCAACCCAACCTCGAGTTGGCCACACTTATCTTTTCTAAGTGTCATGTCCATCATGTTTCCAAAACATGTTACAAGTTTTCAAGCAATTGGGTAGACCTAACTTAATAGGTAAATTCCCAATGGGTAGACCTAACTTAATAGGTAAATTCCCAAGCTTATGTTTTATGTCTTTTAAGTTTACCCAACCCCAAACGCAATCCCATCGCTTACATATCGCAATAGCGCATAAAGGATAGAAAGAGGGAACTTGGCATAATCATGACATAAAGGTATTGAAGCCACAAGCTTAACATGGTGGCATATGAAATGTTCATATGTTCATACACTTGCATATTACATTTTTAGGCCTCAAAAGCATGCATAAAACCAAACTTAGCATATTGGTGATACATGGTGCTAAATGACATGTAGAGATGGCCATAAGTTCGCATTTAGCCTCACATGCAAGTTATCATAAGAGATATGATAACTTACATGTTGCTAAAATGCAACCTTTGGCATAAAGCTTAAAGCTTTATGTCCATAAACCCAAAATAAGCTTGCATAACATGATAGCATGAACAAAATGTTCAACCCAAACTTGCATAACATAACTTGGCATACTTGCATATAAACTTGCATATCACAACATAATAAACTTGCATATCACAACATGATAAACTTGCATATAAACTTGCATATCACAACATGATAAACTTGCATATAAACTTGCATATCACAACATGATAAACTTGCATATAAACTTGCATATCATACATTTAACTTTAGAGTTTAAGTATGAAAGTAGAATAGGGCTTACAATGCTTAAGAAGTCACAAAAATATGACAAAGCCCTTATGAAATCAATTAAACCCAAAATGCAAGCAAAACCCTTGAGCCAAAATGATCAAGACTCTTTCTTTATGATGAAAATATATAAACTTGACTTGAATGCAAGCTAATGATGCTCATACAAGTTTGAAAACACTTGTATGCATGGAAAATCACTTAGGAATTTATTTAGGAATTTTATGAAGAGAGTGGAGGCCATGAGAGGATTGATTTTGCCATAGTTTAGTTGTATGAATGAATAATGATGATTTAGGGTAGGTTAGGGTCTTATTTATAGATTAGGCAAGTGTTTTAGGCCAGAGGATTAAACCTAGATTCAATCCAAGCCATCAAAGCATGTCTTGGGGAAGAAGTCAAGTGTAGGAACCATCTAGGGCCTTTAGATTAAAGATGAACCATGAGAACCATTCAAATGCAAAATCTGCATTTGAGCGAATCGGCCCACGGGTTGACAGCCAAACACCCTGGATTAACCCCTAGTCGACCCAGCAGGCTCGGGTCGACCTCAAAAATCGGCCGGTTCGGTTATTCCCCTCTCCCAATTCGCTGTTTTGAACATTTTTGCATATTTATTTATTTAATTTTCAATTATATATATATCAATATATATATATATATTTCTCTGCGCAACTCATTTCACTTAATTAAGTATACTTTAATTTGGGAATTTTTCGTGAAACTTCGCGAGGCCATATCTTGGTCATACGGACTCCGATTTTCGAAAACTCGGACTCTATTTCGCATATTTTTCCGAGACGAACGCAATGGCATAGCCCGTTTCCCTTGATTCAGATTTTACTGTTTAATTCTGCCTCCATTTATGTTATAACATGTTATTCAAAAATACGGGTTGTTACATCTTCCCTCCTTAAAGGATTTCGTCCCCGAAATCTCCAAGTTAGGAAGAACGTATCCTACCATCCATCATCCATCTACTCAAAACATCATCCACGAGCAATCATTGTCCTTAAAAGGTTCTAAATGTTGTATGATCATATGCAAAGGTGTGTGTATATGTACTTATCTAATGCGAAAATCAGGAGGTTACTGATTCAGTAAACCCCCTTAATGCAAAATATGTTAGTGAAATGAGTCCATATGTATGCAAATTCCTAACATAATTTATAATCTCTACATGAGTGCACATAACATTCATCCATATGCAACATCCACGTGATAGCATAACAAGTTTTCATCCATGAATAAGCATAAACACTCATGCATATGCGGTATGAAAGTGTGTGAGCCGATCTTAGTGCCTAACGTGTATTACGCATCCACGAGTATCCACTTGCAAACACTTGCAACCACTTGCAACCATCAAGCATAACATGTTTCAAACACATGTTTCATCCAAAGGGTTTTTACCTAAGGTTCTCATGACAAGATTAACACGATAAACTAGATAAACATGGATAGCAAAGAGAAAGATATGCTAACAAAGAAAAGAGATTGAGAGTGTACCCTCAAAAAGGAATGGATAAAGCCCACGCATCTTCTCCTCGGTTTCCCAAGTTGCGTCTTCTTCGGCTTCACCCCATTGAACCTTCACCAATTTGACCTCTCGATTCCTTAGCTTCTTGGTCTCCGTCCCCAAGATACGAATCGGAGCTCTCCTCAAGGTAGCCTCTTTCTCCACTTCTACATCTTTTAGAACACTTGGCTCAACAACCTCTGCTGATTCATGTAAACACTTCCGGAGATGCGAGACATGAAAAACATCGTGTACTCCAGCAAGCTTCTCGGGCAACTTCACTCTATAAGCCATCTGCCCGATCCTCTCTATAATAGGGAATGGTCCAACAAACCTCGGTGCTAACTTCCCAACAGCTCCAAATCGGACCACATTCCGCAAAGGAGAAACCTTTACGAAAACCATATCCCCAACATCAAACTCCAAATCCGTTCTTCGCTTATCAGCATAGGATTTCTGTCGGTCTTGGGCCGCTTTCATCCGTCTCCGAATCAACTCGATCTTCTCGGATGTATCTCTGATCATATCAGGCCCAAGTATAAGCTCATCTGTAGTCTCCCACCAACATGTAGGCGACTTGCACGACCTCCCATATAAAGCTTCAAATGGTGTCATCCCTATGCTTGCCTGATAACTGTTATTATATGCAAACTCAACAAGAGGAAGATGGCCTTCCCAAGTACCACCAAAATCCAGAATACAAAGCCTCAACAGATCCTCGAGTACCCTATTCACCCTTTCGGTTTGACCGTCCGTCTGTGGGTGATAAGCCGTACTTAGATTCAACCTTGTGCCCATAGCTTCTTGCAAGCTATTCCAGAATTGACTTGTAAAGATTGGGTCACGGTCACTGACTATACTAGAAGGGACTCCATGTAGTCTCACAATCTCACGAAGATATACAGA
This sequence comes from Allium sativum, assembly GCA_030737875.1. Taxonomy (NCBI): domain Eukaryota; kingdom Viridiplantae; phylum Streptophyta; class Magnoliopsida; order Asparagales; family Amaryllidaceae; genus Allium; species Allium sativum. The sequence continues at coordinate 726,785,987 of CM060909.1, forward strand.
CGCTAGCCAAGATGCGGTCCTCTTGCTCTTCACCGGAATGAAATGAGCACTCTTCGTAAGTCTATCCACAATAACCCAAATGCTTGTATTCCCTTTCCTTGACCTTGGTAGCCCATCGATAAAATCCATGGAAATTGTGACGACCCGTCCCGCACCAGCCTGCATTTCCTCCGAAAGTGCGCTGTACACATGCCCAGCTAGCACAGAACGGTCGTCAGAAGAAAAGAAGGAAGGGAGTGAACTAATCAAGGAACCTGTAGAATGTCTTACAGCGCATGGAATAAAATATAATAATAACATACTTGACATAAAACAGGAGAGACAGTGCATAAGCTGAAAATCAAAACTAGACATCATAGCAGCGGAAAATTCAGAATACAGCTTATTACAACTTTCAAACTGTCTCAAAGCAAAAGAAAGCTAAAATGGAAGATACACCACCAATGCCCAAGCAGTGATCTTCAACAACACAGGGAGAATACTATATTTATTACGTGGAAGCCTCCTGCTCGTCTCCGAATCATCTACCCGTGCATCACCAGCTAACCTGTCTCTAGTCTGCTCGTGTGAGCACCCAGAGTAATAAGAAGAGACATAAAACTCTGGGTCAGACATAAAGCCTGGTATGAGCGATAAGCATCTAAGCAGAATAATAACAGGTATACTAAACCATACCTGAACCTGGACCTGCAACCAAAGAGTTAGTACCACATACCGTACAATACTCCAAGGTGCCATAATAAATAGTGTAAGAATACAGGGGTGGGGTATGCATGTCACAATGATAGCAAACAAATCATCCATATCAACCATCCTCACACCTCTCACTCAGTGCGTAAAGCGTACGACATCTACCACTTTGGAACACTAGACAAACTGAGGTAACGACGAATCCCGACTTGTAGAAACCCTGCTGTGACCAAGCCAAACACTTGGAGTCATGACCAAACATTTCAATGACCCACTTCATTGGTCGTAGCCCTTGGTTCTACCGATGCCATAATGGCCCTGAATCCGCCTTCGTACCTCCTACCATAGTGGTCCAAAGCTATAGACGTCGATAACTCCTTTGCACGCGTCCCGCAGCAAAGCCCAACCATGAAGTGAACTCGTTGATTCCCATCTGAATCTTAAGCTCTAACTTCTCATTTGGACTTCCTTTGCATCTCGGGTTTGGTCGAATTGGAGTGGGTCTTCAGAAGAGTCATCACGAAGTAGTAAAAGTACACGTCCAGTTCCCCATGCTCGGTTCGGTTCGAATACGTTCCCCGGTTCGGTTCGGAGTGCCACCATCCTCTGGGTTTGGGTCCTTCTCCCTCATGCGGTTCGGTTCGGTGATTCTGAAGCGGTTCGGTTCGGATACCCCATGTCTCCGTCTCCGTCTCGTCAGCATCAGTTCGGTTCGGGTATTGCTCTCGATTCGGTTCGGAATATGGTATCCATGCTCCTCTTTCCTCCACTTCAGTCCTCCTTGTTCCTTCCGATCCCACGCTACGCCCCTCCGATCCGACCAGGCCTCCCTTGTTGCCTCTTCACGTCACGCTTCAGAAAGTACTACGCCCCGGTCCGGTTCAGACATGTCCGATCCGATCCCTACCCGATCCGATCCGGATCTCTGTAGCATTTCCTGCAGCTTTCCTCGCGGGTGTTTTACGCCATACGACGGCATTTTCGACCAATCTAACTATTCTAATCAATCATAAAACATACCAAAGAGTCATAGCAATATATAACAGCAACCACAAGCAACAAACAACAATTTAAATGAATCAAAATAGATCAAAAGTGGCTAAAACCTCACATTTTCTTATAATCCCTCTTAATCATGTTTAAGCATACGATTAGCAAAACACATCGAAATTAACCCAAATTTCTAACAGAGCCTTAAAACATTATTTTAGAATTTTAAGAATTTTTCCAGAATTTATTTACGTATAAATTCGCTAATCTTCACTAATTACCCTTAATCACCGTAATTAGTGCAAAAACTATGCAAATCACTCACCTTTGCCACAACTAGAACCCCAAAACTGAAATATGCTCTGATTTGGCGCTGTTCCCAATCTTATACAGCAGCTCCAACCTTGCTTTGGTGCTTTTTCTTCTTAATTTAATGTTTGCTAAGCCTAATCTTCAATTAGAAGGTGATTTTTTTTGGGTGTTTTAGAGAGATTTAGAGAGTGGAGGCCATGACTAGGTTAAGAGGAATGAAAGTGGCGGCTGGAAAATGTCTAAAGAAATGTTTTCTAACCCTAATCAGCACCTATATCTCCCTAAACCCGAAATTCCCCTTGGGCCTAGCTGCTAATCACCCGTTTAAGCCCAATTAAGCTGTTTTTCACCATCTGAAACTTGTTTCAGTCATATCTCCCAAACGGTAAGTCCGTTTGGCTAATGTGACCACTCTACGGAAAGAGAAACCATCATCCGAAGCCAATGGAAGTGGTTTCAGGTCAAAATTCCTTTCCAGTCAAAAGTTATAGCCAAAACAGTGCCAACTAGGGGTAAAATGGTCATTTAAAAATCGGGAAAAATCGTGAACATGGGAAATGACCCTAATAGTCGTCTCCCAAAGTTACATGACCATACTACTTCGTATGCGACAGAAATAAATATTCTACGATCCTATGACGCGTAGAATGCGGGTCGTTACACTCTCCCCCCCTTAAGAAATTTCGTCCCCGAAATTCCTTAACCCAAAACATACAAAGGATCCCGCATGCCTAACAACCACATACATCAACCAAACATGCAAAACAAACAAAACAAACCTATCCTAGCATGCGGAAAACTAAATCGAGGTCAAAATCTTACCAGGCAAAGAGTTCTGGGTGCGACTTCCTAATGTTCTCCTCTGTCTCCCAAGTACAATCATTCTCGTCCTCGCTCCACTGTACCTTGACTAGCTTCACCGCCTTCCTTCGAAGTTGCTTCATGTCGTGCTCGACAATACGGGCCGGCTTGCGGTTCCCAACCGCCTCGGGTTCTACTTCGAAGTCCTCTAACTGATCAGGTGAAATAGTCATATCTGAGTCGTGAACGAACTTCCTTAGTTGGGAAACATGAAATACGTTATGAACTCCCGCCATCTTCTCTGGTAAGTCAATTCTATATGCCAAATTCCCGACTAGTTCAAGAACAGGGAATGGGCCAACAAACCTTGGTGCCAACTTGCCTCTCCTGCCAAATCGTATTACGCTCTTCAACGGAGAAATCTTGACAAACACCAAGTCGCCAACGGAGAATTTTAAGTCTCTTCTCCTTTTATCGGCATAACTCTTCTGCCTATCTTGGGCAGCCTTCATTCGTTGTTGAATGGTCTTGATCTTATCTGAAGTTTCCCTCACCACATCTGGTCCAAGCATAAACTTCTCGCCAGTCTTTATCCAACATGATGGTGAGTTGCATGGTCTTCCGTACAAAGCTTCAAACGGAGCCATACCGATACTGGATTGGTAGCTATTATTATATGCAAACTCTACTAGATGCAAATGGTCATCCCATGATCCACCAAAATCCAATATACATGCTCTCAAGAGATCCTCCAAAATACGGTTCACCCTCTCCGTCTGACCGTCGGTCTGAGGATGATATGCGGTACTGAGATGTAACTCTGACCCTAGAGCCTCTTGTAAGCTCTTCCAAAACCCACTAGTGAACAACGGGTCTCGGTCGCTCACAATGCTTTTAGGTACTCCATGGAATCTCACTACCCACTTCATATATAATTCTGCTAACTTAGCTGCCGCTCTAGTCGATTTGACTGGTATAAACCTTGCACTTTTAGTCAGTCGATCTACAATTACCCAGATGCTGTCATATCCCGATCTAGTCCTTGGTAAACCATCGATGAAATCCATCGAGACTTGCTCCCATTTCCATTCGGGAATTTCTAATGGTTGCAACAACCCACTAGGCTTCTTTTGCTCAGCTTTAACTAGCTGGCAATTCATGCACTTGGATATAAACTTCCCAACGTCTCTTTTCATCCCTTCCCAGTAGTAAGTCTGCTTCATATCTCGATACATCTTATTACCACCGGGGTGTATAGTCAGCTTTGAGTGATGACATTCTCTAAGCACTTCATCCCTCAATCCATTGACACTGGGTACAACAAGCTTTCCATTCTTTCTAAGCCATCTATCTCGATCAAGCCCATACTTGTTCATCTCCTCATCGATACCCATCTCTAATTTGGAGATGATTTCCAATAGATTAGGATCGTCCCTCTGACTAGAGCCGATCCGCTCAATCAAAGTGGGTCTGATCGTCAAACTTGCTAACATTTCTGGATCCAATTCGCACTTTGGTCTGAAATCAAACCCCGCGATAAACTCCAGTTGCTTCCATTCAAGGAACATAGCCCCTAAGCTGGCATGTCTTCTACTCAATGCATCAGCCACCGCATTGCCCTTTCCTGGTGTGTATGCGATGTCAAAATCATAGGAAGCTAAGAACTCTAACCATCTCTGCTGACGGAGATTCAGATCTTTCTGAGAGAAGAGATACTTTAACGACTTATGATCTGTAAACAGCTCAAATCTTTCTCCCAAGAGATAGTGTCTCCACATCTTTAACGCGAACACGATCGCTGCCAATTCTAAATCATGGGTAGGGTATCTTCTCTCGTGCGGTTTCAATTGCCGACTTGCGTAAGCTACAACCCTACCGCCTTGCATCAATACAGCACCCAGTCCGGTACCACAGGCATCCGTGTATACCGTCATCTCTTCATCCCCTTTAGGAATGACTAACACTGGTGCGCTTGTCAGCTTGTCCTTTAGACTTTTGAATGCATTCTCGCACCTTTCATCCCAGACAAAAGCTTGATTCTTCTTGGTCAACTGGGTCAATGGTGCTGCTATCTTGGAGAAACCTTGGATAAACTTACGATAATATCCCGCTAACCCTAAGAAACTTCTTACATCTGTTGCATTCTTGGGCGTAGGCCAATCCTGTACCGTAGCCACCTTTGCCGGGTCCACGGCAATACCATTCTCTGATACAACATGGCCCAAGAACCTCACTTCCCTCTTCCAGAAGTGACACTTAGAAAACTTGGCTTTCAATTGGTGTTTCCTCAACACCTCCATTGCTACCCTTAAATGTTCCTTGTGTTCTTCCTCTGTCTTCGAATAGACCAAAATATCATCAATGAACACAAGGACAAACTTATTCAACTGATCTCTGAATACCCTATTCATAAGATCCACAAAATATGCTGGGGCATTGGTCAGCCCGAATGGCATGACCAACCACTCATAAAACCCAGACGGCGTCCGAAATGCCGTTTTAGCTATACTCTCAGCTTCCACTCTAAGCTGATGAAAACCTGTCGCGAGATCCAACTGAGAAAATACTCTCGTGCCACTCAACTGATCAAACAAATCATCTATCCGCGGTAGAGGATACTTGTTCTTCCTCGTCACTTTATTCAACTCGCGGTAGTCTACACACAAACGAAGGGAACTATCCGCCTTGGTAGCAAACACAACTGGTGCTCCCCATTCAGAAACACTCCTTCTGATAAATCCCTTCTTCAAAAGATCGCCGACTTGCACCTCGAGCTCTCGCTGCTCTCTTGGTGCCATACGACGAAGTGGCATCACTATAGGCCTGGCATCTTTTACCAAATCAATACGGAACTCAATCTCTCGGTGTGGTGGAAGTCCGGTCACTTCTTCGAAAACATCCGGATACTGGCCAACCACGGGCAAACCTGACAACTCACTATGCGGAATGTCTAGGGAGTTTAGAAAACTAGCCAATACACCCTTACTGGGTAGACCACCAAACACTATCCTCCGCCCATCATCCGCTCTAGCTGTCACCAAAAAGCCCTCACAGTCTACCACCACCCCGTATCTTCGGAGCCAATCTACTCCCAAAATAATGCCAAACCCAGTAAAGCCCAAAACAAAGCAATCACAAACAAACATGCATCCATGACTTGATAAGACCACATTACGACAAATCATGCTAAGGCTAGTAGAACCACCAATCGGGTTCGTCACTACTAAAGGTCTATCGACAATCTCGGGCTCCAATCCCAACCTATCTACCAGGTCACTAGATATGAAAGAACTGGAAGCTCCGGTATCAAACAAAACTCTAACAGGAACATCATAAACAGAAAGCATACCTTGAATGACGACATTCTTTCCTTTCTCCGCCGCAGTTGGGGCATTCGACGAAGAAGGAATAGCATTAAGGGCATATGCTTTCACCATTTGCTTTTCTTTAGGGGGCTGTGGACACTTGTCCTTGTGATGTCCCATTTGGCCACAGTTGAAGCACTTCCTATCCGCTGGCCTGGCCCGACAATTACTAGCATAATGGCCCTTCTTACCACAGCTGAAGCACTCAACATCTTGCTTATTCTTTTTCTTCTGGCCATCCTTAGCTTGGTTCTGCTTTCTTTTATTCTGGGAACCACCCTTGCCTCCACCACTTGCTTGTGGTTTTGGCTCTTCTGCAGATGCAACCTCAGTCTTCGACTTAGGGTAGAGACTTTCTGATCTTAATGCTTTCCCCACAATCGATTCAAATGTCTCATCGATGTGGTTAATAAGTTTTTCCCCCAAGTACTGATCCAAACCAGTTATGAATTTCTCATTCTTTTTCTCGGCAGTATCAATAAGAGATAACCCATATTTTGACAAAGTGTCAAATTCAGCAATATACTCCGAGACAGCTCTGCCATTCTGCTTGAGCTCCAAGAACTTCTTAAACAGCATTGACTTCTGAGCAGCTGGAATGAACTTCTCGCTAAAGCGAGCCTTAAACTGCTCCCAAGTAATCTGGTCTTCGGGAGTAGCTGCTTTTATAGCATTCCACCAATTCATTGCCCGCCCTTGCAGCTGACGGGACGCTAGCTTTCTCTTCATCGCATCCTCGATACCCAAATCCTCGAAGATACGTTCGCAACTATCCAACCAATCCTGGACATCCGTGGCCGACTCCGTTCCGTGAAACGGCTTCCCACCAAGGCTAGTATAATCCTTGTTTAGCTTGGCGAAGTCGACTCTTGGCGCCTGCACTATTGGATCACCACCATTTCCACCATTGGGAGCTACCCTCTGAACATCTCTAAGCATCTCTCTCATGAGGTCAGTAAACATCGTCCTCATGTCAGCAGCATTCCCATTATTGGCTCCCCTACCAGCACCTCTAGTATATCGGCTCATCGTCAATCTGAAAAAGGAAACGATTAACGACTCCATAGTGGTGCTAGTGCAGTACGACTTCATTCTTATACTAGTAATAGTATATATATAGCTTTAAAAACCAAAGTAATCACAAATATGCTCTCTCGTATACGTATAATATCTCTCCCTGATAATTTCCCTAGGTTAACTACGCAACCTAGAGCTCTGATACCAAGTGTGACGACCCGTCCCGCACCAGCCTGCATTTCCTCCGAAAGTGCGCTGTACACATGCCCAGCTAGCACAGAACGGTCGTCAGAAGAAAAGAAGGAAGGGAGTGAACTAATCAAGGAACCTATAGAATGTCTCACAGCGCATGGAATAAAATATAATAATAACATACTTGACATAAAACAGGAGAGACAGTGCATAAGCTGAAAATCAAAACTAGACATCATAGCAACGGAAAATTCAGAATACAGCTTATTACAACTTTCAAACTGTCTCAAAGCAAAAGAAAGCTAAAATGGAAGATACACCACCAATGCCCAAGCAGTGATCTTCAACAACACAGGGAGAATACTATATTTATTACGTGGAAGCCTCCTGCTCGTCTCCGGATCATCTACCCGTGCATCACCAGCTAACCTGTCTCTAGTCTGCTCGTGTGAGCACCCAGAGTAATAAGAAGAGACATAAAACTCTGGGTCAGACATAAAGCCTGGTATGAGCGATAAGCATCTAAGCAGAATAATAGCAGGTATACTAAACCATACCTGAACCTGGACCTGCAACCAAAGAGTTAGTACCACATACCGTACAATACTCCAAGGTGCCATAATAAATAGTGTAAGAATACGGGGGTGGGGTATGCATGTCACAATGATAGCAAACAAATCATCCATATCAACCATCCTCACACCTCTCACTCAGTGCGTAAAGCGTACAACATCTACCACTTTGGAACACTAGACAAACTGAGGTAACGACGAATCCCGACTTGTAGAAACCCTGCTGTGACCAAGCCAAACACTTGGAGTCATGACCAAACATTTCAATGACCCACTTCATTGGTCGTAGCCCTTGGTTCTACCGATGCCATAATGGCCCTGAATCCGCCTTCGTACCTCCTACCATAGTGGTCCAAAGCTATAGACGTCGATAACTCCTTTGCACGCGTCCCGCAGCAAAGCCCAACCATGAAGTGAACTCGTTGATTCCCATCTGAATCTTAAGCTCTAACTTCTCATTTGGACTTCCTTTGCATCTCGGGTTTGGTCGAATTGGAGTGGGTCTTCAGAAGAGTCATCACGAAGTAGTAAAAGTACACGTCCAGTTCCCCATGCTCGGTTCGGTTCGAATACGTTCCCCGGTTCGGTTCGGAGTGCCACCATCCTCTGGGTTCGGGTCCTTCTCCCTCATGCGGTTCGGTTCGGTGATTCTGAAGCGGTTCGGTTCGGATACCCCATGTCTCCGTCTCCGTCTCGTCAGCATCAGTTCGGTTCGGGTATTGCTCTCGATTCGGTTCGGAATATGGTATCCATGCTCCTCTTTCCTCCACTTCAGTCCTCCTTGTTCCTTCCGATCCCACGCTACGCCCCTCCGATCCGACCAGGCCTCCCTTGTTGCCTCTTCACGTCATGCTTCAGAAAGTACTACGCCCCGGTCCGGTTCAGACATGTCCGATCCGATCCCTACCCGATCCGATCCCCTACCCGATCCGATCCGGATCTCTGTAGCATTTCCTGCAGCTTTCCTCGCGGGTGTTTTACGCCATACGACGGCATTTTCGACCAATCTAACTATTCTAATCAATCATAAAACATACCAAAGAGTCATAGCAATATATAACAGCAACCACAAGCAACAAACAACAATTTAAATGAATCAAAATAGATCAAAAGTGGCTAAAACCTCACATTTTCTTATAATCCCTCTTAATCATGTTTAAGCATACGATTAGCAAAACACATCGAAATTAACCCAAATTTCTAACAGAGCCTTAAAACATTATTTTAGAATTTTAAGAATTTTTCCAGAATTTATTTACGTATAAATTCGCTAATCTTCACTAATTACCCTTAATCACCGTAATTAGTGCAAAAACTATGCAAATCACTCACCTTTGCCACAACTAGAACCCCAAAACTGAAATATGCTCTGATTTGGCGCTGTTCCCAATCTTATACAGTAGCTCCAACCTTGCTTTGGTGCTTTTTCTTCTTAATTTAATGTTTGCTAAGCCTAATCTTCAATTAGAAGGTGATTTTTTTTGGGTGTTTTAGAGAGATTTAGAGAGTGGAGGCCATGACTAGGTTAAGAGGAATGAAAGTGGCGGCTGGAAAATGTCTAAAGAAATGTTTTCTAACCCTAATCAGCACCTATATCTCCCTAAACCCGAAATTCCCCTTGGGCCTAGCTGCTAATCACCCGTTTAAGCCCAATTAAGCTGTTTTTCACCATCTGAAACTTGTTTCAGCCATATCTCCCAAACGGTAAGTCCGTTTGGCTAATGTGACCACTCTACGGAAAGAGAAACCATCATCCGAAGCCAATGGAAGTGGTTTCAGGTCAAAATTCCTTTCCAGTCAAAAGTTATAGCCAAAACAGTGCCAACTAGGGGTAAAATGGTCATTTAAAAATCGGGAAAAATCGTGAACATGGGAAATGACCCTAATAGTCGTCTCCCAAAGTTACATGACCATACTACTTCGTATGCGACAGAAATAAATATTCTACGATCCTATGACGCGTAGAATGCGGGTCGTTACAGAAATACTCTCCCACTTCCATAGTGGAACGTCTAGAGGATGCAATAGCCCACCGGGCTTCTTCGACTCGGCCTTAACTTGCTGGCAAATGATACATCTAGAGACAAATTCTGCCACATCCTTCTTCATCCCAGGCCAAAAGAAAATGCGCTTCATATCTTTATACATCTTATCTCCGCCCGGATGTATAGTCAACTTAGAGCGATGCGCTTCCTCAAGAACTCTTCTTACTAGATCTTCTACCATTGGAACACATAACCTTCCGTCTCTCCTCAGCCAACCCTTGTCATCAATAGAATATCGAGCGAGATGACTAGACGTCTCTCCTCGAATTAGCTTATCCATAATCTCAACTATCTGAGGGTCTTCTCTCTGCGAAGCCCCAACTTGATCAAGAAGGGTAGGTCTGAGTTCCAGAGATGCTAAAGAACCGGTCATCGACTCAATCGCCAAAGAGAAATCAAAGGTTGCCACATACTCTAAATTCTTCATCTCAACGAATAGAGGACTTAGGGTCAACCTTCTTCTACTCAATGCATCTGCTACCACATTCCCCTTGCCAGGGGTATAAGCTATCTCAAAATCGTAGGACGCCAAGAATTCCATCCATCTTTGTTGCCTCAGATTCAGATCCTTCTGAGAAAAGAGATACTTCAATGACTTTTGATCGGTATAAAGCTCAAATCTTTCTCCCAGAAGATAATGGCGCCAAGCCTTGAGTGCATATACTATTGCTGCCAACTCTAAGTCATGAGTGGGATAATTCTTCTCATGCACTTTGAATTGTCTACCGCCAAAGCATATCACTCTTCCTTCTTGCATAAGAACAGCTCCTAACCCCGTGCCACATGCATCGGTGTATACGGTAAATAACTTCCCTCCATCGGGCAAAGCTAGAACAGGTGCTGATGTGAGGGCTCTCTTGAGCTTCTGAAAAGCAAGCTCGCATTCTATGCTCCAAGCAAAAACTAAATTCTTCTTCGTCAATTTAGTGAGAGGAGCGGATATCTTTGCGAAGTCCTTGATGAACTTCCGGTAGAAACCCGCAAGACCTAGAAAACTTCTCACTTCGGTTGCATTCCTTGGAGTCTTCCAATCCTGAACTGCCACTACCTTAGCAGGATCCACTGCTAAGCCTTGCTTAGATACTATATGCCCAAGGAATCTAACTTCCCTTCTCCAAAAGTGACACTTGGAGAACTTGGCCTTCAACTGATGCGCTCTAAGCGTATCCATCACCTCCATGAGATGCCTTGCGTGCTCTTCCTCATCCTTAGAGAAGATCAGAATATCATCTACGAAGACCACGACAAACTTGTTCAAGAACTCCCTGAACACCCTACTCATCAAGTCCACGAAATATGCGGGTGCATTAGTCAAGCCGAACGGCATGACAAGCCATTCGAAGAATCCATCTGGAGTTCTGAACGCAGTCTTGTCTATACTATCTTCAGCTACCCTGAGCTGATGGAACCCCGTAGCAAGATCAAGCTGAGAGAAAACAGAAGCACCGACAAGCTGGTCAAAGAGATCATCAATCCTCGGTAACGGGTGTCTGTTCTTCTTAGTCAGCTTATTCAACTCTCGATAGTCAACGCAAAGTCGGAGAGAACCATCCGCCTTGGTAGCAAATACCACAGGCGCTCCCCATTCAGATATACTTCGTCTAATGAAGTTCTTCTCAAGCAACTCTTTCACTTGCTTACTTAGCTCCCGCCTTTCACGCGGAGCCATGTGCCGAACGGGCAAAGAAACAGGCTTTGCATTATCCACCAGATAAATGCGGAAATCAATCTCTCGCTTAGGGGGCAACCCCCTAACTTCATCGAAAACATCCGGATACTCTCGAACCACTCTCACAGACTGAAGAGTTTCCATTGACGAGTCGAGTGATTCCAGATAGCACAACATGACGGGACCTCTCGGATCACAAGAAATCTCTAGGGTGTTTCCGAGGCGAGTCACGAGTCTCACAACCCTATGCTCACAATCAAGAATGGCTCCATATCTGGAGAGCCAATCCATGCCCAATATCAATCCGTATTCCCTAAACCAAGAACATAAGCACTGCACAAGAACTCTACACTCAGTATAGAGATCCTCAAATCCCCACATATCATAGACAAATGGGCGGAACCCCCAATAGGATTTGAGACACAGACGGGATCATCTACCAAGCTAGTACTAAGGTGCAAACTATCAACAAGATCAGATGAGATAAAGCTATGCGATGCACCAGAATCAAACAAGGTACGAACTGGAAAATCAGAAATATATACAAGGCTCTCAACAGAAATACTACCTCGATCAGGAACTGGAGCGACATTGAGAGCATGAACTTGCCCTCCTGAAGGCCCAGCACGCTGAGTCTGACCCTGGCCTTGCCATGAAATTGGCCCAAGTCTCAACAGGCCTAGTACCATTGGTGACTTCCCACCAATAAGCGGCTTCATCCTTCATAAGCCAAACCGCCAACAAGAGCTTCCTCTGATCGTCTAACCCAAAGATAGCAAACAAATCCTCGGTCTCTTTCAACCAATTTCTGGCCTCTACAAAAGTCTCAGTGCCTTGAATGTTCTTGCCACCCATTGCTTTGAAATCTTTGCAAGTCTTTGCGAAGTCCACTTGAGGATGCTGAGGGGGAGGAGGAAGAGGAACCTCAGCGACAGGAGGAGGAGGAACATTAACCACCGGAGGAGGAGGAGGAGGAACATTAACTACCGGAGGAGGAGGAGGAACATCTGCGGGGCCGGCTTCGGTCGCCCTAGCCTCCAAAAGTCTCCTATACCAAACAGGTAAGTGTACTCCCTCCGGAATAGCAAAGTTATCGGCCATACTGAAAACGAAGAAAAAGACAGATTCAGAATGGAGAAAAACGAAGGAATTTTGCTAATGGCTTTTTGGGGAATAGCCTTTAAAATAAACTAGACTTTTCTTTGGAAAATACTTTATACTTGGTTTTGAAAATAGTTTTCCAAAAGTTTTCTAAAAGCCTTTTTGTTCCTTCTCGTACCATATGCTCTGATACCAAATGTAACACCCCACCTCCACCAGGGTGGCTCTTGCAAGCACTCTGACTTTGGAGGGGCGTTTGAATCAGGTAAACATGCATAATGATATATCAAGGCAGAACAAGAACATATGTATATATGTAAACAGAGTAAATAACATAGATAAAACAGCGGAAGATTTCAAAACATTTCAAAACAAGTCTGGTACAACATAGCTTTCCAAATAAACAAGTCTAGATAAAACAACATCAACTGAAAAACTGAAATAAATAAGTGCTATCCCCAATTAAGTGGTAACCATAGCTAGCTTCATGTCGAAACCGTACATGAGCTGAAATCCCACAAGCAAGCAATCCGAAATCCAAGCTAAGCTCCAGTATTCCCTCCCTGAGAACCTGGGGGGGGGGGGGGAGAACGGAAGAAAAGAGGCGAAAGAAAACAGGTCAGTCAAAAAGACTGAGTAAGCCCTACTACAATCAATGTAAACTGATAAAGTTAACTGGCATGAGCAGCAGGGATGAACATAAGGATAACAATATACTAGCATGATGATTAACTAACAAGGTAGATAAAGGTGTCATCGCATAATCAGGATTAAGGTTTTGCACCACAGGTGTACTAGCAAACTAACATGACTTGAATAAACAAGTATTGATCCCTTGGCCCAAGCTTTGGCCCAATAACATGAAATGACCCTAATACAAGGTCCAACCAAACGGTCTAGTCGATCGGCTCCCTAAGCCTAACTCGTCACGTGTTGGTGTCAATACGGCCCAATCATAATTGTAGTCGAACTGTGCTGGGTCCACCCTTCGGGTGTATCAAGCCCTAGGGTGTCAACCCCTGGACACCATGAACATGAGTGCACAGTCCCGATCTACTGGTACCCATGCATGTTTTCTCCGGCTACGGACTATGGGCACGACCAGAGTCCGCCCGGAACTACACCGGCGTACCCTCTGCCGCCGCTTTTGGTCACTTACCTCCAGTCCAGTAATCGTGCCCCCACCCTAGCCTAGTCCCTAGGGTCATGATGATACTAACTTGGGATTACTGCTGGAGTGGGCCCCCATTGCTAGGATTTTTCTAGTGGGTTAAGTACGGTTTAACCCTCTTGCTAATCCTGGATTAACTTGGTTAAGTGTAACGATGAGTTCACGACTTAACCCCGATTAATCTACCAAGCCCAAATTGGTTAAGTATTAAGTGGACCATGACTTAACCCTAATCACGAGGCATTAATTAATTTAATACGCCTTAACCTCTCACATTAGACCTTGTTGTGGTTACTAGTTAAGTCGGGCGGGTCCGGGTAGCTTTACACCACAACTTGGTCTAACCTCGGGTTCAAGGTACAACATGACCAACTTCTCACATTGGGTCCTATTGTTTGTAGCAACTAGTTAAGCCGGTCGGTTCCGGGTAGGTTTACGCTACAAACTCAACCCAACCTCGAGTTGGCCACACTTATCTTTTCTAAGTGTCATGTCCATCATGTTTCCAAAACATGTTACAAGTTTTCAAGCAATTGGGTAGACCTAACTTAATAGGTAAATTCCCAATGGGTAGACCTAACTTAATAGGTAAATTCTCAAGCTTATGTTTTATGTCTTTTAAGTTTACCCAACCCCAAACGCAATCCCATCGCTTACATATCGCAATAGCGCATAAAGGATAGAAAGAGGGAACTTGGCATAATCATGACATAAAGGTATTGAAGCCACAAGCTTAACATGGTGGCATATGAAATGTTCATATGTTCATACACTTGCATATTACATTTTTAGGCCTCAAAAGCATGCATAAAACCAAACTTAGCATATTGGTGATACATGGTGCTAAATGACATGTAGAGATGGCCGTAAGTTCGCATTTAGCCTCACATGCAAGTTATCATAAGAGATATGATAACTTACATGTTGCTAAAATGCAACCTTTGGCATAAAGCTTAAAGCTTTATGTCCATAAACCCAAAATAAGCTTGCATAACATGATAGCATGAACAAAATGTTCAACCCAAACTTGCATAACATAACTTGGCATACTTGCATATAAACTTGCATATCACAACATGATTAACTTGCATATAAACTTGCATATCACAACATGATAAACTTGCATATCACAACATGATAAACTTGCATATAAACTTGCATATCATACATTTAACTTTAGAGTTTAAGTATGAAAGTAGAATAGGGCTTACAATGCTTAAGAAGTCACAAAAATATGACAAAGCCCTTATGAAATCAATTAAACCCAAAATGCAAGCAAAACCCTTGAGCCAAAATGATCAAGACTCTTTCTTTATGATGAAAATATATAAACTTGACTTGAATGCAAGCTAATGATGCTCATACAAGTTTGAAAACACTTGTATGCATGGAAAATCACTTAGGAATTTATTTAGGAATTTTATGAAGAGAGTGGAGGCCATGAGAGGATTGATTTTGCCATAGTTTAGTTGTATGAATGAATAATGATGATTTAGGGTAGGTTAGGGTCTTATTTATAGATTAGGCAAGTGTATTAGGCCATAGGATTAAACCTAGATTCAATCCAAGCCATCAAAGCATGCCTTGGGGAAGAAGTCAAGTGTAGGAACCATCTAGGGCCTTTAGATTAAAGATGAACCATGAGAACCATTCAAATGCAAAATCTGCATTTGAGCGAATCGGCCCACGGGTTGACAGCCAAACACCCTGGATTAACCCCTAGTCGACCCAGCAGGCTCGGGTCGACCTCAAAAATCGGCCGGTTCGGTTATTCCCCTCTCCCAATTCGCTGTTTTGAACATTTTTGCATATTTATTTATTTAATTTTCAATTATATATATATATATATATCAATATATATATATTTCTCTGCGCAACCCATTTCACTTAATTAAGTATACTTTAATTTGGGAATTTTTCGTGAAACTTCGCGAGGCCATATCTTGGTCATACGGACTCCGATTTTCGAAAACTCGGACTCTATTACGCGTATTTTTCCGAGACGAACGCAATGGCTTAGCCCGTTTCCCTTGATTCAGATTTTACAGTTTAATTCTGCCTCCATTTATGTTATAACATGTTATTCAAAAATACGGGTTGTTACAATATACACAACTTAAAAATCACCAGTACTAATGTTTATTCAATTGTTGGCGTCATAATCAACTTTCGATTTCAACATATGCAAGAATCTATCCCATTTTTTTAAAAGCCATCTACTTATCAATAAAAATAAATAAATATTTATTAATTTTTCTTGTCTATTCAATTGAAAACACATTTATCACTTTATATATCATTCTAAGCAAACTCAACCAATTAACAATAACCAAAGTTAACTTTTTATAAGACACGTTATTTAAATTTCAAAATACATTGTCTTGTACTTCAAAAATAAGGTAGTGTTTGGCTTAAAATATATTTTGTGTTTTGATTTTTCAATATCAATAACGAAACATAAGAAAAGTTAAGGGACGGTGAAGGGAGTAAAATGGGTGATTGAGGGGACGGCGTAAAAGAGAGATAAATGACGGATCTTTTTCTTGTGTTGATCCTCAAAATAAGAAAGACAAATAAAAATTGTTCTCTATTTTATGTGTTAACTTTGTTTTTCAAAACAACCGCTTTTGGTGTTATGCGTGTATCGTTCGCATTTTAGTGTGGGCGAAAACTAAAAACTAAAAACCGTAAACCAAACACCGCCTAAGTTTTCAGATAAGCACGATGATTTTAGCTTCGATCAACTGTAGATATTTACATGTTTTAAAACCTCTCTCTAACACCACTCGTTCCAAAAAGACAACAACAGATCAACTTATTTATAGGAATATGCGACTAAGTTCCAATTTAACTAAAAAAAAGGAATAGTTAAAATTAATTTTATCTCATTATAATTATTAAGAGCGATTATAGAAACACAAAACTAATTGCAAAATTAAAAAAGTGAATTGTGGACCATTATATTTGTTTGTTTTTAAGTGAAAAATGAACTTCAAAAGAATGTCTAATGGTTGAAATTTATTATGCTATATTTTTTATCATCATTTTGGGTTTAATTAGACTATCCGATAATTAGATTTTCGTTTAATATAACAATGGTAAATACATTATCAATCGTATGCCAAAATTTTCATCTTAGGGTTTATTGGAAAAATCGGCTTTCCGTCCTTACGGCAAACTTTTCACCGTTTCCGTGGAAAGTAAAACAGACTTTGGTGCAGGTCCGTGTCCTAGGTCCATTAGGCGGTGGCCTAGGGCCTCCGGCGGGAGAGGGGCCTCAATAAGTTAAAAACATTTTGCAAAACAGTATGTAGTTCAATTGTTTGATGTCGCAACTTTTTGCGCGTGGTTTTGAGTTCCAGTTTCAGCTTGCCTTACTCCAAAATACCCATTTTCTGTAGATCTAAAATTGAAATTTTCGGCCTTGGGCCTCCAACCTCTCAGGGCCGGGCCTGCTTCGGTGATCAGGTAAATTCCAGTTACTTCGTTTTAACGGACTCTGCTGGATGTGATTTAAACGAAATTTTAATTTAATCACATCCGTTGAACTTCTATCGTGTGTCTTTGGTGCAGCAATCCGCGTGATCTTCGTTCCATCCAATCACATTCGAGGAACCGATTCATGCTTGTACGATATAAGCCCTCTGCACTCCTCTGTACAACGCACCAAAATCCTTCAGTTCCAAATCCTAAATTATAATCTCAAAACCCTAATCCCCAATTCCAGTCATGTCAACTGAAGAAGCCGCCGCCGCTCCTGCTTCCGTCACCGAAGAGAAACCAGCCTCCACCATCGACCAAGCTCTCCTTGCCAAAAAGGCCTCCGCTAAACCCAAAAAGGCAAATGCTGCTAGCAAACCTCGCGCTCCTTTGGCACATCCTCCTTACGCTGAAATGATCACCGAGGCGATTAGCGCATTGAAGGACAGAACTGGATCTAGCCAGCATGCCATCACCAAGTTCATCGGGGACAAGCATAGCTCAAAGCTTTCATCAAATTTCAAAAAGATTGTTCTTCTTCAGTTGAAAAAACTCACAGCCGGAGGTAAGCTCACCAAGATCAAAGCTTCATACAAGCTTTCTTCGTCTGTCACGAAAACCCAAAGAGCTGCTGCAAAACCCAAGATAAAAGCTGCTGCAAAAGCAAAGGCTAAAACCGCTTCAAAGCCTAAAACTAAGAAGTCCGCTGCTCCGGCCAAGAACGCTGATGCTACAAAGCCTAAGGTAGCTGCATTAAAAACCAAGATGGCTGTGCCCAAGGCAAAGGGTAAGGCACCTGCAGCTAAAGTGGCAAAGAAAAGCGTGAAGGATGCCCCATTAATGAAGAAGATGAAGGTAGTTCCAGGGAAGAAAGCTGCAGCAACAAAAAAGGCTCCGCTGAAAAAGGCAGCACTAGTGAAGAAGGTGGCCGTGGCCAAAGGGAAGGAGTCCAAGTAGACCAAGTGTTTTTGATATTTTTCATGTGTTGGGTAGGGATGTAAATTTGTTAAGGTAAACCTGGGTTTGATTTTGATTTTGCCTTTGAAGTAGCTGTTATGAGGCAGTCGAAAATAATAGTTAATGATTTCAGATTGTCTTCTGCACAACTAGTTCTTTTTATTTAGATCCTGTGCATAGTTAATAATTTGTTAAGGCTTAACATTGTCGATATAATCACTAAATCTGCACATTTTAATCTAACCACTGTGCATAGTGCTTGGATATTGTAATGGGTCCTGCCTTAGCGTGAAGATGCATTATTCACGTTAGAGATTTTGGAAGAGCTTACAACAAATGAGTACAGGGTATCTTGTCTAGATTAATGTGGAGGATTTAGGGAATAGACTGTTGTTTATAATATAAAAAACAATTTATTTGTTGCTTATTAAAAAAAAAAAGACGTTTGTGTTTGTATGTTTTATATATGAGCAGTTTGTATGCTTATATATATAACCAAAACCCTAAAAATGGTTTTTTAAAAATTGTTCATCCTGTGAACGAGTTTCAGAAAAACATTTATAGGTTTCTAAATAACCCAAAAAAAAAAAACTATCATGAATAATCCGAAGTTTTGACGTGTCTTGTCATAATAATCCGAAGTTTTGATGTCGAGTGAAACAAGGAAGTAGCACGTAATTGCTGTACATTATTATCAAAGTTGGCAAGAAGCGACGACAATAAACTTGCTATTGTCCAGAAGGGTGGTTTAGATAGAATGATAAAAGTATCATCTAGATTTGTTGATGATCCATCTGTTCTACAAGAGGTTATGTCTCTGATTGGCGTGCTTTCATTAAGACTGCCTGAAAATGCAGCACAAGCAGTTGAAGCCGGAGCTGGTGATCTTGCAATCAAATCAATGTGGAAGTTCCCTTCTGCATATCAAATGCAGCGACAAAGTTGTCTTATGGTTCAAAATCTTGTGGCTGGAAACCTTGAAAACAGGACAATCCTATTGAGCAATGGCATTGAAGAGCTTATAAGGAAAGCTAAAGCAAGCCATTCAAGCTGTAAAGATGCTGCAACTACTGCGCTAAGGGACATTGGCTTAGATGATTATAACTCTTAGTTTCACGTGTCTTATTTTCTAGTTTTTTGTTTGGTGAACAACAATTCATGTGATAATTTGTTTATTCCTCAAAAAGTAAATCAACAATCATAATTTTGAGTGTCTAACTTAGAACCAAGGGCTTAACACAGTTTTTACCTTAATCTAAAACAAAAATTATGCCTCTACTTATAGCCGCAAATTACTTCGTGGTCAAGTTGCGATTTATGAGATAACATGTATATTGTCGTGTTCAATTTGGAAAAAGACATCTTTTGTTCTATTATAATATGCATGTTAATTTTGACAAATCAAACATATACATACATCTTTTATTTTCTCGAAATGTGATTTTGTATTAAAAAAAAAAAACATCTCCACCTTAGTACAAAATCACAAAACTGCATTGCATTTTAATCTCCACCTTAAGAATAATGCATACTTATGTTTTTTTAAAGTGGGCATCTGCAATGCATTTATATAGCACCATAAAGGCCTTCAAGTAGGTTTTGTGATTTTTCATTGCATGCTTTATCTCGATTTAAATAATTTCCCTCAACATTTTGTATATTTTATTGCTTTCCTATGTCATGCGTATAATTGCCTACTTTCTCCCAAAACTTTGTGGTTCAAAATCGAGTTGAAATGTTAGAACATTTCTTTCCAATTGTCCCACGAAATAAGACTTTCCTTTATTTCTAGGGTACACACTTAACTCTGGTGTGTTTTACCATTTTCAATCAAATAACTTTACGTGATTGAATATATGCCTTTAACATGCAAATTTATACCATTGGTGAATTCAACCTTATCAAATTTTCTCATTACAATTATAAAGCAATTCTTTTTGTTTGCGTACATCTAAACTTCTACTTCAATCAAAAATTGTATGCTTGCTTTGTCATTGTTTTAAAATTGCTATTTTTATTATATATTTTGGCTTTCTTCTAGTGCCTTCAAAATTTCTTATTACTTCTCGGTTTGCAACAAGGTTTCAATAAACGATCTACTATTTTGTAGTATTAGCAAAATGATATCCTTTCTTATTTGATCGTTTGCTTCTCTATGTAAGATTCACCTATTCAATTGGGTTGGTATTTCTTTTTCTTTATTAGTCTTTCCCTCCATTAGGTTCATCCATCCCATCTTCTTATTTAGAAGGCTATTTGTAACATTTCGTAATATTTTGCCTTAGTTACTTTTTCGAGGGAAATGAGTGATCTTCACATAGACAACATCAACTATTTTTATAAATTAGTTATGTTGCAAATATGTCGTATGTGCAAACAATGCAATATGATCATGAAACTTGCACCGTGGTATTTATCATGAAATTCCGAACAATTCCAATATTTGGAGTTTCACAAGGAGTTCGTTTGCAGAAGTTTCGAGTGAAAAAGAGTACGGGACGAAAATGAATAAAACGTATAAATTAATCAACATTAATAAATTGAGCCAAATGTACCAACTGATATGCATTCGTGGAGGGGTCAACGTGTGGTCGTCCCCCATGACAGGGGGCAGTCAACCATCTTAGGGTGTTGCTTTAATTATGACTTGGTCCAATGGTCTAGGGTTAGTATAATATGATCGAGTAGATGTGGTTGATTATTGAGTCTATAAATTACGGCATAACCTTTTTTCACTTCTCATACTTTTCAGGAGACCTTAGCAAAGCTCATCCAATTCTTCCTCTTCGCTTTTTTCTCAAATTCATAAAATTGGATCGGTATATCCATATACATTCAAATTGGAGAATGATAAATTAAAAATGAAAGAGAAGATGAGCGAGTCAACATTCATGCTTTGAAGGCAATATTTCTTAGATCTATATGTGATTTGTTCTACTTTCTTTTCAAATCTCAAATATCTTCCAAGATTTGTAATCCTAATACATGTATATCCCTTTTTTAATACATATTACTTTGTTGAAGTTGAAACAAAGATTATAACTCAAATCCAGGATTTTTTTAGCACTTCTTCACTATGACTAAGATTTTTGTTTTTTTTTTTTTTTTTTTTTTTTTTTTGCGGTATAAATTTATTACATTGGCTAAGTTTGATTTTTATGCCCAAGATCTACATTCTTTTAAATTATAGGTTACTTTATCATTAAATAATCTTCTACCTACAAAAAAATTATAGGTTATTTTGTTATTTAATAATCTTCTGCCTACACATTTTTGTAGACATTTTTTAAATTACTAGTTTCATCTGGATTTGGAAATCAGTCCCAAAATTTTGTAGTTAGCAGAATTCAATGTTTTGTTTCATATCTGGAATTTTGGTAATAAGATATTAAACTTATCAAAGGTACGGGTTTTTCATATTTTGATTTATAGGAAAAATATTCATTGGTTTTATAAATTCGTTTACATACTTTTTTAAAATACTACATTTGATTCGGCATGGAATACATAAAAAAGGAAGAGTTATATAAAGTGTATGATTTTCTCCGTATTTTATGCTTTCTATTCCAAAGATGCACATCTCTTGTAATTTGGTACAGAGATAGTAAATTTGGTAAGGATGTAAATCAGTTGGACTAGACCGGATGGAGGTGTATTCAGTTTCTATCCTAAATAAGACTAGATTGGATAGGGACAGGGTGAAAAAAAAATTCTCTTATAAATTTTGTTATCCTAGCTCAAGTCCTAAATGAAATCGGTTAAATATGGACAAACGTTTTTTGGATGCAGGCACAAACGGATCTGAAAGGACAAGACTATTTATATCAAATTTAATATTTTTTATTAAATTTTCAGTTGTATACTACAACAAAAAACACTTTTCGCAACAGGTCATATCTGTTGCAGTAGACCTATTGCAACTGGTCAGCGCCCGTCTATATAGCCGAAGTTGCAAAAGGTCGACTCCTTTTCGCAATAGTTTTTGCCCGTTGCAATAATATGTTGCAGTATACTTTTTGCAACGGGCTTTTGTTGTTGCAACAGATACTTTTGCAACAGTATATGCCCGTTGAAATAGATTCATAAATCGTTAAAAAATATCACAGCTTATAGATATTGCATATTAAATGTAATCGTTTTAGTAATAGTGTATATCATAAAATGAAATAAACAAATAAAAAATTCATTTCAACAAAGTTTTAGTAGTACAAACAATTACAACAAAAAATTCTATAATTTTCATACATCATTCATGTACAACAAATCCTACTCTCATGCACCACATTTTTTTCAAATATAATATTTTATTGCATTTTCCAATACGCTATTTCTACTCTCATACACTAATGCGATAGTTCAATTACTTTAATGAGTTTGCCCCTATGCTTGAAAAGATTTTCATTCTTAACCTTAGCACCCTGCTCTGTCGCAAGGAAAGCCATCCTTCTTGCAGTCTTTACAAACCAGACATGCACAACATCATTTGCTAAAAAATATAAAATGCAATTACAGCAAGGTAAAATTATGTGTACTTACATATGCGGACAGTGCTTTGGTTCAAGTCTTCATACCCATTATGCTCTAGACCAAGACCTTTCACCGCCCATTTAGCATTGGCAACTTTATTAGCATACCCATTAATACGCAGAAGCATACGTGCAATTGTCCTATGAATATGTTCTATAAACAGAGTCATCAACAAGTTGTACAACCTAAAAACATAAACAAAATGGTTAAAAGATCCAAAATTGCACAGGAGATGATATATCAAATACATGACCGATTGGGTATAACATATAAAAAATATAAACAAAAACATAAAGGAATCGAAATTCAAATAACCTTCAACTGCAAATTTACCCAATTCGCCGGTAAGAGCGACTAGACCTAGCATAGAAGAAGGCAACAACTCAGGAGGCCTTTGAAACCTGAGAGCAAATAATAATATATATTATGTTATAAACCAAGCTGATATTATTGTTAGAATCAAAAATATATTATAAAACTTCAGCGGGTACCAATTTCTATGCCCAAAGAGGAGACCCACCGAAAGTTAAAAGTATAAATTCTGAAATAAAAACCAATACATAAAAACATTTCAATAATGACCAAAAAATTAAATATACCAGTGAATGTCATTTTTTTTTTTAGAAAAAAAAAAAAAGAAAAGCAGTACAACAACTTCTTCCCACCACTACGATGCACCCTATGAAAGTGTAAACAGTGAATTTTTTTCATACTAAAATAGCTCAGTTAATTTTAATTTATGCAAATTGGACGTTAATCAGAATGTACCAACATGCAACCTTGTAGAAGTAATGAGATTATAGTTGGGACTAGCTTACCTCTTATCTCATAATTACTTCCCCATGACTCATGAACTCAATACATGAGCCATCTCAAATTGAAGTAAATCAATAAACATAAATCAACACTGCACATCATAATTCAATTCACTTTGAAATTTATATTGCTTACCTATAAAAAATACATGGTACCATGCAAACTATTCGCTTTAATTACATTGAAGAGAAATGGAAAATTTGTAGTTTTAACTAGAAATTAAAAAAAAATGATTAACCTTACCAAAATCATATAATAATTTGACCCTTCATTTACAACATCCATGATTTATTGAACTTACTCAATGATTTTATAGTGGATCAAAGAACTAATTTGCGACTGTAGTTGGAAAGCTTGATGACAGCAAGTATGACATCGATAGAAAAGGGTTGGCTCGGGTCATTAGCAGGCGGTGGCTAGGAGGAGGCACAGGTGACGGCGGTGAGGAGGGAGGAAGATAAATCTTTTATCTTGGAGTTTAAACCATTAACTCGAGATTGGATCTGGGAAGTCGCTGCTGACCATCGCATTTAGCATCGCTACCATCTCGTTCTTCGCGGTTTCTTTCTTTACTACCGCGCCACTTTTTCCGTTGGCTATGTACACCTAGGGATACACTGGACATTGAAGGATGAAGTGGATTCAAGCGGAGAACTAGAGGCAATGACAGAGGATGAGGGTTTGTTGCGGTGGAAGCAGATCCAAATAATAGTTTTGATTTGTAATTTAGGTTTTAAGAAAAGGGAGAAGCGGGAATTGAAAATGAGAGAGCGGCAAACGAAAATATAGTTGTGTATTATTAACAAGGGTTGTGCTTGTTCAACAGATGAAATGGGCAACGGAAGGCAGAAACGACAGGTGTACGAATTGATTTTATGGGGGTGTAGTTATCCTACGTTGATACTTATTGTTGTTCCCAGTTCAGTCTATAAACATGCGTTCTTTATTATATAAACGTGCGTTCCCAGTTCCCAATTCGGTGTAATTATCCTTCTTTGTTAAAAGTTACTTTGTAAAACTCGATTTTAAATATTATATTTATATTTAAAAAACGAACCATAAGCGAAAGTTTGTATTTAAATGTTATATGAATTTCTTAGTTAATTAATTGATAATCATGCGTTCTCTATTTTCATATTTTTATAAATATATATTACACTATTTTAAAGAGGTTTATTTTTCTCAATGTTAGCTTATTCAGTTTTTCGCATAGATTACAAAGATGGATATTAAAAAAATATTCAACTGTAAACCTTTGTTAATTAGTACTTAAAAAAAAATTTGGCATATCAACAATTTCTAATGATAAATACTTAATTAATTCATAAAAATACCTCTTTCAAACAAGAATTATAAATTAATTCATACAAAAAATTATTATTAACTATCAATTACTCCTTAATAGTAATATTAATCAATTATCCTTTATTTATTGATGATGAATTTATTAATTATTTATTATTTATACATATTCATATTTCAAATTAATTATTAATTTTTATCCATTATTTTATTTTTTTTGATTAATTATTATTATATAATATTTATTTTATTAATTTATTATTTTTAAATGTTAATTATTACTATTTGTTAATTATTATTTTATTATCAATTATAAATACCATTATAATAATTAATTTTTATTATTAATTAATAATTATTAAATATTAATCTTAAATATTGTATAGTTACTAATATTTAATTGTTTAATAGTAACTATTTAAAAATAATTATTAAAAGTTAATCATTAAAATTGTTGCTATTTAATGGCGGTTAATTATTAGTAGTTGTTTATGACTTCTTGATCAAAAATTGCTACTTATTTTTAATAGTATGTTTTCGCAACTGGCTTTACCGGTTGTAAGAAAATATAGTTATTGCAAGTGGTGAAAACAGTTGCTAAAGATATTTTTTTTGCAACAAGCTCGGAAGTGCTGTTGCAAATAATATGCTTATTGCAACTGTGATGGAAGCGCAGTTGCTAAAAGTATGTTTTTGCAACTAGAAGGGAAGTGCAGTTGCTAAAAATATGTTTTTCGCAACAACAAGAAAATGCATGTTGCTAAATCGCATCTATTGCAACGGGTATGAAATGTCTGTTGCTAAATATCACTTACTGCAACTGCCAAGTGTTGCCAGTTGCAAGCAGCTAGTTGCAATAGGGTATTTCTCTTGTAGTGATACTGAATTACAAGGGTATCTTGTCTAGATTGATGTGGAGGATTTAGGGAATAGACTGTTGTTTATAATATAAAAAACAATTTATTTGTTGCTTATTAAAAAAAAAAGACGTTTGTGTTTGTATGTTTTATATATGAGCAGTTTGTATGCTTATATATATAACCAAAACCCTAAAAATGGTTTTTTAAAAATTGTCCATCCTGTGAACGAGTTTCAGAAAAACATTTATAGGTTTCTAAATAACCAAAAAAAAAAACTATCATGAATAATCCGAAGTTTTGACGTGTCTTGTCATAATAATCCGAAGTTTTGATGTCGAGTGCAACAAGGAAGTAGCACGTAATTGCTGTACATTATTATCAAAGTTGGCAAGAAGCGACGACAATAAACTTGCTATTGTCCAGAAGGGTGGTTTAGATAGAACGATAAAAGTATCATCTAGATTTGTTGATGATCCATCTGTTCTACAAGAGGTTATGTCTCTGATTGGCGTGCTTTCATTAAGACTGCCTGAAAATGCAGCACAAGCAGTTGAAGCCGGAGCTGGTGATCTTGCAATCAAGTCAATGCGGAAGTTCCCTTCTGCATATCAAATGCAGCGACAAAGTTGTCTTATGGTTCGAAATCTTGTGGCTGGAAACCCTGAAAACAGGACAATCCTATTGAGCAATGGCATTGAAGAGCTTATAAGGAAAGCTAAAGCAAGCCATTCAAGCTGTAAAGATGCTGCAACTACTGCGCTAAGGGACATTGGCTTAGATGATTATAACTCTTAGTTTCACGTGTCTTATTTTCTACTTTTTTGTTTGGTGAACAACAATTCATGTGATAATTTGTTTATTCCTCAAAAAGTAAATCAACAATCATAATTTTGAGTGTCAAACTTAGAACCAAGGGCTTAACACAGTTTTTACCTTAATCTAAAACAAAAATTATGCCTCTACTTATAGCCGCAAATTACTTCGTGGTCAAGTTGCGATTTATGAGATAACATGTATATTGTCGTGTTCAATTTGGAAAAAGACATCTTTTGTTCCATTATAATATGCATGTTAATTTTGACAAATCAAACATATACATACATCTTTTATTTTCTCGAAATGTGATTTTGTATTAAAAAAAAAAACATCTCCACCTTAGTACAAAATCACAAAACTGCATTGCATTTTAATCTCCACCTTAAGAATAATGCATACTTATGTTTTTTTAAAGTGGGCATCTGCAATGCATTTATATAGCACCATAAAGGCCTTCAAGTAGGTTTTGTGGTTTTTCATTGCATGCTTTATCTCGATTTAAATAATTTCCCTCAACATTTTGTATATTTTATTGCTTTCCTATGTCATGCGTATAATTGCCTACTTTCTCCCAAAACTTTGTGGTTCAAAATCGAGTTGAAATGTTAGAACATTTCTTTCCAATTGTCCCACGAAATAAGACTTTCCTTTATTTCTAGGGTATACACTTAACTCTGGTGTGTTTTACCATTTTCAATCAAATAACCTTACGTGATTGAATATATGCCTTTAACATGCAAATTTATACCATTGGTGAATTCAACCTTATCAAATTTTCTCATTACAATTATAAAGCAATTCTTTTTGTTTGCGTACATCTAAACTTCTACTCCAATCAAACATTGTATGCTTGCTTTGTCATTGTTTTAAAATTGCTATTTTTATTATATATTTTGGCTTTCTTCTAGTGCCTTCAAAATTTCTTATTACTTCTCGGTTTGCAACAAGGTTTCAATAAACGATCTACTATTTTGTAGTATTAGCAAAATGACATCCTTTCTTATTTGATCGTTTGCTTCTCTATGTAAGATTCACCTATTCAATTGGGTTGGTATTTCTTTTTCCTTTTTAGTCTTTCCCTCCATTAGGTTCATCCATCCCATCTTCTTATTTAGAAGGCTATTTGTAACATTTCGTAATATTTTGCCTTAGTTACTTTTTCGAGGGAAATGAGTGATCTTCACATAGACAACATCAACTATTTTTATAAATTAGTTATGTTGCAAATATGGCGTATGTGCAAACAATGCAATATGATCATGAAACTTGCACCGTGGTATTTATCATGAAATTCCGAACAATTCCAATATTTGGAGTTTCACAAGGAGTTCGTTTGCAGAAGTTTCGAGTGAAAAAGAGTACGGGATGAAAATGAATAAAACGTATAAATTAATCAACATTAATAAATTGAGCCAAATGTACCAACTGATATGCATTCGTGGAGGGGTCAACGTGTGGTCGTCCCCCATGACAGGGGGCAGTCAACCATCTTAGGGTGTTGCTTTAATTATGACTTGGTCCAATGGCCTAGGGTTAGTATAATATGATCGAGTAGATGTGGTTGATTATTGAGTCTATAAATTACGGCATAACCTTTTTTCACTTCTCATACTTTTCAGGAGACCTTAGCAAAGCTCATCCAATTCTTCCTCTTCGCTTTTTTCTCAAATTCATAAAATTGGATCGGTATATCCATATACATTCAAATTGGAGAATGATAAATTAAAAATGAAAGAGAAGATGAGCGAGTCAACATTCATGCTTTGAAGGCAATATTTCTTAGATCTATATGTGATTTGTTCTACTTTCTTTTCAAATCTCAAATATCTTCCCAGATTTGTAATCCTAATACATGTATATCCCTTTTTTAATACGTATTACTTTGTTGAAGTTGAAACAAAGATTATAACTCAAATCCAGGATTTTTTTTAGCACTTCTTCACTATGACTAAGATTTTTGTTTTTTTGTTTTTTTTTTTTTTTGCGGTATAAATTTATTACATTGGCTAAGTTTGATTTTTATGCCCAAGATCTACATTCTTTTAAATTATAGGTTACTTTATCATTAAATAATCTTCTATCAACAAAAAAATTATAGGTTATTTTGTTATTTAATAATCTTCTGCCTACACATTTTTGTAGACATTTTTTAAATTACTAGTTTCATCTGGATTTGGAAATCAGTCCCAAAATTTTGTAGTTAGCAGAATTCAATGTTTTGTTTCATATCTGGAATTTTGGTAATAAGATATTAAACTTATCAAAGGTACGGGTTTTTCATATTTTGATTATAGGAAAAATATTCATTGGTTTTATAAATTCATTTACATACTTTTTTAAAATACTACATTTGATTCGGCATGGAATACATAAAAAAGGAAGAGTTATATAAAGTGTATGATTTTCTCCGTATTTTATGCTTTCTATTCCAAAGATGCACATCTCTTGTAATTTGGTACAGAGATAGTAAATTTGGTAAGGATGTAAATCAGTTGGACTAGACCGGATGGAGGTGTATTCAGTTTCTATCATAAATAAGACTAGATTGGATAGGGACAGGGTGAAAAAAAAATTCTCTTATAAATTTTGTTATCCTAGCTCAAGTCCTAAATGAAATCGGTTAAATATGGACAAACGTTTTTTGGATGCAGGCACAAACGGATCTGAAAGGACAAGACTATTTATATCAAATTTAATATTTTTTATTAAATTTTCAGTTGTATACTACAACAACAAACACTTTTCGCAACAGGTCATATCTGTTGCAGTAGACCTATTGCAACTGGTCAGCGCCCGTCTATATAGCCGAAGTTGCAAAAGGTCGACTCCTTTTCGCAATAGTTTTTGCCCGTTGCAATAATATGTTGCAGTATACTTTTTGCAACGGGCTTTTGTTGTTGCAACAGATACTTTTGCAACAGTATATGCCCGTTGAAATAGATTCATAAATCGTTAAAAAATATCACAACTTATAGATATTGCATATTAAATGTAATCGTTTTAGTAATAGTGTATATCATAAAATGAAATAAACAAATAAAAAATTCATTTCAACAAAGTTTTAGTAGTACAAACAATTACAACAAAAAATTCTATAATTTTCATACATCATTCATGTACAACAAATCCTACTCTCATGCACCACATTTTTTTCAAATATAATATTTTATTACATTTTCCAATACGCTATTTCTACTCTCATACACTAATGCGATAGTTCAATTACTTTAATGAGTTTGCCCCTATGCTTGAAAAGCTTTTCATTCTTAACCTTAGCACCCTGCTCTGTCGCAAGGAAAGCCATCCTTCTTGCAGTCTTTACAAACCAGACATGCACAACATCATTTGCAAAAAAATATAAAATGCAATTACAGCAAGGTAAAATTATGTGTACTTACATATGCGGACAGTGCTTTGGTTCAAGTCTTCATACCCATTATGCTCTAGACCAAGACCTTTCACCTCCCATTTAGCATTGGCAACTTTATTAGCATACCCATTAATACGGAGAAGCATACGTGCAATTGTCCTATGAATATGTTCTATAAACAGAGTCATCAACAAGTTGTACAACCTAAAAACATAAACAAAAGGGTTAAAAGATCCAAAATTGCACAGGAGATGAGATATCAAATACATGACCGATTGGGTATAACATATAAAAAATATAAACAAAAACATAAAGGAATCGAAATTCAAATAACCTTCAACTGCAAATTTACCCAATTCGCCGGTAAGAGCGACTAGACCTAGCATAGAAGAAGGCAACAACTCAGGAGGCCTTTGAAACCTGAGAGCAAATAATAATATATATTATGCTATAAACCAAGCTGATATTATTGTTAGAATCAAAAATATATTATAAAACTTCAGCGGGTACCAATTTCTATGCCCAAAGAGGAGACCCACCGAAAGTTAAAAGTATAAATTCTGAAATAAAAACCAATACATAAAAACATTTCAATAATGACCAAAAAATTAAATATACCAGTGAATGTCATTTTTTTTTTTTAGAAAAAAAAAAAGAAAAGCAGTACAACAACTTCTTCCCACCACTACGATGCACCCTATGAAAGTGTAAACAGTGAATTTTTTTCATACTAAAATAACTCAGTTAATTTTAATTTATGCAAATTGGACGTTAATCAGAATGTACCAACATGCAACCTTGTAGAAGTAATGAGATTATAGTTGGGACTAGCTTACCTCTTATCTCATAATTACTTCCCCATGACTCATGAACTCAATACATGAGCCATCTCAAATTGAAGTAAATCAATAAACATAAATCAACACTGCACATCATAATTCAATTCACTTTGAAATTTATATTGCTTACCTATAAAAAATACATGGTACCATGCAAACTATTCTCTTTAATTACATTGAAGAGAAATGGAAAATTTGTAGTTTTAACTAGAAATTAAAAAAAAAATGATTAACCTTACCAAAATTATATAATAATTTGACCCTTCATTTACAACATCCATGATTTATTGAACTTACTCAATGATTTTATAGTGGATCAAAGAACTAATTTGCGACTGTAGTTGGAAAGCTTGATGACAGCAAGTATGACATCGATAGAAAAGGGTTGGCTCGGGTCATTAGCAGGCGGTGGCTAGGAGGAGGCACAGGTGACGGCGGTGAGGAGGGAGGAAGATAAATCTTTTATCTTGGAGTTTAAACCATCAACTCGAGATTGGATCTGGGAAGTCGCTGCTGACCATCGCATTTAGCATCGCTACCATCTCGTTCTTCGCGGTTTCTTTCTTTACTACCGCGCCACTTTTTCCGTTGGCTATGTACACCTAGGGATACACTGGACATTGAAGGATGAAGTGGATTCAAGCGGAGAACTAGAGGCAATGACAGAGGATGAGGGTTTGTTGCGGTGGAAGCAGATCCAAATAATAGTTTTGATTTGTAATTTAGGTTTTAAGAAAAGGGAGAAGCGGGAATTGAAAATGAGAGAGCGGCAAACGAAAATATAGTCGTGTATTATTAACAAGGGTTGTGCTTGTTCAACAGATGAAATGGGCAACGGAAGGCAGAAACGACAGGTGTACGAATTGATTTTATGGGGGTGTAGTTATCCTACGTTGATACTTATTGTTGTTCCCAGTTCAGTCTATAAACATGCGTTCTTTATTATATAAACGTGCGTTCCCAGTTCCCAATTCGGTGTAATTATCCTTCTTTGTTAAAAGTTACTTTGTAAAACTCGATTTTAAATATTATATTTATATTTAAAAAACGAACCATAAGCGAAAGTTTGTATTTAAATGTTATATGAATTTATTAGTTAATTAATTGATAATCATGCGTTCTCTATTTTCATATTTTTATAAATATATATTACACTATTTTAAAGAGGTTTATTTTTCTCAATGTTAGCTTATTCAGTTTTTCGCATAGATTACAAAGATGGATATTAAAAAAATATTCAACCGTAAACCTTTGTTAATTAGTACTTAAAAAAAAAATTGGCATATCAACAATTTCTAATGATAAATACTTAATTAATTCATAAAAATACCTCTTTCAAACAAGAATTATAAATTAATTCATACAAAAAATTATTATTAACTATCAATTACTCCTTAATAGTAATATTAATCAATTATCCTTTATTTATTGATGATGAATTTATTAATTATTTATTATTTATACATATTCATATTTCAAATTAATTATTAATTTTTATCCATTATTTTATTTTTTTTGATTAATTATTATTATATAATATTTATTTTATTAATTTATTATTTTTAAATGTTAATTATTACTATTTGTTAATTATTATTTTATTATCAATTATAAATACCATTATAATAATTAATTTTTATTATTAATTAATAATTATTAAATATTAATCTTAAATATTGTATAGTTACTAATATTTAATTGTTTAATAGTAACTATTTAAAAATAATTATTAAAAGTTAATCATTAAAATTGTTGCTATTTAATGGCGGTTAATTATTAGTAGTTGTTTATGACTTCTTGATCAAAAATTGCTACTTATTTTTAATAGTATGTTTTCGCAACTGGCTTTACCAGTTGTAAGAAAATATAGTTATTGCAAGTGGTGAAAACAGTTGCTAAAGATATTTTTTTGCAACAAACTCGGAAGTGCTGTTGCAAATAATATGCTTATTGCAACTGTGATGGAAGCGCAGTTGCTAAAAGTATGTTTTTGCAACTAGAAGGGAAGCGCAGTTGCTAAAAATATGTTTTTCGCAACAACAAGAAAATGCATGTTGCTAAATCGCATCTATTGCAACGGGTATGAAATGTCTGTTGCTAAATATCACTTACTGCAACTGCCAAGTGTTGCCAGTTGCAAGCAGCTAGTTGCAATAGGGTATTTCTCTTGTAGTGATACTGAATTACAAGGAATTGAGGCGAATTTGAATGGGCACGGACATAACGTGATTTTTTCTCGTATAAATTTTGTTTTTTTAATTCGTGTTCTAAACGAAAATCGGATAGACATTTTATGACCATGGACACGAACGAACATCAGAATTCATACAAAATTAGTAGTCCTAGTTTTTTGTTTTGACGAATTTATGAAAATCATATGGAAAATGTAACAACCCAAGTTTGTTTAAGGTACCTGGGCAAACGTATTATAAAGTTATTTGAACTAAAAACAGAGAAAATAAAATACGAATTCAAAAGTGATTAACTCGTATAATCATTTATGTTGAATAAACGTAGAATTTTGAGAATTATATGATTAGTGTGGTGCTAAGGGCACCCCAATATATTCTTAATAATACCATAATTAAAAGAACAAAACTCATAAAATTTTTGTATGCTTCCTAATATCACATTACCTCTCCATTCTAATCTCTCACTTAGTCATTATTTGTCGAACTAATCACGTACTAAGCTAATCTAAAAACCATAATCTCACGTAATCGTTGTCTTCTTCGCATCTCTCGCGGGAAAATTCAAATTCGTACGGTATTCTCTCAATTGTTTGGTGATTTTAAAACCCTAGTCTCTCACTTCCTCTTCTAGTTCGCTTAATTCAAACCATATTAATGGCTTTCGTATATTCCTCGGAATTGCGACGTCGAATTCGTTGATCAGTTTTAGAAATGCGGACGGACGAACACCGAGGAAACAGAAATAGGATAAAACAGTGTGGTAGTCCCTATTTTTTAAGTATGTGGTATTAAGAAGAGTGTAATACTAATTCTTGCGATATTTTTTAGTTGCGGTATTAGGAAGAACATTTTGGGGAGCCCTTAGCACCACACTATGATTATTTGTGCTGAACCAAGGATAAATTTAATTTAAAAATTGAGTTAAAAAATTTAAATTCAACATGTGTTTGTTCAGTAAACTTAATTATGAAGGAAACGAAGTTTGGAAACCTTATAATATGTATTTGTGATAAAATATGTATTAAAGGATTTATTTTTTCAAAAGCAATAATTTGTAAATTATTGCAAATAATGTTTTTTTTACCATAAGAAGAGTATTTTTAAAATATTTAAGCAGTAGCAAATAAAATTGAAATAAGTGAAACACTCATCAGAAATCAATATTTAAGTGTTTAAAATATTTTAATATGGTTTGTGCATTTATTTTGATAAGTAAATGAATTTCAAGTAACTAGCAACGTTAAAAGTGTATGTTACATTAACAATATTTTAATATGGTTTGTGTTTTTTAAAAAAAATTCAACATCGAATAAGCACATTGTTCGAAAACTCCGCCCATTGATGGTGACTAGGAGATTCCCTTTCTTCCCGTTCTACGCTTTTCCACCTCCACGACCACATTCGCTACCTCCCCATTCTTAATCCATAGATCTTTTCTCCATTTCCCTTCCAACTTTTCCTAGGTTTCACCTGTGTGGGTGCTGCTTTCGAACAGGTTTCTTAGATCTGGTTTTTTTCCTAGATATGAATAAATTTTGTGTGCTGCTATTCACTCCCCACTTTAGACTACTGGTCATCTTTAAAAAATTAATAGATTGGATTATTTTTAACTTACTTCCTACCACCACTGTCTTTCTTTTCACTTAGTCATTAATAACTGTACTGTCTCTTCTCTGTTCGGCAGTTAATAACCGAACAAGCATCTTAGGCCTCGATTGTTCACAACCGTAGCATCCAACTAAGTTAACAATTTCCTCTGTTCGGACATGAACAACCAAAAAAAAATTAAACTCTCGGTTATAAACAACCACTGCCAAATTATTTGGTTCACCATTCAAACTTTCTTCCAACTCATACCATTCGACCATTATAAACCAAAAAAAATCCAAGGCCATTAACAAACGCAAGATGAATAGGAGTCGGTCATTTCCAATTTAGGGTTTATGACCAGTTTCTCGATTGAACTATAAAATTAGGGATTTAAGAGGCGAAAAACTTACTTGAAATCGACTCCTAAGAACCACCGCCGTCGTTCTTCCTGGAACCGCTGCTTGGTTGACCAGAGGTTGGGTTCTTCATCGGAGGAAGGAGTGGACGAGATCTCATCGAGAAAGGAAGTGTTCGTGTTTGTGGTGGTGGCCTCTCCATTTTAGGTTGTTAATAAACGAGGTGGCCAGTTGAAGAAAATGAAATTTAATGCGATGCTTTTTAGTAGCGGTAGCCGGAAGTTTAAAGTGGGGTGTAAATAGAAACACACTAAATTTTTTCTCCAAAGATCTCCCATTCTTATCGATCCTCCTCCGCTTCACCCTACTTTATTCCCTCACATCCAACTGTCAATTCTTCTTTGCCTAGCGTGGTGTCCCTCCCAAGTTATAGCTGACTCCTTCGCTTCTCCTTCGCAGGTCTACCTCGCGACTTCCCAGTCCTCCAGTTTCCTCCAGATGCTTTCATCTATATTGCTAGGTATCCAAGCGAGTAGGTTATGATTCGTTGCTGGGTGATGTTTCGCCCGACGTTGTCTGGCCAAGTTAGGTGGAGTTGAGTTTCCTTGGATTTTGTTGTTGCATTCTGGTTTAGGTAGCGTTGTGGGTTATTGGCTATTTTTGTAGTGTTCGACCTGCTGGGCAATTGATGTTATCATGCCCTTGCGGAGCCCTCGCTCTTCTCTGTAAACTTGTGCTCCTTGAATTTCTTCGCGTCATGTCCTTCCTCCTGGTATGGTTATCTATGCTCATGTCCTCACGATTCTATATCTAGTATGCTCTAGGGAAGCAGTAATATGTCTCTACCTTAGTGAGCCAAATGTGAGATTGCTCGGTTCTCTGGATTTGTTGAGGTTGGCATATGTTGTTGTCTTTTGGCGGTGTCTGATTGCATATATGGAATGGGTGTTGTCTTGTTGGCATTTTAAGTTTGATCGTTGTTGACTGTTTAGGGTATTAGGTTGTTGTGCTGTGGTGCAGGTTTGCATTTGGGTATTTAGAGATATGTTATGTGCTCTGTGTTGCGTTGCCGCCTTACTGGTGGTGGATCCATGGAGTATACGTTCGATATTGACCTATGACTTGGTTTGTTCATCTTGATGGATGGGTTGGGGCTAGTTATTGTTAGAAGTACATTTGTGATGCACTCTTGTGCACAGTCCTTATTTTGCTGAATGGTATGTATTATGCCTGAACTAAGGAGATGGACTTTGATAATTGTTGTACTTGTGCACCTTATGTCTTTGTTTTTATCTTTTTGGTTTTGGTTTTATCTTAGGACTTCACTGAAAAATGGACACTGGCTTTTCGTTGAAAAGCATCTTATGCTTTTTCAAAATCAAAAGTCAAACAAAAACACTAGCAAATAATATTAAAAAGTTCACTATTTGTCAAAAATGAAGTAACTAAACTCATAGATCAACCACCAAAACAATTAACAGACATTACATAAGGTGATAGTGTATTCGCTTAAAAATTCAATAAATATCAGCTGAGTTATACAAAGTAACTTAAACAATCAAGCAAACCATAGATTTGATCATACTTATATATAACCAACCATAACTCCCTACATTTATATTTGAACACCGCTTTATTCTATATACGTCAAGCGTCATCCAATTGATACTAAATTTATTACTAAATAAACAACCAATTTAAGTGGTACCTGCATTTTGTTAGTGCCCAAGTGATCATGCAAAATTGTAAAGTAACCATTGACAACTAAAAATAAATTCAATAGCTCAAATCATATTTACTGTTATTGAACACAGTCTCTACAATAGACTGTCCTCAAGTTGAAAAGGGATTAGAAGCCGTTTATATGAGTTAATCGTGCTTTGACTAATTATCATGCTTTGTGACTTGATAGTGCTTTGGATGTTTATTTGTTTGTTATAAAATTAAGTGAGGTTGTTTTACATATACAATCATTTATTACATGACTTGATAATTGATTAATCGACTATAGAATTTCACCTTAAATCTAATGGTTGGTTTTGATAGGATCGGGATTGGTAAGTATTCTACTTATCAAAAACCACCTCAAAACTCGTATACGCGTTCTACATTTTGTAAGCGGTTGTGAAGTGAAGCTTATATGGGGATTTGGTATCTGTTGAGGTCCTCGAACGCATGTAGTGATTCTGAGGTTTGTTAAGGAATATAAATGTGATTCCAAGATCTATTGAGATGTGAGATTCCAACTAGGGATTCTTGTTCTGTTCGAGTGATGAAGACTCGTGTGAAAGATGTCGAATAAATCCACAACATTGGATATGGTTGAAGACATGGTTAGATGCGTGATCTGGGGTTTAGCTAACACACGATAACATACATTGACTGTAGATCTAGGGTATGCTAATTATTGACACGTTCGAGCTAAGTACAGTTACGCATATGAATTGGATATACTTGGTTCCACGTGGTGCACATCAGTGTTTTCGTGCATGGGCCAGCCATGTTTTCCTTGCGTATATTTTATCTAAAGATATACGATGCTAGGAAGGTAGTTCTGATCCTTGTGTACGAAGTTCGGATCCGGCTTGACCATATAGATCACCGATGGAAAATCCAATATGTGAACCTTCGCGGTTTTGTTTGTTCCTTGATAGTTGTCGAATGTAACCATTCTAGCTATTTGATTTATTTATATTTTACACCTTAGAAATTATCTATTATATAATTATACTTCTCTTCATGAACGATTGACTGCTTTTGAGGGGATAACCATTATAGAGATCCGTACGGCCTCAGATTGCATTTATATATGTCATTTATATATCAAGTTATCCCACTCATTTAGCCTGATCCGTGTGTTATTTAATTATAATGCTCATGTCAGATCGAGTATATTTCCAAAATTAGACTCGGATTGCTTTGGAGCTTCAGAAGAGGAGTTGGTGGTTAGATGTATGCTCGTATTCTTTTATTTATTACATGTGTGTTATTGTATGCATCAGCAGTTGTAAGGGCAATTTATTATAACTTTTTAGGCGAATTCATTATTTCATGTATACTCTGATAGATGTATGCATATTGCATAATGCTTCTTTGTGTAAGAAGCATTGTTTATACTATAGATTATTCGTTCCATTATAAGATTCTCTTCGATGTCTTGTTTCATCTATTCTTCTATCTTCTATCTCCTATTTTCCTTAACAATCGGCTTTTCTGGCACTGGATTAGAGATACATGAATACAAAAGATGTATTAGTGTAGATTTTCAAGAGCCAAAAAGTCGGGTCGTTACCAAACATAAAGTCAAGCCACCATATGTCTCATAAAAAGAAACCTATGCCTCATAAATATGAGTACGACAATAATAATCATCCATCTCAATGTCAACAGTACAACCCAAGATAACAGAAAAAAATACAAAGCAAAAAAATACATCCAAATAAAACTAAAAGAGACTGAAAAATTCAGGGCTAATTGGAACCATTAACAATTTAATTTTTATTAATCTCCAAAAAGCATCAGGTTGCGAAGCTATCTACAACAATCAACCTTGCAAACCTAAGGAAGGGGAGGAAAGTAAAAGGAGTGGGTCAGACAATAAGTCTGATGAGTGGAAATAATTATTAGCATTTCTAAGAAAAATAAATATAATAACTTAGAAATAATTCTGATGTAATAGAGCAAATTGTTCGTGCATAGGTTACTAAAATTGATTGTTTGGTTGTTTGCACTGGTTCAATTTCTTTAAAGAAATATGACTAGGATGAATTCCTAATCCTACCCATCTATCGGCCTTTACTACCCGTCTACCACCTCACATGGTAAAATGTTACCTGTGGATCTACCCGTTGTGGAGTCGATCACCGTCCTTCTCTTCACCAATAAAGATGTAATTTAGCGCTTGGAGGTAGTAGCTACTCATTTTCCCTAATCGATGTTGTCGCACGTGAGGTCATCGCCATAGCACACTAACTCTCACCCTCCTTGTTAACCACTTATTTACCCTATTTAGCATAAGCGTGCCCACCTCAACGCACGGCTTGAGACCATCGGTCCTTGACCTAAAAGGGAATGTTGTCTATACGACAGGTCCCTAGCAAAAAAATATTTTAATTTGCGACTCCTTGTCCAGTTCTCCTAATTTGGACCTTATTTGTTTGCCACTTATTTTCCACATTCAACATTTACTGCCAAAACTGACAACTATTATTATTTTTTCTTATTGATTTGATCCACGATCTAAGTTTTAATATAATAAGTCTTTTTATTTTTTCTTCTTTTATACTTAATTATAAACCTTGTGTTATAATTTAGTTCCAAATCTTCCGGATTTGCCTTTTTCAGTCTACCTTCTTTTTATTAAAGATTTACTTATTTACATTTGGTATATGTAAATTTAGTATCTAGTTAATTTAATCTATGTTCGTGAATCTCTCTTTTTACATAATTTTTCATATTAAAAGAGGATTAAATCTCCGTTTAAAAACTAACATTTAAGCCTAAATTACCGTTTTAAAATAGATGTAACTAATTATAGAAAATTGTAAACAGGAAAAAATTGTGAAGGACAAAAAGACCAAAAAAATTGCCCAAAAGGACAAGGGGTAAAAAACTTGCTCAAAAGGACAAGTTTTAGTGCAAAGTGGAAAAAAATGGGACCCCCCTGAATTCCACCATTTGCACTAAAACTTGTCCTTTTGGGCAAGTTTTTGGGCTCTTGTCCTTTTGGACAAGTTTTTGGGTGAGTTTGTCCTTATGGGAAAAATCCCCAATTGTAAATACCGAAGGAAACAAAAGAACTACTGGATGAAGACTGAAAGAAACGCAAGGGTATTAAGTGATGGTAGAAATCCATCTCATAAACATGTTATCCTTAAGTGAGTCTGGGGCAGTCTGCCAAATTAATACATGCATATGTCATATGTAATTGTGTGTGGAACTCGCATAAACATAATGTGATAAATTCATACTGCCAAGTATAGGAAACATACATCTCTTAAACTTATGTAATTTTCATTCACCAGAATTTGTTGTTCTGACCTCCCCCCTCTTAATAGAAATATATTAGTAGGTGGGAATGCTTGATTAATGAAATCATCAAGACTGGAGCAAGGCGAAGGAGATTTTATAGCCTATTATTATTATTGTCGTGTTTGATAGTTTATTGTACTCATGTGATATTATTATTGAGGTACCTTGATATGACATTTGAGACTTAATGTAGGCAATATTATTGTTGTTTTTATTTTATTATATATCTATTTTTTATTTTTTTATTTTATCCCATCTACTGTGAGATTTTGATTCCCTTTTTAGTTTGTCTAAATTTATTTATTCCTTATAGGAACTAATGACTTGTTTGGAATGACTCTAAATTTTGATATGCATTTTCTAAGTTGGAATTTAGGCCCATTCTGGGTGGTTTGTTACATCTTCACACAAATAGAAAATGATGCTCACAGCCAGGAAGTTGTGTTATCAACTTTTAAAAAAGAACATAGTTAACGAAAGGAGTACTTTGATTCGGTTTCTGTATTAATGGTTCGAATCTTATTTCAATTCTTGGTTGGTGCTACATGTTTAATAGTGGTATTGAAGATCTACATGTTGCTAGCTTCATTAAAGATGATAAATTGAACTTTGATAACACCTGTCTTCCTCCTTTCATAGCCGATTCAATACAAAAAATTAAAATCCACAATGATGAGCAAGAGGACTATCGGACATATAAGTGAAATCAAAGTGGAATTTTTTCTTTGAAGTTTGTTTATAGTTCCATATCACCTTCTACTAATAATTTTAAATGGAAAATTTTTATTAGGAAGAATCTCATAGTTTATAAATATGCTTTTACAACCTATATGGTATATGTTAGCAAACTTCATACTTTAGATATATTAAGCAAATGAGGGTCGATTTCAAATAAAATCTGCAAATTATGTGATTACAAAAAGGGAGGGGGGAATCATCTTTTCTTTGATTGTACTTAATCAAAACACATTTGGGACTTTATAAAGAAGAATCTCGAGATCCACCCTTAAGGAAAATATAATTTGTTTGCATAAACGAGTGAACTGCTTAATCGAATGCATCAAAAATTTGCCATCAATAGACAGAATGGCAATTATAGCTCCTATTCACCATTTATGGAAAGAATGATGTAATCAAATTTTCAAACCGTATGCATTTTTAAATATATTAAAGCAAATCTTATTCTAGCAGAGATTAATTCCTTAATTCTTGCTTTGACTATAAGAAAACGAGAGGACAAACTCATATCTAGATATTAGACCGATCTAACGACAATATGAAGAGCGATTTAGTTTAGGTCCACAAAGACGAACCACCACAATTGATTTTCCTTATAGGAAGTGGGAAGACAAAGGAGAATTAACTGGATATGCGTGCATGCGATATTGTTTATTACTATTTGTGAACTACGTGACTGTATTGTATTCTTCGTAGTTCATTTTTTTTGTTTCAGAGTATGCCCATTTATCTGGTTATACATTGTATATGTTTTGAAAAATTGTAACATTTATGGCACACTTTGACTTTCTTGTAGCTTTCAATTTGTAATTAATTAGCCCTTTGTTTTTCAAAAAATTAGTATAATTTTAAATAGTATCACACACACACACATATATCATATACATGTATTTACTTACATATTCATATGTACTATAAGAACACTTGGTGTGCTGAAGGATAAGTTTGGATTTACGATTTGTCTGGTACGAGCTATGATCCTCTTAGTGATATCTTTTATAAGTATATCGTGATGTCGAAGGCGATAACTGGAAATGGTTTACCAGATCGTGTGTGATAATATTGAGCTCATTGCAGTTGGTGAGATTGGAGAAATTAATAAGTCCGAATTTTATGAAACTATTTGGGATAGAGATTGCATCTTGCTGCCCTAATCCATGTTATGTGCCTAAGCTTACTTTGGCCTTCTCTGATCCAATCCAGTCATTGGCCTGTTTGATGATTCATGTAGATCCGCATCTTATGAGGGGGGCTAGTTTATTTTGATTGATAGTAGTTTAGGCATGTTGCTTTTACTCCTGTGTTATATTGTTTTATGCTTTTCTGCAGTAGTGGAAGCACCCGGCTTCTTTTCTGTCTTGTATTGCGCAGTGTTATGGCACTTCAAACCAGGTTGTTCTGTGCTTGTGCAGGATGACTATTTTTCTTAATCTTTTCTAACAAAGAGTGGCATGATACACTGTAAAAAAAAACGGTTTGTCTTACCAAAAAATATTTTGAATACTTAAACAATGTGTATAAACATGTACTTGGACGATATGTTTATACGTTATATAAGCCAATTATCCACTATAGTGTGAATGTCACCACTCACATATGGACACGTTTAATCTTTCACAGATTGTTGTGTGACACATGCGTATGTATCATACATGCATGTATACACACACACACACGCATGCGCGCGCGCACACACACACACACACACACACACATATATATATATGTCTATATATGTATGTATGTATTATAATGATACATATGTGTATGCATATTTAGTACAATTTTATCCACATAATATAAAACCATATTATAAACATTATAATGCTTTATATGAAATGAATAGAAATATTCAACATAGTGTATTTTATAAACCAGTAAGAAAGAAAATGGTTAAAGAAATTGAATTTCACTCATTTCTTTATTTATTGGTTGTCTCGTTTTAAACAACAAAAACTCC
The DNA here is from genome assembly GCA_030737875.1 of Allium sativum. Classification (NCBI taxonomy): domain Eukaryota; kingdom Viridiplantae; phylum Streptophyta; class Magnoliopsida; order Asparagales; family Amaryllidaceae; genus Allium; species Allium sativum. The sequence continues at coordinate 726,828,746 of CM060909.1, forward strand.
AATGCTTACTTTCAACGGGTAGTTGGACACATACGTATATCGACTTTTTACTGTTGTCGGGATGCATCTTTACAATGGGTAGTAGAGAATGTATATAAGAAATTGAATATTCGATCACAATTTCACATGGCCTTCGAAACAAGTTTCCACGGGTCTTCCATAGCAATATACTTTGATTTTTTGGACGAATATGATAAGAACAAAGAGTAAATGGTGGAATATTTTGCATGTGGGCTCTATGACTTTTGATGATTTATAAATCCGTAAAGAAATAAAGAGTGAAGTCGTGAAGTATAAGTGTATGTGGATAGGACTTATTTGCGAAATATAATAATGTAAATAGCAATAGAAATGAGAGAGATTTGATTGAAAAATTGGTTGACCCAAGCCTTTGAATAAAAATGAAGAAACATTCAAAAACTGCTATTAGATCTTTAAACAGTTAAATCTAAGTTTTATTTTAATTTAAAATCGGCTAACTATTGTCTTGTGCTCTTTCGGTCTTTGCTTCTTGAGTCTTTTGTGTTCCAATTCTTGCCTTTAACTCTCATTTGTTTCTTCTTGATCTCTTGGATTCCTTTTGACCTTTGTGATTCCTAATCTCTTTGACTTGCTTGACTTTTCTTGATCAGTGTGATTTCCTTTGTTCTACTTTTTCCTACAATTGAGTTCATATATCAATTTGAATTGCTATGCACACCGTGCCATTTGGTTACCTTGTGTCATATCTTTAAAGGTACTTCTTGTACTATACGATATACACAACTAAAAAATCACCAGCACCGATGTTTATTCAATTGTTGGCATTATAATTAAATTTCAAGCCTTCAACATATGCAAGATTTGACCCCATTTTTTTAACAGCCATCTACTTATCAATAAAAAAGATATATTTAATTATTAGTTTTTCTTGTTTGTTCAATTGAAAAACACATTTATCACTTTATATACTATACTAAACAAACTCAAGCAATTAACAGCTACCAAAGTTAACTTTTATAAGACACATTATTTAAATTTCAAAATACATTGTCCTTAACTTCAAAATTAAGTTTTATGATAATTAAAAAAAGACAACAACAGATCAACTTATTTATAAGAATATGCGATTAAGTTCTAATTTAATTTGAAAAAAAGAATTGTTTAAAACAATTTTATGCCATAATAATTAATGAGAATGGCTATAGGAGCACAAAACGAAATACAATATTATAAAAGTGAATTGTGGAATTTATATTTGTTTGTTTTTACGTGAAAAATGAATTTTAAAAGAAGGTCAATTAATTGAAATTTATAATGTTTAATTTTTTATCATCATTTTGTGTTTTATCAGACTATGTGATAAGTAGATTTTCGTTTAATATAACAATGATAAATACGTTGTCAATTAATATTTTCATCTCAGGATTTATTGAAAAATTTGGCTTTTCGCATCCATTGAACTTCTGTCTTTGGTGCAGCAATCCGCGCTATCTTTGTTCCATCTGGGTTCGTTTATTAACCCCCATGTATTTTTTCTTTCCACCCCGGTAATTTTGAAAAATAAGGCTCCCCCCTCTATTTACTCATTCCACCCCGTTTATACTCGAACTGCCCATTTCTTCTCCAATATGTGGCCTGCTCCCCACCCCACTTTCAAAATCCAAAATTTCCAAAAAAAAAAAAAAAAAAAAAAACTGATTTCTACACAAAAAAGGCGATCAACAAGACATGGGAAGAGGCAAACAAAAAGAGGGAGAAAAGATATCCAAGAGAAGTTGTTAGTTGTCTGTGTATATCAATTCAACAACAGTGAAGTTGTGGCCAAAATATACATGCGTGGATATAGTTTATTCCATGCCGACACTACACATTGATTATATTTTTTCAAAGCCCATGTGCTGCATGGTACAATATTTTTCCACGCTCAAGCATAGCGCACTGTAACCATGGTTGCTATTTTTACACCGCCCTTTACATATTATTTCGATTTTCATGCTACCCAGATAAAAATGCAAGATGAAATGGAAGATGTATGGACATATTGAACATGCTATCTAAAAAATCACTAAAGGGTATATTTGGTATTGAATGTTTAAAATTTTTAGCGGGATGTGAAGAGGAATTACTGGGGTGCAAATAGACGGACCCGTTCCATCCAATCACATTGGAGGAACCGACTCATGCTTGTACGATATAAGCCCTCTACCCTCCTCTGTACAACGCACCAAAATCCATCAGTTCCAATTCCTAAATAAGTTGATCACATCCGTTGAACTTCTATCGTGTCTCTTTGGTGCAGCAATCCGCGCGATCTTTGTTCCATCCAACCACATTCGAGGAACCGACTCATGCCTGTACGATATAAGCCCTCTACATTCCTCTGTACAACGCACCAAAATCCATCAGTTCCAATTCGTAAATTATTATCTCAAAACCCTAATCCCCAATTCCAGTCATGTCAACAGAAGAAGCAGCGGCCGCTCCTGCTTCCGTCACCGAAGAGAAACCAGCCTCCGCCATCGACCAAGCTCCCCTTGCCAAGAAGGCCTCCGCTAAACCCAAAAAGGCAAATGCTGCTAGCAAACCTCGCGCTCCTTTGGCACATCCTCCTTACGCTGAAATGATCACCGAGGCGATTAGCGCATTGAAGGAGAGAACTGGATCTAGCCAGCATGCCATCACCAAGTTCATCGAGGACAAGCATAGCTCAAAGCTTTCATCAAATTTCAAAAAGATCCTTCTTCTTCAGCTGAAAAAACTCACGGCTGGAGGTAAGCTCACCAAGATCAAAGCTTCATACAAGCTTTCTTCGTCTGTCACGAAAACCCAAAGAGCTGCTGCAAAACCCAAGATAAAAGCTGCTGCAAAACCAAAGGCTAAAACCGCTTCAAAGCCTAAAACTAAAAAGTCCGCTGCTCCTGCCAAGAACGCTGATGCTACAAAGCTTAAGGTAGCTGCATTAAAAACCAAGAAGGCTGTGCCCAAGGCAAAGGGTAAGGCACCTGCAGCTAAAGTGGCAAAGAAAAGCGTGAAGGATGCCCCATTAAAGAAGAAGATGAAGGTAGCTCCAGGGAAGAAAGCTGCAGCAACAAAAAAGACTCCGCTGAAAAAGGCCGCACCAGCGAAGAAGGTGGCCGTGGCCAAATGGAAGGTGTCCAAGAAGTAGAGTGGTGTTTTTGATATTTTTCATGTGTTGGGTAGGGATGTAAATTTGTTAAGGCAAACCTGGGTTTGATTTTGATTTTGCCTTTTGAAGCAGCTGTTATGTAGCAGTCGAAAATAATAGTTAGTGATTTTAATCAAACCACTGCGCACAGTGCTTGGACATTGCATTGGGTTCCTACCATAGCGGAGACGCGTTATTCATGTTTGAGATTTTGGAAGAGTTTACAGCAATCGATGAGGAAATGGAAATGACTGACGCGTACGTTTAAATTGACGTGGAGGATTTAGCCGTAGACCAAACGTTGTCAATTCGAAATGAGTTTTCACATCATTATCTTATTTTTAGCGGCTAATTTAGAGCATCCCAACACAGTATAGACATCGAAACTTTCTTGGTTCTCTGTTTGTGTTCGTTTTTGCCATGAACACCTGCTTGGTCTCATGAGTGTTTAAAGAATTCGAACTTACTATTCTTTTTGAAGCGGCGCCTTCACACTCACGTAGGTGATTCTATAAAGAGTATCCCGTAATACTCCACTTGGGTCTTTTATAACACCACAGTATAGACATCATTAAAAGCTATGCTTATCCTATTCTCCGACAGTTATTGCACTGACTTATCATATGAATGGTTTGAATTTTAACAGTGCCATCAAGTTTATCATAAACTTAGTTGTCCCTTTGAACCTAGATCTTGGGATCTCCAGTCAGCTAGGCGGGGTTTCCGTTTTATAAAACTTTTAATTTATAGGTCTTAAACCCATTCCCATCGATAAGGTTTGAACTTTCTCTCTTGGCAAGCCTTTGGTTAGTGGATCCGCTATGTTATCCTTTGACCTTACATAGTCTATAGTGATAACTCCATTAGAGAGAAGTTGTCTTATGGTTTTATGTCTACGACGAATATGTCGAGACTTACCAATATAAAATGTACTATTTGCCCTTCCTATAGCAGATTGACTGTCACAATGTATACATATTGGAGGCACAGGTTTTTCCCAATTTGGAATATCTTCCAGAAAACCCCTAAGCCAATCTGCTTCTTCTGTGGCTTTGTCTAGAGCAATGAACTCTGATTCAATTGTCGACCTTGCTATGCAAATCTGTTTGGATGATTTCCATGAGATTGCTCCATTTCCTAATGTAAACACATATCCACTTGCGGATTTTGTGTCATTTGAGCCAGTTATCCAATTTGCATCGCTGCATCCTTCTACCACGGAAGGATAATTTGTATAATGCAAACCAAAGTTCGGTGTATACTTTAGATATCCAAGAACTCTTATTATCGCTTTCCAATGATGTTTACCAGGATTGCTGGTAAATATACTCAGCTTACTTACAGCATATGCGATATCTGGCCTTGTGCAATTCATTACATACATGATACTTCCTAATATGCGAGAATATTCGAGCTGATATATACTGTCACCAGTGTTCTTAACCCAATTTTGGTTCATATCTACTGGCGATTTTGCAATAGTTATATTATATTGCTTGAATTTTTCAAGTATCTTGGCTATGTAATGTGATTGGAATAATACATATCCCTGAGGTGTTCTTACAATTTTTACACCCAATATTACATCAGCCAATCCTATATCTTTCATGTCAAATCTGGAGGATAACATATCTTTTGTTGATATTATTATGGCCTTATTATTTCCTAGGATTAATAAGTCATCAACATATAAACATACAATGACATATCCAATATGTGTGTATTTTATATAAACACATTTATCTGATTCATTTATATTGAATCCATTTGATAACATAGTCTCATCAAATTTCTCATGCCATTGTTTTGGTGTTTGTTTAAGACCATAAAGTGATTTCACCAACTTACACACTTTGTTTTCATCTCCTGGGCTTACAAACCCTTCAGGTTGCAGCATGTATATTTCTTCCTCTAACTCACCATTCAAAAATGCTGTCTTTACATTCATTTGATGTATTTCCAAATTTAGTATAGACGCAATTGCAATAAGCATCCTAATGGATGTTATTCTAGTTACTGGTGAGTAGGTGTCAAAATAATCCAGATCTTCTTTCTGTTTGAATCCTTTGACTACTATACGAGCTTTGTACTTATCTATTGAGCCGTCAGCCTTGAGTTTTTCTCTCTTAAATATCCATTTATACCCTAGTGGTTTTGATCCTTTAGGTAGATCCACTAGTTCCCATGTATGGTTTTGTAAAATGGATTCTATTTCACTGTTGACAGCTTCCTTCCAGTATGGAGCCTCAGGAGATGACATTGCTTGTTGGTAAGTAAGAGGTTCATTTTCTATCATATATGCATAGAAATCGGGTCCAAAAGTTTTCGAAGTCCTTTGTTGTTTGCTCCTTCTGGGTTCCTCTACCTCAGTTTCAACATTTCTCTTATTCAAGTTTTGATTAACATTATCCTCAGGAGTATCTGTATCTATTGATCTCTTTTGAACAGTTGTTTCAATAGAGGATTTTAGAGGATAGATGTGTTCAAAAAATCTAGCATTTCGAGATTCGATAATGGTGTTTTCATGTATGTCATCGATTTCAGATTTGTATACCAAAAACCGATAAGCAACACTATTATGAGCATATCCTATAAATATGCAATCTATAGTCTTTGGTCCAATTTTGACCTTCTTTGGTTTTGGTATTTCTACTTTGGCAAGACACCCACACACTCTCAAGTATTTGTAGGAAAGTGGTCTGCATTTCCACAATTCATGTGGTGATTTAGAAGTCTTCTTTCGAGGCACTTTATTAAGAATGTGATTAGCAGAAAGTATAGCTTCTCCCCAGAAGTTATCTGGCAAACCAGAACTAATGAGTAGAGCATTCATCATTTCTTTTAGTGTACGGTTTTTACGTTCTGCTACCCCGTTTGATTGAGGGGAACATGGTGCCGTTGTCTGATGTATAATACCTTGTTCGGCGCATAACTCCTCAAAAGGAAATTCGTACTCTCCTCCTCTATCACTTCTTAGTGACTTTATCTTTTTATTAAGTTGATTTTCAACTTCTGCTTTGTATTGTTTAAATACATCGAATGCCTCGTCCTTGCTTCTAAGGAGATATACATAACAGTATCTCGTACAGTCGTCAATAAAGGTAATGAAATACCGTTTTCCTCCTCTAGTTTGACACATTTTTAAATCGGACACATCTGTGTGAATTAAGTCTAGAGGTTCTGTATTCCTTTCAACTTGATGAAAGGAAGTTCTAGTTAGTTTTGATTCGGCACATGTTTCACATTTGTAATTTGAGTCTATGGCAAACTTAGGTATAAATTCTAAGTTTATCATTTTTCGCAAAGTATCAAAGTTAACATGTCCTAATCTATTATGCCATATATTAAATGACTCAGCGATATAAATAGAAGGTTCCACTTTATTCATATCTTTTGGTACAATAGTCATTACATTCATTTTGAACAGACCATCACTCACATACCCTTTCCCCACATACACTCCATTTTTAGACAATACAAAATTATCAGAAACAAAGACCAACTTGAATCCCTTCTTGCTCAGTAGTGATCCCGAGACCAAGTTCTTCCGAATGTCTGGAACATGGAGCACGTCATTCAAAGTGAGTTCTTTTCCAGAAGTCATTTTGAGAACCACTTTTCCCTTGGCTTCAACCTTTGACGTGGAGGAGTTTCCCATAAAGAGTTGCTCTTCTTGTGTCGCAGGCTTATAGTTGGAGAACATCCACTTGTTAGCGCAAATATGTTTTGTGGCACCAGTATCCACAAACCATTCCTTCGTGTTGCCAAGCAAATTGCATTCGGAGATTACAGCAGATAAGTTCATTTCTGAAACATCCTCCGAGAGCCTATCACATTCAGTAACATTGGCTTCGTCTTTCTTCTTCTTTGGTCCCCAACACTCAACTGCTTTGTGACCTTTCTTTCCGCAATTATGGCAATTTCCTTTAAACTTCTTAGCCTTTTTTGCATTTGGATTGTGCTCCCTTTTTCTTTTGTTGTTCTTGTCGGACTCGACCACATTTGCTTTGGCCACCATGGTGTTTGTTGCCTTCCTTTCAGATTTTCTGTTGTCTTCCTCAATTCTGAGACGAACAACCAGATCCTCCATGGACATCTCCTTGCGCTTATGCTTCAAGTAGTTTTTGAATTCCTTCCATGATGGAGGTAACTTTTCTATTGCCGCAACGACTTGGAAAGATTCACTCAACGCCATCTTTTCATCATGAATTTCATGGATAATGACTTGAAATTCCTGAATTTGGCTGACAACTGTCTTAGAGTCGACCATTTTGTAATCCAGAAATCTTCCGACTATGAATTTCTTCATGCCGGCGTCTTCAGTCTTATATTTCTTTTCCAGTGCCTACCAGAGGATCTTTGCGGTTTGAACAGTACAATATACATTGTACAGGCTGTTGTCGAGGCCATTTAGTATATAATTCTTGCAAATGAAGTCTGAACCCTTCCAGGCAGTGAGCGCTTCGACTTTTGTGGCGTCAGGCTTGAGTTCATCTACTTTCGGAGGGTCCTCTTCAAGGTACTTGGCCAGTCCCAGTGTGGTTAAGTAAAAGAGCATTTTCTGTTGCCAGCGCTTGAAATCCACACCAGTGAATTTCTCTGGTCGTTCCCCATGTGAGAAGGTACAGCCTGAGGAAAAGTTCCGGGCTGAGCGAGAGGAACAGTGGGTGGTACGGGTTTCTTGTTTGCCGAATTGTTATTGTCTTGAGCCATCGTCTGTAAGCAGTAACACGGTTATGCAAAAGCAAAAAATTCTGTTTTAAGATTGTTATTCGTATAGAAACCCTAATTTAGAAATTGGGTTAACAGAAAACCGTACCGTTTTGTTTTCCGGTTGCAAGTGTGATTGTGAAATCCGAGTCCAGCACTCTGCTGTTCCCTTAAAACAGAATTGCTCCCCCTACGACGCATTTGGGTTGAAATGAGCAACTGTTTCCCAAGGTGAAACGGAATCTGGTTCGCAACGCTGCGCTGGCGGTGCGAACGGCGATGAACTCAAGAGAAGATTTTAAGAACAGTTTGTGTGAGGAAGAAGATAGTCAGAGAATTAGATTTTTGGTAAGTAAAACGATTCTGCCTCCATATATTTATATCTGTTGCAGGTGACGATTCAAACGGACGTTTCATTTGGAAAGGTAGCGACTCGTTTCTAAACGTTGCGATCTGTTTGAATTCGTGTCCGTTCGTTGCAAAAGATGACACCCGTTAAGCCCAGCAAAATATAATTTCGGCCCGCTAATGCACAATGCAATGCCTAGCAAAAATATAGTTTCGGCCAGCTAAGTGCTAAGTGCCTACAAGACGCCTCAAACACCCATTCGCACACACGTACGGGAGCGGGCACGGGCACGAGCACGAGCACGGGCTCGGGTTCGGGTACGGGTGCGAGTGAGGGTGCGGGGTGGTGCGTTGCACCACCCCTTATGGACCCCATTGTTGATCCATAGCACTCTTTTAGGAATTTATAATAGTCTCAATACTTTTGTATATGTACCACTATAATTACTTATACCCTACAATGTGGGACTATTCCTACATTGTAGGATACACTACCCTATACCTCCATTTTTCATTTATTCCAACAATTATAATATGCATGTTAATTTTGACAAATCAATTATTTTATTTTCTCAAAATGTGATTTTGTATAAAAAATACATCTCCACCATTACGCCATAAACGACCTAACACAACGCCGAAAAATTGTCGGCACAGGCTCAAAAAACGTTGGTATAGGTCTTTGGCAACGTTTTTAGGGTGATGCAATTTTTACCATTATTGCAGACCTCAAAAGCAACATTTTGACTATCTACAACAACACAACAAAAATTGTTACAGTAGAACTTTATTTAGGTCTATAGCAACATCCTTAGGTGTCTGTAGCAACATTCCAAAAATGTTGCTATAGATATTAATTTTATTTATATATCTTGTAGGGCCCACAATGTATGATCCACTAGGCCCACAATGTGGGACCCACTGAGCCCACGACCCAATCTAATCTCATCCCTACGGCAACACCTTGTATGACTATTGCAACATTATTTCAGGCAACATTTATAACCCGATGGCAGCACTATATTAAAGCTACTGTAACACAGTATTTTATTCAAATAATTATTTTGTTTCAACATTTCAAATAGTACAATTTTTTTAACTCCACTATTGTACATTCACCGGTATATTACATAGTCATTCATATTTATATATATTCCTTACTACATTGTCACGCGATTCACTCATATACAGACTCCAATATTGTACATTTTTTGACTCGTTGTACTAATTGGTTTCAATGGCGATGGAGGCTACAAATATTCGCTAGATGCACATAAGCTGGAAGAGTTCTTAAAAAGTTGTTTTCCTACTCATTAACCTTCATGTCTTGAAACTGAGGAGCGAGGAAACCTATATAGGACTTTTGGAACTAGAGTTATACCTGTATACGTATTGTCTTTGGCTGGTGTTGATGCTGATCTCCTTATGGAACATGAAAGCCTTATCTCTTCCAATTCAGTATATTTTCAGATAACTTATTTGGTCCATTTGTCTCTTCCAATTCAATGTCCCATAAATTGTTCTTCACATTCTGCAATGGTATATAAACAGTCATTCATTTAGTTCATTCACATTAAGTGCACCTACCATACATGTCAGAACTTTACCTGAGCATCCTGTACATTAGATCTATTAATTTTTTTCGCCGGCGAATTCTTGCTTATATTTGTTGCATTTTCATTGACTTTGTTCTCTTTTCCTTGAGCTTCTTCGCTGCATATTTCTTTACAGGTTTATTGATCAATGTAGAAGGATGTTCAACAATAGATACATTAGAGCTGGCACTATTTTTTGAATTCTGGGATGAGCTTTTGTTTGAACAGAAATCAAATGAACTTTCTTTACTAGTTTTGGAAGTTGATATATACACAGCTTCTTGATATAATCCCTGTCTACAGTTTGCTACTTGCTCTTTTAGTCGAACAACCTCCTCCAGAATAACCACTTCAGCAAGAAACTCTAATGTCTATATATATTAATACAACTTATCAAATAAATGCTTCAATGTGCAAAATTATGTGAGATCATAAACTATACATGTAAACTATTAACTCCGTGTGTATAGTTACATGTGAAGGAAGATAAGGTGGAAGGCGAGGAAGAGCACCCAGTGGTCTAGTGAAAGCTTTCTCCAGTGCTCTATGAACACTTTCTTCATGTCTCATTTTTTTTCTTTTTAACTTGTCTACCTTTTGATTAAACACTACATATAAATTAGTAAATAATAATTTAATACAAATTACAATAAAATAAGTATAGGAATATTGAAGAATACTACGAGTAACAATTACTTCAATACTACGAGTAACAATTACATCATGCTGCAGAGAAATCTTCTTCTGTCTTCTAGATTGACTTGTATCTGATGGTTTTCCTTGCATCTCGTGGTTCTTTTCTTTCTCAACCCCCTTCAAAACAGGAACTAAATGTAAGCATACCATATCTCAGTAGCAGATCAAATATTTAATTTAAAATATACCATGCCTATCACTTGAATTCTGGGACTCATTTAGATACATAAAATTGTATGCACCAGATAATTTATAATAGAATACACTGGATAAACATTAATCATCAGAGTTATACAGTATACAAGATCATACTTAGTACAAAATATAGTTTCAGCTTTACATAAAATGTCTACAGCGGAATCAAAACATAATATGTACAACAGGAGCTGAACAACATAAAAATAAAGAAATGATAAAATCCATCTTCAACTCCATAGCTATCCAGAAAGATCCTGCTATAACCTGAATACAAGGATGCCCATGTAGAAAATACGACACCCAAGTTTGCAAGTGAAACAAACTACGAGTCAGTCATGGGACTGGTATGAGAAATCTACTTAACTTATTTTATAATAAGGCCAATCATAGGACCACGCCGCTAACGCAGAATGGGTTTACTCCATTGGATTGCCAGTGCTTGAAACAAGTGAATCAATTAAACATCACAATGCTTTTTATAAAAATGAAGCCATTATAAGACTCAGTTTCCATCACACAATGCAACACAAACCGGAGGATAGAGTTTTACCTTATAATGGCCAAAATATGCTTGATATGAATAAAACAAAAGCATTTAATATTATTACTAGTATTTATATGTTTCAAAAACAATTTCAATCGTAAGTATCAATCATAGATGGCATGGGTACCATATATCATGTCGCTATATAGAAGTTTACAATCAAAACCGCACGATGTCGTATTTGGAAATTGGATTTCCGTCATGAACCAGGGCAAGGGATCGTCCTTACCACTTCGAGACAATCTATCCTACCATGTCTCAGGGTTAGAGCTTGAGTGACCTTTGGATCGTCAGGTCCGGTCCACACGGAGTGGATTAAAATGCCTGAACACTGCGTTTCCCCACCCTATGGGGTGTAAACTGGTCATATACCGACCAAACCATCGGCCCCATAACGACCGAAATAACCGAGGCGCCTTGCTCTCCATCATCCACATAAGTAAAATGCCCAGGCGTATAAAGCCTAAATCACCACTCCTAGCTAGAAAGAAACGCATATACTCCCTGATGCCCTCTCCCATTTCTAGTCCATAACGGGGTGTGAGGCCCGCGAATCAACACTAAACACAAAGCTAGCTATTTAAAACCCTGCTTTGATCATCAACCACAAAGCTCTTCTTTTCAACAAAAGCCTTGATCACTGCATCTCAGCGTGCCACGTTGTCAATCTACAACGTCAGACACACATCCATTTACAAGTCCGTTCAGGGTCTGAACGAAACCGGTGGCACCTTATTCCTCTCCCGTATGTCCAATACACGAAAGATGCCCTCGCACATCCGAACGATCAACAAGTACGTCCGGACGACCACCATTGTAACCCCTTCAGGGCAGCAACTCCCATCAAAGGCATCAGTAGTCATCCATTTGATGTGAAGATCCTCGGCCTTGCACCGTCTTCATATCTTCGACTTCTAATAGTCGACCAATTATTTGAAATGCGAATTAACTCGGTCCTTCCAAATAATTCACGTATATTTAGAATTTCAAATCAACTTATTTCAATGGTTAAATTATCTGACATCCATAATTCAGTTCATTAATGTAATTTTCACGTCAAACACATTCAACCATCAAATATCCTATAAACTGAGTAATTCATTTTATTTCCATTCCATATCATTTATAATATTTTATACTGATTTATCGCTATTTTTATTTATTTAAATATTACCAATTTATTCAAACGACGCTTCAGGCCATAACGCGGCCATGGCACTGTTTTTCTCCAGATTTGATTTACACATGTCTGAAAATCTAACCGTTGGATCTTTACATATTTTATATCATTGGAAAGTTCTTTTCAAAGCGGACCAAACAGTTCCAGTTTTGGGAAAATCCGACGGTCGTGTCTCCCGGTATAATCGTTTGAAGTTATGATTTCAAAATACGAACTTCAGGGTCGTTATTCGATTTAATTTAATTATATTTATATATATTAATATAATCCATTCTGGCGCTGTTTTCATTTAGATTTGAATTTAACATTTCACAAAATCTAACCGTTGGATCGTTACAAATTTGGTGTCTTTGGAAAGATATTTCCAAAGTGGACCCAACGGTTTCGGTTTCGGTTTCGGGAAAATCCGATGGTCGGATCTCCCGCAATAATCGTTTAAAATCACGGTTTCAAAATACGAACTGCAGCTTCGTTATTCAATTTATTTTAATTATATATATATAAATATAATCCGTTCTTCAATTTCCACACCATTTCATTTCATATATATGATAAAAATAATATTTTTATCCAACAAATATCTATTTCAACACATGACTATTTTTAATACTTTATATATATATATATATATGTGATTTTTATTGTTAAAACGATTTATTTAAAACACGTATATTTTTAGCGATTCCTATATATAATAAAAATGTGCTTTTTATTGTTAAAACGGTTTATTTCAAACATGAATATTTTTAGCGGTTCGTATATGTAATAAAAATGTGTTTTTTACTGTTAAAACAATTTATTTCAAACATGAATATTTTTAGCGATTCGTATATATAATAAAAATGTGATTTTTATTGTTAAAACAATTTATTTCAAACATGAATATTTTTAGCGATTCGTATATATAATAAAAATGTGATTTTTATTGTTTAACCGTTTTATTCGTCGTATAAATATTTTTCCAACACATGAATATATACATGAATATAAATCAAACACAGGAATATTTCAGAAAAATTCGGCAGCATAACGGCAGGGGGTTTAAAACCGGCACCGTTCCGAGTACGGCTCCTAGCACTACCTTACGCCTCGCAGAATATTTCGATCATTTTCATATCACAGTGAATATTTCCAAAAACAATTCCAATTTTGTTTTAACCACAAACAACCATTATCAACCATTCGCATATATCAACCAAATTTCACGTCAACCAAAATCTAAACAATCACAACCAATATATATCGTCCATGGTCTGTGGACGAGAGGAGTATATATATATATATACACACGTATATAAATATATTTCTATTTCATTCCAATATCATTTCAATTCCATTCAATGCACATATGATTTTTACAATGTATATATAACTAATACATCGCACATACAACTTATACAACGCTTATACAGGAGGTGTACAATGCTTATATAACTTATATATTGATTGTATAATTTATACATCGTCATTCCATATCGTTTATAATTTGGAAATCTCACATTGGGTTTCACTCCTCCAAAAATTGTAGGAAGCTCCGAAAATTCTCCGGTCTCTTTTAGAATGTAGAAGACGTCCACACGAGTCCAATGTCTCTTGTTTCACTGAATTTCGACCACATAGCAAAAAGATATGATTTTTATCGTGAAATCAATATTTGTAGCGCTTTAAAGTGCTATATTCAGTTCAAAATAAATAATCCGTTACCTTTCAGCAATGGTTCAAACCTAGGTCATCGATTATCTCACAAACCGTGAAGCGGTTGGATGATCGGACTTCGCAGCGGCGTAGAGGGAGGAAGGGGCTTCTCGCGCGTGGTGGTGGGGCCCAACTCGTGTTCACCAATCAGTGGCGGCGACATGAAGACCTCGACTTTGAGGAGGTGATTCTCACGAAATACGAGACGAGAGGGGTTGCTACCTATATGGATTTGAAGATCTGGAGATGCTCTACAAAATCCTCAACTGGAGTGGAAGCTGATTCGGCTTGTGGAGGGAGAAAATGAAGAGAGAAGGTGGGAAACCCCTTCCACCGTTCGACAACAGCTTACGGGGAGAGAGAAAGTGATTTTCTCTTCTTCTTTTCATAAAAAAATATGATTGGCTCGTTCTATTTCCATTTTTCCAGATGAACTCCAATTCGAACCCAACGACTGTCGCCCCTAGCTAAATACCCCCATTCCGAACACAATGCAATATGTTTCGTAGGCCCATTCGACTGTTTCAGTCAGTTATTCTTCAAATTAAAATATAAAACATTCAATTTTGATTTGAACATACATTTCAATCTGCCGGGGCCACATACTGGTCCCAAAAATTCCAGAAAAATTAATCTGGCTATGTTGGGATGATACTGTCCCAACAAAACTGATTTCGTCGAATTCTGAGATCGTTTGAAAAATGGTCATTTTCTGGTCGATCCAATTTGACTGAAATGAACCAAACACATTTTCCTTTGCCACGCTCACATATTAACTCCAAAAATTATGGAATTTGGAATCTAGCCATAATTCGACATCCCGGATCCAACAAAAATGGTCTCGTCGAAAACGGAGGTCATTTGCAAAATGTCTATTTTCAAGGGCTATATAAACTCCATAGCGACCTTTCTGAAAATTCATTTGGCCATAACTTTTGATTCCCGCTATGAAATTTCGATTTTTCAGATTCGTTAGAAAGATTCATAAACAGATTTAAATATTTTTGGTTTCACTAAAATCAGTTTTATTTTGCATCCTGTACAGTCAGTCAAAGTTCGAATTCAAATTTTCAAACTACCGTGCCATTTCAGGCCTTGTTTTATAATTAAAATAAATATATTTGTTTTCAAACATCGATTCAAATAGACTTTTGGTCGTTATTATTTAAAATAATTTATTTTAAATATTCAAAATCCACTAAAATAGCCAAATTAAAATTTTTATGTTGGTTCAGATTTTCCGGGTTGTTACAAAAGGAGAAATAAAAATACAGAATTCAAAGCATTGGAGCTTCGCAAAACATAAAATTGATTACCTTGACATACATAAAGAAACAATTCAAACTTGAACACTTTATTACAGATAGAGGATTTAAGTGCAAAACATTCAGGGAAAAAAGAACAAGATAAAAATGCATACTTTATAGTGATTTGAAGGAGATTTCATATTTTATAGAGTTGTCCTTGCTCTAGTGTTCACGACTTAAGCTGGAAACTCCTGCCTGTTTCCTCACTTCTTCTTCTAACTCAAGAACTCTGTAAAATTGTATGTAAAGCAGGTCAGGTTGTTTAAAGATGAAGTAGAAAAGCTGCAACGCTCATAACAACCCAACCCAAATTCCAAAAAGCTGTGATCAATATACAGGGGATGAGATTTTGTATTGCTTACTAATACTATTGTTTTAAATGCAAATGGTGTTGTTTTGCAAATGGAAGAGAAAATTCCTTTGAGTTACGTTTCTGAAACTACAAGGCAACATGCTTTCCTTTCAATGTCACAACGGCATATGTTGGAAGGATTGGCATCTGCGGTTGGAGGATTAAGTGCACCTTATGAGAAAGCATCTCATATACATGGCCACTACTGATATTCTCTCCATTATTATTATTATTATTATTCAACGTGAGACTGTAGTCATGATAATATTTGGTTATCTTAGAACTACTATTGATATGGAAATAATCTCGAATGACAATGAAAAAATTATATTATAGTCAAACAATCCAAAACCATGTAAATAGTAATAAAAAAGAAGCTCAGATTTGTTCGTTCATCACAAATGCACCACCTGAACCCTCAATATTTTACTACATAACACTGCCAACTTAGTAGTTCATTATTTCCCAATTTCCTTGTCGTTTGTTTGTTTTCCTTTTGTTTTTTTCCCACTTTGTTGTTATTGCATTTTGCTCTCTTCATCTCTATTTTTTCAAAATCTCAACCATCCTCTTAAAAACAAGTTCTGAGAAACACTCCTATTTTTTATTTCGACCAACCTGCAAATATTTGCAGTTTTTAAAACTGCATATATTTGCACTTTGGGATAATGTAATTTTGGTCCTATATTTTTTTTCAATCAAATATAGGACCAGAACATTATCAAAAATAATTTTAGGGTGTAACTTAAAACTTGCTTTCGAGAAGGCACATTGAGTTACAAATGAACAAGTTAAGGCTGAGATCAATATGACTCAACTAGAGAAATATCCAAATAATAGAATAAGTCTGAGAACCCATAAATGAATAAGTCATGGCTGAGATCATATGTTACTCAACCAAAGAAATATTCAAGCTAGAAACGCATCGAGCAATTCAAAAAATAATACATGGGAAAACATAAAAAATAAGAAATTAAAATTTAATTTCTCAAATTGAAAATATTGGAAAACAACTCCTGTTAAGACCCATCTCAATGTCTGTATACTTTAAGGTTATATCATTAACATTTTAATTGCAATGTTAAATTTCAACTGCACTGTGAAGTGAAATAGATTAATTTGTATATACATGGAAAACATATGACTGTGCACATGATATATGTAACATTCATTGACATTTTCACAAAAACAAACAGTGCAATTAATACTTTTGGGATTATCATTCAATATACTATCTTTGACATTTACACAAACATCATCTGCCCAAGAGATTTTTTTCCACTTTATCATTCAGTAATCCTTCAATCATTCCAATTAAGACGTTACATCAGTGATTCATTCTAGAATCTAGAAAATTGGATAGGGAATGCCCACCTTTAGAGAATTAACAGCAAGAGATGGAAGATCCATAGCAGCTATTAGGTAGGACATTGAAAAATTCAACACTAAAGTTGGAGGCAAATTTGAAAAAGGCACGGAGGAAGCTATCGATATAGGAAAAAAAAAGCAAGCTTAAGTATAATTTATATATATATTGATAATATATCCTTACATTTACTACTGAACTAAGAGAAGAAATCACTCGAAAAATATATGGTTCTACCTTATTTATTTCTATCACCTTTGGTAGTTGGGAGAAGTAACCAACAATTTCATCCACAATGAAGATTGATTTGGCTGTGCGATTAAAGTTCTGCCCTTTCGTAGATGGTATCTTTAATGATCGACTTCTCCATGGATTTCTTTTCAGCCTTGCGCCATCTTTGAATTTAGAAATGACGAGTCTGAAATTGAGAGGAAAATTAGGGATCTTGAGAAAAAGAGGAAGTTTTTACTTAGGAAGTTGATTTTCTATTGGTGGTGTGGAATTTTAACGGATTAGTGACGTGTCAACTATAGAGTTGTTTTTAAAAGGTAAATTGACGGATAGATATACATGTTTTTACTCGTGCAGATTGTTGACATGGCAAATTCAATATTCTAAGACAACACTGTACCAAAATGTTGCATCGTGTTACACCTGTTTATCTAAAGAAACACATTTTTACGGCTAAGGTGACACAAAAAATAAATCGTTGTAGTAGGACCAAAATAGTATGGCTATCGTCACATTTTGGCTGGCAACACCATGCAAATTCGTTGCATTAGGTCGTTTATGGCATAGTGCACCTTGGTACAAAATCACAAAACTGCATTGCATTTTTAATCTCCGCCTAAAGAATATGCTTTTTATTTACGTAGGCATGTGCAATTCATTTATATAACACTGTAAAGGCCTTCAAGTAGGTTTTGTGGTTTTTCGTTGCATGCGTTATCTCGATTTAAAGAATTTCCCTGAACAATTTGTATATTGTATTGCTTTCACTACGCCATAGATGGCCTATGGCAACCCCAGAGAAATGACGCATTAGGTGCCAAAATGTGTTGTTATAGGTCAGTGGCAACACTTTTTTGGGGTTGCCTTTTGCCGCGTTGCCTTAGAGTCAATTGCAACACCTTTGCGACCCTATGGTAATATCAGTATAGGTGTAGGTGTTGCTACAAGTACCACTAGAACAAATAAAAATACCCTTTCACAACTGTTAAAAACAGTTGTAATATGTTTAGTACAGCTGGCAATCATAATAAAGTCAACCTTTTTTACAACTGTTTCTAGCAGTTGTTAAATTTTGTTTTACAACTGCTAAAAGTAATTACACCTCAACTGCTATTAATCAAAGATTTCATAATATTATAATAAATACTATTATAACACAGTATTTTATTCAAATAAAATTTTTATTCCAACATTTCAAATGGTACAAATTTTTTGAACTCCACTATTGTACATTCACTAGTATATTTCATATTTACATACAACTCTCACTACATTGTCACTCGATTTACTCACATACAGACTCATATATACAACCATAAGCAAGAAAAAACACAACTCCTCCAAAGCTAAACCATTAAATTTAATGTTCAAATGAGAATCAACTCGGTAACCAAGTGCATACACACATTGCTCCAAATTTATACTACGCATGCGATGAATTAATTAGGCTTCTGAAGTGTCACTTATTATCTCTTGTTGATGAATTAACTCGGTAAGAAAGAGCCAAAAAAGAAACAATATATAATATAAGGACAAATAAGTACCATGAGCAGCAATTGTGTGCACATCCGGAACCAAAGCTGCAGTCAATGAGCTTCACAGGATAGCTGTTCTATCTTCATTGATGCGCATGCACACCGATATGCACACATGCACAAAGCATGAAATATTATTTACCAAATTCTCTGCTCCAGGCAGATTTACTCGTTTGGCAAGATTAACAGCAAGTTCCAAATTGTTCAGCTTCCGCATTTGCCAAAGATATTATATGCCATTTTCTAAAGTAATAGTGGGAAGGAAAAGATGAATAGAAAATAATTTCCTGTCCACTGATGAATGGAATAATGGTTGCTTCATTTACAGTAGCGAGTAGAACCTGGCCTCTCCGGTTAATAACATAAAACCCACCAATTGATGAAGCTTCCGCTGTTAAGAATATAGGATCTGGACTGCTCCGGTTTTTGTAGACAGCAGTAGCTGTCTCTAAATCATAGACAAACAAAAGACCAAGCTTTGTGATGACATATATCAAACCATATTTGTGAGAGATTTGTACAAGAATTTGAAAGTGTGTGTTACACAATTGTTTATAATTCATAAAAATCTGAAATTTTGGCAAGGCATGTTACCTGCATAGCTACAGGGAAATCATCGGCAAAATCAGGTGGGAAAAATAAGTCATTTTTTGGTAAACCCAGGCTTACCTGAAAATTATTGCCATGAATAATTAGCGTACAACTGCATTGATAGACTTGTTATAAACGAAGGCTGCATGTCAATTATTCGATTAGGCTGTTAAGCTACAATAATTCCTTATATCAAACTGACATATTTCTTCATACAATTTTAGGATGACTGACAATCATTCTGTAATTCATCTTTTGACCACACAAAGATAACATTTATAACAAAATTTACTGCTATATCTGGACATGTCTAAAGAGTCGACGAGAGATTAATACTTTCAACAATACAAATAATGCAAATAATATTGGTGTGCTACATTTATTTTTTCATTTAATTGAATAAAACATGAGTGAGCATTACCTGGCTGGGCACCAAGTTCGATGACATGTAATTTTGAAGTAATTTGTCCAGCATTAGTAGTCTTTGAGGTGAAAGAAATAACCATAGATTCTTTATCGATTCCTGAAACCTATTCATGCAAGATGCATTAAACTATATACATTCAAGAGAATAACAATGCATAACACTGCAAACATTTGCAGCACTGGATCCAATCAAACCACAAATGATGCAAAGGAAGCAGCATGTACTTCAAGAACTAAAATCATGCTAGTGAGTTCAATATTAAAATTCAAAATGCACTTCACGGTTGGATAGCGGTTGGTTAGAATATTTGTTATAATAGGAAATACAAGACTCAACATCTTAAATATGTTAAATGTTTCAAAATGATCCACATTGTGCGCCTTAAATTAAAAGAAAATACAAAATGAGGAGTTAAACCAAAAGGTGCAGTTGTACCAGACTCATTCTCAAACTTTTAACAATAGACAATTATCGAGGAATGAAAATTTCAGTCTGGTGTCGGTTAGTCATCGGCACATTTGATGCACATATACTAGTACACTGTCTAAAGAAATTAGCAGAGGAAATATAACTAACGCACTATCACACAGAAATGATCTTACATATGTTTTTACAATGGGATTGGAGTACCAACATATACAAACCAAGAGTAAAACCTACCATTCAGATAACGAAGAACTTTGCTTCTTAATAAGAGCTTAGTATTATCGTTGCTTATTCCATCAAACAATATCTAACATGCTTTTAGATAGTTGGGCAATAAATCACTAGTCTACAGTCTTGCCATAGTGCCAAGTAGCAACTGCAACTATAAACGGGGTAGACTTTGCCTGAAAACAATGACGGCATGCGACAACGGTAGGTTAGTATGGATTAAATAATAATAAATAATTTAGCAACAAATATAAATGGGCAGTATATTTGGAATATTTAGACGTTTGGAAACATAAAAGTAGGGATTTAAGCCTTACTGGGTAGGATAATTTTCCTTCCAGTTTTTCCTTTCCTCTTTCTTATCATAAAATGGGTAGGCTTTGATTAAAGTACCTAGTGACTCAAGAGTAGACGCACTGCATGGATATTAAGGTTTGACAATCGAAAACAACTCATACAGTGTTAAATGAAACTTAAGCAGAGAAACGATTAACTGATCATCTTTGGGATTAATGAAATTCCTACCAATTAAGGAAATCTGAGAAGAAATACCTTCGATTTAGATTTTTGGTCGAAATTTTCTTTCAAAACAACAAATTACACGAAGATTCCCAAACCACCAACCCCAGAACCAACTAGTTGTCTGTTATGTCAATATTTAAGATTTTCCAGAAAGCGGTTGGGAAATGAAGCGGTGAGAAGCCATGTAATTGAAATTAGGGATCGATGATTTTGAAAATTTGGTATCAATGAAATTCACTAACAGTTCCATTCATCCACCATGGAACAATGTTTCGATTTGGGCGTGATTATGGGTTTCGTGACTTGAAAATATTCGATAGGGTTTTGAGACTAGATTGATTTTGGAAATTTAGATATCAGATTGATTTTGGGAATTTGGGGTAGAGAACATACTTAAAAAAAAGCGGGGAAATGAAAATAAAGGGGGGAAATAGATTTAGCTGAGGTGCGGATTGACAGGGTGGATGGACGAGTAAGATTTTGTTTTAACTAAAGGTGTGGATCGCTGAGGTGTATTTTTTTAATTTTTTTAATTAGAATATATCTAGATCTACTGCAACATCCTGCTGATACATATGCTAACACATTGAAGTGTGCGTTGCAACAGACAAAAAAAAGCATAGCAATGCAACATTGTAGCTAGCAACACCATGGGTTTTCGTTGCGATAGGCCATCTATGGCATAGTGTTTCATATGTCATGCGTCTAATCGCCTACTTTCTTCCTAAACTTTGTGTTTCCATATCGAGTTGAAATGTTAAAACATTTCTTTCCAGTTGTCACACGAAATAAGACTTTCTTTTATTTCTGGGGAATATACTTAACTCTCGTGTACTTTACCATTTATAATCAAATATCCTTATGTAATTGAACATATGCCTTTGACATGCAAATTTATACCATTGGCGAATTCAACCTTATCAATTTTTCTCATTGGAATTTAAGAGCAATTCTTTTTGTTTGCATACATGAAAAATTCTACTCCAATCAAGCGTTGTACCCTTGCTTTGTCATTGTTTTAAAATTGCTATTTTCATTATGTATTTGGCTTTCTTCTAATACCTTCAAAAATTCTTATTACTTCTCAGCTTGTAACAAGGTTTCAATAAACGATCCAGTATTCTGTAGTATTAGCAAAATGATATCCCTTCCTATTTGATCGTTTGCTTCTCTATGTAAGATTTTCCTATTCAATTGGGTTAATATTTCTCTTTCTTCGTTTCTCTTCCCCTCCAGTTGGTTCATCCATCGTATCTTCTTATTTAGAAGGCTATTTGTAACATCTTGTAATATTTTGCATTTGTTACTTTTCCGAGAGAAGTGAGAGATCTTCGCATAGAAAATATTAACAATTGTATTAATTAATAATTTTGCAAATATGGGATATGTGCAAAGAATGCAATATGTTCACGAAACGGGCACCATTGTATTTATCGTGAAATTCCAAATCGGGTTTCGCGAGGAGTTCGTATGTAGAAGTTACGACTGAAAAAGATTACGAAACGAAAATGAACAAAACATATAAATTAATCAACATTAATTAATTGAGCCAAACCTTACAACTGATCCACATTCATGGAGGGTTCGGCATGCGTCCACCCCATGATAAGGGGAGATCGACCAGTTTAAGGTGTTGCTTTAATTATAACCTGGCCCAATGGTCTAGAGTTAATATAATTCGATTGAGTAGATGTGGTTGATTATTGAGTCTATGAATTAAGGCATAACCTTGTTTCTCTTCTCATAATTTTCTGGAGACCTTAGCAAAGCTCATCCATTTCTTCCTCTTCTTCCTCCTCACCTTTTTCTCAAATTTATAAAATTTGATCGGTATATCCATATACATTCAAATTGGAGAATGATATGAAATTAAAAATGGTAGAGAAGATGAGCAAATCAACATTCGTGCTTGAAAGGCAAAATTTCTTAGATCCATATGTGATTTGTTCTACTTTCTTTTCCAATCTCAAATATCTTCCGAGATCTGTAACTTTATTATATATATATATCCGTTTTTTATACATACTAGTATTTTTTTGCCTGCTTTGCTGGGCATTAAAATTTATTTTATTAAAAAAAATACTGTAATGATTAAATATCAAAAATAAAAGAAAAATAAAGTATTGTAATTAATATTAGATAGTTAAATATATATGGCATTCTAAACAATGTATGAGTAGTTGTTGCTCAATGTATGATTTGTTATTAAGTTTTAAATATATATTTTTATGTATAAGAGGCATTTTAACTTAATTTTTTTTCAAATTACAACATAAAAATAAACATCCATATCAGAAAAATACATTAACCAATAGTAGATTTCAGAGCAAAATAAATATAAGATCATGAGTAAATTAAAATACAATTCTTTTAGTATAAATTACCTCCCATCTAAGTATGTTTTAATCTCATTTACTGTTTTCTTCTCCCCAGATTGTTGATCTAAAAAATCCGTATTATAATATCGAACCAAAAGATCCCTATTATAAGGAACCACCCACTGGTTATCTAAATCTGTATTTCTAACTCTGACAGTATGGCTGGTTTTTCTTCTCTTGTAAATTGGAAATTCGCATTCATCAAACATTGTACTTGAACAATACCTGAAAAAGAAAAACTAGAGTTAAATACAAAAAAAATTAATTTACATTTTAGAGTTGAATATAGTTTTTGATCATACTTTTTTGGGAATTTCCTTGTACATTTAGAACCCTTCATGCAAGGTGATTGAAATCGAGGTCTGCAAGGACCATGTATCATAAATTGTTTAACAACCGCATATCCATATGGATCTTTCTCTTCATCAGGGATCTATGCACATACATACTTATTAATATTACTCTTCAAATCCTTCTTACCACTTTCTTCCAACCATATTAACATATGTGGATGGGAGAGTCCTCTTTTTTGATATTCAACAACATACATAACTAAAAATTAAAATTTTGCCAAAACGTTATTAATATGAATTGAAAGGAAATAATAGCCGACATGATAAATAATTTTAAATTATGAAATATGTGATATTATATTTAGGGGAGAAAACAAACTTGCTGCACATAGTCCAAATTCGCATTTGAAATATTTGAAGGTTTTGATGAACATTGTGGGCAATCAAAAACCATTTAGGAATATAAAATCACACAATGTTCACATGTGAACCTTTTCAGATAATACGACTTAGCAATACAAAAGATCACACATGACAACCATTTAGGAATTAAAGGCTAAAATCAGCAGCACTCTTTATCACAAAAATTTGGAGTTGGCACAATAATACATTAGAAAAAACAGTGAAAGGAACTACAGCTCTTGCGACAGCACTCGTTGCACTTTCCAAAGTCTGCAATGCTCCCACCAACCAAACAAAAGAGCAGTATAGCAAATAACATGATAAAGTTAAATTTTCCTTTGCTAGTCGCCATGTATTTTGATATTCTTACGAATCGTTTCATGTTGTGATGTTTGCTACACTTATTTATAGGGCAGAGGAATATAGTGCAAGGCCTTTAGAAGGAAGGAAATAAATCCTTTTTATATAAATCTCCTATAATCAAAAAGAATGTAACACCCCACGTCCATTAATGTCACTCACAAAGGGAATGCATTAACTTCCATGGAGGTTTTAAGTGAATATAGAACAGTAAAATTACAACAAGACAGATATAAAATAGTACTTGGAAATTCAAAAACTTTATTTCATTGTAGCAGAAGTCAAAACGTGTTTGATTACATCATAACACCATATTCAATGTCAAGTACAATATCTATCTTGATAAAACAAGTACATAATCCCATTACATGAATAGCCATTAAAAGAAAGATAACAAGCTGGACTTTACTTCAGCAGTCCAAGCTTTCCAGAAGATAAGCGATCCAACTAGACTCCACTAGAACTTGGCCCAACCTGCGGACCTGAAGGGAGAAAAAGGATGGAAAAGAGGGGGTCAGACATAAAGTCTGGTGAATATGATAATTCTACAATACTATTACCAAAATAACTGGACTAAGGCATAAGCTGGAAAACAAGAAAATGTCTATGAAGAGCAGATTAAGGACATAAACAATCGCTAAAGGCAACGTTATAGGCGCTCCTAAATACTAAAGGATAAACACTTTACTGCACCACACCAGTCACCCTAAAGATTCATCCCACTTAGCTTCACTTAGAAACTTTCCCAATGGCTTTACGTACCCCTAGCTGAATACATAGGTGTCGCCTGCCCCTATCTCCACTAGGTGTACCCTACTTCCCATTATTCGATCGGCTCCCTAACTCGTAAGATACCCGTGCTGGCCCAACAGTGGGGTGTATCACTCCCCTAAAGTGGCAACCTGATACAACGGACATGCACGGCTTATACCTACACGATGCAACAACGTCTTACCTACCAGCCCGGGTCCACACACGCATATGAAACCCGTTGGACTTGCGTTGCCACCGCTCCCTGTTTTGGCCTCTTATAGTCAAACCCAGTATGCGTGTCCCGTCCTCGACTTGGGTCGAGCCCACAAAGATACGTTTTGGGATACTGGTTGAAATGGGCCCCCACTATTTACCACAAGCATTCCACCTAAGCTTGTCCCCATTAGTCCATCCCACTTAACCCACTTAGTCATGTTCATTTACATGTGTGTTTGGTTAAGTCTAATCGTATTTCAAATGCCTCTAAAGGCAACCACCAGATTCCTCATGCCACCCAAGGCACCTACTTAACCCCCATGTCCCACCTTACATGATTATCTGGTTAAGTATTTCTTAGTTCATTAAGGCCATAACCTCATAAAGACCTCTCACATTAGACTGGCATTTATGGCAGCTGGATTTGCCGGGCGGGTCCGGGCAGTCTTACACCATAAAAGAGTCTAACCTCGTGTCTTTACAACTGTTATGCTTTAGTTTGGGCCTAGGACCTCTCACATTGGGCCGACATTTGTGACTACTGGATTTGCCGGGCGGGTCCGGGCAGGTTTACATCACAAACGGGTCCAACCTCGTGTCCTAAGCATTGATTATTAATAATAATCCACTTTCCCCCAATTTTAATAATTCCCTACTTGAATTATTAATTACTTCCAATTTTTAACAATGTCCATAATTGACTCAATTATGGACATCCATTCATGGTATGCAAAATCTTACAAAATTGCACCCAATTTATTAATTCCTAATAATAACCCTACCCCACGTTTGAACGTTTATTCGCAAAATATATGTTAGACTCGAATAGCCTAACTCATAGCATAAAAGAGATTATCATAATAACAACATGTATATGTGACCAAATGAATCATAATAAGGGGTGAAACTTGCATATGTCCAACTTGCATAGATTATACATGTCATGGACCTAAAGGTGTCAACTTGTTCAAAATTCACCTAATATAATCTCAATCAATTTTCATAAACTTACATATGAACATGTGTGAATCAATATCATCTAATTTTTTTAACAACATGGTTTTATATGGGTACACGTAACTCAATAGGCAAATTCCCATAATCAAGTTTTATTTAATTATAGTTTCAAGTTTATGGGTACACCTAACCTAATAGGCAAATTCCCATAAACAAGATCCATTTAAATTAAAAAAACATAACTTTAAGCATGTTCCAACAACATCATGATTTTACAACATAATATAGCATGATTTATAACATGGCATAGTATGATAGTATAACATAGCATGACATGATTCTCAACATAGCACGACATAGCATATGAGAATTTACCACATAGCATGACATAGCATATATAATTTACATCATACGACAACATAATAACATAATAAGAGATCCACAATATATAGAATTTACAATTACAAATCACATCACTTTCTTGTGATCCATTCATAACTGAGTCAAATTAGTTTGTAATAGTCTTGTGAGAATCATCATACTCACCAACAAAAGAAAAGAATTAGAGAAAGAGATATCTTTTGATTTGATTTGTGTAGATTTAGTTGTAGATGATCAGGCTTCATCTTCTTAGTTTGTGACGGCTATGCTGAACTCCATGGCAGCAGCATGACGGTAGCTTCTCTAATTTTACAAGTGATTTAGGTCTAGGGTCTACCCACTTATTTATAGATTTTAGAATTCATTTAGGCCATTAGATTTAACCTAGAAATAACCGCAGCCGTTCAGACAAGATGGGGTTTATCTTGTTGACTCAGCAATGAGTCAGAAGTGACTCAGCAAACACTCAGCATATTAATAAACTTCTATTCATGTCATCAATATATATATATTTTCTACAATGTACATATTAGATACATCCCCCTTTATTTATTATTGTTTTTATATACATATTAGATACATCCCCTCTCTTACACACTTATTAATATTTTTTATATTCATATTAGATACATCCCCTCTCTTACACACTTATTAATATTTTTATATTCATATTAGATACATCCCCTCTCTTACATACTTATTAATATTTTTATATTCATATTAGATACATCCCCTCTCTTACATACTTATTAATATTTTTATATTCATATTAGATACATCCCCTCTTCTACACACTTATTATTATTTTAGCAACTTTAGTGTTAATAGAAAATTCGGGGTGTTACATTCTCCCCTCCTTTTAGGATTTCGTCCCCGAAATCTTCAAGTCTGGAAGAATGTATATCCTACCATCCAAACGTCCATCTACTCATCCATCATACACAGGCATCCATTGTCCTTAAAAGACTTCTAATGCTTTATGATCATATGCAAGTGTGTGTACATGTCCTTACCTAATGCGAAATCAGGCGGTCTACTGATTCAGTTGACCTCCTTAATGCAAATTATGTAAGTGTCATGAATCCATTATGTATGCAAAAGATCCTAATTGCTTACATACTACTTCTATATGCATGCACACCCATTCAACCGAATGCAGCATCCATATGATGGTACAACCATTATACATCCATTATACTAAATACATCCATATATATGCAATATGCAATATGAAGTGACTGAGCCGATCTAGTGCCTAAAGTGTGTGTATATATGCATCCACGAGCAACCACTAGCAAACACTTGCATCCATTTTGCATCCATCATACATAACATGTCTCAAACACATGTTTCAACCATAGGATTATCCTAATTAAAGGTCAAAGATACTAATGAGAGGACATACTAAAGATAAGATAAGATAAGCTAAGCGATAAAGGAGAAATTAAAAGACATACCCTCAAAAAGAAAAGGGTACAACGAACGCATCTTCTCTTCTGTCTCCCAAGTTGCGTTGCTCTCATCATCTCCCCATTGCACTTTAACCAGTCTGACCTCTCGATTCCTCAACTTTTTGATCTCCGACCCAAGAATGCATGTAGGAGCTCGTCTAATTGTTGCATCACGCTCTATTTCCACCTCTTTAAGCAAGCTCGGCTCTACCACCTCCGCGGTCTTGTGCAAACACTT
This sequence comes from Allium sativum, assembly GCA_030737875.1. NCBI lineage: Eukaryota > Viridiplantae > Streptophyta > Magnoliopsida > Asparagales > Amaryllidaceae > Allium > Allium sativum. The sequence goes on from CM060909.1 coordinate 726,857,274, forward strand.
CCTCAAATGTGATACATGGAATACGTCGTGTACTCCACTAAGTTTCTCAGGCAACTCCACCCTATATGCCATCTTCCCAATCCTGTTTTTTACAGGAAACGGCCCTACAAACCTTGGTGCTAATTTCCCCACGGACCCAAAGCGAACAACATTCTGTAACGGAGATACTTTGATAAAAACCATGTCCCCAATGTCAAACTCAAGATCTGTCCTCCTCTTATCAGCATACGATTTTTGCCTATCTTGTGCTGCTTTCATCCTCCTTCGAATCAACTCAATCTTCTCCGAGGTTTCCCTAACCATATCGGGCCCAAGTAGGATTTTATCGGTAGATTCCCACCAACATGTAGGCGAACGGCAAGGCCTTCCATAAAGAGCTTCGAAAGGTGCCATGCCAATACTAGACTGAAAGCTATTATTATATGCGAATTCTACTAACGGAAGGTGCTCTTCCCATGTACCCCCAAAGTCTAGGATACAAAGCCTTAAAAGATCCTCTAGAATGCGATTCACCCTCTCGGTCTGGCCGTCTGTCTGAGGATGATATGCGGTGCTCAAACATAGCTGAGTCCCTACCACCTCTTGTAAACTCTTCCAAAATTCGCTAGTAAAGATGGGGTCACGGTCGCTTACTATACTAGAAGGAATACCGTGCAAACGAACTATCTCCTTAATGTATACAGAAGCCAACCACGGAGCAGTCCTATTACTTTTCACGGGAATAAAATGGGCGCTTTTAGTAAGTCTATCTACTATAACTCAAATCCCCGTGTTACCCTTCCTTGATCTTGGTAATCCATCCACAAAATCCATTGAGATGCTTTCCCATTTCCATAGTGGAACTTCTAATGGGTGAAGCAACCCACCGGGTTTCTTTTGTTCTGCTTTAACTCGTTGGCACACCAAGCATCTAGCGACGTACTCGGCCACATCCTTTTTCATACCAGCCCAAAAGAAAACCCGCTTCATATCTTTGTACATCTTATCCCCGCCGGGATGAATGGTCATTTTTGAGCGATGAGCATCATCAAGAATGGCCTTCCTTAAGTCTTCGTCTTGTGGTACACAAAGTCTATTATCCCTTCGTAACCAACCCTTATCGTCTAGGGTATACCTACGAAGATGGCTTGACGACTCCCCCCCTTTGAGCTTTTCTACTATCTCAACCAACTGTGGGTCGTCTCGCTGTGCCTCACCAACCCGTCCTAGAAGTGTAGGTCTAACCTCCAAGGATGCTAACAGACCGGGTACTAAGTCAACGGAGGGTCTAAAGTCAAACATAGAGATGAATTCTAAGCTTTGTCGTTCAACAAACAACGGACTCAAGGACAACCTTTTCCTACTTATGGCGTCTGCCACCACGTTACCCTTGCCCGGGGTATATGCTATTTCAAAATCGTAGGAGGCTAAGAATTCCATCCACCGTTGCTGCCTTAAATTCAAATCCTTCTGAGAGAATAAGTATTTTAATGATTTGTGGTCAGTGAACAGTTCGAATTTCTCACCAAGAAGATAGTGACGCCAAGACTTAAGCGCGAAAACAATTGCGGCTAGCTCTAAGTCATGCGTGGGGTAATTCTTTTCATGAACCCTCAACTGCCTTCCACCATAGGCTATTACTCTTCCCTCTTGCATGAGGACCGCGCCAAGTCCCGTCCCACAAGCATCAGTATAGATGGTAAACGGTTTATTCCCGTCTGGCAGCACTAAGACTGGGGCTGAAGTTAAGGCTCTCTTTAAACGTTGGAACGCATCATCACAATCTTTGTCCCACGTAAAAACCAGGTTCTTCTTCGTTAACCGTGTTAATGGAGCTGATATTTTTGCGAAGTCTTTGATAAACTTCCTATAATAGCCAGCCAACCCCAAGAAACTTCTTACTTCGGTTGCATTTTTAGGGACCTTCCAATCTTGGATGGCCACCACCTTTGCGGGATCCACTGCTATCCCTTCTTTGGAAACCACATGCCCTAAGAACCGTACTTCCTTCCTCTAGAAGTGACACTTAGAAAATTTTGCCTTAAGGTTATGCGCTCGAAGGGTTTCCAACACTTCCCTAAGATGTAGGGAGTGCTCTTCTTTATTCTTAGAAAAGACTAAGATGTCATCCACAAAGACTACCACGAATTTGTTAAGGTATTCCCTAAACACCCTACTCATCAAATCAACAAAATATGCAGGGGCGTTTGTCAAACCAAAGGGCATCACTAGCCATTCATAGAATCCGTCAGGAGTCCTAAAAGCAGTCTTATCTATACTATCCTCAGCCACTCTCAGTTGATGAAAGCCAGTGGCTAAGTCCAACTGCGAAAACACTGAGGCGCCAACTAACTGATCAAAGAGATCGTCAATCCTCGGCAGTGGGTGTCGGTTCTTTTTAGTAAGCTTGTTTAGTTCTCTATAGTCCATACAAAGTCTAAGAGACCCATCCGCCTTTGTGGCAAAAACTACTGGAGCACCCCACTCCGATATACTACGTCTTATGAACCCCTTCTCAAGCAACTCCTTTACTTGCTTATTGAGTTCCCTCCTTTCACGAGGAGCCATGTGGCGCACTGGCAAAGATACGGGTTTAGCATTATCCACAAGATAAATTCGAAAGTCTATCTCCCGCTTTGGAGGTAAGCCCTTCACCTCCTCAAACACATCCGGATATTCCCGGACCACTTCTACCGATCGCAGGTTCTCTACAGACGCGTCAAGCGATTCAAGATAACTTAGCATAACGGAATTTATGGGATTACAAAAGATGTCGAGAGCATTACCAAGGCGAGTCACAAGCCTAACTACTCTCCTTTCACAATCAAGAATGGCCCTATTTCTAGACAACCAATCCATTCCTAAAATTAGCCCATAGCCCGTGAAGCCCAATACATAAGCATCACATCTAAATTCAACGCTAAGTATAGAGATTTTCAAATCCAAACATATCATGGTCAAATGAGCCGAACCCCCAATTGGATTTGAAACGACCAAGGGATCCTCTACTAAACTGGTGTTCAAGTGCAGTGATTCAACTAATGATGCAGAGATAAACGAATGAGATGCGCCAGAATCGAATAAGGTACGGACAGGATGATCAAACAGAAAAACTAAGCTTTCAACAGAAATTGTTCTACCTCTTTCTTGCAGCGGTGGGGCCGCAATAGCCTGAACTTGCCCCCTTGCCTGCCCTGGTGCCATAAGAGCCTGCACCTGTCCTCCCGAGGTAGACCCTGCCCTCTGCCCCTTCTTTGGATAGTCCTTCACTAAATGTCCCGCATCTCCACAATGAAAACAACCAGTCTTCTTTTTCTTTCTACAATCTTTGCTGAGATGGCCAGGCGTCCCACAATTGAAGCATTTCTTCTTCCCTTTGCCATTATTGTTTTTACCACCCTTCTTATTTTGCTGTTGGGGTTTCCTCTGATCCCCTTTCTTTTCAACTGCCTTATCCTCATGCATAAGTGCCATTTCTACTAGCTTTTCAAAGGTGGCTCCAATAGGGATGTGGGTCATAGCCAACCCTTGCAACGGTTCATTCAAGCCTCTAACGAACCTCAAAGCTTTCTTCTCTGGCGTGTTCACCAACTCCAAGCCAAACCTTGCTAACTGATTAAATTTATTGACATATTCCTTTATTGATGAGCTCCCTTGCTTTAGTGCCAGGAATTTTTCCATATTTAAGTTCTCCTCTGCCCTTGAAAGAAACTTTGCCTCAAACCTTCGTCTGAAATCCGCCCATGAATCAACTGGACGTTCCCCGTTAGTGACCTCCCACCAAAACGAGGCCTCTCCCTTCATTAACCAAGCAGCTAAACGGACTTTCCTCCCATCTTCCACTTCAAAGATATCCAACAATTCCTCAGTCTCCTTAAGCCAATCTCTGGCCTCCACAAACGTCTCAGTCCCTTGAAAAGTTTTTCCTCCCATAGCCTTGAATTCCTTGCACGTCTTTGCAAAAGTGTCAACACGAGGAGGAGGAGGAGGAATGGGTGCAACTAGGGGTGGAGGAGTATCCGCTGGGCCTGCAGTGGTGGCCCTAGCCTCCAAGTATCTCCTAAACCACCCTGGAAACGTCACACCTTCTGGGAGATTAAGATCTTCAGCCATGATGAAACGAAAAAGGAAAGATTCAAAATGGAGAATTCGAAAGATAAAGATAAGGATATGGCTATTTGGGATTATGTTTTTCATAAAAACTCTCTTTAAATAACATGTTTTTTTTTAAAGCACTTCTTCCAAAAATACTTTAGAAAAAAAAATATTTTTCTAAAAAAAAAAAAAAATTTATCTGTTCTGGTAACCTTATGCTCTGATACCACGTGTAACACCCCACGTCCATTAATGTCACTCACAAAGGGAATGCATTAACTTCCATGGAGGTTTTAAGTGAATATAGAACAGTAAAATTACAACAAGACAGATATAAAATAGTACTTGGAAATTCAAAAACTTTATTTCATTGTAGCAGAAGTCAAAACGTGTTTGATTACATCATAACACCATATTCAATGTCAAGTACAATATCTATCTTGATAAAACAAGTACATAATCCCATTACATGAATAGCCATTAAAAGAAAGATAACAAGCTGGACTTTACTTCAGCAGTCCAAGCTTTCCAGAAGATAAGCGATCCAACTAGACTCCACTAGAACTTGGCCCAACCTGCGGACCTGAAGGGAGAAAAAGGATGGAAAAGAGGGGGTCAGACATAAAGTCTGGTGAATATGATAATTCTACAATACTATTACCAAAATAACTGGACTAAGGCATAAGCTGGAAAACAAGAAAATGTCTATGAAGAGCAGATTAAGGACATAGACAATCGCTAAAGGCAACGTTATAGGCGCTCCTAAATACTAAAGGATAAACACTTTACTGCACCACACCAATCACCCTAAAGATTCATCCCACTTAGCTTCACTTAGAAACTTTCCCAATGGCTTTACGTACCCCTAGCTGAATACATAGGTGTCGCCTGCCCCTATCTCCACTAGGTGTACCCTACTTCCCATTATTCGATCGGCTCCCTAACTCGTAAGATACCCGTGCTGGCCCAACAGTGGGGTGTATCACTCCCCTAAAGTGGCAACTTGATACAACGGACATGCACGGCTTATACCTACACGATGCAACAACGTCTTACCTACCAGCCCGGGTCCACACACGCATATGAAACCCGTTGGACTTGCGTTGCCACCGCTCCCTGTTTTGGCCTCTTATAGTCAAACCCAGTATGCGTGTCCCGTCCTCGACTTGGGTCGAGCCCACAAAGATACGTTTTGGGATACTGGTTGAAATGGGCCCCCACTATTTACCACAAGCATTCCACCTAAGCTTGTCCCCATTAGTCCATCCCACTTAACCCACTTAGTCATGTTCATTTACATGTGTGTTTGGTTAAGTCTAATCGTATTTCAAATGCCTCTAAAGGCAACCACCAGATTCCTCATGCCACCCAAGGCACCTACTTAACCCCCATGTCCCACCTTACATGATTATCTGGTTAAGTATTTCTTAGTTCATTAAGGCCATAACCTCATAAAGACCTCTCACATTAGACTGGCATCTATGGCAGCTGGATTTGCCGGGCGGGTCCGGGCAGTCTTACACCATAAAAGAGTCTAACCTCGTGTCTTTACAACTGTTATGCTTTAGTTTGGGCCTAGGACCTCTCACATTGGGCCGACATTTGTGACTACTGGATTTGCCGGGCGGGTCCGGGCAGGTTTGCATCACAAACGGGTCCAACCTCGTGTCCTAAGCATTGATTATTAATAATAATCCACTTTCCCCCAATTTTAATAATTCCCTACTTGAATTATTAATTACTTCCAATTTTTAACAATGTCCATAATTGACTCAATTATGGACATCCATTCATGGTATGCAAAATCTTACAAAATTGCACCCAATTTATTAATTCCTAATAATAACCCTACCCCACGTTTGAACGTTTATTCGCAAAATATATGTTAGACTCGAATAGCCTAACTCATAGCATAAAAGAGATTATCATAATAACAACATGTATATGTGACCAAATGAATCATAATAAGGGGTGAAACTTGCATATGTCCAACTTGCATAGATTATACATGTCATGGACCTAAAGGTGTCAACTTGTTCAAAATTCACCTAATATAATCTCAATCAATTTTCATAAACTTACATATGAACATGTGTGAATCAACATCATCTAATTTTTTTAACAACATGGTTTTATATGGGTACACCTAACTCAATAGGCAAATTCCCATAATCAAGTTTTATTTAATTATAGTTTCAAGTTTATGGGTACACCTAACCTAATAGGCAAATTCCCATAAACAAGATCCATTTAAATTAAAAAAACATAACTTTAAGCATGTTCCAACAACATCATGATTTTACAACATAATATAGCATGATTTATAACATGGCATAGTATGATAGTATAACATAGCATGACATGATTCTCAACATAGCACGACATAGCATAAGAGAATTTACCACATAGCATGACATAGCATATATAATTTACATCATACGACAACATAATAACATAATAAGAGATCCACAATATATAGAATTTACAATTACAAATCACATCACTTTCTTGTGATCCATTCATAACTGAGTCAAATTAGTTTGTAATAGTCTTGTGAGAATCATCATACTCACCAACAAAAGAAAAGAATTAGAGAAAGAGAGATCTTTTGATTTGATTTGTGTAGATTTAGTTGTAGATGATTAGGCTTCCTCTTCTTAGTTTGTGACGGCTATGCTGAACTCCATGGCAGCAGCATGACGGTAGCTTCTCTAATTTTACAAGTGATTTAGGTCTAGGGTCTACCCACTTATTTATAGATTTTAGAATTCATTTAGGCCATTAGATTTAACCTAGAAATAACCGCAGCCGTTCAGACAAGATGGGGTTTATCTTGTTGACTCAGCAATGAGTCAGAAGTGACTCAGCAAACACTCAGCATATTAATAAACTTCTATTCATGTCATCAATATATATATATTTTCTACAATGTACATATTAGATACATCCCCTTTTACTTATTATTGTTTTTATATACATATTAGATACATCCCCTCTCTTACACACTTATTAATATTTTTTATATTCATATTAGATACATCCCCTCTCTTACACACTTATTAATATTTTTATATTCATATTAGATACATCCCCTCTCTTACATACTTATTAATATTTTTATATTCATATTAGATACATCCCCTCTCTTACATACTTATTAATATTTTTATATTCATATTAGATACATCCCCTCTTCTACACACTTATTATTATTTTAGCAACTTTAGTGTTAATAGAAAATTCGGGGTGTTACAAAGAATTAGTTTCTAATTAATGTCTATATGATATGCTTTCATTGTAATAAATGTCATTAGCTTTTTATCCTTTCATTTTTTTTCATTTATAATTTTTCATTCATGTTTTCTATTTTATGTTTTCCTAGATTGTGTCTCCACTGTATGGTAATATTTAAATATAGGCACAAAGACTAATTTTGGGAAAAAATAATTCTGGTAATTTTTTCAAATCAAACCTTCTTTAACATATATACAAAATTAATTGATTGTATCATGTAAAGATGAAATAATTAGAATACTTTTGCATTTTCTCCTAAAACATGAATTTTTATTGGTTACGAAATTAATGATGACTTATTGTATTCCTTTTTTTTACTTGTTATCTCGGTGAACGTTGACTGACAAAATAAATAAATTTATGTTGAATAAGGATTTAGAACATAAATGCTGGCTAACAATTTTAGGAAAATGTTAAGATGGATAAATTACATACATATATCTTCTCCCTTTTAATAGTATATGGATAATTTAGGTATTTAAAATAAAGTTCCTTATATTTTAATAATTATTTATTTGTATCATGTAAAGATGAAATAATTTGAATACTTTTGCATTTTCTCCTAAAACATGAATTTTTATTGGTTACAAAATTAGCTCTTTTAATAATTATTTATTTAACCTTAACATATGCCATTAGTCATACATTAACAAAACCCATAACTTTGATTGATTAAACATTGATCTTATCATTAAATGTTAACTGATTTTCACATTACTTTTTTTGTATTCAGATGTTAATCTCAATACCTCATTTAACATTTTATTTAAATCTTTATATAACAATATATTTTTGTAGAAGCACCTTGTTGACAAACTCTTTTTGATGTTCAATAATATTTTTTTTTTCTTTTTCTTTCAATGACATTTACAATACATATATTGAAAAAATCAAAACTAATAAACTAATATAAATAACTCGGATAAGGATTTAAAACATAATGATGACTTATTGTATTCCTTTTTTATTACTTGTTATCTCGGTGAACGTTGACTGACAAAATAAATAAATTTATGTTGAATAAGGATTTAAAACATAAATGCTGTTATATTTTATATTTTATATTTTATATTACTTGTTATCTCGGCTTGTTATATTTGTGTGTGTAACCATTTACTATATATATTATATAACCATTATTCTTGTCATTTCTATACAATATGGTATATACTTGATTGTTGGAATCAAAATTAATTTGTTCCATACCTGATTCAATTTATTAGTACAAAAATAGAATGAAATAATTAAAAGTTTCACATGATTCAATTCAGCTATAAAGTAATTACCAAAGAACTCCATTTATAACTTATCTCAATTGATTGTTGTTTTCTTAAATGTCAAATCATTTAAAGGTTTAATAAACAGTAAAAAACCCGATGTAAAGTAAAATTAAAAAAGAATGAAGAAAAAAAGAAAGAGTTTCATATATTGGAAATATGAGAAGTGAATATTTGCTAAGAACATAAAACTAAAGGTTGATTAATAAATTGGAATATGACAATCAGTTAAGTGCAAATTGGTATACATGTTGTTCAGAAAGCAGTCAATTAAGTGCAAAATTTGTATATACTTGATTGTTGGACTCAAAATTAAGTTGTTCCATACCTGATTCAATTTATTAGTGCAAAAATAGAATGAAATAATTATAAGTTTCACATGATTCAATTCAAATAAACTCGGAAGCAATTACTAGAAAAAGGAAACAAAATTAGTATGAGAAGAAACAAAAGTAAAGTCAGTCATACATTCAACATGGCAACAACAGAATATATTACAATCACAAAGCTAATGAGCGCATTAAAATTAGAGCAGCTCTTATATGAAAATAAAGGTTTTATACACTGTAAATTCAACTAAAAATCATCATCAACAAATGGAAGTGATTTGCATTCGAGCCAAAACCCAAGAAAAAATTCAAATAAACCCTAAGCCAAATTTCAACTCAAATCATCAAAGTTGAGTTCAAAGCGTAAAATCAGAAACATAAATCGGAGAACACATACCAATGATCAAGTTGATATCCTCAATCCAAATAAAAAATTATTGAAAATCAAAATGGTTTTAAACAGTCTAAAAATTGAAATTGGAAAACCTTATATGCTCCTTAAATAATCAACCAAAACAGATGTATATATATATACAGAGAGAGAGAGAGAGATCATAAATTCATGCGCTAGAAAATCAACAAACAAAAAGTAACATTAAACCCAAAAATATAAGAAGTATATAGAATCATAAGGAATTGACAGACACAAAATCTATGTCATTATCAGCAAATTAAATGTAAAGTTTGGAGTAGTAAAGTGAACCCGAATAAAAAAATCATACCAAATTTGATATCAAAGAATCCTCAATTATCAAAGCCATCAAACTTGCAAAGCATCACTCCATGTAATGGGAAATCTGTGGTAAACGTAAAAGGAAGAGGAGTAAAATTAAGAGGAAATGAAAAATGAGTAAAAAATATATGCGTAGAACCAAATAAAGAAGAAGAGATCGTGGGAGATTGTGGAAAGGAATGGCATATGGTTAAGAAATGTTGAAATGTTGAAATATTCTATTTAAATTATATAATTCCAATTAATTTAAAAGCATTAATTTCAACATTAAATTCTAAAATAAATATTAATTTCTGAAAGTTAAAAAATAGTTGTATTCTAATTATACTAATTGAAACATATTAATAACTTTACAAAATTCAAGAGGTTATTTGGTACTAATCATTGAAAAGAAAGGAAAGAAATTAGGGAAGATAATTGTAGGTATACGTATATATGTATATATGTATATGTTGATAGATTTTACACATTTAAACAATTAAAATTAAATACACAAAGGTAGCTATATCCGAATTTTATGAAACTAATTATGACATATGCATTAGAAATGTTCTAGTATTTAAAAAGGGAAATGTTTAAATTTAAAAAATATTTTATTTTCAAAGAATTTATGGATTCTAATTAAAATCTCACAAATGAATGAAACTTGCGTATTTTACTATGATAAGCATATATATGCAAATGGTTAAGAAATGTTAAAATGTTGAAATATTCTATTTAAACTATAGAATTCCAATTAAAATTTTGCTCCTTTATTAGTTAATATTTTTCATTTAATTAGTTTTTCATTCCTTAAATAAAATTGTGCTCCTTTGTTAGTTAAATAAGTTAAGAGAAAGGAAAGGAAAGGTTTCCTTCTCTGAATAAATTTAATAAGTAATCACCTTGCACAAATATGTATATAAGAGTATATTTGATACATTCTAATTTATGTACAAATTAAACTATAATAAAAATTTATTTGTGAAACCAAACGCAATATTGCTTTTATTTTTTCATGATTTAATTAAATAAATAGATTAACGGTTAAATAATTTGAATCATTACATCAAACCTTTTAGACTTTTTTGTTGAATATTTATTTATGTATTTAATATTTTCATGTGCTTGATTAGTTAGAATAATAATTCCTAATTTGTAACAATACATGTAATTTTTTTAATATATTGCCATTCATATGTAGTTTCAAATAATTTAAAAAACTACAATAAAATAATATTTTTAATCAATTTTATAGCATTACAAAGTTGGAATAATTAAAGATTAATGGAAATAATTCAAGGTCGGACCAAAGGTTAGAATAATTAAAAGACCTTGATAAATATGGGCAATTTGGGTATTTTACAGTCGGACCAATTAGTAATCATTAAAGATTAGTGGGAATTATAATATATAGATAGATTACATTGTTGAAGTTGAAACAAAGATTATAACTCAAATTCAGGATTTTTAGCACTTCTTCACTATGACTGATAAATTATATTTATTCTTTTGCTATATAAATTTATCACATTGGCTAAGTTTGATTTTTATGCCTATGATCTATATTCTTTTGAATTATGGGTTATTTTGTCATTAAATAATCTATTTTTACAAAAAAATGTAGGTTATTTTGTTATTATATAATCTTCTACCTATAAAATTTTGTAGACATTGTTTAAATTGCTATTTTCATCTGGATTTGGAAATTAGTCCCGAAAATTCTGTAGTCACCAAAATTCAGTGTTATGTTTCATGTCTGGAATTTTGGTAATAAGATATTAAATTTATTAAAGGTACAGGTTTTCCAAATTTTGATTTATAGGAAAAATATTCATTGGTTTTACAAATTTGTTTACATACTTTTTTAAAATACTACGTTTGATTCGGCATGGAACACATAAAAAGGAAGAGATATTAAAGTATATGTTTTTCTTCGTACTTTACACTTTCTATTCCAAAGAAGATGCACATATCTTGTAATTTGGTACAAAGGTAGTGAATTTGGTAAGGGTGTAAATTGGTTGGGCTAGACCGAACGGAGGTGTATCCAGTTTTTATCCTAAATAAAACTAGATCGGATAAGGACAGAGTGAATTTTTTTCTCGTATAAATTTTGTTATCCATGTCCGAAATGAAATCGGTTAAATAAGGACAAATGTTTCTTGGATGTGGGCACTAACGGATCCGAAATGACATGACTATTTACATCAAATTTTATAATTTTTATTAAATTTTCCTTTAACTGTATACTGAAGTACAAGGAATTCAGGCAAATTTGAATGGGCATGGACATGATGTGATTTTTTCTCGTATAAATTTTGTTTTCTAATTCGTGTCCAAAACAAAAATTAGATAGACTTGGATGGAATTTTTATGATCACGGACACGAACAGACATTCATACAAAATTAGTAGTCATAGTTTGTTGTTTTGATGAATTTATGAAAATCATACCGAAAATGTAACAACCCAAGTTTAAAGAACTTGGGTAAATGTATTGTAATGTTATTTAAACTAGAAAAGCAAAGAAAATAAAATGCGAATTCAAAAGTGGATAACTCGTATAATCATTTAAGTTGAATTAACGTAGGATTTTGGGAATTATATGAGTACTTGTGTTAAAATAGGGATAAATTAAATTTAAATATTGAGATAAGAAAATTAAGTTCAACATGTATTTGTTCAGTAGACTTAATTATGAAGGAAATGAAGTTTGGAAACCTTATAATATGTGTTTGTGATATATTATGCATTAAAAGATTTATTTTGTCAAAATGCAATGATTTGTAAATTATTGCAAACAATGTTTTTTTTATTATAAGAAATGTATTTTAAAAAAAATGAATGAGTTGCAAATAAAATAGAGATAAGTGAAACATTGATCAAAAGTCAATATTTAAGTGTTTAAAATATTTAAAATCAATGTTTAAGCATTTAAAATATTTCAATATGGTTTGTGCATTTATTTTGATAAGTAAATGAATTTCATGTAACTAGTTACGTTAAAAATGTAAGTTACGTTAAAAATATTGTATTGTTTTTTTTTCAAACTACAATAGTGAATAAGCACATTGTTCGAAAACTCCACCAGTTAATGGTGACTAGGCGATTCCATTTCTTCCCATTCTTCGCTTCTCCTTCTCCACGACCACATTCGCTACCTTCCCATTCTTAGAGCAACTCCAACAAATGCGCGGATATTCAATTTTTAGAAATCCAACCTAAAAAAGCTCTCCAACAGTGAGTGAAAATACCCCGAAGTTTAGATTTCGGGGGGAATAGTTCCGGAATGTGCAAACTGGTGTCGCGGTTGTTGAACAAGCGCCTGACCAGGCGTCTGTTGAACAGACGCGCGGTAAATATTCAACATAATTTATTCACTTGTTTGGACCCATTTCGGACAACTTTCAGCATTGTTTTTTTAATAGCTTGGGCGTGCAGAGCAATTTTGGCATGCAAAGTTAGTGAATAAATTAGGTGTTGGACAACACAATGCCTCATTTTTTTGACACGTATTGAACTTTGGTTTGGCCTTTTGTGTTGGAAATACATTATCATCAAACATGCGTACAAACTTTTGTGTTGGACAACACAACTTAAATTACACGCGTTGGTTAAACAACCGCGCAGTCATTTTTTTTGTGTTGTGGCCCACGTTTGGTTCCAGGCGCTTGTTCAACAAGCGCCTCGACCTAAAAACTATTGGGATTCCCGGTTTTTCGGAGTATGGATAATCGAAAAATGAAAATCCACACTCCGAAACAGTTGGAGATGCTCTTAATCGATACATCCTTTCTCCATTTCCCTTCCAACCCTACCTAGGTTTCACCTAGTGGGTGCTATTTTTCGAACAGGTTTTTTAGATGTATTTTTTAGCTAGATCTGAATAACTTTTATTTCTCCAAAGATCCCCCTTTCCTACCGATCCTCCTCCGCTTCACCCTACTTTGTGCCCTCACATCCACCAGTCAATTCTTCTTTTCCTGGCATGGTGTCCCTCCCAAGTTCTAGCTGACTCCTTAGCGTCGCCTTCGCTAGTCTGCCTCGCGACTTTCCAGTCCTCAAATTCCCTCTAGATGCTTTCATTTGTATCTCTAGGTATCCAAGCAGGTAGGTTCTGATTCATTGCTTGATGATATTTCGTCCGACGTTGTCTAGCCATGTCAGGTGGAGTTGGGTTTCCTTGGGTTTTGTTGTTGCATTCTAGTTTAGGTAGCATTGTGAGTTTTTGGCTATTTTTTTGTAATGTTCGAATTGCTAGGCTATTGGTGTTAAGATACCATCGTGAAGCCCTCGGTCCTCTCTGTACATTTTTGTGCCCTTTTGAATTGCTTCGCGACATGTCCTTCCTCTTAGCCTGGTTATCCGTGCTCTTATCCTCACGATTCTATCTCGTATGCTCTGGGGAAGCAGTAATAGGTCTCTAGTCCGGTGAGCCAAAGGTGAGATTGCTCGATTCTTTGGATTGGTTGAGGTTGGCCTATGTTGGTTTCTTTTGATGGTGTATGATTTTATATAGGGCATTGTTATTGACACTCCAAATATTGTTAAGGGGAGGTTAAATTTTAAAAACACTCCAATCATAAAAAAAATGTTAGGGGGAGTCACGTACTTAATTTTTTATGTTCCCTTTTTACCCTGGCAAGAACATCAATTACCATCCCAAATCCCAATCAATTTCAGATGTTAAAAAAAATCTCTAAATTATTTGCAAAAAAAAAAAACAATCGTTTTGGGAAAATATTGTGCAAATGAAGAACGTAAAACAAATGAGATTATTGATAATTTAACATATGAGAAATGAAATTATTTTAAAAAAGCGATCGACAAATGAGAAATGCAATTATTTAAAAAACCGATCTACAAATGAGATTATTGAAATTTCATATAAAAAATGATGTAGTTCGACTAATATACCGTATAATTTTTTTTAATTAACAACTTAAAAAAGGATCATTGTAAAGAAGGCTAATTTGGTAAAATAATTTTTTTTGTTAAGGGGGTGCTTTCTGCATTGATACTCCCCTTAACAAATTCTTTTTTCTTTTTAAATTGACCCCCCTTAACAATATTTGGAGTGTCAATAACAATCCCCTTTATATATGGAGTGGGTGTTGTCTTGTTGGCATTTTGAGTTTGTTGGTTGTTGACTCTTTTGGGTGTTAAGTTATTGTGTTGTGGTGCATGATTGCATTTGGGTATTTAGAGATATGTTATGTGCCCTATGTTGTGTTGTTGCCTTGCTGGTGGCAGGTCTGTGGAGTATGCGTTCGATACTGACCTTCGAGTTAGTATGTTCAACTTGATGGAAGTGTTTGGGGCTAGCTATTGTTAGAAGTACATTTGTGATGCACTCTTGTGTACAGTAATCATTTTGCTGAAGGATATGTGTAATGCCTGAATTAAGGAGATGGACTTTGGTAATTGATGTACTTGTGCCTTTGTTTTTATCTTTTTGGTTTTGGTCTTATATTCGGAATTCACTGAAAAATGGACATTGGCTTTTCGTAAAAAGGTATCTTACGCTTTTTCAAAAGCAAAAGTTAAACCAAAAACACTAGCATATAAAATTAAAAAATTCATTGTTTATCAAAAAAGAAGTAACTAAATTCATAGATCAACCATCAAAACAACTAACAAACGTAACATAAGGTGATAGTGTATCCGCTTAAAAATTAACCAATAGCTATTAATTGAGTTATCCAAAGTAACTTAAACAATCAGCCAAACTATAAATTTGATCATATCTATATATAACCAACCATAACTCCCCACGCTTATATTTGAACATCGTTTTTTCTATATATACATCAAGCAATAGCCAATTGTTATTAAATTTACTACTAAATAAACAACCAATGTAGGTGGTTCCTGCATTTTGTTAGTGCCAAGCACTACAAGAAACATTAAAAATACCGACAGGGGTGACCGACGGTTTCCGACGGCTATTTTCCGACTTCTTTCGTCGAGCCGTAGACGACCGTCGGAAACCGTCGGCTATTAACGAGATATTTCTTTGCCGAGAGCTTCCAGCTCCATTCCTCTTCCTCTTTCTTTTATTTCTAGCCCGATTTCTCAACCCTAACCCCCTAATTCCACGATTTTTCGCCTCCAAACACTAAAATTTCAACCTTCAATCGTTCTCGACGTCCACACAAGCTTTCAGCAAAAGCGATTTAAGGTATGATCTCGTTTTTTGATTAAAATTTCAATTTTTACCTAAACCTAAATTTTCTATACACTAAAATTGAATGCTTGCAATTGTTTCATATGATGTTGTAGTATGTTATATCATCATAATATATGTGTCTTTCATGTCCTATACACTGAAATTGAATGATTTATTTCAAAATTTTGGATATTTGTGTGTGTTACATAAAAAACGACCGTTTATATTCATCTGGTACAATATTTGTTGGATTTGTCCTTATATTGGACTAGTTATAAACGCAGTAAGCATTTACATTTTGTATACTACTTCATTTCAAAAGATTCACAAAATTTCGGTTCAATTTTTCTTTTTGTTTCCTGCGTACATGTGAACAAAATGCAGGAAACAAAAGGGAAATGCTGCCAAAATTTTGTTGAATCGTTTGAGACGAAGTAGTATACATTTATAATTGTTTACTCTGTTTATAATGGGAAGTAGGATGCCTGACCATGTAAAAGAATTGCAATTAAAAAAGTGTCAAATTAGTTTTTTTTTTTTTAACTTAGTGAAAATGTTATTTGCTTTCAACCGTTATATATACGTGCGTTTTATGACCATAATTAAAAACAAGTTTTTTCTTGGAATTTGGATTCTTGAAAATAAATATTAATTTTTGAAATTGTGCCTAAATTTGTCAAATAGGAAAAATGATTGATTATTTTGTTGATCAGAGGAGTTGGATGTACCAAAGAAGAGGACAGAGAGGTTCAATAAAAGAAGATTTTTACAATGGTATAAATGTCTTTGTTGAATTCGCTTTAAGTAATAACGGAAGCGATCCTGAAATTCGTTGTCCGTGTAGCAAGTGTAGACATTTGAAATATTTGTTACCCGATGTTGTGTAAGTCCATTTGTACAAAAACGGATTCGTACCCGAGTATTATTTTTGGGATCGTCATGGAGAAACTGTATTGAATACTCTTGTAGAGATTGAGGTAGAAAGTGTTGTCGATAAAAATATTTTATACGCCTCGTATTGAAAATATGGTCGAGGACGCAACACGATCAATGTTTTCTATGAATGCAGTTGACGACGATGATGGAAATGAGAAAGAACCGAATATTGAAGCAGAGAAATTTTATGATTTTTTGGATAATGCTAAGAAACCTATTTGGGATGGTTGTAAAAGCGGCATTCAGCTATCGGTAATCGCAGAATACATTGCGATGAAGTCAAAATACAACATCACTTAAGCTGGGTTCACAGCTGTTGTACAAGCTGCAAAAAGGCACATGCCGCCGGATAATTTAATATGTGAAAATCACTACGAAGTTAAAAAACTTATGTCGGCATTTGGTTTACCTTATCAGAAAATAGATACATGTATAAAAGGATGCATGTTGTTTTTGAAAGATGACATAAACCTTAGAAATTGTAAATTTTGTAATGAAGAAAGATATAAACCAAGAAAGAAGAAGGGAAAGGAAGTTCCATTCAAACGTATGTATTACTTACCCATTACTCCGAGGCTTCAAAGACTGTATGCATCTTCTGTAATTGCATCTAATATGAGATGGCATAAGGTGAGATCGGAAGAAGAAGGTACGTTGACCCATCCGGTCGACGGGGAAGCATGGAAGCATTTCGATAAAACTTATCCAAATTTTGCAGCGGAGAGTCGTAATGTCAGATTAGGTTTATGTACGGATGGTTTTTCACCATTTTCTCAATTTGGTTCTAAATACTCATCATGGCCCATTATTATCACACCTTATAATTTAACTCCATGGATGTGTATGAAAACGCAATATATGTTTCTTACTGTTGTTGTTCCTGGCCCCGACGATCCGGCATAAGGAATTGATATTTATTTACAACCGTTAATAGAAGATTTGAAATCATTATGGAACGAAGGAGTAGAAACATACGATGTTTCGAAGAAGAAAATTTTTCGTATGTTTGCTTCTTTATTGTGGACTATAAGTGATTTTCCTGCCTATGCAATGCTTTCAGGATGGAGTACTGCTGGTCATCTATCATGTCCATATTGCATGAAAGAGGCTCGAGCGTTTTCCTTACCGCATGGTAAAAAAAAATCATGGTTTGACTGCCATCGATGTTTTCTCCATGTAAACCATACTTTTAGAGTAGACAAGAAAAACTTTTTGGCTAACAGAGTAGAAACTAGACAACCTCCAACACTATGGTCTAGCGAAGAAATATTTGAAATGGTTGAAAATCATCTGAAGATACATGAAACTGGAGTTCAAACAGAAATTGAAGGCAAATCGATCTATCACAATTGGTGTAAGCAGTCTATTTCTTGGGAGTTGCCGTATTGGAAACATCTTCTGCTTCGTCATAATAATGATGTGATGCAAAATGAGAAAAATGTATTTGATAATGTCTTTAACACAATTTTGAATGTTAAAGGGAAAACTAAAGATGATTTGAAATCAAGGCGCGATATAGAAGAATTATGCGAACGTCCCGAGCTTCATATGAAACCAAATGACAGTAAAAAGGCCCAAAGCATGTTATGAATTAGATAATAATCAGGTTAAAGTTGTGTTAAAATGGGTTAAAGAGTTCAGAATTCCTGATGGGATTTCATCAAACCTTCGTAGATGTGTTGACTTCAAAAATGGTAAATTGGGTGGAATGAAAAGTCGCGATTGTCATATTATGATGGAGCATTTGTTTCCTGTTATGTTCAAAGAACTACTACCGTTAAAAGTTTGGAAGGTAATAACGGAGCTTAGTTTGTTTTATAAAGAGCTTTGTTCGACTACTTTGAAAGTGGAATGTTAACGTAAATTTGAAGTAGATATTCCAATATTGCTTTCCAAACTGGAGAAAATATTCCCGCTAGGTTTTTTTAATGTAATGGAGCATTTACCTGTTCAACTTCCAACTGAAGCACGATATCGAGGTCCCGTCCAATATGGATGGATGTATCCATTTGAGAGGTAAATATAAACTTTCTAACCATTAATTTAATAGCATTTAAAACTACGAAATAATGTAAATTAATTTTGCATAGGTATTTGAATCATTTGAAGAAAAAGTGAGACAAAAAGCTCGAGTTGAAGGCTCGATATGTAAATCTTACATCGAAGAAGAAGCTTCATTCTTTTTCTCTCATTATTTCAGTGATCATATGAAAATATCATTTGAAAGTGTTCCTCGAAACGACCAGGGAGATGAACAAGAATCGTCTCAAACAGTTTTGTCTATTTTTAGACAACATGGTCAACCTTCTGGGAAATGTGTTAACGTATGGCTAAATGATAAAGATCTTCATGTAGCTCACACTTATATTCTTCTAAATTGTGTTGAAGTTGCACCATTTGTTAGGTAGTCTGAAATATCAATTAGTGCTTTTTTCATTTCTACATTTTTGCATGTGTATAATTTAATGTAAAACTCTATTTGTATTTACAACGTTTATGAACGTGAACATCCGAACGGAGATATCAATAAAGATTTTTCTGCTTGGTTTACAAATTATGTTTATGAACCCAAAAATTGTGTTGTTGATGAAGGGTTGAAACATCTTGCACTGGGACCAAAAAGGTTGGTCAAGACATATCCAATATATTTTGTTAATAGATATAAATTTAACACGAAAGAATACGGTGCTGAAAAATTAACGAACAATACTGGTGTATTCGTTAAAGGCAGTGACGATCCTGAAAATCACATTAATGATTTTTATGGCATTTTAACACAAATTTTGCAACTAACATATTTCTCATGACCCGCGGAGGAGGTGTTTCTATTTAAATGCGATTGGTTTAGCAGTAATCCGGGTTCTGGGATTAATGTACATAAGGATTTTAATCTGATTGAAATAAAGCATACATCGCACTATTACAAGTATGATCCTTTTGTACTAGCCAAACAAGCATTACAAGTCTACTACACTCCTTATCCGTCTCTAAAAAGAGATAAAGCAGATTGGTCGGCAGTTTTAAAAACAAAGGCCAGATTTACGTTCGACGGGAAGAATATTCCAGATGAAGGAGCCTATCAGGAAGAACTCAAACACAATAATGAAATAATAATTGAAGACGATCATAAATATTTTGGACCTCTGGTCGATGAGACAAATGCTTTGGTAGATGCATTTGAAAGTGCGGAGGAAGATATTATTAAATCTGAGGCCGAATCTGAATCTGAATCTGAAGAAGATGATGACTGATGTTGATAATGAGTACTATCTTTCTAGTTGTAATGTATGTATGGAGTAAACCCCAGCTTATTTTGCAATTCGTGTAACTCTGTTAAATATTTGAATGTTATGATCGTTTTTTACATCTTTTATGTCATATGCAGTTTTTCCTATTTATTTATCTTAATTCCGCAATGTAAAATGTTACTTCTTGGAATATGAGACCCAATCAAATACAGGTATAACTCATTTATGTCATTTTTTACATCTTTTATGTCACTTATTTAGTAGCTTATATCGTTTGTGTAAGTTAGCTTACATCTTTTGAAATGATTTGTATGTGATAGGTATGTCATCAAGAGGAAATTATTCAGGCGAGGGTTCTGGCTCGCAACTCACTGTGCGTCCAGTCGTGTCCTTGGTTCCTACGAGTGCTGGGTAAAAATTAAACTTTACTTAGCATGTTAATTATTTTATACTGTATACTTATGTTTATCACATTTAACGCAGGATTTTCGATCTTCAGCCTTCGAGTGTTATTTTGGACGCTTCGAGAGCAGCATATAGGGCTAGGATAACGGGATGTTGGCCTAAGTGGGATTTGATCCCACCTCACATACAGGAGGTCATCTAGCAGGATGTCCTAGTAAGTATTTTCTTATATATTTTTGGCATTTTAATTCCTTATAATAACTGAGGTACTGTACATATTTTACTAGTAATGTTTGTTTAACGTGAAATACAGGCCGAGGTGGACATACAGACACATGATTTAGCCCCGGCTCGGACATACTGGATGCAAAAGATGAGGAAAAATTATAAAGATGCTATATCAACAATGAAGAAAACCATGAAAAAACCTCCACGGATGGGAGATACCGCTTGGAGTGGATTTCTGAGATATTGGGAGAGTGATGCAGCGAAGGTTAGCGTACTAATTTTTTTAAAAAAATATAAAAATATTTAGTCAATAATTATCAAATTTTTAATATATAGGCGGAGGCCGAAAGAAACAGCGCAAATAGAAATAAAAATCCAGTCACTCATCGGGAAGGATCCAAGTCATTTCAGCAATATCGGCAGGAGTTGGTAAATTATTTTTAAAATGCGACTTATACAAAAATTAATATGCTCTATAGTTTTGAACACTTGTAATAATGATGTGTAATAATCAAATTCAGAAGGCTCAAGGGGAGGGTCCAGTCTCGTATATGGACGTGTTTGCCCGTACGCATGCCATTGAGCATGTCGACTCTGACGGGAACATCACATACACATGGCATGACGAGAAATCTAGGAAGAGTCACGTAAGATTTCATTTTATGTAGAAGTTTATGCAATAATTGTTAAATTACTACAAAATACAATATCATTATATTAAATTTATATACATTCTTATTTGGTCTTGCAGGAGAAGTTTATGCAGCGCCGTCAAGTGCGTCTAGCGGAGACTGGACGTGAGCAGCTTACTACTGACGAGGAGGACATTATCTTTCAGTCAGTGATGGATCCAGCGACGCGGAATAGACGCTATGGATTCGGAAATCAAGTGGTAAAGCATTTTTACTTTAATTTCATTTTTACTTTAGAAATAATATAACTTTTAAGCTTTCAACATGTTATTAAAATAATCGTACATGATTAAAATATTTTTAAATAATTGTTACAGTCCACCAGTCAGCAGGCACAGGGCAGACGTACTAAAGTTGCTATAGACGCCGCAGAGATTAACGAGTTGAGAGCTAGGGTGGCACAACTTGAGGACTAGAATCGCCGCCAAGCTATTGAGACGACTCAGCATCTTGATCGACGCCTAGCGGAGTTTGCACAGGAGTATGGGCACTTCCCTTCATCAGCTGCTTTTGCAGATGATGATGATCAGGATCAGTGATGGATAGGTATGTTTTCTGGTTGGGCATGTAAACATATGACTAGGTTGCTACTAGTATGGGATGGGTGTGACTTTGGTACAACATTTTACATGTATTTTGACGGTAGACTTGATATTGTGGGTTAATGTACTAGACTTGATGTATTATGTGATGTTGCAATGGTAGACTTGATGTTTTATATGGTTTTTTTGGTTTTCATGATTTTTTGGTTGAAATGGTGTGGTTTTCTTGATTTTTGTATGAAATGTTGTGACTTGTGTATGAAATGTTGTGTTGTGGTTATAGACCAATGGTTTGAATGGGTGAATTGAAATGGTTTGAGATGAATGTGTGTTGGAAGGCTAAATAGCTACTGTAATATATAAAAAGAAATACCCAGATTTAGTGACGGCTTCTGACGGCTTGGGATGGCCTATGGGTCCAATTATAGGTAATTGTTTCCGACGGCTCAGGACGGTTTATTGGTCAAAGTTTGCAATGGTTTCCGACGGCTAGCGATGCCCGTTGGAAGCCGTTACTACCCGCAACAACCCGTAGGAAATAGCAACAACGGCTGTTGTCACTAGCCGTCAGAAACTCTATTTATCGACGCCTCAAATTGCGACGGCATTTCCCGACGGCCTTCAATATTTTTCGACGGTCGCCGACGGCTGGAAGCCGTCAGAAAAACGTACTTCTCTTGTAGTGAAGTGATCATGCAAAATTGTAAGTTAACCATTGACAACTAAAAATAATTTCAATAGCTCAAATCATATTTACTGTTACTGAATACAATCTCTAAAATAGATTGTCCTCAAAATGGAAAGGATTAGAAATTGTTTATGTGAGTTAATGGTGCTTTGACTAATTATCATGTTTTGTGACTTGATAGCGCTTTGGATGTTTATTCGTTTTTTATGAAATTAAGTGAGGTTGTTTTCCATATAAAATCATTTATTGTGTGACTTGATAATTGATTAGTCAACTATAGAACTTGATGTTAAATCTATTGATTAGTCATGGGAAGATCAGGATTGGTTAGTATTCTGCTTATCGAAAATCACTTCAAAACTCGTATACACGTTCTACGTTTTGGAAGCGTTTGTGAAGTGAAGCCTATGTAGGCATTCAAGATCTGTTGAGGTGCTCGATTGCATGTAGTGATTCTGAGATTTGTTGAGGAATTCTATTATTTAAACAAGAAAACAGGTAACTCCATCTGCTTACTGGCATCATTCTCTGCTCTTATTTTCAAATTAAATGTGCTACCGTTATTACCCTTTTCTGGCCTTCTACCACGCTTTGTGTTTCAGCCTTTCACCTGCTCTTCCAATTTTTTCATAAATAAACCGCCTTCTTCATCTTCTCCCATTCCCTTTCCTTATTTCAATTTCACTTACCCTTTTTTCCTAACCAATTTCTCTCCCTTTTTACGGATTCCTATTTGCAAATGATCGAACTCCATAATCTACTTCTACACCAAACCCCCAGTTTTCTATCTTTGCTAGTCCTTATCCCTGTAACACCCCGTATTTTTGAATAATCGAATTAACTAAAATAAATAATAATTAATCTCAGATGTGAGAATTAAAGGAATGGGTTGCGCCATTGTGTTCATCTCGGAATTCTGGTTGAAATAGAGTCCGAGTTTGCGGGAAACGGGTATCGGATGAAGGAGTTATGGACGAACGAAGATTGGTGGCAAAAGAAGGGAAAAAAATGCACTGGCGCACTTGGGAAGTGCGCCAGTACAAATTAACACTAGCGCACCTGCCAAGTGCGCCCAGACCGAGGCAAAAGCCTGCACAGCTTTCTGGTTCAGGCTGACCCATGTTGTTGAGTCCTTTCTGACTCCTTGCTGAGTCATTAGGGCTGACTCATCACCCTATCATGACCGAATGGTTTTGATTAACCCTAAGAACATCCGATGGCTTAAATTAACTCAAAACTCTATAAAAAAGACCCATAAACTCAAACCTTAAATCAGAATTAAAATTGAAACTATGGTCGTCATGTTGTTGTCTTGAACCCTAGAGCAACCACCACCAAATTAAAGAGGAAGAACATCAACCAAATCAGAACTACTCAACCCGAACAGCGAATCTTCTTCAAAGGAGCGCTAATTCAACTCTAGAAATCAGAATTCAGAACTCAAGACTGCTTTTGAGTTGTGAGTTCGATAGTTTTAACAAAATAGTTAATAAATGAATTGGATTGAGTTATAATGCAGATAATTTGGATATGATATGAATTGTTGATTACATGTTGTAATTATGTTGTAGAATTGTGTTGTAAATTCTATGATATTATGTTATGATGTTATCATCTACGATGCAAAGTTATGATGCTATCACCCATGTTATAATCCTATGATTGGCTTATGTCTAGTTGAATCATCATGTTTCTTATGCTAGTTTGTTATATTGACTCATATGATAAATCATATGTATGCAAGTTTAGATTTTGATTCAAACATGAATCATATACAAGTTGGGTAGAATTATATGTGAACTTACATGATTATGACACCTAGTTTATGTGAAAATTTAATTGAAAATTAGGCTATGACTGCCTGAGTTTATGCTAAATTTTACATGATACTTTACATGTTAGATGCAAGTTTACACCCTTGTTATGATGTATAAATCACACATGTAAGTTGTATGAATACATGAATCATGTTATGCAAGTTTAGGGGATTGCCTATGCAAATTAACACCTTTAGATATAGATCTATGACATATGTTATTTATGCAAGTTTGTGGCCATTTTCTCATCAAGTTCATACCTTTAGATTGGATCCATGACATATGTTGTTTATGCAAGTTGTAGTTTTGGCCTATGCAAGTTTTAGATGTAAAACATCATTCACATATGCAAGTTCACCCCTATGTTAGATTTATGTTTTAATTATGTGTATATTGTGATGTTTTCTCTTTATTCCATGAGTTAGACTATTCGAGTCTAACATATATTTTTACGTTAAACGAACAAACGTACTACGTGGGGTAAAGGGGATAATATTAAAAAAAAAATGGTTGGCATAAATGCCTTAAAAGGCATAAAATATAATTATGGTGAAAATTGGTATGATTTTACATACCATAAATGGATGGACATAATTGAGTCAATTATGGACATCGTTAAATTTGGAATTGATTGATAATTTGAATAGGGATACTAATTCAAATTGGGGAATGATTAATTAAGAGTAATTAATCGTCTAAGACACGAGGTTAGACTCTTTTGTGGTGTAAGACTGCCCGGACCTGCCCGGCAAATTCAGCTGCCACAAATGCCAGTCTAATATGAGAGGTCTTAGGCACAAACTAAATACGTAACAGTTGTAAAGACACGAGTTTAGGCTCTTTTGTGGTGTAAGACTGTCCAGACCCGCCCGGCAAATCCAGCTACCACAAATGTCAGTCTAATGTGAGAGGTCTTTATGAGGTTACGGTCTTAATGAATTAAGAAACACTTAACCAGATAAGCATGTAGTGGGACATGATGGGGTTAAGTGGGTGCCTTGGGTGGCATGTGGAATCTAGTGGGTGCCTTGGGTGGCATTTGGAAATACGATTAGAAATACTTAACCAAAATATGAAACATGTAATTGAAACATGAATAAGAAGTGGGTTAAGTGGGATGCACTAGAGGGGACCAAGCTTAGGTGGATAGCTTGTGTCAAGTAATGGGGGTCCGTTTCAACCTGTAACCCATACGTATCTTTGTGGGCTCGACCCAAGTCGAGGACGGGACACGCATACTGGGCTTGACTGCAAGAGGCAAACCAGGTTAGCGGTGGCAACGCAAGTCCTACGGGTTCATATGCGTGTGTGGACCCGGGCTGGTAGGTAAGACGTTGTTGCATCGTGTAGGTATAAGCCGTGCATGCTTGGTGGTATCGGGTTGCCACTTTGGGGAGTGATACACCCCACTATGGGGCCAGCACGGGTATCTACGAGTTAGGGAGCCAATCGCTTGGGGGTAGTGGGTACACCTAGTGGAGATAGGGGCAGACGGCACCTATGAAGGCAGCTAGGGGTGCACGAAACTACCAATATCATTACTAAATCTGTAGGCGGGATCAACCTTAGGGTGACTAGTGGTGGTGCAGTATACTAGTGGCGGTGCAGTATAGCAACTATCTCATAGTGTTGGTGTAGTTTAGTAATTATCTTAGTGGGTTAGGTGCGCTTTAACGATATCGTTGTTCATCTTGTTTCCTTGTTTACTCTGCCATACTCAATGGTTCATGGTCATTTCCTTATTTTCCAACTTATGTCTTAGCCTAGTTACTTTGTTAATTATATTGTTAGAATTATCGCACTCGCCAGACTTTATGTCTGACCCCCTTTTCCATCTCTTTCCTCCCCCCCCCCCACCCCCAGGTGCTCAGGATGGAACAAGCACCAATGGAGCTTGATTTTGGACTGCTTTTAGAAGATTGCTTGGATCGCTGAACTAAAGTTCAGCTTCTCTTTATTTATGGCTATTTTGAAGTTGGGGATTATGTCTTTCAGTTTATGTACTTTGTTTTATCAAGATGGATATGATGTACTTGACTTTGGTTTATGGTTTTGATGATGTAACCAAACATATTTACCTTCTGCTGCAATAAATAAAGTTTTAAATTTTCAAGTACTGCTTTATATATGTCTTGTTGTGATTTTCTGTTCTATATTCACTTAAAATTCTCCATGGAAGTTAATGCATTCCCTTTGTGAGTGACATTAATGGACGTGGGGTGTTACACGTGGTATCAAAGCTGAAGGTTACCAGAACAGATATGAATTTTGAAAAACTATTTTTTTTCAAAGCAATTTTTATAAAGAAGTACTTTCAAAGGTATGTTTTAAGGAAAGTATTTTCAAGAGAAAAGTATATTTTAGAAAGCATAACCCCAAGAGCCATATATCTTTCCTTCAGTCATTTTTGTATTGAATCTTTCCTTTTTCGTTTCAGCATGTCTGAAGCGTCTGAGATACCAGAGGGTGTTCATGTGCCCGGTTGGTTTCGTCAATATCTCAAGGCTAGGGCCGCCACCGCAGGTCCAGCAAATGTTCCTCCTCCTCCTCCCCGTGTCGATAATTTCGCAAAGATATGTAAGGACATTAGAGCAATAGGTGGAAAACCTTTTCATGGGATGGAGACATTTGTTGAAGCTCGTAACTGGCTAAAGGAGGTGGAAGAATCGTTTGGAATTTTTGAAGTGGATGATGGAAGAAAAGTCCAGCTAGCTGCCTGGCTAATGAAGGATGAGGCCTCGTTTTGGTGGGAGGTCACTAATGGGGACGTCCAGTCGATACATGGCTAGATTTTGGCAGAGGTTTGAGGCGAAGTTTCTCTCACGAGTTGAAGAGAATCTATACATGGAAAGGTTTTTGTCACTTAAGCAAGGGAATCTATCGGTGAAAGAGTACGTTAACAAATTCAACCAATTGGCAAGGTTTGGCTTAGACTTGGTGAACACTCCAGAAAAGAAGGCTCTAAGATTTGTTAAGGGTTTAAACGAGCCGCTTCATGGGTTAGCTATGACCCACATTCCCATGGGGGCTATCTTTGAGAGGTCAGTTGACATGGCACTCATGCATGAAGAGGAGAAGGGCGCCAATGCTAATAAGGCACCCGAGAAGAAAGGGGATCAAAAGAATTCGCAACAGCAACAACAGAACAAGAAAGGTGGTAAAGGCAACAATGCTAAGGGGAAGAAGAAATGCTTTAACTGTGGGACACCCGGCCATCTAAGCAAAGATTGTAGGAAGAAAAAGAAGACTGGTTGTTTCCACTATGGCGAAGCGGGACATCTTATTACGGACTGCCCAAAGAAAGGGCAGAGGGCAGGGTCTACCTCGGGAGGACAGGTGCAAGCTCTTATGGCACTAGAGCAGGCAAGGGGACAAGTTCAGGCTCTCGTGGTCCCACCGCTGCAAGAACGAGGCAGAGCAATTTCCGTTGAAAGTTTAGTTTTTCTGTTTGATCATCCTATCTGTACTTTATTCGATTCTAGCGCATTGCACTTGTTTATTTCTACACCATTAGTTGAAGCACTGCACCTTGATACTAGTCTAGTTACTGATCCCTTAGTTGTCTCAAATCCTATTGGTGGTTCGGCTTATCTTTCTATGATTTGTCGGGATTTGAGAGTGTTTATCTTGGGCGTTGAGTTTGAGTGCAATGCTTTTGTTCTTGGCTTCATGGGCTACGGTTTAATTCTAGATATGGATTGGCTAACTAGATATGGGGCCATCCTAGATTGTGAAAGATGGGTAGTTAGGTTGTTGACTCGTTCTGGAAAGACCCTTGATATTTCTTGTGACCCTAGAGGTACAGTAATGCTTAGTTACCTAGAATCCCTTGACGCATCCGATGATGATTTACATTCTGTTCCCATAGTCCGTGAATATGCTGATGTCTTCGATGAGGTGAGGGGTTTACCGCCAAAACGTGAGATAGACTTTCGAATATATCTAGTGGACAATGTGAAGCCAGTTGCATTGCCAGTGCGCCACATAGCCCCAAGAGAGAGAAGAGAACTCCGTAAGCAAGTGAAAGAATTGCTTGAGAAGGGGTTCATCAGAAGTAGTATATCGGAGTGGGGTGCTCCAGTAGTGTTTGCCACGAAGGCGGATGGGTCCCTTAGACTTTGTGTGGACTATAGAGAACTAAATACGCTTACTAAGAAGAATAGACACCCAGTGCCGAGGATTGGCGATCTCTTCGATCAGTTAGTTGGCTCCTCAGTGTTTTCGCAGTTGGACTTAGCCACTGGCTTCCATCAGTTGAGAGTGGCTGAGGATAGCATAGACAAGACTGCCTTCAGGACTCCAGACGGTTTCTTCGAGTGGCCTGTGATGCCCTTCGGTTTGACAAACGCCCCTGCATACTTTGTTAACTTGATGAGTAGGGTGTTTAGGGAGTTCCTTAATAAATTCGTGGTAGTCTTTGTGGACGACATCTTGATCTTTTCTAAAAGCGAAGAAGAGCATGCCCTACATCTTAGGGAAGTGTTGGAGACTCTTCGAGCGCATAGCCTTAAAGCAAAATTTTCTAAATGTCACTTTTGGAGGAAAGAAGTGCGATACTTAGGGCACGTGGTTTCCAAAGAAGGGATAGCCGTGGATCCCGCGAAGATAGTGGTCATCCAAGATTGGAAGGTTCCTAAAAATGCTACCGAGGTGAGAAGTTTCTTAGGGTTGGCTGGCTACTATAGGAAGTTTATCAAAGACTTCGCAAAAATATCAGCTCCATTAACACGCTTGACGAAGAAGAACTTAATTTCACGTGGGACGTAGATTGTGATGATGCGTTCCAAGGTTTAAAGAGAGCTTTGACCATAGCCCCAGTCTTAGTGTTGCCAAATGGGAGTAAGCCATTTACCGTTTATACCGACGCTTGTGGGACAGGACTAGGCGCAGTCTTAATGCAAGAAGGAAGGGTAATAGCCTATGGTGGAAGGCAATTGAGAGTACATGAGAGAAATTACCCTACACATGACCTTGAGTTAGCCGCTATTGTCTTCGCGCTTAAGTCTTGGCGTCATTATCTTCTTGGCGAAAAATTCGAATTATTCACTGACCACAAATCGCTAAAATATTTATTCTCTCAGAAGGACTTGAACTTAAGGCAGCAAAGGTGGATGGAGTTCTTAGCATCCTACGACTTCGAGATAGCATATACCCCTGGCAAGGGTAACGTGGTGGCAGATGCCTTAAGTAGAAAAAGGTTATCGTTGAGTCCGTTGTTTGTTGAGCGGCAAAGTTTAGAGTTCATCTCTACGTTTGACTTTACACCTTCCATTGACTTCGTACCTGGTTTGCTAGCATCCTTGGAGGTCAAACCTACGCTTTTTGGACGGATTGGGGAGGCACAGCGAGACGACCCACAGTTGGTCGAGTTAGTAGAAAAGCTCAAAGGAGGAGAGTCGTCGAGCCATCTCCGTAGGTATACCCTAGATGATAAGGGTTGGTTGCGTAGGGACGGTAGACTTTGTGTACCACGGGACAAGAATTTGAGGAAGACCATCCTTGATGATGCCCATCGTTCGAAGATGACCATTCACCCGGCGGGGACAAGATGTACATGGACATGAGACGAGTTTACTTTTGGGCCGGCATGAAGAAAGATGTGGCTGAGTATGTTGCTAGATGCTTGGTGTGCCAACAAGTAAAAGTAGAGCAAAAGAAGCCCGGTGGATTGCTTCACCCATTGGAGGTCCCACAATGGAAGTGGGAAAGCGTCTCGATGGACTTTATTGACGGATTACCGAGATCGAGAATGGGTAATACGGGGATTTGGGTCGTGGTAGACAGACTTACTAAGAGCGCCCATTTCATTCCCGTGAAGAGTAAGAGGACTGCTGCATGGTTAGGCTCCGTATACATTCGAGAAATAATTCGTTTGCACGGTGTTCCTTCTAGCATAGTGAGCGACCGCGATCCTATCTTCACTAGCGAATTTTGGAAAAGCTTGCAAGAGGCGGTAGGGACTCAGTTATGTTTGAGCACTGCATATCATCCTCAGACGGACGGCCAGACTGAGAGGGTGAATCATATTCTAGAGGACTTATTGAGGTTGTGTGTCGTAGATTTCGGAGGTACATGGGAGGAACATCTTCCGTTGGTAGAGTTCGCATATAATAATAGCTTTCAGTCTAGCATTGGCATGGCACCGTTCGAGGCTCTTTACGGACGGTCGTGTCATTCGCCTACATGTTGGTGGGAGTCTACAGATAAGATCTTGCTTGGACCCAATATGGTTAGAGAGACTTCGGAAAAGATCGATTTGATTCGAAGGAGGATGAAGATGGCGCAAGATAGGCAGAAATCTTATGCGGATTAGAGGAGGTCAGATCTTGAGTTTGATATTCGGGACATGGTCTTTGTCAAGGTGTCTCCATTACAAAACGTAGTTCACTTTGGGTTCGTTGGGAAGTTAGCACCAAGGTTCGTAGGGCCATTTCCTATTAAGGAAAGGATTGGGCAGATGGCGTATAGAGTGGAGTTGCCCGAGAGACTTAGTGTTGTACACGACATATTCCATGTATCACATTTGAGGAAGTGCTTGCACGAATCCGCGGAAGTGGTAGAGCCAAGCTTGCTTAGAGAGGTGGAGATCGAGCTTGATGGACGATTCGACGAGCTCCTACGTTCTTTCTTGGGTCAGAGATTAAGAAGTTGAGGAATCGAGAGGTCAAACTAGTAAAAGTGCAATGGTGAGATGATGAGAGCAACGCTATTTGGGAGACGGAAGGGAAGATGCATTCATTATACCCTTTTCTTTTCGAGGGTATGTCTTTTAATTTCTCCTTTATCGCTTATCTTGTACTTATCTTATCTTTAGTATGTAGGGCTGTAAATTTTGTTCGAATGTCCGACGTCCGTTCGTGTCCGTGACCGAAAAACGTCCGTCCGAGTCCGTCCGATTTTCATTTAGGACACGAGTTAGGACAACAAAATTTGTACGAGAAAAAAATCATGTCCAGTCCGAGCTCGTCCGAATTACTTGTAATTTGACATATAATTGAGAGAAAATCTAGTAAAATGTACAAAATGTGATATAAATAGCCATGTCCGACCGAGTCCGATCGGTCCGAACATGTCCGTGTCCGACCGATTTTATTTAGGACACGAATTAGGACAACAAAATTTGTCCGAGAAATTTTTTGGTCCGGTCCGTGTTCGGTCCGATTTTTTTTAGGACAGAAACTGAACACACCTTCGTCCGGTCCGACCGATTTACACCCCTATTAATATGTCCTCTCGCTAGTATCTTTGACCTTTAGATAGGGTAGTCCTATGGTTGACACATGTGTTTGAGACATGTTATGTATGATGGATGCAAGTGTTTGCTAGTGGTTGCCCGTGGATGCATATACACACACTTTAGGCACTAGATCAGCTCAGTCACTTCAAATTGCATATTGCATATAAATGTGTGTACATATTTAAGTAATGGATGTATAATGGTTGTACCATCATATGGATGTTGCATTTTGGTGAATGGTTGTGCACACATGTAGAAATAATATGTATCGATAGGGTTCTTTCGCATACATAATGGACGCATGGCACTATCATGGTTTGCATTAAGGAGGTCAACTGAATCAGTAGACCGCCTGATTTTGCATTAGATAAGGAACATATACACACACTTCTTGCATATGTTCATGCAACATTAGAAATTTCATAAGGACAATGGATGCCCATGTTTGATGGTTGAGTAGATGGTTGTTTGGATGGTAGGATATGCAATCTCCTTAACTTGGAGATTTCGAAGGCGAAATCCTTTAAGGAGGGGAGAATGTAACATCCCGGATTTTTGAATAATCAAATTAACTAAAATAAAGAATAATTAATCTCAGACGTGAGAATTAAAGGAATGGGGTTGCGCCATTGTGTTCGTCTCAGAATTCTGGTTGAAATAGAGTCTGAGTTTGCGGGAAACGGGTACCGAATGAAGGAGTTATGGACGAACGAAGATTGGGGGCAAAAGAAGGAAAAAAATGCACTGGCGCACTTGGGAAGTGCGCCAGTACAAATTAACAGTGGCGCACCTGCCAAGTGCGCCCAGGCCGAGGCAAAAGCCTGCACAACTTTCTGGTTCAGGCTGACCCATGTTGTTGAGTCCTTTCTGACTCCTTGCTGAGTCATTAGGGCTGACTCATCACGCTATCATGACCGAATGGTTTTGATTAACCCTAAGAACATCCGACGGCTTAAATTAACTCAAAACTCTATAAAAAGACCCATAAACTCAAACCCTAAATCAGAATTAAAATTGAAACTATGGCCATCATGCTGTTGTCTTGAACCATAGAGCAGCCGCCACCAAATTAAAGAGGAAGAACAACAACCAAATCAGAACTACTCAACCCTAACAGCGAATCTTCTTCAAAGGAGCACTAATTCAACTCCAGAAATCAGAATTCAGAACTCAAGACTGCTTTTGAGTTGTGAGTTTGATAGTTTTAACAAAATAATTAATAAATGAATTGGATTGAGTTATAATGCGGATAATTTGGATATGATATGAATTGTTGATTGCATGTTGTAATTATGTTATAGAATTGTGTTGTAATTTCTATGATATTATGTTATGATGCTATCATCTACGATGCAAAGTTATGATGCTATCACCCATGTTATAATCCTATGATTGGCTTATGTCTAGTTGAATCATCATGTTTCTTATGCTAGTTTGTTATATTGACTCATATGATAAATCATATGTATGCAAGTTTAGATTTTGATTCAAACATGAATCATATACAAGTTGGGTAGAATTATATGTGAACTTACATGATTAAGACACCTAGTTTATGTGAAAATTTAATTGAAAGTTAGGCTATGACCGTGTGAGTTTATGCTAAATTTTACATGATACTTTACATGTTAGATGCAAGTTTACACCCTTGTTATGATGTATAAATCACACATGTAAGTTGTATGAATACATGAATCATGTTATGCAAGTTTAGGGGATTGCCTATGCAAATTAACACCTTTAGATATAGATATATGACATATGTTATTTATGCAAGTTTGTGGCCATTTTCTCATCAAGTTCATACCTTTAGATTGGATCCATGACATATGTTGTTTATGCAAGTTGTAGTTTTGGCCTATCCAAGTTTTAGAAGTAAAACATCATTCACATATGCAAGTACACCCCTATGTTAGATTTATGTTTTAATTATGTGTATATTGTGATGTTTTCTCTTTATTCCATGAGTTAGACTATTCGAGTCTAACATATATTTTTACGTTAAACGAACAAACGTACTACGTGGGGTAAAGGGGATAATATTAAAAAAAAATTTAATTGGATAAATGCCTTAAAAGGCATAAAATATAATTGTGGTGAAAATTGGTATGATTTTACATACCATAAACGGATGGACGTAATTGAGTCAATTATGGACATCGTTAAATTTGGAATTGATTGATAATTTGAATAGGGAAAGTAATTCAAACTGGGGAATGATTAATTAGGAGTAATTAATCGTCTAAGACACGAGGCTAGACTCTTTTGTGGTGTAAGACTGCTCGGACCCGCCTGGCAAATTCAGCTGCCACAAATGCCAGTCTAATGTGAGAGGTCTTAGGTACAAACTAAATACCTAACAGTTGTAAAGACACGAGGTTAGGCTCTTTTGTGGTGTAAGACTGCCCGGACCCGCCCGGCAAATCCAGCTGCCACAAATGTCAATCTAATGTGAGAGGTCTTTATGAGGTTACGGTCTTAATGAATTAAGAAACACTTAACCAGATAAGCATGTAGTGGGACATGAGGGGGTTAAGTGGGTGCCTTGGGTGGCATGTGGAATCTAGTGGGTGCCTTGGGTGGCATTTAGAAATATGATTAGAAATACTTAACCAAAATATGAAACATGTAATCGAAACATGAATAAGAAGTGGGTTAAGTGGGATGTACTAGAGGGGACCAAGCTTAGGTGGATAGCTTGTGTCAAGTAATGGGGGCCCGTTTCAACCAGTAACCCATACGTATCTTTGTGGGCTCGACCCAAGTCGAGGACGGGACACTCATACTGGGCTTGACTGTAAGAGGCCAAACCGGGTTAGCGGTGGCAATGCAAGTCCAACAGGTTCATATGCATGTGTGGACCCTGGCTGGTAGGTAAGACGTTGTTGCATCGTGTAGGTATAAGCCGTGCATGCTTGGTGGTATCGGGTTGCCACTTTGGGGAGTGATACACCCCACTGTGGCGCCAGCACGGGTATTTACGAGTTAGGGAGCCGATCGCTTGGGGGTAGTGGGTACACCTAGTGGAGATAGGGGCAGACGGCACCTATGAAGCCAGTTAGGGGTGCACGAAACTACCAATATCATTATTAAATCTGTAGGCGGGATCAACCTTAGGGTGACTGGTGGTGGTGCAGTATACTAGTGGCAGTGCAGTATAGCAATTATCTCATAGTATTGGTGTAGTTTAGTAATTATCTTAGTGGGTTAGGTGCGCTATAACGAAATCATTGTTCATCTTGTTTCCTTGTTTACTCTGCCATACTCAATGGTTCATGGTCATTTCCTTATTTTCCCACTTATGCCTTAGCCTAGTTACTTTGTTAATTATATTGTTAGAATTATCGCACTCGCCAGACTTTATGTCTGACCCCCTTTTTCCATCTCTTTCCTTCCCCCCCCCCCCCAGGTGCTCAGGTTGGAACTTGCTCCAGTGGAGCTTGATTTTGGACTGCTTTAAGAAGATTGCTTGGATCGTTGAAGTAAAGTTCAGCTTCTCTTTATTTATGGCTATTTTGATGTTGGGGATTATGTCTTTCAGTTTATGTACTTTGTTTTATCAAGATGGATATGATGTACTTGACTTTGGTTTATGGTTTTGATGATGTAACCAAACATATTTACCTTCTACTGCAATAAATAAAGTTTTAAATTTTCAAGTACTGCTTTATATCTGTCTTGTTGTGATTTTCTGTTCTATATTCACTTAAAATGCTCCATGGAAGTTAATGCATTCCCTTTGTGAGTGACATTAATGGACGTGGGGTGTTACACGTGGTATCAGAGCTGAAGGTTACCAGAACAGATATGAATTTTGAAAAACTATTTTTTTCAAAGCAATTTTTATAAAGAAGTACTTTCAAAAGTATGTTTTAAGGAAAGTATTTTCATGATGAAAGTATATTTTAGAAAGCATAACCCCAAGAGCCATATATCTTTCCTTCAGTCCTTTTTATAATGAATCTTTCCTTTTTCGTTTCAGCATGTCTGAAGCGTCTGAGATACTAGAGGGTGTTCATGTGCCTGGTTGGTTTCGTCAATATTTCGAGGCTAGGGCCGCCAGCGCAGGTCCAGCAAATGTTCCTCCTCCTCCTCCTCGTGTCAATAATTTTGCAAAGATATGCAAGGACTTTAGAGCAATGGGTGGAAAACCTTTTCACGGGACGGAGACATTTGTTGATGCTCGTAACTGGCTAAAGGAGGTGGAAGAATTGTTTGGAATTTGTGAAGTGGATGATGGAAGAAAAGTCCAACTAGCTGCTTAGCTAATGAAGGATGAGGCCTCGTTTTGGTGGAAGGTCACTAATGGGGGACGTCCAATCGATACATGGCTAGATTTTAGGCAGAGGTTTGAGGCGAAGTTTCTCTCACGGGCTGAAGGGAATCTATACATGGAAAGGTTTTTGTCACTGAAGCAAGGGAATCTATCGGTGAAAGAGTACGTTA
Source organism: Allium sativum (assembly GCA_030737875.1). Taxonomy (NCBI): domain Eukaryota; kingdom Viridiplantae; phylum Streptophyta; class Magnoliopsida; order Asparagales; family Amaryllidaceae; genus Allium; species Allium sativum. The sequence continues at coordinate 726,893,370 of CM060909.1, forward strand.
ACAAATTCAACCAATTGGCATGGTTTGGCTTAGACTTGGTGAACACTCCAGAAAAGAAGGCTCTAAGATTTGTTAAGGGTTTAAATGAGCCACTTCATGGGTTAGCTATGACCCACATTCCCATGGGCTACCTTTGAGGGGTTAGTTGACATGGCACTCATGCATGAAGAGGAGAAGGGCGCCAATGCTAATAAGGCACCCGAGAAGAAAGGGGATCAAAAGAAGTCGCAACAGCAACAACAGAACAAGAAAGGTGGTAAAAGCAACAATGCTAAGGGGAAGAAGAAATGCTTTAATTGTGGGACACCCGGCCATCTAAGCAAAGATTGTAGGAAGAAAAAGAAGACTGGTTGTTTCCACTGTGGCGAAGCGGGACATCTTATTAAGGACTGCCCAAAGAAAGGGCAGAGGGCAGGGTCTACCTCGGGAGGACAGGTGCAAGCTCTTATGGCACCAGGGCAGGCAAGGGGACAAGTTCAGGCTCTCGTGGTCCCACCACTGCAAGAACGAGGTAGAGCAATTTCCGTTGAAAGTTTAGTTTTTCTGTTTGATCATCTTGTCCGTACTTTATTCGATTCTGGTGCATCGCATTCGTTTATTTCTACATCATTAGTTGAAACACTGCACCTTGATACTAGTCTAGTTACTGATCCCTTAGTAGTCTCAAATCCTATTAGTGGTTCGGCTCATCTTTCTATGATTTGTCGGGATTTGAGAGTGTTTATCTTGGGCGTTGAGTTTGAGTGCAACACTTTTATTCTTGGCTTCATGGGCTACGGTTTAATTCTAGGTATAGATTGGCTAACTAGATATGGGGCCATCCTAGATTGTGAAAGAAGGGTAGTTATATTGTTGACTCGTTCTGGAAAGACCCTTGATATTTCTTGTGACCCTAGAGGTCCAGTAATGCTTAGTTACCTAGAATCCCTTGACGCATCCGATGATGATTTACATTCTGTTCCCATAGTCCGTGAATATGCTGATGTCTTCGATGAGATGAGGGGTTTACCCCCAAAACGTGAGATAGACTTTCGAATATATCTGGTGGACAATGCGAAGCCAGTTGCATTGCCAGTGCACCACATGGCCCCAAGAGGGAGAAGAGAACTCAGTAAGCAAGTGAAAGAATTGCTTGAGAAGGGGTTCATCAGACGTAGTATATCGGAGTGGGGTGCTCCAGTAGTGTTTGCCACGAAGGCGGATGGGTCCCTTAGACCTTGTGTGGACTATAGAGAACTTAATAAGCTTACTAAGAAGAACAGACACCCAGTGCCGAGGATTGACGATCTCTTCGATCAGTTAGTTGGCGCCTCAGTGTTTTCGCAGTTGGACTTAGCCACTGGCTTCCATCAGTTGAGAGTGGCTGAGGATAGCATAGACAAGACTGCCTTTAGGACTCCAGACGGTTTTTTCGAGTGGCTTGTGATGCCCTTCGGTTTGACAAACGCCCCCGCATACTTTGTTGACTTGATGAGTAGGGTGTTTAGGGAGTACCATAATAAATTCGTGGTAGTCTTTGTGGATGACATCTTGATCTTTTCTAAAAGCGAAGAAGAGCATGCCCTACATCTTAGGTAAGTGTTGGAGACTCTTCGAGCGCATACCCTTAAAGCAAAATTTTCTAAATGTCACTTTTGGAGGAAAGAAGTGCGATTCTTAGGGCACGTGGTTTCCAAAGAAGGGATAGCCGTGGATCCCGCGAAGACAGTGGCCATCCAAGATTGGAAGGTTCCTAAAAATGCCACCGAGGTGAGAAGTTTCTTAGGGTTGGCTGGCTACTATAGGAAGTTTATCAAAGACTTCGCAAAAATATCAGCTCCGTTAAAACGCTTGACGAAGAAGAACTTAGTTTTCACGTGGGACATAGATTGTGATGATGCGTTCTAACATTTAAACAGAGCTTTGACCATAGCCCCAGTCTTAGTGTTGCCAGATGGGAGTAAGCCATTTACCGTTTATACCGACGCTTGTGGGACAAGACTAGGCGCAGTCTTAATGCAAGAAGGAAGGGTAATAGCCTATGGTGGAAGGAAATTGAGAGTACATGAGAGAAATTACCCTACACATGACCTTGAGTTAGCCGCTATTGTCTTCGCGCTTAATTAAGTCTTAGCATCATTATATTCTTGGCGAAAAATTCGAATTATTCACTGACCACAAATCGCTAAAATACTTATTCTCTCAGAAGGACTTGAACTTAAGGCAGCAAAGGTAGATAGAGTTCTTAGCATCCTACGACTTCGAGATAGCGTATACCCCTAGCAAGCGTAACGTGGTGGCAGATGCCTTAAGTAGAAAAAGGTTATCCTTGAGTCCGTTGTTTGTTGAGCGGCAAAGTTTAGAGTTCATCTCTATGTTTGACTTTACACCTTCCATTGACTTCGTACCTGGTTTGCTAGCATCCTTGGAGGTCAGACCTACGCTTTTAGGATAGATTGGCGAGGCACAGCGAGACGACCCACAGTTGGTTGAGTTAGTAGAAAAGCTTAAAGGAGGAGAATCATCGAGCCATCTCCATAGGTATACCCTAGATGATAAGGGTTGGTTGCGTAGGGACGGTAGACTTTGTGTACCACGGGACGAGAATTTGAGGAAGACCATCCTTGATGATGCCCATCGTTCGAAGATGACCATTCATCCCGGCGGGGACAAGATGTACATGGACATGAGACGAGTTTAATTTTGGGCCGGCATGAAGAAAGATGTGGCTGAGTATGTCGCTAGATGCTTGGTGTGCCAACAAGTAAAAGCAGAGCAAAAGAAGCCCGGTGGATTGCTTCACCCATTGGAGGTCCCATAATGGAAGTGGGAAAGCGTCTCGATGGACTTTATTGACGGATTATCGAGATTGAGAAAGGGTAATACGGGGATTTGGGTCGTGGTAGGCAGACTTACTAAGAGCGCACATTTCGTTCCCGTGAAGAGTAAGAGTACTGCTCCATGGTTAGCCTCCGTATACATTCGAGAAATAATTCGTTTGCACGGTGTTCCTTCTAGCATAGTGAGCGACCGCGATCCTATCTTCACTAGCGAATTTTGGAAAAGCTTGCAAGAGGCGGTAGGGACCCAGTTATGTTTGAGCACCGCATATCATTCTCAGACGGACGGCCAGACCGAGAGGGTGAATCGTATTCTAGAGGACTTATTGAGGTTGCGTGTCTTAGATTTCGGAGGTACATGGGAGGAACATCTTCCGTTGGTAGAGTTCGCATATAATAATAGCTTTCAGTCTAGCATTGGCATGGCACCATTCGAGGCTCTATAAGGACGGCCATGTCGTTCGCCTACATGTTGGTGGGAGTCTACAGATAAGATCTTGCTTGGACCCGATATGGTTAGAGATACTTCGGAAAAGATCGATTTGATTCGAAGGAGGATGAAAACGGCGCAAGATAGGCAGAAATCTTATGCGGATAAGAGGTGGTCAGATCTTTAGTTTGATGTTGGGGACATGGTCTTTGTCAAGGTGTCTCCATTACGGAACGTCGTTCGCTTTGGGTCCGTTGGGAAGTTAGCACCAAGGTTCGTAGGGTCGTTTCCTATTAAGGAAAGGATTGGGAAGATGGCATATAGAGTGGAGTTGCCTGAGAAACTTAGTGGTGTACACGACATATTCCATGTATCACATTTGAGGAAGTGCTTGCACGAGACCGCGGAAATGGTAGAGCCAAGCTTGCTTAGGGAGGTGGAGATCGAGCGTGATGCGACAATTCAAAGAGCTCCTACGTGCATTCTTGGGTCAGAGATTAAGAAGTTGAGGAATCGAGAGGTCAAACTAGTCAAAGTGCAATGGGGAGATGATGAGAGCAGCGCTACTTGGGAGACGAAAGCGAAGATGCGTTCATTATACCCTTTTCTTTTCAAGGGTATGTCTTTTAATTTCTCCTTTATCGCTTATCTTGTACTTATCTTATCTTTATTATGTCCTCTCGCTAGTATCTTTGACCTTTAGATAGGGTAGTCCTATGGTTGAAACATGTATTTGAGACATGTTATGTATGATGGATGCAAGTGGATGCAAGTGTTTGCTAGTGGTTGCCCGTGGATGCATATACACACACTTTAGGCACTAGATCGGTTCAGTCACTTCATATTGCATATTGCATATAAATGTGTGTACATATTTAAGTAATGGATGTATAATGGTTGTACCATCATATGGATGTTTCATTTTGGTGAATGGTTGTGCACACATGTAGAAATAATATGTATCGATAGGGTTCTTTCGCATACATAATGGACGCATGGCACTATCATGGTTTGCATTAAGGAGGTCAACTAGATCAGTAGACCGCTTGATTTTGCATTAGATAAAGAAGATATACACACACTTCTTGCATATGTTCATACAACATTAGAAATTTCATAAGGACAATGGATGCCCGTGTTTGATGGTTGAGTAGATGGTTGTTTGGATGGTAGGATATGCAATCTCCTTAACTTGGAGATTTCGGGGGCGAAATCCTTGAAGGAGGGGAGAATGTAACACCCCGGATTTTTGAATAATCGAATTAACTAAAATAAAGAATAATTAATCTCAGACGTGATAATTAAAGGAATGGGGTTGCGCGATTGTGTTTGTCTCGGAATTCTAGTTGAAATAGAGTCTGAGTTTGCGGGAAACGGGTACCGTATGAAGGAGTTATGGACGAACGAAGATTGGTGGCAAAAGAAGGAAGAAATGCACTGGCGCACTTGGGAAGTGCGCCAGTACAAATTAACAGTGGCGCACCGGCCAAGTGCACCCAGGCTTTGATTAACCCTAAGAACATCCGACGGCTTAAATTAACTCAAAACTCTATAAAAAGACCCATAAACTCAAACCCTAAATCAGAATTAAAATTGAAACTATGGCCGTCATGCTGTTGTCTTGAACCCTAGAGCAGCTGCCACCAAATTAAAGAGGAAGAACAACAACCAAATCAGAACTACTCAACCCTAACAGCGAATCTTCTTCAAAGGAGCGCTAATTCAACTCCAGAAATCAGAATTCAGAACTGCTTTTGAGTTCTGAGTTCGATAGTTTTAACAAAATAATTAATAAATGAATTGGATTGAGTTATAATGCGGATAATTTGGATATGATATTAATTGTTGATTGCATGTTGTAATTATGTTGTAGAATTGTGTTGTAATTTCTATGATATTATGTTATGATGCTATCATCTACGATGCAAAGTTATGATGCTATCACCCATGTTATAATCCTATGATTGGCTTATGTCTAGTTGAATCATCATGTTTCTTATGCTAGTTTGTTATATTGACTCATATGATAAATCATATGTATGCAAGTTTAGATTTTGATTCAAACATGAATCATATACAAGTTGGGTAGAATTATATGTGAACTTACATGATTATGACACCTAGTTTATGTGAAAATTTAATTGAAAGTTAGGCTATGACATGTGTGAGTTTATGCTAAATTTTACATGATACTTTACATGTTAGATGCAAGTTTACACCCTTGTTATGATGTATAAATCACACATGTAAGTTGTATGAATACATGAATCATGTTATGCAAGTTTAGGGGATTGCATATGCAAATTAACACCTTTAGATATAGATCTATGACATATATTATTTATGCAAGTTTGTGGCCATTTTCTCATCAAGTTCATACCTTTAGATTGGATCCATGACATATGTTGTTTATGCAAGTTGTAGTTTTGGCCTATGCAAGTTTTAGATGTAAAACATCATTCACATATGCAAGTTCACCCCTATGTTAGATTTATGTTTTAATTATGTTTATATTGTGATGTTTTCTCTTTATTCCATGAGTTAGACTATTCGAGTCTAACATATATTTTTACGTTAAACGACAAACGTACTACGTGGGGTAAAGGGGATGATACTAAAAATATATTTAATTGGTATAAATGCATTAAAAGGCATAAAATATAATTGTGGTGAAAATTGGTATGATTTTACATACCATAAATGGATGGACATAATTGAGTCAACTATGGACATCGTTAAATTTGGAATTGATTGATAATTTGAATAGGGAAAGTAATTCGAATTGGGGAATGATTAATTAGGAGTAATTAATCGTCTAAGACACGAGGTTAGACTCTTTTGTGGTGTAAGACTGCCCGGACCCGCCCGGCAAATCCAGCTGCCACAAATGCCAGTCTAATGTGAGAGGTCTTAGGCACAAACTAAATACGTAACAGTTGTAAAGACACGAGGTTAGGCTCTTTTTTGTTGTAAGACTGCCCGGACCCGCCCGACAAATCCAGCTGCCACAAATGTCAGTCTAATGTGAGAGGTCTTTATGAGGTTACGGTCTTAATGAATTAAGAAACACTTAACCGGATAAGCATGTAGTGGGACATGTGGGGGTTAAGTGGGTGCGATCGGTGGCATGGGGAATCTAGTGGGTGCCTTGGGTGGCATTTGGAAATACGATTAGAAACACTTAACCAAAATATGAAACATGTAATTGAAACATGAATAAGAAGTGGGTTAAGTGGGATGTACTAGAGGGGACCAAGCTTAGGTGGATAGCTTGTGTCAAGTAATGGGGGCCATTTTCAACCAGTAACCCATACGTATCTTTGTGGGCTCGACCCAAGTCAAGGACAGGACACGCATACTGGGCTTGACTGTAAGAGGCCAAACTGGGTTAGCGGTGTCAACGCAAGTCCAACGGGTTCATATGCGTGTGTGGACCCGGGCTGGTAGGTAAGACGTTGTTGCATCGTGTAGGTATAAGCCGTGCATGCTTGGTGGTATCGGGTTGCCACTTTGGGGAGTGATACATCCCATTGTGGGGCCAGCACGGGTATCTACGAGTTAGGGAGCCGATCGCTTGGGGGTAGTGGGTACACCTAGTGGAGATAGGGGCAGACAGCACCTATGAAGGCAGCTAGGGGTGCACAAAACTACCAATATCATTATTAAATCTGTAGGCGGGATCAACCTTAGGGTGACTAGTGGTGGTGCAGTATACTAGTGGCGGTGTAGTATAGCTATTATCTCATAGTGTTGGTGTAGTTTAGTAATTATCTTAGTAGGTTAGGTGCGCTTTAACGATATCGTTGTTCATCTTGTTCCCCTGTTTACTCTGCCATACTCAATGGTTCATGGTCATTTCCTTATTTTCCAACTTATGCCTTAGCCTAGTTACTTTGTTAATTATATTGTTAGAATTATCGCACTCGCCAGACTTTATGTCTGACCCCCTTTTTCCATCTCTTTCCTCCCCCCCCCCCCCCAAGGTGATTAGGTTGGAACTAACACCAGTGGAGCTTGATTTTGGACTGCTTTTAGAAGATTGCTTGGATCGCTGTAGTAAAGTTCAGCTTCTCTTTATTTATGGCTATTTTGGTGTTGGAGATTATGTCTTTCAGTTTATGTACTTTGATTATCAAGATGGATATGATGTACTTGACTTTGGTTTATAGTTTTGATGATGTAACCAAACATATTTACCTTCTGCTGCAATAAATAAAGTTTTTAATTTTCAAGTACTGCTTTATATCTGTCTTGTTGTGATTTTCTGTTCTATATTCACTTAAAATGCTCCATGGAAGTTAATGCATTACCTTTGTGAGTGACATTAAAGGACGTGGGGTGTTACCATCCCCAAATTGCAACTCTCTGGATTTCATCCATAAAAACATTGTTTTACCCAAAAACTAAATCTGCTCGATCGACAGTTTATTTTTTAATTCATTCCGATGTTGCCTCCTGTGATCTAATTCGATATCATCAAAATATACGCCTTTATCTTAATCTCATGTCAACTTTCCTCCATCCTAAATCTCAACAATCTAATTTGATGATGCCAAAATATGCTGCACCATTATCTTAATCCTTCCTTGCTCACGTATGTCCTTTTTTTAATTTTACTACCACATTTGATTTCATTTCCCCCTCAAAGTTTTCGATGCCTTAGATTTCACAAACTGACTAATTGTTTTGCATCTTTTGTTCCACTTTGTAGACGGTTCTTTGTTCACTCAAGATAAGCAAATGGAAGGCAAACTATACAACGAACATCACTTGTGGATTTCGGAAGCAGGTAATCATTTTTATTTTCTTCAATCAAACTTTGCTTTGTAATTGTTTATTTTCGGAATGCATGCTTTTTTAGTTTTAAAAGTCTGGTTTACTTCTGGGAATTCCAGTTTAATTCTGGTTTATCAATTCCGATACTTCTTTTTACAAATTCTCAAATAATTATGCAATATTAAGAATTTTGGTTACGCCAATTCCGGTCCTGCAAAGTCCGTGCGCATGTGTTTTCAAGTTCGATGCTATATACTTAAATAACTATAATGTGGATTGAAAATATTAAGCCCACAACTTTGTGAATTGATTAAATATTCACCAAATATATACATTGTTTGACGAAATCAATAAGCAATATATATTTGTGTTAACACTTAGCAAACATATATATTTTTTGCATGTCATTGATCCATTAATTATACTATATTATGTACTAGATGGAAAATGTACAGAATGAAGAAAAAGAAGGGGGAAACCCAATCTACAGACCGCATGCTTACCTTATTTTCTTTTATTTTTTCTTTTCCTTTTTCTGCCACATTTACTGATGTTCACATGTTATTTCTTTGTACTTTATTTGGTCTGGCTGCTCTTTCAATACAACCCTGGTATCATCTTCCTCCTGCTCATTATATAGAGATTTCGGAACTCAAAATATGTTGTTATTTGAAGGAAAAACTAGCTTGCTCGGCAAAGACTAAACATATCTGCGCTGCCCCTGAAATGAAATTGCTTCCATTTAAGCTAAGCTTCATCTCCTCAAAACTATTCTTCTATGTTTCTATTCGTTTTTCATGCCTTCTTGTTGTCTTTCACCGAAACCAGGTTTAATAGTGGATTCCGGCCCGGTCAACGTCAGAACCGGGTCAAAACAGTAGGAATTCCAATGTACGAACCAGAATCTCAAACCTTGATTATAACTATTTTAAATACGCTGCTTTTCGATTATGACTTTCATGTTTGAATGAGAATATTGAGTATACTGTACTCACATATGCGTTGGAACCCGCATGTAGGAAGCCAAGCCACCCATGTTTATTACATGGGTATGCCACTAACCACCACCTACCAAGCCCAACAACCAAGTCACCAACTCCCCACCAACCATCTCCTCTCTATATATATACATCCTTCCTCCTCATAACTTCCATCTCATCCCAATCTCATATTCAACAAGAAGTAAAGGAGCAAGCAAGCTTAGAGTGAGAACGAGTGTTGAGTGAAAAGTGTTTTGTGTAATCACTTTGTAATATTGTCTGAAATAAAAGAACTGCAGCAGCCCGGAGACGTAGGCATAATTGGCCGAACTCCGTTATCAAATTTGTGTGTCTCTTACCATTCTACATTTCATTTCTTTTCTCCACAAATATAATTATAAGGAAATTTGCGTAATTTCCCAACAACTGGTATCAAAGCCATAATTTGTTAGAAAAGAAATTAAATTCGAGTGGGGGCGATGGCGGCAGATGAAGGAAAGGTGAAAATCGAGAAGTTTGAAGGAGCCGACTTTGGCTTTTGGAAAATGCAGATTGAAGATTATCTATATCAGAAAAGACTTTATCAACCTCCCTCAGAAAAGAAACTAGAGAATATGAAGGATGAAGATTGGGCTCTTCTTGATAGACAGACCCTTGGAGTTATTCGATTGACGTTATCTCACAATGTTGCTTTCAACATAGCAAAAGAAAAGACCACGGCGGGTCTTATGGCGACTCTCTCCAGTATGTACGAGAAGCCATCGGCCTCTAACAAAGTTCATTTGATGACGCGATTGTTCAATTTGCGGATGACAGAAGGTGCATCGGTAGCTCAACATCTCAATGAACTGAATACAGTTACTACTCAGTTAAGTTCAGTTGAAATTGAGTTTGACGAAGAAGTACGTGCGTTGATACTTTTGTCTTCCCTGCCAGAAAGTTGGAACACTACTGTCACAGCAGTAAGTAGCTCGTCAGGAAGCAATAAGTTAAAATTTGATGATATTCGTGATATGGTTCTCAGTGAAGAGATCCGACAAAGAGATTCTGGTGAGTCATCAAATTTTTCAATTTTGCATATACAATCAAGAGGAAGAAATTCAACACGAGGAAATGGACATAGCAAGTCGAACTACCGTGGTAGGTCGAAGGACTGGAGATCAAAATCCAGAAATCCCAACAATTCCCACAGCTCAAAGACCGTTGAGTGTTGGAAATGTGGAAAGACCGTGCACTACAAAAATCAATGCAGAAGCGCACCAAAGGACCAAGAGGCAAAGGTAAAGGCAAATGTTACTTCTACCTCAGGAGGGGATGAAGAGTTGATAGGCTCTTTGGAGAGCAAGGAAGAGTCTTGGGTGCTAGACTCTGGAGCAGCATTTCATGCCACTTCACAGAAAGAATTCTTCGAAAGGTACACCTCTGGAAATCTTGGAAAGGTATGTCTTGGTGACGATCAACCTTGTGATATCGTTGGTAAAGGTTTTGTGAAGATTAAGCTAAATGCATCGGTTTGGGAGCTAAAGGATGTCAGGCACATACCGGATTTGAGGAAGAATTTGATCTCCGTAGGACAATTAGCTAGTAAAGGCTATACTATGACTTTCCATGGTGATGACTGGGAAATTTTGAAGGGTGCAATGACGATTGCTCAAGGAAAGAAGAGTGGTACTCTTTACATGACATCAGGAGTGCGATGTTCGATCACTGTTGCAGCTAGCAACGAAAATTCCAACATATGGCACCAGAGACTAGGTCATATGAGTGAAAAGGGAATGAAGATTATGCACTTGAAGGGGAAACTTCCAGGTCTACAGTCACTAGAAATAGGCATGTGCGAAAATTGCATATTTGGAAAGCAGAAGAGGGTTAGCTTTCAATTAAGTGGTAAAACCCCAAAGAAGGAAAAGCTGGAGCTTGCTCATTCCGATGTTTGGGGGCCGACGAACGTCTCATCCATTGGTGGAAAGCATTACTTCCTTACTTTAATCGATGATCACTCGCGAAAGGTATTGGTTTATTTTTTAAGGCATAAATCTGAAGTATTCTAGGCTTTCAGGATATGGAAAGCTATGGTTGAAAACGAGACAACTCTAAAGATCAAAAAGCTTAGAACTGACAATGGAGGTGAATATGAAGACACCAGATTCAAGCAGTTCTGTTATGAGCATGGGATCCAAATGCAGAGAACCGTGCCTGGTACGCCTCAACACAATGGTGTAGCTGAGCGTATGAATCGAACGTTGACAGAAAGAGCCAGAAGCATTCGTATATAGTCAGGTCTACCAAAGCAGTTCTGGGCAGAAGCATTCAACACAGCAGCTTATTTGATCAACAGAGGTCCTTCAGTTCCATTGGAGCACAAGATACCAGAGGAGATATGGAGTGGAAAGGAGGTAAAATTATCACATTTAAAGGTTTTCGGTTGTATAGCATATGTGCATATTAGTGATCAAGGCAGGAATAAACTTGATCCCAAATCCAAGAAATGCACTCTCATCGGCTATGATGAAAACGAGTTTGGCTACCGCATTTGGGATAATGAAAACAAGAAGGTGATCCGTAGTCGAGATGTGATTTTTAACGAAAGAGTAATGTACAAAGACAGACACAAAACAGAAGTCAACTACTCAAAGCAGAGTGAGTCATTATTTGCAGATGCAAATGATATTCCAGAGAGTCTCATCACAGAACCGACTATAGAAAGTGCTCAGCCTGAAGAGATCGTTGATCTGAGTTGTGTGGACCAGTCTGACACACTACAACATCCTACTCCAGTTCCTGAATTGAGAAGATCTTCTCGACCTCATGTACCTAACAAAAGATACATGAATTATTTGTTGCTGCCTAATGCAGGGGAACCTGAATGCTATGATAAAGCATCTCATACCGAAGATGCTAGTAAGTGGGAGCTTGCCATAGAAGATGAGATGAAGTCTCTTATCTCCAACCAGACATGGGAACTAGTTGAGTTGCCCATAGGAAAGAAGGTACTTCACAATAAATGGGTGTATCACGTGAAAGAGGAGCATGATGGTTCCAAGAGATACAAAGCTCGACTAATTGTCAAAGGATTCCAACAGAAGGAAGGAGCGGACTACACTGACATTTTTTCTCCCATTGTGAAGCTCAATACTATCAGGTTAGTATTAAGTATTGTTTCTATTGAAGTCCTTCATCTTGAACAGTTAGATGTGAAGACCGCATTTCTTCATGGAAACTTGGATGAGGAGATATACATGCACCAACCAGAAGGATTCTTCGAGAAAGGGAGGAAGAACATGGTGTGCAGACTAAAGAAAAGCTTGTATGGCCTGAAACAAACCCCAAGACAATGGTACAAAAAGTTTGATGGATTCATGCACAAGGAAGAGTTCCAGAAGTGCGATGCTGATCATTGTTGCTACTTCAAGTGATATAAGTCTAGTTATATCATTTTACTGCTTTACGTTGATGACATGTTAGTAGCAGGATCAAATATGGATGATATCAGAAGGTTGAAGCAACAACTGTCAAAGGAGTTTGACATGAAAGACTTAGGCCCAACAAAGAAGATTCTCAGAATGCAAATCACTAGAGATAAGCAGAAAGGACTCTTGCAGCTATCTCAAGCAGATTACATCAATCGTGTTTTGCAGAGATTCAACATGGACGATGCTAAGCCAGTCGGTACACCATTGGTCAGTCACTTTCGCCTATCCAAGGATCAGTCACCGCAAACCGAGGAAGAAAGAAATTTCATGAATGGTGTTCCTTATTCCTCGGCTATTGGAAGCTTGATGTATGACATGGTCTGTACGAGACCAGAGATTGGCCATGCAGTGGGAGTTGTTAGCAGGTTCTTCTCAAATCCAGGGAAAGCTCATTAGGAAGCAATCAAGTGGGTTTTGAGGTATCTACGAGGCACCGTACATAACGCTATATACTTTGGTAAAGGGCATGTTAAAGCTCAAGAATATGTAGATGCAGACTTCAGAGGCGAAGTTGATCATCGAAGAAGCACTATAGGTTATGTATTCACGATTGGAAATACACATGTTAGTTGGATGTCACAGGTACATAAGATTGTCACTTTATCCACTACAGAGGCTGAGTATGTAGCAATCACCAAAGCTAGTAAAGAGATGATATGGCTTCAAGGTTTGTTAACTGAATTGGGATTCAAGCAGGAAAAGAATGCTTTATACAGTGATAGCCAGAGTGCAATACACTTGGCGAAGAATTCAGCATTTCATTCCAGAACCAAACATATTGGTCTTCGTTATCACTTCATCAGATCTCTACTGGAAGATGATGTGTTAATACTGGAGAAGGTCGAAGGAAGCAAGATTCCAACAGATATGTTGACAAAGACGGTAACTATCGATAAACTGAAGTTGTGTTCAACTTCAGTTGGTCTGCTAGAGTAAAAAGAGCAGAATGGCTGTTGCATCGATCAAGGTGTGAAGACGAATTGAAATCAGTCTTCAAGTGGGAGATTGTTGGAACCCGCATGTAGGAAGCCAAGCCACCCATGTTTATTACATGGGTATGCCACCAACCACCACCTACCAAGCCCAACAACTAAGTCACCAACCCCCCACCAACCATCTCCTCTCTCTATATATACATCCTTCCTCCTCATAACTTCCATCTCATCCCAATCTCATATTCAACAAGAAGTAAAGGAGAGAGCAAGCTTAGAGTGAGAACAAGAGTTGAGTGAAAAATGTTTTGTGTAATCACTTTGTAATATTCTCTGAAATAAAAGATCTGCAGCAGCCCGGAGACGTATGCATAATTGGCCGAACTTCGTTATCAAATTTATGTGTCTCTTACCATTCTACATTTCATTTCTTTTCTCCACAAATATAATCATAAGGAAATTTGCATAATTTCCCAACAATATGACCTGTATATTATGTTAAATCTAGGTATTATTGGTGCGGCGGTTGTTAGTTTATCATAGGAACAAAGACAATTTTGGTCTGCATTATATTGTCCTTTTGTTAAACATTATCATCCCTTCGTAGCATTTTGTCCTTATATTTCACTAATGTGGTAACTGTTAAGGATGGGGAACAATGTAAACATGAAAGTTCAATTCTTAAGTGTTGTAAAGTATTATAGTATTACTAAAATATGTATTTTTAATGTATCCGAATGTAAATTATACAAGTAGAAATCTTATATGTTGTGTTTTGAAATGCAGATGGGTATGTTCTCATAGCAAATGACGATATTTATACCCACTACCAGTCATTCAATCAAATTAGTACTTGTGGCCAGGTTCAACTGACTAAACTTGAATATTCAATGTTTTTGTTTTTTTTACATAGTTTATAATTAATTAGCAAACCATGCTAATGGGTAACATTAATATGTAACCCCTATATTACCATGCGAACCCAAATAAATTTCAGATTTTCCTATATTTACTTTAAGCTCAACAAGTGCGCTAATTTTTTATGCTTTTATATTTACTAAAATGGAAAAGAGAACATCGGTGGTTCTTACTACCACTATTCCCTTTAATAAACAAGGTTTGATAACTGAGTTATTGAACTACTACTTGGGTAAGCATTCACATATTTGGTGTGTTTTTTTTTTTTTTTTGCAATATTTTAATTTTTTACTCAGATTGAACCTTTTGATTATTTTGGTTGCAAATTACCTAGAATTAATTTTATTTCACTATTATATCTTATGTTTCTATTTTTAACAGTTCTATTTGTACTTACATCAAACTAATACAATTACTTATTTGAGTCATCCGTGTTAAAGTATTAAGCCATAATATATTGAGGGTGCAACTATTCAGACCCCGATTTATATTTCTAGCCACCAAAACTAAAAGCACCTTAAATATTTTAATTTTTTTCCTTGCCACCGCCTAAATTAATAACTTTATAATGGAGAGGCCACCAGTAACTTCCTCTACACGAACGTTTCCTTCCTCACTTACGTCATGCTTTTATGTCTTTTGAGTCATTTGATCGAACATCTTGCATCATATTATCACAACCATCATGTTTATCATCCAATTTTATCATCATACAAATACTCCATCTATCAAACGACCAAAAATAATAATTTATCAATATGTAAAAGAAAATATGCAAGCTATACGAATAAAAACTCTACAAGTCAAAACTTACATGGTCATTTTTTTTCTTATATTGTCATCAAATTTAATGTCCTCTAAGCTTGAAATTTTCAATGGAGCGGAAAAAATATCATAAAACTCTAAGGAAAATCTTAACCATTAAAAAAACCCTAACAGCATGTTCTAAAACATAATAGAAACCAATAAAAATCAAGCAATTCTAACTTTTTTTAATCTTCATCTTTCATCCCTATTAGGCATAAAAGAATATCTGGTTATGTCACGGCTTAATTTAAGATTTGAAATTGCATAGAAGTATGTGTTTTTCTTTTCTGAGGAGAAGAACAGTGGTGAATAACTGAATATATGGTGTTCAGAAAAATATAAAAGATAATTATGTGTATTAAATTTTGAAAGGTGGTTGCAAGTGTAAACAGATGTGAGAATAGTAGCACCATATATTAAATTTTGAAAGGTGGTCGCAAGTGTAAACAGATGTGTAAATAGTAGCACCATATATTGATGAGGATTGTTAAAGGAACTCCACTTTTGGTTAAGGGGAGGACAATTTTAAGGGGACTCCACTTTAAAAAAAAATGTTAAGGGAGGGTTTGGTTTTTTTTATTTTAGAAAAAACATGGACTAAACTACCCCTTGTCACAACATAAAATTCACTATCATTCTTTTTATATTTCGCGCTGCATACACATGAATACGATTTCTTATCATTTCCAAGGCGTAAAAACATTTGCATCTCAATTAATGTTCCAATTATACATATTCGATCAGATTTGTCCATGAATATTTAAGTATTTTAAATTGAACCATTGAATTTCAAAAAGATATCCATTAACTTACCTGATCTGATATCTTCGGATCACCCACATAACTTTCTTATGTCTCCATTATATTAATTATATCCCTTTTTTATTTCATTAAATTGTGCTCATTATTTAGGGTTTAGCTTTTAAAATTTATATTAAATAAGATTATGGGGTTAATATTGGAATTTTTAATTAAATGTTTAAGGAAGGGCTAATTTTTTTGATCCCCCTTTAACAATTGAAAAATAATTTAAATATTGTCCCCCCCATAATCAAAAGTGGAGTCCCTTTAACAATCCCCATATTGATATCCACAAACATATGTAGTAACCTTCAACTAGGCTAGCAAAAATGATAATATGACATTAATACATTACAGGATATGTCTAGGTTATATTTCCATGTACAAGAGGATCACACACAACATTCATATTTCTGAATGAGTTTTTATTTTTGAAGCAAATGTTATACAAGAAATTATGTTGTCGTGTTCTGATTGCTCATTAAAAATTTGCTATCTTTTCTCTTATTTGTCAGCGTATAGTAAACTCCTTTCCAGTTTGTAGACGGTACTTTGTCGAATCAAAACAAAAAAAACATAAGGCAAACTGCACGATGAACATAATTGTTGGATTTTAAAACCGGGTAATTATTTTATTTTTTGGAATTTTTTCCCTTCAATCAACAAGAAATTTAATCTAAAATATTTTCTATTCCACATAGCCTCTGTATTAAAACAATGCATGTAAAACCAATGCATTTCTCTGCATTGGCAAAACAAGAAAAACTATGAAACTACGGGTGCATTTATCACTCTTGTTTTTCCTTTTACAATTACAACTGATGGTTTTGCTATGTACCATGTTTATTTTCGGTAGGACAACTTATAAATTACTCAATGCATTTGCATGTGCAGTTTGAGTGTTACAGTGGATTGGATCTCCTGCTAACCAATAACGCTGCTGATGGAAGTCTGCTAAGCCAAGCCTCCAAGTGTGATTGAAACAAAAAATTAAAAGAAACCAGACAATCCACATTTGATTAATTGGCATTTTTCTATGCAAAATCGTTGTTTGCCTACATATGTCAGCGAAAAATGGTTTGTTTTCTTCTTTTTCTTTCGTTACATCAATCCAGTATTAATTGTACATGTCCACTATAATTACTTTTTAAGTCTTAATGCAAAAAAAAGTGTTTTCTTTTCTTCTTCTGTAACTGTACCTGAAAATATACTATCTTCGTTGCTACTTTATTACTTTGTAACATAGATATATTTTATTTAGTAGTGGATTTGTTCCTCCTATAATCAGTTGCCTACTGCTAAACAGATCCATGTATGCATTGCCTTCCTTTCCGGTTTAACCTGCATGATGTTCATTTAATTTACATTAGTATTTCACTTACTGCACACAACTTGTGCGACCACTTTCTTTCTCTTTCTCACCATTCTTCTCTTTTACAAAATAATATCTTTATTTACATATTACAAACATGGCTATCTCTTTCCATTGTAGTTTAAAAAAAAAAAACCTATGCCTACTTTAGCTACCAACGTTTTTATACCATTAAATACGACTACGTGCCCATGTGCGAAGCATGTGCCTCATCCTAATCTATATATGATTCCAAGATCTATTAAGATGTGGGATTCCAACTAGGGATTCTTGTTTTGTTCGAGTGATGAAGACTCATGTGAAAAATGTCGAACAAAACCTAGACATCAGATATGGTTAAAGACAGAGTAAGATGCGTGATCCGGGGTTTAGCTAACGCACGATAACATATATTGACTCCAAATCTAGCGTATTCTTGTTATTGATACGTGCGAGCTCAGTATAGTTACGTGTATGAGTTGAATATACTTGGTTCCATGTGGTGCACATTAATGTTTTTGTTTGTGGACCAGTCATGTTTGCCTTCGGTATATTTTATCTAGAGATATACGATGCTAGGAAGGTAGTTTCTGATCCTTGTGCACGAAGTTCGGATTCGGCTTGACCAAAGAGATCTCTGAGCCGATATGCGAACTGCCTTCGTAGTTTTGTTTGTACCTTAATAGTTGTTGAATGTAACCATTCCAATTGTTTGATTTATGTCTACACCCTGGAAATTATCTATTACACAACTATACTTCTCCTAATGAATGGTTGAATGCTTTTGAGGGGATAACCATTACAGACATCCGTATGGCCTTGGATTGTATTGATATATGTCATCTATATATTGAGTTATCTCACATGGCTATCTAGCCTGATCCAGGTGTTATTTAATTATAATGCTCGGATCAAACCGAGTACATTTTCAAAATTGGACTTGGATTGCTTTAGAGCTTCAGAAGAGGAGCTAGTGCTGAGATGTATGCTCATATTCATTTATTTGTTCCGTGTGAACTATCGTGTCAATGTATCAACAATTGTAAGGATAGTTTATTATAACTTTTCAGGCTAATTCATTATTACATGTGTACTCTGATTGATGTATGTATATTATAGTTTTCTCTTTGTGTAAAGAGCATTATTTATACTACAGATAATTCATTCCATTATAAGATTATGTTCTATATCTAATTTCTTCTATAATTATATCTCCTTTTTTCCCCTAATAATCGGTCTTTCTGGCACTTGATTAGAGATACATGAATACAAAAGATGTATTAGTGTTGATTTTCGAGAGCCAAAAAGTCAAACCGTTACCAAACATAAAGTCAAGCCACCACATGTCTCATAAAAAGGAAACCTTTGCCTTATAAATCTGCGTACAACAATAATAATCATCCATCTCAATGTCAACAGCACAACCCAAGATAACAGGAAAAAAATACAAAGCAAAAAAAATACATCCAAATAGAATTGAAATCTCTAAAAAGCATTAGGTTGCCAAGCTATCTACAACAATCAACCGTGCAAACCTAAGGGGGAAAAAGGATGTAAGATGAGTGGGTCAGACAATAAGTCTGATGGGTGGAAGTAATTATTAGCATTTCTAAGGAAGATAAATATAATTACTTAGAAGTAATTCTGATGTAATATGGCAAAGTGTTCGTGCACAGGTAAAGAAGATAAATTTTTAAAATTGATTGTTCGATTGTTTGCATTGATTCAATTGCTTCAAAGAAATATGATTAGGATAACTTGCTAATCATACCCATTGGTCGGCCTTTACTACCCGTCTACCACCTCGCCTGGTAAAATGTTACCAATGGACCTGCCCATTGTGGAGTCGATCACCATCCACCTATTCACCAATAAAGATATAATTTTGCATTTGGATGTAGTAGCTATTCATTTTCCATAATCGATGTTGTTGTACACGAGGTCACCGCTGTAACACACTAACTGTCACCCTCCTTGTTGACCACTTATTTACCCCATTGAGCCTAAGCGTGCCCATCCTAAACCCTCAGCTTGAGACCATCGATCCTTGACCTGAAAGGGAATGTTGTCTGTATAGCGGGTCCATAGCAAACAAATATTCTAATTTGCGTCTCCTTGCCCAGTCCTCCTGATCTGGACCTTATTTATTAGCCACCTATTTTCCACATTCAACAATTAGTGCCAAAATTAACAACTACTATTATTTTATTATTGACTTAATCCACGATCTAAGTTTCAATATAATAAGCCTTTTCATTTTTTCTTCTTTTATTTTTAATTATAACCTATATGTCATAATTTTCTTGCAAATCTTCCAGATTTGCCTATTTCAATCTACCTTCGTTTTATTAAAGATTTACTTATTTGTATCTGATATATGTAAATTTAGTATCTTATTATTTTAATCTATGTTCATGAATCTCTTTCTTTTAACATAATTCTTCACATTAAAAGAGGATTAAATCACTGTTTAAAAACTAACAATTAATGCCTAAATTACCGTTTTAAGACAGATGTAACTAATTTTTGAAAATTGTAAATACCAAAGGAAATAAAAGAGCTACCGGATAAAACTAAAGAGAAACATAAGGGTATTAAGTGATGATAGAAACTCACCCTCATAAACATGTTGGACTTAAGTGACTGTGCGACAGTCCGCCTAATTAATACATGTATATGACATGTTTAATTGTGTGTGGAACTCGCATATGTATGATAACTTCATACTCCCATGTATAGGAAACAAACATCCCTTAAACTTATGTGATTTTCATTTACCAGAACTTGTTATTCTGACCTCCCTCCTCTTAACAGAAACAGGTTAGTAGGTAGGAATGCTTGATTAAATCATGAAGAGCCCGACGAAGGAGATTTTATAGCCTATTATTGCTATTGTCAAGTTTGGTAGTTTAAGGTACTCATGGGATATTATTATTGAGGTTCCATGATATGACATTTGAGACTTGATGTAGGCAACATTATTGTAGTTTTTATTTTATTATACATCTATTTTTCTGTTTTTATATTTTATCCCATCTAATGTGAGATTCTAATTCCGTTTTTAGTTCGGCTCTAGTTATTGGTTCTAGGAGTGTTACGGTTACAACAACCGTCAATTTTACCTCCAACCATAATCGCAACTGTAGTTGACGGTTAGCAAATTTTATAACCGTTACCGTAATCATCTGGCAGTTACTGCAATCATTTCTGTAAAGTTACATTGTTATCCATAAATAATTCATGTTTTTTTCTTGAGAATTAGTTTGCTTATCTATGAAATAAACCATCCTTTTGCATGTTGTCTATGAATAAAAACACAAATAATTTAAACATAAGTTATTTCTCTAGCTTAAGTTATTAAAAACATTTTTTATGAATTACTACCAAAAAATCATGTGCGGTTATATGTTTTACCGTGGTTATCAACATCCACAACCGTTACCATCACCTTACCGTAGTAGATGGTAACCGTGTAAACGGCTAGTACGGTTTGGCTGCTGAACGGTTCAACTATAACAGCTCTAATTTATTTCTTATATGGACCAACGACTCATTTGGAATGACTCTAAATTCCGATAGGCATTTTCTAAGTCGGAATTTTAGGTCCATTCCGAGCAGGGACGAAGCTGTGTGTAAGCTACCCTGGGCTATAGCCCGGGTTGGATTTACAAACATGAAATATAAACTAGTAACAATTTCATACAATAAGGGATTATATTCAAGGATTAGGATTTTCAGGCGCTTTTTTCCTTTTCTTCAGATCTACTTTCTTCTTTCTCGTCCCTCTTCATCTTCTCCCGCTCTCCCCTTTCCTCAACCTTACCCTAGCTTTCGCTATTACTACTTCTAATCGCGTCTCTTTTTACCGTCGTTTCCCCGTTCTTCATTATAAACCTTTGCTCCTCCTTTATGGAACTTGTTTCATGATTATCCTCTGCTTCAACCGTTCCTCCGCTTCGCGTCCTGATATACCTTCTTTGCTTGCCAAAACTAATCGATTGTCCCATGTTACCCTGTAGATGTGCCAAAAAAGTTGAACCTTGTCACAATGATGCATCTATATTCTTCTGAGCTCAAGGGTTGAGCTCTACATTATAAGGGGGAAAAGACCTAAATGACGTGAACTTGATAAACTACATTTACTAAATGTTGGGATTTTTCTTTTGAGGTGGGGGATGAAATCATATACACATGCCCAGTTATCCATATAAGCACATATACATTGAATGTATTCGCTGCAATTATCAATTTATAGACTGGGATTCAAGATGGTTTTGTAAGATTGTACTTAAAAACAATGAAAACAAAGAGTAGTGCATGTATGTCATTTCTGTGCTTAAAAAAAGGTGCATTATATTCAAATCTTCTGGTCTTTACCATACTTCCTAAAACTAATAAGAGTATACTGATAAATTAGGAAAATGTAAAGAACAATGGGAAATTAGTAGCGATCCATTGTCGAATTTTATGCTTTAAGTTTATATATGAAGTACATCCGTTTGCATATTCGCATTTGCATGGTATCATTTACAAATTATATATTTTTAGTATATGGACATTTAGTTGCTAAAGGAGCGTTGTTGTGTCAATAATCAACCAATGTAGTATTATTATCATTACATTTATTGTGGTTTATACATTCCTTGTCGTTTTCTATATGTGTAATCCTAGCCCGGGGCAATTTAAAAACCTGGCTCCGCCCCTGATTCCGAGTGGTTTGTTACATCTTCGCACAAATGGAAAATGATGCTCAAAGCCTAAAAGCCATGTAGTCAACTTTTAAAAAAGAATATAGTTAATGGAAGGACTACTTTGATTCGGTTTCTGTATTAATGGTTCGAACCTTATTTCAAATTCTTGGTTGGCGCTACATGTTTAATAGTGGTATTGAAGATCCACATATTGCTAGCTTCATAAAAAATTATAAATGGAACTTTGATAACATCTGTCTTCCTCCTTTCATAACCGATTCATTATAAGAAATTAAAATCCACAATGATGAGCAAGAGGATTATTAGACATATACGAGAAATCAAAATAGAATTTTTTTTTCTTTGAAGTTTGTTTATAGTTCTATATCACCATCTACAAATAATTTTAAATGGGCTAATTTATTTGGAAGAATCCCATAGTTCAAAAATATGCTTTTACAACCTATATAGCATGTTTTAGTAAACTTCGTACTTTAGATATATTAAGTAAATGAGGATCGATTTCAGATAAAATTGGCAAATTATGTGATTTCAAGAAGGAGGATAAAAATCATCTATTTTTGATTGTACTTACTCAAAACACATTCAGGGCTTTATAAAGAAGAACTCAAGATCCACCCACAAGGAAAATAAAGTTTATTTGCATGAACGAATGAACTGCTTAATCGAATGCATCAAGAATTTGCAATCAATAGCCAAAATGGCAATTACAGCTATTATTCATCATTTATGGAAAGAATGATGTAATCGAATTTCCGAAACGTATATATTTTTAAATATATTAAAGCAAAGCTTATTCTAGCAGGGATTAATTCCTTAATTCTTGCTTTAACTATAGGAAAACGAGAGGGTAGACTCGTATCTAGATATTAAACCAATCTGAGGACAATATGAAGAGCGATTTAGTTTAGGCCCACAAAGACGAACCACCATAATTGTTTTTTCTTATGGGAAGTCGGAAGATAAAGGAGAACCAACCGGATAAGCACGCAAGCGATATTGCATACTACTATTTGTGAATTACCTGCCTATATTTAATTCTTCGTAGTTCATTTTTTGTTTTGAAGTATGCTTTTTTATTTAGTTATACATCATATTTGTTTAGGTAAATTGTAACATTTATGGCACACTTTGTTTTTCTCGTAACTTTGAATTTTAATTAATTACCCCTTTGTTTTTCAAAAAATTAGTATAAATTTAAATACTATTATATACACATGCACAGGTGCGTGCACGCACGCGCGCACACACACACACACACACACATATCATATACATGTATTTATTTACATATTCATATGTACTATCAGAACACTTGGTGTGCTGAAGGATAAGTTTGGATTTACGATTTGTTTAGTATGAGATATGATCCTCTTAGTGGTATCTTTTATAAATATATCGTGATGTTGAAGGCGATAACATGACACGGTTTATCATATTGTGCGTAAGACTATTGAGCTCGTTGCAGTTGATGAGATTGGAGAAATTAACAAGTCTGAATTTTATGAAATCACTTGGGATAGAGATTACCCCTTTCGCTACCCTAATACATGTTATGTGCCCAAGCTTACTTTGGCCTAATCTGATTCACTCCAGTCGTTGTCCCGTTTGATGATTCATGTAGATCCACATCTTCTGAGGGGGCCTAGTTTATTTTGATAGATGGTAGTTTAGGCATGCTTCTTTTTTCTCCTGTATTATATTGTTTTATGCTTTTCTGCAGTAGTGGAAGCACCCAGCTTCGCTTTTGTCTTGTATTGAAGTGTTATGGCACTTCAGACCAAGTTAATTGTTATGTGCTTATGCAGAATGACTATTTTTCTTAACCTTATTAAATAGTGGCACGGTACACTATAAAAAAACCGGTTTGTCTTGCCAAAAAATATTTTGAATACATAAACAATGTGTATAAACATGTACTTCGACGATATGTTTATACATTATATGAGCTAACTTATCCACTATGTTGTGAATCTCACCACTCACATATGGACATGTTTAATCTTTCACGAATTGTTGTGCAACACATGTGTATGATACGTACATGCACGCGCGCGCGCGCGCGCACACACACACACACACACACACACACACACATATATATATATATATATATATATATATATATATATATTGCAATGATACATATGTGCATGTATATTTAGTACAATATTATCCACATAATATAAAATTATATTATAAACATAAATATAATAATGGTTTTATAAAATGAATAAAAATGTTCTATATATATATTGCAATGATACATATGTGTATGTATATTTAGTACAATATTATCCACATAATATAAAATTACATTATAAACATAAATATAATACTGGTTTTATAAAATGAATAAAAATGTTCTACTAATATATTTTATAAAACAATAAGAAACCAAATGGTTTAAGAAATTGAATTTCGCACATTTATTTCTTTATTGGTTGTCTCGTTTCAAACAACGAAACCTCCAATGCTTACTTTCAACGGGTAGTAGGACACATATGTATATCGACTTTTTATGGTTTTCGGGATGCATCTTTACAATGGATAGTAGAGTAATGTCTATAAGAAATTGAATATTCGATCGCAGTTTCACGTGGTCTTCGATACAAGTTTCCACAGGCCTTCCATAGCAATATACTTCGATTTTTTTTGGATGAATATGATAAGAACAAAGAGTAAATGGTGGATTATTTTGTATGTGGGCTTTGCGACCTTTGATGATTTGCAAATTCATAAACAAATAAAGAGTTAAGTCATAAAGTTTAAGTGTATGTGGATTGGACTTATTTGCAAAACACAATAATGTAAATAGCAAAGAAATGAGAGAGGTTTGATTGAAAAATTGGTTGACCCAAGCCTTTGAATGAAAATGAAGAAAAATTCAAAAAAACTGCTATCAGATCTTTAACAGTTAAATCTAAGTTTCATTTTAATTTAAAATCGGCTAACTATTGTTTTGTGCTCTTTGTTCCTCTAATCTTTTGTGTTCCAATTCTTGCATTCAACTCTCATTTGTTCCTTCTTAATCTCTTGGATTTCTTTTGACCTTTGTGATTCCTCCTAATCTCTTTGACTTGTTTGACATTTCTTGATCAATGTGATTTCCGTTGATCTACTTTTTCCTACAATTGAGTTCATATATTAATCTGATTTGCCATGCGCACTATGACATTTGGTTATCTTGTGTTATATCTTTAAAGGTACTTCTCGTACTGTACGATATACACAACTTAAAAATCACCAGTACTAATGTTTATTCAATTGTTGGCGTCATAATCAACTTTCGATTTCAACATATGCAAGAATCTATCCCATTTTTTTAAAAGCCGTCTACTTATCAATAAAAATAAATAAATATTTATTAATTTTTCTTGTCTATTCAATTGAAAACACATTTATCACTTTATATATCATTCTAAGCAAACTCAACCAATTAACAATAACCAAAGTTAACTTTTTATAAGACACGTTATTTAAATTTCAAAATACATTGTCTTGTACTTCAAAAATAAGGTAGTGTTTGGCTTAAAATATATTTTGTGTTTTGATTTTTCAATATCAATAACGAAACATAAGAAAAGTTAAGGGACGGTGAAGGGAGTAAAATGGGTGATTGAGGGGACGGCGTAAAAGAGAGATAAATGACGGAATAATATATTATCTTTTTCTTGTGTTGATCCTCAAAATAAGAAAGACAAATAAAAATTGTTTTCTATTTTATGTGTTAACTTTGTTTTTCAAAACAACCGCTTTTGGTGTTATGCGTGTCGTTCGCATTTTAGTGTGGGCGAAAACTAAAAACTAAAAACCGTAAACCAAACACCGCCTAAGTTTTCAGATAAGCACGATGATTTTAGCTTCGATCAACTGTAGATATTTACATGTTTTAAAACCTCTCTCTAACACCACTCGTTCCAAAAAGACAACAACAGATCAACTTATTTATAGGAATATGCGACTAAGTTCCAATTTAACTAAAAAAAGGAATAGTTAAAATTAATTTTATCTCATTATAATTATTGAGAACGATTATAGAAACACAAAACTAATTGCAAAATTAAAAAAGTGAATTGTGGACCATTATATTTGTTTGTTTTTAAGTGAAAAATGAACTTCAACAGAATGTCTAATGGTTGAAATTTATTATGCTATATTTTTAATCATCATTTTGGGTTTAATTAGACTATCCGATAATTAGATTTTCGTTTAATATAACAATGGTAAATACATTATCAATCGTATGCCAAAATTTTCATCTTAGGGTTTATTGGAAAAATCGGCTTTCCGTCCTTACGGCAAAGTTTTCACCGTTTCCGTGGAAAGTAAAACAGACTTTGGTGCAGGTCCGTGTCCTAGGTCCATTAGGCGGTGGCCTAGGGCCTCCGGCGGGAGAGGGGCCTCAATAAGTTAAAAACATTTTGCAAAACAGTATGTAGTTCAATTGTTTGATGTCGCAACTTTTTGCGCGTGGTTTTGAGTTCCAGTTTCAGCTTGCCTTACTCCAAAATACCCATTTTCTGTTGATCTGAAATTGAAATTTTCGGCCTTGGGCCTCCAACCTCTCAGGGCCGGGCCTGCTTCGGTGATAAGGTAAATTCCAGTTACGTCGTTTTAACCGACTCTGCTGGATGTGATTTAAACCAAATTTTAATTTAATCACATCCGTTGAACTTCTATCGTATGTCTTTGGTGCAGCAATCCGCGTGATCTTCCTTCCATCCAATCACATTCGAGGAACCGATTCATGCTTGTACGATATAAGCCCTCTGCACTCCTCTGTACAACGCACCAAAATCCTTCAGTTCCAAATCCTAAATTATAATCTCAAAACCCTAATCCCCAATTCCAGTCATGTCAACTGAAGAAGCCGTCGCCGCTCCTGCTTCCGTCACCGAAGAGAAACCAGCCTCCACCATCGACCAAGCTCTCCTTGCCAAAAAGGCCTCCGCTAAACCCAAAAAGGCAAATGCTGCTAGCAAACCTCGCGCTCCTTTGGCACATCCTCCTTACGCTGAAATGATCACCGAGGCGATTAGCGCATTGAAGGACAGAACTGGATCTAGCCAGCATGCCATCACCAAGTTCATCGGGGACAAGCATAGCTCAAAGCTTTCATCAAATTTCAAAAAGATTGTTCTTCTTCAGTTGAAAAAACTCACAGCCGGAGGTAAGCTCACCAAGATCAAAGCTTCATACAAGCTTTCTTCGTCTGTCACGAAAACCCAAAGAGCTGCTGCAAAACCCAAGATAAAAGCTGCTGCAAAAGCAAAGGCTAAAACCGCTTCAAAGCCTAAAACTAAGAAGTCCGCTGCTCCGGCCAAGAACGCTGATGCTACAAAGCCTAAGGTAGCTGCATTAAAAACCAAGATGGCTGTGCCCAAGGCAAAGGGTAAGGCACCTGCAGCTAAAGTGGCAAAGAAAAGCGTGAAGGATGCCCCATTAAAGAAGAAGATGAAGGTAGTTCCAGGGAAGAAAGCTGCAGCAACAAAAAAGGCTCCGCTGAAAAAGGCAGCACCAGTGAAGAAGGTGGCCGTGGCCAAAGGGAAGGAGTCCAAGTAGACCAAGTGTTTTTGATATTTTTCATGTGTTGGGTAGGGATGTAAATTTGTTAAGGTAAACCTGGGTTTGATTTTGATTTTGCCTTTGAAGTAGCTGTTATGAGGCAGTCGAAAATAATAGTTAATGATTTCAGATTGTCTTCTGCACAACTAGTTCTTTTTATTTAGATCCTGTGCATAGTTAATAATTTGTCAAGGCTTAACATTGTCGATATAATCACTAAATCTGCACATTTTAATCTAACCACTGTGCATAGTGCTTGGATATTGTATTGGGTCCTGCCTTAGCGTGAAGATGCATTATTCACGTTAGAGATTTTGGAAGAGCTTACAACAAATGAGTACAGGGTATCTTGTCTAGATTGATGTGGAGGATTTAGGGAATAGACTGTTGTTTATAATATAAAAAACAATTTATTTGTTGCTTATTAAAAAAAAAAGACGTTTGTGTTTGTATGTTTTATATATGAGCAGTTTGTATGCTTATATATATAACCAAAACCCTAAAAATGGTTTTTTAAAAATTGTTCATCCTGTGAACGAGTTTCAGAAAAACATTTATAGGTTTCTAAATAACCAAAAAAAAAAAAACTATCATGAATAATCCGAAGTTTTGACGTGTCTTGTCATAATAATCCGAAGTTTTGATGTCGAGTGAAACAAGGAAGTAGCACGTAATTGCTGTACATTATTATCAAAGTTGGCAAGAAGCGACGACAATAAACTTGCTATTGTCCAGAAGGGTGGTTTAGATAGAATGATAAAAGTATCATCTAGATTTGTTGATGATCCATCTGTTCTACAAGAGGTTATGTCTCTGATTGGCGTGCTTTCATTAAGACTGCCTGAAAATGCAGCACAAGCAGTTGAAGCCGGAGCTGGTGATCTTGCAATCAAATCAATGTGGAAGTTCCCTTCTGCATATCAAATGCAGCGACAAAGTTGTCTTATGGTTCGAAATCTTGTGGCTGGAAACCTTGAAAACAGGACAATCCTATTGAGCAATGGCATTGAAGAGCTTATAAGGAAAGCTAAAGCAAGCCATTCAAGCTGTAAAGATGCTGCAACTACTGCGCTAAGGGACATTGGCTTAGATGATTATAACTCTTAGTTTCACGTGTCTTATTTTCTAGTTTTTTGTTTGGTGAACAACAATTCATGTGATAATTTGTTTATTCCTCAAAAAGTAAATCAACAATCATAATTTTGAGTGTCTAACTTAGAACCAAGGGCTTAACACAGTTTTTACCTTAATCTAAAACAAAAATTATGCCTCTACTTATAGCCGCAAATTACTTCGTGGTCAAGTTGCGATTTATGAGATAACATGTATATTGTCGTGTTCAATTTGGAAAAAGACATCTTTTGTTCTATTATAATATGCATGTTAATTTTGACAAATCAAACATATACATACATCTTTTATTTTCTCGAAATGTGATTTTGTATTAAAAAAAAAACATCTCCACCTTAGTACAAAATCACAAAACTACATTGCATTTTAATCTCCACCTTAAGAATAATGCATACTTATGTTTTTTTAAAGTGGGCATGTGCAATTCATTTATATAGCACCATAAAGGCCTTCAAGTAGGTTTTGTGGTTTTTCATTGCATGCTTTATCTCGATTTAAATAATTTCCCTCAACATTTTGTATATTTTATTGCTTTCCTATGTCATGCGTATAATTGCCTACTTTCTCCCAAAACTTTGTGGTTCAAAATCGAGTTGAAATGTTAGAACATTTCTTTCCAATTGTCCCACGAAATAAGACTTTCCTTTATTTCTAGGGTATACACTTAACTCTGGTGTGTTTTACCATTTTTAATCAAATAACCTTACGTGATTGAATATATGCCTTTAACATGCAAATTTATACCATTGGCGAATTCAACCTTATCAAATTTTCTCATTGCAATTATAAAGCAATTCTTTTTGTTTGCGTACATCTAAACTTCTACTCCAATCAAACATTGTATGCTTGCTTTGTCATTGTTTTAAAATTGCTATTTTTATTATATATCTTGGCTTTCTTCTAGTGCCTTCAAAATTTCTTATTACTTCTCGGTCTGCAACAAGGTTTCAATAAACGATCTACTA
The DNA here is from genome assembly GCA_030737875.1 of Allium sativum. Taxonomy (NCBI): domain Eukaryota; kingdom Viridiplantae; phylum Streptophyta; class Magnoliopsida; order Asparagales; family Amaryllidaceae; genus Allium; species Allium sativum. The sequence continues at coordinate 726,923,033 of CM060909.1, forward strand.
TTTTGTAGTATTAGCAAAATGATATCCCTTCTTATTTGATCGTTTGCTTCTCTATGTAAGATTCACCTATTCAATTGGGTTGGTATTTCTTTTTCTTTTTTAGTCTTTCCCTCCATTAGGTTCATCCATCCCATCTTCTTATTTAGAAGGCTATTTGTAACATCTCGTAATATTTTGCTTTAGTTACTTTTTCGAGGGAAATGAGTGATCTTCACATAGACAACATCAACTATTTTTATAAATTAGTTATGTTGCAAATATGGCGTATGTGCAAACAATGCAATATGATCATGAAACTTGCACCGTGGTATTTATCATGAAATTCCGAACAATTCCAATATTTGGAGTTTCACAAGGAGTTCGTTTGCAGAAGTTACGAGTGAAAAAGAGTACGGGACGAAAATGAATAAAACGTATAAATTAATCAACATTAATAAATTGAGCCAAATGTACCAACTGATATGCATTCGTGGAGGGGTCAACGTGTGGTCGTCCCCCATGACAGGGGGCAGTCAACCATCTTAGGGTGTTGCTTTAATTATGACTTGGTCCAATGGTCTAGGGTTAGTATAATATGATCGAGTAGATGTGGTTGATTATTGAGTCTATAAATTACGGCATAACCTTTTTTCACTTCTCATACTTTTCAGGAGACCTTAGCAAAGCTCATCCAATTCTTCCTCTTCGCTTTTTTCTCAAATTCATAAAATTGGATCGGTATATCCATATACATTCAAACTGGAGAATGATAAATTAAAAATGAAAGAGAAGATGAGCGAGTCAACATTCATGCTTTGAAGGCAATATTTCTTAGATCTATATGTGATTTGTTCTACTTTCTTTTCAAATCTCAAATATCTTCCAAGATTTGTAATCCTAATACATGTATATCCCTTTTTTAATACATATTACTTTGTTGAAGTTGAAACAAAGATTATAACTCAAATCCAGGATTTTTTTTAGCACTTCTTCACTATGACTAAGACTTTTTTTTTTTTTTTTTGCGGTATAAATTTATTACATTGGCTAAGTTTGATTTTTATGCCCAAGATCTATATTCTTTTAAATTATAGGTTACTTTATCATTAAATAATCTTCTATCTACAAAAAAATTATAGGTTATTTTGTTATTTAATAATCTTCTGCCTACACATTTTTGTAGACATTTTTTAAATTACTAGTTTCATCTGGATTTGGAAATCAGTCCCAAAATTTTGTAGTTAGCAGAATTCAATGTTTTGTTTCATATCTGGAATTTTGGTAATAAGATATTAAACTTATCAAAGGTACGGGTTTTTCATATTTTGATTTATAGGAAAAATATTCATTGGTTTTATAAATTCGTTTACATACTTTTTTAAAATACTACATTTGATTCGGCATGGAATACATAAAAAAGGAAGAGTTATATAAAGTGTATGATTTTCTCCGTATTTTATGCTTTCTATTCCAAAGATGCACATCTCTTGTAATTTTGTACAGAGATAGTAAATTTGGTAAGGATGTAAATCAGTTGGACTAGACCGGATGGAGGTGTATTCGGTTTCTATCCTAAATAAGACTAGATTGGATAGGGACAGGGTGAAAAAAAAATTCTCTTATAAATTTTGTTATCCTAGCTCAAGTCCTAAATGAAATCGGTTAAATATGGACAAACGTTTTTTGGATGCAGGCACAAACGGATCTGAAAGGACAAGACTATTTATATCAAATTTAATATTTTTTATTAAATTTTCAGTTGTATACTACAACAAAAAACACTTTTCGCAACAGGTCATATCTGTTGCAGTAGACCTATTGCAACTGGTAAGCGCCAGTCTATATAGCTGAAGTTGCAAAAGGTCGACTCCTTTTCGCAATAGTTTTTGCCCGTTGCAATAATATGTTGCAGTATACTTTTTGCAACGGGCTTTTGTTGTTGCAACAGATACTTTTGCAACAGTATATGCCCGTTGAAATAGATTCATAAATCGTTAAAAAATATCACAGCTTATAGATATTGCATATTAAATGTAATCGTTTTAGTAATAGTGTATATCACAAAATGAAATAAACAAATAAAAAATTTATTTCAACAAAGTTTTAGTAGTACAAACAATTACAACAAAAAATTCTATAATTTTCATACATCATTCATGTACAACAAATCCTACTCTCATGCACCACATTTTTTTCAAATATAATATTTTATTACATTTTACAATACGCTATTTCTACTCTCATACACTAATGCGATAGTTCAATTACTTTAATGAGTTTGCCCCTATGCTTGAAAAGCTTTTCATTCTTAACCTTAGCACCCTGCTCTGTCGCAAGGAAAGCCATCCTTCTTGTAGTCTTTACAAACCAGACATGCACAACTTCATTTGCTAAAAAATATAAAATGCAATTACAGCAAGGTAAAATTATGTGTACTTACATATGCGGACAGTGCTTTGGTTCAAGTCTTCATACCCATTATGCTCTAGACCAAGACCTTTCACCTCCCATTTAGCATTGGCAACTTTATTAGCATACCCATTAATACGGAGAAGCATACGTGCAATTGTCCTATGAATATGTTCTATAAACAGAGTCATCAACAAGTTGTACAACCTAAAAACATAAACAAAAGGGTTAAAAGATCCAAAATTGCACAGGAGATGAGATATCAAATACATGACCGATTGGGTATAACATATAAAAAATATAAACAAAAACATAAAGGAATCAAAATTCAAATAACCTTCAACTGCAAATTTACCCAATTCGCCGGTAAGAGCGACTAGACCTAGCATAGAAGAAGGCAACAACTCAGGAGGCCTTTGAAACCTGAGAGCAAATAATAATATATATTATGCTATAAACCAAGATGATATTATTGTTAGAATCAAAAATATATTATAAAACTTCAGCGGGTACCAATTTCTATGCCCAAAGAGGAGACCCACCGGAAGTTAAAAGTATAAATTCTGAAATAAAAACCAATACATAAAAACATTTCAATAATGACCAAAAAATTAAATATACCAGTGAATGTCATTTTGTTTTTTAGAAAAAAAAAAAAAAAAGCAGTACAACAACTTCTTCCCACCACTACGATGCACCCTATGAAAGTGTAAACAGTGAATTTTTTCATACTAAAATAGCTCAGTTAATTTTAATTTATGCAAATTGGACGTTAATCAGAATGTACCAACATGCAACCTTGTAGAAGTAATGAGATTATAGTTGGGACTAGCTTACCTATTATCTCATAATTACTTCCCCATGACTCATGAACTCAATACATGAGCCATCTCAAATTGAAGTAAATCAATAAACATAAATCAACACTGCACATCATAATTCAATTCACTTTGAAATTTATATTGCTTACCTATAAAAAATACATGGTACCTTGCAAACTATTCGGTTTAATTACATTGAAGAGAAATGGAAAATTTGTTGTTTTAACTAAAAATTAAAAAAAAATGATTAACCTTACCAAAATTATATAATAATTTGACCCTTCATTTACAACATCCATGATTTATTGAACTTACTCAATGATTTTATAGTGGATCAAAGAACTAATTTGCGACTATAGTTGGAAAGCTTGATGACAGCAAGTATGACATCGACAGAAAAGGGTTGGCTCGGGTCATTAGCAGGCGGTGGCTAGGAGGAGGCACAGGTGACGGCGGTGAGGAGGGAGGAAGATAAATCTTTTATCTTGGAGTTTAAACAATCAACTCGAGATTGGATCTGGGAAGTCGCTGCCGACCATCGCATTTAGCATCGCTACCATCTCGTTCTTCGCGGTTTCTTTCTTTACTACCGCACCACTTTTTCCGTTGGCTATGTACACCTAGGGATACACTGGACATTGAAGGATGAAGTGGATTCAAGCGGAGAACTAGAGGCAATGACAGAGGATGAGGGTTTGTTGCGGTGGAAGCAGATCCAAATAATAGTTTTGATTTGTAATTTAGGTTTTAAGAAAAGGGAGAAGCGGGAATTGAAAATGAGAGAGCGGCAAACGAAAATATAGTCGTGTATTATTAACAAGGGTTGTGCTTGTTCAACAGATGAAATGGGCAACGGAAGGCAGAAACGACAGGTGTACGAATTGATTTTATGGGGGTGTAGTTATCCTACGTTGATACTTATTGTTGTTCCCAGTTCAGTATATAAACATGCGTTCTTTATTATATAAACGTGCGTTCCCAGTTCCCAATTCGTTGTAATTATCCTTCTTTGTTAAAAGTTACTTTGTAAAACTCGATTTTAAATATTATATTTATATTTAAAAAACGAACCATAAGCGAAAGTTTGTATTTAAATGTTATATGAATTTCTTAGTTAATTAATTGATAATCATGCATTCTCTATTTTCATATTTTTATAAATATATATTACACTATTTTAAAGAGGTTTATTTTTCTCAATGTTAGCTTATTCAGTTTTTCGCATAGATTACAAAGATGGATATTAAAAAAATATTCAACCGTAAACCTTTGTTAATTAGTACTTAAAAAAAAATTGGCATATCAACAATTTCTAATGATAAATACTTAATTAATTCATAAAAATACCTCTTTCAAACAAGAATTATAAATTAATTCATACAAAAAATTATTATTAACTATCAATTACTCCTTAATAGTAATATTAATCAATTATCCTTTATTTATTGATGATGAATTTATTAATTATTTATTATTTATACGTATTCATATTTCAAATTAATTATTAATTTTTATCCATTATTTTATTTTTATTTATTTATTATTATTATATAATATTTATTTTATTAATTTATTATTTTTAAATGTTAATTATTACTATTTGTTAATTATTATTTTATTATCAATTATAAATATCATTATAATAATTAATTTTTATTATCAATTAATAATTATTAAATATTAATCTTAAATATTGTATAGTTACTAATATTTAATTGTTTAATAGTAACTATTTAAAAATAATTATTAAAAGTTAATCATTAAAATTGTTGCTATTTAATGCTGGTTAATTATTAGTAGTCGTTTATGACTTCTTGATCAAAAATTGATACTTATTTTTAATAGTATGTTTTCGCAACTGGCTTTACCAGTTGTAAGAAAATATAGTTATTGCAAGTGGTGAAAACAGTTGCTAAAGATATATTTTTTGCAACAAGATCGGAAGTGCTGTTGCAAATAATATGCTTATTGCAACTGTGATGGAAGCGCAGTTGCTAAAAGTATGTTTTTGCAACTAGAAGGGAAGCGCAGTTGCTAAAAATATGTTTTTCGCAACAACAAGAAAAGGCATGTTGCTAAATCGCATCTATTGCAACGGGTATGAAATGTCTGTTGCTAAATATCACTTACTGCAACTGTCAAGTGTTGCCAGTTGCAAGCAGCTAGTTGCAATAGGGTATTTCTCTTGTAGTGATACTGAATTACAAGGAATTGAGGCGAATTTGAATGGGCACGGACATAACGTGATTTTTTCTCGTATAAATTTTGTTGTTTTAATTCGTGTTCTAAACGAAAATCGGATAGACTTGGATGGACTTTTTATGACCATGGACATGAACGAACATCAGAATTCATACAAAATTAGTAGTCCTAGTTTTTTGTCTTGACGAATTTATGAAAATCATATGGAAAATGTAACAACCCAAGTTTGTTTAAGGTACCTGGGCAAACGTATTATAAAGTTATTTGAACTAAAAACAGAGAAAATAAAATACGAATTCAAAAGTGATTAACTCTATAATCATTTATGTTGAATAAACGTAGAATTTTGAGAATTATATGATTAGTATGGTGCTAAGGGCACCCCAATATATTCTTAATAATACCATAATTAAAAGAACAAAACTCATAAAATTTTTGTATGCTTCCTAATATCACATTACCTCTCCATTCTAATCTCTCACTTAGTCATTATTTGTCGAACTAATCACGTACTAAGCTAATCTAAAAACCATAATCTCTCGTAATCGTTGTCTTCTTCGCATCTCTCGCGGAAAAATTCAAATTCGTACGGTATTCTCTCAATTGTTTGGTGATTTTAAAACCCTGGTCTCTCACTTCCTCTTCTAGTTCGCGTAATTCAAACCATATTAATGGCTTTCGTATATTCCTCGGAATTGCGACGTCGAATTCGTTGATCAGTTTTAGAAATGCGGACGGACGAACACCGGGGAAACAGAAATAGGATAAAACAGTGTGGTAGTCCCTATTTTTTAAGTATGTGGTATTAAGAAGAGTGTAATACTAATTCTTGCGATATTTTTTAGTTGCGGTATTAGGAAGAACATTTTGGGGAGCCCTTAGCACCACGCTATGATTATTTGTGCTGAACCAAGGATAAATTTAATTTAAAAATTGAGTTAAGAAATTTAAATTCAACATGTGTTTGTTCAGTAAACTTAATTATGAAGGAACGAAGTTTGGAAACCTTATAATATGTATTTGTGATAAAATATGTATTAAAGGATTTATTTTGTCAAAAGCAATAATTTGTAAATTATTGCAAATAATGTTTTTTTACCATAAGAAGAGTATTTTTAAAATATTTAAGCAGTAGAAAATAAAATTGAAATAAGTGAAACACTCATCAGAAATCAATATTTAAGTGTTTAAAATATTTTAATATGGTTTGTGCATTTATTTTGATAAGTAAATGAATTTCAAGTGACTAGCAACGTTAAAAGTGTATGTTACATTAACAATATTTTAATATGGTTTTTGTTTTTTAAAAAAAATCAACATCGAATAAGCACATTGTTCGAAAACTCCGCCTATTGATGGTGACTAGGAGATTCCCTTTCTTCCCGTTCTACGCTTTTCCACCTCCACGACCACATTCGCTACCTCCCCATTCTTAATCCATAGATCTTTTCTCCATTTTCCTTCCAACTTTTCCTAGGTTTCACCTGTGTGGGTGCTGCTTTCGAACAGGTTTCTTAGATCTGGTTTTTTCCTAGATATGAATAAATTTTGTGTGCTGCTATTCACTCCCCACTTTAGACTGCTGGGCACCTTTAAAAAATTAATAGATTGGATTATTTTTAACTTAATTCCTACCACCACTGTCTTTCTTTTCACTTAGTCATTAATAACCGTACCGTCTCTTCTATGTTCGGCAGTTAATAACCGAACAAGCATCTTAGGCCTCGATTGTTCACAACCGTAGCAACCAACTAAGTTAACAATTTCCTCTGTTCGGACATGAACAACCAAAATAAAAATAAACTCTCGGTTATAAACAACCACTGCCAAATTATTTGGTTCACCATTCAAACTTTCTTCCAACTCATACCATTCGACCATTATAAACCAAAAAAAATCCAAGGCCATTAACAAACGCAAGAAGAATAGGAGTCGGTCATTTCCAATTTAGGGTTTATGACCAGTTTCTCGATTGAACTATAAAATTAGGGATTTAAGAGGCGAAAAACTTACTTGAATTCGACTCCTAAGAACCACCGCCGTCGTTCTTCCTGGAACTGCTGCTTGGTTGACCAGAGGTTGTGTTCTTTATCGGAGGAAGGAGTGGACGAGATCTCAGCGAGAAAGGAAGTGTTCGTGTTTGTGGTGGTTGCCTCTCCATTTTAGGCTGTTAATAAACGAGGTGGCCAGTTGAAGAAAATGAAATTTAATGCGGTGCTTTTTAGTAGCGGTAGCCGGAAGTTTAAAGAGGGGTGTAAATAGCAACACACTAACTTTTTCTCTCCAAAAATCTCCCATTCTTACCGATCCTCCTCCGCTTCACCCTACTTTATTCCCTCACATCCAACTGTCAATTCTTCTTTGCCTAGCGTGGTGTCCCTCCCAAGTTATAGCTGACTCCTTCGCTTCTCCTTCGCAGGTCTACCTCGCGACTTCCCAATCCTCCAATTTCCTCCAGATGCTTTCATCTATATTGCTAGGTATCCAAGCGAGTAGGTTATGATTCATTACTGGGTGATGTTTCGTCCGACGTTGTCTGTCCAAGTTAGGTGGAGTTGGGTTTCCTTGGATTTTGTTGTTGCATTCTGGTTTAGGCAGCGTTGTGGGTTATTGGCTATTTTTTGTAGTGTTCGACTTGTTGGGCAATTGATGTTATCATGCCCTTGCGGAGCCCTCGGTCTTCTCTGTAAACATGTGCTCCTTGAATTTCTTCGCGTCGTGTCCTTCCTCCTGGTCTGGTTATCTATGCTCATGTCCTCACGATTCTATATCTAGTATGCTCTGGGGAAGCAGTAATATGTCTCTTGCTTAGTGAGCCAAATGTGAGATTGCTTAGTTCTCTGGATTGATTGAGGTTGGCATATGTTGCTGTCTTTTGGCGGTGTCTGATTGCATATATGGAACGGGTGTTGTCTTGTTGGCATTTTAAGTTTGTTCGTTGTTGACTGTTTAGGGTATTAGGTTGTTGTGCTATGGTGCAGGTTTGCATTTGGGTATTTGGAGATATGTTATGTGCTCTGTGTTGTGCTGCTGCCTTACTGGTGGTGGATCTATGGAGTATACGTTCGATATTGACCTTTGAATTGGTCTGTTCATCTTGATGAATGGGTTGGGGCTAGTTATTGTTAGAAGTACATTTGTGATGCACTCATGTGCACAGTCCTTATTTTGCTGAATGGTATGTATAATGCCTGAACCAAGGAGATGGACTTAGATAATTGTTGTACTGGTGCACCTTGTGTCTTTGTTTTTATCTTTTTGGTTTCGGTTTTATCTTAGGAATTCACTGAAAAATGGACACTGGCTTTTAGTTGAAAAGCATCTTACACTTTTTCGAAAGCAAAAATCAAACAAAAAAAACTAGCAAATAATATTAAAAAATTCACTATTTGTCAAAAATGAAGTAACTAAACTCATAGATCAACCGTCAAGACAATTAACCGACGTAACATAAGGTAATAGCGTATTTGCTTAAAAATTAATCAATAATTATCAGTTGAGTTATACAAAGTAACTTAAATAATCAAGCAAACCATAGATTTGATCATATTTATATATAACCAACCATAACTCCCGACATCTATATTTGAACAGCGCTTTATTCTGTATACGTCAAGCATCAACCAATTGTTACTAAATTTATTACTAAATAAACAACCAATTTAAGTGGTACTTGCATTTTGTTAGTGCCAAGTGATCATGCAAAATTGTAAATTAACCATGGACAACTAAAAATAAATTAAATAGCTCAAATCATATTTACTGTTATTGAACACAGTCTCTACAATAGACTGTCCTCAAGTTGGAAAAGGATTATAACTCGTTTATATGAGTTAATCGTGCTTTGACTAATTATCATGCTTTGTGACTTGATAGTGTTTTGGATTTTTATTTGTTTGTCATAAAATTAAGTGAGGTTGTTTTACATATACAATCGTTTATTATGTGACTCGATAACTGATTAATCGACTATAGAGCTTGGCCTTAAATCTAATGATTGGTTTTAATAGGATCGAGATTGGTAAGTATTCTACCTATCAAAAAACACTTTAAAACTCGTATACGCGTTCTACATTTTAGAAGCGACTGTGAAGTGAAGCTTATATGGGGATTTGATATCTGTTGAGGTCCTCGAACGCATGTAGTGATGCTGAGATTTGTTAAGGAATCTATATGTGGTTCCAAGATCTATTGAGATGGAGATTCCAACTAGGGATTCTTGTTCTATTAGAGTGATGAAAACTCGTGTGAAAGATGTCGAACAAATCCACAATATCAGATGTGGTTGAAGACATGGTAAGATATGTGATCTGGGGTTTAGCTAACGCATAATAGCATACATTGACTGTAGATCTAGGGTATGATTATTACTGATACGTGCGAGCTAAGTACAGTTACGCATATGAGTTGGATATACTTGGTTCCACGTGGTGCACATCAGTGTGTTCGTGCGTGGGCCATCCATATTTTCCTTGCGTATATTTTATCTAGAGATATACGAAGCTAGGAAGGTAGTTCTGATCCTTGTGTACGAAGTTTGGATCCGGCTTGAACATATAGATCTCGGATGGAAAATCCAATATGCGAATTGCCTTCGCGGTTTTGTTTGTACCTTAATAGTTGTCGAATATAACCATTCTAGCTATTTGATTTATTTATATTTTACACCATAGAAATTATCTATTATATAACTATACTTCTCTTCATGAATGGTTGAATGTTTTTGAGGGGATAACCATTATAGACATCAGTATGGCCTCAGATTGCATTTATATATGTAATTTATATATTAAGTTATCCCACGCTCATTTAGCCAGATTCGTGTGTTATTTAATTATAATGCTCGGGTCAGATCGGGTATATATCCAAAGTTAGACTCGAATTGTTTTGGAGCTTTAGAAGAGGAGTTGGTGGTTAGATGTATGCTCGTATTCTTTTATTTATTCCATGTTTTTTTATTGTATGTATCATCAATTGTAAGGGCAATTTGTTATAACTTTTCAGGCGAATTCATTATTTCATGTGTACTCTGATAGATGTATGCATATTGCAGTTTTCTCTTTGTGTAAGAAGAATTGTTTATACTATAGATTATTCATTCCATTATAAGGTTCTCCTTTATATCTTATTTCATCTTTTATTCTATCTCCTATTTTCCTTAACAATCAGTCCTTCTGGCAGTGGATTAGAGATACATGAATATAGATGTATTAGTGTAGATTTTCAACAGCCAAAAAGTTAGGTCGTTATCAAACATAAAGTCAAGCCACCATTTGTCTCATAAAAAGGAAACCTATGCCTCATAAATACAGTACGACAATAATAATCATCCATCTCAATGTCAACAGCATAACCCAAGATACAAACAACAACAATAACAACAACAACAACAATAACAACAACAACAACAACAACAAAGCCATATATCCCAAACAAGTTGGGGTTGGCTAGATATGGAACCCAAAATAAAAATAAAATAAAATAAAATAATACTGATAATAATATATATATAAGGGTTTAAAATAACCAAACAGATAAAAAGACGTCTGATAAAGGTTTAAAAAAAGAAGTAAAAAGGTTCAACAAAAGTGAAATAAATTCTAAAATAATTAAGCAGATTTTTTTTTTAAAAAAAAAAAACCCTAGGGTTCTGGTACATGGATTGTCACCTTCCATGCACTCCTATCCACTACCAGCTCCTCAGATATACTCCAATTACTTAAATCCCTCTTTATTATCTCTTCCCATGTCATTTTAGGTCGAGCTCTACCTCTCTTTGGGCCTTCGGCACGACTTATAATTACAACGCGCACAGGTGCATCGTATGGTCTACGTTGGATATGTCCAAACCATCTCAAGCGGTGTTGGTCTAACTTCTCTTCAATAGGTGCAACTCCAAGTTTTTCCCGAATATCCTCATTTCTAATCCGATCTCGTCTGGTATGCCCACAGCTTCAGCGCAACATCCGCATCTTTGCTACACTTATTTTCTGGACGTGTTGCCTCTTAGTAGGCCAACATTCTGCACCATATAACATTGCAGGCCTGATTGTTGTCCTATAGAATTTTCCTTTAAGCTTCTGAGGAACCTTATAATAACAGCACAACCCAAGATAACAGAAAAAAATACAAAGCAAAAAATACATCCAAATAAAACTGAAACAGACTGAAAAATTCAGGGCAAATTGGAACCATTAACAATTTAATTTTTATTAATCTCCAAAAAGCATCAGGTCGCCAAGCTATCTACAACAATCAACCTTACAAACCTAAGGAAAGGAAGGAAAGTAAAAGGAGTGGGTCAGACAATAAGTCTGATGAGTGGAAGTAATTATTAGCTTATCTAAGAAAAATAACTATAATAACTTAGAAATAATTCCGATGTAATAGGGCAAATTGTTCGTGCATTGGTAAAGAAGTTATATTTACTAAAATTGATTGTTTGGTTGTTTGCACTGGTTCAATTGCTTTAAAGAAATATGATTAGGATGAATTCCTAATTCTACCCATCGATCGGCCTTCACTACCTGTCTACCACCTCACATGGTAAAATGTTACCTCTGGATCTACCCGTTGTGGGGTCGATCACCGTCCATGTATTCACCAATAAAGATATAATTTAACGCCTGGAGGTAGTAGCTACTCATTTTCCCTTATCGATGTTGTCGCACGTGAGGTCATCGCCATAGCAAACTAACTGTCACCCTCCTTGTTGACCACTTATTTACCCTATTTAGCATAAGCGTGCCCACCTCAACCCACGGCTTGAGACCATCTGTCCTTATCCTAAAAGGGAATGGTATCTGTACGGCGGGTCCCTAGCAAACAAATATTCTAATTTGCGACTCCTTGTCCAGTCCTCCTAATTTGTACCTTATTTATTTGCCACTTATTTTCCACATTCAGCATTTACTGCCAAAACTGACAACTATTGTTATTTTCTTATTGATTTGATCCACGATCTAAGTTTTAATATAATAAGTCTTTTTATTTTTTCTTCTTTTATTCTTAATTATAACCCTTATGTTATAATTTACTTCCAAATCTTCCGGATTTGTCTTTTTCAGTCTACCTTCTTTTTATTAAAGGTTTACTTATTTACATTTGGTATATGTAAATTTAGTATCTAGCTAATTTAATCTATGTTCATGAATCTCTCTCTTCTTACATAATTTTTCACATTAAAAGAGGACTAAAACTCCGTTTAAAAACTAACATTTAATGCCTAAGTTACCATTTTAAAATAGATGTAACTAATTATAGAAAATTGTAAATACCGAAAGAAACAAAAGAACTACCGGATGAAGACTGGAAGAAATGCAAGGGTATTAAGTGATGACAGAAATCCATCTCATAAATATGTTATCCTTAAGTGAGTCTGGGGCAGTTTGCCTAATTAATACATGCATATGTCGTATGTAATTGTGTGTGGAACTCGCATAAACATAACTTGATAAATTCATACTGTCAAGTATAGGAAATAGACATCTTATAAACTTATGTGATTTTCATTCATCGGAATTTGTTGTTCTGACCTCCCTCCTCTTAATAGAAACATGTTAGTAGGTGTGAATGCTTGATTAATGAAATCATCAAGACTGGAGCAAGGCGAAGGAGATTTTATAGCCTATTATTATTATTGTTGTCATGTTTGGTAGTTTATTGTACTCATGTGATATTATTATTGAGGTACCTTGATATGAAATTCGAGACTTAATGTAGGCAATACTATTGTTGTTTTTATTTTATTGTATATCTATTTTTTAGTTTTTATATTTTATCACATCTACTGTGAGATTCTGATTTCGTTTTTAGTTTGTCTATGTTTATTTATTCCTTATAGGAACCAATGACTAGTTTGGAATGACTCTAAATTTTAATAGGCATTTTCTAAGTCGGAATTTAGGCCCATTCCGGGTGGTTTGTTACATCTTCACACAAATGGAAAATGATGCTCAAAGCCAGGAAGTCGTGTAATCAACTTTTAAAAAAGAACATAGTTAACAAAAGGAGTACTTTGATTCGTTTTCTGTATTAATGGTTTGAATATTATTTCAATTCTTGGTTGGTGTTATATGTTTAATAGTGGTATTGAAGATCCACATGTTGCTAGGTTCATTAAAGATGATAAATGGAACTTTGATAACATCTATCTTCCTCCTTTCATAGCCGATTCAATACAAAAAAATTAAAATCCACAATGATGAGCAAGAGGATTATTGGACATATATGGGAAATCAAAGTGGAATTTTTTTTCTTTGAAGTTTGTTTATAGTTTCGTATCACCTTCTACTAATAATTTTAAATGGAAAATTTTTATTGGGAAGAATCTCATAGTTTAGAAATATGCTTTTACAACCTATATGGCATATGTTAGCAAACTTCATACTTTAGATATATTAAGCAAATGAGGATTGATTTCAAATAAAATCTGCAAATTATGTGATTACAATAAGGGGGGGGGATCATCTTTTCTTTGTTTGTACTTAATCAAAACACATTTGGGACTTTATAAAGAAGAATCTTGAGATCCACCCTTAAGGAAAATACAATTTTTTTGCATAAACGAGTGAACTGCTTAATCGAATGCATAAAAAATTTGCAGTCAATAGACAGAATGACAATTATAGCTCCTATTCACCATTTATGGAAAGAATGATGTAATCGAATTTTCGAACGGTATGTATTTTTAAATATATTAAAGCAAAGCTTATTCGAGCAGAGATTAATTCCTCAATTCTTGCTTTGACTATAAGAAAACGAGAGGACAAACTCATATCTAGATATTAGACCGATTTAAGGACAATATGAAGAGCGATTTAGTCTAGGTCCACAAATACGAACCACGATAATTGTTTTTCCTTATAGGATGTGGGAAAATAAAGGAGAATCAACTGGATATGCGTGCATGCGATATTGTTTATTACTATTTGTGAACTATGTGACTATGTTGTATTCTTTTTAGTTCATTTTTTTGTTTTAGAGTATGCCTTTTATCTGGTTATAAATTGTATATGTTTTGGAAAATTGTAACATTTATGGCACACTTTGACTTTCTTGTAACTTTCAATTTGCAATTAATTAGCCCTTTGTTTTTCAAAAAATTTGTATAATTTTAAATAGTATTAGACACACACACACACACACACACACATATATATATATATATATATATATATATACCATGTACATGTATTTACTTACATGTTCATATGTACTATAAGAACACTTGGTGTGTTGAAGGATAAGTTTGGATTTACGATTTGTCTGGTATGAGCTATGATCCGCTTAGTGATATCTTTTATAAGTATATCGTGATGTCGAAGGCGATAACTGGATTTTTTTTACTGGATTGTGTGTGATAATATTGAGCTCATTGCAGTTGGTGAGATTGGAGAAATTAATAGGTCCGAATTTTATGAAACTACTTGGGATAGAGATTGCATCTTGCTGCCCTAATTCATGTTATGTGCCTAAGCTTACTTTGGCCTTCTGTGATTCAATCCAGTCGTTGGCCTGTTTGATGATTCATGTAGATCCACATCTTCTGAGGGGGGCTGGTTTATTTTGATAGATAGTAGTTTAGGCTTGCTGCTCTTACTCCTGTGCTATATTGTTTTATGCTTTTCTTCAGTAGTGGAAGCACCCGACTTCTTTTCTGTCTTGTATTGCGCAGTGTTATGGCACTTCAAACCAGGTTAGTTGTTCTGTGCTTGATAATAAGGTCAGGAATAATTGCTCAAAGATATTTCATGTTTTCACTGCATGAGATAATAAGGTCAGGAATAATTGCTCAAAGATATTTTTTGTTCTTTTTCCTATTTATTGCTTTGTAATTGTCAGTACTGTATGAATGAAATCTTTCACAATATCTCTTCTTCTCTAAATGGTATCAGAGCTCTTCTAAACACTCACAAATAATTGTTGCCATGTCTCTCAATAATTCTACAAATCAAAATCTCCTTGCATCGGCTACCATAACCCCTTCTCAACTCAATTTTCAGATTCCTCCTATTAGCATCAAACTAAACCGAGAAAATTATTCACTGTGCCGTACAACAATCATTTCAACCCTTGAGACCTTCGATCTTGAATCCTTCGTCTTATCTTCTAATTCTCCACCTGAGTTTCTTCCCACTCCAGATGGTGCTATGTCCACCAATCCAAATTCAGCATTTCTCGATTGGAAAAAAGGGATCATTTTGTCTTGCTTTGGATCAAATCAACCCTCTCTTAGTGAGCTCTGTCCATTGTTGCTCGCTGCTCCACCTCTTACACGGCGTGGCTTGCTCTTGATCGCTCTTTCCAAGCGCAAACTAGGGCCCGTCGCATGGCCATGAAGACACAGATTCAGTCGCTTTCCAAAGGAGCGTTACCCATGATCGAATATATCGAAAAGAAGCGCGCCATGGCTGAGAATCTTCATCCGGTTTCAGATGAAGATCTCATCAGTCATATCCTTGCAGGCCTGGACTCTTCCTATGCTCCATTTGTCACTGCCTTCATGATTAATTCTGAAAATTCCTCTGTCGATGATCTGGTTGGACTCCTGCTTCAGGAGAAAGCTCGCTTGGATTATGAAACTACCCGCCAGGCTGTTGTTATTCTTCCTACTCCCACAGTGCCTCCATTAGCCAACACTACATCCCGCCAATCAAATCGCTCTACCCCACATAACACATATCAAAGCTCTTTCTCCTCCAATTTCCGTGGTGGTGATCAGCGAAGACATCATCTTCAATGCCGGATATGTAGTCGTCAAGGACATGAAGCCATTGATTGTTGGCATCGAGGTAATTAAGTATATTATCCATCTCGTCGTCCCAATCCTAGAGCTCGGAATCGGCAGGCCAACATTGCAAATTTCAACAGTCCATCTGCCTTGGACCCTTCATGGTACTTCGATTCAGGTGCAACTGATCATGCCTCTCCTGATGTGGGCAAATTGACGATCTCTGATGACTACAATGGCGACGACAAGCTTTAAGTTGGTAACGGTAACCAATTATCTATCTCTCATATTGCATCTCATTCTTTACCTAATTTGCGTTTGCCAACTGTCTTGGTTGTCCCTGCCTTAACCAAAAATTTACTATCTGTATCCAAATTAACTAAAGATAACAATGTTTACATGGAGTTTTGGCCTCATTTTTGTTGTGTTAAGGATTTTCAGGGCAGAACCATCCTCCAAGGGCGAGCAGATAATGGTCTTTATAGGTTGTCAGTACCTCCTAATAACCGGATGATGGCGTTGACTGGTGTTCGAACCTCCTTGGATGGTTGGCACAATAGGCTTGCACACCCTCATCAACATCTCCTACGGCGTCTTATTTCTGATTTCCAGCTTCCTGTCACATCAAATAAACTTCCCACAATGTGTGAGCCATGTCAGTTAGGCAAAAGCCATAGATTGCCTCTTTTAAATTCTCATGTTTCATCTGTGAAACCTTTTGATTTGGTGTATTCTGATGTTTGGGGTCCGTCTCCCTTATTTTCGATTAATGGAAATCGTTATTTTGTTCTTTTTATTGATGATTGTTCTAAATACGTTTGGATATATTTTCTTTCTCACAAATCACAAATTCTATCTACATTTATCCAATTTCATTCGATGATCAAAACACAATTTCAGTGTGACATTAAACGACTTCAAACAGATTGGGGGGATGAGTATCGTAATGTATCCGCTTTTCTAAAAACATGTGGAATTGAACATCGTATCTCATGTCCATATACGCCCGAACAAAACGGTACCGTTGAGCGACGGAATCGCATCATCGTTGAAAAGGGTTTAGCACTCTTAGCTCACTCCTCCCTTCCAAAACAATTTTGGGAACATGCTTTCAAAACTGCTACATACTTACATAATAGAACCATCACACCACTACTTGCCTACAAATCACCATACACCATTCTCTATCATAAAAATCCCGATTACACCTTCCTCAAAACATTCGGATGTCTATGCTATCCTTTCCTTCGCCCATATAACTCTGCCAAAATGGTTTTTAGATCATTGCCATGTACCTTTCTTGGTTATAGTACATCTCACAAGGGATATCTTTGCTATCATAAGCCTACGTCTCGATTGTATGTGTCTCGATATGTGGTTTGCAATGAATCAATCTTCCCATATGCCTGTGATTCACAGTGCGTAGTTCCTCCATTATCTAGGCCAGCCCAGGAATCTGTCAACACCAGCCTTCTTGATCATATCACCTCAATCGACACTACACCATCACCGCCTCCAATACAACCTCCAATACAAACTACTCACACTCCCATTCCTCAACATACACCATCACCACCTCCTAATTCTCCACAACCTCCCATACAAACTGCTCATACTCACACTCCTGAACATACTTCATCACCGATATCCACATATCCAAATCTACCTTATCAACATCTCACTCTCAGCTCACAAAGACAAACAATCATATCCTTGTCATTACCGTCCAGCAGAAAATAACCAGCACTCCATGGTTACTCGAACCGCCACAAACTCCCTCAAACCGAAAGCTTTTTTATCCTCCATCTCCATTGACCAACAAATAGAACCTCACACCGTTTCTCAAGCCCTCCGTATCCCATGTTGGCAAACCGCAATGAAAGCGGAATTTGATGCACTTATGAGAAATAGAACTTGGTCACTTGTTATTCCTCCTTGTAATGCTAATATTGTGGGTTCTAAATGGATTTTCAGGATAAAAAGACGGTCTGATGGATCGATAGAGCGTTACAAAGCTCGCTTGGTGGCGCAAGGATTTAGTCAAGAGGTCGGTCTTGATTTTTTTAAGACCTTCAGTCCTGTAATTAAGCCTACAACAATCCGTTTGTTGTTGTCCATTGCGCTTTCTCGTGGCTGGTTGGTTCGTCAATTAGACATTGACAACGCCTTCTTAAACGGTGATCTGTCGGAAGTAGTTTACATGGTCCAGCCACGTGTTTTCGAAAACCCTTCTCTGCCCAACCATGTATGCAAGCTACACAAAGCTTTATATGGGCTTAAGCAAGCGCCTAGAGCATGGTTCACTAAGCTGAAAACTTATCTTGTCTCACATGGGTTTAGAGCTTGTCAGTCTGATACTTCCTTATTTGTGAGTGTCACTCCTTCAGCTATTATCTATGTGCTAGTGTATGTTGACGATTTAATCGTCACGGGTAGCAGCCCTTTTTTGGTTCAGCAGTTCATCCAAAATCTCCATCGGTGTTTTGCTCTCAAAGATCTTGGTGCTCTAAATTTCTTTCTTGGCATCAAAATTCAGCAAGACAAAGCAGGTATCACACTTTCTCAAGAGGCCTACATCAATGATATTCTAGCTCGTTGCAAAATGCAGGATGCTAAACCAATTTCAACTCCGGCAGATCCATCCTCCAAGCTTGAACTAGCAGGTGAAGCATTCTCTGATCCTAAACTTTACCGACAGGTTGTAGGTTATCTTTAATATTCAACCATAACCCGCCCCGACATCGCTTATTCCGTCAATCGGGTATGTCAATATATGCATGCTCCGACAACATCGCATTGACAAGCCGTGAAACAGATATTACGCTATCTTAAAGGAACTATTACTCACCATCTGCACTTTCAGCCTACCAAAGCAACATCACTTCTACCATATTCTGATGCAGGATGGATGTCAGACTCTGATGATAGTCGTTCTCAGTATGGATTTGCTGTTTTCCATGGTACTAATCTAATCAGTTGGACATCTCGGAAACAACGGGTTGTAGCCCGATCAAGCACGGAGGCGGAATATAGGTCGCTTGCGTATACTTCAGCTGAGCTTATCTGGATTCAGCAACTTCTTAGAGACCTTAATGTTTAACTTCCAGACCCGCCTACTCTGCTATGCGATAATGTAGGTGCTTTGTTCATGTCCAAAAATCCGGTCATCGGTACACGCTCAAAACACATCCGACTGGATTTTCACTTCGTTAGAGAGCAAGTTGAAGCTGGTGATCTTCGTATCAGTCATGTTTCATCTGTTGATCAGCTGGTGGATGTCTTTACCAAGCCTTTAAGCAAAGATCGAATATCTCAGTTACGCTCCAAGCTTCAAGTTCGTCCCGCGCTTGAGCTTGCCGGGGGGTAATAAGGCCAGGAATAATTATTCAAATATATTTCCTGTTTTCACTGCATGAGATAATAAGTACAGGAATAATTGCTCAAAGATATTTCCTGTTTTCACTACATGAGATAATAAGGCCAGGAATAATTGCTCAAACATACTTTCCTGTTTTCACTGCATGAGATAATAAGGCCAAGAATAATTGCTCGAGATAATAAGGCCAGGAATAATTGCTTAAAGATATTTCCTGTTTTCACTGCATGAGATAATAAGATCAGGAATAATTGCTCAAAGATATTTTTTGTTCTTTTGCCTATTTATTGCTTTGTAATTGTCAGTATTATATGAATGAAATCTTTCACAATATCTCTTCTTCTCTACATGTAGGAAAACTATTTTTCTTAAACTTTTCTAAAAAATAGTGGCATGATACATTATAAAAAAAAACGGTTTGTCTTACCAAAAAATATTTTGAATAAATAATCAATGTGTATAAACAAGTACTTGGACGATATGTTTATACGTTATATAAGCTAACTTATCCACTATAGTGTGAATACATAATCAATGTGCTTCAAACGAAATTTTAATTTTATCATATCCGTTGAATTTCTATTTTGCGTCTTTGGCACAGCAATCCGCGTGTTCCTTGCTCCATCCAATCGCATTCAAGGAACCGCGTGATGCTTGTACGATATAAACCCTCTACTCTCCTCTGTGCAACGCACCGAAATCCTTCCGTTCCAATTCTTAAATTATTATCTCAAAACCCTAATCCCCAATTCCAGTCATGTCCACTGAAGAAGCAGCCGCCGCTCCTGCTTCCGTCACCGAAGAGAAACCAGCCTCCGCCATCGACCAAGCTCCCCTTGCCAAGAAGGCCTCCGCTAAACCCAAAAACGCAAATGCTGCTAGCAAACCTCGCGCTCCTTTGGCGCATCCTCCTTACGCTGAAATGATCACCGAGGCGATTAGCGCATTGAAGGAGAGAACTGGATCTAGCCAGCATGCCATCACCAAGTTCATAGAGGACAAGCATAGCTCAAAGCTTTCATCAAATTTCAAAAAGATCATTCTTCTTCAGTTGAAAAAACTCACGGCTGGAGGTAAGCTCACCAAGATCAAAGCTTCATACAAGCTTTCTTCGTCTGTCACTAAAACCCAGAAAAGTGCTGCAAAACCCAAGATAAAAGCTGCTGCAAAACCAAAGGCTAAAACCGCTTCAAAGCCTAAAACTAAAAAGTCCGCTGCTCCGACCAAGAACATGTTGGGAAAATCTCGGTCTTTCCCGCTTCGTGAAGTTAAGATAGGCACTTTAAGATTAAAAGTAGCAATGGGAGCACAAGGGTTTATAATTCTCCAATATGGAGATTCTTCCACTATACAAAAGAATAGTAGGATTACAAGAATATGATTATACAAGTAACTCACACTCAGTGGCTTACTCAAGCTTGAGGATAAAGACTTCCCAAGCTATCTCTCTTCTGTCTTAAAGAGGCTTACTCAAGCTTGAGGATAAAGACTTCCCAAGCTATCTCTCTTTTCTCTCAAAGAGGCTTACTCAAGCTTGAGGATAAAGACTTCCCAAGCTATCTCTCTTTTCACTCAAAGAGGATCTCTAACTCTCAAGTTTTTCTCACTTCTAAGAAGTGGATTTCTCTCTTGGATCTCACTCTATGGAGTGGCTTCTCTCTTGGATCTCACTTTAAGGAGTGGCTTCTTTCTTGGATCTCACTCCAAGGAGTGGCTTCTCTCTTGGATTCTTGGATCCTTAGATAGATAGATCCTTGGATGGATAGTAATGAAGGCTCCTTCTCCTATTTATACTACTCATCCTCCATGATGAACGGTGGAGATTACTTTCATCCAAGGGTGGAGATTGATTCTCTAGAATGCTCCATACTCTCTAGGAATCTCTACACTCTTCCATTCTCTTATGCATCATTCCATACTTTTCCGTAAGGTTCCACGCATCTCCAAAATATTCCAGATGGTTCTACACTCTTCCACAAGCTTCTAGAGAATTCTACACTTCTCTAGAGTTCTCCGATCATACTCTTCCGTAGGGTTCCGGAAGGTTCCACACATCTCCAGAATATTCCAGACGGTTCCACATTCTTCCACAAGCTTCTAGAGGATTCTAAACTTCTCTAGAGTTCTCCGGTCATACTCTTTCGTAAGGTTCCGGAAGGTTCCACACATCTCCAGAATATTCCAGAGGGTTCTACATTCTTCCACAAGCTTCTAGAGGATTCTACACTTCTCTAGAGTTCTCTGGTACATTCTAGAAAATTCTAGATTTCTCCAGGAAAGTCTAGAATTTTCTAGAAACTCTCCAATTAAGGAGGGATCCCAACAATCTCCCCCTCCCGACTTAATTGGGGGGTAGTAGTACGCCGGCACCTTGACAACAATCTTCAAACTTCTTTATTGGTACTATCTTGGTCATCATGTCTGACCAGTTCTCATCTATGTGAACCTTATCAAGATGTATTTGCTTTCCCTCGAGGACTTCTCGGATCGATGACATCTTTACCACGGGAGAGAATATCTCTTCAAAATCAGTACCTTCTTTCTTGTCTAATTCTTTGGCGACTAACCGAGCTTTGTAGCGAGGCTTTGAACAATTCTCTTCGGTCTTGATTCTATACACCCACCTATTCTTCAAAGCTCTTCTCCCTTTTGTTAGCTCCACTAGTTCATATGTGTTATTCTCATGCAAGGATTGCATTTCTTCTTGCATGGCTATTCTCCATTCTTCTTTATGACAATCACTCATTGCTTCTTTATAGCTTTGAGGCTCCCCCTCAACAGTGAGCGTCATTATCCTCCATCTTGAACTTACACGAGCTTGATTACGGCTACAGATGAATCTGGCTCTGATACCACTGTTGGGAAAATCTCGGTCTTTCCCGCTTCGTGAAGTTAAGATAGGCACTTTAAGATTAAAAGTAGCAATGGGAGCACAAGGGTTTATAATTCTCCAATATGGAGATTCTTCCACTATACAAAAGAATAGTAGGATTACAAGAATATGATTATACAAGTAACTCACACTCAGTGGCTTACTCAAGCTTGAGGATAAAGACTTCCCAAGCTATCTCTCTTCTGTCTCAAAGAGGCTTACTCAAGCTTGAGGATAAAGACTTCCCAAGCTATCTCTCTTTTCTCTCAAAGAGGCTTACTCAAGCTTGAGGATAAAGACTTCCCAAGCTATCTCTCTTTTCACTCAAAGAGGATCTCTAACTCTCAAGTTTTTCTCACTTCTAAGAAGTGGATTTCTCTCTTGGATCTCACTCTATGGAGTGGCTTCTCTCTTGGATCTCACTTTAAGGAGTGGCTTCTTTCTTGGATCTCACTCCAAGGAGTGGCTTCTCTCTTGGATTCTTGGATCCTTAGATAGATAGATCCTTGGATGGATAGTAATGAAGGCTCCTTCTCCTATTTATACTACTCATCCTCCATGATGAACGGTGGAGATTACTTTCATTCAAGGGTGGAGATTGATTCTCTAGAATGCTCCATACTCTCTAGGAATCTCTACACTCTTCCATTCTCTTATGCATCATTCCATACTTTTCCGTAAGGTTCCACGCATCTCCAAAATATTCCAGATGGTTCTACACTCTTCCACAAGCTTCTAGAGAATTCTACACTTCTCTAGAGTTCTCCGATCATACTCTTCCGTAGGGTTCCGGAAGGTTCCACACATCTCCAGAATATTCCAGACGGTTCCACATTCTTCCACAAGCTTCTAGAGGATTCTAAACTTCTCTAGAGTTCTCCGGTCATACTCTTTCGTAAGGTTCCGGAAGGTTCCACACATCTCCAGAATATTCCAGAGGGTTCTACATTCTTCCACAAGCTTCTAGAGGATTCTACACTTCTCTAGAGTTCTCTGGTACATTCTAGAAAATTCTAGATTTCTCCAGGAAAGTCTAGAATTTTCTAGAAACTCTCCAATTAAGGAGGGATCCCAACAGAACGCTGATGCTACAAAGCCTAAGTTAGCTGCATTTAAAACCAAGAAGGCTGCGCCCAAGGCTAAGAGTAAGGCACCTGCAGCTAAAGTGGCAAAGAAGAGTGCGAAGGATGCCCCATCAAAGAAGAAGACGAAGGTAGCTCCAGCGAAGAAAGCTGCAGCAATGAAAAAGACTCCGGTGAAAAAGGCAACACCAGCGAAGAAGGTGTCTGCGGCAAAAGGGAAGGTGTCCAAGAAGTAGTAGACAAAGTGTTTTTGATAGCTTTCATGTGTCGGGTAGGGATGTAATTTTGTTAAGATAAATCTGGGTTTGTTTTTGCTAGCTGTTTGCTTTTTACATGGGGGATTGTTAATGACACCCCTTTTTTGGTTAAGGGGTGTCACGAAAGTGGCTTTTTCAATTTTTGTTAAGGGGCGAACGCTACAGGCTAGACACCCCTTAACAATACGAAATAATAAGACCAAAATACCCTTAAACTGAAAACGGTATACTCTTACCGTTTTCGTTGTTTGTTAAAGTTTCTTATAGAAATAGAAAAAATGGTCTAATGAAACCGTTTTTATTAAATAAAAACGGTATACTCTTACCGTTTTTAATGGGTTATTTTTGTCCCGTAAAAGTTTGCCTGATGTTGCCCCTTAACAAATTTTCCAACGTCGGTTTCCCCTTAACAAAATGACACCCCTTAACCGAATCGGTGGTGTCATTAACAATCCTCTTTACATGTAGTAGTCAAAAATAACAGTTGATGTTTTCAGAACTCGGACCGTCTTTGACACAAAGAGCTGTTTTTCGTTTTTATAGTGTTAAGGTGAGAGATGTCGATGACTGATAATGAGTAAGCTAACGAGTTTAACGCATAGCGGAGTGTTGCCGTTCTGCTAAATCTAAACAAGTTAATTTTTTGTATTTATTAAGGCTCTAAAACCAAGTCATTTTGGTTTTTACAAATTACCGTACAACGGTGGAAAAACCGACCATTAAGTATTTACTATAAAATATAAAATTATTTGTTAAAATTGAATTTAAATCAAATTTTAATTAAAAAAATATTGTTGGTTTAAAAGAAAATGAAAGATAATGTTCTTCGTGCCCATATCAAATAGTCTGGTTTTGAAAATAATTACATTTATAGTTTAGTTTTAGCCAACTTAGCACTAAGTTGATTATAATACACCGACACAATTTCGAAGTGTCGATGTAATTTTTTTTTTTATTTTATATGGCGCCAGACCCAAAAAAATATATATTAATATTTACGTTGACATGATTTGATAAAAAGAACGAAAACAAGTTTGGATTGTATATAAACAAAAACCAAGTTCAAAACCTTTAGACTATATGCAAAAACTAAGCCGGTTGTGGAGGGAAGAAGAATCTTAAGAAAGGCCTGAAAGCTTAGTGTGCTAAGAGTAGATCCTTGCTTAATATTTCTCATACAAATCATCGTCACATCCCATAATGATTTGGAAATGCCTTTGAATATCTTCTAATTTGTCTCTTTCCAAATTTCTAGGATTACAACCTTGGCCAACAAGAACACTTTTGGTTTTCTTGCTTTTCACCTTGCGCCAAAAAAAAAAATTGTAACGATTCGAAATTTTCGATCATTTGAATTCGAATATTTAAATTTTGTTTTAAATACTATATTTGGAATATTAATAGATATTAATATAGAATTCGTAATTAAAACAACGATTGAATGTTTATATTTATATTTAATATAAATGAACTCGAAACGTCACGGTAGTTCGTAATATTGAATTTTGAACTTCAATTGAATATACAGAATCCGTTTTAAGTTGGAGTTCTATGAAATAAGAAACGTTAGAATCTGTTGTACTATAATTTTCTAATAGAAGAGAAAAATCGAGATTTGAGTATATATATTGGAAGTTTTATCCAATTCAAATTTTAAAACAGCCGCTATGGATTTCGATTATAAACGATAACATTATTTAATAATTTATAAAAGGATTTTTTTATAAATTTGAATGTCGTTTAACTCGAAAATATTTATATTGAGTTGTTATTCTATATTGATTGAATCAAAAGCTATATATTATTTTGTGTGAATATATACATGACGATAATAATTTATTATTATTTAATTTAATTGTTTTGAATTAATTTATATTTTTATCGATATATTATAAACATTAGAAATAACTATTTTTCAAAACGACCTCCGTTTTTAGCGAAACGAATTTTTTGGGATACGTATAGCTAATTATTGCTAGATTTTCAGTTTGGAGCCAAATGAAGTTGTTTTGTCGGTAGAAGAATTCTAAAAGTGAACTGGTGGATAAATTGAGATCTAAATAGCGCCGTTTTTGCAAATGGAGACCGTTTTCAAAGAAATTAGTTTCTTTAGGGCCGTAATTTCAAATTATACCATGGCATCCATTTTCATAATTTTTGGAGATTGTGTTTATCAGTGCGAATTTAACGATCAACGTTAAACCACGGTACCGTATTAAAATAAAAACGAACCTACCCTACAAATTAAATATATATACATAGACCCTATAGCTTATATTTTTCTGCCTACCCTAAATTTACTTTCTGTACTATAAGGGGAAATGTACCACTACACACAGAAATTCTCTTAACTGATGCTGACAGCCTTCGTTAGAACTGTAGGTTTGCACATGCCTCTACCTATACCCTACTCTGCACAATAGCATTACCTGTATTTTCTTTCTATGTCCTTATCAGAATCAAAACAGCATATACCAAACGTAAACATGCCTAAAATATAAGAGCTGACCTACTCACATGCCATTTTTGTCCAAATTTTTGCATCAATCCTTCCACTCACACAGTCGATCAGAGAACCAAGCTATACTACTATGTCAAACGCACGGACCTAATGTACAACTCCATGGCTTTGGAGTTGGAGTTTGTTAACCTCACATAAATGAGGTCACGGTGACCCAGGGATCCTATTGATGGAGATCACGGGACCCATACGACCCTCCTGATTTCCACCAATGGAAGCCCGAGGACACGGTAACCTCATTTATGTGAGGGTCAACAAACTCGGACTCATGCCTTTGTAGGCCTATTTGCACATAGGTGATTCCACCAACCTCCCAAGCTGTGTCCAAAGATCAACACAGGCCGACTGCTGACATTTCAAATTCACGATCTAATGAAAACACCTTTTGAGGTTAACCTATTGTTTCTCCCATCCTTTCAAATCAGCGTACCATTCGAAACCCAATGTAATGCCTACCTTAATCTACACTGTAGACCTACGAATCCATCTCCGTGCTCGCCAAGTTTCAACTATGACATATAGGGGTGCAGTCACGCAGTTCATTTCGGGAAACAAGTTGAAAACTGAGCATCATCTTCACATTACAGTGGAACCAAAAATGAAAAGCGAATGGACAGAAATAAAATAGAAAGAAAAAATGGAAGCCTCAGATAAAATTTAACCTCCTCAACATTGAAGGAGAAGGCCGTTGGTCAACAGCCAAGGTGAAGGGGAGAAGAGGCACGTGCAAGTCAGGGGCGATGATCTGGGAGGAACTGGACGATAACAGTGATGTCAGGTTTTGAATAAACTCGCAGTGGCCATGACTGTTCGGTGGGAACCGTGCTTGGTGGAGCATCAGTAAGGAATGGCAGGGCATACTCGGTTGCTGGTGGTAGCTGGGAGCCGCGCAGGGAAGGGCTTGCGAGATGGCGTTGCATCATGCGTGCATGGGGAGGTCTTGTTACGTGTGATATGGAATGAACTGAAGAGAAAGCGAGCTGGGCTATTGAAGAAAGGACGTGGGGAAGGGGAAACCGTATGGGAAAGAATAACAAAGGACGTGAAGACAAAATTTAAATGGGAAATAAAGAAAAAGGTGTTCGATCGGTTATAAAATATCGTAACAGTCAAACTCCTTTCCAAAAAAAATGTAAAACCTCGAGCCACTCAAAATGGCGACCATCTCTTCCAAAACCTCGAGCCACTCAATTCCTCTGTCCTTCCCTTCGCTTTGTACCCAACCGCCAGCCAATCTTCCGCCAGATCCGATCCCGCCGAACCCAGATCCACCTCCTCCTGCTCCTCCTCAACCTAACCCACCCCCCAATCCTCTTCCTGAAGTGAAATGGTCTTCTTTATTCGCCTCAAAGCCTAGAAATGCTGGTATTTTCTCTCCACCACCGATTATCCAAAAATTTTCTGGGAAAAGCGTTGTTCCAACGCCAGACATCATCCAAGCAAGTGTCGACATATGGCAAGATTACTTGATGGGGTTTTTCCTTGATTCTCCGCTGCCCTACTATGCGGTTGTAAACCATCTCAAGACACACTGGAAACCGAGAGGACCTGTCAAGGTGAAGTATAACGGTTACATTTTTTTCTTCTTGCTGCAAGATAGTAATGATAGGAAGAGAATACTCGAAGCTGACCCAATGATAATAAGGAATAAAGTGTTTATCATAACATAGTGGGATGTTTCCATGGGTAGCATTAGCAAGGGGATAAAACAGGTTCCTGTGTGGATTAGAATGTATGATCTCCCTATGGTAGCGTGGTCTCAAATAGGTATATGTTGGCTAGCTTCGTTAGTAGGAAAATTCTTGTGCATGGATCAATTTACTGAGAGTTTAGAACGGCTTGGATATGCTAAGTGCATGGTTGAGATTACATCTAGTTGTAAAATGCGTGAAACACTGTCTGTTTTATTAGAAGATGGAACTGAACACACTGTTAAGGTGACGTATTTGTGGAAACCGGATCTGTGCTCTGTCTGTAAAGTTTTTGGGCATACACTGGAATTATGTACAAAACTTGCGCAGGCAGATAAACCAGTTAGAAAAGAGGAATGTAGTAAACAGAATGTGAGTGCTAACGAAATAAGGAGCGAGCCTTCTAAGCAGATCAATATCAATAATCTTGCTGGTTTCAATGACCAACCCAGGAGAATTCCAAAGAAAATATCAGCAAAAAGTAACAAACTGGCCAAGGTCCAAGTATATGAGAAATGGAAAAGGAAAGATGGTTCAAAATTTGGGAAATTGAAAGTGATAGTTAATAAGGACAATCCTCAGACAAGTGGTGTTTCAAGATCAAATAAATTTGCTGTCCTTGGCACTCTAAATGCAGAAAAACAGCAAGTGGAAGAAGGAGAGATAACTGATGAACCTCTACTGGAAATTGCTTCCAACGCTGACGGAACTGCAGTAGTACCTAAGCCTACTGTACCGCCTGATGACCCCTCTTTGGTGGGTGAAAACAAAGAGAGAATGGTGCATGAGAATTTAGACAAAATACAGAATAGAAACAACGATAGAGTCATGGAAAAACAGAGGCCTTTGGAAACCAACAATGAGTGTTATGATGGAATGAATAAAGACGATGCTCTTCAAACTATACTAAAGGACATTAAGGAATTCGAGAACTCCATGAGACTTGATGAGCTTGATGAAGAGGATAATTCGGATGGATTACCGTAGGATATTCTGGAGGATGCGCAACGATTTGAAGAAACTATGATGACTGGTGGCAGTCAATTGCTTAGCAAAGATAATACTGTGCAGGCAAATATGAGTGATCAAGTTAGCAACTTTACCTTCAAACCAGGCTTCCTTAACATTTTCAGTCCTAAAGTGAAACCTAAATAGGCTACGCAAGGTAAAGTTATTGACATAGCAAAAGAATGCGAAGCCTCTACTTCCACTGTCACATCTAATGATATGAAGCGAGGGAAACCGAAGCAAGCTCATCCGTATGCACATATTCTTCCTCCGGCGGCATATAAGCCACCCCCTCGTGCCGACACCTTTGATCAACCGAAGTCACCAGTCGCTAAGGAAGTTTCCACTCCAATAACTCGGAGCAAATTTCGGCAGCTAAACACGGTGTAACATCGAGGGTGTTGGTGGTCAGTATTGGACCTACTGGAAATGTTATTTTGTTAGTAATTTCTATGACGCCAGCCCGCTGTTTCCTTGCAATTCTAGCTTGTCATATTTGTGTTAGGAATGTACTAAACTATTTTGTTGGCACTTTGGCTCCCTGCGCGGAGTAGTGCTTTATCCTAGTTGATACACACTTGGTGTATCACCTTCATCCAATGTACTGATTATTTTTTTAATAATTAAGTGGCCGGTCCACTATAAAAACCAGTCGGCCATGCCAAAATATCGTAACAGAAGAATTAGAAATAAATGCGAGGAGGAAATAAAGCTTCAGGAGGAGAAAAAACTTTCGGGGAAGAAGGGATTGACGCAAGCGGTTTTATGGTGAAGTAACGTAGGCTGGTAATTTTCTGTTGGTGCATGGGCTTTGGGCTTCGGTTTTTTTTTAAAAGAAATGGGATGGAACAACAACAAGAAAAAGAATAACAATGGGAGCAGCAATTCTTATTGAACTGAGCGCATCTGAGTAAAGAGTCTTGCAGCCATGGATGCCCTGAGTTCATTAAAAAATTCGATTTTCGATGATAATCCTCTCTCTAAAGGAGGTTCTTCTTCCTCTCCTCCTCTCTCTAATCATTCCCCCAATCTTCCTCATCCTTCTTCTGATATTTAAGTAGATGATGAAGGGTTAACGAGAGTAATTAATCGCAAGAAAGGATATAAACCTTTCTTGAACCCCAAAACTTCTGTACATATTAGGAAGGTTGTTGGCACAACTAATGAGTACCCATGCAAATTGAAGAAGAAGCCTTACCCCTCCTCTAATGGAGTACGATACCAGCCAAGAAACCCGACCAGATAGACTCAGGATCCAATAAGAAACCCGACCAGATCGACTCACGAACCAAAACAGGTATTAAAAAACTATTTGGCTAAAGATTTGAAGGCTTCATCATGGGCAGATTTGGTAAAGAGCAGCAATCAAGATTCAGATTTTAATCGAAGTTTCATCTCACCGGTTGAAACAATTGAAGAAGAAAAGATAGTCGTGACTTCTGAAGAGGCCTGTATTCGTACAGAGAGCAAATGGGGGCTTTCTATTGTGGCCTACGTCTTTGGAAAAAGACCTGCATATCACTACTTCAGGAATTATGTAGTATGAACATGGAACCTTAGTGGTTCCTTCGATATTTTCACAAGGGAAAATGGGTTTTTCATAATCAGGTTTACAGATGCAGAAGACAGAGAAAAACTTCTAAAAGGCGGACCCTATTTTATAAATGGGAAGTTGATTATATTAAAGAAATGGTCCAAGAAATCAGTTCTTGACCGCGACATACTGAGTACCATGCCCATATGGATCTGACTCCCAGAACTGAACTTACGACTATAGGACAAAGAGATTTTCAGTGCTATAGTGAGTCTTGTTGGAATTCCATTAAAAATGGATACATAAACAGCGAAAGAAACTCATTTGAGTTACTCCCGATTACTTGTTGAGAGCGGACGCTGAGTTGCCTAATGAGGCTTCTATCTACATGCATGACGGGGAACATATTTCACAACAGATCACGTATGAGCTAATACCAGACAGGTGCAAAATTTGCAAGTGTTTTGGCCATTTTACTGAAGTATGTCTGAACAACAAAGATCAGAGTGAACAGCCAAAAGACGATGCAAATCCTGACAATATTACCGATGTTAACGAAGATGAATTCAATATAGAAGACAAAAACATCGATGCTAGCAAATCTGGAATTAGTCCAGTAGGTTCTTTGGACAACTACCCCAATCCGGAACAATCTTATATGGAAACTAATGTAGATGATGAGCATGGATGCTTCTAACCTACAATCGGATTTGGGTAAAAAAGTTCAGTATCTGCCTACATAACACTTTCATAAAACTGCAAGTCCTGCAGAGAACTTGCATATTCTTGAATCTCCTAATAAGACAGTGGGAACCTCTCTTGAAATTCCCACAATCACAAAGCAGAAGAGGGTTCCTATACTAAACAGGTCATTGAGCCCTCCCCCTCACGAAGGACTAAAGTGATATTACAATATCAATAAACAATTCTGCAAATACATTAGGGAAATATTGCGATGATCTTCTTTCTGCTGACCCCATTTGCACTGATGTGGCATTGCTAGCAAATGGTCTTGCCCCTTCCAAATCTACCATTACTTATGAAAATATACATGAGGCAGTTAACCAAACTTTAGCAGCAGCAAAATCATCAAAACTTGTCTCTCCTGTAATAAAAAGGAAAAAGGGCTGGACCAAAAGTCTGATAGATATTGTTACAACAGAGGAAACTGAAGATGACAAGGATCATGATTTCAGAAAGAAATATACTAGCAGGAATGCTAAATGGGAAAAACAACCAAAGCCTACTGATAAAAGCAATTACAAAAAAAGTGGCAAACAGTTGGGAGTTAAGGTGGACAACAAAAAGCATAGTGATCCTCCTTAGGTGATTCATATCCTTTATTTTATATTCGTTTATATATATTATATAATGGATATTATTGCTTGGAACATCAGGGGGTTAAATTCCCCGGAAAGCAGCTTGATTTAGTTAATTTTTTAGGTAAATACAAACCCAATATTATAGGTTTGATTGAACACAAACTTAGTGATCAAAAGATTGATGATCTGCACATAAAGTTATTTTCAAATTGGAATATAATCAATAATAACCTGATGGGAGGAAATGGAAGGATAATGGTCCTTCATAATCCTACCATTTGGTCACTCATCAGTTACTTTATTGATCTGCAATATATTCATTGCACTTTCAAAAATAAGGGTGGTTTGTCTATAAAATTACCTTTATCTATGCATCCAATTTGAAAATGACAGAATTATGCTTTGGAATTATATTGAGCAGTTTAGTAATCTTATAAACAGTCCCTGGATGCTAATAGGGGATTTCAACATTGTTTTTCATAATTGTGAAAAAAGCGGAGAAAATCCTATTCCTTTCTCTAAATTAGAAAGAATTGCTTGTTTTATGTTGAAACCTGGACTAACAGAACTACCCATAGTTGGCAACAAATTCACTTGGAAATCAGGTGAGTATAGAAATATACATTGCAAGCGAGATAGGGTTCTATTTAATCAACATTTCATCAATCTTTTTTCAAATGTGAATTGCAGTACCTTGCCCCAAAATACAAGTGATCATACACCTATCCTAGTTTCCCTTAGTTCTGATAAAGGTATTATAGGAAGCTCCCCTTCTATATTCATGAATGGATGGGTGTATGAGAATGATTATAAAGAAGTTGTATCAAGCTGTTTTATTAACAATTATTATGGTACTGCTCAATTTAAGTTCAATAAAACCTTGCAGATGGTTAAGTCTAAATTGAAAATCTGGAATACGTCTAGAAACAGAAATGACATCAAAACTATTAGAGATGAATGTGATAGGTTGCAAAATGATTTAGATATCAATTGTACAGATAAGATAAGAACAAGGCTGAGAATTTTTTTAATGCTCAAGCCAAGTTGGTCAATGCACTTAGCTCTGTTAACCTTGAACAAAAAGCTAAGGTTGATTGGTTAACAGCTAGTGATGAAGCTAGCAATTTTTTCTACTCTAGAATGTCCAATAGGAAAAACAGGAATAATATTGGTAAATTAATTGACACAAATGGCAGAATAACTAATGAAGCCTCTAACATTGAGAAAGAGGCCATTAGTTATTTCTGTACTTTGTATAATTCAAATAATCTTACCAATACTTTCCCTGATATAGAGTTTAAATTTTTGCTAACTGCAATAGCTCAAAAATTTTACTTGCTCCTATTAGGCAGGATGAGGTCAAAAATATTATCTTTCTTGCTAATAATGATAAAATTCCTGGTCCAGATGGGTTTGGTGCAAAAATTTACAAAACTCATTGGGGTGAGATGCAATCAGCTTTGTGTGACTCAATTACTGAATTTTTTAACTTAGGAAAACTATTGAAAAGCACTAATCATACTTTCATCACCCCTATTCAAAAGTTGAAAGCCCATTTAGCCTTGATGAGTATAGGCCTATTGCCTGTTGTAATTTTATTTATAAAATTATTGCCTCTCTTTTATGCAATAGGTTGAAATGTTTTCTGAAATTTATCATTTCTAAGAATCAAAGTGCTTTTATTCCCGGTAGATTAATCTCTGAAAATTCCCTATTTGCTCATGAGTTAATTAGGAATTTTAATATGAGAAACAAAAATCTTATGTGCATTAAAATTGATCTTCATAAAGCATTTGATAACATAAATAGGAATTTTATCATTTACATTATGCAAAAGATGGGTTTTGACAATAGATTTTGTGCTCTAATAAAAAAATGCATCAGCAATGTGACTTACTCTATCATGATAAACGGTTCCTCTAAAGGCTTCATAAATAGCAATAGAGGAGTAAGGCAACGTGACCCTTTGTCACCATACCTTTCTCTATTGTCATGGAATATTTTTCTATGCAGATGGAATTAGAAGTGCTTAAGCGAAACATTAAACCTATAAATAGAGTTAAACCACACAGTACTCATTTATTATATGATGATGACATGCTTTTGTTTTTAAAAGCTGATAAAATGAGTGTTATTGTTGTTCATAAAATATTGGATAATATGGAGAAATTTGCTGACTTAGCAGTCAGCACAAACAAAAGTAAAATATATTTTAGTAAGGATGTTCTTGTTAAAGATGAAATTTTGCATCTCCTAAAGTTTAAAGAAGGTAACCTTCCTGTTAAGTATTTAGGTCTCCCTTTAAGCATAAATCAGATCAGTGAAAGGGATTGCTCTAGATTATTAGATCTGATTCAAAATAGGCTTGAGGGTTGGTCTGGTAAATTACTATCCTTAACTGGTATAATGGAACTCACTCACACAGTTATCTCTACAGCAGTTATCTATTGGGTTCAGTCCCATAACATTCCTACCAGTGTCATACACAAAATAGACAAAGTGTGTTCCAATTTTATTTGGAGAGGTAAATATCATAAGGTTGCTTGAGATATAATGTGTAAACCTAAAAAATTTGGAGGTCTTGGGCTTAGAAATATCAAAGATATTGCTGAAGTTAGTAAGTTTAAATTATTTAGGAAATTTTTGGATGGTAAATCTCTTTGGGCTAGATGGATGAGTGCTAAATATTTAAAAAATAATTTTTTTTGGTTAGCTAGAAAAGAGATGCACCATTCTTATGTTTGGAAAAGTATTTTAGACTGCATGGATATTGGTAAAAATCTTATTCTAAAAAAATTAAGATATTGGTAAAAATCTTATTCTAAAAAAAATTAAAAGATGGCAGTCAAACCAGTTTATGGTTTGACCCATGGATTAGTGGTAAATCACTAATCAATCTTCTGGGTTGGAACAATTTATATATATTGGGGGGGGGGGGTTAAGGACAAAGTGCAAAATATTATTTTAAATAATTGTTGGAGCTTTCATAATAACCCTGCTGCTCATATATTTAAAAATGCAATCAGGGATATTCAAATAGATCAAAACTGCTTTAAGGATCATCAGACTTGGAATTTATGTTCAAAGGATAAATTCTCTTTTAAAAAAGTTTGGGAGTTTTTGCAAGGGAAAGAGGTTGAAGTAGATTGGCATAAAATAATTTAGTGCAAATCAAACTGCCCTAGAATGACACATTGTGCCTACTTTGCTCTTTTAAACAAGCTTCCAACTAGAGAGAATTGTTGCAAATGGAAAAAGGACTCTGAAAACACATGTTTTCTTTGTAAAAATGAGGTTGAAAGCTCCAATCATTTATTTTTTGACTGTGTTTACTCTCAGTACATTTGGTTTAATTCCAAATGCACTCTGGGTTTCAGTCAAACCTATGTTGCTTTGAATATAAGGGATAATATTGAGTATATTTTAAAAAATTCAAGCCCAAGTCCTTCAAATTTAATAGAGCATGTGTCTTACGAATAACATCTATTTATTATATTTGGAGAGAAAGAAACCAGAGACTTCACGCTGGTAAAGAAAATAATTGCTCTCGGGTTTCGAAAACTATTCTTAATGATAGTGATATTGTCATGAAAAAAGGCAATAGACTTAGACAAGAAAACTTGTACAATCAAGCATATTATAAAAGCAATGCAAATTGTGAAAAGAAAGTTGAAAAATTTATACTAAATGGCAAGCAGCTTTCCAATAAAAAGTTCTCTGATATCCTCACAGGTGATGGAAATCCATGTCATGCCAACAGATTTCAACACTGCAAAGGGAGTAAACAAGACGTTATTGATCCTTATTTTTTTAAATCTAAAAGTAAGAATAATAATGCTCTCTTTACACATATTGCAGGATGCATAAATCATCAATCAATAAACAACCTCTCAGAGAACTTATATGGTGTTTTGGACAGATCTGATGTCCTCCCTGAGGCTCCCACCGACTCTGTTTTCAAATCAAAACACTATGAGGGAAGCAGACAAAATTCTAATCTAAAAGTGCGTGATTTATTATGCAAAACATATAGTAATCCATTGTCTTTACCTGAATCAGAGGGTAGCTCCTCCAGTAGTGATCCAGATCTAATAAAACACCTAGAAAAGAGGAAATCAGAAGAAAAGTTCAGATTTTTGCATAGAATCGGGGATAATCACTTTAAAAGCAAGTTGAATAACCAGATATACCACTTATCTGTTTTGTCTGATGGTGAAAGTAGCAGTGGAAGATCTCCGAAAGACAACAGAGGCTTAATAAGACCAAAGAGAAGCTTCGATAGCATGAGAAGTTCAGATTTGTTGGATACGAACTCCCCAACCCACTTCGAGCTTCAGAAAATGTATATGGGAGGTCAGAACTTCCATTCGAGAGATTATGAAGTCAATCCAAAGCCAGATTTGAAAGAGAAGAGAAGGGAGATAAATGAAGATGCTGTTTGGAAGCCGCCTTGAAGACGGAGGAGATAATCTTCCCTGAAAAGATCGACATTTTTATGTTTTCTTCCTAGGTTTAATTTGCATTGCATTAAAGTGGCGGCTAGGTCTTGAATACCCTCGTTCGGGTAATGGTTGTAATGGGTTTTAACTCTATTCTGTTGGGCCTTGGGCCAGATTTTTTTTGCTCTTTCAAAAAAAAAAAACAATGGGAGCAGCATGCGTTTGTTAAAGAGGAACACATGAACTTGGCTTCGGCCCCAAGGGGAATGGGGAAGAGTACTGCATGGTGGGGAGGAATTGTGTGGCAAAAGAAATATACATGATGTAAGCTTTTGGAGTGGGCTTTGGGCCCATTATATATATACACACACACACACATATACACATATATATATATATACATACATACATATAAAATAACGAGAAAAAAAAGGATCGAAGGAGTCAACCAGTTTGGAGCAGCATTAATATGGGTTGGTAATATGGCAGAAAAGAAGTATATGGGATGTGAAAGTGTGAGCAGTGAGGGAGGTCAGTCAAACTGTAAAGCTGGAAGGAGGCTTGACGTGGTATAAAATGTTGCTAAGGGTAATTTTAATTAACTTTAATTAAGTAATTAATTTGATAATTGAGGATACAAATTTTAATTAAAATCATGTGTGTAATGTGTGTGTGTGTGTTTCATCCGTGCGCAGACCAAAAACGCTGCGACATTATTAAAGAGCACTGCATTCTGAAGTTGGAACGAACGGAGTCGGAAGCAGTTGGAAACTTTAATTAAACTAAACATCGGTTTAATTTAATTAAAGCAAGCAGTTTAATCAACGAATTTAATCAAGGTGAGTTAAACTCACCCAGTTCTCCCACTTATAATTACTATAAGTCAGTTTTATTATTTGTATGTCATGTTTGCTAATTGTTGATTGATTGTTTGGATGTTGTTAAATAATGTTATATCGATTATTTAAATTAAACGTTGTTCAATTTAAATGAAACGACATCGTTATTTTTAACGATTATTTCCAATAGAGGTAATTTACTTTGTTGGTCACGTTTATAGTAATATAAACATATTTAAATTAAATTGGATGCTTGATTATTGGTTGACCGCTATCAGTTGAATTATTTATTTATTTACATATAAACTGTTTAACCAATGTGATTGGATTATTGATTTGTTTATCGATTATTGAATTCAAATTTGATGTTGTTGTGATATTAACCAATGATGTATTGGTTGAAGAATCAATAGCAGAGGGCCTAAATATACACTGTTTTATGAAAATTGAATTACCATTAGGTAAATCGATAGAAATGAAGTTATAAATTTTATTTTATACTTGAAGATCAATTTTAAAAATCTATTATTTTAAATAAAAGTTATAATGGGAATTAAAAATTTATTATTTATTTATTTAAGTTTATAAGTGATTATTAAATGATATTAAAAAGATGATTCTTATATTAATAAGGTTGATAAGTAAGGGTCTGTTTGATTTTGAACGGGAAGGGGTATTTGGAAGGATTATTTGGAAGGGGTATTTGAAGGTAAATTATTGCGAACGGGGAATGTGTTATTTTTTTACGAAAAGGACATATTGGAAGAGGCATAGTTTAATATTTTATTGTTTTTATATTTATTATTTTTGTTGTTTGTGTATATGTGTGTGTGTTTGTTATCGAACATGATAGAAATTGCAATTAACAAATTGCAGAATTAAAATTACCAAATATAAATTGCAGGATTAAAAGTACCGAATACAAATTGTAGAATTAAAATTACGGAATACAAATTGCAGAATTCAAATTACGGAATACAAGTTACATAATTGTTAAATATAGAAAACAGGCTATTGTGGTGGATACTGGGGTGGATACCGGGGTGCGTACTGAGGTGGATACTGGAGAGGATTCATCTTAAACTGCCTGTATCGTAATGCTTGCTTGCGGACCTCGATTTCAAAATGCAACCGGCTTGTTGCTTCGTCATCAGGAAGAATCATGAACGTATCTTGATTATCCTTACTTATGAGAATTGATAATGCGTGGGGCATGTCAATACCATCAAATGTTCTTGCATGGTCTATTGCCTGCTTCACCTTCGGAATTTCAGTACAAAGTGGGCTTGCATTAGACGAGGGAGAAGTACTAGCATTTGTATCAGGATGTGAATTCGGACTGTCGGAGTCAGAACGAGATTTCTTGCTCAATTGCCTGGAGTGTATCATATCAACAATTTCTTCAACCTTCGAAGAAGTTTCAGTTCTTCCTCTTCTGCCAGACCGATGTCTAGATGAAGAACCTGCACCCCGTTGTGGGTTAGGAGGCTCAGGAAATGACTGTTGAGTCTGGATGTCTTCAAATGGCACTTGAGATTCATCGAAGAAGAATATAGGTTGTACGAAATCAGGTGGAGGAGAACGTGGTTCTGGTTGCACGTTCTGACTTGTAGAGCCTGGAGTGTAAGCACCAGAACTTGTTGTAACACTATTGTCGATAATTTGCTCCAGTTCTGCCAAATTTTCTATTGGGGACGTCTTGTACTTTAACACCATAGAGCCGTACTCCTAAATAGACATTTAAATTATATACTAGTAGATGAAATACAATACTGAACTTGTAAATTCCAAAAAGGGAGTTAATAATGTTTTACCGCCACTCGATTACCCTACCAACTTTTGCTTCCACTAACTGTTCCGTATTTAGGATCCCATCTGGCACCCGTTTTCTCATTCAAATTGCGCCATACAGTCCATTACTTTTTATAAGCATCATATTTAGCCATCACTTGTTCAGCAGAGACAGGTATCTCGGCCCATGATGCAGCTAAAGACTCATTCAAAGCAACTACAATCCTTTCTATATCCCTTTTTGTTCTTTCCAGCAGCTTGGTAAGCTTCAACAGCTATACGGAGAAATTCTGAAGTTGCAAACGAAGACCATACTTTTAGAGGGCGGCGAAATGTTGCTTTCGAACGATTTACTTGCCATTTTCAATTAAAAATTATGGTGTTTGAGGTGTGGATTGTTAAAGGAAATGGTGTGGATTGGTGAAGGAAAGGGGTTGGTTTTATAAAAGTTGGAAAAAATAGTCGTTTGAAAGTTTTTCTGTTGGCGTCCGACGCCGCATCTGACGCGTCGGTCGTGTTAGATGCTAAAGCTTGGTTTTCAACCGTTAAGCTCAACGGGCTATTCTGGTGGGTCCCACGCTTGACGCTCAGACGCGTCCGACGCATCTGATGCAAACGCGAACATAAACTGCCCAATTGGAATATCAAACGGTACCTAAGTAAGTGGGAATTAACGTGGAGATTAATAACCGAGATTAATTGGTTTAAGAAAACAATTAAAATGGGATTGTATTGGGTTTGATTATTATTTATTTAATAATAATCAAAGTAAATGGAATTATCTTAATTATATTATTAATTAATGGAAAGGGCTTAATGGATTTGATTAACAAATAAACCATGTTTAGAAGCTGCATTAACAGAGATTGTTTTATTAAATTAGCTTATTTATTTAATACGAGTAGATAATGGTAACGTAACCCAGTTTTATTTTTATAAATGTTGAAACTCGATTATTAGTTATTTAATAATAATCAAAGTGATAATTTGGAATGTAAAATCAAGAAATGGAAGTTTGTGAAGTTTTGAAGCCATGTTTACAATTTAATGAATATGTAAGTGATTTAAGGTTTATAATAATATAAGTTGGTTTTAAATTGAATTTTTTATTTGATTCTTATTGAATTATATTTAATTTGATTTTATGAAATCCAAGTCATACGAAGTTATAAACCCAAGTTTGTTTGAATATATTATTGAAATGGGTTATTAGAAATGGATTTTTAATGAAATAAAAGCCAAGATATGAAATAAAAGAATTAGAACCTAACTAGAGATCGGTTGAGTTAAATGATTTTCTGAGTATTGATCTGATGTGGGTTTCGTCCTTCAGGATTGATATTTAGGGAATTATTTTCTTACTGATTTAAGGCCAGGGACTGATGAAGGGTTGAAATGGAAATGAAAACCCAAGTTTGAATTAGAGTAGTTAAACGAGTTGAGCTATAAAGATGTGATATATATTCACTATATTAAATAAGAGACGATGTCTCATAAAGTTAGAATAAAAATGGGATTTGATTTGATAATAGGAATGAATATCGATTTTTATCTTACTACTAGTATTTATCATAAGATAAGAACATTGTTGATCAAAGTCTGAGAGGTAATTAAAATACCCCAACTTGAACGACTTTAGGATTATCGGAGGACGATATTAGTTGTAATAGTGAAGAGTTAGAAGTAATTTAGTGTGAGGAATAATAATATAACGTTATTTGAAGGATTTGGAAATATATAATGAAATTACAAAATAAAAGGAGTTAAAAAGGGGTTGAGAATATGAAATGATATTCCTATAATAAAAGAAATAAAAGGGATTTATGAAAAATATAACAATATTTTCAAAGAAAGGTAAGGAGATTTAGAACGGATTTATTCCAAAGACGAAAGTGATGATTTTGATGTTCAACTAACGAAATAAAAGCGGATTTTGTAATGATTGTTTTACGCTTATAAGTTGAATCGATCTCGAAATTTTGGATGATAAGTAATGTTGTGGCAAAAGATTTGAATGATAGTTAACAGAAATTGGATATGATTTTAAGGTATTTATCTTAAGTATTTAAATAAAATGATTTGAGAATATGTATATATTAAAACTAATATATTATCTTTGGTATTCCAGCTGATATATTATTTTAATGGCCAAGTGGCGCTTTGTAATAAACCAATGGATGTAGTTTATTTTTATGATTGTTTATTTTTATAGTTAAATAACCGACTATCAAAATCATGCCCAATGCGCTATTGGTACGGAAAGACCGGGATCGGATTTATATTCGAAAACCATTCCGGACCACCAAATACTTGAAATATGATGATTGAAGATGGAGCAATTGAAGACCGTAAATCTTTATGAGTGGAAGAAGTATTGTTAAATAACTCTGGCTGATCCCTAGAGTTAACAATGATTCTGTCGTGATTAAAATCTACAGATTGCAAGGACTACTCGATACTGATCTATAGGGTGATTCCTAGGATGTGGTAGGAGGGTGCCTTCAGTTCATCCTATTCTTGGATGACTTATATCGATGATGTGAATGGTGGCCAGATGTTCTAAAAAAGAAGTATAACCTCAAGCCTCAACAACTGGGAAATGACAGAAATCGAGCAGACAACATGGCTATGTGGGTTGCTCCCATTAGGGTGTATAATCACCTCTCTAGAGAAAATCCATTTTATTCTTTAATCTATTTTGATGCTGTCCCTTTTTGAGAAATGGTGGGTAGCTCCCAACCGTTGGTGATATACATTCGATACACTCTAGCGAAATGAGCGGTTGGTCATGTGTGGCCGGGTTGCAAGATGTTCTTGTTGAACCCAGTGTATTCCCCTCTAGAGATATACTATCGGCAGGTGGTTCCATACCTTGTCATAGTCGGAATCCAATCTCCAATAAGCGCCCGTGGTTTTGTTTGTATACTACATATGCAGAGCGTGAGATGCAAGCGTTCTGCTAGATTGTTATTTATTTGTATTTAAACACTATTATAATATCAGAATAAGATATTGATTTCAAAATGTTTTGGGTTATCGTAAGGTAAAAACCGTCTGTATTTATGTGTGGATTTAGTCTTACTGTTGACCTTTTCTTTCGAAAAGAAATGTTTTAACTTTAAAATCAAGTTGAATGATGTTATAAACTTAGCGAGTTTTCTCACTCTAGTTCACCGGACTGATCCGACGTTTGTAATGCTCGGGTTAGCCCGGGATTTTCAGGTTTAGGTTACTGGATGCTGTGAAGTCCAAAGGAGAGCTGAAGGAGTTCAAACGTTTGATGTTATA
This sequence comes from Allium sativum, assembly GCA_030737875.1. NCBI lineage: Eukaryota > Viridiplantae > Streptophyta > Magnoliopsida > Asparagales > Amaryllidaceae > Allium > Allium sativum. The sequence continues at coordinate 726,965,196 of CM060909.1, forward strand.
CCGTTATTATTCTGCTGTGTAATGTATATAAGGACAAATTATTATAACTGTCCAGATATATTAATGAACTCAATGATTGTAAGTATATTTTAAAACTCTCAATAAAGATTTATTTTTATATTATATTTTGTTCCATTGCGATGTGAGACTCTGTGTGTGTTGGTTCTTCTTATTCTTCTATTCTTAACTTTCTTTCTTTCTTATCTCACCCTCTAATTTCTTTCTAATAACGTTCCGGTGTTTTCGATGCTTGAATGTTTGACATGAGGTTTTTGTGCAACAACCCATAATTTTATAAAACATTAAAATGATAAACTGAAGAATACATAATTAAATATCGGGTATTAAGTAAAACGTGTTGCGCCATGGCATTCATCTCGGAATTCTTCTTAGGATAGACTCCAAGTTTGCGTAAAATGGACATCGTATAAAGAAGATATTAAGGTTTGAAGTTTATATACGCACAAGAGAATTATATAAATATAAAATCAATTAAAACAGTTCAAAATAATTCAAAATCAAACAGCGGAAGGGTAGCATGAAATTTCCTGCTATGGGTGCGTTGACACGCTTTTTAGTCAAAGCAGTCACACATGGAATTTCTGGTTAGCAACGCACTCAAGCATTGAGAAAATCGTTAGAAGACAGGAAGCGATTTGGTTGAAGTCGCATCACAAACAAAGAGTGGCTTGAAACTCCTATCAGATGACCTCTTTTGGGCCCGAAATCATCAATTACGGAGCTTTGCTCTATAACTCTTGTAGCCCTCTGAATTAGCTTCGAGTAGAGCTTTCGTTTGGGCAAAACGGACTTACGGTTTGGAAGTTACACCCATGAACGCATACAGAATGAGAACTTGACTTTTGGCATTGGCATAGCCCCGGATCGAATCGTGTACCCTGGGTCGGATCGGATATACGGGTCAGTTCGGTGGAGGAAAACCCGACTCAATGGCTTAACATTGGAAACTTGTCACCCTTCAGATCGAATCAAGGTAGGACAACCCGACCCATCTGGCTTCTTCTGCATCGAAGTGCCACTCGTCCTCAGTTCGAAGACAATAGCTAGGTTTGGATCGGCACCAATCCGACCTGCCGGGAAGCAATTCCTGCGCAACAATATTGACCGATTCTTAAGGAGCAACCGCCTCCTACATGCATGGATCAAATGCCACATGCAGAGCACGAACTAGAGAGGCCTTCTCCACATTTCCACTACTTTTCAAGACTTTCTCTGGGCGTGCCACATGGCACTTGAACCGAATCCATAAATCAGCTATAAATACACCATTTTGAAGGCAAATTCAAGGATCTTTTGGCTCTAACTTCAGAGGGCTTCCACCATTGTACTACGCAAAGCTATTGCACAACATAGAAGCCAAATTCTTCATCATAACACGAGGACTTCGTGCATAAAATCACTTTCTTTTCTCTACTTCTTCATAAAAATACAAGGATGTTTTATGTAAATGAGTCTTACGGGTTGTAAGATAGAATTGTACTTGTAACTTCTTAGGATTTAAGAAGATATAAAGTGGACGTAGGCTTGGTTTGAGCCGAACCACTATAAAAATCTCGTGTGTCTCCTGTTATTTACTGTTTTTTGCATCTTTCTGATTGGTGAATTGTGATTGTGAGGATTTCACAATAAATTTGGGTGTTAGTACCAGATTTCGATCTAACATTTTGGCATGCTAGGAAGGGGGCGCACGACAACTCCTCCTTCTATCTTAAAAGGAAGCGGATTATTTGGCTATTGGATCAATAGTCAAGCGAAAGATTTCCCGTGTTGAAGGCAAAGGCACGAGAAACGAGGCAAGCCTTGAGGTTTACTCTCATGGAACCCTTCAACATATTTAACCAGAGAAGAGATGGATGGCGTTATCGCTGAATTGAGAACTCAAATGGTAAATAAGTTGATCTCATCCGCAAACAACAAGAGATGATGGAGGAGTTCTTCACTCGGATGGATAGAAGGCCGAGCAACGACATGGAACTCGCTGGAAATGGAACGAAAGTAGCCCAAGATGCTCCCCACAACCGGATCGGATTAGGCGAAATCCGAACCGCGGAACAAATGGAAGCAGGGGTAAATCTTGACCAGGTCGGTTCGGATTCAATCCAAACCCGAGGAATTGCAATAGTACATGAACCTGGGGGCAACAGCCTCCCCTCTGGAAATCAAGGCTTCGCTCGGGTTCGACCTACATCTGCTTCGGTTCGGATGGACACTCAGACACCAATTTTATCTCAACAGCAACGTGATGCAGCTCGGATCTGAGAGCTAGGTCCATCTCGGCTCGGTCCATCCGACCCTAACACCACCGATCCGAACCGGATTGCACCACACACATTTCTAGGCTCTTCTGGACTCAATGCTGAGGGCACCGGCTCTAATCCTATCAACTTGCAACAACATTTTGAAGGCGATCGGCTCGCCAATCTCATTGAATGCCTCTCGAGAGGCCGTACTTATCTGAATGACATGGATGATATTAATCACAACCCGTTCACTCAGGAAATCAGAAATTCTCGCAATCCTCCAGATTTCAAACTTCCACAATTGGAGCCCTACAACGGCAGCACAGATCCTACCGTGCACCTGATGCGCTATAAACGGCATATGGAAGTTCAATTAGCGTCGGAAAATGTCATGGCAAAATGTTTCCCCCTCTTTTTGACCAATAGTGCTGCTATGTGGATTCGACAGCTGGAAACTGAATCGATCAACAGTTGGAACATGTTGGTCGCTCGATTTATCGAGCAATTTCGGGTCCACATTGCATGACCCAAAAATGTAACGTCGCTCACTACAATCAAGCATAAGCCTACATAAACTCTGCGCTCATTTCTGAAAAGATTCAACGTTGCAGCAACATTAGTTGATCGACCCGAACCATCCATGGTATTGATGGCAACAATATCTGGTGTCTTGGATAACTCAGAATTCAAAAAAATCTTTGTACCGAGACCCACCGTGAAATCTCGGCGAATTCTACCTTGAAGCATAGATTTCTGTGGGAAGAAGATGCAACCTTCAAGAAAAAAATTCTCGATGTCAACATACTTAAAAACGGAGAACCATTTGATTATGGAAAAGGCAAGGGAAAAGCCACTGTCAAGAATTACAGCAACACTCCGCCCCGGAGAGGGCCCAGATATGAAAAGTACACCGAACTCAATTCAACGCAAACTGACATCTACATGGACACGAATGGTGCTATCTCCTACCCAAAGCCTCCCAAGAGGGAGTCATCGAAAAGAGAACGTGATTCTGGAAAACATTGCATATTCCATGATACGGACGGTCATGACACAAATGACTGCAGGCATCTGCACGATTTGATTGATGAACGGGTTAGAAGTGGAGAGCTACCCGACTATGTGAAACAACCGACAACGCATGCATCCGCGCTGCCACCACCTGCTCCCCGAATAGGAATGAAACTGGATCGCGCTCTCGTGGGCTCATCATCCACTAATCTGGATGAGACCCGCCTGGATTTCCTGCATTTATTAGGATTTAAGATATGTGCTTTTGCTTTCTTTAGGTTTTCTGACCGGCTAAATCAGAGTACACATGTACGGGGTTAGGATTTAGCCCCAAAGCGTGCTTTGGACTCGATGACAAACCAATCAGGATTTGCTTTGGTTTTGTACTTTGAATTGAATAAGGAAGGACTTTCCGAGAATGGATTATGTTTGGCAAATTTAAGTATCTTGTCAGGTTGTGGCAGGATTCTCAATCTCAATTAAAGTATGGCTTATACTTATCTCGGAACCCTAGGTATGGATTATACCTAGGGACGGACTGTCTTGTCAGGCTTTGGCAAGTATAGCTCTATCCCGTTATGAGTATGTATTGTACTCAGTTGGATTCTTAAGTGTGGATTATGCTCTGGAACGTCCTATTGTCTTGTCAGGATCTAGCAAAAGAACTCAATAAAACTCGAGTATGGCTTATGCTCAGTTTGAGCTTCCTGGTATGGCTTATGCCTGGGAGGTTAGGTCTCTCGCTAGGTTTTGGCAGGATGGTTCAGGTGTTTATTGAGTATGATTTATGCTCAATTTTACGCCTAAGCATGGTTTGTGCTCGGAAATGTTAAGCAAAGCTGTCAGGATTTGACACATCTGTTAGCTTATTTTTCTTTTCAGTTATGGATTATACCTGCAACTAGCAGGCCCGGTGTGGCCTTGGTTCTCTTAGATTATCCAGAACACATCTTCCTTCAACCAACAAGATATGTTCTAGGGGGGGAAATGTTGACACGCTTTTTATTCAAAGGAGTCACACATGGAATTTCTGGTTAGCAACGCGCTCAAGGGTTGAGAACATCGTCAAAAGACAGGAAGCGATTTGGTTGAAGTCGCGTCACAAACAAAGAGTGGCCCAAAATTGTTCTACACAAAGCTATTGCACAACATAGAAGCCAAATTCTTCATCATAACACGAGGACTTCGTGCATAAAATCACTTTCTTTTATCTACTTCTTCATAAAAATACAAAGATGTTGTATGTAAATGAGTCTTACGGATTGTAAAATGGAATTGTACTTGTAACTTCTTAGGATTTAAGAAGATATAAATTGGACGTAGGCTTGATTTGAGCTGAATCACTATAAAAATCTCATGTGTCTCCTGTTATTTACTGTTTTCTGCATCTCTGTGATTTGTAATTGTGAGGATTTCACACTAAATTTGGGTGTTAGTACCAGATTTCTGCCTAACATTTTGGCATGCCAGGAAGGGGGCACATGACAACTCCTCCTTCTAGCTTAAAAGGAAGCAGATTATTTGTCTATTGGATCGCTGGTCAAGCGAAATATTTCCCATGTTGAATGCGAAGGTGAGAGAAACGTGGCAAGCTAGGAGGTTTCCTCTCATGAAGACCCTTCAGCATATTTAATTAGTGAATAGATGGATGGCATTCTCGTGGAATTAAGAACTCAAACGGAAAGGCAAGATGATCTCATCCACAAACAACAAGAGATGATGTACGAGTTCTTCGCTCAGATGGATAGAAGGCCGAGAAACGACATGCAACTCGCTGGAAATGGAATGGAAGTAGCCCAAGATGCTCCCCATAACCGGATCAGATCAGGCGAATTCCAAACCGCGGAACAAATGGAAGCAGGGGGCAACCTCGATCAGGTCAGTTCGGATCCGATCCATAACCCGGGAAATGCAACAGTGTTTGAACCTGGGGGTAACAGCCTCCCCTCTGGAAATCAAGGCTTCTCTCTGGTTCGACCTACATACGCTCCGGTTCGGATGGACACTCAGGCACCAATTTTAGCTCAACAGCAACCTGATGCAGCTCGGATCAGATCGCCAGGTCCGGCTCGGTTCGGTCCATTTGACCTGAGCACTATCGATCTAAACGGGATTGCACCACACACATTTCTAGGCTCTTCTGGACTCAAGGCTGGGGGCACCGGCTCTGATCCTATCAGCTTGCAACAGCTTTTTGAAGGCGATCGGCTCGCCAATCTCATTGAACGCCTCTCGAGAGGACGCACTTATCAGAATGACATGGATGATGTTAATCACAACCCGTTCACTTAAGAAATCGGAAATTCTCGCAATCCCCCATATTTCAAACTTCCACAATCGGAGCCCTACAATGGCAGGACAAATCCTACCGCACACCTGATGTGCTATAAACGGCATATGGAAGTTCAATCGGTGACGAAAAACGTCATGGCAAAATGTTTCCCCCTCTTTTTGACCGATATTACTGCTATGTGGATTCGGCAGCTGAAAACTGAATCGATCAACAGTTGGAACAAGTTAGTCTCTCGATTTATCGGGAAATTTCGGGTCCACATTGCACGACCCAAAAACGTAATCACTACAATCAAGCAGAGGCCTAGAGAAAATATGCGCTCATTTCTGGAATGATTCAACGTTGCAGCAGCATCAGTTGATCGACCCGAACCATCCATGGTATTGATGGCAGCAGTATCCGGTGTCTTGGATAACTCAGAATTTAAAAACTCTTTGTACCGAGACCCACCGCAAAACCTCGGCGAATTCTACCTTGAAGCAGATAGATTTCTATGGGAAGAAGATGCAAACCTCCAAGAAGAAAATTCTCGATGTCAACATGCTTAAAGACGGAGAACCGTCTGATTATGTAAAAGGCAAGGGAAAAGCCACTGTCAAGAATGATCGCAACACTCAGCCCCGGAGAGGGCCCAGATATGAAAGTACACCGAACTCAATTCAACGCTAACTGGCATCTACATGGACACGAATGGTGCTATATCCAGCCCAAAGCCTCCCAGGAGGGAGCCATCGCAAAGAGAACGTGATTCTGGAAAACATTGCATATTCCAAGATATGGACGGTCATGACACAAATGACTGCATGCATTTGCGCAATTTGATTGAGGAATGGGTTAGACATGGAGAGCTACCCGAGTATGTGAAACAATCAACAACGCTTGCATCTGCGCTGCCCCCACCTGCTCCCAGGAGAGGGAATGAACCTGGATCGAGATCTCGTGGGCTCATCATCAACTGATTTGGATGAGACCAGCCTGGATCTCCTGCATTTATTAGGAATTAAGATATGTTCTTTTGCTTTCTTTATGTTTTCCGATTGGCTAAATCGGAGTACACATGTACAGGGTAGGATTTAGCCCCAAAGCGTGCTCTGGACTCGATGACAAACCAATCAGGATTTGCTTTGGTTTTTTACTTTGAATTGAATAAGGAAGAACTTTCTGAGCATGGATTATGTTTGGCAAATTTAAGTATCTTTTCAGGTTGTGGCAGGATTCTCAATCTAAATTAAAGTATGGCTTATACTTATCTCGAAACCCTAGGTATGGATTATAAGTAGGGATGGACTGTGTTGTCAGGCTTGGGCAAGTATAGCTCTATCCCGCTATGAGTATGGATTGTACTCAGTTGGATTCTTAAGTGTGGATTACACTCTGGAACGGCTTATTGTCTTGTCAGGATCTAGCAAGCGAACTCAATAAAACTCGAGTATGGCTTATGCTCAGTTTGTGCTTCCTAGTATGGCTTATGCCAGGGAGGTTTGGTCCTTTGCCAGGTTTTGGCAGGATGGTTCAGACGTTTATTGAGTATGATTTACGCTCAATTTTACGCCTAAGCATGGTTTATGCTCGGAAAGGTTAAGCAAAGCTGTCAGGATTAGACCTGCAGCTAGCTGGCCTGGCATGGCCTTGGTTCTCTTAGATTATCCAGAACACATCTTCCTTCAACCAGCAAGATATGTTCTGGGGGGTAAAAATGTTAACACGCTTTTGAGCCAAAGCAGTCGCACATGGAATTTCTGGTTAGCAACGCGCTCAAGCGTTGAGAACATCGTCAGAAAACAGGAAGCGGTTTGGTTGAAGTCGCATCACAAACAAAGAGTGGCCCGAAACTCCTATCAGATGACGTCTTTTAGGCCCGAAAACATCAATTATGGAGCTTTGTTTGGTAACTCTTGTAGCCCTCTGAATTAGCTTCAAGTAGAGCTTTCAATTGGGCAAAACAGACATACGGTTTGGAAGTTACACCCATGAACGCGTACAGAATGAGAACTTACTATTGGCATTGGCAATTTGGCATAGCCACGGATCGGATCGGGCACCCCGGATCGGACCAGATATACGGGTCGGTTCGGAGGAGGAAAACCCAACTCAATGGCTTAACATTGGAAACTTGTCACCCTTCGGATTGGATCGGGGTAGGACGACCTGTCCCGCCTGGCTTCTTCTGCATCGAAGTTCCGCTCGTCCTCGGTTCGAAGACAATAGCTCGGTTCAGATCGGCACCGATCCGACCCGCCTAGAAGCAATTCCTATGCAACAATATTGACCGATTCTTAAGAAGCAACCTCCCCATACATGCGTGAATCAAATGCCACATGGCAAAGCACGAACTAGAGAAGCCTTCTCCACATTTTCCACTACTTTTCAAGATTTTCTCTGGGCGTGCCACATGGCACCCAAATCGAATCCAGAAATCAGATATAAATACACCATTTGAAGGCAAATTGAAGGATCTTTTGGCTATAACTCTAGAGGGCTTCCACCATTGTTCTACACAAAGCTATTGCACAACATAGAAGCTGAATTCTTCATCATAACACGAGGACTTCATGCATACAACACTTTCTTTTCTCTACTTCGTAAAAATACAAGGATGTTGTATGTAAATGAGTCTTACGGATTGTAAGACGGAATGGTACTTGTAACTTCTTAGGATTTAAGAAGATATAAAGTGGATGTAGGCTTGGTTTGAGCCGAAAATCTATAAAAATCTTGTGTGTCTCCTGTTATTTACTGTTTTCTGCATCTCTGTGATTTGTGAATTGTGATTGTGAGGATTTCACACTAAATTTGGGTGTTAGTACCAGATTTCGGTCTAACATTTTGGTGCGCCAGGAAGGGGGCACACGACAACTCCTCCTTCTAGCTTAAAAGGAAGTGAATTATTTGGCTATCGGATCGATGGTAAAGCAAAAGATTTCCCATGTTGATGGTAAAGGCGCGAGAAATGAGGCAAGCCAAGAGGTTTCCTCTCATGGAGGCCCTTTAGTATATTTAACCAGAGAGGAGATGGATGTCTTTCTCGCTAAATTGAGAACTCAAATGGAAAGGCAAGATGATCTCATCCGTAAACAAGAAGAGATGATGGACGAGTTCTTCGCTCGGATGGATAGAAGGCCGAACAACGACACGCAACTCGCTGGAAATGGCACGAAAGTAGCCCAAGATGCTCCCTACAACCGGATCGGATCTGGTGAAATATGAACCGCGGAACAAATGGAAGCGGGGGCAACCTCGACCAGGTCGGTTCAGATCCGATCCGAACCCCGGGAAATGCAACAGTACATGAACCTGGGGGCAACGACCTCCCCTCTGGAAATCAAGGCTTCGCTCGGGTTCAATCTACATCCGGTTCGGTTCGGATGGACACTCAGGCACCAATTTTAGCTCAATAGTAACCTAATGCAACTCGGATCAGAGAGCCAGGTCCGGCTCCGTTCGGTCTATCTGACCCGAGCACCACTGATCCGAACCGGATCGCACCACACACATTTCTAGGCTCTTCTAGACTCAATGCTAGGGGCACCGGCTCTGATCCTACCAGCTTGCAACAGCTTTTTGAAGGTCACCAGCTCGCCAATCTCATTGAACACCTCTCGAGAGGCCGCACTTATCAGAATGACATAGATGATGTTAATCACAACCCGTTCACTCAGGAAATCAGAAATTCTCGCAATCCCCTAGATTTCAAACATCCACAATTGGAGCCCTACAATGGCAGGATAGATCATACTCTGCACCTGATGCACTATAAACAAAATATGGAAGTTCAATTGGCATCGAAAAACATCATGGAAAAATGTTTCCCCCTCTTTTTGATTGATGTTGCTGCTATGTAGATTTGGTAACTAGAAACTGAATCGATCAACAGCTGGAACATGTTGGTCGCTCGATTTATCGAGCAATTTCAGGTCCACATTGCACGACCCCAAAACATAATGTCGCTCACTACAATCAAGCAGAGGCTTAGAGAAACTCTACGCTCATTTCTGGAAAGATTCAACATTGCAGCAGCATCAGTTGATCGACCCGAACCATCCATTGTATTGATGGCAGCAGTATCCGGTGTCTTGGATAACTCAGAATTCAAAAAATCTTTGTACCGAGACCCACCGCAAAACCTCGGCTAATTCTACCTTGAAGCAGAAAGATTTCTGTGGGAAGAAGATGCAACCTCCAAGAAGAAAATTCTTGATGTCAACATGCTTAAAGACGGAGAACCGTCTGATTACGGAAACGACAAAGGAAAAGACACTGTCAAGAATGACCGCAAAACTCAGTCCCAGAGAGGGCCCAGATATGAAAAGTGGACCGAACTCAATTCAACGCTAACTGACATCTACATGGATATGAATGGTGCTATCTCCTACCCAAATCCTCCCAGGAGGGAGCCATTGCAAAGAGAACGTGGTTTTGGAAAACTTTGCATATTTCATGATATGGATGGTCATGACACAAATGACTGCAGGCATCTACACGATTTGATTGAGAAACGGGTTAGACGTGGAGAGCTACCCGAGTATGTGAAACAACCAACAACGCCTGCATCCGCGCTACCACCACCTGCTCCCCGGAGAAGGAATGAACCTGGATCGAGCTCTCGTGGGCACATCATCAACTGATCTGGATGCGACCAACCTGGATTTCCTGCATTTCTTTGGATTTAAGATATGTGCTTTTGCTTTCTTTAGGTTTTCCGATTGGCTAAACCGGAGTACACACGTACGGGGTTAGGATTTAGCCCCAAAGCGTGCTCTGGACTCGATGACAAACCAATCAGGATTTTCTTTGGTTTTGTACTTTGTATTGAATAAGGAAGGACTTTCCAAGCATGGATTATGTTTGGCAAATTTAAGTATCTTGTCAGGTTGTGGCAGGATTCTCAATCTCAATTAAAGTATGGCTTATACTTATCTCGAAACTCTAGGTATGGATTATGCCTAGGGACGGACTGTCTGTTCAGGCTTTTGAAAGTATAGCTCTATCCCGCTATGATTATGGATTGTACTAAGTTGGATTGCTAAGTGTGGGTTATACTCTGGAACGACCCTATTGTCTTGTCCGGATCTGGCAAAGGAACTCAATAAAACTCGAGTATGGCTTATGCTCAGTTTGAGCTTCCTGGTATGACTTATGCTTGGGAGGTTAGGTCCTTCGTCAGGTTTTGGCAGGATGGTTCAGACATTTATTGAGTATGATTTATGCTCAATTTTATGCCTAAGCATGGTTTATGCTCGGAAAGGTTGAGCAAAGCTTTTAGGATTTGACATATCTTTTAGCTTCTTTTTCTTTGCAGGTATGAATTATACCTGCACTTAGCAGGCCTGGCGTGGCCCTAGTTCTCTTAGATTATCCAGAACACATCTTCCTTCAACCAACAAGATATGTTCTGAGGGGCAAAATGTTGACACGCTTTTTAGTTAAAGCAGTCACACATGGAACTTCTGGTTAGCAACGCACTCAAGCATTGAGAACATCGTCAGAAGACATGAAGCGATTTGGTTGAAGTCGGATCACAAACAAAGAGTGGCCTGAAACTCCTATCAGATGACCTCTTTTGGGCTTGAAAACATCAATTACGGAGCTTTGCTCGGTAAATCTTGTATCCCTCTGAATTACCTTTGAGTAGAGCTTTCGTTTGGGCAAAACGGACTTACGGTTTGGAAGTTACACCCATAAATGCGTACAAAATGAGAATTTGACTTTTGGCATTGGCAATTTCGCATAGCCCCGGATCGAATCAGGCACCCCGGGTCGGATCGGATATATGAGTCGGTTCAGTGGAGGAAAACCCGACTCAATGGCTTAACATTGGAAACTTGTCACCCTTTGGATCAGATCGGGGTAGGATGACCTGACCCACCTGGCTTCTTTTGCATCGAAGTGTCGCTCGTCCTCATTTCGAAGGCAATAGCTCGGTTCGGATTGGCACCGATCCGACCCGCCTGGAAGCAATTCCTGTGCAACAATATTGACCAATTCTAAAGGAGCAACCGCCTCCTACATGCATGGATCAAATGCCACATGGTGGAGCACGAACTGGAGAGGCCTTCTCCACATTTCCGCCACTCTTTTAGATTTTCTCTGGGTGTGCCACATGGCACTCGAACCGAGTCCAGAAATCAGCTATATATAGACCATTTGAAGGTAAATTGAAGGATCTTTTGGCTCTAACTCCAGAGGGCTTTCACCATTGTTCTACGCAAAGCTATTGCACGATATAGAAGCCGAATTCTTCATCATAACACGAGGACTTAGTGCATAAAATCACTGTCTTTTCTCAACTTCTTCATAAAAATACAAGGATGTTGTATGTAAGTGAGTCTTACGGATTGTAAGATGGAACTGTACTTGTAACTTCTTGGGATTTAAGAAGATATAAAGTGGACGTAGGCTTGGTTTGAGCTGAACTACTATAAAAATCTCGTATGTCTCCTGTTGTTGACTGTTTTCTACATCTCTGTGATTTACGAATTGGGATTGTGAGGATTTCACACTAAATTTAGGTATTAGAACTAGATTTCGGTCTAACAGGGTGTCGATCTATGGGTTGACCCCTGTGTCGACCCCTGGGTCGACACACTAAGGGGTGGGGTCGACCCCCATACGGATCTGGGTAGATCCCTGCCTCCGAACTTAGACTGATTTATGACCTAGATTCTTTGGCTAATGATTGTAAATAAGACCTCATTCTCATTGTTTTATTCATCCAAAAACAATGGTGACAACGGGATACTGGTCCAACTCATATTAAATTAACCTTTTCTTCAGCAACGACGATTCATACATATTCAAAGATTGCTTATTCAACATCAACACGTTTTTCTTGGTTTTCTTAGATCCATTCTATGTGAGTCTACCTTATTTTTAGATATAAACATTTAATAATTATTCTAACATGTCTATGAATTGGATCTAAGCCTGTAACTATTTGAATCATATCAGATCTGCCATAACTTGTTTATCTAGTTTACTGTTTAGACCTCATATGTCTATTCATGATATGCCTATTATGATAGCTTGCATAATCAGTTCTATTATTCCATGTTCATCAGATCTATTCTTATATGCCTATTTTGTCATTATGCCTAATTCTGTCACTATATGCTTATTAGTTGTTATGCCTATTTCTACCATCATATGTCTATCTTGTTATTGTGCTTATTTTTGTTCTCTTCCCTTCTTCTTTTCCCTTTTTATTTTATAGCCAAGCTACCTTCGAGCCTAGGCATACCGCTGAAATATACAAACACATGAAATTGGGAACGAGGGGAAAATATTAAAATTGGAGCATAATTTGTATTGGGAAATTTAGGCATAACTTGAATTGAATACATGAATATGGATTTGGGACATAAATCAAAGTGTGATTAAAGATCTTAATTTGGGGCATATGGTACACAATGAACATGACTTGGGAAAGGTGCATGAAAACCTATAATGAAATAGGAATAATTGTTAAAGAATGAACATGCCTAGATTTACAGTAATTAGAAACTGTGACCATGCTTAGACACGAGGTTCGATTACACTTGTGGTAGAAGTCTGCCCGGAACCGACCAGTATATCCAGCGACCACAAGTGGTGAATCTAATGTGAGGGGTCTAAAGTGCATAAACTCATAACGTCCTAAGACACGAGGTTAAACCCAACTTGTGGAAGAAGTCTGCCCGGAACCGCCCGACTATTCCAGCATCCACAAGTCATAGGCTTAATGTGGGAGGTCTAGCGCATTATAACCCTAAATGAATAAATGGTAATGAACTTGAATACTTAACCTGTTTGAATCCATAGGGATTACATGAACATGTTAACTTGAGTAGCGGTTAAGTAAACTTGCTTGAAACAGTGGGATGGTTAGGTATATCTTGGGGTGGTGGGTTATATATATATATATATATATATATATATATATATATATATATGCCCACAAACTTAACCTGTTGGGGTTATGCGATCTTGTTACACTGGTAGGCATAACCTGTGGAAATCCTAGTAGTGGGGATGCAAGCCTAGGGGGAAACTTGTATCATCTTGTGTGTGGGACCCATTTCAGTCGATAACCCATATAGGTATCAAATGAGTGCTCCGAACTAGGTTGAAGTCGGGGCTCGCTTACTGAGCTGATTGTAAAGATCCAAAAGAGGGAACGATGTGGGTAGCGCATTCCGATGGGGTCATGTGCGTGCATGTGTCCGGACTAGGGAGGCTAAGACGCCATGACATCGGTAGATATGGTTGTGCACATCCTAAAAATAAAGGGTTGCCACTTTAGGAAGTGATACATCCTACTGTGGGGACAACACAGGGTATCTACGGAGTAGGGAGCCGACCGATTTGGGTAGTGACATCTAGTCTCGCTTGTTTAGGAGCCTGTTATTATCCTTAGGTGTAATACCTGTATGTTCAGTTGGGCTGCCTGTTATTGTATGGGGTAAAACCTCTCACTAGAAGTACACCTAAGTCTACAATCTTGTACTTGTTGGGAATCATCTTGTTTTTTGATACTTGTATTGGTGCAAAGAAAGAAAAGTGTTATGGAAGCGCTATTTATTCTATCCAGTTTGTCCTGTTTACCTTGTCATACCTGCCTTATATGTTGTATCTCTCTTATCCAGTTTATATGCCTATCATGATGCTTTTACTTATTTATATGCTAAAAGCAACTGGACTTGCCAGACTTATATCTGACCTATTTTGTTTTCTCTTCTTTCTCTTTCGTTTTCCCCACAGGTTCTCAGGGTGGGAATACTCAAGCTTGATCAGGACTCTTCTTTCATTTTGCTTGGAGCTGCTAGATGTACTGCTTGATTTCATATCTTCTCTGCTATGGCTAATGTTTTGGGGATTATGCTCTTTTCATGTTGATTGTACTCTGATGATTTTAGTACAAGGAAGAAGTTTTAAACTAATGTACTGGGTTTTATGCATTTCAGACTTGTGATGTAACTATGTTTTGAATCACGATGTTTTCTGCTTAAATAAAGTTTTAAACTCCGCTGCTATTTTATATCTGTCTTGTAATGTTTCTGTTTCTGCTTACCTATAACGCTTCATGAAACTTAATGCATTCTGATAAAAAGTGACATTAACGGACATGGGTAGTCACATTTTGTGTCGATTTTCGAGATCGGAAATCCTTGTTCGTTACAATGTTATACCATTCTTCTACGCTGCTAGCGTTCGAATGATGCTAACCGCCTGAGGTAAGAATAACCTTCCAAATTTCTTAAACATAGTTGCATTGGAAAAATTAGTGCATATTGGATTCACCATCTTCGTCACACAAACTGCATAAACTAGTGTTCAACATACCCTACGACCCATATGGCAAAATCTATCCTGGTTTAAAATCACATTATTTAACACCCTTTACAAGAAAAGGTTTTTCTTATGGTTTTCTGAAATGTCCCAGATTCTATTGTGCAATGGAGAGGTAGGTGGAGCAGGATGGTCCAAAAAAATGTATATCAGCTCAATAGTGATCCAACTTGGGAGAACCCTAGAGAAGCATCTTTTTTCGGCATACACAAAACTAACACCTTGAATTTTGTTCCAAACTACTTAAATTCTCAAACCATTGGTGCGCGACAGTGGAAGATTATTATTATTGATGTAATCCGAAATCTAAGCATGAATCAGAATATGTACCACTTCGGCTTTTGTTATTATAATTACAAATCAAATTTAGGACAAGGTCCTTTCTAATCCGTACCCATTCCAAAATGAAGAGGTTGTTATGTTCGTTATCACAAGCTATATATGTGAATTATTGCCTTAATCTAAAATAAAATTTATGTCTCTATTTATAACATCAAATTACTTGGTGGTAAAGTCCTCACTCATATGGTAGCAAATAGATTGTCTAATTCAATTTCGGAAAGTGACATCTTGTAATAACCGCGGGTTCAGACCCCCGACCTCCCGTAACACCATGCACTAACCACCGTGCTAAACAATCTTTGTTAACTTTCTGATAACCATGGAACTCAAACCATTGATCTTTCGGAAAGCTACACCTCGTACTATCACCATGATATAATACCTCTTGTGTTAACTTTTCAAAAGAGGTTCTACATAATACCCCCGTTAAAGAGCCTAACGTCCTCGTTGGCTCATCATCACTCACCATACAGACATTGTGCATCTAACCCACATTAGTATCACATCGACCATCATGCACATCATTACACATACAATGCCTATGCATACAGGCTTTGATACCAAATATGGCAAACACGAGACTTTAAACTCTGACCTTCAGGAAAGTAAGACTACGCAGTAACTACTATGTTAAAAGACCTTTGTGTTAACTTTTTGGAAGGGGTGTAAACTTGATTGATAACATTCTACATGAACATACAGTGTACATTAATCCAATGAATTCCGTTGTACTCAAAGTGTAAACTTGGTTGATCAGAGCTTTCTATAATGTTCTACTTCTCCTAAAAACTTTATAGCATCCAAATCGCTTGAGCCCATAATTTAAATGATCATTTTTTCCAGAAGGATCAGACATTAATGATGGAATGGAGTACAAAAGCAAGTTGCAGTGAAGATGATGAATGCAGATGAGGTGAAATGAAGTGGAAGAAGTGGAGTTATAAGGGGTTAAAATAACCAAGTGGGTCAGATCAACGATTGGCGTCAAACTTAATGGATTGGATGCCAACTGTTACCCCAATAGAGCTTTTTCACGAGTCCCACTTGCACGACAGCAACATCATCAGTTGATAAAATAAATGATGCTACCTGAAAAAGATGTATTGTCTTACACTGGAATTTTGAAAAACTACAGTAGTGCCCATTGTAACGTCCCGTATTTTTATGGTATAATAATTTATTTATTTAATTATTTAAATAATGGTTTAGAAATTTAAACGGTTGTTTAATTAAATAATATTGAATGTTTAATTAAATTAAATAATAGAAGAATATATTTATTTCCGAAATAGTCGAAATAGTGGAATTGACAATATTGTGTGAATTGGACAATTTAAAATATATAATTCAGTATAGAGTTGAATTATATTAACGAATATATTATATAAATGTCAGTTGAACGTATAATTTATATTATAATTATAATCGAGCTCGAAATGGCGCTGCAGATCGTAATTTGGCGATTTGAACTTTAAATGAATATACAGAATCCATTTAAAATCGAATTTCTGTGAAACAAGAAAGTTCGAATCTGTTGAACGACATTTTTCTAATGAAAGAGAAAAATTGGGATTTCGTCATGTAGATTTTGATTTATGTCCAAATCAAAATTTTGAAAAGTCGCTATGAAATTCCTTTATAATTTATAACGATTTTATTTATATTATAAAAGGATTTTTAATATAAATTGGATATCGATTTAACCCGGATTTGAAATATCGAGTTATAAACCCAGCTGTGTTTATTTTATAGCTGTATGATATTCTATGTGAATATATATACACGATAATATTATAACGAAACTAATTTTGTTGGATCTGGAATATTTAATTATTGTTAGATTTCAATTTTCATGATTTTTGGAGTCAGTTTATGGCTGTACGGAATTTTAATGTGGAAAACAGTCAATTATTTGACTTTAAAAATAGACTGTGTGAGCAAACGGACTCGAAATTCGACGAAACAAGTTTCGTTGGGTCCGTAATGTCGAACTGTAGCTATATGTCCATTTTCGTCGAATTTGGATATGTTATGTGACTGTACAGATTTTTAAACGATAAACACATAACGATTGATTAAAATTGAATAAAATAATCGATTTTTATTTTATTAAACCACCTCTGTAAATACACCCTTTAATTCCTCTAACCCTAAACTTCATTCTCCTTGGTCAACAACGACAGAAATTCAAGCCGCCACTTTTCTTTTCTGGAAAACCATCTCGTGAGTTTCTAAATTCATAACAATTCAAGAAAAATTCAATAAATCTCAAAGGAAATATTTCCGCAATCCTCTTGACAACCTCTTTCGACTGTTGTGCGTTTCATTGCATTCGAACGCTTGTTTGTTCAATGTTCTTTTTCCAGTAATAGCTTAGGGTTCGGATTCAACTCATAATAAAGGGGTTTTGGTTCAATTCGAAGATGGTTTTGTGCTTATGGCATGGAGTAGTTGGATTTGGGAATTTCTGGTGGAATTTCATGAAAAGTTTTGTCACAACTTTTTACTGGAATCGTAAGAACCTGGGAGACGCGCTTCGAATGGTTGGATTGAGCTCGATCCTATGGACATGCGTGGAAGGAGATCGTGAAGAGCAAGTCAATGGCAATGGCCATTCGTTGATCGATGGTGTAGGGAGGGAGTTTGTGGCGGAGGAAGCTGTTGAAATGGTGGGGAATGCGGCCTCGTGTGGTATTAGGAAGAACGATATGAGGAAGAGGATTAGTACAGATAAATCAGGGTTTAAGGTGATGACTTTTATTTGGTTTTTCATATATAAATGAAGGGGGGTGAAGGTGTATGAGAATTCGAAATGGCCAGGGTGTGCTTCTGGATTGTTGCGAGTTTTATTTTCTAGGCACTAGAGAATATGACGAGCTTTTGGTTAAACTGTGGTACTCAGTTATTAAGGTTATTAAAGTAAATAATTAGTTATAATGTGAGACCGCTAATGTTATTCAAAAAAAAAAGAGTTTGGTTATGCTATGGAAGAGAAGAAAAAGGGTTAGAACTGATGAGAGGGGGAACATGTGTTAGCAAATTTTAAAACATGGTTAAGAAGAGGCTTAAGGTTAAATTATTAATTAATTTAGTCAATTAATTTTAAAGTGAATTCAGCTTGTAAAATTTATATTTATCTCATATATATCAGAATTGGACAAAACAAGATTCGTTGGGATCGTATGAATGGCGGCTACACAATGGAACTGACTGCGAGTGAATTGGAGCTCGTTACAATTTATAGCGGAATAAATTATCTGTCTAAATCAACCAACAGTTATCGTTATTTAACGATGACCGTCCAATGTGAGTAAAACTCACTAACTCTGTCAGTTTATATTTTTATAAATATATTCTAGTGTTAATAAATGATGACTGATTGCTGTGTGATGACTGTTTGGTTGAATTGCCGATTTAGTGGTTGAAATTATAGATAACGCTATATATATATATCGTTACTCAAATATTGATTCTGTTTATTAGAATATTTCATATTGAAATGAAATCCATGTTATTTATATTGTTTAACATCTGTGATGTAGGGAAAACAGGCTGGAGGGATCCAACAGGATTCCTCAATATTTATAATACTGTTTGTTTTCATATATTGTGATATATGATGTAATATATAATCTGTGATTGATTATGGGTGTGTAGATGATGTTGATCATAGTTGTTTGGTATTTTAAATACCTAAGAAATACCGAAATGTGAAAAGGGAATTTTCCAAGTGTATATTGAAAATATAATATTTATAAAATCAAACAATTTTATAAAAGAAAATATTTATAAAATCAAAGGATTTTATAAAAGAAAAATGTTTATAAAATCAAAGGATTTTATAAAAGGAAATATTTATAAAATCATAGAATATTATAAAAGGAATATTTGTTTAGAAAATAAATAGAATTATAAAAGGAATATTTGTTTAGAAAATAAATAGAACTATAAAAAGGTATTTGGCGAGATATAAAAGAATTTTAGGGAATTGATTTAAAGTAAATATTTGATAGAAATCTGTTTTGACAAATAAATTGAGGAAAATAATTTATAAACGATGTTTATAAATTAAGGAAATATTTATCATTTGATAAATTGAATATATAAATTTGAATTTATATAGAGAAGTAAAATCGGTTTTAACACCGATAATTGAAATGGAATGTAAACGTAGTAGTTATAAAGGAAATTTACAACGAGATTATAAATGTTGGAAATGAAATAAGATTTGTATGAGTAATTCTGCAAATAGAACTATAAAAAGAATTTGGATATTTGATTTTAAATACGAAATCAAACTGTTTTGATTATATAAAGATAATATTATTCACATTATATGTGAAAAATTAGATTAAAGTAAATATTTTGCAAATAAAATGTTAAAAAGGAATTTGGGGTTTGAATTGGGAATTTAAATGAAATTACTGAAATTAGAAACTGACTGGAAATTAGTTGACTTGAATGGCTTTTTGGGTATCAATCTGATGTTGGTTTCGGCCTTCAGGATTTATACTTGGAAAGTTGTTCTCTTACTAGTTTACAGTTAGAGACTACAGAAGTGGGAAGATATTGATGCGTGAATCAGAAATGGAAACGTTTTCCAAAGTTAATAACGTATATTTTCTAATTTTAGAAAATAAGAAATTTATGAATAAATGGAAATGATGAATGGGAAATTGGGAAATGAAATGATGATTAATCGGTAAGATTTCCATTTGGGACTACGACCGTTGTTTGTACACATGTTTTCCTTTGATAGTTAAATCACCGACTATCAAAGATTTTGACCAATCCGTCGTCAATACGAAGAGACCGGGATCAGATATATTATCTGAAAACCACTCCATATGGCATTAGCATTGCGAATCAAATATGATGAAGATAATTGAAGACGGAGTTATGCAAGGGATGTTCAGTAAATCCAAGGTAGAAATTGCCTAAGACGGATTTACAGAATAGTGCCTTCGGGTTGTCCAGTCCAAGGACAACTTGAATGGACGAATGTCTGCAGAGTATATCTGGTATATCGTGTAAGTTGATCGTTTCAAACGTATTTACTTTGAGGGCGGAGGAATTCGTTTCTCTTAGCTTATACCCGTGGTATTTTTAGGGAAATCAATTTGTGATTTGACGAGTACGATGATGTGGCATTCAAAGTAAATGAAGGAGTGATCTGTTAAAAGATACATTATGACCTCAAGCCTCATCAACTGGGAAATGACAGAAATCGGGCAGGCAGCATGGCTAAGTGGGTCGCACCCAATTAGCACCATCTAGAGAATATTCATATTTGTTACTTCTTTCAATTCTGTATCTCCCGGAAACGGTTATGTTGGTATACCAACCGTAAGGTGACAATATATTCGGAACATTCAAGCGAAATGAATGGTCGGTCATGTGTGGCCGAGTTACAAGATGTTCTTGTTGAACTCTAGTGTATCGCTTCTAGAGTACACTGATCGGAAGGTGGTTCCATACCTTGTCATAGTTGGGAATTCATTATCCAATAAGAGCCCGTGATTTCTGATTGTATATTATATATTTAGAGCGTGAGATAAAAGCATTCTACTAGATTGCTATTTATTTGATTTAGACATTATTATAATATCAGAAGACTATTGATTTTAAAAGAATGTTTGGATCATCGTAAGGTAAAAACCATCCGTGTTTATGCGTGGATCGGTCTTACGATTATTCTTTCCGTTAAAAGGATTTTAAAAGTTAAACAAATGGTTGGAGTTTACTCACACCAGTCACATGACTGACCCAGAGTTTATTTTGTTTTGTTTTCCCTAAACTATTGGGTGCCCAATTTTGTACGAGCAATCAAGTAGTCGGGGTTTTGCAAATATAATTGGAAATCTGGAGCAGGAGGCTTCAGGATTATATTGCTATTGTTTATTTTTGTTGTGTTGTAAGTGTTGTACTCCGATAATTGTATTGTATACAGTATTGGTTTTATTTCCAAATTATGTTATATAATATATTTATTCGTTCCGCTGTGAGATTCGTGTTACTTTGATTCTTTTGTTATGTTCTTCTTCTTCTATTCCAATTTTCTATCTTATCTATTCTCACCCTCTAACTTCTTTCATTAACTATCCGGTATTTCTGATGCTTGGATAGTCGACATTGAGTTATGTCGATTATCAAGGTCGCAAATCCCTCGGGTCGATATCCCCCAAGAACAAGCCCCGAAGGCCTAAACCTACATCAGACAAGCACCCAAGACATATCTCCCTCAACATCGGATAATCCACACAAGATGATACAAACAATAACATCCATGACTCTGACTATCACCGCCTATCTTGACTTGAAACCATCGTTAATCGTATGACTGGCCATGACATGCCATATATCAAGAGCTAACAGTAGCCCCGGTTCTATCTAAACTTCATATGCCATCATGACTCATATGTTTGTCTTACTAACGAAGACAACTAGGCCCATCATGACTGCCCAGGGTAAACGGTCTTTATCGAATCAGATCCTAATGGGAGTCCCCACAACACCCCTGCTTTGAGCCCGCTAGAACCTCTGACTAACGATAATTCCTCGGACTTCATAATTTTAGTCGTCATCACCAGCGACTACCCATAAGCTCAGATCATCTTGAGCAACCATTATCCACGAACTTAAACACCCTTTAGTCGTCTTCTCATTCGTTGCATTTCGTCGATCAACGAGTACTTCACAACACTTCGAACTTCCCACCGTGAATTCGCTTCGAAGCCATGTCCAACGTCGAACCAAAATAAACATCACTTGGTTACTTACGTGATGGATCACTCGTTATCAATCACTGGATCACTCGCGATTCATCCTTGATACGCGATCCATCATTCTTGCGTGATCCATCATTTATGCGGGATCCATCATCCGTGCGCGATTCATCCCTTAATGAACGACCTGATCCATCAAATTTAGCTACGATTCATCCATTGTGTGGCGCTCCGTCCATCTATGCGATTCATCAACTAATGAAGGACCCAATCCATCAAATTTAGTTGTTATCCATCCATTTCTAGCGCAATAATGCAAGCGATCCACGATCCATCAGTACGTGTGATCCATACCCAGATCCACTTTTAGCCATTCAAACCAAAGTATACTCGATCCAAATCATCTGATTTCAAATCAACATTCAATATCATAATCAAGCAATCATCAAACAAGCACTAGCATAACAAATAATCATCAACAAACATATGAAATCCACCAAAGCTTGATAAAAAATAAACGAATTAGTAAATGGATCTAAACTTGCATAATCATAGAATTAGCATATTAATTTACCATTAGAATCTTACTAGATTAGATGCTATGGTGATCCAAATTCAAAATATACTTACCTCCTTTAGATCGAGGTGAAAACAACTTGTAAATGATGAAAATAAGATCAAGCAACCCATGTACTCAATTGAATCTGTGTGGGAGATGCTTATCACTCACCAAATCCACAAATTAGCTCGAAATCGATGAATAATTCATCTAATCCGGACAACGAAGAACAACAAAGAACGATCTTCAAATCAACTTCCTTGATGCGATCTACTCTTCCTTGATGTTGATCTTCAATCTTTTAATGTAGATCCAAGAATTTAATGGAGCAAAGATGTATTTGATCGAGCAAGGAGGATCACGAGCTCAACCAAATGAGAGAAATGAAAAAACTAAAGCATTCTCCTTGTCTCTACCCCTCAACTTATAGCCAACAACCCCTAGCCTTAATGAGCCTCACTAATGAGTAGTTAGTCTGTCCAGAAATTGTGTAGCACTAAAACAACGATTCCTTTAAAACCACTAAATCAAAAATTTAATGTGACCACTCTATGGAATTGGAAACATCATATCATTTCCAATGAAATCGATCCCAACACCTGATCAGATCCCAGTCAAAAGTTATTCCCAGTATAGAGTTAACAGGGGAAAATGATCACAAATAAAATTAATAAAAAATTATGGACATGTCACACATCCCCATAAACAACATATCACAATATGAGAATGATCTGACCCTCAAGGAATTAAATAAAAATATCTTACGATCCTCCGATACGTAAAATGCGGGTCGTTACAACTTATGAGATGTAAAGGACGACCAAACTCAGGCCTAAGTGGGTACCTTTGAAAACCAATCTATACCCAAAACATATTGGTTAACTGAACAAACTAAAAGAATGTTAAGGACGACCAGACTCAAACCTAAGCTGCACTTATGAGATGTAAAGGACGGTCGGACTCTAAGGACGCTTACGAGATGCAAAGGACGGTAGGACTTAAGCCTAAGCGGGTACATTTGAAATCCAGTCTGTACCCAAAACATATTTGTTAACTGAACACACTAAATGAATTTTAAGGAAGGCCAGAATCAAACCTAAGCGGGTACTTATGAGATGTAAAGGACGGCCGGACTCAAACCTAGCAGGTACTTACGAGATGCAAAGGACGGTCGGACTCAAGCCTAACCGGGTACATTTGAAAACTAGTCGATACCCAAAACATATTGGTTAACCGAACAAACCAAAATAATGTTAAAGACGGCTAGAATCAAACCTAAGCGGGTACTTGTGAGAGGTAAAGGATGGGCAGATTCAAACCTAAGCGGGTACTTACGAGATGCAAAGGACGGTTAGACTCAAGCCTAAGCGGTACCTTCAAAAACAAATCTATACTCAAAAAGTATTGGTTAACCGAACGAACCAAAAGAATGTTAAGGACGGCCATACTCAAACCTAAGCAGGTACTTATGAGACGTAAAGGACGGTCAGACTCAAATATAAGTGGGTACTTACGAGATGCAAAGGACAACCGGACTTAAGCCACTAAGCGGGTACCTTTGAAAACCAATCTATACCCAAAACATATTGGTTAACTAAATGAACTAAAAGAATGTTAAGGACGACCAAACTCAAACCTAAGCGGGCACTTATGAGACATAAAGGACGACCAAACTCAAACCTCAGCGAGTACTTACGAGATGCAAAGGACGGCCGGACTCAAGCCTAAGCGGTTACCTTAGAAAACCAGTCTATACACAAAACATATTGGTCAATTGAACAAACTAATAGAATGTTAAGGACGGTCAGACTCAAACCTAAGCAGGTACTTATGGGATGCAAAAGACAGCCGGACTCAAACCTAAGAGGGTACTTATGGGATGTAAATGATAATATAATCTAGCATTTTTCTACAAGATCTAGTAAAGTTTTTTGATATATAAAAATTTAATTTCATATGACATTTTAATTGTGAATTCCACTTCAATATTTATACCATTAAAAATGATAAATTAATGTAGCATTTAATTATAAAGTTTACTAGCATGTTTATGATATTTGAAATGATAGTTACTTGTGGCATTTTAGTTATAAAATATATTAGTTTAATTAAATCATTCAAAGTGATACAATAGTATATCTATTCCTATTACTTTCAATTATATTGAAATGCTATCTAAAACTAGCATAATACAAAATTTTGATGTTCAACGTTTGTACTGTGAAATCATAATCAACAATAAACATATATTGTTGAGTATTTAGATGGGAAAAAACAGTACAACAGATTTACCTTTTATTAGCACGTGAAAAACGCTATAATAGGCTACCATAGCATTAGTGACGATTCTATATAATGACATATAATAATAGCTCTGTTGTATCTTATAGCTCAAATCAAAACGCTATAGTATTATACATTTTATAGCGCACGTTCACCATCATGAAATGTTTTACATAGCGTTCAGACCTTGTAATTATATTTTCTTACTAAAATCTCAGCTTATTTTTTTTATAGCGTTATCAATAATTTCATAACACATATTCATTGCTATGAAAAATGTTTTCCATTTTGTTTTTAAAAAATATTTAGCTATTATTGAAATCCCCATTGATATATAGCGTTCAGACCTTACTATGTTAAATACTTGCTTTTTTCATAGCATTATCACCGTTTTCATAGCTCATATTTAGTGATATGAAAAGTTTTCCACATGGTTTACATTTTATATAGCATTTCACATTTTGATTCCATAAGTGGAGTTTTTCACTACGAATATTTGTAGTATATATAGCGTTTTCAGTGTTCTTGTAGCACACATTCAATGATATGAAAAGGTTTTCCACATTATTTAATTTTTTACATAGCATTTCACCTTGTATTTCCATAAGTGCAATTTTCAGCTATTAATATTTTTAATGTATAGCACATATTTCAGCTATGATCTTTATATAGAAAATCTCTTATTTAATTTGTGCACAGTTCAAGCAATTAAGCAGTAAATTCACAAGACAAAACTGTCAATAGCAAAAAACTAATACCAAAAGCATATTTGATTTAAATTACAAAGTCATAGTTATTATCTACTAATAAATATAGAAATAAATCAACATACATGTTGTTCAAACATCATTTCAAAACAAGATTACATGAAAAATCACTTAGTCTTCAGCTTGTAAGCTCGTCTAACTTCTGGAATCTGCAACTCACAAGCACAAGTTACAGTCTTATAACAATGAAAAACACAAGAAACACAATTAAAATGCTAAAATGAAACAGTGTAAGATGTCATCTCAAATAGTTCATAACAAACAGAAATGTATTGTTATAACCGATAACAACCTAATATCCATCATACAATAATTTTGAATCGAACTTGACATACTACACCTAATTCAAATAAAACATTTCAATTAAACCCAAAAATCAAACAAAATGCACGACTCACACACCAGACCCACATTGATCAACCAACTTCAAAAAGAAAAAATCATCAAAAAGATTACCTTAGGCAGAGTCTTCTTATTATGACTAGAAACGGTCGCCTTAGCATTCTTCTCTTTAGTCGGATATGTCAAAACAACTTACTGACAGTGACTATGAAGGATGTATGGAGGACAAAAAGAGAACATTTGGGTATGCATTCATTTTAAGTGATGCAGCAGTAGCATGGTCTTCTCGAAACCAACCCATTGCCACTCTGATTAGAACATAAGCAGAATTCTTAGCTGTTATAGCTTGCCCATGTCAGCTGGTTTGGATGAAGAGAATACTGAAAAGAATTAGTTATAAGGAACAACATGTTCAGTCATTTTCTATGACATCAACTCAACTATTAAGTTATCAAAGAACACTATTGTGTATGGTAATAACAAGCATATTGATGTTTGATTTCACTTCTTATGATATCTAGTGAATGAGGGAGCTATACAACTGAAATTCTGGGCACTCAACAATATATAGCCGATATATTTACCAAGCCACTCAAACTAGAAATATTTCAAGAGTTTAGGAAGAAGATGGGGTCTGTAATGAACCAGAATTAAATTAGTGCACTGTTTAGTTCAGGAGAGGAAATAATAAGGTTATGTTTGTTAGCTGTTTGAATAACTATGGCATTTTCCTGCCTAAGCGTACCTAGGTAGAGCTTCAATAACTGTGCTAAAAACAAAAGAAAAAACTATACAGCATAATATTAATGCTTCGAAAGCCTCAAATTTATAGAGGCTTCCATTTTCAGCATCCTTCAAGGTTATACAATCGATTTGTAAATAAAGCGGTAAGGAAGCCCTAGAATTGACCATCTATTGTAGAATAAACAGGGAACACGATTGTCTTCTTTTTAATATAAGTAAGTGAAATATATTTTGAAATATTAGTTGGGGTCGTTGAAACTTTTGACATGATTATGCATTCTTTTTAATGCATCGATTATGTATAAGCAAAAAGCTAGTATTCGAATTAACAGAATTGTTTTAAAGAATAAACGTTATATTCAATTTAGTTTATGGATTGAATACACATATATTCAGTTTAGCTTTTTAACCAGAGTTTCTACCATAACCTGGTATAATATGATGTTAAATGTGGGTTTTCCCTATTTCAACATTTGGGGTCTACTTCTGTAACGCATTAGTCAACAAGAAATTTATGTAGTGAAGCGTAAAAATATTTTACTAAAAGAACAATAACACTTGTACCTCCAAGTTGTCTCTATTATCAACAAGGGGATTTTATTCAGAAGGACAAATGGTATTAAAATTTTATTCGTTAGGACACGCGTCTAAAATTTTACTCAAAAGGACAAGCGGTATTAATTTTTTCCGTCGTTCTTCATCTCGTCGCTAATTATCTCGCTCATCACCTCGTCGTTCATCATCTCGAACGATTTTCTATCCCGAAATCATTTTTAATATCAATCAAATCAAAATCCACGGCATCTCGTACAATCGATCCTCAAACATAAATCGACCAGCAAAATCTAGGGCACAAAATCGATCTCGCGCGTATTCGATTGCTGAAATCGTTCACGAAATTAGGGTAAATTTGATTGCTACAATTCGTTTGGTAGTAAATATGATTTCGTGATTTTTTGATTTCGTGAATTCAGAGTAGAAATCGAATGAGAGAGATGAACGAGAAAAAAATCGCTGGAAAAAGTTTTTTTTTTTACGATGAAGTTAGCAGCAGCTCGTAGGTATCATTTTTCTATTTTTCTAGGTATCATTTTTCATGTTTTAACAGTGTTATGCTTTTGTGATTATAATTTTGGTGCTATATCAGTTTTCTACATGTACTGTTGCATTAGCTTTGCAACTCAATCGAAATTATGTCATTTTAATCAATCAAAGTGGGATGTAAATATTTTTTGAATTAGTTTTCCTTCAAAATATCAAAGCAGTTTCTAGGTATCATTTTTATATTTTTTTTAGGTATCATTTCTATATTTTCAACATGAATTTACATCATGGCAGTTTTTAGGTATCATTTTAATATTTTTTTGGGTATCACTTTTATAATTTCTAGTTGAATTAACATCATAGCAGTTTTTAGGTATCATTTATATTTTTTTTAGGTATCACTTTTTTATTTTCTAGTTGAATTTACAGTATTATGTTGGTATAAGTTTTGATTGTGTATGGAATTCTTGCAGATACTGCATGCTGCTGGAGATTACTTGAATTCAAGACCGGAGTGCATACAAGTAAAAGTAAATGCATGAATGCATGCTTGGAATGGGGAGCAGTGTTCTATGTACGTAGATTGTGTAGGAAAAAAAATGTATCATATTAAATCAGTTATGTATCATTGTAGGTATCATATGATACAAGTGGATACTATTGTGTATTACTGAGAATAATCTCATTTTTGTGACAATTGAATTAAATTGATTGCTGTTATTTTTTTAATCAGTAGGTATTATTGCGAATAAATATTATTTTTGTGAGATTTGAACTGAGTAGGTGTGTGTTTTTTTTTATTAGTGGTTATCAGTTAAAATTAATGTTGTGTATCAAAAAAAGTCAATTGCCAAAGCAAACAACACAAATCTACTTACTTGCCACAGTTCTCATACACAAAGACATAAAAATGATACCTAAAAACTGCTTTAATATTTTAACGACAAAAGTAATACAGAAAATGTTTGAATCACAATTTGATTGATTAAAATGAAATAAATTCAATTGAATTACAAAGCTAGTGCAACAGTACAGCAACAAAATTAATACAGCAACAAAAAGTAACTAAAAAAACATAGCACAGTGAATACAGTAAAAATGATACCCAAAAAAATATAAAAATGATACCTAAAAACTGCTATGATGCAAATTCAACTAGAAAATACAAAAATGATACCTAAAAAATATATAAAAATGATACCTAAAAACTGCTTTGATATTTTAAAGGAAAACTAATACAAAAAAAGTTTACATCCCACTTTGATTGATTAAAATGACATAATTTCGATTAAGTTGCAAAGCTAATGCAACAGTACATGTAGAAAACTGATATAGCACCAAAATTATAAACAAAACAGCATAACACTGTTAAAACACGAAAAATGATACCTAAAAAAATAGAAAAATGATGCCTAAAAACTGCTGATAACTTCACCGTAAAAAAAAGTATACAGCGACGAATTTTTTCTCCTTCATCTCTCTCGTTCGATTTTCTACGCCGAATTCGCAAAATCAAAAATAACGAAATCATCTTTACTGCCTATCAAATCAAAATCCGTGGCACCTTCAATAATCGACGAAGTTTTTCAGACAAAATTAGGGCAAATCGACAAAACTAGGGCAAATCTCTTGAACGAATTCCCAAATCAGTACGCGCATGATCGATTTTGGTATGGATTTGATTTCATGCGATTTTCAGTTGAGATGATTTCGTTATTTTTGATTTGCTGATTTCGTGGAAGAAGAAATCGGAGAAGAGAGAAAGGAGCGGAAAAAGAAATCAGAGAAGTGAGAAAGGGGCGACCGAAAATTGTCCTTCTAAGTAAAATTTTAAGCGCGTGTCCTTATGGATAAAATATTAAGGTCAATTGTCCTTGTAAGTAGTTTCCTGTATCAACAATATCAATTTGCAAAATCCAATCCGCTTCCTCCTACTTCAAATTACATACATTCTCCGCTGTCTCAATCATCTGATACTCCGAAACCTTATAAAATATAAACAGTCAATTCAAGATTACAAATTATTGAACTTAGAACAAACACAACAAAAATTTAAAGTTCAGAAAAGTAGATCTTTCTAGGCAAAATTTCAGAGTCCTTTTTAAAGACTTGAATGTGATTCTGCTGCGCGATTCGTTCACAAACCTGACATATAATAAAAAGAATATCTGATTTTCATGCTGTAGTGGATACAACTGACTGTTTCTTTGCTGATGAATATGAAATTAATGAAAATAGAAGAATTATTGAAATTAAATTCAATAAGCATACAACTAAATAAAAGCAACCATGAAAGTAATATGATATACTCAGTGTATGAGAATTTTTTTATAGAAACAAAGCAGGTAGGTTAGGAAAAAAATTACGTTCTTACCAGTAGATGACAGGTTGGGTTACTGAATGGGAATTTCTTTCCTAGTTGTCGATCATACGTGGGGGAAAAGAGCTAAACGACTACTCCATAGTTGTTTCCTCCTGGTAAATGCTACAAGTGGTACACTGCACTATAAACAAAAACAAGTTAATTTGAGGAAGTAATAATAATAATAATTTATCAGCAGTAAACCTAAACAAAATTGAAATAGGTTGGGAAACATCCAACCGAACAATTATTTTATGCCCTCAAGGAAGTCTTATCATCTAATCAAATCCATAATAACATTTATCACATATGTTTATGTTTTTAGTTAAACTCATGCTTAATTCTACATGTGTTAAAAAAATCTAGAATTTTTTAATAAAGCTAGTAACATACAATTATGTCATAGTCACTATATAAGGGATTGGGTTGCCATATTGCTTAAATTCGGTAAATTTTTCAGGTTATCTGTGTTTTTTAATTTAAATCTTAAAAAGGTTTCTCTTGCTTCCATTAATTTTTAAATCGATAGATTGCGCATTTTGACATCAAGGTTCATCCCCTTCCGTAAAGTAAACGCCGTATACGGGTGAGAGAAAAAAATGCAAAAAATACCATATGTACAAAAAGCAAATGAGACATAGTATTCCAGAGCATTTGTAGTATACTGGAAAGAAAATATCAATTTTTAGCTGCCTCCGAGAAGGTTAAAAAGCAATCAATTATTTTTTTCACCTCATGTTACAATAATAGCGTAATACAAAAATATAGTTGTAATTAATACAATCATCTTTGTAGTAAATGTCCGGCAAGGGTGTCCACAATATAGTTGCAATTATAGCAAATTTTGTAGTAAATAGTTAACAGTACCTCTATTCTGAAAATATCGACTAAACTTAACTTATTATTCATCAATGTGCCTAGTCAGTTCATACTGCCAGCTTAACCTCATAAGCACATGCTTTAATCCAGTGCAACAGTTCAAGGTTAAGACCAGCCTCTTGGTTTTTGATGCATTAGTTAAGAACCTCTAGCAGTTTTGTAAAGACAAGTTAGCACCTACTTAGTTTTCTAATTGAGCTAAACCAAGTTAAAACAAAGTAAATTAGTATCTAATTAACGGAACCATGAAATATAAAAAAGGTATTACGAGAATTTCAAAATGACACCATTAATTTTTGTTCATTGAATTTCTATTTTTAGCGGTAGAGATAAAAAAAAAAGGTTCTCTAAATTCATTTTATATAGATTTTCTTTTATTATTTATGAATTCCCCCTTAAATTCATAAGAATTACTCTCATTAAAATTTTCATATCAATTTCAATATAAATTGATGAATCATATTTGTTTACCAATATTACTCAAATTTTGTAACAAAATTGTTTTCCTAAAATTACATAGTTTTACTTAATTTTTATTAATTAGTTCTTTTTCCTATCTACAATTAGTTACTGTAACGTGTCATCATCTAAACATGTAACAATTAAACATATATAACAACAAAATTGGAACACATCATTTCGAAACATCACAGCGGTCAAACAATCATAAAAGGGGAATAACTTATATGAAAATATGTATTTTTTTATTGATGGATACTTGCTAATATTTTTAAAATGCAAATGCTTACCACCATTGAGTTTAACCGACATACTTTCCAGAATTTCCAAAAGTAAACAACTTCAAAAGTCAGCAAACCACATGTCAAAAGTCAGCAAATCACATGTAAAATGTAAACAACTTCAAAAGTCAGCAAACCACATGCCAAAATTTCCAGAATTTTGCCACAAAACTAACCATATGTCAAACAAAGGTCATATGCAAGAGATATATTGATTAGAAGACTGAATGTGTAATATATAAATATTTAAAATAGAAAGGCATGAATGAAACCACTCGACCAGTAAAGTTGCTCTTTCCCTTATATCCCATTCACTACTAATCATTAAAGTGCTACAACTGCCTCCAAAAGCAACCAGGTGTTCCAAAGGTTGCATACATGATCACTCAAACAGTGATCCAGCATGGTTCGAAAACTACAGGTAAATAAAAACCATGCAAGCATTCCTTGTCAATAAATAGTGCATCCCAATATCAAGCATAGGGTAGTACAAAATCACTAGAAGCTACTTCCTTAATAAGTAGACTCGATCTCTTAAGACAAGCATTGCAAGACAACTTAATTCCACCTTCATTTCTATAGTAATATTATACAAACAATAAACAAACAGATAGCAGAATTATCCAATATTTTTAGTAAGAAATTCAAAATTCTTTAAAATAATTATTACCATTCATTTCTTTCAAAATAATAATACTTTAATCATCTTAGTTCCTTCCAGTAATAAACTAATCTTTTTGGCAAGATCAGAAAGCATGACATGTTTCAAAACTAGTTCAAGACTCCTATGGTAATCTTTAGTATAATCATCATTTGCAAAACATAGTTCCTTCAAACAAAAAAAGAAAACAAATATAATTTCTATATGTTTAATATTGTTTAAACTGTCTTATATATAAAGAAAGAGCTTGATTTAGTACTTAAATCAATACATTAAAATCTTCATTAGAAGGAGATGTCAATTCCTCACTAATTGTCTCATCAGCTCGCTTTTCCTATGCCTTGCCGGTTTCACAAGAAATACATGCTCAATTTGCATTACAATTGCTATCTCGGTTGCTTCAGTTTTCACGTGTGTGTGTGTGTGTATTTATATATTTGCGGAACAAGCATTAATACAACAATTCATCATGTCTTGAACCCCCCAATTTTTGCCCTGTCACACTGCTCCTTTACAGATTACTAATCTAATAAGACAACCAAAACTTAACTTAGAGGCATAGGGTTAGATTTCACAACTCCACCGATTTGGACTACTAAGGGTCAGATTTATAAATAAGTAAATCAAGAAATAAATAAATAAATAATACCTCTTTGGACAACTCCACCGATTTGGAGGACTTTGGAGTTTGGAGTGAATCGAAGACGGCGTCCATCTTAGTTATTCGAAAGCGGTGTGGACTTACAAGATGCTGGAGTGGATCGAAGATGGTCTACTATGGGGGAGTTTCTGTATTTGTGGATGGGGGAGAAAAATTCGGTGATTTGGGGGAATATTAGGTCGAGATGGAGAATGGAAGTGGGAACTTTTAGTTCGGCGGCCTTTGTTTTATTTTTGCCCGCTTCGCTTTTTCACTCCCGCGTTTCCAACGTGCGGGTCTAACGTAGCGAAATAACTTCATAAATAACAAAATGTATAAGTTATTTTCTTACTTTGTTTTATATAGCACAATTTACGTGCTATTTTATTTTTTTAATAATTTAATTATAGCACTTTAATATAAAGCTGTAACACATAACTATGTATACCACTTTCTTGTAGTGAAAAATTTAGTATAGATGTAATTTCAAAATGTTTACAGATGATACAAAAAGTTAACTATTAAAATGAAATCTAATATATATCTAGCATTACACTTTAGCAAATTCAACAACAGCCTAAAACTTACCAAAAACACAATCAACGTAAAATACAACAACAATCTAAACTGCACATATATTAGACTAAATGTCATGGTACGTACAGAAATTATTCAGCGTAGAAACACAAAATCGATCCAAAAAACTCACAACAGCAACATCTCTCATTCTTAAAATTTCAAAGCACAAGAAGATCGGAAAACTCGATTGATTTGAGATTGATTGATCAAATTTGCAACTACCTCAATCTACAACCATCATCTTCAGATTGAAGGCGTCTCTATACTTGAGAACGGGAAAGACTTGAAATCAGTTTGGAATTAAAGGCGTCGACTTCAGATTGCAGTGCATGATTTGATATTTAAGATCGATTTGTTATTTTATTTTTTTGATCGGTAGGATTTAGAATGGAGATTGAAGAAGAAAAGCATGATTTAATTTTCTATAAAAAAAATTCCTTTAGCCAAAATTAAAATATGTGCGTCCTTCTTGTATAAAAAAATAAGCGGGTCCCATGAACTAAATAAGATGATAAGTTTTTTCTTCAACTGATTTTCCTGTTTTCAAAATTTGGAGTTTTCAAAAAATACTTGTTTACTTAGATAAATGGCTGAACATAAAGAAGCATTATCCATCTAAACCAATTAATTAATAGTTCAAAGAAAACTCATTTATCTTAATGGGTTTCACCCAACCAATTTACTTTTGAATAAATGGGTTGGATAAATAGACAAGGCTGTTTTTTGACATCCCCTGCTACAAGTGTACCACCAGTTCAGTGAATTTTATCTCTCCACTCACAGCAGAACTCAAAAGTTGCAATAGATAAACGGTAAACCAATGTCATACAAATTTCATCTCAATACAACACTGACCAACACGGCAAGGGAATGAGAAACACTCCCTAGCGTTGCTACTGGCTAGTCTCTCGTTACCATAATAAGCAAATTTCTTTTACCTAAAAAGCATATTTACACAGTCAAGCATCAGTTGAGTGCATTGACAATTGCTTCAGATAAGTAAAAGACAACACACACTATAATAATCTACATCCAGTGATGCACAATTAGCATTAAAAGAACCATATTTACAATGCTTCTTGCTTCAATCCGTAAATTTCAACCATCTTATTCAGGTCTAAAGTTTACTAGATTGGGAAGAGCAGAAAGCTGAAGCTTCTTGATCTCTGTTGCGGTGACTTTGCTACCTTCTAGAGAAAGAGATCTCAAATTCTTCAGTGATTTCAGATGCTTAAGCCCAGCATTTGTTATATGCGAGTTTGAAATGTTTAGGGATACCAAATTAGTCATACCTGTAAATGATATAACAGCATCAAGAAATTAGGTTACACCGGTGTAGAATATACACCCAGACCTTGCTCAAAGATACATGAATCACTCTATTATTTTCAAGTGTATGTTACTCATTTGTAGATGGGCTCTGTGTTTACTCATTTCTATGTGTACCGAATCGAAGTTGAAACATAAACGGTATTGCTTCATGTTTCTTTTAGCATGACAAGCGTGGAGAAGAAGTGAACAGAAATGATATTGAT
Organism: Allium sativum; assembly: GCA_030737875.1. Classification (NCBI taxonomy): domain Eukaryota; kingdom Viridiplantae; phylum Streptophyta; class Magnoliopsida; order Asparagales; family Amaryllidaceae; genus Allium; species Allium sativum. The sequence goes on from CM060909.1 coordinate 727,000,287, forward strand.
AAGTGGAAAATTATTCGATCTCCCCTCCAACCTCACTGGCCTCCTCCTCCCCCTTTTTCAAAGGCAAATTCAACCTTAATGTGATAGAACTAGAAATATTTGAATCATTTTGGTGTGTTCTAGCCTTCCAGGGTCACTAAGGTAAGCATACTAAGACCACAAGTTTTCTTTTTTTGGTTCAGAATTTAAGTTTGAAAATGTTTAATAGGCATGGACAAATTTCTATTTTAACAATTCTAGTATAATATAAAGTCCAAAATTTCTAACCAGAAACCAGCTCGAGCGTCTTGTCTGTAAGTTTGGCATTTTGAGATAAATTTAAGACGGTTAGCGAAGTTAATTCACTTATGTTTTTCACACCAGCATCAGTGAGCAACCCACCGCATATTTCAAGCGATTTGAGATTCTTGAAACCTGATAATAGCATGTAAGAACTTAGTCTATGGTTATTTAAAAAAAAGTAGAAGAGAAAGAGTAGCAGACTGGTAACCCATGGTTGTATCAAGAATCAATTAATTAGTGATAGTATTGGCATATTAAGAGAAGTTTGCTGGTTTCCCAGGAAATTAGATTAATGCTTAAAACATCTAAGTTTATGTTCAGAAAATGAATAGTAACTTGCAAAAAGTTGTCATTGTTACTAGTCGATGATTTAGCATTTCTCTAAAAACGAAAATACCTGCTGCAGCATCAGATCAAAATATTGGATTTCTCAAAAACAAAAGAACTTGTATAACATAGACTTAATTGAACAAAAAAATAGGAATTAAGCCAGTTGGTAATAAAGTTGATGACAAAACCAAAGAAGAATGAACCAGGCAAATGCAAGTGCTTTTGAGACATCTAAGTGGTGCAATATTTTGTGCAGTATTCAAATATAAAAAACAGAACAAAGAATATGTGAAAGAAAAGATAAGTTTTTTTGAAAGGGGGGAGGGTGGGGGGAGGGTAAGGGCACATAAACCACGTAGTGCAAAATTCATCATTAACATACCTTTCAAGCAATTTGTCCCTGCATCTGTAATCCGTGCTCCAAAAAGATCGAGATGAGTCAAAGCAGTAAGGGCTGCAACATCGGAAGGGCGTAATAATATATCAGTTTTCATGGTAAAAGCTAAGGTATACCCAATACAACATGCTCACAAGGTGGATGGCAAAATGAAGAAGACAATGATGATACCTATTAATATCAACTGATAGAATAATAACACAATAACCTGAATGAACTCAATGATCTACAAAAACAGTTGCACTAAATTCACACCATGAATACATGGAATAATTTAAAACTTACTCCTGAGCTCCGATATGCCTGTGTCAGTAATTTGTCGATTATCCAGATTAATTGACTTTAGGCACGTCAATCCAGCCAGTTTTCTTAAGCCATTGTCAGCTACTGACGTAAAAGAGAGATTTATGCTCTCCAGCTTGCCTAGACCTGCAAAAGATATTACTTATTTTCCGACAAAACGACCAATTTTTTTTTGCTGTTCTTCAATTTTCAGGAAAAGAAAAGTAATATATACTGAGAATGTAGCCGATTTCTTGTATCACTACCTCCTTACATTCTATGTCTAGGACCTTTCAAATTAGGGTGCACGAAATGAACATCCTATTACGATATGTCACTGTGAAACTAGACGAAGTACTCACTCGAGCATTTTGTTATGGATAGAGCTAAGTGCTATGTGTAAGCTTACAGCGAGTCTCAAAAAGTTCAAGGTGGCCATAACCCATAAGCAGCACTACTGAATATGAGTCGAAGAGTTATGACAGCATTAGCCACTTGGGCACATAAGACATACTTCGCACTGTGGCAATGATACCCTCTAGACAAAAATTTAGCAATGCTCAATGTTAAATATCCTAAACATGTGTATGGTAACTAATGATAATACCTGCACCACTCAATCTTAAAGAGGTGAAAAACTTAAAATACGGTGCCAAGTATAAAGTACAAGCATGTATCAGTATGAAAGATGACAGGACAAGGAAATAATTATAACGACGACAACAACAATGATGATGGTAGTAGTAATAATTTTGTTACTGACTTACTGATGCAGTTATAAGCAGAGGGAGAAAAGCAAACAAGATAGACGCACTAATAGTTTTGTTACTGATTTACTGATGAAAGTAGAAACAGAGGATATAAAAGATAACCAGATAGATGATGCAGACCACCGCTTCCAACTTCAGTGTCCGATAATTCTAAACTCTTTAAATTACGAAGCCCTGATGAACCAGCATTATTTGTGTCAGTTGACAGATTATTTTTTCGTATTACTCCACAACAACAAAATAATTGCTTTTAAAGTATGTATTTACTCCACACCAAAGAATCTAGTTAAATCACTGTTATATTCAGTATCACTGAAAAGGTATCAATATATGTCCTTCACAAATCCCTTGGACATCAAAATACTGTCTGTTTGGGCCAGCCATAAAAAGTGGTGAATGGGCACTCTGAGGTCGTTTCTTCTGAATGCCAAAACTACTTGCCATTATGCACTTTTCATATTATCGAAGTTCTTGTTACTTATTATTATATAACAACGCATAATACGCACAAATTTACTGCAGACGAACACCACAACAAGTGAACAATAATGATTGCTTGGAGTTCTTATCAGGAACAACCTGACATACACCAGTGGATTGGCGACCGGTTAGCAATAGTAGCGTTTTAGTAGCAATTTTATTGGTAGCTAAAGAATAGGGAGAAAATAACTATGAAGGACAGCATACATAATAACAGAATACAAAGGAATAACTACATACTAATAAACTAATTTATGTTTCATATATCTTTATGAAAAAAATCATCAACGTTCCCTTAATAGAAAAGGAACAAATACAGTGAAAATTTGCATTTCTGGAACACTGAAAAATATGCATTTAGAAGTGAATCTTTTGGCAAGAGGATAATGGAATTTTGATGGGAAAAATGATTATTATTTTTAAGGAAACAAAATTCAGAAAGCGAAATGAAAATTTGATGGTATCATTATTACTTTTCTGTCTTGTATTTCTTAATATTTATCACCTTTAATTATAGTTGCAAGATCTTTGGTGTCACGCATTTTTTGTTGTAAACAATACCCATAGAAAAGAATCACAAATAACCAAACAGATTTAAAAAGTCAAACATTTACCCAAAATTTGCCAAGTCACAAGTTTTATCCTTGATAAAAAAAAGAAAAAGAAAATATTCCTCTTAATATCATTCTCGTTATTGATTACATGTGAACTAAAATATCATCTTTATAATAGTGATAATATCTTTGGTACCATACCTTTCTTGGTGTAGATGTGAAATGCCCCTAGAAAAGAATAACAAATTTAAAAAGTCCACTTACCTATAGTTGATAGGTTAAAGTTTAATCTTTAATTTCAACAAAGGAAATATATTGTTTCTACTGTCATTCTCATTATAGAATATAGTAAGGAAATAAATTACCATATTAAAATTACGTAATGAGACCTGATAATTATATTTTTGTGGTTAAAAAATTGAGAATTTTATTCTATATTTTCTTTAAAAAGTATGGTTGTAACGTCATTGGTTTCATGGTTATGCAAATTGCTCCTGCACGTGCTAAACATCTGTCATTTGTAAAAGATATAATAAAGTGAAACGTGTGCCATTACACTTATAATATACATTGTATATTTTGATAAGAACTCTAGTCACTTAGCATTGACCACCATAGTGTTTCTTTGTAATCATAAATTTATTTTCATTGATGTGTTTTTATATAATAATAATAATAATAATGAATAAGTACTTCAATTAGCATTTAAAAGTGCGTAATAATCAACAGGTTACAATGATAGTCAGTACCTGTCATTCAGAAGAAGTCACGGGAGAATGCTCAATGAACACTTATTTTGACACAAACTTAGTTTACTTACGGATTCACAATTTATTGAATCCAATTACTACAGATGATGATTGGGATTTTCTATTAATGATTTAAAAACATTAGAAACTTAATTTTTGCATATGTAGGAATATGAAGTTGATGAGAAATAACAATAGAATAACTACGATTGAGGAAGATAAGATGAAAAGTACGACAAGAAAAGAGAAACAAAATGAAATCACGGCAAAAGAAATATCCGTAGCTAATCACTTGTTGAACGTCGGGAGAGAGTAGAGATGGACTACTACTCTTTTTTCAGTTTTCATTTTTCTTCTTCTAGATAATTTTATGCACACATAGGAGCTACACGGCTCTATGCTAAAATAGATTTTTTTTTTTTTTTTTTTTTGGTAAATATGTTCGTACATGGCCTAAGACTTACAATAATCCTATCATTTTCAAAAAAATATTTCAAATGTTGTCCAAGACCACGTCCCAATGATAAAGGTTTTGAGGTCACAAGTTCGAATCTTGCATAACATGATTTGAACCTTGAATATACTTGGACCATGTACATATTAATTAAACATGTGGAATCAGTAGGCTACCAGCCTCTACTAAGTATCAAGTTTCAAAAAAAAAAATCAATCACAAAATAAATGTTTTATGGTCATAACTGATCTCACATTTGAAACATATTAGAAGTTTCAACAGGATACCTTCTTTTTTTGACATCATCTTCATAGTGTAACAGATTGAACATCCTTAATGTTTCATTTGACTCTGAATAGTCTAGCGCTAAATTCCATAGAAGTGCAGAATATGATGTAGCAAAAGAGGGACCATTCACACATATGTGCATATCCTAAATTTATATGTCATGAAGGAAAAATATATTTTAATTTTTTTATAAGAAGTTTATGCATTCAATGATATTCATAACATAATAATACATTTTGTGTGATGAAAAATATTTATGATTTAGTACTTCATTATCTTAATCTTACCTTCTAATGCGTGAATAAAAGGTTAAATGAAATTAAGAGCCTACCATTCATGTTAGACATATGGGAGTAGCATTGGAAATTTTTACTACTCTTAAACATTTTGTTTTGTAATGCATCGCTTATTTTGGTTTTTAATAAATTTTCTACAGAACTATATGATAAAATGATTTTTGCTACTTTATAAATTACATGTTTTAAAACATATTTAGAGAACTTACCAAAATAATTAGATTTTAGATGTTAGGAAAAAAAAAACGATTTAAAAGAACTCAAGATTGATGACTAAACAATCTAGAAACACCTTGAAATTTGAAATCAAGCAGGGCATGTCAAAGAGACAACCAGTAGAGTTGGATTTTAATATAACAAAAAATATTAGTTGCAGTTCAAGTTTGTATTATCGTTTTTTTATTTAAAAAAAAAAAAAAAAAAAACACCCTTAACTTGATGTGACTGGTTCATATCACTTTAAATTGCATCAGAGTGTGTGTGTGTGTGTGTATTATTAATCAAATCCAACCGTGCAGATTGTTTCTTTATGAAAATAATACAATGATTCAAATTAATGTACATTACATACTACCAATATTTTTCAAACATGTACAAAGCCTAGAACTTAATTAATGCCTTGAGTATATACATAAATATCATGCTACTAGTTTAGATTAAATATGAATCATATTAAATTATAAATTAGTACAAATTAATTTATCCTGGGTAATTATTTTTATTCAGGTATTATATTTAAAAAAGGTCAATAATTTACCAATTTAACACAATTTGTTTTAAAACTATCAATGGTACTAGCACAACTATATAGCAGAAAGTATATTTTTATTTTTTAAGACATTTAATGGGACTCCATCCAAAATTAAAATTGTTACAGACACGCCATGATGAATAAAATAAAATCAAATTCAAAAGCAAATGATTTACTATTTTACCGTCGTTCAAACCAAATTCGATGACATCTCATCGAAAACTACAAAGAAAAACGATGGATGGTCGACAAAAAACTAAACATGGAAAGGTCTAATTGGAAAAAAGATGTTATAAACTGGTGGAGATCCACAGAAAAATGCATGAAACGGCAGATGCCGGTTGTTTTAGCAAATGGAATGGGATACTAACAGGGGACTTAAATCTTTTAGTACCCCTTATAACAACTTTTAAATCAAGAAAAAGTCCACTAAAGCTAGAGCCACTTTAACAATCCTCTATTTCTAAAGACCAACGAAAATGTTTTTTGTTGAATTATGTTATCAGCTTATCATATAAAAGTGGCTTTTACTAAAGTCATAAAGCATGTATCTGTCAAATGCAGTAAAAAGATTTATGTGATTAAGTATAGCAAGCAGAAAATAATTATCGAGAAAAATGCAATTTTCCCGCTTCTAAAATTCAGAATGCAGCATAAATCAATAAAAAAAAGGTTATTTAATATGCATAAGGTTAGATCTTCACATTTTCAGTGTTAGAAAATATCGATCTAACAAGATTAGAACAAAAGCTAAATGATAAACAACATAAATTTGGAAGTTATATTTTAAAAAAAGAAACTACATAAAGTTTGATTTTAAAAGTAATAACAATAGAAACACTTGTACAAAAAAAATTATAAAACATTTATAGTAGGCTTTCAGTTCATGCTGCTTTCAAGCTACTTTAAATTATAGTTCAAGATTCCGACTGAAACGTCATAATTCCAGCCAATTTTCTAGTTTCAGCACTGACCAAACCAGATTTAGACCAGTTCCGACCCCCGGGCGGGCACTGCAGTCAAATGGTTTATAATTATGAATACCCGGCCGAGTGGAAGAGAAAGAAGCAACATAAAGCTAGGAAGAGAAAGAGATGCCACATCCGCAGAAAGCGGCAACATGTTCTTTTTTTTTTTTTTCCTTTGTTGATCCGGTTACAGGGATGGATGAGCAGGAAATGGTTTAATTAAATGTTGAATTGAGGTACGTTGTTTAAATGATTGAATGTCTATGATATTACTACTTGGGCTTGGCATTTAAAGTTTTGGATTAATAATAGAAATTGCTGTAGATTAATTAGTATAAAATAATATGCGTTATCGCATTAGTGAACTATTATAAAATGATTTGTCTAAAGTTCATATTAAGTTTATTTACAAGTAGAATAAAAATTCAAATTATTCATATGAAAAAAAGTACAGTTATATATATATATATATATATATATATATATATATATATAGGAATTCGCATACCAGAATTAAAAAGCAGAATTTCCAAAAAATCCAAAATAGAACAAAATTTCTCAAATTTCTTGACTATCTGAACGGAAACGGGAAGAGATATTGAATAAAAAAGAAAGCGAGATCCTTTGGGTCCTTTTTATGGGGTAAATAAGTGTCATAGATCTTCATTTCTCCATGTTTTACCTTCCTCTTGCTCCAAATATATTTGGAAAATAGCATGATCTAAGTTTACATATGATTCAGACTAATTAGTAAAAAAAAGTTTCTTGTTTTCAAATCCAAATTGAATTGCTATGAAATGTTTTATATAATAAACGGTCAGTTTGTTATTTTATTTCATGTTTTTATTTGTTTCTAAGGTTTCTAACAATTTTTCGTTTTTTATTTAGAAAGCTGTCGCAAATTTGCTGGGGACTAGCCATGACAATCTATTTTTACCATTTTTTATTATTACAATAACCCATCGCCAAATGCATCTACTTCTAGGAATTAGCCACGAAATTGAAAAAAAAGGAAGGAGAAAAAAGAAAAGAAGAAAAGATTGTTGCTTGTGTCATACTCGGTGTTGTTCAGAAGAAGATTTGTTCCAATCAATTAACTACTTATTGCTAGGAATTAGCTAATTAGGTATGAAATTTTAATTTTGTTTCCCAAATAATTTATTGCTATTGTTTATATGGTCATACCGCTAATCTTTAGGCTGCATACTAAACCTCAATTCTATTATTTGTTTCCATTGTTATCCCCAAGTTGGATAGGACGATCATTAAGAGCTAGATAATGCTTTTGGAAGTTTCTGACACGGTTTCTCAAATTTATCGCTATAGCAAGGAAATTTCCCTATCACTGAATATTGGTGGCTATTCCAACTTTTATTGTAATGGTACATATTCAAGCGTAGTAGTAACAGATATAAACACGTCACGTCTTAGCCTATTTCAACATACAAAAATGTTACTTTCCACATTTTGTACCACCTAGAGAGAGTGGGGGCATAGAACTCCACCTACAATGCAGGATCCATAATTCCTTATGTTTACCTCTCCCTAAGTAATACAACTTTTTTACCTAAAAAGGTGGAAAGCCAGTAAAATTCATCAAGAAAAAAAGTGAATAAGCCAAAAATCCACTAGTAACACATGCAAACAAATTTGTAGGGTATGATTTACAGCTTATTATTCACAATCCAAGAGCTGGTCCAGCACAGAAGTGTTATAATGCAAGTACCTTTTAAGTTCATTAATCCTTCATCACCAATCTTGCAAGAGTCCAAATTTAAGCTTTCCAAATCAATCAAATCTGCAAAACAGAGCATCTGCCGGAATCAGGTTATGTACTACAATATATGAGAAAAATGAGAGACTCTGTTAGTGCTTGTTGCAGAAATACACTTTTTTTTTAACCTTTACTAACAATTGTAATAGAGTTACAATGTTTTAATTCCACCAAATATGTCCTAAATTATCCCCACTATACAAATGATGTTACAGGTTCAAACCCTTGACAAAAATTACCATTTACATTCAATTGAAAATTTTGATGGATAAAAAAAGCCACAATTCAGAGGAAAAAAAGGAAAATCATTTTTTCTCTATGTTTTTCTAACCAATTATGTTTATTTAAATCATAAAAAAAATTGGACTTCAATAATTTCATTTCATTATATATATTTGGAACTACATTATTATTCACACATGTCTCACATGTACCAAAGAACTCCTAACGAGTTCAACCACTACCCCTGGTTCAAATGATTTCAGTTGAACACAATGTTCAGAATGATTTATTCTCAATCAGTAGCATGTTTCAAAGACAAGAGTTAAAATGCGTAAGGTATTGGAACTTGGTAATTCAATGGGATAAAAAGGAGAAAAATCTGTATTGATACACAAGAGGCGACAGGAATGCATGGCGAAAATTGACCAAGATTGATCTATAATTCTATACCTATGGCCGTATTTAAACGGTACAGGGAATTTTTTTCCTTTTTAAAAGTAGTCAAATGTACAAATACTGAAGGTATCTGGCTGGCAATGCTAATGATGCAGAGAAAAGACGGTTAAGTTGTAAACTTGCCTTTTAGATGCACTAAACATCGATCCGTGATCCGGTTGAAAGCTAAGTTCAGAATTTTCAATTTACTTTGACCTGCAAAAAACATTGTTACCTTAGGAGAACAAGATTAGAGCTGAGACTCGTGCTCATAGATGAACCAGTGAAATCATAGATGAACGGAACAAACAAAATTGAGTGAACTTTGACAACTCACTAGCAAATTGTTCACATCCTTCATCAGATATAGAACATCGACTCAGATTCAAATAAAGCAATGAAGCAGCTCCTGCATAGAGAAGAAAGACGACAGTGTAAGATTCAACTAGGAAACATCAGAAGGAAGACAAATAATGGATCGACATTCTTTGAAGTATATACCAAAACTGCAATATATTTTTGTTAAAGGAAATACTAAATGCGGTGGTTATAAGACCAATGACATTCATGCAAAAGAAAAGGAAAGAAAGAGTCGCAACATGTTTTCAAACGAGTCGAACCTTATTATTCCAGTACAATTTTATTTTATTTTATTTTTAAAGAGAAAGAAAAAAAAAAAAACAAGCAATACTTTCCATTCCCTGAAGAAGAGTCATGGACCCTCTCATTCCCTTGAGGGATGTGTAGATCGTTAAATTTGATTAAAAAATTATTAGAAAAACACACGGTCTCTTCCAATGACTGGGAGAATATTCATGTACTCATCCCGCGCCCTTTTATAAACCAATTACATAGGTCATTCAAACTTTTTATCCTGAATATTTTTGGTTTTATGTGCCACTAAACAGAAGTAACCTTTTACCTGATACTCCCAACAACTGCACATAAGCAAGCACGTAGAGCGCATCTGTTTCGCACTCAACGTGAATAAAGGCAAAAGGGTTGTTACTGATGGGAGAGTATTCCCGAGCTCTTCTATTTTGTGATAGCATACATCAAAACACAAACTTGTGCATTCAACTCTGTCAATTTTAGGCCAGGGATTGTATTTCCTACAGAACTCAATTTTCTTCCATTACTACGGACTAAAGCATGTGAATCATATTGCAAATAATTATACATTGTCACTATTTATGCTGTCTGATCATTGTTAGGTAGGATATATATATATATATATATATATATAACACACACACACACACACACACACCCTCTCTCTCTCTCTCTCTCTCTCTCTCTCTCTCTCTCTCTCTCTCTCTGTAAGCTTGTTCTTTGGTTCGTTTCCGAACTACCTAACAATGTCGTAGCTCTTTGCCTCACATTTAGTTAGTTTATTGTCGTTAGGTAGAAGAACTTTACGCTTGGCGCTTTGCTCATGACAGATAGGTTACATTAATCACTATTTCTGTTTATGTTTAATCAATCAACTTTTAAAGTAGCATGAAGATTTATTTATTTATTTTATTTTATTTTTTGCATCATCGGACAACCACTGACACATACACGCAGACATGCACACATGCGATTATTTTTATCACTGAAGTCGAAAGTTAAAGATTGTTTGAGGAGATATTACCAAACAAGATAAGAAAGGAGGGATGTGGATAGGAATTGCGCGAAAGGTAGAAATTAGAGGTTTGGCTATCAATAGCAGGGAGCGGAGACGGGAGAACCAAAAATCATAGTGAGTTCATCAGGACATAACTAGGGGTTTCGATTATATACTTAAGATAAATGTAAATCCATTTTCGTTTTTGCCAAAAGATTTGCAGCAAACTGTTAGCATATGTTGTTGAACCAAAGATGCATATAAACCAAGGACTTAAGGTGCGGCAAACCTGAAAAGTATTTCAAACAACCAGCCGTAACCTGACATCCCTCCAGATTCAAGAGAACAAGTTTAGATAAGCCTGCATGAGATCATATCTAAGATGAGCACTCAAAATGCTGCATACACGGACAGAAACATGCAATACATCTAGGTAGGCATCCAAGTTACAAGAAGATATAAAACTGAAAAACATCAGAACATCATTTATTTTGTAACGTTTACCTTTAAGATGAGCAATACCAAGATCTGTAACCTGACAACAAGACATTTGCAACTCCTTCAAGTTAACAAGACCTATACCCACATAAATATCAAGTTAATATTAAGTATGACAAATAAGATTTGCTGCATGGCAAATAAAGTACATTTTTATGATGTACACTAAATAGGTGGTGATGAATGCTGTGAATATTTTCACATTGTGAAATTAATAACATAAGCACCTGAGGTTACTCTACACATTGCAGTGGGATAAACAATGTATAGGATCATGTTTATATTGTATTAACCAGCATCTTCTGAAACCACCAAAAAAGTTGCAAAATACAGACTTGTATAGTACAAACTTAAGTAAATTTTATCTATCGATCGGAAAATAATTATATCCACACAATCTTGCTTATAAGTTTGTCAAAAAAAAAAAAAAAAGGTAAACCAATAGTTGGTTTGGTCCAACTAAGCTATATTTATAAGCTTTACTCTCCATTACTCAATAGCGCAAACGCCAACCTTCATAAAACAAAAATCTAACACTCGAGTGAACCTTCATAAAACGAAAATCTAACACTCGAGCGATCATGGATTCTTAAAAGCTTTGATGTAGATATTCAAGTTCATATTCTACAGCGATAGTGTATAAATTATTATGTTCACACAGTGCGTGTGTCATATGTATATATATGGGAAAGTCTATTTAAACACAAAAAATGGGCATTCGCCAAAATAATATTGCATCAATGATGGTCCAAAATAATATTGCAGCCCAAGTCCATTTGCCCAAAAAAAAAAAAAAAAAAACCCCAAACAGGTTCATTGAATTATATATATATATATATATATATATATCGTAATGAACAGTTTATTTCTCGAAACTGTTTATTCATTAGATATGCATTTCCTTGAAGAGAAACAACATCTGTCCAGTTTCTAGCAGAAGAAAATTTTGTAATAGAATCATTCCCCTTACATCAAAAAAATTAAGATGTCATGTTAGTAAGCACTATATTTTCATATCTGTACATTTAAGTACTTAAATAGAAGGATGGCAGACAATACAATATATCTATAAGATGAAAGAAAATACGGCCATAAAATATTTCAATAGCATACTTAAATCATGGTACATTCAGTTAAATAGGCCAGGAACTAATTGAAATTGATTTTCTTGGTGACAAACAGAATGAAAGTTTGAGGAGAAAGCAACCTGAAAGAGACTTCATGTCAGCATCTTTTATGCTATTGCAATATCTGATATTAAGAGATTCAAGTTTGTTCAGACCTGTTTCCAGCACAGGGACAAAAGGATGAGCACGTAAATTCATGGATATGCATGAGCTGCAAACTCCTAAATTTAATTTGATCACTTCATTGTACCAATTGTTTAAGGATTAGTAGGTAGTTCAGAAAATACACCTCTTGAATGAACCAAACCCACCATGAAAAGTTTCATGAGTTACAGATATGAGCAATAGGTAGTCGAAAAATATACCTTTCAAATGAACCAAACCACCATGAATCCCTGAGCATCCCTCCAGATCTAAGCTTATCAAGTTAACTAAACTTGATAAATGTTTCATTCGTTCTGCAACGATGGTGTTGCTTTTCTTGAAACTCAAAGAGATCAAGTTTGAGAACCCAGATATGTTCTCAAGACCATTTGCTGAAATCAGACTACAATAGTTAAGTTTCAGATTTTGGAGATTATGACAGTTTCTAAGGAGATCCAACCCAGAATCAGTAACATCTGAATAAGATATATCGAGGGACAGTAATGATTGCCCTTGAGAAGAAACAACACTCATCCAACTGTCCTTTACACCAGGATTTTCTCCAAAATCTATATCCTGTTTTTCATATAGAAGATGTCATAACCCAGAAGTCGTTAAGATCGAACAAAAGAAAGGCAGTAGGAAGGAGTTTATGATAGACATATCAACATTTTTAAACACTCAATTCTACAGATGAATAGATGATAGTATTTCAGGCCGGACGTAAATGGCATGCCATTTTTTTTCAAATCTCAGTTCCTCATTTGCATTTCTTGACTGCATCGAAGGAACAGATTTAATGTTAATAAAAAAATACAAACAATTTAATTGTATGGCCATCGATAGAAACAATGATGTCATGAAAGATGTGTGGTTTGTGCTGAGCATACATGGAATGGGAAAATTATTCATTAATTAATTAAAGTGCCAGTTTATCCAGCAGTATCTGCGAAAACATGTTAAGAACTTCATAAATGAAAATTTCATATGGTTATAGCATAGTGATGAGGGCTACACTCACTCTTGATACACCACAGCATAACCAAACCAGAAAGTCGTATTTACAAATTAAGATACAGGTGAATTAGTTTTTAATATGTATTTTATTGTCCGAAAAGCAATAAAAGGAAAAAGATATAATTTCAGAGCAGTACACAACACAAAGTAAACTATACAATGAGACTTACCTCAAGAGCACAATCTTTAAAAGATTCAAGAGAAGATTCAGTAAGGCAACGAGATTTCACCAATTCATTAAATATTTGTTGGCTTATATCTTTTGGCAGCACAGAGAAGCCACTGTACTTATTAATATCCTGCAACGACAAAGAGGCAAACAAAAATGGAAATGTATCAGCAGAGGTTCAATTTCACATAAAAATATTCAGAACAAGAATATATTCTTATGGAACCTGTGTTATATACCACATAATTTATATAATTACCTCCATAATCCAGTTCTGTCAGGGGTATTTTTGACATTAAAAGTGGTATAACATATGAACTGCCATGTGCGATACCACAGATTTAGTTAGCTCATAACAGGAAATACCTCGCATATTCCTGCGATGCAGAGTTCCAATAGGGAAGGACATTTCCCTTGTCTCTTCTGAGAAATATCTGATGCACAACGAGGTAGCAGCATAAACAACCATTTTGAACTGCCACTTTTTAAGTATCTTCCGGAAGTTCCTCTTGGTGGACTACCTTCATCAACTAAGTTGTTTCTTTTCCTTGAGCAGGCTCCCCCCATGTAAGATTAAATCTCAACCAAACCACAATACGGGCGTACTTTTATAAAACAACTTCCACCAAAAATAGCATAGTTAGCTAGCCCATCCTGTACAGTAGACAAATACATAAAAAGTGGCATTCTTGCTTTTCACAATCGGCATATTAGACAATCTGTATGCACAAAAGATTTTCCAAATTTTGAGCAAAATCTAGCAAAACAAGAACATGGTGCAATGGTACAAGGCATAATGGTGGTATGCTTAGGTAAATGCACTCATCTACTTTTATCATAGCAATACTAATTTTTGTTGCTTTTAAGAGATATGTCTAAGTGTGTGTCCGTGTGCTGTTAATTTCCTAATATAAAGCTCCGCTGTAAGTCTGGAAGTTGCACAAACAACATAGTAGAGAGAACAGTTATAGTAGATCGTACAGATCAACAGTTTTATCAACTACACATCTTTAACTAAATTCACAATCTATATCTTCTTATATACAAAGACATAGCACCTAGCATGATAGTTTTTTATTTTCACATAACATATTGATACGAGGATCGATTTGAACAATATTTATGGAACCCCAACTGCATTGCCAAATCAAGAAAAGCAAAGAGAAATTAGCCATAATCTCTACCGAATTTTGGTTTCTGCCCACAAACTCGTCGCATCCAAAATTTCATATTGCACATACCACATGCTCATAATTACATGAAAACTTCATCTCCTCACTATTTCAATATAAAGAACAATATTCGACATATAGAATCAATATACAAAATCAGCTTTCTCACCATCGACCGTGCAAAAAACAGATAACCAACCACTGATTGATTAAAAAAAAAAACATTAGAATACCTGATTCAACAACCGATCGACCAAATCAATCAATTAGAAATCATATTTGTCTCGGGAAATGAATCAGAGAGAAGGAACTGCCGTATCTTCGAAGAGAGAGATAAGAAGAAGAATACTGAAGCGACACGGAATAATTAATGTAGAGAAATGAGGAGTAAAGAAAGCAGAGAAACAATGGATCAGCTAAAGAGGTAACTGAAGAGGCCGACACGTGTCCGTAATTTAATAGGACCTGTACGGCGATGTTAATCAACGGGAGTGGATAAGGAGGAGTGCAATTTTGTTGACACCCAAAAAGGGATGTCAACAAAACTTCCACTCCTGATTGGTTGAAATCAGGGGGGTCCATATGAGTCCCCCTGATTTCCACCAATCAGGGGTGGAAGTTTTGTTCACACCCCTTTTTTGGGTGTGAACAAAATCGTATTCGGATAAGGAGGGGAATGGGTCCTTCGGTTTTTGTGCTTATGGGACGAGGGCCCCGGTTCTGGCCTATCATCTGTGTATTTTATTGGATAAGGGTCGAGGGTTATTAGGTGGTCACTAAATTTTGAAGGACAATGCTAAAACGACCGAAAATTTTGCGGTGAAATTCACCGTGTTTTAAAATGTGCGGTAGGAAACAACCGCAATTCACGGTGGGGAAAAGAATCAAGGGCTCCTGCTTTGCCACGTTTTTCAGTCTTCTCAAATGCCGATTGATTAATCATTAGCGATTTTGTTTTTGGATTTGTATCTTCACAAGTGGCATGCTGAATTAACTAGACTAGATGAGGAAGATGGGAAGAATTCTAACAATTGCAATATTGGAAAAGTGTTAAAAACAAAAATATTTTTTTTGTGTTATATTTCTTAAACGAAAAACAATTAAAAATAGTTTTCAATTTTATATGTCAAAATCATTTTTTTACTTTAGTGTGTCCTGTCTTTCCCACTTCTTCATATGTTTCATAGTATGCACTCGAAAAATGAGCATTTTCTAACCAGCCACCACCAAAATTGTTTTAGTTCGATTGATAAAATAATTTTATTGGATTGTTGGCTTAATCACACACAACTAACAAAAGTTTATTATATTACCCAAAATTTATAGTATTATAGTTACAATAAGCTAACAGCAAAACTAGATTTTTTTTTTTTAATAAATAATTTGGTAGTTAGTATATATTAATACTACAAGTCTTGGATGGTAAGCGACATACTACATGTCAACATATATTCGAATCGCGCTACATGAAACTTTGTACCTTCTCACACCAAAGTCAAAGCTTCTAGCCATTGAAAAAGTGGTGGTGGTCAAACAAAATTGGCTTTTATATAAAGAGAAATAGGTTAATTTTATTTATGGAAGTTGACAAATGTTCAGTGATAACTCTATAATTATGCATAGGTGTTCGATTTAGATGAATTAAACATTATAATCATGACGTATGATAATTTCTCTTTGTTAACTTTATAATTTGCTTGAATCAATTACCGACAAAAGTAACCCGGGTTATTTTGGTAATGTCTCTAACCATTTCAATTCTAATTCAATTTGAATGTCATTCTAGTGCAGAAGTATGCCGGCGTTCGTAAAATTAGGATTCCGCGACATTAGTTAGAAATTATGAAGTAGGAGAAGTCATGGAAAATGCAACGATCCAGATTTTTTTTGATTTAATTGAAATATTTAACTGAATTTAGATATTCAATTAATGATATTTAATGATTTCACATCCCTCTTTAACTTGACAACTACATGGGAATTTCATTTTTGAATTTTGATTACATAAATAAGAGAAAATGTGACTTAATAAGTTTCTCTGGATTTTCAGTTTTTATTGAATGATAAATTGTAGAAAGTTTTTCCTTGTTTTCATTTTTAAAAGCAACATTCAGATAGTTTAGATATCTTTAAAGAAAAAAAAATATCCAAGTAAATGAATATAATTAATGAATACATTTTTCAAATTAAAGATTTAAAGTCATAAAAAGAACACATGACCTTATAAGAAGACTTTTGGCATGCATAAATGGCATATGGAGGGCAAGCTGTCATGAGATATTGACTTTCGATGGCATGCATTTTAGGTTGTGACACCCCACCTTAATACTCATATTAACAAAGAGCATTAACGAGTAATGTCGTTGGTTAATACGGAGAATATGGCTCTTTACCATTTATGGTCCTGTTTTAAATAAATCTCAACCATGTCAAAAATGTGCTAAAAAAAATTTCCTTAAGAGATTCGACGCACTTAAAACATGTGTAATACATTACTATAATGGCTACAAGGATCTACCCAGAACAAAACACTATATACACACACACATATACATATACATATATACATATATATACATATATATATATATATATAATAGTCACATATCACATAGCAGTCAACATAATCATATATATATACACTACTACAAAAGTGGGCATATTCGACACTAATGTGTGTGCGTTGCAAGTAAAGCATTGCAAAAGCTATGTTTTCTTTGACCTTCTACAACAATATTCATATGTTGTTGCATTAGACGTGAACGCACTGTTGCGGTGAGAATTTTAGTGTATTGACGTGCAACACCAGTTAAAAGTGTAACTTTATATATATAACCCAACTCAGCGATCCAAGTTATCATCATAAACAAAGCTGCAACCATAGATGTATAATTAATCCAACGGTTCAAACCAATCCCCGCTTTCTATCTAAAACATTACCCCATCATCCAATCAGTGACAGCCACCTCATTGCATTTTTCTGCTGTGTGAAATTTTGGCGTGATATTTCCACCTTCACGAAAATACTAATCGTTCTTTTCTCTAACATCTTCTCTTACTTTCCCCTTTTTACCATCCACCAAAATTTAAACCTAAATTCTACTGCTCTTTCACACTTCGATTTCATCACATGTTCGACGTTTCCACAAATCAGATTTCTCCTGTTCGATGTTAAAACTAGGACTATGTCACCTAGATTTTTCCTCCGTTGCCTCTCCGCTTAACCTAATTTTTCCAATCTCTAGTCCATTTTTGGTTTACTTGCTTGAACTTGCCAATGCAATGGGTAAAATCAGTCTTCCAGCAAATGCCCCAATCGAGGAAGACGAAGAGGAAAATATTGATGGAACTGGAGTCAAGCCAAGGGATTTAAAACTAGTAATGACTCAAGCTGGCATTTCCCAACACTACACCAAAATCCTCATTTAGCAACGGTTTTAAGCCGTTACAAATGTATTTAGCAACGGCTTTAAGCCGTTGCAACGACCGAAGTTGCTATCATTTAGCAACGGCTAAAAGCCGTTGCTAAATTTGATTTAGCAACGGATCTAAGCCGTTGCGAAAATAAATTTTGCAACGGTTAATATCCGTTGTAGAATTCTGTTCAGCAACGATTCCTGTCCGTTGCTACATGTTATACAGTCAATAATTTTTGTTAAGCAACGACTATTGGTCGTTGCTTATTTTATTTAGCAACGGTTTTGAGCCGTTGTTGTGTTAAAATTTTATGAAAAAAAAATAATTTTTTTATTTCTTCCCCTGCATTTTACATTCAGCAAAAAACTATTAATATTTGACATAAATACCACAACTGTTCAGAAAATTACGATAATTTCAATCCATATGTTGCTTCATAAAGTATAAATACCAAAATATTATTCCGATCTTACATTCTGAGTTCACCAAAACAATATTACACCACACACGTACCATCATAAAGTACTAATACTACAAGCATAAACCATAATTGACAGTTTCAAACATTCGTCATAATCAAAATATCATCCTACAATCCATAAGTGCTGCCCAAGAAAAGTAGACTGCATCTCCCTTCATACTCTTAACCTGCCAAGAAAAGCAGCTTCATTAAGTAAGAAATCCAGACAATTTAAGCAAAAAAAAAAAAAAAATGCAAATCATATGAAGAGAAAACTGCAAATCCATTTGATGTCGTCTGTGCACTTAACTGTTATAAACCATTTGTTTACTCCCTATTAGAAAAATCCTCAAGATAATGATGATTTAGTAATCACTCTCGACAATGATAGTTTTTAACCTTTTTCATTTACTATCTTAAAGGTGGAAAATAATAAACAAAAACTACGAATACATTATTCTTTGGAATCTGAGTATCTAGAACTTAATCATCACTGAATATAATACACAATTCATAAATTATGCATTACTAAAGCACATGTGGGTTGATTATCTAGATAACTTCCATATATGCTAGTGTTTTAAAAATAAGAGAGATAATCTGTAGCCTAGACTTGTAACAGGTAACTCAACCTGTAACATGACTTATATATTATCACACAGTACACACACTTTATCACACAATTCATAAATTGCCTAGACTTGTAAACGATGTTGATGTTTCTCATTTTCTTTATCACACAGTACACACACTTTATCGCTGATGATACCCTAGGAACGCAACCTATCTTTAATCGGCTATCAACCTTAATGAGCCTTAAACATGGTTAGGCTAATTTAATGAGCTATGAATGTATGCCAGAGAACCTTACACCACTGTAATTTAGGACCAAAAAACCCGAAAATTATCCCAAACTTGTTTAAAGCCAAACTATTTAGAACCCATGAAAGTTCAGTAATCAGAAGGACTTCCAATATAGTTAAGTTCAGTGCTAACTTCTCGCATAGATGTATGGACACAAGTCAAGTAAGAATGAATTATAATATTAAAAATCAAATGGGTTTAGGTAACTTCAGTGATAGTTGAAAATGTGATATACTAGCAAATCCTATACAATGAAATTTCTTTATCAATAGTAGGGACATGAATCTTGCTCTCCCCCTCACACACATGTATATGTATGCTTTGGTCAAGACATTAAAATTGAAAAAAAGAAAGAAAAAAAAAGTGCAGAGTTTGGTACTTACATAATTCGCTGAAATTATTTATAAAAATTCCTAGGCACATATTTAGGGCTGCAAGTCTGTACCCGTAGTAATGGCTACTATTACTATTTACACTTTTTTTTATAGGCATCCACAATGTATATGTAGCTGTTTGCGCGCTTGAGTTAACGTAAGGTAGGACACCTATGCATTTGTGTGACATGCTACATCTATTGCATGCCAAATTCCTGTAGTACATCTTTTTGTTCACCTCACCAAAAAAAATTCTTTTATTTTGTAGCTGACTCATGCACTTACATCAATTCAACATGTTAACAAGACAGATGTAATCATCCTTGGTTCAACTTTTGGGGTAAGATGTCGGACAATTCTCTTTAGACATATTACGCTCTAAATATAGCTTATGATAATTAAGAAATTATGAAGCTGCAATATTGGAAATTACTTCCTTTAATTTTATTATAAAACACTGTCTATGTCAGATACAAGAAATAGGCTAAAAGTCTCATTCATCAAATAGAAGAAATAGGCTGTAAACGCCCAACCCACCGTACGCAATTTACCTTCAAATTTGCTTCATAGCTAAGATTTACTATATGCCAACCACTTGTTAAACCCCACTTGTTAAACCAAAATGACATAGTAGTCCCATCAGCAATAAATCTATGCAGTAGTTCTCTAGTCGAATCTCTACTACGAAGCATACATTTCATTGATATGGAGTAGTTGCTATTTATAGCCATGTGCCAAAAATGCTTAGAAGATAGGTATTTGTTTCTCATCTACTTGCTCCACAGTCCATCATTAGTAAGAAGAGTCCAAACAAAATTTATGATTGCTATTTTTTCAAATCAGTAAGCAGTCTCAGCTCAATGCCTCATATATATTATTATTAGGCTCATTAAGAGGGACGCACCGGAAACTGAAGTAGAAGCGGTTGGTGATGGGTGCAAGCTCTCGCGGGTTTGAGGGGTTAAAGGAAAGTCCTCAGTTGTGACCTGGGTGTACTTATTTATGCCTAATCCAAGGTTATTCCTTTTTAAGTACATAAGTTAAGTTAAAATTTAAGTGAAATTAATTAATTAAGTAGTATACATATACATGGACGTCCAGGTGGTTTCAAAACAAACAACATGGAAAATCAAATGTTTATATCAAATAGTATTAAGTAGAAAATTAGACAGAAAATAACTTCACTACTAAAACAGGGTTCCTAGAGTCTAATATCAGTGCAGATAAGGGCACACAAAGATAAGTAAACACATTCAGTACCACTATTAATGTTTATTCTAAATTTGCTGGTCCATTTTTTTTCCAACCTTATTATTGATCTACATCATGACATATTGTGGATATTAAATAATCACACAAAATAAAAATAGTTACTAAATGATCACCACACAAAAACAGGAAACTGAGAATAAGCACCTGAACCGGTGTTTGCAGGTATCGAAAAAGATTCTTCGGATGGCACACAAAACCGCCAACTCCAACTTCTTCAAAGGTCAAAGAAAGAGGATGGTTTTGCTTGGTTGTGCTTTCATTTGGCAGCAGTATGCTGTCCACAACCAACTTCTCATACGTTGGCGGTACGGGTTTTCCATGAATAATTGAACCCATCGAACCTCTGCATACTGTACCTATCACAATGACCTCCAGATTAAAGTTTAAGATTTCACGCTTCAAGATTACAGAATCGGAAGAATTATGTGGATTTCCATTGTCTTTGTCCGGCTGTCTATGTGGATTGCTATTGTCTTTGTCCGGCTATCTTTTATTCGAAGCATCGTGACATGCATTACTTCCTCCTTCATTCGAAGCATTGTCTGGTATTTGCTTCTCATATTTTCCCTTAATCAAGTCCACTAAAGACAATAATGCACCTTCTACATTGGTCACCCGATCTTCCATGTTTTGAGCATTTTTAATTTGTTTGCGTGCAATATTGGAGGCCTTAATTTGGGTCCTTGATATCTTGGTTCCAATACTACGAGTCTGGCCTCTTTTTTCTTTTCCAAAAACTTGTTAAAGTATGTCTTCATCCAGCAGCGAATCCTCTTCCTCACTGTTTTTGATTGCTTCCTTTACTTTCGCAATTTTATCCTAATCATGAAGCTTAAATATATAAATTGAAATAGTGAATAATTCAAATAAGAAATTATTTGGCTAACTTACAAAGTATGGAGAAGTGGAATCGGATATGCTTCCATCCTTTTTTGTTTGAGTTTTCTCCCATACTTCACGACGTGTTATTTCTTTTTCTAGTTTTGCAATGGACTGCAATAAAATATGAAACAAAATAATAGCAATAATCCAGGAATATTACAACTAGAAAGAAGAATATTATAATAAAATTTGACTGTCGGATGCATCCCTTTGTGGGCAATAAACAGGCCTACCTAGATTCCGAAAATAACTAAGAATATTACAATAAAATTTCTTCCTATCTTTCTACTCTGATATTTGTTCTCGTATACTTTTTTTTTAGTTAACTTTCACAGACAACATGTTGGGTTTGTGGTACTGGTGCCTACAAACTTGAAACTTTTAGCCCTGCAGCTCGCTCGACAATTTTTCTTGATTTTCATAGTGCAGCCATAATGGACCATATGTTATGAAGTGATATACAAACTCAAGCTTTCAGTGTGGCACATATGATGGAAATCAGTGTCTGGTCAATTTTACGCTTATCAGTGGTGCTGTTAGTTAGAAATTTTTAAAGAAGGAATAGTTTATGATTCAACTATAGGGCCGAGTTCATTGCCTTAAATGAAGCTCCTAAATAAGAGGTATGGATGCATAATTTTTTAAGCTAGCTCAAGGAGATTCAAGATATCACGAATTCTGTATTATTATTTTATGATAACAAGGCATCAATTTTGATCACAAAGGAGCATAGAACACAAAAGAAATGATGGCATATTCTTTGAAAGTTCCACTTAATTAGAGAATCTGTTGAGAATAAGGAAGTCATAATACAAAAGGTAGATCATCAATCAAATCTATAGTGAATCATTCACAATGTCGAATTCATACAATTTGGAAAGTCAGAAATTATAGAATCTTATATAAATCTATAATATAACTTCAAAGCAAAATAATAATGATAATAGTATATTAGCAAATCTTTAAAAAGAGTATTTTAAACGCTTAAATATGTAAACATTCATGTCACGTTTAT
Source organism: Allium sativum (assembly GCA_030737875.1). Lineage (NCBI taxonomy): Eukaryota > Viridiplantae > Streptophyta > Magnoliopsida > Asparagales > Amaryllidaceae > Allium > Allium sativum. The sequence goes on from CM060909.1 coordinate 727,023,339, forward strand.
ATAAGTCTATAAGAATAATTTTTAATAATAAAACCTCTTATTAAAACTAACCAGGTTTCAGATAAAAAGTTTTCATATTCTAATAAAATATAAACTTCGCAAATGACTTATTCGGAACTAATAAATTATATTTACTTTTGAAAAAATTAATAGAATTAAGCAGAATTAATCCAAGATTATATATATATATACACACACACACACACACATACATGCACACATACATACACACACACACACACACACACACACACATATATATATATACGCATAAATATTCCAATGTGATAATAAACTTAGTGAAACCTTTACAATCAAATTTATTTGATCCTATTTATAAAATTATCTAAAATATAGAGTAAAATCTGTACATTTCATAAAACATATAATCTAGATTCAATATTCTTATACTTCATGCAACAAGTCACATGATCAGAAATACACACACACACACATACATATATATATATATATATCAATAATCAAAATCAGTATTGAAATTGAAAGACAAAATCAGTTGTATGAATGCACATGCACATGCAAATATTATAAGACAAAATCAGTAATCAAAATTGTATAAAAATGCACAAGAGAAGTACTGAAATTGAAAAACATACCAAATCATGTTGTATGATAGCATGACTTGTTTGACCGGTGTGGTGGCCATAGCTATATCCTGATCTGTTTTTTTTCCTAGCTCTCTTCGCTCGCTCACACCGGGTTTCTCTTCGTTCTTCAAAAATCCCTCTCAACCATCTTGACTAATAGTGGGTGGACAGTTTTTCAACCTTTCATCGTAATTGTTGAATTTGTCATAGTATTTTGTCCTCAACTCACTCTTATGTCTCTTGAAAGACTCACACATTTTTTTGAAATAAAATTCTTTTGTATTTGCATCAAGTTCAAAACGTTTCTGCAAAAATTACAAATTATTTACTAAAAAGGGCATTGTAATAAAAAAATACTTACATTGTGATAAATATACTTACCAATAATGCAATCCACACGTCATTTTTAATTTTTGGCGGTACTTTATCCTAGCTTTCGTAGGAGATCAGCACATGCATCCGCACAAGTTTACCAATGCAGCTGCCTATTTTTCCCGCATTTTTTGAAATAGGAGCTCCATATGCATTTATGCCAACCTTCTCGGGTTGTGTTGTTGATGAATGCGTAGACTGGGTTGGAGCTTCTTGGGATTCTGACATTCTTTATTCGAACAATTACTAATCTGCACATATATAAATAAGGGGTTAGCACAACAGTTAACTTGATAATCTGTTGACAAGACCAAGAAGGGGGTAATAAAGGTACAAATCTGATATAAAGGTCAGGAGGTAAAATGATAATGAGGTATATACACATGTAAATCTGATATAGAAATATATTGGAATTTAGTGTGGTTGCTTCCATATTGATGAGTGTTTGTGAACACATTATCATTTAATAGAAATTGCTAGTTTAATCTACCTAAGGCTAAGATGACTTGGATATATGAAACGGAGTTTTATAGAACATGATAGTATATGTTTTCTAATATATGTATAAACTCATATGCTTTTACATGAAAAAGGGGGTAATAGCTGATATAGTTTTACCTATAGGTAGAAGGCATGGGATTGCTGTCATTTAAAGTACAAGTTCACAAAGAACGATTCCTTGGAATTACCTGATATTAACACATTTTTCCAAAAAAAGACATTATTTGTATCAGGAGTCCATCATTTTATTGATAATATATGACTGTCTTGAGGACATATGATCCCAATTCTAAAACTTAGACAGTTAGATTTTATACGATAATATATGTGCAAAATACAACATGTATACCGAGTTTGGAGATCATAAGGCATGTAAGCTTGTTCGGTAATAAACAGGGGATACCTCCAAACTTATATTCATCTTCAAAACTAAGAAATGCTATACTGCCATAGGTTAAAATAATCAATATAAGAGTAAGAAAGTTTTATATAGCTGGAATATACTAGTTTATTTGGTTCATACCCATTTGCATGATTCTGAGAATAGTGTAGGAATTTTATATAGCCATACTTAGTGTTAGTTGTCAACAGAAGTACAAATCAAAATAAAATAAGCACTTTGAAATTATTGACTATTGAAATGAGAAGATAGAAACTAGAGATGCTGAGTTATATATATATATATATTCATTGATTTTCTAATAAAAATCTGAAGACTGGAAGATTTGAAAATTATGTTGAATAACCAATGCCATTTGGTGGCTAAATGGTAATGCTTTAACAGTCTGGACACACACCTAGAAGCACCAGCTAAAGTAAATGGTAATGCAGGCACATAAGAATATTTGTGTAAAAAGAAATCTATTTATACCAAAACTTAGCAAGATGTACATTTCGGTAAATTGTGCTTAGGCAACAGTTGTTTATACATTTGGAAATGTATGCTTTATATAAGAGATAATGTATTAAAGATTCCCAAACAATATGTTATGTTTTGAGTGGTAAGAGGATATAAAAAGATAAATGTTGATTGATTTTGACCGAGATCTGGAGCTAAAATGAGGTAAGAATTGGGTTAAATATTCAACAATTATTTTGTACCTAGAAGATAATTTTTAATGGGATAAAAACATGGAAGCACTCGCTAGATCAAGCTGTAAGGAGGACACACAAGTGTCATTTAGAAAGGACTCTAGAAATAATCAGACGTTAGCAAAGAAAAATATGTCGAATACAAATGTATTAAAAAGACAACCTTGACTACATAACCATTTGAAAATGTATGATATTTTATATATGGAAACAGGGAATTATTATGATATCCATGTATAATTCCGTGTTATATATTATATGATGATTTACTAAAAAGAAGTAGGAGTCTGATAAGTACTTCATAACAGAGTTGTATTTTGGTATAAGCTACTTTATATGTGGATGAGGTAAACAAATCAAAATATTGATTGACCGTAGTATAAAAGTTAGAGGATCATATAATAATGTTGAGAAACACAAGTAAGACTATAGGTACAAATAACAGTTAGTACTTTATAACAGTTAGTACTTTATTAGGACTTTTATTACACATTTCAGAATATAATTAAAAATCTTTTGACAAGACCAAGAAGAATGTATTATCAATAACAGATATAGAAATATAGATACAAATATAGACTTTATTTGTTGACTTGAGTTTATGTACAATTCCAGATATAGAAATATAGATACAAATAACAGTTAGTACTTTATAACAGTTAGTACTTTATTAGGCTTTTTATTACACATTTCAGACTATAGGTACAAATCTTTTGACAAGACCAAGAAGGGGAAGAAGAAAACATTTTCAGCAAAAACTAAGGCACTGTGTAGCAATCTTTTAAAAATAAAATAATACACACTAATATCTACTGATAATACAAGCAAGTTCTTTCATAATACAAGTTATCCTTAAATGTACATGAATTTAATCAAGATAGTAAAATGGTAATGAATTTTCCATAAATATAAGCTAGTCTAATATCTGGTGGGCACGTAAATTCTAAAATGAGGAAGAAAAGCAAGCTTTGCACCAAAACTGAACACTGCTCACTTTAACATATTACTGGATGACTATTGCCAGACACAATACTTCGTTTATATTGCAACATCTCTAAACTCATATACTTTAAATTAATTAAAGACAAATATACAGATTCATAAAACTTACATGTGATGTCCAAAGCTCTCTAAACTAAATCAAAGCCCTGAGAATTAGGCTGAGTAAAAGATACATCAGCATGTTGCTTGTGTTATACTCAAAATGTATGTCTTCTGTATCTATTTGTAACTCTAAGCACAGGACTTGAAATATTAACAAAGCAGCAAGGTACGATTGCAAAAGAATGCAGACATACATACATAGTATAAAACATTTATTGGTTTAAAAACCCACTTATTTTAATAACTTACACCATAGGTTTATATACACAAGGTCCTAGCCTAAGATATACCTCAAATGTTAAAACATATATCAAAACCAGACTTCTTCTCTCACACTAGGAATTCTTAAATTTGAATGTGAAATTTTTATACTGGGTTAATTACGATGCACTTGTTTACATAAAACACTTCATATATTTGGGGAAGTCATGCATACTTAATGCTATATTTAGTAATATACAAAACCTTACCAGAAATCATACTTATATATACTAAAAATTTGGCCACTCATGAACCCATAAAGTTTTTGTTTTAAATCGAAATTAAACTAAGGTTATTAACAGGAGCAAAGGGTTGGTATTTACCAAGATCCTATCGCTAAGCAGTAAATGTAATTGGTACACGGTATTATTATTGTAACAAAGTTAGCACAATGCTTACCGCACAAGAAATTTCAGTTATCTTTCTGTAACACCCCGTAATTCTGTGACATTAAGATTCTCAAATTAAAGTATAATTAATTTTTAAAAGAAAAATTAAAAGAAAAAGATCCATGCAGTTGTTTAATTTAAGTATTGTAACTAACATGAAAAAGAGAAGTAAGGAGAGAACAATAATTATTATTGTTCTAAGACTTATTAACAAAAGCCTCTGTAGCTCAGTTGGTTAAGGCATTGGATTGGTAGCATGGAGGTCGGGGGTTCGAACCCCGGCGGCGGCATAATTTTTTTATCATTGTTTTAGAGAGGGACAACTAAACATGCAAATATATGTACGTATACAAATTCAAAATTTGAAAGGATAAGAACGTACGTATAAGGAAATAAAGAAAATATATATATATACATATGAGAAATATAAATATATATATATACACAAAAATATATGTATACGAAAGATAAAATTCAAGATAAGGCTACAGTCAATGAAATATGGCAACATCATTTGAATTTTGAAAATAAAATGAAAGTTGTGCGTATATATATACGCGTAAAATGGTCGTTAGAGGAATTGTATACATATAAGAATATTTCATGTGAATAAAACAGTTAAATAAATTCCAGAAATTCAAAAGTTTGAAAATCAAACTTTTACGCCAAAATAGCTTGTGGGACCCAATGCTGACTCAGCACTGCGTGTATGATAAGGTTTGGCTAGATTCATCTACGTACCTGGACTATTTTCTTAACTAGGTTCAATGCTGACTCAGCGCTGCGTGTACGATAAGGTCTTGAGCAGCTATATAAACAGCCCTAGTCTTCATTCTCTTTGCACCAATTCTCTTCTATCCTTATGCTGCTAAGATTCATGGCTTCTTCCCCTCCTCTAAATTTTCTTAAATAAATAAAATAAAATATGATTCAAGACGAGGAGATGCTGCTAAAAGACTTTTAAGGAGGGATTCAAATCAAAGTTTCAAGTGAAGAATTCAAAGGCTAGCTCAAACAAGTTTCAAGCAACGACGCACGAATCATAGCCATGCTTTCCTTCTTTTCTAGATCTATTTTCTGTAAGTTGGTTATTTCTAGATCTGAATATTTTGTTTTATTTGTAACATGAAATTAAAGGAATAAAGGAATATGCCAAATCTCTCTCTCTCTCTCTTCGAATTTGTGTTTATACTCTTGGACTGAATTAAGAACTGTTATGATTCGAGGACAAATAAGACTGTAACCGTGACTATGACTATAGAACTGTGGCCTTTGAAAGCATATGCCTTTGGACTATGACATAAGCCTTTGATTTTGGGACATATAAACATTGCCTATGACAATGACTTATGACTATGGGAATTATTTTCCCTTTTGGACTATGAACATCGCATATGACTATGGACATTTCCTATGACTATGACTGTGACTACAAGGATTATTTCCTTGACTAGGCCTATACCTTTGATTTGGACATAAACTATTACTTATGACATAATGAGGACAACTGTGATTTTGACACCCATGATTTATGATTAGGAAAATATTGCTTTAGTTTTGTGATTGAGAAGTTGGGTCTAAACCCAATTATTTATTCTACCTGTTCCTTGGTTTTTCTTTGGTCTTAAGACAGTGGGAATTTACCTATTAAGTTAGGTCTACCCACGTTCTTGAACCTATTTTGCCCATTCTTTGGTTTTAAGACAGTGGGAATTTACCTATTTAGTTAGGTCTACCCATATTCTTGAACCTACATTGTTATCCAAACCTTTTTATGCCAATTATTCCTTCTTGTCATTTTGATTCATTCCCTTTTTATCTACGAATCTAGATTTATTTATAATCTAGGTTGAATCACGATTATTCGAACGGTGAGAATGCGATTTGGGGAAAAACATGGAAATGAATATGAACGTAGTTGTAAACTTGGAAATTGGCATAATTTGGAATATGTATTATGACATGCATATTAAAATGAAAACGGGGAAATTTGACATGGATTAGGGAATATGTGATTTTGACATATTAAATTTAGCGTTAGTAAGTAAGCTAAATTTTAGGCATAAAATGTAAACTAGAAAAATAATTCTAATTTTGCCATAAATTGTGAATTAGGATGTTAAACCAAGATTGGGTTAATTAAGGTTGATTTGGAATAAGTATATTAGCACAATTTTGAATTTATTCATAATTGTGAGCAATTGTCATGTTTAGAATAAATTATGGTTAGCGACACTAAACTTGGTATAATTTACATACCAAAAAGTATAAATATGATAAATAAGAGAGAATGGGCCATAATAATAAATGTATGCCTGAAGGCAATGGAAACTACAGGGGTTGGGATCACGTTATCGTTTCTAGTTGAACACTAGTTAGGTGGTGCAGAGATATAGAAACCAGTATAACAAGGAAATAGCGAAGCTGCGAAAGTATTAGAGCGTATCCAGTCATCTTAGCATATCTTGTGACTACCTTGTCTAATCTTGTTGACCTTATCGTCATGGTGTAATCTTGTATTCAGTTAATTCATGTCGTTTTGTTTTTCCATGTTCACATGCTAGAAGTTACTGAACTTACTCAGGCTTTATGTCTGACTCTGTTTTTCTTTCGTCTTCTTTTCTTCCGTTCCCCCCCCCAGGTAGTTGAGGAGGGAATAGTATAACTCAGGATTAGACTGGACCGTTGCTCTTTCCCAGCTTGAAGATTTGACGAAGTTGTCTTTGGATTCTCTTCCAGATGCTATGGCTGGCTCTTGCTACATTGGGGAATATATAAATGTATTTTCATGCTTCTTTATTTTATAAAGACAGATGATACTCTGATATTGTAAAAGAATCTTGTACAGACTATTTTATCAATAAAGCAAAGTTCTATTTTCCACTGTTTAATAATTTGTCTGTCTTGTAATTTATCTGCATCTTTTACCCAAAATGCTCCACAGAACTTAGTGCATTCCCTTTGTGAGTGACACTAACGGACGTGGGGTGTTACACTTTCTAAGCACAATGCTTTCACCCAAAATTTCAGAGTACATCCACCTATCCGCTCCAGGCCAGATACAAACTTGAGAACCTGAAACATTCAAGTTATAGACAGCTATTTTGAATCCAGTACTTAAATTTCACTGGTGAAATGCACAAGCCGACAAACCAAGTTGATAAAGTCAAGCAAAAATAAGACCATATAACGAATGACTTCAAATTTATGTAGAGACAGATTTCAAATTTATGTAATGACAGAGGGAAATTGGAAAATGTTAAGCATTCTCTGAGCTTGTAACTACTACTTAGTTAATAACTACCCCCACTTAATTAATTAACTATATGTTATCAATCATTGTTTATCTGTTTTCAATTGTATGGCAAAGTATAAACATACTCCTATCAGATGATATTATCTCGTGATAGAGAGATTAGCATTTTTCTGCAAACTTTTATCTTTACTAAGTTACACAATAACATGCACCGGACACTAATTCCGACTTTCATATCTCGTGCATTGACCACCTTTAATTCCAACTCCCCTTTCTTTTCATCATGCACAAATGCTAGGACATGCCCTTCATCTTCATCACCATACCCTACATCTTTAGGGAAGAAATACAGGATCCTAATTATAAACGGTAATACCTTCTCTCATTGCCAACTAATGGTATACCATAAATAAATCAACAATGTAGGTCAGACCAAGTATTTTGTTTGATGTACAAATCCTTACATGAATCAATTGTTGTTTGTATTACAATTTAAAGTATGCACAGCTATGTATCTCACACTTGTAATTTGTTGATGACATAATGTTTTTTTCTTTAGGTAATGAGAAGAGTTTTAAAAAAATCAAGCAAATTATGAAACACGTGTAAAATAGCAGGATTTCACATCAATCCGCTGAAAACCATGATATATTTTAGTTCAAGATTTCAAAACAAGAATTATATTCTAAGTATTCTTCAAATACAAGAGTCGCAACTTATACCAGTTAAGTATCTTTGAGTGCCTTTATCATCAGATTACTGCAAGCAGTTGATTATGAATGTCAATGCTTCCACTATGGTTAATTCAAGAAACTTATCAATTACTAATGCCCTTATTACGCATAAGTGAAAAATAGCAAATGAAAATTAACAATTCAAGTGAAAAATAGCAAGTAGAATTCAATATTTTTTACACACAATTTCTAGTCACTTCATACATCAAAGAAATGCTTCCACTTAGTTCCAAATATCAACAAACCAAGTTGGTAAGCTTTTCTAACTTCTCATTATCTTCAAAAGCCGATTGGTAGATAGTAGGAGACTCAATGTCATCCACATTACTAGTCAACCGTTTTGTTGTATGTAAAACCACAAACCATCCTTCATTTCTTAAATCTTTCGAGTAGAACACTTGAGTCGCTTCCGATGCAAGAATAAATGGCTCATCCTTCACTCTATCTTTACTCTTCAATTTGCCTAAGTTAACCGTGATCAAGTTTGAAATAGGGTCTGTCTTGCAACCATTGACCTTGTCTTCAACCTTTACCCAATCACAATAGAAAACCGTTTGTTTAAAGTCAATGTAATCCAACTCAATTATTTGTTGAACAACTCCGTAATACTTGGTTTCTGCTTCCTTATAATTTTTGTCCTTCCCGCTCGCTCTAAATTTGGTAATTGTTGTCATACATACACCACTGTACTGTGTTAGCAACCGCTCTTCGTAACTTCTCGGTGAAAATCTGAATCTGTTTACTTGGTACTTCACATAACTGTGTGCCTTGAACATCGGCCCGTTCACCAACCGCCAAAGAGTTGGATCAACATCGTCAATCCTCACCAACTAACAAAAAATAATAGTAGGAAGTATGGTCATGAAAGAGTAAGATCAATTAAATGCACGTGAAATATTTAATACGATGTTATGTTTACCTCGTCGCGTGACCATAGAGTGAAACTTTGACAAGTTTCTTTAGGAATAACTCCACCACGAAATTGTGATTTAGTATTTTTCACATAGATTTCATACCTCCTACAACATAAATTTTAAAACGTATAAGTAAATTAATTGATTTACGCTAATGAAAATTCAAGACAAAATTTTAAACTTACTTCTCCCATTCTTCCAACCCATCGTGCTTATTAAGAACCCATCTACGAACTTGTTCATACTGCACTTGGGTTAAGGTTATATCTTTGTCGTTATCTAAAGGCATCTCACTAGCAAACTCGCCATCGTCGTCTAAAAACAATTCATGGGTATGTTTATGAGTATCGTCGCCTCCTTTCGTCATATACTCCATGCAATAAAGACTAGATTCTTGAACAATGTATCCTTCCGCAATACACCCTTCAATATATCTTTTGTTGTGAACATATCCTTTATATGTTTTCATCAACCTATGAAAGATATGAATTATAAATAATCAATAGTAGTTTAAAACGAACGATGGTGAATAAAAGTGAAATTAGAAATTTACCGTTCAAAAGGATACATCCATCTGTATCTAACAGGACCGCAAGTCAATGCTTCATCGGCTAAATGGACCATAAGATGGATGCTGATATCAAAAAATGCAGGTGGAAAATGTTTCTCAAGCACACACATGGCTTCTACCAAACTAGCCTTTGCTTTTAATAGATGTTCCCTATTTATTACCTTTGAACATAAAATGTAAAAGAATAGACTCATGTGATGTATAGCATTACGTAGATCCTTTTGTTACGAATAACAATGCTGAAGCATTACAGGAAGTAATAGTTGCATTATGACGTGATAATCATGCGATTTCATATTTGTCAGCTTAGGAGGATTGATGCTCACATTATTATGGAAGTTTGAAGAGAATTTGTTAGGTACTTTCAAGTCTCTCAAAATAGTGCAAAACCATAACTTTTCTTCCTTGTTTAAGGTGAAAGTAGCTTTTGGCATAGTTGTTTTATTTGTTTCGGGATCTTCCATCACCCACAATTTTTGTTTTATACCCGTGTTTTCCAAATCCTTCCGTGCATTGAAGCCATCTTTTGACTTGTCTTTATGACCTAAAATTGTGCTAATGATATGTTCAGTGACATTCTTTTCTGTATGCATAACATCAATATTGTGTCGAATCAAATTTGCTTTCCAATATGACAAATCAAAAAGGATGGACCTCCTATACCATGCAGGAATATTTTCATATTCTTCTTCTTCGACTTTCTTTTTTTGTTTTCGACCAATTTCAGGTTTGTCTTTACCAACTTTCATCTTTATATTTGCTACCTTCTCTTCAACTTGATAACCATTCAGTGACCTTGGCGGATGACGGTTCTCTAGTTTATTATTAAGATTTTTCATCACGAAACTTATGTTTGGAAGGAAGGAACCTTCGATGATCCATGTAATACATCTTCTTACTAGCAGGAAGATAATAAGAATAAGTTTCTTCTCCACATGTAGGACATGCAAAGTAGCCATGAGTTGTACACCCCGATAATGTCCCCAATGCAAGAAGATCGTGAATTGCCCACAACACCCTAGCTCTCATTGTGAACTCATTTTTGTTAAACGAGTCAAAATCCATTACTCCGTCCCATAGCTGCTTTAATTCGTCTATCAACGGTTGCAGATAAACATCAATATCCTTCCCTGGTTGTTTTGGTCTAGCAATCAACAGTGTCAACATTGAAAACTCTCTTTTCATGCACATTGATGGAGTAAGATTATATGCTACAACAATTACTGGCCAACAACTGTAGCGGGAACCTAGAGATGCATGTGGATTGAAACCATCTATTGTTATTCCCAGCGTAACATTTCATAGTTCAACGACAAATGTTTTATCAAAAGAATCTACAGTTCACCACTACGAAGTGCCGCATGGGTGACGCATTACAGCTATATCTGATTTTGCACGACTATGCCATGTCACAGCTTCTGCTATCCATGGTATTGTATAAAGTCTCCTCAATCTGGAAATTAAAGGAAAATGTCTCAAAATCTTTTGTGCTACCTTGGTGGCTCTTTTTTCTTCGCTAAATGTTGTCTTACATCTTGGTTGGTTGCAAATTCTACAAGAAAGTCTGTTTGCATCATCTTTCCAATATAACATGCAGTCATTAATGCAAGCATCATAAGATTTATAATCCATCCCAACTAATTTAATTATCTTCTTCATGTCCGAATATTTTGTTGGTAGTCTATTACCTTCAGGAATTAACTCATTTATAAATTCGAGGAGTGCGGTCACACCATTGTCGGAAAAACCATATTGCGTTTTCAAACCATTCAGCTTTACAATGGCGTACAATTTTGTTATCCCTTTTGGACATGAAGGATACAATGGCTGTTTTGCACTATCAAAAAGTGATTTATACTTCTTACTTTGATCGTTCTGCCAGTCAACATCAATGATAGGCGGTTCATCAACATTATCGTGGAATTGACTTGTCGATTGAAAATTATGAAATTTTTCGGCATCATTGATTAGATCTTCCATTTTGGGATATTCGCCATCATCGACATGCATGGCTTGACTGATGGGTTGTTTTTCCTTTCCCGTCAATTCTTCTCCATGAAAATGCCATTTGGTTTACGTTTGATCAATTCCATGTCAAACCAAATGAAAATGAATATCATCTAAATTCATCTTTTTCGTCATATTCTGACATTTAGCGCAAGGACAAAAATAGATTTCCTTATTACCACCATTTTATTCAACGAAATTAATAAACTCTTGCACTCCTTCCAAATATCGTGGAGTTCTACGATTGGATTCTTTCATCCACTGTCTGTCAACGCTAGAAGACATACCGACATGTGTATCAAATATAACAGGCCATGAATTATTTTTCTTCGACCAAGCAATTAAGTAGAACTGGCTTGCTACTTTATGTTAGCCTTCCCTACTTTGATCAAATCTTTGGAGCTAAAATTTATTAAATTAAAAATCTAATTTTTGGTTATTAAGTTCATGTCTTTTCAGTAATATGCCATGGCTTTCCGCTACATTTTAGAGCTTTGGATATATTCAAACTTTTATACCAACACTACAAGAGGGAACAGTGGATTCCAAAGCTTCTGCTGGTATATGGATCATTTACACTTTGTTGGTGGGTCATCCTACCTCCCATTACAAATACAATAACGTAATTAAATCGCGTAAATCTTTTCAATTTAAACGATTCAACAAAATTTCGGCAGTACTTCACTTTAGTTCCCTGAACAGTACACAATTGCGTGTACATAGGGAACATAAAGGAAGCGCTTTCGAAATTCTGAGAACCGTTTAAAATGAAATGATTTACGAGATTTAATTTCGTTATTGTGTTCGTAACTTTTCCAATACAAAGGACAAATCCAACAAATATTGTATATGATGAATATAAATGTTCGTTCTGTTAATAAAACGAACATTCCCATAACAATCATATATAATACTTATCAGAAGCGGCCAAAAAAACTCTCTAAGGCTTTATAAATATAAAATATTATAGTTGGTGCTCTTCAATCCCTAATGTTACGTATATGAGTTTAAACACATATACGTAAATTATCAACATTCAATCCAACTAACCATATGTTATATATAAATTAAATATCCTTTTAGACAAATTAAATATCATTATTTTTAACCTAATAGTTATGATTGATTTATGCACCTACGAAAAAAGGCCTAACCCTTCAATTCTCTTCTCATATTTCCTAATACAAGTAACTAAGCACTGCCATTTTCTTACTTCACTATTCTTTTAAATTATCTAATTATATATATATACACACATACACACACAAAAATAGGAGAAGTGTAGAAAACAACGATATTTCAATACTTATAACCAAGTGATATATTTCCCTACTCGGCAAAGTGTATTTTGATAAACCATGACATAATAAAGTGTATTTTTGCTTAATAGATAGTATATCACACTCCCATAAATATATCTATCTACATATCACACTCTCATAAAATTATTTTAACATAATTTCTAATACAAACACAGTAAAATTTGCATTTTTAATAAAAAATAAATTGTTTTACATTTCTTTTTGTTTAAAACTTACATTTTTAACATAAAAATTACACATATCCATTACTTTATCAAAATAAATGTGTAAACCATATTGAAAATATTTTAACACTTAAATATTGATTTTCAATTAATATTTCACTTACAATATTTTTAATTGTAGCTCAATTATATTTAAAAATACTCTTTTGTAATAAAATTTCACAGTTAGGAATCATTTACAAAATTATTGCATTTTAGCAAATAAAATCTTTTATTGTTACTACAAATTCTCATTATAAAGTTCTCAAAAATTATTCCCTTTATATTTATATTTATTTAACAAACAAATATTGAATTTAATTCTTCCATTACTTCATTTAATCCAGTTTTAACCTCAACCCAACATATATTTATATTATTAACCAAAAACTCATAGTTTATTCGACTTGTATGTTCATATGAATTATCCTCTCGAAATTTATATTTATTTTCTAAATGAACAAATTAAGATCCTCGTTATAATTTGTTTACACAAGTAATCACAAAACCTGAGTTGGTACACCTCTTCTTCTACGTGGATACACTCAAATAACAGTAAAGTAGTTTTGGTAACAATTGATGTGTTCATTACGAAAACTAAACAGTTTGGATGGTACCTTAGGCTTTATAATTTTTGTTTTCAAATGTCATTCCCACGTAGTGTGTACGTGAGTTTTCAATGCAGACGAAGAGCATAACAAAATAAAATTGGTGGGTATGATCATATAGAAAAAAAATCAGCATGTATTAGTATCATGCTGAAGCATTTTCCAAAACACAAATGAAACCACCCTACAATTTTATTTTGTATATATTTTTGGTTTGACTGCAGCTGGGATGAATATTTCATGTTGATGGAAATATAATGCTATAGACATGAGTGGAAATTTGACCGTAATTTTCCCCTTAAATATAAACATGCAACTCAGGCATACCTAATTACCTTCATTTAAAATATCATTGCTGACGATCCAGAGATACGCTTAACAATCAAGTTTCCTCTGATGGACTTCTTTAGTATATTATTACTTTAAAACTTTCACTAAAACCTGTTAAACAAAACCAATGCTGACATAGTCCCATACGTCTAAATCTATGCCTATGCAATTTAAAAGTCATAAGCATCGTTTTTAATTAGTACTGTCCATCAAGACTTTAATCCCTGGTCTCCTCCTCAATTATTGATAATTCCATGTTCCTGCCAGAGAGAGAGATTTAAAATGCATGAAAAAGGGATTCGAGCACATGAGCAAAAATTATTTGATGTTGGTCAAGGTGACATTTCTTAATTAATCAATTATGTTCAAGCGTAGTTAAGATAATGTTGTTTGGTTGCCAACAATTTTCATCATTTTACTAGACTGACTACCTGGTCTTCAATCTGTTTTTACTTGGGAGTTACTTAACACGATATGACAATTCTTTTGCCAGCTACATTTGAAAGTAAAAATATAAAACGATTTCAAACAGTCAGCTAATCATTTTGGAAGTTTTCATCAAGAGATGAAATGAACCAGTCTTGATAACTGTAATGTCATCATCAGGACATAGATTAGATGATGATACCAAAGCAAGAATTTGTGGCAAGATAACCGTTCTTAGAAGCAACAACCAGCCAATCACTAGTTACCACTAGAAGACCAGAAAGAAAGAAAAAAAAATCCACCATTCTAATAAAAATATACTCTTACAGTTAATAAAAGTTAATAAATCAACAGATCTTACCAAATATAGAAGCAACGGGCGCAATATTTTGGAGAATAATCAACGAATCTTCAGATTCTCCTTCAGATTGGTAGAAAACAAACCGCAATATTGAGTCAATCGAGATTGTTAGAAAATAAAACGGATCAACAAAAATAATTGAAACGAAGAGCAGTTCCATACACTTGAGTCAATCGAGATTAGGGTCTTCGATTGAAATCGCAATCTTCAACTTGGAATCACGCTGGAAACTTTCGATTTGGGATCGATAGGGTTTTACTTTCATTTCTTTTTTTATTTTGGACTGTTTTAGGAAAAAGGAGCATACTGAGTATGGTGGGTTTGGGAAAAGGGAGCGTACTGGTTTGACCGGGGGTAGGGAAGTACAATTTCCAATTAGAACGACCCAAAGCCGTTGCAGAAGAAGAGATGATGGGGATCAATGTCTAAATAGCTTTGCAACGGGTCAAAGTCATTGCAAATTAGCAACGACTAAAAGCCGTTGCAAAGCTGCCGCATTAAGGAGTTGCGAAATTCCTATTATGGTGTAGTGCAAGCAAAGGCAGTTAAAGCTCTTAAGAACAGTGAGGACGACATTGTTAGTTTCATTATGGAACTCACTACTTGATATCTTTCTTTCTTTGTTTATTTTGTAAGTTTTTCTGTTTCTTTTTTCTTTTAGTTTTGTTAAATTTTACTATAAATTCTTTGGTTTTCTCACTAAGCAATCGTGAATTGCTGTCTATTTTGAACGAGTTATGTTTTCTTTTTAGTGTGAAAGATAACACTGTCAACACAGGTAGAAGAAAAAATGATGTGGTTGATGCTTTTTTGTGTCTCTTGTGACAGCAAATTGCTTGTGAATCAAACTTCAACCTGTTCGGTTCCAAAGGCGAAAAGTGCAATAAATATTACCTATTACCCAAAGGTATCTCTTATAATATGTAACAACCCGGAAAATATGGGCCAATTTAAATTTTTTAAATTGGTTATTTTAAAGAAATTAGAGCAATTGAAATAGAATATTTCAATAAAATAAAGAGTTAGAAAGGGTGCGGCAGTTTGAAAATTTGAATTCAAACTTTGACTGACTGTACCGGGTGTAAAATGAAACGGATTTTAGTGAAATCAAAAATATTTAAATCCGTTTATGAATATCCATTTAACGAATCTGAAAAATCAAAGTTTCATAGCGGGAATCAAAAGTTATGGCCAAATGAATTTTCAGAAAGGTCGTTATAGAGAATATATAACCCTTGAAAATAGACATTTTGCAAACGACCTCGGAACAAAACCACTTTTGTTGGATCCAGGATGTCAAATTATGGCTAGGTTTCAAATTCCATAATTTTTTAAGTTAATATATGAGCGTGGCAAAGGAGTGTTTGGTCAATTTCTGTTAAATTAGGTCGACCAGAAAATGGCCAATTTTCAGACGGTCTCAGAATTCGATGAAACTAGTTTTGTTGGGACCGTATCGTCAAAACATAGTTAGATTTATTTTTCTGGAATTTTTCGAATCAGTTTGTGGCCCCGGCAAATTGAAATGTACATTCAAATCGAATATTGAATGTTTTATATTTTAATTTGAAAAATAACTGACTATAATAGTCAAATTGGCTTACGAAACATATCCCAATGTGTACGGAATGGGGGTATTTAGCTAGGGGCGATAGTCGTTGGGTTTGGATTGGAGTTCGTATGGAGAAACATTATTTTAAAAATTAAATAAAGCACGGGCCAATCATATTTTTCCATCATAATTTAATTTTATAAAAAATTAACAAAACCTCCCCCCTCCCCTACACCCCCGTTATTCACGATCGATGGCGCAACCCCCTTCTCGACCATTTTTCGGCGAAATCGCTCACCCTTTCACCCCGACCCAGTTCAACGTTTTGAAGAGCTCTCCTCCCTCGTCAAATCCATACCTGACACGTTCTTTTTCGTGTTGCGTGGAGGGAGAACGACCTCCCCAAAGTGTCAACATTTCTGCCACCGCCAACATCGCCAGAGGCGATCGAGCCTGACCGCGACCCCACCCCTAGGCGCGCCTCTCGGAGTGCTACGACGTGGTACCCTTCGATTTCCGTGAAGTACAACGGATTTGGTTTAAAATCAAAACCTAGTTTTAAAGAATTTCAGAAAGTAATGGTTTAATTTATTTTAAACTGTTCTATAGCACTTTAAAGCACTACGGTTTATGATTTTACAATAAAAATCGTATCTTTTTGCTATGTTGACGAAATTCGATGAAACAGGAGACATCGGGACCGTGTCGACGCTCTCCACATTCTAGAAGCGTCCCTGGATTTTTCTGAGCTCGCTACGATTTTTAGCAAAGCAACAAACCAAGGTGATATTTCTAAACTGAAATGTGAATGGAAATGCATTGTGTAAGTTATATAAGCGAAGTATAAAGTATATACACCTTGTATACTCATGTACATGTGTTGTATAAGTTATATGAGCGATGTATAAATCATACATGCATTGTATAAATCATATATGTGTTGAAATGGAAGTGAAATATACTTATATATATACTCCCCTCGTCCACAAACCATGGACGATAATTATTGCATGTGAATTGGCGTGAAAAATTTGGTGAATAATGCGAATGGTTGATAGAATTGTTTGTGGTTGATATTGTTTGATTGTGGTTGAAATATACCCGTTTGTGGTTGAAAAATACCAGTTTTTGTTTGAAACAAAATTAGAATAGGTTGTGGAAAAGAAAAACATACTCGCCTGCGTGCAAACTAGATGTATGAAATCCCCATTATCAAAAACCGCGAGGTTTTAAGGTAGAGTGAGGAGCCGTACTCGGGACGGTGCAGGTTTTAAATACCCTGTCGTTGTGCTGCCGAAATTTTCAATAATATTCTTGTATTAGAATTATTTCATGTGTTGAAACTCTTTTCATGTGTTGAAACCATATTCATGTGTTGAAACCATATTCATGTGTTGAATAGAAATTCATGTATTGAGTAGATATTCATGTGTTGAATAAAATTCTTTGAAAAACAAAAATAACAATTTTATCACATATATAGAATATATAAAATATTCATGTTTTACATAAATTATTTTAACACTAAATATCACATTTTTATTATATATATAAACTATAGAAAACATTCATGTGTTGAATAAAGGACTAGAACGATAAAAATCATATTTTTATCGTATGTGTGAAGTCGAAAACATTCATGTGTTAAATGTTTGGAGTGAACAATAAAATCTACATTTTTATTGTTAATATGAAGTGCTAAAAATGTTCATGTGTTGAATAAATATTTTTGATGATAAAAATATCATTTTAATCATGTATATGACTCGCTAAAAATACACAAGTGTTGAAATAAATGTTTGTTTGCTATGAATATTATTTTTAACATGTATGTGAACTAAATAAAATAGTTATGTGTTGAAATATATTTTTGTTCGCTAGAAATATTATTTTTAGCTTAGTTTCGCACACATATATATATACACACATGTGTTGAATAGGAAAATGGATTAGCTGTTGAGTAAAGAATTTATTTGCGTGCCCGACAAATAGGTAAACCTTAATGAGTTGGATGTGCAGTATTATTATATCAACTCCTGTGGATGCCATTGGATGCGGAGTGCTGGTAGTTCTGTGTGAAATAATAAACGTCGCCATAGGATAGTAACAATTAATTTTGAACTACACTACATGGCATACTTCTTGAAGATAGGCATACTTCATCACATACCACATAAGCATTTGGAGCTTGTGTGATGAGGTTGAAGATTTACCATACGAGCGAGAGGCTGGTATGGCGATGACTGTATATTACAGGTTGAACTGATGACTGATATGGACTATGTAAAATGTACCGGTAAATTGCCAGATTAATAAAAACCCCACACGGGTCTGGAGATGACAATAAACACGTCTCTCTGGTCATTAAGGCACAAAAACCATTTATATGGTGGCGAGAATTTATTCTCTGGAGTTATGATCTATACACACTCCCCTGTGGACACCGGAATATATCACTATAAATATGTGCATGCTTATTAGGATTTATTGGGTACCTAATACAGCCCAATAAATTTCCAAACCCCTTCCCGTACAAAGGAGGTTATGGCGAAATTTTCTGAAATTTAAAGGCGTTATTGAAATTTTTGAAGTGAAAACGATATTGAAATCGTCGAATAAATTATATATATATATATAAATCAAATAAAACGAATCGAGCCCCTGTAGTTCGTGTTTTGAAATCGTAACTTTAAACGATTATACTGAAAGATCCGACCATCGGATTTTGACGAAACTGGAACAGTTGGGTTCGCTTTGGAAATATCTTTCCAACGATATAAACTTTGTTGAGATCCAACGGTTAGATTTTTCGATATGTGTAAAACAAATTTGGAGAAAAACAGCGCCAGTGCCTCGGCACGACCTGAAACATCGTTTAATTAAATAGGGTCATTTTTAAATAAATAAATTGGCGATATATCGTTATAAAATATTATAGACGATATGCAATGGAAATAAAACGATTATACTTGGTTTGCTTGTCACTTGATGGTTGAATGTGTTTGACATGAAAATTATACTAAAGAACTGAAATGTGAATGTTGAATAATTTAACCATAGGAAGAATTGATTTGAAATCTAAATATACGTGAATTATTTGAAAAGGCCGAGTTAATTCTCATTTCAAATAATTGATCGACGATTGGAAGTCGAAGAGTTGAAGATGGTTCAGGGCCGACGATCATCACATCGGATAGATGGGCGCTACTGATGCTCTTGATTAGAGTATCTACCTTGAAAGGGCTGAAGTGGTAGTCGTCCGGACGTATTTGTTGATTGTACGGATATGCGAGGAATATGGTGCCTCCGGTTTCGTTCAGACCCAGAACGAACTTGTAAATGGACTGTGTGTCTGACATTGGATTTTGTTCTGTGTTGATTGATCTCTATTAAATATATATCTATTTGGCGGCGGAGAATTTATTCTCTTGCTTAATGCCCTTCTTTGAGACGTACGAGCTCGGAGGTTATATATCGATAGAAATCAATCGCATGGAGTGAATTGCCTGTGTGGCATGCCTAAGTGGTCGATGATCAAGGCTTCTGTTGAAAAGCAAAGTCTTGTGGTTGATGATCAAAGCATGGCCTACATGGCGTAGCTTTGTGTATAGCGTGGATTCGCGAGCCTCACACCTCGGTATGAGTCAAAAACGGGATAGTAACTGCAGGCAGAGCATGACGTTTCTTTCTAGGTATGGGTGATGTCAGTGACCTACCAGCCCTGACATTTATATATTATTTTACCTGTGTGGTTGTTGGAATGCGAGGAGCCTCGGATATAGGTCCTATAGGACCGGGAAACGTGTGTTCTGGAATAACTAATCCTCAAAAGTAAGAGAGGACCGGCCCTGAAGATCCAAGGATCGTTGTGTGTGGTCCTGAGACATTTGCTAGACTGTCTCGATCGGAGAGGAGTTTGCCCCTTGCCTCGACTCATGATGGAATCCAATTTCCAATACGAAATTACGGATTTGATTGTAACTTATATATGGCGACATAGTGGCATGGGACGCTCATGTCGTCTATGATTGATATTTATGATGGAAGTTGCTTTTGAAACATATATACACTAGTAATAATATCAAACACTTTTGTTTTATATGTATCAAGCATTTCTTGGCCATTAGAAGGTAAAACTCTATCCTCCAGTTTGCGTTGCATTATGTGATGGGACCTGAGTCTTATAATGGCTTCATTTTTATAAAAACATTGCGATGATTTAATAATTTACTTTATTTCATGCACTGGCAATCACTGGAGTAAACCCGTTCCATGAAAGTGGCGTGGTCTTATGATTTGCCTTATTATTGTTGTTTAATTAGTTAAGTAGATTTCTCATACCAGTCCCATGACTGACTCGTAGTTTGTTTCACCTTGCAAACTCAGGTGCCCTTGTTTTCACACGGGCAGCCTAGTACCAGGTAGCAGGACATATTTTGGCTTTGGCACTACAGCAGGAGTGCATCTTTTGGCTTATATGGGGAGGCTTGACTTCTCAGTGTTGTGACTATTGAAATTTCGCCATTATTATCTATGTATATGATTTTGCTTCTGGCGATGTAGACTGATATTTCTTTTATGTACTCTCATGTGTATATGTACCGCTTATGGCGATGTAAACTGATCGTGTACTTTTATGCACTAAGTTGTATCCTACACTGTGCTCTCTGATGTTGCGACATATTATGATTCCGCTGTCATATTTATGTAAATTATTTTATTTGCTGCTTTTACTATTATCTGTACTCTGCTAATGATGATTAATGTGTTATATTCCAATGATTATCATTAACATCGTCGTACGGGGTTTTAGGATCGTCACAGGTGGTATCAGAGCTTTGGTTAACCTTAGTTCTAGAATTTAACACATTAAACACCTCGGCATAATAGAATCACTAGTGTTCTAAGGTGAGTAGCTCATTAGAGATAGGACTAGTAATGTCCTAGAATGAGCCAAGCAGAATAGCAAAAATAATCTGATCAGTACATCATTGTCTTTCCTTAAGTTCTTCTGCTGTACCATATATTAAAATTATCGTTTCTGAGGGCTGACTCTTTTCTTGCTTATACAGAACTTGATAGATGGCTACTCGAGCAGCAGCAGCTAGAGGAGGCCGAGGAGGCCAAGGAGGCCAAGGTAGTGTAAGAGGAGATGTCCCCGCTGCAGAAGGGCCTTTGATACAACCACAAGCCGCTCAGCCATTCGAGCTAGACCGAGTGACGAAGAGATACAAAAATCTCGAGGGAAAAACCTTCTCAGGAACAGGCACAGTGATAGACGCCTTAGCATGGTTGAAAACTTGCGAAAAGATCTTAGGTGTCTTAAGACTAGGAGATCAAGATAAGGCATTTATGGGCGCCTGGCTTTTACAAGATAAGGCAGAATTATGGTGGGAAGCCATCACCGCTAAGGACCAAAATGTAGTGAGAACTTGGGACGAGTTCAAGGCAATGTTTAAGGAGAAGTTCATCCCAGAACAAGCGATGGAGCGCATGCACGATGAATTTGCCAATCTCCAACAAGGAGACCTCTCCGTGCAGGACTACCTTAATAAGTTCACGCAGCTATCTCGTTACGCCCCAGAGCTTATCACGACTGCGAAGAACAAAAGGTTCATACATGGGATTGAGCATAAGTATCAGGATAGAGCCATGAGCCACATCAAACTCGCATTTGCAAACTTAGTGGAAATGGCCTATAATTATGAGGACTTGGACCAGAGGAACCTCGATCTAGACCGTGCCAAGAGTTAAGTGGGAAACAAACGCAAGACTTCTGTGAACCAGCCTGAGTCCAGCAACGCAGCATCCCCAAATCAACAAGCTAGCAAGCCACCCAAGGGAAGCTGTTTTAATTCTGGTAAGATGGGACACTACTCTAATGTGTGCACAGTTCCAAAGCGGCAGAGGACCAACTCCCAAGGTTCAAGCCAGAACTCTCAAAACTCTAGATCATGCTTCAACTGCCGCCAAACATGACATCTCGTCAAAGATTGTCCATTGCTTAAGAAGGTAGAAGTTGCACATGTTTATGACGGGGCGAACCCGCCAGCTGCTTCAGATGGAGTAAGTAAACCCGATGTTTTGGGATATAACCTTACAATTAAAATATTCATGTTTCTGTATTATTTGACACTGGTGCATCACGTAGTTTTATTGCTAGTAACACGGTTAACAAGTTAAAGTTAAAACTAAGAAAGCTTAAAGAATCGGTTAGAGTTCATAATCCGATAGGAGGATCGCTTGTTCTTAGTTCATGTTGTAGAGTGCCAGTCTCTTATTCTTCCTACAGATTTCCTTTTAATCTAATCGTTATGGATTTTCCTGAGTTCGATATCATTCTCGGGCTAGATTGGTTAACGAAATACGGGGCTGAAGTTAGATGTGCTGAAAGAATCGTTAAAGTTGAAACGAAGCTTGGATATATTACTATACCATGCCATGTTTCAGATTCAGACGGAAAAGAATTTTGGTCTGCGCTAGAAATTGTTCCCACCTCATTAGAAAAGATTCATGTTGTTAAAAACTATGCGGATGTGTTTGAAGAAGTCGAAAACTTACCTCCGTAAAGAGAAATTGAATTCAGAATCGATCTAATTCCGAATGCTAGACCAGTGGTACATCCAATTCGAAGAATGGCCCCAAAAGAAAAAGAAGAATTAGGCTATCAAACTCGTCAACTGCTATGGAAGGGTCTGATCAGACCTAACTTTTCTAGTTGGGCTGCAGCTGTAGTGTTTGTTCCTAAGTTAGACGATACTCTCCGATTGTGTGTTGATTACCGAGACCTCAACAAGCAGACGCTCAAAAACAAATATCCATTGCCCCGCATCGATGATCTGTTAGACCAATTAAATGGAGCGAGAGTATTTTCCAGAGTGGACCTAGCTACAGGATTCCATCAACTGAGAATTGCCGAAGAGTGTGTTCCTTCGACATCTTTCAGAGGTCCAAACATATTTTACGAGTGGTTAGTAATGCCGTTCAGCTTATGCAACGCTCCAGCATACTTCGTCGATCTAATGAATAGAGTGTTCAGAGAAGTTCTGAATAAATTCGTTTTAGTATTCATCGATGTTATTTTAATCTACTCCAAATCAGAAACCGAGCATGAAAAAAATTTAGAACAAGTATTGGGGATTCTGAGAAAGAACGTCTTCAAAGCTAAATTTTTTAAATGCATCTTCTGGCAAAATGAAGTGAAGTTCCTTGGCCATGTCGTGTCAAAGGAAGGAATTTCTGTAGATTCGAGCAAAATTACAGCAATTCAAGACTGGAAACAGCCTACTACACCCACAGAAGTCCAAAGTTTTCTGGGATTGGCTAGTTATTATCGGAAATTCATTAAGGATTTTTCGAAGATATCCGATCCGTTAACAAAGCTTACAAAGAAGCACGAGAGATTTAAGTGGACTTCCGACTGTGAGGATGCTTTCCAGGAATTGAAATCAAAATTGACAACCGCTCTAGTATTAACCATTATCGTTGGCAATCAGGCGGTATGGACGGATGCTTCTATTAGAGGTCTTGGTGCAGTATTAATGCAAAGAGTCCAAGTAGTCACTTATGCAAGCCGTCAGCTGAAACCGCATGAGAAGAATTATGTAACTCATGATCTTGAGTTGCTAGCCATCGTCTTTGCTCTGGAAATCTGGAGGCATTACTTATTGGGTGATAAATTCGAATTGTTTACAGACCATCAATCATTGAAGTATTTGTTCACCCAGAAAGATCTAAACTTGAGACATCAGCGTTGGCTAGAATTTCTTGCAACGTATGATCTAGATATCCTGTATACGCCGGGAAAAGCTAATGTAGTAGCGGATGCGCTTAGCAGAAAAACCGCAATCATTGCCAATCTTATAATTACGCCTTCATTAATTGACAAGATCGTTGTTCTCCAGGAAGATGACAAATTTATTAAAAGGATTAGCCAGCGAATCAGAGAAGGTAAGACTTCGGATTTCAGCCTAGACAACAAAGGGGTTTTACGATTACAAGGGCGAATTTGTGTTCCGAAAATCCCAGAGCTCCGAAGAGAAGTTCTTTGATGAGTGTCATAAGTCCAAGCTTTGCATTCATCCAGGGGTGAGTAAGATGTACAATGATCTCAAGCGCACATTCTGGTGGAAGTCGTTGAAAAGGGATATTTCCATATATGTTAGTAGGTGCTGTACTTGTCAACTAGTAAAAAGTGATCAACAAAAGCTGGCCGAATTGTTGCAACCGTTGGAAATTCCAGGGTGGAAGTGGGAACAAATTTCCATGGATTTCATAAATGGTTTGCCCCGAACTAAGAAAGGTAATGACAATATTTGGATGATCGTAGATCGCTTCACGAAGACCGCCCATTTCATACCTGTCAGATCCAACAGAACCGCCCAAAGTCTAGCACAGATTTATTTCAAAGAAATTGTTAAGCTGCATGGAGTTCCCATCAGCATAGTCAGTGATAGAGATCCAATATTTGCTAGCAAATTTGGGAGGCATTCCAGACAGAATTGGGAACAAAACTAAACCTAAGCACCGCTTATCACCCTCAGACAGATGGCCAAACTGAAAGGGTGAACAGAATTCTAGAAGATTTACTGCGGGCTTGCATTATTGATTTTGGCGGGTCATGGGAAGATCACTTGCATTTGGCAGAATTCTCATACAATAACAGCTATCAAGCAAGTTTGAAAATGTCGCCATTTGAAGCATTATACGGTAGACCGTGTAGATCTCCCGCATGTTGGGTAGAACCTGGCAACATACTTGTGTTGGGATACGATATGATTCGAGAAGCATCAGATAAAGTCGATTTCATTAAGAAACGATTGCAAACTGTTCAAAGCCGACAGAAAAGTTATGAAGATTCTAGAAGAAGAGATTTAACATTCGCTGTTGATGATTATGTTTATTTGAAAGTTTCTCCGATGAGAGGAGTAATCCGATTCGGTAAACTGGGAAGTTGGCACCCAGATTTATTGGTCCCTTTCGTATACTTGAACGAATTGGAACTCTTACTTATAAGGTTCAATTACCCGATTGGTTGCCTGGAGTACATAATGTGTTTCACGTATCTCAATTTAGAAGACGTGTGCATGATCCAGATCTTGTTGTAGAAGAAGCAGTGCAACAGGACTTGGAAATTACTCCAGAATTAGCAATCAGAAAAGAGTCGTTAAAAATTGTTGGCAAAGAAACTAAAGAGCTAAGGAACAAGAAGGTTCATTTAGTTAACGTGCAGTGGAGTAGTGATCCTAGAGACTGTACTTGGGAGACTGAGGAAAGCATTAAGCAAGCTTACCCCAAATGCAGAGTGGGCATCTCTGACTAACTCCAGTGCAAGGTACCTTTACAATACTTTGCATTTCCATTTTTGTTTCCTACTGTGCCGCTGTTTCCTTTTCGGGGACAAAAAGTTTTAAGTAGGGGAGATTGTAACAACCAGGAAAATACGAGGCAATTTAAAAATTTTAAATTGGTTATTTTAAAGAAATTAGAGCAATTGAAATAGAATATTACAATAAAATATAGAGTTGGAAAGAGTGCGGCAGTTTGACAATTTGAATTCAAACTTTGACTGACTGTACCGGGTGCAAAACAAAACGGATTTTAGTGAAACCAAAAATATTTAAATCTGTTTATGAGTATCTTTCTAACGAATCTGAAAAATCGAAGTTTCATCGCGGGAATCAAAAGTTATGGCCAAATGAATTTTCAGAAAGGTCGCTATAGAGAATATATAGTCCTTAAAAATAGACATTTTGCAAACGACCACGGAATTCGACGAAACCACTTTTATTGGATCCGGAATGTCAAATGATGGCTAGGTTTCAAATTCCAAAATTTTTGAAGTTAATATGTGAGCGTGGCAAAGGAAAATGTGTTTGGTCAATTTCTGTTAAATTGGGTCGACCAGAAAATGACCATTTTTCAAATGGTCTCAGAATTCAACGAAACTAGTTTTATTGGGACCGTATCATCAAAACATAGCTAGATTTATTTTTTTGGAATTTTTCGAATCAGTTTGTGGCCCCGACAAATTGAAATGTACATTCAAATCGAATATTGAATGTTTTATATTTTAATTTGAAAAATAACTGACTATAACAGTCGAATTGCCTTACGAAACATATCCCATTGTGTTCGGAATGGGTGTATTTAGCTAGGGGCGACAGTCGTTGGGTTTGGATTAGAGTTCGTATGGAGAAACACTATTTTAAAAATTAAATAAAGCACAGGCCAATCATATTTTTCCACCATAATTTAATTTTATAAAAAATTCGCAAACCCCCCCCCCCCAATTGTTCACGATCGACGGCGCAACCCCCTTCCCCCGTTCCCGACCATTTTCCGGCGAAACCGCTCACCCTTTCACCCCGACCCAGTACAACTTTTTGAAGAGCTCTCCTCCCTCGTCAAATCCATACCTGGCACATTCTTTTTCGTGTTGTGTGGAGGGAGAACGACCTCCCCAAAGTATCAACCTTTCCGCCGCCGCCACCATCGCCAGAGGCGATCAAGCCTGACCGCGACCCCACCCCTAGGCGCGCCTCTCGGAGTGCTACGACGTGGTACCCTTCGATTTCCGTGAAGTACAACGGATTTGGTTTAAAATCAAAACCTAGTTTTGAAGAATTTCAGAAGGTAACGGTTTAATTTATTTTAAACTGTTCTATAGCACTTTTAAGCGCTACGATTTATGATTTTACAATAAAAATCATATCCTTTTGCTATGTTGACCAAATTCGATGAAACAGGGGACATTAGGACCGTGTCGACGCTCTGCACATTCTAGAAGCATCCGTGGATTTTTCTGAGCTCGCTACGATTTTTAGCAAAGCAACAAACCAAGGTGATAATTCTAAACCGAAATGTGAATGGAAATGCATTGTGTAAGTTATATAAGCGAAGTATAAATTATATACACCTTGTATACCTCATGTACATGTGTTGTATAAGTTATATGAGCGATGTATAAATTGTACATGCATTGTATAAATCATATATGTGTTAAAATGGAAGTGAAATATACTTATATATATACTCTCCTCTCGTCCACAAACCATGGACGATAATTATTGATTGTGAATTGGCATGAAAAATTTGGTGAATAATGTGAATTGTTGATAGAATTGTTTGTGGTTGATATTGTTTGATTGTGGTTGAAATATACCCGTTTGTGGTTGAAAAATACCCGTTTGTGGTTGAAACAAAATTAGAATAGATTGTGGAAAACAAAAACATACTCTCCTACATGCTAACTAGATGTATGAAATCCCCATTGTCAAAAACCGCGAGGTTTTAAGGTAGAGTGAGGAGCCGTACTCGGGACAATGCCGGTTTTAAATACCCTGCCGTTATGCTGCCGAAATTTTCAATAATATTCATGTTTTAGAATTATTTCATGTGTTGAAACTCTTTTCATGTGTTGAAACTATATTCATGTGTTGAAATCATATTCATGTGTTGAATAGAAATTCATGTGTTGAGTAGATATTCATGTGTTGAATAGAAATTCATGTGATGAATAAAATTCTTTGAAAAACAAAAATAACATTTTTATCACATATATAGAATATATAAAATATTCATGCTTTACATAAATTGTTTTAACACTAAAAATCTCATTTTTATTATATATATAAACTATAGAAAACATTCATGTGTTGAATAAAGGACTAGAACGATAAAAATCATATTTTTATCGTGTGTGTGAAGTCGAAAATATTCATGTGTTGAATGTATGGAGTGAACAATAAAATCTATATTTTTGTTGTGAATATGAAGTGCTAAAAATGTTCATGTGTTGAATAAATATTTTTGGTGATAAAAATATCATTTTTATCATGTATATGACTCGCTAAAAATAAACAAGTGTTGAAATAAATGTTTGTTTGCTATGAATATTATTTTTAACATGTATGTGAACTAAATAAAATAGTCATGTGTTGAAATATATTTTTGTTCGCTAGAAATATTATTTTTAGCTTAGTTTCGCACATATATATACATGTGTTGAACATGAAAATGGATTAGTTGTTGAGTAAAGAATTTATTTGCGTGCCCAACAAATAGGTACACCTTAATGAGTTAGATGTGCATTATTATTATATCAACTCCCGTGGATGCCATTTGATGCGGAGAGATGGTTGTTCTATGTGAAATAATAAACGTCGCCATAAGATAGTAACAATTAATTTTCAACTACACTACATGGCATACTTCTTGAAGATAGACATACTTCATCATATACCACATAAGCATTTGGAGCTTGTGTGACGAGGTTGAAGATTTACCATACGAGCGAGAGGATGGTATGACGATGACTGTATATTACAGGTTGAAATGATGACTGATATAGACTATGTAAAATGTACCGGTAAATTGCCAGATTAATACAAACCCCATACGGGTTTGGAGATGACAATAAACACGTCTCTCTGGTCATTATGGCACAAAAACCATTTATAGGGTGATGTGAATTTATTCTCTGGAGTTATGATCTATACACACTCCCCTGTGGACACCGGAATATATCACTATAAATATGTGCATGCTTATTAGGATTTATTGGGTACCTAATACGACCCAATAAATTTCCAAACCCCTTCCCGTACAAAGGAGGTTATGGCGAAATTTTCTGAAATTTAAAGGCGTTAGTGAAATATTTGAAGTGAAAATGATATTGAAATCGTCGAATAAATTATATATAAATATATATATAAATTAAATAAAACGAATCAAGCCCCTATAGTTCACATTTTGAAATCGTAACTTTAAAAGATTATACCGAAAGATCCGACCATCGGATTTTGACGAAAGTAGAACCGTTGGGTTCGCTTTGGAAATATCTTTCCAATGATATAAACTTTGTTGAGATCCAACGGTTATATTTTCCGATATGTGTAAAACAAATTTGGAGAAAAACAGCGCCAGTGCCTCGGCACGACCTGAAACGTCGTTTAATTAAATAAGGCTATTTTTAAATAAATAAAAATGGCGATATATCTTTATAAAATATTATATACGATATGTAATGGAAATAAACTGATTATACTTGGTTTGCTTGTCACTTGATGGTTGAATGTGCTTGACATGGAAATTATACTAAAGAACTGAAATGTGAGTGTCGAATAATTTAACCATGGGAAGAGTTGATTTAAAATCTAAATATACGTGAATTATTTGAAAAGGCCGAGTTAATTCTCATTTCAAATAATTGATCGACGATTGGAAGTCGAAGAGTTGAAAATGGTTCAAGACCGACAATCTTCACATCGGATGGATGAGCGCTACTGATGCTCATGATTGGAGTAGCTACCTTGATAGGGTTGAAGTAGTAGCCATCCGTCCGGACGTATTTGTTGATTGTACGGATATGCGAGGAATATGGTGCCTCCAATTTCGTTCAGACCCAGAACGAACTTGTAAATGGACTGTGTGTCTGATATTGGATTTTGTTCTGTGCTGATTGATCTCTAGTAAATATATATCTATTTGGCGGCTGAAAATTTATTCTCTTGCTTAACGCTCTTCTCTGAGACGTACGAGCTCAGAGGTTATATATCGATAGAAATCAGTCGCATGGAGTGAATTGCCTTTGTGGCTTGCCTAAGTGGCCGATGATCAAGGCTTCTGTTGAAAAGCAAAGTCTTGTGGTTGATGATCAAAGCATGGCCTACGTGGCGTAGATTTGTGTATAACGTGGATTCGCGAGCCTCACACCTCGGTATGAGTCAAAAACGGGATAGTAACTGCAGGGAGAGCACGACGTTTCTTTCTAGCTATGGGTGATGTCAGTGACCTACCAGCCCTGACATTTATATATTATTTTACCTGTGTGGTTGTTGGAATGCGAGGCGCCTCGGATATAGGTCCTATAGGACTGGGAAACGTGTGTTCAGGAATAACTAATCCTCAAAAGTAAGAAGGACCGGCCCTGAAGATCCAAGGATCGCTGTGTGTGGTTCTGAGACATTTGCTAGAGTGTCTCGAACGGAGAGGAGCTTGCCCCTTTCCTCGACTCATGATGGAATCCAATTTCCAATACGAAATAACGGATTTGATTGTAACTTACATATGGCGACATGGTAGCATGGACACTCATGTCGTCTATGATTGATATTTATGATGGAAGTTGCTTTTGAAACATATATACACTAGTAACAATATTAAACACTTTTGTTTTATACGTATCAAGCATTTCTTGGCCATTATAAGGTAAAACTCTACCCTCCGGCTTGCGTTGCATTGTGTGATGGGACCTGAGTCTTATAATGGCTTCATTTTTATAAAAAGCATTGCAATGATTTAATAATTTACTTTATTTCATGCGCTGGCAATCACTGGAGTAAACCCGTTCCGTGAAAGTGGCGTGGTCCTATGATTTGCCTTATTATTGTTGTTTAATTAGTTAAGTAGATTTCTCATACCAGTCCCATGACTAACTCGTAGTTTGTTTCATCTTGCAAACTCGGGTGCCCTTATTTTCACATGAGCAGCCTAGTATCAGGTAGCAGGACATATTTTGGCTTTGGCACTACAACAAGAGTGCATCTTTTGGCTTATATGGTGAGGCTTGACTTCTCAGTGTTTTGAGTATTGATATTCCGCCATTATTATCTATGTATATGATTCCGCTTCTGGCGATGTAGACTGATATTTCTTTTGTGTACTCTCATGTGTATATGTACCGCTTATGGCGATGTAAACTGATCATGTATTTTTATGCACTAAGTTGTATCCTACACTGTGCTCTCTGATGTTGCGACATATTATGATTCCACTGTCGTATTTATGTAAATTATTTTATTTACTGCTTTTGCTATTATCTGTACGCTGCTAATGATGATTAATGTGTTATATTCCAATGATTATCCTTAACACCATCGTACAGGGTTTTAGGATCGTCACATAATATGTAGCTATATTTGTGATTTTCTTCTTCTGAATTATTCATTTAAAAATTAAATTTCCCAACTGATGTCTACGATAATTCATTTAGTAGCTTTTAGCTACTGCAGCTACACTGGCTCTAAGTGTTAAACCAAACTAATAGTTATTTGTTTTTTCTCCTGGTCATCAATGTATTCAGAATGGAATTTAAATCATAATTCCTAAACTTAAAACTTTAAATAGAAACAAGATTTTAATCATAAATCGTAGATTTAATAGAAACTCTAAGGCGTATGTTATCGACGATTGAAATTGCGTGGAGGTTACGGTTGATGTCTATGGATTCTCAAATGATGCGGTGGTGCGAAGTATTGGTGAAGTTGCAGGTTTACAGAGGAGTTCTTGTGATTTAGATTTGGGTTTATGGTCGAGGCACACAATGTGACTGTTGCTTTTGCATCTGATGGAGGAGTCGTTGCATAAATAAGTACTGATCAGCTGTTGTTCAAATATTGGGATCATGTAGTTGCTGGAAAAGTTGTTGCTGCAGCTGTTGTTGTTTCATGAACTGTTGCGAAAGCATGTTCTTTTCTAACATAATAGACTCTTGCTCAAGAAGCCCTAAATGGTTGGAATGTATAGCATCAAGGAAATTTGAGCTAGCGTTTCTCAAACCAAATTTGTTTATAGGCCATGTACCATGTCCATGCTGCGTGGGATCACGCGTTGAATTAAAAGAAGTATTAGCAGTTATGATAAAGGTCGTTTAGCCTGAATTACCTCAACCTCTGAACATAGCAATCTAAGAGGATTCATATCACTTCCAGTCAAAATTTGGTCAGTCAAAAATGGGCTACTGTAAGGTGGTGCCTGGTGCAGCGGTAAGGTTACTCGGCTGGTAATCTGAAGCGCGCAGGTTCGAGTCTCGACCTCTTCACATGTGTAAGGAAAAGGCTGTGCTACTAATCGACTACCCCCAGAGCCCAGAAAGCCGTGAGAATAGTACTAGGATAGGAGACTGACCTGGGAAGTCCTATCGCACTTGAATACGGGAGCCTT
Organism: Allium sativum; assembly: GCA_030737875.1. Taxonomy (NCBI): domain Eukaryota; kingdom Viridiplantae; phylum Streptophyta; class Magnoliopsida; order Asparagales; family Amaryllidaceae; genus Allium; species Allium sativum. Next base: position 727,055,895 of record CM060909.1, read on the forward strand.
TGGCATTGGGTATCCACCAAATATGGGCTACTCTGGGAATAGATTTTAATCGGATATCACCTAATAATAAATAATAAGAAGTACAAAATTATTAGCGTAGCTATACACATATATTCGATATTTTAAAACGAATGCTCAGGGCACATGTGTATACAAAGGAAATTAGTTTAGCATAAAAAATTATGCAGAAAAATATTCTATTTAAGTGTCTATAGGAAAGGTTAGTAGGATATATATATCTATAATAAATTATGTTATAGGTGATCATATTTAAAAAAATTAAGTTCATACTCTAATCCATGTAACATAAAACAAGGTCAGGCTATATATTCTATGAAAATGGTAATAACATAAAATCCAGAGCTTCTTTGTGGCTTTAGCTTTATTGGTTGAATCGCTGAAGGTCAAATATGATTATGCCGTTGACTTCATTTTTAAAACTTGATTAATTGTTGCTCTTTTGTTTCTGAACTACATAAATGCTCATATTACATATTTTATTATGGTATATTAATTACACCTTTTTGCTCCATTTCAATTTTTTTTGAATATTATGGTTTAATTAATCTCCAATGGGTGTGTGTGTGTGTATATACACACGCGCATGCACACACATATACATATTTACATATATAATGGTTTTACTTTGAATAAGTGCTAATAAGTTAAAGTAATTTGTCATAATATATTTTTAAGTTTTTTAAACTTTGTAGAAAAGGAATAGAACTGAATGTTGTCTGATTTTTCTTCTTCATTATTAAGCCATTTTATAACCTGGCATGTACTTTACACCAATTGTGAAAGACTCGATCCTGCTCATACTCATATAGCTTACCTTCGAAATCTAGATTTCTTTCATATTCTAAAAATTCCTTTTTTTTAGTACACTTTAATGGGTGAGGAGGCACTTTACTTATACCCCTAGCAAACTATTTCATTTTTCTACCATCCATAATTTATTTAACATCTTTAAAAAACGTGTCGTCTTTTCTTCATCAAAGAGTACTAAATGGACACTTTTGTGATTCACTGTACTATTTGTTCAAACTACCGAGTTACCTTGATTTTATTTGGAAGAAATAGTTTATATTTTCCATGAAAAAGAACAAAAAATAGTGTATTTGGAACATATTGTAGGAATTTCATATGTAGTGAAAATTTAGAGCTAACTGCTATGTGCATAACTGTATTTTTTTCTTTGTTGATCCATGTTTTGGTTTGGTAAACTGCGGGTCTATTTGGTTCTATTCAAATAAGCTGCTTACGGGTTTTGAAAATCAGAATGAATAGTTTTGAGTTTTGAAAGGCCAAAAAATAGCATAGTTAAGTCCATTGAAATAGGAGCTGAGTAAACTGAATAATTTTTTTTGTATTAGTGCAACAGAATGCTGTAAAACTTTACCTCACTAGGAAAGATATATCTAATTTGTATTTTATACCTTAAATTTTAGAATGAAGCAACTACTTGAAACTATTTCCCTATTGTAAAAAAAACAATTATGATATTAGTTTAAACTATAAATGGCTATCTGTATAGATAATTGCATCCACTCATCTTCTATGTAATGACTGCATTTTGATATTGTTTGTAGCTCGTTTAATCTTTCAAATGGTCTTTTGGCTGATGTTGTTCTTATGTAATACAGTAATAGTTGTATGAAGACCTTTGATATTTTATAAATTTGACTCAAAAATTTTATGGGTTTGAATATCAACAGACAAAATTGGAGTAATACGCATTATGAAATTTTTTCGTTCATGTTATATTTCAAAGTGCAAAAATATCACGTAATTGTTTATATGTATGTGCAGATGTTATTAGTCTCCATTGGATTATGCACCTGAACCTGATAGTAGCGTATGGTCGATCATCGTGAACACACAAATAAAATGGCCAACCAAATGAAATTTACCTTATGCTTCACAACTTCGTTACGTTGGTCTATCACTTGGATGCTTCATCCTTGCCCTATTGTATGACCATATACTATTAACATCAACATTTATATTGGTATGCTCAATTAAGGAACATTCTACTTTCAAAAGAGTAAGGCTCCAATAAGCAATTATACCTCATTTCTTTGATGTTCAACATTTCTAAATAACATTTCTTTGAGTAAGGCTCCACTGTATTAATTTATTAATTTTGCACTGACTCACAATAATCGACCTCCAACAATGCACCGAATTACTTTAATATAAAGCCCGACAAAGTTTATGACTAGATTTTTTAAAACTGATTAATAATTAAATATGACCATACGTGTTATTGAGCATTATTAAATCCGGATGACTCACCGATTACCAGACCCACTTACAAAGTTTCTTTTTATTGATTCACTTAAAGAAGTAGGCTTGGTCTTCGTACAACTCATGGGTCCACTGAATGCTTGTATAGCAGTGCAGCTCGATGAAACACATTGATGAAGGTATAAACGATTCACCTTTATTTAGGTGAGGAAATACTTTGGTATCTTTCTGAATTTAAAATGAACTTGCTGTGTTGTTATCATATTTTATTTTGATTGTCAAATATGTAGATGAAGTTCCAAAAGAGGGAATACTAGTAGATGATTTACACAATTATGTTTGTATTATTCAATGTGATTTTCTTCATGTATGATGTCGATTTTTATCTACTGCAGGTTCGTGTAAAAACAGAGAGGAATTGGCATCCATGCACATAATAATACTAATAGAGTATTTGCTTGAGCATATTATTTGAATTTGTACCTTTAGATTATGTACTTGATCGTATGTGTTGGCATTTTAGAAGAGTTTCTTCTATTTACAATGTTTTGGATGAGTTTCTTCTATGTACAAAACTGGTACTCCATAATTTTTAATTAAAGCGTTGTATTTGCTTTCTTCTAATGTAGCATTTGCATTCTTTTACTATTGCATTTGATTTTTTTCCTGATGTTGCATCTCAAGATAATGGTGTTGCATTACATAATGCAGTGCTATTGCGTTAAATAAAATATTATTAATTCCACATGGCATGTGGGCCCCACAGCTGACATGGCATGTGACACATGGGCAGCTGATGTGGAGAGCTGACGTGGCATGTGACACGTGGGCATCTTACGTGGAAGCTGATGTGGTCCTCACTATAGTGACCTGGAAGCCAGGCCCTGTGTGACGGCCGGGAATTTCGCTCGATCCGAATCAGTCTTTAAACCGATCTAGACCGTTCGAAACCCCTGAACGTTTGAGAACAGGACAAAACAGAATGCAGATGGAAGAACATTTCATTGCTATTACAACAATTCCATCAGATACAAGAATATACAGAGTATAAATGGATAACTTACATTCGACAAATATCAGAGATTACAATAAATTACATAGCAGCGGAAAATAATACAAAGCACAACTGAAGGTGATATACGGATACAGAGCTTTCCGGATATCATTCTAGCTGTAAACCAGGATCCTGTGAATATACATCTACAAAACCAAAACTACTAGCTGCCCGTGCGGAAAATAGGGGCACCCAGAGTTTAGGTTAAAACAATAAACTCCAGGTCAGTCATGTGACTGGTGTGAGAACTAAAACAGTTATTTAAAGCTTTACGTTAAAAGAGAGTAATTCAAGGGGCCACGCCGTATAACACGGAACGGGTTTCCTCCCAAGAATACCAGTGCATATCAATAAACAACGCAATGCTTTTTTGAAAAATGAAGCTATTATAAGACCCAGGTCCCATCACACAATGCAACGCAAGCCGGAGCATAGGGTTTTTCCTTATAATAGCCAAACATGCTTGGTACGTTTAAAACAAATCATTTGATACTATAATAAGTGTATAGTGTCAAAACAATTTCAATCATAAATATAAATCATAGACGGCATGGGTACCATATATCATGTCGCCATACTAGTTCTACAATTAAAACCGCAATACACGTATTGGAAATTGGATTTCCGTCATGAGTCGAGGCAAGGGACAAGCTCCTCTCCGCGTTCGAGACACTCTAGCAAATGTCTCAGGACTACACACTCTGGGAAATCCTGGATCGGTTGGGCCGGTCCTCACTTACGTTAGAGGATTATTTATTCCTGAACACACGTTTCCCGGTCCTTACAGACCTATAATCGAGGCGCCTCATTCCAACAACCACAAAGGTGAAAAGTATATAAATGTCAGAGCTGGTAAGTCACTGACACCACCAAAGCTAGAAAGAAACGTCGTGTTCTCCCAACGGTCCGTATCGCGTTTTTAACTCATACCGAGGTGTGAGGCTCGTGAATTCACGTTATACACAAAGCTACGCCACATAGGTCGTGCTTTGATCATCAACCACAAGACTTTGCTTTTCAACAGAAGCCTTGATCCATGCAACTCAGCATGCCACACAGGCAATTCATGCCATGCGATTGATATCTATCGATATATAACCTCTAAGCTCGTACGTCTCAGAGAAGGGCGTTAAGCAAGAGAATAAATTCTCCGCCGCCAAACAGATATATATTTAACAGAAATCAATCAACACAGAATAAAATCCAATGTCAGACACACAATCCATTTACAAGTTCGTTCTGGGTCTGAACAAATCCGGAGGCACTTTCCTCGCATATCCATCCGTCTCCAAGTACGTCTGGACGACCACCAACTATTTCCATCCTCTTGGGTGTACAGCCCAATCAGGATCGTTAGTAATTACCCAAACGATGTGAAGACTTCCGGTCTTCAACCACCGTCTTCATCTTCGACATATCGTCGAATCGGTTATTCAGAATGGGTGTAAACCCGGCCTTTCCGAACAACCCGCGTATATTAAAACAAATGTTACACAAACACAACATACGCCTCATTCCAATTCATTAGTCATTAATCGTAAATCAGCAAGAGAACAATTTTCCAAATATTAACCCCGAAGGCCGAAACCAACATCAGATCAATACCCAGGAAACCATTCTTCTTAACTAACCTTCAGCTAGTTTCTAAATTTCAATTCTCAGGGAAAGGTTCCCATTAATTTTATCCAAGATAAATTCTTTAAAATTTATCCTTTAATCTTCCTTTGGATGTCATTTCAAACCAAATTATGGTTTTCTGAACTAGTCGAGATTAGCGAACCACACCGAAGTAATTATTTATTTTATTTCCCAATCCCAACCTATTCATCCCATGAAGCAAAACTGGTAATACTCCATATCTAATACTATGGTGTTATCGGTAAAATTAATTACCATTTCACATTCAAATCTAAATAAAGATTTACTATCGCTTTGGAGCAAAACTGGTGATACTCCATCCTCACTCATTTGCTATATTTGATAATTTAAATTATCAATTCACATTTCAATCTAATTGCAGATTCGTTAAAACTCCTTTTACAAGGTTAAAGAACTAATGTCATTTAAAACACAGTTCACGACAAACCCAAATCACATTCTATTTATTTATCGGGTTAAAGAACAAGTGTCATTTAAAACACCCTTCGCAATAAACCCACAAAGCAATTCTATTTACAACCCATTTCAAATCCAATTTATTTATTTAAAAATAAATGGGTTTTAATATTAGTTCAAAACTGGTTCATTTCGATAAACATCTATTTTTATCCTTTCAAATATGGAGTTTTTCATCCTGATTTTTCCCAAATCATTTCTTATGATTTTACACAAATTATTACTATTTTTAATAATTTTATCAAGGCCCGTACAGTCGATTTCCAACAACGGCCATCAAACTGCACTTACAGCAACCTTTTTCAAATTTGATTTGGACGTATCTCCAAATCCAACCGTTAGATTTTGAATTTCTAATATTCTTTAGAAAGCTCTTTTCGATACGAACCCAACGGTTCCGGTTTTAGGAGAATCCGATGGTCGGATCTCCCGTAATGTCCGTTTGAAATAAATGGTCGAAATTCACGAACTACCGCGGCGCGGCGCGTTCTATTCAGGCCATTATATTATATATATAATATATATAATATACATTTCATCGATTCCTATTTAAAACGAATTTTATAAATCGTTTTAATTTCGTTTCAAAAACATTTTCAACTTCCATTTCAAATTCAAATCAAAATTGAATTTTTCCTTATAAATTCGTTTTAAAATTCATTTCTATTCAATTCAAATTTCAATTCAATTTGAATTCATTTCAATTTGTTTCCAATTCAATTCGAATTCGTTTTTAATCCAATTCAAATTCGTTATCTATTCAATTCAATTCGAATTCGTTATCTATTCAATTCAATTCGAATTCGTTATCTATTCAATTCAATTCGAATTCGTTATTTATTCAATTCAATTCGAATTCGTTATCTATTCAATTCAATTCGAATTCGTTATTTATTCAATTCAATTCGAATTCGTTATCTATTCAATTCAATTCGAATTCGTTATTTATTCAATTCAATTCGAATTCGAATTCGAATCAAATTTGTTTTCTATCCTATTCAAATTCAATTGATTTTCTATTTAATTCAATTCAAATTGGTTTTCTATTCGATTCAATTCAAATTGGTTTTCTATTCGATTCAATTCAAATTGGTTTTCTATTCGATTCAATTCAAATTTCATTTCAAAATATTCGATTTCGAAATCACTTTTCAATATTCATTTTAAATTGAATAAAATAGATATAAATATCGTTCACGTCAAAATGGCGTCAATCTAATCAACACGGCTTCATATATTTCTATTTTCAAATATTTCATTTCAAATATTTCCTTTTCAAACATTTCTATTTCAAATATTTTGTTTTCTAATATTTCGTTTTCAAATATTTCTATTTCAAATATTTCGTTTTCAAATATTTCTACTTCAAATATTTCTATTTCAAATATTTCGTTTTCAAATATTTCTATTTCAAATATTTCGTTTTCAAATATTTCTACTTCAAATATTTCTATTTCAAATATTTCGTTTTCTAATATTTCGTTTTCTAATATTTCGTTTTCAAATATTTCTACTTCAAATATTTCTTTTTCAAATATTTCTTTTTCAAATATTTCTACTTCAAATATTTCGTTTTCAAATATTTCTACTTCGAATATTTCGTTTTCAAATATTTCTACTTCGAATATTTCGTTCAACACATGACTAATCTCAACGGATGAGTACTGTCAACACATGAACCTTTATTTTATATTGATAAAGATGTAAATTTTATTATTAAAATATTTCATTCAACACATGACTAATCTCAACGGATGAGTACAGTCAACACATGAACCTTTATTTTATAATATTCTTTATTTTTCAAATTGGAATGAGGCCCAATCAATCACCATATATAGTTATTTATATGGATTTTCATACATCACACATATATAATAGCATTTAAAAATAATCAACCATCAACCAAAGTGCACTACACTGTATAAGTGTAACAACCCGTATTTTCAATAACCTGTTATAACATAAATGGAGGCAGAATTAAACTGTAAAATCTGAATCAAGGGAAACGGGCTATGCCATTGCGTTCGTCTCGGAAAAATACGCGAAATATAGTCCGAGTTTTCGAAAATCGGAGTCCGTATGACCAAGATATGGCCTCGCGAAGTTTCACGAAAAATTCCCAAATTAAAGTATACTTAATTAAGTGAAATGGGTTGCGCAGAGAAATATATATATTGATATATATATATATATATATATATATAATTGAAAATTAAATAAATAAATATGCAAAAATGTTCAAAACAGCGAATTGGGAGAGGGGAATAACCGAACCGGCCGATTTTTGAGGTCGACCCGAGCCCGCTGGGTCGACTAGGGGTTAATCCAGGGTGTTTGGCTGTCAACCCGTGGGCCGATTCGCTCAAATGCAGATTTTGCATTTGGATGGTTCTCATGGTTCATCTTTAATCTAAAGGCCCTAGATGGTTCCTACACTTGACTTCTTCCCCAAGACATGCATTGATGGCTTGGATTGAATCTAGGTTTAATCCTATGGCCTAAAACACTTGCCTAATCTATAAATAAGACCCTAACCTACCCTAAATCCTCATTATTCATTCATGCAACTAAACTATGGCAAAATTTTACCTCTCATGGCCTCCACTCTCTTCATAAAATTTCTAAATGGTTTCTATGAGAGATTTTCCATGCATACAAGTGTTTTCAAGCTTGTATGAGTGTCATTAGCTTGCATTCAAGTCAAGTTTCTATCTTTGCATCATAAAGCAAGGGTTTTGATCATTTTGGCTCAAGGATTTTTATGTTAGAGCTTGCATTTTGGGTCTATTTGATTGCATAAGGGCTTTGTCATATCTTTTGTGCCTTCATAGCAATGTAAGCCCTTTCCCTACTCTTCGATATTAACTATGAAGTTAAATGTTCATGTTGCAAGTTTGGGTTTGATCATTGAGTATGATACATGCTATCATGTCATGCAAGTTTATGAAGTCATTATCTTATCTTGTGAGCTAAAAGCTACAACCTTTATGTTGAAATGTTGCATTAGGCAACATGAGAACCCTCATAACCTTTATGTCAACTTGCATATGAAGTCATAACCCTTATATGATGATATATGCGAGTTACTAGTCATCATTCCATATCTTTTGTCACCATGATTCGCTTATGTGCCAAGTTTGGGTTTATGCATGTTTTGAGGCTTAAGAATGTAACATGCAAGTTAATGAACACATTTGTGCCTCATTTGCCACCATGATTAACTTGTGGCTTAATATCCATTTTTGTCATGCCTTTGCCAAGTCTCTTCTTTTAATCCATTACGTTGTCGCGAACGTATATGCGAGTTTAAAAGCGTTGGGTTATGTTATGGGTAATTTCTAATGACATGAAAATACAACTTGAAAACATGACTTGAAATATAACATGGAAGTTGACATGTAAGTATGCATAAAAACATAAGCTTGGGAATTTACCTATTAAGTTTGGTCTACCCTTTGGGAATTTACCTATTAAGTTAGGTCTACCCAAATGCTTGAAAACTTGTAACATGTTTTGGGAAACATGATGGTCATGACACTTAGATAATATAAGTGTGGCCAACTCGAGGTTGGGTTGAGTTTGCAACGTAAAACTACCCGGAACCGACCGGCCTAACTAGTAGTTGCAAACAATAGGACCCAATGTGAGAAGTTGGTCATGTTGTGCTTGAACCCGAGGTTAGACCAAGTTGTGGTGTAAAGCTACCCGGAACCGACCGGCTTAACTAGTAACCACAACAAAGTCTAATGTGAGAGGTGAAGGTGCATTAAGTAATTAATGCCACATGATAGGGTTAAGTTAATTTGATTAATGACTCTTAACCAAATATGACATGGACAAATGGGTTAAGTAATTTGATTAGGCTAATGATACTTAACAAAACATGACAAGGTTGGGTAGGTTAAGTAACTTGATTTGCCTAATGACACTTAACCATTTTTATATGACTAGTGGATGGGGTTAAGTTAACCAACACTTAATCAATCCAACGCGATAACTTGGTAAGGTTAAGTAAGTTTTCTTAATGACGCTTAACCGAAAAATACGGTTAACGAATGGGGTTAAGATTAGACTCAACTAGTCTAAACATGGAAATCAGATGGGGTTAAGTTAACCAACACTTAATCAATCCAACGCGATAACTTGGTAAGGTTAAGTAAGTTTTCTTAATGACGCTTAACCGAAAAATACGGTTAACGAATGGGGTTAAGATTAGACTCAACTAGTCTAAACATGGAAATCGGATAGGGTTAAGTTAGCCTAGACTTAATTAATCCCACTTGGTAGTTTAATGGGGTTAAGTTAAACACTTAACTAATCTAAACATGATGAATTGATGTGGTTAAGTGACCTATACTTATCCAATCTAACTCGTTAATTTATTGTGGTTAAGTTACCCAATATAACGTGAAAACATGATAAGGCTAAGTCACGAATCGCTTGAATACACTTGACCGATTTGACTAAGTAAATTGATAGGGTCAAGTTAATATATACTTAACCAATCTAGAATGATAATTGGACGAGGTTAAGTCGTGAATTGCTTAATATACTTAACCAACTTGAGCATGGTTTGTAGGGTTAAGCCTTGAACTTGGATACTTAGCCAATTTTGACAGGATTTGTAGACGGGTTAAGTCATGAACTTAAGTGACACTTAATCCATTATGTAAACCCTAGTTCTGAGGATTAGGTGGATAACCGTAGTTAACAAGGATAACGGGAACAATGCTAAGTGGTAAACCTTAGTTGAAGAATAACTAAGTAATGATTCTTAGTCAAGGAAATTTAGACCAGTTCATAGATAGATGAGTAACCTGATACGGTAGGTCATCGTTTAAGTATACGAGTAGGAGCAAGTATCTGATTTAGATAAAGGCTCCAGCGAACTGGGTAACGAAGCAGCGGCTTCGGGGAAACGTGAGGATATTCTTGGTATCCCTCTATGAGCTGCTAGGTGATTATACTAGGCTCATGAGAGGTTAAGGTCTGTGTTAGAAGAACCAAGAGTATGCCTTGGTTGCTATACGAGCGACCTAAAGACGGGGATGGATAGGGGATAGTCGACGATACACGGTCGTACCCTAGATAGCATTTCGTCAGGCTACCTACCATCTTTGGTCAAGCGTGTACGTACGGAAAGGCAGAGAACACCCAAAAGACCATAATTGCTATCTAATTATGGTTGCGGTAAGGCTTGGATGTGGGTTGGCCAGTGTTGTGTTCTCATACAGGATTTATCCTGTCTTGTCTTTCACTAGTTGAGGGAGTGGTCTCGTGGGACCATAGCCACGTATAAGAAAAACAGACCTTAGCATCTGCATCGGCAGATAAATCGAAAGCTCCCGACCGAGTCCTGTATTTCTTGATTTGCCCTGTGACAGGACTCGGATGGCACGATGTGATACATGTGCATACAGTCATGGAAAAGCGATTCACGATGAATGCGTGGGAAAAAGGGTGCGGTTGGCGGTTAGCGTAATCCCTAGTGGCCCTAGGTGGTTGAACCCAAACCGAGATACGAAAATGTGCAATAGGTAAGCATAATCCCTAGCAGCCCTAGGTAGCATAAGTCCTAGTTGTACAAACAATAATTCATGTTGGAAGACCCTAGCTAGGTTTAGGGTAACAGTCCAAACCGATCTTAAGGATCATGGAACTATGTTAAAGTAATATAGAATCTCATGGGAAAGCCCGTATGGTCTACGGCAAGGGACTGAACATTTACATGGAATAAAACATACAAGTTGAGTAACCTATATATGCGATATATTAGGTTGACATGGACCATTACACGACTTTTGAGTGAGGGTCATTCTTGGTTAACACATGACACGGTGGGGATACTAGTACGGTAGGTGCAGAGTTAAAATACATGATAGATATCACGGGGCGTTATACGTGACATATATCTTGGGGATATTATACTTGATAGAAACCTGACGATGTGATACCTTGTTTTATCTTGACATCGTAATTTATCATGACACCTTAGTTTATCTGAGTTCAGTAGTTCATCCTGTTATTTTGATTTAGCTTATCTATCTTGTTATCATGCTTATGTTCATCTCAGTTTCTCATGTCAGTTAACTTTACTAGTTTTTATGCTAATAGTAGATAGGGCTTACTCAGTCTTTTTGACTGACCCGTTTTGTTTCGCCTCTTTTCTTCCGTTTCCCCCCAGGTTACAGGGAGGAAATACTGTTGTTTAGTTCGGACTTCTTCTGCTTGAAGGTCATCATGGATGGCTTGGACTTTTCTTGGCTAATGGCTACTTTACTGTTTTTACTTGGGCAATAATTTATGAAAATGTCTTTATGCTTCTTTACTATTGCAAGACAGGTTTTGATGTACTCTGATGTAAAAGGCTTTAGACCTTATTTATTCATGTTATGAAAGTTTGATTTTACTTCCGCTATTTTATATGTTCTGTCTTGTGATATTTCTGTGCATGTTTACCAATAATGCCCCTCTAAAGCTAGTGCATTCCTTTGCGAGTGACCCTAGCGGAGGCGGGGTGTTACAATAAGCATCAAATATAAATATCTAACGCTTATAACAACATGTCAATCAATCGATCGACATATTTAATCAATTAGGATGAGTGAACTTCAAATTTCATCCCAACACCCGTGTGTGGTTTCAAACAATCAAACACAGATTTTATTTGTGCAGTTGGGCGATGTGTAAAACTTATCGACCCAATCAATATCAGTCAAATCAGTGTATATAAACAAATAGGCCGATTTGTTTATAACTATTTATTTACTCACATTCACGTTAAAAATTATATTTTTAACGATAAAATATTTTATTTTAACACATGGATTTCTATTCAGTTCATTTACAAAATAAAAATGATATTTTTATTTTTCTACTTATTTTAGAAAATTTCGGCGGCATAACGGCACGATACTAGAAACGGGACGAGGCCTAGCCTTATCCCCGGTCTAGTGAAGGCCCACACCATTCACACATCAATCAAATCCATTCATTTCACCAAACAATTCAATTCAAACCAAATATTCAAACTAACTACACAACCAAACAATTTAACAAACAGGCCATCCATGGTCTGTGGATGACGGGTGTCGGGTGCTACTAAGCACCGTCTGCATCCTAGTATATATATATAACTAGAAAATGAAATTGAAAGGTGAGAAATTCTCACCAATAGCTATCCAATACCACGACTCTTCATTTATAGAAATCTTCGCCATTCTCGCCCTTTGTCGCTTTCGTTGCCCGTATTCACTACATATGTAAAAATCGAATTTTCACTTCGCTATTCAATATATAAAAATCGAATTTTTACTATGCTATTCAATATATAAAAATTGAATTTTTATTATGCTATTCAATATATAAAAATCGAATTTTTACCTCGTTGTTCAATATAGAAAAATCTAATTTTTACCTCGTTGTTCAATATAGAAAAATCTAATTTTTACTATAAATAAAAATCCTATCTTTTCTGTTTTCAAAAAGCAAATCCTTTTCTTTTTAAAACTCTAATCTTTTTATAAAAATTCAATCTTTCTTCTTACATATAAATCCCCTTTTTATTAACATCAAAATCATATTATTATACATAAATGAATAAATAAAACAAAGCTATATATAAATAAGTAAAACGCTTACAGGTGCTAGCCAGAGAGGGGGAGGGAAACCGCAGTTCGTCGGAGGGGAGACGGCTCAGGCGAGCTCGGCGGTGGGGTCTGATGGCGGCGGAGGGAGGATGGGTGCGTCGGGGGGTACGGTTGTGGAAGGGGGTGCGGTTTTCAAGAGGGGGAGGAGGAGCGAGACGCGAGGGCGAGAGGGGGGGGGGTCTGCCGGAGATCGACGGCGGCGGGCGAACGATGGGAGGGGGGCGGCTGTCGATCGAGGGTTCTCCTTTTTTTTTTCTGATATCGATTTCGGTTTTGAAATGGGGGGGGGGGGGGGGGCAGTTTGACTGAGTTAAGGGGAGAAAGGGGGTTTTAAATTTTATTTATTTATTTATTCTTTAATTAATTCAAAAAGGTAACTTTTAATTCGATCTCAAAACGAGGCCCACCGCCTGTCATCCATAGCGTTTTACCCCCATTCCGAACTCAATGGGATATGTATCGCAGGCTGATTCGATTGTTTCGATCGGTTTTCGTCAAAATCAACATATAACTCTATATATTGAATTTGAACGCGCATTTCAATTTACCGGGGTCACATACTAACAAGAAAAATTCCATAAAAATATTTTCTAGCTTCGTATTGACGATACGGTCCTAACAAAACTAGTTTCGTCGAATTCTGAGACCGTTGGAAAAATGGTCATTTTCCAGTCGATTAAAATCAACTTAAACTGGTCAAACGCGTTTTCCTTTGCCACGCTCACATATTGATTCGAAAAATTATGAAATTTGAAACCTAGCAATAACTTTACATCACGGACCCAACAAAAGTGGTTTCGTCGAAATCCGAGGTCGTTTGCAAAATGTCAATTTTTAAGGGCCTGAATTCCATAGCGACTATTCAGAATTTTCAACTGGACACATCTTTTGATTCCCGCTATGAAATTTTGATTTTTCGGCTTCATTGGAAAGATATTATAGATTAGATCCTAATGTTTTTGGTTTCACTAAAATCCGTATTGTTTTGCACCCGGTACATCCAATTGAAGTTTGAAATCGAATTATCGAACTACCGCGCCATTTTCAATTCTATTTATAATTATATATAAATATTTATATTCTATCGACGACGTATATAATATATACGCTCGAATTATATTCAAAATAAATTTCTCGTTGTTATTATTTAAAATAATTTATTTTAAATATTCAAAATTCGCTAAAATTGCCAAAATAAAAATTTTAAACTGGCCCAGATTTTCCGGGTTATTACAATCTCCCCCACTTAAAACTTTTCGTCCCTGAAAAGGAACAAAGTCGAAAGTGGTTTGATTAATCAGCTCCACGTTCGATCTAGCTTCCATTCTCCAACTTTTCAGTTTCTGAGAATTTTCATATTTTCAAAAATTTGGCTAACACCCTAAATTTTCGAAAAATTTCGCCATAACCTCCCCTGCACCGGGAGCCACGGGAAAATCCCGAAATTGCCATATAGGCCTTCTGATCTCAAAAAGAAAAAGCCAAGCGGCTAGCCAATCGGCTCATAAAATCATCATCACCCAAACGAAACAGTAAATTACATAGTAAACATGTACCTATTTGTCGGGCAAACAAATTTTATTCTCTGCTCTAGCCTTCTTGCTATGACCTGTTCAATGTAAGTATATGTATATGCAAGCAAATGCGACCAATTTTCAATACAATTCAACATTTGATTCAATTAGGCATAATGGTTCAAAATTATCAAACAAATAAACAAACAACACAAACATCAATCAATTAGTGGATTAAAGTTTCAAATTGATAATTTTTGATACATATACTGAAAATCTTGTTTTTGATGCCAATTCACAACAATGTGTTCTAGCTATATATATAAGTTTTGGTTCTCACACCAGTCTAATGGAAATATATAGATGTCACACCTTCGAAACACGAACATAAATATTGATGATGCCATGGTCATTATCAACATCATCTCCGGGCGACTAGAGCGTGATTCTATATCTATCCAGTATATTAAAGCTTCGAATATACGTTCATGACGCGTATATGCAAAATCTTTATATATCGGATTGTCCAAATTCAAAATAAATAAATAATCAAATACGTTTTAAAATGGTTTAAATTTTCAAAACAAAATTGTTTTCTTTTGAAAAATATACTCTTCACACTCGTTCTAGGATACTACTGATCCTATCTCTAACGAGTCATTCTATTGGATATTACTAATCCAATATCTGATGAATTCTTCCGTATGTTTCTAATGTGTCTTGTTCTCGAGCTCTGTAAACCAAAGCTCTGATACCAAATGTGATGGCCGGGAATTTCGCTCGATCTGAATCAGTCTTTAAACCGATCTAGACCGTTCGAAACCCCTGAACGTTTGAGAACATGACAAAACAGAACGCAGACGGAAGAACATTTCATTGCTATTACAACAATTCCATCAGATACAAGAATATACAGAGTATAAATGGATAACTTACATTCGACAAATATCAGAGATTACAATAAATTACATAGCAGCGGAAAATAATACAAAGCACAACTGAAGGTTATATACGGATACAGAGCTTTCCGGATATCATTCCAGCTGTAAACCAGGATCCTGTGAATATAAATCTGCAAAACCAAAACTACTAGCTGCCCGTGCGGAAAATAGGGGCACCCAGAGTTTAGGTTAAAACAATAAACTTCAGGTCAGTCATGTGACTGGTGTGAGAACTAAAACAGTTATTTAAAGCTTTACTTTAAAAGAGAGTAATTCAAGGGACCACGCCGTATAACACGGAACGGGTTTCCTCCCAAGAATACCAGTGCATATCAATAAACAACGCAATGCTTTTTTGAAAAATGAAGCTATTATAAGACCCAGGTCCCATCACACAATGCAACGCAAGCTGGAGGATAGGGTTTTCCCTTATAATAGCCAAACATGCTTGGTACGTTTAAAACAAATCAATTGATACTATAATAAGTGTATAGTGTCAAAACAATTTCAATCATAAATATAAATCATAAACGACATGGGTACCATATATCACGTCGCCATACTAGTTCTACAATTAAAACCGCAATACACGTATTGGAAATTGGATTTCCGTCATGAGTCGAGGCAAGGGGCAAGCTCCTCTCCGCGTTCGAGACACTCTAGCAAATGTCTCAGGACTACACACTCTGGGCAATCCTGGATCGGTTGGGCCGGTCCTCACTTACGTTAGAGGATTATTTATTCCTGAACACACGTTTCCCGGTCCTTACAGACCTATAATCGAGGCGCCTCATTCCAACAACCACAAAGGTGAAAAGTATATAAATGTCAGGGCTGGTAAGTCACTGACACCACCAAAGCTAGAAAGAAACGTCGTGTTCTCCCAACGGTCTGTATCCCGTTTTTAACTCATACCGAGGTGTGAGGCTCGCGAATTCACGTTATACACAAAGCTACGCCACATAGGCCGTGCTTTGATCATCAACCACAAGACTTTGCTTTTCAACAGAAGCCTTGATCCATGCAACTCAGCATGCCACACAGGCAATTCATGCCATGCGATTGATATCTATCGATATATAACCTCTAAGCTCGTACGTCTCAGAGAAGGGCGTTAAGCAAGAGAATAAATTCTCCGCCGCCAAACAGATATATATTTAACAGAAATCAATCAACACAGAATAAAATCCAATGTCAGACACACAATCCATTTACAAGTTCATTTTGGGTCTGAACGAAACCGGAGGCACTTTTCTCGCATATCCATCCGTCTCCAAGTACGTCTGGACGACCACCAACTATTTCCATCCTCTTGGGTGTACAGCCCAATCAGGATCGTTAGTAATTACCCAAACGACGTGAAAACTTCCGGTCTTCAACCACCGTCTTCATCTTCGACATATCGTCGAATCGGTTATTCAGAATGGGTGTAAACCCGGCCTTTCCGAACAACCCGCGTATATTAAAACAAATGTTACACAAACACAACATACGCCTCATTCCAATTCATTAGTCACTAATCGTAAATCAGCAAGAGAACAATTTTCCAAATATTAACCCCGAAGGCCGAAACCAACATCAGATCAATACCCAGGAAACCATTCTTCTTAACTAACCTTCAGCTAGTTTCTAAATTTCAATTCTCAGGGAAAGGTTCCCATTAATTTTATCCAAGATAAATTCTTTAAAATTTATCCTTTAATCTTCCTTTGGATGTCATTTCAAACCAAATTATGGTTTTCTGAACTAGTCGAGATTAGCGAACCACACCGAAGTAATTATTTATTTTATTTCCCAATCCCAACCTATTCATCCCATGAAGCAAAACTGGTAATACTCCATATCTAATACTATGGTGTTATCGGTAAAATTAATTACCATTTCACATTCAAATCTAATTAAAGATTTACCATTGCTTTGGAGCAAAACTGGTGATACTCCATCCTCACTCATTTGCTATATTTGATAATTTAAATTATCAATTCACATTTCAATCTAATTGCAGATTTGTTAAAACTCCTTTTACAAGGTTAAAGAACTAATGTCATTTAAAACACAGTTCACGACAAACCCAAATCACATTCTATTTATTTATCGGGTTAAAGAACAAGTGTCATTTAAAACACCCTTCGCGATAAACCCACAAAGTAATTCTATTTACAACCCATTTCAAATCCAATTTATTTATTTAAAAATAAATGGGTTTTAATATTAGTTCAAAACTGGTTCATTTCGATAAACATCTATTTTTATCCTTTCAAATATGGAGTTTTTCATCCTGATTTTTCCCAAATCATTTCTTATGATTTTACACAAATTATTACTATTTTTAATAATTTTATCAAGGCCTGTACAGTCGATTTCCAACAACGGCCATCAAACTGCACTTACAGCGACCTTTTTCAAATTTGATTTGGACGTATCTCCAAATCCAACCGTTTGATTTTGAATTTCTAATATTCCTTTTCGATACGAACCCAACGGTTCCGGTTTTAGGAGAATCCGACGGTCGGATCTCCCGTAATGTCCGTTTGAAATAAATGGTCGAAATTCACGAACTACCGCGGCGCGGCGCATTCTATTCATGCCATTATATTATATATATAATATATATTTCGTCAATTCCTATTTAAAACGAATTTTATAAATCGTTTTAAATTCGTTTCAAAAACATTTTCATCTTCCATTTCAAATTCAAATCAAAATTGAATTTTTCCTTATAAATTCGTTTTAAAATTCATTTCTATTCAATTCAAATTTCAATTCAATTTGAATTCATTTCAATTCGTTTCCAATTCAATTCGAATTCGTTTTCAATTCAATTCAAATTCGTTATCTATTCAATTCAATTCGAATTCGTTATCTATTCAATTCAATTCGAATTCGTTATCTATTCAATTCAATTCGAATTCGTTATTTATTCAATTCAATTCGAATTCGTTATCTATTCAATTCAATTCGAATTCGTTATTTATTCAATTCAATTCGAATTCGTTATCTATTCAATTCAATTCGAATTCGTTATTTATTCAATTCAATTCGAATTCGAATCAAATTCGTTTTCTATCCTATTCAAATTCAATTGATTTTCTATTCAATTCAATTCAAATTGGTTTTCTATTCGATTCATTTCAAATTGGTTTTCTATTCGATTCGATTCAAATTGGTTTTCTATTCGATTCAATTCAAATTGGTTTTCTATTCGATTCAATTCAAATTTCATTTCAAAATATTCGATTTCGAAATCACTTTTCAATATTCATTTTAAATTGAATAAAATCGATATAGTTATCGTTCACGTCAAAATGGCGTCAATCTAATCAACACGGCTTCATATATTTCTATTTTCAAATATTTCGTTTCAAATATTTCCTTTTCAAACATTTCTATTTCAAATATTTCATTTTCTAATATTTCGTTTTCAAATATTTCTATTTCAAATATTTTGTTTTCAAATATTTCTACTTCAAATATTTCTATTTCAAATATTTCGTTTTCAAATATTTCTACTTCAAATATTTCTATTTCAAATTTTTCGTTTTCTAATATTTCATTTTCAAATATTTCTTTTTCAAATATTTCTTTTTCAAATATTTCTACTTCAAATATTTCGTTTTCAAATATTTCTACTTCGAATATTTCGTTTTCAAATATTTCTACTTCGAATATTTCGTTCAACACATGACTAATCTCAACGGATGAGTACTGTCAACACATGAACCTTTATTTTATATTGATAAAGATGTAAATTTTATTATTAAAATATTTCGTTTAACACATACATAATTTCAACGGATGAGTACAGTCAACACATGAACCTTTATTTTATAATATTCTTTATTTTTCAAATTGGAATGAGGCCCAATCAATCATCATATAAAGTTATTTATATGGATTTTCATACATCACACATATATAATAGCATTTAAAAATAATCAACCATCAACCAAAGTGCACTACACTGTATAAGCATCAAATATAAATATCTAACGCTTATAACAGCCTGTCAATCGATCGATCGACATATTTAATCAATTAGGATGAGTGAACTTCAAATTTCATCCCAACACCCGTGTGGGGTTTCAAACAATCAAACACAGATTTTATTTGTGCAGTTGGGCGATGTGTTAAACTTATCGACCCAATCAATATCAGTCAAATCAGTGTATATAAACAAATCGGCCGATTTGTTTATAACTATTTATTTACTCACATTCACGTTAAAAATTATATTTTTAACGATAAAATATTTTATTTTAACACATGGATTTCTATTCAGTTCATTTACAAAATAAAAATGATATTTTTATTTTTCTACTTATTTTAGAAAATTTCGGCGGCATAACGGCACGATACTAGAAACGGGACGAGGCCTAGCCTTATCCCCGGTCTAGTGAAGGCCCACGCCATTCACACATCAATCAAATCCATTCATTTCACTAAACAATTCAATTCAAACCAAATATTCTAACTAACTACACAACCAAACAATTTAACAAACAAGCCATCTATGGTCTGTGGATGACGGGTGTCGGGTGCTACTAAGCACCGTTTGCATCCTGGTATATATATATAACTAGAAAATGAAATTGAAAGGTGAGAAATTCTCACCAATAGCTATCCAATACCACGACTCTTCATTTATAGAAATCTTCGCCATTCTCGCCCTTTGTCGCTTTCGTTGCCCGTATTCACTACATATGTAAAAGTCGAATTTTCACTTCGCTATTCAATATATAAAAATCGAATTTTTACTATGCTATTCAATATATAAAAATCGAATTTTTATTATGCTATTCAATATATAAAAATCGAATTTTTACCTCGTTGTTCAATATAGAAAAATCTAATTTTTACCTCGTTGTTCAATATAGAAAAATCTAATTTTTACTATAAATAAAAATCCTATCTTTTCTGTTTTCAAAAAGCAAATCCTTTTCTTTTTAAAACTCTAATCTTTTTATAAAAATTCAATCTTTCTTCTTACATATAAATCCCCTTTTTATTAACATCAAAATCATATTATTATACATAAATGAATAAATAAAACAAAGCTATATATAAATAAGTAAAACGCTTACAGGTGCTAGCAAGAGAGGAGGAGGGAAACCGCAGTTCGTCGGAGGGGAGACGGCTCAGGCGAGCTCGGCGGTAGGGTCTGATGGCGGCGGAGGGAGGATGGGTGCGTCGGGGGGTACGGTTGTGGAAGGGGGTGCAGTTTTCAAGAGGGGGAGGAAAAGCGAGACGCGAGGGCGAGAAGGGGGGGTTTGCCGGAGATCGACGGCGGCGGGCGAACGATGGGAGGGGGGCGGCTGTCGATCGAGGGTTCTCCTTTTTTTTTCCTTCTGATATCGATTTCGGTTTTGAAATGGGGGGGGGGGGGGCAGTTTGACTGAGTTAAGGGGAGAAAGGGGGTTTTTTAATTTTATTTATTCTTTAATTAATTCAAAAAGGTAACTTTTAATTCGATCTCAAAACGAGGCCCACCGCCTGTCGTCCATAGCGTTTTACCCCCATTCCGAACTCAATGGGATATGTATCGCAGGCTGATTCGATTATTTCGATCTGTTTTCGTCAAAATCAACATATAACTCTATATATTGAATTTGAACGCGCATTTCAATTTACCGGGGTCACATACTAACAAGAAAAATTCCAGAAAAATATTTTCTAGCTTCGTATTGACGATACGGTCCTAACAAAACTAGTTTCGTCGAATTCTGAGATCGTTGGAAAAATGGCCATTTTCCAGTCGATTAAAATCAACTGAAACTAGTCAAACGCGTTTTCCTTTGCCACACTCACATATTGATTCGAAAAATTATGAAATTTGAAACCTAGCAATAACTTTACATCACGGACCCAACAAAAGTGGTTTCGTCGAAATCCGAGGTCGTTTGCAAAATGTCAATTTTTAAGGGCCTGAATTCCATAACGACTATTTAGAATTTTCAACTGGACACATCTTTTGATTCCCGCTATGAAATTTTGATTTTTCGGCTTCGTTGGAAAGATATTATCGATTAGATCCTAATGTTTTTGGTTTCACTAAAATCCGGATTGTTTTGCACCCGGTACATCCAATTGAAGTTTGAAATCGAATTATCGAACTACCACGCCATTTTCAATTCTATTTATAATTATATATAAATATTTATATTCTATCGACGACGTATATAATATATACGCTCGAATTATATTCAAAATAAATTTCTCGTTGTTATTATTTAAAATAATTTATTTTAAATATTCAAAATTCGCTAAAATTGCCAAAATAAAATTTTTAAACTGGCCCAGATTTTCCGGGTTATTACACCCTGACTTGTATTTAAGGCAACGCTGTATATTGTTGCATTACTTGCAACTACTGTTGCAATAGGGTTCTAATGCAATACTTTCTCTCCGTGGCAGTAGATGGAAAAAGCGTTGCCTTAGAGGGCTAATGCAATGGCCGTGGATGTCACGCCCCTTTGGTGTTGCTTATTTGAAAAAATGGCCTACGACAACACTTTTTTGATCTACGGTCACATAAAATTAGTGTCGAATATGCTCACTTTTGTAGTAGTGATATATACATCAAGTATGATACATAGTGTAGTACAAAAGAGGTGATATAATCATCATAAACAAATATACATCATGTCCCCATCAAAAAAATATGCACAACTGAGTCGAAAGTGTCCAAAAGATACTACATTAAAACTAAGTTAACTAGCCCAAAAGTCGATAGAATGTCCATAGGGAGATAGCGGTCAAGTATCATAACCAGACCAGAATTAGTCGAAAGTACATGGTCAGGAAACAACAATTCAAAAATGGTCCGTAGGCCTGAGCAAAATCAAGTTTCAGCAGTTCAACAACATAAACCAGCAAGCTGAAAGAGTTCAGGCAACATAAGGGAAAACATGGTAATGCAAATGCAATTCAAGTGTACATTCGAACGTACCCAAATTCATAGTTAAGGTGTGAAGATCGGTAACACAATGTGCACTAGCACAGCATCACAAGGCGCAACACACATACTCAAACAACTAGAGATACCATACATACATACATACATACATACATACATACATATATATATATATATATGTACATACATTGAAGAGCATCATGTAATAATAAGTACATGTAGTGCAATAAAAATATAGACCAGACAAGTAGTGATACACATGGCTACATCACAACACACTGAGGCAAAATGGCAATGAGGCAAGGATGTATGCACGGGTTCAACGAGTGCAATGTTCAAGTTCAGACTTTCCATAGGAGCAGCCCATGACAAAAAATTGAAGTAAGACACGCAAACCAAAAGTACTAACTCAAAGATTTGAGTAGCACCCCACATTTAATAATTAAATAATAAAATAAAATTAAAAAAATATCAGAATTTGGCCGCGAGATTAGCACCACTGTGTATGTGGTGGTTTTCTTGTCAATTTGGATATACAGTTTACTGAAAACTGAGTTACAACGAAGAAGATATCATAGAAAGAAGTTTCAGAATAGAAATAAAAAATACATGGGCTAGATCCGCCCGCACTATGCCTACGTCAACCCGCCCTTTGCTTGGGCATGGTTTAGCCCAGGCGCAAAATGAGAGAAGGTATGAGGTTATTTTGCTGGTTTTTGTTGACCTGGAATAGTTTTATACGTCGGCTTTGAAATTTAGGCTAATGAGGCAAATTCTTATTAGTTGAATGACGTGGCTGGCCTAAATTTGGTTAGGAAGCCAACGGTCTGAGATCCCTAACCTATAAATAGACCCCTAGGCCTATTTAATTCCTCAGAATACAATCTTTTTCCCTCTAGGTGCTCTCTTTTTGAGACGGACCTGACCTAAATTTTTATAAGGGAGAAGGTTTATAAAATTAAATATTTATGTAATCCTATTTTGAGGCGGGATCTACACCAACCAAGAATTAAAGCTTAGGATGATGGTTGAGCGGATTTAAATTATGTTTTTAGTAATGATATATATTATCATTTAATTCCTAATAATTTAGTATAGTTTAATTAAGAATTATTTGTAGTAATTTATTTTTGACTAAACTTAGGTATAATTTAATTAGTTTTATTTGCAGTAGTTTAATTCCTACTGTGATTTAGTTTGAATATTTTAATCAGGATTGTGTACAGTAAATTTGTAATTAAATTGTAAATTTGGGAAACTTATATTTATATGCGAAAGTTAATTTTTTAGAATTGAAATTGAGCAAATATAAGTTATGTTGATGCAGAAGAATTGAAAAAGGGTTTAAGCCCATTTGTCTTCAAATATAAATTTAGGAAATAAATTAAGAGCAGGAATTAAAATATACCTATTAAAATAGGAAGTTAAATAGGAAGTTAGAAACATCCTAGATTGGTTGGTTAAGAAGAATGGATGCATTTTTATAGTTTGGTTTGTAAGTAAAACGGTAAATGTAATTGCAAGAATAAAAGAAAAAGAAAACAGATTAGTGTGAAATAAGAATTTAGTCGTATTGCACATTATTTGAAAGCTTATAAATAGTTAAAAGAAATGTCTTGGAAATATGGATTTCTATTTATACAAATGTTTTATATTAGACCATGAAAATAAATTTTATCACATTTTCAATAATCGATCAATTTGAAATAAGTATAACTTCCTAAAATATAAACTTGCGAAGACGGAAAGTAAAAGAATAATATAACTAGAAGATGTTATGTAAAGAAAAAGAGTAAGAAATTAAGTTAAACAATTGATAGTCAGAAAAGAATGTGATCAATTATAATAATTGTATGGACACATAAATAGGTCATAATGGATAGATTCAATATAATTACAAGAATAATATTATGATAACTATACAGATGCATAAGTAAATCATAATAGATAGATTGGACATATTTGCAAATAAGAACTATAACAAGAGAGTTATAATTAAAAGAGAAATGAAATAAGAAAGGCTTATTATCAACAAAATTTATATTTGGGATTAAGTTTAATAAGCATGTAAATGTAGTGGTTCACTCCAACATCAAATGCTGATTAGGGAAAATAAGTTACCGATAAAGTTAATAAGTATGTGAGTAGGGTTCAGATTAGAGGGGATTGAACAGATAACGCTAATCAGTGTTAAAATGAAATAAAAGAAAGCACTACTCCGTAACGGCCATTTGCCAACTCTTATTTTTTTCAACTGCCAACACTTATATGTGTTGTAGACCAGTGACACTAATATGTGTTGCGGAAGCAAAAATGTGTCACTAAAAATGTGCCAATACTTCTATGTGTTGTTATGCCTGGTCAACTCTTCTTTTCTAGGGGCTAAAGGGTAAGTTACCAAACATAACCCTAATCGGATGCTGAACGCTTATCCTCAACAATTATTCCTTCCCAAGCCACAACATAAGCAAATACATAGAATGGACTTCGAAGAATTGCGATTAGCTAATCAATAACTCAAATCGGTTTCCCCTCTCAATTCCTCTCTCCATGACTTCGAATTGGGGCTTCTAGGAATCACGGCGGCTTATAGGAGTCACGATAATAGGTAAAAAATCGATTTTAGTTTCAATTCTGTCGTTTAATTCTAGTTCTAGGCTTGGTTGCTAATTCGTAGTTCTGCAATTTACTCTATCTTGTTTTTAGTTCACTGATCTAGATTTTTTTTAAGCACTTCCTATTAATTTTCCTTTAATTTCTTGCATTTAGATCTAGCTTTTGTTTTCAGCACTTCCTGTTAATTTTCCTTTAATTTCCTGCATTTAGATCTAGCTTTTGGGATCAATTTTAGTATGTTGGAGGTAGCTATTGTCCAGTTAGTGTACTAGTTTTATAAAAATATTACTCATTAATGGAAATTGCATATGCAAAAATTGCAAAACAACTTCCAGATGCAAATGAAATTTCCAGATGCAAATGAAATTCCAAGGGACAAAGGAATAGGTCTTTAAAAAAGCCCTGTGGATCTAAAGAATGGTGACTGGGCTCTTAAAATTGTGCCTTGGATAGGGGGAAGAATTATCTCAATGACACATATTCCTTCTGGTAATAAATGTAGATTTGTTTGATCATCGTCACTCCATTATGCATATGTTGTAGTTGTCATTGCATTTTAATTCATTTATAAATTTACCATCTAACTTAATTATTATTTATCCAATGATCTTTATTTATTACTTTATTATTAGTGGTGTATATGTTACAAATACATTAAATCTATACTTGTAGAAAAATTTATCAAGTGATATATGATCAATTTGTAGACGATAC
Source organism: Allium sativum (assembly GCA_030737875.1). NCBI lineage: Eukaryota > Viridiplantae > Streptophyta > Magnoliopsida > Asparagales > Amaryllidaceae > Allium > Allium sativum. Next base: position 727,081,664 of record CM060909.1, read on the forward strand.
GTCAAAACTTATTTACTGGAAACTAAGTGCAAATTTCCGCTCTGTAATTTGGAATTCCAAATTTACCCTAGGGTAGTTCCTTCAAAAAAAAGTTTGAAGTACCGACAACCCATAGTAAAATGATATAGAGACCGATTTCATTCTATTCATTTGTAAATTCTTTTTTACCAGGGATCCAGTGGCTTCATAGCAGAGTTAAGCAGGATGGTTACGAAGAATACAGTGGTGTTGAATACCGCTCCTCTGGTTGTACTGAGCAGTACACAGTTATTAAGTAAGAAAATCATATCTATGTATATGTTATGCGTGGGAATCCACTATTTTGGTATAGTTAAATATTATCTGTTCAGGTGTAGTTAAATATTATCTCTTATATTGAGTCTATTAAAGCATTGATCGATAACAACATGATATTTATAAATCCTAACTCAAATCTTTTCTGTTTTCTTCTAGGAGAGGGATAACATGGAGAAGTCCAAGTTTTTAAAGGCCTTATCCGACATGTGGAAATACTTTGATACTCATGTATTGCGGTATAAGGTTTGTGCCACCAAAAAACTTACAGTCCTGGTGGATATTTTTGTAGAATTGTTCTTATTTACATGTGTATGTACGTCTGGGTGTGTGATGCACATTAGACCTGGTCATAATATGCTTCTTTTGGTTACGTACCTCTAGCCTCATTTTCGAGGTGCTATGCAATTGATCTGTATTTAAGATAACCAAATTTAAAGGTTCAGAATCAAAATGAAGGTACCTAGTCATTTATTTACATGAATGACAATGGTATTTATATTTTAAGATGTACGGAGAGTGGTGATTCTAACAGGGATAATGGAATAACAGATATGATTTTGTAGGTTCTTAGGTTTTTAATTTATGTCCTTAGGTTTGAATCATCCAATGATTATATATTATAATATAATTTATCTATTACAACAAATTTTCTTTTTGTAGGTTCTTCCACCTCTTTGTGCCGAGCTTCGGAACTTGGTTATGCAGCCAATGATATTACCAATGGTTCTTACAATTGCATAATCTCAGGTAATTAATTGTGTTTCTAAACTGTAGGAGATTTCTACATGTAGGAATTATACTGTTTGGTAAATTTTTGATATTTATTTTACTTGAACACATGTTCTGGGCTCATATCATATACCAACTTAAGTCAATGTATAACAGCTCATATGGGTAAGCCTGATAGAAAATCAGCCATTCCTCCTATGTGCTAACTTCAAATACTGAATATTACCATCGATTGGGCTTCTTTAAGTTAAAGCTTTATGAGTTGGATTGATACATTTCCATCTTTGCCGTTTTTCTTGTTTTCAGTAATCAGTATGATCATAGTTGATTCATACTGCCTGGAATATCAGAAATTCAGAACACATTTTCTTCTTCTAATAATAATCCGAGTTGGTGGACATAACGCTGAACATAAATTGGCCACTTCTACAATTATGAAGTTATTATTTGTTCGTTAGCTTTGTCTTACTCCATGTAGTTTGTGTTGGATAATATCGGCGATCTATTGCATATCAGACTTCAAGCGATTTCTTTTAGATATTAGTTTAAATGTTGGTCTGGGATATTTTAGCCATAACAGTAGTGTTTTCGAAAATAGTAATGGGATTTAGAACGATATTTGATCAGAATATCAGTGAAAGTAATCTAATACTGTCATTTTTTACATAGATCAAATCAGTGAAAGTAATCAAATACTATCATTCTTTTTTTTACATAGATATCTCATATTAAAATAGAACTTTCATTGTATAAGTGAATATCGTTTGTACGGAAGATATATTACAAAAATAGTCATTTAAAATGATAAATGAGAATATTTACCTCTTTTATTATAATTGTAATTTTCATAGCTTGCTAACAAACTAACCATACTTTGCTATTATCCTAATATTTTCAAATATTGCATAACGATCCTTAACCGTTTTTTTTACCAATACCAGGATTAATCAATTACGCTTACTTTAATTTTTTATGTGAAAAAATGAAGTATTAGATATCATATGTTTTTCTGGTTTTTCAAATATGCTGAACACTTTTTCTTGTATAGTTTTTGTCACTGTTATTATCGACTTACCTACTATGGTATTCAGAAACATAAGCACACTTACATATTAGATACAACATATTTTTCTGGTTTACCATGGTTTGTTTAATTTCTAATCTGCTGAATACAAAGTTTGATATGTTCGCAAAAAATTTCTCATCGGTTCCTTTTCTTTCACAACTATAACAATGATATTCAGGCTAATTTGTAACATTGTCATTCATAGGATAAATCTGAATTTGAGCTTGCGGCACTGCCTGCACTGGTTCCAGTCTTGACTTCTGCTTCAGGTGACACACTTCTTTTACTCGTGAAGCATGCAGATCTGATCATCAACAAGGTAACTACATACAGTAATCTTTATTATGTTTTATAACATTTTTCTGCATTTTTTTTCGTCAGTTGCATTGTCCAAAAGATAGAACACTGAGCCACCCATACACATGTAGGGTTGAAGGGCCATCTTTTCTCCTCTTTGTGCAGAGCTTCGGAACTTGGTTATGCAGCCAATGATATTACCAATGGTTCTTACAATTGCAGAATCTCAGGTAATCAATTGTGTTTCTAAGGTGTAGGAGATTTCTACATGTAGGAATTTTACTGTTTGGTAAATTTTTTATATTTGTTTTACTTGAGCGCATGTTCTGGGCTTATATCATATACTAACTTAAGTCAATGTATAACAGCTCATATGGGTAAGCCTGGTAGAAGTTAGATATTAGTTTAAATATCGGTCTGCAATATTTTACCCATAACAGTGGTGTTTTCGAAAATAGTAATGGGACTTAGAATGATATTTGATAAGAATATCAGTGAAAGTAATCTCTTCTCCATTCAACCCAATACATGAATATTACTATCTCTGCAATATCTTACACAAAAATAAGCTGTTAGTTTCTAAACTTGAAACCATATGAAACAATGATCCACTTGAGTCGTAATGTGATAACATTGTACTATAAAATAAAAGAAAAATGTTATTAAATCATACAATAATGTGATAATGTTGGAAAATGAATAATGGAATAGAAAAGATGTCTAATAGTCAGTTAAAGGGGTGAACAACTTCACTGAGAATAAGGGGCAAACTGAGCCACGTTAAAACTGAGCCTCAGCTCAGTTTTCGCACAAAACTGAGCTGAGGCTCAATTTTAGCGCAAACTGAGCTCAGTTCGCGCGAAAACTGAGTTCAGTTTTCATGCAAACTGAGCCCAGTTCGCGCTAAAACCGAGCCTGTTCAGTTTTAGCGAGAAAACTGAGCTCAGTTTTTGCACTAACTAAGCTCAGTTTGTTTGCATGTTCATTTGCAAATTTACATGTTCATTTGAATACAAAGGATATTTGAATATAAAGGATATTTGGAAGCAATTCATCATTTAGATACTAGCTACTTGCAGCTATCTATTACACAAAAGAATAAGCAAAGATACTAGCTACTTGTAGTATACACTTATTAAAATCATTGCATTTTTTATCATAGCAATATATGTAGTCCATCTACACATGTATTTGTATTGAGTATGAACAAATCTTGTATTGATTTTGTCATTTTTGTGATTACACTTGTTATTTATCAATTTTGCAATTACAATTGTTATTTATCAGTTTTGCAATTTGTTATTCTAAAAAAATGAGTGTATTTATATTTTGTCGGCACTTGTGGAGGAAGAGGAAAAAAACAGAATTAGTAATGTAATGGCAAATAAAAAGAAAATATGTGAGATTTTGACGATGATCCTATCTCCAAAGTTTTTGGTTCTGATAAAAGGAAGTTAAGCTGATACAAGCTTCAAAAGCAATTGCCGACAAGAATAAGAAAGACGATTTTCGTCAATGGTCTACAGAATTACAAAATCAAGTGGCGAACCAAGTGTCAATCCAAATCAACGATAAATCATTTGCTTCATCCTCAAAATGGACATTACAAGCTTTGTGAATTTTCAGATGGAGGCTTTGTGATATGGTCCGCATTTTGCCTTCGTAGCATCTAAAATTATGTGTATCTTTAGTAAAACTTTGTATTGCTTTTTATAATTCGAACTTGATATTTTGGTATTTGAAATTGGAAGCATGTAACAAATACTTTGAGCATTATGCAAATGTGACATTGTTGAATTTGAAATATTGAAGTACCAAATCTTATATTGAATTGATATGTTGAATTATATATGTGATTGGAAATCATAAAAATATGTTATGCTCATTTATAAGTGTTAGCAATTTATGTATGCCAACATTTATAAGAGTTAGTAGGATTATGATACTGACATTTATAAGTGTTACCATATCTTATAGTTCCAACATTTACAAGTGTTAGCAATGTATATGTTTGTAACTCTTGTAAGTGTTGTCATATCTTATGGTTCCAACATTTATAAGTGTTAGCATTGAATACGTTCGTAACACTTATAAGTGTTATCAATGAATATGTTTGTAACACTTATAAGTGTTAGCAGTTACTCTGTTTGTAACACTTATAAGTGTTACAGGAAATTCCTCACAGGCCGTTGGTGACACATAAAAGTGTTACAGAATTTATTTGTAACACATATACTTGTTGGGAATCCACTGTTTTGGTGTAGTGAAGGTAATCTGAGAGCACAATGAAAGATTAGACATAAGGTGTAATAAAATAGCAATGTGCGTTTGGAGTAGTTCAGATGGAGTCTAGATGGAGAGCCTATAGAAGCTAGATCATTATAGGAATTGGAAGTACGTCCAACTTTTTGTTTCATCATGACCGTAGAAAAGTTCGATACTTCTACGAGATGTGATGATACCATAGGATGTCCCTCCAAGTAGGCCTAAGGTAGCTGTACCCGCAGAGGTAGGTCTGCAGCGGTTCCATCAAAAGAGCGAGTATGCCTTAGCTGCATTTATATCGATCACAACTAGAAGATAGATGAGTGACTTTAAGATTCAGTGGTTTCCTCGAATCCGAGAGCAGACTTCGTGGTTAAAACCCAATAAGGAAGGATACTGTAACACCTTGCAATTTAAATAATAAAATTATCAAAATAATTACAAGAATAACGTGCATTTGAAATTCGAAATCAAACACGTATGATAAAAGGAATTAAATCAAGAAAGGAATGGAAAAGGTTAAATTGCAGTGTTCCTTTAATTAATAATGTGTGTCGTTAATGGCATTAAAATAAACATAAATAGAAATAACGTTAAAGTTTGAAAGCAGAGAATTAATTCTAAAATGGTAATACGCATGTGAACATACATGTATATATTTATTTCATACAAAAATATATAGTCATAAATTTCAGAAGTAAGGCGCGTTTGAATTTGAAAATAAACGGGCGTCATGAATGGGATCAAATCACATAATAAAAGGGAGTTTAACGACGTTAGTTAAGTTACGTTCTAATTTAAAATGTGTATGCACGTATTAATTATAAAAATGATATGCATTTGAAATTGAAATTAAGCGCATGCTAAAAATGGAAGAATATTGAATGAAACTAGAAATATAGGTAAAAGTTAAAAATAATGTTCATCAGGATTAAAAGAATCAAACACGCAAGAATCAAAAAGGGGAATAAATCAAATTAATTTGGAGAATGAAAATAACATTACAGTAACGTGCAAAAGAATTAACACAGATTAAATGCACCGAAGCAAAGTAGGAAACATGGGGACCAAACTCGTTTGGGTCTTCCCATGATCGGGATGGGTCGACCCATGCGTCGACCCAAGCATGAAATGGGTTGACCCATTTCACGTGTAAACGACGTGTTTTCTTCATTTTGTTGACCTGGATTTCGTTGTTTTGAATCGGCGGACACAGCTAGTTTGGACAATTATAAATAAACCTACACGATCAACCGTCAAACTCATATTTTTCCGAGTGGGTGCGAAAGACCTTCCATTCCCTTTCTTCTTCAAATTCTTCAAAAATAGAAAATATTAGATTTAGGCTATCTAATTCAAGATTTGGAGGCAGAAGTTGTGGGTTTAAGGTTCGGATGTCCAAATTCTCTGTCCATGTGAGGTAAGTTCTTCGAATCTAAATTTAAATAGTTACTTTCATCCTTATTGGATTAAGATTTGTAAATTCATGAAAAATATAGTTTGTAGATTCGAATAGGAAGACCACAGATAATAAATCCAAGTCCAAATCAAATCCAAAAGTTAGAGAAAAAATAACAGATGAGTGGATTTAAATTATTCTGTTTAATAGAGGTATACGTCATAGTTTGATTCCAGTTTAATTAATAAGATATTTTCTCAATCCTTTTTCCCCTTTCAGTGTCGGATTTTTACAGTTTTATGTTAAATTTTGGTTATGTGCAAAATATGTCTAGAACTACTATATTAGCATATATATATATATATATATATATATATATATATGTGTGTGTGTGTGTGTGTGTGTGTGTGTGTGTGTGTGTGACTAATTTGTTCGTCTGATTTTATGCGAACGATTATATCCTTTTCATTTTGCATGCATTAGGAAAAAATAATTCAATTGGAATTATGAAAAAAAAGAGGATTTGATGATTTAGGGTGAAAAATAAGCAAACTTGATAAAACTTGCCAAATAACTATGACATAGGCCTACATGACTTAATGCACATTAAATTTGTAGTTGAATGGTAAATTTGAGAATTTCCATATTTATTTATTAAAATTACCTTTTAGATTTAGAATGAATAAACATAGAAATTGTTGGGGATGAAAGGAAAAGGGGTATAAGCCCAATTGGGCCCAAATTTATTATACTTATGCCAAATTGTGAAAATAAATAAAGAATAGGAATTAATGTATATCGATTAAAATAGAAAGTTATAATAGCCAAAATTGATTGGTTAGGAAAAGGGAATATATTTCCATGGTTTGGGTTGTAAGAAAAATGGAAAGCATAATTGCAACTATAAAAAAAATAAAGGCATGGATTAGTGTGAAAATAGGGATTTAGCCGTATTGCGCACTTTCCAATAGCCTCAAAATAGTTGAAAATAATATCTTGTAATTATGGATTTTTATTGTTGCAATTACCTCAAACTATGAAAATAGATTATTGTGAAATTTCAATAACCAATCAAATAGGAACATGCCTAACTTTCTAAGGAATAATTTTATAAAGACAGAAAGAATAAGGGAAGCATAACAAAAAGATGTTACGTAAAAACAAGAAGTAAAAAATCAGGTTAAACACTTGACAATTGGAAATGAATGTAATCTATCATGATAATTGAACGAAGACAAACATGAATCATAGTAGGCAGTTTTGATTACAATATGAAGGTACAGTTAAAAGTGTAAATTAAGTTTAATAAGCATAATTCTATAGCTATGAAACTATAGTGGAAGTAAGACAATAACCTGAAAGTCGTAGTTAAAAGTGAAATGAAATAAGAAAGGCTTATTATGAATAAACTTATAGTATGAATTAAGTTTAATAAGAAAAATTCTATGGTGGCCTTGCGATTTGGCATTCTATTATAGCCTTGTGATTAGGCATTCTATGATTATTCGATGGTTCTATGGTCGCTAATAAAGTTGACAAAAAAGTAACTGAAGTTCAAATTTAATGAGCTGAATAATAATGAAAACTAGCGAAAAGAAATGTGAGGTAAACGCGTAATGAAAGATTAGACATTGGGGTTTAATAAAATAGTGAGATGCGTTTGGACCAGTCCGAAGTAATTCTGAATGAAGAGGCCAATAGGGTAGATCATAGTACTGTCCAGAGACACGATGGAAGCACGTCCAATTTAATATTCGACGGGACTGGAGAAAGACTTCTATGGTAAGTCCATGGCCAACCGAGCCCCAGAGGTAGGAAGTTAAAGATTTCTATGGGATGTGAGGATACTCTTAGATGACCCTCTGGGGATGCTCGGGTCAACCACCCCAAAGGAAGGCCTATTGTTCCATATAGAGTATGCCTTGACTACGTTTATGATGAGGAGGTCCAAAAGACTGATGGGATAATGTTTAAGATTCAGCAATTGCCTCGAATCCGAGAGCATCTTCGTGATCAAGACCCAATTAGGATAGTAGGTCGTCGGACACTTGTCATCAGAGCGTGTACGAGAAAGACTGGAGCTAAACCAACAGCCTAATGATCTTTCACTATCGAGACATTGGATGAAGGACAACGCCAATTGGACGTTTAGATTGTTTGTTAGGGGCACTGTTGTTAAGGATGCAGATGAAGGATCTTAAGGAAAAACTAACACTAGGGGGGTGAATAGTGTTTTAAAGAGATTGTGGAAAACTTAAATGATCTTGAATTACTATATGAATCACACAATGATTATCACACTAGAATGATCACAAACACAGAAACAATCATAGACACATATATAAGTAAATATAAAATCATAAAAGGAAAGAACACACCGGATTGTATACTGGTTCGGATTACTCCTACATCCAGTCCCGCGCAACGCTGGATTGTGCAAATTTTTATTATAATCAATATCCAAGTACAACATCCTTGATTTCACGGCTGCGAGGTTAACACCGATTCCACACCCTTGATTTCACGGCTACAAGGTTAACACTGCTCTCTTTCCTTGATTTTAGGGCTATAAGGAACACACCCTTTCTCAAACAATTCCCAAACAATTACAACAACCCTAGTACTCTTCAATAACACTTTAAACATAGGGTAGTTGATAGATAATGAGAAGAGAAAAAGAATGATATAAATTTTGTTGAAATCGGCAGAGTATAAGTGTAGAAATCAAGAATTTTATGTATTTTAATGGTGGTAAGTAAATGGGTGAAGAAGGAGAAGAAAGAATGATTAAAAATTCAAAATCGATCTCTTTTTATAGTGTCTCAAATGCTAAAACGTTTCTGAAATGTTTCAAATAGTGAAAAGACACTTCCTTTGAAAATTGAATTTAGGACAGTTATATGTCGACATGCTCATTTTGGTATGTCAACATATGCATTGTTTTTTATTTTTAAAATCAAATTTCAAGTGTTAGAACTATTATGTATTTTACGGAAACTCTTGAATCAAAAATAGAGTTTCAAATTTGATTTTCTAAAGCATAAAAACATAGTGATATATAATATAAACTTATTTTTAAAGTTATATGATTTAAAGCTATAAACTATATATATTACAAACATATTATTATAAAACTTTAAACTTATAGATATATATATTTGAAATCATAATAATTTGAAATCATTTAGAAAAGTAGTTTGAAATGACTTGAAATCAGAATTTGAATTTTGAAAGCAGAATTTGAAAATGGAGTGCTATTTAGAGTCTTACATATAAACTAGACTCAACTACTATATTTTCTTGAGCTCTTTGAAATCTTGATATCTTGATATTTTGATACTCATGAGTGTTGAATCTCTTATACCGTACAGTCTTCAATATTTTATATCCTACATATATATCTATATGTATATATATTCTAGACATAGATGTTAGTATACATTTTATAATTAATAATGTTATTAACTGAAGCAAGATTGTTTCCATTCAAATTCCATTCTCCGACAATCTTCCCTTTTTGATGATGACAACCTTGGTTTATAAAATATTTGTACCTGATATTACCTGTTGCTCCGATTCCTTGATTACCCCCCCTTTCACCATGAATTCCTTCTAACTCCCCCTTAAACTATGCCTATTCTATTTTATAATTTCTCCCCCTTTGTTATTATCATATCATGTACTAAACTTCATTATATTATACCTATAGTATCCTATTCTAGACTTAATTATATTTTACTTAACTAGACTAAACTAAATTATACCCCCCCTAAATTTATGCTATAAATATATCTAAATAACTAGATATAAATAACTCCCCCTAACTCTTTGACAGTACTAAAGAAAAAAGAGTATACCCAAGCAAATCAATAAAGTATTTACAAACAATTTGTTTAATATTTACAATCAATCAATCCAAGCATTTCAAACCAAGCAATATGTTCAAGTTTGTTAAGTAAATTCAAACAAATTCAACCAAATTCAAACAAAGCATACCAGCCAATTCAAACAAATTTAAATCTTAGTTAGACCATAAATTCAAATTTAAGTTTCAAATTAGTCAAACCAATTGTTAATTATGTTACTATGTTTTAGATTATTCCAATTAAAACAACAATCTCAACCAAATCAAACAATATACATTAAAACATTTTTTGAAATTTTAACTAATCCTAGAAACTATAAAGCTCCCCCTTAATCTAATACTAGAAAAAATATATGTAATAAAATGTGAAAAAGATGAGAATAATTATATTAGTTAATACCTACATGTTTATAAGTATATTTCAAGCCTATCAACACACACATTAAATCCAACCAAGTCAAACAAATCAATCAAGACAAACAAGTTAATCAAGTCAAAGAAAGTATGTTATGTATTTAACTAATAATCCTATATATTTCTAAGACAACAACTCTCCATACAGTATATTTGTTATGTGTGGAGTTAAAAAGGTAATGCAGTGTATGCAGCATGTTGGTTATATGCAGTATGAAATGTATGTCATATGCAAAGCAATATGAGATGATATATTGAATTAAATGCAACTTGTGATGTGAATGATTTTAATTTGAGATGCACTGTAATTTATAATAATGATTTATGGTATGGACTAAGATGTGAAATGACACTGATTTGGTGATGATATCTATTCCGATAACAAAGTACTAGAGATGAGCAGGGAAACCGATTACAAACCGAAACTAAACCGAAACAGCATAAAACCGATAAAAACCGCATCTTAAAAAAGCGCACCAAAATAAAACCGCACAACCAATGAAACTGCACTGTTAGTATGGTCTGGGTTCGGTTTTTATCTTTTTCGAAACCACAAAATCGAAACCGCACCGATATGGTTTATGAATTCTTTATTGTAATCATATCTGGTGCTTCTCAGGCACAGAACCTGCTTCCTATTTAGCCTTCAATGTGCTATTTAGCCTTCACTACTTGCATTCCAACAACACTTTGTCTTGTATCTTTCAAACCAGTCACTTGAACTTGTTTCATGACAGCAAGCTAGGTTTGATTCATAGTTACTTGTTACCTTGACATATGTATTCCTAAGACGAATTGAGAAATGACATCTTCATCATTTGATTTAGCATTTAATAAGCTCGATCTTGATGAATATGCTACAAAGCAAGCTTATTTTGACAAGACATATTAAGTGAGCTTGATATGCCATTCAATAAGCTCTGGATATTAGCTCAGGTTGTTACTACTTAGAAGCTAAATCAAAATGAAGCATATTACTGATAAGTTGACGTCTTGTTCATAAATAGCCGAGCTTATCAGTAGTTGTCCTACTTTGTTCCGTTTGACTCCCTGTTCTTAGCTCTGCCAGAATATGGTTCCCATTCAGCAATTCATAAACTTTATTATATGTAGTCACCTTCCAGCATGAGAGCTATTGTATACACTTCCATAAGAAAAGAAGTTAGTGTCAATTGCCACTTTATATATTATGCTACATAATAGATTCCTTTTTTAGCATATGAGTCATGTTCTACATGCTTCTCAGCCAACATTCAGTTACCAGTTCTCAGCCAACGTTCAGCTACCGCTTCTCAGGGAACAATGCCTTTTTTTACTAATCAGTTTTGAAATCGAAACCACACACTTTTGAAAACTGAAACCGCACTTTTAAAACCGAACCGCACCAACGGTTCTTGGTTCGGTTCCGGTTCCTACTTTAAAACAACACCCTAGCAGTTCCGAGTGCGGTTTTAAGTCAAAACCGCACCAAACCGCACCATGATCATTCCTACAAAGTACTATGCATACACATATATATATTATAGATTATTTTAATCAAAAAAAGATTATATATTAATTTCTAGACTTGAGTTAATCATACTAATGAAAGAGATTGAAAGGATAGTAAAGATAAAAGTTTAATGGTAATTATAAAATATATTCATGATAGGTAGCAGAATAATTTAATGAGAAATGTGGAGTCAAATTATCTTAGTAAGGTGCTTCTTTAGAAAATAATATAGTAAATATTGAAGACCTTTTTAAAGAGAATATAAAATTTTATCATATAAAGTAAACTATAAACATATATTCATAATTGTATATTTTTTTTGGAAGGCAAGTAAAAATATTATTAACACTATGAACTATTACAATGCACATACAAAAAAAAAACACAAAAACCTACACACTGCCTATACAAATACAGATTTAACAACTTGGTAGTAATGAGAAAAAATAATAATTTACAAATGAAAACATAAAAAAAACTCAAAACTGCCTTATGACCAATAAAGTTATAACCAGCTTGCTATTGTCAAATTATGGATACGTGAGTCACTCTCAATCTACATAACCTCGCACGATCTACCAACTTTCTGTAATAAGTCTTTACTAGTTTACAACAGACCAAAGTTAATATCCACATACTATACCAACTGTCAAAACATGAGCATCAAAAAGAATTAGATAGGATTACTTCTTGTATGCCTAGTTGAAGATTTCTTCTGTAAATTAGATGGTAAAAAATCATCAAGCCCATTCGCAAGACCGTCTTCTGCATCATTTTTTACTTTCCAAAGCCTTTTTCTTTCTAGCCCTCCTCTTAGCATTTTTCAAGGTAGATTTGGAGGGAGTAATAATTCATAATTGTATATATAAAAACTGATTTTAAAAAGAACTTAAAATTCAATTTATTATGAGATATACATTAATCTTTTCGATACAAATCAATTTTAAATTTAAACTTTAGAAATCAAAACATATTAATTTGCTAAAGAACCATTTATATGTCATAAAGTTATTTTAATGTAATCTAGCAATATAAAGTAAACTATAGAACTATAACTTAAAACATAATATATATGTATATGTATATATATATATATATATATTATGCCAAAATATTAAGTTAAACATACAAGTTCAATAAATCTTAATAAGAAATCAAAATTAGTATTAAGTTGCAAATAGTATTTATGATGATGTAACCCAAATTTGTTATGAAATTATATGTGAAAAATATATAAGTGGAACTATGCATGCTTAAACTACCATATAAATGTTTGAAAATTTTGATTTATTTCAACCATATTAACATATCTATGTACTATACATATATATATATAATATATTTTTGAAACAAAATGGACATAAGTAGATGATCAAAATTGATAACTAGAGTTTGAACTGACATTTTCATATTTGAAAAGATGTCCTTTCAATTTTTCAAAACCAATTTAAAGAGTAGTGAAATTTAAAATAAGAAGAGATTTTAATTAAATTGGTATATTGATATGTAGACTATGGTGTATCGACATATGTACCAAAATATCTAAAATTATAAAAAGATAAATTTATATACCTAACTATGTGCATAGATGTGTATTCCTAAATTCAACGATAATTATGAAATAATTGTAAAGCGTACTATTTTTGCAATCCTTCTTTTTGTTGTTCTTCCATTGTAATGAACCCCACATTCACATTTTTTTTTTTGAATTTGACGATGAGATCTGTTCTATTGCGACAGGCTCGTTTTTCTGATCAGCATAGTATATTCGTTTGCTGAATTTGAAGACCATATAAGAAAGATATGGTGCCAAAAATTTGAATTTGAATTTGAACTTGAATTTAAATGAATGGACACTTCAACTACTATAAATAGGCTCAATTTTTACGTCCCTTCACAAACTTTTTCTCTTCTTCTTCTTCCCATTTTTCCTCTTTCAATCAATTTCTAAGAGGTATAACTTTTTCGCTTCTTAACGGAATTTGATGAAACCAGCGGCAAATCGAAGAGAAAGGTAAGGGCTATAATTTAATATCAGTTTGGTGAAGAATTTGAATGGTATTATGGTGCAACAGGACGAATTAGTGAGAGGAAAACAGAAAATCTCGTATAAACTTTTCTCTTTTGGATTGTCAATTTCAAACTGCCATGTCTCACTCAATTTTGGTCGAAATTTGATGATCTACCCATCAAAACGACCGCAAGAACAAGAAATTCGATCTGGAAAAGGATTTAGGATGAAATAATTCAATTATCTGGGAGAAATATGAGAAATACCAGTGATAGTTTTGGTTTTTTTTCCCTTTGTGCACCAAAACTTTATTTGATTATAACTTGGTCATTTCTTGACGGATTTGCACAAAACCGGTGGCATTGCGAAGCGGATGAGTATTGAATCAATTTGTAGATGAAAATCAAAAGTTTTATATTGTTCAAGTACTCATTTCATTATAGATTGTTAGTTAATATCCATCTTTTTCTTCTTGATTGATGAGTGATCATCTTGGTGTCTTTTGGTCAGTAGTCATCAGACATAATTCTTCTCCTACAACACAACACAACTTTTCAAAGAATCAAGTGACTTTTCAAAATAAATAATTGTCGTTTTAAATAATAATATTATGACAATTTTGTGACATATCCATATGAAAAACAGTGTTAAAAATTATCATTAATATTTCCAAAATTCAGATGATGAAATTTTGAAAACCTACGCTCTGATACCAATTGTTAAGGATGCAGATTAAGGATGTAAAGGAAAAACTAATACTAGAAGGGGGTGAGTAGTGTTTTAAAGAGATTATGGAAATTTTAAATAGCCTTGAATTACTATAAGAATCACACAATGATTATCACACCAGAAATGATCACAAACATAGAAACAATTACAGACACATATATATAAGTAAATATAAAATTCAGAAAAGGAAAGAACACACCAGATTTTATACTGGTTCTGATTACTCCTACATCCAGTCCCATGCAACGCTGGATTGCGTAGAATTCTATTATACTCAATATCCAATTACACCACCCTTGATTTCACGGCTACAAGGTAAACACTGATTCCACCACCCTCGTTTTCATGGCTACAAGGTTAACACTGCTCTCTTTCCTTGATTTCAGGGCTACAAGGAACACACCAATAACACTTCAAACAGAGAGTAGTTGATAGAGAATGAGAAGAGAAACAAAATGATATAAATTTTGTTGAAATCGGGTGAGTATAAGTATAAAAATCAAGAATTTCATGTATTTTAATGGTGATAAGTAAAGGGGTGAAGAAGGAGAAGAAATAATGATAAAAATTCAAAATCAACCCCTTTTTATAGTGTCCCAAAAGTTGCAATGTTTCTGAAACGTTTCAAATAGTGAAAAGACACTTCCTTTGATAATTGAATTTATGAAAGTTATATGTCGACGTGCTCATTTTGGTATGTTGACATATGCATTGTTTTTTTAATTTTTAAAATCAAATTCAAGTGTTAAAGCCAATATATATTTTCTGGGAACTCTTGGATCAAAACCGTGTTTTGAAATGTTCTAAAGTATAAAAACATATTAAACATAGTGATATATAGCATAAACTTATTTATAAAGTTGTACGATTTAAAACTATAAAACTATATATATTATAAACATATTATTATAAAACTTTAAACTTATAAATATATATATTTGAAATCATAATAATTTGAAATCATTTAGAAAAGTTGTTTGAAATAACTTGAAATCAAATTTTGACTTTTGGAAACAAAATTTGAATTTTGAAAACAGAATTTGAAAATGGAGTGCTATTTAGAGTCTTACATATAAGCTAGACTCAATTACTATATTTTCTTGAGTTCTTTGAAATCTTGATATCTTGATACTCATGAGTCTTGAATCTCTAATACTGCACAGTCTTCAATGTTTTATATCCTGCATATACATATATATTCTGGACAAAGATGTTAGTATATATTTTATAATTAATAATGTTATTAATTGAAACACAGCTGTTGTCATCAAAATTCCATTCTCTAGCAACAGTCACTTAGCTCTTGAAATGATCTTTTATTCGTTGAAGGGAGGTTGAGTGGGGCGATAATCACTGAGAAAAAGGGACAGAGCAATCTACGGATATCTGTAGCATAGACAGATTTAGATATCCTTCGACTGAGTTCAATGTAAGGGTTTAGCCTGATAGCGGAACCAGATACTATACAGTACGATAGCAAGTTGGTCCTCGGCGTACGCACTGGGTGGTGCATCGTGGATGTTCAAATTTTACCTTTTTGCAAGGGTTTAATAGCGGAGCTCAGATAGTGGACAATATGCTTTCGTAGCGTGGCAATGGAGATTTAGTACGCTTTGGTAGCATGACGGTGGAGACCATTCGAGGAGGGTACTATGGATATACCTAGATGTATATGGCATATAGATTCATATACATGGATTATTAGGGTTGATCTACTTGGGAGCAGATGGGTATGATGTGTGAATAGAGGCTGGAGGGTTGTAAACGCTAACAATCTAATAAAAATAAATCATTGATATATCATATGTGTCGTGTTATCTATAAAAAGTATAATTTGTCCATTCAACGGAACTTTTGTTCTTATCCCTTCCTCATAACAAACCCGCAGGTTAGACAGGTGGAAGAGATATTACAGCTAAGGGACACTTTGCTAGCCAGTGTCATTATTATAGTAAGTATTTCCTTACTATTATATTTTACTCAGTTCCGCTATGAGATATTTTACTATGAGCTATGATACATTTATCTTTGCCTTTCATGATGCTAGACAAACCAACTCGAGTTTCATGAAAGTGGATTTTAACATTTTGTGAAATTTTTGGGCCTGCTGGAATTAGTTTGTTACAAATATCTGCCTTCTTCAATCAGAGTTGTTGCAGAAAGGACTGAAGCTAAACCAACAGGCATTGGATAAGGGATAACACCAATTGGATGTTTAGATTATTTGTTGTAAGGCATGGTCACTTAGCTCTTGATTGGTCTTTCATTATTTGAGGAATGACCGCGTGGAGCCATAGCCAAGGAAAAAGACACACCAAACTAGATATACACGGTGTTATTCTTAAAAAGTATAATTTGTCCATTCACTGGAACTTTAGTTCTGACCTTCTTCTCATAACAAACTCATAGGTTGGACAAATGGTAGAGATTTTACAGCCTAGAGATACTTGTTAGTCAGTGTCATTATTATTGTAAGTATTTACTAATTATCATATTTAACTCAGCTCCGTTGCAAGATGTTAATTTAAGCGTTGATATGTTTTATTTTTTCCTTTCTATAAGTTACGAGACAATTAACACGGGTTTCAATGGAATTTGGATTTTAGCAATTTGCGAAAATTCGAGCCCGTTGGAATTTGGGTTGTTATATCTGGGATCAAAGCCTAGGTTTAGGATTCCTATATAGATGGTGAGTGAACGTATATGTAATTTTAAAATATAATTATATTATATATATATACACACCTAGATCCGTAAAGTAACCCACTGTGATGACCCCAAACTTCCGTTGTTCGAAAGTAAGGATAATCATTTTGGAATACAACATATTTAGAACAAAAACAGATCTCAGATAATTGTCATAACACATAAACCATTTGCAGCGAAAATAAATGTCATCAGCATCATGATATCCAATACATCAGAGTACGCAGTACAGGATATAACTTAGCCAAATAAAGAGTCTCAACAAAAGGGAAATAAGTTTCAAATGGAAAAGAAACAAGTCTCAAACTCCATCACATACATCAAAGCTACAGAAGATAAAATGTCTCAAAGCAGAAGTAAAAACTAGAGGAAAGGTCTTCTTCTTCCTTCCAAGCAAGCTCCAATCAGAATGTATCACCTGAACCTGTCAATTGGCTGCCCGTGTGGAAAGAGGGCACCCGAATTTGCAAAAGTGAAACAAACTACGAGTCAGTCATGGGACTGCTGTGAGAATTCTTAACTAATTTATCTAACAACGTGGTAAATCACAGGACCACATCGCTAACGCGGAACGGGTTTACTCCATTGGATTGCCAGTGCATAAGTAAAGTAAATCGTTCAAATAACGCTATGCTTTTTAGAAAAATGAGATCATTATAAGACCCAAGTCCCATAAGACAATGCAACGCAAACCGGAGGATAGTGTTTTACCTTATAATGATCCAAAGATGATAAATACGTAAAACGTATCACTACTAGTGTGTGTATGTTTTCAGAAATCATTTCAATATAAATGCATTCATCTTAGACGGCATAGTACCCCATCCTACTATGTCGCCATACTAGTTATACAATCAAAAACGACATGTCGTATTGGAGATTTGTTTTTCCATCATGAGTCAAGGCTAGGGAGGAGCTCCTTACCGATTCGACGCACTCTAGCAAATACCTCAGGACCACACCTATGGGCAACCCTTGGATAACTGCAGGGTCGGTCCACTCCGAAGGGTCGTGGATTAGTTATACCTGAACACACGTTTCCCGGTCCTTTTGGACCTATAATATGGCCACTAACAACCTATAAAAACACGAGGTACCTCAAAATCCATCATCCACATAAGTAAAATGTCAGCGCTGGTAGGTCCCTGACATTACTCTAGCTAGAAAGATAACGTGTGCACTCCCTGCGTTCCCTTCTCCCGTTTTAGACTCATACCGGGGTGTGAGGCTCGTGAGGTTACGCTATACACAAAGCTATGCCTAAATAGACTATGCTTTGATCATCAACCACAAGGCCTGCTTTTCAACAAAGCCTTGATCATTGCATCTTGGCGTGCCACCTTGACAATTCAACGCCATTCGATCAATAACTATTACTATATACCCGGGTGTTAAGCAGAGAATAAATTCTCCACCACCAAACAGATATATATTAATACAAATCAATTTAATTACATGGGATGAACTCCAACGTCAGACACGCATCCATTTACAAGTCCGTTTTGGGTCTGAACGAAACCGGAGACACCAAAGAGGTTCTCGCTTATCCGCACGACCAACACATACGTTCGGACAACTACTGCTTCAACCCCGTTCTGGGATCAAGTCAGTCCAAGGTATCAGTAGTCGTCGTCCATTCGATGTGAAGATCGCCGGTCTTCAACCATCGTCTTCTTACATCTTTGATTTTAATCGCCGTGCAATTATTTGGAATGAGTTAAACTCGGTCTTCTCAAATAATTGTCGCATAATTATAATTTAAAACATTTCATATATATTTATAACTATTTATCGCTATTTTTATTTATTTGAAAATAGCTCAAAATAAATAAACGACGCTTCAGGTCAGTGGGCGGCCCTGGCGCTGTTTTTACCAAATTTTGATTAACAAATATATTAAAATCTAACCGTCAGATTTTGATGAAATTTATATCGTTGGAAAGCTCTTCCCAAAGCGGTCCTGATGGTTCCAGTTTTGGGAAAATCCAATGGTCGGATCTTTCGGAATAATCGTTTGAAGTTACGATTGTCGATACGCGAACTACCACTCTCGTTTCGTTAAAATTTTATATTTATATTTATATATATAAACCATTTGGCGATTCCCACTATTAGAATCCATCCTTTTTATTCTATAAAAACAATATTTTTGTTCGCCAATTCTAGTGCGACAAAAATGACGATTTCAACAATGTATATTTTTATATTCAATAAAATAACATTTTGGTTCGCCAATTCTAATGCGACAAAAATGACGATTTCAACAATGCATATTTTTATATTCAATAAAATTACACTTTTGTTCGCCAATTCTAATGCGACAAAAATGAAGTTTTCAACAATGCATATTTTTATATTCAATAAAATTACACTTTTGTTCGCCAATTCTAATGCGACAAAAACGACGATTTCAACAATGCATATTTTTATATTCAATAAAATTACATTTTTGTTCGCCAATTCTAATGCGACAAAAATGACGATTTCAACAATGTATATTTATATATTCAATAAAATTACACTTTTGTTCGCCAATTCTAATGCGACAAAACTGAAGTTTTCAACAATGCATATTTTTATATTCAATAAAATTACATTTTTGTTCGCCAATTCTAATGCGACAAAAATGACGATTTCAACAATGTATATTTTTATATTCAATAAAATTACACTTTTTGTAATAACCCGGAAATGCGAGCCAGTTTAAAATTTTTATTTTGGCAATTTTAACGAATTTAGAATATTTAAAATGGTTTATTTTAAATAATATCGACGAAAAAATTACTTTGAATAGAATTCGAACATATATATTATATACGTCGTCGTTAGAATATAAATAATTATATATAATTATAAAAGGAATTGAAAATGGCGCGGTAGTTCGATAATTCGATTTCAAACTTCAAATGAATGTACCGGGTGCAAAATAAACTGGATTTTAGTGAAACCAAAAATAATAGGATCTATTTGATAATATCTTTCCAACGAATCCGAAAAATCAAAATTTCATAGCGGGGATCAAAAGATATGTCCAGTTGAAAATTCTGAATAGTCGCTATGGAATTTAGGCCCTTAAAAATGGAAATTTTGCAAACGACCTCGGATTTCGACGAAACCACTTTTGTTGGATCCGCGATGTCAAATTATTGCTAGGTTCCAATTTTCATAATTTTTGAATTCAATATGTGAGCGTGGCAAAGGAAAACGCGTTTGACCAGTTTCAGTTGATTTTAAGCGACTGGAAAATGGCCATTTTTCAAACGGTCTCGGAATTCGACGAAAATAGTTTTGTTAGGACCGTGTCGTCAATACAAAGCTAGAAAATATTTTTCTGGAATTTTTCGAGTCCGTATGTGATCCCAATAATTTGAAATGTACGTTTAAAATTCAGTATAATGATTTAAATGTAAATTCAAAGGAAACTGATCGAAACGAACGAATTGGCCTACGATACATATCCCATTGTGTTCGGAATGGGGGTAATTAGCTGGGGACGACAGTCGGTGGGTTCGATTTTGAGTTCGTTGTAAAAAGTTACTTTATGAGAATTTAAAATTAAATAAATTAATATATATATATATATATATATATATATGAATCCACTTTCTTTTCACTTAAGCCCCTCTTTCCCATTTCCCCGTTGACTTTCAGAAATAAAAAAATGGAATCCCATCGATCGTCGCTCCACCACCGAACCCGACCTCCGACGAGCGTGCCCCACCGCCGCATCTTCTTCCTCTGCTATCCCCTCCCCGACCTCCTCCTTCTCTGTCCATCTCTCCCTCCCTTCCTCTAAATCGACCCGCGCTCCAAACAGCCTCCCACCACGAACGCGAGCCAACAACAATCGCCCCCTTTGCCGCGCCACTTGACCACCCTCGCCTCCGACGCAGTGCGCCCCTTCGACCTCCAAGCGATGGCCAAGATCGAAGCCCTAATGGAGCGGTTACAGGGAACAAAACAACAATGAACAGTGAGGTTCTTCCTTATTTATATAGCCTTAACGTTTTAAATAAAAACCGAAGTGTCATTGTTTTTTTAATCTGAATTTACTTTTTTTTAAAAAACCGAATTTATAAAAGAAAATTCGAAAGTCAGTACATATAGTTTATAATTTTTGTTAGTAGAAAGTTCACATTTTTGTTAGTAGAAAAATACCATTTGTGTTAGTAGGAAAATATAATTTTTATACTATAGAAAGTTTAAATTTTATTTATATGAAAGGTTAAATTTTATTAATATAGAAAGGTTAAAAATATAATTTTTATATGATTGAAAAATAAAAATATAATTTTTATATGATAGAAAAAATAAAAAAATAATTTTTATATAGGTAAGATAGTAAAAATATCATCTTTATATATGTAACGAAATAAAAATCTGATTTTTTATTATATATATATATATATATATATTGAAGTGAAAATGTGATTTTTATAGTGATGAAATGAAAAGGGCGAAATCTTTATAAATGAAAAGGGCGAAATCTTTATAAATGAAAGGGCGAAATCTTTATAAATGAAAAGGCGAAATCTTTATGTAGAGAATAGCGTGGTAAAAATAGAATTTTTATCTATATAGTGGCGATGTAAAAATAGAATTTTTATCCATATGGAGTAATTATAAAAATATGATTTTTATATACATAGCAAGAATATAAAAATGTGATTTTTATATATGTAGTGGCTACGGGCAACGAAAGTGACAAAAGGCGAGAACAACGATGACTTCTACATAAGAAGAGTCGAGATGATTGGATTAGCTAGTTGGTGAGAATTTCTCACTCTTCAATCTCTTTTTCTAGTTATATATATATATACTAGGATGCAGACGGTGCTTAGCAGCACCCGACACCCGTCATCCACAGACCATGGATGGCTTGTTTGTTTGATTGATGTGTTGTGGAAATTGTTTGAGATGTTGATGTGAAATAGATAATAAAATATATTCATAGGTTGAATAAAATAATTTGGTCGTTAAAAATATAATTTTTAACATGAATGTGAATAAATAAATATTCATTTACAAACCGGACGGTTTGTTTATGTACACCTATTTGAAGGACATTGATTGGGACGATAAATTTTACACATCGCCCAACTGCACAAATAAAATCTGTGTTTGATTGTTTGAAACCCCACACGGGTATTGGGATAAAATACGGCATACACCAATCCCAATAATTAGTTGTATGTCGATTGATTGATTGACAGGCTGTTATAAGCGCTAGATATCTATATTTGATGCTTATACAGTGTAGTGCACTTTGGATGATGGTTGATTATGCATCGTTGCTATTATATACATGCGTTGAATGGAATCCATATAATTAACTTTATATGGTAATTGATTGGGCCTCATTCCAATTTAGAAGATAAAGAATATTATAAAATAAAGGTTCATGTGTTGACAGTACTCATCCGTTGAGATTAGTCATGTGTTGAACGAAATATTTTAACAATAAAATTTACATCTTTATCATTATAAAATAAAGGTTCATGCGTTGACAGTACTCATCCATTGAGATTAGTCATGTGTTGAACGAAATATTTTAACAATAAAATTTACATCTTTATCATTATAAAATAAAGGTTCATGTGTTGACAGTACTCATCCGTTGAGATTAGTCATGTGTTGAACGAAATATTTTAACAATAAAATTTACATCTTTATCATATATGAAATTAGAAATTAACTGGAAAATAGATGAGATGAGTGGTCTCCTGGATATTGATCTGATGTTTGTTTCGGCCTTCGGGGTTAATATTTAGGGATTCGTTCTCTTACTAATGTACAGTTGGAGTCTGATTTGAAATTTAACGATAGATACCACAGTTTTTACAAAATATATTAAATAACAAAAATAGTCACACGTGGACAGTACTCATTCGCTGAGATTAGTCATGTGTTGACAAAAATATAGATTCATTTGTAGAATAGAATAACAGAATTATTGAAATATATAAAGCCGTGTTGATTAGAGATGCGCTATTTTGACGCGAATGATATTTATATCGATTATATTCGATTTATAGAATTGAATATAAAACGAATTCGAATTGAATTGAATATATAACGAATTCGAATTGAATTGAATATAAAACGAATTCGAATTGAATTGAATATAAAACTAATTCGAATTGAATTGAATATATAACGCATTCGAATTGAATTGAATATAAAACGAAAAAGGACTGAATTGAAAACGAATTGAGATAGAATAAAAATCAATTTGAAATGAATTCAAATTAAATAGGAATTTGAATTGAATTGAAATGAATTTAAAACGAATTTATGAGGAAAAATTCAATTTTGATTTGAATTTGAAATAAGAAGTTGAAATCGATTTGAAAATGAATTTAAAACGATTTATAAAATTCGATTTAAATAGAAATCGACGAAATATATATTATATATATAATATAATGGCCTGAATAGAACGCGCCGCGCCGCGGCAGTTCATGAATTTCAACCATTGATTTCGAACGGACATTACGGGAGATCCGACCGTCGGATTCTCCTAAAACCGGAACCGTTGGGTTCGTATCGAAAAGAGCTTTCTAACGAATATTAGAAATTTGAAATCTAACGGTTAGATTTGGAGATACGTCCAAATCAAATTTGGAAAAGGTCATTGTAAGTGCAGTTCGATGGCCGTTGATGGAAATCGACTGTACGGGCCTTGATAAAATTATTAAAAATAGTAATAATTTGTGTAAAATCATAAGAAATGATTTGGGAAAAATTGGGATGAAAAACTCCATATTTGAAAAGATAAAAATAGATTTTTATCGAAATGAACTAGTTTTGAACTAAAACTAAAACCCATTTATTTTTAAATAAATAAATTGGATTTGAAATGGGTTGTAAATAAAATTGATTTGTGGGTTTATCGTGAAGGGTGTTTTAAATGACACTTGTTCTTTAACCCGATAATAAATAGAATGTGATTTGAGTTTGTCGTGAACTGAGTTTTAAATGACATTAGTTCTTTAACCCAGTAAAAGGTGTTTTAATGAATCTACAATTAGACTGAAATGTGAATTGATAATCTAAATTATCATATTTAGAAAGTGAGCGAGAATGGAGTATCACCAGTTTTGCTCCAAAGCGATAGTCAAATCTTTAATTAGATTTGAACGTGGGATGGTAATTAATTTTACCGATAACACCGTGGTATTAGATATGGAGTATTACCAGTTTTGTTTCATGGGATGAATAGGTTGGGATTGGGAAATAAAATAAATAATTACTTCGGAGTGGTTTGCTAATCTCGACTAGTTTGGAAACCATAATCTGGTTTGAAATGATATCCAAAGGAAAATTAAAGGATAAATTTTAAAGAATTTATCTTGGATAAAATTAATGGGAACCTTTCCCTAAGAATTGAAATTTAGAAACTAGCTGTAGGTTAGTTAAGAAGAATGGTTTCCTGGGTATTGTTCTGATGTTGGTTTCGGCCTTCGGGGTTAATATTTGGGAAATTGTTCTCTTGTTGATTTACGGTTAGTGACTAATGGATTGGTATGAGGCGTATGTTGTGTTTGGGTAACATTTGTTTTTAATATACGCGGGTTGTTCGGAAAGGCCGGGTTTATACCCATTTTGAATAACCGATTCGACGATATGTCGAAGATAAAGACGGTGGTTGAAGACCGGAAGTCTTCACATCGTTTGGGTGATTACTGATGATCTTGATTGGGCTGTACACCCAAGATGAGGGAATCAGTTGGTGGTCGTCCAGACGTACTTGGAGATCGATGGATATGCGAGGAAAGTGCCTCCGGTTTCGTTCAGACCCAGAATGAACTTGTAAATGGATTATGTGTCTGACATTGGATTTTATTCTGTGTTGATTGATTTCTGTTAAATATATATCTGTTTGGCGGAGGAGAATTTATTCTCTTGCTTAACGCCCTTCTCTGAGACTTACGAGCTTAGAGGTTATATATCGATAGATATCAATCGCATGGCATGAACTGCCTGTGTGGCACACTGAATTGCATGGATCAAGGCTTCCGTTGAAAAGCAAAGTCTTGTGGTTGATGATCAAAGCACGACCTACGTGGCATAACTTTGTGTATAACGTGAATTCGCGAGCCTCACACCTCGGTATGAGTTAAAAACGGGATAAGGACTGCAGGGAGAGCACGACGTTTCTTTCTAGCTTTGGTGGTGTCAGTGACTTACCAGCCCTGACATTTATATACTTTTCACCTATGTGGTTGTTGGATGAGGTGCCTCGATTTTAGGTCTGTAAGGACCGGGAAACGTGTGTTCAGGAATTGTCAATCCTTGAACGTAAGAGAGGACCGGCCCTGAAGCATCCAGGAGTTACCCAGAGTGTGTAGTTCCGAGGCATTTGCTAGAGTGTCTTGAAGCGGAGAGGAGCTTTCCCCTTGCCTCGACTCATGACGGAAATCCAATTTCCAATACGTGCATTTCGGTTTTATTTGTAGAGCCTAGTATGGCGACATAGTGGGATGGGGTGCCTATGCCGTCTATGATTTATATTTATGATTGAAATTGTTTTGACACTATACCCTTATTATAGTATCAAATGATTTGTTTTAAACGTATCAAGCATGTTTGGCTATTATAAGGGAAAACCCTATCCTCCGGCTTGCGTTGCATTGTGTGATGGGACCTGGGTCTTATAATAGCTTCATTTTTCGAAAAAGAATTGCGCTGTTTATTGATATGCACTCGTATTCTTGGGAGGAAGCCCGTTCCGTGTTATACGGCGTGGTTCCTTGAATTACTCTCTTTTAAAGTAAAGTTTTAAACAACTGTTTTAGTTCTCACACTAGTCACATGACTGACCCGGAGTTTATTGTTTTAACCTAGACTCTGGGTGCCCTTATTTTCAACACGAGCAGCTAGTAGTTTTGGTTTTGCAGATTTATATTCACAGGATCCTGATTTACAGTTGGAACGATGCTCGGAAAGCTCTGTATCCGTGTATTACTTTCAGTTGTGTTTTGTATTATTTTTCCGCTGCAATACTGTATTTAAATCTCTGATATTATTTATTGTATAATATTTATTCATACTCTGTATATTCTTGTATTCTGATGGAATTGTTGTAATAACAATGAAATGTTCTTCTGTCGGCGTTCTGATTTGTCCTGTTCTTAAAACGATCAGGGGTTTCGAACGGTCTAGATCGGTTTAACGACTGATTCGGATCGAGCGAAATTCCCGGCCGTTACAATTTGGTATCAGAGCTTTGGTTTACAGTGCTCGAGAACAAGACACATTAGAACCATACGAAAGAATTCATCAGATATTGGATTAGTAATGTCCAATTAGAATGACTCGTTAGAGATGGGATCAGTAGTATCCTAGAACGAGTGTGAAGAGTATATTTTTCAATAGAAAACAATTTTGTTTTGAAAGTTAAATTCAAGTATACGTATTTGAATATTTATTTATTTTGAATTTGGACAATCCAATATATAAAGATTTTGCATATATGCGTCA
Source organism: Allium sativum (assembly GCA_030737875.1). NCBI lineage: Eukaryota > Viridiplantae > Streptophyta > Magnoliopsida > Asparagales > Amaryllidaceae > Allium > Allium sativum. The sequence continues at coordinate 727,108,417 of CM060909.1, forward strand.
TGAACGTATATTCGAAGTTTCAATACACTGGATATATATAGAATCACATTCTAGACACCCGGAAATGGTTCTGATGATTGATCGATCATCATCAGAACTTATGTTCGTGTTTCGAAGGTGTGATTTCTATATATTTCCATTAGATTGGTGTGAGAACCAAAACTTATATAGATAGATTTATTGTTGTGAATTGGCATCAAAAACATGATTTTCTGTATATATGTATCAAAATTATGAATTTGGAATTCTAATTCACTACTAGATTGATGGTTGTGTTGTTTGTTTAATTGTTTGATAATTTTGAACCATTATGCCTAATTGAACCAAATTTTGAACTGTATTGAAAATTGGTCGAATTTGCATACATATACATGTATTTACATTGAACAGGTCATAGCAAGGAGGCTAGAGCAGAGAAAAAAATTTGTTTGCCCGACAAATAGGTACACGTTTACTATAATTTACTGTTTTGTTTGGGTGATGATGATTTTATGAGCCGATTGGCTAGCCGCTTGGCTTTTTCTTTTTCTTTTTGAGATCAGAGGGCCTATATGGCAATTTCGGGATTTTCCCGGTGCTCCCGGTGCAGGGGAGGTTATGGCGAAATTTTCCAAAAATTTAGGGTGTTAGCCAAATTTTTGAAAAATTTGAAAAGTTCTTAGAAACTGAAAAGTTGAAGAACCTAAGCCGTAACGAAAATATGGAAGTTGAGTTGATTTGTGAAACAACTTTCGGCTTTGTTCCTTTTCGGGGACGAAAAGTTTTAAGTGGGGTAGATTGTAATAACCCGGAAATGCGAGCCAGTTTAAAATTTTTATTTTGGCAATTTTAACGAATTTAGAATATTTAAAATGGTTTATTTTAAATGATATCGACGAAAAATTTACTTTGAATAGAATTCGAACGTATATATTATATACGTCGTCGTTAGAATATAAATAATTATATATAATTATAAAAGGAATTGAAAATGGCGCGGTAGTTCGATAATTCGATTTCAAACTTCAAATGAATGTACCGGGTGCAAAATAAACTGGATTTTAGTGAAACCAAAAATAATAGGATCTATTTGATAATATCTTTCCAACGAATCCGAAAAATCAAAATTTCATAGTGGGGATCAAAAGATATGTCTAGTTGAAAATTCTGAATAGTCGCTATGGAATTCAGGCCCTTAAAAATGGAAATTTTGCAAACAACCTCGGATTTCAACGAAACCATTTTTGTTGGATCCGCGATGTCAAATTATTGCTAGGTTCCAATTTTCATAATTTTTGAATTCAATATGTGAGTGTGGCAAAGGAAAACGCGTTTGATCAGTATCAGTTGATTTAAAGTGATTGGAAAATGGCCATTTTTCAAACGGTCTCGAAATTCGACGAAACTAGTTTTGTTAGGACCGTATCGTCAATACGAAGCTAGAAAATATTTTTCTGAAATTTTTCGAGTCCGTATGTGACCCCGGTAATTTGAAATGTACGTTTAAAATTCAGTATAATGATTTAAATGTAAATTCAAAGGAAACTGATCGAAACGATTGAATTGGCCTACGATACATATCCCATTGTGTTCGGAATGGGGGTAATTAGCTAGGGACGACAGTCGGTGGGTTCGATTTTGAGTTCGTTGTAAAAAGTTATTTTATGAGAATTTAAAATTGAATATATATATATATATATATATGAATCCACTTTCTTTTCACTTAAGCCCCTCTTTCCCATTTCCCCGTTGACTTTCAGAAATAAAAAAAAATGGAATCCCATCGATTGTCGCTCCACCACCGAACCCGACCTCCGACGAGCGTGCCCCACTGCCGCATCTTCTTCCTCCGCTATCCCCTCCCCGACCTCCTCCTTCTCCGTCCATCTCTCCCTCCCTTCCTCTAAATCGACCCGCGCCCAAAACAGCCTCCCACCACGAACGCGAGCCAACAGCCATCGCCCCCCCTGCCGCGCCACCTGACCATCCTCGCCTCCGACGCAGTGCGCCCCTTCCACCTCCAAGCGATGGCCAAGATCGAAGCCCTAATGGAGCGGTTACAGGGAGCAAAACAACAATGAACAGTGAGGTTCTTCCTTATTTATATAGCCTTAATGTTTTAAATAAAAACTGAAATGTCATTGTTTTTTTAATCTGAATTTACCTTTTTTTTTAAAACCGAATTTATAAAAGAAAATTCGAAAGTCAGTACATATAGTTTATAATTTTTGTTAGTAGAAAGTTCACATTTTTGTTAGTAGAAAAATACCATTTGTGTTAGTAGGAAAACATAATCTTTATACTATAGAAAGGTTAAATTTTATTTATATGAAAGGTTAAATTTTATTAATATAGAAAGGTTAAAAATATAATTTTTATATGATTGAAAGAATAAAAATATAATTTTTATATGATAGAAAGAATAAAAATATATTTTTTATATAGGTAAGATAGTAAAAATATCATCTTTATATATGTAACGAAATAAAAATCTGATTTTTTATTATATATATATATTGAAGTGAAAATGTGATTTTTATAGTGATGAAATGAAAAGGGTGAAATCTTTATAAATGAAAAGGGCGAAATCTTTATAAATGAAAGGGCGAAATCTTTATAAATGAAAAGGCTAAATCTTTACGTAGAGAATAGCGTGGTAAAAATAGAATTTTTATCTATATAGTAGCAATGTAAAAATAGAATTTTTATCCATATGGAGTAATCATAAAAATATGATTTTTATATACATAGCAAGAATATAAAAATGTGATTTTTATATATGTAGTGGCTACGGGCAACGAAAGTGACAAAAGGCGAGAACAACGATGACTTCTACATAAGAAGAGTCGAGATGATTGGATTAGCTAGGTGGTGAGAATTTCTCACTCTTCAATCTCCTTTTCTAGTTATATATATACTAGGATGCAGACGGTGCTTAGCAGCACCCGACACCCGTCATCCACAGACCATGGATGACTTGTTTGTTTGATTGATGTGTTGTGGAAATTGTTTGAGATGTTGATGTGAAATAGATAATAAAATATATTCATAGGTTGAATAAAATAATTTGGTCGTTAAAAATATAATTTTTAACGTGAATGTGAATAAATAAATATTCATTTACAAACCGGACGGTTTGTTTATGTACACCTATTTGAAGGACATTGATTGGGACGATAAATTTTACACATCGCCCAACTGCACAAATAAAATCTGTGTTTGATTGTTTGAAACCCCACATGGGTATTGGGATAAAATACAGCATACACCAATCCCAATAATTAGTTGTATGTCGATCGATTGATTGACAGGCTGTTATAAGCGTTAGATATCTATATTTGATGCTTATACAGTGTAGTGCACTTTGGATGATGGTTGATTATGTATCGTTGCTATTATATACATGCGTTGAATGGAATCCATATAATTAACTTTATATGGTAATTGATTGGGCCTCATTCCAATTTAGAAGATAAAGAATATTATAAAATAAAGGTTCATGTGTTGACAGTACTCATCCGTTGAGATTAGTCATGTGTTGAACGAAATATTTTAATAATAAAATTTACATCTTTATCATTATAAAATAAAGGTTCATGTGTTGACAGTACTCATCCGTTGAGATTAGTCATGTGTTGAACGAAATATTTTAACAATAAAATTTACATCTTTATCATTATAAAATAAAGGTTCATGTGTTGACAGTACTCATCCGTTGAGATTAGTCATGTGTTGAACGAAATATTTTAACAATAAAATTTACATCTTTATCATATATGAAATTAGAAATTAACTGGAAAATAGATGAGATGAGTGGTCTCCTGGATATTGATCTGATGTTGGTTTCGGCCTTCGGGGTTAATATTTAGGGAATTGTTCTCTTACTAATTTACAGTTGGAGTCTGATTTGAAATTTAACGATAGATACCATAGTTTTTACAAAATATATTAAATAACAAAAATAGTCACACGTGGACAGTACTCATTCGCTGAGATTAGTCATGCGTTGACAAAAATATAGATTCATTTGTAGAATAGAATAACGGAATTATTGAAATATATAAAGCCGTGTTGATTAGAGATGCGCTATTTTGACGCGAACGATATTTATATCGATTATATTCGGTTTTATAAAATTGAATTGAATATAAACGAATTCGAATTGAATTGAATATATAACGAATTCGAATTGAATTGAATATAAAACGAATTCGAATTGAATTGAATATAAAACGAATTCGAATTGAATTGAATATATAACGAATTCGAATTGAATTGAATATAAAAAGAAAAAGGACTGAATTGAAAACGAATTGAGATAGAATAAAAATCAATTTGAAATGAATTCAAATTGAATTGGAATTTGAATTGAAATGAATTTAAAACGAATTTATGAGGAAAAATTCAATTTTGATTTGAATTTGAAATAAGAAGTTGAAATCGATTTGAAAAGGAATTTAAAACGATTTATAAAATTCGTTTTAAATAGAAATCGACGAAATATATATTATATATATATATATATAATATAATGGCCTGAATAGAACGCGCCGCGCCGCGACAGTTCGTGAATTTCGACCATTGATTTTGAATGGACATTACGGGAGATCCGACCATCGGATTCTCCTAAAACCGGAACCGTTGGGTTCGTATCGAAAAGAGATTTCTAACGAATATTAGAAATTTGAAATCTAACGGTTGGATTTGGAGATACGTCCAAATCAAATTTGGAAAAGGTCGCTGTAAGTGCGGTTCGATGGCCGTTGATGGAAATCGATTGTACGGGCCTTGATAAAATTATTAAAAATAGTAATAGTTTGTGTAAAATCATAAGAAATGATTTGGGAAAAATTGGGATGAAAAACTCCATATTTGAAAAGATAAAAATAGATTTTTATCGAAATGAACTAGTTTTGAACCAAAATTAAAACCCATTTATTTTTAAATAAATAAATTGGATTTGAAATGGGTTGTAAATAGAATTGATTTGTGGTTTTATCGTGAAGGGTGTTTTAAATGACACTTGTTCTTTAACCCGATAATAAATAGAATGTGATTTGAGTTTGTCGTGAACTGAGTTTTAAATGACATTAGTTCTTTAACCCAGTAAAAGGAGTTTTAATGAATCTACAATTAGATTGAAATGTGAATTGATAATCTAAATTATCAAATTTAGAAAGTGAGCGAGAATGGAGTATCACCAGTTTTGCTCCAAAGCGATAGTCAAATCTTTAATTAGATTTGAACGTGGGATGGTAATTAATTTTACCGATAACACCGTGGTATTAGATATGGAGTATTACCAGTTTTGCTTCATGGGATGAATTGGTTGGGATTGGGAAATAAAATAAATAATTTCTTCGGAGGGGTTCGCTAATCTCGACTAGTTTGGAAAACCATAATCTGGTTTGAAATGATATCCAAAGGTAGATTAAAGGATAAATTTTAAAGAATTTATCTTGGATAAAATTAATGGGAACCTTTCCCTAAGAATTGAAATTTAGAAACTAGATGTAGGTTAGTTAAGAAGAATGGTTTCCTGGGTATTGATCTGATGTTGGTTTCGGCCTTCGGGGTTAATATTTGGGAAATTTTTCTCTCGCTGATTTACGGTTAGTGACTAATGGATTGGTATGAGACGTATGTTGTGTTTGTGTAACATTTGTTTTTAATATACGCGGGTTGTTCGGAAAGGCCGGGTTTATACCCATTCTGAATAACCGATTCGATGATATGTCGAAGATGAAGACGGTGGTTGAAGACCAGAAATCTTCACATCGTTTGGGTGATTACTGATGATCTTGATTGGGCTGTACACCCAAGATGAGGGAATCAGTTGGTGGTCGTCCAGACGTACTTGGAGATCGATGGATATGCGAGGAAAGTGCCTCCGGTTTCGTTCAGACCTAGAATGAACTTGTAAATGGATTATGTGTCTGACATTGGATTTTATTCTGTGTTGATTGATTTCTGTTGAATATATATCTGTTTGGCGGCGGAGAATTTATTCTCTTGCTTAACGCCCTTCTCTGAGACTTACGAGCTTAGAGGTTATATATCGATAGATATCAATCGCATGGCATGAACTGCCTGCGTGGCACACTGAATTGCATGGATCAAGGCTTCCGTTGAAAAGCAAAGTCTTGTGGTTGATGATCAAAGCACGGTCTACGTGGCATAGCTTTGTGTATAACGTGAATTCGCGAGCCTCACACCTCGGTATGAGTTAAAAACGGGATAAGGACTGCAGGGAGAGCACGACGTTTCTTTCTAGCTTTGGTGGTGTCAGTGACTTACCAGCCCTGACATTTATATACTTTTCACCTATGTGGTTGTTGGATGAGGCGCCTCGATTTTAGGTCTGTAAGGACCGGGAAAGGTGTGTTCAGGAATTGCCAATCCTCAAACGTAAGAGAGGACCGACCCTGAAGCATCCCGGGGTTACCCAGAGTGTGTAGTCCCGAGGCATTTGCTAGAGTGTCTCGAAGCGGAGAGGAGTTTTCCCCTTGCCTCGACTCATGACGGAAATCCAATTTCCAATACGTGCATTTCGGTTTTATTTGTAGAGCCTAGTATGGCGACATAGTGGGATGGGGCGCTTATGCCGTCTATGATTTATATTTATGATTGAAATTATTTTGACACTATACCCTTATTATAGTATCAAATGATTTGTTTTAAACGTATCAAGCATGTTTGGCTATTATAAGGGAAAACCCTATCCTCCGGCTTGCGTTGCATTGTGTGATGGGACCTGGGTCTTATAATAGCTTCATTTTTCGAAAAAGCATTGCGCTGTTTATTGATATGCACTCGTATTCTTGGGAGGAAACCCGTTCCGTGTTATACGGCATGGTCCCTTGAATTACTCTCCTTTAAAGTAAAGTTTTAAATAACTGTTTTAGTTCTCACACCAGTCACATGACTGACCTGGAGTTTATTGTTTTAACCTAAACTCTGGGTACCCTTATTTTCGACACGGGCAGCTAGTAGTTTTGGTTTTGCAGATTTATATTCACAGGATCCTGATTTACAGCTGGAACGATGCTCGGAAAGCTCTGTATCCGTGTATTACTTTCAGTTGTGTTTTGTATTATTTTTCCGCTGCAATACTGTATTTAAATCTCTGATATTCTTTGTTGTATAATATTTATTCATACTCTGTATATTCTTGTATTCTGATGGAATTGTTGTAATAACAATGAAATGTTCTTCCGTCGGCGTTCTGATTTGTCCTGTTCTCAAAACGATCAGGGGTTTCGAACGGTCTAGATCGGTTTAACGACTGATTCGGATCGAGCGAAATTCCCGGCCGTTACACTTTTGTTCGCCAATTCTAATGCGACAAAAATGAAGTTTTCAACAATGCATATTTTTATATTCAATAAAATTGTACTTTTCCTCCAATTCGTTTTTATAACATAAAAATGTACTTTTCTCTAATTCATTTTAAATACACAAAAATGTACTTTTTATCCTATTCGTTCTTAATACATAAAAAAATGTACTTTTTATTCTATTCGTTCTAAATACACAAAAAAATGTACTTTTTATCACTTTCGTTTTAAATACACAAAAGATGTACTTTTTATCACTTTTTCTTTTACATTGAAAATGTAAATCTTTTATCTTTACATAGAAAAATGTAAATCCTCTAATTATCTTTATTACATTAGAAAAATGTAAATTTTCTAATTATCTTTATTACATTAGAAGAATGTAAATTTTCTAATTATCTTCTTTATGCACATTTTCCTTATAGGGGGTATTTTCCTATCTAACTCACATGTCAATTTGGTGTCAAAGTATGATAACCAAAAATAATGGTTTTTGTCTAACCATTTCTATTTACCTAATGTCGTAATTTCAATGTACATACATACAACACAATAGATGATTTGGTGTAAAAATTTGATGAATCACAATAAGAGGTCTCATCTTTATTTTATTTGTAATTAAATAAAATATCTAATCTTTATTTGTAAATCAAATAAAATATCTAATCTTTATTTGTAAATCAAATAAAATATCTAATCTTTATTTTAAGTTGTAAAACAAAATAAAATATTTAATCTTAATTTGTCTTTTAATAAAAATTTAAAAGATTTAAACTTTCTTTATTTTATAAATCATAAACAAAATAAAGATTCAATCTTAGTTCTTATTTTGCAAATCAAAATAAAGATTCAACTTTTGTTATTATTTTGCAAATCAAAAATAAAGATTCAACTTTTGTTTTATTTGCAAATCAAAAATAAAGCTTCAACTTTTGTTTCTATTTTGCAAATCAAAAATAAAGATTCAACTTTTGTTTAATTTGCAAATCAAAAATAAAGATTCAACTTTTGTTTTATTTTGCAAATCAAAAATAAAGATTCAACTTTTGTTTTATTTGCAAATCAAAAATAAAGATTCAACTTTTGTTTTATTTGCAAATCAAAAATAAAGATTCAACTTTTGTTTTATTTGCAAATCAAAAATAAAGATTCAACTTTTGTTTTATTTGCAAATCAAAAATAAAGATTCAACTTTTGTTTTATTTTGCAAATCAAAAATAAAGATTTAACTTTTGTTTGGTAAATCAGAATAAAGATTCAATTTTTCATTTTATTTTGTAAAAACAAAACAAAGATTCAAAATTTCATTTTGTTTGTAAAACAAACAAGATTCAATTTTTTTCATTCCTATAATGGGATAAAAAAATAGAAATAAAATAAAAATAAAACTAATAAAGATGAGAACTTTATAGAGATCACATCAGAATTTTATAGATCTAAACTGACATGCTATATCATGATATCACAACGAATATTAATCAACCATACAACAATCACAACATCGTAGATCAAAAACAATAACATACAATGATTCACATAACAAATAGAATTAAATTATTTAATTATTAAAATTTAGAAATCTCACATCGTTACAGATTTTGGCCAAAATTTCAAACTGTTCAAAATTAGCTCCAGTCAGTTTAGACGCGTAGATCTCAGTCACCCGATCACAACGTCGCTGAAATCATCGAATTTTGAATTGAAATGAATTAGTTATGGTCATCACAAGTTTTAACACAATTTAAATTAATTAATTAGTTAGGGGAATAGACCTTTCTTCCACTTCACAGATGAAGGTCGCCTTATTTTCTATCTCGCTCGAAACTAGGGTTGGCTTTTGCGGCCACTACAGGGATCGAGCTGCCGATCAGAAGACGCCACGCTCCAGCACTCCGAGAGGCGCGCCGGAACCACCTCGAACTTGGTGGCAGAATTTGGCTGGGGTTCGACTGCGAAACGGCGGTCTTTGGGGGCTCGGTCCTCCGATTTCAGGCGACGAGAGGTCGATCAACTCGTATGAGATTAAAGAGGGAGGAAAGGGCTTCGATTTGGTATGAAGAGTGGGTTCTAATTTGCTGTGATGAAGGAGAAATTGGTGGAAGAAGTTCGGAGGTCGGTGGCCATTTATTTGGCTGGGTGGCGGCTGGAAGAAGATACGTGAATAGTAATTTAGGGTTTAATTCTCCTATTATTTATATAATTTAAATGGTAATTTTCTAATTAAATCCATATCTTTTCAACCGGTCCAATTCCGATCCAACAGAAGGTGCCCCTAGCCAATAGTCCATATTCCAGATCCAATAGGATAGGTCCCGTCAGCCCAAACGGCTGTCTGTGGCCCGTATTATTTAATTTAATAATTAAATCCTTTATTAATTTAATTCGTCTGCATAAATAAATTCACCGAGGCCACATACGGACTCAGAAAAATTCAGAAAAAATATATTTGGCTTTGTTATGACAATACGGTCATAACAAAATTAATTTCGTCGAATTCTGAGACTGTTTGAAAAATGGCTATTTTTCAGTCGATTAAATTTGGCTGAAATCGACCAAACACATTTTCCTTCACCACGCTCACATATTAATTCAGAAAATTCTAAAAATCGAAACCTAGCAATAATATTGCATTCCGGTTGTAATAAAAGTGGTTTCGTCGAAAACAGAGATCTTTTGAAAATTGACTATTTTCACTGGCTTTAATATTATTTAAAAATGAAAAATTTAATTTCTGCCACATTTTTCCACCAAATAATTTAAAATAAATTTTTTAAATTGGTTTGGATTTTCCGGGTCGTTACACCCACTAGGAAAGAGAATAACATATGGAAAAGGTTGAGTGTTAGTTTTGTACACTAAGATAATGTTTATGGAAATTTGATAAAAGTTGGTCCATGAGTGGTTAGAATATAATATGTACAATATGTTTTGAAATTAAAAGGAGGATTGCTTCTGTTATTATCAGAAATTTTGGTATTTCAGATTAATGAGTTGGACAGTAGAGCCTTATAATATGAGAAAGGATAAAAAGGAAAACGGACTATATATATATGTCACAAAGGTAGCACTTGGCTCGGAATTCAGTACAAAAATAATTATGAGGTAACTAGTGTTAAAGAAAAATTCTGATAAAGGAAAGTAATTTAAAGCAGATGATTTGAGAATGTAAATTAAGAAACTACTTTGTACTTGGCTCCATGATTAAACTTTTAAAAAAGAGCTTGAAAATTATATATATATAAGGAAAAAGATTTCTAGAAGAGTTTTTGAGTTTCAAACTTAAAAGTTTAAAACTTTCAAAAATTTACTAGTTTGTAATATTAAGATTGACATTAAAATAACTTTTGAGAAAAGTATGCAGGTTTTTTCCTAAAAGAAAATAGTTCATAAGCAAGTTGTGGTTAAGGGAAAATGAGAATTAAATGAATCGAATATATATGTCTTTCATGGATGTGCTAGAGGTAGGTTTTCCATACAGAAATAGACAATCTTGAATAAAATATTTTTTTAGAATGGAAGTTTTGAACCTTCTTTGAGTCTAACCTCCATAACTAAAAAAATTAGGAACTTTAAGATAAAAAAGTTGAAGAGAGTTTTTGAGTTTTGAATTTAGAAGTTTACGAATTTTCAAAATTTAATATTTTAAACCTAGTGGGTTCCATTAAAATAATTTTTGAATTTTTTTGAAAGAGACATCAGGTTTGTTTTTTAAAGAACATATAAGAGTTTTTCGTGAAGGATGGGTTGTGACATACTTTAACTTATTGGGACAAGAAATATTGCAGGATTTGATTTTATGAATCAATCAGTCTGTAGACACGTTTTGTTAATTAACAAGGAATGTGCAGTGAAAGAGGTATACAAAATATAGGTAAAATATCATATTATGTGCTACCTATTGCAATATAAAAATAAAAAATAATAAAATATTCATGTTTTCTTGTTACTTTATGCTAAACACAAAAGTCCTCTTTAGAAAAGATTCATAGAAACTTGGTCATAATATTTCCTCTTGGAAAAGAAATCTGTACCAAAATAGATAAGTGGCTCCAACTGAGTTAAAGTGCATAACCCTTTGAAATGAGAAAACCATGGTGAATAAATAGAAATAATCAATCTTATCTTCCGAAGTTTTTAACTTTTGACAGATGTTTTAAGAATAATTTTTTTTTATAGAAATAAAGATGATTTAGTAGTTAGAATTCAGTAGTGTGCTTGAAGCTAAGTAGAGCCTGGAGGAATCGTCTTGGTATAGAAATAATGTAACAATCCGCATAATTAATGATAACATATTTAAATATTTTATTTAAATATAACGTCGTTAATAGCTAATCGATTTGTGTCCGAAAAGTCACATTTCGCATATGGATGAATTTGGACTCGAAACCACTTCCATTAAGTATGGATCATCGTTTACAACCATTTTGACTATAAGCATCGATATGTTTCGAGCTGGTGAAAATTGGGACTTTGGTTAGGTCTTGGTTTAGCTAACCTAGCCTACCATATAACCCCCAATCTAGCCACTCTCTCTTCATTCACTTCCAAACCTTCAAGAGAAATAAAAATGGTGAGTGGAAAGGGGAAATTAAAATTCTTAAGCCTAGGTTTGCTATTAGCAATTCAAATCAAGAGGAAATCAAGTGAAAATCCAAAGAGAAGCTTAGGTAAGCCTCCTCTTCATCTTCTCCGTCTTCTCTCACTCAATCTCTCTTCTATTGGGGATTTTCCAAAGCCTAACTCTTGTGATTGGTCTTTACATATGCTTAGGTTGAGGATTTGTAAGCTACAATCGAAGAGAAGTTGATTTTAATAGGTTTTGGTTCATCTCCTTGTACTCAACAATCAAAGGTGAATTCTTTATGAACTCACATCTATGCCACAAGCTATATGCTTGTATAGTGTGCCTTTGGCACTTATGTGTTGTGTACTTATTGTGTGTTTTACGATGTTTGTGTGTGAACTTCCGAGTTCATGAGTTTTGATTTCATTTCGATGAATTCGAGTATAAATCTTTAGGTGTATTCGATTCGTGTGATACCAGTTGTTTCAGTGAGTCTTAGAAGCCTCAATTTCCCTCAAATAAGTGTTATAAGCCTTCATGAGTCGCCCAAAAACCGCAGAAATCGACTAGGCCATAAGGCCAAGCCTTATTTTCATAGCAAGTAGGTAACCAGTCGACTGGTCAAAATTTACCAGTCAACTGGTCCTGTTAAATTTGCAGTCCGCTAGGAAAGTGACCAGTAGATTGTTGAAAAAAGGAATAGTCGACTGGTCCTGCTATTTTTCTGCAGTCAACCAGTAGAGACCATGGTCGACTGTATAGGTTGTTTCAGGCTCTTCCCCGGCCAAGTTTCGGCCTGTTTGGCCTTTTTCTATGACTTTTCGGTTTCTCTGATTCACAGATTTCAACAGCTTGATTATCGATCTTTGATGGACTTTTGATTGATTCGTGGTGAACGAAATTTATAATTGATAGTCGTGATATTTAATTTACGTTATTTAAAACATGAATTATTTGTTCGATCGTTATTTCACGAGATTTGTCGCTTTCAAAACTATATAAAAGGTTTTCTAAATTATTAGTTGATACCAAATCTTTTATTAAATGGTTTTTATTTCTACTTCATTATATAAGGTTATTTTCCAAATTGTTTTACTATCTACTAGTATATGATTTCATAAACATTTTTCTCATTCATATGAGAAATCTAATTAAACGCCTTAGTAAAAACAAGGACGATGACCCCTTGTGTTTGCTTTGACGGTTAATTCTTGGACTCGTTCGATTGAACATCGTAGCAATGATCGTTTCGTATTTCTATTGGAATATACAACTTGTTCATAAATATTCGAGTAGTGCAAGTGGTTATTGGACATGTAGCTCGACTCTTATATTTATTAGCTTGGTGTAGTTTACACTATACTCGATCTTCAGATAATTCCAACCTTCAGGTCACTTGATGATCTTCTGATCGTCCTGGGGAACTTCGGGTCATCTCGAGTTGTGTTCTCTTTATCGAACTTTGTTTCATCGTTGAAAGCCTTCGGATTATTTGATGAATTTCTGTTCATTCATTGGAATTGTGTGTTCCAAGATGGATGATATATTCTTTGATCTTCGGATCATCTCGAATTGTGTTATCAAATCTTGTGTCTTTGATAGGTATTATCAATTCGAGTTATTTGATATGGGTCATCAGTTGTTGTTGTCTTGATATCATGTTATCAATCTTGTGTTGACTTGATAGGAGATATCTTATGCTATCCAATCTTGTGTTGTTTTGGATATGTGCTAATATTCCTCGTGAGTAGTTATATCTTTAGAGCGTGATAATCTTTTATAGCATCGAGATTTCTATGAGATATATTATAGATATTTTTCGCACCTTCACATTTTCTATGACTATTTATGCGTATTGCATGTGTGTCATTATCTATTTATATCTCTATTTCTACCTCAGTTTATTATGATGAATACATCTAGACTGATCCGTTTATTGTTTATTCTTATAAATAACACTCGGGTCAGACCGAGTATTACAGGTGCATCTCATGATCTCTAACGGGGACCATTCTTGGCTTTTGCTATCTACATTCATGTTGTAGTTATTGATTTGTATATGTATATGAGATAGTGACATCTTTATATGCATAATCTATTGGCTAGAGCTTGTACCTATTCTTTTATTGATTAGTGGATCGATATGACCACTATCTTTGTATTTATACTCATGTGTTATATTCATATCTATTTCCGCCTTATTGATGTGAATATCTATGACCAACTCTGACTTTATTGTTATGTATTTTATATTACTTTCCAAATTATACATTGCCACTGTGTAGTAGATTTGGACTTGAATTAGATGTGTTGGATTTCCTCATACGAAAATAAAAAGTTATACCACCATATCCGACATAGTTAACACTCGTTCACAGCTAATATACAAATGGTCGCTCCGCAACAGCCTTATTCTTCGGGTTATTGACACCATTTCTTGCAATGACCTTGGCTAACACGAGCATAGAGGTAGGGCATTACAAATAGACCATTAAATTAAGTAGTAATTGTAAAAATAATCTTAAGGGAGGTGTAACGACCCGGAAAATCTGAACCAATTTAAAAATTTTAAATTGGCTAAAATAGTGGATTTTAAATATTTAAAATAAATGTTTTAAATAATAAAGATGAAAACTGAGTTTGAACCGACAATTGAAAAGGAATATAATTAATTCTAATTATAAACAAGGCCTGAAATGGCGTGGTAGTTTCAAAATTTGAATTCAAACTTTGACTGACTGTACCGGGTGCAAAACAAAACGGATTTGAGTGAAACCAAAAATATTTAAATCTGTTAGTGAATACCTTTCTAACGAATCTGAAAAATCGAAGTTTCATAGCGGAAAGCAAAAGTTATGGCCAAATGAATTTTCAGAAAGGTCGCTATGGAATTTATATAACCCATGAAATTGGCCATTTTGCAAACGATCTCAGAATTCGACGAAACCATTTTTGTTGGATCCAGGATGTGAAGTTATTGCTAGGTTTCAAATTTCATAATTTTGGAAGCTAGTATGTGAGCGTGGCAAAGAAAAATGTGTTTTGGTCAATTATGGTTAAATTAGATCGACCAGAAATGGGCCTTTTTGCAAACGGTATCAAAATTCGACGAAACTAGTTTTGTTGGGACCGTATCGTCAAAACATAGCTAGATTTATTTTTCGGGAATTTTTAAAATCAGTTTGTGGCCCTGGCAAATTGAAATGTACGTTCAAATCAAATATTGAATGTTTTATATTTTAATCTGAATGAAAGATGACTGAAACAGTCGAATGGGCCTACGAAACATATCCCATTGTGTTCGGAATGGGGGTAAAATGCTAGGGACGACAGTCGTTGGGTTTGAATTGGTGTTCGTGTGTGACAAGGGGTATTTTCGGATTTTTAAAACTTTATAAATAAATAAAAAGATATCACTGGTCCACATCCCCCCCCCCCCCCGACTTTCTCTCTTCCCGTAGCGATCGGAGGCGGAAAACCATTCCATCGTTCCTATTCGATTTCCGATCAATCCACGCAAAATTAGCCCCTCTCCAGTTGAAGATTTTGTAGAGCTCCTCGAGATCTTCAAATCCATATATAGTTTGGATTTTTTCGTTGTGTGGTTTGAAGGAATCGACGCCTGGAAGTTGCGGGTTTCAAACCGCCGCCGCCATCACCTGGAGCCACCGAGCTGGACCCCCTCCCTGGCGCACGTGCGCCTCTCCAAGCCCTTCCACGTGGCAGTGGCCGATCGGCGTATCGAGCAACGGATTTCACGAAAAATCAAAACCTAGTTTTGAACCATATTGAAAGGTATACGACTGTTATATATTAAACTATTTTAACACCTTTAAACCGTTGCAAACTTTGAAAATTCATATCTTTTTTCCTTTGTTGACGAAATTCAGTGAAACAAGAGACAGTGGACTCGTGTGGACGTCTTCTACATTCTAGAAGAGACCGCATATTTTTCTGAGCCTTCTGCTATTTTTGGTGGAGTGGAACCCAATGTGAGATTTCTAATTTATAAACGATATGGAAAACGACGATGTATAAATTATATAATCGATGTATGAGTTATATAAGCGTTGTACACCTCTTTATAAGCGTTGTATAAGTTGTACGTTCGATGTATAAGTTGTATATGCGTTGTAAAAATTATATATGTGTTGAAATAGAAGTGAAATGCTATATATATATATACACACACACATACATGCCCCTCGTCCACAAACCATGGACGATATTTATTGGTTGTGATTGGTGTGAAAATTGATTGATAGCGAATGGTTGATTGAAATTGTTTGTGGTTGAAACTGATTGATTGTGGTTGAAAAATACCCGTTTGTGGTTGAGAAATATTTGGTTGAAACCACATAGGATTAGTTTGTGGAAATGAAAAAAATATACATGCCGCCTGCGTGCGAACTAGATGCATGATTCCCCATTGTCAAAAGCTGCGAGGCTTTAAGGTAGAGCGAGGAGCCGTACTAAGGACGGTCCCGGTTTTAACTACCCTGCCGTTATGCTGCCGAAATTTTGAATAATATTCATGTGTTAGAATTATTTTCATTTGTTGAAACTATATTTATTCGTTGTATAGAAAACCTTCATGTGTTGAATCGAAATTCATTCGTTGAATAGAAATTCATGTGTTGAATGGTATTCGTGTTTTAAATATAAAAATCACCTTTTTAACTATATATATAAACTATAGAAAACCTTCATGTGTTGAATCAAAATTCATTCGTTGAATAGAAATTCATGTGTTGAATGGTATTCGTGTATTAAATATAAAAATCACCTTTTTAACTATATATATATAAACTATAGAAAACCTTCATGTGTTGAATCGAAATTCATTCGTTGAATTGAAATTCATTCGTTGAATTGAAATTCATATGTTGAATGGTATTCATATTTTGAAAGAAATTGTTTTATAATAAAAATCCTATTTTTATTACCTATATGAACTATATAAAATAATCTTGTTTTGAAATAAATTGTTTTATAATAAAAATCATATTTTTATTACCTATATGAACTATATAAAATAATCGTGTTTTGAAATAAATTGCTTTACAATAAAAATCACATTTTTACTGTACACAGGAGTTGTTAAAAATAGTGAAGTGTCGAAGTGAAAGTTTGTTGGATAAAAATATAATTTTTATCAAATGTATGAAAAGAATATAGCTTTGAAATCGAAGAATCGATATATACATATATAAATAGAATTAAAATATATCGAATAACGAAGCTGCAGTTCGTATTTTGAAACCGTGATTTTAAACGATTAGTGCGGGAGATCCGACCATCGGATTTTCCCAAAACCGCAACCGTTGGGTTCGCTTTGGAAATATCTTTCCAACGACACCAACTTTGTAAAAATCCAACGGTTGGATTGTCTGGAATGTTTAACTCAAATCTGAAGAAAAACAGCGCCAGAATCGATTATATATATATATATATATAATTATATTAAATCGAATAACGACGCTGCAGTTCGTATTTTGAAATCGAAACTTCAAACGATTATACCGGGAGATCCGATCGTCGGATTTTCCCGAAACTGGAACCGTTGGATTCGTTTTGAAAAGATCTTTCTAATGATATAAATTTTGTGAAGATCCAACTATTAGATTTTCAGATATGTGTAAATCAAATCTGAAGAAAAACAGTGCCACAGCCGCTTTATGGCCCGAAGCGTCATTTTGAATAAATTGGCTATTTGAAAATAAATAAAAATAGCGATAAATCGTTATAAAATATTATAAACGATATGGATGTGAAATTTAGAAACTAACTGAAGGTTGGCTAAGTCGAATGGTTTCTTGGGTATTGATCTGATGTTGGTTTCGACCTTCGGAGTTAATATTTGGGAAATCGTTCTCTTACTGATTGACGCTTAGTGACTAATGAATTGAAATGATGCTTAGTAGTGTCTGTGTAGCACTTGTTTATTATATATGCGAGTTGCTCAGAAAGACCGGGTTTATCCCATTCTGAATAACTGAATCGACGATAAGAAATCGAAGATGAAGACGGTGGTCGAAGACCGGAGATCTTCACCTCGTTTGGATGGTAACCGAGGTCCTGATTGGGAGGCATCCCGAAATATGGATAATGAGTGGTGATCGTCCAGACGTACGTGGTGATAGATGGGTTTGCGAGGTATATAGTGCCTCCGGTTTCGTTCAGACCCAGAACGGACTTGCAAATGGACAGTGTGTCTGACATTGGAATTTATTCTGTGTGATTGATAGCCATCAGTTGCACGGTGTGAATTGCCTATGTGGCATGCTAAGATGCAGTGATCAGGGCTTCTGTTGAAAAGCAAAGTCTTGTGGTGATGATCAAAGCACCGCCTGTGTAGCGTAGCTTTGTGTATAACGTGAAATCGCGAGCCTCACACCCCGGTATGAACCAGAAACGGGAGAGGACCTCAGGGAGGACATGCGTTTCTTTCTAGTTAGAAGTGGCATCATTGGTCTTACACGTCCTGACGAGTTTGACTTATGTGGTTGTTGCTGTTGCGAGGCGCCTCGGTTTGATCGGACGATTCGGGTTCGATGGAATCATTCGTTGGCTCATTTACGCCCCAAAGGGCGGGGAAACGTATTGTTCAGGAATTTTAATCCACATCGATGGACCGGCCCTGTCGCTCCTAGGGTCACTCGAGCTCTGATCCTGTGGCTCGGGCTAGAGAGTCACGAA
Organism: Allium sativum; assembly: GCA_030737875.1. NCBI lineage: Eukaryota > Viridiplantae > Streptophyta > Magnoliopsida > Asparagales > Amaryllidaceae > Allium > Allium sativum. Next base: position 727,126,996 of record CM060909.1, read on the forward strand.
GTCGGTAAGGACTATCTTTTGCCTTGGTTCATGATGGAAATCCAATTTCCAAATACGTGACTGTGCGGTTTTGATTGTATATATATTTGGAAACATAGTGGCATGGGACGCTCATGTCGTCTATGATTGATAGTTATGATTTGAAATTGTTTTTGAAACATATAAACATTAGTAGTAATATCAAATGCTTTTGTTTTATTCGTATCAAGCATATTTTGGCCATTATAAGGTAAAACTCTATCCTCCAGTTTGCGTTGCATTGTGTGATGGGAACTGAGTCTTATAATGGCTTCACTTTTATAAAAAGCATTGCGATGTTTAAAAGATCTATTTGTTTTTGAAGCACTGGCAATCCGATGGAGTAAACCCGTTCCACGAAAGTGGCGTGGTCCTGTGATTATCCATATTTTAAATGTGTTGAGTAGATTTCTCAAACCAGTCCCATGACTGACTCGTAGTTTGTTTCACTTTCAAACTCGGGTGCCCCTTTTTCTACACGGGCAGCCTTGTATTCAGGTTTAGCAGGCTTTTTCTGGATAGCTGGAGCTGAAGATGGATTCTATCATTTATCTCTTTTTATGTTGTTCAGCTCCTATTGTACATTATGTTTGTTTTCCGCTGTAGACATTTATGTATAGCTAAACTGTATTTGTACTAAGTATGATCCTGTATACTATGTAACTCTGTTGATTACGTTTATCTAGTATATTTTATTGTTCATTATCTGGTGTATTTATTTATTTCTGTTCTGCTATTATTTGTTTATGTGTTATATTCCAAAGATTACCCTTGCTGCCGTCAGTACGGGGTTTGGGGTCGTCACAGCGTGGTATCAGAGCTTTGGTTAAGCTTAGTTCTGGAATATAACATATTAACAAACTCGTCAGAAAATAGAACCAGTAGTGTTCTAGGACGGGTAACTCATTACAGATAGGATCAGTAATATCCTAGTATGAGTAGCAGAATGAAATAACACCTAGATAGACACATTTACATTCAAGTATTTGTCTCTATATTTTGAAATATCTTTTCTGTGACCTGATACTTGATCTGTTATTTGCAGAAGTACTAGAAAATTAGTGCTAGAAACAGAAGAAGTAATACTGACCCGGATATAGAAGCCCTATTCATGAAATATAGAAATCTGGGTGGAAAACCGTTCTCGGGCGAAGAATCTATTATGAGAACACAAGCTTGGATTCGTTCGGCTGAGAAAATCTTTGAAGGATTAAAGCTGAGGGATGACCAGAAAAGATTACTGGCCTCCTGGGCACTCAAAGAAGAAGCTTTGTTCTGGTGGGATTCAGTTATTAAGGATAATCTGGTGGGATTTAGTTTTCAATAGAATTCAAATGTATATATTTATTACAATCGTCGTTAGAATATATATATTTATTTTAATTATAAAAGGAATTGAAAATGGCGCGGTAGTTCGAAAATTCGATTTCAAAATTCAAGTGAATATACAGGATTCAAAATAAACCAGATTTTAGCGAAACCAAAAATATTTGAATCTATTTGAGAATATATTTCCAACGAATCCGAAAAATCAAAATTTCATAGCGGGGATAAAAAGTTATGTTCAATTGAAAATTCAGAATAGTCGCTATGAAATTCTGGCCCTTAAAAATGGAAATTTTGCAAACAACCTCGGTTTTCGACGAAACCACTTTTGTTGGATCCGTGATGTCAAGTGATAGCAAGGTTCCAAAATTTATAATTTTCTGAATCAATATGTGAGCGTGGTGAATAAAACGTGTTTGACAGTTTCAGTCAATTTCGATCGACCAGAAAATGATCATTTTTCAAATGGTCTCAGAATTTGACGAAATTAGTTTTGTTAGGACCGTATCATCAATACGAAGCTAGAAACTATTTTCGGGAATTTATAGAGTCCATATTTGGCCCCAGTAAATTAAAATGTGCGTTCAAATTCAATATATAGAGTTATATTTTAATTTTGACGAAAACTGATCAAAACGGCCGGACTGGCTTACGAGACATATCCCATTGTGTTCAGAATGGGGGTAATTAGCTAGGGGCGAAAGTCGTTAGGCTCAAAATGGAGTTCGAATGAAAAGTCAACGGTTGGAGAAATTAAATAAATAAATAAATAAAATAATTAAACTATATAATTCCATAATCCCCTTTTCCCAAATCAGTCAACGATGGAAATAAAAAAATAAGAAAACCCATCGAGCGCAGCAGCAGTCGCCGCCTCCTCCGCGGCCACCGCCGCCGCGCCCAAGCCGTCTCTCCCTGATGACAACGCCGCCTCCCCTTCCTTCACCCCCCTCCGATCGCAACCCAGCCTTGCAAACCCTAAGAACCCAAGAAGCCCTAAGCCGCAACGAAGACCGCCGCTGAGACCGGTGAACCGCCATTGGCCAGCACCACCACCTGCGCAACCCCGGACCATCTCCTACGCCGCCACTGCACATCTCCGACCAACCCCCCCCTCCCGCGATGAACGTGAGCCACCCCCTTCCCTCACCGTGAGCCACCAACGACGGCCTCCCCTTCTCCAATTAGAACCAGCGATAAAACCCCCTACTCCGTTGAAAATTGAAATCAAAGTAAGTTTTTACCTTATTTTTATTTATTTGTTTTAATGTAAAGTAATTAGAGAATAGCGAAGTAAAGTTTACGTTTTTAAATAAGGAAAATATGATTTTTATATTTTAGAGATTACAAAAATATGATTTTTATATATGTAGTGAATCAAAAATATGATTTTTATATTATAGGAATTATAAACATACGATTTTTATAATTTGAAGAGCGATAGGAAGATATGGTTTTTAGTTAGAGAAAAATATAAATTTTACCATGTGTATCCAATAATATAGAAATTCGATTTTTATATATATGGAATGGAGATAAAAATATAATTTTTATATAGAAAGAAGCGTTGTAAATATATGAAGTAGCAACTTAAAAATATAATCTTTATAGAGAAAACTAATTTATAAAAATGTGATTTTTATAAATATAGTAGCGACATAAAAATATGATCTTTATACAGGAAGTAGCGTTGTTAAAAATATAATTTTTAACATATACTTCATGAAACAGACTGCGTTGGAAACACGACAAAGATTACCTACATATGAAGAGTCGTGGCGTTTGGTTTAGCTAGTCGGTGAGAACTCCTCACTTTTATTTTGATTTTTAGTTGAAATATATACTAGGATGCAGACGATGCTTAGTGACACCCGACATCCGTCGTCCACAGACCATGGACGATTTGTATGCTTGTGTGATTGTTTGTGGTGTGAAATAAAATATATATTCATGTGTTTAAATAAAATGTATATTCATATGTTGAAGTAAAATAAATATTCATTTACAAATTGAACGATTTGTTTATGTACACTGATTTGACTGATATTGATTGGGACGATAAATTTTACACATCGCCCAACTGTACAAATAAAATCTTTGTTTGTTGATTTGAATCCCCACACGGGTATTGGGATGATATTTGACGTACACTAATCCCGGTTGTCTAGTTGTATGTCAATCGATGGGTTGACAGACTGTGTAAGCGTTAATTATTTATATTTAATGCTTATGCAGTTGTGTGGTGCACTCTGGATGATGGTTGATTATTTATCGTTACTGTTATATACGTGTATTGTATAGAATCCATATAATTAACATTATAGGTAACTGATTGGGCCTCATTCTAATTTGGAAAATAAGGAATATTATAAAAATAAATTCATGTGTTGAATAGAAATAAATTCATGTGTTGAATAGAAAATATATTCATGTGTTGAATAGAAATAAATTCATGTATTGAATAGAAAATAAATTCATGTGCTGAATAGAAAATAAATTCATGTTTTGAATAGATAACAAATTCATGTGTTGGATAGAAATAAATTCATGTGTTGAATAGAAATAAAAATTCATGTGTTGAATAGAATAAATATTCATGTGTTGAATAGAATAAATAAATTCATGTGTTGAATAGAATAAACATTCATGTGTTGAATAAAAGTCGTGTTGACTAAATTGACGCCATTTTGACGCGAACGATATTTATATCGATTTTCTTCATTTTTATAATGAGTATAGAAAAGAAAGTGATTTCAAAATGTAATGTTTTGAAAATAATATCATTTATAAATTAATGATATGGAATATTCAATTTTGATTAGAAACTGAATATGAAGTTGAAATCGTTTCGAAAACGAATTTAAAACGATTTATAAAATACGTTTTGAAAGGAAATCGACGAAATATAATATATATATATATATATAATGGCCTGAATAGAACGCGCCGCGCTGCGGTAGTTCGTGAATTTCGACCATTGACTTCGAACGGATATTACGGGAGATCCGACCGTCGGATTCTCCTAAAACCAGAACCGTTGGGTTCGTATCGAAATGAGCTTTCTAAGAATAATAGATATTTGAAATCTAACGGTTTGATTTGAAATTATGTCTAAATCAAATTTGGAAAAGGTCGCTATAAGTGCAGTTCGGTGGCCGTTGATGGAAATCGACTGTACGAGCCTTGATAAAACTATTAAAAATAGTAATAATTTGTGTAAAGTCATAAGAAATGATTTGTGAAGAATTGAGATGAAAAATTCCAAATTTGAAAAGATAAAAATAGATTTTTATCGAAATGAACTAGTTTTGAACAAGAATAATAATTTATTTATTTTTAAATAAATAAATTGGATTTGGAAGGGTTTTAAAAGTAACCAGAAGTTTAAATAAATGAATTGGAATGGATTGTGATTTTGGGTTTATAGTGAACCATGTTTTAAATGACAGTGGTTATTTAACCCAGTTAAAGACAGGGTATGATTTCCTAAGTTAAATCATCATTGATAGTGATTTTTGGGAAGATTAAAACTAAGTGGAGTTTTAATGAATCTTTAATTAGATTGAAGTGATCGAGAATGGAGTATCACCAGTTTTGCTCCAGGCGATAGTTAAATCTTTAATTAGATTTGAACGTGAAATGGTAATTAAATTTAGCGATAACACCGTGGTGTTAGATATGAAGTATGACTAGTTTTACTTCATGGGATGAATAAGTTGGGATTGGGAAATAAAATAAATGATTACTGCGGTGTGGTTCGCTAATCCCGACTAAGTTGAATTGATATTCAAAAGAAGATTAAAGAATAAATTTAAAGAATTTATCTTTGATAAAATTAATGGGAACCTTTCCCAAAGTGTAAGAATATTTTAATAAAAGAATATTTTGAATTGGAATGAGGCGTATGTTGTGTTTGTGTAACATTTGTTTATTATATACGCGAGTTATTCAGAAAGACCGGGTTTATCCCATTCTGAATAACTGATTCGACGTGGTGTCGAGGATGAAGACGGTGGTCGAAGACCGGAGGTTTTCACATAGTTTGGGTGATTAATGATGATCTTGATTGGGCTATACACCTAAGAGGAGGGAATCAGTTGGTGATTGTCCAGACGTACTTGGAGATCGATAGATATTCGAGGTACAAGGTGCCTCCGGTTTCGTTCAGACCCAGAACGAACTTGTAAATGGACTGTGTGTCTGACATTAGATTTTATTTTGTGTGATTGACTTCTATTAAATATATATCTGTTTGGCGGTAGAGAATTTATTCTCTTGCTTAACGCCCCTCTCTGAGACGCACGAGCTCAGGGGTTATATATTGATGGATATCAATCGCATGGAGTGAATTGCCTGTGTGGCATGCCTAAGTGGCAATAGATCAAGGCTTCTGTTGAAAAGCAAAGTCACCGCTTATGCGGCATATCTTTGTGTAACGTTGATTCGCGAGCCTCACACCCCAGTTGTGAACCAGAAACGGGAGAGGACATGAGGAAGGGCATGCGTTTCCTTCTAGCTAGGGTGGTGTCAGTGACCTACCAGTCGTGACATTTATATTATTTTCACCTGTGTAGTTGTTGTTGTTGTGAGGCGCCTCGGATATATCGGTGACTGTGTGGAGCCGATGGAGTCATTTGGCTCATTTACGCCCCAAAGGGCGGGGAAACGCAGTGTACAGGCATTTTAATCCACATCGGTGGACCGGCCCTGACGATCCAAAGGCTTGACTGAGTACTTGCCTTTGGGGCGGGCTAGAGCGTCTCGAAATCGGTAGAGGGCTATCATTTGCCTCGGTTCATAGACGGAAATCCAATTTCCAAATACGTGACTATGCGGTTTTGATTGTAGAGCCTAGTATGGCGACATGATATATGGTACCCACGCCGTCTATGATTGATACTTATGATTTGAAGTTGTTTTATACACTATGCACTTATAATAGTATCAAATGATTTGTTTTAAACGTACCAAGCATGTTTGGCTATTACGAGGGAAAACCCTATCCCCGGCTTGCGTTGCATTGTGTGATAGGACCTGGGTCTTATAATAGCTTCATTTTTTCAAAAAGCATTGCGCTGTTTTGTTATATGCACTGGTATTCTTGGGAGGAAACCCGTTCCGTGTTATACGGTGTGATCCCTTGATATATCTGATTTAAAGTAAAGTTTTAAATAACTGTTTTAGTTCTCACACCAGTCACATGACTGACCGGAGTTTATTGTTTTAACCTAAACTCTGGGTGCCCTTATTTCGACACGGGCAGCTAGTAGTTTTGTTTTTGCAGATTTATATTCACAAGATCCTGATTTACAGCTGAAGCGATATTCAGAAAGCTCTGTATCTGTGTATTACTTCCAGTTGTGTTTTGTATTATTTTCCGCTGCAGTAATGTATTTGAATCTCTGATAATTTATGATGTGTAATATTTATTCATACTCTGTATATTCTTGTAATCTGATGGAATTGTTGTAATTAACAGCGAAAAGTTCTTCTGTCTGCGTCCCGATCTGTCTTGTCCTCAAAGCATCCGTTCTTTCCTTCATGGGGAAGTTACGGGTTTTTACATTTGGTATCAGAGCTTTGGTTTACAAAGCTTGAGAATAAGACACATTAGAAACATACGAAAGAGTTCATTAGAGATTGGATTAGTAATATTCAATGGGAATGGCTCGTTAGAGATGAGATCAGTAGTATCCTAGAACGAGTGTGAAGAGTGATGTTTTTAAAATAAAAGTGAAAACAACTTTGTTTTGAAAATTTAAACTTTATTCAACGTATTTGAATATTTATTTGTATTGAATTTGGACAATCCAATATATAAAGATTTTGCATATACGCCTTGCAAACGTATATTCGAAGTGTTAATATACTGGGTAGACATAGAATCACGCTCTAGTCGCTTGGGGATAATTCTGGTGATGTCGCGACATCATTAGTATTTATGTTCGAGTTTCGAAGGTGTGATATTTATATATTTCCAATTGACTAGTGTGAGGACCAAAATTAGATAGGGCCTATTGTTGTGATTTGGCACCAAAAATGTGATTTTTTGACTATGTATCAAAATTATGAATTTGAAACGTTACTCAACTAATTGATTGCTGATTGTGTTGTATGATTATTGTTTTGGTTAATTAAAATTCGAACCCTTTAGCCAAATTGATCAAATAGTGAGTTGTATTGAAAATTTCTCGCATTTGCATGCATATACATGTACTTACATTGAACAGGTTATAGCAAGGAGGCTAGAGAAGAGGAATAAAATTGTTTGCCCGACAAATAGGTACATGTTTATTATATTTCTTTGGTTTTTGATGATTTTATGAGACGATTGGCTAGCCGCTTGGCTGTTTCTTTTTCTTTATGGATTGGTGAGGGCCATGGGAGGCTATTTGAAATATCCCGAAGTCCCCGGTGCAGGGGAGGTTATGGCGAAATTTTTCGAAAATTTAGGGTGTTAGCCAAATTTTTGAAAAATTTGAAAATTTCTTAGAAACTGAAAAGTTGAAGAACTTAAGCCGTAAAGAAAATAATGAAAGTTGAGTTGATTAGTTAAACAACTTTCGGCTTTGTTCCTTTTCAGAACGAAAAGTTTAGGTGAGGGAGACTGTAATAACCTGGAAATCCGAGGCAATTTAAAAAATTTATTTTGGCAATTTTAGTGAATTTTGAATATTTAAAATGTAATATTTCAAATAATAATGACGAGAAATTTATTTTGAATAAAATTCAAAAGTATATTTATTTGAATCGTCGTTAGAATATATATATTTATTTTAATTATAAAAGGAATTGAAAATGGCGCGGTAGTTCGAAAATTCGATTTCAAAATTCAAGTGAATGTACAGGATTCAAAATAAACCAGATTTTAGCAAAACCAAAAGTATTTGAATCTATTTGAGAATATCTTTCCAATGAATCCGAAAAATCAAAATTTCATAGCGGGGATAAAAAGTTATGTCCAATTGAAAATTTAGAATAGTCGCTATGAAATTCTGGCCCTTAAAAATGGAAATTTTGCAAACGACCTTGGTTTTCGACGAAACCACTTTTGTTGGATCCGTGATGTCAAGTGATTGCTAGGTTCCAAAATTCATAATTTTTTGAATCAATATGTGAGCGTGGTGAAGTAAAACGCGTTTGACAGTTTAAGTCAATTTCGATCGACCAGAAAATGACCATTTTTCAAATGGTCTCAGAATTTGATGAAATTAGTTTTGTTAGGACTGTATCGTCAATACGAAGCTAGAAACTATTTTTCGGGAATTTTTAGAGTCCATATGTGGCCGTAGTAAATTAAAATGTGCGTTCAAATTCAATATATAGAGTTATATTTTGATTTTGATGAAAACTGATCGAAATGGCCGGACAGGCTTATGAAACATATCCCATTGTATTCGAAATGGGGGTAATTAGCTAGGGGCGACAGTCGTTAGGCTCGGAATGGAGTTCGAATGAAAAGCCAACGGTTGGAGAAATTAAATAAATAAATAAAATAATTAAACTATATAATTCCCTAATCCCCTTTTCCCAAATCAGTCAACGATGAAAATAAAATAAAAATAAAAATAACCCATCGAGCGCAGCAGCAGTCGCCGCCTCCTCCGAGGCCACCACTACTCCGCCCAAGCCACCTCCCCCTGATGACAGCGTCGCCTCCCCTTCCTTCACCCCCCCTGATCGCAACTCAGCATTGCGAACCCCAAGACCCCAAGAAGCCCTAAGCCGCAACGAAGACTGTCGCTGAGACCCGTGAACCGCCATTGGCCAGCACCACCACCTGCGCAACCCCGGACCACCTCTGACGCCACCACTACACATCTCCGACCAACCCCCTCCCCCGCGATGAACGTGAGCCACCCCCTTCCCTCACCGTGAGCCACCAGCGAGGGCCTCCCCTTCTCCAATTAGAACCAGCGATAAAACCCCCCTACTCCTCTGAAAACTAAAATCAAAGTAAGTTTTTACCTTATTTTTATTTATTTGTTTTAATGTAAAGTAATTAAAGAATAGCGAAGTAAAGTTTATGTTTTTAAATAAGGAAAATATGATTTTTATATTTTAGAGATAACAAAAATATGATTTTTATATATGTAGTGAATCGAAAATATGATTTTTATATTATAGGAATTATAAAAATATGATTTTTATAATTCGAAAAGCGATAGGAAGATATGGTTTTTAGTTAGAGAAAAATATAAATTTTACCATGTGTATCCAAAAATATAGAAATTCGATTTTTATATATACGGAATGGCGATAAAAATATAATTTTTATATAGAAAGAAGCGTTGTAAATATATGAAGTAGCAACTTAAAAATATAATCTTTATAGAGAAAACTAATTTATAAAAATGTGATTTTTATAAATATAGTAGCGGCATAAAAATATGATCTTTATATAGGAAGTAGCGTTGTTAAAAATATAATTTTTAACATATACTTCATGAAACAGACTGCGTTGGAAACACGGCAAAGATTACCTACATATGAAGAGTCGTGGCGTTTGGTTTAGCTAGTCGGTGAGAACTCCTCACTTTTATTTTGATTTCTAGTTGAAATATATACTAGGATGCAGATGGTGCTTAGTAGCACCCGACACCCGTCATCCACAGACCATGGACGACTTATATGCTTGTGTGATTGTTTGTAGTGTGAAATAAAATATATAATCATGTGTTGAAATAAAATGTATATTCATGTGTTGAAGTAAAATAAATATTCATTTACAAATCGAACGATTTGTTTATGTACACCGATTTGACTGATATTGATTGGGACGATAAATTTTACACATCGCCCAACTGCACAAATAAAATCTTTATTTGTTGATTTGAAACCCCACACGGGTATTGGGATGATATTTGACGTACACTAATCCCGATTGTTTAGTTGTATGTCAATCGATGGGTTGACAGACTGTGTAAGCGTTAATTATTTATATTTAGTGCTTATGTAGTTGTGTGGTGCACTCTGGATGATGGTTGATTATTTATCGTTGCTGTTATATACGTATGTTGTATAGAATCCATATAATTAACATTATATGGTAATTGATTGGGTCTCATTCCAATTTGGAAAATAGGGAATATTATAAAAATAAATTCATGTGTTGAATAGAAATAAATTCATGTGTTGAACAGAGAATATATTCATGTGCTGAATAGAAATAAATTCATGTGCTGAATAGAAAACAAATTCATGTTTTGAATAGATAACAAATTCATGTGTTGGATAGAAATAAATTCATGTGTTGAATAGAAATAAAAATTCATGTGTTGAATAGAATAAATATTCATGTGTTGAATAGAATAAATAAATTCATGTGTTGAATAGAATAAACATTCATGTGTTGAATAAAAGTCGTGTTGACTAAATTGACGCCATTTTGACGCGAACGATATTTATATCGATTTTCTTCATTTTTATAATGAGTATAGAAAAGAAAGTGATTTCAAAATGTAATGTTTTGAAAATAATATCATTTATAAATTAATGATATGGAATATTCAATTTTGATTAGAAACTGAATATGAAGTTGAAATCGTTTCAAAAACGAATTTAAAACGATTTATAAAATACGTTTTGAAAGGAAATCGACGAAATATAATATATACATATATATATATATATAATGGCCTGAATAGAACGCGCCGCGCTGCGGTAGTTCGTGAATTTCGACCATTGACTTCGAACGGATATTACGGGAGATCCGACCGTCGGATTCTCCTAAAACCAGAACCGTTGGGTTCGTATCGAAATGAGCTTTCTAAGAATAATAGATATTTGAAATCTAACGGTTTGATTTGAAATTATGTCTAAATCAAATTTGGAAAAGGTCGCTATAAGTGCAGTTCGGTGGCCGTTGATGGAAATCGACTGTACGAGCCTTGATAAAACTATTAAAAATAGTAATAATTTGTGTAAAGTCATAAGAAATGATTTGTGAAGAATTGAGATGAAAAATTCCAAATTTGAAAAGATAAAAATAGTTTTTTATCGAAATGAACTAGTTTTGAACTAGAATAATAATTTATTTATTTTTAAATAAATAAATTGGATTTGAAAGGGTTTTAAAAGTAACCAGAAGTTTCAATAAATGAATTGGAATGGAATGTGATTTTGGGTTTATAGTGTACCGTGTTTTAAATGACATTGGTTCTTTAACCCAGTTAAAGACAGGATATGATTTCCCAAGTTAAATCATAATTCATAGTGATTTTTGGGAAGATTAAAACTAAGTGAAGTTTTAATGTATCTTTAATTAGATTGAAGTGATCGAGAATGGAGTATCACCAGTTTTTCTCCAGGCGATAGTTAAATCTTTAATTAGATTTGAACATGAAACGGTAATTAAATTTACCGATAACACCGTGGTGTTAGATATGAAGTATGACCAGTTTTACTTCATGAGATGAATAGGTTGGGATTGGGAAATAAAATAAATGATTATTGCGGTGTGGTTCGCTAATCCCGACTAATTTGAATTGATATTCAAAAGAAGATTAAAGAATAAATTTAAAGAATTTATCTTTGATAAAATTAATGGGAACCTTTCCCAAAGTGTAAGAATATTTGAATAAAATAATATTCTGAATTGGAATGAGGCGTATGTTGTGTTTGTGTAACACTTGTTTATTATATACGCGAGTTATTCAGAAAGACCGGGTTTATCCCATTCTGAAAAACTGATTCGACGTGGTGTCGAGGATGAAGACGGTGGTCGAAGACTAGAGGTCTTCACATCGTTTGGGTGATTACAGATGATCTTGATTGGGCTGTACACCCAAGAGGAGGGAATCAGTTGGTGATCATCCTGACGTACTTGGAGATCGATGGATATGCGAGGTACAAGGTGCCTGCGGTTTAGTACAGACCCAGAACGAACTTGTAACTGGACTGTGTGTTTGACATTGGATTTTATTCTGTGTGATTGATTTCTATTAAATATATATCTGTTTGGAGGCGTAGAATTTATTCTCTTGCTTAGCGCCCTTCTCTGAGACGTACGAGCTCTGGGGTTATATATTGATGGATATCAATCACATGGAGTGAATTGCCTGTGTGGAATGCCTAAGTGGCAATTGATCAAGGCTTCTGTTGAAAAGCAAAGTCTTGTGGTTGATGATCAAAGCACCGCCTGTATGGCATAACTTTGTTAATGTTGATTCGCAAGCCTCACACCCTAGTTGTGAACCAAAAACGGGAGAGGACATCAGGGAGGGCATGCGTTTCCTTCTAGCTAGGGTGGTGTCAGTGACCTACCAGCCCTGACATTTACATTATTTCCACCTGTGTGGTTGTTGCTGTTGCGAGGCGCCTCGGATATATCGGTGACTGTGTGGAGCCGATGGAGTCATTTGGCTCATTTACGCCCCAAAGGGCGGGGAAACGCAGTGTTCAAGCATTTTAATCCACATCGGTGGACCGGACCTGACGATCCAAAGGCTTGAATGAGTACTTGCTTGAGGGCGGGCTAGAGCGTCTCGAAATCGGTAGAGGACTATCTTTTGCCTCGGTTCATAGATGGAAATCCAATTTCCAAATACGTGACTTTACGGTTTTGATTGTAGAGCCTAGTATGGCGACATGATATATGGTACCCATGCCGTCTATGATTGATGCTTATGATTTAAAGTTGTTTTATATACTAAGCACTTATAATAGTATCAAATGATTTGTTTTAAACGTACCAAGCATGTTTGGCTATTATAAGGGAAAACCCTATCCCCGGGCTTGCGTTGTATTGTGTGATAGGACCTGGGTCTTATAATAGCTTCATTTTTCCAAAAAGCATTGCGCTGTTTTGTTATATGAACTGGTATTCTTGGGAGGAAACCCGTTCCGTGTTATACGGCATGGTCCCTTGATATATCTAATTTAAAGTAAAGTTTTAAATAACTGTTTTAGTTCTCACACCTGTCACATGACTGACCTGGAGTTTATTGTTTTAACCTAAACTCTGGGTGCCCTTATTTCGACACGGGCAGCTAGTAGTTTTGGTTTTGCAGATTTATATTCATAGGATCCTGATTTACAGCTGAAGCGATATTCAGAAAGTTCTGTATCCGTGTATTACTTCCAGTTGTGTTTTGTATTATTCTCCGCTATTTAAATCTCTGATAATTTATGATGTGTAATATTTATTCATTCTCTGTATATTCTTGTAATCTGATGGAATTGTTGTAATTAACAACGAAAAGTTCTTCTGTCTGCGTCCCGATCTGTCTTGTCCTCAAAGCATCCGCTCTTTCCATCACGGGGAAGTTACGGGTTTTTACACATGTCATCATATGCCTGTGTTTCTATGTAAAGTTCATACCTTTTATCAGTTTATTCATGTTGAATCTTTTATTATGCCTCTATGCCAGTCTGTATGCCTCTTTATTTCATGATGATGTTTTATTCCAATTTTCTATGAATTGATTCCCTCTTCTTACCTATTCCTTTTATTTGTGGATCTAGGCAACCTTCGAGCCTATATTAAAAATACGCGCGAATGCGAATACGTGGGAACGATGTGGAATATTGGGAATATGGGAAATTTGGAAAATTGGATATTATTGGATATTTTGGATAATTGGATAATATGTGAAATTGGCATATTTAGGTATGAATTACATGGAATTGATGAAATTGCCTAAAATTGTAAATTTGTAATTGAGGCTAATTAATGTGTAATTAGTGACAATTTGGAATAGGCAATATTATAGACATGATTATATGTTTAATTGGATATATATGACATGAAAATTGGGTATGGGTGAAATACGATGTTAATGAACCTTTGACATGAGGTTAGGCGTAATTGTGACGTAAGACTGCCTGGAACTGCCAGGAAAATCCAGCGGTCACAATTAGACGTCTAATGTGAGGGGTCAAAGGAATGAATTGTAGGCGTAACGGTTAATGACACGAGGTTAACCCGGTTTGTGGCGTAAGACTGCCCGGAACAACCCGGCAAATCCAGCGACCACAAATTGTTCGGTCTAATGTGAGAGGTCATGCACCGTTCGTCATAAGGAATGAATTAAAGAAAACTATCCATAATAAGACAAGGGTATGGTTAGAGGGTTAAGTGGGGTGACATGTAAATTATGACATGTAAATATGGACTTAACCGGAATAAGATAGGACATGTAAGTTATGACATGTAAGTATGGACTTAACCGTAGCATGTGTAAGACATGGACATTTAAATTAAAATGGTTAAGTGGGAGAAAACCCTACTGGGGACCAAGCATAGGTGGGAGGCTTGTGTCGGATGGGGACCCGTTTCAACCAGTAACCCGTTTGAGTATCTAATTGGGCCTGGTACTAGGCCGGGGTTGGGGCACGCTTACTGGGCTTGAATATAAGAGGTCAAAACGTGAATAGCGGTGGCAACGCAAGTCCAACGGGTTCTTGTGCGTGCATGGGTCCGGGCTGGTAGGTAAGACGTTGTTGCATCGTGCAAGTATGGCCGTTCATTTCATGTTGGTATCGGGGTTCCCACTTTGGGGAGTGATACACCCTACTGTGGGGCCAGCACGGGTGCCTACGGGGTTTAGGGAGCCGATCGAATGGGTAGATTAAGGGTACCTTAGCGGTGGTAGGAGCAAGCCGACACCTACGATAGTAGCTAGGTACAAGTAACTACTAAGTTTTTCATGTGAGTATAGTTAGTGGGAAGGGATCAACCTCTAGTAAAAAGAGACTAGTAGATGTGCGGTGTAATTAAGTAATGTGGTGTAACTTAGCAAAAGTGCGGTGTAACGAAATACATGTTGGTTGAGTTGGATAGTCCTTTGTGTGCTAGTTTGATGTTGACTTCGGTCTTCGGGGTTAGTACTTGGAGGGTTGTTCGCTTAGCCAAGGTGTAGGATTGTCTTAGTACTTAGGAACGAAATCATCTTATCTATCTTTTTTATCTACCTTATCTAAGTTACAGCCATATCGTGATGCCTATTTATGTCTTGATCGTTTACCTTACCTATTATTTGTTAAAAATATTGGACTCGCCAGACTTTATGTCTGACCCGTTTGTTTCCACCTCTTTTCTTTCCTTCCCCCCTCCACACCTCAGATTTGCAAGTAGGGAATACTACAACTTAGTGTCGATTTCTTTCAGTTGCTTGAAAAGCGTAGATGTACTGCTTTGGACTCTCTCATTTTTATGGATTTGCTTATGCTCAGTGGGGATTTATGCATTTATGTTATTTAAGTATTTTCTTCTTTTTGTACTTTGAAGTTTTTGGAAAAGACTATTGATCCTGTTGTAATGGTTTTGGAAACTACTTATGTAAGCTTGTTTTGAGTTATGATGCTATGAAGTAAGTTTTATCTTCCGCTGTGTTGTTTTATTTATTTATTCTTGTTATTTATCTGTTCTATACAATAATAACGCTCCATGGACATTGATGCATTCCCTTTGTGAGTGACATTAATAGACATGGGGTGTTACATGTGGTATCAGAGCTATAGTTACAAGAACAGATAAAAAGTTTTGAAAAGTGTTTTCAAAAGTATTATTTTCCGAGAAAGTATTTTCAAAAACTTGTTTTAAAGAAGCTATTTTCAAGGAAAGTTTACTTTAAAAAGCATAATCCCCGCAAGCCATACATCTCTCTTTCGCTTCCCTTGTTTTGATACTCTTTCTTTTCAGCATGTCTGGAGCATCGCGGGTCCGGCCGACGTTCCTCCTCCCCCAGCTCCAGTCATTCCTCCGCGTGGAGATGCTTTCTCCAAGATATGTAAAGACTTTCTTTCGATGGGTGGAAAACCTTTTAGTGGGTTTGAAACATTCGTTGAAGCTAGAAATTGGTTGAAAGAAGTGGAGGATCTGTTTGGCATTTTCGATTTGGACGATTGTAAGAAGATCCAATTGGCTGCTTGGTTGATGAAGGACGAAGCTTCGTTTTGGTGGGAGGTTACTAATGGAGAGCGTGTTGTGGAGGCGTGGGCAGATTTTAGGGGAAGGTTTGAGTTGAAACTCCTTTCTCAAGCTGAGGAGAGTATGTACATGGAAAGGTTCTTGACATTGAAGTAGAAAAACTTGACCGTGAAGGAGTATGTGACCGAATTTAATAAGTTGGCGAGATTTGGGCTAGAGTTGGTGAATACGCCTCACAAGAAGGCCATGAGGTTTGCAAAGGTCCTAAATGAACCGCTTCACAGTTTGGCTATGTCCCACATTCCAATGGGGGCTACGTATGAAAAGCTTTTTGATATGGCATACATGCATGAAGAAGAGAAGGGTGTAAGTACTTTTAGGCCGCAAGATAAGAAGGAGGATCGAAAGAAAGCCCAACAACAAAAGAAAGGTGGTAAAGAAAAGAGGAAGTGTCACAACTGTGGGATACCCAGCCATTTGAAGAAAGACTGTAGGAAGAAGAAGAAGTTCGCTTGTTATCATTGTGGTGATGCGGGTTATGCTGTGAAGGACTATCCTAAGAAGCAAGGGCAGAGGGCAGGTTCTACTTCGGGAGGGCAGGTTCACGCTCTCATGGCTCCGGGACAGGAAGATGGTAGAAAAATTTCTGTCGAAAGTTTGATTTTCTTGTTTAATCATCCTGTCCGTACTTTATTCGATTCTGACGCATCACATTCGTTTATCTCTGCATCATTAGTTGAAACACTGCACTTAAATACTAGTCTCGTTGTAGATCCCATTGTAGTCTCAAATCCTATTGGTGGGTCGGCTCATTTATCCATGGTTTGTAGGGATTTGAGATTGTCTATCTTAGGCGTTGGTTTTGAATGCAATGTTTTTATGCTTGGTTTCATGGGCTATGGGTTGATTCTAGGGATGGATTGGCTAGCCAGATACGGTGCCATCCTAGATTGTGAACGAAGGGTAGTAAAATTGTTGACTCGTAGTGGAAAGACCATTGATATTTCTTGTGACCCTAGAGGATCAGTGATGCTTAGTTATCTTGAGTCACTTGACGCATCCAATGATGATTTACATTCTATTCGTATAGTCTGTGAATATGTTGATGTCTTCAATGAGGTGAGGGGTCTACTCCAAAACGTGAGATAGACTTTCGTATTTATCTTGTAGACAATGTAAAACCGGTATCTCTGCCAGTACGCCACATGGCTCCTCGTGAGAGGAGGGAGCTCAATAAGCAAGTAGGGGAGTTGCTTGAGAAGGGATTCATAAGATGTAGTATATCGGAGTGGGGTGCTCCAGTAGTATTTGCCACGAAGGCGGATGGGTCCCTTAGACTTTGTGTGGACTATAGAGAACTTAATAAGCTTACTAAGAAGAATAGGCACCCACTGTCGAGGATTGACGATCACTTCGATCAGTTAGTTGGCGCCTCAGTATCTTCGCAGTTGGACTTAGCCACTGGTTTCCATCAGTTGAGAGTGGCTGAGGATAGCATAGACAAGACTTCATTTAGGACTCCGGACGGTTTCTATGGGTGGCTTGTAATGCCCTTCGATTTGAAAAACGCCCCCGCATACTTTGTTGACTTGATGAGTAGGGTATTTAGGGAGTACCTTAATAAATTCGTGGTGGTCTTTGTGGATGACATCTTGATCTTTTCTAAGAGCGAGAAAGAGCATGCCCTACATCTTAGGGAAGTGTTGAATACCCTTCGAGCGCATAACCTTAAAGCTAAATTTTCTAGATGTCACTTTTGGAGGAAGGAAGTGCGATTCTTAGGGCACGTGGTTTCCAAAGAAGGGATAACTGTGGATCCCACGAAGGTGGTGGCCATCCAAGACTGGAAGGTCCCTTAAAATGCTACCGAGGTGAGGAGTTTCTCGGGGTTGGCAAGCTACTATAGGAAGTTTATCAAGGACTTCGCAAAGATATCAACCCCATTGACACGCTTGACGAAGAAGAACCTAGTTTTCACGTTAGACGTAGATTGTGATGATGTGTTCCAACATTTAAAGAGAGCTTTGACCACAGCCCCAGTCTTAGTGTTGCCAGATGGGAGTAAGTCATTTACCGTTTATACCGATGCTTGTGGGACAGGACTAGGCGTAGTCTTAATGCAAGAGGGAGGGTAATAGCTTATGGAGGAAGGCAGTTGAGAGTGCATGAGAGGAATTACCCTACACATGACCTAGAGTTGGCCGCTATTGTTTTCGCGCTTAAGTCTTGGCTCCATTATCTTCTTGGCGAGAAATTCGAATTTTTCAAAGACCACAAATCACTAAAATACTTGTTCTCTCAGAAGGACTTGAACTTAAGGAAGCAAAGGTGGATGGAATTCTTAGCGTCCTACGATTTCGAGATAGCATACACCCCTGGCAAGGGTAATGTAGTGGCAGACGCCTTAAGTAGGAAAAGGTTGTCCTTGAGCCCGTTATTTGTTGAGCGATAAAGCTTAGAGTTCATCTCTACATTTGACTTTAGACCTTCCATTAACTTTGTACCCGGTTTGCTAGCATCCTTAGAGGTCAGACCTATGCTTTTGGGACGGATTGGTGAGGCACAGCGAGATGATCCTCAATTGGTTGAGTTGGTAGAGAAGCTCATAAGGGGGAGTCATCGAGCCATCTCAGTAGGTATACCCTAGATGATAAGTGTTGGTTACGTAGGGACGGTAGACTTTGTGTACCACGAGACGAGAACTTGAGGAAGACCATTCTTGATGATGCACATCGTTCGAAGATCACCATTCATCCCGGTGGCGACAAGATGTACATGGACATGAGACGAGTTTACATTTGGGCTGGTATGAAGAAGGAAGTGGCCGAGTTTGTCGCTAGATGCTTTGTGTGCCAACAAGTAAAAACAGAGCAAAAGAAGCCCGGTGGGTTGCTTCACCCATTGGAGGTCCCACAATGGAAGCGGGAGAGTGCCTCGATGGACTTTGTTGATGGGTTACCGAGATCGAGGAAGGGTAATACGGGGATTTGGTTGTGGTAGACAGACTTACTAAGAGCACCCATTTCATTCCCATGAAGAGTAAGAGGACTGCTTCATAGTTAGCCTCCTTATACATTCGAGAGATAGTTCGTTTGCACGATGTTCCTTCTAGCATAGTGAGCGATCGCGATCCTATATTTACTAGCGAGATTTGGAAGAGCTTGCAAGAGGCGGTAGGGACTCAGTTATGTTTGAGCACTGCATATCATCCTCAGACGGACGGCCAAACCGAGAGGGTGAATCGTATTCTGGAGGACCTTCTGAGGCTATGTGTTTTAGACTTCGAAGGTACATGGGAGGAACATCTTCCTTTGGTAGAGTTCGCCTACAATAATCGCTTTCAATCTAGCATTGGCATGGCACCTTTTGAGGCTCTTTATGGACGACCTTGTCGTTCACCCACATGTTGGTGGGAATCAACGAATAAGATCTTGCTTGGGCCCGATATGATTAGAGAGACTTCAAAGAAGATCAACTTAATTCGAAGGAAGATGAAGACGGCGCAAGATAGGCAGAAATCGTATGCGGACAAGAGGAGGACAGATCTTGAATTTGATATTGGGGACATGGTCTTTATCAAGGTGTCTCCATTAAGGAATGTTGTTCGCTTTGGGTCAGTTGGGAAGTTAGCACAAAGGTTCGTAGGGTCGTTTCCTACTAAGGAGAGGATTGGACAGATGGCATATAGAGTAGAGTTGCCCGAAAGACTTAGGTGTACACGACGTGTTCCATGTTTCGCATTTGAGGAAGTATTTGCATGATACCACGGAAGTGGTGGAGCCGAGCTTGCTTAGAGAGGTGGGGGTAGAGCGTGATGCGACAATTCGACGAACTCCTACATGCATTCTTGGGTCGGAGATTAAGAAGTTGAGGAACCGAGAGGTCAAGCTAGTCAAAGTGCAATGGGGAGATGATCAAGGAAACGCTACTTGGGAGACGGAAGAGAAGATGCTTTCATTATACCCTTTCCTTTTCGAGGGTATGTCTTTTAATTTCTCCTTTATCGCTTAGCTTGTACTTGTCCTATCTTTAGTATATCCTCTCGTTTAAGTCTTTGACCTTTAGATAGGGTAGTCCTATGGTTAAAACATGTGTTTGAGACATGTTATGATTGATGGATGCAAGTGTTTGCTAGTGGTTGCTCGTGGATACATATACACACACTTTAGGCACTAGATCGGCTCAGTCACTTTCATATTGCATATTGCATATAAATGGATGTATTTAGTTAAATGGATGTATATTAAATGGACGTATCATATGGATGTTGCATTTAAATGAATGGTTGTGCACACATGTAGTAATGATATGTATAGGGTTCTTTGCATACATGGTGGACACATGGCACTATCATTATTTGCATTAAGGAGGTCGACTGAATCAGTGGACCGACTGATCTTTGCATTAGATAAGGAACATATACACACACTTTTTCATATGTTCATATAACATTAGAAATCTTTTAAGGACAATGGATGCTTGTGGATGATGGTGAGTAGATGGATGATCAGATGGTAGGACACATTCTTCATAACTTGATGATTTCGGGGACGAAATCCTTTAAGGAGGGGAGAATGTAACACCCCATAATTTTATAACATTAAAATTCACAAATTAAAGTATACTTAATTTTTAGAAGAAGAATTAAGTGAAATGGGTTGCGCTATTATGTTCATCTCAAAATTTTGGGTCAAGATAGACATTTGGTTTGCATGAAACGGATACCTTATGAAGATGTTATTAAGCCTTGAAGTTTGTATGCATATGAGAGAAATATATATAGATATATATAAAAATTAAATAAATAAATATTCAAAAAAGTTCAAAACAGCAAATCGGGAGGGGGAATAGCCGAACCGCACCATTTTTGGAGTCCACCCAAGCCTCACTGGGTCGACTAGGGGTCGATCCAGGGTGTTTGGTTGTCAACCCATGGCCCGATTCGTGCTAAGGGCTGATGTTGCATCTGAATGGTCCTGATGATTTCTGGGTTAATCTAAGAGCTCTAATCGATCCTAGACATCTATATATACACCTTAAGACCTAACCCTAATTCATAAAATATTATCTATGACACCATTATGCTGTCAAGCTCTCTCTTAAACCCTAGCCGCCACCCCTAAATTAAATCTCAAGTGTTCATACACAATTCAAATCAAAGTTTAGAGCTTCAACAACAATTAAAGAAGATTAATCAACGTCAATTCAACGTTTCTGCACCAAATTCAATTCATTAATCCTTTTCTTAAGCCACGAAAGGTGAGTAAAGTTATTTTCACAAATTTAATGGGATTAAAGTAACATGAAAAAGTTGTAAAAAGGATTCATATATATGTTTGTAATGAAAATCTCACCAAATCTTCACCTTTTTGATTCATGTCATCATATGCCTATGTTTCTATGTAAAGTTCACACCTTTTATCGGTTTATTCATGTTGAATCTTTTATTATGCCTCTATGCCAGTCTATATGACTCTTTATTTCATGATGATGCTTTATTCCAATTTTCTATGAATTGATTTTCTCTTCTTACCCCTATTCCTTTTATTTGTGGATCTAGGCTACCTTCGAGCCTATATTAAAAATATGCACAAATGCGAATACGTGGGAACGATGTGAAATATTAGGAATATGGGAAATTTGGAAAATTGGATATTATTGGATATTTTGGATAATTGGATAATATATGAAATTGGCATATTTGGGTATGAATTACATGGAATTGATGAAATTGCCTAAAATTGTAAATTTGTAATTGAGGCTAATTAATGTGTAATTAGTGACAATTTGGAATAGGCAATATTATAGACATGATTATATGTTTAATTGGATATATACGACATGAAAATTGGGTATGGGTGAAACATGATGTTAATGAACTTTTGACATGAGGTTAGGCGCAATTGTGACGTAAGACCGCCCGGAACCGCCCGACAAATCCAGCGGTCACAATTGTATGTCTAATGTGAGAGGTCAAAGGAATGAATTGTTGGCGTAACGGTTAATGACACGAGGTTAACCCGGTTTGTGGCGTAAGACTGCCCGGAACCGCCCGGCAAATCCAGCGGCCACGAACTGTTCGTTCTAATGTGAGAGGTCATGCACCGTTCGTCATAAGGAATGAATTAAAGAATACTAACCATAATAAGACAAGGGTATGGTTAGAGGGTTAAATGGGGTGACATGTAAATTATGACATGTAAATATGGATTTAACCGGAATAAGATAGGACGTGTGAATTATGACATGTAAGTATGGACTTAACTGTAGCATGTGTAAGACATGGACATTTAAATTAAAATGGTTAAGTGGGAGAAAAACCTAGTGGGGACCAAGCATAGGTGGGAGGCTTGTGTCGGATGGGGACCCGTTTCAACCAGTAACCCGTTTGAGTATCTAATTGGCCCTGATACTAGGTCGGGGTTGGGGAACGCTTATTGGGCTTGAATATAAGAGGTCAAAACGTGAATAGCGGTGGCAACGCAAGTCCAACGGGTTCATGTGCGTGCATGGGTACAAGCAGGTAGGTAAGACGTTGTTGCATCGTGTAGGTATGGTCGTGCATTTCATGTTGGTATCGGGGTTGCCACTTTGGGGAGTGATACACCCCACTGTGGGGCCAGCACGGGTGCCTACGGGGTTTAGGGAGCCGATCGAATGGGTAGATTAAGGGTACCTTAGCGGTGGTAGGAGCAAGCCGGCACCTACGATAGCGGTTAGGTACAAGCAACTACCAAGTTTGTCATGTGAGTACAATTAGTGGGAAGGGATCAACCTCTAGTAAAAAGAGACTAGTAGATGTGCGGTGTAATTAAGTAATGTGGTGTAACATAGCAAAAGTGCGGTGTAATGAAATACATGTTGGTTGAGTTGGATAGTCCTTTGGGTGCTAGTCTGATGTTGACTTCGGTCTTTGGGGTTAGTACTTGGAGGGTTGTTCGCTTAGCCAAGGTGTAGGATTGTCTTAGTACTTAGGAACTAAATCATCTTGTCCATCCTTTTTATCTACCTTATCTAAATTACAACTATATCATGATGCCTATTTATGTCTTGATCATTTACCTTACCTATTATTTGATAAATTACTGGACTTGCCAGACTTTATGTCTGACCCGTTTGTTTCCACCTCTTTTCTTTCCTCCCCCCCTAGGTTTGCAAGGAGGGAATACTACAGCTTAGTGCCGATTTCTTTCAGTAGCTTGAAAAGAGTAGATGTATCGCTTTGGACTCTCTCATCTGTATGGCTTTGCTTATGCTCAGTGGGGATTTATGCATTTATGTTATTTAAGTATTTGCTTCTTTATGTACTTTGAAGTTTTTGGAAAAGACTATTGATCCTGTCGTAATGGTTTTGAAACTACTTATGTAAGCTTTTTTTGAGGTATGATGCTATGAAAAAAGTTTTATCTTCCGCTGTGTTGTTTTATTTATTTATTCTTGAAATTTATCTGTTCTATACAACAATAACGCTCCATGGACATTGATGCATTCCCTTTGTGAGTGACATTAATAGACATGAGGTGTTACAATTTCTGTACTTACCCTATTTCTATCATTTATATTGGTTTTTATATATACTGAGGAGTTTTTCATTTTGGAGCTGAAAATGAAATGATAAATATGATTAATACATAATTGTTTCTCTAACCTCATTTAAAAATCCGAGCTCTGGTAATGCATGGTTATGAGATTACTTATATTTAAGTTGCAACTGATCTCATTTAAAAATCCAAGATCTGGTTATGCGTGGTCAGTGTGCTCCTAAATCAAAAGAAAAAGAAAAGAAAATAATTTGCTAAATAAATTTGTGTATGAAATTCTCGTTGGTGTATAAAAACCAGCCTATCAATCCATTTTCTAATCTGTGAAATGTGTTAATATTTTATGATGTATTATGATTTGTTGATTGATAGGTATTGGGATTTGAGATTATATGATTGCGTCACTTAAGTTGAAATCATAATTATAGTCCAAATCCATCACTGTTTTATGGTTAATTTTTCCAAAATTCTCTTGAAAATAATTGGAAATCATTTTTGAACTCTCTCCATTTTTATAAATTTCATCGTAAATCCATCATTCTTTAAAATGTGAAATATGCCACCTATTCTCATTTTATTATGATTTTTGTTTGACTGATTGTGATTTATGATGACTGTTCTTCCTCTTATGCTGAAATTATATTTTTTTTAGTCAGTTTTCATCTATATTTTTAATTATGATTCCTTTTGATGATGGGAGAATGGATTGAGATTTTGATTTATGAGTGAATATTTTATAAATATTTTAATTTTGAAGATTCCATTCTTTGAATATTCCATTCAGTTTTCATTTCTTTTCACTCACGCACAGTTATAGGGGGGTTTCTGTTGTAGGGGGAACATACGAATAAAGGGAGTTCAATATTCACTGCCAAACAAAGTTATTGTGCTAAAAATCTTTTATCTGTTTGTCATCATCAAAAAGGGGAGATTGTTGTATATAATGCTGTTGTATACATAATTATATGATTTTTGTTTGATGATAACAAACAAATAAATACTATTTTAAATGTGTTTGCTATTGTACTGTTGTATAACATCATAGACAAGAATATCATTTTTATATTTAAATAGAATACGACTGTACAGAATTTCATATATTCACACAGTATTTAATTTAAATATAATATTGTGTTTCAATATTCAAACAGTACAAATTATATGACTCCACTATTTGTACACATTCACAAATATTACATACGATATTGTACTTGTATATAAACTGAATACGTTAGACAAATTTGTTTGAACACAATAAAAATAATATTTTATTTCAGTCAGATTTGTTTATTACAAATATCAGTACAATTCTCTCTACAACACTCATATAGTCACTCTGTCTATACAAATCATACATACATACATTTTCACTTTCATATACAGACACATTTACTGACACTGCTTCATTCTCTGTCTTCAGTCTTCATAGCCTTTAGTCAATCCAGTCTTCATACCTGTCACAAACAGAAACACACACAGTACACTGCAATAGAAATAAAACTGAATACATGCAAATTTGAATGTATTTTTAAAATTTTATTTGCCTTAGTTTTCTAATGTGTTTTGTCATCATTTTTCTGACTCAATTTGATTTTTTAATCCGTCCAACTGTGTCTTGACAGCTTGTCATATTCACAGTAATTCACTGTAAATACTACAAGGCAGACAGTGTATACATATATATTTCAGTGCAGGGATTGGAAAACTATTCTGATGGCTGCATATACACACGTGAATAAATATACGCGTGTGCACTATCTTGCCAATCAGTGTTCAACTGAGGAGTAGCAACGAGGACCATCTCAACTCAGTGCTCACATATATGATCAACTTGCATAACTGACGAAGCATGGAAAAGCATAAAACAGTGCAAGTGTTCAAGTCAACATGATCAGTTCAAACATGGTCGAGGCATGCACATGACAGCTCAACAAAACTACAAAGTATACAAGGCAAGGGAAGGTTCAACATGACAGTGTCAAAGTGGCCAAGCACAGCAAGACTAGACACAGCCAAAATGCTCAAGTATTTGAGCAAAGTGACCCAGATACATGCACTTCAGTTTTAAGAGGTCTATAAATGGATACAGTAGTGCACATACAAGTGACAGGGTGGTGCAAACCTAACTACTTCAAGTATCAAGCAACCAAATTGCAGAACATCAAGTTCAAATACAAACTGGCATGGTCAATGAAGGAAGAGAAAACATATTCAAAATGGTGAAAGAATGAAGCATGTGTACAAGTCATTTTCAGGTGGAAGTGTACAAGTCATACTCCAATATTCATGAATACAAACTGGTGCAAACAGAAATGGTTCAGGCCAAATTAGCATGCAAGTATAAGTGGAGTTGTTACAAATACATTTTTGGCAACTTCACAAAATGGATGATTCAAGTACATGTAAACCCAAGTAGCAATGGGGAATGAAGTACAACATGTGGAATGGATTCACGTATGAGCAAATAGCAGTGATGTCAATACAGAAGTACAACATTCATTTGAAGGAACATGTATGCATGGTAGCATATTCATGAGTGACCAACAGGTTCGGCACACTCAATTAACAAAGGTAAAGCAGCTACTACATGGGTTATGAAATCACTTACAAAAGTGTAGCTATGGTTCAGTGTTAAAATATATGTGCAACTCAATGTATTTAAACATGCAAGAGAATGCTACAGCAGGAAACAATAAATTTATATATGGCATTCAACATATGTTAAAAGGAAACATTTATGGAATGCACATGTCTGCATGGTTAAGTGTAAAATACAAGTGTGAACATGTCAGCAATAAGAATGAAAAAACCAAGTCCTAAATGTTCGAAATCAGTGCAAGGTATCACAATTATATTTCCAGAATTGATTCAAGAAAACATATTGCAAATCATTTTCCTGAAACCACAGTATTGGACAAATATTGTATTTGCCAAATCAATATCATTTATTTCCAGAAATGATTCAAGCTTTCCAAGAATTTGCAGATTGAATCAAGGTAAATTTGGCAAGTTATATATGGAAATGTATATCTGCAAAATGCTTAGTGACAAAGGCATGATCAAGTGGGACAAAGATTTTTCCATCAAGCCTCGTCAATTTCATTCCAGAATTTTTTTTTTTTGTGTTGTTTTTTTAAATTTCATTGTAAACAATCTGATCAGTTTCTAGTGTCTGTAAAATACTAGGGGAACCAGTCAGGGTGTTTGATAGTTGCTAGAGTCTGTAAAATCTAGGTTACTGGTTACGGGGTTGTAATCAGGGGAAATCTGTTATAGGGGATTAGAACAGTTTAGGGTTTCGAGCGTAGGGTTATAATAGGAGCGAGGGGTCGCGAGTGTACATGGTCTTGTATGCGGGATCTGTTCTATCACCTAGTAGAAACCTTAGGAATGCAGCAGTAGGTAGGATTTTGCCGAAACTGGGTATATCTTGTGTCATTTACTTTCTGCACTTCTATTTCTACTATATTCTGTGATATGCGTTTTTTTTAATATCTCGTGATAATTTTTAATAAACCCTATTTACCCCCCTTCTAGGGTTAATCCTGATCCAACAATATATTCGTTATTATAATTCAACTCTATACTGAATTATATATTATAAATGATCCAATTCACACAATATTGTCAATTCACCTTTTCCAACTATTTTGGAATTAAATACATTATTCTATTAATTATATTAATTAAATATTCAATATAATTTAATTAAACAACCATTTAAATCTCTAAATCACTATTTAAATAATTAAAAAAATTAATTATTATACCACAGAAATACGCGACATTACATTTATTATTATATATGTTATAATGTTTTATATCATTTATATATATAGTTTTTAAATCATATGTTTAAATTATATTTTACTATGTTGTTATACTTGAGAAATTATATTTTAAACAACAAGTTTTATTTTAAAAAATTCCAAAATATATATTGGTTTAAAATGCTTTGAAAATGATTTAAAATTCAAAATATTATATATATGTCGACATACACAATTGTACATGTCGACATATAACTGTCACAAAATTTTAAATTTAAAAAGGTATGTCTTTTCATTTTAAAACGTTTCATAAACTGTTGTGACTCTTAGAACACTATATAAAGGGCTTGATTTCGAATTTTTCAGAATATATCTTCTCCTTCTTCCCTACTTTACATACCACCATTATTCTTCTTAAATTTCTGGGTTTCTACCCTTATACTCTACCCGATTTAAATACAAATTATATCATTCTACTTCTATTTTCAATCTCTATCAAATAATCTCTTTTTGGAAGTGCTACTCGAGAGTTCTAAGGCAATTGTAATCGATAAGGAAAGGGTCTGTTCCTTATAGCTTGTAAATCAAGGAAAAGGAGTGGTGTCAACCTTATAGCCATAAAATCAAGGGTGTTGAATCGGTGTTAACCTTGTAGCCGTGAAATCAAGGGTGTTGTAATTGGGTACTGAGATTAATAAAACTCTATGCAATCCAGCGTCGCGCGGGACTGGACGTAGGAGTAATCCGAACTAGTATAAAAATCTATTGTGTTATTTCCTTTTCGACATTTTACTTTTGATTATATCTGCATAGTGATTGTTTCTGTTGTGATATTCATTCTGTGATTCATATAGTAGTTTGAGTAATTGTTTGTTGTTTAAGATTTCTATAAATCCTTTAAAACACTATTCACTCCCCCTCTAGTGTTAGTTTTGCCTTAAGATCCCTGATCCTCATCCCTAACAGATGTCCAAGCATTGAATCTAGCTAATGTGGATGTGTTTTCCGATTTTCTTATCAGATGATGGAACGTCGGTACTTTAGGCCTTACAAAGCTGTAACAACCCGCCCAGAGAGGGCCTAAATTTCGACCAGGAAAAGGCCCATCAAAACTTAGAGCCACTATAAAGGGGTCGTTGACTCCTATAAGGAATTACATTTCCATAGAATAACAAAGTAATATAACAAGATGGAATCTCACATAGCGAAAGGGATAAAATATAATAATGAGAAAATGGATGTGCCATTAAATCAAAATCCAACATGTAACTTACAACCATTATTCAGACAGTTACATCAGATACATCAATTAAAGTTTCAAATACATAACAACAATGATAATACTACCAATAATAAATAAATTATAAATAGATAAGTTACTCTATCGTCTGACTCCTACACTTCATCTCTCAGCATGAAGTCCAACCTAATGTCATATAAGTATGTTAAGAGGAGGGAGGTCAAAACAAAAAGTCCTGGTGAATGAAAACCACATATGTTTGAAGGGTAACTATTCTTATATTTGGCAGGATATACTTTTCATAATATGTCTATGTGAACATGCATGCACACACAAGGAAATAAGTCTAATTAATGAGGTGGACATTCGAACAGCCACCTATCACCTTTGTTAATACTTTAGGACGGATCCCCGATAACTTAATACCCAATGAGGTGGACATTCTCGATCACTTAAGGCCATACTACTATATTAAGTTTTGGGTGTATTCCTATAATCACTTAAGACCCTATGGCGAACCCTAGTCACTTAAGACACTGTCATATCACATCAACGTCGTGTGTGTATATATATATATATATATATATATATATATATGTATACACACACTCTCTCTCTCACGTTTGTAATATGAGAAGTCGTATCTCGCCCCTTAATACTGGTTTAGGGTAGACTCAATTTCCTATTTAAGTCCCCTCCGGTGGAATCTCATGTTACTACTTAACTGATATCATGGTTGAACTCCTATGCCACTTAAGACTTCCCGTATACAGACAGTTATAGTTGCATGTAGCGTAAGATACCTATCATGTACTTAGGTTAGCCCTCATATAGCTCCTAGAGGAAGAGGACAAATTCTGGGGAATTACCCCTACTTAATTTTATCATTATATATAGTCCATTTTAGAAAGGAGGACCCAAAGACCACTTAGAACCTAATATAGGAGGGTCCCATGAATTTGGCCCAAACCAAGGAATGACCTTAGGAACAGGCATAGTCCTAACCACTTAAGATCCAAATTAGGTAGGTCAACCACTTAAGACCTTCTCAACACACACACCAGGCCTCTCACAATAAACCCTTTTTTGTAGATGTTGGATTTACTGGGCGGCTCCGGGTAGACTTCTACTACAAGTGGGCTTAACCTCGTGCCTTGGTGTAACAATAATAATGGCCCATGACACCTAGACCTCTCACATTAACCAGACTTACTTGTAGATGTTGGATATGCCGGTCAGTTCCGGGTAGGCTTCTACTGTAAGTAATGGTTAACTTCGTCTTTGTGTCATTAATTACATTTATATAGCCATTAACGCACACATATACAAACACATATAAAAAAAATTATATGGGGACATTCGAAATTCAAATTACTACTTTCCTAAATTCACCATACTCACTACATATTTATTATACGTTGATTATGCTATATATATGTGTACAATTTACTAATCGCTATTAATGCTAATTGTCATTTGAATTTAACATTTTTAAATCGTTGAAATGTAAATTTATAACCAATGAAAGACATACAAGTTAATTTCCCACATGTCACCAATCAAGTATAGACATGTATATAAACATATATTTAAATGGGAAATAAACAATAATAACATATAAAACTTGTATCCTAGGCTTGACTGATTGCTACAACAACAAAAGATAACAATTGTCAAATGCGTCCGACTATACATGTGTAATTATTATTTTATGGTTCAAATCCACTTTTGAATACGTTTATGTGTTAAACATCAATATTTGCACATTGTATAAATACATACGTTGAAACCTATTTTGATTTATACAAACATAAAAATTATTAATGTTTGAAAATAAACAGTACATAAAGATTACAACATATGAAATATAAATTTGACCACAATATCAATTATATAACACAACTCTGTCATCTTCTTCTTGTTCTAGCAAACACAAACCACAAATTTACACAGGTTGTACATTTCTGCTAATAAACATAAAAGAGAGGAATTTGGGTGGTTTGCTATTTTTAATGTTTCCGTAGAAATCCCAAATCCTCTTATGCATAAAGATCAAAATCAACACTACAAAATAAAAGAATAGCAAACATAGGAAATTATCACTCACAGTGATTAACTGTATGGAATTAAAAAAAAATGATGATGTTTTCCTTTTAGATCTGAAACCTTGTACGAACACGAATATGAACTCCAATTTTATATTAATATATATATATATATATATATAAATTAAACAATTATAATTCTTATATATAAATCTAGAATTCCATATTTAGATCTATACTAAATCCTTAAAGAAAAGATACTAGAAAAGAATATAGATTAAAAAGTGGCACAATGAATGCTATGGGATGGAGAAGATTAGGTTTAGGGGAGGTGGAATGGAGTGCTATTTATAGGAGTGTGTGCAAATAAGAGCCATAGGATAATCAAATTTGATCTCG
Source organism: Allium sativum (assembly GCA_030737875.1). Taxonomy (NCBI): domain Eukaryota; kingdom Viridiplantae; phylum Streptophyta; class Magnoliopsida; order Asparagales; family Amaryllidaceae; genus Allium; species Allium sativum. The sequence goes on from CM060909.1 coordinate 727,158,207, forward strand.
GCTATTAATTATATAATAAACACTCCAAAACCTAGCCCAAACCAACCTCACCATGCCCTGGTCGAGCCAAGCAGACGACCGCCACCCTTGAAGGGTGGTCGACCCCTAGAGGTTGACACCTTGGTCGCTGAAACGACCAGTGGATTTATTTTAAGGTGGAAATGGTTTAATTATTAAAACATTTCTATTTATTACTTATTACCTTCCTTTTTTTATATATTCTTGTCCCCTTCTACGCGCGTGTGTGTATATATATACAGATTTGAATTCCATGGAATATTCCCATTTAGCTATTAATTATATATTTATATTTCATATATTTGTTTATTTAATTCATAATTCAAAATTCAAAAGCTTTGTATATTTTATTTACGTAGAACACAATTAAAGGTGAATTCTTCGTACGAACTCCGTTTTCGACATATTATATATGAAAACGGATCAGAATCTTGCCACAAATACAACTATGATATTTTCATGGCTAAATTCCCAATTTTACAAAATTCCTTTTTTCAACTTGATAATATTTAATGTTTAATTTATCTTATTACTATTTATTAATTATCTTATCTGATTAGTTTATTTTTACGGGGTGTTACATTCTCTCCCCCCTTTAAAATAAATTTTGTTCTGAAATCTGCATGAAGGGGGAAAACAAAACTTGCTCTAAACGACCATATTATACAGCTATGTTATTTAAAACAACCATAACTCATAATTATTATGTACTGCAGACTTGCTAAAGTGAGCTCCGTCCTAGCGTGTAGGTGTAATAAGTGATGTAGTATGTATGCAGACATCCAAATATGCATATATTTATATATGAGTGCGCAGTGCAACTGTGTTGCAACCATTTTCTATCATTTAATCTAGCAACCATAATGAAACCATAAACGAAATATTCAGATGAAATAATTATCCGAGAAAAGCTATGGATGAGTTTTCCTCATCCTTTCCTTAGTCTCTCGAGTGCTTTCCGCCAGATTATCTCCCCATTGTACTTTGACGAGGCGAATTGTTTTATTATGGAGTTTCCTGGTTCCGTGCTCCACTATTCTTATGGTGGCACCGGGCACTTTAGACTCCATCTCGGGCCTTCCTATGTCCCCAATCTCATCAACCTCGAGTCTAACAGCAGAATTATGAAAGAATTTTCTTAAATGATAAACATGGAAAACGTTATGGACTCCCGATAGGCATTCGGGAAAATCCACACGATAAGCCATCTTATAATCCTTTCGACCATCATAAAAGGCCCAATGAATCTGGGAGCCAACTTCCATAAAACACCTAGTATGGTGCCATTCCAATGCTAGATTGGTAGCTATTTCTATAAGCAAACTCAACAAGATGTAGATGGTCTTCCCATGATCCACCGAAGTCTAACACAGAAGCCCTCAGGAGATCTTCCAAAACTCGATTAACCCTCTTGGTTTGACCATCTATTTGGGGATGATAAGTCGTACTTAAACATAATTTAGTTCCCAAATCTTCTTGCAAACTTCTACAAAATCTACTCATAAATAATAGATCTCGGCCACTCACTATACTCTTTGGGACATCATGGAATCGAACTATCCACTTCACACAAACTTTAGCCAATTTCGATGTCGTCCAAGTCGACTTAACAGGAATGAACCTTGCACTTTTGGTTAAACGATCGACGATGAACCAAATCCCTTCATTTCTTTCCCTTGTTCTAAGTAGTCCACCAATAAAATCCATTGATATCTGCTACCATTTCCACGTAGGAACTTCCAATGGCTAAAGCAAACCACTCGGCTTCTTCTGTTCAGCTTTCACCAACTGACAGTTCATGCACTTGGAAATGAACTTCTCAATATCTCGCATCATCTCCTCCCAGTAATAGACTCGCTTCATGTCCTAATACATCTTATTACCACCGAGATGAATCATCAGCTTCGAGTGATGACATTCTCTCAGAACCTCATCTCTTAATCCCTCGATATCAGGAACAACTAATCACCCTTACTTTCAAAGCCAACCTTCTCGGTCGACCTCGAACTCTTTATCTTCTGGTACTAGTTTTTATATAAACTCGACAAGTTTTGCATCTCGCTTTTGGCTCTCGCCAATCCTTTCGATAAGAGTGGGTCTTATCGATAAAATTTCCAATATTTTAGGTACCAACTCACATCTTGGCCTAAAATCGAACCTTGCCAAATACTCGAGGCTCTTCCATTCCGAAAACATCGCTCCCAAACTTGCGTGTCTTCTACTCAACGCATCTATAATGATGTTGCCTTTTCCAGGAGTATAGGCAATATCAAAGTCATATGACGCCAGAAACTCTAACCATCGTTGCTGTCGAAGATTCAAATCCTTTTGGGAGAAAATATACTTCAACGACTTGTGATCCGTAAACAACTCGAATTGTACACCCAATAGGTAATGTCTACAGATCTTCAGAGCAAACACAACCGCCACCAACTCCAAATCATGAGTTGAACAATTCCTTTCATGCGGCTTCAGCTGTTGACTCGCGTAGGCCACAACCTTGTCCTTCTACATTAGCACTGCTCCAATTCCAGTACCACACACATCGGTGTACACCACCATCTCTTCGTTTCCACTTGGAATGGTCAACACAGGTGCACTCGTCAATCTCTCCTTCGGGATTTCGAACGCGTGTTCACACTTTGCTTCCCATGTGAACACTTGGCTCTTCTTCATCAATCCTATCAACGATGCAGCTGTCTTGGAGAAATCCTTGATAAACCTAATAACTAGCCAACCCAAGGAAACTTCTCACATCTGTTGCATTCTTAGGTCTATCCTAGTCCCGGATTGCTGCCACTTTAGCGGGATCAACTGCTATCCCATTTCCATAAACAACATGACCTAAGAACCTCACTTCACTCTTCCAGAAGTGACACTTCGAAAATTTAGCTCTCAGCTGAATCTTTCACAAGATTTCCAACACAACTCTTAAGTGCGTCTTATGTTCTTCCCCACTCTTGGAGTAAACCAGAATATCATCTATGAACACAAGCTCGAACTTGTTCAACTGATCTCTAAATACCTTATTTATAAGATCCACGAAATACGCTGGCACATTATCAATCCGAATTGCATCACCAACCATTCAGAAAACCCGAATGGTGTCCTAAAAGCTGTCTTTGGCACACTATCCATTGCTACCCTCAACTGGTGAAATCCCGTTGCCAAATCCATCTGAGAAAACACTTTGGCTTTGCGAAGCTGATCGAACAAGTCATCAATCCTTGGTAATAGATGCTTGTTCTTCTTAGTCACCTTGTTCAGCTCATGATAGTTCATGCACAATCTTAACGAACCATCTGCCTTGGTTGCAAAAATGACGGTGCACCCCATTCGGATACACTACTCCGAATGAATCCTTTTCCCAAAAGGGCTCTAACTTGCACCTCCAACTCTCGTTGTTCCATAAGGGTCGTTCTCCTAAGAGGCATAACGATTGGTCTAGCACTCTCGACCAAATCGATCCTAAACTCGATCTCACGATGCGGCGGCAACCCTTTTACCTCGTCAAAGACATCCTTATACTCATTAGCAATCAGCACAGATCACAAGTCTTCTTTTGGAATCTCAAGCGAATATAGATAACTCACGAAGACCCCGTCTTCGCGCTTACATCTAATCAACACCTTTCGCCTTTCCACATCCCCGACCCTCACCTCTAGCTTCTCTCAATTCACTCTTGCCGCATACCTCTTGAGCCAATCAATGCCCAATATGATCCCAACCCCAGTGAAGTTAAGAACAAAGTAATCACACACAAAAGAGCAACCATGACTCAACAACACTTGACCATGACATATCATGCACAAACAGGATGAACCCCCAGCTGGATTAGTTACTATCAATGGTCTATCACAGATCTCAGGTTCCAAACCCAAGGTACAAACAAGTTGATTGCAAATGAATGAATGCGATGCCCTAGTATCAAAAAGCACACGAACTGAAACACCATTAACATAAAGGGTACCTTGCACCACGACACCCTAATTTCCCTTTTCCTCTGCAGTAGGAGCTTTTAAGGAAGTTGGCACGACTTCCAAATCATATGCCTTCACAATCTGCTTCCCTTTCGCTAGTTCCAAACAGTCCTTCTTGAGATGTCCAATCTTGCCATAATTGTGACACTTTCTCTCAACCTTCAGATTCTTGCACTCATCAGAAAAATGGCCTTTATGCTGGCAATTGAAACAAACAGACTCGCTCTTAGGCTTTTTCTGGCCATTCTTCCCTTTCTATTGTTGTTGCTTCCTCTTCTTGTTATTACCACCCTGTTGTGGCTTCTGTTCTTCCTTAGGTGCAACAACAGACATCTTCTTAGGAAACAAACTTTCATGCCTCAAAGCTTTCCCGACAATCTTCTCAAAGCTATCATCGAGGTGATCCACAAGTTGATTCCCAAGATATTCATCCAATCCCAAGACAAACTTCTCGTTCTTTTGATAAGGAGTATCCACATATGAACGAGCATACTTCGACAAAGCGTGGAAGTCAGAAATATAGTCAAGAACTGGATGACCATTCTGTTTAAGCTCCACGAAACTCTTAAACAGAATTAACTTTTGCACGGTGGAGATAAACTTCACTTCAAACTTAGCTTGGAACAACTCCTATGAAATATCCCCTTCAGAGGTCTTAAGTGTGACAGAGTTCCACCAGTCTATCGCTCGGCCCTCTAACTGCATTGATCCAAGCTTCCTCTTTGTTGCATCATCAATGCCTAAGTCCTTGAAGATCCTAACATAGGTATCCAACCATCTTTGAACTTCTTCAACTAGTTCAGTGCCCTTGAATTGTTTTCCTCCCAATGAGGAAAGGTCTTTGCATAGCTTTGCAAATTCTATGACCTTAGGCACTGAAACTCCAACATCAACCATAGCCGCCACTGGAGCGGGAACACTATTCATGATCGCTGCCTCCATGGCCTCGAACACGGCTGGGTAGTCTGGTTCGCCACCATTTCCCCCTCCAGTATTAGCTCCCCTAGCAGCATGTCTTGATGATTGTCCACTCATTCTAAATCTGCAATTTAGAATAATTAGTCACTTCCAAGAAAAACTGCTAAAGGAAAACATCCGTTACTACTATCTATGCTAATATATATAGTAAGCATCCAACTGAAATCTATAAATACGTCTCTTATACATAATTATGTCTCTGAAATTTGGTTAAAATCGTTAGCCAGAGCTCTGATACCAAATGTGACGACCGCCCATAACACCTGCACTAAACAAGAGGAATAATGCGCTGAAAGGTGGGCTAGGTTGCTATGGACGATCATCAAAGTAGGTAAACATCATCGAAACCTGTCGTAAATCTCATAGCGCAATGATAAAATATAATAAAACATATACAATAGGCAATAATAGTGAAATCAACTTGCATAAAAACTGAAAACTCATAACAGAACCCGTAGAAAGATCCATACAACTTTGGATAATATTTCTGTACAAAGGTGCACACTACATCCCTAAGAGTACAAAGTATCAAGGAAACAGAAAATACTAAATAGTAATAAAACTAGTATGTGAGCCTCCTGCTCGCCATTGATCAGCATCATCGTCCTCACTAAAGAAGCACCTATCACCTGCTACTCAGTCTGCCCATTGACAACCGGATGAACACCCCAAGGTAATAAGGAAACATAAAACCTTGAGTCAGACAATAGTCTTAGTAAGCGATAAAACAGCTAACAATCTTAATCAAAAAAGTATATGAGAATGGGTAGATTTACCAATCACTACCCAATAATGTAGAAGAACTAACACCAGTCTTCCCCACATCCGACAGTGATAGCCTTTACAATCCATAACATCCAAGGTAACAACAATTTGTCCATGGCAATCAGAAAAAAAATCTATAACATTCATAGCATCCAGATTACTTAGGTCTCATGTAGACAACCCTAATTGAGTTTAATACCATCAAGTACTCTCCCAAGAGGCCTACAGCAATATCAGTCAAGCACTCAAGACCCTCGACGTTAGATAATCCATATGAGATGGTATAACAAAACATCCAGACATTCAAACATCTATGACAAACTTTGGCTATCACTGCCAATCCTGCTTTGAAACCATCGTTAATCGTATAACGGCCCATCATGACTGTCATATGTCAAGGGCTAATGGTAACCCCAGTTCCATCACAACTCCATATGCCATCATGACTCGTATGTTTGTCCTCGACAACTAGGCCCTTCACGACTGCCCAAGGTATGAGGCCCTTCATGACTGCCCAAAGTACCTCTGCTTTGAGTCTGCTAAAACTTACGATAGCGGAAATCTCTCGGCCTTCGCATCTCTAGTCGTTATTTCTGGCGACTATACTCAAACCCAAATCCCACTCGAGTAACCATTATCCACAACCCAACACCTTTTGAGTTGTCTACACATTCGTTGCTTTACACCGATCAATGAACTCATCACGTCACTTCGAGCACTCCCTTCTGGATATACCTCGAAGTCACCACACCATTGAGTCAAACAACAATCAATATAAGGCTCAATCTTCACAACACAATCAAACATGAGTCATTATGAACGACCAGGCCATTCTTCAGAAGACCGACCCACCTCCTTTATCCCAGGAGAGACCAACCCTTCTATACCCATACGACCATCCTACCCTCTAGTAGCCGACTGACCCTCAATAGCCAACCGTCCCTTCTTCTTAGGAGCGACCGACCCTTCCCTTCGAACAAGATCGACCGACCCTTCAAACAACCGATCGACTCACCATACTCCTTCCTAACTCACATGGCTTTGGGCTCGCTTGTTTGAACCAATTACCCAGGCTCGCACACTCAAACCCATTACTCTACTTTAGGATTGCTCATCTGACCACTACTAGGAGCGATCGATCACTTGTTCTTCAAAACCAAAACCCCAGGACTTTTCTACTTGTGCGACCGACCCCTTGACTCGCTTGAGCCTGCTTCTTTTCTTGTTCTCCAAGACAACATTTGGACGCAACCAACCCCCTTCCGTGTGACCCAAAACCTGCACCGCTTCAATGCAACACTAGTTTCGACCAAATCATCACCAATCGACATAATCGACGGAACCAGCTCAACTAATTATTCAACACAATCATAACCATGTTATGACACCACTAACATCACCAATTTAGCCATTTTATCAACAATTATGTGAAACTTACCAAAATCACCATGAATGTAAAACATGAACAAAACTATAGTTCTAGCCTGCATAACCATATGGAAGAGCATAGAAATTACCTATCTAAACTTGCTAAATAAGATCATAGGGTGATTCATATGAAAATGGATTTACCAATACATAGATCTATGGAAACATACTTGAAACTAATGAAAAACATGAACAAACACTCATACACTTCATTGAATCCATGTAAGAGATGTAATCCACTCACCGATTCTCCGAAACAAGCTAAAATTGACGAAATATGAATCCGGACAGCAAGCACCTCGCACCAAACACCTTGATCTAATGAATCCTTGCTTCAGTTTATGTAGATCTAGCTTCCAATGGTGTAGATCTATGATTTCTCTCCTTGGATTATGATTTTAATGGTGGAAAGGTGTTAGAGGAAGAAGGAGCATAAGGCCACCCAATGAGAGAATGGGGAAGTAAACTATTTCCCATACCTCTCACCCTCTGTTTATAGTTTCCACCAACTAACTAATGGACCTCTCCCAAATCAGCCCATTAGGCTCTCAAACCTGGATAACCAACTACAAAACCTTAAAACAACGATTTCTCCCAAACCGTTGAGCCAAATCCTTAACGTAACCACTCTACGGAAAGGCAAACATCAATTTCTTTCCAATGGCACAGGTCTCACCATTTGATTCGACCTAAGTCAAAAGTTATCCCCCGTACAAGATTGACAGGTGCAAAATGGTCTCAAACAAAATTAGTAAAAATTATGGACATGTTTCACATCCCCATAAGCAACATATTAAAATATGAGAATGATCCAACCCTCAGGGAATAAACTAAAAATATTTTACGATCTTCTGATACGTAAAATGCGGGCTGTTACAAGATCACCCTGTCTCAGTTCCCCAATTGCATACCCTCTTCCGCTTGAGATAGAAACTTCCTTTCAAATCTCTTTGTAAAGTCATTCCAAGTATCGAAACCGCGCTCTGCCACAGTCATCTCCCACCAGTAAGAAGCCTCACCCTTCAATTGCCATGCAGCCAACTGAACGCTCCTCTTATCCTTAGGATCCAAAAGTTTAAATATGTGCTCGATGTTCCTGAGCCTAGCGCGGATCTCAACAAAATTCTCTAAACCAAGGAAGGCATTGCCTCCAAGAGAAGTCAAATCTTTACAAATCTTAGATGAATTAGCCGCTGCTAGGTTAGGAGGAGCCACGACGGCTGGAGCGGGAGCTTGAGCATTCTTTTTCCATTCGGCTGGCATCATAGCTTCCGTGTACCTACGAAAAAAAGTTAATGGGAATACTCTCAGGAAAATGGGGAGCCCCGGACATGCTGCAAACGAAAAAAAGAGAAGGATTTACAAGCGGAATCAAGGGAATATTGTAATTGACTTGAGGGGATGTTTTTCAAAAACAACTTTTTATTTTATAAACACTTTTCTTTTAAAAACAAAAACTTTTTACTGGTCTTGTAACTTTAGGCTTTGATACTAAATGTAACACCCTTAATTTTATAACGTCACCTGTATGTGGATTTCATTAAGGAATATGAAGCTATAGGTATAAAATAACATCACAAAGACTGAAATTCACAAGACAACATATGAAAATCACAGCGGAACTTAATTTTTTTATTTAAAGAAGAATAAAAGGTTTTATTACGTCATAGATCATAGAAACCAAACCTGTCTTTTCACTACGCCATAGATGGCCTACTACAACGAAATTACAAAACGTTGTTAGCTACAATGTAATGATAGCTATGTTGATTTTTTCTATTACAACATTTGCTTCAAGGAGTTAACATATATATATATATAAGCAAGATGTTGCAGTAGCTATAAATATATTTAAATTAATAAAATTACACCTCAGCGATCCATACCATCATTTAAAACAAAATCTCAACCATCGATCCACAGTTCAGCAATATCTATTTCCTACTTTTATTTTTATTCACCCCCAAATTTCCAATCCTTAATTTTTGTTCCTCTCTGAGTCTTAATGGAGAACGAATCAATTAAAATTAGGGTTTTTTCTCCTCTATCCCAAATGGCGACTTTAATATTGCTTTGGAAATTGTTCTCTGATGCTCTGATTAGTTGGTTCTCTTGGTCGAACGATTTGGCTTTTCAATTAATCGAAAATCTCTGAATTCTTGTGAGTTCTCTAAATTCATTTCTTTGATTTTACTGCTTTATTTCTGATAATTAACGCATGTGATGATATGGTGTATTTATAGGATTAAAATCCCTATATAATCTCTGATTTCATCCCTTAGACTTGGCTATGATTTTTTTGCTTAGATTTTGTTGAGTTTGAAATATTCAAAGTTTCTGGAATTGTTACTTTGGCGATTTATGGAACTTTGGTTCTCTTGTTGACACTTCCAACATTATTTTAAAACAATAGTTTGAACACATTTTCGTTGCGTGTTGTTTTCTGAAAATTAAGAATTTTGATCTTAATACTCTGCCTTCGTTTCTTCTTGAACCTGATAGTGCACTTGACATGCTTTTGTCAATCACGACTATGTTTCGCACTTGTGGTCATATCTTCTGTGTACATTTCCGTAATTTTATATGTCGTACCTGCTTATATACAACTACTTGAATATAATGTAAATTCGTATATTACAGTTCATCCATATTATACATGTTTTTTGGTGCAACGAGTTTGTTTACTTTATCTTTATGCATACAAATAAATTTTCTACAATTTTTATAGTCACATATTATTTTTTGGTTATGTTTATTTCTGGCAACACATTTTTGTTTAGCTAAACAAAGCTAGTATTCAATCAAATCAGTGACTATTCATGTTTATGTTAAGTTAGGTTCTGTTCGACCTCCAAGGAGTTTATAACTAACTACAATTTTGTGTTATTCCTTATCTCTGGGGAATAATGATTTGAACATCTATTTCCTTTAATTTCCAATCTTGCCAATAATCAGGTGTTCAATGATTAATCATATAGGGTAAATTACCTAATTGTCCCCAGTCCAATTATACTCTCTCGATACTAATCTTGGACCAAAGTAGTCTAAGAATTCCTGCTTTTGTTTTTCAATAGTATGAAATAATCTTGAGTTGTTTATTGTTCACCTTAGTGTGTACTTCATGCTTGCATTATTTGTGTATACTTGTACACTACTACTACATTCAATTATTGGAAACTGCCATGTCTTCACTTGCATCTATATTGGTCAATTCGACATACTTTTGCTTATTTGCCTGCATGTTGTCATGTGCATACATGTCTGAACCGGTTTGTACTTTCATTGCAATTGCTATAACCATTTGACCACATTCATACGCATGCTTTAAACTTTGTTACTTCATGGTTATTTCCATTAACATGCAGCACTGAAAAACTTTTGCCACTTGGTATTTGCATATTGGTTGAACCTGAACTGCATTTCTGGATTGTGCATACTGCCATACACACACACACACATGTGTGTGTGTGTGTGTGTGTATTATCATTAATGTGTGTGGTTGTTTTATGCATGTATGCTGCCTGAAACTAAGTTCCATTTTGACTTGCCTTCTCTTGGCTTGCCTTCTCTTGGCTTGCCTTCTCTTGCCTTGTTTTATTCATGTGATGTTGCTTGCCTTCTCTTGGCTTGTTGCTGTCTTGGGTCTAGTTTGACCCGATGAGTTTTTGGCACAATGTTGTTGCACCCGAAAGCCACTTGACCATGTTGTGTGATCATATGAACTTTATGTGTCAGGATGCTATAGCCATGCACACGTGCATGTGCATATGTGTAAGCTTCTACACTATGATGCATTGTCCATTTGTCTTGACCTAGACTTGACCCCTGATGGCATTCGAGATTGATATATTCAAGTATCAGGCTTGCTTGCTATACTTGATTGAATACAATCATGTATAATATGTGCTATATTTGAATATCGTCAGAAATACATATCAGACCAAGTCCAAAAGATGATGAGAAACACACCAGAAATCTAAGGCAAATAAAATATAAAATAAATTTGTATTTGCTCAAATTTAAATCTAATTTTGTTCTAGTCTATTGTGTGCGTTTCTATAACTGACAGTGTGCTGATGAATGGACAATAGATATGGAAGCAGTTGAAGTCTGTGTGTAGAGTGCCAATGAGTCCGTATATGAGTGAATCGAGTGACAATGTAGTGAGGAATGTATGTAAATATGAATGACTGTGTAATATATCAGTGAATGTACAATAGTGGAGTCAGAAAATTTGTACTATTTGAAAAGTTGGAATAAAATATTTATTTGAATAAAGTATTGTGTTTGAATATCCAATTGTGTCAGTAGCACATTATTCAATAACTATCGTTATATTCAACAAAAAGTTGCAGTATGTGATGGTAGATGTTGCAGTTTGTGATTGTAAATGCTGCAGTATGTGATGGTAAATGTTGTGACAAACTAGCAAAGTTTTTCCATTGGATGGTAAAAGTGTTACGATAGATAATGTACAACCCACTTTTTAAGTAAAATTAGTATTTGTGGCAACATCAGGAAAATGCTGCCATTGGATGGTAAAGATGTTGCCTTTGACTATAGGGCAACACGATAAAATGCATCACTGGGAAAATGTTGCCTTTGATCGTTTTTTTCCTATAGCAATGCTTTTTGCCACTTACTGCATCATGTCTTAGGGGTTGTAATAGGCCATTTATGGCGTAAAGCTTGAAACTAACATAATCAGAGTTCCAAAATAAAAATTCCTCTCAACATCAAATACATAAATAAGTCAAACGTGGAACATTACATGTAAAAGTAGAGAATAAGATAAATGAGAATCTCCAATGGGATAAGCTGGGCTTAAACTCTATTAGTTACAAGATCTTACACCCTGAGAACCTGGGGGGAAAGGAAGGAAGAAGAGAGAAGGAAAACTAATCAGATATAAAGCCTGGCGAGTTCTGTAATTAATAAATGAGTGATAAAAGAGAAAATATAGACAGAATAATATTTTAAAGCATAATACAATAAATAAGAACAAGAAGATAGACAATAATATAGTCGATTGTCAAATCATTCGATTTCCGCATCATTTGCTTCAACTCATAGTTAGGATATAACCTAATTCTACCCATCGATTGGCTCCTAAACCACAATTGTGATTACCAATGCCGACTATGGTCGTGGGTTTATCAGATTTGATCCATCTGCTCTAAGGACATAGCATAAATCACAGGCGTCACACCGTCTTATTTTGCCTAATTGGTGCGATGCATTCTCACCACCCCGCTAGATGCACCCGTACCTACCTCTTTTGGACTCATTACTACCCAATACAGTATAAGCTTGCCTTCGCCTCCTCATGAGACCTCAGTGTAGTGTGATAAAAAGGAGTACTTACTAGTTTAGATCCCCAACCATAAATGCAATTTGACTTTAGTCACCACCGGACTTAGTATCCAATTTAATTTATTAGCACCAAGGCCACCATAGAATTATTGTTGATTGCCTAACTACCCTAGACCCCCATAGAATTGTCATAAAACACCTAAGTCACTATAAATTAATTATTTTAATTGGCCTCTTATTTACCTTAATCATCTTACCCCTATTGCCGAAACGGACCACAACTACGAACCTTTTATTTTCCCTAATCAACCGTCACTGCTGGAACAGACTCCTACTACACATTTTCTTAATAGGCCACTTATTTTCATTAATCAGCTTATGCTACCGAAACAGACCACTACTATTCATGCTTATTAATTTGTTAATTTTAAAATTAATGCCCGATTTAAGTTTATTAATAAGCTTACTATCTTCGTGTACCTTTTTTGTCATATCATAGGTTGCATGTAGACTTCAATTTATAGGTTGTCTATAAACATTATTTTGCTTAAATTCATCGTACAACCCAACCCCCGATATTTTGCGATTATCCAAATTCCATTTATTCAATTAATCAAAGTTATAGTTCAATTAAACTTTATTTCATAATTCCATTAAGCCCCAAATTTATCCTTTTTATATATAATTAATATTTTCCTAAACACGCTTTTTATTGTGAAATCCATATTTTTACCTAAACTACATATAAACAAAAAGGAATGATGGTTTAGGATCTTTAATAGGCTAAACTCAATGTGAAAATTAAAAGGATAATAGCCTAGGCTCTCGCATGGACTAGGATCAGATTAATAAGAACAGATCTGAAATAAAATAGGGCTGAATCTGAACTGTAGATAAAATTATAAACGAAGAAAAAGAGATAAAGATGAATAGAATAAATTTATAGTAACAGAATATATTACTGGAGTAGACGGAAAAAAGGATAGAAGCAGTAGTCAGATATACATAGATTATTTACAGAAAAGAGAACTAAAATATGAAGAAATCAACAACTATTATACTGTAAAAATAAACTCTAATTATACTGATCTTGTAATCACAGAAAATACTGACAAATTTAAATAAATCCAATATGCCTTAGTAGGAGATCTCTATATATAAAAATTCTTCAAAAATATATGCAAACCCAAGTCTTAGAATGTAACAACCCGCAAATTCTGAACCAATTTAAAAATTTTATTTTAGATATTTTAATGGAAATTCATAGTTAAAATAATTTATTTTAAATAATAACGACTAAAAATTTATTTAAACCGAAGTTAGAACGAATAGTTTTATTTAATTATAAAAGGAATTGGAAATAGAGAGGTAGTTTGAAAATTTGAATTTGAACTTTGACGGACTGTACAAAATGCAAAATAAATCGAATTTTAGCGAAACCAAAAATATTTAAATCTATTTAAAAATATCTTTCCAACGAATCTGAAAAATCGAAATTTCATAGCGGGAATCAAAAGTTATGCCCAGTTTAAAATTCGGGATAGTCATTGTGGAATTTTTATATTTTTTTAATATTAAAAATAGCCATTTTTCAAATGGCCTTCGTTTTCGATGAAACCAATTTTGTTGCAACCGGAATGTCAAATTATTGCTAGGTTTCAATTTTCATAATTTTTAGAATTAATATGTGAGCGCGACAAAAGAAATGTGTTTTGTCAATTTTAGTCAAATTTGATCGATTAGAAAATGGTCATTTTTCAAATGTTCTCAGAATTCAATGAAATTAGTTTTGTTAGAACCGTATCTTCTACACATAGCTAGAAATAATTTTTCTGGAATTTTTAGAGATCGTATGTGGCCCCGGTGAATTTAAATGTAAGATTGAATTAATTAAATAAATGATTTAAATATTAAATTAAATAAAACAGGCTGAAGATGTTTGTTTGGGCCGACTGGACCTAACCCATTGCGTCCAGAACGGGGGTATTTGCCTAGGAACATCCTTTGTTAGGCTGAAATCGGAGCTGTTGAGAGATTATGGATTTATTTGCAAATTTAACAATTAAATATTATAAATAATATGATTAAAATGCCCTAACCCTAATTCTGAAATTTTGCCAAATTTGAACGCGAACAAAATTTCAGACAAAATCGATGTGAGAAATCCTATTTCTTTTTTTTATATAATTATAATTACTGAATCATGATATTTGGTCTATTCTAGAATTTGTATTGTGAAACTATACGCTGCTAAATTCTATTTTACGTAATTTGATTTATGATTGGGTTGCTATGTAAATCGATAGATGTGGTGACACTTGTGCTAAATAAAATATGTTAGATAAAAATAAAATAACATTGGTGTTTAAAACATGTTAGATAAAGTAACATTGGTGTTTAAAACATGTTAGATAAAATAAAATAACATTGGTGTTAAAACATGTTTGATTAGAAAAAAAATAACATTTTTGTATGAAATGTTTGATTACAAAAAAATAACATTTTTGTATGAAATGTTTGATTGGAATAAAATAACATTTTTGTTTAAAATGTTTGAATAGAATAAGATGTCATTTTTGGTACATAATGTCATTAAGGTCATTTTATTTAAAAATGTCATCTTTGTAAGATTATTACATTGAAATAAATATTTCATTTTGTTAAGATTACTACATTAAAATGGATTGCAAAAAAAAATGACATTTTTGGTCAAAACGTGTCAGCTGAAATAAAAATAACATTTTTGGCAAACATGTCAGTGAAATAAAAGATTATATTTTTATTGTAAATTTGTCACATTATAAAGAGTAGAAGTAAAAGACTATATTTTTAATGTAGTTAGTTTCAATAAAAAGATCAAACATTAAAGGTTACATTTTTACGGATAATCTGTTCTAATCAAAAGATTGAAATTTAAAGGATTAATTTTTATGTAATATGCTTTCATTAAAAAGAGTAGGATTGAAAGATTACCTTTTTATATAATATGTTTTTCATTTGGAAGAATAGTTTTAAAATAACATTTTTATTTTCAAGTTAGTTATAATGAAAAGAATTGATATAAAAGATATATATTGTAATTAAAAGAATAGATTTTAAAGATGCATTTTTATTTACAATTTTTATGCAATAAAACAGGGAAGTTGAAAGTAACATTTTTGTTGTCATTTTATACGAAATAAAAATAGTCATCTTTGTCAAAACATGTAAACCATGGAATTAAAAGTTGAATTTTTATTTGCATTCTTTGATCCAAATAAACACCGTATTTAAAAGTCGAATTTTTATTTGCATTCTTCGATGCAAATAAACCATCGTATTAAATGTTGAATTTGTATTTACATTCTTTGATGCAATTAAAACATGAATTAAAAAGCTACATTTTTATTTGCATTTTAGATGCAAATAAAAGCATAGTTTAAGAAGTTACACTTTTATTACATTTTAGATATAAATAAAAGATAGTATTAAAAATATCATTTTTTTTTCTTTTAAACTAGAGTAAATAAAAAGATTATGATAAAATGAATTCATCTTTGTTGTAATTTTGTTAAATTAAATAAAATGTTTTTATTTTCGTCATAGGTTATAATAAAAATATTAGGATTAAAAAGATATATTTTTAGTGTCATCTTAGTTTCTATAAAAAAAAAGTGATAGAAAGATAAGTTTTATTTGTCCTTTTGTTGCAATATAAAAAGATACATTTTTATCACTTAAATAGAATGAGACAAAATTATTTAATTTTGTCATTTTAAAAGATTAAGACAAATGTATTCACTTTTGTCATTTTAAAGGTATAAGACAAAATATTCATTTTTGTGTCACTTAAAATGAATGAAGCAAAAACATTCACTTTTATCAAATTAAAATAGTTAAACCCAATTTGTCACCATTATCAATTTACAATAGTTGAAATTCATTTTTTCGCTTTTGTCAAAATTATCATAGTTAAGAACAAATTGGTCACTTTTGTTAAATTATAATGGTTTAAATAAAACATTATCATTTTTGTCGTATTAGATTTGACAAAACAAATATGCCACTTTCATTTGTTTTGTTGAATTAGAATCGTCAACAAAACAAACACATCACTTATAATTGTTTTGTTGAATTAGATTTGTCAACAAAATAAAGTCATTATCTTTGTTGTTTTGTTGAAATAGAATAGTTAAATTAAAATATACATTTTGTCAAAATAGATTAGTTAAAGCAAACCATATATTTTTGGTCAAATTATATATTTTTGTCAAGATAAGCCTAGTTGAATCAAAATACACATTTTTGTTGAAAACAAAAATTACCATTTGTTAATTAGATTTGAATTAAGACAAAAATTACATTTTTTTGAATGAAAAAGTTAAACACAAATAGTATTTTTGTGTAATAGGTTTTTGTTACCATAGAAATATCCATTTTGATAAAATAAAATTGTCGGCAAAATGGAGATTCTTATACATTTTGTTGAGATAGAATTTATATGCAAATAAAGTAATCATTTTTATTTGCATAACATACGATAGAATTTATATGCAAATATAAAAATCATTTTTATTTGCAAACTTACATTGGAGTTTATATTCAATTATAAAAACCATATTATTGGTCAAAATATAAATTAGAATGTATAAGTGTGTTAAAGTGACGACATTATATGCTAATGCATACATTAAAATTTGTATGCAATTTAAAATAAACATTTTTAGGTGTTAGGTTATCCATTGCAAAACATATTCAAATGAGATTATTTCTTTTATGTGTTAAAGTTAAGAATAATTACATATAAATAAAGTGTAATAAAAAGTATCTTATATTTTTCATCCGTAATAATGTCATAAATAAATTACATTCTATTAGGTATTAGAAATTATGCGAGTCAAATATATTTTATTTCGACATTAGAAATAAAATATCATGTTTTGTCCATCATTATCAACATGTTGGTAGTATTAAAATTGTTTAAATTCATTAACCAATTATTTATTCATAGTACTGTTGTTGGCTGAAAACCCCACACGGGTATTGGGATGATAATTGATATACACTAGTCCCAATATTTATTTGTATGTCAACCGATAGATTGACAGGCTGCGATGAGCGTTATTATTTCATTTTAATGCTCACACAGTTGTGAACTTCACTCTAGATGTTGAATGGTCGGTTTGATGATTATTTATCATTTATGGTCATTTACATACGATGTATGAAATCCATATAACCAAAGTTATATAGTAAATGGTTGAGTCGCTTTCCGATTCAGAATATCTTTTATATAAAGAATATTTTGAACAAATAATTTCTTTTAAATAAGGAATATTTTTAAAGGATATTGAAATAAAGAAATTGGATTTTGGGGTTGTCGTGGAAGGTGTTTTAAATAACCCTGTTCTTAAAATCCATGTGAAAGAATAAATCTTTTAAATAAGATTATTAGTATTTCAAATTATACTTATTAATTAGAATTATTGACATGTGAATTGGGCTTACCATGAACTATGTTTTTAAACGTCATTTGTTCTTTAACCCAATTAACATGATTTTGGGTTTATCGTGAACAATGTTTTTAAAAGACATTGATTCTTTAACCCAGTTCAAGACAAGATTTATGTCTTAAAATTTGAATAATCATAAAGTTATGATTTTTGATATTAAAACTGAATTGGAGTTTTAATAAATCTTTGGAAAGAAGATTAAAGATAAATTTAAAAGAATTTATCTTTGATAAAATTAATGGGAATCTTTCCCTAATAATATGAATATTTTATTTAAAGAATATTCTGAATTGGAATGAGGCGCTGGATGTGTCTTTACAACACTTGATTTTTAGTTATAAAAATACGCGAGTTATTCGGAAAGACCAGGTTTAACCCATTCTGAATAATTATTACGACGATTAAAAGTCGAAGACATTGAAGATGGTGATCGAAGAACGATGATCCTCACATCGAATGAACGACTACTGATGCCTGGCATTGGGTCGCTCCCAGTAAAGGGTTAATAGTGGTAGTTTGTCCGGACGTACTTGTTGATCGTCCGGATACACGAGCACCTAGGTGACTACGGATTCATTCAGACCTAGAACGGACTTGTAAATGGATGTGTGTCCGACATTGAATTTCATGTTGTGTAATTAAATTGATATCTATTAATATATATCTGTGGTGGCGGAGGATTTATTCTCTTTCTTAACACCCTTCTTTGAGACGCACGAGCTCGAAGGTTATATATTGGTAGTTATCGATCGCATGGTATGAACTGTCAATGTGATATGCCAAGATGCAATTGATTAAGGCTTTTGTTGAAAAGCAGAGCCCTATGGATGATGATCAAAGCATAGCCTATTTAGGCATAACTTTGTGTATTTCGTTATCTCGCGAGCCTCACACCCTGATAGAGCCAAAAAGGGACAAGGTAACACAGGGAGTGCACACGTTTCTTTCTAGCTAGAAGAAATATTTGGGTTTTTACAAGGCCCGACATTTTTACTTATGTGGTTGATGGATTTTGAGGCGCCTCGGGTATTTTTATTGGTCGCCAATGGCCAATTTATAGGTCCAATAGGATCGGGGAGTGTTTTTTCAGGCATAACCAATCCACTAAAGTATTTGTGGACCGGCCCTGCTGTATCCAAGGGTTCGCCAACATCCGAATCCTAAGACATTGCTAGAGTGTCTCGAATCGGTTAGGAGATCGTCCCTAGCCTTGACTCATGATGGAAACCAATTTCCAATATGACATCATGCGGTTTGATTTGTAGAACTAGTATGGCGACATAGTATATGGTAGCTATGCCGTCTATGATTAATACAATATGGTTGAAATGTTTTTAAAACATATATACACTAATAATAATATCAAATTCGTTTTATCGTATCAAGTATTTTTTACCATTATAAGGTAAAACTCTATCCTCCGGTTTGCGTTGCATTGTGTGATGGGACCTGAGTCCTATAATGGTTTCATTTTTCTAAAAAGCATTGTGTTGTTTAACGATTTACTTTATATTATGCACTGGAAATCCAATGGAGTAAACCCGTTCTGCATTAGCGGCGTGGTCCTGTGATTAGCCTTCGTATTAGATAAGTTAAGTAAAGATTTCTCACACCAGTCCCATGACTGACCCGTAGTTTGTTTCACTTTGCAAACTCGGGTGCCCTCTTTTCCACACGGGCAGTCGAGTAGCTATTTTGCAGATATATTGAGCAGGATACTGGATCGAAGCTTGGAGCTGTGTCCAGAGCATTAATAGACTTTTGCTGTATCAGTTTATTTGTTCCGCTACACTGTATTACATTTATTGTAATTTATTTTCCGCTGTATTATATTTGATGTACTCTGATATTCTGTACTCCGATGTTGCATTATTATGATGTAATAAAAGTCTCCTGTTATTTGTTCAAATGTGTTGTATTCCCAAAGTTAAAGTATTCGAAGAGTTCCAACTTTTGGTTCAGACCTGTATAGTTTATGGTCGATTCAAAGGGTAGGGATTTTCGGGTCTTTACATTTGGTATCAGAGCTCTGGTTAGCTCAAATCTTTGGGGTACAACTCGTTAGAACTGGAAAAAAGACTCATCAGAGATTGGATTAGTAATATCCAATAAGAATAACTCGTTAGAGATGGGATCAGTAGTATCCTAGAGCGAGTGTGAAGAGCATTAATTTTTTTTAAAAATAAAAATGAAAACAAATTTAGTTTTAAATTTAAAATCTCATTATACTTATTTGAATATTTTATTTTATTTTATTTTGGACAATCGAGTATATAAGGATTTTGCATGTACGCCTAACTAGCGTGTATTCGAAACCTCAAATAAACTAGATAGATATAGAATCACACTTTAGTCACCCGGAGATGTTCTGATGGTGGTTCGGAACATCATCAGAATTTATGTTCGAGTTTCGAAAGTGGTATATCTATATATTTCTATTGACTGGTGTGAGAACCAAAACTAGATAGGGTCTATTGCTGTGATTTGCACTAAAAATATGATTTTTGACTATGTATAAAAGTTATATATATTTGAAAAGTTAATCACCTAATTGATTGCTGGTTGTAATGTTTGATAATTAGTCTAACTAATTAAAATATTGGAATAATAATTAATTTAACCAATATATAAAAGAATGATAAATTTAACTAAATCAAAATATGATTTTTAACTATGTATAAAAGTTATATATATATTTGAAAAGTTAATCACCTAATTGATTGCTGGTTGTAATGTTTGATAATTAGTCTAACTAATTAAAATATTGGAATAATAATTAATTTAACCAATATATAAAAGAATGATAAATTTAACTAAATCAAAATATGATTTTTAACTATGTATAAAAGTTATATATATTTGAAAAGTTAATCACCTAATTGATTGCTGGTTGTAATGTTTGATAATTAGTCTAACTAATTAAAATATTGGAATAATAATTAATTTAACCAATATATAAAAGAATGATAAATTTAACTAAATCAAATTTAATATTGAACTGAACTGAACTGAAAATTGATTGAAATTAAAAGTTGAGTTGGTTAATAAAACGACTTTTAGCTTCGTTCCTTTTCGAGGACAAAACGATTTTAAGTAGGGGAGATTGTAACAAACCGCAAATTCTGAACCAATTTAAAATTTTAATTTTAGAAGTTTTAATGGAAATTAATAGTTAAAATTATTTATTTTAAATAATTATGACTAAAAATTTATTTAAATCGAAGTTAGAATGAATAATTTTATTTAATTATAAAACGTATTGGTAATAGCGAGGTAGTTTGAAAATTTGAATTTGAACTTTGACGGACTGTACAGGATGCAAAATAAATCGGATTTTAGCGAAACCAAAAATATTTAAATCTATTTAAAAATATCTTTCCAACGAACCCGAAAAATTGAGATTTCATAGCGGGAATCAAAAGTTATTCCCAGTTTAAAATTCAGGATAGTCATTGTAGAAATTATATATATTTTAATATTAAAAATAGCCATTTTTCAAACGACCTCCGTTTTCGACGAAACCACTTTTGTTGGAACCGGAATGTCAAATTATTGTTAGGTTTCAATTTTCATAATTTTTAGAATTAATATGTGAGTGTGGCAAAAGAAAATGTGTTTTGTCAATTTCAATCAAATTCGATCGACTAGAAAATGGTCATTTTTCAAACATTCTCAGAATTTGACGAAATTAGTCTTGTTAGAACCGTATCGTCAAAACATAGCTAGAAATAATTTTTCTGGAATTTTTAGAGGTCGTATGTGGCCCCGGTGAATTTAAATGTAAAATTGAATTAATTAAAGGGTGCGTTTTTTACAGGTCCCTATTAAGTTTCAAAATATAAAAAAAAAACCGGTGATAAAAATAATATAGAATACATCCTTATTTTTGAATTTCCGCTAAAAAAATTCCAGATCTACCCTTACACACCTAAAAAACTATCCAACAACTGTTTGTCCTCATTTACTCAGTCTATCGCTCCTATTATCTCGCTCATAAACTAAATCCTACAATTCTGGAAAACCGTCTATCACTCCAACAGCGTTTTTTTTTTTTACTTTTTTTGATTTTTACGAAAAACTAGAGAATTAGATACATATATTACGTAAAATTGCATACATATATTAATATTGTGCATAAAAAAATTATTAGTTTTGCGCAACAATGAAGTAGACGTGCATAAATTAATATTATACAGAAATAAATAATTACTTGAATGTAAGGACTACCATTTTTTTATTAACATTTTTGATTTTTACGAAAAACTAAACAATTACATACAAATGTTACTTAAAATTGCATAAATTTATGCAACTAAGTGAAATAATTGCATACATATACAAAACTGTACTACATAATTGCTGAAACAAAAGAAATGACAAAAAAGTAAATACATATAATTATAACAAGATGCATATATATATATGCAAATAACAGAAATATGTGCATACATACATGAAAAATTTCATAACATTTACATGTACTACATCAAAAAATAAGTACAGACCACATTTACATGTACTACATAAAAAATTTCGAAACATTTACAAAGCAGAGATGATGGTCTTTTGCAGAACAAGTAATTTTGTTAAGACCCAGTTTATTGAGCAAACCACATCTTATAGTCTCTGTAGAAACAACTGCAGATTTCAATCATTTGGAAAAAGATGGACGACCAAGCTTCAACAAAACCACTACACCAATATCCGCCGGAACACTGTTAGCAAAAAAAGAAAATCAACATTAATAAGCTTAATGTGCAGTAACCTAAATTACAAAAATTGCTTCAGAATAATATAAATACATGCGTACAAATCAGCAAAATAACAATAATTTCTGAATATTTATATGCAAGTATTCCAGATATATGCATCGAAATATGAATATATTTGTAAAATAATATGTTTTTCTGTTTGTTTGTTAAAAAATTGCATACATATATGCGTATATTAAAAATAGCTGCATATTTGACCGCAACTTTTTATCAGAAGTTCAGCAAAAATCAAAGATATTTTCCTACATCTTACAAAATAATTTCTGAATATTTATATGCAGGTATTCCAGATATATGCATAAAAATATGAATATATTTGTAAAATAATATGTTCTTCTGTTTGTTTGATAAAAAATTGCATACATATATGCATATATTAAGAATAGCTGCATATTTGTCCGCAACTTTTTATCAGAAGTTCAGCAAAAATCAAAGATATTTTCCTACATCTTACACAATAATTTCTGAATATTTATATGCAGGTATTCCAGATATATGCATAAAAATATGAATATATTTGTAAAATAATATGTTCTTCTGTTTGTTTGATAAAAAATTGCATACATATATGCATATATTAGGAATAGCTGCATATTTGTCCGCAACTTTTTATCAGAAGTTCAGCAAAAATCAAAGATATTTTCCTACATCTTACAGATCGCGATTTTGAATGTTTTTTTGTTTGTATTTTCATCAAAAATTGCATACATATATGCATATAATAAGAATAGCTGCATATTTGTCCGCAACTTTTTATCAGAAGTTCAGCAAAAATCAAATATATTTTCCTACATCAAGCTATGCAACTCGACTCCAGTTTCATCAGAGCAGTACCATACAAAGTTTTTTTTTTTGAAACATAAAAACTCCATTAGTTCAAAACATTTTTTTTTTTGAAACATCCATACAAAGTTAATATAGCGGAAAGTATAGTTCAATTTCAGACAAAACCTCAATTGACAACAAAGACACAATTTTTTACTTGTTTCAAAAAACAAAAGCATAAGAACTACACAGTACGTCCATAAGGAACTATGAAGCACCACTCAACCTCCAGATGTAAGGAAACATATCTCGCTCAAATTTGTTTTATGCTTGAAATGCATGCTGAAATTACAAACAATTACAGGAAAAAAATCCAAAAAAAAATAAAATACTTGAGTTCAGTGAATTTCTCATCAAAATTAAACTTAGGCAACGAGAACAACCATAAACAAGTCACATGCAGATCAAATAACAGGTCCATAGTCCACACAAAAAGATTAAAGCATCCAACTTTCTATTGTTTAGCGACATATGAAGCCGCATGTTACATTTAGGAAGATCTGTAACACCCGTTGCCTGAATTACTAACCCATACAAAAATCCATACAAATAGATTTTCAAATAACTGCATAATTAGGGTACTGAATTACTAACCCGTTGCCTGAACGAAGAAGAAGATGAAGATCACCAGCGGAGGAGCTTTCAATTTTGACTAAAATCGCGATTAGGAGGCTATCCAGGAATTGCGGATTCACCGATTAAGAAGATGCGGATCACGATTTTGGTTGCTGGAAGTGAGGCTGACGAATTAGATTTATGCTGACGAATCAGGATTTGGATTGAGAAGAGATAACATCAGGCGGCGATGGAGGAAGCAGCCACCGATTAGAGGAGGCCATGAATTTCATTGGAGCCGCCGCCATGGAGAACAAAAATTAGGTTTCTGGAAAAGAAAAAAAAAACGAATTACGTAATGAGTAGATCCAACCTAGGTAAATACGGCGTGAATTAAGAAAAAGGGCATTTTTGTAAAAATATCAGACGCTGTTTAAAATTAGGGATGTAATTTATATGTTTTGAAACAGGAGGATGTGAGCCTAATTAAGTTTTATTTTAAGGATGTGACCCTAATTTTCACTTAATTAAATAAATGATTTAAATATTATATTAAATAAAACAGGCTGAAGACGTTTGTTTGGGCAGACTGGACCTAGCCCATTGCATCTGGAACGAGGATATTTGCCTATGAACATCCTTCGCTAGGATGAAATCAGAGATGTTGAGAGATTATGGATTTATTTGCAAAATTAACAATTAAATATTATAAATAATAGGATTAAAATACCCTAACCCTAATTATGAAATTGCCTAGCCGCCATCTATCCTTTTCAATGGCCGAAATCACACCAAAATAAATCTTTAATTTCTCCCACTCTATTCAGAATTAGATCATGGTTCTTTAGTGATAATCGAAGTACATTCCGAGCTCTTCAAAGTGATATGGTAATGATGAGGTTTAGAGGCGCGAGTCGGTCGGATTTTGATGGCAAAGCCGTAGGTTTTGGCGCGACTTTCAGCGTAGGGGGTCCACCGAGTTGGGCACACGTTTGGACGCGAGCAGGGGTTAGCGCGAGCTTCCGTGTGGTGGTGCTTGATCGATCTCCGGTGATGTATAGGAGGGTGCGCGGGCGGAAGCTTATCACGATGATGGGTTCAGTAAAACTTACGGGAGGAAAAGAAGGTCAAGGGGCAATTTTGTAAATAATTATTTTAATTATTGTTTTAACAAATGTAATTAAGATTCAAATCATCATAACTCTTTTAAACAGCGATGGAATCTGATGATTTCAGGTACGTTGAAATCAGAAAAACGAGATCTTCAATATGGAACTGATTAGAGATGAAACCGAGTACTTTGGAAATTTAGCCAAATTTGAACGCGAACAAAATTTCAGACAAAATCGATGTGAGAAATCCTATTTCTTTTTTTTATATAATTATAATTACTGAATCATGATATGTGGTCTATTCTAGAATTTGTGTTGTGAAACTATACGCTGCTAAATTCTATTTTACGTAATTTGATTTATGACTGGGTTGTTATGTAAATCGATAGATGTGGTGACATTTGTGCTGAATAAAACTTGTTAGATAAAAATAAAATAACATTGGTGTTTAAAACATGTTAGATAGAATAAAATAATATTGGTGTTTAAAACATGTTAGATAAAATAAAAAAACATTGATGTTAAAACATGTTTGATTAGAAAAAAAATACATTTTGTATGAAATGTTGATTAGAAAAAAATAACATTTTTGTATGAAATGTTTTATTGGAATAAAATAACATTTTTGTTTAAAATGTTTGAATAAAATAAAATGTCATTTTTGGTACGTAATGTCATTAAGGTCATTTTATTTAAAAATGTCATCTTTGTAAGATTATTACATTTAAATAAATATTTCATTTTGTTAAGATTACTACATTAAAAAGGATTGCATAAAAAATGACATTTTTGGTCAAAACATGTCAATTGAAATAAAAATAACATTTTTGGCAAACATGTCAGTGAAATAAAAGATTATATTTTTATTGTAAATTTGTCACATTATAAAGAGTAGAAGTAAAAGACTATATTTTTAATGTAGTTAGTTTAAATAAAAAGATCAAACATTAAAGATTACATTTTTATGGATAATATGTTCTAATCAAAAGATTGAAATTTAAAGGATCACTTTTTATGTTATATGCTTTCACTAAAAAGAGTAGGATTGAAAGATTACCTTTTTATGTAATATGTTTTTCATTTGGAGGAATAGTTTTAAAATAACATTTTTATTGTCAAATTAGTTATAACGAACAGAATTGATATAAAAGAAATATATTGTAATTAAAAGAATAGACTTTAAAGATGCATTTTTATTTATAATTTTTAGGCAATAAAACAAGGAAGTTGAAAGTAACATTTTTGTTGTCATTTTATACGAAATAAAAATAGTCATCTTTTTCAAAACATGTAAACCATGGAATTAAAAGTTGAATTTTTATTTGCATTCTCTGATACAAATAAATACCGTATTTAAAAGTCGAATTTTTATTTGCATTCTTCGATGCAAATAAACCATCATATTAAAAGTTGAATTTGTATTTACATTCTTTGATGCAATTAAAACATGAATTAAAAAGCTACATTTATATTTGCATTTTAGATGCAAATAAAAGCATAGTTTAAGAAGTTACACTTTTATTACATTTAAGATATAAATAAAAGAATAGGATTAAAAATATCATTTTTTTTCTTTTAAACTAGAGTAAATATAAAGATTATGATAAATTAAATAAAATATTTTTATTTTCATCATTGGTTATAATAAAAAGATTAGGATTAAGAAGATATATTTTTAGTGTCATCTTAGTTTCAATAAAAAAAGTGATAGAAAAATAAGTTTTATTTGTCCTTTTGTTGCAAAACAAAAAGATATATTTTTATCATTTAAATATAATGAGACTATTTAATTTTGTTATTTTAAAAGATTAAGACAAATGTATTCACTTTTGTCATTTTAAAGGTATGAGACCAAATGTTCATTTTTGTGTCACTTAAAATGAATGAAGCAAAAACATTCACTTTTATCAAATTAAAATAGTAAAACCCAATTTGTCACCATTATCAATTTACAATAGTTGAAATCCATTTTGTCGCTTTTGTCAAAATTATCATAGTTAAGAACAAATTGGTCGCCTTTGTTAAACTATAATGGTTTAAACAGAACATTATCGTTTTTGTCGTATTAGATTTGACAAAACAAATATGCCACTTTTATTTGTTTTGTTGAATTAGAATCGTTAACAAAACAAACACATCACTTATAATTGTTTTGTTGAATTAGATTTGTCAACAAAACTAAGTCATTATCTTTGTTGTTTTGTTGAAATAGAATAGTTAAATTAAAATATACATTTTGTCAAAAAATTCATTTTGTCAAAATAGATTAGTTAAAGCAAACCATATATTTTTGGTCAAATTTTATATTTTTGTCAAGATAAGACTAGTTGAATCAAAATACACATTTTTGTTGAAAACAAAAATTACCTTTTGTTAATTAGATTTGAATTAAGACAAAAATTACATTTTTGTTGAATGAAAAAGTTAAACACAAATAGCATTTTTGTATAATAGGTTTGTGTTAGCATAGAAATATCTATTTTGATAAAATAGAATTGTCAGCAAAATGGAACTTCTTATACATTTTGTTGAGATAGAATTTATATGCAAATAAAATAATCATTTTTATATGCATAACATACGATAGAATTTATATGCAAATATAAAAATCATTTTTATTTGTAAACTTACATTGGAGTTTATATTCAATTATAAGAATCATATTATTGGTCAAAATATACATTAGAATGTATAAGTGTGTTAAAGTGACGACATTATATGTTAATGCATACATTAAAATTTGTATGCAATTTAAAATAAACATTTTTAGGTGTTAGGATATCCATTGCAAAACATATTCAAATGAGATTGTTTCTTTTATGTGTTAAAGTTAAGAATAATTACATACAAATAAAGTATAATAAAAATTATCTTATATTTGTCATTCGCAATAATGTCATAAATAAATTACATTCTATTCAATATTAGAAATTATGCGAGTCAAATATATTTTATTTCGACATTAGAAATAAAATATCATGTTTTTTCCATCATTATCAACATGTTGGTAGTATTAAAATTGGTTAAATTCATTAACTAATTATTTATTCATATGTACTGCTGTTGGCCTAAAACCCCACATGGGTATTAGGATAATAATTGATATACAGTAGTACCAATTTTTGTTTGTATGTCAATCGATAGATTGACAGGCTGCGATGAGCGTTATTATTTCATTTTAATGCTCACACGGTTGTGAACTTCACTCTGGATGTTGAGTAGATAGTTTGATGATTATTTATCATTTGTGGTCATTTACATACGATGTATGAAATCCATATAACCAAAGTTATATGGTAAATGATTGAGTCGCTTTCCGATTCAGAATATCTTTTATATAAAGAATATTTTAAACAAAGAATTTCTTTTAAATAAGGAATATTTTTAAAGGATATTGAAATAAAGAAATTGGATTTTGGGTTATCGTGGATGGTGTCTTAAATAACACTGTTATTAAACCCGTATGAAAGAATAAATCTTTTGTAACGACCCGCATTTTTCTGGTAATTATTTAATTTATTTTATTATTTAAAATATGGGTTTGATGTAAATAATTGAATTTAACGATTTATTTAAGAATATAGTATTTAAATAAAAAAAAATTAAGTTTCCAAACCGTCAGAAAATGTTGAGTTGGCAATATAGTGTGAACTGGCAGTTTGGAATAGTTGAATATTAGTCTATATTAAATTATATTGATGATTTCGGCTAAATGACGACGATGAATATATATAGTTTATAATTTAATTAAATAACGAGCTGCAGCGGCGCGGCAGTTTGTGTTTTGGCGTTTTGAACTTTAATTGGCTGTACAGGGCCCAAATTAAGTCGGATTTTCTCGAAACAAGAAACGTTGGAATCTGTTGAACTATATCTACCTTATAGAAATGAAAAATCAAGATTACACGTTATAGATTGCGAGTTATGTCCAAATTAAATATTCAAGAAAGCAGCGGCGTAATCGTTTATCGACCACAATGGTTTATTTGAAATAACTACATACCGGATTTGAATTTGGACAAGGTTCTTTTGAGACATAGTGTTAATTTAATTTTTAGAATTTTACTGTAATTTTTAATTAATTTAATATGCAACTTTTTATTTGGAGTATTTTGCACCCTTAATCAGCATTTTGGGTTTTCACAATATAAGTCAATCTACCGGTATTATTACATTTTCGGGATCGCGACACCTCACTGAACACGACTGTATTTTTATTTCAGTCTGCAACGCTCATATATGAATACATAGTGGTGTAGGTAACTTTATTTGAATGGTTAACTGGTCAAACGAACTCTAAATTCAACGAAACAAGTTTCATACGAAATCTTAGGAAGAGGTCTAGTGAAACGTCAAGGCCTCATATTTTTAGGATTTTTTCTGTAATTTTAATAAATTATTGCTCGGTGTTTTTCATCGATATTTTCTAAGGGATTTTCGTAAACGGTGTCGGAATTCAACGAAACCTGTCCCATCGGGTCCGAAATGTATTTTTATGCTAGGATTAGCTTATTTTGTCAAAAACATAGATCGTATAAGATGTTTTTTGGCGAAAAACTCATGCGCAAGTTTGGAATAATAAAATAATATAAAAACTATACCATATCCTTTTATATATGACGTACTGTAGCTTTCTAGTTTCCTTGCGTCCAGCTCACCATTTTTTCTTGCTCACCAAACCTTTCTTTCTTGCAAGCGTCTCAATCCTTGCTTTACTGTGCATTACTTGGCACCCAAACTATCTTACCTTGCGCCTCATGATTTGGGAAATCACGCCATAGGGAAACAGCTAGCCTACCCTATAGCTAAAACAAAGGCGTGGGTGCCAAGCTTCACAAAACTTGATGGCCAAACAACCAAATTTTGTGGCAACCAAGCTTCCTTCGCTATAAATACATACGAACTCCACACAGCTAACAAAAACCCAACATCTCCCTTTAAGCACAAAGTACAAACTCCAGTTTCTTTTTTTTCTTCAGCAAACAAACATGCCGCCGAAGCTTCATGGCACAAAAAAAAAGGGTGAAAAGCAAAAACGAATTTGCCTGGAGGGGAGGGAACGCACCAATGTGCATGGATGTTATAGTGGAAAGGGGTAGTGCGAGACCAGAGGAGGGAAAACGTGCGTGGTTTGGTGGGCTACAAGAGAGATGGCATGGTAAATGGATTGTTTTGCATGGGGGAGGCGTTTGTACTGAGGTAGAGAAGAATAGGAGGAAGGATGAGGACGTTTCTTAAGTGGAGTTTTGGGCTTGCTGTGAATCACAATTTGGGTATTTGCTAATCTCAATTAAGTATAATTTAATTAAGGTTATAATTAAGGAATTTATTAATATATTATAACCGTTTTAGTTAAATGTTATAACTTGTGCAATTAATTCATACGTATACAGAATCTGATGAAACATGATTCGTTGAGATCGTGGCGACGGACACTACGATGTCGAACTGGTCTGATCTGAAATGGTAGCAGTTGAAGATCAGTGTAATTTTAAACACCAGTTTAAAATTATACGGTGTAACGCGTCAACGGTCAACCGTATAAAATTGGTGAGTTAATTCTCACACTTTTCTGGACTACTATGATGTGATAAATCCATTAAAAAAATAAATACTGGTTGATAGACTGCATTGGTTGCTTATGGTTGATTAGATGGTTGTTTGTTTTATTATTGTTGTTAAATTATTTATTAAATGTGATAACCATCTGTGATGCAGAGAAGAACATGTTGGAGGGATCCGACCGGATTCCTCAAAATAATGTGTGTGTTGTTTATTTTTATACTGGTTGCACATGAACTATTTGAACCCAATTGACATCAAAACCTATTGACTGTTGATGGTTGAATTGATGTGACCGTTGATGTGATTTTTAATCAGTCGACAGTGGTTGGCAGTGAGGGTTTAAATCTATAGTTTTCAAAACATCGTTTTGCCGTCAGGCGAACAAACGCAGTTTCAAGTTATAAAATTTATTTTATAACTGAATAAAATCTTTGGGGTTTATTTTATTTTATTTTTAATGAATAAAAAAAAAGTTTTATAAAAATATTTATAATTAGAATCATGTTTTACAAACATGATTATTTATAAGTTATACAATGAATTTTTACGATGTTTACCAACAGAAAAGTAAGGAGCTAGTATATGAATCAGTAAACTAAATAAATGTTTATACAATAAGCAAAGTGATGTTTTTAAATAAATTAAAGTATTTATTTATGTTATATGGAAAAATGTTTATAATTTTCCTTATATGTTTATAATCAGTGTCAATAGAGATTTTTAAAACTGCAGTCGAAGCTAACATACAGTTAGTGAAAAGAAATAATTGTTTTTACAAAACAATTAACCGATGTTTTAAATTAATTAAGTTATTTAATTAATTTAAGAAGAGAAATTGAATAGAAGTCAGTTAGCCACTTAACTGAGGGTTATGGTTGGCAAGAACCAACTGTTTATCCTGTTATTTATGAACTGCAGTCATTCATGAACTGCAGTCAGGAACTAACCTACGGGTTAGTGAAATGAAATAATTGTTTTTATAATCAAATAACTGATGTTTTAAATTTATTAAGTTATTTAATAAATTTAAGGAAGAAATGATAACGTAAATCAGTTAATGGTTAACTGATATGTACGGTTGGCGAAAATCAACCGTTTAAAGTTGGAATTTGACGATTGTGTCAATTTGTTTTAAATTGATCAAATCAAAGGGATTGACATTTAAAAGACTTGAAATTTCCTTTAAAATAAATATAAGTTATGGATAGATTAGTATGAAAGGGATTTGAATTTATTTCAAATCATATAAACAAGATTTGTAAATATGGGTGCAACCTAAGGCATACATTCCAATCAGAGTTTTGCTCAATTAAGAAAAAGAAATTAATATGAAAAGTCGGTTTTCAAATGAAAGAAAATGGTTTATAAAACCAAGATAAATGGAAATGGGAATAACATATTGGATTATTGAGATGGTTTGACATTGGTTTTAAATTATAAGCTTTTATCTATCTTGAGATAAGAACGCTGTCGATCAAGGTCTGAGAGGTAATTGGAATACCCCAACTTGAACGGCTCCGCTATTATCGAGAGATGATATTTGTTGTAATGTATAGAGAAGTGATTATCGAGATGTTTTGCGATAAATGGAATTTATCATTTATTTAAAACAAACCTTTAAAAATGGATTAGCATCGAAAGGAATTGAATCTAATTCAAATCGTATAAACGAGTATGAAAAAGGGGTTTTACCCAAAACAAGGATTTTAAAACAAGCGTTCACCCGGGAACGAAATTAAACGAAGTGGTTTAGTCGTAATAAGAAAGAGAATTTGGTAATTAAATATTTGTCGTTGATTAAATAAGGATATAATGATATGGAAATAATAAAGGAAAAGGGAAAGTGGATTTATTGAACTATAACCATGATTTCAAATCAAAGAGAAAGTAAAAAGGGTTTTGAGGTAATTATACGATGTTAACGACCAAAGAGGAAATAAAAACTGATTTATAAAATATGGCAATATTTCCAAACAAAGGAAATGAAAAAAAAGAGTTTGGTAAATATGTTGTTCTAAAGCGAGTAGCGAGTAATGTTTTCAAGTAACGAAACCCATAAGAGTTTTGTTAAGATAAAGTTATGAAGTCGATTATAAAAAATCGATAAATTGGTTTTATGAGATATTTCCTATAAAGGACATGAGATGCCAGTCCACTGAGATACACTGTTATGATTTGATAGTTAAATCACCGACTATCAAAGTTTGGCCTTTTATCGATTGTTGGTACGGAAAGACCGGGATCGAATTTATATTCGAAAACCATTCCGACCAGCAAATACGTAACGTCGAAGATATCAGAAGATGGTCAAGATGGAGCATTGAAGACCGTTGATCTTCATGAGCGGAAGAACTACTCGTTGGATTTCTAAGGGTCGCTCCCGAAGATATTTTGACTTGTGATTCTGTCGTGATTGAATTCTTCGGATTGCAAGGACTTCTCGCTACTGATCTATAGGGTGATACCTAGGATGCGGTAGGAGAGTGCCTTCGGTTCATCCTGTTCCTGGATGACTTGTATGGATGGATGTCTGACAGAGTATTTCCAGAAAGGTCATGTACATTGATTTCTCCAGTCGTACCAAGAGTGGTAGCAGAGAAGGAAACTTCTTTAGCTGACACGTAATGTATTGTTGTAGACGTCAATTA
Organism: Allium sativum; assembly: GCA_030737875.1. Lineage (NCBI taxonomy): Eukaryota > Viridiplantae > Streptophyta > Magnoliopsida > Asparagales > Amaryllidaceae > Allium > Allium sativum. The sequence goes on from CM060909.1 coordinate 727,191,658, forward strand.
AGTGATTTCGATGGATCTGACAATGTGGCCTTCGAAGTGAATCTGATGTGATGATAAAGCGTAGCCTCAAGCCTCATCAACCGGGAAATGACAAAAATCGGGCAGGCAGCGTGGCTATGTGGGTCGCTCCCATTAGGATGTATAATCACCTATCTAGAGAAATTCCTTTTGCTTCTTTAATCTATCGATGCTGTCCCTTTTCGGGAGACGGTGGTTTGAGCCCAACCGTCGGTGATATACAATCGATACACTCAAGTGAAATGAGTGGTCGGTCATGTGTGGGCCGGGTTGCAAGACGTTCTTGTTGAACCCAGTGTATTCGCCTCTAGAGATACACGTTCGGAAGGTGGACCCATACCTTGTCAAGTTGGAATCCAATATCCAATAAGCGCCTGCGGTTTTGGTTTGTATACTATATATATGGGGAGCGTGAGATGCAAGCGTTCCTCTAAATTGATATTTACTTGTATTTAGACACTATGATAATATCAGAAAAAGATATTGATTTCAAAAACGTTTTGGGTTATAGTAAGGTAAAAACCGTCCGTGTTTATGTGTGGGCTGGTCTTACTATTATCCTTTTATTTCAGAAAGGATTTTCAAAAGTTAAACAAGTTGTGTGTGCTGTGAATTTATTACTGAAAGTATTCCAGACTGACCCGGTGTGTTTTTGTTTTAAATCAAATGTGCTCGGGTCAGACCAAGCATATTTACAGGTTAGGTTCCGCTACAAGTTTCAGAGTTGGAAGCAGGAGGGTTCACCGTTAGTTATACAAGTATTTCCGCTGTGATTGATGTATGTTTACTCTGATAAATGGTATGTATATATACAGTCTTCTTTTCAAAGAGATTTGTTATATTATATTTACTCGTTCCGCTGTGAGATTCTGATGTGTTCTTCTTCTTTCTTCTATTCTAAAATTTCTTTCTTCCTATTTCTCATCCTCTAACCTCTTTCTATTAACAGTTTGGGGTTCGATACTTGGATTTTTGACAAGTAATACGGGATTAAGTATTGTTGTTGAAAATTCGAGCGTCGAATTTTCCCGGGCCGTTACATCTTTTAACTAAGATTAGTAGTATTTCAAATTATACTTATTAATTCGAATTATAAACATGTGAATTGGGTTTACCATGAACTATGTTTTTAAACAACATTTGTTCTTTAACCCAATTAACATGATTTTGGGTTTATCGTGAACAGTGTTTTTAAAAGACATTGATTCTTTAACCCAGTTCAAGACAAGATTTATGTCTTAAAAATTGAATAATCATAAAGTTATGATTTTTGATATTAAAACTGAATTGGAGTTTTAATAAATCTTTGGAAAGAAGATTAAAGATAAATTTAAAAGAATTTATCTTTGATAAAATTAATGGGAATCTTTCCCTAATAATATGAATATTTTATTTAAATAATATTCTGAATTGGAATGAGGCGTTGGATGTATCTTTACAACACTTGATTTTTAATTATAAAAATACGCGAGTTATTCGAAAAGACCGGGTTTAACCCATTCTGAATAATTACCACGACGATTAAAAGTCGAAGACATTAAAGACGGTGATTGAAGACCGGTGATCCTCACATCGAATGGACGACTACTGATGCCTGCCATTGGGTTGCTCCTAGTAAAGGGTTAATAGTGGTAGTTTGTCTGGACGTACTTGTTGATCGTCTGGATACGCGAGCACCTAGGTGACTCCGGATTCATTCAGACCCAGAGCGGACTTGTAAATGGATGTGTGTCCGACATTGAATTTAGTGCTGTGTAATTAAATTGATATCTATTAATATATATCTGTGGTGGCGGAGGATTCATTCTCTTGCTTAATGCCCTTCTTTGAGACGCACGAGCTCGAAGGTTATATATTGGTAGTTATCGATCGCATGGTGTGAACTGTCAATGTGACATGCCAAGATGCAATTGATCAAGCCTTTTATTGAAAAGAAGAGCCCTGTGGATGATGATAGCCTATTTAGGCATAACTTTGTGTATTTCGTTACCTCGTGAGCCTCACACCCCGGTAGAGCCAAAAACGGGACAAGGGAATGCAGGGAGTGCACACATTTCTTTCTAGCAAGAAGTGGTGTTTGGGTTTTTACAAGGCCCGACATTTTTACTTATATGGCCAATTTATAGGCCCAATAGGATCGGTGAGCGTGTGTTCAGGCATAACCAATCCACTAAAGTATTTGTGGACCGGCCCCGCTGTATCCAAGGGTTCGCCAGCGTCCGAATCCTAAGACATTGCTAGAGTGTCTCGAATTGGTTAGGAGATCGCCCCTAGCCTTGACTCATGATGGAAACCAATTTCCAATATGACATCATGCGGTTTGATTTGTAGAACTAGTATGGCGACATAGTATATGGTAGCTATGCCGTCTATGATTAATACATTATGATTGAAATGTTTTTGAAACATATATACACTAATAATAATATCAAATCTGTTTTATCGTATCAAGCATTTTTGACCATTATAAGGTAAAATTCTATCCTCAGGTTTGCGTTGCATTGTGTGATGGGACCTGAGTCTTATAATGGTTTCATTTTTCTAAAAAGCATTGCGTTGTTTAACGATTTACATTAAATTATGCACTGGCAATCCAATGGAGTAAACCCATCACGGCGTGGTCCTGTGATTAGCCTTCTTATTAGATAAGTTAAGTAAAGATTTCTCATACCAGTCCCATGACTGACCCGTAGTTTATTTCACTTTGCAAACTTGGGTGCCCTCTTTTCCACACGGGCAGTCGAGTAGCTATTTTGCAGATATATTTAGCAGGATTCTGGATCAAAGCTTAGAGCTGTGTCCAGAGCATTGATAGATTTCCGCTATATCAGTTTATTTGTTCCGCTGCATTGTATTACATTTATTGTAATTTATTTTCCGCTGTATTATATTCGATGTACTCTGATATTCTGTACTCTGATGTTGCATTATTATGATGTAATAAAAGTCTTCTGTTATTTTTTCAAATGTGTTGTATTCCCAAAGCTAAAGTATTCGAAGACTTCCGACTTTTGGTTCAGACCTGTATGGTTTATGGTCGATTCAAAGGGTGGGGATTTTCGGGTCTTTACACAGAATCTCCACTACATTATTTGAGGAGAAGGTTGTGTAAGATGGAGGCAAAATGGAGGAAATGAAGAAGGGAGAAATAGGGATAGGTTTAGAGCTTTATTTATAATAGAATTAGGAGATTTAGGACCATTAGATACTAGATTTAGAAGGTCCATCAGATTAGAAGAAGATTCCAGGAAACAACACCAAAATCCATTAGAATCATACTAGAAACGTGCACACTTGGTGCGCACATTCGCTGGAATGGGTCGACCTACTTGGAGTCCTTGTCGACCCCAGGTCGACCCATCTAAGGACTGGGTCGCCTCAGTTAGCATGATTTCTGGCTGAATTAATTTCTTATTAAATCGTTGTTTATTGGAATTTTAAATTTAAATTTTAAACTACTTTCTTTCATATCATTTTCGTTTTAAGTCTGATTTCAGCAAACTAAATGTCTATCTCACTCAATTTTTTGTAACGGACTCAATGGCGTAACCCCCCACTGCATGTTTCCCAATATTTCCCTCATTAATATTTTATTAATCTTTTATTTAAATTGCTTTATTAAGATTTTCGGTTGTCACATAATTTTAATTTAAATTTAAAAGTCATTATAACTAAATTTTAGTATTCCATCTTGTTGAATTCAACTATTAGTCGATGTTAGTTAAATATCTAAAAATCAGTTAACCTTTTAGGTTGGTAATCAGACTAAGTTCGAATGCATTTAAGCTTTTACGAAAACTACATTATAAGTTCAAGTTGTTGTATTCGTTATAATTTGTTTTGGTTTCTATCTAAAACGAATAGTTTAGTAGGAAAACCTTATTTACTTTCAGAAGTTGTGAATACAACTATCCACATTTATTGATATGTATGCAAAACTAAAATATACAACTTCATGTCACTCTAACCTAATGATACTTCCTCTTACAAGAATTAAATGTTATTAATAAAATAGTTAACTTACAAGAGCAAGGATCAACATCAATATGAATGCCATGAAATTTTCATTTTTTTTTACGATAATAATAATGATTTTGTATGATCAAATTTAAAATTAGAATCAAAATGGCATCATTGGTTCAAATTATTTTTACATGAGTTTTGTAGGGTTGTATATAAAACGATCAATTCTAAATTACGGTCATGTCTACATTTTGGATTTTAGAAGACCGATTGGACACATTTAATTATTATGATTTCGTGCCATTGACACAATTTGTTCTATCTTATCAAAGTTAGTTATTAACCGGTAATAGTTAAAGATCAAAAAAATAACTAGTGTATAATATCAATGATTGAATTGAGTCTTAATGACACAAAATTTCATTTTAAACTTTTATGACAACAATAATGATTCTGTACAGTCAAATATTGAAAATTTAGAACAGAAATAACAATATCGTTCTAAATTGGTCATTATCCACTAATCATGTATCAAGTTAATTTATATTATATAATTTAGTAAAATATCTAAAAAAATAAAAGTAACATTTGATGATTGTTAGCACCAATAATGGCACCAACACCCAAAATGCTCTAAAATGGTAAATCCATAAATCCAAAAAAGATCTAGACACAGAAAGTGCAAGAAAAGCAGCAAATAACACATAATTCAACAATGGTTCAAAAAAATTTGGTCCACGTCGACTTATAGTAATCTTACTTACATTGTTTATTACAATTAAAGTTGTTTATTTGTAGGAAAGTAAAGATATGGAGTGGAGAGTTGCTGTATAGAAAATTGCAGAACTTCCACATTAAAAGAGAAGAAGAAAGATACATTTTTCTAATATCACTAGTCTCCTATTTATAGATGAAACCATATCATGATTGACCTAAATGCCCATAGAGAAGTCGGGTGAGTCGCGTCGACTAAGTCTATGAGTTTGGACTGGATCGCCCACAAGTTGGAGTTTTGAAAGGTGCCGATCCAAAGAAACCTTATCGATACTAATCAAGTTTTGTTCGCTTAGGGTAAACTTATCTTTTTTTTGCTACCTTTCCTTTATTCCATTAGCATGTGCCGATCTGAAATGATCCCTTTGAGCCAATTTGACCTTGTCTTCAAATGAATCCAAAATGCCAGAGTTGCACAGACCTAAAAACAATTGCACTGAACCGGCCCAAAGGCACTATGTATTTTTTTTATTCCACTTTATTTCAATCCAAGTCCACAGGGTCCATGCTGATCTAATAACATGCCGACCTGAATTACATCCCAACATATTTCCATACTTAGCCAATTTTCAATGTTATTTTTGAGTCAGTCTAGTCATCCACAGTTCCAAATCCTTGTTCCGTGCCATAATCATCTCTTCAGCAATCCACTGTGATGATCGAACAGTCCATGTATCCAAGTCTGACATGTAAAGGCCTTGTAAAAATGCACTAACGTTTCCCCTAAATCATATCGTGTTGTGGAAGATGTGTTTTTGTATCACGATTCTAAAGTCCATAATCCACAAATATTGGAGTTAGCCAATCTATAGTCCAATCTGAGCCTAATAAGAAATCCAAAATTCAAGCCTGAAGCCAATTCCAGACTGGGAGTCCGACTTTGCAACTGTTTCGAGCTAAAATCCGAGTTTATGGCCTTTTTAGGCGAATTCTTGGTCTATTCGGACCTTGCTAGACATAATCCATACTTAACGACCTTAGCCTCCCCAAGCTCTTATTGGGCATTGTTCATACCAAACGTTCGATCAAGCGGCATCGTTGTTAGGATGTATCGAACCCTACAAGCATAGTCCATATTTGATAATTGATCAGGTGTCTCGATAGGTCCTAACAAAGTGACTTGAACAATACCAAGTGTAGTCAACTTTTTGCGGCCTAAATAAGTGACCCTGCCAAATTATGATGGGATTACCTACCCATTACCGAGAATATTGCATGCTCAGCGACCAATTATGCATTACACCAGGTCTTAGTGAAGTGGCCCGAACCTGCTAGGGATTGCGGAATGGATCACTAAGGCAAAACAAACACTAGAGGGGTGAATAGTGTTTTTGAGAAGTTAAACAAAATCTAAAATTTATGTGGTATACTATATGAATCAATCATCACAGAAACAATCACAGACACATAATCAAACACAAACACAAAGATAAACAAAATAAAGTGCAGAAAAGGAAAGAACACACCAGATTTTATACTAGTTCGGATTGCTCCTACGTCCAGTCCACGGCAACGCTGGATTGGGCAGAGTTTTATTACTATAACAATATCCAATTACAACCTCCTTGATTTCATGGCTACAAGGGACACCACCGATTCCAACCTCCTTGATTTCATGGCTACAAGGGATACCACTGATTACCCATCCTTGATTTTACGACTACAAGGGATACCACTGATTACTTACACAACCCAGACAATTACAAACAGCCCTATAACTCTTCAATAACACTTGATTCAGAGAGTAATGAGTAGAGAGTGTAAAGAGAAGAAGTTTAATGAAAACAGAATTGAATTCGGCAAAGTATAAGTATAGGAATCATAAAAATGAGAAAGAATAATGGTGTAATGAAAGGAGATGAAGACGTAGAAGAAGAATGATAAAAAAATCGAATTCAGCCCCTATTTATAAGATTTGAAAGGTTGCAACGTTTTTGAACCGTCATAAATAGTGAAAAGACACTTCCTTTCAATTTGAAAAAAAATGTCAGTTATATGTCGACATGTATACATATGTATGTCAACATATCAATGTATAAAATTGAAATTTGAATATTTTTCAAGTGTTCTGATATATATATAATTTTGGAAGTTCTTGAAATAAAACATAATGTTATTAATGAATATTATAAAGTAGAAAATCATATGAAAACATAAATATAAACTATATAAACATATTTATAAAATTATAGAGTTTAAAACTATATAAATATAAGGTATATAAAGTATAAATATATAAAAAAATTAAAGTATAAACTTATAAAACTTAAGCTTAAAATCAAATTAAAATAGAAAATAAAATAGAGAAGATAAAGATTGAAGATAGAATTTGAAAGTAGAATTTGAAATTAAAAATTGAAAAACAAAATTTGACTTTATATTTGAATTTGAAACTAGAGTGTTATTCAGAGTCTTACATAATCTAGACTCTACTACTGTATTTGTCTTGAAATCTGGAATACTCATGAGTCTTGAATCATCTCTAGATCATGAATATCTAATATCTTTAAACTGTACGGTCTTCCGTAATAATTCCTCCACATAAATTCTGCATGTATGTGTGTATATATATATATATGCTAAACAGAAGTGTTAGCATATATTTTATAATCAATTAACATTGAAATAAGGTTGTTGTCAACAAAACTCCATTCTCCAACAATCTCTCCCTTTTTATGATGATAACCTTACTTTATAAAATATCATATCTGTATATACATGTTGATGACGATCCTTCAAATAATCCCCTTGTGCATATGAATCCTATAGACTATGTCTTTATTTTATAATTTCTCCCCCTTTAGCACTATAGAAGAGATTCTAAAACTACTCCCCCTAAATCGTATAACTCTCTAAATAAAACCTATAAGTAACTAAGTAATTCCTAAATCAAAGTAAAGTACTCCCCCTTAACCTATATAATCCTATAGTAGAAATTCTTGACATTATGATTATCAAATATAAACCAATCCAAGTATTATATTTGCATTTGTTTGATATCAATTATACAAACCAAATCAAAGCACACCACAACATATGTTTTAATATTATATATGTATATACAAGTTTTAAGTCATAGAATTCAATTCAAACAAATCAATCAAATCAACCACACTAATTAATTAAATGTTTCTTGGGACTTCAACGCAACCGTCTTCTCCAAAGATTGGATCCTTCTTTACGACTTCCCAATCTTCATTTTCTTTGGTTGGTGGAGCCTTTGCGAGATTGTTATCTTCATCTCTGAAAAGAGAAGAGATTAGTCACCGAATTACATCAAAATGCTTCTCTTGTTGTTCAAACATCTTTATTTTGCTTAATTCGAGATGACGCTGGTTTCGGAGAATATAGAGAGGATATTATTGAAAGAATTCAAGGTTTCTTCAAGATTTTCACTAAGATTATGAATTGGATTTTCCATGAATTTGAGAGGAAATGAATAAGGAAGAAGTATAAATGGAATAATGATTTTTTCATGAATAAATAGGCTTAAATAGGGTCTTGAATTCGTTAGATTTTGAATGAATATGAGTAGTTATTTTAATTTTAAAATTTGAAACAATTTGAAAATCTGGCAGTTATATGTTGAAATATACATAAATGTATGTCGACATACCCTATTGATAATTTTGAATTTTTTTAAATTTTGAATCTTTTGAACTTATATTAAACTATAATTAACTCTAAAGTTTTTAAGATACTTAAAGATGATTTTAACATAAATAAAACTCCATTCATTACTTAATAGAAAGCAAATACATCCAACTAATTAAGACACACCAAATACGAGATTCAAAAGCAAAACATAAGCAAATATATAAGCTAATTCATAAAGATAAACTAAACTAGATAGAATAGTTTTCTGATGATGATGAGGAAGGTGAGATTCCAAGCTTTCTTCCAATTTTGACATTGAACTTGGTCATTTTTTAAAAGTTCTTCCTAAGTTTCTTTTGATTGTTGGCAATTTTGAATTGATTTTGAACAATCGTCTCTTCGGAATTGTGTCTAGTGTCGGTTGGATACTCAACACTTTCTAAAGAAGTTTCTTCTTTATCTTTGACTTCCATTGGTGCTTATTCTTGTTGCATTCGAGCTTGTTTGGCCTCGAATGTCTCATATGGCTTAAAAGTGAGAGGAATTTGCATGAGATGTATGTTTGATGAGTCAAACACTTTTCTAGGCACAAACTCTTCTCCATGAAGATCCACTCCAAATTATTTGGAAAAACGAGTGAGATAAACACCATAATGAGTGTGTTTTCTCTTGAGGACAATTCTATGGGCTTGATTTCATTTAAAATCATGTCGGCCCAATTGATGGTATAGCCACCAAAAATAACAAAGAGAGCCTTTTGGACCTTTAGAGTTGGGTTGTTGAAATTTCCAGAATGGGGAGTGATGGTATGTTGAAGGAGATCGTTTACGATTCTTGTTTTTGGACGAAAGAAGTGGTTTTTGAATTCCATTTGAACACTGTCTTTGAATATATCATGATAGGCCTCTAAATCAGTTTCATTGATTTTGAAATATGAAAAATCCGATCTCATGCTTCTACAATTTAGAATAGTGCCTAAAGTTTGGCATCGAGAACAACTTGCGTGCCTTTGACGCTACTCCAAATTTGGTCTTCGTTGCCTTCGATAAATCCTGATAAGATTCACATAGAACATCTTGATAAGTTTTGGATAACACACTTCGTCGTTATCATGGAGTCAATTAGACTTAGGACTTCGTTGTGTTCGAAGAGAGAAGTAAGATCATAGGAAGGAAAATCTTCAAAGACAACGAAAGCATCCATTTTAACCTTAGCATTTGCTAAATAGTTAGCATAGGTTTTGATAGCCTTATTGTCATCATGAAGATAACCTTTGGTGCTTTTGGTTATTTTTAGTTTCTGAGATGAATTCGAGGAAGCCATTGAATTGATAGTTTTGAAGAGAATAGATATAAAGAGTATTGTTTTGAATTGTGAATGAAAGGTAGAGAGAATAGATGTATATACAGAAATTGAATGGATATGAATTGAATAGGCACAACTTTTCAGATTTAAATGACACCTTTTAAAACCTTGGGAGTTGGTGAAAAGTTGTAGGGAAGTTTGAAAATTTAAACCTTTGAAATTCGAAATTTAAATTCCAAATTTCTGGTCAATATATGTCGGCATATGGACAAACGTATGTCGACATATGTGCCTATTTTTAAAGGAAATTTAATTTTTAAGAAATGTAATTTAAACAATCGATTTATATTTCAGGTTTAACGATTTCCTGAAATAATTTTAATCCTAACAAACCTTCAAACAATTTATTTTATTATTTTATTTGTTATTTATTATTATATTATTATTTTGAATTTCAAAATTCAAATTTGAATTTCAAATTTGAAGTTTAAATTTTAAAGTTTTTAAGTTCAAATCAAAGCAAACAAACAAGGCAATCAATCAACCAATTAAAATTAAAAATTAATTAAGGCGTACTCAGCTTTTATATCCTTTTCTTCAAAAGATTCTGAATTATGAATTGCCGTAAAGCACATATTCGAATTTCCAGTTTTTGACTCTTCATTACTTGATGATGAATCTGAATCATCTATTGTTACGTATGCTTTCTTTCTCTTTTTTACTAATTGTTGTCGTTTGTTTGTTGAGTCAATTTATCTGGATATGGACACATCTTCTTTATATGGCCAGGTTTGTTGCAGTTATAACATCGACCATCGTTACTTCTTGAACTTTCTTGGTTATAATTTCCCTTCTATATCTCAGGAATTTTCTAAAATGATTTTTCATAAGAGCTGTTTCTTCATCATCTTCACTTCTCGAGTCAGAATCATTTGTTGTTGATTTTAATGCAATAGATTTCTTCTCAGTTGACCTGTTTTATTTTCTTTTTTGTGATTGGACTTCATATGCCGTTAGATTTCCGATTAACTCCTCAATCTTCATTTCATTGACATCATTGGCTTCTACAGTTGCCAAAGTTTTCTAGTCCTATTCTGGAGTCAATGAACACAATATTTTTCTGACTTGATCTACTTCAGAATAAGTTTTTCCAAGTGCTGTTAATGAATGCACTATCTCTTGAAATCTGCTATACATATCTGAAATATACTCATTCTCGTTCATTTTGAATAACTCAAACTGATTAACTAACATTGCTATTTTAGTTTGTTTAACTTTACTAGTTCCTGCATGACTTACTTGTAAAGTTCTCCAAATTTCATAATCGGTTTTGCATACTGACACTCTATTAAACTCATTCCTATCTAATGAATAGAATAACATAGTCATGGCTTTAGAATTGCTTTGTGCAGCAGTCTTTTGTTCATTTTTCCATTGTACAAAAGCAGTTGTGGGTTCAACAAATTCATTTTGTGTACTATTCCAAGTATCTAATCCTACTGATTGTAAATATATTTTCATTCTACATGCCCAATATGAATAATTACTGCCATTAAACAGTGATGGTCTAACAATGGACCGACCCTCAACAAAAGAACTATTATTGCTACCAGTGTTGGTTGTCATTATCACTATTTTCAAAAATCAAATTATGAACTTTTTGAAAGACCTTGCTCTGGTACCAATTGTTAGGGATTGCAGAATAGATTGTTAAGGAAAACCACACTAAAGGGGGGTGAATAGTGTTTTTGAGAATTTAAACAAAATCTAAAACTTATGTGATATACTATATGAATCAATCACAACAGAAATAATCACAGAATCAAACACGAACATAAACAAAATTAAGTGCAGAAAAGGAAAGAACACACCAAATTTTATAATTGTTCTGGTTGCTCCTACGTCCAGTCCTGCACAACGTTGGATTGTGCAGAGTTTTACTACTATATCAATATCCAATTACAACCTCCTTGATTTCACGTCTACAAGGGATACCACCGATTCCAACCTCCTTGATTTCACGGCTACAAGGGATACCGCCGATTACCCATCCCTGATTTTACGGCTACAAGGGATACAACGGATTACCCGTCCTTGATTTTACGGTTACAAGGGATACCATCAATTACTTACACAACCCAGACAATTACAAATAGCCCTTCAATAACACTTGATTCAGAGAGTAATGAGTAGAGAGTGTAAAGTGAAAAAGTTTAATGAAAACAGAATTGAATTCGGTAGAGTATAAGTGTAGAAATCATAAAAATGAGAAAGAATAACGGTGTAATGAAAGGAGATGAAAATGGAGAAGAAGAAGAATGATAAAAAAATTTGAAATCAGACTCTATTTATTATACTTGAAAGGTTACAACGTTTCTGAACCGTCACAAATAGTGAAAAGACACTCCCTTTTAATTTGAAAAAATATATTAGTTATATGTCGACATGTATATATATGTATGTCGACATATCAATGTATAAAATTGAAATTTGAATATTTTTCAAGTGTTTAGATATATATATACATGTAAATATATGTGTGTGTGTGTATATATATGTATATGTATAGAAATCTGGAAATTCTTGAAATAAAACATAGTGTTATTAGTGAATATTATAAAGTAGAAAATCATATGAAAACATAAATGTAAACTATATAAACATATTTATAAAATTATAGATTTTAAAACTATATAAATATAAAGTATAAATATATAAAAAATTAAGGTATAAACTCATAAAACTTAAGTTTAAAATCAAATTAAAATAGAAAGCAAAATAGAGAAGATGGAGATTGAAGATGGAATGTGAAAAAAGAATTTGAAATTAGAAATTGAAAAAAAGAAATTGAATTATATTTGAATTTGAACCTGGAGTGCTACTCAGAGTCTTACATAATCTAGACTCCATTACTATATTTGTCTTGAACTCTTGAACTCTTGAAATCTTGAATACTCATGAGTCTTGAATAATCTTTGAATTCTGAATCTCTAATATCTTTAAACCATAATAATTCCTATATATAAATCCTGCGTATGTGTGGCACCGCACGTCCGTTAATGTCACTCATTAAGAGAATGCATTAAGTTTCGTGAAGTGTTATAGGTAAACATATACAGAAACATTACAAGATAGATATAAAATAGCAACGGAATTTAAAAGCAAACTTTGTTAATCATAAAGCATAACATCGTGTTTTAATAACATCATAGGTCTGAAAATGCAGAACCCAGTATATCATTAAAAATTCTTCCTTGTAAACATCAGAGTATAATAAATTAAGAAGCATAATTCCCCAAAATAAAACAATTCCATAGTAGAAAAGATAAGTGCATGAGCAATACATCTAAGCAGCTCCAAGCAAGACAATAGCAGAATTCTGCTCAAGCTTGAGTATTCCTACCTAGAGAACCTGGGACCCCGGGGAGGGCAACGGAAGAGAAGGAAAAGGAAATAGGTCAGACATAAATTCTGGCGAGTCCAGTTACTTTTAGCAAATAAATAAGTAAAAGTATCATGACAAGCATATAAAGTGGACAACAAAGGTAACACTTAAAAGGAAGGTATGACAAGGTAAACATGAGAGAGTGTATACGCTTCCCCAATGATTTCTCTTTACTCTTTGCACCAATACTAGTGTCTTATAACAAGATGATCCCCAATATACAAGATGGTAGACTTAGGCATATGTCCGGATGTACCCTAACTACTACCCTAATCGATCGGCTCCCTACTCCGTAAATACCCTGTGCTGGCCCCACAGTAGGGTGTATCACTCCCTAAAGTGGCAACCCTTAGTTTTCAGGATGCACAACCAAATTTACAGGTGGCACGTTGTCTTATTTTCCTCTGTCCGGACCATGCACGCACATGACCCGGTTGGTACGTACCGCCCAAACTGTCCCCCACGTTTGGATCTCTTACAATCAGCCCAGTAAGCATTCACCGACTCCGACCTAGGGAGGAGTACTCATTTGATACCATTATATGGGTTACTGACTGAAATGGGTCCCACACACAAGATGATGCAACTCTCCCCTTTGTTTTGCATCCCCACTAGGATTTCCACAGGTTATGCTTACCGAACGGTGTTTTTAATTAATAGTAAAATTTTGTAGGCGTATATAAATATTACCCACCCAACCCAGATATACTTAACCCTCCCACTGTTTCAACCAAGTTTACTTAACCCCTATTCAAGTTCAACATGTTCATACAATCCCTATGTATTCAACTGGGTTAAGTATTCAACTTTGTTACCATGTCCATTTATGGTTATAATGTGCTAGATCTCCCACATTAAGCCTAGCACTTGTGGATGCTGGATTTGCCGGGCAGTTCTGGGCACACTTCTTCCATAAGTCGGGCATAACCTCGTGTTTTAGAACGTCTCGTATTTGTGCAACTAGACCCCTCGCATTAGATTCACCACTTATGGTTGCTGGATATGTCGGGCGATTCCGGACAGACTTCCACCACAAGAGTAATCTAACCTCGTGTCTAGGCACAGTTACAGTTTCTAATTACTATAGTCCTAGGCATTTCCATTATTACCCAAATTTACCTATGTCGTTATAGGTTTTCATGGCCCTTACCTATATTATGTTCATAATAAACTATATGCCCAAAATTCATATTATTACACTTTATTCAACTTGTGCCCAAATTTCCAATTACAAGTTATGCCCAATATTAATATTACCCCTCGTTCCCAATCTAACGTATTCGCATATTCCAGCAGTATGCCTAGGCTTGAAGGTAGTTTGGCTATGTAAAAATAATAGGGAAAAGATAAAGAGAATAGAACAGAGATAATCATACTAACATGATGGACATATAATGGCAGAAACAGGCATAAAACATATAGTGGCCTAATGACAAGGTAGGCATATAGGAACAGATCTGATGAACATATGATAACAGGACTTATTATAACATAACAGGTATAGGCATGATGTGATCTAAACAATGATTTAGATGTCCAACTAACAACTGATCTGATTTGGCCATAAACATAATAGAACATGCATAAGATGATCTAAACGGTGAAGCAGATCTGTCACGATAAAGGTTAAGATCTAAGTCATAGTCATGTCAGAATAACATAGTTAAACAGGTTATAACAGATCTGATATGATTCACATGTTCACAGGCATAGATCCAAATTATAGTCATGTCAAGTTTTACTTTTTAATTATGTAGATCTAAAATTAACATGAACTCACAGTGTTTGGATCTAGAAAAATAGAAGAAGAATAGCAGATGTTTAATAACAGATCTACACTTGAATAACTTGATTTGTTGAAGAAGAAAAGGTTTGATTCAATCTGGACAGAGACAACATCTTGTCCTCCATTATTTTTGGTGTGAAAAAACATGAGAAATGAATCCATTTTTATAGCCGTCAGCCCCAAACCCTAATCTGCCACGTCTGCCCTAGGGGGGTCGACCCCCCTTAGGGGGTCGACCCATGGGTAACACCCCCTTACGGGTCGACACCCTTGGGCGAGATTTTTCCCGCTCACCTTATTTCTATGTGATTTGAATTGTTTTGACTTAATTTTGAATTTCTGGACTAAATATATGTATATATATATTCTTCCGGCGCGTATACAAACTTCAAACCTTCATAACTTCATACAGTGTTCGTTTTACGCAAATCAGCTGCCTATTTTGACCAGAATTTCGAGACGAACGCAATGGCTTAGTCCGATTCCCTTAATTCTGAATATTAAATTAATTATTCTTTAATTTATTGTAACAACCCGGAATTTCTGAACCAATTTAAAATTTTAATTTTTAGCTATTTTAATGTATTTTGATTATTTAAAATGATTAATTTTAAATAATAACGATTTAAAATTTATTTAAATCGAAGTTAGAACATATAAATATTCAATTTAATTAAAACGAAATCAAAATGGCACGACAGTTTGAAAATTCGATTTTAAACATTGAATTAATGTACAGAATTCAATATAAGTCAGAATTGAATGAAACAAGAAATGTTGGAATATTTTGGACCGTGATTTTCTAACAAATGTCAGAAACTGAGATTTCACTTTATATATGGTAAGTTGTCCAGTTTAAAATTTAGAATAGTCACTATGAAATTTATATATATATTAATATTATAAATAGCCCTTAAAAATAGCCATTTTGCAAACAACCTCCGTTTTCGACGAAACCACTTTTGTTGGATTCGGTATGTCAAATTATCGTTAGGTTTCAAATTTCATAATTTTTGGAAATAATATGTAAGCATGGTGAATTTAAATGTGTTTTGAAATTTTAGTTTCAATTTAATCAACTGGAAAAAGGGCCATTTTTCAAATGGTTTCCAAATTCGATGAAATTAGTTTTGTTAGGACCGTATCATTAAAACATAGCTAGATTTATTTTTCTGTAATTTTTGGAGTCTAAATGTATGTTTAAATTCAATATATATTGATTTATATTTTAATTTTGACAAAACTGATCAAAACCGTCGGATTGGCTTACGAAATATATCTCATTGTATCCGAAATGGGGGTATTTAGTTGGGGACGACATTCATTGGGTTTAATTTGGAGTTCTGATGCGAAATTTTATAATAAAGTAATTAATAGAATTAAATAAATAAATAAATTATTATAAATACCCCATTAAAACCCTAATTCCCAAATCCGTTCAGCCGCCAAGAGGAAACGTATGGCCGGATTCTTCCGAATTAAATGCCTCAAGTTCTTCCAATCCAAGAATTGAATCCAAACACTTTCAAAAGCAAAACTCTTCTCCTCGGCAAGATCTACAATCTCGACGGACATGATCGGAAATGGGTGATCAGAGAAGCCAAAATCGAGGTAGGAAGAGGATACGTTCAAAGTGGTTTCAAGGTGGTTGTGGGGTTCAAGCTCCTCACGGTTCCAGGGGTGGGTGCGGTTTTTGTAGGCAGTCAAAGTGGTGTAGGTTGATCGGTCGATGGTGAACCCTAGGGTGGAGCGACATGGTTATTTTTGGGGGAAGCATGGGTTCGAATGAACTAGTATTGATCCGGGAAGAAGATAAAAAAAGGGGTGGGTTATAAATGTAATTAATTTTATTAATTATCTCTTAAGTTAATTAAATTATGTGATTAACGCTAAAATTATCATAACTTTTTCAACGGACACAGAATGAGACGATTCAAAGTGCGTTGGACTCGCATTGACAAGAGCTACAACATGGAACTGACCAGGACGAAAAAGGAGAAAACGAGAATTTAAGGCAAATTCAAATCCAAAAAATATTAAATTGTCAATTAAGGAATGAGGAATGGAACCCAATGTGAGAATTCTCTCACTAAAATTTTGTACAGTTATTTAATTTATTTTATAACTATAAATATATAGAAATTGCCAATATAGATTTTTATATGTTGTATGGAGTTCAACACTCGAATTCGCACAAATCACATAAATTGGAAGAGATGTATGGACATTACCGACTCTTGGACTTCATACTCCGCGAATGGCCACTTATGGCGCCGTAAATGGCATTGAGTAGTTGAGTATATATTTTATGGATGATTTGGTGATGGTGATGGTTAACATATTAAAAATAATGTTAATATTAATGTGGTAGTGAAATTAAATTATAAATGTCTATTTATAATTTAAACAGTAAAATTGTCAAATTAGAAAAATAATTCAAACCGAATTAGAATTGAATAAATTTATTAACCAATGATTTCTTTAACTAGACTGTTGTTGTTTGAAAACCCCACACGGGTATTGGAATGATATTTGACATACACTAATCCCAATATTTAGTTGTATGTCAATCGCTGGGTTGACAGACTATGTTGAGCGTTGTTTATATAGTTTAATGCTTATACAGTGTTAGAATACACTTTGGATGATTTTTGAATGGTTAATGATTATTTATCATTATTGTTGAATACATGCTATGTATAAAATCCATATAACTAAAATTATATGGTAATTGATTGAGTCGCATTCTAATTACTGAACGAAAATTTTAAAATAATATTCAATAAAGAATCAAAATAAGATTTTGATGTCTGATTTTGGATGGACACGAAAATATATAAAAATATGAAGCCAGGTCAAGTATAGAAACGCCATTTTAACCCGAATGGGCTTATCGATTGATTTTATTCATTTTAAAATAATATCGAAGAGAATTGATTTCAAAATCTGATATTTTGAAAATATTATCATTTTAATACTATAATGATATGGAATATTCAATTTTGATTTAAAATTGAAATAGAAGTTGGAATCATTTTGAAATGAATTTATAGATGATTTATAAAATACATATTAAATGGAAATCGATGATATATATATATATATATAGCATGAGTAGAACGCACCACGCAGCGACCGTTCGGGAATTTCGACCATTAAATTCAAACTGATGTAACGGGAGATCCGTCTGTCGGATTCTCCTAAAATCGAAACCATTGGGTTCGTATTGAAAAGAGCTTTCCAATGAATATAAGAGATTTGAAATATAACAGTTAGATTTGGAAATAAGTCCAAATCAATTTCAGAAAAGGTCACTATGGATGCAGTTTGGTGGTCGTTATTGGAAACCGACTGTAAAGGCCTTAACAAAATTACTAAAAATATGGGAAATTATGTAAAATCATAATAACTGATTTGGAAATATTTTGGATGAAAAATTCCAAGTTTGAAAAGATGAAAATATATTTTTATCGAAATGAACTGGTTATTAACTAGAATAATAATCCAATGTTTTTAAATAAATAAATTGGATTTGAAATGGTTTTGATATAACCAGAATTTTCCAACATATGAATTGGAATGGAAATAATATTTGGAATATTTCGATATTGGATTCCATGATTATACAGATATTGTTGAGGAATTTGGAATATATAAATATTGTTATTCCCAGTACGATATTTGTTGGTTTCGGAATTTGATACTGAATATAATCCAATAAAATTACTATTCAGAGCCTTGTATTTAATGTCAAATTGGATTTTGGGTTTGTCGTGAATGATGTCTTAAATAACACTGTTCTTAAACCCAGTTGAGAAAAGAATAAATCTTTTAATTAAGATTTAGAGAAGTTTACCAATTAATTAATATTTAATTGGAATTGAATTGAAATTGGATTTTTGGGTTTATCGTGAACGGTGTTATAAATAACATTTGTTCTTTAACCCAATTAACAGTGAAGTTATGATTTGGAATTTATAAATCTTTTTATTAAGATTTAATGGAAATTTTCTAATTTAATATATTAAATTGGAATCGAATGGAATTCGATTTGGTAATAATCGAGACGAGCTTCTGTAAAGTAAGACCAATACTATATATGGAATTAAAAAGGCTTCGCCGTTATTTCATTTATATTATTAGTTTGATATGGAAATTCGTATTGATTATGACTGATCTGATTTCCATGGAGATTCCATTTTGATGGAATAGGATTTTAGGGTTTATCGTGAACTTTATTTTAAGTGACATTGGTTCTTTCACCCAATTAAAGGAAGGATTGATTTCCTAAAGTTGAATAATCATTAAATAATGAGTTTCAGGAAGATTAAAACCAATTGGAGTTTTAGTAAATCTTTAATTAGATTGGAATGATAATTAGATAATTAAATTTATCAAATTCATGAAATGATCGAGAATGGAGTAACGCCAGTTTTACTCCAGGTGATAGTTAAATCTTTAATTAGATTTAAACGGGAAATGGTAATTGATTTACCAATAACACAGTGGGTGTTAGATATGGAGCAAGGTTTTAAATCTCGGATATCGATCGCGTTTTATCTCGGGGATTTTATAGACTTGATCTCGTATCGGGGGAGATCTCGGACGAGATGAGTCTAACTTAAGGGTTCATCTCAGATTTCCATCTCGGGTCTAAAAGTTTATATCGGAACAATCTCGGGGTACATAGTACGTTAAAAAATGATACTTTTGCAAAATGACTTCTATGAATGTTATTAAAAACATAGTAAGTTAAACTTAAATTGCAAAATAACTTTATTATTCTTTATTTTGCGAAAGATCATTCATACTCTAAATCATAATATGCTTAAAACAGAAATATTGTTAGACATAAAACATTAAAATGATCCAAATCATTTAAAAAATCTAGCATAGATAGACCATAAAATACATAATTTATAGGTAACATGTAGGTAAAAAAGAAGAATATGAAAACTATAAGCATTATAGAACATATATCAACATACAATATGGTCATTTAACATGCAAAATGTAAAATAACAAAAGATAATCATGGCTAGATTTGAGTTTTTTAATTATTGTTCTAGTTCAGGCACAAATTAAAATTTTAACCAAAAAACTAAGATCTCGGACGATATTCCAGTATTTCGTCTCGGTCGATATATCGTTCGATATTGCAATATCTCAGGCGATATATTCGAAAGGAGATTTAGAGTGATATTTGCTGTTTCGTTTCGAATAGAGCCCAAAACAAGATCTCGGAGGAGATCTCGGGTGATATTTGTGAGATTTGAAACAGTGATATGGAGTACTACTAGTTTTTCTCCATGGGATGAATAGGTTGGGATTGGAAAGATAAAATAAATGACTACTTCGGTAAGGCACGATAATCCCGACTAGTTAATAAAATCTTTTGAAATTGATATCCAAAGGAAGATTAAAGAATAAATTTAAAAGAATTTATCTTTGATAAAATTAATCGGAACCTTTCCCTAAAGATGCCAATATTTGATTAAAATAATATTTTGAATTGGAATGAGGCATATGATGTGTTTTTATAGCACTTGATTATTGATTATAAAATACGCGAGTTATTTGGAAAGATGGGTTTAACCCATTCTGAATAACTAATACGACGACTAAAAGTCAACGATGAAGACGATGATTGAAGACCAGATATCTTCACATCGCTTGCATGATTACTGATGTCTTGATTGGGTTGTACACCCAAGACAAGGTAATAAGTGGTGATCGTCCAGACGTACTTGGAGATCAACCGGATATGGGAGGACCTCTCTCCTGTATTGGATATACGGGACGAGGAATAAGGTGCCTCCGGTTTCGTTCAGACCCAGAACGGACTTGTAAATGGATGTGTGTCTGACATTGGATTTCATTCTATGTTGATTGGTTTCTATTAAATATATATCTGTTTGGTGGCGGAGAATTTATTCTCTTGCTTAACACCTTTCTCTGAGACGTACAAGCTTAGAGGTTATATATTGATAGCCACTAGTTGTATGGTGTGAATTGCTAGTGTGGCATGCTGAGATGCAAATGATCAAGGCTTTTGTTGAAAAGCAGAGGCTTGTGGATGATGATCAAAGCATGACTTTAATTAGCATAGCTTTGTGTATAACGTCAATTCGCGAGCCTCACACGCGGTATGAGTCAAAAATGGGATCGTAACTGCAGAGAGTGCATGCATTTATTTCTAGCTAGAAGTGGTACCATGGTATGGAGCCCATACATTTTTACTTATGTGGATGATGGATTGCGAGGTGCCTTAGATATCGGGCTATATGCTCATAAGGTTGATGTACTGACCTGTTTAGAGGTCTGATAGGACCGGGAAACGTGCGTTCAGGAATAACTAATCCACTAAAGTAAGCATGGACCGGCCCTGAAGCATCCAAGGGCTCGCCAACGTCCGAACTCTGAGGTATTTGCTAGAGTGTCTCGAATCGAAGTGGAGCCATCCCTTGCCTTGACTCATAGATGGAAATCCAGTTTCCAACACGCAACTTTTCGGTTTTAATTGTAAAACTAGTATGGCGACATAGTAGGATGGGTTACTATGCCGTCTATGATTGGTACATTTATATTTGAAGTTTTTTTGACACTATGCACTTATCGTAATATCAAAATGATTTGTTTTAAAGCGTACCACGCATGTTTGGCTATTATAAGGTAAAACTCTATCCTTCGACTTGCGTTGCATTGTGTGATGGGACCTGAGTCTTATAATAGCTTCATTTTTCAAAAAACATTGCGTTGTTTTATTTTAAACTGAGATTCATGTGGAGTAAACCCGTTCCGTGATATATGGCGTGGTCCCATGATTTCCCAACTTTTAAAGTAAAGATTTAATAACTGATTTAGTTCTCACACCAGTCCCATGACTGCCTCGGAGTTTATTGTTTTAACCTAAACTCTGGTTGACTATATTTTCCAGATGGGCAGCTAGTAGTGTTGGTTTTGCATATTTCTTTTAACAGGATCCTGATATACAGCTGGAGCTATACTTGGGAAGCTTTATATCAGTGTATTTCTTTTAGTTGTGTTATGTATTATATTTTCCACTGCTGTGTAAATTCTTAACCTTTAATATTGTATTTCCAATGTGTAATATTTATTCATACTCTGGAATATTCTTGTACTCTAGTGTAATATTGTTGTAATAGCAATGAAATGTTCTGTTGTTTGTGTTCTGATGCATCGCGTTCTCAAAGCAATCCAGGCCTTCCCGTAAAGGGAAGTTTGGGTCGTTTCATTTTGGTATCGGAGCTTTGGTTTATAGAGCTCTCAAACAAGGCACATTAGAATCAAACAAAAGAATTCATCAGAGATAGGATCAGTAACATCCGAGATATGGTTAGTAATACCTAGAATGAGTTTGAGGAGTGTTATTTCTAAAAATAAATTTAGTTTTGAAAATTATATCTTATTATACGTATTTGAGTATTTTATTTTATATTGAATTCGGACCATCGAGTATATGAAGATTTTGCATATAACATCATGAGCATATATTCGAAGTCTCAAATATACTGGATAGATATAGAATCACACTCTATTCGCCCGGAGATGATTTTGATGATTGACGCGTCATTATCAGTGTTTATGTTCGAGTTTCAGAAGTGGGATATCTATATATTTCCAATTGACCGGTATGAGAACCAAAATTTAGTTAGGGATTATTGTTTGTAAGTTGCTCTTGAAATTGGATTTTTGAGTATATATAAAGTTATATATTTGAAAAGCTAATCAACTAATTGATTGCTGGTTGTGATGTGTGATTATTAGTTTAACTACTAAAATATTGGAATGATAAAACTAATAAGAGAATGAAAGGGTAAATTTAGCCAAATCGAATGTTGACCTGAATTGAAAATTTATTGCAATTGGATACATATGCATGTATATAGAACAGGTCATAGCATGGAAGCTAAGAAGAGGAATAAAATTGTATGCCCGACAAATAGGTACGTATTTACTATATTTATTGGATTTTGATGATTTTATGAGCCACTTGGCTTTTTCTTTTTCTTTTTGATTGATAAGGGCCCTGTGAGACAAGTTGCGGTTTTACCGATCAGCCCGTACAAAGGAGGTTATGGCGATTTTTTTCGAAAATTTTGGGTGTTAGATAAATTTTTGAGAAATTAAAAAATTCTTAGAAACTAAAAAGTTGAAGAATGAAAGTTGAGCTGGTTAGTTAAACAACTTTTAGCTTCGTTCCTTTTCGAGGACGAAAAGATTTTAAGTGGGGGAGATTGTAACAAACCAAAATTTTTGAACCAATTTAAAATTTTAATTTTAGCTATTTTAATGCATTTTGATTGTTTAAAATGATTTACTTTTAATAATAACAATTTAAAATTTACTTAAATCGAAGTTAGAACATATAAATATTTAATTTAATTAAAACGAATTCGAAATGGCGCTGTAGTTTGAAAATTCGACTTAAAACTTTGAATTAATGTACAGAATTCAATATAAGTCAGAATTGAATGAAATAAGAAGCGTTGGAATATTTTGAATCGTAATTTTCTAAGAAGGTCAGAAACTGAGATTTTACTTTATAAATGGTAAGTTATGTCCAGTTTAAAATTTAGAATAGTCGCTATGGAATTTTTATATATTTTAATATTATAAATAGCCCTTAAAAATAGCCATTTTGCAAACGACCTCCGTTTTCTATGAAACTACTTTTGTTGGGTCCAAAATGTCAAATTACTATTAGGTTTCAAATTTAATAATTTTTGGAATTAATATGTGAGCGTGGTGAATTTAAATGTGTTCTGAAATTTCAGTTTGAATTTAATCGACTGGAAAAGGCCCATTTTTAAACAGTCTCCAAATTCGACGAAATTAGTTTTGTTAGGACTGTATCGTCAAAACATAGCTAGATTTATTTTTCTGTAATTTTTGGATTCTGTATGTGGCCCCAATAAATTAAAATGTATGTTTAAATTCAATATATATTGATTTATATTTTAATTTTGACAAAAACTAATCAGAACCGTCGAATTGGCTTGTGAAACATATCCCATTATGTTCGGAATTGGGGTATTTAGTTAGGATTGACATTTGTCGGGTTTAATTTGGAGTTTAGACGCGAAATTTTATAATAAAGTAATTAATAGAATAAAAATAATAATATAAATTAATATAAATACCCCCCCTTAAACCCTAATTCCCAAATCCGTTCAACCGCCAGGAGGAAACGTATGGCCTAATTCTTCCGAATTAAATGCCTTAAATTCTTCCAATCTAGGAATTGAATCCAAACGCTTTCAAAAGCAAAACTCTTCTCCTCAGCAGGATCTACAATTTTGACGAACATGATCAGAAATGGGTGATCAGAGAAGCCAAAATCAAGGTGAGAAGAGGATACGTTCGAAGTGGGTTTCAAGGTGGCTATGTGGTTCGAGCTCCTCATGGTTCCAGGGATGGGTGCAGTTTTTGTAGGCCGTCAAAGTGGTGTAGGTTGACCGGCCGATGGTGAACCCTAGGGTCGAGCGACGTGGTTATTTTTGGGGGAAGCATGGGTTCGAACAAACCAGTATTGATCGGGGAAGAAGATAACAAAAGGGGTGGGTTATAAATGTAATTAATTTTGTTAATTATGTCTTAAGTTAATTAAATTATGTGATTAACGCTAAAATTATAATAACTTTTTCATACGGACACACAACGAGATGATTCAAAATGCGTTAGACTCACATTGATGAGAGCTACAACATGGAATTGACCAGAATGGAAAAGAAGCAAATGAGAATTTTAGGCAAATTCAAATCCAAATGATATTAACTCCTCAATTAAAGATTGACAGAATGGAATCCAATATGAGAATTCTCTCATTAAAATTTTGTACAGTTATTTATTTTATTTTATAATTATAAATATATAGAAATTACCAGTACAGATTTTTATCTATTGTATGGAGTTAAACACTCGAATTCGCACAAATCACATAACTTGGAAGCGATGTATGGATATTAACGACACTCGGATTTCATACTCCGCCAATGGCCAGTAATGGCGCGTAAATGGCATTGGGTAGTTGAGTATTTAATTTTATGGATGGTTTGGTGATTTGTGCGGTGATTGTGATGGTTAACATATTAAAAATAATGTTAATATTAATGTGGTAGTGAAATTAAATTATAGATATCTATTTATAGTTTAAACAGTAAAATTGGCTAATTAGAAAATTAATTCAAACCGAATTAGAATTGGTTAAATTTATTAACCATTGATTTCTTTAAATAGACTGTTGTTATTTGAAAACCCCACATGGGTATTGGGACGATATTTAACATACACTAATCCCAATATTTAGTTGTATGTCAATCGATGGATTGACATACTGTGTTGAGCGCTATTTATTTATTTTAATGCTTATACGGTGTTAGAATACACTTTGGATGATGTTTGAATGGTTACTGATTATTTATCGTTATTGTTGAATACATGCGATGTATAGAATCCATATAACTGAAATTATACGGTAATTGATTGAGCCGCATTCCGATTCAGAATATGAACGAAAATTTTAAAATAATATTCAATAAAGAATCAAAATAAGATTTTGATGTCCGATTTTGGATGGACACGAAAATATATAAAAATATAAAGTCGGGTTAAATATAGAGACTTAACCCGAACGGGTTTATCGATCGATTTTATTCATTTTAAAATAATATCGAAAAAAATCGATTTCAAAATCTGATATTTTGAAAATATTATCATTTTAATATTATAATGATATAGAATATTCAATTTTGATTTAAAATTGAAATAGAAGTTGGAATTGTTTTGAAATGAATTTATAAACGATTTATAAAATACGTATTAAATGGAAATTGACGATATATATATATATATATATATATATATATATATATATATATATATATATATTTAAATGGTCTGAATAGAACGCGCCGTGTAGCGATCATTTGTGAATTTCGACCATTAACTTCAAACTGGTGTAACGCGAGATCCGACCATCGGATTCTCCTAAAACCGGAACCATTGGGTTCATATCGAATAGAGATTTCCAATGAATATAAGAGATTTGAAATCTCACGGTTAGATTTGGAAATATGTCCAAATCAATTTCAGAAAAGGTCGTTATGGATGCAGTTCGGTGGCCGTTATTGGAAACCGACTGTAAAGGCCTTAATAAAATTGTTAAAAATATGGAAGAATTGTGTAAAATCATAATAACTGATTTGGAAAGATATTGGATGAAAACTTCCAAGTTTGAAAAGATGAAAATATATTTTTATCGAAATGAACTAGTTATTAACCAGAATAATAATCTAATGCTTTTAAATAAATAAATTGGATTTGAAATGGCTTTGATATAACCAGAATTTTCCAACGTTTGAATTGGAATGGAAATAATCTTTATAATATTTCGATATTGGATTCCGTGATTATACAGATATTGTTGAGGAATTCGGAAGATATAAATATCGTTATTCCCAGTACGATATTTATTGGTTTTAGAATTTGATATTGAATATAAGCCGATAAAATTTCTATTCAAAGCCTTGTATTTAATGTCAAATTGAATTTTGGGTTTGTCATGAATGGTGTCTTAAATAACATTGTTCTTAAACCTAGTTGAGAAAAGAATAAATCTTTTAATTAAGACTTAGATAAGTTTACCAATTAATTAAGATTTAATTGGAATTGAATTGAAATTAGATTTTTGAGTTTATCGTGAACGGTGTTATAAATAACATTTGTTCTTTATCCCAATTAACAGTGGAGTTATGATTTGGAATTTATAAATCTTTTTATTGAGATTTAATGGAAATTTTCCATAGTAAAGTTTTCCAATTTAATATATTAAATTGGAATAGAATGGAATTCGATTTGGTAATAATTGAGATGAGCTTCTGTGAAGGAAGACCGTTACTATATATGGAATTTAAAAGGCTTCGCCATTATTCCACTTATATTATTAGTCTAATATGGAAATTCGTATTGATTTTGACTGATTTGATTTCCATGGATGGAATAGGATTTTAGGTTTATCGTGAACTGTGTTTTAAGTGATATTGGTTCTTTAACCCAATTAAAGGCAGGATTGATTTCCTAAAGTTGAATATTCATTAAATAATGATTCTCAGGAAGATTAAAACCAATTGGAGTTTTAATAAATCTTTAATTAGATTGGAATGATAATGAGATAATTAAATTTATTGAATTCATGAAAATATCGAGAATGGAGTACCACCAGTTTTACTCCAGGCGAGAGTTAAATCTTTAATTAGGTTTGAACGGGAAATAGTAATTAATTTACTGATAACACAGTGGGTGTTAGATATGGAGTACTACCATTTTTGCTTCATGGGATGAATAGATTGGGATTGGAAAGATATTATAAATGATTACTTCGGTAAGGCACGATAATCCCGACTAGTTAATAAAATCTTTTGAAATTGATATCCAAAGGAAGATTAAAAAATAAATTTAAAAGAATTTATCTTTGATAAAATTAATGGGAACCTTTCCCTAAAGATGTGAATATTTGAATAAAATAATATTTTGAATTGGAATGAGGCGTATGATGTGTTTTTATAGGACTTGATTATTGATTATAAAATACGCGAGTTATTCGGAAAGACAGGGTTTAACCCATTCTGAATAACTAATACGACGACTAAAAGTCGATGATGAAAACGTTGGCTGAAGACTAGAGATCTTCACATCGTTTGGATGATTACTGATGTCTTGATTGGGATGTACACCCAAGACAAGGTAATAAGTGGTGATCGTCCAGACGTACTTGGAGATCGACCGGATATGCGAGGAACTCTCTCCTGTATTGGATATATGGGACGAGGAATAAGGTGCCTTCGGTTTCGTTCAGACCCAGAACAGACTTGTAAATGGATGTGTGTCTGACATTGGCTTTCATTCTGTGTTGATTGATTTCTATTAAATATATATCTGTTTGGTGGCGGAGAATTTATTTTCTTGCTTAACACCCTTCTCTGAGACATATGAGCTTAGAGGTCATATACTGATAAACATCAATTGTATAGCGTGAATTGTCAGTGTGGCATGCTGAGATGCAAATGATCAGGGCTTTTGTTGAAATGCAGAGTCTTGTGGATGATGTTCAAAGCATAGCTTTAATTAGCATAGCTATGTGTATAGCGTTAATTCGCGAGCCTCACACACGGTATGAGTCAAAAACGGGATCGTGACTTCAGAGCGTGCATGCGTTTCTTTCTAGTTAGAAGTGGTGTCATGGTATGGAGCCTAGACATTTTTACTTATGTGGATGATGGATTGCGAGGTGCCTCGGATATCGGGCTATATGCTCATAGGGTCAACGTACTGACCTGTTTAGAGGTCAGGTAGGACCGAGAAACGTGCGTTCAGGAATAACTAATCCACTAAAGTAAGTGTGGACCTGTCCTGAAGCATCCAAGGGCTTGCCAACGTCCGAGACCTGAGGCATTTGCTAGAGTTTCTCAAATCGAAGAGGAGCCATCCCTTGCCTCGACTCATAGATGGAAATCCAATTTCCAATACACGACTTTTCGGTTTTCATTAGTATGGCGACATAGTAGGATGGGGGTACTATGCCGTCTAAGATTGATACATTTATATTTGAAGTTGTTTTGACACTATGCACTTATAGTAATATCAAAATGATTTTTTTGAAAGCGTACCAAGCATGTTTGGCTATTATAAGGTAAAACTGTATCCTCCAGCTTGCATTGCATTGTGTGATGGGACCCGAGTCTTATAATAGCTTCATTTTTCAAAAAGCATTGCGTTGTTTTATTTTAAACTGAGATTCATGTGGAGTAAATCTATTCCGTGTTATACGACGTGGTCCCATGATTTCCCAACTTTTAAAGTAAAGATTTAATAACTGTTTAAGTTCTCACACTAGTCTTATGACTGACTCGGAGTTTATTGTTTTAACCTAAACTCTGGGTGCCTATATTTTCCAGATGGACAGCTAGTAGTGTTGGTTTTGCAGATTTCTTTTAATATGATCCTGATTTACAACTGGAGCTATATTCGGGAAGCTTTGTATCCGTGTATTTCTTTTAGTTGTGTTATGTATTGTATTTTCCGCCGCTATGTAAATTTTTAATCTCTGATTTTGTATTTTCAACGTGTAATATTTATTCATACTCTGGAATATTCTTGTACTCTGGTGTAATATTGTTGTAATAGCAATGAAATGTTCTGTTGTTTGTGTTCTGATGCGTCGAGTTCTCCAAGCAATTTGGACCTTCCCGTAAAGGGAATTTTGGGTCGTTTCATTTGTCCTTTATAGTGTTGTTAAAATTACGGGGTGTTACATTCTCCCCTACTCAAAGGATTTCGTCCCCGAAATCTCCAAGTTAAGAAGAATGTATATCCTACCATCCATCACCCATCTATTCATTCACCATCACAGGCATCCATTGTCCTTAAAGACTTCTAATGCTTATATGAACATATGCGAACGTGTGTGTATATATCCCAATACTAATGCAAAGATCAGGCGGTCTACTAATTCAGTCGACCTCCTTAATGCAATGTATGTTAGTGCCATGAATCCATCATGTATGCAAATAATCCCATTATAACATGTAAGTCCTATATGGGTGCATAATCATTCATCCAAATGCAACATCCATATGATGATACATCCATTTCCATCCATTAAAAGAAGAAAAATGCACACACATCCATATGCAGTATGAGAGTGATTGAGCCGATCTAGTGCCTAATGTGTGTGTATATGCATCCACGAGCAACCACTAGCAAACACTTGCATCCATCAAACATAACATGTCTCAAACACATGTTTACATCCATGGGATTCCTACCAAAAGGTTGAAGATTCGATCGATAGGACAATACTTAGATGATAAAAACAAGCATAAATAAAAGCTTTGGAAAGGAAGTTAAAAACATACCCTCGAAAAGAAAAGGGTACAAAGCACGAATCTTGTCCTCGGTCTCCTAAGTTGCATCCTCTAGGTTATCTCCCCACTGGACCTTCATCAACTTAACCTCTCTATTGTGTAGCTTCTTAACTTCTGATCCGAGAATACAGGTAGGAACTTGCCTAATTTTCGCCTCACGTTCCACTTCTACTTCCACGGTACCATGCAAGCACTTCCGCAAATGAGAAACATGGAAAACATCATGAACACCGAGCAATCTCTCTGGTAGTTTTACCCTATAGGCCATCTGTAACGACCGGGGGTTTTTGCGATCCTGGATATCGGCATACAACATTATGTCGACTATTCAAGCATCGGAAATACCGGATAGTCAATGAAAGAAATTAGAGGGTGAGAATAGATAAGATAGAAACTTAGAATAGAAGAAGAAGAAGAAGAAGAAGAACATACAACATCAGAGTAAACACGAATCTCATAGCTGAACGAACAACATATAATATATAACATAACTTTGAACATAAATCTGTACTTGAATATACATATCATTTCCAAAGTACAACACTTACAACACAGCGGAAATAACAATAGCTATATAATTCTGAAGCCTCCTGCTCCAGCTCTTCAAGTATATGTAAATCCCGACTACTTGACTGCCCGTACAAAATTGGGCACCCAAGAGTTTAGGTAAAACAAAACAAAATAAACTCTGGGTCGGTCATGTGACTGATGTGAGTAAACTCAAATCATTTGTTTAACTTTAAAAATCCTTTCAAAGAAAGAATAATCGTAAGACCGATCCACACATAAATACGGATGGTTTTTACCTTACGATAACCCAAATCATTTGTAAAACAATATTATTCTAATATTAAAATAATGTCTAACACAAGTAATATCAATTTAGTAGAAACGCTTGCATCTAACGTTCTACATATATAATATACAATCAAAACCACGGGCTCTTATTTGGGGAATGGATTCCAACTATGACAAGGTATGGATCTACCTTCCGCTCAGTTTACTCTAAAAGCGATACACTGGAGTGCAACAGGAACATCTTGCAACTCGGCCACACATGACCGACCACTCATTTCGCTTGAGTGTATCGAATATATTGTCACCTTACAGTTGGTAAACCAACATAACCAGTCCCGGGGGATATAGAACTGAAAGAAGTAACAAATATGAATATTCTCTAGATGGTGACAATATACCCTACTTGGTTGCGAACCACTTAGCCATGCTGCCTGCCCGATTTCTGTCATTTCCCAGTTGATGAGGCTGGAGATCATAACGTATCTTTCAACAGATTACTCATTCATTCACTTTGAATGCCACATCGTCATACCCATCAAATTACAAATTGATTTCCCCAAAAATACCATGGGTATAAGCTAAGAGAAACGAATTCCTCCACCACCAACGTAAATACGTTTGAAATGATCAACTTACGCGATCTACCAGATATACTTTGTCAGACATTCTTCCATTCAAGTTGTCCTGGGACTGGACAAACTGAAGGCACTATTCTGTACATCCATCCTAGGCAATCTCTACCTAGAACTTATACAACAGCCCTTGCACTTTACTCCGTCTTCAATTATCTTTGGCATATATGATTCCGCAACGCTTATGCCAATACGGAGTGGTTCTTTGGATAAGAATCCAACCGGTCTCTCCGTATTGACGACGGAAAAATGGTCAAAACTTTGATAGTCTGTGATTTAACTATAAAAAAAACACATGTGCAAACAATGATATTATTTCCAGATGGAAATTATATCGATCAATCATCATTTAATATTTATCTCTTTAGTTCATTAATTTACTTATCTCCGGTTTCCATATATTCTAAATTCTTGTTTTCTATCATCAGAAAACGTTTCTGATTCTTATTTGGAAAACATTTCCAAAACCCCTTCACTAGATTTAAACTGATGTTTAAATAAAACATCGCCATGCCAACTCAAACCATTTCACTCATTTACTAAATTCACTTATCCATCCTTCACTATCAAACCTTACCTTTCCTTAGTTAAGAAGGAAGTCAATCAAGTTGGGGTATAATTACCTCTTAGACCTTAACTGAACAACGTTTTAACTTCGAAATAGTCAAAGTTTATCTTTTAAATCTTTAACAAACTTCCTTACGTAACTCTCTTTCGAATAAATCTCTATTCGATAACTCTTTCCTACGAATAAACTATATTCGATAATCTCTCTTCGAATAGCCATATTCGATTAACTCTATTCAATTAACACTGTTCGATTAACTCTAATCGATTTACTCTTATCAGTTAGCTCTATTTGATTAACTCAATTCTATTAACTCTATTTGATTAACTCTATTGGATTAACTCTATTTGATTAACCCTACTGGATTAACTCTATTGGATTAACTCTGTTGGATTAACTCTATTCAATTAACTCTAACTAATTTACTCTTATCAATTAACGCCTTTCGAATAAACTATATTCGACTAACTCCTTTTGAATAACTAATATTCGATAACTCCTTTCGAATAACTAATATTCGATAACTCCTTTCGAATAACTAATATTCGATAACTCCTTTCGAATAACTAATATTCGATAATTTCTTTGTCTATTCGAATAAACTATATTCGATTAATTCTCTTCTTCGAATAACCTTATTCGATAACTCCTTCGAATAAACTATATTCGAATAACTCAAACCCGCTAACTCTAATTCACTTAACACTATTCGATATAACAAATATTCGACTAACTCTTGTTCGATTAGCTCTATTTGAATAACTCTAGTTCGATTTAACTCTAATCGATTAACTCTAACTGATTAACTCTAACTGGTTAACTCTAACTGGTTAACTCTAACTCTAATTAATTAACTCTAACTCTAATCGATTAACTATAACTCGATTAACTCCTCTAACTCCTTTTGATTAACACATTTTGATTAACTCCTTTGATTAACTCTACGTTCATATTCAGTTTCAAATATCGATGTTGAAATCGATTCTTACTTCAATATATAAGTCCCGACTTATATATTCTATTTATCCAAGGATAAATATTTTACTTAATTTATAAAACCTTATTTATAAATTAATCTTCTTACTTTATCTGTTAAAATAGATTTCTCTTAAATATTCACTTTAAATTCATATTCTGTTATACCCGTGTGCGAAGCACGGGTCTGAACTTTCCTAGTGTAAAATTCTCTTTTCTCTCTTTTTATACAATTATATTTATTTATCAAATAATTCTCTTTTGATAATTCTATTTATTTCCTAAATAAATATTTCCTTTTATAACTTTATTTATTTTCTAAATAAATATTTCTATTTAATCTATTTGTAAATGCTTTACAAATATTTCTTTTTAAATTCCGTTTGTAAATGTTTTACAAATATTTCCCTTTCCAATTCCATTTGTAAATATTTTACAGATATTTCCCTTTTTATTTCTATTCGTAAATTGTTTTACAAATATTTCTCTTTCTATTTGTTTTACAAATATTTTCCTTTTATTTTCGTTTTACAAATATTTTCCTTTTATTTCGTTTACAAATATTTTCCTTTATATTTGTTTTACAAATAATTCCCTTTTCAACTCTTTGATTTTATAATTATTTCCTTTTATAAAATCCTTTTCCTTTTATAATTCTATTTGTAAACGTTTTACAAATATTCCCCTTTCTATTTTATTTGTAATTGTTTTACAAATATTCTGCTTTCTATTTGGTTTACAAATATTTCCCTTTTATATTTGTTTTACAAATATTTTCCTTTATCTTTGTTTTACAAATAAATTCCTTTATATTTGTTTTACAAAAAATTCCTTTATAAAATCCCTTGATTTTATAAATATTCCTTTATATTAAATCCTTTGATTTTATAAAGATTTCAATTTCAATATAACACTGAAAATTCCCTTTTCATATTCTGGTATTTGTTATGGTATTTAACATACCATATATTACTGATCAATATTATCCAAACATACGCAATCAACAACAGATTGTATATCATATCATATATCACAATATATGAAAAACAGTAAAATAAATGTTGAGAAATCCAGTTGGATTCCTCCGACCTGTTTCCTTGCATCCACAGATGTTAAACAATATAATTAACATCTACTTCATTTCAATATGAAATATTCTGATCAACAGAATCAATATTTGATTAACGATTTATATATATATATATCGTTATCTATAATTTCAACCAATACATAAGCAATTCAACCAAACAGTTAACACACAGCAATCAATTGATAATTATCAGTTCTAAAATTACATTATAGAAATATAACTGTTTAGAGTTGGTGAGTTTTACTCACATTGGACGATCATCGTTGATAACGATAACCATCGCTTGATTCAGACAGATAATTTATTTCGCTATAAATTGTAACGAGCCCCAATCCACTCCCAGTCAGTTCCAGTGCATAGTGTTTGTCCATACGATCCAGACGGATCTTGTTTTGCTGAATTCCGTTAACGTATCAATAAGATATTGAATTTTCAAGTTTGTATACTTTATTTAAAATGAAATAAATTCCCTTTTATAATTAATCGTGCTTTTAACCTTTTTCCATGGGCCATTACCTCTTTTATTTACCAGGCCTGATTTCCCTTATCTTCCACAACGAGACTTCGATATCTTGTAAAACAAATCCCACCCATCTCCGCCACTTTCAACCACAAACCGCCCCTTCATCGTTCCACTACAAATCACAATAAAATCACCAAAACTTTCCTCTTTATCTTCTCTCTCCATTCATACCATCATCAGCCAACTCGACATCCATCAACAGATCGAGCTGCACATGACTTCTTGCGACTGACAGGACGTCGCACGACCTCAACATCATCGAAGCCCACAAAAACTTTACCACCGAATGCTAAACTACTCCAAAATCACGAATCCAACATCCAATTCATGGTTCAATGCTTTGCTTATTTGAAATGTTGAACCCTAGCTTCTCGCTGCAAATTTCCAGCGACAATAATCACTATCGAACCCATCAGAAATCACATAGGTTTGAAGAGAAAAGCATGGTGAATCCAAATACATATAGATTATGATTTATAGGATTTGATTCCTATTTTTTTGGATTTTTACTTGCTGAGTTTTTGTTTGTGGTTGAAGAGGAATATGGTGGCTGAAGTTAAAGATTTTATAACGGGGCGGAAATATTTGTGCGGCTGAAAAAGGATGAGTGGTGGCCTTTTCTAGGCCTTAGAAGGGTTTGAGATATTTTATTTTTTAATTTTACTTATTTGTTTCTGCACTCTAAAAATCCCTACAAACACACACGATCCTTAAAAAATCATGAAAATTGACGTACAGCTACAGTTTGACATTACGAACCCAATGAAACTGGTTTCGTCGAATTTCAACTCAATTTGCTCACACAGCGTATTTTTAACCGTCAAAATACTGATTGTTTCTCACATTAAAAATCCATACGGCCACACACTGACTCTAAAAATCACGGAAATTGAAATATAACAATAATTTAATATTGCGGATCCAAAAAAATTAGTTTCGTCGAAAACGGAGTTCGTTTGCAAAACTGGCTATTTTTAAAGCTCTAAATAACCCAATTAAATATATAAATATATTTAAAAATAATTACATTAAATATAAATAAATTTATATTATCGTATATATTCACAATAGAATATCATACAACTCCAATTGGACTTATAACTCGATATTTCAAAATTCCCAGTTATATCGATATTCGATTTATATATAAAATCCTTTTAAAATATAAATAAATCGATATAAATTATAAAGGAATTCCATAGCGACTTTTCTAAAATTTGATTTGGACATAACTCAAAATCTACACGACGAAATCCTGATTTTTCTCTTCCATCAGAAAAATATACTTCACCAGCTCCTAACGTTTCTTGTTTCACAAAAATCCGATTTGAACGGACCCTGTATATTCAGTTGAAGTTCAAATCGCCAAATAGTGAATTGCCGCACCATTTCGAGCTCGATTTTAATTATAATATAATTATACGTTCAAACTGTCGTTCAAATAATATATTCGTCATTCTAATTCAATTCTAAGCTGAATTAAATACTTTGAATTGTCCAGTTCACATTATATTGTCAATTCACTATTTCTGATTATTTCAGAAATTAAATATATTATTCTATTATTTATATTAATTAAATATTCAATATAATTAATTAAACAACCATTTTCACTATTTAAATAATTTAATTATTATCCATATAAATACAGATCGTTACACCATCTGTTTGATTCTTTCTGTTATGGGAAATAGCTCTACGAATCTTGGTGGCAATTTCCCTATAGATCCGAAGTGAACCACATTCCTTAAAGGTGACA
The DNA here is from genome assembly GCA_030737875.1 of Allium sativum. Lineage (NCBI taxonomy): Eukaryota > Viridiplantae > Streptophyta > Magnoliopsida > Asparagales > Amaryllidaceae > Allium > Allium sativum. Next base: position 727,227,836 of record CM060909.1, read on the forward strand.
CCTTAATAAAAACCATGTCTCCTACTTCAAATTCAATGTCAGTCCTTATCTTGTCCGCGTAGGATTTATGCCTATCTTGTGCAGTCTTCATTCGCCACCTAATAAGGCCAATCTTCTCGAACGTTTCTCCAACCACATCCGGTCCAAGTAGTAGTCTTTCTATAGTCTCCCACCAACAAGTCGGTGATCTACAGGGTCGTCCGTGTAATGCTTCTAAGAGTGCCATGCCAATACTAGCTTGATAACTGTTGTTGTAGGCGAACTCTACTGAAGGAAGATGCTCTTCCCAAGTCCCTTCGAAGTCAGGATACACAGCCTTAAAAGATCCTCAAGAACTCTGTTCACCCTCTTCATTTGTCCATCGGTCTGCGAATGATAAGCAATGCTTAAACATAACTGTGTACCTAATGCTCCTTGCAAGCTCCTCCAAAATTCACTGGTGAAAATAGGGTCACGATCACTTATGATGCTAGAAGGTATTCCATGAAGACGGACTATCTCACGAACATAAACTGCTGCCAACCATGTTGTCGTCCTCTTACTCTTAAATGGAATGAAATGAGCGCTCTTAGTAAATCTGTCTACTACAACCCAAATACTGGTGTTGCCTTTCTTCGATCTAGGAAAACCATCTATGAAATCCATAGAGACGCCCTCCCACTTCCACTGTTGAACCTCCAAAGGATGAAGTAAACCACTGGGCTTCTTTTGCTTAACTTTGACTTGCTGACAACCAAACATTGAGAAACGAATTCTGCCACATCTTTCTTCATCCTAGACCAAAAGAAAAACCACTTCATATCCCTATACATCTTATCACCGCTTGGATGAATAGTCATCTTAGAATGATGGGCTTCTTCTAGGACTGTCTTTAAAAGACTCCCGATTTGGGGAACACAAATCCTCCCATATCGTCGCAACCACCCTTTATCGTCTATGGAATATCTACTAAGGTGACTAGAAATCTCCCCTTTATCGAGTTTATTCAAGATGTCAAAAATCTACGGATCCTCTCGCTACGGCGCCCCTATCTGATCCATTAGAGTAGGTCGCACTTCCAGTGATTCAAATAAGCCAGACAACACCTCGATGGAGGGTCTAAAATCAAAAGCTAATATGAACTCTAAGCTTTTCCTTTCCACAAATAGAGGACTTAAGGCCATCCTCTACCTACTTAGCACATCTGCCACCACATTACCCTTACTAGGGGTATAAGCAATCTCAAAGTCATAAGATGCTAGGAACTCCATCCACCTTTGTTGCCTTAAATTAAGATCCTTCTGCAAGAACAAGTACTTGAGAGATTTGTGATTGGTGTACAACTCGAACTTCTCTCGAAGCAAATAATGACGCAACATCTTAAGCGCGAATACTATGGCAGCTAACTCTAAATCATGAGTAGGGTAGTTCTTCTCATGAACCCTTAGCTGTCTAGCCCCATAACATACTACGTTTCCCTCTTGCATCAGAACCGCACTAAGCCCTGTACCACATGCATCAGTGTATATTGTAAACACTTTGCTTCCATCGGGAAAGGTCAAGACTGGGGCTGTTGTCAGATCCCTCTTCAATCATTGGAAAGAAATATCACAATCCATATCCCATGAAAATTACAAATTCTTCTTTGTCAGCCTAGTGAGTGGGGTTGATATCTTTGCAAAGTCCTTAATGAACTTCCTATAATAGCCCACCAATCCAAGAAAACTTCTCACCTCCGTTGCATTCTTTGGGATCTGCCAATCTTGAACTGCACCTACCTTTGTGGGATCTACTGCTATCCCATCTTTAAAGACCACATGCTCTAAAAATATTACCTCCTTTCTCCAAAAATGGCATTTGGAGAACTTTGCCTTAAGCTGATGCTCACGCAGAGTTTTCAAAACCTTCCTTACATATGATACATGCTCTTCCTCGCTCTTTGAGAAGATCAAAATATCATCAATAAAGACCACGACGAACTTATTAAGAAACTCCCGAAAGACCCTACTCATTAGATCAACAAAATAGGCGGGTGCGTTCGTCAGTTCAAAAGGCATCATGAGCCATTCAAAGAAACCATCAGGAGTCCTAAAAGCGGTCTTGTCTATGTTGTCTTCGGCCAACCTCAACTGATGAAACCACATGACCAAGTCTAACTGAGAGAATACTAATGCACCAATAAGCTGGTCAAACAAATCATCTATCCACGGAATTGGGTATTTGTTCTTCTTTGTAAGTTTATTCAACTCTCTATAGTCTACACACAAGTGAAGCGAACCATCCGCCTTAGTTGTGAATACCACTGTAGCACCCCATTCAGATATGCTTCACCTAATAAACCCTTTCTCAAGTAGCTCCCCTACTTTCTTACTAAGCTCCCTCCTTTCTCTTGGAGCCATATGGCGCACAGGAAATGCAACTGGCTTTGCATTGTCTACCAAGTATATACGAAAGTCGATCTCGCGCCTCGGAGGTAAGCCCGAACCTCCTCAAAAAACATCAGAATACTCATGGACTACTAGTACAGATTGCAGATCATTGGTAGATGCATCCAGAGACTCTAAGAAACTAAGCATGATAGACCCCTTAGGGTCACAAGAAATCTTGAGGGTCCTCCTATGGCAAGTCAAAAGTCTGACGACCCTCGTCTCACAATCTAGGATGACACCATACCTGTCTAGCCAATCTATCCCTAGAATCAAACCATAGCCCATAAAACTGAGCATATATCTGTCACACTCAAACTCAACGCCTAACAAAGATACTCTCAAACCCCGACAAATTATGGACAAATGAGCCGAACGATCAAATGGGATCTACTACCATACTAATATTAAGGTACAGAGGTTCAACTACAAAATCGGATATAAATGAATACGAAGTGCTAGAATCAAAAAGAGTTCTAATAGGGTAATTGGAAAGGGAAACCAAACTTTATAGGGAAACTTTCCTACTTGGTCTGGAGCACTAATCACGAGAGCATGCACTTACCCTCTAGAAGTTCCTGCCTTTGACCTTGTCCTTGCTTCTTCGGGCACTCCTTAGAAAAGTGTCCGACCTCTCCACAACTGAAGCAGGCATTCTTCCTTCTTTTGCAGTCCTTTATCAAATGACCCTCACATCCGCAATTGTGGCACATTCTCTTATCCTTAGCCTTGTCATTCTTTCCGCCTTTCTTTTGTTGTTGTTGCTGTTGTTGTCCCTCCTTTGGCCATACTTTCTTGTTTTGTGTTTCCTCAACCTTAACTTCCTTCTTGTCAACTTTATCTTCCTCATGCATCAAGGCCATATCAATGAGCCTTTCAAAAGTTGCTCCCATTGGAATATGAGACGTAGATAACCCATGGAGGGGTTCATTCAGTCCTTTAGCAAATCGCAAAGCCTTCTTATGCGGAGTATCTACTATTTCCAACCCAAACCTTGCTAATTGGTTGAATTTGATAACATACTCTTTGACAGTCATGCCTCCTTGCTTGAGTGCCAAGAACCTTTCCATTTGCATGTTTTTCTCAGCTTGAGAAAGAAACTTCATTTCAAACCTCTATCTAAAATCATCCTAAGTGTCCACTGGACGCCCTGTTTGCGTCACTTCCCACCAGAATAAAGCTTCATCTTTCAGTAGCCAAGCGGCTTACCGAATCTTCCTACAATCATCAACTTCGAAAATTCCAAACAAATCCTCTGTTTCTTTGAGCCATTTTGTTGCCTCTACAAATGTTTCAATTCCATTAAACGTCTTTCTTCCCATAACATGGAAGTCTTTGCATATCTTAGAGAAATTATCTGCTCACGGAGGAGGAGGAGGAATGACGGGTGCATCTGGGGGAGGAACATTTGCTTGACCACCGGCAGGCGCCGTGGCCTCTAGATACCGGCGGACCCAACCTGGTATCGTAACACCCTTTGGAATATTAGGTTCCACAGACATGCTGAAAAGAAAAGAAAAGGGATTCAGACAAAGGATCAAAAGATGTTACATATGGCTTTGGGGAATATGTTTTTCAAAATAGACTTTTCTTTTGAAAATGCTTTCATTTAAAACCTTTTCGAAATTAATTTTCAAAAACTTTATCCGATCTGGTAACCTTCAGTCTGATCCCAAGTGTGGCACCCCACGTCCGTTAATGTCACTCATTAAGAGAATGCATTAATTTTCGTGAAGCGTTATAGGTAAACAGTAACAGAAATATTAAAAGACACATATAAAATAACAGCGGAATTTAAAAACAAACTTTATTAATCATAAAGCATAACATCGTGGTTAAAAAATATCATAGGTCTAAAAATACATAACCCAGTACATCATTAAAATTTTTGTCTTGTACTTAAACATCAGAGTACAATAAATAAAGAAGCATAATTCCCCAAAATAAAACATAGCCATAACAGAAAAGATAAGATCTTGAGAAATACATCTAAGCAGCTCCAAGCAAGACAACAGCAGAATCCTGATCAACCTTGAGTATTCCCACCCTGAGAACCTGGGTGGGGCGGGCGAGGGGAACGGAAGAGAAAGAAGAGAAAACAAAATAAGTTAGACATAAAGTCTAGCGACTCCGGTTAATTTTAGCAAATAAATAAGTAAAAGTATCATGACAGATATATAAAGTGGATAAGAAAGGTAACAACTTAAAAGGAAGGTATGACAAGGTAAATAAGATAAACATGATAGAGTGTATACGCTTCCCCAATGATTTCGTTGTACTTTATGCACTAATACTAGTGTCTTATAACAAGATGATCCCCAACACTACAAGATGGTAGACTTAGGCATACATCCAGATGTACACTAACTACTACCCTAATCGATCGGCTCTCTACTCCATAGATACCCTGTGCTGGCCCCACAGTAGGGTGTATCACTCCCTAAAGTGGAAACCCTTAGTTTTCAGGATGCACAACCATATCTACAGGTGCTACGACGTCTTATTTTCCTCTGTCCGGACCATGCACGCACATGACCTGGTCCGTATGCGCCGCCCACTCCGTCCCCCACGTTTAGATCTCTTACAATCAGCCCAGTAAGTGTGCCCCGACTCCGACCTAGGGTGGAGTACTCGTTTGATACCGTTATATGGGTTACTGACTGAAACGGGTCCCACACACAAGATGATGCAAGATCTCCCCTTTGTCTTGCATCCCCACTAGGATTTCCATAGGTTATGCTTACCTAACGGTGTGTTTAATTACATGACCCCAATTGGTTAAGTTTTGTGGGCCTATATAAATATTACCCACCCAACGCAGATATACTTAACCCTCCCACTATTTCAACCAAGTTTACTTAACCACTATTCAAGTTCAACATGTTCATACAATCCCTATGTATTCAACTGGGTTAAGTATTCAACTTTATTACCATGTCCATTTATAGTTATAATGTGCTAGACCTCCCACATTAAGCCTACCACTTGTGGATGTTGAATATGACAGGCGGTTCCGGGCATACTTCTTCCACAAGTCGGGTTTAACCTCGTGTCTTAACACGTCTCGTGTTTGTGCACCTAGACCCCTCACATCAGATTCACCACTTGTGGTCGCTGGATATGTCTGGCGGTTCCTGACAGACTTCCACCACAAGTGTAATCTAACCTCATGTCTAGGCACGGTTATAGTTTCTAATTACTGTAATCCTAGGCATTTCCATTATTACCCAAATTTACCTATGTCGTTATAGGTTTTCGTGCCCCTTACCCAAGTTATGTTCATAATAAAATATATGCCCTAAATTCATATCATTACACTTTATTCAAGTTGTGCCCAAATTTCTAATAACAAGTTATGCCCAATATTAACGTTTCCCCTCGTTCCCAATCTAACGTATTTGCATATTTCATCGGCATGCCTAGGCTCGAAGGTAGCCTGGCTATCTAAAAATAAAAGGAAAAAGATAAAGGGAATAGAACAGAGATAAGCATACTAACATGATGGACGTATAATGGCAGAAACATGCATAAAACATATAGTGATCTAATGACAAGGAATGCATATAGGAACAAATTTGATGAACATATGATAATAGGACCAATTCTAACATAATAGGTATAGGCATAATGTGGTCTAAACAATAATTTAGATGTTCAACTAACAACAAATCTGATTTGACCATAAACATAATAGAACAAGCATAAGATGATCTAAATAGTGAATTAGATCTACAATCAAAAGCAGATCTGTCATGATAAAGGTTAAGTTCTAAGTCATAGTCATGTCAGAATAACATAATTAAATAGGTTATAACAGATCTGATATGATTCACATGGTCACAGGCATAGATCAAAATTACAGTCATGTCAAGTTTTACTTTTTAATTATTTAGATCTAAAATTAACATGAACTCATAGTGTTTGGATCTAGAAAAATAGAAGAAGAATAGCATATGTTGAATCACAATCTACACTTGAATAACTTGCTTTGTTGAAGAAGAAAAGGTTTGATTCAATATGGGCAAAGACATCATATAGTCCTCCATTATTTTTGGTGTGCAAAAACATGAGAAACGAGGCCATATTTATAGCTGCCAGCCCCAAACCCTAATCGGCCACGTCTGCCCTAGGGGGGTCGACCCCCCCTTTAGAGGGTCGATCCATGGGTCGACACCCCCCTTGAGGGGTCGACCCAGAGGTCTACAACCCTGGGCGGGATTTTCCCCGCTCACCTTATTTCTGCGTGATTTGAACTGTTTTGACTTAATTTTGAATTTCTGGACTATATATGTATGTATATATATTCTTCCTGCGCATATACAGACTTCAAACCTTCATAACTTCTTCATACGATGTCTTCGTTTTACGCAAACCAGGTGTCTATTTTGACCACAATTCCGAGATGAACCCAATGGCGTAGTTCGTTTCCTTTAATTCTGAATATTAAATTAATTATTCTTTAATTTGTCCTCTTTAGTGTTGTTAAAATTACGGGGTGTTACAATATGTGTGTGTATGTATATATATATATATCCTAGACAGAAGTGTTAGTATATATTTTATAATCAATTAATATTGAAATAAGGTTGTTGTCATCAAAACGCATCCTCCAACAGAACCTTGCCAAACATAGTTTATACTTGAAGACCAGTAAGTTATTGAAGTTAAAATATAGTTGATAGTACTATACTTACTAGGCAATCTTATTAACATACGAAAAACTTATTACATTCTAAAAACCAATGGCTTATCATCATCTCGTAAGTTGCCTAGGAAATGAATCATAATACCATACAAATGTAAGTGGCGTAGCCATGTTATTATAAATATATTTATAAAATATAAATTCAAATGATTTTTCATCATCTTAGAGCATTCCTAAGGATCTCTCCAGTCTCCAAACATATGTAAGAGACTTAGCCGTTTATTGTCCAATCCTAATAACTAATTGATGATAATCCCTCCACATGAACTGGGCCCACTCTAGTCCCGTGCATTTGGCAGCTGCTCTTGTTCTTCTGTTATTATTCTATTCTACATATATCGTGCTAGTTGACCATTCTTGGTCGTCTCCTTGGTCATATCTTTCAAGTGCTTACACTCATTTGTGTTATGTCCATCCATTTCATGGAACAATCAGTGCTTTCCAAACGTCCATTCACTATCAGTGGGTTCCCTCCAAACCAATCTTCAATACAGAAAACATTTCCTTTTATCCGGATAAATCCTTTCTAAATTTGCATTTAAATCAATGTAAGAAGAGAATTTGGGCATTCTCCTCTACCTTTTCTATCTTCCATAATTATTCTTTGCATTAGATTTCCTCTTCCTTTATTAGAATCTGATATGGACGGTCCTCCGTCCTCAAGTGTGTTTAACTCTAGCGCTTCCCTATCAGCTCTTGCGTCATTTTGCTAAAAGAAAATGTTCGCTTTATGATAGGATTCTCCAAGATCCCTCGTGGGATTCCATTGCAAAGATAATCTGAAGTCTATACTATCCAAAACACCAGATACCATCGCAACTAACACCATCGATGGATCAAATCGATCCACCAATGTCGCAACTGCACTAAACCTTGATAAGAAGTTCCATAGAGTCTCTTTTTGTCCTTGGCTCGACAGTGGCAAGAGTCATCACCCTCTTGGGTCATGTAATGTGAAATCGGAACTATCTCGTAATTTTTTTAATCAAATCCATCCCACTGCTAATTGATACATTTTCAAGCTTCCTAAACGATGGAGCTGCAACGTCCGATAGGAAAAGTGGAAAGCATTAGCTATAGTCTCTTCAGACGCTCCTAAATAACATTGCTGCAATGTCTGATAGGAAGAGCAGAAAGCGTTTAACCAGAATCATTTCAAATTCTCCCAACACCTCCATATGCCTCACGTATTTCATCAAATGAATGGTCAAATCCATCCTTCCATTGTAAGCTTCCAACACTGAAAGGTTGAAATCAAACGGATTCCTGATATTCATAGTGAATGGACTCTGATGCATACTATACATATCTCTGTTAACCAGACTTCCACTCATAGTCCGTCAAATAACATCCGAAAACTAGTTATCAATGTTTAGAAATTTCACCAGTCGTTAACTTTAGCACTAGCAGTTCGAGTACCAAGATCTTCCAAATCGAAACACTGCACTTCAGTGATTGCATTCAAAACAGTATTGATCCGATGGTAGTTCGGTACGAACCAAGTTGCTTGATTGAGGATCATCATCGGTCGCTCCATCTTACTTCCATGCGCCTGTTCCCTCTTCCTAGCTTTGAGCTCCACCTATTTCCAAGTTCACTTCTAAGTATCTCGGAGGCGAGCCCACCGCTTCAACTAGATTTGTACTCATCCAGGTATCCGGGTCGGTAACGACCCAAGTCTATTGTTTGGGGTTTCCTCCCAAGTTAATTGTCGTCTCTTGCTTACTAGCCTCGACCTTGACTCCTTGATGATGACCCCTGGTTGTCTTGCTTGTCCAAATTGCTAGAGGAAAGTAGTAATCATTTCCTCTTGCCTCTTCAACATATGTTCTCTTGCCTAACCAACCTGGTATGCAATTGGTTCACCACATTATCCATGTCCTCCCTAGTTAAGTTTATTGAAGGATTTCCACCAATGGATGCCTCATGACTTCCATCTTGCCTATTTCCTTTGGCTTGTGTTCTAATACTCTTCTTTTTTACCAATGCTTCAAGCTTTTCCAAATCCTAGATTCTAAGCCTTTAGTCTGAGTCGCCCCCTTCTAGTGTGCTATGCGGTTAAAGCCCTGCTAAAGCCCGGTAATATCCCCGCTATAGCTTATAGCACTCTTCAACTGCTACGCTATTTCAATTTAGTGATGATGAGCAGTAGATCTTCTTTTAGCCTCGCTATTTTCTACTGCATCGCCTAAATCAAGGCTTTTTAACGTCCGCTTTAGCAATATTAATATATAGAGCTTGATTTGACTAGTTCTCTTTCTAAAAAAAATCAGTAAATTTAGCGTAAAGGGCTAAATTTAAGGCATAAATGCCTAATATACGGTAAAAATCAATTACATTCATTCAATTTAGCATGCACAACTATGACATTCCTTGATTTTGTTATATAAGATAAATTAATATTAGTTTTTTTGTAAACATATAATGTGAGAAAGATGATTAATTAATTTTTAAATATTTGGTTTTACATCTAAGGAAACTTTTTGTGGCCCCGCTATATTCCCGCTTTTTCCCCGCTACACCTTTTTGCACCTCCGCCGCTATAGAATCGCTAAGCGCTTTAACTACACAGTTGGTGTGTCAAAAATGTTAGCACTGAAAATGACACCAACACCTCAAATGTACTAGAAACGTAAATCCAAAGGTTTAAAACATATCGAGACACTAAGAATGTACAAAAGTAGTAAATGACATCGGATTTTGTTGTGGTTTGGCAAAATCTGGCTTACATCCACTTATGGTAATTTTATTTATACCGTTAATTATATTAATTACAGTTGTTTGTTTATAAGTAAGTAGGGACAAAAAGTTGATACTTACTCTTTGGAAAATGGCAAAACTTCCACATTCAGAGAGAAGAAAAAAAGATCCCCTTTCCAATACCATAGGTCTTATATGTACAGTTGTAGTCGTATTCGAACCGACTTGAAAATCCACGAAGAAGTCGGCGGAGTCGTTGCAACCAAGTCATATTAAGATTAGACAGGATCACACACAGGCTGGAGTCTGAATCTGTCATGTTGTAGGGCAACCCTTATTGGTACCAATAAGTTTTTGTTCGCTTAGGCCGAACCAGTTCGGTTTGAGTACCCTTCCTCCCATTGGCCTGTGCCGATTCGAAGATATCCCTTCGAGACAATCTAAACTTGTCCTCCTATGAAATTCTTGTTCCACTGTTCCAAATTCTTGTTCCATGCTCGAGTTCAAACCATACAATCATCCCTCCTGATAATCCACTGTGATGAACGAGCAGTTCATGTATCTAAATCTGACGTGCAATGGTCCCGCCAAAATAGTTAACTAATACCACGAAGCATAAAAATTAGTCAATAAGTAATAACAAAATAAAGAGGACACCAGTAAAAATATACATAAATAACATGTAGATGATTTTCTTTTAAAGGATAAACTTTGGAAATTTCTTGCTGAAAAATATGGGAAGTTTCAAAATTAGGGAGAATGACACATTTGCACTAAAGGTGGAATTCAGGAGGCCCACTAACATTTTTTGCATTTACACTATCATTTGGTCTTCTCACTAAATACTAAACTTTCCATACTTTTCACCATATTTTTTGTTAAATTTGTCCTTCTCCCTAGTTTTCACCAACATATATATTCCTTGAATGTCATGAAAATAAAATTTCCATCCAATGGTCCTTAACGGGAAAATAACATCTTATAAGGAAGACATAGTTCTCTGCCTCTACCATTGCATACTATTTATCGAGATAAAACTTTCATCCATCCGAGAAGAGTTGGTAACTAAAAATGAATTTTCAATCCTTTTCAACTTGGTTACTGTTTTCATTATTTATTATTAACAGTACCATGTTATTATTATTCTATAAAGGTTTACTATTGATTTAAAAATAAGGTAGCGTTCTTTTTTCAATTTGTACAGCTCAAATTGGCGTCTGCTTCCGACGCTTCAAGCGTAGACTTCACCGAGCTGCTCATTCAAACCGAACAGTGGAATTTTATCCGTTCGAACGTATAAAATTCAAACTTATCTCTTTCTTCCCCTTTTGGTTTACTCGTTTCATAAATAAATAAATAAATAAATAAAGGACTCATTTCGCGAATTTTTCTCTTTTTTAACCCTTTCAATTTGCTCTACTTTAACCGTACTTTTACAAAAGCATGCCGCAATTTAGATTTTGGCATTCCTTTCAAATTAGAGTACTCCCAACAAACTAGATTTGTGTGAAAGTGGCGAGAATCCACGCTTTTTCTCTCCTCGTGCTACAACAAAGTAGATTGAAGCGTGAGGAAGAAAGAAGAGTGGGGATTCCTCGTGCTTTTTTTTTTTTTTTTTTTTTTTTTTTTTTTGAGTGGGACCCTAAACGACGAACTGAACACCATTTAGAGACGGTAAAGCAAAAGAAAAAAAATAGAGTTGATCAAATAACGGGAGACTGTTCCCGTTTAGCATTTTTTTTTTCTTCACTTACTGCTGGGTGAGTGGGAATTATTCCCACTTTTTTTTTGCTCTTCACCTCTAAATTGAAGCTTGTGCTGTAAGTGCTCTTAGTAAAAGAAAACGAATAAAGAAAGCATAGAAAAACAATATTTAAATCTGGCCTGATAAACTATTAAAGAAATAGTTAAACAATCGTAGATTGGATTATGCAAAATCCAATATCAAAATTTGGGTACGGTCGGCAGACATTAATCAATACATGTGACAGAAAGCGAATGTTTTTTATTGAAAATTAGGAAGGAAGGAAGATGAAGATAAGAACAAATAGTTGAGTGTTAGTCGCTTGCTCATGATATGTCAGCATTAACACTAGTATCAATCGTGGACAAAAAGTCATCAGTCGAATCTATGGAAATTTTATTCAAACACACATGATAAAGACAAGAATAAGAAATCCAGATGCTGCCGAAAACACCTGTACTAAAATCCTTCATGAATGCGAAATGCCAATGTGATTAACTTCAGGGCTAGACACTAGTATTATGTGATACTACTTTAAACAATACGATAGATCATATAAAAAACTAAGGAAAAAAACAAAAAATCAACGTATCATAATCATGGTTAGGTCGGCACTATGTCAACATAAATCAAAATATGTCTTCTTTACGTTTACAACAACCAAAGAAAAATGGAAGGTTATGGAAGAACGTAGATGACGTGACGAGAGAACCAAAAAAAAAAAAAAAAAAAAGGAAAATATAATGGATTTTACTATAATAATAAAATCCAAAATTGAAAATAACAAGGCAATCAAACTCTTAATAGTTACAGTCAAAGAAAAACAAAGCGTTTTTGGACTAGCATTTAATTTAGTCTTTGATTGTTCAGAGATGCTTTTAGTTAAAAAACTAATTATACTCAAAAAAGTGTCCATACGTCCTAAATCTTAATAAAATCAAATTATTTGTTGTGCTATATTTTCTTAATACAGTTTTGCTTCGAAATTCTCATATGGTTTGTATCAAGTTTTGTATTTTGAGATTTCAACGTCATTTATAAAATAAAACAAGAAGAGTTGAAATACTGCAAAGGGAATTAAAGGAAGATGAACGGGATGGCAGCGTAAATGAACGGACGAGGAAAGAATAAATCATCTTTTGTTCTCCGGTTACTTCTGGAAAGTGAACACACAAAATAAATAATAATCTTTTTCTATTTTATATATTAGTTTTTTTCTTAACCGATTAATTTTCATGATATACATGCACTATTCGCATTTTTGTGTTAGTGAAAGCCCAAAATTAAAAATAGTAAATCTAAAGAGCATCCCAGTATTTTTTTCTAATACCGCAATTAAAAAAATAAAACTCATTAAATTTTGTATGCTTCATAATACCATATTACCTCTTCATTCTAATCTCTCACTCAATCACTATTTACCGATCTAATCACGTAGTCGGCCCTAATCTGAAAACTCTAACCAAGAATAATCGTTGTTTATTTCATCTTTCCTATGGAAAAATTCAAATTCTTACCGTTTGAAACTCTAATCTTTCCCTTCCTCTTCTAGTTTGCTTAATTCAAACCTTTTGAATTTTTGTAAGGAGAAAGACAATTGAATTTGCTGAAAACAAAAATCATGGATTGAATCTAGAAATGAGGTAACGGTGGTGTGGTAACCCCCTATTTTTTACGCAAGGTATTAAGAGGAGCATAACGATAATTTTTGTAGTATTTTTTAATAGCGGTAATAAAAAAAGTAAATTGAGATGTCTTTAGCACCATTATTTTAACATTTTTAATATTTCATTTTGAAATCTTCTTTGCCGCTTCATAATTTTGTGATTCACTATTTAACACGTTTGAAATATGAATATTTGCATTGTACGTACTTTATTTTCTTGAGTACTTATTTTTTTTCAGCTGATTAATAAAATCTTTTTAGCCCTATTACCAAGAGGTCCAAGACCCGTTAGCTTTTCTACTTAGTAGAATGATGGCTCTAATTTGATTGTTGAAAAATCATTAAAAATTGTTCTATTTCCATTTAGTAAATTTCACTTGAATGCAATAATTGCCTTATATAAGCATATCCTATTCCTATAATACATTTTTCTTCCCTGGTAACAAGATAATGATGTGCTTATCCCCCAACGAACAAATATCAACTAGCTAACAAACTGAGATTAACTACCATCTATAATAATGAAATGAACCCAGAACAATATATGGCTTCTCTATGCAGTATCAAACATTTCTAAACAATAAATTAACATCTTTGATTGAACATGACTAACATTTGACTAGTGATTCTCATTCAAACCAATTTGGCAAAGTTGGATGAGTAATAAGCAATGATCGATCCATAACATTTATTCCATGGGAAAATTCTACGTTCAATAAACGCAAAAAACAAAATAGTTTTACAGGCCATTTTAAGTGTTGGAGAAATGTTTCTGTCCCAGTTAAATGTTTATAATGCAGACGCATTTCAAACTTTTTAAGTCAGGAAGACTAAAATGAATAGAATGATAAACAGAATTATCAGAAATGCTATCATCATCAATTGCCCTTTTAAGCTTGCTTTCTTCATAACCATGGCCACTTTTTTCTGCACATATTAAATTCATTACCCAGTTATCACATCAGCTTTCAAAAAAGTAATTAAGATGATTTTATGTTATGCACTCCAGTGGAAATTAAAACTCTACAAATGCATTTGACATTACAGACATGACTTTAAGAGCATGCTTGTCAACTACTTCAATTCTACTTAAAAAGAAATTTCCAATATCAATGAGAAGTAAATTTTAAAATAAATTATAAGCTAGTATCTATATTAGTTTAAGACTCTATCTGTTCGCTACTCTTACAAAATAAAATGTCGTCAAACACTTCAAAATACGCAAGTAACTTGTAAGTTATTGCAATTAACAATCTTAAACAGGCCGTGATAAAAAAATAAAAAAAACCACGTTGCAAAAATACATTTGGATACATAAACATTTTATAATTTCAATTTTTCTATAGTAGAGACTTTCAAACAGATGGAAGCAAATGAAGTTACTAGCCAGATTCAGTAATAACAAACATGATACCTGCCCAAAAGCTGAGGACAAAATTACATCCAGGCATCCAATAGTAAATCAAATAAACAACACAATGGTTCTGCTCAATTAACTAGAAAGAATTCATGTTCAAACCTGAACAAAATCCAAACGATTTGAGGTGGATTCCATCTCCGAGCTCAGTTCATCTAAAAGCTTTTCCTGTGAATTGTCATATGGAATATGCCAACCAATAATAAGTGCTCAGCTAGTACATTTTGTAACCATATTAGTATTGCTAGCACAAAATGGGATCATGAAGTAGCAACCTGAAGCATATTTTCATGAAGTAAAGACAACTGGGTAGTAATACTCATGATCATGTGCGCATGGGGCTCTTAGAATATGGCACCCATGTGGCAAACTATTCATGATCATATGCGTCCATTTAGTTCGAAGTCATTGGACAAGCGGATCACTTATCATAAAAAGGATAGATCAATGATTCCGTGAGTTGCTTAAACAATCCCACACAAACCAACTTTCAATAGAAGAACATGTAGCTACAATTTATATTGGAACAAATGGATATTTTGATTCGTTCGAAATTAGAGGGACAAAGAAATTTCTTATGAATGGGAAAATTTTCCCTTGTTACATGAATCAAATACTTCATTTCATTTCACACACACCCTCCGATTTAAGTTTACACTTAAATATTCGTTATTTCTCCCTCCTTAGTACATCATACTCTTAATCAAATAAAAAAAACTTATGGTTGAAATCTAGGGACTGATGTTGAAGGATGAAAGAGGTTATTGATACTAGCTTCTATATATATCTACACACATATATGCATGTCTGCATGCGTTCATGGGCGTAGGAGAGGTGGTTTAATGACACCTCTCCTTTAGAATACCCCAGTCACATTTTGAGCTATACTAAAAATTGTATTTGTAATCTACGCAGTGAAACATTATCACTACAAAAAATGAGAACATTTTGAAACTCGTAGCATTTAAAATTATAAGTCAATATTGACTGTCAAAACACTCATTTTAACTATAGACTTCAAATATCAATTTTAGTATGCTAGATATATTGAAACGTCTAGCCAAGCTACACAATAGGAAGACAAGAGACTTCAATCAGGTTGCATTAAGGATGAGAATGATAAACTTTTGGTGAAGAACTAAAAATAGATGGAGAGAATATTTTGACAAGTTTCTCAATAAAGAAAGTGATAACTCTACGATCGAGTTGGAAGACTTTTTCAACTCATCGGTAGACATTTTATTCAAAGAATTCAAGAGTCTAAGATAAAGGAGACGCTGAAATCTGAAACGGACGAAAGCAGCCAAGTCGATAGAGCCTAATGGCATCCCATCGAGATGTGAAGATGCCTTGGAGATGCAGGGTAACCTGACTAACTAATCAACAGTGAACACAAAAATCGTAAAATATTACAATTTGAAATGCGTTTCAGATCGAAACGCAAGCATGTCAATTTAAAATTTAGTTTGAATCGCAACTGGTGAAAATCGTACGTGTCAAACTAAAATCGAAATTATTGAACCCTAACTTGAAATAGCAATTCATTTATTCCCATCGGTCGGAAAGCGAAATTTGAAAATCTGAAAAGTTTTTTTTTTATGATATATGAGAATATCAATTGAAATTTGGGAAGATGAAGCATCAATCTCATATCAAATGACTCTGGAAATTTGAAATGCAATGATAGAATTCATGATAAAGCGATGTTCGAAGAATCACACTTTGACATTTCCATAGAATATCGATCTAAGTACATAAGCCAAAAAGAAAGAAGAGGAAGAAGAACCTGTAGCGGAGCAAAACAACAGAGGAAGAGGTAAATTTTTCGTTCTCGTTCTCTCCCATCTTACCTTTTTTTTTTGGTTACCTACGGACAAAATACACTAGCGAGACTGCTATAGTGATTATACAAAAGGAAAAGTAGGGATATTCACGTAATACTATTTGTTGTTTGCTCACTGCAAATGAAAAATAGAGATATCCAGGGTACCTTTTGTGAAAAAAGAAGTACTATTTTTTACTTAAGCAAACAGCAACTATGCTAAGAATTTTCAATGTTTTACTATTTGTAGGTATCTTTTACTATTTGAATCTACGGTTCATGATTTGAATCCCGTTTCAATTCAAATTTTGAGCTTTACGATTTGAATCTCATGTTGAAATCATTGTTGTTTAATATTATTTTTGTTACCTAGCTTTTTGGTTCGTTTATCAGAAACAATCCGGATTGGCACGACTCGATTATCGCGGGGCCAAACGACTAAGAATAGTCATTCAAACACCTAGACATCAAGTCCAGACGGAGTCGTGCAAGTACGATCATCCCATCTCACTGAAATAACTTCTGAATGCACAAGTGATTGAGAATCAGTAGAAATCCCTCCGGTGATCGGTATGACTCACCAACACTCCAAACAGGTCAACATACAAACAATATACTTCGAGGATCGGTACTACTCCCCTACATCACTGAATTCAGCACAATTCTCCACAAATTGGTACAACTCCCTGGAATTCACAACGTCAACAAGCTTCAAATTCAAGAGTTTGTACTCCCCGATTCACCAACCATAATTCAACCAAACTTCACTAGAAGACAAAAAAGGCCAAGAGAAGCCATTTCAAGTCTCGACCCTACACCAAAAAAAACTAAGTGTAGGGATCGGTACCTATCCCAAGATTGGTTTCGATCCCCATTCACATGGGTGTGGGCCCTGGGCCCTCATGGACTCCGTTTCCTGTGCACTTCTGAGTTACTCTCCAAAACTACAATCATAAATAGCCCTCTTTTGGACAAAAAAATGACTTTTGGCACTTGAGATTCACTTTGCTCTTGTAACACCGTGAGTAATACCCATATGCAATTATAAACGTTGATTTTGAGCAATAAAACGGAAAATATTCAAAATGGGTTTAGGCTTTGATACGCCGAACCACCATAAACCGTTGTGTATTCATTTTCTTGCTATTTCCTCTACAAAATTATCATTTTCATTTTTAGTTGAACTCTTTGGGTGTTATGCTACTTTCAAACATCAAAAATTTCAAATCAAACAAGATGTCAGATGAGTGGAGGAGAAGCATTTTAGTTCCAATCTTCAATAATAAAGAAGATATTCAAAGTTGCACAAACTGTAAAGGAATTAACTTATGAATCTTACAATGAAGCTTTGAGAGAGAGTCTTCAAACATCGTTTGAGAAGATTGACAAGCATTTCAAAAAGCGTTTCAAAAAGTCAATTTGGTTTAATGTTTGAAAGGTCAACCACAGAGGTGACTTAAGAAGCAAAAGAAATATCTACACAGTATTTATCAATTTGTGGAAAGTTTATGATAGAGTGCCGAGAAAGGTCATGTGGTGGACGCTGGTAAAAAAGAGGGTTCCGACAAATTACATTATCTTTATCAAGGAATGTACAATGAGGTTGTAACTAGTGTCAGAACATGCGATGATGAAACCATTTACTTTCCTATTTACATAAGATTACATCAAGAGTTAGCTCTGAACCCCTTATTATTTTGCCTTAGTGATGGATGAAATCACGAATAGTATACAAGATGAGATCTCTTAATGTATGCTATTTGTTGATGATGTGCAGATTGATGAAAGTGGATAGGGACCAATAGACAGTTGAAATTATGGAGAAAGACTTTAGAATCGAGAGGTTTTAGGCTTAGCAGAATTAAAACATAGCATATGAAGCACGGGTTCAGCGGTGTCAGATCTGATAATGGAGAGATCACCATGTCCGGTCAAGTAGTACTCAGAAAGGGATCCTTTTAGCATTCAGGATCTATGTTGCAGTTTGATGGTAATATTGATGAAGATATTAGTTTTAGAATTCAAGCATGATTGGTGAAACGACGACTAACACCTGACATTCTCTATGACATAAAAATCTAATAAAAACTTTAAGGAAAGTTCTATAGAACAGCAATCAGACCTGCGATATTATATGGTATGGAATGTTGGCCTACTAAAATGGAACACGTTCAAAAGATAAGTGCAGCAAAGATACGTATGTTACAGTGGAGCTGTGGGCATACTAGAGAGGACCGAAGTAGAAATGATGATATTCAAGACAAACTTAGAATTGCACCAGTAGAAAGAAATTGGTCTAGCACCGCTTAAGATGGTTTGGACATCTCCAATGGAAACCTCATGGTGCACTTGTGCATGTTGGAACTATAGGCTGCACTGAATGCTCACGAAAGATACAGGTCGACTAGGATGACATAGGAGGAAATATTAAAAAGAGACTTAAAAAATTAGAATATATCTGAAGAGCTGATGTCGAACAGAAGTGCATAGAAGTTAGCGATTCATATACTAGAACCTTGAGCCTTTGGTTAGTTTAAGAAGTGTTTTTAGTTTTAGATGATATGAATAATGTATATGGGCATAAGGTGTAGTGTTGGTTTTAAGTATTTATTACCACTAGTACTGTTATTATTATCATCACCATCATCAACAACATTATGGTTTTTATTTATTCATTAATTATTTTAAATTTTAGTTTATCCTAAATTATGCTTTTACCATTTAATCTCTTTTTATTATTGTTACCTTTATATTGATTTTGTTTTCTCATTTTGGGTTTCAACTCTAGCCAACCCAACTTGCTTGGAATTAATGGCTTAGTTGTTGATCTTGTTTTTGTTGGGATATATTGAGATGACCCCACATTTCATAGGGAAGATCCTTAATATGATGTAGACATATAAACAAAATTTCAAATCATTTATATCGGTGTAGCTCAAAATATGAGAACATGTTGAAGAGAGCATCAAAACAAAGGTGTCATTGAACATTACACACACACACAGATATATATATATATATATATATATATATATATATATATATATGCATGCAGATGCAGGTGTGTGCAGGCATGCAGTGGCGGACCTAGCTCTAGCTTTGAGCTAGGGCCAAATTTTTGTCCCACATTCTAAAACTTGGGAGAACTTCTCTCTATATATAACACCATGTATTAGCTTATCAAAAATTAGCCAAACACAGAGCAAGTGGCCAAAGCAAGGCTGACTGGGCCTTCAGGTAGGGCGGTGCCCCATCCCATTTCTAGCCTGGGGCACAACTCAGATAAATGGAAATTTTTGCCACAAAAAAAAAATTTCTGTGGTAGGGCCATGGCCCAACCTCGCCTTATACTGCGTCCCCCCCGGTGTGCAGGCGCATGTCAAAGAGAAGAAATGTTGTATCTTGATAAATTATTAGCTTAGACAATTTGCATTGAACATTGGGATATGTTGATATATGGTCAAAGATCATACTAACAAAAGTTTGGTTTGTTCGAACAACACTTCCAAAAATAATATTCAAATCTAAAGATTCAATTTGACGTTGCATAACTCAAAAAACATAGAGGTGTGGTGTAAGGAAGTAGTGCAAGAGGAAATTACACTCCTTACACTACATCTTTAAGCTACAGCTATATACTTTTCGAGTTCTACAATTAAAATTTTAAGTCAATATTTATGGATAACTAATCCAAATCACGAGCATCCACACAGACGGCGTGTGCGTAGGGGCGAATCTAGCTACCATTTAGGGGAGATAAAGATTTGAGAAGGGCCAAAATGTTGCGTATAATACAAGTAAAACTTGCTTAATTAAGCGTAATTTCATTAATAAGGCATAAAATATTATTAGTAAATTAATATTCGAGAGGAATCAGCTGCTCCCTATGAGCTTAATATTGATTCGCCCTCACTCGAGTGTGTATGACACATCCAGCTCGCATCGGCCCCACCCCATGGCAGGGCTGAGCTTAGACGCCTCGAAGCTTGCTCGGAAAGGTTCTTCTACCTCTAAGATTCCTACGCCTCAGCAATGTGAGGCCTACAAACGTATGCCTTATAATACTGAGACTTGTTAGCGAAAACTTTTTCCCTCCAACTATAATGAAACAGTCTAACAAAAGTTACAAAACCATAATCATTTCATAGCAAGAAGAAAAGGAGAAGACCAATAAAACAAACACCTAGCAAGATGGTTAATCGTAATTGATTTTCAAAATTCACTGTTGAAATCGGTTTCTAATTTTGATTAAACCTTTTTTCAAGCATAAGCGAAGCAAAAGAGAAGAAAAAATAATTAATAAAGGAATAACTTTCCTACTTTTCTGCAAGATTGTGATTTTGCTAATGCGTGCAATAATCTTTTTTTTTAAATGTCTATTTTATTCAAAGAAAAATGTAAAGTTATTTTTGTTTTTTAAATAAAAATAAGGGGGGTGGCTATTTGAAAAAACAAGATGGTGACACAAAATTAGAAACGCAAGTGTATATCATTGGATTTATTTGTCTTTACATAAGAGGTGGAAATCAGGGGGAGATCTAATGGTCCACAATTTATGTATCTGATTTTATGCCATCATTTTGTGTTCATATAGACTTCCCCTAAAAATAATACTAAATTTATTATGTGCTTTTATATATATATATATATATATATATATATATATATATATATGATGCATAATTTAGAAAAAATTAAACAGGACAAATTTTTGATATAAGCTTCTGAAAATAACTTATTGTAAAAAAAAATCTATTTCATAACTTATTATGAAACTAGGCCTGTTTTGAGCTGGGTCAATAGGCCATGTGCATTCTGAAAACTCGCATGAACAAAAATGTTTGTGCGTTTTCATAACGCACATTTTTATTTTTTTGTTGATGCGCATTCCAAAAACGCTCATAAACAAAAAATAAAATAAATTCCGCATTCTGAAAACGCGCATGAACATTTTTGTTCATGCGCGTTTTCAGAATGTCGTGGCTTGACTACCTAGCTCAAAATAGGCCTAGTTTCATAATAAGTTATGAAACGTACCTATTTTTACAATAAGTTATTTCCAGGAGCTTACCTCAAAATTTTGTCCAATTACATAAAATATTTTATATGTACCTGATTGTGTCATGTTTGCTCTTTGAGCGTTTAATGTTTTTTTTTTAATGTTTGTCATAAAACTCTTTGTGCTTACATAAACTTTTGTCCAATAACATTAATTATTTGATATGTATATGTATATAACGTTTACTCATAAAACTTGCACATCAACGCCTCCAGACTTGCACCCCACCTCGATGTGCAAAAATGCATCATGTACGCCTTTGCATTCTAAAACTTTGACAGAAACAGTTACACACAACAGCACATCAACACAATTTAATGTAAAATTGCAATTTATGATAATCTGTTTGTAAATAGTTGCTATATATCCAGACACTTCAACATACATCCTCGATAGTAGTTTTCACGGCAAATACAGAAGCATCAATGACATATCATTATTAAGTTTTTCTTATCTTCTATTGACGTACTATTTTTTGAGTTACCTTTGGTCCTTTAGATAACATACTTGTTTTTGAAACCAAGCAAAAATAAGAATACCATAGGGTAAGCTCTCATAGAATTAGTGAAGACAAAAAATCATTAATAAGAACATCTCCGTAGTAGATAAAAGCTAATAGTAACATAACAAAATTAAGTTGTCCACGCTTTATTTTCAGTAGTAAATAGAAAATTAGAAGTAATCCACATAACTGAGTCTGTCTCTTTTATTTAAAGCGGGAAAATCCACACGAGTGCGAGATTTCGACACTTATTTTATGATCGACTTGGGCAAGATGTATACACAACCTCTTAGAAAAAGGTGTTTTTTTAATAAATAAATAATCTAGTGGGAACATTGCTGGAAATGCTCTAAATGTTACTTCTATTGAAAAGATGAGTACGCTCTACAAGAACTCGAAAACAATTATTTATTCCACAATGTGATGTCCTAGAAATAGGAATTGGGTTCGCATCATGGCAAAGTCAAACCAATGTATTTTATTGGTCACAGATTCCAGCTCTAAGCACAACCACTGGTTACCTTTATTTTCGTTTTAGATAAGACAGCCCTTGCATACCATGTCTTAAGGAGTTTTATGTTCTGAGTTTGCCTTTCTTTACCATGTTTTTTTGATTAGATCCAAAAAATATCGTCACGAGTTCAGTTTTACCTGTCCAACAAGCTCTTCATGTATTGTCAGTCCGACACCTCCAATTCTTTGAACACTTGCACTAAGCTCATCCAACTCCTCATCTTGTTGCCTAAAATAAGACAGTTTAGTATGAGCAATCAGCAAATTTCCAATGCAAAAATATCATAACGTCACACTTGTTGAAATCATGCAGATATTTAAGCTATTTGGCTTTGCAACACAGCAGCTATCTACTGGTGTCTGACAAACAGACTCAAAGCAAACTGCTGGCTATAAATGAAAAGACAGGTTTCATACTTTCATGCCGTGTTTCTATTTCATTTTGACACGTAAAATTCAGGTTCCACCCCCAGCGGTAGTGCAGTTGGTTAGGATATGTGATCCTAACATGCAAGGTTTAAGGTTCAATCATCAGCAATTGCATATCCCCATGAATAACTCAGAGTATGTGTGAGAGTTTGGTCCTATCCTCCAGTTTACATGCGAGGTTTGGTTCTCTAGATGTTCTAAAATAAAAGTAAATCATTTTTAAGGACGTTTATTTCATGTCTTTACAGTTAACAATGAAAATTCAATTCATAGGATTTCCACCATCATTTTGAAATTCCGAAGTTACCCTAGGTAGTATTCCTTCATCACCAACAATCAATCGAAACTCACGATCTATCTGCGGCCTTCACCATCACCCCCTACCCGACAATCCATCAATGGAATGTCACTATCGATTTGCATCCAACTCCACCAACAAGACTTATTCAAATAAAGGTGTTATGACCATCAAAGCTTGTGCACTTATCACACATCACCACTAAATTTTATTAGATAAAAAATAAATACAGCTAGCTATTAGATGCACGTACGTGCAATTCATACTAGTATAAGATAACAAAACACGTATGAAACAGGTGAATTTGATGAAAATATGACGACGTATAAATAAATTGGTATACTAGTAGTTAATTCTCAGTATCATGCCAGAAGATGACGTAGTTACGCAAATATTATGGAACTAAATACCAATAGCACAGCGAAAATTAAAATAGGAGATCTACCAAGTTGGGACCGTACAGTCGTAATTACTAGAATTGTGCATACTGACACACATGTAAGTCTTCGTAGTAAGCCTATTAAATCATTGCTTTCAACATGTTACTTTTAGATAGGTATCCATTTAAAACAATATGACGGGGTACAAAAATAACAATGGCGTGTATAAATTACCTTATTAGAAGCATTTGCCTATCTGATTCTGAAGAGATAAAATCATCATTGTCGTGAGCAATGTAATGATTTGGCCTGGTTTCTTGAGAATTATGACTATCTGGAAGCCTCATCAGTCCTTGTTGTGATCCACCAATCCCGGATATACTAGAGGAGTTCTTGTCTCTTCCAGCTTCCACGGATTTTCTTATGGCGTCAATCTAGAACATACAATGATGGTAAATTATCACTGATCATAGCTGTGTCGTATAAAGGAGAAGTGCTCGGTAGCTTAATCCGAATCAGAAAATATCAGCCTACCTATCTAAATTGGTAACAAAACAATAATACAGTCAAGCTTGTTAATTTCTAATAACAAGTATTCGTATAAATTCATCAGTTAAAGATCTTAAATTACTTTGTTGGCACTTAAGTGTTTTCCGGTTGACTGTACACTGTTTACAACTTTTTATGTATTCAACTTTAGTCTGATAAGCAAGAGCTAAAGGAAACCTGACTCTGCTGAAATAACATATTTAGAAACAGGGGAAACATAATAATTTTCTTACTGACAATCGTGTTGCAGTGATTAAAAAAAAGCGGTTTTGTTCCATCAGTTTGATAATTATTTTTACCAACCAATGCTTATACGCTAGAAGGTAGCTCTACTGTTTATCACTTGCGGTTCGCAACATTGTAACAATCTTAAGAGCAAAATGAAATTAGACATATACCTGATTACGAGCAGAACTAGTCCATCTCCTACGCTTTTCAAGTTCAGCTTCATTAAGTCCATACCAAGTTGGATCTCTTGCAGCAACTGAAATTGTTTTATCCAACTCATCTACCTTTCTATCAAGTAAAGGCATGGTTGGCAACAGAAATTTCGACATATGAAATAAGCTATTATGTTGCTTTGGTTGTACGATGAAAGATAATTATCTTACTAAAATTTGTAAAGTGCCTTTCAGTAGGAAGTAAAAAATAATTAATTCTCATCACCCTAAGGTGAGAGAGAAACTATCACCAAGCCCACATACTCCTGATCTTGGTTATTTTGCTAGTTATCACATCTCAATTGTGAAGTAGGAAATATTTCTAGGAGCACAGTCTCCTTTTCTTTCTTGTTGCACCTTGCTATTTCTAGAATGCCTAAACAAATGTATGACATGGTGATTAAACAAAAACAGCTAAGATAAGGAAACCTTACCTGCCATGCAATGCTGTCAGAGCTAGCAGTAAGTTCTTTAGTCAAATGAACACGCTCTCCAGTGTTTGAAGGTGTCTGCTGCCACTGTTCAAAAGTTGCCTGCAATTTGTCAATCTGTCCAACAAAACAAAGGTCTCGCTGTTAGTTAAAATACAGGTGGAATGGATCATGGATGTATCAGCCTTTATATCTGAACTACAGAATTGTCGCAAAATAAAGATAAAATCATTTTTCATTAACTTAAACCAAGTCCTTGGCTAATATATTGGTATTATGGAGTTATAGTAAGTTAGTAACAGCCTGCCATACAATCAAACCAACCGTCGGTCGGTTTTTTCTACAGTAGGAAACTATGCAAAATAAACTTTGTGACTGAACCTTTTTGGGACTTCTTATTTCACAATTTTTACCTCATTATTTTAGAAACTCAGTTCCATTTTTCATGGTTCGATTTTTTATTATTCCTACACACACACACACACACACACACACACACATATATACACACACACACACACACACATCACACACATATACATACATACACACATATACATACACACACGCACACGCATATGCAAAATTAAGACATTGATATTTTTACCTTCAGATGGAGTCCTATTAATTACAGTGGACAAAAAGCATTCACACCATAGAGATTTCAGAATGTTCTCAACTGAACTTTTCAAAACAAAATATTCAACATTGTCATTAATCATTATGTTTCTTAGAGATTGCAAAATATATCATTTCAAATTTGATCCAAACCCACACGTGATCTACTAGACCAACATTGAAAATGTGCTCACACAAGTTTGCATGTTGTAACACTTTTAGCGCAACTGGTGAAAAAGAAACTTTCATTTATTTTGTTTTACAGAAGATTAACCAATGCGACGTTCAACATTCAGAGAATTTAAAATTTCATGAAATGAATTGCTTTTATGTACTATGAATAAAAGGTTTAGGTAGTCGGGGTCATCTTTCACCCAGTGTTGTTCATCCCATGTCAGATGCATCTGCCGACGGAACAGGACAAAGGGCAAAAAATGACGTGCATAAGACATTTGAAATTGGATACGTTGGTGTCACACAAGTCAAATGCCCATGCATAAATTTCAGGCGATCATCTTTTCCCCTCTACATTTATGCCTTATCCCTTTCGTTTCATCTGCATCTTCAATTACTTCTTACCTTTACTATAAACTCACATACATTGAATTCTTCAAAAAAATACTAAAAAATATTTGTAGAAGTTCACACATTTAACCAAACAATGATATCAAACTTCTAACCAAATTTATTATTAAGTCATACGTTGGCGTCACACACATCCGATGCCCATGCATGAATTTCAAACGACCATCTTTCCCCCTCTACGTTTATAGCTTCTCTTTCATTTCGTCTGCACCTTCAATTACTTCTTACCTTTACCATAAACTCACATACATCGAATCCTTCAAAAACATCAAAAGATATTCATAGAAGTCCACAGGTTTAATCAAATGGTAGTACCAAACTTTTAACCAAATGTATTATTAAGACATATGTTTGCGTGTGGAAATGGTAAAAATGGAGTGCATGGAGCTATAATGAAGATGTATAACCATGCTACAGAAATCATTTCTTACGCATTATTAATAGATGAAACCAAAGTCTGACATAAACATGATATTCTTTAGAGGGAAAGTGTTAAAAGTAGAAGTTTGTGCAACAAAAATCAGGTTGGCAGAGATGTCGGTTTACAAACCATTGAGTAAAGCAAGAATGGTGAGAAGATCGTGTAAATGTATGCTTAAATTTGTATGTTTTTTTACGGTTTTAGCATGTATTTCTTATTTATAAAAAAATTGCTACTTTTACCTGTAGGAGTTTGAAGTTGGTACTGAAGTATAGGACAGGCCCGACCGAAACTTTGAGTTGATGTAAGAATTATTAAGATATGAAACATAAATGCAACAGGATGAAATTCATATCCACTCTAAAGTTGAAGTGGTGCGATGCAGCGGATAACTGTCAAACATGCTGACAGAACTTGCGGTTTCAAGAATTTTTTGAACCCCTCTCGTGAGGGCTGAAGTTTGATCTTCACGGATTCCAAATTTGGATTCACCAAACAATCATCCACTTTAACAGATGTAACATACTAGTCCAACTTTTGGTAGTAAAGTACATGGTGGTGGTAGATGACATTATGGTAAGATTGATAAGTAGCTAATCGAAATTTTTGATATAATGCATGAGAAACATACAAAAAAATAATAATGTTCAGAATCAGAAAGCCAAATTATAGGATACAAAGCAAACAGTGTAGGCTCTACCAAAACTACTTCAAACTATATAGAACAGGCAGCTTGCATTCTACAAATTGATGGAGAAGTTGACTTTGCTGAAGCTCACACAAGAGAGATGATCAAAGTCCTATACAATGATTCAGCGTACTAAACATTTGTAATAAATGAGGTAGCACCAACAAATAAGGTAGCACTATGTTGTAACGTACTAATGAGTTAATTTCCAACATTAATTTTCATTTTGATTATGGTTAATTAGAAGTATAAATCAATAATTAATAATAAGACTGTTCTATCCATTTTTATTAAACTCAAATTCATTTCGCTGCCCTTTTCAAACACACCCTTAAAATAACTTTCTACTATCGTTGATTCTGTCATATCCTTCAACCATAAGACTGTTATATCCATAGTCCTTGGACCATTCTATCCATAGTCCAAACGAGTATTTTATTACTCTTATTTATCATGGGCATTCTATCATTACCAACTTTATCTTGGTGTCTCCCAAGTTGGGTTTTCTACCAATCACAAATTGTCCACTTTCAATATTTTAACTGGTTCTATTAGTTTCGAAAATAAATTCTGAAAAGGATCAAAAGAATATTTGAAGAAGGTAAAAATATCTTCAAAACATAATTTAAGTCTAAGAAGGTTTAAAAAAAACCTTTTTCAGACGTCTTTTTATTTGTTTGGTTATTTAAACCCATATATATATATATATATATATATATATATATATAATTATCAATATTATTTATTTTTATTTTTATTTTGGGTTCCATATCTAGCCAACCTCAACTTGTTTGGGATATATGGCTTTGTTGTTGTTGCTGAATGAAATTACCTCTGAAATTTAAAGGAAAATCAAGAAATAAATTAATTAATCAGAAAAAATTGAACATAACATTTCGTAAGCTTATATAATCTGGAAAAAAATTGATCCTACAAAATAAATCTTTTTAATTCAGTCAATAGATGTGGCGCAATGAAAAGAGCTACCAAGGTTTGGTAACAGTTCGAGCCCTTGCTTGCACACATTTCTCACAAAAAATAGTATGAAAGGACTATAACTGTCATGACTCATGAGTAGAAAAGAAAACCGACATAACTTAATTTCTCTTGGGAGTCTACCAGTCCGCCAAGTTCTCCTAGATTACATTAAAAAAAAAAAAATTTAAACAAATAAATTAGCATAGCATATCAAGAAATACAATGTTTTACAATAAAAGCCAAAATTTGTCAAGTTCACAACTTGATAAGCTAAAACCATATGGAGAAGATAAACATGAATGGGGTGCAATACACACAACTGATATGCTTGGAAGTATTCAATTTTTTCCCTAAATCAAAATATTTCATAAACCAAAACACATTTCACAAAATAATTTCTTTAAAGATAAATATTCAGAAAATCCAAAAAATTGCTTTCGAATAGTTAAAGAAACATTCTTAAAATTTTAGAAAAAAGATTACTTATCAAAAATTTGTTAAATTGATTAAAAACATATCAAGATACCCCTCACCAAGTATACCATAAAAAATCATTTGAATATTTTAGTATTCGATTTATTTCAGATCCTAAACACTCGTAATATTAACTTTCCGCTATAAGTGATCTGTGACTGCATTATCTTATGAACTTCAACGTTTTATGTTTTTGATGTTTTACATTGAATATAAAATAAAATTGTTGATTACTTCTCACCATTGCATGGGAGTTGATAGTAGTTTTATGTTTCTCAGTGTCAAAATGGTGGTTGCTTCAAGTCCTACACACATATAAATTCAAATTAATGTGATCTTCCTTGTGTTTTGTAAGTGTTACAAGGAATTATATGAGCTTATATTTCAGAGGTTCAAGTAGCTGGTCTGATTTACTTTTCTTAAAGAAGAACGAACTACTAATGTTCTTGTGATATATATTTTTTCTATTAATAATAATGATAAAAAGGGTTTAAAATAAAATAAAATAACAAGGTGTCATGAAATTTGCAGATGCTCTTTTTAAAACAAGCTTTGTATGTAAACATTATAATTTAACTAAGGTATTTGCTAATTTCAACTTCTTTAATGTCAACAAAATTGTAAATGTATTCACTCAAATGATGTCATCTTACCATTGTATTAAAAAAATATTCAACTCTAATAAACCAATATCTTTTTTATGAACTTAGTAATATATCCGTTTTTTGCTAAAAATAAAACATAGGCAAAGCGATATTATGTTGAATGATATTCATTTTTGCATATATATAGTACGAGGATTAGAAACTCACATGCAATGCTTCTATATAATATTAGCATATGACAATGACATTTTCAAATGTGAATCTACTTCAAGTATGTTTGCCTTCTGTTTATTGAAGCGGAATTTCAATTTGTAGCATATTCTTTAAGACATGATTAATTTGAAGCGGGGTATTTCATGGGTTTGTATTACTCATTGTTTTATATTTCTCCTTTCAGGCTAGAGTGGCACAAGCATGCACAAGCCATATATTCACCTTCTGCAGGTATTAGTCTACTTAATCAAAAAAACAATATTTTAGAGTGGGAATAGTTCTTGTTATTTTATCTTCTCTTTTGCATTTTTTCCCCAAATAAAACCCACTAATCCTGTTTAATTTTTTACAAAACTGTTTCTTCTTCACATATCGGAAATGAGAAGAAAAAAAGAATTACATGAGCTCAGATCTACTTGTATTCTAAGGATAGAAAACTGAACCTCTGACAAATGGACTTCGTTATTTCTAAATAGATACACAAGATGTATGTTCTTTAAACATCAAAATATCACAGTCAAAACTTATATATATATATATATATATATATATATGTGTGTGTGTGTGTGTGTGTGTGTGTGTGTGCGTGTGTATATAGGAAATGTTCTGCTATACCTCTTAGGCTACACGTGAATCTCCTATATATATATATATATATGTGTGTGTGTGTGTGTGTGTGTGTGTGTGTATAGGAAATGTTCTGCTATACCTTTTAGGCTACACGTGAATCTCCCCCCGAATTCCAACCACTCACTCCGATTTTAATATTCATTCTTTCTCTCTCCAATTGAATTAAATAATATAGTGTAGTGGAAAGAGATAAGCATTCAATTTATAGCATATAGGCAAATAGGGATGGTGCTTACAAGTTTAAAACACAAAATATTGACAAACTGAAGTGAATTATATGGAACCAATGATTATTACAATTGAAATGATTAGTTTATATTTACAAGAGTAGGACTTCTAGAGCATCTTTGATGTGAGTTTAAGTCTTCAATCCCCAAAATTCAATGTCTTTGTATCTCCATGAGAATCTCGGGCTTTCAGTTTATATTAAAGAAGTAAATAATAAAAGAACCAATGAATGAAATTAAGGGCATGTTCATAGCCATTCAGCTTTCTCGTACAAATTTTAGGATGACTCTACCTAGGGAAAAAAACTATTATTGGGGCTCCATCCGAATAAAGTACTTTATAATTTTACCTCTCGTACAAAACAAAATTTGGCAACAACCGTTGGAAAGATAAGGAAACAAGTCGATAATGTTCCATCGAAAACCATTTTCGATGAGGTCATGTCAATAAAAAAATTGAAAAAAGACGATTAATCAAAGCAAAATAAGGTTATACATCCTGGGATAGCAATCAACATTTTGACAATCCATTAAAAAGTTGAGGTGACATCACTTCATAAACAACTAGGCACATCAGATGTAGAACCATTGTGCTTTATGAATATGGTACTAGCATATGCCCTTGTACCACTTGAAGATGAACTTACTGATGTGATACGTGAAAAGCCAAACAAAAATCTCATTCAAAATCTCAGAAAACAAGTAGCAATGGATCTTTTTATGGGTTAACCGTTGAGTCGCTTTATGTTTGTACTCTATGATTAAGTGGTTTAAAGTGCATGACGTTGTACCAGTTATAGTTGTAAATAATAAGCACACTGTAAACATAGTAGACAACATAACAAGTTTATATAGCAAAAAAACCAATTATATATCTTAAGGAATTCCAAATGCAAATGAAGCATAGCTCAAACAAATATAATTGATGTATTTCGATTATTTAGTTTTCTCTATATATTTGAATCTATATTTATATTTTTATATTAATATATCTGTAGTGTTTATTCATACATGAATTTTAGTGCTTTTAAGAAATGCTGTAACTTCTAATTGGGGCCCGCTATTTGGACACAATTTGATGACGCAAATGGTAACACACAAGATCAGGATCGTTAGATCATTTTATCTTTATATTTAAGGTGTATTTCGGGGGCAACAGTAGAGATCTATTACGTCACCAAACTGTGTTCAAATAGACATTCCTTTTTTAATTTTTATATATTTACAGTTAAATAAATCACAATACATTTGCGAAATGAAGTTCAATGCCAGCATTCTGCTTTGATTTTGCATTCTGCTTCGTTTTTGCATTCTGTGCCCAAAAGCCCACAACCACAATTCCCCGTTTACCTAAGCTTTCTTTCACATTATCCCTTTCCGAATTCACGGCCCAACTCCACTAACAAATTTGTCATTGTGCTATGAAGATGATTAAATTTTGCAATCAAAACGATGTTTATTGGTCCTAAACTAATTAAAGGAATTGATGGTTTAAAATTAATGATGAAGTTTAAACAATGCAGTAAATAATCCATTGTTCATAAACAGTCCATTAATTGTCTGCATTATAGTCAAAACTGGACACATGAAGATATGGAGTGTAAGAACTTCACACTATAATTTTTATACGACATGAATGATATGGTACATTGGTAGTCAACATTGTCTACCAAATTTATAATAATTGTCCGATAATTGTCTTAAAACTATTTGCCTTGCATCATAGCCAAATGCATTCTAAATTGGACTTGCAGGGAAGTGGAGTTTAGGAACTGCACTGTAAATTTAACATGACATGAATGATACTGTACAAAAGATAAAACAGTATTTCTGAAAAACACATTCTCACCACACTTTCATTACAGTTACTATTATACAATTATCAAATTTCCAAAAGACAATGTTGGTTGCAACGCATGGAGACAGGATGCCCAGAACAGTTCAAAAGTTACTGCTCGAGGTAATAACAGGTTGACTAGACATATTTGGACTAACTAGTCAGAGGAATTATATAGTACTACAGAGACACCCTCACTGAATTTCAGTGGACTTAAATTAAGATCTATGCCAAATCACCTTGGCAGATGAATCTGCATTAGTGATGTTTCGTGAAAATCCACTTTGCAATCGCCTCATTTACCATCAAGTATTATGTATGCAAAATGAACACAAAACGATGTAGCGACTTACCGATTGTTGTATCTCGTCCTTGACTATGTAAAACGGATCCTGTGCAGATGAACTCATCTTGGGATCCTTTTCATGCATAAATTTTGTCAAAGTTAGGAACATAAATTGTATTCCAACTATTAAAGAAACATTACGGAGGTGAAAAAAAATACTCGCATGAAAAATTCCTCGTCAGGATTTCAACATCAAATCCTGCAGCGATCACTAAGATATTGTGGGAAAATAATCTTCAGATCTGCGTTTACTGGAAAAAAAAAAAAATTGGCTGAATGAATATTATGGTTCTATTTTAACCGACCGCATTGATCTCAACTATGCTCCTGTATGTAAATTTTTTTTTAACATAGATCCATTTTGTTCAACTCTTGGCGTCCTTCTGCCGTTTTGCGTTCTCCATTTTATTTAGGGATATTTTTTTGTTTTTAGGCTTATTTATTTATTTATTTTTATTTTTTTTTGCTGATAGCCTTGTTCTATAAAATATCGTAAATATAGTCTATTTCTGATCAATTCAGCGATGAGCTGGCCATAATGTACTGGTACAAATTGGAATTGAGCCTAAACACGCGTACACTAAATTGCACCAGTATTGAAAGAAGAAAAAATTGCATCAGGGCGCAATTCAGGATTGCGCCCCGATACATATAATCAGTCAACTCCTTTCCCTTCTCTTTAGGATTGCACCAAATACTGTAACTTTTACATTGACTGGTCAATGTGAATGAATATGGACTGGTCAACGGGCAACTATGTAATATGCAACAGCTATATTACTTTTATTTTTTTGACCAAAACCAAGAGATCTTGTTCTAATTCATTCCTCCTAAAGACTTCACATTCATATATAGACAAGTTTGTTCTCATTCTTTTATTACTTGTACAAAATGCCTTCTTGACCATAATTTATATGAACAGATGAAACTTCAGGAGCTTGCGGACGAATTCCGTCATCTAAACCTATTGAGACCTCAGGATGAATCACCATATGAACAGGCGATTGTATAACCTCCACATGAAGATCAAGTACCACATGTTCAACTTTTGTATGAACACTCGGTCACTCAACCACCGCAAGAACAAGAGGTAAATCGAGTACCACATGTTCAAATTTTGTATGAACAGGAAGCTGATTCCTGTCCAATTTATTGCTACTGCGGTTATGCGGTTGAAGTTATGGTTCGAGCAGATGACAACAATATAAGTCGGCGCATTTAGATATGTTTATCCTATTCAAATGGATGCAATTACACAGAATGGATAGACGAACCTTTATGCCCAAGGGGAATAACATATGCAAACGAACTAGAACGAGAGATAAGACATCTCTAAAATGTCATCGAAAAATTGCGGTTTGACCGTAATCAGTAGTTTGTTTGCCTATGTTAAGTGTGATGGTGGACTATATTAAGGTCTTTTGTAATATTGTATCACTTGTTCTAGTTCATTTGTAAAACCTAAGTGCGATGCTTTGTTTCCAAAATGTAGGTGGACTATATTAAGGTCGTTCGTATTTTTGTTTGTTCTAAATGTGTTTGTTTTATCACTTGTTTAAAACGTACTTTTGTGCGATGGGTTAAACAATGTTTCAAGACAAACAACTTTAGAAGCAAAAAATGCTCTTTGTTTGCTTGTAGGCGGAATCCAGGATTGCGCCCCGAGTGTTGGTGCAATCCCGGATTCTGCTTGTAAGCAAACAGAGAGCATTTTTGCGCTATGTTATGTTTCCAGAGTGCAAAGTGCAATGGAAGAATCTGAGGTGCAATCCAGGATTGCGCCTGTAAGCAAACAAAGAGCATGTTTGCTCTTTTCCATAGTGCAAAGTGGTCTAGAAAAAAACCGTGGCGTAACCCTGAATTGCACCCCGAGCAATTTCTAGAGTGTGCTTTGCTCTCTTCTCGACCATCAACACGACCCAACTTACATTACAACATTACACTAAGCACCAAATTACTTAACCATTCAACTCATACAACAATTACTTAACCATTCAACACATTCCACCAATTACTTAACCATTCAACACAAAATACATCACAACATTATAATAATCCATCAACAATTCAACATTTAAACATATACAACCATCAAATTATAACATGTCAAAGTGCACAAATTAACGGAAGTGCCAAGTTAGAAAAAAACAAAATGCAACTATCACTACTACTTTCCAGCTTTCTTGCGTGCTCCTACTTTCATTTGTTGAGTCTTTGAAGGCCTTGGAGTTGGATCCGACAAGTTGGTTGCCTGCGAAGGACCGTGCACGAACTCCGTTGGGACGGTTGATAAGATGAAGCCGGACACTTTCCCCCTTGTCTCTACAGGTGGACTTACGAGGAGAAGCAGGAGGTTAAGATGGAGGCGGTGGTGGTCTTGTAAGCTTGTTCTTCCTCAAAATCGACACAAGAATGCGTTTAATGCTAACGCACTTTGTCTTCGGTGGCTCTGGTACCTCCCGCGCTAACTCGTTAACCAACTCGGCCGCATGGTAAATTCCATCGGACTGTAAAACACACGTTACGAAGTTCAAAAGAAGTATAGACATGAACAAGAACACAAAATACCAATGTACAAAGTCATGGCAGTCGTAACAACATAATAAGATGTAGCAGGTATGATACAAACACCACAAGCATTTCAAGTTCGAGATACTAAAGTAACAAGGTCAAGGCATGCTAAAGTAACATAATAAAATGTACATACCACATTTCGCTCAAGCGGCGCTCTAGGGATGTATGGTTCAGTGCCTTGAGGAACATCTTGAGGAACATCTAAAGGAGGGTCTATGGCAAGAATATTATACCGGCGAGTGATGTTCCAATACCATATGTAATAGTTTCACTTTGCTCTTGCACATACTCGTAGCGTAGGTTCCATGAATTGATTGCCGATTGATAGGCCTGGTGTTCGCGGGATCAATCATGTAGTGCAGGAGTTGCTCGGGATATGTTGTAACCAGGCAAACGGTCTCATCACTCGATCCGGACGATGAAGTGCGACCTCCCCAAAACAAATTAGAGGCACACGTGCCATCCATAACTGCATAAATGCAACACACAATTGCAGTAGATGAGGAAATGCCTCGGTATATGGGGCCCATGAAACAACATCGTAATCGAGTACATCGAACTCGTTACGATAGAACTTAACATTACGTTTGAACGATGACATCGTGCTCTTCGGACCAACCCACCTATTAAGAACACTAACTATTTGTTATCGCATTTAAAAAAAATGAACAATTTTGAATTCTCGTAATAGTACCTCCCAACATAAGGCAAAGAAACATCAAAATCCGATCGCTTCATAGATATTCTCCCAACTGGGAGACACGTCCAAGACCAAGTTTACATACGAGTATACATATAATAAAACATGAAATGCAACTGTAAATTAATATTCATGAAAACGAATAACTTGTAATTGTAATATCTGCACCAATGTAGGCAGCCTCCAATGGAATCGCCGCGTTGTAAAGCCATTCATGATAGCTCCGCATATGTGAATCCCAACACGCCGCTACCCCAAGCATACTGACGGCATAGATCGAAGTTCTCCAAATAATGAAGCCATCTGAGCCATGCACAAGACTTCGAATGGTCACATACCAAATAAGATGTGATAATGTGGATTATAATAGCTCGCGAATGCTACTTTGTCTGTACTTGAGAAGCATTCGCAGGAATGTCACCTGTTAGCTGTTCCATAAACCACTTCATATTAATCATCTCGGGCCCCCATCACTGATCACCTAGAGGAGATAAGCCTAGAAGTCTCTCACACATCTTCGCATAATCAGCGGGTTCAGGATTGCTGAATGGACGTCCATCGATGGGTATACCAAGCAATACCGCTACGTTAGCCAATGTGGTCGTCATTTCACCGCATCGAAGGTAAAATGACGATGTCTCTGGTCTCCATCAGTCAAGTAAAGCCATGATAAGATGGCGGTCAAGTTTTATGTATGCGAGTCGATTTTCCAATTGAAAGCTAACTCGTTCAACTAGCGCTAACACATTAGCATGGTTTGAATCGACCAACTTTAACGAAGATGAGTGATCGATGGTAATAATAGGAGTTTTGCTCTACCACGCATTAACAAAATTGGATTTTCAACTAGTTAATACACACATATATTCACATATCTATTCAAAATAGATATTTGTTTACCACCATCAAATTCCATTGCTTGAACTATGTTGTTGCTACAAGTATAAGACGCTCTCGTTTATAGGTCCGGGCAACATCTCCGCATACTCTACAATAATTCAATGATAATAAATTCAATATTATGTTTGTTCCAAAACATATACACAACAGTTCTACACAAATAAATGCGTTCCAAGATAATCGAAATAGATGTGATATACTACATAACTCACCAATGTCCAGATATACTTTCACCAACACGATATGATATACTACATAACTCATCGATGTTCTAATATACATTCATCAAAACGATATGATATCGTATTCAACCTTCATTACCAACCCATGGAGACATTTTTAAACTCCATTACATACCGTTATGCTTATGTCGTAAGCCACAACAAAAATTCTCCAAACCAAATGACTATAGTTTCCAACCTCAACATAACTTTCATAAAATCAACCATTGCATATATTAAACAACTAAAAATCACCAATAATCAACACTAGAAAAACCTCAACAAAATCGCTAGAAAACCCATAAACCCAAAACCTAAATTCGCAAAAAACACGAGAAAAAATACTGAAATAATTACCTGTAACTATTTCTTGTGTCGAAGAGCTTGCCTTATTTTAATTAAAAATTGAAAATTGTTGACATAATTTCGGATTTGTTTTTTTAAGTCTAGGTTTTTGGGTTAGAAAAGGTGGAGGTTGAAGAATGAGAAGGAAAGGAATGGATTCAGCTGGTTATAGCACTGGGGCCAAATCTGGGATTGCGTTAGCGTACACGTGTTCAGGCGCAATCCCAGATTGCGCCAATACATTATGGTCAGCTCATCATTGCATTGGCCAGAAGTGGGATATATTTGCAATATTTTTAAGATAAGGCTATTAGTGGAAAAAAAGAAGTTAAAACAAAAAAATCATTTTTTTCCAACAATGACGATGGGGTAGTCCTCCTTTCTTCCGCCTCCTCCCTCTTTCCTTCCAAATCGCCTTCATTTTTTTTTCTACTACTTCAATTTTCTCCAATCTTTTCTTTCTCACCCATCTTTATTCACCATAGTTTTAAAATACTCTGCCCAACATTCTCTAAATCTAGAACTTCATAACCCCTTTTTTCACGTCATGATCCCTTACTTTTTGTTCAGTCCATTTTTCGACTTCTTATTCTCGGATCTACTTTGCTTTGCACAACCGCTCCATTCTCAGACTCCACCCTCTACGCATTGTGTTCATTTCGTTGTTTCTTTACCCGGATACTTGCGTAGCCATGTTGAATATCGCAACTTCTCCTCCTGGTCCTTGCCCACTTTACGTGTTAACTCCTGCTCAGTAGCTTCCTTGTTCCCACCGAAAGGAAAGCGATCGCTCCTATCGGAGTATTGTTGTGGATCGAACCCAGTTCGATGTGCTGATTGGGGGTAGGCTCTGTTCTAGTTCGAGAGTTATATGCCATCTGGGTAAGTGATTTTTAGGTGTTTGTTGGTTTCTAGTATGGCAGCGATCTGTATTTCGGTGTTAGTTACTTCTGCCAGTGCTTCGACTTGCGTAGTTGGGTGTATTTTGTTGGGTTGAGTGTGTGTGGCTTTGTTGTGTGAATCTGCATTATTTTGGTTGGTATTTGGCTATTTCGGGTTGACTGTGTGGTTGTCTTTTAATCACCGTTTGCTGGTTGGGAGTGCTCTACCACCTTACGGTGGAGGTCGTGACATCGATGTGTGTTATGGTCCTGTGGAGGTGATTTTGCATTGGTCGTCTACAGGTGTTTGAAGCAGTGGTTGTGCTTGCTGCTATTTAGGAAATTTTGAGCTCTTCTGTTCGAGTGTGAAACTACATTTTAGCTTGCTAAGAGCACTTCCAGCCGTGTCTAGATGAATCGAAATAGGGGAGATCCACGTTTTTATTTGCTAATTTGCGCTGTAGCAGAGTGAGGTTAGGTGTGGAGAAAGAAAATAAATTGGGGATGTCGCCGTTTGCAATTAGGAATGACGATAGCTATACGGTTTTATGAAAATCGTATATGCGTTAAACGGTTTTCATAATACCGTTTAACGTTTAAATGGTTTTATGAAAACTGTTCAGCACATAAACGGTTTTCATAAAACCCTTTTGCATTATACGGTTTTATGAAAACCGTATAACTTGTTTCCTTCCTTTTTTCAAAGCAAAGCTTAGTTTTTCGAAGTTTAAATTTTAATACGTTTAAATTAGTTTGTATAGCAAAGAATTGGACCTTTTACAATTTAAAATTTTATTTTTTTTAGTTTTAAATTTGGTTTTTTATAATTTTAAATTTGTTTTTGTACCAAACAATTACTACATATTTTTATTTACCTTTTTGAGGTATAGTTTTGAAATCGTATACACATTTGAAAGCGTTGTAAATTAATTTTGTATTTCATATACGCATCAAAATTAAATATATAAAGTCCTTAAAACTAGTTTTTTTATAACCCACAAAACGTTACAACCAAAAAATAGAAAATTAATATTAGAAAACAATAAGCTTGAAATAGCAACATACAATTCGTCTACATCTCAGAACTACCTTCTTCTTCCTGGTATCGTACCTTTTGAGCTCTCAAAATACCATGTAACACCCCACCTCCGCCAGGGTCACTCACAAGAGAATGCACTAGCTTTGGAGGGGCGTTGTCTAGGTAAACATGCACAGAAATATTACAAGACAGAACATATAAAATAGTGGAAGAAAAACCAAATTTCATTACCTCATAAAATTATAAGGTCTAAAGCCTTTTACATGAAAATGCCTTTAAAAGCCATTACATTGGAAACCTGTCTTGCAATAGTTAAAGAAGCATAAAACCATAGTCATAAAATATTCCCCAAGTAAAACGGTAAAGCAGCCATAGCCAAGAAAAATCCAAGCCATACATGATGACCTTGAAGCAGAAGAAGTCCGAGCTAAATAACAGTATTTCCTCCCTGATAACCTTGGGGGGGAGCGGAAGACAAAGAGGCGAAAGAAAACGGGGTCAGTCATAAAGACTGGTAAGTCCTATCTACTTCCAGCATAAAAACAAGTAAAGGTAACATGACATGCATAAACTGAAAGTAAACATAAGGATGATGACAAGATAGACAAGCTAAAACAAGGTAACAGGATGAACTACTG
Organism: Allium sativum; assembly: GCA_030737875.1. NCBI lineage: Eukaryota > Viridiplantae > Streptophyta > Magnoliopsida > Asparagales > Amaryllidaceae > Allium > Allium sativum. The sequence continues at coordinate 727,267,816 of CM060909.1, forward strand.
TATCAAGATAAACTACGGTCACTATGAATCAAGTATAACATCCCAAGGTTCTATCGAGTATAACATCCCAAGGTTCTATCGAGTATAACACCCCAAGGTTCTATCGAGTATAACACCCCAAGGTTCTATCAAGTATATTTTCCCTGCACCTTCCGTACTAGTATCCCAATCCGTGTCATGTGTTAGCTACAAAATGTCCTTTTCCCGATGAAATGGTCCATGTCAACCTAATGTAGGTTTTCCCAACTCGTATGTTTCTTTCCATGTATATGTTTAGTCCTTTGCCGTAAATCCTACGGGCTTCCTCACGTAGTTCTATACTACTTCAACGTAGTTCCATTATCCTTGAAATCATTTGGACTGTCACCCTTGATCTAGCTGTATTTTCTTACCATGAATTCTCGAATGTTCGGCTAGGATTTATGCCACCTAGGACCATTAGGGATTACACTACCTACTAAACGTTTTCGTAACTCGGTTTGCGTTTAAGCCACCTAGGACCGCTAGGGATTACGCTACCCGTCAACCACGCCCTTTTTCCCATGTATGTATCGTGAATCATTTTCCATGTCTAGATGCGCATGTATCTCAATGTGCCATCCGAGTCCCGTGACAGGGCTAATCAAGAAATACAGGACTCGGTCGGGAGCTTTAGGTTATCTGTCGATGCAGATATCAAGGTCTGTTTTTTCTACCGGTGGTTATGGTCCCACGTGACCCCTCCCTCAACTACTGAAAGGCAATCCAAGAAAATTATGCACGAGAACTATACTCCGGCCATCCATGCCCCACTTTCATATTGGCCAACCTCACCCATAACTAGATAGCAAGTATATGGTCTGTTGGGAGTTCTCTGCCTTTCCGCATACGTACACGATTGACTAAAGATGGTAGGTAGTCGGCGACGTGCTATCACAGGGCTAAACTAAGTATCGCCGACTCCACACTAATCCACCCCAGTCTTTAGGTTGCTCGCACAGCAACCAAGGCATACCCTTGGTTCTTCTACCGCAGACCTTAACCTCTGTGAGCCCAGGCGGATCATCTGTAACCTCACAAAGGGATACCAAGAGTACCCTCACGTCCCCCGAAGCTACCGCTTCGTCACCCAGTTCGCTGGAGCCTTTATCTAAGTCAGATAAACATTCGCTCCTCCTCGTGTGTTTGTTTAAACGATGTCCTACCGTATCAGGTTACTCATCTATTTGTGAACTGGTCCAGTTCTCTTGACTAAGAATTATTACTTAGTTATCCTTAACTAAGGTTTATCACTTAGTTTCCCCTTCCCGTTATCCTTATTAACTACGATTTTCCACTTAGTCCCCTGAACTAGGGTTTTGTCTAATTGGTTAAGTGTTGTCATTCGAGTTCATGACTTACCCCGCCTACGAATCATGTCAAAATTGGCTAAGTATTCAAGTTCAAGACTTAGCCCTACAAACCCTGTATCAAGTTGGTTAAGTATATCAAGACGTTCATGACTTAACCCTAGATTATCGTGTCAGATTAGTTAAGTATAGGTAAACTTAACCCTATCAAATTACCGTGTCGGATTGGTTAAGTATAGGCTATCTTAACCCCATCCAGCTACCGCGTCAGATTGGTTAAGTATAGGTTGTCTTAACCTCATCAAATCATCGAGTAAAATTGGTTAAGTGTAGGTTAACTTAACCCCATTAAATTATCGAGTCGGATTGGTTAAGTATAGGTTAACTTAACCTTCGAGTCGGATTGGTTAAGCATATTTAAGAGGTTCGTGACTTAACCATATCAAATCATCAAGTCAGATTGGTTAAGTGTAAGTTAACTTAACCCCATCAAATTGCCGAGTCGGATTGGTCAAGTATAGGTTAACTTAACCCCATCCACTAGTCGTATTTATAATGGTTAAGTATCATTCTTGTGGGTTTACTTAACCCTACCACGCATCGCGTTATCCCAGTCGGGTGTTATCAACCCATTTAGGTTAAACTAACCCATCCGCTAATCGTGTTATATGGTTAAGTGTCTTTAAGTAATCAAGTCCGGTCTTACTTAACCTACCCATTCATGTCATATCGGTTAAGTGCCATTAGTCAAACTAACTTAACCTTATCATGCGGCATTAAGTAAATTAATGCACCCCAACCTCTCACATTAGACTTTATTGTGGTTACTGGTTACGCCGGGCGGGTCCGGGCAGCTTTACACCACAACCTAGTCTAACCTCGGGTTTTGAGCGCGATATGACTAACTACTCACATTGGGTCTTATTGTCTGTAGCTACTGGATTTGCCGGGCGGTTCCAGGCAGATTTATGCTACAAACTCAACCCAACCTCGAGTTGGCCACTTTCATGTTTTTCTACTTGTCATGTTCATGTCAAATTTAGGCTACGACAAAGTCCACGTTTTCCACTTATGCCCATTGTCCCTTTAATTAATTCATGTTAAGTTTCATAGCCCATCTCAAGTTTGCCTAAACTACCCAAGGCGTATTCCCAACGCAAGTGAAAGCGAGTCAACATAGTAGGAATAATATGACAACATATTGGCCTCAAACATGTATGATAGCATAAAGGGATTGGCCTCAAACATGTATGAGAGCATAAAGGGATTGGCCTCAAACATGTATGATAGCATAACACTAGGTTCATCATCATAGGCATGTAAATGGTCATGAGGGGTTTAGGTTTTTTACATGCATAAGCCCCAAGTCAAGTTCATATGAATGTTCCACAAGTCAAATTGTTCTAAGGGTTCATGCCAACATTCCACAAGTCAAGATTCAATCTTGCGTGATAAACTAGGTCAAACACAACATGAGTGGCATGATTTAATCACTAAGAAATAGCTCAAAGTCATAGGTTCAAGAGAGGGGCAAGACTAGATTCACATAGACTAACATACTTCGGTTTCATCTCATTTTATTTCATGTCAACATTAAAACTACCGTTTAGATCTAAAAGTAGCTAGAACTTACAAAGCATGGCTAGAGATTTATGAGCAAGCATTTGTCGTAGAACGGTGTTGAGATGATGCTCTACTTCCTGGATTTGATGTAGAAAGCTTGCTCCTTTGACTTGAATCTAGTTTGCATGCTTAAGCCCTTGAAGTTGAAGATGGAGGCCATGATCAAGAGACATTTGGGCAGCACTTTGTTGTTAGGATGGTTTGTAGTGAATTAGGCTAGGTCTTAGGGTGTTTTTATAGAAGTTAGGACTAGTTTAGGCCCTTAGATTAACCCTAGTTTAGATCTGAACCATCCATTCTCGTCACAGGCCAACAGAACAGACCCAAAGGAGCAAGCAGGTGCACCAGGCCAACCTGGCCTGACCAAGGAGGTCGGCCCCCAGGTCGACACCCAGGTCGACTGCCCAGTCGACCTGGTCCCTGGGGGGTCGACTCCCCAGTCGACCTGGGGCTGGGGGGAATTTTCCCGCCCAGTCTGTTTGGGGCTAAATTCGAAATTCGAAAATTTGTTTTCGTTTTCTGATTTTTCGTGAAACTTCTAGAGGCCATATCTCGGTCATACGGACTCCGATTTACGAAATTTCGGACTCGTTTCCAACCAGAATTCCGAGACGAACGCAACGGCGCAATTTCTCTTGACTCTTATTTTAAAATTTAATTCTGCCCTGATTTCTTGTTTTAACATGTTATAAAATTTCGGGTTGTTACATTCTCCCCACCTTAAAGGATTTCGTCCCCTAAATCTCCAAATTAGGAAGAACGTATCCTACCATCCATCATCCATCTACTCAAAACATCATCCACAAGCAACCATTGTCCTTAAAAGATTTCTAATACCATATGAACATATGCAGAAAGTGTGTGTATATGTTCCTTATTTAATGCAAATGATCAGGCCTAATTGATCTTCTAAATGCAAAATATGTTTAGTGCCATGAATCCATATGTATGCAAATAGTCCTAGTCACATAAACACTATATGTGTGCACAACCATTCATCCATATGCAATATTCACATGATAACACATTCAAATTCATCCATAAACAAGTATAAACACATATACATATGAAATATGAAATGTGACCGAGCCGATCTAGTGCCTAGTGTGTATTCGTGCATCCACGAGCAACCACTTGCAACCATATCAATCATAACACGTTTTCAAATACATGTTTACATTCATAGGGTTCTACCTAAGGTCCTTAAGATAGGACCGAGAAGATAAACAAGATAAACTCCTTTTTGGATTACAAGAAATCCCTTTCTAAACCCAACCCATATCCTATAAAGCCCAAAAGGTTTAGTCAACCTAACGGACACCTTCAAACCCTGACATGTATTATTAACCGATGAATCATACCCCCTATGGAGTTTGCAACAGAAATAAGATCGAGAATAGGACCGAGAGGATATGCATAAAGGATAGCATGCGGGTAAGCTCTACAGGAAAACAGGGATCAAGAATATACTCTTAAAAAGAGATATGATGCGCGTATCTTGTCTTCAATCTTCTAAGTCGCATTTCCTTGAGCTTAATTCCATTGTGCTTTGACCATCTTTAACTTCATGATTTCGTGGCCTCTTAACTCCTATTTCCAAATATGAGCTGGAACTCACTTCATTGTCGCCTCTCGTTCCACTTTTACTTATTCTCCCTCTAGTATACTTGGCTCAACCATATCCGTGCACTTATGGTTTCATGTAAGCTCTCCAAAATTCACTAGTGAATCATGGATCTCGTTTACTCGCTCTACGGCATTCCACGCAGAAGAACTAATCTCTTGAAAACAAACAGATGCCAACCATGTTACCAAGTGTACTTACTAGAGTGATTTCCATAACTCATGCACAAGCGAAATGAACCATCCGCCTTAGTGGCGAACTCTACTCAAACGGATTACCAACAAATGCATCAAGAGCTTCTAGGTAACCAATCATGACAGAACCCTAAAGGTTACACGAGACTTCGAGGGTATTACCGAGGCAGGTCAAGAGCCTAACTACCCTCCTTTCAGAACCGAGAATGACACCCTTACTGGATAACCACTCCATTCCTAAAATTCAACCCATAGCTTAAAAGCATAAGCATTATTCCAAAAAGACATAGGCGTCCTCAAATCCAAACAATTCATGAATAAATGGATCGATTCCTCAACATGATTTGATACAAAAATGGGATCCTCTACTATGCTAGTACGAAGGTGCGGAGACTCACTATCGAAGCAGACTTAAATGATGCGGTGATCAAAGCAAAGTCCTGACGGGATGATAGAGAAGAAAAGCTAAACCTTTCACAGAAACGTTAAAATCCTTCTTAGGTACGCTAACAGTGAGAGCATACAATTGCCCTCTCGATGATCTTGTCCTCGTCTCATAATACTTGACTATCTTTCCCTTTTTGCCCTACTAGATATACTCTCTCTTGTCATGGGTTTTATCATTCACCTTTTTCCTCCTTTGTGAATTAAGCCATACCAAAAAGTTGCTTGTCCTTAAGCTTGTATCCTTTATCCTTGTTCTTACTAACCTTTCTTATAATGCGGTAACAGGTCTCTCGAGAACTGCCTGTATCGTACCGAAAACACTGACATAGTAAGAAAAGGATTAGTCGTAGTTCGAACCACTTTGACTACAGGTGGAGGAAAGAAAGGAAAAGAGATTCAATCAAGGAAACAAAGGATAATGGTAATGGCCTTTGGAGAATAGCCTTTAAAAATAAAACTTTCCTTGAAAAATGCTTCTTTGTAAACGGTTTTCAAATAGTTTTCAGAAGGTTTTAAAACTTTTGCCCAGTCTGGTAACCTTCTGCTCTGATACCAAATGTAACACCCCACCTCCGCCAGGGTCACTCACAAGAGAATGCACTAGCTTTAGAGGGGCGTTGTCTAGGTAAACATGCACAGAAATATTACAAGACAGAACATATAAAACAGCGGAAGAAAAACCAAATTTCATTACCTCATAAAATTATAAGGTCTAAAGCCTTTTACATCAAAATGCCTTTAAAAGCCATTACATTGGAAACTTGTCTTGCAATAGTTAAAGAAGCATAAAACCATAGTCATAAAATATTCCCCAAGTAAAACGGTAAAGCAGCCATAGCCAAGAAAAATCCAAGCCATACATGATGACCTTGAAGCAGAAGAAGTCCGAGCTAAATAACAGTATTTCCTCCCTGAAAACCTGGGGGGAGGGAGCGGAAGACAAAGAGGCGAAAGAAAACGGGGTCAGTCATAAAGACTGGTAAGTCCTATCTACTTCCAGCATAAAAACAGGTAAAGGTAACATGACATGCATAAACTGAAAGTAAACATAAGGATGATGACAAGATAGACAAGCTAAACCAAGGTAACAGGATGAACTACTGTATCAAGATAAACTACGGTCACATGAATCAAGTATAACATCCTAAGGTTCTATCGAGTATAACACCCCAAGGTTCTATCGAGTATAACACCCCAAGGTTCTATCAAGTATATTTTCCCTGCACCTTCCGTACTAGTATCCCAACCCATGTCATGTGTTAGCTACAAAATGTCCCTTGCCCAATGAAATGGTCCATGTCAACCTAATGTAGGTTTTCCCAACTCGTATGTTTCTTTCCATGTATATGTTTAGTCCTTTGCCATAAATCCTACGGGCTTCCTCACGTAGTTCTATACTACTTCAACGTAGTTCCATTATCCTTGAAATCATTTGGACTGTCACCCTTGATCTAGCTGTATTTTCTTACCATGAATTCTCGAATGTTCGGCTAGGATTTATGCCACCTAGGACCACTAGGGATTACGCTACCTACTAAACGTTTTCGTAACTCGGTTTGGGTTTAAGCCACCTAGGACCGCTAGGGATTACGCTACCCGTCAACCACGCCCTTTTTCCCACGTATGTATCGTGAATCGTTTTCCATGTCTAGATGCACATGTATTTCAATGTGCCATCCGAGTCCCGTGACAGGGCTAATCAAGAAATATAGGACTCGGTCGGGAGCTTTAGGTTATCTGCCGATGCAGATATCAAGGTCTGTTTTTTCTACCGGTGGTTATGGTCCCACGTGACCCCTCCCTCAACTACTGAAAGGAAATCCAAGAAAATCATGCACGAGAACTATACTCCGGCCATCCATGCCCCACTTTCCTATTGGCCAACCTCACCCATAACTAGATAGCAAGTATATGGTCTGTTGGGAGTTCTCTGCCTTTCCGCATACGTGCACGATTGACTAAAGATGGTAGGTAGTCGACGACGTGCTATCACAGGGCTAAACTAAGTATCGCCAACTCCACGCTAATCCACCCCAGTCTTTAGGTTGCTCGCACAGCAACCAAGGCATACCCTTGGTTTTTCTACCGCAGACCTTAACCTCTGTGAGCCCAGGCGGATCATCTGTAACCTCACAGAGGGATACCAAGAGAACCCTCACGTCCCCCGAAGCTACCGCTTTGTCACCCAGTTCGCAGGAGCCTTTATCTAAGTCAGATAAACATTCGCTCCTCCTCGTGTGTTTGTTTAAAAGATGACCTACCGTATCAGGTTACTCATCTATTTGTGAACTGGTCCAATTCTCTTGACTAAGAATTATTACTTAGTTATCCTTAACTAAGGTTTATCACTTAGTTTCCCCTTCCCGTTATCCTTATTAACTACGATTTTCCACTTAGTCCCCTGAACTAGGGTTTTGTCTAATTGGTTAAGTGTTGTCATTCGAGTTCATGACTTACCCCGCCTACGAATCATGTCAAAATTGGCTAAGTATTCAAGTTCAAGACTTAGCCCTACAAACACTGTATCAAGTTGGTTAAGTATATTAAGACGTTCATGATTTAACCCTAGATTATTGTGTCAGATTGGTTAAGTATAGGTAAACTTAACCCTATCAAATTACCGTTTCGGATTGGTTAAGTATAGGCTATCTTAACCCCATCCAGCTACCGCGTCAGATTGGTTAAGTATAGGTTGTCTTAACCTCATCAAATCATCGAGTAAAATTTGTTAAGTGTAGGTTAACTTAACCCCATTAAATTATTGAGTCAGATTGGTTAAGTATAGGTTAACTTAACCCCATTAAATTTATCGAGTCGGAATGGTTAAGCATATTTAAGAGGTTCGTGACTTAACCCGAACAAATCATCAAGTCAGATTGGTTAAGTGTAAGTTAACTTAACCCCATCAAATTGCCGAATCGGATTGGTTAAGTGTAGGTTAACTTAATCCCATCCACTAGTCGTATTTATAATGGTTAAGTATCATTCTTGTGGGTTTACTTAACCCTACCACGCATCGCGTTATCCCAGTCGGGTGTTATCAACCCATTTAGGTTAAACTAACCCATCCGCTAATCGTGTTATATGGTTAAGTGTCTTTAAGTAATCAAGTCCGGTCTTACTTAACCTACCCATTCATGTCATATCGGTTAAGTGCCATTAGTCAATGTAACACCCCACGTCCATTAATGTCACTCACGAAGGAAATGCATTAACTTCCATGGAGGTTATAAGTGAATATAGAACAGAAAAATTACAACAAGACAGATAATAAATAGTACTTGGAAATCTAAAACTTCATTTTATTGCAGCGGAAATTAAACATGTTTGTTACATCATAAAACCATAGATCATAACCAAGTACAATATCCATCTTCATAAAAACAAAATACATAATCCCATTACATAAATAGCCATTAAAAAGATAACAAGCTGGACTTTACTTCAATGGTCCAAGCTTTCCAAAGAGAGATGAAGCAATTCAATCAAACTCCACTAGAGCTGGGCCCAACCTGAGGACCTGGAGGGGGAAAAAGGATAGAAATAGAGGGGGTCAGACATTAAGTCAGGCGAGTATGATAATTCTAACAATACTATTATCAAAATAACTAGACTAAGGCATAAGCTGGAAGACAAGTAAATGTCTATGAACTCTTAGGAAGATAAAGATAGCGTTTAAGATAACGTTAAAGATAACGGTAAAGGCACACCTAATTACTAACGAATGATTACTACACTGCACCCACATTACTACACTGCACCGCACATTACTACACTGCACCACACATTACTACACTGTACCACACCAGTCACCCTATTGTTTGATCCCACTTGCTTCACACAGAAACTTTATAAATAGCCTTACGTACCCCTAGCTGACTACATAGGTGCCGTCTGCCCCTATCTCCACTAGGTGTACCCCACTACCCACTTTCGATCGGCTCCCTACTCGTAGATACCCGTGCTGGCCCCACAGTGGGGTGTATCACTCCCCTAAAGTGGCAACCCGATACAACTTGAGAATGCACGGCTTATACCTACACGATGCAGCAACGTATTACCTACCAGCCTGGGTCCACACACGCATACGAAACCTGTTGGACTTGCGTTGCCACCGCTCCCCGTTTTGGTCTCTTACAGTCAAACCCAACATGCGTGTCCCGTCCTCGACTTGGGTCGAGCCCACAAAGATACGTTTGGGATACTGGTCGAAATGGACCCCCACAAGCTACCCACCTAAGCTTGTCACTAGTATATCCCACTTAACCCTCTTAGTCGTGTTCATTTACATGTGTGTTTGGTTAAGTCTAACTAATCGTATTTCACATGCCACTAAGGGCACCCCCTAGATTCCTCATGCCACCCAAGGCACCTACTTAACCCCCATGTCCCACCTTACATGTTTATCTGGTTAAGTATTTCTTAATTCATTCAGGCCATAACCTCATAAAGACCTCTCACATTAGACTGGCATTTATGGCAGCTGGATTTGCCGGGCGGGTCCGGGCAGTCTTACACCATAAAAGAGTCTAACCTCGTGTCTTTACAACCATTATGCTTTAGTTTAGGCCTAGGACCTCTCACATTGGGCTGACATTTGTGACCACTGGATTTGCCGGGCGGGTCCGGGCAGGTTTACGTCACAAACGAGTCCAACGTCGTGTCCTAAGCATTGATTAACACTTAAAATCTTTTACCCCAGTTTTAATAATTCCCTATTCAAATTATTAATTAAGTCAACTTTTAATGATGTCCATAATTGACTCAATTATGGCCATCCACTTATGGCATGCAAAATCATATCAATTGCACCCCAACTTTTTAATATTAAATCCTTAATATTACCCCTACCCCACGTTTATACGTTCGCTTATTCAACGCATAATATAGGCTAGACTTGTATAGTCTAACACCTAGCACAAAGATAAATTATCACAACATATAGACAATTAAAATAAATCTAGTCATAATAGGGGTGAAACTTGCATAAACTACACATGTTAAGGATCAAAAGGTGTCAACTTGTTAAATGTCTCAATTTACATGATATGATCATAGCCCAAATCTATACATAAACTTGCATATGGGGTTTTTAGGCAACATAATGATGGTGTGAACTAGCATAGGATATCACATATGTCATAGCATAATTCTAGATGTCATAATAGATGTCTTGGCATATGTTCTTAACTTTTCTAATCAATCCAACTTGCATATGTGACTTGTCATATAGATCAACATAACCCAAACATGATGATTTAATTAATATGAACTAACTAGCATAGATGGTAACATCATGGCCTTTTTAACATGTATGATTCATCACAACTTAGCATAGAAACTTTCAACATACATAACATCATCATAACATGATTTACAACATATAAGATATCATCATCACATAACATTGGATTTACAATATACATGATAGCAAAAGGGGTTTACAACAACATATATGATAATTCACATCATCTACTCATAATCCATTCATAACTCAACCTAATTAAAATGATAACAATCTTGTTAAGATCATCATACTCGCAATTTAGAGAAGAAAAGAGAGAGTTTTGCTTTGCTTTAGGGTTGAGAGAATTAGAATTGAATTTGCTTTTCTTCTTTCTTAGTTGGCGGCGGCTCAATTGATTTCCATGGCGATGGTATGACGGTAACTATTCTATTTTAATTAGGTTTAGGGTTAGCATTAGGATGTATTTATAGGTGTAGGAAGTTATTTAGGACCATTAGATTAACCCTGAACCATGAGAATGAATCAAATGCAAAATCTGCATTTGAGCGAATTGGCCCACGGGTTGACAGCCAAACACCCTGGATTAACCCCTAGTCGACCCAGCGAAGCCCGGGTCGACCTCAAAATGGGCCGGTTCGGTTATTTCCCCTCCGAATTCGATGTTTTGAACTTTTTCGCATATTTATTTATTTAATTTTTAATATATATATATATCAATATATATATATATTTCTCTGCGCAACCCATTTCACTTAATTCTTTTCTAAAAATTAAGTATACTTTAATTTGTGAATTTTAATGTTATGAAATTACGGGGTGTTACATTCTCCCCTCCTTAAAGGATTTCGTCCCCGAAATCTCCAAGTCAAGAAGAATGTATATCCAACCATCTAATCGTCCATCTACTCAACCATCAAACACCAGCATCCATTGTCCTTAAAAGACTTCTAATGCTTTAATGTTTATATGCACAGTGTGTGTAAATGTCCATATCTAATGCAAAATTAGGCGGTCTATTGATTCAGTCGACCTCCTTAGTGCAATTCATGATAGTGCCATGCGTCCAATATGTATGCAAAAGATTCCTAATGATACATATTAATTCTATATGCGTGCACAACCATCCACCCGAATGCAGCAACTATATGATAATACAACCATTATACATCCATTTTAGTAAATACATCCATATATATGCAATATGCAATATGCAATATGAAGTGACTGAGCCGATCTGGTGCCTAATAGTGTGTGTATATGCATCCACGAGCAACCACTAGCAAACACTTGCATCCACTTTGCATCCACCATACATAACATGTCTCAAACACATGTTTCAACCATAGGATTATCCTAACTAAAGGTCAAAGATACTAGCGAGAGGATATACTAAAGATAAGATAAGTACAAGCTAAGCGATAAAGGAGAAATTAAAGGACATACCCTCAAAAAGAAAAGGGTATTGTGAACGCATCTTCTCTTCCGTCTCCCAAGTAGCGTTGCTCTCATCATCTCCCCATTGCACTTTGACTAGTCTGACCTCTCGATTCCTTAACCTCTTGATCTCCGACCCAAGAATGCACGTAGGAGCTCGTCGAATTGTCGGATCACGCTCTATCTCCACCTCTCCAAGCAAGCTCGGCTCTACCACTTCCGCGGCCTCGTGCAAGCACTTCCTCAAATGTGACACATGGAATACGTCATGTACACCACTAAGTCTCTCTGGAAACTCCACTTTATACGCCATTCGTCCAATCCTCTCCTTAATAGGAAACGGTCCTACAAACCTTGGTGCTAATTTCCCAACGGACCCAAAGTGAACAACGTTTCGTAATGGAGACACTTTGACAAAGACCATGTCCCCAACTTCAAACTCGAGATCTGTCCTCCTTTTATCCGCATAAGATTTCTTCCTATCTTGCGCTGCTTTCATCCTCCTTCGAATTAAGTCGATCTTCTTTGAAGTCTCCCTAATCATATCGGGCCCAAGTAAGATCTTATCCGTAGATTCCAACCAACATGTAGGTGAACGACAAGGTCGTCCATAAAGAGCTTCGAATGGTGTCATACCAATGCTAGACTGAAAGCTGTTATTATATGCGAACTCCACCAATGGAAGATGCTCTTCCCACGTACCCCCAAAGTATAGGATACATAGCCTCAACAGATCCTCTAGAATGCGATTCACCCTCTCGGTCTGGCCGTTCGTCTGAGGATGATATGCGGTGCCCAAACATAACTGAGTCCCTACCACCTCTTGTAAGCTTCTCCAAAATTCGCTAGTGAAAATAGGATTGCGGTCGCTCACTATGCTAGAAGGAACATCGTGCAAACAAACTTTCTCTCGAACGTATACAGAAGCTAACCATGGAGCAGTCCTCTTACTCTTTACGGGAATAAAATGGGCGCTCTTAGTAAGTCTATCTACTATAACCCAAATTCCCGTATTACCCTTCCTCGATCGCGGTAATCCATCCACAAAATCCATCGAGATGCTTTCCCATTTCCATAGTGGAACCTCCAATGGGTGAAGCAACCCACCGGGTTTCTTTTGCTCCGCTTTTACTTGTTGGCACACCAAGCATCTAGCGACATACTCGGCCACGTCTTTCTTCATGCTGGCCCAAAAGTAATCTCTCTTCATGTCTTTGTACATCTTGTCCCCGTCGGGATGAATGGTCATCTTCGAACGATGTGCTTCGTCAAGAATAGTCTTCCTTAGGTCATCGTCTTTTGGTACACAAAGTCTACCGTCCCTACGTAACCAACCCTTATCATCTAGGGTATACCTACGGAGATAGCTTGATGACTTCCCTCCTTTGAGCTTTTCTACTAACTCAACTAACTGTGGGTCGTCTCGCTATGCATCGCCAATCCGTCCCAAAAGCGTAGGTCTGACCTCCAAGGATGCTAGCAAACTGGGTACGAAGTCAACGGAAGGTCTAAAATCAAACATCGAAATGAATTCTAAACTTTGCCGCTCAACAAACAAAGGACTTAAGGATAATCTTTTTCTACTTAAGGCATCGGCCACCACGTTACCCTTGCCAGGGGTATATGCTATCTCAAAGTCGTAGGATAAGAACTCCATCCACCTTTGCTGCCTTAAGTTCAAGTCCTTTTGAAAGAATAGGTATTTTAAAGACTTGTGGTCAGTGAATAATTCGAATTTCTCACCAAGAAGATAATGACGCCAAGACTTAAGCGCGAAAATAATAGCGGCCAACTCTAGGTCATGTGTGGTGTAATTCTTCTCATGCGCTCTCAACTGCCTTCCACCATAGGCTATTACCCTGCCCTCTTGCATTAAGACTGCGCCTAGTCCTGTCCCACAAGCGTCAGTATAAACGGTAAACGGCTTACTCCCGTCTGGTAATACTACGACTGGGGCTGAAGTCAAAGCTCTCTTCAAACGTTGGAACGCATCATCACAATCTACGTCCCATGTGAAAACTAGGTTCTTCTTCGTCAAGCGTGTCAATGGAGTTGATATCTTTGCGAAGTCTTTGATAAACTTCCTATAGTAGCCAGCCAACCCCAAGAAACTTCTCACTTCGGTAGCATTTTTAGGAACCTTCCAATCTTGGATGGCCACCACCTTCGCCGGATCTACAGCTATCCCTTCTTTGGAAACCACGTGTCCTAAGAATCGTGCTTCCTTCCTCCAAAAGTGACACTTAGAAAATTTAGCTTTAAGCTTATGCGCTCGAAGAGTCTCCAACACTTCCCTAAGATGTAGGGCATGCTCTTCTTCATCCTTAGAAAAGATCAAGATGTCATCTACAAAGACTACCACAAATTTGTTAAGGTACTCCCTAAACACCCTACTCATCAAATCAACAAAGTATGCGGGGGCGTTTGTCAAACCGAAGGGCATCACTAGCCATTCATAGAAACCGTCCGGAGTCCTAAAGGCAGTCTTGTCAATGCTATCCTCAGCCACTCTCAACTGATGGAAACCAGTGGCTAAGTCCAACTGCGAAAACACTGAGGCGCCAACTAACTGATCGAAGAGATCGTCAATCCTCGGCAGTGGGTGTCTGTTCTTCTTAGTAAGCTTATTAAGTTCTCTATAGTCCACACAAAGTCTAAGGGACCCATCCGCCTTCGTGGCAAATACTACTGGAGCACCCCACTCCGATATACTTCGTCTTATGAACCCCTTCTCAAGCAACTCCTTCACTTGCTTACCGAGTTCCCTCCTTTCACGTGGAGCCATGTGGCGTACTGGCAAAGATACTGGTTTCGCATTATCCACAAGATATATTCGAAAATCTATCTCCCGCTTCGGAGGCAAGCCCTTCACCTCCTCAAACACATCCGAATATTCTCGGACCACTGTAACATATTGTAGATTTTCCTCAGACGCGTCAAGCGATTCTAGATAACTTAGCATAACCGAATTTATGGGATTACAGAAGATTTCGAGAGTGTTTCCAAGGCGAGTCACGAGCCTAACTACTCTCCTTTCACAATCAAGAACGGCCCCATTTCTGGATAACCAATCCATTCCTAAAATTAGCCCATAGCCCGTGAAGCCCAACACATAAGCATCACATCTAAATTCAACGCTAAGTATGGAAATTTTCAAATCCAAACACATCATAGACAAATAAGCTGAGCCCCCAATTGGATTCGAAACAACTAAGGGATCCTCTACTAAACTGGTGTTAAAGTGCAGTGATTCAACTAATGATGTAGAGATAAACGAATGTGATGCGCCCGAATCGAATAAGGTACGCACAGGATGATCAAACAAAAAAACTAAGCTTTCAACAGAAATGGTTCTACCTCGTTCTTGCAGCGGTGGGACCGCGAGAGCCTGAACTTGTCCCCTTGCCTGCCCTGGTGCCATAAGAGCCTCCACCTGTCCTCTCGAGGTAGCTCCTGCCCTCTGCCCCTTCTTTGGGCAGTCCTTCACTAAATGTCCCGCATCGCCACAATGAAAACAGCCTGTCTTCTTTTTCTTTCGGCAATCCTTGCTGAGATGGCCTGGTGTCCCACAGTTAAAACATTTCTTCTTTCCCTTGCCGTTATTGTCTTTACCACCCTTCTTGTTTTGCTGTTGTGGTTTCTTCTGATCCCCCTTCTTCTTGGGTGCCTTATCAGCTTTAGCGCTTTTCTCCTCATGCATAAGCGCCATTTCTACTAACTTCTCAAAGGTGGGCCCCATAGGGATGTGGGTCATATCCAACCCTTGCACTGGTTCATTCAAGCCATTCACGAACCTCAGCGCCTTCTTCTCCGGTGTGTTCACTAAGTCCAAGCCAAACCTTGCTAACTGATTAAATTTATTGACATATTCTTTCACTGATGAGCTTCCTTGCTTCAATGTCAAGAACCTTTCCATATATAGATTTTCTTCCGCCCTTGAGAGAAACTTCGCCTCGAACCTACGTCTGAAATCCGCCCAAGAGTCAACAGGACGCTCCCCATTAGTGACCTCCCACCAAAACGAGGCCTCTCCCTTCATCAACCAAGCTGCTAATCGAACTCTCCTCCCTTCTTCTACTTCAAAGATTTCTAGCAATTCTTCCACCTCCTTAAGCCAATCTCTAGCTTCCACAAACATTTCTGACCCTTGAAATGGTTTTCCACCCATAGCCTTGAATTCCTTGCACGTCTTTGCAAAAGTATCTACGCGAGGAGGAGGAGGAGGAACGGGTGCAACTGGTGGTGGAGGAACATTGGATGGACCTGCAGCGGCCCTAGCCTCTAATAACCTCCTATACCATCCTGGTATCGTTACACCGTCGGGTAGATTAAGATCTTCAGCTATGCTGAAACGAAAAAGGAAAGATTCAGAATGGAGAATTCGAAAGATAAAGATATGGGCTATTGGAGATTATGTTTTTTTTTTCTTAAAAACCTTTCTCTTTAAATTTCTCATTAAAACATGTTTTTGAAAGCACTTCTTCCAAAAATAACTATTTTTCTAAAGTATTTTTATCTGTTCTGGTAACCTTAAGCTCTGATACCACGTGTAACACCCCACGTCCATTAATGTCACTCACGAAGGGAATGCATTAACTTCCATGGAGGCTATAAGTGAATATAGAACAAAAAATTTACAACAAGACAGATAATAAATAGTACTTGGAAATCTAAAACTTCATTTTATTGCAGCGGAAATTAAACATGTTTGTTACATCATAAAACCATAGATCATAACCAAGTACAATATCCATCTTCATAAAAACAAAATACATAATCCCATTACATAAATAGCCATTAAAAAGATAACAAGCTGGACTTTACTTCAACGGTCCAAGCTTTCCAAAGAGAGATGAAGCAATTCAATCAAACTCCACTAGAGCTGGGCCCAACCTGAGGACCTGGAGGGGGAAAAAGGATAGAAATAGAGGGGGTCAGACATAAAGTCCGGCGAGTATGATAATTCTAACAATACTATTATCAAAATAACTAGACTAAGGCACAAGCTGGAAGACAAGTAAATGTCTATGAACTCTTAGGAAGATAAAGATAGCGTTTAAGATAATGTTAAAGATAACGGTAAAGGCACACCTAATTTCTAACGAATGATTACTACATTGCACCGCACATTACTACACTGCACCACACATTACTACACTGTACCACACCAGTCACCCTATTGTTTGATCCCACTTGCTTCACACATAAACTTTATAAATAGCCTTACGTACCCCTAGCTGACTACATAGGTGCCGTCTGCCCCTATCTCCACTAGGTGTACCCCACTACCCACTTTCGATCGGCTCCCTACTCGTAGATACCCGTGCTGGCCCCACAGTGGGGTGTATCACTCCCCTAAAGTGGCAACCCGATACAACTTGAGAATGCACGACTTATACCTACACGATGCAACAACGTCTTACCTACCAGCCCGGGTCCACACACGCATAAGAAACTCATTGGACTTGCGTTGCCACCGCTCCCCGTTTTGGCCTCTTACAGTCAAACCCAGCATGCGTGTCCCGTCCTCGACTTGGGTCGAGCCCACAAAGATACGTTTGGGATACTGGTCGAAATGGGCCGCCACAAGCTACCCACCTAAGCTTGTCACTAGTATATCCCACTTAACCCTCTTAGTCGTGTTCATTTACATGTGTGTTTGGTTAAGTCTTACTAATCGTATTTCACATGCCACTAAGGGCACCCCCTAGATTCCTCATGCCACCCAAGGCGCCTACTTAACCCCCATGTCCCACCTTACATGTTTATCTAGTTAAGTATTTCTTAATTCATTCAGGCCATAACCTCATAAAGACCTCTCACATTAGACTGACATTTATGGCAGCTGGATTTGCCGGGCGGGTCCGGGAAGTCTTACACCATAAAAGAGTCTAACCTCGTGTCTTTACAACCGTTATGCTTTAGTTTAGGCCTAGTACCTCTCACATTGGACTGACATTTGTGACCAATGGATTTGCTGGGCGGGTCCGGGCAGGTTTACGTCACAAACGAGTCCAACCTCGTGTCCTAAGCATTGATTAACACTTAAAATCTTTTACCCCAGTTTTAATAATTCTCTATTCAAATTATTAATTAAGTCAACTTTTAATGATGTCCATAATTGACTCAATTATGGCCATCCACTTATGGCATGCAAAATCATATCAATTGCACCCCAACTTTTTAATATTAAATCCTTAATATTACCCCCACCCCACGTTTATACGTTCGCTTATTCAACGCATAATATAGGCTAGACTTGTATAGTCTAACACCTAGCACAAAGATAAATTATCACAACATATAGACAGTTAAAATAAATCTAATCATAATAGGGGTGAAACTAGCATAAACTACACATGTTAAGGATCAAAATGTGTCAACTTGTTAAATGTCTCAATTTACATGATATGATCATAGCCCAAATCTATACATAAACTTGCATATGGGGTTTTTAGGCAACATAATGATGGTGTGAACTAGCATAGGATATCACATATGTCATAGCACAATTCTAGATGTCATAATAGATGTCTTGGCATATGTTCATAACTTTTCTAATCAATCTAACTTGCATATGTGACTTGTCAAATAGATCAACATAACCCAAACATGATGATTTAATTAATATGAACTAACTAGCATAGATGGTAACATCATGGCCTTTTTAACATGTATGATTCATCACAACTTAGCATAGAAACTTTCAACATACATAACATCATCATAGCATGATTTACAACATATAAGATATCATCATCACATAACATTGGATTTACAATATACATGATAGCAAAAGGGGTTTACAACAACATATATGATAATTCACACCATCTACTCATAATCCATTCATAACTCAACCTAATTAAAATGATAATAATCTTGTTAAGATCATCATACTCACAATTTAGAGAAGAAAAGAGAGAGTTTTGCTTTGCTTTAGGGTTGAGAGAATTAGAATTGAATTTTCTTTTCTTCTTTCTTAGTTGGCGGCGGCTCCATTGATTTCCATGGCGATGGTATGATGGTAACTATTCTATTTTAATTAGGTTTAGGGTTAGCATTAGGATGTATTTATAGGTGTAGGAAGTTATTTAGGACCATTAGATTAACCCTGAACCATGAGAACCAATCAAATGCAAAATCTGCATTTGAGCGAATCGTCCCACGGGTTGACAGCCAAACACCCTGGATTAACCCCTAGTCGACCCAGCAGAGCTCGGGTCGACCTCAAAAATGGGCCAGTTCAGTTATTTCCCCTCCCAATTCGCTGTTTTGAACTTTTTCGCATATTTATTTATTTATTTTTTAATTTATATATATATATATATATATCAATATATATATTTCTCTGCGCAACCCATTTCACTTAATTCTTTTCTAAAAATTAAGTATACTTTAATTTGTGAATTTTAATGTTATAAAATTACGGGGTGTTACAGTCAAACTAACTTAACCTTATCATGTGGCATTAAGTAAATTAATGCACCCCAACCTCTCACATTAGACTTTGTTGTGGTTACTGGTTACGCCGGGCGGGTCCGGGCAGCTTTACACCACAACCTAGTCTAACCTCGGGTTTTGAGCGCGATATGACCAACTACTCACATTGGGTCTTATTGTCTATAGCTACTGGATTTGCCGGGCGGTTCCAGGCAGATTTATGCTACAAACTCAACCCAACCTCGAGTTGGCCACTTTCATGTTTTTCTACTTGTCACGTTCATGTCAAATTTAGGCTACGACAAAGTCCATGTTTTCCACTTATGCCCATTGTCCTTTTACTTAATTCATGTTAAGTTTCATAGCCCATCTCAAGTTTTCCTAAACTACCCAAGGCGTATTCCCAACGCAAGTGAAAGCGAGTCAACATAGTAGGAATAATATGACAACATATTGACCTCAAACATGTATGATAACATAAAGGGATTGTCCTCAAACATGTATGATAGCATAAAGGGATTGGCCTCAAACATGTATTATAGCATAACACTAGGTTCATCATCATAGGCATGTAAATGGTCATGAGGGGTTTAGGTTCTTTTACATGCATAAGCCCCAAGTCAAGTTCATATGAATGTTCCACAAGTCAAATTGTTCTAAGGGTTCATGCCAACATTCCACAAGTCAAGATTCAATCTTGCATGATAAACTAGGTCAAACACAACATGAGTGGCATGATTTAATCACTAAGAAATAGCCCAAAGTCATAGGTTCAAGAGAGGGGCAAGACTAGATTCACATAGGCTAACATACTTAGGTTTCATCTCATTTTATTTCATGTCAACATTAGAACTACCGTTTAGATCTAAAAGTAGCTAGAACTTACAAAGCGTGGCTAGAGATTTATGAGCAAGCATTTGTCATAGAACGGTGTTGAGATGATGCTCTACTTCCTTGATTTGATGTAGAAAGCTTGCTCCTTTGACTTGAATCTAGTTTGCATGCTTAAGCCCTTGAAGTTGAAGATGGAGGCCATGATCAAGAGACATTTGGGCAGCACTTTGTTGTTAGGATGGTTTGTAGTGAATTAGGCTAGGTCTTAGGGTGTTTTTATAGAAGTTAGGACTAGTTTAGGCCCTTAGATTAACCCTAGTTTAAATCTGAACCATCCATTCTCGTCACAGGCCAACAGAACAGACCCAAAGGAGCAAGCAGGTGCACCAGGCCAACCTGGCCCGACCAAGGAGGTCGACCCCCAGGTCGACTGCCCAGTCGACCTGGTCCCTGGGGGGTCGACCCCCCAGTCGACCTGGGGCTGGGCGGGAATTTTTCCCGCCCAGTCTGTTTGGGGCTGAATTCGAAATTCGAAAATCTGTTTTCGTTTTCTGATTTTTCGTGAAACTTCTAGAGGCCATATCTCGGTCATACGGACTCCGATTTACGAAATTTCAGACTCGTTTCCAACTAGAATTCCGAGACGAACGCAACGGCGCAACCCGTTTCTCTTGATTATTATTTTAAAATTTAATTCTGCCCTGATTTCTTGTTTTAACATGTTATAAAATTTCGGGTTGTTACATACTACATTTTTTGGCTAATGCATACTCAAGAGCCTCTCCAGTCAGTTGAGATACATCTCTGGCTAGATACTCTTCCTTTTCTTCAATCAAACATCTTTCACATCTACTTTTATAATCATGATTTTGTTGAGAGCTCTAGTTCTATCAGCATCTTACTGAATTTGCATCTCTATGATCTTCAACTGCTTCTCTTCCAACTTGTTACAGTCTTCTTTTTTGGAGGCCGATGTAAGTGACATATCACTCAGCAACGAAGTTAGTCTATCACTAGACGTTGCCAAATTGGTTGCTTCCTTATTTCTCAACAATGCTCTCTTGCTTGATTTTATTACTTCTGGCCTTGTTTCAACTCCACCATATAGCATTTCCGAATTAGGAGTCACCGGACTATTGTTGTTCCCATCTCCGTCTGTAGCCATAGGAAATCCAAATGAATTTCCAGGGATGAATCCGACGAAAGTCTTGATGCTACATTTCTCAAGTTAGAACCTTCGTTGTCTCCAAGTTCTACAAGATCTGTTTAGCATAGACCGACCCAACGTGATTCCAATGAAATAATTTCCAAAGCTTCATGAGCAATGAATTCACTATTACAAGTGTCACGATAGATCGTATCGTAATCTTCTTTTTAAGTCTCGTGAAGATTGACCGCTTTTCAGTGTATCCCCCTTACTACTTTTATCCCTTTGTACTTGGTACACATAGTATTTCTGATTATACCATGCAGTCTTTGTGATTTTGACTGATCTTCTTGTTATGCATTCAGGACACCCATTGTATAGATCATTAGCCCGCAAGTAGAAAAACTTATCGTCGGAACGACCAATGCATTTACCCATGCATTTGCTAGCACTTTATTGTCATGTGCTCTCCATATTTTACCAGTACATGTAGTTTCTTCCACACTACCTTGCCCTTGAGTTTCATTTGGCTTTTGCTTGTTGTACGACCGTCCGGACTTAGTTTGTCCTTTTTCAGGTACAGGGGTCGGCGAAGCCATCTCTTGGTGTAAATTTGTATTGGGAATCATGGGTTGGGAACCGAAGTAATTGTTGGTTTGAGGAATTTGAATGTACATGGCACCATACTGTTGTGCGAGGTTTAATTGGTGGAGATATTGACTTTGTTGGGGAGTCAGAAAAGGAGATGGAATCATTGATGGGGCTTCAACTTGAGATAGTAAACTAGTAAAATTAGCAATGTTATCATCATTAAAGCTAGAGACATTATTGTTATTTGAATCAGCCAGTGTTGTTTGTTTATCCTTGGATTTGTTTGCGAGTGTGAAGAAACACATAACCAATAACCCATATTTATTGAGATAAAGGACGCAACTTGGCTTGACCTGTAAAAGAAGCCATCCATTATTATGCACTGTGCTGTCAAATCAAATGTTGAATATTCCAGTAAAACAACTTGGCGTGGCCAATAAAGTTGTTCAGGCAAATCAACTTTACTGATTCCATTGAAGGAAGTGATATGCTTTATTGGTTTAAGTGTTATAATAGTAAACTTGTGCATTTATTAGAGTGCGTGTACTATTTATATTGGTTGGTTGGTGTGCCTAAATTGTCTTGACTATTAAGACAATTTTAGTATTTTCCTTTTGTCGATAGCCGTGCATACAGTGACTGCCATTGTGTTGTCAACTCGTCTGGGGAAGGGTCGTTTTAATTAACATTTGAAAAGCTGTACTACATCGGAAAAATTAAAGAAATCAGTACATTAAATCTGTTGGTTAGCATAGCTTATTGAAAAGTTGTACATTTTATGCTTGTATAATCTAGTGCAACTTTTGTTTGACTTAACATTTCAAACTGGCAAACGAAAACGGGACTGCATCAGATTACTTTATTTTGATAAAGGCTTACATTGAAGCAGATATACTACATATAGAACAAGAATTAGATCAAGACTTTTGGTTAACCCTCAATGAAAAGCACAACAGTCTTCCAGGTTGCAGAATAATGAGAACTAATTTAGCCACTAGAAGTGCATTCTGCTTATTTACTAGAGATTGTGTGAATTACCACAAAGTAATATATGAGGTAAAAAAGGAGGATATTTTCCAGTTGGCACGGTCGACGTACAACTCACTATATCATTTCAATTACTGGTCAAACTTCGTCGGTCACGAAGCATACGAGTTATGGTACAACCATATTATATAGTTTGAGTAATATATCATTAGATTATGTGTTGCCTTCGGTAGGTATCTTTTGTTTTTTGTATTTGGAATGTTGGAATATATCCTTAGAGTATTAATTTAAATTCCTCGCTATATGCAGAGTATATTGTCCCACGCGCTGACATGACTAGTCTATGAATATTAAAAGTTGTGATGGCACGTATATTGGATGAAGCGCTGACAAGATTAGTTAGTACCATGGTGGCAATAACTAAAGTGGTCTTTTAATTAATTTCTTGGATGTTTTGAATCCTGGTCGGCCCCTATTAAAGTTGAGGGAGTTAAAAAATTCGGGTCATCCACTATTAAATTGTGAATATTGATTACAACAGAAGGTAGAAATGAGATATATTTAAGTAAACAACACAATACAATCATCGAGTACTGCAACATTAAAATAGTTCAACAAATGCATAGATTACATCTAAGCATTCCCTTTCAGATGCCATTAATGTTCAACCAGGTTATCTTGCAGATTATTATGTATTTATCTAGATCTTATTTTAAGCAGATGTCTCAAAAATACCTCATTAGTCGCTGGATTTCTATCAGCAACAACTGTTGCGGTGTTATCTGGATCATAACCCAAATAAGATGGGAATTTTCCTCTTTCTTCTTAAGTGATCATATTATGCAGTATAATACATGCTCCCATAATGTTGCTCAAAACCTATGGCTCAAAAATTTGATAGGGTTTTTAACAATGGAAAACCTTGCTTGTAGAATCCCAAAAGCATGTTCTACATTTTTTTTCTCGCTGCCACTTGCCTTTTAGCATAGTATTTTTCAGTTTCAGGAGCTGAAATAGTTTTGACGAGGGTACCCCAAGAAGGATAGATGCCATTTTCTAAATAGTACCTCACGTCATACCTATTTCCTACAATATTAAAATCACATGCAGGTGCTTTTCCTTGTGTAAAGTTCTTAAACAAATGTGACAATTGGTTAATATGGTTCTTAGAACCAGGACACCGAAAAACGCGTGCTAAAACCATAGATTATGTGAAGCAACAACTTCAAGTGGAGTAATGTCCAATAAACTGACTGTGCCATGTTGTGTGACAATTTTTCCATCCCCAATGCATACAGTCTAGACTACCTACCATTCCCGGAAATTCCCTTTTGGCTCCTAACTTTTTCAATTTTACATCACTTTGCTTTGGAGCACGCATATACTCCTCACCATACAATTCAATGATGGCTACACAAAACCTTTCAAGACTAAGCTTATAGTACTCTCATCCATTCAGACAACCTCATCAAACACATCTAGAGCTATCCCATATTCTATAAGACGTAAAGCGCCTATAATTTTTTGGTATGGTGAACAGCCTAAATGTAACACCCCACCTCCGCTAGGGTCACTCACAAAGGGAATGCACTAGCTTTGGTGGAGCATTATCTAGGTAAACATACACATAAATATTACAAGACAGAACATATAAAATAGCAGAAGAAGAACCAAATTTCATTGCTTTAAAATCTAGAAAGGTCTAAAGCCTTTTACATCAAAATGCTATTAAATCCATTACATCGAAATCTGTCTTGCAATAGTAAAGAAGCATAAAACCATAGTCATAAATCATTCCCCAGGTAAAACAGCAAAGCAAGCCATAGCCAAGAGAAATCCAAGCAGCACATGAAACAGCCTTAGAGCTTGGTAAGATCCGAACTAAGCTGTATTCCCACCCTGCGAACCTGGGGGGGGGGACAAAAGAAAAAGAGGCGAAACAAACCGGGTTAGTCATAAAGACTGAGTAAGTCCTACTGGCTTTCAGCATAAAAATTGGTGAAGATAAAATGGCATGAATAAATTGAAAGTAAACATAAGCATGATGACAAGGTAAGCTACATGCACAATGAATCAAGTATAACATTGCAAGGTTTCTATTAAGTATAACATCGCAAGATTCCTGTAACAACTCGTGTTTTTATAACATGTAGTAACCATAAATCAGGGCAGTTAATTTTTAAAATAAGAATCAAGGGAAACGGGTTGCACCATTGCGTTCGTCTCGAAATTCTGCTTGGAAACGAGTCTGAGTTTTCAAAAATCGGAGTCCGTATGACCAAGCTATGACATTTCGAAGTTTTCAGAAGTTTTCAAGTTCAAAAACAGTTCAATTCGAATTCAAAATTCGAATTTCAAACCTCAGAATGGACAGGGCGGGAAATTTCCCGCCTAGGACCAGGTCGACCTGGGGGTCGACTATGTAGTCGACTTACCCAGGACCAGGTCGACCATAGTGTCGACCTGGGGGTCGACCTGGTGGCTGAGTCCACTTTTGAAGCTGGATTCACTCTGATGTTTCTGGCCTCGTTTCTGTCCACATTCGTTGACCTGACCCTATATATACAACCCCTCACACTAGTCTCTCCACACAAAATTCTTTCTGACCTTATGCTACTCTAATTCTGATTGAAAAGTTTGAGAAAGGGACTGCTTCTTCTACGTTGAGACTGCGTTAAGAGAATTGCTGATTTGGGGATTTCTATTAGGACTTGACTAAGCATATAAAGATTCAACAATCAACTCTCTTTTTCTAATTCTCGAACCACGATCTGTAAGCCTCAGTTATTTTTGGATTTAAACTGTAAATGTAATATGAATATGTTGTAAATTGAAATTGGACCTATGTATGATGACTGTTTCACATCCATTCTTGTTCATCTTGGATCTTGACTTTTGGATATATTACTATGACACTGATTTGGGGCATATTCATGTTGTAAATCAAAAAGAGAAACCCCTCATATTACCATGTTGAATCTTCTATTAGTCACAAGTTTATGACTATCACCTTATGTCAACCGTTACCATGACTATACTATCACCTTATGTCAATCATTACCATGACTATACTATCACCTTATGACAACTGTTATCTTGACTAGTACCTTATTTTGCTAGATTCGGAATCTTTATGTTTGAGGCCAATATTCCATATGCCAGTAATGTTTTAATCTTTTATTTCGAGTCATACTATGCTATGCTAGTAATCACTTTTGCCACCTTATACCCGTTCCTTTTTATGTTATTCCCTAATTAGATTTATTTGTATCGATTCGAGCTTACGTGCGATGGGAATACGATTCGGGTAGACTAGGTAAAACATGAATTAGCTTTAAACTTGAACATGAACGTTGTTATGACTTGAACCTGAATATGGACATGAACTTGACACGATTTGACATGAAACATGACCTGAAAACTTGACATGAATCTAGACATGAAAACTTGAACGTGGGATTGACAATTAGATAAACTTGAAAATGGCTAACTCGAGGTTGGGTTGAGTTTGCAGTGTAAATCTGCCCGGAACCGCCCGGCAAATCCAGTGACTGCAAACAATAGGATCCAATGTGGGTAGTTGGTCATATCGCACGTAAAACCCGAGGTTAGACTATGTTGTGGTGTAAATCTGCCCGGAACCACCCAGAAAATCCAGTAACGACAACAGTTAGTCTAATATGAGAGGTTGGCGTGCACTAATGAATTAATGCCACATGATAGGGTTAAGTCATGAACCACTTGAATATACTTAACCAGCTTGACACGATGATTTGATAGGGTTAAGTCATGAACCGCTTGAACACACTTAACCAACTTGATACATGATCTGGATAGGGTTAGGTCACGAATTTGAATGACAACACTTAACCCATTAGAAACCCTAGTTACGCGGTCCTTTTCAACAGTAACCCACTTGGATGTATCACGATACCCTGGGACTAAGTAGGGTGGGGCACGATTACTGGGCTGATTGTAAGCGACCAGAACGATGGCTGAGTAGGTGCGCCACTGTAGGTTCAGGTGGGCTATGGTCGTGCACATAGTCCGGAGTTGAAAAAGCAGGCATTGGGCACCCGTAGATTTACACTGTGCATGCTTGATTCGTGTCGGTGGTTGGCACCATAGGACTTGATACACCTTATGGTGGACCTAGCACAGGTAACTACATTTCAGGATAGGGCCGTATGACACAGACACATGACGAGCTAGGACTTATAGGGAGCCGATTGATTAGTAGATCGTACCGTAGGACCCCGTAATGGGTCACTTCATGATACTGAGCCAAGGGATCATTTCATGGTTAATACTTGACATGGGTTAGAATACTAGTACAGTTGGTGCAGCGAATCTTGAACATGCGATGCTAGACTTGACTTATCTTGTTATCTTAATTATCCTACCAGTTATGTTATCATCCTTATGTTTAATTCCAGTTTTTACATATCGTGTTACCTTTACTAGTTTTCATGCTGAAGGTCACTAGGGCTTACCAGTCTTTATGACTGACCCTTTTTCTTTCGCCTCTTTTTCTTTTGTTTCCCCCCCAGGTTCTCAGGGAGGAAACACTAGCTCTTAGCTTGGATTTAGCTTGCTTTCTGACAGCTCATGTACGGTTTGGTCTTGAGCTATGCTATGGCTGCTTCTGCTATTTATGGGGAATATTTTACTTTTGTTATCTTAAGTTTATGCTTCTTTGGAACTTGATGTAATAGAATAATTTGTATCTTGGATATATGAGGTTTTTGTCTCATTCTTGAAAGTAATAAAAAGTTGGTTTTTAATTTCTACCGCTGCTTTATTTATGTTCTGCCTTGTGATATCTCTGTGCATGTTTACCTAGATAATACTCCACCAAAACTAGTGCATTCCCTATTTGAGTGACCCTAGCGGAGGTGGAGTGTTACATTTGGTATCAGAGCAGAAGGTTACCAGGCTGGGCAAAAAGTTTTAAAAACCTTCTGAAACTATTTTTAAAACCATTTATAAAGAATCATTTTTCAAGAAAATTTTTATGTTTTAAAAGGCTATTCCCCAAAAAGCCATTAGCACTTTCCTTTGTTTCCTCGTTTGAATCTTTTTCTTTTCGTTTTTCAGCATGGCTGATCTTAACCTGCCTGAGGGAATAACCGTGCCTGGATGGTTCCGAAGGTACTTAGAAGCCAGAGCCAATGACGCGGGCACGGCAGACATCCCTCCTCCTCCTCCTCCCCCAGTGGCCGTGGTTCCTCCTCCTCCTGGTACCGCCTTTGCCAAAATATGCAAAGACTTTAAAGCAATGGGCGGCAAGAACTTCATTGGAACTGAAACCTTTGTTGAGGCACAAAACTGGCTAAAGGAGACAAAAGACTTGTTCATTATCTTTGATATGGAGGACCATAGGAAAGTTCAGTTGGCAGCATGGTTGTTGAAAGAGGAAGCTGCATTTTGGTGGGAAGTCACCAACGGTACCAGGCTAGTTGAGACTTGCGCGGACTTTAGAGAGAGGTTTGGGCTTAAATTCTTATCGTTAGCAGAAGAGAACCTTCAAATGGAGAGGTTCCTAGCCCTCAAGCAAGGGGACATGTCTGTTAGGGAGTACGTGAATAAGTTTAATCAGCTTGCTCGGTTCGGTTTGGATTTGGTCAACACAGCCCAGAAAAAGGCTGTACGCTTTGCTCGAAGATTGAACGAGCCACTACACAGCTTGGCCCTAACTCATATACCCATGGGGGTGACCTTTGAAAGCTTGGTGGATATGGCTCTACTCCATGAGGAAGACAAGAATAGCAAGAAGGAGGTTAAGCCTAATGAAACTCAGAATAAGAAAGCTGACTTCAAGAAGGGAAACAACAAGAATAATAAGAATAACAAGAGTAACAACAAATCACGCGAGAAGAGGAAGTGCAACTTCTGTGGTATTACTGGACATCTAGTTAAAGACTGTAGAAAGAAGAAGAGGAAGTTGGATGAATGCTTTCATTGTGGAGATACTGGACACATCAACATGGATTGCCCTAAGAAGCAAGGGCAGGGGCAAGGGCAGACCCAGCGAGCAGGACCTTCTGGAGGGCAGTTGCATGCTCTCAACACCACTCCAGCTCTTGACCGAGGTAGTAATATTTCTGTAGAAAGCCTTGTTTACATTTCTGACTTTCCTGTTCGAACCTTATTTGACTCTGGCGCATCGCATACTTTTATTTCTTCTGATATTGTTGAAAATCTGCACCTAAGTACTAGTCTGGTTGAGGATCCCGTTATAGTTTCAAATCCAATTGGGGGCTCCGCCCATTTATCTATGATGTGTGTGGATTTGAGGATCTCTATCTTAAGTGTAGAATTCACGTGTAATGCTTATGTTCTCTGATTCATGGGATACGGTTTGATCCTAGGTATGGATTGGCTGTCCGATTATGGAGCCATTCTTGATTGTGAACGAAGGGTAGTGAGGCTCATGACTCGCCTTGGTAATACCCTTGAAATTTCTTGTAACCCTAAGGGTCCGGTCATGTTGTGTTATCTTGAATCTCTTGACTAATTTGACGATAATTTGCAATCTGTAAAAGTGTTCCGAGAATATCCAGATGTCTTTGATGAAGTGAGGGGGTTACCTCCTAAACGCGAGATGGAGTTCCGAATTTATCTTGTTGATAATGCCAAGCCAGTTTCATTGCCCGTTAGGCACATGGCCCTGCGAGAAAGAAGAGAGCTCAGTAAACAAATTAACGAGTTGCTTGAGAAAAATTTCATAAGACGAAGCATTTCTGAATGGGGTGCTCCAGTGGTATTCGCTACTAAGGCGAATGGACCGCTTCGTCTGTGCGTAGATTATCGTGAATTAAACAAGCCGACAAAGAAGATTAGGCACCCACTACCAAGAATCGACGATTTTTTTTGACCAGCTTGTGGGAGCATCTGTTTTCTCTCAACTCGATCTAGCCACAGGATTCCATCAGCTTAGAGTGGTTGAGGATAGCATTGACAAA
Organism: Allium sativum; assembly: GCA_030737875.1. Lineage (NCBI taxonomy): Eukaryota > Viridiplantae > Streptophyta > Magnoliopsida > Asparagales > Amaryllidaceae > Allium > Allium sativum. The sequence goes on from CM060909.1 coordinate 727,297,681, forward strand.
ACTGCGTTAGGACTCCAGATGGGTTCTTCGAATGGCTCGTCATGCCGTTTGGGCTAACGAATGCACCCGCGTACTTTGAAGATTTGATGAGTAGGGTGTTTCGGGAGTTCCTTAACAAGTTTGTGGTAGTTTTCGTGGATGATATTTTGATCTTCTCAAAAGATGAAGAAAAGCATGCTAGACATCTCAAGGAAGTCATGGAAACGCTTAGAGCACACCAGTTAAAGGCTAAGTACTCCAAATGCCATTTTTGGAGGAAGGAAGTTCGGTTCCTTGGACATGTAGTTTCTAAGCAAGGCATAGTCGTGGACCCCGCAAAGGTAGTTGCGATACAGGACTGGAAAATTTCTAAAAATGCAACGGAGGTAAGGAGCTTTCTCGGTTTGGCGGGCTACTACAAGAAGTTCATTAGGGACTTTGCTAATATTTCGGCCCCTCTTACTAATTTAACAAAGAAGAACCTAGCTTTTGCATGGGATCTATAGTGTGACGCTGCTTTTCAGAGACTTAAGAGAGCCCTCACCACAGCACCAGTTTTGGCATTACCCGATGGAGGAAAGATGTTTACCGTGTACACAGATGCGTGCGACACGGGATTAGGCGTCGTCCTAATGCAACAAGGAAGAGTAGTATGCCACGGGGGCAGATAACTTAAAGTTCATGAGAAAAACTATCCCCCCATGACTTGGAGTTGGCCGTGATTGTCTTTGCACTAAAAGCTTGGCGCCATTATCTTCTAGGGGAGAGGTTCGAGCTATATACTGACCACAAATAGATCAAGTACCTCTTCTCACAGAAAGATTTGAATCTGTGACAACAACGGTGGATGGAATTCTTGGCATCATATGACTTCGATATAGCTTATACCCCTGGCAAGGGTAATGTGGTGGCGGACGCACTAAGTAGAAAAAGGTTGACTTTGAGCCCCTTGTTTGTTGAAAGGAAAAGCCTTGAGTTTATAGCAACCTTTGATTTTACACCTGCTGTTGAGTCATTGACTTCTACGTTAGCATCTCTTGAGTTAAGACCTACACTTCTAGATCAAGTAGGGACTTCACAGAAGGAAGACCCACAGATAGTCGAAATCATGAACAAGCTGATTTGTGGTGAGACGTCAAGTCACCTCAGTAGGTATACCATAGATGACAAGGGATGGCTAAGGCGCGATGGAAGGCTATGTGTCCCATAAGTGGAAGACCTAGTAAGGAAAGTTCTTGAAGAAGCGCACCACTCGAAGATGACTATACACCCCGGATGGGATAAGATGTACAGGGATATGAAACGCATGTTCTTTTGGGCTGGAATGAAAAAGGACGTGGCAGAGTTCGTTTCGAAGTGCATGGTGTGCCAACAAGTAAAGGTCGAGTCGAAGAAGCCTGGTGGGATATTACATCCTTTGGAGGTTCTGCAATGGAAATGGGAGAGTATCTCGATGGATTTCGTGGATGGACTACCTAGGTCTAGGAAGGGAAATACTAGCATATGGGTCATAGTTGATAGACTCACGAAAAGTGCTCACTTCATTCCGGTGAAGAGCAAGAGGACCGCATCAGGGCTAGCGTCTATTTACCTTCGAGAGATAGTACGGTTGCATGGAGTTCCTTCCAGTATAGTTAGTGATCATGACCCGATTTTCACAAGCCAGTTTTGGAATAGTCTACAAGAAGTAATGGGAACACGACTGAACTTGAGCACGGCCTATCACCCACAGACGGATGAACAAACCGAGAGGGTAAATAGGGTACTAGAAGATCTCCTGAGGCTATGCATTCTTGACTTTGGTGGTACTTGGGAAGACCATCTTCCTCTCGTGGAGTTTACATATAATAACAGTTACCAAGCTAGCATCGGAATGGCACCGTTCGAAGCCCTGTATGGAAGACTGTGCAAGTCACCAACTTGTTGGTGGGAGACGACAGACAGGCTTATACTTGGCCCCGAAACGATAAGAGACACTTCTGAGAAGATTGAGTTGATACGAAGACGGATGAAAACGGTCCAAGATAGACAGAAATATTATGCGGACCAGAGAAGGACAGACCTAGAGTTCGAAGTCGGAGTATGGTCTTTATAAAGGTTTCTCCGTTACGCAATGCAGTTCGTTTTGGAGCAGTTGGAAAGCTAGCACCAAGGTTCGTAGGACCGTTCCCTATCATTGAGAGGATTGGACGGATGGCCTATAAGGTAGACTTACCTGAGAAGTTATCTGGAGTACACAATGTCTTTCACGTCTCGCATCTCCGGAAGTGCTTGCATGAGTCAGCCGAAGTGATTGAGCCAAGCATCCTTGAAGACGTAGAAGTGGAAAAAGAAGCAATATTGTGGCGAGTTCCGATTCGTATCATAGGAACGGAGATTAAAAAGCTAAGGAATCGAGAAGTCAAGCTAGTTAAAGTGCAGTGAAGTGAAGCCCAAGAAGACGCAACTTGGGAAACCGAAGAGAAGATACGCGCGCTTTACCCATTTCTTTTTGAGGGTACATTCTCGATCTCTTTTCCTTGTAAACCTTTTCGTATCATGCTTATAATATCTACGTTTGTCTTGTTATCTTCTCGATCTTGTCTTGAGAACCTTAGGTAGAACCATATGGATGTAAACATGTGATTGAAACATGTTATGGTTGATGTTTGCAAATGGTTGCAAGTGGCTGCAAGTGGTTGCTAATGGATGCATGACACACATTAGGCACTAGATCGGCTCAGTCACATTTTCATGTTGCATATGCATGAGTGCTTATACTTGTACATGGATGAAACTTTTTATGCTATCACTTGGATGTTGCATATGGATGAATGAGTATGCACTCATGTAGAAATTATGAACTATGCTAGGAATTTGCATACATGTTGGATTCATGACACTAACATATTTTGCATTAAGGAGGCTTACTGAATCAGTAACCGCCTGATCTTTTGCATTAGATAAGTACATATACACACACTTTCTGCATATGTTCATACAGTACTAGAAATCTCTTAAGGACAATGGTTTCCTGTGGATGATGCTTTGAGTAGATGGATGATTGGATGGTATGACACATCCTCCCTAACTTAGAGATTTCGGGGACGAAATCCTTTAGGGGGGGAGAATGTAACAACCCGTGTTTTTATAACGTGTAGTAACCATAAATCAGGGCAGAATTAATTTTTAAATAAGAATCAAGGGAAACGGGTCGCGCCATTGCGTTTGTCTCGAAATTCTGCTTGGAAACGACTCCGAGTTTTCGAAAATCGGAGTCCGTATGACCAAGTTATGACCTTTCGAAGTTTTCAGAAGTTTTCAAGTTCAAAATCAGTTCAATTCGAATTCAAAATTCGAATTTCAAACCTCAGAATGGACGGGGCGGGAAATTTCCCGTCCAGGACCAGGTCGACCTGGGGGTCGACTATGTAGTCGACCTACCCAGGACCAGGTCGACTATAGTGTTGACCTGGGGGTCGACCTGGTGGCCGAGTCCACTTTTGAAGCTGGATTCACTCTGATGTTTCTGGCCTCGTTTCTGTCCACATTCGTTGACCTGACCCTATATATACAGCCCCTCACACTAGTCTCTCCACACAAAATTCTTTCTGACCTTATGCTGCTCTAATTCTGATTGAAAAGTTTGAGAAAGGGACTTCTTCTTCTACGTTGAGACTGCGTTAAGAGAATTGCTGATTTGGGGATTTCTATTAGGACTTGACTAAGCATATAAAGATTCAACAATCAACTCTCTTTTTCTAATTCTCGAACCACGATCTGTAAGCCCCAGTTATTTTTAGATTTAAACTGTAAATGTAATATGAATATGTTGTAAATTGAAATTGTACCTATGTATGATGACCGTTTCACATCCATTCTTGTTCATCTTGGATCTTGACTTTTGGATATATTACTATGACACTGATTTGGGGCCTATTCATGTTGTAAATCAAAAGGAGAAACCCCTCATATTAACATGTTGAATCTGCTATTAGTCACAAGTTTATGACTATCACCTTATGTCAATCGTTACCATGACTATACTATCACCTTATGTCAATCGTTACCATGACTATATTATCACCTTATGACAACTGTTATCTTGACTAGTACCTTATTTTGCTAGATTCAGAATATTTATGTTTGAGGCCAATATTCCGTATGCTAGTAATGTTTTAATCTTTTATTTCAAGTCATACTATGCTATGCTAGTAATCACTTTTGCCACCTTATACCCGTTCCTTTTTATGTTATTCCCTAATTAGATTTATTTGTATCGATTCGAGCTTACGTGCGATGGGAATACGATTTAGGTAGACTAGGTAAAGCATGAATTAGCTTTAAACTTGAACATGAACGTTGTTATGACTTGAACCTGAATATGGACATGAACTTGACACGATTTGACATGAAACATGACCTGAAAACTTGACATGAATCTAGACATGAAAACTTGAACGTGGGCATGACAATTAGATAAACTTGAAAATGGCCAACTCGAGGTTGGGTTGAGTTTGCAGTGTAAATCTGCCCGGAACCGCCCGGCAAATCCAGTGGCTGCAAACAATAGGATCCAATGTGGGTAGTTGGTCATATCGCACGTAAAACCCGAGGTTAGACTATGTCGTGGTGTAAATCTGCCCGAAACCACCCGGCAAATCCAGTAACCACAACAGTTAGTCTAATGTGAGAGGTTGGCGTGCACTAATGAATTAATGCCACATGATATGGTTAAGTCATGAACCACTTGAATATACTTAACCAGCTTGACATGATGATTTGATAGGGTTAAGTCATGAACCGCTTGAACACACTTAACCAACTTGATACATGATCTGGATAGGGTAAAGTCATGAATTTGAATGACAACACTTAACCCATTAGAAACCCTAGTTACGCGGTCCTTTTCAGCAGTAACCCACTTGGTTGTATCACGATACCCTGGGACTGGCAGGGTCGGGCGCGATTACTGGGCTGATTGTAAGCGACCATAACGACGGCTGAGTAGGTGCGCCATTGTAGGTTCAGGCGGACTATGGTCGTGCACATAGTCCGGAGTTGAAAAAGCAGGCATTGGGCACCCGTAGATTTACACTGTGCGTGCTTGATTCGTGTTGGTGGTTGGCACCATAAGACTTGATACACCCTATGGTGGACCTAGCACAGGTAACTACATTTCAGGATAGGGCTATATGATACAGACACATGACGAGCTAGGACTTATAGGGAGCCGATCGATTAGTAGATCGTACCGTAGGACCCCGTAATGGGTCACTTCATGATACTGGGCCAAGGGATCATTTCATGGTTAATACTTGACATGGGTTAGAATACTGGTACAGTTGGTGCAGCGAATCTTGAACATGCGATGCTAGACTTGACTTATCTTGTTATCTTAATTATCCTACCAGTTCTGTTATCATCCTTATGTTTAATTCCAGTTTTCACATATCATGTTACCTTTACTAGTTTTCATGCTGAAGGTCACTAAGGCTTACCAGTCTTTATGACTGACCCTTTTTCTTTTGTTTTCCCCCCAGGTTCTCAGGGAGGAAACAATAGCTCTTAGCTTGGATTTGGCTTGCTTTCTGACAGCTCATGTACGGTTTGGTCTTGAGCTATGTTATGACTGCTTCTGCTATTTATGGGGAATATTTTACTTTTGTTATCTTAAGTTTATGCTTCTTTGGAACTTGATGTAATGGAATAATTTGTATCTTGAATATATGAGGTTTTTGACTCTTTCTTCAAAGTAATAAAAAGTTGGTTTTTAATTTCTACCGCTGCTTTATTTATGTTCTTCCTTGTGATATCTCTGTGCATGTTTACCTAGATAATACTCCACCAAAACTAGTGCATTCGCTATGTGAGTGACCCTAGCGGAGGTGGGGTGTTACAATTTCTAAGCTTCACCATTCCACTATTTTCTTTGATTTCCTATATTCTCTGCACCAACTGTACTAGTACCCCAACCCGTATCATCCTTTCCATGTATATGTACAGTCCCCTGCCATATATCGTACGGGTTTCATCACATATTTATATACTACTTTCATGTAGTGCCACCATTCTTGAAATCGTTTGGACTGCCACCCTTGTTCTGGCTAGGTTTCCTTATCATGGACTATCGCGTGTTCAACTAGGATTTATGCCACCTAGGATCACTAGGGATTATGCTACCTATTGAACGTTTTCTAGATTCGATTAGGGCTTATGCCGCCTAGGAACACCAGGGATTATGCTACACCCTTTTTCCACGTAACGATCTATTAATCGATCGGCTCCCTACAAGTCCTAGCTCGTTCAAGTGTCTGTGTCATACAGCCCTGTCACGAATGTAGTTACCTGTGCTAGGTCCACCATAGGGTGTATCAAGCCCTAGGGTTCCAACCACCGACACGAATCAAGCACGCACAGTGTAAACCTACTGGTGCCCAATGCCTGCTTTTTCAACTCCAAACTACGTGCATGACCATAGTCCGCCTGAACCTACAATGGTGCACCAACTTAGCTGTTGTTCTAGTCGCTTACAATCAGCCCAGTAATCGTGCCCTACCCTGCCTAGTTCCAGGGTACCATGATACATCTAGTGGGTTACTGCTGAAAAGGACCGCGTAACTAGGTTTTTCGTCCAGTAGGTTAAGTGTTGTCATTTAAATTCAAGACTTAACCCCATCAATCTAGCATGTCAAGTTGGTTAAGTGTTGTCATTCAAGTTCGTGACTTAACCCGCCTACGTGTCATGTCAAATTGGCTAAATGTCGTCGTTCAAGTTCATGACTTAGCCCTATAAATCATGTGTCAAGTTCGTTAAGTATATTCAAGCGGTTCATGACTTAACACTATCAAATCATCATGTCAAATTGGTTAAGTATATTCAAGCGGTTCATGACTTAACCCTATCAAATCATCGTGTCAAATTGGTTAAGTATATTCAAGCGGTTCATGACTTAACCCTATCAAATCATTGTGTCAAATTAGTTAAGTATATTCAAGCGGTTCATGACTTAACCTTATCAAATCATCGTGTCAAATTAGTTAAGTATATTCAAGCGGTTCATGACTTAACCCTATCAAATCATCGTGTCAAATTGGTTAAGTATATTCAAGCGGTTCATGACTTAACCATATCAAATCATCGTGTCCAATTGGTTAAGTATATTCAAGCGGTTCATGACTTAACCCTATCACACATCAGGTTATATTGGTTGGGTGTTATCAACCCATTCAAGTTAAACCAACCCATTTAACTTAACCCTCCCATTCGTCAGATTACATAGGTTAAGTATTTCAAGTAATTCATGGCTTAACCTGCCCATTCATGTCATATCGGTTAAGTGTCATTAGTCTAGTCATATTACTTAACCCACCCATTGGTCTAATTAACAGTAATGTTGGTTAAGCCCACATTTATAAGTTTTACATGATCTTAACTCATACCGGTTAGGTCCACATTTACATGTCAAATTTCCATGTCATCCCACCTAACCCTCTAACCATACCCACGTCTTATTATGGTTAGTATTCCTTAATTCATTCATTATGACGAACGAATCATGACCTCTCACATCAGACCGTGCATTTTGTGGCCACTGGATTTGCCGGGCGGTTCCGGGAAGATTTACACCACAAACTGGGTCTAACCTCGTGTCATAAGTCGTTACGCCTACAATTCGACCTTCGACCTCTCACATTAGACTGACACTTTGTGGCTAATGGATTTGCCGGGCGGTTCCAGGCAGATTTACACCACAAACTGACTCTAATCTCGTGTCAAAGGTTCATTAATGGTCGTATTCCACCCAAAAACCCAATATCAGTTCATGTGTTTAACATATAGAAATGTTCATGTTCGTGTTCAAGTCAATTATCCAATACAAAGTCATTTTCATGTTTCAAATTCCCAACTTTATATATTAATAAACATGTGCCCAAGTTCCAAAATTACATGCCAATTTATATATATATATATATATATATATATACCCAATCCTAGTCAGTTTACATACGCCCAATTCTTGCCTATTACATGTATGCCAGGTTTATGCCATTTTACCCATATCAAGTTCTAGCCAAGATTACATGTATTAATTTTTATACCCAATAAACCCAAATCATGATTCATGATGCAGTTATCCCAAACTGTAATCTTTTTATTTCAATACATGTCAGTTGCCCAAGTTCATAATACATGTTTATGTCAATTGTCAAGTTTACAATCGCTTTCATGTTCAAATTCTCAATTCTACATATGCCTAATTAACATAAGCCCAATCTTTTGATTTAAGCTAACATAGTCCCAAACTCGTGATTTAATTTACATGCTAATTCATGTATGCCCACTTTATGCCAAATTATTTACATGTTATATATACCAAAGCTCATGTTACAATACATAGATCCTGTTTGTGCCAAATTCCATGTATATAATATTTATGCAATTTTTTTCATAACAAGATTATACCAAAATTTACGGATCACGCCCAAACTTGCTAATACAATGATAATATCCAATTTCATGTTGCCAATTATTACATCATATTCATATAGGCAATAATCCCATAATTCCCCCGTATACATATCGTACGCAAATCGCGATTTTAGGCCAAGGTCCGAAATTGACCAAGGTTCATGAAAGAAAATAAATTGGGGAAGATAGAAATTGAATAAAAATGAGATCAGAGGAAAACATCATCATAGGAATAAATATTACAACTTGATGATAACGTCATTATGAATCAATAAAACTGCTGAATAGATCATAAACTTGTCATGAGCATAAAGATAGACAAGTCCCAAAACACAAGATTCAAGGAGCAACAGAAATAGATCAGAATCGATAAACATACTTAAATCCAGTTCCACTTTATTCCATGGCCATATTATAATTAAATGTTTAAATCTAAAAACAACTAGAATTTACAGAGCATGGCTAGTGAATTAGGAGCTGAAATTGTCATAGAACGTTGTAGTAGTGTTGATTTATTGTTTGAACCATTGTTGAAGCTTTGTTCTTCGAATTGATTTGAGTTTGAAGGCTTAAGCTTTAATTTGGGGCAGCGACCATGGTTCAAGAGGGAGTTCAGCAACATAATAGTGTAAGAATGATTTGATATGAATTAGGTTAGGTCTAAGGGTGTTTTTATAGGTGTAGCAACTAGTTTAGGCCCTTAGATTAATCCTAGAATCAATCCGGACCATCAAAACATGTCTCAGGCTTCAAAAATGAGTTCTGGGTCAAACCAGGCCGACAAGGTCGGCCTGTAAGGAGGGGGGGGGGGGGGGAGGTCGACACTATGGTTGACCTGGGGGGTAGGTCGACCCTATGGTCGACCTTGGGGGGGGGGGGGGTAGGTCGACCCCCTGGTCCAGTGCTGCCTGAAAACTGCTGAAACTTGTACAGGCCGTAACTTCTTCATCCGGACTCCGATTTTCGAAAACTCGGACTCTATTTCATGTAAATTTTCGAGACGAATGCAATGGCGTAACCCGTTTCCCCTGATTCTGACTTTAAAATTTAATTCTGCCTTGATTTCTTGTTTTAACATGTTATAAAAATACGGGTTGTTACATTCTCCCCTCCTTAAAGGATTTCATCCCCGAAATCTTCAAGTTAAGAAGAATGTGTCCTACCATCCAATCATCCATCTACTCAATCATAGACATCCATTGTCCTTAAGAGATTTCTAATGCTGTATGAACATATGCAGAAAGTGTGTGTATATGCTCCTTATCTAATGCAAATGATCAGGCCTGATTGATCTTCTTAATGCAAAATATGTTTAGTGCCATGAGTCCAACATGTATGCAAATAGCCCTAATCACATAAACACTATATGTGTGCTCAAACATCCATCCATATGCAACATTCACATGATAACACATTCAATTTCATCCATAAACTGCGTCTGAGCCGATCTAGTGCCTAATGTGTGATATGCAACCACGAGCAACCACTTGCGACCACTTGCAACCACTTGCAACCATCAATCATAACATGTCTCAAACACATGTTTCACCTAATTGTTCCTACATAAAGATATAGCCGAATGATAGAAGCAAGTAAAAACTTTGTGCCCATCAGGCAATGTCAAAGCTGGAAATCTACGTCACATATATACCGAATAGGAGAAGAACTCCCTAAGCACCAGCCCATATCCTATAAAACCCAAAAAAAGTTTAGTCAACCCAACGGACACCCTCAAGCCCCAACATGTATTACTAACAAATAAGCCATACTCCCTATGGGGTTTGCAACAGAAATAGGATTGAGAATAGGACCGAGAGGATATACTTAAAAGATAGCATGCAAGTAAGCCCTACAAGAAAAGAGGGATCAAGGATATACTCTTATAAAGAGATATAATGTGCGTATCTAGCCTTCAATCTTCTAAGCCACATTTCCTTGAGCTTAACTCCATTGTGCTTTGGCCATTTTTAACTTCACAATTTTGTAACTTCTTAATTCTTGTTTCCAAAATATGAGTTGGAACTCATTTCACTGTCGCTTCTCGTTCCACTTTTGCTTATTCTCTTTCTAGTATACCTGATTCAAACATAACCGCGTACTCATGGTTTCGTGCAAGCTCTCCAAAATTCACTAGTGAATTCTGGATCTCGTTTACTCACTATAGGGTATTCCACGCAGAAGAATTATCTCTTGCAAATAAACAGATGTCAGCCATGTTGCCAAATGTACTTACTAAAGTGATTTTCTATGACTCATGCAAAAGCGAAATGAACCATTCGCCTTAGTGGCGAACACTACTCGAGTGGATCAATAAATGTATCAAGAGATTCTAGGTAACTAAGCATGGAAGAACCCTAAGGGTTTCCCTAGACTTCGAGGACATTACCGGGGCAAGTCAAGAGTCTAACTACCCTCTTTTCATACTCGAGAATGGTATCATTTTTGGAAAACCACTCATCCCTAGAATCAACCCATTGCCCAAAAACATAAGCATTACTTCTAAACTCAACACTTAGCATACACATTCTCAAATCCAAACAAGTCGTGAATAAATGAGACGATTCCCCACAGGATTTGAGACAAAAAATGGGATCCTCTACTATGCTAGTACTAAGGTGCAGAGACTCAACTATCGAAGCATAAATAAAAAGGGTGCGATGTACCATAATCAAAAAGGGTACGAACAGGATAGAAAGATAAATTAGACTTTCCTACAGAAACATTTCTACCTTCTTGTTCTGAGCCTCATTCGCCTTAACCACTCTTATCCCCTCATATATAACGTGTTAACAGGTCTCTCGAGAACTACCTCCATCGCACGGCAACCCTACAAAGCTTGAAATAAGATTAGTCGCAGATGGAACCAATGTGACTACAGATGGAGGAAAGAAAGGAAAAGGGATTCAAACAAGGAAACAATGGATAATGCTAATGGCCTTTGGGGAATAGCCTTTAAAAATAAAACTTTTCTTGAAAAATGCTTCTTTGTAAATGGTTTTGAAAATAATTTCAAAAGGTTTTAAAAACTTTTGCCCAGTCTGGTAACCTTCTGCTCTGATACCAAATGTAACACCCCACCTCCGCTAGGGTTACTCACAAAGGGAACGCACTAGCTTTGGTGGAGCATTATCTAGGTAAACATACACATAAATATTACAAGACAGAACATATAAAACAGCGGAAGAAGAACCAAATTTCATTGCTTTAAAATCTAGAAAGGTCTAAAGCCTTTTACATCAAAATGCTATTAAATCCATTACATCGAAATCTGTCTTGCAATAGTAAGAAGCATAAAACCATAGTCATAAATCATTCCCCAAGTAAAACAGCAAAGCAAGCTATAGCCAAGAGAAATCCAAGCAGTACATGAAAGAGCCTTCGAACTTGGTAAGATCCGAACTAAGCTGTATTCCCACCCTGCGAACCTGGGGGGAGGGGGGGGGGAAGAAAAAGAGGCAAAACAAACTGGGTCAGTCATAAAGACTGAGTAAGTCCTAGTGGCTTTCAGCATAAAAACAGGTGAAGATAAAATGGCATGAATAAACTGAAAGTAAGCATAAGCATGATGACAAGGTAAGCTATAGGCACGATGAATCAAGTATAACATTGTAAGGTTTCTATTAAGTATAACATCGCAAGATTTCTAAGCTTCACCATTCCACTATTTTCTTTGATTTCCTATATTCTCTGCACCAACTATACTAGTACCCCATCCCGTATTATCCTTTCCATGTATATGTACAGTCCCTTGCCGTATATCGTATGGGTTTCATCACGTATTTCTATACTACTTCAATGTAGTGTCACCATTCTTGAAATCATTTGGACTGCCACCCTTGTTCTGGCTAAGTTTCCTTATCATGAACTATCGCGTGTTCAACTAGGATTTATGCCACCTAGGACCACTAGGGATTATGCTACCTATTGAATGTTTTCTAGATTCGATTAGGGTTTATGCCACCTAGGACCACTAGGGATTATGCTACACCCTTTTTCCATGTAATGATCTATTAATCGATCGGCTCCCTACAAGTCCTCGCTCGTTCAAGTGTCTGTGTCATACGGCCCTATCACGAATGTAGTTACCTGTGCTAGGTCCACCATAGGGTGTATCAAGCCCTAGGGTGCCAACCACCGACACGAATCAAGCACGCACAGTGTAAACCTACTGGTGTCCAATGCCTGCTTTTTCAACTCAGGACTACGTGCACGACCATAGTCCGCCTGAACCTACAATGGCGCATCAACTCAGCCGTCGTTCTGGTCGCCTACAATCAGCCCGGTAATCGTGCCCCACCCTGCCTAGTTCCAGGGTACCATGATACATCTAGTGGGTTACTGCTGAAAAGGACCGCGTAACTAGGGTTTCCGTCCAGTAGGTTAAGTGTTGTCATTTAAATTCGAGACTTAACCCCATCAGTCTAGCATGTCAAGTTGGTTAAGTGTTGTCATTCAAGTTCGTGACTTAACCCACCTACATGTCATGTAAAATTGGCTAAATGTTGTCGCTCAAGTTCATGACTTAGCCCTACGAATCATGTGTCAAGTTCGTTAAGTATATTCAAGCGGTTCATGAATTAACCCTATCAAATCATCGTGTCAAATTGGTTAAGTATATTCAAGCGGTTCATGACTTAACCCTATCAAATCATCGTGTCAAATTGGTTAAGTATATTCAAGCGGTTCATGACTTAACCCTATCAAATCATCGTGTTAAATTGGTTAAGTATATTCACGTGGTTCATGACTTAACACCATCAAATCATCGTGTCAAATTGGTTAAGTATCTTCAAGCGGTTCATGACTTAACCCTATCAAATCATCATGTCAAATTGGTTAAGTATATTCAAGCAGTTCATGACTTAACCCTATCAAATCATCGTGTCAAATTGGTTAAGTATATTCAAGTGGTTCGTGACTTAACCCTATCAAATCATTATGTCAAATTGATTAACTATATTCAAGCGGTTCATGACTTAAGCCTATCAAATTATCGTGTCAAATTGGTTAAGTATATTCAAGCGGTTCATGACTTAACCATATCAAATCATCGTGTCAAATTGGTTAAGTATATTCAAGCGGTTCATGACTTAACCCTATCACACATCAGGTTATATTGGTTGGGTGTTATCAATCCATTCAAGTTAAACCAACCCATTTAACTTAACCCTCCCATTCGTCAGATTACACTGGTTAAGTATTTCAAGTAATTCATGGCTAAACCTACCCATTCATGTCATATCGGTTAAGTGTCATTAGTCTAGTCATATTACTTAACCCACCCATTGGTCTGATTAACAGTTTTGTTGGTTAAGCCCACATTTATAAGTTTTGCATGTTCTTAACTCATACCGGTTAGGTCCACATTTACATGTCAAATTTCCATGTCATCCCAACTAACCCTCTAACCATACCCACGTCTTATTATGGTTAGTATTCCTTAATTCATTCATTATGACGAACGAATCATGACCTCTCACATTAGACCGTGCATTTTGTGGCCACTGGATTTGCCGAGCGGTTCCGGGTAGATTTACACCACAAACTGGGTCTAACCTCGTGTCATAAGTCGTTACGCCTACAATTCGACCTTTGACTTCTCACATTAGACTGACACTTTGTGGCTACGGGATTTGCCGGGCGGTTCCGGGCGGATTTACACCACAAACTGAGTCTAACCGCGTGTCAAAGGTTCATTAATGGTCATATTCCACCCAAAAACCCAATATCAGTTCATGTGTTTAACATATAGAAATGTTCAGGTTCGTGTTCAAGTCAATTATCCAATACACAGTCATTTTCATGTTTCAAATTCCCAACTTTACATATTAATAAACATATGCCTAAGTTCCAAAATTACATGCCAATATATATATATATATATATATATATATATATATATATATACCCAATCCTAGTCAGTTTACATACACCCAATTCTTGCCTATTACATGTATGCCAGGTTTATGCCATTTTACCCATATCAAGTTCTAGCCAAGATTACATGTATTAAGTTTTATACCCAATAAACCCAAATTATGATTCATGATGCAGTTATCCCAAACTATAATCTTTTTATTTCAATATATGTCAGTTGCCCAAGTTCATAATACATGTTTATGCCAATTATCAAGTTTACAATCGCTTTCATGTTCAAATTCTCAATTCTACATATGCCTAATTAACATAAGCCCAATCTTTTGATTTAAGCTTACATAGTCCCAAACTCGTGATTTAATTTACATGCTAATTCATGTATGCCCACTTCATGCCAAATTATTTACATGTTATATATACCAAATCTCATGTTACAATACATAGATCATGTTTGTGCCAAATTCCATGTATATAATATTTATGCAATTTTTTTCATAACAAGATTATACCAAAATTTACAGATCACGCCCAAACTTGCAAATACAATGATAATATCCAATTTCATGTTGCCCATTATTACATCATATTCATATAGGCAATAATCCCATAATTCCCCCGTATACATATCATACGCAAATCGCGATTTTAGGCCAAGGTCCGAAATTGACCAAGGTTCATGAAAGAAAATAAATTGGGGAAGATAAAAATTGAATAAAAATGAGATCAGAGGAAAACACCATCATAGGCATAAATATTACAACTTGATGATAACGTCATTATGAATCAAGAAAACTGCTGAATAGATCATAAACTTGTCATGAGCATAAAGATAGACAAGTCCCAAAACACAAGATTCAAGGAGCAACAGAAATAGATCAGAATCGATAAACATACTTAAATCCAATTCCACTTTATTCCATGATCATATTATAATTAAATGTTTAAATCTAAAAACAACTAGAACTTACAGAGCATAGCTAGTGAATTAGGAGCTGAATTTGTCATAGAACGTTGTAGTAGTGTTGATTTATTGTTTGAACCATTGTTGAAGCTTTGTTCTTCGAATTGATTTGAGTTTGAAGGCTTAAGCTTTAATTTGGGGGCGGCGCCATGGTTTAAGAGGGAGTTCAGCAGCATAATAGTGTAAGAATGATTTGATATGAATTAGGTTAGGTCTAAGGGTGTTTTTATAGGTGTAGCAACTAGTTTTGGCCCTTAGATTAACCCTAGAATCAATCCGGACCATAAAAACACGTCTCAGGTTCAAAAATGAGTTCTGGGTCAAACCAGGCCGATCAGGTCGACCTGTAAGGGGGGAGGTCGACACTATGGTCGACCTGGGGGGGTAGGTCGACCCTATGGTCGACCCCCTGGTCCAGTGCTGCCTGAAAACTGCTGAAACTTGTACAGGCCATAACTTCTTCATCCAGACTCCGATTTTCGAAAACTCAGACTCTATTTCATGTAAAATTTCAAGATGAACGCAATGGCGTAACCCGTTTCTCCTAATTCTGAATTTAAAATTTGATTCTGCCTTGATTTCTTGTTTTAACATGTTATAAAAATACGGGTTGTTACACTAAAGTTCCAGCACTATTACGTTTTTGAACAAAATAATTATCATGTCCAATAAGTCCATTGAAAATGCGCATAAATATATTCTTGCTCATACTAAAACGATGTCGAAAGTCATTAGGACCATACATACTAGGAGTGCTGAAATAATCTTTAAGTAATCTTGCATTACCTGCTTGATGATCTCGCATCTTACGCCTGTCTACCCGACCGAACACACTACCACATCGAGTACTGATAGATGATCCTTCCGTTAGGAATTGGTGAATCTTTATTTGTTGAACGACAACAGCTTGCATCATCAATTCTAACTCATCGCTTTCAGTCGTGTTGTCTGAAGATAAGTTGTATGTCTTAACACTTCATCGCCTTCGTCAAAATCGGAGTTGGTATCCTCAGGACCATTTTGGCTCAAGTAATTTGAATCATCACTCAGAACATCTGATTCGTAAACTCCATCGTCGTTATAAACATTATGAGACATTTTTGTATGGTGAATCTAAATGTATACACTATATCAGTTTTTATAGCTTCTTCAATCCGAAGTTGCAGCGGCTATAAGTATATTCTGTATTTTTATATTCGTCAACGACTATAAATTTAAACTATATTTTAATATTCGGCAACAGCTATATTTATATAAATTATATTTTATATTCTAGAATACAACTATGTATATAACGTGTATTTTTATATTCAACAACGGCCATATATATATAACTTATATTTTTATATTCGTTAAAGTCAATTAATATATAATTTATATATTTATATACGTCAACGAACATCTAATATACATTAATTAATTTTACTTTAATCTTCATTCAACATCTACATGATTTTACTAATATTTTCATGTTTTATACATTCGATAATGTATAGTATAACAAGTGCAAGAAGTGGGAAAAAAATTACAAAACGGTTTTTTGAAAACCTTTTAGCGTTAAATGGTTTTCTGAAATCTATTTAACCTCTAAACAGTTTTTAGAAAACCGTGTAACCTCTAAACGATTTTCTAAAAATCATTTAGGGTTTGTTAATAAAAAAATATGGGCGTCCCCCCACCCACTGCTGGAACGGCAGGGGGAGTTACCGCTTCAAACTCAATTCCCCCACTCTAATTCCCGCTGATTGCTGGGAGTCCTCTAATAGTTGTAACTCTGGGACTGCTTACAGCCAATTTGTTTGGGTATATACTATTGTAGCCTATATTTTGTGTTGTATTATGAAATATTATATTAGCCTGTGTAGCTTTCAAAGTCCAGGCATTGATTATAGGTCTGCGTGCCAATTAAATATGTCTGTGTTTGTAGCAAGGGCTAGGAATGTCTATAACACGACGTGATCTGCATATCTCTTGTATAATTTTGTATTCATTACTTGTTATAATGAAAAAGTGTTATGGATCACTATAAAAACTGGTTGACCTTACCAAAAAACATATATAAAAAGCACAACAGACAACTAACATATTGTTTCACAAGGTTCGACTGGTAGTAAGTAACTTTGCACAGTAAAAAAATTGTATTGCTTTTCAATGTTTAATGATCTAATTAACACCATTGAAGAATGTTTCAAACTATAGGATGACCAACAATGATATAACAAACCTCACAAATAATTCATTCATGTCAACTAAACCACAAAAAACATGAAAAATATAATAATTACATATGATACATATTCAGCACGAAGGTTTTAAAATTGTATACTACAGAAAGAACATGAATGTTATTTATACATTTATATTAATATTTTTTTAAATAAATACTAAAATTTATTATTTGGGTATTGTTTACTAAACTACTTTACCTAGTTTGATTTTCTTGTATAAGGTCATAACGTACAAAATCAACTATATTACCAATGGATCGTACAAAACAACCAAAAATTCAATTACGTCAAAGTAATAAGTATTAATAAATAAATAATGTCTTATAAAATAAATAATTGAAGGTATATTAGTAATTGTACAGATAAAAAAGAATAACAATATGAAAGTCGAACTAAACAAAAAATTTGTGAATAAGAAATACATGTAATGGATTTTTAAAAACAATCAAAGATGCAATATTAACCATGTATTGATAAACCAGATAATCCATTTGTTAACCGGTATTTTTGTCTGGTTCCCAAAAGTACACAAGACCTACCCGACTCTGCACGTCGTCTAGAACCAAAGCTCAAAGTGTTGACGTGTCAAGCTAGCAGAAGAGAAATTGAACGAGTAAAAGCCTCACACCCTCTCCAAAAAAACACATCATCGCCTCGCATCACCATTGAGCCTGCATCGCCTCACCAAGATCACAACACCCTTCCTCGTATCGCATCCCCTGGGTGTAATATTGTCGTATCCCTCGGATGCAGCATTATCACATCCCACCGATGCGATGTCATCGCATCTGCCAGATGCGATGATATCGCATCCCTTGGATGCGACATTATCGCATCCCACTGATGCGATGGTATCACATCTATCGGATGCGACGTCATCGCATCATAGGGATGCGATGACCCTATGCCTACTCAAGAGTACATCGCGCCCCCTCCCCCAGATGTGATTTTCGCATCACTTGGGATGCGAAAATCACATCCTACATGGGGATGTGATTTTTCCTCTGTTAAACTTGGGTAATGCGATTTTCTGGGGTGCATTGTTCTAGGATGCGATTTTCTGCTACGTGGTCCCCAAATCCTACCTACTCCCACTTAACTACTCCACTATAAATGCCCTCAAACTCATTGGTTACAATGGTTGAAAATTTGCTGATTTGACATCTCCCTAGACCTCCAAGGGACCTCTCTAGTGGCATATTTTCTTTGGGGAAGAAGAAGGACAAATTAACTTTTTCCCTACAATCACATATGTGGACTATGAATTTAAGTTACAGGGGAATGCTTGTAATTAGATGCCTGGAATGGGACTATAGCTTGTAAATCATTGTTGTCAATAAAACATCAGCAGCTCTTCCAAAGTGGACGTCGGCCTCTTATGGGACCGAACCACTATAAACTTCAAGTGTCGTTTACTGTTTTCTTGCTCTTCTGCATTTACTTTCCTTATGCGAAACCGTATTATTAAGTAATTAAGAATCTTGGGTGTTGACGATGTTTTTCGGTGTCAACATTCTGGTGCTTTCACTAAAAACCAAGACTTGCTCCTTTGTCGCACATCTCTATCTCGACTCTGACGAGCTTTAGATTCCTTCTTTAACCTGCCGCCATGTCCGCTTACGATGGCTAAGTGACCAAAGAGCACACTGATCGGCTCCTCTGCTGCAGCCGAAGCTGAACCATCTCAGCAACCTCAGCCAGCGGATACCCAGCCGAAATGGACATCCTTCCTCCTGCGGACCCCAAATCCCTACTACTCAAGTGCGGATTTACACGCTGAATAAGAAGTATGAAAATATAGCTCTTGAACTCAACCAATCATTGAAAAACAACATTGACCTGATGCGTCAACTTCAAGAGAGTCAACGCATCGTCGCTCAACTTCAACTTGCTCAGAATAACCCCCGAGTGAGATGCACCATCTCGGAAACCTCTTCCTCTGAATCTCGGGGTCCACATCAGCGAAGGAAGTACAACCTTAACAACAACATTGTTGTCCATTCAAATTCCAATACTAATGTTCATGGCTCTGACCATGGCAACGAAGATAGACAACTGTCATCTACAGCGGCGGAACGCATCATCGCTACTGCCTCCGTTTGCTTATCAATAATGAACCGGGGCCGAGTACCGACTCCCTCTTCGATAGAACTCAACTGCCGCTGCTCAGAACTTAGGGCCCACACTCCCAGCAACCCAACATGCCCAAGTTCATCTGGATCAAATTGAATGTTAGCTCGTTCAGCCTCATCATCCCCACCAAAACCTGGCCATCGATGTCGACGACATCGAAGAGGATGAGCCGGATGTACGCCATAGAAGATGGCTACAAAACAGAATTCTCGAAGTTCGTCGAAACCAGTGGGCTCCACTGGAAGATGTCCATTCATCATATCTCCCTGACATGGTCTGAAGGATCATGAGGGATATGCGGGGAAATGCCAATGACTCGTGGGAAACCCACTTGAGGCATAACCGTTTCATTAGGATTGTACATGAAGTCGAGTGGCCCCGACGCTTCAACATGCCACAAATGACATCTTATGATGGCACTGCTGACCCTTGCGCTTTCCTGAAACGCTATGAATGGCATATAGTGAAACACCCCACCTCCATTAAGATCACTCACAAAGGGAATGCCTTAACTTTGGTGGAGATTTATAAGTAAAAGCCACAGATAAACTCAAGACAGATATAAATACACATATTTTAAACAGCGGAAACCAAACAGACTTTTATTTCATCAATATGTGTTCAAAACAAAACATTCCATAATTGTCTCAAAATACTTCCAACATTACGACATCATTACTATCTTGATTATTAAAGAAGCATAAAATATAAATAAATTGACAAAAATCCTCATAGTGATATCCAAAGCCATAGTCTGAGCAAAAGAGATCCAAATCATACATCTACGGTCTTGGAGCTTGTAAAGAGTCTGACTGAGCTGAGTTGTTTCCTCCCTGTGGACCTGGGGGGGGGGGGGGGGGGGTGAAACCGAAGAAAAGAAGACGAAAAGAAAATAGGGTCAGACATAAAGCCTGAGTAAATCTAGTAACTCTTCAGTATGTGAATAAGAAAAGGGCATGATAGATATAAACTGAAAATAGGAAAGTGTCACACGCTAAGGAGGTAACGTTTGGAATCGAATGTACTATCGCACCCACACTATATATCTATGCACCTACTTGAGTTTATTCCAACTGGCACCCCATGCTGAGGGTGAAGTGATCCCCATTCTTATTAAAGATCGGCTCCTACTCGCGTTAACATGTGTCATACGGCCCCGAAGAATTGTAGATACCTATGTTAGTCCCACCATGGGGTGTATCAAGACCCATGGTGGCGGCCTCGACACAAATTCTAGAAGGCATAGGTTATACTACTGGTGTCCCCAGTGCCCTGGTTGTCTGCTCCGGAGTGTGTGCACGCCCGCACCCCGTCAGACCTACACTGTGCACCCTCCGCCGTCATTTGACCGCTTACAATCAGCCCAGTAATCGTGCCCCACCCTGCCTAGTTTCAGGGTACTGTTGATACCTAACTTGGGTTACTGCTGAAACGGGTCCCTCGTTACCAGGATTTTCTAGTCAAACATGTTAAGTGGTTAAGTGTCTGTATTTACCTAACCCCCACCCATCAATTCTTGTTAACATGTTGAATTTGGTTAAGTGTTATAGTTGGCTTAACCCTACCACCTGTCCTTAGCCTCTTAGGAGCACCAGGCCACTCACATTAGACAGGTATTGCTACGGTTATTGGATGTGCCGGTCGGTTCCCGGCAGGTTTAAACCGTAGCTTAGTCTAACCTCGGGTCTTTATTGGGCTCAATGCTTACCACCCACATTGGATAGGTATTGTTGTGACTACTGGACAGCCAGGCGGGTCCGGCCAGGTTTACATCACAACTCAATCCAACCTCGGGTTAAGCATATCGTGTATTCTAAATTTACATATTTTATTACTTCTCAATTATATATGTAAATGTAATATCTTTTATTCTTGGGTATATCAATTCATACCGCTTAAATGTCATTGTCGTTGGCATGTGCTAAACATGCCAACATATATTTTCATGTTCTACACCCAACGTTATTACCCCCGTTTATACGTTCGCAACATTATAACAAATGTTGGGCTCGACACAATTCAACCCAACTTTATAGGTGTGAGAAAAGGGGAAATCAAGAACATGTAATGTTTTACAACATATAAGGGTGTGTGGCGCATGAACTTGCAATTTAGCGATACTAACATAAATGATGGGTCATGTGAACTTGCATTAAAATCAAAGTATCACTAAGTAGGTGACATATGAAATGGCATAGTTTAGGCTAATACAAACTTGTGTTTAAACATGTTTAACTTGGCATAATGTCAACCACAAAACTAGCATGTTGTATATCTACCAAAATGTCCAATTATAACATCTAATCACATAGCCTATTTCAACATGAACTTGCATAGTTTATGAAACCCAAACGATACTTAACATAAATCCAATTATACTTGCAAATAAACATGAAGAATGATTTCATAGGTTTTGGGTCATGTAGGCATAAAAGGTTTCAAATCTAGAACATGTTTACATAAGCCTTAATTTAGACTTAGTGAATGTATATGGTCCATGTCATAGGCATATACATAAAGGGATCAAATTCTAGTTTTTGTCACAAACTTGCAAGTGCCATTGTTTTCATATACAATTGTTAATAGGCTTGCCTCAATCAATTTATGCCACAAATATCAATACACAAGTCATAATAGAATCATTACAATGCACAAAAATTTATATAATAACACAATTCTATTTTCATTTACATCGAATCACATCACAGTTTTTATTCATATTCTGAAAGGTCACTATACTTACAACGAATGCAGAATCTTGAATTCTGGATTCTGAATTCTGAAATTGAGATGCGCTCCTTTGGGTAGACTAACGTTGCGCTGATTAATTTGATTAAACTTTTATCTTCTCTTAATTTGATTCGTCTCTAGGCTTTTCTCTCTTGACGGCTATGTTCAATCCCTCCCTAGCAGCATGACGACTCCTTTCTTATTTTTTTGTGTGAATTTTCAGTTGAGACTTAGGGTGTATTTATAGATTTTTAAGTTGTTTTGAGCCCCGTCAGATGAAGACAGGAGGAATCTAGAACATAAAAAATTCAAAGAGCCAATCAAGAGGTGACACGTCAGCCCTAGTGACACACAGAGCCATAGAAATTCGAGCCAGAGCCAGACCTAGCCAGCCAGATCGACCAGGCAGGTCGATTGGAAGGTCGACACCTAGGTCGACCTGGGGGGGGGGACCAGGTCGACATTATGGTCGACCTGGGGTGACCAGTTCGACACCATGGTCGACCTGGTCTCTGGGCGGGAATTTTCCCGCCCTGCCCAGTTTGAACTTGAAATTCAAATTTTGAAATTTAAACTGAGCTGTTTGAATTTAAATTTAATCTGAAACTTCCGAAGGCCATGCCTCCTTCATACGGAGTCCGATTCACGCAAACTCGGACTCTATCTCAAGCAGAATTCCAAGACGAACGCAATGGTGTAACCCATTTCCCTTGATTCTTTCATTTAGAATTAATTACACTTTAATTTGTGAAGCTTAACGTTATAGAATTCACAGGGTGTTACATTCTCCCCCCTTAAAAGGATTTCGTCCCCGAAATCTTCAAGTTAGGAAGAATGTATCTCCTACCATCCAACAGTCCATCTAATCAACCAACAAACATAGGCATCCACTGTCCTTAAAAGACTTCTAATGCTTCATGATCATATGCACAGTGTGTGTACATGTCATTATCTAATGCAGAAATCAGGCGGTCTACCGATTCAGTTGACCTCCTTAATGCGAATCATGTAAGTGTCATGAATCCATTATGTATGTAAATTTTTCCTACTCATAATTCTACATGAGTGCATAACCATTCATACAAATGCGACGACCATATAACAGCATATCAAGTTTCAATCATATACAAATGAGAATACATATATGCATATGCAATATGAAGTGATTGAGCCGATCTATAACCTAGGGTATGTGTGTATATGCATCCACGAGCAACCACTAGCAACCGTTTGCAGCCATCATCCATAACATGTTTTAAAATACATGTTTGCATCCATTTGTTTCTACCTAAGGAGTTAGGAAAAAGGACCGAGGAGATATACCTAAAAAAATAGATAAAGCATAACTTAAGGAAAAAGAGATATCAAAGGTGTACCCTCAAAAAGAAGAGGGTAGGTAGCGCGTATTCTATCCTCAGTTTCCCAAGTCGTGTCTTCCTCGGCATCGCTCCACTGGACTTTAACGAGTTTGACTTCGCGGTTGCGTAGCTTTTTCACTTCAGTTCCTAAGATGCGGTTTGGAACTCTCCTCACAGTTGCTTCACGTCCCACTTCGGCTTCTTCTAGAATGCTAGGTTCCACCACTTCCGCAGACTCATGCAAACACTTCCGGAGGTGAGGAACATGAAAGACATTGTGAACTCCGGCCAGTCTCTTGGGTAGCTCTAATCTATAGGCCATCTTCCCAACCTTCTCGATGATAGGAAATGGTCCTACAAATATTAGTGCTAGCTTTCCTGTGGATCCAAAGCGAACGACGTTCCTTAAAGGAGATACCTTAAGGAAAACCCTGTCCCCAACCTCAAACTCAAGGTCTGTCCTTCTTTTGTCGGCGTAGGATTTCTGTCTGTCTTGGGCAGTCTTCATTCTCCTATGAATCAAGTCCACTTTCTCCGAAGTCTCTCGAATCATGTCTGGCCCAAGTATAAGCTTATCTGTAGACTCCCACCAACAAGTTGGTGATTTGCACGGTCTTCCATACAAGGCTTCGAAGGGCGCCATACCGATGGTAGCTTGGTAGCTGTTGTTGTAGGCAAATTCCACTAAAGGAAGGTGATCCTCCCAAGTCCGTCCAAAGTCAAGAGCGCAAAGTCTCAAAAGATCCTCTAAAACTCTATTCACCCTTTCCGTCTGGCCATCGGTTTGGGGGTGATAGGCCATGCTCAAACATAACTGTGTGCCTACAGCTTCTTGCAGACTCCGCCAAAACTCGCTTGTGAAGATAGGGTCTCGGTCACTAACAATGCTGGAGGGTATCCCATGGAGTCGAACTATTTCCTTGAGATAAAGAGATGCTAGAGATGCGGCAGTCCTTCTACTCTTGATAGGTATAAAGTGGGCGCTTTTAGTAAGCCTATCCACTATTACCCAAATGCTAGTATTGCCTCTTCTTGACCTAGGTAGTCTATCAATGAAGTCCATTGAAATGCTCTCCCACTTCCACTGTGAGACCTCTAAAGGATGAAGTAGTTCTCCAAGCTTCTTCTGCTCTGCCTTGACCTATTGGCAGGTCATGCACTTAGAAACAA
Source organism: Allium sativum (assembly GCA_030737875.1). NCBI lineage: Eukaryota > Viridiplantae > Streptophyta > Magnoliopsida > Asparagales > Amaryllidaceae > Allium > Allium sativum. Next base: position 727,322,569 of record CM060909.1, read on the forward strand.
AATCTGCCATGTCCTGTTTCATGCCATTCCAAAAGAAAGTCCTTTTTATGTCCTTGTACATCTTATCACCGCCAGGGTGTATAGTCATCTTGGAATGATGCGCTTCCTCGAGAACCTTCTTTGTCAATTCCCATGCTTGTGGGACGCATAATCTTCCATATCGCCTCAGCCAACCCTTATCATCGATGGCGTACCTACTGAGGTGACTAGAAGTCTCACCCCTAATAAGTTTATCAATCACATCAACAAGCTGAGGGTCTTCACGTTGTGCAGCCCCTATTGAGTCCAAGAGAGTAGGGCGTACTTCGAGAGATGCTAACAAACCCGGTACAAAATCTGAGGAGGGCCTAAAGTTAAAACTGGCTATATACTCCAAGCTTTGCCTTTCCACAAAGAGAGGGCTTAAGGTTAGTTTCTTTCGACTCAACGTGTCTGCTACTACGTTGCCTTTACCAGGAGTATAGGAAATTTCAAAGTCATACGAGGCAAGAAACTCCATCCATCTTTGTTGCCTCAAGTTAAGATCCTTCTGGGAGAAGAGATATTTCAACGACTTATGGTCAGTGTATAATTTGAACTTCTCACCTAGGAGATAATGGCGCCACGACTTAAGCGCAAAGACGATGGCGGCCAACTCAAGATCGTGCGTTGGGTAATTCTTTTCATGAACTTTCAATTGTCTTCCACCATAAGCTACTACCCTTCCTTCTTGCATTAGAACATCGCCTAGTCCCATTCCACATGCATCCGTGTATACTGTGAACATTTTGATTCCATCTGGCAAGGTCAGAACTGGGGCTGTTGTAAGAGCCCTTTTTAATCGTTGGGAAGCAATGTCACAGTCTAAATCCCAAGCGAATGCTAGATTCTTCTTTGTTAGCCTTGTGAGTGGGGCTGAGATTTTTGCGAAATCCCTAATAAACTTTCGGTAAAAACCGGCTAACCCAAGAAAGCTTCGAACTTCGGTTGCATTTCTTGGTGTCTTCCAATCTTGCACTGCCACCACTTTCGCGGGGTCCACGGCCAACCCTTCTTTGGACACTATATGCCCCAGAAATCTTACTTCTTTTCTCCAGAAGTGACATTTGGAGAATATGGATTTTAACTGATGTGTACGGAGAGTATCCATGATCTCTTTCAGATGTTGAGCATGCTCTTCCTCATTCTTTGAGAAGATCAAAATATCGTCTACGAAGACATCCGCAAATTTGTTGAGGAATTCTCTGAACACCCTGCTCATTAGGTCCACGAAATAAGCGGGTGTGTTTGTCAAGCCGAAAGGCATGACAAGCCACTCGAAGAAACCGTCTGGGGTTCTGAACGCCGTTTTATCAATGCTATCTTCAGCTACTCTTAGCTGATGGAACCCAGTTGCCAGATCAAGTTGGGAGAAGACCGTCGCACCTACAAGTTGATCAAACAAATCGTCGATTCAGGGAAGAGGGTGCCTATTTTTCTTGGTCAATTTGTTTAACTCCCTATAGTCGACGCAAAGGCAAAGTGAACCGTCCGCTTTGGTTGCGAACACCACTGGAGCACCCCATTCCGAAATGCTCCGTCTAATGAACCCTTTCACGAGAAGTTCTTTAACTTGCTTATTGAGCTCCTTTCTCTCCTTTGGAGCCATGTGTCTGATAGGTAAAGCTACAGGCTTTGCATTATCTACAAGATATATGCGGAAGTCTATTTCCCACCTCGGAGATGAGCCTTTCACCTCCTCAAAGACATCCGGATATTCCCGGTCTACTCTAACCGATTGCAAATTCTCATCAGAAGCATCAAGCGACTCTAGATAACTAAGCATAACAGCATTCAAGGGATTACAAGAAATTTCTAGAGTGTTACCAAGCCAAATCAAGAGCCTAACTACTCTTTTCTCACAATCAAGGATGGCACCATTACTGGATAACCAGTCCATGCCTAAAATCAAACCATATCCCGAGAAGCCTAAGACAAAGGCATTACAACTAAACTCAACGCTGAGAATAGAGATTTTCAAACCCAAACAAACCATTGACAAGTAAGCGGAGCCCACAATTGGATTTGAAACTACTAAGGGATCTTCTACCATACTAGTGTCTAGATGCAGAGATTCTACTAAGGCAGATAAAATAAAAGAGTGTGATGCGCCAGAGTCAAAAAGTGTACGAACTGGATGGTCATGAAGATAGACTACACTTTCTACAGAAATATTACTACCTCGTTCCTGCTGAGGTGCCACTAGCGCATGAACCTGACCCCCTGAAGTGGATCCAGCTTTCTGTCCCTGCCCTTTCTTCCTTGGGCAGTCCTTAGCTTGGTGCCCAGTCTCTCCACAATGGAAGCAACCACCCATCTTCGCCTTCCTTTTTCGGCAGTCTTTTGATGTATGTCCCACAATGCCACAGAAATTGCACCTTCTCTTCTCACGGGGCTTATTGTTCTTGCCTCCTTTCTTGAAGTCTATTTTCTTTGCTTGTAGACCCTCTTTCTTTTCTCCCCCCTTAGTTTCTTTCTTGCTGTGGTCTTCCTCGTGTAGCAATGCCATGTCCACCAAGATTTCATAAGTCGCTCCTGTGGATACATGGGTCATAGCAAGGCTTTGTAGAGGCTCATTCAAACCTTTGACGAAGCGAAGCGTCTTCTTGTGTTGGGTGTTTACTAAGTCTAGCCCAAATCTGGCCAGCTGATTAAACTGATTTACATACTCCCTGATTGTCATACTTTCCTGTTTCAGAGTTAGAAACTTCTCCATTTGCAGGCTTCTTTCAGCTTGGGAGAGGAATTTCATCTCAAACCTTGTCCTGAAGTCTTCCCATGTTTCCACCGCCCTCTGAGCATTGGTAATTTCCCACCAATAGGAAGCTTCATCCTTAAGCAACCATACCGCTAGTTGTATCTTTTTCCTGTCATCAACTCCGAAGATGACAAACAGATCCTCAGTCTCCTTTAACCAGTTTCTTGCTCCTACAAAGGATTCTGTCCCATAAAAGTCTTTTCCACCCATAGCCTTGAAGTCTCTACATGTTTTTGCGAAGACATTTCCACAAGGAGGTGGAGGAAGAGGAGGAATCGCGGCCACTGGAGGAGGGATGTCTGTTGGGCCCGCGCCATTGGCCCTTGCTTCTAAGTACCTCCTAAACCAGCCGGGAATCGACACTCCTTCCAGGAGGTTAAGGTCTCCAGACATGTTGAAACAGAAAGGAAAGATTCAAAAGGAAGGATAGAGAGAGATAGTGCATATGGCTTTGGGGGATTTTATCTTTTTATAAATATAACACTTTTTCTTGAAAAATGCTTCTTTAAACTTTCTTTTTGAAAACAATTTCAAAAACTTTTATCTTGCCTGGTAAACCTATGCTCTGATACCAAGTGAAACACCCCACCTCCATTAAGGTCACTCACAAAGGGAATGCCTTAACTTTGGTGGAGATTTATAAGTAAAAGCCACAGATAAACTCAAGACAGATATAAATACACATATTTTAAACAGCGGAAACCAAACAGACTTTTATTTCATCAATATGTGTTCAAAACAAAACATTCCATAATTGTCTCTAAATACTTCCAACATTACAACATCATTACTGTCTTGATTATTAAAGAAGCATAAAACATAAATAAAGTGACAAAAATCCCCATAGTGATATCCAAAGCCATAGTCCGAGCAAAAGAGATCCAAATCATACATCTACGGTCTTGGAGCTTGTAAAGAGTCTGACTGAGCTGAGTTGTTTCCTCCCTGTGGACCTGGGGGGGGGGGGGGGTGAAACCGAAGAAAAGAAGACGAAAAGAAAATAGGGTTAGACATAAAGCCTGAGTAAATCTAGTAACTCTTCAGTATGTGAATAAGAAAAGGGCATGATAGATATAAACTGAAAATAGGAAAGTGTCACACGCTAAGGAGGTAACGTTTGGAATCGAATGTACTATCGCACCCACACTATATATCTATGCACCTACTTGAGTTTATTCCAACTGGCACCCCATGTTGAGGGTGAAGTGATCCCCATTCTTATTAAAGATCGGCTCCTACTCGCGTTAACATGCGTCATACGACCCCCAAGAATTGTAGATACCAATGCTGGTCCCACCATGAGGTGTATCAAGACCCATGGTGGCGGCCCCGACACAAATTCTAGAAGGCATAGGTTATACTACTGGTGTCCCCAGTGCCCTGGTTGTCTGCTCCGGAGTGTGTGCACGCCCGCACCCCGTTAGACCTACACTGTGCACCCACCGTCGTCGTTTGACCGCTTACAATCAGCCCAGTAATCGTGCCCCACCCTGCCTAGTTTCAGGGTACCGTTGATACCTAACTTGGGTTACTGTTGAAACAGGTCCCTCGTTATCAGGATTTTCTAGTCAAACATGTTAAGTGGTTAAGTGTCTGTATTTACCTAATCCCCACCCATCAATTCTTGTTAACATGTTGAATTTGGTTAAGTGTTATAGTTGACTTAACCCTACCACCTGTCCTTAGCCTCTTAGGAGCACCAGACCACTCACATTAGACAGGTATTGCTACGGTTATTGGATGTGCCAGTCGGTTCCGGGCAGGTTTACACCGTAGCTTAGTCTAACCTTGGGTCTTTATTGGGCTCAATGCTTACCACCCACATTGGATAGGTATTGTTGTGACTACTGGACAGCCAGGCGGGTCCGGGCAGGTTTACATCACAACTCAATCCAACCTCGGGTTAAGCATATCGTGTTTTCTAAATTTACAAATTTTATTACTTCTCAATTATATATGTAAATGTCATATCTTTTATTCTTGGGTATATCAATTCATACCACTTAAATGTCATTGTCGTTGGCATGTGCTAAACATGCCAACATATATTTTCATGTTTTACACCCAACGTTATTACCCCCGTTTATATGTTCGCAACATTATAACAAATGTTGGGCTCGACACAATTTAGCCCAACTTTTTAGGCGTGAGAAAAGGGGAAATCAAGAACATGTAATATTTTACAACATATAAGGGTGTGTGGCACATGAACTTGCAATTTAGCGATACTAACATAAATGATGGGTCATGTGAACTTGCATTAAAATCAAAGTATCACTAAGTAGGTGACATATGAAATGGCATCGTTTAGGCTAATACAAACTTGTGTTTAAACATATTTAACTTGGCATAATGTCAACCACAAAACCAGCTTGTTGTATATCCACCAAAATGTCCAATTATAACATCTAATCACATAGCCTATTTCAACATGAACTTGCATAGTTTATGAAACCCAAACGATACTTAACATAAATCCAATTATACTTGCAAATAAACATGAAGAATGATTTCATAGGTTTTGGGTCATGTAGGTATAAAAGGTTTCAAATCTAGAACATGTTTACATAAGCCTTAATTTTGACTTAGTGAATGTATATGGTCCATGTCATAGGCATAAACATAAAGGGATCAAATTCTAGTTTTTGCCACAAACTTGCAAGTGCCATTGTTTTCATATACAATTATTAATAGGCTTGCCTCAATCAATTTATGCCACAAATATCAATACACAAGTCATAATAGAATCATTACAATACACAGAAATTTATTAACACAATTCTATTTTCATTTACATCGAATCACATCACAATTTTTATTCATATTCTGAAAGGTCACTATACTTACAACGAATGCAGAATCTTGAATTCTGGATTCTGAATTCTGAAATTGTGATGCGCTCCTTTGGGTAGACTAACGTTGCGCTGATTAATTTGATTAAACTTTTATCTTCTCTTAATTTGATTCGTCTCTAGGCTTTTCTCTCTTGACGGCTATGTTCAATCCCTCCCTAGCAGCATGACGACTCCTTTCTTATTTTTTTGTGTGAATTTTCAGTTGAGACTTAGGGTGTATTATAGATTTTTAAGTTGTTTTGAGCTGTCAGATGAAGACAGGAGGAATCTAGACCATACAAAGTTCAAAGAGCCAATCAAGAGGTGACACGTCAGCCCTAGTGACACATAGAGCCACAGAAATTCGAGCCAGAGCCAGACCTAGCCAGCCAGGTCGACCTGGCAGGTCGACACCCAAGTCGACACTATGGTCGACCTGGGGGGACCAGACCGACACTATGGTCGACCTGTGGTGACCGGGTCGACAACATGGTCGACCCTATGATTAACCTGGTCTCTGGGCGGGAATTTTCCCGCCCAACCCAGTTTGAACCTGAAATTCAAATTTTGAAATTTAAACCGAGCTGTTTGAATTTAAATTTTATTCTGAAACTTCTGAAGGCCATAACTCCTTCATACGGAGTCCGATTCACGCAAACTCAGACTCTATCTCAAGAAGAATTCCGAGACGAACGCAATGGTGTAACCCATTTCCCTTAATTCTTTCATTTAGAATTAATTACACTTTAACTTGTGAAGCTTAACGTTATAGAATTCACAGGGTGTTACATATGGACTCCAACCGTGCCACCGATGCGGTAAAATGCAAGTGTTTTCCAGTCTTCATGTCCAACACAACTCAACTTTGGTTCTCTCGCCTTCCGCTCCATTCCATTAACACATTCGTCCAGTTGGCCACAGAGATGGATAGGAAATTCAGAATGCACGTGGCGACTCCAAAGAATGCACTCACTCTCTCCAACCCGTACCAGGGTCCTGCAAAATCTCTCAAAAGCTATCTCGAGCGACTCAATATGGCCATCGCCGATGTCGATGATACTGGGCCTCGCACCGTACTCGTCCAACTTGCAAAAGGTGTCCTCCCCTCCTCTGAGTCCGGGCCTGGATCGACAGAAAGCAGCCCAAGACCTTAGAGCATTTTATGAAAAGGCGGGACACTTCCTGTTCCAGAAAGAAGCAAGACGTAACAGGGCTTCACAGGTCTGTCACTCCAACGACCCACATGTTAGTATTATCGACGATAGTGTCAAAGAAAACAGGACAGAGAATCTTCCGAAAAGGGAAAGGAGCAGTCCCCTACAAGTCGAGCCCGAACGCCGACAAACAAGGCGGTCGCAAAAACAATTAGAATCCATCGAACCCTAAGAAGCATGACCGCTATCAAAATTACAAGAACTACACTCCGCTGAATCATGACATGGAGACCATCTACCAAGAAACCTGTAATAAACTCCAATACAAGAAGCTCGACATGAGGGAATCCACCGACCGTGAGAAGAACTCTGACAAGTATTACAGGTTCCATGACATGTATGGGCACAACACCAACGATTGCCGCCATCTCGAGGATGCAATCGAAAAACTCATTGGCGAGAAACACCTAGAGCTGTATGTTCAGGATCTTGCTCCTCCTGAGGAAGCTACGAGCCCTCCAACGCCCGCACTTCCGGTTCCTATTAATGCGACCCTAAAGTCGTCCAACCAATGGTCACGTGACACCGTGATTAACACTATCTGTGGTGGGCCTTACCCCATGCATGAAAACTTACTCAAATTTGAAGAATATTCCAACTCTATCAAGCATGCCACGTACAAAGCTTGTTCTACCCTGGATGAATCATGCCTCACCAGACTTCAAAAGATAATGCGTGATGATATCGTCTTCCAAGAAGGGGAGTCCATGGGAATCGACGTCCCAACCATAGATCCTCTCGTTGTTTCTGCTCATATTGGCCCAACTTCCGTCCAAAGTATCCTCATTGACTAAGGAAGCTCAGTTAATATCATCTTCAAGGCAGCATGCAACCAAATGAAATTGGAGGTCAAAGACTTGAAGCCATGCCATTCAATGATCCATGGCATTAACAGATCCTCCAATCACCCGGTGGGCATGATGGACCTTCCTGTAGAACTTGGAGAAGGGGATCAGAGCCGGATCCACATCCTCACTTTTGTGGTCATTGACGTCATCTCTCCATACAATGTTTTCTTTGGACGACCTTTCCTTGTAGAATTCCGAGTCTGCATGTCTCCATGGTCCCTACTGATGAAATTCCCGATGGAAAATGGGATCGGTACAGTTAAAGGCAACCAAGCCACAACTAGGGATTGCTACCTCATAGAGTGGAGGAACGCGCGCAATAAGGACAAGGGCAAGACCGTGCCTCTTCCCTCTTGGGCCAAGACTATCTCCGCATAACAATCAAAGGCGTCTAAGTCCTGACTCAGACACCACTGTCGTCTTTCTGATGATCTTGATCCAAGGGAAGATGAAGTGCCCGATTTCGAAAGGGCTACCCTGGTAGAACCAACGATGGATGTTCCGATCATCCCCGATGACACATTGAAGGTCTTGAAAGTTGGATCACAACTCCACCCCACAATAAAGGAAGAGCTCATGGAATTCCTAAGGGCCAACCTCGACGTGTTCGCTTGGTCACATTCTGACATGTGTGGCATCGACCCAGGAGTCGCTTGTCATATTCTCGCCATCAATCCCTTGCAACTCCTAGTAAAATAGAAGCGCCGAATCTTGGTGATCGACAGGTCAACAACACTTAGAGAAGAGGTTGATGGGCTACTCAATAATGGTTTTATACGAGAAGCCTATTACCTCGAATGGGTCTCTAACCCAGTCTTGGTCAAGAAGGCAAACGACAAGTGGCGAACGTGTGTCGATTTCTCCGACTTGAATAAGGCATGCCCTAACGACAATTTCCCATTCCCAAAAATCGACAGCTTGTCGATTCAACCGCCGGCTACCAGCTTCTATCCTTCATGGATGCTTACTCAGGTTATAACCAAATTCCGATGTACCTCCCTGACCAGGATCATACTTCTTTCATAACTGACCTCAGACTCTACTGCTATCTCGTTATGCCTTTGGCCTCAAGAATGCTGGAGCCACCTACCAACGACTGGTCAACTTCATTTTTAAGAACCAGATTGGGAGATCCATGGAGGTATAGGTGGACGATATGCTCGTAAAATCGAGGATATCGAACGACCACGTCTTTGATCTCTCCGAAATGTATAATGTTCTCTACCAATATGGCATGAAGCTTAATCCCTTGAAATGCTATTTTGGCATTGCATCAGGAAAATTCTTGGGTTTCATTGCCAATTCACGAGGCATCGAAGCCAATCCAGATAAGATCAAAGCTATCCGGGACATCCAGGCCCCTCGAAGCATCAAGGATATTCAGTGTTTAAACGAGAAGGTCGCCGCCTTAAGTTGATTCATCTCAAAAGCAACTGACAAGTGCATTCCCTTTTTCGACTTGGTCAGAAAAGGGAAGCACAATTTCTTATGGATACTGGAATGTGTTGCAGCATTTCAGGACCTCCCGAATCACTTAGAGCGACCACATATCCTATCTAAACTCGTTGATCACGAAGACTTGTATATTTATTTGGTTGTTTCCTTACAGGTAGTTAGCTCAGTGCTTGTGCGCATTGAAGATCATGTCCAGCAACCCGTTTACTACATCAGCAAGAGGCTGACGAGGGCAGAAAAGAACTATCTAAAGCTTAAGAAGTTGGCCTATTGCCTACTGATCTCTTCCCGGAAGTTACGACCTTACTTTCAATCTCATCCCATCAATGTTTACACCAACCAGCCGCTACGACAGGTCCTGCAATGACCTGATGCGTTTGGGTGACTTCTTAAATGGAACATTGAGCTAAGCCAGTTTGAGATTACTTTCATCCCTCGTCGGGCCATCCTCAGACAAATCCTCGTTGACTTCATCGTGGAGTTCACCATTCCGGAAGACCCTCCCCAGAGGACATCGAAACCCCAGAACCACAAGGGAAACTCTATGTGGACGGATCCTCTAACAACCAGTGTTCCAATGCCGGAATCGTACTTATCACTCTTGAGGCGCACCCGGTATGCTATTCTCTAAAACTCGACTTTCCTGCCACTAATAATAGCGCTGAGTACGAAGCCTTGATAGCCGGGCTCAAAATTGCAATTGAAATTAACATCAAGGAAATTCAAATCTACTCAGACCCACTTCTTGTCGTACGTCAAGTACTGGGAGAGTATCAAGCCAAGGGGGTACGGCTCGCTCCCTACCTCGCTCGGCTTCGCGATCTCCTCAACAACTTCGACTATTACCTCATTACTCACATCCCTCGAGGATAAAACGAAAAAGATGACTCCTTATCTAAACTGGCAAGTTCCGGGGATGCGCAGATTATGGGGCTTTCCCCCGTCGAAGTACTCGACTCTCCGAGTATCGATCAGATGCGGACTGATTCGATAGAAATGATGGAGACCGTGTTCGAGCCCGAGTCATGGATGATGCCTATTAGGAACTACTTGCATCATGGAATCCTCCCCGTGCGTTGCAACGACAAATGAGCTCTCACCAGAAAATCTTCCCGCTACATCATTCTGGATGGGGTGCTATACCGTAGGGGATTCTCTATTCCGTTACTCGGTGTATTGCCCACAACGATGTTGAGCACGTGTTGCTAGACATACATGAAGGAGAGTGAGAAGACCACATCGAGGGCATACTCTAGCAAAGAAAGTTCTCAAACACAGATATTTCTGGCTGACACTCGACTAAGATGCAGTGGATTATGCCCGCAAGGGTGATATATGCCAGAGGTTTTCAAAGATTCCAAGAGCCCCGGCTACCAAGCTAATGCAAATGGTTAGCCCTTGGCCCTTCGCTATATGGGGAATAGATATCGTCGGGACCCTCTGGATGGACAGAGAGAGGCACGCTATGTTATCATGACAGTCGATTAGTTTACCAAATAGGCAGAGGCCCTCACCACAATCACCACCAAGAAGGTAATCAACTTCATCGTCACAATATTATCACTTGGTATGGAGTCCCTCAAGCCATCATCTCTGACAATGGGATCAATTCAAGAGCGCAAAGTTCAAGTACTTCTGTCGACTGCACAGGATCGAGAAGCGATTCTCAGCGGTGGCCCATCCTCAAGCCAATGGACAAGTCGAGGTCGTCAACAAAGGGATCAAAGCCATTATCAAGTTGCGGCTGGGAAAAGCGGAGGATTGTGGGTCGAAGAGCTCTCTCTAGCCTTATGGGCCTACTGGACCACCCACAAGTCGGTGATTGGTTACACTCCTTTCGCTCTCTCTTATGGTTCTGAAGCCATCATCCCTATTGAGCTAAAGCTCCAATCTCACTGAGTTACCTATTATGATCTAAAGACCAACCAAGATCTACTCATGGAATCACTTGACTTGCTCGAAGAGAAGAGAAACGACGTTGAACTCAGAGCTGCCGCTTAGCGCCAACGTGTCTTCTGATACTTCAACTCTAGAGTCCACCACAAGGACCTCTACGCTGGCTACCTCATCCTGAAATAGATCCTTCCTACACCGGTTGGCTTCAGTCCTCATTAGGAAGGCCCGTACATCATACAACGGAGGCTCGAAGATGGAATCTTTAGGTTAGCGACCGTCGATGGCGCCGAACTCCCCAGGGCATGGAATAGCTAACATATTCGCTGCTAATTTACATAACTTAGTGTACAGTTTTTCCATTTTCCAACAGTGTTTTATTTTATTTAAAAATTCAAGGCATTGTAAAGGCTGTTACTACCAAAGTTAGTAGTAAAGATAGTGTTCAGTTCTTTATGCTCTTAATGCGTTAACTTCTTGCATAGTATGTATGATTCACAATCATAACTGGCTTGCACCCATGTACACATGACTTCGGATAGGCACCCCGATCATGGGAGCTGGTACCGCCACTCGAGCCTCGAACCACTTATCCGAGTACAAACAACTTTGGATCGACACCCCAAGCACGGAATCGATACTGCCACTCGAATCTGAAATCAACGACGAGACCGAGTATAAATAACATCACTCAAGTCTTGAACAAACAACGAGACCGAGTATAAATAACACCACTCGATCTAGAACCAACAATGAGGCCAAGTATAAATCGTCCCACTGCCTAGTCTCCATATTTAAGGGCAGCCCATCAGCTAAGCTAGTGTGAAATTGACCACTCCCGCAACTCCATATAACCCACCTAGAACGGATCTAGGAACCACTCGAAGCTTGAACCAATGACGAGCCGAGTATAAACCATTCCGCTACCCAGTCTCTAGAATTGGGAATAACCCATCAGCCAAGCTAGTGCGAAATCGACCACTCCCGTGGCTACATCCGACCCTCCGGGTCTAGGTCCGGGTACCATTTGGCGAATTAACGATGCCCCCCGAGCTCTAAGCCTGATCGGATGATGGGAGAGCCAAATTGGACGACACCACGACGTCCACACATTCTCATGACTTGGGACCAACAACCTCCGGGAGGCCCATGAGGGTAGGCATCAGACTCGGATTCTGCACGACTTGGAACTCCTAAACAAAGGATAACCCGAGTGCGAAATCGGCGCACAACCTCCGCACGACCAGGGCACCCCTAGAATGGAACCTTCAGTCACTATTGTTTTAAGTGTAATAACAAATACGCTTGTGTTAGCATAGGAAGCTGGAAAGCATAAGACGAACATTTAATATGAATACGATATGAGAAAGGTTAACTAATTCTTTCAGTCACATGACTAGAATGAACTACATATTTGAATATTTTTCTTTCTAATGATAGGTTGTACATGAAAACCACAACATGCCTCCAAAAGCCAAAAAGCAAGGGTCGTACTCGCATATACTATCGGCCTACATCACCAAAAGATTATCTCTGTATTGGCCTAAGTCACGATAATCTTCTTCTTGCTCGAGTCTTCACTTGACGTATCATCACCTCTCTTCTTCGCCTCCTGGAGCTACTTCCACCTTTCTCCTTCTTCCATTTGGATGGGGAAGAAAACTTGAGAGATGCCAGCGGGATCTACTCCTTGTCATCACCACTTGTAATCTCTGTAATCTAATCATCGACCGGGATTTCTCTCAAAGGCCGAGGGATAGCCTCGCTTGAAAGCAAAAGAATGAACGGCGCACCTTCTTTCCCCTTTGGTCTGGTCTTTGCAACCACCTTTTTCTAGTTTGTCTTCCCAACATTGAGTTTTTTGTCCTCCTCTTCCTGCAGCTGTCTGTATGTCTCCACGACCTTTTTCTTAGAGGCCTCAGCATCGGCCTTTTCCTTTAGATCCGCTTATTCCTTTATTGCAGCTTCCCTGTCTCTCTTGACCTTAGCCGCAACCTCCTGCTCATCCTTCCTCCTAGCATATACCAAAGCTCCCTACTGGACTAGCTCGTCAACTACCTTTTTCTGCTCTTGTTCTTCAGCCTTGGCGCGTAAGCCAGCCTGCTGCTCTTCGAACATCCCACGCATTGTGTGCTCACTCACTTCGGTGGTCTCCATCATTTGCCCTCCTTCCCGTCTCTTCCCATAAAGGACAGTGACAACTCCTCCTCAGAAAATGTAATCTCCGCTCCTACCCCTTCGCTAAGTTGACCGACAAAGCCCCCCATTCCAATCTTGGGCTGCCTAAACTGGTTCGGGTCTAGGCTCATTGTCACTCCTGCCCTAAAGAGACCTGCACAACCAAAAGAAGGCTCATCAGTCGGATCGGTTCCCATGTATCTGTACCACTAAGTACTTTAGAGGATGTGACTTTACCTACCGACCCCTGAGGCGCAGCTCTTACGGGCACCGAGTTTAGCCCCACTAAACTCTCTAATCCCAAACCCAACTGATCAGGGTTGTATTCAAGTATAACGGGGGCTGAAACTTGTGAGCTGGTTGTTGGAGCGGGCGGCGCAGCCGGTTGTTGAGAAGAACTACTCCCATTGAACTCATGAGCCACCACCAAATTATCCGTAATTATAGTTTTCCCTTTTACGGTAATTCGTTCTGCCCCTTTGCCGCCTCAACATCATCCCTCAACAACTGTCTTCCCTCCTGCAACATCAAGCGCTCTTTCTCGTTCAAGTGAGAGAAGACGAAATTAATTTTGTCTACAACATCCACCTCCCACAGGTCGGCCTCAAATTCCAACAACCTGTCCCACACTTTGGCCAATACCTTGGAGTAATCATCAACCCACGAGAGATCGTTGTACTTAAGCACTTTGAAATACATATCCCAAACATAGGGCTCCAGATCTAGTTCTGCTTGAGTCATGGCGTCCTCAGCTGTGAATTTGAGCACCTATGCCTCTCTCATGCTCAGCCCTTACCCCATCCAGCTGGCCTAACGCATCCCGAGCTGTATCCTTGGCCTTTTCCTTATCTTTCTTAGCCTCTTCAAGCATTCTCTTCAGTTTTACATTCTCCTGCATTAGCCTCTGAGTTTCCGCGTTCTCATCCTCAACCATTCATTTTCCTTAGGGTCTCATTATCCGTCTGAAGCTGGGTTACCCTTTCATTGTCTTTCTCCAATTGTGCATTAACTTCTACCAGATCGGCTTTATCCTTTTTAAGGGTTGTATTCTCAGTTGTTAAGGAGGCCGTTGTGTCCTTGAAAGTCGAAGCTGCGAGCTCCACCTCCCTTTTTAGCCTCTCATATACCTCCTTCAGCTCCACTATGTCAATAATAAAAAATTAACTTTCGAATGGGGAACTACTAGCATAAAAAGCGTCTACAACGTAAGGACAAGCCTCACCTATCTCTTTCTCTAGATTCTGGACAGCCGTCCACTCAACATCAACGGTTCGACCCTGGTTCTAGATCTCCACATTCTTATCCCGAATCAGGTCAGAGAGATGCCCAGAATAACTATTGAATTATATGGCCTAGTGGTAAGCTTGATATACTTTCTTCCATACGAGGGTGATGTCGTCACGAGGAATCAGGTTAAGATCCAGTACCCACATCAACTCCTCAAAGTAATGCTTTGGAAATTGCTCTTTCAAGAGGGCCATCTTCACCTCATTACTTAACTGCATGACTTTCAGTCTTCCCCTTGACATACCCTCCATCGGTGGTCTGCGATCCACCGGCTGTATAGCATGACTAGTAGATCTATAGACGGGATCGACCTAAGGGGTAGGTAGGGGAGCGTCAAAGCTTACGGCCCGGTGCCTGCAATCTGAAGCCTTGAATCTGCTCTTGACAATCGAAGTGTTGGTGGGGATTCCGAGTGTCTTTGATATCGGTGATCACCACCGCGACCATGAGGGCGGGAGGATTGAGGCAGTTTTGCCCCTTTCTTGAAACCACTCAAAACTGAGCTCTTAGGCGGTCGCCGACCCACCGATCCATGGCTTCAATACCTAACATCTCCACTTCCATGTACCATATCACCTAAATAAAGAAGAGTCAAAGGTTAGACCAAAGCACTTTTCGCATATAAGGAAGTGCTTTGTTATGCAGTGTTTATGAGTGTGTGCCCTAATTGCGCTCTCCATAGACCAGATTGAGATGTACTTGGAGGAGTTATTTCCCCAACAGGTAAGATTAAGCTTCTAGATCTTGTGACACTAGGCCAAGACGGTGGAATATCAATCGGAATATCATCCAACCCTTTAAACTGGTCCGCTCTCTCCAACGATGTGGTGGTCCCGAAGGTGGTTATCGGAGGAATCAGCCTCGTCGCCGCTCCAGCCTCAACATTCGTAGGCATGATGGAAGTAGATGGCAGTCCCTCTCCTCCGCCAACTGTTTCCCTAACATCAGCACTTCTCACGCTAGCAACTTCCTAAATCTTTGCAACTTTGGGTTGTTTAGTCATGAAAGATGGCATTTTCCATTTACAGCATCGAGATCTCCTTTATTCCTCAGGCTCTTCGCCCCCTTTCCAGAAGTAGGCACCCCAAACATTGACCAGTTTCATGGGAGCAAGCCTATCCGACAAAGGGCCTCCTCATTCGAAATCTTGTCCATAGCGCAAACCTCCTTCAGAATAGCTTTCAAACGAGTTATATGCCCTTGGTATTTGTCGCCCTTCGGCACCGGCAAGATCCCTGTTATAGAAAACCAAGGTTAACACAAAGTCCGTAACTCGATCAACATCAAACTAGTGACAACATAGGTACTTACTCCCCTCCAGGAAGTGTCTCACAAAGCCCGGAGGACAGCGGACGAAGAACCACTCAGATTTAAACAATCCAAGTCTAGTCCACGACCATTCAATGAATCGGGAACTATGTATTGCTTCTAAGAAATAAAGGGAAGGTGCAGTCTTGGGTCTCCTCTTGATCTGAAACAAGGACCGGATGTCCTTTCTAGTAGGTTCCTCATGCAGGTACTCTCTGAACAAACGACGGGTACCGAGAAGGAATGCATATCTGTTTGGGTGAAGCTGTACAAGCGCTAAACCGAAGTAACTCAACACGTCGCAAATAAAGTCGCAAGACGGGGGCACGCACCCCGTAATGCACATAGGCCTATTCCATGTGGTATACCCTTCTGGCGGAGCGTGCTCTTAGTCTACCTTCTAGGAAACTAGAACATGGGTCCACGGTATGCTGAATCTTGCGCAAATGAGCCTTAGGGCAAGTTCGTCCACACTCGAGCATCTTGAATCTGGCGGACTGTCAATAATGACGACGCCTGCCATCACATCAGGATCCTCGGGTATGTCACTTATCTCAATATCTACATCCTCCGCGGACCTCTCCTCAACTACACTAGCACCTCCCGGCGCCGACGGATCGGTCGAGTGCTCGGTCGTCTGTTGTAAATCACAATCGCGTGCTTTCGGCGAATTTGTGGACTGGGATGGTGTGACTCTGAAGAAGTCTCAAGCTTGTTGTCCTCAGGACAAGTGCTGTTAGTTGAGCCGGACTGGGATGGTGAGTGCTAAGCAGCTTCAGCTCCTAAGTGTTGTTGTGTTTTGGATCGTGTCTCCATTGCTGGCTATACTTCAATATAGTTTCATTAGAGATCATATGTAAAACCTGTACACCTCATGTTGGTGTGAACTAATGTGCAAACGTTCAGTGTAGTGTGGTGACAATGCAGTTACAGTCAAATACGCTCGAAACACGGCGACGATCATTGCTTCTTAATAACAGTAACCATCGTCGTCCTCGACCAATGCTTTTAAACTCGCATTGAGTCACGACCACGTCATGATTGGGATTGGGAAACAAGTTAAACAATACAAAGTTCCTGTCCACATTCCATGTTGTATGCTCTAAGCCATATATGCAAAGTTCTGTTCCCATCCATTCACGAAAAATCACAACCGCAACGCAAGGCGAGGCCCATCACCTCAAAAAATACGAGAGTACCACATCACACGAGTGATGCGAAGTCGTATCATGCAAGCGATACGAGATCGCATCACTTGAGTGCAGACCCGCAAACATAGTGTTGCGAAATTTTGCATCAAGCAGGCGATACGAGATCGCATCACATAGGTGATGCGAATCCGCCTCACACAAGTGATGCAAAATCATGTCACGTAGGCGACGCGAAATCGCATCACGCTAGTGAGGAGAAATTGCTTCACACCATTGATGCAGTATCCCACAACCGTGGTGATGAGAGGTCGCATCACACGAAGGCGCGAGGGAGGCGATGCACCTCAACCCTTCTTCTTCCTTCTCGTCTTCCCCTCTCCTCTCTCTTCCACCTCAACCACCATTAACCTCCAAACCAAAATCCACCTGAATCGTGAATCTCGATGGCATCAACTCAAAATTTGTGTTTTCAAGTGTGGATCCAGCTCAGATTTGTCTCCTAATCGCATAAAGTCAAAACTCGTTTTTTTGGTTCAACCGACTTTCGAGTTTCTAAGGGGGGAGAGCTGGATGTGGCTTCAAGGAAATATATGTATATAGAGGAAAGGGGATATTGGGCCATGGCTTGCCTTCCTTTGCCACACTTCCTTTTAAGGATGTGATATACCGCATCCCGCTTGGATGCGATAAAAAAAAGAATATATATACATACGTGTGTGTGTGTATATATATACACACACAATAGAAATATATGTATATCTGTCCATACATACATACCTTTGTATCGGACTCCTCCCATGTTTTATTTTCAAAAAATGGTCGCATCGTGCAAAACCATACAAGAATACGTGAGCGCATACGTGAACACACGTCAACAACCTCCCACTTACGCTAAAACGTAAGCTAGGATCAGTGACTAACTTCTCTGATTCATGAATAAGACAGGGATCGAATGTTAAGATTAACTTCCAATGGAATTACCACAACCAGATTCCTAACAAACGAAAAGCTCCACGCTTCCCCATAGCTTTTTTCTCAACACAAAGCACATCCTGCCAAGGCAAGACGTACTTTGGGTAGGGGGAGGGGTAAATTTTAATCAGTATATTTGTCCAGTTTCCAAAAGTACAAAAGACCCACCCGACTTTGCATGTCATTTGGAACCAAAGCTCAAAGTGTTGACGCGTTGAGCAGAAGACAGATCGAATGAGTAAAAGCCTCACACCCTATCCAAACAAACACATCATCGCCTCGCATCACGTCATGGCCCGCGTCACCATTGAGTCTGCATTGCCTCACCAAGACTGCAACACCCTTCCTCATATCACATCCCTCGGGTGCAATATTGTCGCATCCCTTAGATGCAATATTATCGCATCCCACCGATGTGATATCATCGCATCTGTTGGATGTGATGATATCGCATCCATCGGATGCAACATTATCGCATCCCACTGATGCGATGGTATTGCATCTATCGGATGCGATAATATTGCATCCCTCGGATGCGATATTATCGCATCCCCCCTGATGCAACGTCAACACATCATAGGGATGCGACAACCCTATGCCCGCTCAAGAGTACATCGCACCCCCCTGGGATGCGAAAATCACATCCCACACGGGGATGCGATTTTTTCCTCTGTTAAACTTGGGTAATGCAATTTTCTGGGTTGCGTTGTTCTGGGATGCGATTTTCTGCTACGTTGTCCCCAAATCCTACCTACTCCCACCTAACCACTCCACTATAAATACTCCCAAGATCATTTGTTCCAAGGGTTAGAAATTTGCTGATTTGACATCTCCCTAGAGCTCCGAGGGACCTCTCTAATGGCATCTTTGCTTTGAGGAAGAAGAATGACAAAATTGACTTTTTCCCTACAATCACATATAAGGACCATGACTTCAAGTTACAGGGGAATGCTTGTAATTAGATGCCTGGAAGGGGCCTATAGCTTGAAAATCATTGGTATTAATAAAATATCAGTAGCTCATCTAAAGTGGACATTCACGGGACCGAACCATTATAAACCTCAATTGTCATTTATTGTTTTCCTTCTCTTCTGCACTTACTTTCCTTACACGAAACTGTATTCTTATGTAATTAAGAATCTTGGGTGTTGACGACGTTTTTGGGTGTCAACACAACTATAGAATCCATGAAATGACTAAATTCATAACAATGTCGACTGTAATGAAATTTAGAAAAACCTATATATTAATTACAAAACTATAGGCAAAAATTTGAAATCAAGTTTAGAATAAAATTAAAAAATTGAATAAAACCAATATTTAAATTTGAATTGAATGGAAAAGCATATTAAATTTAGATATCAATCCTTTAAATTGAAATTGATTAATCAATTAAGGAATGGTCTTTTTGAGGGTTCTAGATGATTTTCCCATAGAAACCCAAACATTAAAACGACATGCAACAACTCGATCGACACTGAATATGAAAAAATTACAGTGAATGTAAAAGTGAAAAACTATTACTGAATTATTTTCAAATTCAAAGCATAAAGATATTGCATAAAATTCATTTGAAAATAATTATTAATCGGATATGATTCAAGGTAAAATTTGTATGCGAATGAAAAAGCAATGGAAAAATTGTGAAATAATTAAGCATAAGGGAGAAGAAAGTGAAAATGGTAAGTAATAAAGGAAATTATAAAAACTATGTTGAAAGCATGGAGATAATGAAGGACTTGCACTTAGATTGTAAACTAGAATATTGTAAACAGATAAGTTGTAGTAAAGAGCTAATATCCTAGAAAATTGGATTTAATTCTTAAAATGGAAAAAACAAGAATGATTATAAATTTTTATGTGATATACATACATACATACATATATATATATTGAAAATTTACATATGTATGTGTATATATATATGTAACGACCTGGTAGAATTTCGACAATAATACATAAACTTGTATTACTTGTCAAAAACTAAGTATCGAAAAAACACCAAATAGTTAAAAGAGAGATATTAGAGGGTGAGAAGTAGAAAGAACGAAGTATTAGAATAGAAGAAGACTAACATTACAGAATACAAGTAGAAATAGAATCTCACAGCGGGATGAACAAAATATGATATATTAAGACCTTTTACTCAAAAGAAACTGTATACATATGATTATACAACATCAGAGTACACAACATATCAATACAACTCACACAGCGAAAATAAATCAATACCGGAAAATATGAGATTACGTATCGACTTTAG
Organism: Allium sativum; assembly: GCA_030737875.1. NCBI lineage: Eukaryota > Viridiplantae > Streptophyta > Magnoliopsida > Asparagales > Amaryllidaceae > Allium > Allium sativum. The sequence continues at coordinate 727,342,748 of CM060909.1, forward strand.
CTTCTCACCTGAAGCTCCAAGCAAAACCTAACCTGAAAATATACTCGGTCTGATCAGAGCACATTTTGAAGCAAAGCAAAATCAACTAGGATCAGTTTGGAATATTTTCAGTGATAAATTCATATTATAAGCATCTTGCTTAATTTTAGAAAATCCTTTAAAAGATTAGAATTCTTGTAAGACACGACAACATATAAACATGGCACGTGTTTTTACCTTACGATACCCAAAATCACCTTTTATATCAAAATCCAATGATAATATATTAATGTCTATCAAAACACAAACAAATAAGAATATAGACAGAAAGCTTGCATTTCACTTTTCAACATAGTTGGTAAACAACTAAAAACGTACAGCTCATATTGGATTTTGGATTTCCAACATGGAAAGGTATGGGACTCTCGATCAGTGTACTCTAGAGAGGATATACTAGGGTTCAACAAGAACAACTTGTAACCCGACCACACATAACCGACCACTCATTCAACTTGAGTGTATCGAATATATTATCACCCTACGGTTGGCCAACCACCGTATTCTGGGAGAAACAAAAGTGATAGAAGAGACAAAATAATTTTCTCTAGATGGTGACAATATACACTAATGGGAATGACCCACATAGTCATGTTGCCTGCCCGATTTCTGTTATTTCCCGGTTGATGAGGCTTGATATTATGATTACCTTTTAGAGAACATCTCATTAACTTAGAATGCCACATCGTCAGATCCATCAAATCACTAATTGGCATCAATACATATACTTTGGGTGTTAAACTAAGAGAAGTTTCCTTCTTCGCTAACAAACTTGGTATATTTGTACAAATCAACATACGTGACACACAGGAAATACTATGTCGAACATTTGTCCATACAAGTCATCCATGAACAGGATGAACTGAAGGCACCCTCCTACTGCATACTATATAGGAATTACTCCAAGGATCAGTAGCGAGAAGTCCTTGCAATCCGTAGATTTCAACCATGATAGAATCATAGTTTATCTTTGGTTGCAAGTCAGAGATTATAAGTGGTTCTTCCATTTTATGAAGATCTATGGTCTTCAATTCTTTTTTCTTTATAAATATTCCTGCAAGCTAGATTCAAACGTAAAATTGGTTCAAAGTGGTTTTGGGTATAGTTTCCATCCGGGTCTCTTCGAACTAACACGTCAAAGGTCTAATAAGATAGTTCATTGATAATTGGGTTTTTGACTATCAATCACAATAGTATTGTTAAAATATTTGCAGCTCAAACTCTGGTTATTTAAAATTATTCATTAAAACTCTTTATTGACCTTTTAAAAATATTCATTGATTCAACATCGATTCCATTAACTTATTTTGACAAATCTCCTTTGCTTCCGATACTTGGAAACAATAATCATATTCTTATTTTTTAAGAATAAATGTATTTACCAAACTCCCCTTTTATTTCTCTTTACTTTGTAAATATCACTATGCTTTCACAAAAACCCCTTCCCATTTCCTTTACCATCGAAATATACTTGATATTCTCAAAATCTCCTTGTATTTTCTTTACTTTGGAAATATCGATGTATATTATTAACTGAATGGTTTAAAACCAATTTCCAATTCTTGTACGAGCCAAAACAATATCAAGTGACATATGTTATTATTATTATTTATACCCAGATGGCTTTATCAAACTTTGTAGATTACAACTTAATACTCACACCTATGGAAATATATAATAAATTTCAAATATTTACCTATGTTTCCAACCCAACATAACCCTTTTCCATTTCTTCGGAAAAGCCATCGTCATTTACTTATTACCTTAGAATAAGTGTATTACTATTTCCATTATCTAGAAAATAGTGCTATATATTTAACCAAATGGTATAAATGTAATAATCCTTCAAACTTTGGCCAAATAATGTTAAAATTATACATTGTTTACTTTAAAATTCAATAGTTATAATTACATTTCAAAATCTTGCAAATAAGTTGTAATATTCCTCTTATGGACATAATAAACTAATTTCAACATCTTTTACCATTGCAAACTAATACCATCCCTTGATAATAGTGAAGTCGTTCAAGTTGGGGTATTTAATGACCTCTCAGACCTTGATTGATAATCTTCTTACTTGAGATAGATAAATGTTCATAATTCAAAAATCCATATTATTTATCAACCAAATCTTATTTTTTAAGTATAATTTTATAAACCATATCCTTACTTTTGAAAATCTCTGTTGATTATAACCAATTTTACTTAATTCGTCAATTAAGTAATTTGTTTACTAAAATATCAACCTTTCGCCTTAAACCTCCTTATAAAATTCCATTTATAATTTGGAATATATTATGATAAAATATTTACCAACTTTTACCCAAAACTATTTATACCAAATCCATTCAACATTCTTCCTTTTTGCTTTTCTGACATTTTCTTCCAATTCTAATCATTGTTTTTAATGTAGTGATTTGGTAATTTCCTTTTTAAAACTATTTTTTTAGCTTTAGAACTCCTTCATAACCCTTTTCCATCACACTTGGATCTTTATTATAGAATTTCTTTACAAAAACTTTTACAAATATCCAACTAAATCTTATTACAAACTTGGTTTGTTTTTTAAATGAATTCCATTTAAGAAATAATTACTTTAATTATTAATAATCAAAATAATAATTAACTTCATCATTTACTAAAGTAAAAGCAGTTTACTTCATTATTAATTAAAAATAGATTAGTTAATCACTTTAATAGACAATGACTAACTACATTGATGATTATCAATTAAGTAATCATTTTTAACATCGTAAAACAAAAAGGTAATTAATACTTAAGAAATCTTATCTATTTAAACGATTATTTGCTAAACTATTTTCATTAGATTAATTGCATACCAATTAATATATTAATCAATTTCAAATTGAACCATCGACTTAGTCAATTTGGAAATCATCAGTTACTTGTTAATTGATTTCAATTACTTCTTCCCATTATATTAATATATTTAATCTAATAATATCGCTAAATCGTTTTATAAAACAATTATTCTAAAACATTAACCATAGGTTAAACTCTGATTTCTATGCTTATAAAACTTATTAAAATATTAAAATTACTATACATTATATTATATAACTAGTTTCATCAACACCATTTATAAATATTAACTTATTTATAAACCTTTATTTTAAATAAAATATAATTAAAACATCGCTTCAGTTATAAAAAATAAATATTATTATTTTAAATACGTCCATTTGCCTGATGACAAATTAACATCTTAAAATATGTTTTTTAGACCATTTGTTGCAAATCACTTAATCAATACTTTCTATTGATTATAAACATCACAGTGTTGAATTTCAATTCAACATCCAAACAGGTTTTAATGTCACTGGGGTTAAACAACACAAATATAAATAATATGAAAATAAATAACACATAAATATTTGAGGAATCTAGTTGGATCCCTCCAACCTATTTTTTTGTAACACCTTGTAATTTTATGGACATTATTAACATAAAACTAAAGAATACTTAATTAAATGTTGGAAATTAAGTAAAATGGACTGTAACATTGTGTTCGTCTCGATTTAGATAGACTTCAAGTTTGCGTAAAATAGATAACGTATGAGAAAGATATAAAGGTTAGAAGTTTGTATACATGTAAGAAGGATATATTTATATATAAATTCAAAACAGTTTAAAATAAACGAGCGACAAACGAAGGCAACAAAAGGCAGGAACCAGACCCGTTGTGGGCCGATCCATGCCTGGTCTAGGTCGACCTATGGGTCGACACGGGTTAGGTTGGGTCGACCAATACACGATCTAGCGAGGTTCATTTTTCTATATCCGGACTATTTTGTTAACCAGGTTCATTATTTTTCTGAATGGATTGGATTTAAAAGCAGGGATCTGACGGTTAAGGATTGTCTTGCAAACTCTATATAAAGGCACGCACTCCTATCAAATCATTTACACTTCTTCATACTTCTTCCTCAAACCTCTGTTCTAAAAAATTTAAGATGAAGATGGGGAGATGCCGCCGAAACTTGGATTAAATCAAGACAATCCTTATTTGACTTATACAAGAATCCCTTCTGCAACACCAACATATTATCCTCTGTTCTTTGAATCCAGTCTCTATGAGTCCATGTTACTTTTAGATATAAAAATTTAACAGTAACCTTGACATGTTAATAAACCTGGATCTGAGCCTATACCGGTTAAGAAACGGATTCACATATAAACAGTTCTACTATAATTTCATGTATTTCCATACACCTGTTCTGCTGTTCAATTGTTATTATATGCCTATTTCTGTTATTATATGCCTGTTTCTGTTCTTTTCCCTCTCTTATTTCTTTTTTATTCTATAAGCCTAGGCGACCTTCGAGCCTGGGCTAATCTCATATGAGACATACGTATGAATGAAATTGGGACAACCGAGGAATGTTTGGAAACGAAAATAAAAGAGAGAAATTTGGGGCATTTCTTGTACTGTGGAATATGACTGAAATTTTGAGGTATATGAACATGTAAATCTGTAGGATTAATTCAAAGATTAAGTGGAACATGTTAATGGAACTGTATCTATCCTATGGAATCTATTAAATATATGTGGGTTAAGTAAATCTGTTAAAACTATGGGGTTAAGTAAACACTGGTTAATCTGTAAGACTTAACCTATTACATATGTTGGGTTATATGAACCTGTAAAACTTAACCTGTTAAATCTGTGGGGGTTATACGAACCTGTTAATATGTAACCTGTTAAATCTCTGGGGGTTATATGGTAAGACTTAATCTGTTAAATCCTAGTAAATTGGGGGACACAAGTTTTAGGGGTTTAGCTTGTGTTATCTGTTATGTGGGTCCCATATTAGTCAGTAACCTATTCTGGTATTAAACGGAGGCCCCGAACAAGGTAGGGGTCTGGGCATACATACTGAATTGATAGTAAGAGGTTCATCTGAAAAGGGGTATATACGGGCGTGTTCCAATAGAGTCATGGGCGTTCATGAGTCTGATCTATAGGGGAAAATAAGTCGTTGTAGCACCAGTGAATAGGTATGTGTCCTTCTATAGTTTGCCACTATAGGAAGTTATACACCCTATATGGGGCTGATACAGGGTATTTACACATTAGGGAGGCGATCACTTGTGGGTAGTAAGTAGGTTGCACTTAGTCTTGCATGTTTCTGTTGAGGTACCCATTATTCTTGTTTGGGGGTAACACCCGTTATTTCTGTTGGGGTACCTATTATTTCTATTTGGGGTAAAATCCATTTTGTAACTAGAGTAAACCTAAAACTACCATTATGTTTCTATTGGGATCATTCTGTTTCTGTTATATTTGGGAACACATAATCCTATCATAAATCCTGTATACTAGTATTGGTGCAGAGAAAAGTAGTTGAGAAACATAGTTTACCTTGTTTATTTTGCTTATCTTATTCATCCTGTTTATACATGTTGTATGTTAACTCTCATCCAATTTATTTAGCTGTCTTGATACTTTTACTTCTTTATATGCTAAAAGTCACTGGACTCACCATGTCTGACCCTTTTTGTTTCCCGCTCTTTTTTTCCTTTCCCCCCAAGTTCTCAGGGTGGGAATGCTCAATCGTGATTATGACTCTCTCTCTTTGTTTCTGCTTGAATCTGGATCTCCTTTGATGTATCGCTTTGACTACTTGTCTACTTTGTTATGGCTACATTTATGGATTATGGTTTTATATTTCTGTACTCTGATGGTTTTTAGTGCAAGACAGATGTTTTGGTTTGATGTATTTAGTTTTAGTATTTTAGCCAGATGTTGTAACTGGTTTTGAGACTACGATGTTTTCTACCAAATGATGAAGTTTTAAATTTCCCTGTTATTTTTATCTTTTTTACCTATAACACTTCATGGAACTTAATGCATTCTGATAAAGAGTGACATTAACGGATGTGGGGTGTCATATTTGGTATCAGAGCTGAAGGTTACAAAATCATATAAAAGTTTCGAAAAATTATTTTTAAAAGCAAAGTATTTTCATGGAAAATTCTATTTTTGAAAAATATATTCACTAAAGCCATACAAATTATCTTTTCGATTCTCGGTTTGAACCCTTTTCCTTTTAGCATGTCTGGGGAACCGAATCTTCTCGAGGGCGTTCAAGTACCGGCTTGATACCGTAGATATCTTGAGGCTACGACACCTGCCGAAGGCCAAGGACATGCCCCTCTACCAGCTACAACCATTGTTCCTCCACCTTCGCGAGTAGATAATTTCTCTAAGATAAGCAAGGACTTTTGTGCTATAGGAGGAAAACCATTCCGTGGAACTAAAAGCTTTGTGGAAGCACAGAACTGGCTGCGAGAGATAGAGAACTTGTTTGGACTTTCTGAGGTCGATGACCGTAGGAAGATATAGTTGGTCTCATGGCAGCTTATGGATGAGGCTTCGTTTTGTTGGGAGGTGAAACAAGTAGGGCGTCCAGTGGATACTTGGGATGATTTCCGATAGAGATTCAAGACGAAGTTTCTTTCTTAGGTATAAGAGAGTACGTAGATGGAGAGATTCTTGGCACTTAAGCAAGGAAGTATGTCTGTTAAGGAGTATGTCAATAAGTCCATTCAGTTGGCAAGGTTTGGTCTAGAATTGATGAATACCTCGCACAAGAAAGCTTTAAGGTTTGCGAGAGAATTAAACCAATCTCTCTCCAAGCATTGGCATTGTCTCATATACTGGTGGGGGAAACTTTTGAAAGACTTGTTGACATGGCATTGATGCACGAAGAGGGTAAGGATAAGAAGAAAGAGGTTAAGACTGATGAGACACAAAACAAGAAAGTGTGGCCGAAGAAAGAAACACAAAAGAAAGGTGGAAAGAACGACAAGGCTCATAACAAAAAGAAATGTCATGGTTGTGGGAGCTTGGGTCATCTGGTCAAGGATTGTAGAAAAAGGAAGAATGCTTGCTTCAACTGTGGTGAAGTTGGACACTATACTAGGAAATGCCTGAAGAAGCAAGGACATGGGCAAAGGGCAGGATCTTCTGGAGGGCAGGTGCATGCTCTCGAGGACAGTGGACTGGACAGATGTAGGAAAGTTTCTATTGAAAGTTCGATTTCCCTTTTCGTTCATCCAGTAAGGAATCTTTTTGATTCTGGCGCTTCTCATTCTTTTATAACTGATACTGTGGTTGAGTCTCTTCACCTTAGTACTAGTATTGTTTTTGATCCCGTTATCATCTCAAACTCCATTTCGGGAATGACTTATCTGTCTATGATATGTCGGGGCTTGAGGATATCTGTGTTAGGCGTCGAGTTCGAGTGTGATGCGTATGTACTTGGTATTATGGGTTGTGGTTTGAATATAGAGATGGATTGGCTAGCCATGTATGGTGCTATCCTAGACTGTGAGAGGAGGGTCTTTAGACTTTTAACTTGCCGAGGGTAGACTCTCGAGATTTCCTGTGACCCAAAGGGGTCTGTCACGCTTAGTTTCCTAGAATCAGTTGATGCTTCTGTCGATAATTTGCGATTTGTACCCACAGTCTATGAGTATCCGGATGTTTTTGATGAGGTTTACGGTTTACCTCCGAGGCATGAGATTGATTTCCGGATATACTTGGTGGATAATGCGAAGCCATACGCATTGCTTGTGCGCCACATTGCTCCTAGAGAAAGAAGGGAGCTTAGCAAGCAAGTAGGGGAGCTACTTGAGAAGGGGTTTATTAGGCGAAGTATACCAGAATGGGGTGCTTTAGTCGTCTTCGCAACCAAAGCGGATGTCTCATTCCTCCTATGTGTGGATTACAAGGAGTTAAACAAGATCACCAAGAAGAATAAGCACCCACTCCCGAGGATTGACGATCAGTTTGACCAGCTTGTGGTGCACTGTTTCCTCGAAGTTAGATCTGACTATGGGATTTCATCAGTTGAGGGTAGCCGAGAACAGTATAGATAAGACCTCTTTCAGAACTCCAGATAGCTTCTTTGAGTGGCTAGTCATGCCTTTTGGGTTGACGAATGCACCCGCATATTTTGTGGATCTGATGAGTAGGGTGTTTAGGGAGTTTCTAGACAAGTTCATGGTGGTCTTTGTGGATGACATTCTGATTTTCTCGAAGAGCGAGGAAGAACATGCCCTACATTTAGGGGAGGTTTTGAGGACTCTCAAAGTACACCAGCTTAAGGCGGAATTCTCCAAGTGTCACTTTCGGAGAAAGGTGGTAATATTTCTAGGGCATGTGGCCTCCAAGGATTGGATAGAGGTGGATCCCATGAAAGTAGTTGCAGTTCAAGATTGGAAGGTTCCAAAGAATGCATCGGAGGTGAGAAGTTTTCTTGGTTTGGCGGGCTATTATAGGAAGTTTATCAAGGACTTCGCAAAGATATCATCTCCACTCACCAAACTGACGAAGAAGAATATGACCTTTTCTTCTAGTATTGATTGTGAGGATTTTATTCAGTGGTTGATGAGGGCTTTGACAACAGCCCTAGTTTTGACTTTGCCTGATGGGAGCAAGGTGTTCACAGTGTACACTAATGCTTGTGGTACGGGGCATGGTGATGTCTTGATGCAAGAGGGAAGGTTAGCATGCTATGGAAGAAGACAACTGAGAGTTCATAAGAGGAACTACACTATCCATGATTTGGAATTAGCTACTATAGTATTCGCACTAAAGACTTGGTGACATTATCTACTTGGAGAGAGGTTTGAGTTATACACGGACCATAAATCGCTCTAGTATCTGTTCTCGCAGAAGGATCTCAATTTGAGACAAAAAACATGGATGGAGTTCCTAATGTCCTATGACTTTAAGATTGCTTATACCCCTAGCAAGAGTAATGTAGTGGTGGAGGCGTTGAGTAGGCAAAGGATGACCTTGAGTCCTCTATTCGTATAGAGGTAGAATTTGGAGTACATATCGACCTTCGATTTTAGGCCATCTATAGACCCTACACCTAATTTGTTGGCATCTTTAGAGGTGCGACCTACTCTTATGGATCAGATAGGATCTTCGCAGTGAGAGGACCTATAGATAGCAGACATCTTGGATAGGCTTCGTATAGGGGAGAATTCTAGTCACCTTAGTGGATATTCCACAGATGACAAAGGGTGGTTATGACGAGATGAGAGGCTTTGTGTTCTCCGAGTTGGAGATTTGTTGAGGACAGTCCTTGAGGAAGCCCATTATTCGAGGATGTCTATCAATCCGAATGGTGATAAGATGTACCGAGACATGAAGAGAATTTTATTTTGTACCGGGATGAAGAAAGATGTAGCGGAGTTTGTAGCACGATGTTTAGTTTGCTTGCAAGTAAAAGCTGAACAGAAGAAGCCTAGCGATTTGCTTCATCCTTTGGAGGTCCCACAATGGAAGTGGGAAAGTGTCTCTATGGATTTCATCGATAGTTTTCCTAGATCAAGGAGAGTCAAAACCAATATTTGGGTTATAGTAGACAGGCTTACTAAGAGCTCTCATTTCATTCCTGTTAAGAGCAAAAGAACAACAATGTGGTTGGCATTAGTTTATCTACGTGAGATAGTCCGTCTACATGGAGTACCTTCCAGCATAGTGAGTGATTATGATCTCATCTTCACTAGTGATTTCTAGAAGAGCTTGCAAGAAGCACTAGGTACACAATTATGTTTAAGCACCACATATCACCCTCAAACCGATGGATAGACTAAGAGGGTGAATAGAGTTGTTGTGGATCTTTTGAGGCTGTGTAGCCTATACTTCGAAGGGAGTTGGGAGGAGCACCTCCCATTAATGGAGTTCGCCTACAACAGCTATCAGACTAATATAGGCATGGCACCCTTCGAGGTACTATACGGACGACCTTGTAGATCACCGACTTGCTGGTGGGAGTCTACGGATAGGCTTCTACTTGGTCCTGAGATGATTAGAGATACCTCAGAAAAGATTGATCTTATCCGCCGACACATGAAGATAGCTCAGGATAGGCAAAAGTCTTACGTAGATAAGAGAAGGACTGATAATGAGTTTTAGGTAGGAGACATGGTTTTCATCAAAGTATCACCCTTGAGGAATGTGGTTCGCTTTGGATCTGTAGGGAAATTACGCCAAGTTTGCAGGGCCATTTCCCCATAATAGAAAGGATAGGTCAAATGACCCATAGGGTGATATTACCAGATAGATTGGTGGATGTTCATGATGTTTTCCATGTTTCCCATTTGCGGAAATGTCTGTACGATTCAGTAGAGGTGAGCCGACTATGCTTGAGGAAGTAGAGGTAGAAAAGGAGGCAACAGTTAAATGAGTTTCTACCCGTATACTTGTATCAAAGGTTAAGAAACTATGCAACAGAGAGGTTAAGTTGATGAAAGTGCAATGGGGAGAAGACCGCAAGGATGCAACTTGGGAGACTGACGATAAGATTCATGTTTCGTACTCTTTTCTTTTCAAGGGTATGTTCTTAACTTCTTTTTCCAAGCTTTTGTTCGTACTTGCTTCTATCATTTAGATATATCCTATCGATTGAATCTTCAATTTTTAGGTAGAAAACCAATGGATGTAAACATGTGTTTGAGACATGTTATGTTTGATGGATGCAAGTGTTTGCTAGTGGTTTCTCGTGGATGCGTATGTTAGGATTGCCTCGCATATTGTTAAGGAGGAATGACGGGTTGGAATTAATAGTCCCACATCATGGAATAATGTGAAGGAATTGTGCAAAATATGAGCTGACAGGCACGTAACATCAGGGATTCCTTTTGTTATATGGGAGTTGTGTGCCAGCTCATATGCGTGCAAGGAAGGGGGACTTTGTTCCGACCGTCGTTACATAACAACATATACACACATTAGGCACTAGATTGGCTCAAACACTCTCATACTGCATATGGATGTATGTGCATTTTATTTTTTTATGGATGGAAATGGATGTGTCATCATATAGATGTTTCATTTGGATGGATGATTGTGCACACATATAGAGTTCACATGATATACTAGGACTATTTGCATACCTTTTGGATTCATGGAACAAACATATATTGCATTAAGGAGGTAAACTAAATCAGCAGACCGCCTAAATTTTGCATTAGCATAGGAATATATAAACACACCTTTGCATATGTTCATACAAGCATTAAGAATCTCTTAAGGACCATGGTTGCATGTGGATGATGGATGAATAGATGATTGTAGTAGGATGTAATAAGCATTCTTCTTAACTTGGAGATTTCGGGGATGAAATCCTTTAAGTAGGGGAGAATGTAGCACACCGTAATTTTAAAGGACATTATTAATAATAAACTAAATAATGCTTAATTAAATGTTGGGAATTATGTAAAATGGACTGTACCATTGCGTTTGTCTCGGAATTTTGGTTCAGACAGACTCTAAATTTGCATAAAACAGATAACGTATGAGAAAGATGTAAAGGTTAGAAGTTTGTATACATATAAGAAGGATATATGTAAATATAAGTTCAAAACAGTTCAAAATAAACGAGCGGCAAATGAAGGCGGTAGGGTAAGGGAACCTAATCTGTTGTGGGCTGACCCGCGCCTGATCTAGGTCGACCCAAGCGAGATTCATTTTTTTTGTTTCCGAACTATTTTGTTAACCAGGTTCATTATTTTTCTGAAAAGATTGGATTTAAAAACAGGGATCTGACGATTAAGGATTGTCTTGCAAACTCTATATAAAGGCATGCACTCCTATCAAATCAATTACACTTCTTCAAACTTCTTCCTCAAATCTCTATTTTAAAAATTTAAGATGAAGATGGGGAGATACTGCTGAAACTTGGATTAAATCAAGACCATTCTTGTCTGACTTATACAAGAATCCCTTCTGCAACATCAACATGTTATCCTCTGTTCTTTAAATCCAATCTCTGTGAGTTCGTGTTACTTTTAGATATAAAAATTTAATAGTAACTTTGACATGTTAATAAACCTGGATCCAAGCCTATGCCTGCTAAGAAATTGATTCATATCTAAACAGTTCTTCTATGATTACATGTATTTTTCCATACACATGTTCTGTTGTTCAATTGTTATTATATGCCTATTTAGGTTATTATATGTCTATTTCTATTCTTCTCTCTCTTATTCCCTTTTTATTTTATAAGCCTAGGCTACTTTCGAGCGTGGGCCAATCTCTTATGATACATACGTATGAATGAAACTAGGACAACTGAGGAATGTTTGGGAATGAAAATAAAAGAGAGAAATTTGGGGTATATCTTGTACTGTGGAATATGACTGAAATTTTGGGGTGTATGAACATGTAAATCTATAGGCTTAATTCAAAGATTAAGTGGAACATGTTAATGGAACTGTATGTAACCTATGGAATCTATTAAATCTGTGGGGGTTAAAGTAAATCTGTTAAAACTATGGGGTTAGGTAAACACTGTTTAATATATTGAGGGTTATATTAACTTGTTAAACTGTAAGACTTAACCTGTTACATCTCTTAGGGTTATATGAACTTGTTAAATCTGTGGGGGTTATACAAACCAGTTAATTTGTAACCTGTTAAATATGTGAAGGTTATGTAGTAAAATTAACCTGTTAAAATCCTAGTAGATTGGGGGGCACAAGTTTTAGGGGTTTAGCTTGTGTCATCTGCTGTGTTGAGCCCATATCAGTCAGTAACTCACTCTGGTATTAAACGGAGACCCCACACTAGGTAGGGGTCAGGGCATACATATTGAACTTAATAGGTTCATCTGAAAAGGGTGTATATGGGCGTGTTCCAGTGGAGTCATGAGCATGCATAGGTCCGATCTGTAGGAAAAAATAAGCCGCTGTAGCACTAGTAAATAGGTCTATGTCCTTCTGTAGGTTGTCATTGTAGGAAGTAATACACCCTACTGTGGGGCCGACACATAGTATTTACACATTAGTGAGATGATCGTTTGGGGCTAGTAATTATGTTACATCTAGTCCTGCCTGTTTCCATTGAGGTACCCGTTATTTCTATTCGGGGTAACACCCGTTATTTCTGTTGAGGTGCCTGTTATTTCTGTTTTGGGTAAAACCCGTCTTGTAACTAGTGTACACCTAAAACTACCATTATGTTTCTGTTATATTAGGAACACCTTATCCTGTCATAAATCCTATATACTAGTATTGGTGCAGAGAAAAGTAGTTGAGAAGCATAGTTTACCCTGTTTATTCTGCTTATCCTGTTCATCATGTTTGTACATGTTCTATTTTACTGTTATCTCTCATCCATTTTATTTATCTGTCTTGTTATTTTTGCTTCTTTATATGCTAAAAGTCACTGGACTCGCCAGACTTTATGTCTAACCCTTTTTGTTTCCCTCTCCCTCTGTCTTTTCCCCCCAAGTTCACAGGGTGGGAACACTCAGTCGTGATTATGACTCTCTCTGTTTCTACTTGAATCTGGATCTGCTTTGATGTATCGCTTTGACTACTTGTCTACTTTGTTGTGGCTACTATTGGGGATTATTATTTTACATTTTTGTACTTTGATGGTTTTTAGCGCAAGACATGTGTTTTGGTTTGATGTATTTAGTTTCAGTATTTTAGTCTGATGTTGTAACTGGTTCTGAGACTATGACATTTTCTGCTGAATAATGAAGTTTTAAATTTCCGCTGCTATTTTTATATCTGTCTTGTGATATTCTATTTCTGTTTACCTAAAACGCTTCACGGAACTTAATGCATTCTGATAAAGAGTGACATTAACGGACATGGAGTGTCACATTTTTCCCTGCAACACAACTCATAATAACGTTTAATAACCACGTATGAGATAAGAATTTTATCTAATGCATTTAAATGACGTAAATATAAATAACGTCAATTAACAACAAACAAATAACATCCAAACACCCAATTTATACTATCAACAATAAATTATAATTATTATGAATTTAACCACATCATAGAATTCCATAAGGCACGAGAGTAAACTCATGATTCGTGGCTAATGACCTGATTAACAAAAATAAACATGGACAAATCCACCATCTTCCCCATCTTCATTCCAAACCACTTCTCAGTCATTAAAACACCTGTAGCCTCGCCTCCGTCGCACCAGAGCATCACCAGACCACACAGATGCCTTCCCTATCCGAGCAGGGCCCACACTGGTGACGATGACCCTCAGCACCACCCCTAACCACTAGAATCTCCCACGAACCAATAATCACCTCGACAAAATTTCCTCTTTCGCACGACCGCTGGAGTGATCGTGACCACTGTCGAACGACGCGCCGCCCTCCTCCCATCATTTCTCCTTCACGCGGCTTGACCCCACATCAACCCATGGTGCCATAAACTGCCACGAACAGCACGCCATATGATTGCAACAAACTTTCGCCTCCTAGGAACATTGGTCAAACTAGATAAATTTGCATGGGACCGAGGCTTTCATGTACGATTTCAGTAGGTCTTTAACGTTGGTTTTAAAAAGATACGATTTGATTTGATTTTTTGAAATTAGTTTGATGGGTGCGACTTGACTGTGTTTTGTACAAAAAGATGGAGGATGCTTGCAATGTTTGAATGGGGAGAAAAGGAAATGAACGGCTCGTAGGTTTTAGAATTTTCAAAGGCAATGTGGTCTTAATTTGTTTGAGTTTTCATTCGAAAAAGGAACAAGGTGTTGGTTTGAATTAAATAGAACGAAAGAACGAGGCAAGCCATGTGCGAATGTTCAGAAAGGCAGAGATATTTCCTCCGAATGACTAACAATATTTTCTGAAGACAACTAACAATATCTTTACTGAAAAGACTAACGATACTTTTACTAGAAAGACTAATGATATTTTTACTGAAAAGACTAACGATATTTTTTTGAAGATGACTAATGATATTTTGGATTATTATTGTTTTATTTAATCGTTCTTATCGCCATTTCCGATTGATGTTTATTTATTTGTATGATCATATACCAACTTGATTGCGATGAAAATGGACATCATGCTATAGTTTGACATTCCGACCCAATGATACTTATTTCGTCAAAATCCGAGTTCATTTGCGAAAATAGCACTAGTTTGAGTTTAAATTATCGATTCATTCATATTTTAATTTGCGCACGCTCACAAAATAACTTTGATTGGCGCAAAATGAAATTTAGCTATAATTAGTCATTGTGGATTTTATAAAATTTGTTTCATTGAAATCTGAGATCGTCTAATGAATGTCTCTTTTTAAAGGTCCAAATTAAATCAAAATAAATTTATTTTAAAACACTCCAATATAATATTAACAATAAACTACTATTGGATATACTCGAATAGAATTTTATATAGCTTCAAAATAAATTACTTGGGATTGAATTTTAAGTTACATCAATATTCAATATATTAAAAATCACTTCGATTTATATAATAGATAATTATGGTTTATAAACGATTCCATAGCGGATTTCTAGAAATTTGATTTGGGCATAACCCAAAATCTACAATATGAAACTCAATTTTTTTCTTTCATTAGAAAGTTATAATCCAGTAGATCCGAACGATTCTTATTTCAAATAATTTCAACTTGTGTTGGATATTGTACATCCATTTAAAGTTCAAAACGTAATATTACGAACTACTGCGATGCTGCAGGCTCTTTTACAATTGAATTATAAATTATAAGTTCAAACATCGTTTAATAAACGAATTCGTTACTAAAATTCAAATCTAACTTAATTAAATACTTCTATATTGTCCAATTCATATTATATTGCAAACTCAACTAATTTCGACTATTTCAGAATTTAATTTATTATTTAAATTAATATTCAAAATCATTGAATTTGAGTTATTAAAATTTCAAATCAACATTTAAAACCATTTTTAAATGGTTAATATTCCAGGTCGTTACAATATATATATATATATATATATATATAACATTATGATTGATGCTACAAAAATTTGAACAACTGAAAAAAATACGTATGATTATTTAACTTGCATGTCAGTACTTGTACAAACGAATTAATATACTAATAATCACCATAATTATGCTTGATGTTACCAAAAAAATCGAATAGTCTGAAAAAGACGTTGGGGGTATTTTAGATGTATGTCATTAATATTAAAGAAATGAATTGGTATATTATTTATTGTAATTTCCTTGACATTACAAAAAGTTGAACAGTTATATATTACATACATGATAATTTAAGATGTATGTCTTTAATGTATTAGAATACTATTAATATATTTATCAAACCGACCATTAGGGAGGTTTCCCTACTGTAAGACCCAAAAACAAATTGTCTGAGCCAATGAATTTCGGCGTCATTTTCGCTCAACCAACATTTTCTCCGTGTTTTCCTTCTTCCTCAAATCTATAACACCGACTCTTTCTCCTCACAACGCGTTTTCCATCCCTTTATCTCATCCCTACAAATTCTTTCTTCCTCAAAAATAAATTCTGTGTTTTCTCCTATCTACTTCATTTCTTCGCCGCTGCACAAATCTGCAGTTGTTCCTCCACTACATGGATTTGTACAGATTCCTTCGCTACCCAATTCAGCGCACAAATTCCTCTTCTTCTTTGGCCATTTTATTTTATCTTGCAATTTTCAGATTCGCGAGACGCCATACCTCCAGAAAAAATTCAAAAATCACAGGTCCGTTCTCTTTCTTCTTTGAGGCTCAAAAAAGACGCCACTTTCTTCTCCTCGCCGCTTCCTTCCGCATTTCCCTATGAAGACTTGTTCGTTCTATTCAATCGCATCTTCCCAAAAATCACAGGTCCATTCTCTTTGATTTTATTGCCTCTATTTATTCTCATCTTCACCAAAATTCTCATCATTCTCTCCATTCTCTCTAATATCATCCACCTCTGTCACATCGCCCCCTTATGCTGATTTGGCTGTTCCCTGTTTGAAATTTATCACATCGGAATCTAATACTTAAATCTAATTTGCTAAATTTCTAACAATGTTTTAAGCTGAATTTTAGAAAATTGAAGACGAAGGCGTTCTTGAGGGATGGAATTTCAGCATTGAAACCAGTCTCGACATTGTTCAAAAAGGGTAAAACTTCAATTGTCCAACAATGAAATGTATTTACCTGACTTAAGTAAATTACTATTTTATTCTTAGGATTCTACTTCTTTTTCTTTGGTTGGGTTTGGTCTCAGTAATTGTGTGATTCAACTGTGATATTGATTTGCAGGATAATATTGATATTGGTTGGGTTTAGTCTCGGTAATTGCTTATTTCCCAAAGCATAATAAATCTTCATATTGTTACTGTTTTCTAGTAATATGTTTATAATAGATAAGTTGCTTTTTTTAACTTGGATTATTTGGAAACCATTTGAGAAGAGCAAAACAAAATTTGCAGATACTCTACAGATTATTACTTCACTCTCTATTTTTCTCAGTTAGCAAAGTTTGGTAGCCTGGAACTACTAATTTAAACTAAAAAAAATGAACAATGTATGATGTTAGAACTATATAGTAAGAAGAATGTTGATTGATGAATTATTATACCATTTCAGATTTTGTTTTTCTTTCAATTGGTATACTCAAACTGGCAATATAGCTAAATTGCTAGGGGCTTGAAATATTATTCAAACTGGCAATATAGCTAAATTGCTAGGGGCTTGAAATATTATTCAAACTGGCATAATAGCTAAATTGCTAGGGCCATACTCTAAAAAGTGGTTACGCGGTATTCTTATAATCGCAACATTTTGAAGTATAGTTTCATAAACTAAATATGAGATATTTACGCAAGTACATGGATGATAAACCATACATAAGATGTCTTTAAACAAAAACTTTAAAAGTAGTAAAAGTAAGATGTAAATAGTTAGACACATATTTTTTTTAAAAGCACTGATTGATGATCTTATCAAGTCAAAACTACGAGTACTATTTTAATTATCATGTATTTTTGTTTTTGAAAGGCGATTTTGATGAATTCATATAAATAAAATACATTATTTCATACTATATTTTATGAAACACCCCACCCTCCATTAAGGTCACTCACAAGGGGAATGTCTTAACATTGGTGGATGTTTGTAAGTAAAAGTCACAGATAAAACACAAGACAGATATAAACACATATACATAAGCAGCGGAAAACAACAGACTTTTTATTTCATAAATATGTGTTCATACAAAACCTTTCCATAACTGTCACATAATAACTTCCAAAATATTACATCATCATTTCTGTCTTGGTTATTAAATAAAGAAGCATAAACACATAATTAAAACTGCATAAATCCTCATAGAGTGTGCCCAATAGCCATAGCCAAAGAGAGTCCAAACCGTACATCTACTATCTTGAAGCTCGCAAAGAGTCTGACTAAGCTGGGTTGTTTCCTCCCTATGGACCTGGGGGGGGGGGGGTAACGAAAGAAAAGAAGATGAAAGAAAATAGGGTTAGACATAAAGCCTGGTAAGTCTAGTGACTCTTCAGTATGAGAATAAGAAAAAGGACATGATAAGTATAAACTGGAAATAGGAAAGTATCATAAAATAAGGTAAGGCAGTTTGAATCGAATATACTATCACACCCCACACTATATCTCTACACCTGCTTGTATTTTCTCAACTGGCACCCCATGATCGGGTGAAGTGATTCCCTTTCTCTAAAGATTGGCACCTACTCGCATAATCATTTGTGTCTTATGGCCCCCAGAGATTGTAAATACCTATGCTGGTCCAACCATGGGGTGTATCAAGTCCCATGGTGGCGGGTCGACACAATCCTTAGAATGCATAGGTTATACTACTGGTGCCCCCAGTGCCCTGTTTGTCTGCTCCGAAGTGTGTGCATGCTTGCACTCCGTTAGAACCCACACTGTTGCACCCACCGTCGTTGTTTTTGACCGCTTACAATCATCCTAGTAATCGTGCCCCACCGTGCCTAGTTTCAGGGTAACATGATACCTAATTGGGTTACTGCTGAAATGGGTCCCCGTTACTAGGGTTTTCTAGTCAAACATGTTAAGTGGTTAAGTGTCTGAATTTACCTAACCCCACCCATCAGTTTAAATTAACATGTTGAATTGGTTAAGTGTTCTAATTAACTTAACCCTACCATCCTGACTTGTCTGTCCTTAGCTTTTTAAAGCACCGACCACTCACATTAGACAAATATTGTTACAGTTACTGGATGTGTTGGTCGGTTCCAGGCAGATTTACACCGTAACTCAGTCTAACCTCGGGTCCTTATTGGGCTCAATGCTTAACCACCCACATTGGATAGGTATTGTTGTGACTACTGCACAACCGGGCGGGTCCGGCCAGGTTTACATCACAACTCAGTCCAACCTCATGTTAAGCATATTTGTATTCTCTAAATTTACATATTTGTCTTTATTACTTATTATATGTAAATTTGTCAACAATTAAATGTTGTGGCCCACTTTCCAAGTTTAACATTTTTGGTATAAGGATTTATACCATTTAAATGCCACCAATTTTTGGCATGTGACAAACTTGCCAATTCCATATATTTTTACGTCAAGTTTTCCTATAATTACCAATTTATCCCAACGTTAACCCGTCTAAGTATTAGGCTAACAAACTTAGCCTAATTTTACATTCTCTTGATTTTAACATATAATATTAGGCTAAAAACTTAGCCTAATTTAGCGTACACAAAATTGGCATAAAGCAGTTCACTAACATAAACATGACATAGGTGTAAACTTGGCATTTTTGGCATAGTCAATATGAACATCATAGGTGTGAACTTGCAATATAGTCAACGTGAATGTCATAGGTGTGAACTTGCAACATAGACTAATCAACATACATGTGAATTTACAACATAGCCTAAATCAACTTACATATATGTGAACTTGCATTGAAATAGGGATCTAACCAAATAGGTGTCACATAAATTAGCATATGATTTAGACAACATAAGCCTAAACATGTTTTGGATCTAGGCATAGCATCGAACATAACTAGCATATGACAAGAATATGGCGTTTTCATAAAGTATGTATAATTTCATCGCATGTGTGAACTAGATCCAATCATATGTCTAATTACAACATGAAACATATATTAAAGTGGATCTTGACATGGATCCAATTAGGAACTTGCAACTTTTGTATAAACATAGGAGCATGTATATGAACATAACCATTTAGGCCTAGGGGTTCCTAGCATAAAGTATACATACAACCTATATAATCACATAAACATATAGGTGTAGATTACAACATGAACTATACAACTTGCATGCGATGTTGTTTTCATTCTAAATGTACAATAGGATCAAAATAAACTCAATAATACCACAACATCACAATACCACAATCATTTCAATACATGAATTAGCATCGTCCTTGCATAATAGCACAATTCCATTCCCAATTTACATCGAATCAAGTCTTAATTTTATTCACATCGGAAAAATCACTATACTTACAACGAACGACGAACTTGAATTCTGGATTCTAAGTTCTGAATTTGAAATGCTTTCCTTTGGGTAGACTAACGTTGTCTGAATCGTGTTTTAACTTTGATTTTGGCTCGTCTCTAAGCTTTCTACAAGTGGAGGCTAATATTGGCTTCCTTCCAGCAGCATGATGGCTCTATCTCCAATTTATTTGTGGGAATTTAGGTTTAGACTCAAGTTGTATTTATAGAATTTCAAATTAATTAGAGACGTCGATGAAGCTAGAGTGAATCCAGACCATCCATCTCAAGAGAAGCCAATCAGAGAGCGACATGTAAGCCCTAGTGACACAGCCAAGCCCCAAAAATCGACCAGAAACCTGACCAGGCCAGCCAGGGCCAAACCAGGTCGACCGGGCGTCGACCCCTAGGCCGACCTGGTGCCTGGGCGGGAATTTTCCCGCCCAGCCCTGTTTGGGTCTGATTTTTGAAATTTGAACTTCGTTTGAACCGTTTGAATTTTAATTTGAATTCTAAAACTTCCGGAGGTCATAACTCCTTCATACGAAGTCCGATTCACGCAAACTCGGACTCTATCTCAGGCAGAATTCCGAGATGAGTGCAATGGCGTAACCCGTTTCCCTTAATTCTTTCATTAAGAATTAATTATACTTAAATTTGTTAATTTACAGTTAACAGAAAATTCGGGGTGTTACATTCTCCCCTCCTTGAAGGATTTCTTCCCCGAAATCTTCAAATCTAGAAGAACGTAAGTCCTAACATCCAATCGTCCATCTACTCAACCATCAAACACAGACGTCCATTGTCCTTAAAAAACTTATAATACTTCATGATCATATGCACATTGTGTGTGCATGTCCTTATCTAATGCAAAAATTAGGCGGTCTACTGATTCAGCTGACCTCCTTAATGCAAATCATGTAAGTGCCATGAATCCATTATGTATGCAAAATTTTCCCTGTTCATAATTCTACATGAGTGCGCAACCATTCATACAAATGCGACATCCATATGAAGACATATCGAATTTCAACCACATACAAATATGAATACATATATGCATATGCAATATGAAGTGATTGAGCCGATCTAAAACCTAGGTTGTGTGTGTATATGCATCCACGAGCAACCACTAGCAACCACTTGCAGCCATGAACCATAACATGTTTCAAATACATATTTATATCCAAAGGGGTTTCTACCTAAGGATAAAGGATAATATCGAGGAGATATACCTAAAAAGATAGATACAAGCGCAACTTAAGGAAAAAGAGAAATCAAAGACGTACCCTCAAAAAGAAAAGGGTAGGCCGCGCGTATTCTTTCCTCCATTTCCCAAGTCGCGTCTTCCTTGGCGTCGCTCCACTGAACCTTAACGAGCTTGATTTCGCAGTTGCGTAGCTTCTTGATTTCAGTTCCTACGATTCGAGTTGAAACTCTCCTCACAGTTGCTTTGCGTTCCACTTCGGCTTCTTCTAGAATACTTGGCTCCACCACTTCCGTAGATTCATGTAGACATTTTCGGAGATGAGAAACATGAAAGACGTTGTGAATTCCAGCCAATCTTTCAAGCAGCTCTACTCTATAAGCCATTTTCCCAATCTTCTCAATGATAGGGAACGGTCCAACAAATCTTGGTGCTAGCTTTCCTGCGGATCCAAAGCGAACGACGTTCCTTAAAGGAGATACCTTATGGAAAACCCTATCCCCAACCTCAAACTCAAGGTCGGTTCTTCTTTTGTCTACGTAGGATTTCTGTCTATCTTGTGCAGTCTTCATTCTCCTTCGTATCAGGTCTACTTTTTCTGAAGTCTCTCTAATCATGTCTGGCCCAAGTATAATCTTGTCAGTAGACTCCCACCAACAAGTTGGTAATCGGCACGGTCTTCCATACAAAGCTTCGAAGGGCGTCATACTGATGGTGGCCTGGTAACTGTTGTTGTAGGCGAATTCCACTAAAGGAAGATGATCCTCCCAGGTCCCTCCGAAGTCAAGAACACATAGTCTCAAAAGATCTTCTAATACTCTATTCACCCTTTATGTCTAACCATCAGTTTGGGGGTGATAGGCTATGCTCAAGCATAATTGTGTGCCTACAGCTTCTTGCAGACTCCGCCAAAATTCACTCGTAAAGATGGCATCTCTGTCACTCACTATACTGGAGGGTATTCCATGGAGTCGAACTATTTCCTTGAGATAAAGAGAAGCTAGAGATGAGGCAGTCCTTCTACTCTTGATAGGTATAAAGTGGGCACTTTTAGTAAGCTTGTCCACCATTACCCAAATGCTAGTATTGCCTCTTCTTGACCTAGGCAATCCGTCAATGAAGTCCATTGAGATACTATCCTACTTCCATTGTGGGACTTCTAGAGGATG
The DNA here is from genome assembly GCA_030737875.1 of Allium sativum. NCBI lineage: Eukaryota > Viridiplantae > Streptophyta > Magnoliopsida > Asparagales > Amaryllidaceae > Allium > Allium sativum. The sequence continues at coordinate 727,365,458 of CM060909.1, forward strand.
AAGCAGTCCTCCAGGCTTCTTTTGTTCCACCTTGATCTGTTGGCATATCATGCACTTAGAAACGAAATCTGCCACGTCCTTCTTCATGTCGTCCCAAAAGAAAACTCTCTTTACGTCCTTGTATATCTTGTCCCCGCCTGGGTGTATTGTCATCTTGGAATGATGTGCTTCCTCAAGAACCTTCTTTACCAAATCCCTTGCTTGTGGGATGCATACTCTTCCATCTTACCTCAGCCAACCCTTATCATCGATGGAGTACGTTTGAGGTGAATGGAAGTTTCACCCCTAATTAGCTTATCAATCACATCCACAAGCTTAGGGTCTTCACGTTGTGCGGCCCTTATTAAGTCTAAAAGAGTAGGTCGTACTTCTAGGGATGCCAATAAACTAGGTACAAAATCAGAGGATGGCATAAAGTCAAAACTGGCTATATACTCCAAGCTTTGCCTTTCTATAAAGAGAAGGCTTAAGGTCAGTTTCTTTTGGCTCAACGTGTCTGCTACTACGTTGCCTTTGCCGGGAGTATAGGAAATTTCAAAATCATACGAGGCAAGGAACTCCATCCATCTTTGCTGCCGTAAGTTAAGATCTTTCTGCAAGAAAAGATACTTCAACGATTTATGGTCAGCATGTAATTCGAACTTCTCAGGAGATAATGGCGCCAAGACTTAAGCGCAAAGACGATGGCGGCCAACTCAAGATCGTGGGTTGGGTAGTTCTTTTCATGATCTCTCAGTTGTCTTCTACCATAAGCTACTACCCTCCTTTCTTGCATCAGAACAATGCCTAGTCCCGTACTACAAGCATCCATGTATACTGTGAACATCTTGCTTCCATCTGGAAAAGTCAGAAATCGGGCTGTTGTGAGAGCCCTTTTTAGGCGTTGGAAAGCAATGTCACAATCCAAATCCCAAGCAAACGCCAGATTCTTCTTCGTTAGCCTTGTGAGTGGAGCTGAGATTTTCGCGAAAGCCCTAATGAACTTTCGGTAAAAACCGGGTAGACCAAGAAAGCTTCGGACTTCGATTGCATTTCTTGGTGTCTTCCAATCTTGCACTGCCACCACTTTCGCGGGGTCCACAGCTAATCCCTCTTTGGACACTATATATCTAAGAAATCTTACTTCTTCTCTCCAAAAGTGGAACTTGGAGAATTTGTCTTTTAGCTGATGAACTCGAAGAGTTTCCATGATCTCTTTCAGATGCTGAGCATGTTCTTCCTCATTCTTTGAGAATATCAAAATACCATCTACGAAGACCACCACAAACTTGTTGAGGAATTCTCTGAACACCCTGCTCATTAGGTCCACGAAATAAGCGGGTGCGGTTGTCAAGCCGAAAGGCATGACAAGCCACTCGTAGAAACCATCGGGGATTCTGAACGCCGTTTTATCAATACTATCTTCAGCTACCCTTAGCTGATGGAACCCAGTAGCCAGATCAAGCTGGTAGAAGACCGATGCACCTACAAGCTGATCAAACAAATCGTCTATTCTAGGAAGCGGGTGTCTATTCTTTTTAGTCAACTTGTTTAGCTCCCTATAGTCCACACAAAGACGTAGTGAACCATCTTCTTTGGTGGCGAACACCACTAGAGCACCCCATTCCGAGATACTTCTCCTTATAAACCCCTTCTCGAGAAGCTCCTTAACTTGCTTACTAAGCTCCTTTCTCTCCTTTAGAGCCATGTGTCTAACATGCAGAGCTACGAGCTTTGCATTATCAACAAGATATATGTGGAAGTCTATTTCCCGCTTCGGAGGTAAGACTTTCACCTCTTCAAAGACATCCGGATATTCCCGGGCCACTCTAACCAACTGCAAATTCTCAACAGAAGCATCAAGCAACTCTAGATAACCAAGCATAACATCATTCAAGGGATTACAAGAAATTTCTAGAGTGTTACCGAGCCGAGTCAAGAGTCTAACCACTCTTTTCTCACAATCAGGAATGGCACCATTACTGGATAACCAGTCCATGCCTAAGATCAGTCCATATCCTGAGAAGCCCAAAACAAAGGCACTACATCTAAATTCAACACTTAGAATAGAGATTTTCAAATCCAAGAAAACCATCGACAAATAAGCCGAGCCTTCAATTGGATTCGAAACAACCAAGGGATCTTCTACCATACTAGTATCTAGGTGTAGAGATTCTACTAAAGCAGATGAAATAAAGGAGTGTGATGCACCAGAATCAAAGAGAGTGCGAACTGGATGATCGTAAAGATAAACTAAGCTTTCTACAGAAATATTTCTACCTGAGGTTCTCAAGATAGGATTGAGAAGATAAGAAGGATTAAACAAAGCATCTAGGAGAAGAAGTTTAAGATGTACCCCCAGAAGGTCCTGCTTGCGGGCCTTGCCCGTGCATCTTAGGGCAGTTCTTGCTGATATGCCCAGTATCACCACACCGAAAGCATGCTCCCATCTTCATGTTCTTCTTTCTACAATCCTGGACTATATGCCCAACAATGCCACATAAATAACATTTCCTTTTCTCACGTGTCCTGTTATTATTGTTGTGGTCCTTTCCCCCTTGACTATTATCCGTCTTCTTGTTCTGCGATTCTTCCGCTTGCTGTTTCACGTAGAGGAGGAGGAGGAGTAAAAGTGTCTATTGCTGGGGAGTAAGGTCCCCCGACATGCTGAAACGAAAAGGAAAGATTCAAGAAAAAAGGATAGAGAGATAGTGCGTATGGCTTTAGGGGACTATGTCTTTTAAAAACAACGCTTTTTCTTGAAAAAATATGCTTCTTTAAACTTCTTTTTGAAAATAGTTTCAAAAACTTTTATCTAGTCTGGTAAATCTGTGCTCTGATACCAAGTGAAACACCCCACCCTCCATTAAGGTCACTCACAAGGGGAATGCCTTAACTTTGGTGGAGGTTTGTAAGTAAAAGTCACAAATAAAACACATGACGGATATAAACACATATACATAAGCAGCGGAAAACAACAGACTTTTTATTTCATAAATATGTGTTCATACAAAACCTTTCCATAACTGTCACATAATAACTTCCAAAATATTACATCATCATTTATGTCTTGGTTATTAAATAAAGAAGCATAAACACATAATTAAAACTGTATAAATCCCCATAGAGTGTGTCCAACAGCCATAGCCAAAGAGAGTCCAAACCGTACATCTACTATCTTGAAGCTTGCAAAGAGTCTGACTAAGCTGGGTTGTTTCCTCCCTGTGGACCTGGGGGGGGGGGGGGAGGGGGTAACGAAAGAAAAGAAGACGAAAGAAAATAGGGTCAGACATAAAGCCTGGTAAGTCTAGTGACTCTTCAGTATGAGAATAAGGAAAAGGACATGATAAGTATAAACTGGAAATAGGAAAGTATCATAAACAAAGGTAAGGCAGCTTGAATCGAATATACTATCGCACCCCACACTATATCTCTGCACCTACTTGTATTTTCTCAACTGGCACCCCATGATCGGGTGAAGTGGTCCCCTTTCTCTAAAGATCGGCTCCTACTCGCATAATCATTTGTGTCTTACGGCCCCCAGAGATTGTAGATACCTATGTTGGTCCCACCATGGGGTGTATCAAGTCCCATGGTGGCGGCCCGACACAATCCTTAGAATGCATATGTTATCCTATTGGTGCCCCCAGTGCCCTGTTCGTCTGCTCCGAAGTGTGTGCACGCCTGCACTCTGTTAGAACCCACACTATTGCACCCACCGCCATCGCTTTTGACTGCTTACAATCAACCCAGTAATCATGCCCCACCCTGCCTAGTTTCAGGGTAACATTATACCTAATTGGGTTACTACTGAAATGGGTCCCCGTTACTAGTGTTTTCTAGTCAAACATGTTAAGTGATTAAGTGTCTGAATTTACCTAACCCCACCCATCAGTTTAAATTAACATGTTGAATTGGTTAAGTGTTCAAGTTAACTTAACCCTACCATCCTGACTTGTCTGTCCTCAGCTTTTTAAAGCACCGACCACTCACATTAGATAGATATTGTTACGGTTACTGGATGTGCTTGTCAGTTCCGGGAAGATTTACACCGTAACTCAGTCTAACCTCGGGTCCTTATTGGGCTCTATGCTTAACCACCCACATTGGACAGGTATTGTAGTGACTATTGGACAGCCGGGCGGGTCCGGGCAGGTTTATATCACAACTCAATCCAACCTCGTATTAAGCATATTCGTATTTTCGAAATTTACATATTTGTCTTTATTACTTATTATATGTAAATTTGTCAACAATTAAATGTTGTGGCCTACTTTCCAAGTTTAACATTTTTGGTATAAGGATTTATACCATTTAAATGCCACTAATTTTTTAGCATGTGACAAACATGCCAATTCTATATATTTTTACGTCAAGTTTTCCTATAATTACCAATTTATCCCAATGTTGCCCCGTCTAAGTATTAGGCTAACAAACTTAGCCTAATTTTACGTTCGCATGATTTTTAACATATAATATTAGGCTAAAAACTTAGCCTAATTTACCGTACACAAAATTGGCATAAAGCAGTTCACTAACATAAACATGACATAAGTGTAAACTTGGCATTTTTGGCATAGTTAATATGAATATCATAGGTGTGAACTTGCAAAATAGTCAACATAAATGTCACAGGTGTGAACTTGCAACATAGACTAATCAACATACATGTGAATTTACAACATAGCCTAAATCAACTTACATATATGTGAACTTGCATTGAAATAGGGATCTAACCAAATAGGTATCACATAAATTAGCATATGATTTAGACAATATAAGCCTAAACATGTTTTAGATCTAGGAATAACATCGAACATAACTAGCATATGACAAGAATATGACGTTTTCATAAAGTATGTATAATTTCATCGCATGTGTGAACTAGATCCAATCATATGTCTAATTACAACATGAAACATATATTAAAGTGGATCTTGACAGGGATCCAATTAGGAACTTGCAACTTTTGTATAAACATAGGAGCATGTTTATGAACATAACCATTTAGGCATAGGGATTCTTAGCATAAAGTATACATACAACCTATATAATCACATAAACATATAGGTGTAGATTACAACATGAACTATACAACTTGCTTGCGATGTTGTTTTCATTCTAAATATACAATAGGATCAACATAAACTCAATTATACCACAACATCACAATACCACAATCATTTCAATGCATGAATTAACATTATCGTTACATAATAGCACAATTCCATTTCCAATTTACATCGAATCAAGTCTTAATTTTATTCACATCAGAAAAATCACTATACTTACAATGAATGACGAACTTGAATTCTGGATTCTGATTTCTGAATTTGAAATGCTTTCCTTTGGGTAGACTAACGTTGTTTGAATCGTGTTTAAACTTTGATTTTGGCTCGTCTCTAAGCTTTCTACAAGTGGAGGCTACTCTTGACTTCCTTCCAGCAGCATGACGGCTCTATCTCCAATTTATTTGTGTGAATTTAGGTTTAGACTCAAGTTGTATTTATAGAATTTCAAATTAATTAGAGCCGTCGATGAAGCTAGAGTGAATCCAGACCATCCATCTCAAGAGAAGCCAATCAAAAAGCGACATGTAAGCCTTAGTGACACAGCCAAGCCCCAAAAATTGACCAGAAACTCGACCAGGCCAGCCAGGGCCAAACCAGGTCGACTGGGCAGGTCGACCCCCAGGTCGACCCTATGGTCGACTTGGTCACCCAGGTCGACCCCCAGGTCGACCTGGTGCCTGGGCGGGAATTTTCCCGCCCAGCCCAGTTTGGGTCTGATTTTTGAAATTTGAACTTCTTTTGAACCGTTTGAATTTTTATTTGAATTCTGAAACTTCCAGAGGTCATAACTCCTTCATATGGAGTCCGATTCACGCAAACTTGGACTCTGTCTCATGCAGAATTTCGAGACAAGCGCAACGGCGTAAGCCGTTTCCCTTAATTCTTTCATTAAGAATTAATTATACTTAAATTTGTTAATTTATAGTTAATCGAAAATTCAGGGTGCTACATTTTATGTATTAACAAGTAGCACTATTCAAGTTCAAATAAGTTATATTTGGACACTATCTTCAATTTTTTTTAGTCTTTTTGGCATTATTCAAAACCATTGAGATGTACTAATTTTATTTCACTTCTACGTGTAGTTTCACACGGTCCAACTCGTAGAATTGACATTCGCAGACGTTAGGTAGCTAAGGCATTTCTCCAGCTTCTCTTATAATCTCCTTCTCTCTCGATGCCAATCGGTCTTCAACTTTATTAGGAATCCGCTCTCTTTCGACGGTGATTGATTTCTTTCTTTTTATTGATCGGTCTCGTATTTGTTCGGCACATATTCAGATAATTTTTAATTAGAGAAAATTAATTAAATGAAAAGTATCGAGAGGCAAATTTAGTTGTAATACAGGGCAGGGTATCATAAAGTTGGACAATTTGTTGATCTGAAACTAGATTGACAATAAAATGCTAGTAGTACATTTAAGGAGAACTTCTCCATTACACCATCTAATTTGATCCTTTGTAGTAGCTTAATAATTTTAAAAAAAATCTATATACCAGGTTGCAGCAAGATCTAAACTAAAATTTATTTAGCTTAACAGGACGTTCCTTACTAATTATCGAAAGTTGATGCAACATGCAAGACTCAAATTGATAGAATGCAAAATGTTAGAAGAATATTATCGAAGCTAAAATTATCGTAATTATCGAAAGCCTTTATAGAGATAATATAATATGAGTATCATGACATTATTCTTAGTTTATATAATATTTGCACTTGTAGATTAATGATTATTGTAGACTTATTTTCCTGGTCATATCCTTATTTTAATGTTACAACATTTCAGTTTTAAAAAGGAAAAATTTGGAGTGTGAGTTATTTTACTGCCTGCAAGAAAAAGAAAAGAGAATATTTTCATCTATAGTTGATATCTCAATGGGTTCAGTCTATTGATTTATTTAAAGGTGGAGAAGAGGGTATATTACGCAGGAAACTGGAAACATGCATTTCCTTGATAAGCTTCAAAGGAATGACTAGAAAGATACAAACAACAGATAGTCTTTTACTTTTTCCACTGTTAATTTCTCTTGAATTGCACTTGCACTTATACCTGTTATTTTCTTTTTTTAGATTAATTATTACAAAAATGTTATGCTTTCATTATTTTTTTGTATTTCGTTTATGTAGATTGGTATTAATTTCTCTTTTAACCTGCATTAATTTCTTTTATAATTGCACTAATTGGTGTTCATGTTATTTTCTGTACTTGGTCAGCCCTTACACTTCTTGCAAAGCATTTGCTGTTTTTCAATTGTTATTTAGTGCACAACACATAACTTAATTGCAGCATAATGCAAAATGAAACTGGTGATTTATCAATTTATTATCTTTGTCAACTACTTAATCTATTTTTTCTAGGAATCTTTTGTAGTAGGACAAACATTTGATGCAATAAAGTTCTTGATTAGCTTGCATGTTGCAAATACAATTTTGTTCAGACTACTTATTGTATATAAAAAAATAATATCCATAAATAATTTTGCATAATTTTTAGTTGTCTTACATGTGTTTAACTGAGGATCATAGCGATTTAGCTTCGTCTGACCCCTTAAATTTAAAGTTTGTTAGTTTTACAGTTGATATCTTAATGGGTTCGGTCTATTGATGTATTTAAAGGTGGAGAAGAGGGTATATTACGCAGGAAACTGGAAACATGCATTTTCTTGATAAGCTTCAAAGGAATGACTAGAAAGATACAAACAACAGATAGTCTTTTACTTTTTCCACTGTTAATTTCTCTTGAATTGCACTTGCACTTATACCTGTTGTTTTCTTGTTTTAGATTATTTATTAGAAAAATGTTATGCTTTCATTATTTTTTGGTGTTTCATTTATGTAGATTGGTATTAATTGCTCTTTTAACCTGCATTAATTTCTTTTATAATTGCATTAATTGGTGTTCATGTTATTTTCTGTACTCGGCCAGCCCTTACACTTCTTGCAAAGCATTTGTTGTTTTCAATTGTTATTTAGTGCACAAACACAAAACTTAATTGCAGCATAATGCAAAATAAAAACTGATGACTTATCTGTTTATCATCTTTGTCAACTACTTAATATACTTTTTCTAGGATTCTTTTGTAGTAGGGCAAACATTTGATGCAATAAAGTTGTTGATTAGCTTGCATGTTGCAAATACAAATTTTTTCAGACTACTTATTGTATATAAAACAATAATATCCATAAATAATTTTGCATAATTTCTAGTTGTCTTGCATGTGTTTAACTAAGGATCATAGCAATTTAGCTTCGTCTGACCCCTTCAATTTGAAGTTTGTTAGTTTTTTTTTTTTTTTTTTTTTTTTTGGTTTGAGTGTAGAGAATTAACCACTTATTTCATGTAGACTCAATTCCATCTTCCTATTACTTGTGTTAACATATATTGTAGAATTAACTATTTGAATTCTTTTGCTTTTTAAAAATGAATATTAAGAAGAAAAAGGAGCAAAACAATTAAAAAGAAGAAGAAGTGAACGCCAACAAAAGCAAGCATGCACTACTTATCAAATATTTATGTTCTTGTTTCATAATGTACACTAAATATTTCATAGTAGTGTGAACTATGCATTAACTTCCTAGCTCAAAAGGTGAGCCTTCTTATGCAGATCTTTGAATGCTGACATGTTTTATTTTGTTTTAAATTCAAATTGTAGACATGAACTTGTTCAATTGTTTTATGTTTGCAAATTTAATCCTTTTATGTTAAAAAAGATATTGCAGTAGTATGGTTTATGCTGCTACTCTTTAATGATCTCTCAGTTACCGGTCATTTTTAGTATGAATTGTAAGCTATAATAAAGGTAAAGTAGTTGGAGATGTTGCCTTCGTAGTGACCTGACTTACCTGAGTTTGACATACTATTGGTGTATTATTTCCGTAAGTCAAAATATTGTAGAATTAACTTTTATTTCCTTCTTTTTATAATTGAATGTCATGAGGGAAAATGAGCATTAAGGGAAAATGAGCATGGAAAGATAAGATGAAGAGGATAAAGCTTACCTGCTAATGGGAGTAAGCAGCAGTTCTTGTGTTCCCACTCCATGATGTATAATTTATATTTTATACTTTGAGGAACTATGTATTAACATCCAGTTTACGTAAATGTTTAGATAAAAAGATTTATTAACTCTTTTAATGATTTGTTGTGTATCATCTTTGAATGTTGACATGTTTTTTGTTTAAATCTGGTTTTGTGACCTTTTGTCATCGATATCTACACATTTTAGTGTAGTTTTACTGAGTATTTAAATAAAGTTACATATGTCAATATTTTTCTTAGGATATTATCATCATTTGCAATCAAGTATAAGAGAAAAACATATAAGATCAGAATATTAGATAAACTAGCATCATCCATAAAATAAAGTTGCATATGAACATTTTTAATCCTAAGAGAAGGCATGGTGAAATGATCAACAGTAAGTTATCCTTCTAGTGATTTTGAATATTATTTACTGATTACTAAGATGTTTATTCGAAATATTTAGGCGATGCTTAAGTCACTTTGATACAAGACTATAAACAATAATGACGTCCTCAATGAAAATGGTTATTTGGTTTAGAATGTAAACAAAAAATTAATTGCGACGCTTATGAATGTTTTTTGTAACAAATATTGGTTGAACAAAGTATTTACGACAAAGTATTATTTAGGCAATGAAGCGAAAATTTTACGTCAGAATCAAACGTCGTTAGTGTTAATTTTTGGCGATGCAAAAGAATTGTCTGGGATAATGATAAGAAAAATCAGACTAATTAATGACGTAAACAATTTGCGACGTATAAAAAACTTTTGTAGCAAATGTTACGTTACAATTGCTTGATTTTTTTGCGATGCTTCTTTCTGTGGTAAAGTATTTCTTGCGTCTGCATCATTTGCGATGCTATCGCGATGGAAAATTTTACGTTGTAGGTGATTAATTACGACGCTAGTCCAATCTTTTGTGACATTAATTTGTGTTTCTAAAACCCATATTTGTTGTAGTGTATTTTTCATCTTTTTTTATTAAATATTCACAAACATCATGATATGTTTTGAGCTAATTTTTGTTTGGTTTGTCCTTTTATTTTTAGAATTCAATGATGATTTAGAACTTCTAGAAGTTTTTTTAATAGTGTATTAATCTTTCGTAATATAATATGTATGTATTTGAATGTGCATGATTTATATCAATATAATGATTCCTAATTGTCAAACTAGCTTACATACATGTTTAAGCCTTAGTGTAATTTAATTTAAACTTTTCTAAATATTTTCATTTTTTTCATACAATGTAGTCAATTTTCATCAAATTCTTAATTAAGAGAATAAAATTAGCAAAAGACTTTTTTGATACTATATAATTTAACGGTCGGTTTTTTCCACAGTTGTGCGGTAATACTAGTTATCATAATTATATTTGATGTTATAGAATAGTCATAAAAACATATAGGATTATTTTATATGTATGGCATGAAATATTTTAGAAATAAGTGCTGATGCAAGCATTAAATAAGGTTTTATGGGTAAGTGGACTTTGATGTAAAATTTAGGCTATAAATTATGAAAATTATATATTTAGATTATTTTACAATAAAGTTTGAAATTTGATTTCCTTTAACAATGTATTTGATATTTGTTATAAAAGATTAATGAACACCCAATTATTTCACGGACACTTACATATTTACATACATGTTTTTGTTTTATAATTTAATATAATACTTTTAATAGAAAATAAGTGTATGTTATCATAAATTGAAAAATCACTTAATATCAAATAAATCCCTCAATTATGTGAACTAATAGTTACATATGTACTTAGTCCATACATTAAAACAATTTAGAAAATAAAAAAATTTCAAACCCCAGTAAACAAATGAATGAAACTTATTTGAATTATTTAATATTATAATATCTTTTTAATAAAAATACAGTCAATTTATTGCAAAATCGAAAAATCACATGAGAATCAATCATTTAATTCTTTAAGTTATTAATCACAACAGTTTAATTATGAACAAAAATCCAATTCTAAATATGAAATTAATTTAAATTAGTGATACTGTTAATGGTATCATTAACAAAATAAATAATTAGGAAAAGCATATATGAATATAATGATGTTGTGTAACATCAGTAGTATAATATTGTCACTGATGACATCACTAATTTTTGATAATTTATTATATAAAATGAAAATAATTAGGAAAAGCTTTACATTTTTACTTCATCCACCAAGATACATTTAAATTAGATTTTATTTTTATTTGTTATCATGTCATACAACACACACACACACACACATGGAAGAGAATAAGTAAGACATAAAAAATTTATTACCTTATATCATATTTAGTTTGAACTTTTGTATGAGTTGAACTCAAAATGATATAGTAGATTTAGGCAGTAATGAGAGATCCAAAATGTATGGGAATAAACGGTTGGATTCACCAAATTGCGAGAATTACAGTAAACAATGTTGAGGAAGATATAGATACTGACATTGATTGCTTAATGATTGACTAATCTGAATTTGTATAACAATGAAAGAGAGTAGATGGAAATATGTAATTTTTTCTAATCCAAGCAACGGATGAGAACTGAAAAAGTAAATAAAAGATATATATAGGCGAATTTCATGGGGATTCAACGTGATTTGAAATAGCATTGTGTGTGAAATAAATATAAGTGGGTAGGCCATATGAATTAATGGAGTAATTTAAATATGGGTATTTGTGTGAAACGTCTAAGGGATTAAACGATAAATTTCCCCTTAAATCAATGAGAGATCAGTATTTTGAATAACGCCACATATGAGCTCAGAATTCAAACAGTCATATATTCGGTTTTATATAATAGAACATATTCCATTTATCGAAGAAGTGGTGCAAGACAGATACAACAAAGCAATATTTTTCCCATTCCATTACTAGCACTATGATCTTTAGTAATTTGACATACCCAATAAAAATAATCTAAAATTGTAATGACAATAATATAAAAGCACACCTAAAACAATTAAGTAACATAGTAAAAACAAACTTTATAGAAGCAAAATCTATGTAGATCATCTATTTTGCATAGAACCCAAGTGGAAAATGTGACTACCCAAACACTCGATTCCCGGAAGAAAGGATAATCATTGGAATATAACACATTAACAAAACAACAAAAGATAAACATGACATTGAAATTCATAATTTACATCAGATTATAAGATCGATATCGGATTTTACAACATCACATGATCATAATAATTATACATAATGGTTCAACAAGTGAATAAATTCACAATGGAATAAAAGGTAGTCAATATAGTGAAGTTTGGTAGAGTCCAAAATAACATCCACATCCAGCTCCAACTCGAGTCTAAAACCAACTTCCGTAGCTTTAATACACATCCAAAAAGAACCAAAATAATAATCTGTGAACTAGGCTGCCTATATGAAAATAATGGGCACCCTAGTTTGTAAGGGAAAAACAAACTACGAGTTAGTCATGCAACTAGTACGAGAAACCCTACAGTTATTCTTAACTTAATTTAAAACAAGACGTATCATGGAACCATGCCGTACACCATGGAACGGTTTTACTCCACACGAATGCCAAGGCATGAAAACAAGGCATGAAAACAAGGCAACGCTTTTTGAAAAATGAAGGAATTATAAGACTCAAATCCCATCACACAATGCAACGCAAACCAGAGGATAGCGTTTTACCTTATAATGGCCAAACATGCTTGATACGAGAAAATCTAAATCATTGATATTATTATTAGTGTCTAAGCATTGAAAACAATTTCGAAAATAAAATGTATCAATCTTAGATGACATAATACCCTATCCTGTTATGTCGATGTATAGGTTTACAACTAAAAATGTGTAATATCGTATTGGAAATTGGATTCAATCATGAACCAAGGCAAATTGTTATGCACCGAATTTCGCCCGGTTTGAATCGATAGTTAAACCGGCCAAGACCGTACGAGAACGCGGAATGTATGAGAACACGATGCATCGGAATACAGAACAATAGACCATTTCATTGCATTTACAACAATTTACACTAGATTACAAGAATGTATCAGAGTACAAATAAATATTACACAGCAGAAAAATAATATCAGAGATTAATAATTTACATAGGAGCAGAAATAAAAATGCATAAATACAATGCACAGCGAGAATACATCAAGTAGCACAACTGAAAGAAATACATAGGTACAAAGATTTCCGAATATAGCTCCAGCTGTAAAAAAAAGGCACCTAGAGTTTAGACGAAAACAATAAACTTCAAGTCAGTCATGGGACTAGTGTGAGAACTTAAAACAATTATTGAAACTTACTTTAAAAGTTAGGAAAAAAATCATGGGACCACGCCGTATGACATGGAACGGGTTTACTGCACATGAATACTTGTTTAAAACATAAAACAACGCAATGCTTTTTGAAAAAATGAAGCTATTATAAGACTCAGGTCCCATCACACAATGCAACGCAAGCCGGAGGATAGAGTTTTACCTTATAATAGCCAAAGATGCTTGGTTCGTCTTAAAACAAATATTTTTATATTATTATAAGTGCATAGTTTATAAAACAACTTCGAATATAAATGTATCAATCATAAACGTTATAGTACCCCATCCTATTATGTCGCCATATAGGTTTACAACCAAAACCGAAAAGTCGCATATTGGAAATTGAATTCCATCTATGAGTCGAGGCAAGGGATGTCTCCTCACCTGTTTCTAGACACTCTAGCAAATACCTTAGGATCACACCCTCAGTAACCTTTTGGATCTTCAAGACCGGTCCACTCTTGCTTTTGTGGATTGGTTATTCCTAAACAATACGTTTTGCGGTCCTATCAGACATGCAAAATGGTCCGTATATCGACCAATCATATCCGAAGCGCCTCGTAATCCATCAACGACATAAGTAAAAATGTCTGGTCTCCATACCCTAATACCACTTCTAGTTAGAAAGAAACGCATGCACTCCCTGTAGTCACTAATCTCCTTTTTACTCATACCGGGGTGTGAGGCTCGCGAATTAATGCTATACATAAATCTACGCTATCTAAGCCATGATTTGATCATCATGCACAAGACTCTGCTTTTCAATGAAAGCCTTGATCATTGCAGCTTGGTATGCCACATTGTCAATCCATACCATACCATTGATTTCCACCAATATATAACCTCTAAGCTTGTATGTCTCAGATAAGGGTGTTAAGCAAGGGAATGAATTTTCCGCCACCAAACAAATATTTATTTAGTAGAGATCAATAAATACAGCGTGAAGTACAATGTTAGACATACAATCCATTTACAAGTCCGTTCAGGGTCTGAACGAAACCGGAGGCACCTTATTCCTTGTCCCATATGTCCAATACAGGAGAGAGGCCCTCGCGTATCCGAACAATCAACAAGTACGTCCGGACAACTACTACTATAACCTCTTCAAGGTAGCAACTCCAATCAAGGACATAAGTAGTAATCCATTCGATGAGAAGATTGTCGGTCTTGCACCACCTTCAATATCTTTGACTTTTAATCATTATAACAGCTATTTAGAATAGTTTAAACCTGGTCTTTCCGAATAACTCGCGTATCTTTATAATCATGTGATGTATAAAAATAACACACATCTCATTCCAATCCAGAATATTCTTTTATTCAAATATTCTTATAACTGGGAATTGTTACCATTAATCTTATCAAAGATTTAATTCATTTAAACTTCTTATTTGAATATTTCTTTGAAAACCATTGCAAAAGATTTTGTATTATCTTTTAACAATCTTAAACTGAATTAAGGTTTATATAACTAGTCGGGATTATCGAGCCTAACCGAAATAATCATTCATTTTATTATCCCAATCCCAACCTATTCATTCCATGGAGCAAAACTGGTAGTACTCCATATCTAACACCCACCATTTTATTGGTAAATTTAATTACCATTTCACATTCAAATCTAATTAAAGATTTGACTATCACATAGAGTAGAACTGGTGGTACTCCATCTCGAATACTTCTCGTATTTGGTAAATTTAATTACCATTTAACTTTAAATCTAATTAAAGATTCATTAAAAATCCAACTTAGTTTTAATCTTCAAAAATCATTACTTAATGATTATTCAACTTTAGGAAATTTATCCTTTCTTTACTTGGGTTAAAGAACAAATGTCATGTAAAAACACCATTCACAATAAACCCAAAATCATCTTCCATTAATATGGAATCTTCAAGGAAATCTGAACAATTTAGAATCGATAAAAAAATTCGTATCAGACTAATATTATATGTGGAATAACGGCGGAGCCTTTTAAATACCATAAATAGAAAAGGCCTTCTTATACAGAAACTCATTTCAATTATTACTAATCCAATTCCAATTTAATTAAATAGATTGGAAAACTTCTCTAAACCTTAATTAAAAGATTTATTCCATTCATAAATGAGCTCAAGAACAGTATTATTGAAGATACCATTCAAGACAAACCCAAAACCCTAATTTCCTTTTAATTCCAAGCTATATGTTGGAAACTTCTGTTACGTTAAAACCATTCACAAATCCAATTTATTATTTCTAAAAACCGTTGGATTATTATTCTAATTACTAACAAGTTCATTCGGATAAAAGTATTTTTTATCTTTTCAAACTTGGAGTATTTCATCCATTATCTTTCCAAATCATTTATTATGATTTTACATAATTTATTTATATTTTTAATAATTTTATTAAGGCCTTTACAATCAATTTTCAATATCGGTCACCGAACTACATCCATATCTACCTTTTTCAAAATTGTTTTGGACTTAAATTAAAATCTGATTGTTGGATTTCAAAAATTCTCATTCTATTGGAAAGCTGATTTCGTTACGGCTCCAATGGTTCTAGTTTCGAGAGAATCCGACGGTCGGATCTCCCGGTACATCAATTCGAAGTTATGGGTTGACGTCCGCGAACTGTCATTGCGCGACGCGTTCTATTCAAGCCAGAATTCGATTTATAAATTTTAAATGTAAATTGAAACGCTTCAAAACCATTTTTATAAATTATATAAAATATATATAATAATTTTTGAAAATTCGTTTTAATCGTTTATCTTTAAAATTGCACTTTTCACCGATCAGTCAATTTTAATATATTTTTTTGTCCATCCATAATCGGACATCAAAATCAAACTTCAACTGTTAACTGAATATTATATTAAAATATTCTTTTTTATTTCGGATTGAACTGAGATTCAATTAATTACCATATAATTTGAGTTATATGGATTTCACACATCACATGTATTCAACAATAGTTATGAACAACCATCAAACATCCAATTCACATTCGAAGCACACTTACATCCATATAAGCCTTAAATAATTATTTCATGCTTATATTGGTCTTTCAATCAATTAATTAACATTCAATCTAAACACTTGGAATTAATGTAAATCAAATATCATCCCAATACCCATGTGGGGTTTTCAACCAATAAATAATTATTTAATAAATTATTTATCTAATTCAATTGATATCACTTAAATGGGTGAATAGAAACAAGTCGTTCAACTTGTAAATGGATTTTTGATCCAATTTCAAGTACCACAAATAATTTAACACCATTTTAACATGTTAAATATTTTAAATTCACATTCAAATCATAACATAAATAATCATCCATTGCCATTTAAGGCACCACAAAGTGTCCAACCACATTATTTGAAATACGAGTGTCGTATATTCAAACAACGCTTCTAATAACAAATAAACTTGGTGAATTGTTCATGTGTTGAACTCAAGGGATATCGCATGTAACAAGTAAAAGTCCACATAAGCATTTAATATGTTTCCAGTTATAAAAATAAATAACTGTACAAAATATTTGAGTGGGAGAGTTCTCACGTTGATCGGTTTTGGAATCGTTTAACAACGGTTATTTTGGTTAAATTAAATAATTTAATTTAACCAAAAATGTAACTGCATCCAATCTTGTCCAAATTGGTTTCATTGCTAAGCTTTCGTCGTCACGGTTCAAATGCATCTGAAATCGTCGAATTATGTTTCCATATGCGAGAATTATGGGTTTTTTTATGTTAATGACACACTTTAATTGACTAATGATAATTAATAAACTAATTACCTAACTAAATACCTTCCCTCCCCTTAATTTCTTCCTGTAACATGCATACCAAAAATTTCGCCTCCTTTCATAAAACGCACACCTCAAACCTCCACCATTTGATGATCTAACACCTCCACGTCGAAGAGCTTCGATTACTCCTCTATCTCCATGAATAACTTTGAATTTGAAGCCCCCAATAGCCACAAAAAGCGCAGCAACACCAAGGAGAAGTAAACGCCGCCTCCCCGAATGTCTAAACACCGGATTTGTAGATCATGTGAATCTCTACAACTTTCTTGTAGAAACCATAAGCTAACTCGTAATGGATTGAGAATGATTAAAGGGAGAAGAAGAAGAGAGGGTATTAGCCATTGGAATGATAAATGGCGGCTGCGTTTTTAGGGCTAGGGCTAGGGTTAGAAAATTGTATTTATACCCTATTTTTTATTGATATTTTAATCCTATTATTTCCAAAAAGTGAAGTTTCCAGCCCATACTCCAAACGAGTCCCAATGACCATCATTCCTAATCAAATACCTCCATTATGGACACAATGAGATAGGTTTCGAAAGCTAATTCGATCGTTTTAGTCAGTGTTTCTTGAAATTAAAATATACGTCAATATAACGTTAAATGTTGAATTTGAACGTACGTTTTAATTTACTGCGACTACATGCTAACTCAAAAAATTATGAAATTTGAAATATCACTATGTTTTTCAAATACGGTTCTAACAAAATTAATTTCGTCGAATTTGGAGATCGTTTGAAATATGGCTTTTAACTAGCTTATTAAATTACAATTGAAATTGAACATGCGTTTAAACTTGCTACGCTTACATATTAACTCCAATTGACTTGAAATTTAAAATCTGATAATAATTTGACATTTTGGATCCAAAAAAGTGGTTTCGTCTAAAATGGAGATCGTTTGCAAAATTTACATTTCAAGGGCTATGTAATATTAAAATATTTATAAATTCAAAAACAGTTTTAAAAAATAATAATACATTAATATTATCATATGTATCCAAATAAAATATCATATAGATGTAAATTAAACATACTTGAGTTTATAACTCGATATGAAAATTTTCACGTCAAATGGTGTTCAGTACATGAAAATCCTTTTATTTAAATAAATAAATCGTCATATTTTATAAACGATTTTATAGCAACTATTCTAAATTTTAATTTGGACATAACATACAATTTATAATTTGGAATCTAAATTTCCTACATTCGCTAGAAAGATATAATTAAATAGATTTTAACGTTTTTTGTTTTACAGAAATCCAACTTATAATGAATTCTGTATACTCGCTTAAAGTTTAAAACCAAATTTTCAAACTATCATGCCATTATGAGCTTGTTTAATTAGATTATAAATTTATACACTCAAACTTCGTTTTAAATTAATTCTAAGTCGTTTATTCTCAAAATAAATGATTCAAAATATTTAATTTCTATTAAAATCAATTAAAAATAAATTTTAAATTGGTTCCAAAATTATGGGTTGTTACACAAACGATCTTCCTTTCCGACTTCGGAACTTCTATAACAAAATGTTCCTGGGAGCACAACATGTGTCCCTTGGAGCGGCAGATCCGGTCCACCAATTCCCGGTGAATTAGGGTTACTCCTGAACTTAACGTTCCCCGATCCTATCGGACCTTCACACTAGTCGGTTGTTTGACCATCATTTGAGGCGCCTTGATTCCGACATCCACATTAGTAAATATGCCAGAGCTCAATTCCATAGCATCACTTTTAGCTAGAAGGAAACGTGTGACATTTCTCTATGGTCCTTCATCCTGTTTTTGGCTCATCCCATGGTATGGGGCCTTAGAGTCAACTTACCACAAAGCTCTACTTTTCAATAAAAGCTTTGATCTATCTACTACAGCACTCAGCATGCCACATTGTTAATTCACACATATGATCAGTTTCTATTAATAATATAGCCTTTGAGTTCATACGCCTCAAAGAAGGGTGGTAAGATAAGAGAACAAATTCTTTGCTACCACAGATATATCATCAATAACAACTAATCATTTATGTTATGAAATACAATGTCAGATGTATTATCCATTTACAAGTTTATTCTGGGTCTGAACGAAACAGATGGCACCTTATTCCTCGTCCAATTAAATAGAGAGTCCTTTGCACTTCCGGACAATCAACAAGTACGTTCAGACCACTGACACTTTAACCCTTCAATGGGAGCAAAACATTTCAAGGCATTAGCAGGCAATCCATTCGTTATGAAGATTTCTGGTCTTCACCATCTTCAATGTCCTCGACTTTTAATCGTTGTATAATTATTCAAGGTTTTTTCGAATAATTCACGTCAAAACATAAATCCTTATCGAATTATCAATCCACCAATTAAGTCTCCTTCAATTGGTTTTCATTCCATAAGATTCATGAATCTTATTCTCAACTTGGTTAAGTTACTTGTCTTTCCAAAATCTTATTTTAACCTCGTAAAAAGGTTTACTCAAGAATTCAATTCAATTTACGAATAAAAAATCTTATTTCAAAACATTTCTCAAATCGTTAAAAAGGTATTACTCAAATAGTCAAATTTCCACTTAACCAGTTTTATCCTTCAAAACCATATAAAACTATTTAAACCCTTTTCAAATCATTTATAATAATTTATAAATATTTTTTTCCCAATTTTTATTTATATAAAAATAGTTCGTATTAATAATTTTCCATTACAGACCATTATTTGTTCCTTCGCTATTTTTTTCAAATTTGATTTGGACATTTCTCAAAATCTAGCCAAATTATTTCAAAACTCTTATTATCATTTGAAAGCTCTTTTCATTATGAACCCAACGCTTCTAGTTTCAGGAAAATCCGATGGTCAAATCTCCCGGAATATCTCTTTAAAGTTACAGGTCGAAATTTGCAAACTGTCGCTGCGTAGTGAGTTCTATCCTGATCATAACTCGAAGTATATGATAAATAACGTCGAATGGTTTCAAAATCATTTTATTTATTATATAAAGTATATATAATAATTTCCAAAAGCCATATTTTAATTTTCCAACTTCAAAATCAATTATTTCAACATTTAAGCATTATAATAATATTTAAATGATTGAAATAATATCATTTTTTTCAACTTCATTACTTTTGATCTAAATTTTCCTTACACTCGTAATAATAATAAATAAGAAAGTTTTATAAATGAAGTTCTTTTAAAACTCATTTTAAATATCCTAACCGAATTTCACTTTTGTCGGTAATATTCATTTTAAAATAAAACTTGAACATGCTATAACTAGGTGAAAATAAATTCAAATCAATTTGTTCCAGTTACGAATATTCTTCGTATTTTTACAAACTTGGTGTCCATCCAAAATTGGACGTCAAATTCAAACTTTTATTTTCAGCCTATTATTATATTAACAAAATATTCATTAAAATCATTTTAATTGATGGAGATTTAACAAATGAACCAATAATCACATCTATTGGTCATTTTCAATCAGTGTATCATATAACACCATATTAAACACCAAATAACATCCAATCCACATACAAAGTGGAATTCACCGTATAAGCCTTAAATCAGTAACGCTTATACGGGTTTGTCAATCAACAGATTAACCGCAAATCAACCAATGGATAATTATTAATCAATTATTATCCCAATACCCAAGTAAGGTTAACATCACATCCAATAATCAGTAATTTATGAATTACATTCCCAAAATCATTTAAGAATCAAACTGTTTTCCAATTGATACTGTTTGTGTTTAAATGTCACATACCCATACAAATGTGCATATATCATGTAAGAATGATATTTTTAACCAATTGCACGTTATTTGACATGATAATAAATTTTTGTCAAATCCAATAACTCTCATATCATTCAAACTAATTAACTAACAAACATTTAATTCTAACTAGCCATTTTTCAGGTTTCGGTTTCTCATCATGGGTTCCACTCCGCAATCTTTCTCATGGATGAATGCAAGCACTCACGAATGACAATAAAACTTCTTCGGTTCCTTCAAATTTTTTCGGAAGCTTACGGGTTTGAGTTTGGTTGCTACGAGGTATATAAACTTGCTAAACACACATATGGTTGCGGATCTGGGTATACTTAGCAAACACGATGGATTTATGGGGTCCGGAGGCATGACTATGGGGTAGGGTCCATGGTGGAGCTAGGTAGGGTGGAGACGCATGCTAGTGGGTCCCTTGCATGGGTATGGAGGTGAAAAGGTGGATGCTTTTAGGTTTAATAAAGGTGTAATTGCAAAATTGGTGTAAAAATGCAATTTTTGGGTGTTTAAGGAGGAGGAGAGAGCACGACAAAGGGGGGGGGGGGAGGGAGGAGCTGCGCATGTGTGGATGGGGGACGGAAAGTGGTGGAACAACCTAGGAGGGGGGAGAAGGGGGTGCGGCCATGGCTAAAGCAAGGAAGGAGGAAGGAAGCTTAAGCGAAAACTGGAAGAAAAGAGAAGAAATGAGGAAAAGAAGAAGCTTTTATAAAAAGAAAACTCACATGGATGGGTGAGGTGTCGCGTTGAGATGGAGTAGGAAGAAAAACACTTTGGATCCTTGATCACTTGACACCTCGTTTGTGCCTTTAGTGCTTAAGGCTTTTGTTTTAACGATGAAGTGTTTAAGTTCTACCTTGCGTTTATCGCTCGCACGATCATACGTTAATTCCATTTGTCACAAAATTTTGAACTCTAACATAAATCGTAATTTCGGATCCAGTTGAACATGTCTCATTGAATTTGGAGTTTGTTTGACCTTCCCTTTTATTTTTCATTGCGTTTTCGCTTAATTTTGACCGATTGACCGGGTATGTGTTTATTTCTCGCACGGTCAACTCAAATTTATGAAATTTGGAACTTTACCATTTTTCAACGTTATGGATTCGATAAAATTAGTTTCATCAAATTTTGAGATCATTTGAAAAAAAAAATATCTTTTGTAAAGTTATGAAAACAACATCAAATTATCAATTTTTTAAAATCGACCACAAATCCTTGTAAAATTAATTTAAAAATCATATTTAAATTGTTTTCAAAATTTCATATCGTTATAGTCACCTCCACTTTAAAAAATTTGTCCCCAAAATTGGGTGAAAGCAAAACTGAAATAAAATTGTAAACTAGTAATAAGTTTACCTCTTAGAAGAGCTAATTAGAGATATCCACTCTGCACCTGGGATTAGCCTTGTTAATGCTATCCTCTGTCTCCCACGTATAGTCTCTTGGATCTCCGATCTACTACGCTTTGACAAGATTTACACTTTTGTTCCTCAGTTCTTTTGTTTCTCTGCCAATTATCTTTCAAGGCTCTCTTCGAACTACTAAATTTGGGGTGATCTCTAAGTCCTCTTGTGCTCCTTCCTCAACATTAAATAAGGATTAAGTACATACTTCCGAAGATGAGAAATGTAAAAAACATTATGCATTTCAGATAACCATTCTGGTAACTGGATCCTATAAGCTAGAGTTCCAATCTTCTCCAATATCGGGAACAGATCAATGTACTTAGGTGATTAATTCCCTTTTTCCCCGAATCAGATGAGTCCTCTCAATGGAGAAACCTTTAAGAATACATGGTAGTCAACTGCAAATTCCAAATCTCTTCTTCTAGAGTTTGCATGACTTTTCTATTAGCTTTGAGCTTCCTTCAACCTTTTCATAATGAAGCCCACTTTATCTGTTGTTTCACGATTCATATTTGGACCTAACACAAGTCGATTACCAGATTCTATCCAACATGTAGGAGATCTGCAAGGTCGACCATACAATGCTTCAAATGGTGACATCATCAGAATTACTTGGAAGTTGTTATTATACGAGAACTCTACAAGATGAAGGTGATCTTCCCATGATCCTCCGAAATCAAGGATACATGCTTGCAATAAATCTTCCAAGATTCGATTCACCCTTTCAGTTTGTCCATCCATTTGTGGATAAGCAGTACTAAGATTCAACTTTGTCTCCAATTCCGAGTGAAATGCTTCCCAGAACTTACTAGTGAAGATCAAATCACGATCACTAGTGATGCTGCTAGGTATTCCATGCAGATGAACCACTTCCTTAATATATAACTGAGCAAGACTTTGAGCTGCTTTATTTGCTGTTACTAGAAGATAATGGGAGCTCTTTGTCATAAGATCTACTATTACCATGATACTTTATTACAGTTCTGGGTTCGAGGCAAACCATCGATGAAATCCATTGATATCTGGTCCCACTTCCATTCTGGAATCCTAGCGGTTGTAATAACCCAGCGACCTTCTGCTTACCACTTTTGAATTGTTGGCTAGTTGGACACTTTCTAACATACGTCGAGATCTCTCTTCATAGATTTCTACCAAAATATGCACTTCAAATCTCGATACATTTTATATACTCCTGGAGGGATACTAAGTATAGAATTATGACACTCATCTAGTACATCTCTTGTAACAACCCGAATTTTTACAACACGTTAAATCAAGAATCAAGACAGAATTAAATTATAAATTCTGAATCAAGTGAATCGGGCTATTCCATTGCGTTCGTCTCGGAAAAATACGCGAAATAGAGTCCGAGTTTTCGAGAATCGGAGTCCGTATGACCCGTAAAAGGCCCAAAGAAGGTTTCTGGAAATTTGAATTTCGGAAACAGCTTTGAAAATCAGATCTGGGGCTAGGCGGGAAGTTACCCGCCTAGGCCATGTCGACAGGGCTGTTGACAGGCCTGTCGACTTGGGCCCAGACCAAGTCGACAGCCCTGTCGACTTGCCTGTCGACAGGGGGTGGCCGGGGCAAGTTGCCTGGCGCACCTGTTTGTCTCAGGTGGTCTTGTTCTTGGGCTGATTCTGGAAGCTTCCGAGATCTGATGGTCCTAATCTATCCTAGGGTTAATCTAAGGGCCTAAAACTATCCTAATCTCTATAAAAAGACCCTAAACCTAACCTAAATCCCTAAAAATCAAACCTAGCAACTAAGTGCTGCCAAAATCAATTTTGATCATGGCCTCCATCTCCAATCCCTAGAGCCTATGCATCCAAATCAAGTTCAAATCAAAAGGTGCAAGCTTGCTACACCAAATCAAGGCCAAATCAACATTGCTATGCGAGTTCCATGACGATTCTTCTACAAAGGAGGCACCTTTCTTAGCCAAGATGATTCATGCTCCTTTCCCTAGGCCTAACTATGTAAGTTCTAGCTACTTTTAGATGGAAACGGTAGTTTTGATAATGACATGGGATAAAATGAGGCTAAACATGATTATGCGAACCTATATGAACCTTACTTTGCCTCTTGTGTTCATGTTTATGATTTTAGGCCATGTGAGTGACTTAATCATGCCTCTCATGCTATGCATAACCTAGTTTAACTTGCAAGTTTGGATCTTTATGCATGAAATGCTAGCATGAACCTTTAGGAACCACTTTACTTGTGAAACATTGGCTAAGACAAGATTTTGGGGCTTATGCATGTTTATGAACCCAAACCCCTTATGCTAACATGCAAGTTTCTGGCCAAATCCTTTATGAGATTATGCATGCTCGTGGCCAATCCCCCCTTTTAAGTTGTGCATGTTTATGGTCAAACCCTTTTTGATAATATGCATGTTTGTGGCCGAATTCCCTTGTGACATTTTGTGTGTTTGTGGCCAAAACCCTTTTTATGACACTATGCATGTTCGGGGCCAATTCGTAGTCATAGTATTCCTACTATGTTGACTCGTCTATACTTACGTTGGAAACACGTTTTGGGGTTGGGTTAGACGAGCGTGAATATACATGAGAAACTTAACTTGAAGTTCCATGAAATATGATGTGAAACATGATTTGGGTGAAATGGGTATAACATGACAACATGTAACATTGAATATAGCATGTAAGTTAACATGTAAATATGCATAAAAACATGAGCTTGGGAATTTACCTATTAAGTTAGGTCTACCCTTTGGGAATTTACCTATTAAGTTAGGTCTACCCAAATGCTTGAAAACTTGTAACATGTTTTGGAAACATGATGAACTTAGATAATATAAGTATGGCCAACTCGAGGTTGGGTTGAGTTTGCAACGTAAAACTACCCGGAACCGACCGGCCTAACTAGTAGTTGCAAACAATAGGACCCAATGTGAGAAGTTGGTCATGTCGCGCTTAAGACCCGAGGTTAGACTAGGTTGTGGTGTAAATCTACCCGGACCCGCCCGGCTTAACTAGTAACCACAACAAGGTCTAATGTGAGAGGTTGAGGGTGCATTAATTAAATTAATGCCACATAATAGGGTTAAGTTAATTTGATTAATGAGGCTTAACCAAATATGATATGGACAAATGGGTTAAGTAATTTGATTAGGCTAATGATACTTAACAAAACATGATAAGCTTGGGTAGGTTAAGTAACTTGATTTGCCTAATGACACTTGACCATTTTTATACGACTAGTGGACGGGATTAAGTTAACCAACACTTAATCAATCCAACACGATAACGCGACAAGGTTAAGTAAATTTTCTTAATGACACTTAACCGTATAATACAGTTAATGGATGAGGTTAAGATTAGGCTTAACTAATCTAAACATGGTAATCGGATGGGGTTAAGTTAGCCTAGACTTAATTAATCCAACTTGGTAATTTAATGGGGTTAAGTTAAACACTTAACTAATTTAACACGATGATTTGATGAGGTTAAGTGACCTATACTTAACCAATCTAACTCGTTAATTTGATGAGGTTAAGTTAATCTATACTTAACCAATCTAACGTGAAAACATGATAAGGCTAAGTCACGAATCACTTGAATACGCTTGACCGATTTGACTCGGTAATTTGACAAGGTCGAGTTAATTTATATAATTAACCAATCTAAAATGAAAATTAGACGAGGTTAAGTTATGGATTGCTTAATATACTTAGCCAACTTGACACATGGTTTGTAGGGTTAAGTCTTGGACTTGGATACTTAGCCAATTTTGACATGGTTTGTAGACGGGCTAAGTTATGAACTTAAGTGACACCTAACCCATTAGATAAACCCTAATTCGGAGGATTAGGTAAATAACCATAGTTAACAAGGATTATGGAAATAAGGCTAAGTGGTAAACCTTAGTTAAGGGAAACTAAGTAATAATTCTTAGCCAAGGAAATGTGGACCACTTCTTAGATAGATTAGTAACCCGATACGTTAGGTCAACGTTTAATTATGCGTGTAGGAGCAGGCTATCTAATTTAGATAAAGGCTCCAACGAACTGGGTAACGAAGCAGCGGCTTCGGGGAACGTGAGGATATTCTTGGGATCCCTCTGTGAGCTGCCAGGTTATTATACTAGGCTCACGAGAGGTTGAGATCTGCGGTAGAAGAACCAAGAATATGCCTTGGTTGCTATGCGAGCGACCTAAAGACTGGGGTGGATAGCAGTGAGTCGACGAATACATAAGGTGCCCGAGATAGCAAGTTCGTCGATCATCTACCATCTTGGGTCAAGCGTGTACGTACGGAAAGGCAGGGAACACCCAACAGACCATAATTTGCTATCTAATTATGGGTGAGGTAGGCCGTAGGATGTGGGCTGGCCGGAGTGTAGTTCTCATGCAAGATTTTCTCTTGTGTTGCCTTTCATTAGTTGAGGGAGGGGTCTCGTGGGACCATAGCCACGTGTAGAAAAGCAGACCTTAGTATCTGCATCGGCAGATAAATCTAAAGCTCCCGACTGAGTCCTGTATTTCTTGTTTTGCCCTGTGACAAGACTCGGATGGCACGATGTGATATATGTGCATACAGTTATAGAAAAACGATTCACGATGAATGCGTGGGAAAAAGGGCGCGGTTGATGGTTAGCGTAATCCCTACTGGCCTAGGTGGTTTAACCCAAACCGAAATACGAAAGCGTGCAATAGGTAAGCGTAATCCCTAGTGGTGCTAGGTGGCGTAAGTCCTAGTAGTTCAAACGATGATTCATATGGAAGAGCCTAGCTAGAACAAGGGTGACAGTCCAAATGATTTCAAGGATAATACGACATGAGGAAGCCCGTACGAGGTACGGCAAAGGACTGAACTTATATACATGGAAAGAAACATATGATTTGAGTAACCTATATATGCGATATATTAGGTTGACATGGACCATTACACGACTTTGAGCAAGGGACATTCATGGTTAACACATGACGCGGGTAGGGATACTAGTACGAGAGGTGCAGAGCAAATATACATGTTAGAACTAGGAAGAATATACATAATAGATACTGTGGGATGTTAGACGGGGTAGATACCTTGGGATAATGTACTCGTTAGAAATCTGACGATGTGATACCTTGACTTATCATAACACCGTAGTTTATCGTGATACCTTAGTTTACTTTGCCACAGTAGTTCAACCGGCTATCCTGGTTTATCTATCTTGTAGTTATCCTTATGTTTACTTTCAGTTTATGCATGTCATGTTACCTTTACCTGTTTTTATACTGGAAGTAGATAGGACTTACTCAGTCTTTTTGACTGACCCGTTTTGTTTCGCCTCTTTTCTTCCGTTTCCCCCCAGGTTTCAGGGAGGAAACAATGCTGTTTAGTTCGGACTTCTTCTGCTTGAAGGTCATCATGGATGGCTTGGACTTCTCTTGGCTATGGCTACTTTACTGTTTTACTTGGGGAATAATTTATTAAAAAGTCTTTATGCTTCTTTACTATTGCAAGACAGGTTTTGATGTACTCTGATGTAAAAGGCTTTAGACCTTATTCTTTCATGTTATGAAAGTTTTGATTTTACTTCCGCTATTTATATATGTTCTGTCTTGTGATATTTCTGTGCATGTTTACCAATAATGCCCCTCCAAAGCTAGTGCATTCCTTTGCGAGTGACCCTAGCGGAGGCGGGGTGTTACATTTGGAATCAGAGCAGAAGGTTACCAGATTGGGCAAAAAGTTTTTAAAGACCTTCTGAAAACTATTAGAAAATCATTTATAAAGAAGCATTTTTCAAGAAATTTTTCTTTTAAAAAGAAAAAGGCTATTCCCCAAAGGCCATTAGCATTATCCTTGTTTCCTAGATTGAATCTCTTTTCCTTTCTTTCCTCCATCTGTAGTCACAGTGGTTTTGACTGCGACTAGTCTTTCTAGCCGCGTAAGTGTTTCCCGTACGATGGAGGTGGTTCTCGAGAGACCGTTGCAGAGTTATGCATGAAAGGATAGTAAGAACAAGGATAAAGGATACGAGCTCAGGGATAAGCAACATATTGGTATGGCTGAGTCCTAAAAGGAGGGAGAAAGATGAACAATGAAACCCATGACGAGAGAGTACCTTTGGCATGGTGAAACGGGACGGATAGTTAAGTATCATGGAACAGGGACAAGATCATTCGGAGGGCAATAGTATGCTCTCATTTCTAGGGTAACGATCTTGTTAAAGGTTTAGCTTTTCTTCTCTATCATCCTGTCGGGACTTTGTTTTGATCACCGCATCTTTTAAGTCCGCTTCGATAGTTGAGTCTCTGCACCTTAGTACTAGTATAATAGAGGATCCCGTTTTTGTCTCAAGTCCTATTGGAAGATCGGTCCATTTACTCATGGCTTGTTTGGATTTGAGAATGTCTATATCAAGTGTTGAACTTGGAAATAATGCTTATGTTTATAAGTCGTGGATGGATTCTAGGGATGAAGTGGTTATCCAGTAAGGGGTGCCACTCTCGGTTTTGGAAGGAGGGTAGTTAGACTCTTGGCTTGCTTTGGTAATACCCTTGAAGTATCGCGTAACCTTTTGGGTTCTGTCATGATTAGTTACTTAGAATCCCTAGATGCCTTTGTTGGAAATTAGAAACTCGATCGAATGGTGTTCGCTAATAAGACGGATGGTTTACTTCGATTATGTATGGGTTATGGGAATTACCCTAGTAAGTGCGCACGGTAACTTGTTTACTTGCAGGAGAAAGTTTTTCTACGTGGAATACTTTATGGTACAAGGTCCAGGATTCACTAGTGAATTTTGAGGGCTCGCATGGAATAATGTGTACGCAGTCCTGTTTGCGCCAAGTATTCTAGAAGGAGAATAAGTGCAAGTGGAACGAGAGGCGACGAGGAAATGAGTTCCAACTCATGTTATGGAAACAGGAAATAAGAAGTTGCGAAATCGTGAGGTAAAAGGGGCGGTCAAGGCACGATGGAACTAAGCTCAAGGTAATGCGACTCAGGAGACTGAAGACTAAATACGTGCATGATATCTCTTTTGGGAATATATCCTCGATCCCTGTTTTTCTGTTGAGCTTGCTTGTAGGCTATCTTTTATGGATATCCTCTCGGTCCTGTCTCTGTTACAAACCCCGTACGGAGTTTGTTTTGTTTATCTTCTCGACCCTGTTTCAGGGAATCTTAGGTAGAACCCTGTGGATGTAAACATGTATTTGAAACATGTTATGGTTGATATGGTTGCAAATGGTTGCAAGTGGTTGCTCGTGGATGCGCAAATTTACATTAGATATTAGCTCGACTCGGTCACATTTCATATTGCATATGCACGAGTATTTATACTTGTTTATGGATGAAATTGAATGTGTTATCATGCGGATGTTGCATATGGTTGAATGTTTGTGCACGCATATAGTGTATATGACTAGGACTATTTGCATACATGATGGATTCATAGCACTAAACATAATTTTGCATTCATAAGATTTTTCAGGCCTGATCATTAGCATTAGCTAAGGAACATGTACACACACGTTTTGCATACATTCATAAAGCATTAGGAGTCGTCTAAGGACAATGGTTGCTTGTGGATGATGGTTTGAGTAGATGGATGATGGATGGTAGGTTATGTTCTTCCTAACTTTGAGATTTCGGGGACGAAATCCTTTAAGAAGGGGAGAATGTAACAACCCGAATTTTTACAACACGTTAAATCAAGAATCAAGACAGAATTAAATTATAAATTCTGAATCAAGTGAATCGGGCTATGCCATTGCGTTCGTCTCGGAAAAATACGCGAAATAGAGTCCGAGTTTTCGAGAATCGGAGTCCGTATGACCCGTAAAAGGCCCAAAAAGGGTTTCTGGAAATTTGAATTTCGGAAACAGCTTTGAAAATCAGATCTGGGGCTAGGCGGGAAGTTACCCGCCTAGGCCATGTCGATAGGGCTGTCGACTTGGGCCCAGACCAAGTCGACAGCCCTGTCGACTTGCCTGTCGACAGGGGGTGGCCGGGGCAAGTTGCCTGGCGCACCTGTTTGTCTCAGGTGGTCTTGTTCTTGGGCTGATTCTGGAAGCTTCCGAGATCTGATGGTCCTAATCTATCCTAGGGTTAATCTAAGGGCCTAAAACTATCCTAATCTCTATAAAAAGACCCTAAACCTAACCTAAATCCCTAAAAATCAAACCTAGCAACTAAGTGCTGCCAAAATCAATTTTGATCATGGCCTCCATCTCCAATCCCTAGAGCCTATGCATCCAAATCAAGTTCAAATCAAAAGGTGCAAGCTTGCTACACCAAATCAAGGCCAAATCAACATTGCTATGCGAGTTCCATGACGATTCTTCTACAAAGGAGGCACCTTTCTTAGCCAAGATGATTCATGCTCCTTTCACTAGGCCTAACTATGTAAGTTCTAGCTACTTTTAGATGGAAACGGTAGTTTTGATAATGACATGGGATAAAATGAGGCTAAACATGATTATGCGAACCTATATGAACCTTACTTTGCCTCTTGTGTTCATGTTTATGATTTTAGGCCATGTGAGTGACTTAATCATGCCTCTCATGCTATGCATAACCTAGTTTAACTTGCAAGTTTGGATCTTTATGCATGAAATGCTAGCATAAACCTTTAGGAACCACTTTACTTGTGAAACATTGGCTAAGACAAGATTTTGGGGCTTATGCATGTTTATGAACCCAAACCCCTTATGCTAACATGCAAGTTTGTGGCCAAATCCTTTATGAGATTATGCATGCTCGTGGCCAATCCCCCCTTTTAAGTTGTGCATGTTTATGGCCAAACCCTTTTTGATAATATGCATGTTTGTGGCCGAATTCCCTTGTGACATTTTGTGTGTTTGTGGCCAAAACCCTTTTTATGACACTATGCATGTTCGGGGCCAATTCGTAGTCATAGTATTCCTACTATGTTGACTCGTCTATACTTACGTTGGAAACACGTTTTGGGGTTGGGTTAGACGAGCGTGAATATACATGAGAAACTTAACTTGAAGTTCCATGAAATATGATGTGAAACATGATTTGGGTGAAATGGGTATAACATGACAACATGTAACATTGAATATAGCATGTAAGTTAACATGTAAATATGCATAAAAACATGAGCTTGGGAATTTACCTATTAAG
The DNA here is from genome assembly GCA_030737875.1 of Allium sativum. Classification (NCBI taxonomy): domain Eukaryota; kingdom Viridiplantae; phylum Streptophyta; class Magnoliopsida; order Asparagales; family Amaryllidaceae; genus Allium; species Allium sativum. Next base: position 727,396,948 of record CM060909.1, read on the forward strand.
TTAGGTCTACCCTTTGGGAATTTACCTATTAAGTTAGGTCTACCCAAATGCTTGAAAACTTGTAACATGTTTTGGAAACATGATGAACTTAGATAATATAAGTATGGCCAACTCGAGGTTGGGTTGAGTTTGCAACGTAAAACTACCCGGAACCGACCGGCCTAACTAGTAGTTGCAAACAATAGGACCCAATGTGAGAAGTTGGTCATGTCGCGCTTAAGACCCGAGGTTAGACTAGGTTGTGGTGTAAATCTACCCGGACCCGCCCGGCTTAACTAGTAACCACAACAAGGTCTAATGTGAGAGGTTGAGGGTGCATTAATTAAATTAATGCCACATAATAGGGTTAAGTTAATTTGATTAATGAGGCTTAACCAAATATGATATGGACAAATGGGTTAAGTAATTTGATTAGGCTAATGATACTTAACAAAACATGATAAGCTTGGGTAGGTTAAGTAACTTGATTTGCCTAATGACACTTGACCATTTTTATACGACTAGTGGACGGGATTAAGTTAACCAACACTTAATCAATCCAACACGATAACGCGACAAGGTTAAGTAAATTTTCTTAATGACACTTAACCGTATAATACAGTTAATGGATGGGGTTAAGATTAGGCTTAACTAATCTAAACATGGTAATCGGATGGGGTTAAGTTAGCCTAGACTTAATTAATCCAACTTGGTAATTTAATGGGGTTAAGTTAAACACTTAACTAATTTAACACGATGATTTGATGAGGTTAAGTGACCTATACTTAACCAATCTAACTCGTTAATTTGATGAGGTTAAGTTAATCTATACTTAACCAATCTAACGTGAAAACATGATAAGGCTAAGTCACGAATCACTTGAATACGCTTGACCGATTTGACTCGGTAATTTGACAAGGTCGAGTTAATTTATATAATTAACCAATCTAAAATGAAAATTAGACGAGGTTAAGTTATGGATTGCTTAATATACTTAGCCAACTTGACACATGGTTTGTAGGGTTAAGTCTTGGACTTGGATACTTAGCCAATTTTGACATGGTTTGTAGACGGGCTAAGTTATGAACTTAAGTGACACCTAACCCATTAGATAAACCCTAATTCGGAGGATTAGGTAAATAACCATAGTTAACAAGGATTATGGAAATAAGGCTAAGTGGTAAACCTTAGTTAAGGGAAACTAAGTAATAATTCTTAGCCAAGGAAATGTGGACCACTTCTTAGATAGATTAGTAACCCGATACGTTAGGTCAACGTTTAAGTATGCGTGTAGGAGCAGGCTATCTAATTAGATAAAGGCTCCAACGAACTGGGTAACGAAGCAGCGGCTTCGGGGAACGTGAGGATATTCTTGGGATCCCTCTGTGAGCTGCCAGGTTATTATACTAGGCTCACGAGAGGTTGAGGTCTGCGGTAGAAGAACCAAGAATATGCCTTGGTTGCTATGCGAGCGACCTAAAGACTGGGGTGGATAGCAGTGAGTCGACGAATACATAAGGTGCCCGAGATAGCAAGTTCTACGATCATCTACCATCTTGAGTCAAGCGTGTACGTACGGAAAGGCAGGGAACACCCAACATACCATAATTTTCTATCTAATTATGGGTGAGGTAGGCCGTAGGATGTGGGCTGGCCGGAGTGTAGTTCTCATGCAAGATTTTCTCTTGTGTTGCCTTTCATTAGTTGAGGGAGGGGTCTCGTGGGACCATAGCCACGTGTAGAAAAGCAGACCTTAGTATCTGCATCGGCAGATAAATCTAAAGCTCCCGACCGAGTCCTGTATTTCTTGTTTTGCCTTGTGACAAGACTCGGATGGCACGATGTGATATATGTGCATACAGTTATAGAAAAACGATTCACGATGAATGCGTGGGAAAAAGGGCACGGTTGATGGTTAGCGTAATCCCTAGTGGCCTAGGTGGTTTAACCCAAACCGAAATACGAAAGCGTGCAATAGGTAAGCGTAATCCCTAGTGGTGCTAGGTGGCGTAAGTCCTAGTAGTTCAAACGATGATTCATATGGAAGAGCCTAGCTAGAACAAGGGTGACAGTCCAAACGATTTCAAGGATAATACGACATGAGGAAGCCCGTACGAGGTACGGCAAAGGACTGAACTTATATACATGGAAAGAAACATATGATTTGAGTAACCTATATATGCGATATATTAGGTTGACATGGACCATTACACGACTTTGAGCAAGGGACATTCATGGTTAACACATGACGCGGGTAGGGATACTAGTACGAGAGGTGCAGAGCAAATATACATGTTAGAACTAGGAAGAATATACATAATAGATACCGTGGGATGTTAGACGGGGTAGATACCTTGGGATAATGTACTCGTTAGAAATCTGACGATGTGATACCTTGACTTATCATAACACCGTAGTTTATCATGATACCTTAGTTTACTTTGCCACAGTAGTTCAACCGGCTATCCTGGTTTATCTATCTTGTAGTTATCCTTATGTTTACTTTCAGTTTATGCATGTCATGTTACCTTTACCTGTTTTTATACTGGAAGTAGATAGGACTTACTCAGTCTTTTTGACTGACCCGTTTTGTTTCGCCTCTTTTCTTCCGTTTCCCCCCCCCCCAGGTTTCAGGGAGGAAACAATGCTGTTTAGTTCGGACTTCTTCTGCTTGAAGGTCATCATGGATGGCTTGGACTTCTCTTGGCTATGGCTACTTTACTGTTTTACTTGGGGAATAATTTATTAAAAAGTCTTTATGCTTCTTTACTATTGCAAGACAGGTTTTGATGTACTCTGATGTAAAAGGCTTTAGACCTTATTCTTTCATGTTATGAAAGTTTTGATTTTACTTCCGCTATTTATATATATTCTGTCTTGTGATATTTCTGTGCATGTTTACCAATAATGCCCCTCCAAAGCTAGTGCATTCCTTTGTGATTGACCCTAGCGGAGGCGGGGTGTTACATCTCTCATAAGTTTTGGAATATCCGGAACACAAATCCGTCCTTTTAATCTTAGAACTCCTTTATTATCAATCTCAAAGTTTGAGACTTCACCCTTTAGGATTCTTTTGCAAATCTTTTGAATAAACTCATCATCTTTCTGCTGAACAGAAATCTTCTCAATCAATAAGGGTATAACAATCAGATTAAATAATAACATTCTTCCTGCTGAGCGCATCCGGTACTACATTGGCTTTTCTTGGAGTGTAAAGAATATCCAAGTTGTATGGCAGTAGAAACTCCAGCCAACACTATTGCCTCATATTCATGTCTTTCTAGGTGAAGATGTACTTTAACGATTTATGATCAGTATACAGCTCAAACTTCTCGCCTAGTAGGTAGTGCTTCCAAATCTTTAAGGCAAATACTACAGCAAGTAATTCCAAGTCATGAGTGGTGTACCTTTTCTCTTGCGAATTCAACCATCCACTTGCATAAGAAACGAATTTGCCTCAATACTGTATCAACTCCTTCACTAGAAGCATCTATATAGACAGTTAGATCTTGATTTCCATCTATAATTGTTAGCACCGGGGCAGTGGTTAGCTTTTCCTTTGATTCTTGGAAAGCTTCTTCACACTCTGGCATCCAAATAAACTTAGTATGCTTCTTCGTCATCTTCGTCAAAGGACAGGACAAATTCGAAAAATCCTTTATGAACTTTCTATAATAACTTGCCAGTCTAAGAAAACTTCTGACTTCGGTAGAGGTCAATGGTTGTTTCCAATCTTAGATGGCCCGTAATCTTGCTCAGATCTACCGAGATTCCTTTCTTTTATACCACATGTCCAAGAAACTTCACTTCTTGTTTCCAAAACTGACATTTGGAAATTTTGGCCTTCAATCTATTTCTTCTTGGAATCTCTAATACTTGTTCCAAATGCTTCTCGTGCTCTTCTTTTGTCTTAGAGAAAACAAGCATATCATCAATGAAAACTAGCATGAACTTATTCAACACCTATTGAAACACCCGATTCATTAAATCTACAAAGTAAGCAGGGGAATTGCACAGTCCGAAGAGCATTACTAACCATTTGTAAAATAAATGCGCCCCCTGAAAGCTGTTAAAGGAGTGCATTCTTCTACAATCCCGAGCTGATGAAAACCTGTGGCTAGGTCCATCTTGGAGAATACTTGAGTTACATTCAAGCAATCCAACAAATCATCAATGTGAGGGAGCGAGTACCTATTCTTGAGCATTTGCTTGTTGAGGTTTCAGTAGTCCACATATAATTTGAGGGTACCGTCAGACTTCGGAACGAATACCACCGCTGCTCTCCAATTCGAGAAACTAGGCCTAATCAGACCTTTCCACAAAAGTTGATGAGTTTGATTGCTGAACTCTTCCTTCTATTTTATCGACGTTCTTCAAATTGCGTGCACAACTGGCCTTGCATTCAGAACCAAATCAATCCTAAATTCAATCTCTCTCCATGGAGGAAGATTCTTTACTTCTTCAAACACATCCGAATATCTTTTAACAACTGGGATGGATTCGAGGGCAGTGGGGGAAATATCTAGAGCAGACCAAAATTCATTCTAAATTTGGACCTTCACATGGTATTGATATAAAGTTTCCAGAATTAGTCTTCACTCTAACGATTCTTTCAATGCATTTAACTTTGGCTTTGTATTTGGTCAATGAATCCAATTCAAATATCATATCGAATTCAGTATAATCCATGACGATCAATTTTAATGGGAATGGGTAATGGGAATAAGAGAAAAGCACTCTACAGTATAAACAAAGATCGTGGAGCCTACTATCATATTTCTAACGCAAATGGGTTCTTCAAGATAGTTGAAGTCTAGAATTAATTTCCTAGCCAAATTACTCAAGATAAAACTATGTGACGCACTCGTATCAAACAACACTTTAACTGGAATATTTTTAATAGTAAGTGTACCTTCCAAAACATCTGGGTTTCCCTATCAACATAAGTTGTTTGAACATCGACCATGCTATATACATGAGCTACCTTGGAGTTCTTCAACAATGGGCAATTTGGTTTAGTATAGCCTTTTTTATAGCAGTTATAACACTCTACGCTATTATAAGACATCTTCTGTTTCTTTGGAGCTTTCTATTTCTTTGATAGATGTCCTTGTTTATGGTAGTTGAAACATGTGATATCCTTTAATCATTCATCTTTAGGCTTCTCTCCTTCCTTACTGGCCTCTGTCTTCTTATTTGCAAACTTTCTCTTCTTGCCAGAATTTGCCATCTCCTTGTCTTCCAAAGAATTTTGTTTGTCGATGTTCTTATATCGACAAGCTGTTTCGACCATTTCTCAAAAAGGAAGCTTTATATGGGAGGTCACCCTGTTCTTGTATTTCCTCTGAAGTCCATCTATGAATCTCATGTTTTTCTTTAACAGAACTTGAACTAGCTCCGGGCTAAATAGAGAAAGCTCATCGAGTTTGCTCAAGTACACCAGAACATTCTTATCCCCTTGCTTTCGATTGGGGAACTCATAGTACATATTCTCTGTCGCTTCTGGGGGAACGAATCTTTCTTTGAATTTTTTTAAATCCATCCCAAGTGATATTTACTCCAGGATTCCCCATTGTAATTGTTTCCCACCATATTAGAGCTTCATCCTTAAGTAACCAGGAAGCTAAGAATTTCTTCTGATCTTCACTCAATCTTAAACCTTCCAAAATTCTTTCATAAGAATGCATCCACGCTTGTGCTTCAATAAAAGATTATTTTCCTAAGAGCGGTACCTTAACCAGATTCTTATACTTCTTATCTAGAATTTCTAGATCGGTTTCTGGTTGTGAAGGCACAATTGGCTCATTCGGTGCTCCTATGGGGTTGGGTTGCTGAACTTCAGCCTGAACATTAACCCTTTCTCTTCCTCTACCTCTTGTGCCTCTACCACTCATTTTCTACTATATATGCAAATAACAAGAAAAGAGTTAGGCCAACAAAAAAGATATATTAAGGAAATTGTAAAAGCATGAAGATATATATAAATATGAATGGAAAGGTGTTTACTAGATGTATATTATTCTTCTATACTCATTTTAGGATATTACTAATCATATCTCTAATGAGTCACTCATCTTAGAATACTATTGATTCTATCTTTGATGAGTCATTTAATATGTTATACTCTAGAACTAAGGTTAACCCTCATCTATGATAATAGATGGGACAACCCAATTTCCCGATCCCCGAAAGAAAGGATAATAATTGGAATATAACACATTAACATAACAACAGAAGCTAAACATTACAATTCATAATGTACATCAGATTACAACAATAGAAATAATATCAGAGTTTACAGCATCACAAGATCAAAATAATTATACATAACGGTTCAACAAGTGAATAAATTCACAGCGGAATAAAAGGTAGTCAATACAGTAAATTCTGGTAGAGTCCAAAATAACATCCACATCCAGCTTCCGCTTAAGTCCAAAACTAGCTTCCATAACTTCCATACATATCCAAAAAGATATAAGGCAATAACCTGTGAATTAGGTTACCCATGTGAAAATAATGGGCACCCGAGCTTGCAAGGGAAAAACAAACTACGACTTAGTCATGGGATTGGTATGAGAAACCCTACAGTTATTCTTAACTTAATTTAAAATAAGGCATATCATGGGACCATGCCATATAATACGAAATGGGTTTACTCCACATGAATGTCAGTGCATAAAAACAACACAATACTTTTTAAAAAATGAAGCCATTATAAGACTCAAGTTCCATCACGCAATGCAACGCAAACCAGAGGATAAAGTTTTACCTTATAATGGATAAACATTCTTGTGCAAGAAAATATAAATCATTTGATATTATTATTAGTGTCTAAGTGTTGAAAACAATTTCGAAAATAAATGTATCAATCTTAAAAAGCATAATACCCTATCCTATTATGTCGCCATATATGTTTAAAACTGAAAACATGCAATCTCATATTGGAAATTGGATTCCATCACGAGCCAAGGCAAAGGATCTTCCTTGTTTGACTTTGGAACACCTCGAGCAAAATGTTCTAGGGAGCACAACATGTGTCAGTTGGAGGGGTAGAGTCGACCCACCAATTCCCGGTGGATTAGGGTTACTCCTGAACATAGCGTTCTCCAATCCTATCGGACCTTCACATTGGTCGGTTGTTTGACCATCATCCGAAGTGCCTTGATTCAAACATCCACATAAGTAAATATGCTTGGGATCCATACTATTACATCACTTTTAGCTAAAAGGAAATATATGCCCTTTCTTTATGATCCTTCATCCTGTTTTTGGCTCATCTCGGGGTATGGGACCCTAGAGTCAACGTATCATAAAGCTATGCTTTTAAACAAAAGCTTTGATCTATCTGCTAGCATCACTCATTATGCCACATTGTTGTTTTCACCAAAAATGGTTCAAACACCAAGGGTACAATGAATGTACTTCACCCATATGTTTAGAAAATAAGTGGAGCCGCACTCAACAATAATTGAAAGTAAAAATGCCAAAGAAAATAAAATGGAGACGAGGTTTTAGAGTGGTTCAGCCTTGTTTTAGGCCTACATCCACTGTGAATTGAGTTTGTATTATCATGATGATGATTACAAGACATATCAGCTCTTGATCTTTATACATCTTCTTATTCACTCAATATATTTTCACTTTTACATACAAATTTCACTTAGATTCACAAGATTCAATGGAAGAATGGAAGGATCTATGATGGAGAAGGACAGATAGGCGACGGAGGAGGAGGAGGTCTTCGATCTTTTGCACCTATAGGATTTTGATGGATGCCATGGCCAAATGGATAAAGGATCTTCGAATGGTTGAAATGTTTAAGGAATGGCTAAGGACGGAATTTAGCAGCACTTCGTGGTGGCCATAAGTTCCCCCTTTTGCAGTGGTAATTATGGCCTATTTATAGGTGCGCCCCCTCTCGGGAAATGAATGGAGTCCCTCTTTGTAGGCAATGGATTGCCCGTTTTATTAATTACGAACATGCCACTGCTTAGCTGTAGCCAACCGATGATAGCTGTTTTCGGCTATTTTGTGGGAGCGACTGCATAGGAACGAGTGATGTGTTATCGTGTTTGAGGCCTTCACACATACATCATATGATTAAAGTGCTCATATCTGATGGTAGACGAGTGGTTGATCAAAACCCGTGAAGCTGATATGTGTGCGATTGCTCTAATTATAGTACTAGTGACAGGTAAAGGGAAGAGTGAGAGTTCGAGGTTGTAATTCCATGAGCGGATGTGAGGTCCATGGGTGGTTTCATGGTCGAACGACTGCGGAATGGATCATGTGACTGAAGCCGGTTCCCTTCTTTGTCTTGTACAGCCGATTTCGTTGATGCGAGAATAAGAAACTTTCTTGATATGAGTGATCTCTGCAGAATGTGCGGGCCTCACAGTCTTTGGGCATTACCATTCTTAACGCGCGACCTCTCTGTATAATCGTGCTGCACTTTATGACTACCATTTGCTCTCGAGTTCGAACCGTAGTCCATGTTTGACCTTGTTGCGTACGAATGATCTTGGTTGAGGCATACATGTATGAATCTCGTGAATGCTCATTCTATGGCTCTATTATGGACTTAATTATTTGATGCATATATGATACATAAGGGATAAACATTTGCCCCTCGAAGTTTGTAATTCTTAGCTTGCGAAGTTTACATGCTTTGAAATAATGAAATGTAACGTTAATTAATGGATTAAGTTCAATTCTCCGTAAGACGAGCACACTTACTAACGTTCTCCGCTTATTGAATATCCCTATGATCGTTCGTGCACAGGCATAACTGTTTTGCTGACCGGGTCTTGATGGGCTATTTTCCAGGATAATTAAGTGTTTTACCCGGGCCTGACAAAGCTGTCACATCACTTTAATTTGAAAGGACCTTTTAGTCTTCTTTAAGTACTGTCTCCTCCTTTTTCCGCTCTTCATATATTTTGTTTTTTTAAAAAAATGCTTTAATGGCGGCTCTGCTGTAGGTGATTCCTCATTGCCTCCGATTATTACCTTTTTTAATTTGCTATCCCGCTTGGATTTCCTCAATTTTGAAATTGGTCAGAGCGCTTCTTCTCCCTAACCGAACTCGCTTACTGGTATGTAAATAAATTTCTCCTTTAGCTTTTCTTCTTGAGTTAATCCAGCTTGCCCCATAAATGGAACACCCCGCATTTTTAATGAAATTAAAAATGTGGAAATATGTATATATATTGTATGCATAGATATATTTGAGAGAAAAATTAAATAATGACAATAAAATTGCATGTAATAAGTTAATGCAGCGAAATGAAGAAAAAGATAAATAAAAGAAATTACATGCAATACATGAAATGCGAATAAATGCATGCAAATATTAAAAAAAAGAAATAAAAAGAAGAATTTGAAGATCCTCCAGAATTTGGTCATGAAATTAGCGTCATTGCGTTCGTGGCATTTTTCTAGTCAATTTAGACCTATAGTTTATAGAAAACTGATTTAAAATGAAGAAGATATCTTTAAATTAAATAGTGCAAAAAAACATGAAAAAGAGAATGCGAAAAGAATAATGTTTAGCATTGTTCTAAGGTTTGTAAACAAAAGACTTCGTAACTCATTTGGTTAGAACATGTGACTTGTATACAAGAGGTTTTGAGTTCAATCCCCGCCAGCGTCATATTTTTGTTTTAGGGGAATGGCTAAAAAGTGGCTTAGTGTGAATGCAGTTCAAAAAGCGGTTTAGTGTGAAAAAGGTTACTTGGAAAGATAATTAAAAAGATATATATATGTATGTATGTATGTATGACATGTGGGTGTCAACACACCTGCTGCTGCGCATCATGTTGCACACATGGCGCATTTTTGTTGGTCAATGACGATTTTTGATGGATTAGGGCATATGTGGCATCCTCTGATTGACTGGGTGATGTGTCATTTTGAATTGGATGGTTTAGATTGATCCTAAACTAATCTAAGGGCTCTAATTAATCCTACACATCTATATAAGCACACATATAGCTAAACCCTAATCTAAACTAAATTCATTCATTAGCCTATATGCTGCTGCATCCTAAACTAACTAAGCCTCCACCATATCAAATCAAATTCAAGCTAGAAGATAAAAATCAAAGTCTACATTAAGGGTTAAGCTTAAGAAATTCAGAAATCAGATCCCTGAATTCAAGATCTGTTCTTTTTCTGTAAATGCTAGTCACTTTTAGGTTTAAATAGATAAATATGAATTGTGGTAGACTATGAATTGGGTATATGCTGTAAATCATGAACTTATGCAAGCATACTATGTCATTTTCCCTAGATCTAATACATGGACATTCTACTATGTTTCCTATATAAATCTTGAATTATAATTATATTGTGGTACATTTTAACTTGTTAATATAGATCTAACTTTCTAGATCTGATTGTGGTGGTTCGATATGACGTTTATATGAACATTGATTTGTAACCATGTTAGGATGACAGTACATCCATTAATTTGACATTACTTGGATCTAGATTTTGGTGTTAATCACCTTTCACTTGTTATATTATGATACCTTAGTATATGTGGTAAACTTGACATGTGAATCTAAACTTGTTATTATGCCACCCTGTCTATGCTAGATTTAGGTAATTGGACACCTAATATTGAATCTAGATCTCATTATGCTTGCCTAAACACAAGTTATTAATTTGATGTCCACTTTTTTATGATAATTATCACATGTCCATTCACTTAGTTACTGTGCCAGTTATGTCAGTATTTATGCCAAAACATGTTGAACTGTCACCTTTATCATGTTCTCTTTTTATTGTTATGACGAAGCTGCTTTATAGCCCTGATGCCGCCAAAATACGACGTTAGTTAGGAACGAGGAAAAAAAGAATTTGTAATTGGCATAGTTTATATAATATTTATATGAAATGAGCATATAATTCAAATGGGGAAACATAGAATTAATTACCTATAATGACATAGGAAAAGTTGGGTAAAAATGACATAATTTGAATATGACCATTTATGGATATGTAATTCAAATTATTGTTGCAAAATAGGTATTGACACCTATAAAAAGAAAGGATTAATTAATTGGTAAATTAATTAAAAATGGAACGTTAGTAATTGAAATTAAGAATTTTAATTGTACGTATGACACGAGGTTAGGTTACATTAGTGGCGGAAGTCTGCCCGGACCCGACCGGCATATCCAGCAGCCACTAATGTTGAACCTAATGTGGGAGGTCTAAGTATGCAAATACGAATCAGGCTAAGACACGAGGTTAGGCCCAACTATGGAATAAGTCTGCCCGGACCCGACCGACATGTCCAACATCCACAGGTTGTAGGCCTAATATGGGAGGTCTAGCCCATTATAACCATAATTGGACATGGTAGAGAAATGGATTAGTTAACCTAATTTAATATGAATATAGGCTTAAGTAAGGGTTAAGTAAATTGGATGGGTAGTGAGGAGGGGTTAAGTAAGTTAGAGGGGATGGATAATATATATATATATATATATATATATATATATATATATATATATATATATATATATATATATAGAGAGAGAGAGAGAGAGAGGCCCACATACTTAACCTATTACATGTTATGTAATTAAAGACACCTAAGTGGTATACATAACGGGTAGATAAAATAATAAAGGCTATGTAATCAAAGACCACCCTTTTAGGGTATGCATAGTCAGTGGGGATACAAGACAAAGGGGAGAGCTGTATCATATTGTGTGGGAATTATGTAATTAAAGATCACCCTTTAGGGTATACATAACTAGTATAGGGCTATGTAATTAAAGATCACCATTTTAGAGTATACATAGTCAGTGGAAAACCTAGTGGGGATACAAGACAAAGGGGAGAGCTTGTATTATATTGTGTGGGACCCATTTCAGTCAGTAACCCATAGTTGGTATCAGAGTAGAGAACTCCGTATTAGGCGGAGAAGGGGCACACTTACTGATAAATTATAAGAGATCCAAAACGTGACCGGTGGTGTAGATAGCGCAAACCGACCGGGGACATGTGCGTGTATGGGCCGGGCAGAGGGGGACAAGACGACCGTGACACTAGTAGGTATCCCTGTGCACATCTTGGGTTGCCACTTAGGGAAGTGATACCCCCTACTGTGGGGCCAACACAAGATATCAACAGAGTAGGCAGCCAATCGATTAGGGTAGTGATTAGGGTATACTTGGACGTATGACCTAAGCCTACCAGCTTATAGTGGAATGGACCATTTCATTTCAGTTATACTAGTAATAGTGCAGAGTAGACACTAGTGAAGCATGTATATACCTCACCTTATCTACCTTGTCGCACCTGCCATTTGTGTAGCGATCTCTCTTATCCACTTTATGTCTGTCATGTTCACCTTTATTTATTTACTGGCTAAAATTCACTAGACTCGCCAGACTTTATGTCTGACCCCTTTTTGCTTTTCCTTCTCTCTTCCGTTTCCCACTAGGTTCTCAAGGAGGAAACACCTAGGCTTAGCCAGGATTTGGATATCATCTTGCTAGGAGCTACTGTTGAAGTATGGCTCGAGTCTTACTCTTTTATTGGGGAATAATGTTTTCTTTTAATTCCTATGTACTCTGATTATGTAATACAGAAGTATTTTGTTGTAATGGTTTTATGAATTATGGTATTATAAACCACGGGATTATGATTTATTCTAAAATAATTTTTTTGAAACTTCTGCTGCTATCTTTATTTATATCTGTCTTGTAATTATTCTATGTCTTTTTACCTACAATGCTTCACAGAACTTAATGCATTCCCTTAGTGAGTTACATTAACGGACGTGGGGTGTTACACTTGGTATCAGAGCTGAAGGTTACCAGATTAGATTAAAAAAATTTTGAAAAATATTTTCAAAAATGTTTTAAAAGAAAGCATTTTCAAAAAGAAAAGACTGTTTTAAAAAAAATATTCCCCAAAGCCGAATGTAATATCTCTCGATTTTCCGCTTGATTCCTTTTTCCCTTTTTTTTCTGGTGAACCGATTCTTCTCGAAAGGTGGCCCCATTCCGGCATGATGTCGTAGGCATGTTTAGCACATGTCGAAGGGCAATGAAGTGCCTAACCTCCATCCGTAGCCGCAGTGGTTTCACCTACGGTTAATTTTCTCGAGCTTCGTAAGGATTTCCATGCGATGGAGGCAACTTTCGAAAGACTTGTTAGCTTGTTACACAAACGTGGATAAAAAGGAGTATAAGGTAGTTAGGGCTAAGGAGCACATCCCAAGGATGAGAAAAAGGTATGGCCCAAGAAAGGACAACAACAACAATAGAAGAAGGGTGAAAAAAAATGACAAGGCTAAGGATAAGGAGAAGTGCCATAGTTGTGGGCGGGAGGGTCACTTGGCCAAGGGCTGTAGGAAAAGGAAGAATGCTTGCTTCGTATGTGGAGAGGTTGGACACTATTCTGGAGGAGTGCCTAAGGAAGCAAGGGCAATGTCAAAGGACAAGAACCTCTGGAGGGCAAGCGAATGCTCTCGTGGCTAGTGCACCAGATAGAGGTAGGAAAGTTTCCATGGAAGGTTTTGATTTCTCTTTCCAATCAACCGGTTAGAACTCTTTTCGATTCTGGCGCATTCGCATTCGTTCATATCTAGTTCTGTAGTTGAATCTCTACACTTAATTACTAGTATGGTAGTGGATCTCGTTGTTGTCTCAAACCACATTGGTGGTTCGGCTCATTTATCCGTGATTTGTCAGGGTTTGAGAATATCTGTGTTAGACGTCGAGTTTGAGTGCAACGCACATCTTGTTTCATGGACTAGGGGTAAATTCTAGGGATGGGTTGGCTTACCACATATGGTGCCATTCTGGGCAGTGAGAGAAAGGTTGTTAAGCTTCTAACTTGTCATGGGAGGACCCTCGAAATTTCTTATGACCCACAAGGGTCCATCATACTTAGTTTCCTAGAGTCTCTTAATGCATATATCGATTATTTGCAATCTGTTCCAGTAGTTCGAGGATATTATGATGTTTTTGATGAGGTTCGGGGTTTACCCCAAGGCACGAGACTGGTTTTCGAATATACTTGATGGATAATGCAAAGCTAGTTGCATTGCTGTATGGCATGTGACTCCTAAAAGAAAATAGGGAACTTGAAAAGTAAGTAGGGGAGCTACTCGAGAAGAGGTTTGATAGGTGAATCATATCAGGATGGGAAACCTATTAAAGACAGTCCTTAAGGAAACCCATCATTCTAAAATGACTATTCAAGTGGTGATAAAATGTATAGAGTTCGAAGGAGTGGAGACAAACTTGCGTAAGGAAGTAAAAGTAGAGAAGACAACAAGGTTGCGACTTGGGAGACTGAAAATAAAGATCACGCTTCATACCCTTTCCTTTTAGGACTATGTTCTTAACTTCTTTTTCCAAAGCTTTTTATTCGTACTTGTTTCTATCATTCGTCTGTGTCATATCGATCGAATCTTCGACCTTTAGATAGGGAACCCATGGATGTAAATATGTGTTTGAGACATGTTATGATTGATGAATGAAAGTGGGTGCAAGTGTTCGCGAGTGGTTGCATGTGGATTCATATACACACACATTAGGCACTAGATCGGCTCAATCACTCTCATACTACATATGGATGTGTGTGCATTTTTATTTTTCCTTATGGATGTATCATCATATGGATGTTGCATTTGGACGAATGAGTGTGCACACATATAGAACTTACATGTTATAATAGGATTATTTGCATACATGTTGGATTCATGGCACTAACATACATTGCATTAAGGAGGTCAACTGAATCAGTAGACCGCCTGATCTTCTCATTAGTATTGAGACATATACACACACGTCTGCATATATTCATGGGAGCATTAGAAATCTTTTAAGCACAATGGATGCTTATGGATGACGGATGAGTAGACAGATGATATATGGTAGGATACATTCTTCTTAACTTGAAGATTTTGGGGATGAAATCCTTTAAGGAGGGGGAGAATGTAACACCCCGCATTTTCAATGAAATTAAAAATATGGAAATATGTATATATATTGTATGCATAGATATATTTGAGAGAAAAAATAAATAATGACAATAAAATTTCATGTAATAAGTTAATGCAGTGAAATGAAGAAAAAGATAAATAAAAGAAATTACATGCAATACATGAAATGCGAAGAAATGCATGCAAATATTTAAAAAAAAAGAAATAAAAAGGAGAATTTGAAAAGCCTTCAGAATTTGGTCATGAAATTAGCATCATTGCATTCGTGGCGATTTTCTAGTCAATTTAGATCTATAGTTTGTAGAAAACTGATTTAAAATGAAAAAGATATCTTCAAATTAAATATTGTAACAAAACATGAAAAAGAGGAATGCGAAAATAATAATGTTTAGCATTGTACTAAGGTTTGTGAATAAAAGACTTAGTATCTCATTTGGTTAAAACATGTGACTTATATACAAGAGGTTCTGAGTTCAATCCCTGCCAGCGTCATATTTTTGTTTTAGGGGAATGGCTAAATAGTGGCTTAGTGTGAATGCAGTTCAAAAAGCGGTTTAGTGTGAAAAGGGTTAATTGGAAAGATAATTAAAAAGATATATATATATATATATATATATGACATGTGGGTGTCAACACCCCTGCTGCTGCGCATCATGTTGCACACATGGTGCATTTTTGTTGGTCAATGACGATTTTTGATGGATTAGGTCATATGTGGCATCCTCTGATTGGCTGGGTGATGTGTCATTATGAATTGGATGGTTTAGATTGATCCTAAACTAATCTAAGGGCTCTAGTTAATCCTACACATCTATATAAGCACACATAAAGCTAAACCCTAATCTAAACTAAATTCATTCATGAGCCTATATGCTGCTGCATCCTAAACTAACCTAGCCTCCACCATAACAAATCAAATTCAAGCTAGAAGATAAAAATCAAAGTCTACATCAAGGGTTAAGCTTAACAAATTCAGAAATCAGATCCTAGAATTCAAAATCCTTTCTTTGTCTATGAGTGCTAGTCACTTTTAGGTTTAAATAGATAAATGTGAATTGTGGTAGACTATGAATTGGGTATATGTTGTAAATCATAAACTTATGCAAGCATACTATGTCATTTTCCCTAGATTAATACATGGATTTTCTACTATATTTCCTATACGAATCTTGAATTACAATTATATTGTGGAACATTTGAACTTGTTAATACATATTTAACTTTCTAGATCTGATTGTGGTGATTCGATATGACGTTTATATGAACATTGATTTGTAACCATGTTAGGATGATAGTACATCCATTAATTTGACATTACTTGGATCTAGATTTTGGTGTTAATCACCTTTCACTTGCTATATTATGATACCTTGGTATATGTGGCAAATTTGACATGTGAATCTAAACTTGTTATTATGCCACTCTGTCTATGCTAGATTTAGGTAATTGGACACCTAATATTGAATCTAGATCTCATTATGCTTGCCTAAACACAAGTTATTAATTTGATGTTCACTTTATTATGATGATTATCACATGTCCATTCACTTAGTTACTATGCCAGTTATGTTAATATTTATGCCAAAACATGTTGAACTGTCACCTTTATCATGTTCCCTTTTTATTGTTATGACGAGGCTACTTTATAGCCTTGATGCCGCCAAAATACGACGTTAGTTAGGAACAGGGATAAAAGGGAATTTGTAATTGGCATAATTTATATAATATTTATATGAAATGAGCATATAATTCAAATGGGGAAACATAGAATTAATTACCTATAATGACATAGGAAAAGTTGGGTAAAAATGGCATAATTTGAATATGACCATTTATGGATATGTAATTCAAATTATTGTTGCAAAATAGGTATTGACAGCTATAAAAAGAAAGGATTAATTAATTGGTAAATTAATTAAAAATGGAATGTTAGTAATTAAAATTAAGAATTTTAATTGTACTTATGACACGAGGTTAGGTTACATTAGTGGCAGAAGTCTGACCGGACCCGACCGGCATATCCAGCAGCCACTAATGTTGAACCAAATGTGGGAGGTATAAGTATGCAAATACGAATTAGGCTAAGACACGAGGTTAGGCCCAACTATGGAATAAGGCTGCCTGGACCCGACCGACATATACATCATCCACATGTTGTGGGCCTAATGTGGGAAGTCTAACCCATTATAACCATAATTGGACATGGTAGAGAAATGGATTAGTTAACCTAATTTAATATGAATAAGAACTTAAGTTAGGGTTAAGTAAAATTGGATGGGTAGTGAGGAGGGGTTAAGTAAGTTAGAGGGGATGGGTAATACATACATACATACATACATACACACACACACACACACACACACACACACACACACACATATATATATATATATATATAGGCCCACATACTTAACCAAATACATGTTATGTAATTAAAGACACCTAAGTGGTATACATAACGGGTTAATAAAATAATAAAGGCTATGTAATCAAAGATCACCCTTTTAGGGTATACATAGTCAGTGGAAAACCTAGTGGGGATACAAGACAAAGGGAGAGCTTGTATCATATTGTGTGGGAGTTATGTAATTAAAGATCACCCTTTAGGGTATACATAACTAGTATAGGGCTATGTAATTAAAGATCACCCTTTTAGGGTATACATAGCTAGTGGAAAACCTAGTGGGGATACAAGACAAAGGGGACAGCTTGTATCATATTGTGTAGGACCCATTTCAGTCTGTAACCTGTAGTTGGTATCAGAGTAGAGAACTCCGTACTAGGCGGAGAAGGGACACACTTACTGATTGATTATAAGAGATCCAAAACGTGACGGATGTTGTAGACGGCGCAAACCGACTGGGGATATGTGCATGCATGGGCCGGGCAGAGGAGGACAAGACGACCGTGACACCAGTAGGTATCCCTGTGCACATCTTGGGTTGCCACTTTAGGGAAGTGATACCCCCTACTATGGGGCCAGCACAGAATATCTACAGAGTAGGGAGCCGATCGATTAGGGTAGTGGTTAGGGTATACTTGGACGTATGACCTAAGCCTACCAGCTTATAGTGGAAGTGATCATTTCATTTCAGTTATACTAGTAATAGTGCAGAGTAGTCACTAGTGAAGCATGTATATACCTCACCTTATCTACCTTGTCACACCTGCCATTTGTATAGCGATCTCTCTTATCCACTTTATGCCTGTCATGTTCACCTTTATTTATTTACTGGATAAAATTCACTAGACTCGCCAGACTTTATGTCTGACCCCTTTTTGTTTTTCCTTCTCTCTTCTATTTCCCCCCCAGGTTCTCAGGGAGGAAACACCTAGGCTTAGCCAGGATTTGGATATCATCTTACTAGGAGCCACTGTTGAAGTATGGCTCGAGTCTTACTCTTTTATCGGGGAATAATGTTTTCTTTTAATTCCTATGTACTCTGATTATG
This sequence comes from Allium sativum, assembly GCA_030737875.1. Classification (NCBI taxonomy): domain Eukaryota; kingdom Viridiplantae; phylum Streptophyta; class Magnoliopsida; order Asparagales; family Amaryllidaceae; genus Allium; species Allium sativum. Next base: position 727,415,353 of record CM060909.1, read on the forward strand.
CAAGACAGAAGTATTTTGTTGTAATGGTTTTATGAATTATGGTTTTATAAACCACGAGATTATGATTAATGTTTGAAATAAAAATTTTGAAACTTCCGCTGCTATCTTTATTTATATCTGTCTTGTAATTATTCTGTGTCTTTTTACCTACAATGCTTCACAGAACTTAACACATTCCCTTAGTGGGTGACATTAACGGACGTGGGGCATTACAATAAAAGTTCCTGGTTGGTAAAAGCCGAATTATCTGACCATGTATTGAAACTTTAATCAATTTGGCTTAGTATGTTCAGGAGTTTGAACACAATTGATTGAAAGACTCGATTTGCATAACAGTCCCTTCTTATTCTTTGATTTAAATGAGATGTTTGTAGGTTGCTTGTTAGAATGTTTCTAAAACGCCGATTTTAATTTATCATGCCTTTGCCAAATACTCGATGAAATGTTTGTATCATAGATCTTTGATATTGTTGTCATTGCTTTTATGTTCTGTTTGTTGCTGGCAGCGTTTATTTGTTATGAGCATCCAATAGTCATTCGATAAGCGATTGGGTCAGAACCTTCATATATGTAGGAGTTACGAGTGACCAGTCAAAACTGGTTTTCTTTCTTTGTAATGCTGTAATGGAAAACCTTACCACATATTTTTGAGCTTGTTTGTATTAGTGGTAAGTCTTAGGAACTAGGTATGTTTGATGGAATGCTTGGTTTGAAGGGTTATTCACTTAAAAATTGCTCTTCCTTTACTATTAACAATCTGGCTGAAGCTTATTTCATGTCTATCCATGTAGAAATGCAAATCAAAAACCAACCTAGTCTAAGCCTCAATGAAAGTACTATGTCTGAAGAAGCCGGAGATTCTGGTCAGGTGGCTGAGGTTGCCCCTACTGTTGGTTCTGTTAGTCAAATTTATCCTCAATCCTGGCTCCTTGTATGGGTGCCTTCTGCCATTCGTAAATGGGCGCTCCCATTCGACTTATATCTACATATGTGTGCTCGTTTCAAACTCTCAAAGGATGATGTTAGGTCTCTCAGAAAAGATGATTCGGCTGATCGTCCTCCCCCAGGGTATGTTGCAGTCAACCATCGTATGTTGTCTAGCGGAGCGGTTCCTCTTTTTAACTCCTATTAGAGTCTGTCTTGCGGTATTTGGCTATTACTCCGTATCAACTGCATCCCAATGGATATCATATTTTACTAGGGCTATACATACTTTTTATGAGAGTTAAACAACGAGCACCTATGTTTCAGGACATCTGTTCCTTATGTGTTTTCAAAAGAAGGGAGGAAAACGGTCCTTCTTTCATTTCTACGGAGGGCAGATATTGTTGGATTATTACAGGCCTAACAGATGGTGTCAAAGGGTTTCCAGAACAATACTTTTATGTTCAATGTCCTCCGAGCTTCTATGGGCGGTGGATGGAAGGAGGTAACTGCCCCCTGCTTGGATTTTCTTCTTTCTTCTTCTTTAATGGTTCTCTTTTTATCTTGCAGCAATTCCTTCCAATGAAGGCCTTGTCCTTGACTAGTCTCTTTTTGATTCTTTGGTCGCTATTGACAAGGCTGGGAAAAGTAGACAAGTGCTGCTTTTAGAGGGAAACCTTCGCTAATATCAGCTACTCCATCCTTCAAGGTCTATTAAGAAAACCTTGGTTTATACGCAAAGTGCCGCGGGGAAATCCTTTACTAAAAAGAAGTTCTCAGTCCTGGGTGATAGTAGCCAGTCTTCCCCAAGATCTCTCTTGCTTCCAGTTATTGAAGAAAGTGAAATAGATGGTACAAAAGATGATATACTTTCTGACAAGATTATTGAAAATCCGCCCCCCTTTTACCCAAGAAGAGAATTCTACAAGGTTCTTTCGGAGGCTTGGGAGATTTAGACACCATCAATTATCTTAGTCAAGGTGATACTATGACTTCTGATCCTGTAATGTCTATCACGGAGAAAACCCAAGAAACTACCCAACGGCCTGGGGAGCCATTCGATTCAGGAGCTCCCCTTGACATTGGTTCGTTAGCGGATGTGCAATGAAATAGCTATTATAGGCATATTTCGTTTCGTTCCCTTGGCCAAGTATGGGTATGCTATACTCAGTATCACATAGTTTCTTCCAACAAGTTGGCTCTATTGATCCACAAAGTCTTTTAGAATCTCGCCTTTCTCGTCACTTGAAGCGCTCCCAATTGTCCTTGTGTTCTCAACCTCAACATATTCTCGAACTTCCGCTACTGATTCTTTAAGAAGGGAAGAATCCGATTATGTAGGGGCATCGGATAAGGGCAATAAGAGTGGACACCTTACAGAAGGAGAGAAAAAGAAAAGGAGCAGGAACGGCCGTGGCAAAAGTGAAATTCACGAACTTTCTTCGTCATCTGATTTTTTAAACCTTGATGTCCCTACTTTCCCTGGATGATCCATCATTCCAACTTCTGCCCAAATTCAGACAATTCTCGGTCGACCTTCTTACAGGGTTTCGCCTGGTAACTTAATGCTTAAGTATCGTTTTGGAGGTTGGGATTTAAGAGAAATGCATTTTGACTTAGATCTGCATCCAAACGATAGACAAGATGTTGTTGAGAGTTTAAGTACTATCAAAAAATGCATGATTACCCAGTTTAACACTGCCAAAAGTCAACTTGAAACACGGTTGAATCTGGCCATGAGAACAGTTGATAGGCGGTTAGAACATTGGGCCAGTTTGGTTATGAGTTCCAGATATTGAATGCCCAGCGTCTTGACCATATTGACGTCTTGGAGAATGACAAAGCTAGGTTAGTTCACTTGATCAAGTTTTAGGAATCTGAAATGGCCTCTTTAAAAAGTGGGAGTGTTAGAGTGAACAACTTTGTAACACCCCGAAAATTCTATAACTGTGAAATTAGCAAATTAAAGTATAATTAATCTGAAATCAAAGAACTAAGGGAAACGGGATACGCCGTTGCGTTCGTCTCGGAAAAATACGCGAAATAGAGTCCGAGTTTTCGAAAAACGGAGCCCGTATGAAGAAGATATGGCCTTCGGAAGTTTTGAATTAAATTTAAAATTCAAACAGAATTAAAGTGGGGCCCATTGGGCCAGGGTGGAAGAACACCCGCCTGGGCCACCCAGGTCAACTGGGCTGTCGACCTGGGCTACCCATGTCGACAGGGCTGTCGACAGCCCTGTCGACAAGGGTATCGACCTGGTCGAGCCCAGTCAACCTGGCTGGCCAGGTCGGTGTGTGGTCGAATTTCTGTGGTCTGCTTTGTCATTAGGGCTATGTGGCGGGTTTTTATTGGTCTCTCTTCCAAATGAATGGCTACGATCTAACCTAGCAACATCAATGGTCCTAATCAATTCCTAACCTCTATATAAACAACCCTAGACTAAACCCTAATCTATTCATTCAAATTGAGAACATAGCCGCCATGTTGCTGAGGAACGACTAAGAGTAGCCGCCAACTAGAGAGAGGATTAGGAAGAAAGTTCTAAAGCCTAAAGCAATTCAAAGCTAATCAATTCAACAAAGGAATCGTATCTCTTAATTAGAGAATTCACCGCAACCATTGTAAGTAGAGTATTACTTTGGTATGAATAAACAACTGTATTGATTTGTATGCTTGAATTGGGATAATAAAGTAATTCATATTTGTGCAAAATTATGTTATTCATTATAAAGAACTACATGCGGTAGTTCTATGCAAGTATACGTTTGGAATATTGCGCAAATTATGTTATCTATGTTGAAGCTACATGTATGTAGTTGATTGAAATTTTATGCAAGTTTGGGGCTTTGTTATTATGCCATCATGATGTATATTTTTGTGCATAAATCATTTTGCAAGTAATTGAAAGCAAGTTTGGTTGTTATAGTTCATATGAAACTATGTGGGAATTTTGACACCATAATCCATGTATTAAGTCATGCTTTTGCAAAACTTATGAATATGGCTAGGCTATGAATGATATTTGGCATAATTGAAATCTATGATTAAGTCTATCTTGTTTAAAGAATTATATGATGACATATGTGAGACATGGCTAGGTTAGACTCAAAAATCCCTTTTTGCAAGTTTTAAAGCAAACACCATGTTTAGGAATATTTATGCATAAGTATGTTTATACCATCGTTATGTGATTAGACTTAAACCATGATTAAGTTGAATTATGCTTTTGTGTTGGTAACAAAGTATCCCCTTTGTAAACATGTAGAAACCTTATGAACATGACATGTTTATGTTTATGCCATGAACAAAATTTAACTTTACTTATGCCATGCTTATGTTTGACATTATGCCATGTTTATGCCAAAAGTATTTATGCCATGCTTATGTTTGACATTATGCTATGCTTATGCGAGGAATATTTATGACATGCTTATGTTTGACATTATGCCTAAATAAAAATATAGATTCATGTGGCAGTTAAACCTATGCAAGTTCACATGCTTTGATTCATGTCACCTATGTTACCACTATGCAAGTACACCAATTTCTATTTTATATTTCCAACGTCATATGCAAGTTCATGCGCTCACCTTCCCCTCTTTGTGCATACGCCATAAGCCTCCCCTTTTCGCATGGCTAAATTGGGCTTTAAAAGGCTAAGCCCAATATATATGAACGGACGTGTAAAACGGGGGAAAATAACGTTGGGTAAAAATTAATTAATGAATGAAAACATAAAATAGAAGGGCCCAAATTCAAGTGTGGGTTGGGCCCGTGATTGGTGTGATCTTTACACCATTAACTTAATAATGGGCCGCAAATATTTACATATGAATAAAGTAGAATGACAAGATATGTAAATGTAGAAAATACGATGTGTTTAACCCGAGGTTGGATTGAGTTGTGATATAAACCTGCCCGGAACCGCCCGGCTGTCCAGTAGTCACAACAATACCTATCCAATGTGGGAGGTTAAACATGGAGCCCAGCAAGGACCCGAGGTTAGACTGAGTTGTGGCGTAAGACTGCCCGGAACCAACCGGCAACAGGCAGCCACAACAATACCTGTCTAATGTGAGAGGTCAGGGCCTTAATAAGACAATTAAGGCTGAGTCAGGATTGTTAGGATTAAGTGAACTTAAGACTTAATCAAAATGGAACATGCTAAACTAAACGGACTGGTGGGGTTAGGTTAGGAAACACTTAACCAACTTAGCATGTTGGCTAGAGATAGAAAACCTAGTAACGGGGGACCCTTTTCAGCAGTAACCCTAAAAGGTGTATCAGGATACCCTGAAACTAGGCAGGGTGGGGCACGATTACTGGGCTGATTGTAAGAGGTCAAAGCGACGGCGGTGGTGTAGCAGTGTAGGTTCTAACGGAGTGTGGGCGTGCACACACTCCGGCGCAGAAAAATAAGGCACTGGACACCAGTAGCATACCTGTGCACTCTAAGGTTGTGTCGGGTTGCCACTATGGGACTTGATACACCCCATGGTGGGACCAGCATAGGTAACTACAGACATCGGGGGCTGTAAGACACATGTAACTATGCGAGTAGGAGCCGATCATCATTGAATGGATCACATCACCCTGATTATGGGGTGCAAAAATTGGAAACTAGTTTATATGGGTTCAGAGATTAACATGGGGTACGATAGTATATTCGACCCTAGATAACTTAACCAAGTTCATAATGCCTTTCCACTTCTTGCTATTACTTATCATACCCAGTTCTTTATTCATAGACAAAGTAGTACTAGACTTACTCAGGCTTTATGTCTGACTCTATTTTTCTTTCGTCTTCTTTCTTCCGTTCCCCCCCAGGTCCTCAGGGAGGGAACACAGCAGCTTGATCAGCCTCAACATCCAGCTTGAAGAAGAGAAATGTATTGCTTGGACTTTCCTGTTTTGAACTATGGCTTTGGACAATCCGCTATGGGGCTTTTGCAGTTTATCTATGTTTTATTTATGCTTCTTTAAATAATGTACTCAAGACAGATTATGAAAGTGTTATGTTATGTTTTTGGAAAGGATGTTGTTGTAACACGTATTTGACTTTGTGAAATAAAAGTTTGTTATTCTTCCGCTGTTCACAAATATGTGTTCTTATATCTGTCTTGTATATCTGTGACTTGTACTTATAAACCTCCACCAAAATTAGGGCATTCCCTTTGAGAGTGACCCTAACGGAGGTGGGGTGTTTCACTTGGTATCAGAGCATAGGTTTACCAGATAAGATAAAAAGTTTTGAAAAAAAAAATTATTTTCAAAAAGGAAATTTAAAGAAGCATTTTTAAAAGAAAAATATTATTTTATTTTAAAAAGGCAAAGTCCACCCCAAAGCCATAGGAACTATCTCTTATCCTTCGTTTTGAATCTATCCTTTTTGTTTCAGCATGTCCCAAGAACTTAACTTGCCTGAAGGGGTGCCAATACCTGGTTGATTTAGACGGTTCTTAGAAGCAAGGGCCACTCAGCCAGGTCCTACCGTTCCTCCTCCCCCAGCGGAAGGAAATCATCCAGCTGCAGCAGCACCTTTTCCTCCACCTCCTCCTCGGGGAAACACGTTTGCTAAGATATGTAAAGATTTTAAAGCTATGGGAGGAAGGGATTTCCATGGAACTGAGTCCTTCGTAGTAGCTAGAAATTGGCTGAAAGAAACTGAGGACCTATTCATCATCTTTGAGGTAGAAGATAGGCAAAAAGTACAACTGGCGGTGTGGCTATTGAAGGGCGAGGCTTCCTACTGGTGGGAAGTCACTAATGCTGAAAGACCAGTGGAGACATGGGAGGACTTTAGGGCAAGGTTTGAGACCAAATTTCTCTCAGATGCGGAAAGGAGTTTGCAGTTGGAAAAATTCTTATTTCTTAAGCAAGGGGACAAGACAGTCAGAGAGTATGTGAATCAGTTTGATGAGCTGGCTAGGTTTGGGCTTGACCTAGTCAACACCCCGCACAAGAAGGCTCTCCGTTTTGTCAAAGGGTTAAATGAGCCATTACACAGTTTGGCCATGACCCATATACCCATGGGAGCCACGTATGAAAGATTGGTGCAAATGGCATTGCTGAATGAAGAGGATAAGAGCAAGAAGGAGACGAAGGCAGAAAGCTCTCAAGGGAAGAAAGAGGGTTTGCAGCCCAAGAAGACAGACTTTAAGAAAGGCGGGAAAGGCAACAAAGAGAAGAGGAAGTGCAATTTCTGTGGCAAAGTGGGGCACTTAGTAAAGGACTGCCGGAAAAAGAAGGCCAAGGAGAATGGTGGGTGCTTTTCTTGCGGTGAGACAGGCCATAGGGCTAAGGACTGCCCAAAGAAACGAGGACAGGGGCAGAGGGCTGGATCCACCCCAGGGGCACAGGTCCATGTGCTAGAAGCGCCACCTCTGCAGCAGCGAGGTATAAATACTTCTGTAGAAAGTGTAGTTTGTCTTTATGATCACCCCGTTCGCACTTTATTTGATTCTGGCGCATCACACTCCTTTATCTCGTCTGCTTTAGTAGAATCTCTGCACCTAGAAACTAGTATGGTAGAGGACCCCTTAATTGTTTCAAACCCAATTGGGGGCCCAGCTCATTTGTCTATGATCTTTTTGGATTTGAAAATTTCTATTCTAAGTGTTGAATTTCAATGTAGTGCCTTTGTTTTGGGCTTTTCGGGTTATGGTTTGATTTTGGGTATGGATTGGCTATCCAGTAATGGGGCCATCCTTGATTGTGAGAAGAGGGTTGTTAGGCTCCTAACCCAGCTCGGTAATACTTTGGAAATTTCTTGTAATCCCTCGCATGCGGTTATGCTTAGTTATCTTGAATCGCTAGATGCCTCTGTTGAAAATTTGCAATCAGTTAGAGTGGTCCGGGAATATCCGGATGTCTTCGAAGAGGTGAAGGGCTTGCCTCCAAAGCGGGAAATAGACTTCCGCATATATCTTGTAGATAATGCAAAGCCCGTTGCGTTGCCCGTTAGACATATGGCTCCACGAGAAAGGAAAGAGCTCAGTAAACAGATTAAAGAGCTTCTAGAAAAGGGGTTCATTAGGAGGAGCATTTCAGAATGGGGCGCTCCAGTGGTGTTCGCTACGAAGGCGGATGGTTCACTCCGTCTATGTGTTGACTATAGGGAGCTCAACAAGCTAACGAAAAAGAATAGGCATCCTCTCCCTAGAATTGACGATTTATTTGACCAGCTTGTAGGAGCGTCTGTTTTCTCCCAACTCGATTTAGCAACCGGTTTTCATCAGCTAAGGGTGGCTGAAGATAGCATCGATAAAACGGCGTTCAGAACCCCAGACGGCTTCTTTGAATGGCTTGTCATGCCTTTCGGCTTGACAAATGCACCTGCTTACTTCGTGGACCTGATGAGTAGGGTATTTAGAGATTTCCTCAACAAATTCGTAGTGGTCTTCGTAGATGATATCCTTATCTTCTCAAAGAGTGAAGAGGAACATGCTCAGCACTTAAGGGCAATCATGGAAACTTTGCGAGTCCATCAACTAAAAGCCAAATTCTCCAAATGCCACTTTTGGAGAGAAGAAGTGAGGTTCCTTGGGCACATAGTATCCAAACAAGGGTTAGCAGTGGACCCTGCTAAGGTAGTGGCGGTACAATATTGGAAGACACCAAGGAATGCGACTGAGGTCCGAAGCTTTCTAGGACTAGCAGGTTTCTATCGAAAATTTATAAGGGATTTTGCGAAAATCTCAGCTCCGCTCACGAAATTGACTAAAAAGAATCTAGTGTTCAATTGGGATTTGGATTGCGAATTTGCTTTCCAACGACTAAAAAGGGCTCTCACAACAGCCCCAGTTTTGACGCTGCCAGATGGGAGCAAGATGTTCACTGTTTATACGGACGCATGTGGGACAGGGCTAGGCGCCGTCTTAATGCAAGAAGGAAGGGTAGTAGCTTATGGCGGGAGGCAATTGAAGGTGCACGAAAAGAACTACCCAACCCACGATCTTGAGTTAGCCGCCATCGTCTTTGCACTCAAGTCTTGGCGACACTATCTCCTAGGTGAGAAGTTCGAACTTTACACTGACCATAAATCGTTGAAATATCTTTTCTCGCAGAAGGATCTTAACTTGAGGCAACAAAGGTGGATGGAGTTTCTTGCCTCGTACGATTTCGAAATCTCCTATACTCCGGGCAAAGGCAACGTAGTGGCAGATGCGTTGAGCCGAAAGAAATTGACCCTAAGCCCGTTGTTTGTTGAAAGACAAAGCCTAGAGTTTATAGCCAGCTTCGACTTTAGGCCTTCCTCCGATTTCGTACCGGTCCTGCTAGCATCTCTCGAAGTGCGTCCAACTTTAGTGGATTCAGTAGGGACAGCGCAACGCGAAGATCCTCAGCTTGTGGAAATGATTGATAGGCTAATTAGGGGTGAGACTTCAAGCCACCTCAACAGATACTCCCTCGACGATAGGGATTTACTAAGGCGAGACGGAAGACTATGCGTCCCACAGACGAAAGATTTAATAAAGAAGGTTCTCGAGGAAGCACATCACTCCAAGATGACGATACACCCAGGCGGAGATAAAATGTACAAAGACATAAAAAGGACTTTCTTCTGGAACGGCATGAAAAAGGACGCGGCAGAGTTCGTTTCTAAGTGTATGGTGTGCCAACAGGTTAAGGCGGAACAGAAAAAGCCTGGCGGACTGCTACATCCTCTGGAGGTCCCGCAGTGGAAGTGGGATAGCATCTCAATGGACTTCATCGATGGGCTGCCTAGGTCTAGGAGAGGCAACACTAGCATTTGGGTAATAGTGGATAGGCTTACTAAAAGCGCCCACTTTTTACCTGTCAAAAGTAAAAGAACCGCCTCATCCCTAGCATCACTTTACCTCAAGGAAATCGTTCGACTCCATGGAATACCATCTAGCATTGTTAGTGACCGAGACCCCATCTTCACCAGTGAATTTTGGCGGAGTCTGCAAGAAGCAGTAGGAACGCAGTTATGCTTGAGCACAGCCTATCATCCTTAAACCGACGGCCAAACAGAGAGAGTGAATAGAGTTTTGGAAGACCTTTTAAGGCTATGCGTCCTCGACTTCGGAGGGACATGGGAAGACCACCTTCCTTTGGTGGAATTTGCCTACAACAACAGCTATCAAGCAACCATAGGAATGGCGCCCTTCGAAGCTTTATATGGAAGACCGTGCCGATCGCCCACTTGTTGGTGGGAATCCACGGATAAGCTCATACTTGGACCAGACATGATCCGAGAGACTTTAGAGAAAGTGGACTTAATACGAAGAAGGATGAAGACGGCCCAAGACAGACAAAAGTCCTACGCCGACAAAAGGAGAACCGACCTTGAATTTGAAGTTGGAGACAGAGTTTTTCTCAAGGTATCACCACTAAGAAACGTTGTTCGTTTTGGAACCACAGGAAAACTAGCACCAAGGTTCGTAGGGCCATTCCCTATTATCGAGAAAATTGGGAAAATGGCTTATAGATTAGAGCTACCCGAGAAGTTGGCTGGAGTCCACAACGTTTTTCACGTTTCACATCTCCGAAAATGTCTGCATGAGTCTGCTGAAGTGGTAGAGCCAAATATCCTCGAAGAGGCCGAAGTGGAGCGCGAAGCAACCATAAGAAAAGTTCCAACCCGCATCTTAGGAACAGAAGTGAAGAAGCTACGCAACCGCGAAGTCAAGCTCGTCAAAGTCCAGTGGAGCGACGCCGAGGGAGACGCGACTTGGGAAACTAAAGCTAGAATACGTGCTGCCTACCCTTTTCTGTTCGAGGGTACATCCTTGATCTTTCATTTTTCCTAAAGTTGCGCTTTTATCTATCTTTTTAGGTATATTTCCTCGACCGTATCTTTTAGATAGAATCTTTTTGGATGGAAACATGTAGTTGAAACATGTTATGGATGATGGTTGCAAGTGGTTGCAAGTGATTGCTAGTGGTTGCTCGTGGTTGCATATACACACACAATCTAGGTTTTAGATCGGCTCAGTCACTTCATATTGCATATGCATATATGTTTGCATTCGTATATGGTTGAATTTTTATGTGTTGTCATGTGGATGCTGCATTTGTATTGAATGATTGTGCACTCATGTAGAATCATGAATAGGAAAATTTGCATACATAATGGATTCATGGCACTTACATAATCCGCATTAAGGAGGTCAACTGAATCAGTAGACCGCCTGATTTTGCATTAGATAAGTACATGTACACACACACTTCGCATATGATCATGAAGCATTAGAAGTCTTTTAAGGACAATGGATGCTCGTGTTTGATGGATGAGTAGATGGATGATTGGATGTTAGGATATACATTCCTCCTAACTTGAAGATTTCGGGGACGAAATCCTTTTAAGTGGGGGAGAATGTAACACCCCGAAAATTCTATAACTGTGAAATTAGCAAATTAAAGTATAATTAATCTAAAATCAAAGAACTAAGGGAAACGGGATACGCCGTTGCGTTCGTCTCGGAAAAATACGCGAAATAGAGTCCGAGTTTTCGAAAAACGGAGCCCGTATGAAGAAGATATGGCCTTCGGAAGTTTTGAATTAAATTTAAAATTCAAACAGAATTAAAGTGGGGCCCATTGGGCCAGGGTGGAAGAACACCCGCCTGGGCCACCCAGGTCGACTGGGCTGTCGACCTGGGCTACCCATGTCGACAGGGCTGTCGACAGCCCTGTCGACAGGGGTATCGACCTGGTCGAGCCCAGTCAACCTGGCTGGCCAGGTCGGTGTGTGGTCGAATTTCTGTGGTCTGCTTTGTCATTAGGGCTAGGTGGCGGGTTTTTATTGGTCTCTCTTCCTAATGAATGGCTACGATCTAACCTAGCAACATCAATGGTCCTAATCAATTCCTAACCTCTATATAAACAACCCTAGACTAAACCCTAATCTATTCATTCAAATTGAGAACATAGCCGCCATGTTGCTGAGGAACGACTAAGAGTAGCCGCCAACTAGAGAGAGGATTAGGAAGAAAGTTCTAAAGCCTAAAGCAATTCAAAGCTAATCAATTCAACAAAGGAATCGTGTCTCTTAATTAGAGAATTCACCGCAACCATTGTAAGTAGAGTATTACTTTGGTATGAATAAACAACTGTATTGATTTGTATGCTTGAATTGGGATAATAAAGTAATTCATATTTGTGCAAAATTATGTTATTCATTATAAAGAACTACATGCGGTAGTTCTATGCAAGTATACGTTTGGAATATTGCGCAAATTATGTTATCTATGTTGAAGCTACATGTATGTAGTTGATTGAAATTTTATGCAAGTTTGGGGCTTTGTTATTATGCCATCATGATGTATATTTTTGTGCATAAATCATTTTGCAAGTAATTGAAAGCAAGTTTGGTTGTTATAGTTCATATGAAACTATGTGGGAATTTTGACACCATAATCCATGTATTAAGTCATGCTTTTGCAAAACTTATGAATATGGCTAGGCTATGAATGATATTTGGCATAATTGAAATCTATGATTAAGTCTATCTTGTTTAAAGAATTATATGATGACATATGTGAGACATGGCTAGGTTAGACTCAAAAATCCCTTTTTGCAAGTTTTAAAGCAAACACCATGTTTAGGAATATTTATGCATAAGTATGTTTATACCATCGTTATGTGATTAGACTTAAACCATGATTAAGTTGAATTATGCTTTTGTGTTGGTAACAAAGTATCCCCTTTGTAAACATGTAGAAACCTTATGAACATGACATGTTTACGTTTATGCCATGAACAAAATTTAACTTTACTTATGCCATGCTTATGTTTGACATTATGCCATGTTTATGCCAAAAGTATTTATGCCATGCTTATGTTTGACATTATGCTATGCTTATGCGAGGAATATTTATGACATGCTTATGTTTGACATTATGCCTAAATAAAAATATAGATTCATGTGGCAGTTAAACCTATGCAAGTTCACATGCTTTGATTCATGTCACCTATGTTACCACTATGCAAGTACACCAATTTCTATTTTATATTTCCAACGTCATATGCAAGTTCATGCGCTCACCTTCCCCTCTTTGTGCATACGCCATAAGCCTCCCCTTTTCGCATGGCTAAATTGGGCTTTAAAAGGCTAAGCCCAATATATATGAACGGACGTGTAAAACGGGGGAAAATAACGTTGGGTAAAAATTAATTAATGAATGAAAATATAAAATAGAAGGGCCCAAATTCAAGTGTGGGTTGGGCCCGTGATTGGTGTGATCTTTACACCATTAACTTAATAATGGGCCACAAATATTTACATATGAATAAAGCAGAATGACAAGATATGTAAATGTAGAAAATCCGATGTGTTTAACCCGAGGTTGGATTGAGTTGTGATATAAACCTGCCCGGAACCGCCCGGCTGTCCAGTAGTCACAACAATACCTATCCAATGTGGGAGGTTAAACATGGAGCCCAGCAAGGACCCGAGGTTAGACTGAGTTGTGGCGTAAGACTGCCCGGAACCAACCGGCAACAGGCAGCCACAACAATACCTGTCTAATGTGAGAGGTCAGGGCCTTAATAAGACAATTAAGGCTGAGTCAGGATTGTTAGGATTAAGTGAACTTAAGACTTAATCAAAATGGAACATGCTAAACTAAACGGACTGGTGGGGTTAGGTTAGGAAACACTTAACCAACTTAGCATGTTGGCTAGAGATAGAAAACCTAGTAACGGGGGACCCTTTTCAGCAGTAACCCTAAAAGGTGTATCAGGATACCCTGAAACTAGGCAGGGTGGGGCACGATTACTGGGCTGATTGTAAGAGGTCAAAGCGACGGCGGTGGTGTAGCAGTGTAGGTTCTAACGGAGTGTGGGCGTGCACACACTCCGGCGCAGAAAAATAAGGCACTGGACACCAGTAGCATACCTGTGCACTCTAAGGTTGTGTCGGGTTGCCACTATGGGACTTGATACACCCCATGGTGGGACCAGCATAGGTAACTACAGACATCGGGGGCTGTAAGACACATGTAACTATGCGAGTAGGAGCCGATCATCATTGAATGGATCACATCACCCTGATTATGGGGTGCAAAAATTGGAAACTAGTTTATATGGGTTCAGAGATTAACATGGGGTACGATAGTATATTCGACCCTAGATAACTTAACCAAGTTCATAATGCCTTTCCACTTCTTGCTATTACTTATCATACCCAGTTCTTTATTCATAGACAAAGTAGTACTAGACTTACTCAGGCTTTATGTCTGACTCTATTTTTCTTTCGTCTTCTTTCTTCCGTTCCCCCCCCCCCCCAGGTCCTCAGGGAGGGAACACAGCAGCTTGATCAGCCTCAACATCCAGCTTGAAGAAGAGAAATGTATTGCTTGGACTTTCCTGTTTTGAACTATGGCTTTGGACAATCCGCTATGGGGCTTTTGCAGTTTATCTATGTTTTATTTATGCTTCTTTAAATAATGTACTCAAGACAGATTATGAAAGTGTTATGTTATGTTTTTGGAAAGGATGTTGTTGTAACACGTATTTGACTTTGTGAAATAAAAGTTTGTTATTCTTCCGCTGTTCACAAATATGTGTTCTTATATCTGTCTTGTATATCTGTGACTTGTACTTATAAACCTCCACCAAAATTAGGGCATTCCCTTTGAGAGTGACCCTAACGGAGGTGGGGTGTTTCAAACTTGGAGGCTAGAAATAAGGAACTCAAAAAAAAGCTCGAGGCTGTAAGCGGGGAACTCTGAGAGGCTCAATCCACTCAAGAACTTGTTGAACGTCAATTAGCTTTAGAGAGGCAAGCTTCGGCCTCTTATCGGCAAGAGAAAGTTGTTCTTGAGGGCATGATTAACTCTCAAAATGAGACTCTTAGGATTTTGGAAGAGAATAAGATTAAGCTGCGCAAAGGACTTGATGAAGCTAGTATTATGGCTGATAATAACCTGTTCCAATTTTATGTTCACAGTGTGATGAGTCGTGGAAGTTTGAGTTATATGAAAAAGGAATTTCCATGGACTTTGGCTCTTGTTTGGGAACAAGTGCTCTCATACTCTGGTGGTGCCGATGATGAATATCTACAGGAGAACCTTTTGGAAGAAGAAGATCAAAAGGCTTTGGCTGGAGGCAGGAAAATCTTGGTAGACGAGCGAGCTCGATCTTCCGGGGGGAAATCCCCAGATGTTACTTTCACTCGTAACTCGTTCGGTCCTATTGATATCGAAGCCTCAAGCCCTCAGATTCCCTTTGCAAATTATTCTGTCCAAGATGCTATCGAAGTTCGACCTATTAGGGAACACACCATTCAAGAGGGTGTCCTTAAACAACGAACGAGTCATGATGATACTCCTTTAAATGACTATAGGGTCGACTTTACATATTTAGTAACTCCAGGTAAAATTGATATCTATCAGTCTGCACCGGACTTGGATTACCTTACCTCTTCACCTGGGTTTGCTGAATTTTGTGCTTATTATTCGTTTGTGCCAGGTCCGCTCTCGCCACTTCTTTTGTCTGCTAGCGGTACCGCTATTCAAACTGCCACTGTTAATTCTATTTTAGGATCAAAAAATATTAGTCTGCGCACCACACCTTTACTAGGCGATCCAACACTACTTAACATGTCCGACCTGGAAGATGAAGGTGAAGCTTGGAAAACTAATGTCGTGTCTGCTCTGACGCGCAGAAGGAAACCAGTTGCAGAAAGCCCAGGAATTATCAACCTGTCCTCTCCTGATAGTGTAGACAAAAGAACAAAAGATAGATGTTAAGCAATTGGTTCACCTCCTCTTTTATTCTGTTTAAGAAGTAGCATTTATGACCCTTATGTTTTGATCTCAACCCATTTTCTTATCGTCGTACACTCAGACCGGTTGTATGTGCGAGTGCCGGTCCTCACCTAATATTTTATGCTCGTATGCTCTTATGTTGTTATGTTTGATATTGTAACGGCTTTGTCATTCGCTTTTGCGGAAGACAATGTCTTTTAGGAATTCGTTCTTGTTAGCCGAATGATTTTATTACGTTCATTTTTCATTGTAGCGAACTTGTGAAACAACCATTTTTTTGTGAATTTTCTTAATTATAGCCACAACTTCATTTTTGGCCGGTCAACTCGTGTTTATTAGGTTTGTAGTCAATCGTATTTCCCGCTAACCTGGTAGTACAAGCTCTTCGGGTATTAGATTTTAAATACGCAAGGTTATTAAGTTGTTTTTTTAAGGTGCCCCCATGGGAGGTCTTGGGTTTTAATTTTTGATCCAAGTTCGGTCTTGTTTGTTCTGATTTCTCAAGAAACGAAAAGACCCTATTGGATACCCCCTTTCGGCTAGGATTTCTGTTACCCCCTTTTGGCTACGATTTCTGTTTGTTTTGATCCTTCCCGCACTAGGACTGTTGCTTCCAGCCTAGTTTCTTTTGTTTATCTTTATGCTACGTCCCGAGAGGTGGACACTAATTTTTCTTATCGAGTTTTTGTTCGATTCGAAGAATTCATGCCCTGCCCCTAACAATGTTCCTTTTTTGGGATTGGCAAAAATTAATTTTAAATTCGTGGGACAAATTTAGTACTATCTTTGTATTTTCCTCAAAGCTTGATGCCAACTCTTTCAATGGATGCTTGCTAAGAGTTTGGCGAGTTTCATAGTGAAAAGTGCAACTTCCTGACTTGTTGTTTGTTTACCATACTTTTCATTATGTGCCCCAGAGCAGCTTATCTTCTTGAAACAATATGCTTATTTTGCATGATGTTTCTGGTCTTTAAGTTGCTATTCTTAGAATGTGCTTTGGGAAGTTTTATGTTATGGTTTAATTGGGGATAAGCGATTGCTCCAACTATGCCTGCAATTAAGAAACTGGCCCTTAGTATGGTTTTACAATTATGTCATTTAGGTCAGCATATAACTTTTGATTTATATAACTTTTGTTTAATACAACATAGGTGAATCATCTGCTAAGAATATTGCGAGTAAGTAGAATAAAATGACAACTAGTTCTTAAGTAGTAAAGAAAAGTAATGGAGGTTGCTTTTTTTAGAACCGCTATAATTAGGATGCTGATAACTGATCCTCAAGTAAATGTTGGCCTTGGACCATCTTGAGCGATCTTCTCATTACTTTTTGCATGTGGAGAGTTGGAGCAGCGTTCATGGGATTGTACGTATTGTTGCAAATGATTCTTCCTGACAAGCTCCTCGATTAATGATTTTAGATGCCTACAATCATCTTGTCGTGCCCTGACTGGTTATGGAAATGACAAAACCTTCCTAATCTTAGAGCACCATCTTTAACCTGCATTTGTTTCGGGATCGGATATTTTTCCGTATCCATGGTTGCCATGAAAATATTCCTTATGGTATCATTGAGGGGAGTGAGCTCAGAACTTTTAAAGAAGCGCATCTTCTTCTTAGCCTAGTTATCTTTTCTTTCATTGCTCCTCTTCCGACTATCGAAACTGCCTTGCGCGCTATCTTTCCTTTTTAGCCTGTCACACACCGAGTTCTCTTCAATGCCCATATATTTTTCGGCTTTATTAAGTATTTGTTCAATTGTACTTGGTCTCCTTTTCTTAATCCATCATCCAAAGTTGGTTTTTTTACATACGGCCCCCTTCAAGGCCATCATAACCAGTCGGGGCTCATAATTTTCAACTTCGGCTACTGCCATATTAAAGCGAGTGAGAAAATCTTTGACGGAATCATAATTTACATTCTGGCTGCTTGGAATCTGAATTGCTTACTGAATAATTTGGCCAAGGTAGCGTAGTCGTCCACAGATTTTGGCGGTAGCTTTGTGAAACAGAGGTAGGCCACCCCCTCCAAATAAGTCGAAAAGTATAGGCATTTGATCTCGTCCAGTGGCGCGCGCCCTGTCCATATGTTGATCATATTTGCACAGGAATACATTGGGGTCGCTTGTTCCCTCATAGGAGTGCAGTGCTGGAGGCTTAAATTCCTGCAGAAGTATAGCCATTTTAATTCTCTCGGTGAGTGGGGTCTTAATAGGAAGAAATTCCTACTCCTTTTGATTGTCCACTTGGTTTAAGCTCTTTTTCACAATTTCACATGCCATTTCTGAAATATATTTCTGCTCTTTGTTCTGACCTATGGAACGGGCACCTTCTTCCTTGCCAACTTCTTGCCCAAGCATGTAATTACAATTTAAAGACATGGAATATGGGGTTTCCTTTGAGAGGAATGCCCTTTCGTAGGAACATCCAGTCGTCGAAAGGTTGTTCCATCGGAGGGATTGCACATAGATGCTTTAGCTTTTTCGTGGTCCAGATTAGCATGATATGTAACTTCCCAAACATAATTTCCGTGTTTTTTTTCTCGAAGCAGAGGATTATGTATCGTAGGCTTGACTTGTTCGAGTAGATAGAAAACAAGTGGCACTTAGCGTGGCTTTTGCAGTAGCGGCTTGAATAGCGAACATTGACTCGAGTTTCTTCATCATTGCGCTGTTTGCGATGGTTATCTGACTCGTCAGTCCCGCTATTGCTTCTTCCAATTCTCCTTTTGTTACAGTAACCTCGGCTCTCGACGATTCTCCTGCCTTGAAATGGTTGGCGAGCAATGTGACAATATCAGTCTTGTCGGCGGGGTCATTGACTTCGGGGATGGTCACCAAAAATGGTTCAAACACCAAGGGTAATGAATATACTTCACCAATATGGTTAGAAAATAAGTGGATCCGCATTCAACAATAATTGAAAGTAAAAATTCCAAAGAAAATAAAATGAAGACGAGGTTTTAGAGTGGTTCAGCCTTGTGTTAGGCCTACATCCACTATGAATGGAGTTTGCATTATCATGATGATGTTTACAAGACATATCAACTCTTGATCTTTGTACATCTTCTTATTCACTCAATATATTCTCACTTTTACATACAAATTTTACTTAGATTCACAAGATTCAATGGAGGAATGGAAGGATCTATGATGGAGAAGGACGAATAGGAGACAGAGGAGGAGGAGATCTTCGATCTTTTGCACCTATAGGATTTTGACGGATGCCATGGCCAAATGTATGAAGGATCTTCGGATGGCTGAAATATTTAAGGAATGGCTAAGGACGGAATTTAGCAGCACTTCGTGGTAGCCAGAAGTCCTTTTCCAGTGGTAACTATGGCTTATTTATAGGTGCGCCCCCCGCTCGGGAAATGAACGGAGTCCCTCTTTGTAGGCTATGGATCGCATGTTTTATTAATTATGAACATGCCACTGTTTAGCTGTAGCCAACTGGTGACAGCTGTTTCCGGCTATCCTGTGTGAGCGACTGCATAGGAACGAGTGATGTGTTATCGCGTTTGAGGCCTTCACACATACATCATCTGATTGAAGTGGTCATATCTGATGGTAGACGAGCAGTTGATCAAAACCTGTAAAGCTGATATGTGTGCGATTGCTCTAATTGTAGTTCTAGTGACAGGTCAAGGGAAGAGCGAGAGTTCGAGGTTGTAATTCCATGAGCGGATGTGAGGCCCATGGGTAGTTTCATGGTCGAACGACTGTGGAATGGATCATGTGACTGAAGCCAGTTGTCTTCTTTCTCTTGTGCGACAAATTTCTTTGATGCGAGAATAAGAAACTTTCTTGATACGAGCGATCTCTGCAGAATGTGCGGGCCTCACAAATTTGATGTCCGAAGCACCGTCAGTCGATGAACAGATCATCAGAGGCAAACTTCCAGCCTGTTCTTGTGCCAGTTGGCAAAGGCTAAAGTTTCACCGTTGGGCAAAAACCCGCTTTGTAATAGGTATTGGCTGAGAAAGAAGAACTTAAAGTCAAGAACGGTAAGAAACAAGAAGCACCAACATTGGTGTCATTATTGAGCGCACCATTTACTATATTGAGAAGACTTGAGATTCTATTGATGTCAAATTTATCCTTGAATGTTTCGTGTTCCTCGGATGCATCCATTGATTCTTTCTGTACTTGTGCTTCTATTGGAAGGACTGAGAGGGCGAACTACGGAAGAAGAAAGAAATAGGGTGTTCCAAAAGTAGAAAAAGTACCTCAAAATTAGAGAAGGTAGACTTAGATTGTGAGTTAAAAGAATGTGCTTACCCAGGCTTTTGGCAGGGCAAGAAGAGATGCGCTTAGAGTACTCCAAATACCAGTATTTCTCTCAATTTAATATTTTCCTATTTTTTTTTGTCAATTGAGTTGTTTGAGTGCAACCAGATTCGTTATATTTTGTCAAGATTTCGATGTATTTAGATTTTCATGGAGAAGTCGCAGCAAGTGTGATGTGTTTTTGTGTTTAACTAGAAGAAAAACTTTTATTAAAGATGAGCAAGATATTATGTCTGTTTACTTGTGGATGCCGACTACATGTTTATTAACTGTCAAGGCTTAACCGTTCACTACAAACTAAGTCTACCAGATTCAACCTCTTATACTTTAGCCTCTTCATCATTTCATCAACCCAATATATCAAGGCACAGACTTGAAAGGCCATTAACTCTACAACCCAAATCTCACTATACCATAATAGGAGTCTTAACTACCAATTCCAGAATTCATCATTGTGTATGCCATTGCTTTTAGATTCTCCAACTTAGTTCACATTCTTTACAGAGGAAATCTCTGCACTAAAATTAAATGAAAGTGGAGATAATGGATGTTCATATGACAGTGTCAGCACAATTACTGATATGATGGAGAAAGGAAAATTTGTTGTCTTGGTTCATGGGTTTGGCGGTGGTGTATTCTAGTGGAGACATGTGTTCGGTGCATTGGCTCAACAGATTGGGTGCACGGTAGTCTCGTTTGATCGACTTAGATGGGGTTTAACTTCTCAACCAAGAAGAAGAGATTAGGAAGATATATTTCCAAACCCTTACAAGCTAGAATCACAGGTGAATAGTTTTTGTTGTTTAAAAGTTGAAACACACTTGATTTCATGTCTTTTTTAAGTATATTGTTGCCCTTATCGTATACTGTTTTTCACTACCAATAATAGGCTGTCATTTTTTTTCTTTCCCTTTTACTACTTTCCTTCCTTTTTTGTGGGTTTTATATACGATTTTGTGTGGGTTTTGATGCATATCATGACTTGCATTTGACCAAACATCCTTGTTTTTTTACTAGTGTTGTCACACATCCCACACGAGATTTATCGATTCAAGTTGATTCCATGTTTTTTGTGATGCTAGCACTGTACAACAAAAACAAGTCTTTATGTTGTCATGTAATATTTAACCTTTTATTGTAGAATGCACCTTTGTACCTTTTGTTGTTTATTTTATCCAACTTACCTAAATTTTGTGTGCAACATCTCCGCCAACCTCTACTGTTAGATTTTTGTTTTGGCTTTCGACTTTGATACCAGTTTGATGGAGGAAGGAGACAATAATTTGTAGGAGAAGAACTACTTTTTTTTCTTACTTTTTTTTCATTCACTTCATTCCAACTAAAATGACCACATATATATAGTGGTTTACAAACCATTTCAATAGACACAACATTAAATGAACAAGACTTTTCACCGAACAGACATGACACTTCACTGAACGGACATGATACTTCACTGAACGGACATGACACTTGACGAACAGATATGACTCTTGATGAATGGACATGACTTTTGACGAATGCACGTGACTTTTGATGAATGGACATGTCTCTTTATTTTAATAGACACTACTAAAGAGACACTGCAATAAATAATGGACAGTAATTTTGGTTTACGCCAACAGTGCCTCCCCCAAACCAAAATTCCTTCGAACATCCAATGCGGCAACACTTCTTGAACACGATATCACTTGTGCTCTTTTGGTGATACACACCGCTATCCAATTTATATTTTATATGTTTCGGTAGAAATAGGAATATTATCCAAGCTTTCTTTTTTGTGTTCTTTTTCTTCAATATAAATATCATTGACGTAGGAGCAACTGCATCTGTTTGTCCTTTAGACGATGCTATGCTTAAAGCACTGAAGATAATAAGCAGCACACATTCGACACAAGGGCTTCCATCATAAATATGGTGTGCTGAAATCTTCAAGAGCTCATCTTTGAGTCTCCTGAGATGCCATAATGACTGGATAATAACATTATGAAAGCATTTGTATCCCTTAACATCATTTTTAAGACCTAGTGACTTCAGAGAATAAAACTCCGTTGGCAGTGGGTAGTCCTTGGTGATTGCTCCATCTCTTTCTGCATCGGCGAAATCGGGTTCGACACTACCATCTGCTTTACCTAATTCCTTTTCTGATGTTGCTTGTAGATCAATATGTAGAACAGAATCTTCTGCCAGTGCCTATAGTAACTCCTTTGAAATTTCAACAACATTCATATTATCAACTTGAATGTCAACCATACCAGCATTAGCTTCAATTGCTAGCTTTAACACAGTAGACTCTGACTCTACGTTAAGATTCTTCAGTTTTTCTATGCCTTCAGCATCTAATGGCTTGGAAGGTTTTACCAATCTGAATTCTTCGATATCCACTTCATTCGCCTTAACTTCCTGTGTTTCGATTGTTTCCGGTGCCTTTGAAGCTTCTGAATCTTTTATTTTGATAATTTCTGCAATCTTTTCTTCGGTCTCTTTTTCAATCAATTTTTCTTTTTTTATGTTCTCCTCCACATTCTTACCATAAATCTCCTTTAATAAATTCCACGCATTTTTTGCGCAATTTTCTCCAATTATATGATCATATGCTTCATCATCAATATTTGCAGTATTACAATACGAGCTTACAGATCATTCCAACTCAATACTGTGATCGATTTTTTTCTTTCTCCGTTAAATCTTTAGTATCTTTTGGATCTTAAAAGTCATTTTCAACGATCTCCCATAATCCTTTAGAGATCAATTCTTCTTTCTTTTTGTTACCCCATGCTTCAAAGTTTTCTTTTGTGAGAACAAATGGAAAAAGAAATTGAAATGCCATATTTCAACCAGGCTCTGATACCACTTGTTAGATTTTTGTTTTGGCTTTTGGCTTTGATACCAGTTTGATGGAGGAAGGAGACAATAATTTGTAGGAGGAAGAACTACTTTTTTTATTTCTTTTTTTCTTACTTTTTTTATTCATTCACTTCATTCCAACTAAAATGACCACATATATATAGTGGTTTACAAACCATTTCAATAGACACAACATTAAATGAACATGACTTTTCACGGAACAGACATGACACTTCACTGAACAGACATGACACTTCACTGAACGGACATGTCACTTAACGAACGGACATGACACTTGACGAACGGATATGACTCTTGATGAGTGGACATGAATTTTGACGAATGGATATGACTTTTGATGAATGGACATGTCTGTTTATTTTAATAGACACTAATAAAGAGACACTGCAATAAATAATGAATAGTAATTTTGGTTTACGCCAACATCTACATCTTTAAAGATATTAAACAGACATGGCATTTAAAATACTTACTTAAAAAAAAAACCATCACATCGGTTCTATTTTAATTTTGAACTGTGTTTGTCATTTCTCATTTTTGCATGGTAGCCTGAGCCCGAGGATGTATAAATGCGAAATTACGTGTGTTCCTGTTATTTAAATATTATCAGGTTGAAGTAAAGGAAGTAGTGCTTCTTAACACCATATTATCTAGAGAAGTGGTTCCGGCCTTTGCTCGTATCTTGCTACATACATCACTTGGAAAGCAACACATGGTTCACCCTTTACTGCGTACTAAAATCACACAAGTCATCAATAGGCATGCATGGTATGATTCCTCCAAGTTAATAGAAGATGTTCTCAACCTCTATAAGGTACAGACTTTTGCATTTGAGTCGTTCCAACGTTTGAGTTAACCGATGGGTTTGAAAGGTTAATGGAACTGATTAATTTAACTGGTTAACCAGGATTGAATTTAACTGGTTCAGTTCGGTAATCTGTAGATGCACATATTTTAACCTATGGAATAGTTAACCAAACCATTAATATTAATCAGTTAACATTTTAAATTAATCGATTGGTTTGGTTGACGGACCGTGCCCACTTCTAGACATGATGCCTCTGACTTGACCATGTGATTACATCTCTACCAAAGATCTGACTGTGCTTCGTTGTATAGTTCTCGAACAAGATCAATGTTGTGATATGCGATACTATATATGTTGGATTGAAGAGGACGAAGATAGCTTCGAGTCGGAGTGACTGTTCACAAATCGGAGCTCGTATGGAGGAGATATGAGCAGGAAGGTGCAGTTTTCAATGGTCTGGAGCGACCGACGTCTGTCATAGGGGATGTCAGACGTCTGACTGCAGGGAATAGATTTCCCGAGAGCTCAGACAGACGTCTGACACTTCCCAGCAGACGTCTGTACTAAGTGGTTTTGTCCAAGTAATCTCAGAAAGAGGACAAACGTCTGTCAGGAGGTTCGACAGACGTCTGAGTGGGTTTTGGCCTATTTTCGGGCTGAAGATTAGCAAACTGATTTGTGACTAATTCGGGGCAATTTGGGTAATTGGCCAACCTCTATATAAGCTATTTTCTGAAGTGAATTAGAGAGAGCTTTTGAGAGCTTGAAGACTTGATTTGGGGATCAAGGGTTTATTCTCAAGGGAGAATTAGGGTTTATAGCCTAATTCCAATTCTTCAATTCTATTCTCCTCAAACTCTTTTCTATATTGAAATATAGTGATTATTGGATCAATCTCTTGTATTTCTTTCATCATGGTAATAAAATACTCTCTCCAAAGTGGATGTACACCAATAAGATGTTAGTGGGACCACTATAAATCCTTGTGTGATTTATTTTTGCTACTTTGTCATTAGTTTTTTGCTTGTGATTGAGATTTGGATTGTTCGTGATTGGTCGATATTGGTTTGTGACTAGAGTTATTGCTTTGGTTGTTTTTGCAAGTCTAACAACGATCTAGTCTTTCGCTAGCGCTTTGTGGTTTAGATATCGGATTCGAGTGGTCTTGAATCGGATTAATCACAGGGGTTCTCAACAGTTGGTATCGGAGCTGTTTTGGTGCTTGTTAGGTGTTTGTGAAAATGCCGGAGATGGATAGTAGCTCGGTAAGTCCTTCAACCGGAAGTCCGAATAGTGTGGCGCCATATGTACGGGGTTCGTATGCGGTGTCGGGTTCTCAATTAGTTATTGACAAGTGGAATGGTGATAATGAGTTTGAGAAGTGGCAATGGAAAATGAAAGTGGTTCTTAGGCGGAATCGGGTGCACCGAGTAGTATTTGATACTCACTTATTGCCAAGTGATATCTCGGATGTTGAGAGAGAGGAGATGGAGGAATGGGCTTACACTACTCTTCAACTTGCTATGGGGGAGAATGTGATCTCCGAAATTAGTTGTGAGACTACGGCTAAAGGTATTTGGGACAAGTTGGAAGAACTTTATATGAAGAAGTCGCTCACTAATCGTTTGATCTTGTTGCGAACGTTTTTCATCTTCAAGATGAAGGAGGGTAATTCGCTTAAGGCACATTTGAATTCCTTTGATGACTTTCTCATGAAGATGAAGGCCGTTGATTTGAAGATTGAGGAAGAGAAAAAGGCGATGATATTATTGTGTTCGTTGCCGGACCGCTATACGGGTTTCTCAAATAGCTTGATCTATGGCCGGGATACCTTGACTCTAGATGATGTCAAGACGGGTCTTCTTAGTGAGGAGTTGAGAGATCAAATGAAGGAGATGAGTGAGGGTACTAGTGGAGCTAGCAATAGTCACGGGTTGTTTGTGGAGAAAGAAAAGAATGTGAAGAAAGGAAACCGAGGGCGTTCTAAATCAAGAAACCCCGGTGGAAGAGGTAAATCGAAAGAGAGAAATGGGAAGTGCTTCATTTGCAAGAAGCCGGGACATTGGAAAAATGAATGTCCGGACAAAGATAAGAAGGAAGTAGCATCTTCATCCGTGGCGGTGGAGAGTGGGGATGGTGAGATAGATGAGAATGTGTTGACGACGGTAGCATTGGGTGTTTCGGGTAACGAATGGGTTCTCGATTCGGGTGCATCATATCATATGACGCCAAATAGAGATTTTTTTTGTCCTTTGAGATCAAAGAGGGAAATGCAATTGCTATGGGAAATGGTGCTATTTGCAAGTCGATGCGTAGTGGCTCCGTGCAAATAAGGATGTTTGATGGAGTTGTTCGCACGCTCACCAATGTTAGCTATGTTCCGGGACTTAGGAAGTCGCTTATATCTTTGGGGCAATTGGATTCTCTAGGATTCAAGATCACTATCGAGAAGGATTGCTTGAGGGTTTCGAAGGGGTCGCTTGTGGTTATGAAGGGTGCTAAGACTCATGGTATATATTTGCTTCAAGGTGTGACCGTAGGAGGTGAGACTTATGTGGGTGTTGATAGTTCTCGTGACTTGGATGCGACACGGTTGTGGCATTTGAAATTGGGTCATGTCTCGGAGAGGAGTTTGGATATTCTTCGGAAGCGGGAGATGAATGATGGTGAGAGTTTCATCAAACTAGAGTTTTGCGAGGAATATGTCATGGGGAAGCAAACAAGGGTATCATTCGATGAAGGCAAGCATGACTCAAAGGAGGTTCTTGAGTATGTTCATTCGGATGTTTGGGGACCGACACCGATTGCTTCTTTGGGAGGAGCAAGGTATTATATCTCTTTCATTGATGATTTGTTTCGTAAGGTATGGGTGTATGTAATGGGGGCCAAGTCGGAGGCATTTGCTAAGTTCAAAGTGTGGAAGGCTCTTGTTGAGAATGAGAGTGGTAAGACTTTGAAGGTGTTAAGGACCGACAATGGCGGCGAATATGTCTCGCGTGAATTCTTGGAATATTGTAAGCATCACGGGATCCGGAGACATTTTACTACACCAGGAGATCCACAATCTAATGGAGTAGCGGAGAGAATGAACCGAACTCTACTTGAGAAAGATCGATGCTTGAGATTGACATCGGGTTTGTCTAAGGGATTTTGGGCCAAAGCTTTGTCAACCTCGGTGCATATTGTAAATCGAATTTCGTGCTCGGCCATTGGTAACAAAATTTCAGAGGAAGTGTGGAAAGGGAAGAGTGTGGACTTGAGATATCTTTGTGTGTTTGGTAGCCCGGTTTATGTGCATGATCCGGGGAGTGATAAGCTTGGAACTAGGGCATTCAAGGGGATCTTGCTTGGTTTCACGGATGGCGTGAAAGGCTATCGGATTTGGAATCCGGAAACGAAGAAGGTTGTTAATTCTCGTCATGTCACTTTTAATGAGTCATCTTTATTCAAGGTGAATGAGAGCTCATCGGATGTTCCAGATTTGGTTCACGGTGAATCAAAGGAGAAGGAAGTCATTCCCACATTCCATCCAAGTGGTAGTAGAGTTGAAGAAGCTCGTGGGATTGAAGCGGTTGATGAAACATCACATAGTCCTCATGGTTCCTCTAGTGATGATGTTGGTGATGTACATGATACTAGAGAAATTTCGACTCAAGGTGGAGCCGAAAGGGGTTTAGGTGAAAGTATTGCTACTCGGGTTGGTCGATGTGCAATAAGGCCTCCCGAAAGATATGGTGATTGGAACTACCTTAGATTTAGTGATCATGTGGACTATCATCTCAATGTAGTCCAAGATGAGCCGATGGACCTTGATGACGTCATGGAGTCGATAGAGAGCTTGAAGTGGATTTGCGCCATGGAGGAAGAGATGCAATCGCTTATGAAGAACCGGACTTGGGAGTTGGTTCCACTTCCTCAAGGAAACTGTGCTATAGGGTGCAAATGGATTTACAAGGTGAAGGATGATGGAAGGTACAAGGCAAGGTTAGTGGCAAAGGGGTTCTCATAAAGGAAAGGAAAGGAGTATGATGATATTTTTGCACCGGTGGTTCGTCATACATCTATCCGAGTTTTACTAGCCATAGTTGCTATCCATGACTTGGAGTTGGAGCAACTTGATGTGAAAACCGCCTTCTTGCATGGAGACTTGGATGAAGACATCTACATGGAGCAACCGGAAGGGTTTGTTGTAGATAGTAAGTCTAATATGGTTTGCAAGTTGAAGAAATCACTATATGGGTTAAAGCAATTACCTAGACAATGGTACAAGAAATTCGATCATTTCATGCTTGAAAGTGGCTTCCATCGAAGCATCAAGGATGCTTGCGTATATTTCAAGAGGTCGGGAAATGAATGTTGGGTGTATTTACTCTTGTATGTGGATGATATGCTCATTGCTTCCAAGGATCAAAATGAAATCAACAAGTTGAAGATGTTTTTGAAATCGGAATTCGAGATGAAGGAACTTGGAGAAGCAAGAAAAATCTTGGGCATGGAAATTGGAAGGGACCGAAAGCGTTTTGAGTTAAGATTGACTCAAAAGGAATACATTAAGAAAGTGCTTTGTCGGTTTAGCATGGAGGATGCAAAGGCGTTAAATACACCTTTACCTTTGCATATGAAGCTTTCGGAGAAGGGATCACCTATCGGGGATAAAGCCAAGGCTTATATGGCAAAGGTGCCATATGCAAGTGCGGTTGGTAGTTTGATGTACGCAATGGTGTGTACAAGGCCCGATATTGCAAATGCAGTCGGGGTGGCTAGTCGGTATATGACTAATCCGGGGAAATCGCATTGGGAAGCCGTGAAGGCTATATTGAGATACTTGAAAGGCACAGCATCTCATGGACTTGTCTTTGGCGGTAGTGATGATAGGAGTTGCAAGTTGGTTGGTTATTGTGACTCGGACTACGCCGGTGATAGGGATCGGAGGAAATTAACTTCCGGGTATGCCTTCACACTTGGCGGGACGACCATTAGTTAGAGATCGCGATTGCAAACCGTAGTTGCTTTATCCACTACGGAGGCGGAGTTGATTGCCGCTGTGGAAGCGGCCAAGGAGGCACTCTACTTGAAGCGATTGTTGTGTGACTTGAGTTTCGAACATGAGAGTGTTGATGTTCGATGTGATAGCCAAAGTGCTATCCATTTGGCGGAGAATTTGGCGTTTAGCTCACGGACCAAGCATATTGAGGTGAGGGAATCATTTCTTGTAGCCATGAATGAGGGTAAGCTAGTATACCTTCGGAAAGTGCACACAAAGGATAATGCGGCCGATATGTTTACGAAAGCAATGCCGTATGGGAAGTTCGAGCATTGCTCGAACTTAATTCGCTTGTTGAGTTGCTAGGTGCCACGGGGTGGCACGAGGTGGAGAGAGTGATTTTGTGTTTGATAGAAAGGAATAGCGGTGAGAGATTGGAAATCTATCTTCATGATAAGTACTTGTTACACTCCCAAGTACATTGTCTTTTGGTGAGACGGTTTTGGTTTGAATGTTTTCAACACTACATTGGCGGGTGGGGGCATTGCCTGAACTCGTTGGTGTAGTGCAACGGGCAGTGGCCATGCTGGAGCTCATTAGGAAAACATTCAAGGTTGCTGTGTTAAATTTAGGTGATAGAAAATCACAATTAGATGGAACAAATATACAAAATGGGAAGGTAAGTATATTCAATATGGAATGCATAAATGCATTGATTGCATTTGAATGAGATGGATGCATGGATTATTTTCTTCCATATTTGCTATTGAGTCATTTGTTGCCATTGTATTTTTCCTCCATAATTTATTACCGTATGTTGGTAATTTGATTGATGACTCACATAGATTTTCACTGCCTATATATTTAGGGGTAGACTTCTTTGTAAACCCATCCTGGCATGGAGTCAGTGATCCCCAATGGTGTCTCTTCTTGTTAAGCCTATTTGAGGCTTGGATATTTAAACTCTCATTTTTGTAACCTCCTCTTGAAGTAAAGAAATAAAGAAGTTGTTGGGTCTCCGTGGACGTAGGATATTCATATTCGAACCACGTTAAATCTTTTGTGTCTTCTCCTTCTCTTCTATTTTTGTTCTTTTTGTTTGGTGATTATTTTTATTGAGTTAGTGGTTGATAACTAATCGACAAGCTAGATCCATTTTAGCATCGCTTCCGCATTTGTGCAATTTTTGCACAATAGTTTGGTATCGGAGCTAGCTGTCTTGTTCTAGATTAGTTACCAATGGCTAATTCTTCTAGTAGTTGTATGAAAAATTATGACGTCACCAAATTTGTTAGAAGAGAAGTTTTTGGGACATGGAAGGTCAAAGTGAAGACTAATGTCGGTGTTCTTCAGCAACAACTTCATTCACTTAGAGGAAGAGATAAGATGCAGCAGCGCCTTAGAGGAGATATGCATAGATTCCACTTCTTGGGTTCTAGAAGAGGTGCTTGCTATTATTGTAAGAAGAAGGGACATTTTATACGAAATTGTTTATCCCTGAGAAAGAAGAAAGAGAAGAAAGAGAAAGCTTCAATTCAGACAACATTTAGATCAGATGCAGATAGATGTGATAGTGATACATCATTATTTTCAGCCACCATTCCACCTTTAGAGAGTACAAGTTGGGTGATTGATTCTGGAGCCTCTTTTCATATGACGCCAGATAGAAGCTGTTTTGTCAGTTATGAGAAAATTGATGGCGGAGCAGTTCATTTGGAGAATGGCACATCTTGTCATGTTGTGGGCGTTGGTAGTGTGAGGTTTAACATGCATGATGGTGTTATTAGGACTATCACGGATGTTCGACATGTTCCGATGCTGCAAAAGAGTGTGTTATCAGTTGGAGCTTTGAGTAGGCTTGGTATGAAGATAATAATAGATGGGGAGAATTTAAGAGTGGCGAAGGGTTCCTTAGTAGTGATGAAAGAGGTGCGAGTCGATGATATTTATATGCTTCATGGAGAGACGGTATTTGGAGATTCAGTAGTTTCTACTGATTGTAGTGTTCCAGATTCTACTCAATTATGGCACCTTCGTTTAGGTCATGTTGATGAGGAGAGTCTGGAAGTATTGAAGAAGCGTAGGTTAATTGTTGTTGATTCTCAATTAAAGCCTAGCTCCTGTGAAGATTGTTCTTTTGGAAAGAAGAAGCATGTCACATTTGATGTTGGAAGACCTAGAGCTACAGAGTTTCTAGAGTATGTTCATTCATATGTTTGGGGACCCACCCCAATTGCATCTTTAGGTGGAGCCAGTTTCTTCGTCATATTTGTGGATGATTTCTTGCGTATGGTTTGGGTCTATTTCATGAAGACTAGATCCGAAATATTTTCCCAATTTAAGAAGTGGAAGACCTTAGTTGAAAAGAAGTCAGGAAAGCGGCTGTAAGTTCTTAGAGTTGGAAATAGTAGTGAATTTGCGTCATAAGAATTCACTAACTATTGTGCGTCCGAGCATGTACTTAGAGATTTTTCTACGAAGTCACATTCTTTTGAAGTGGTGGAGAGCATGTGTCAGATATTATTGGAAAGAGCTATGAGCTTGAGACTGACTGCTGGTCTAAAAGAGGGATTTTGGGCAGAAGCGATATCTATGGCAGTATTTCTCATCAACCGTACACCTTCTATTGCCATAGATATGAAGATCCCAGAAAAAGTATGGAAAAGAGAGTATGTTGATTATTCATTCCTTAAAGTGTTTGGTTGTTCAGCTTATTTAGAAGATGAGAGACATGATAGGCTGAAGCCTAGAGGAAGCAAACACATTTTGTTAGGCTATGGAGAAGGAATGAAGAAGTATAGGTTGTGGTGCAAAACAACCAAGAGAATTGTGACTAGCAGACATTTCATATTTGATGAGAGGTCTTTATTGAAGGTGGAGCCTCTATCAAGTGATGACATTAGAATGACACAAAATCCCCAAACACATTTGGAGTCATCAGTTTGTTTCCATATTCAGAGAGAAAGTGGTATTTCCGATGGTACCATGGTTGATGAGAAGATTTCAAAGGTTCAAACTCTAGGTGGAGCTCGGTCGCAGTTAAGGCCTTTTAGTTAAGTTGGCCCTATTGGTAAGCATATTTGTAATGATGATTATTCATCTTATGCTTTGAATGCTGCGGAGCTTGGTGTTGAGTTTGATAAGGTAGACTTGGTGAAGTCGAGTAAAATTCTTGAAAAGGAGGTTGAAGTAGATAATATTGAGTATGTCCTCACTCAATGTAGGATGGAGAAGGTGAAGCGCGCTATGATATCTCCATTAGTCTCTCAGATTTCTGTATCTACAAGTTTGTCTCCTCCGTCGGATTTTCTGAAGAATTTTTATATTTGTTTATATGCATTTTGCTTGTTGATGTGCATATTATCTTTCTTATGCTTGGGAAAGATTTGGAAGCTCTGTTTGGGCAATATTGCCCAAAGTAGTTCATTGAGCTAGATGGCATAGACCCAACAATTTTGTTGATTTTTGGTGATTGATGAATATATTTAATCGAGGTGGAGTGTTAAATTTTGGCGATTAAAATATATTAATGAGAAGACATTATTTGTTTCCATAATCAAGTTAATTATGGGAAATAAATTAATACAGAGAAGGCAACTGATTTAAAGAATCAATCAAGAATTGGTAAGGTGAGAGAGGCATTAATTGTTCCCATAATCAAGCCAAATATGGGAAACAATTAATTGATTTGGAGAATCAATGAAGAATTTATATAGGTGGAAACCAAATTAATGCGCAAGATTTGTGGTGAATCAAATCAAGGAAATTCCTAAACATCTTCATCCTTATCTTCTAAAATTCTCTATTCTTCCTATATATATGAAGCCATTTGCTCACTTTTGTATCATCACAAGAAAATATATCTCTCCATATTATTCCTCAATAGATCCCTATTTTCTGTATCTATTATAGGGTGAGAATTAGTATTGAGTTTTTTGTTGTAATTCTTCTCATTTTTGTAACCTCCTCTTGAAGTAAAGAAATAAAGAAGTTGTTGGGTCTCCGTGGACGTAGGATATTCATATCCGAACCACGTTAAATCTTTTGTGTCTTCTCCTCCTCTTCTATTTTTGTTCTTTTTGTTTGGTGATTATTTTTATTTAGTTAGTGGTTGATAACTAATCGACAAGCTAGATCCATTTTAGCATCGCTTTCGCTTTTGTGCAATTTTTGCACAACAGTTTGTTAAATTTTGGCGATTAAAATATATTAATGAGAAGACATTATTTGTTTCCATAATCAAGTCAATTATGGGAAATAAATTAATAAAGAGAAGGCAACTGATTTAAAGAATCAATCAAGAATTGGTAGGGTGAGAGAGGCATTAATTGTTCCCATAATCAAGCCAAATATGGGAAACAATTAATTGACTTGGAGAATCAATGAAGAATTTATATAGGTGGAAACCAAATTAATGCGCAAGATTTGTGGTGAATCAAATCAAGGAAATTCCTAAACATATTCATCCTTATCTTCTGGAATTCTCTATTCTTCCTATATATATGAAGCCATTTGCTCACTTTTGTATCATCACAAGAAAATATATCTCTCCATATTATTCCTCAATAGATCCCTATTTTCTGTATCTATTATAGGGTGAGAATTAGTATTGAGTTTTTTGTTGTAATTCTTCTCGCACAACAGATTGGTATCAGAGCAAGGCGATTTGTTTTAAATTGTGCATCAATTATTTCTACAAAGGTTGGTAGATTCAGTGGTGATTATGCTATTACTATTTTGGGAGAAAAGAAGACTTTGGTGGAGAAGATTATGTTGAGAGAAAAGAGTGTTCCAGGCTTGGAACTTTGACGTAGCTTGAGCTTTGGGTTCTCATTAAGGTGGAGTTATATGTTAGAATGCGGGCTGCCCAACCGTAGAAAAGTGACTTCGTAGAAAACAGCTTGGAGAAATTGCTTAGAGGTGGTAGCGACCAAAGACGAACAGCTGGAGGTGTTAGCGACCTTTCCAAGTGTTTGAGAGCTGTATAACTTTATGTTCAGTTGAGAAATGCTCGCATTGTATGAGAGATAAAGAGTTTAATGTGTTGAAGGGACCATTGAGTTTAGAAATTATATCTGATGTAGCTGATTTTGGTGACGGATTTGATGCCGTTGAGGCTTATCGACTTATGATGCCGTCTTGGAGAGTTCAGTTCATGGAGCTGATTTTGGCGGATTTGGTGCCACTGTGAAACATGTCGTTTTATGATGCCGTCTTAAAGGAGGTGCTACGTGCAGATATGTGGAAGGAGAAAGAATTATGTCGCATACAGAGATTTGGATTTTGGCTCTGTTTTTTTTAATTGGTAATTGAGAGAATTATTTGTGGCCTTGGTGGTACTGAGATTATTTTAGGATCTGCCTTTTTTTTCGATTTTGGATATTTGCAATATTTTGTTGGCGGGCGGAGACGTAGTCTGAGCTCGTTAACATGATGTGATGGGGGGTAGCTTTGCTAGAACCCATTTGGCAAATATTCATTTTTGTTTCTTATCTCATTGTGAGATTTTGATTTAAGGTGGAGTTATGTTGAAGAGTTTTATGATGTGAAGAGAATTTGATTGGAGATGGAGTGTTGAAGATATGTGATTTTGCATCAAGGTGGAGTGTTAAATTTAGGTGATACAAAATCACAATTAGATGAAACAAATATGCAAAATTGGAAGGTAAGTATATTCAATATGGAATGCATAAATGCATTGATTGCATTTGAATGAGATGGATGCATAGATTATTTTCTTCCATATTTGCTATTGAGTCATTTGTTGCCATTGTAATTTTCCTTCATAATTTATTACCATATGTTGGTAATTTGATTGATGACTCACATAGATTTGCACTGCCTATATATTGAGGGGTAGAATTCTTTGTAAACCCATCCTGGCATGGAGCCAGTGATCCCTAATGGTGTCTCTTCTTGTTAAGCCTATTTGAGGCTTGGATATTTAAACTCTTATTTTGTAATCTCTTGTGATTCTCTCATGTGGAATAAAATCTCTCTCTTTTGGACTGGACGTACACTATCTCGATGATAGTGGACCAGTATAAATATTGTATCTCTTTTCTTCATTATTGTTATTTACTATTTTTGATGTAATAGAATAATTGCTATCAGATAAGATTGGTGTTCAATTGGCAAATCTAGATCCTGCTTATTGCGCTTCCGCATTCGCGCAATTTTTGCATAACAGCTTGGTCGAAGGTAGAAGGAAATGCTTGGGGGCGTTGGAGTTTGGAGTTGAGATAGTTATAGTATCGAGGTAGAGTGTTGTGATATGCGATACTGTATATGTTGGATTGAAGAGGACGAAGATAGCTTCGAGTCGGAGGTGACTGTTCGCAAATCGGAGCTCGTATGGAGGAGATATGAGCAGGAAGGTGCAGTTTTCAGTAGTCTGGAGCGACAAACGTCTGTCATAGGGGATGTCAAACGTCTGACTGCAGGGAATAGATTTCCCGAGAGCTCAGATAGACGTTTGACACTTCCCGGCAGACGTCTGTGCTAAGTGGTTTTGTCCAAGTAATCTCTGGAAGAGGACAGACGTCTGTCAGGAGGTTCGACAGATGTTTAAGCGGGTTTTGGGCTATTTTCGGGCTGAAGATTAGCAAACTGATTTGTGACTAATTCGGGGGCAATTTGGGTAATTGGCCAACGTCTATATAAGCTATTTTCTGAAGTGAATTAGAGAGTTTTTGAGAGCTTGAAGACTTGATTTGGGGATCAAGGGTTTATTCTCAAGGAAGAATTAGAGTTTATAGCCTAATTCCAATTCTTCAATTCTATTCTCCTCAAACTCTTTTCTATATTGAAATATAGTGATTATTGGATCAATCTCTTGTATTTCATTCATCGTGGTAATAAAATACTATTTCCAAAGTGGATGTACACTAACAAGATGTTAGTGGAACCACTATAAATCCTTGTGTGATTTATTTTTGCTACTTTGTCATTAGTTTCTTGCTTGTGATTGAGATTTGAATTTTTCGTGATTGGTTGATATTGGTTTGTAACTAGAGTTATTGCTTTGGTTGTTTTTGCAAGTCTAACAACGATCTAGTCTTTCGCTAGCGCTTTGTGGTTTAGATATCGGATTCGAGTGGTCTTGAATCGGATTAATCACAACGGTTACAACAAGCAAGAGTTTGTGATTTCCTACTAGTCGCAGAGATAAACTCAAGCCAATTCCAGTCCTTGTTGCATTGTGTATTTTGATTATTTAATTATGCTTATAGTCTCAAGATTTCATTTGGCAGTTTTGTAGATATAAATTGAAATAGAATGATGTGTGATTCATGAGTTGTGCTTGTGATACCATGTTTAATGTGCCCTTATGGCATTAGAATGAAATGAAATGCTTTTAGTCTTTTTAGCATCATATCATCACAGGTACATAATTTAAAAAAAAAAAAAATTGAAGCCCAGGATTACGTCTGCATAGCAAAATCCTTACAACAATTGCAGGGAGAATGGCTTGAGAGTCCTAGTTTGTTCACCCCGCAGTATGCTTACTGCGGGATCTGAACCCTTGATTTTAGGGGGGTCCATGTGGACCCCGCTGAAATCAAGGGTTCACACACTGCCGTATACATACGGCAGTGTGAACAAACTTTTACACATGGCTTGAAGGCAGGAAAACACTACCTTGAAACTGATTACACAGAAGCACTTTCCCTGGAGTATTACAGAAAAACAGATCCATAGAGTATGTCAAACCCATCGAGAACAGAGACAGGCATCCTTGTAGAGAAAACTTACTACACAAACTCACTTCATGACTACCATGGCAGAGCAGTGCTTCGGCAAGGAAGGCCATCACAACACAAGGACATAACATCCAGCTTGAAACATTGTAGAACCAAAGGTCGGTAGAGATTAACATAATTTCAATATCATAGATTATCTAGTGAAAACCCTATTGCAAGAAACAGTGTAAAAAACTGTATTGTTTCGATTATCATAATGATACAGATGAGAATACAATGTATTTTATAGTTAAAGCAACATGGGCCTTTTTGTAAAGATAAACAATTGTGGGCTTGGCCCAATGAAACGAAGGGTACAGATAAACAATTGTGGGCTTGGCCCAATGAAACGAAGGGTACAGAGAAAATATATTCTCCATACCCCCCCGCAAACCCAATTATCAAAAATAGGGTTTGAGTTCTGGAGATTAGAAATGGCGGCCGACTTCAATCTTCATGCTTTCGTCTTCGAATTACTTCTCTTCTATTCCGATGACATCTTTGTCTTCTCTACATCTTTGTTTCCATCTTATACTCTCGTTTTGAGCTTGTGTTCTGTCTTTAATGCAGGTAGCTACGGATTTGTTGACTTTTGCGTCAGATCTGCTCATGTTGGTGAAATTCAAGATGTCTTTGTTAGATCTGTGTAAAGATTGATACTTTACAGCAGATTCGTGGCTTGAAGTTGCGGATCTGTTGTATTTATCTTCTAGGGTTTGCTCTTTGCTTCTGCTGCCGTTGAATTGAGGGTTTCCAGCTTCTGCAATGCATAGCTTGTCTTTTAGAGCTTCAAATCTACTTTTTGATAACGGTTTTGTCAGAATATCGGCTATCTGGTAAGTCGACGGTATGTGGTTAACTCGAAGCTTGTCTCTTTGAACTAATTCACGTACAAAGTATATATCCAGTTCAAGATGCTTAGTTCTAGAATGCAATACTGGATTTGCAGTTAGGGCTATAGCACTCATATTATCACACCATATTGTTGCCTTTGAATTTAAATTAATTCTTAGCTCACTCAATAATGATTGAATCCACATTATCTCTGCTGTTGTACTTGCAATGCTACGATATTCTGCTTCTGTACTGGATCTAGAAACTGTATTTTGTTTCTTAGCGCACCATGATATTGGATTTTTTCCTAGATAAATGCAATAACCACTTGTAGATTTTCTGTCATCATGATCGTTTGCCCAATCTGCATCTGCATAAGCGTTAATGTCTAAGTTGTTGCTTGCCTTTAGTATTAGACCCTGATTGATAGTGCCTCTCAAATATCTTAAAATTCTCTTGACTGCTTTCCAGTGATCACTCAATGGCCTTTGCATAAACTGACTTGCCTTATTCACACTGTATGATATGTCTGGTCTGGTTATAGTGACGTATTGTAATGCTCCAATGATGCTTCTGTATAATCTTTCATTACATGTAGCTTCACCCTTCTCTTTACTTAGATGTATGTTAGTAACCATAGGTGTTGGTGAGGGATTAGCTTTGTTCATGTCAGACCTTACAAGAATTTCAGTGATAAACTTTCTTTGACTTAATTGAAGTTCATTATTCTTGTTTCTGCTGACTTCAATGCCTAGAAAGTATGACAGTTCACCTAGGTCTTTAACTGAGAACTCACTGTTTAGTTGATCAGTGATGTTTCTGATCTCATTGTTGCAATTGCCTGTAATTATGAAATCATCCACATAAATCAGAACATAGGTCACTGTATTAGCTGTAAACTTTGTAAACAATGAGTTGTCAGATTTTGCTGATGTATATCCAAACTTTGATAGTGTTGCCTTGAGCTTATTGAACCAGACTCTGGGTGCTTGCTTTAGCCCATAAATAGCCTTATTCAACTTGCACACCATGTTGTTATCTGACTTTTCTTTTAGTCCTGGTGGTAGTTCCATATACACTTCTTCCTGTAAGTCACCATTTAGAAAAGCATTATTAACATCAAGTTGCTTGATGGTCCAACTCTTATACAAGGCTATTGTTAAGATAATTCTAATTGTTGTTGGCTTCACAACAGGCGAGAAAGTTTCATTAAAATCAATTCCCCACTGTTGTGAATAGCCTTTAGCTACTAGTCTAGCCTTGTATTTAGAGATTGTACCATCAGCATTTCTTTTTATTCTATATGTCCATCTACACCCAATGATATTTTTGTCTTTGGCACACTGTGACACGCTGATTAAATTTTTTCTTATGTGTGGTGCACATAGTAAATTATTTAGATATATTTGTTTGGCACCATTAATACTAGCATGTCCAGTATGAGAAATAAGTATAGAGTTGCCATTACCCATAATTAGAGATTGCTTACCTTTGTACTCACGATTGCCAAGATTCAGATTATTTAAGTTGTTAGTGACATGATGAGTTGCGCCAGAATCTGGATACCATGAGTCATCTTGAATATCATCAACAGTAGCAGGATTTGTGGAAATTTCTTGATTAGTTTTAGCATCTGATTGACTGCTAACCATATTGGCATTTGGATTGTTATTCCTGCTATTGTTATTGCCTTGTTGATTGGCATTGTAGTTGTTGTCGAACCTGAAGTAACATCTGTCAGCTGTGTGACCCATTTTTCCACAAATCTGACACTTTGGTCTGTTGTTGGGATTCCATCTCCCAGCTCTTCCTCTTCCACGGTTTGACTGGCCTCCTCGTTGGTAAGTATTTTGGTTTCTTGAATTGTTTTGTTGGTTTTTGTTTTTCCCTGTAGTGATGTAGTTGACTGACGGATCAGAGACTTGATCTTTTCTTTGCAATAATCTACCTTCATGAGCTAATAGCATGGAATGAACACTTTGTAGTGAGGGTGTAGGTTCTATGGATGTTATGAATGCTACAACTGCTTCATATTCATCATCCAGCCCTCCAACTATATATAGTACTTGTTCTTTTTCTTCAATCTTGTTTCCTGTGCAAGCTAGTTGATCACATAGACTCTTTACCTTCATTAGATACTCATTCATGTTAGAATCATCTTTCTTTATGCTTTGCAGTTGCTTCTTGTAGTTTAACACTCTTGCAGAAGACTGACTAGTAAATGATCTTTCTAGAGCAGTCCAAATGTCATGTGATGACTTAACACCAATCAATTGTGGCATTATTGATGAACTAACAGTAGACATTATCCATGCACTCACAAGATTGTCTTGCCTCTGATATGATGCATGTTCTTGGTTAGGAATTAAGTTGTTATCAGTACCTCTAATGTATTTTGGTGGAACAGTTTGAGTTCCATAGAGATAATCTTCAATTCCATAACCTTTTGCTGCTGTTTCCACCTGCAGTTTCCATAAAAGATAATTTGATTCATCCAATTGAATTGAGATGATGTTACTTTGCGGCTTGATGATGGATTTGATAAGCTCTTCAGTGCTTACAGCGCTGGTTTGATTTGATCTAGCTGATGATCTTGGGGAATTTGGCGGATTTGTTTCAACCATGATGCACAAATACTCGAGACTTGATAACAGTGGGCAATAAAGAAGATAAGTTTTTCAAAAAACTCGAATTCTTGAATTGAATTTTCTGGATGATTTCTCTGAATGATTTCAAAAAAGCAACCAGAAGTCAAAATGATGATTTCCTGAATGTTTTGATGTTTTTTTTTTTGATTGACTTTCTTGGATGTTTTTTTTTTTTGATTTCTGAATGGTTTCACCAGAATTTTTGATCAGATTGGAGTTTTCTTGAAATTCTTTATCACCAAGCTTGTGAGACTGAATACTGTTGCAGCCACGTAACACTGGCGAGGCACTGTCTTCTGATCCACAGCCTCAACCTTCAAGTGATGAGATGAAATCTCAGATGAAGGGTACCCACGTGATGAAATTACTCTGATGGGTAATCTATCTTTTAGATAGATTCGTAGAGGCACAGCTGTTTTAATAGAGATCTTGATGCGATTAGCAAGTTGGCTCTGATACCATGCAAGAAACAGTGTAAAAAACTGTATTGTTTCGATTATCATAATGATACAGATGAGAATACAATGTATTTTATAGTTAAAGCAACATGGGCCTTTTTGTAAAGATAAACAATTGTGGGCTTGGCCCAATGAAACGAAGGGTACAGATAATCAATTGTGGGCTTGGCCCAATGAAACGAAGGGTACAGAGAAAATATATTCTCCATACCTATCAATAAGCCTCACTCATTTTGCTTCTAAATTTGATGTATGTATTTCATTAATTAACATTTCCTTTGGATCTGGTGTGACGTAAAATGCAATTAGAAGAAGCTGGTGGTAGAGCTCGAGTCTCGAATTCAGGTTTATTCAGTACTTCGATCATATAATTAGATCTAAAGGCTTTTGTAGTTTATACGTAACTATATGAGTTATTTTCTTTTTTCTTTTTAATTTACTCATTTTTTATTTATACGCAAATTTGTTTCAACCCTTAGCTTGATTAAAATTTTGAACTGTCATTTTTAGTTCCAACATGGTGTTTGTTTAATCTCATGTAACAATCTACTATGTGTTGATAAATGATCACACTAAAAATTTATTTAAATCTCATACTATGTGTTGATAAATGCTTCCACTTAAAACTTTAGCTAGGATGTGACAAGGAGTAACACTGAAGTAGTTGGGGTATTATCATCCCTTGGTTTTACTACTGATGTATCCTAAACTTGCATGTTAATGTGGTTTTCTATGCTCGACTACTTTAGTCTGTGGACTAATGCGCAAATAAGAAAACTAGTTATTGTTTTTCACTTTCGAACTATACTGTATTAATGATAAAGTAATTACGCAGAACTCATGTAAATCAGAGGCATTTAAGAGTATATATGGGTTTGTTTGTTGAATTAGCAACTCCCCACTGATATTTTATTATAATACACTCTCTTTTTATTATCTATCCAGTGCAGCCAACATGATTCATTTCTATTTTTTTTAAAGTCATTCCTATTACCTTATGCGCTTTTCTATATCTTTTTTAAATCATATAAGTACATCTTTTTTCATTTCGTATACACTTTTCAAATTCCTCATAAAGTAGCTGCAACAGAAATAGTACAAGATTTATCTAAAAGAGTAATCAAAGCTAATATTTAACTTTCCTAGTCATGCCAAATCTTATACTGTACTGCCTAGTTTGGATATCTGCCAATTAGCCTTGGGCATTTGAATTGGTATCATTTCTTGTCACGTTCAGTCCAACTTCAGTTCTGTCATTTATACAGCTTCAGTTCAATCCAAACCACTTGTATAGTTCTAGTTCAAAGTTCATTTATAAATAAAGATTATTATAAGAATTATGTGCTAAATTAGTTGTTGTTGAAGTAGAGTACATGCGGGCTGCTACATGTAGAATGTGTAGACTGCTTGTTAGGTGGTATTGTTAACACTGCTTAAAGATGGCTGAATAAATGGCTGAATGAGCTGATTGTGTGCCGACTGAGTGTGAAATGAGTGAGTTGATTGTAACTAGAGATACTGGATTGCATGATTGCAGAGGCATTGAGCTGGAGTTTTTGTAGTTGATGGA
The DNA here is from genome assembly GCA_030737875.1 of Allium sativum. Classification (NCBI taxonomy): domain Eukaryota; kingdom Viridiplantae; phylum Streptophyta; class Magnoliopsida; order Asparagales; family Amaryllidaceae; genus Allium; species Allium sativum. Next base: position 727,457,217 of record CM060909.1, read on the forward strand.
GTTGCTAACTGTTGAGTTAGGGCAAGTGCATATCATGTTAAAGAATTCTGACTGAATATATATATATAAACCGCGTGGACTGGATATATGGACTTCCTAAGGTTTACTTTGACATACTCATCAGGTAAGGTCCTTTTATCTGTACCAGACCATTTCTATTTAAATAACTATTTAGAAATTGGCTATTAATTTCTGAAAAAGTGATCTTATTGCTTTGTCAACTGACCAAATATTAGACAAAACAAATAAAAAAGTACTACACTTGGGAACAGCTCTAGATTTTCCATGGATAATACAAAGCGTGTGTGTCATATTACGACAAAAATAGTGAACATTGCGTGATAACTTGAAGTATCCTTATTTGCATTGACATAGATATCACTGTCTTTTCTTGTACATGTATGTTCTTGCGTCTGCACAAATCTTTAATTTGCTCATAGCTGTATTTGGTTGCAGAAATGATCCTAGAGTTATAAATTCTTCATCCACAGGCAGCTATAGGCTTCATTCCTGAGTTGGTTTGAAAATAAACGGCGAGGGATTCCAAGAGAACAATCAAGAGGTATCCTAATCCTGATCGTTTTCTGTTTTTTCAGAAGAGAAAACATATCATTCTTAGCGTGTAAACCTCTTTTTAATTAATAAATAAAAGTGATTAGTTCTTGTGTATCTACCAATAAGCGAGATACTGCGCTAATATACTATACTGTATATGTAAAATTAGATGCGCTCACTGTTTATTTTATGGGACAGTATCTTGAAGACAAGTTGAGCTCCATTATTCCATTTATATAACTAACCTAATATAAGTACAACTGAATTTTAACTTAAAAATTAAAACTTAAAAATTAAAACTTAGAGAATAAAATATGAAAACTGTAATGATTTTTTGAGCTTTAGTCTTATTATTATACAATATGCTCTTTTATATTTTCTTGAAGTTTTTGCAGCCCGATTCATATGACATGATATGATAGTAAAGCTTAATGTTTGTAAATAACCTAGACATAGAAGAAAACACATATTCAATTTTCATTTTACTACTAAAACTGCAATTTTTGCAACAATCAAATTTTGTAAAAATGAAAGTCAAATTTGTTTTTATATTGATTCAAATTTAGGGAGTGATGAAAACACTTTTTAAGTCTAACAAGACATTTTTGATTTTTATTGTAAACGTGCAAATGATATATTTGCATATGCACTAAACAAATATAGCGTTTGTTTCTCAACACAAGTATATTTATGTATTTATAATTTTTGAATGACAAAATACTGATGTTTTAACAAGTTTATAAAAGCTTAACTAAGTTGTTGATTTTATATAAATTAACTATGATCTATAAAAAGTAAATAAGTTTATAAAAATTAGATAAGCATGATAAATTTTTAATAAAGTTACTAAGTTTTAACAATTTTATAATAATGATGATGATGATCACTTAAATTTGTAACAATAATAATACTAAATTATAAAATATTAACGAAGTTAACTAAATTTTAAATAGTAATGACTAACCAAATCTATAATAATAATAATGAATTATAAATATTAACCAAGCTAAATAAGTTTTATTAAAATTAATTAAACTTATGATAATAATAATAATTTAATTAAGTTAATTATTTTTTATAAATAATAGTACTAATGGGTTAAATAAATTAATAAAATTATTAACTAAGTATTAAATATATATAATAGAGATAATAAAAGTAATAATTATTTAACTAAGTTACCTAAATTTTATGAAAATTAGTTAATATTTATAAAAATAAAATAAGTTTACAAAAATTAACTAAGTATTGTAAATATGAGGTTTTTAGGCACAAGGACAAAGTCAATAAAAAATTTAGCCATAAGGACAAGAGGATAAAATTTTAGCTCAAGGACAATTTTTAGTGTAAAGGGAGGAATTCAGAGGCCCATTATAATTTCATACTTTACACTAATCTTTGTCCTTATGGCTAAATTTTTTGCCTTTTGTCCTTTTGACTGATTTTTTTTGTTTATTTTGCCCTTCACGTTATTTTCCTGTATATATAAATATTTTACTAAGTTTTATTAAAATGAACAAGTTTATAATAACGATGATGATGATAACAATTAACAAAGTTTATAATGATGATGATAATAACTTAGTTTATAATAATGATAATAAATTGTAAATTAAGTTTTATAAAAATTAACAAGTTAAATAATAACAATAAACTAACTTTGTAATAAAAATAATAATCTTCATAAAATATTAATCAAGTTAGCGAAGTTTTACAAAATAATAATTAAATTATTATAACAATAACAATAATTTAAGTAAGTTAAATAAGTATTATAAATACTAATAATAAATTAATTAACTTTATAAAATATAAACCAAATATTATAAAATAATAATAATTAATCATGTTAACTAAACTGGTTGAGATCTACAAGCTTATAAAAGTTAACTAGTACTATAAATATTTAACTAAGTTAATCGAGTTTCATTATAAACAAGGGGTCATCAATACAATTATTAAATCAGCAATGGTAAATTAAAAAAAAAATGTTTGCTTTACATATCATTTACTATTAGCAAAATCAGTGTGTTATTTTCAGCTAAGGTTACAACATGTCATGTACTACTAACAGAGTCATTAACTCGTGAATTTCTTCACTGTAGGTAACTAAAAATCATTGTTGCAAAAATATATCAGACGACACCTTCTTCTTCCATGGTATGCATATGAAACATATTGGTTGCCTATTTTGTTCTCATTATTTGGTGTAAAACTGCTTTAGGAAAACTGTATTTTTGTTTGTAGATGTTGTATTTTTGTTTAATGGATATTGTGTGAACTTAGTTTATGGTGCTATTTTTGTTTATGTAAACATGATTTATAGACGATGACTTTATTCATGAATAAATGGTATATGGTTTTATGTAAATGGTTAATAGTTATGTGTTTATATCGTAATTTTTGTGTCTGATTCAAATATGTTATGAATACCGGTTGCTTGAATTATATTGAAATGTTGTTGATATACGTGTGCGTAAATATTGTGATAAGACAACAAAATATAAATGCTGTAAAAATCAAAACAACAAAAGACAGTGTTAATGTCATTTCTTCGAATAAACAATAACAGCGTTTAAAAAATGCTGATGAAACTATCAAAACATCTATGCAATCTTTTGATAACAAAATTCTAAATGCTGATGAAAAATAGAAGCAATGCCACTTGAAAAATATTAACATCTCATTATAAACGTAGTAAAAATAGGCTTTTCAACAATGTTTGTTATTTTGCTGTTAAAAATTATGTACCTACGACCGCATGTTGTTATACAATGTTTATTAAAACGCTTTGGTATCATAAGCGTTTTTCAAATGCTGTGAAAAGCAGTTTTTGGTGTAGTGTACGCCTCAAAGAAGGGTATTAAGCTAAGAGAATAAATTCCCCGTCACCAAAGATATATCATCAATAACAACTAATCGCTTACGTTGTGAAATACAATGTCAGACATACCATCCATTTACAAGTTCGTTATGAGTCTGAATGAAAGTGAATGCACCTTATTCCTCGTCCAATTAAGGAGGGAGGCCCTTGCACGCCTGGACAATCAACAAGTACGTCCGGACCACTGCCACTTTAACCCTTCAATGGGAGCAAACCATTTCAAGGTATCAGCAAGCAATCCATTCGATGTAAAGATTTCCAGTCTTCCACCATCTTTAATGTCTTCGACTTTTAATCATCGTATAATTATTTGAAATGGGTTGAACCTGGTCTTTCGAATTAGTCATGTCAAAACATAAATCATTATCGGATTATCAATCCACCAATTAAGTCTCCTTTAACTAGTTTTCATTCCATAAGATTCAAATCTTATTCTTAACTTGGTTAAGTTACTTGGCTTTCCAAAAATCATATTTTAACCTTATAAAAAGGTTTACTTAAGAATTCAATTCGATTTACGAATAAAAATTGTTACTTCAAAACATTTCTCAAACTCGTTAAAAAGGTATTACTCAAATAGCCAAGTTTCCACTTAACCAGTTTATTCTTTAAAACCATATAAAATTGGTCTAAACCCTTTTCAAGTCATTTATCATAATTTATAAAGATTTTTCCCTATTTTTATTTATATAGAAATAGTCCATATTAATAACTTTCCATTACAAGTCATTATTGGTTCCGACACTAATTTTATTCAAAATTAATTTGGATATTTCTCAAATTATAACCGTTGGATTTCAAAACTCTTATTATCATTTGAAAGACCTTTTAATTACAAACCCAACGATTCCAGTTTCGAGAAAATCCGATGGTCGAATCTCCCGAAATACCGGTTTAAAGTTAAAGGTCGAAATTCGCGAACTACTGCAGCGTGGCGAGTTCTATCATGACCATAACTTGACGTATATAATAAATTACGTTGAATGGTTTCAAAATCATTTTATTTATTATATAAAATGCATATAATAATTTCCAAAAGTCATATTTTAATTTTCCAACTTCAAAATTAATTATTTCAACATTTAAGCACTATAATAATATTTAAATGACTAAAATAATATTATTTTTCCAACTTCATTATTTTTAATCTAAATTTTCCTGGCACTCGTAATAAAAATAAATAAGAAAGTTTTGTAAAGGAAGTTCTTTTAAAACTCATCTTTAATACCCTAACCGAACTTTACTTTTGTCGGTTACTATTCATTTTAAAATAAAAATTGAACACGTCATAACTAGGTGAAAATAAATTTAAATCAATTTGTTCTAGTTGCGAATATTCATCGTATTTTTATAAACTTGGTTTCGGTTTCTCATTGTGAAAATAATTTAAATCCCCTTCTTTAGGTTTCAGTTTCTCATTGTGGGTTCCACTCCAGCAATCTTTCTCATGGATGGAATGCAAGCACTCACGAACGACTATGAAACTTCTCGGTGCCTACAAATTTTTCCAAAAGTTTATGTGTTTGAGTTGGGTGGCTACGAGGTTCCTAAACTTGCTAGAAGCATACGCGGTTGCAAATTTGGGTATATGGAGTAAACGGGAGGGGGTTGTGGGGTCCAAAGGGAATAACTGTGCGGTGGGGTCCACAGTGGAGCTGGGTAGGGTAGAGGCACAAGATGGTGGGTCCCTTGCATGGGGTCTGGAGGTGAAAAGGTGGGTGCTTTTGGGTTTAATAAGGCTGTAATTGCAAAGTTGGTGTAAACATGTGATTTTTGGGTGTTTAAGGAGGAGGAGAGAGCACAACAAGGAGGAAGGGGAGGAGGAGTTGCACACATGGGGATGTGGGTATGGAAGTGGAGGGACAACCATGGAGAGGGGATAAGGGGGTGCGGCCATGGCTAAAGCAAGGAAGGAAGAAGTATTCTTAAGTGAAAAATGGAAGAAAAGAAAGAAGGAAAAGAAGAAGCTTTTATAAAAGGAAAACTCTCATGGATTTGTGAGGTGTCGCGTGGAGAAGGAATAGTTAGAAAAATACTTTGAAGCCTTGATCACTTGACCCCGTGTTTGAGCCTTTTATGCTTAAGGCTTTTGTTTTAACGAAGAAGTGTTTTTGTTGTACCTCGCGTTCATTGCTCGCACGATCACAAGTTAATTTTGTTTGTCACAAAATTTTGAACTCTAACATAAATCGTAATTTTGGATCAACCGGGATAGGTCTTGTTGGATTTGGATTTCATTTGACCTTCCATTTTATTTTTTATTGCGTTTTTGCTTAATTTGACCGACTGACCCGTATGCATTTATTTCTTGCACGATCACATACTACAAAAATTATGAAATTTGGAACTGTACCATTTCTCGACGTTTTGGTTTCGATAAAATTAGTTTCGTTGAATTCCAAGATTGTTTAAATTTTTTTCCTTTGTAAAGTTATGAAAACATCATCAAATCATCGAATTTTTAAAATCGACGACAAATCCTTGTAAAATTAATTTAAAAATCATATTTAAATTGTTTTCAAAATTTCAGGTCGTTACAAAAAATAGCATGCAACAATTATGAAAAAAAATAACATTCAAGACGTGCGGTTGAAATCATATGAAGTGCATCTAATAAAATATGCATACAAGTACGTGACATGTTTTTTCTTCTCTTTTTCTAGATACATTATCACATAATTTTATCAGCATTAGATTGTAGTATACATAAATACAAATTACCCAAAAAAACCTTACAAACTAAGATACTGATATTGATACACATAAAAACTAATACTAACGGAACAAGATAAAAACTAAAACAAATCTTATGTTACATAAAAATGATGTTAAGTGCATCAAAATTATACCTAAAAAAGCATATTATTCTTACACTCGCACATACTCACAACCATTTTTATACCTACTTACGTATTATAGAGTTACGTTATAGAATAACTCTAATGCTAGTACATTATCCATTCGCATAATATACCTCTTGCCGTTTTGGTAGAATGCTTAGTTTAGGATCTAGCTGGTATTTTTGACTAACCTAATTTATTTTCACCCACTTTGAAACACTGCTAAATCAGCTCTAGTATTACAAAATCAAACCTAAGTATGCAATAGGTTACGAAATGAGTACATTTTTTTTATATGTTTTGATATATAGGATAATTCAGTAAATTCCTCTTTACTAACAAGTTACTTTGCTTTATATAGAGTTGAATACATAATTTGTATTATTACTCTGCTAAAGATATGTTATGGATCAGAGTAAGAATTATGTATGAGATATTAAAAGACAAAGGATACTACTGGGATTGGTCAGATTTTATGTCAAATAATCAACAGTAAAAAAGTGAAGTAGAGGTATATGTGATGCTCAATTCAACAAAATATACATTTAACATGCCGAGTTATAAATTTATAACTTGTTGTAAAGATTGATATGATGATCTTAAGTCTGATGTTCTAAAAAAAGCTTTGTTAAACTTTTAACATATCTGAAAATATATAATAGCTAAAACTATATTTCTATTTTCCTATGACTTGAAGTAGGATACTGATTATTATCTATGCAATTAATATTATTTTATCTTCCTGTAGAATAATCCCTTGGTTCAATTGAAGTGCAACATGGTTGAATAATGAGGTTCATGTCATTAATGAAAAAATTATAATCAGTAGCTGATTATATAATATGATCTATGAAACACCCCGAATTTTAATAAACAATAATTAAATAAAAAACAGTGATAAACAAATATTAATCAGAATAAACTTCAGAATTGGACAACATGATGATTTATTTCATTTGAACGTTATTTTACTGATGTGTTTTAGTTTTATTGGTTCATTTTGAACCAAAGGATGATGTGCCGCTTTCTAGTTGGGCTAGAGACATGGCTGGTCCATATTTCATCCTAAATTTGGATGGTTGAGGATACCTAGTAAACCCTATAAATAGAGTAGCAGATCCTCTCTCGTTTCTTTACATCCATTACTTCTCTCTTCTCCTTCTTCCCAGGCCTATGCTTAAAATTAGGAAGGGCCTAATAATTAAATTTTTACAGGATAAAGAAGTTCTATATTTTAAATATTTATTTTTATAAATACTTCTGGAGGCAGAGTTTCTGCTGGAATAAAGGAAGGCTACAGGAGAAGCTCTTTTCATCAGATCTATGAGTTTTTATGTGATTTTTTAATTAGTAATTTGTGTAGCATAGTTTAGATAGCTAAATAGTTTTGATTTACAAGTTTTTAGTTTATAGTTATTTACAGTATTTATGCGTTTAGTTTTTCTGTAAAGTTACTGTAATTTATTTACTATCTATGATTATTTCTTTTCAGTTATTTACTGTTTATAAGTAATTCTACTTCTTCTATCTCCTTCTGTCTTCTTCTCTGTTGTGGTTTTATTTACAGTCGGGCTATGCCCTATTTTATTTTTTTGCTTGTTTTTGACTCTAGGACTTTTGTTGCCTGGACCAATTTCCTTTTTCTTTTTAGCGTTGAGCCTAGGCCTATAAAGATCCTAGGTCTTTATGGTTATTTTGCGTTAAAATTGGAATTATGTTGAAATTGAATAAAAAAAGGGGTAATTGGGAATGTTGGAACTGATTAAATATTTTAATCAGTGTTGGACTGTAAATTGGGGAAAACCTTGATATGTAATTGGAGAACTTGCAAACATATAAACTAGAATAGGTAACTTAGTTGAATGCTAATAACATGGGGTTGGGTTGTATAAAACGAACAAACATTAATTAGAAATGTTTAATGCAACCTAGGATTATAACATGACGTTATGTTGGGCTGATTGATAAACTTAAATCATGTTAAGTTAAATAGAATATAAAATTAATAAGCTAAGATAATGGAGTTTGTTTCGTCAGCGTGAGGCTGATTGGGGATAATAATGGCTCGTATGTTTGTTCCGGTAGCGTGGGGCTAATTGGTGATAAAATAATAGAATTGTAGCGGGAGTCCGTTCTAGCATCATGGGGCAGATTGGGGAAAATAAGTGGCTCGTAGGTATGTTCCGGTAGCGTAAGGTTGATTAGGGAAAATAAGAGGCCTAATAAAATGATAAGATGGTAGTTTAGGTCCGTTCCAACAGTATGGGGCAAATTAGGGAAACTACGTGGCCAACAAAAAAATAAATGGGGACCAAGTCTGGAGGGTAACTTGTGTTAATTGCACATTTGGTTGGGGACCCATATGAGGTAGTATTCCTATTATCATCTATGAAGGTCTCACACTAGGTTGTAGCGAGGGAACACTTTACTGCATTGGATAGTAAGAGGTCCAAGCGAGGTGGGTACAAGCGCATTCCGACGGGGCGATGATCGTGCATCGTGCCAATTATGGAAAATAAGTCACTACAACGCTTGTGATTAACGACTATGTCCTTTTTGTTGATGTGTTTGGGATTGATAACCCCAAGTTCCATAGCTAGGTTATCACACTGTGGTTATAGGAGTCGATCAACGAGTAGAAATTGGGTAAAGCCTAATTATTGTATCTTTGGTTAGCTGTTGCAGCAATCTTGGATATGAATGAGAAGTTAATCTTTATTCATGCTTAACTTTGTTTATTGTTTCATACCTTTATACTTTATGTCATCTTTTTAATGCTTCCTTACTTTATGTTCATGCTAGAAATCACTAGAACTCGCCCGACTTATGTCTGACCTAGTTTGTTTTCTCTTACTTGTTTGTTTCCCTACAACTTCACAGGGTGGAGGGTCTCAACTGTGAATCTTGTTTATTCGGTTCAACTTGGATTTAAACTCATTTCAGACTCATGTACTGGTTCATTTCTCATTTTTTGATTATTGTGTTGTCATTGAGAGGGATGGTTTTACTTATGTACTCTGATATTATGGTTTTCCACGTGACAATGTATTTGGTTTTAAGTTGATGACTGTTTGGTATTTTGGAAAAAATGTAATAAGAAAAGTGATTTGACTTGCTTTGTTAAATGTTGTTTTAAAAATTCCGCGTGTTTTATTTTTCTATCTTGTGAATTTTAGTCTTTCTGTTGTTATTTTATACCTAAGTGCTTCATAAACTTTAGCGCGTCCTCATATTGGTGACGTTAATAGATGTGGGTGTTTCATTTGGTATCAAAGCCTAAGGTTACAAGGTCAGAGAAAAGTTTTTGGAAATAGTGTTTTCAAAATTAAAGTATTTCCAAGTAAAACTTGTTTTTGAAAGATATCCCTTCAAGTCAAATGCAATATCCCCTTGGTTCCTTTTTGAATCCTCATCTCTTTTCTTTTTCAGCATGTTTGAGGCTCCCAACTTTCTGGAGGGTGTTCCCATTCCGGCATAGTTCCATAGGTATATTGAAGCTACGACACCTGCCGAAGGGAAAGGAAATGCTCATCCTCCAGCTGCAGCTGCGGTAGTTCCACCAAATCCGGTGGCTATTTTTTTAAGCTCTATAAGTATTTTCCTACTATGATGGAAAAGCCATTTCTTGGATCATAGAGTTTTATTGATGCTCGTAATTAGCTTAAAGAGACCAATTGTGTGTTTGGATTATTAGCGCTTGACAACATGAGGAGGATTCAATTGGCCGCCTGACAATTGAAAGGAGAGGCATCATATTGGTAGGAAGTTGCTGAGGTAGAGCAGGCCATGAGGAAATGGTATGATTTCAAGGGTATGTTCGAGAAAAAGTTTTTATCACAAGCTGACGAAGGGATGCAATCAGAAAGATTATTGAGTCTGAGACACGGTGATATGTCGGTTAAGGAGTATGTAAATAGCTTCAACTAGTTGGCAAGATTTGGCTTAGATCCGAATAATACTGCGCATAAGAAGGCATCGAAGTGTGTGAGGGGCTAAACTAACCCCTCCAAGGACTAGCGTTGGCACACATTCCAATGGGTGCGACTTTTGAGGATCTAGTGGAGATGGCTCTTATGCACGATAATGGGAAGGAGAGTACACAGAAGGCTAAGACTGAGGTGGCCAAGTCAGGTTTTGGGAAGAAAAAGTTGTGGCCTAAGAAAGGTGGAAAGAAAAAGGGAGAGAAGCTGGATAAAGCACATACCAAGAAGGAAGTGAAGTGTTATCGGTTTGGAATGATGGGGCACTTCTTTAGAGATTGCAAGAAGACAACTTAGAAGGATGCTTTCTTTCAGTGCAGACATATGGGACATTATACTAGGCAGTGCCCTCAGAGGCAAGGTCAGAGACCAGATTCATCTGGAGTACATGTTCATGCGCATGCGATGGCTCAGATTGGTGGTAGCAGTTAGGACAGAGGTAGGAATGTCACCATAGAAGGTTTAATTTCTCTTTTTGACTTTCTCATTAGTACCTTGTTCGGTTCCGGTGCTTCTCATTCTTTCATATCCAATTTTGTTGTTGGTAGTCTGCACCTAGATACTTCCATAGTTTTTGATCTAGTAGTTGTTTCAAACCCCATATAAGGTATGGCTCACCTATCTACTATGTGTAAGGGATTGAGTATTTCTATTCTTGGCGTCGAGTTTGATTGTGATCAATATGTACCAGGTTTCATGGGTTACAGGTTTATTCTAGGATGGATTCTATGGTCAAGTATGGATCCATCCTTGACTGCGAGAGGAGAGTAGTGAGGCTTTTTATGCGCCATGGTAGGACTCTCGAGATTTCTTGTGACCAACGGGGGTCAATCATGCTCAATTTCTTAGATTCCCTAGATGCTTCTGTTGACGATCTCTATTTGGTGCTCGTAGTTATAAACTTTTCGGACGTATTCGAGGAGGTGAGAGGGCTACCTCCTAGGCGCGAGATTGATTTATGGATATACTTGGTGAAGAATGCTAAGCCTGTTGCAATGCTGGTGCGCCACATTGCTCCGAGGGAGAGAAAGGAGCTTGGTAAGTAGGTGGGCGAGTTATTCGAGAAAAGGTTTATAAGATGGAGTATTTCTGAGTGAGGAGCACCAGTCATCTTCCCGACTAAGGCAGATGGCTCTCTACATCTATATGTGGATCATAGAGAACTGAACAAGCTCATGGAGAAGAATAGACACCCATTCCCTCAGGCAAATGGCTTGTTTAATCAGTTGGAAAGCTCTTCGGTTTTCTCGTAGTTTGATTCAGCTACAGGTTTTCATCATCTTAGGGTGACAGATGACAACATATATAAGACTGCCTTTAGGATTCCAGACAGATTCTTTGAGTGGCCAGTTATGCCTTTTGGGCTAACCAATGCATCAGAATATTTTGTTGATTTGAGAAGTTGGGTATTTAGGAAGTTCCTAAACAATTTCATGGTAGTGTTTGTTGATGATATCTTGGTGTTCACGAGGAGCGAGGACGAGCATGCCTTGCACTTGGGAGAGGTCCTCCACACACTCCATGCACATCAGTTGAAGGCGAAGTTCTCTTAGTGCCACTTTTGGCGGAAGGAGGTGAGGTTCTTAGGGAATGTTGTCTCTAGAGATGGTATAGTGTTGGATCCCGCTAAGGTTGTCGCAGTATAGGATTGGAAAGCCCCAAAGAATGGGAAAAAGATAAGGAGCTTTCTAGGCTTGGAAGGTTACTATCGGAACTTCATTAAGGATGTTGCACGGATCCCAGCTCTTCTTTACGAAGAAAACCTAGTATTTGCTTGGGATGTGGATTGCGAGGATGCATTCTTAAAGTTGAATAAGGCTCTCACATCAGCTCCAATGTTGACTCTTCCTGTGGTATGAAGATGTTCATTATGTATACGGACTCTTGTGGCATGAGTTTAGGTACGATGCTTATGCAGGAGGGTAAGGTTGTCTGCTATATGAGTAGACAACTGAGGGCACATGAGTGGAATTACTCTACCTACAATTTGGAGCTAGCAACGATAGTGTTTGCACTTAAGCCTGGGTGCATTATTTATTGTGTAAGAGGTTTGAGCTGTACACCGACCATAGGTCTCTCAAATACTTATTTTTGCAAAAGGATCTTAATTTGCGGTAGCAACGCTGGATGGAGTTTCATGCATCTCATGACTTTGAGATATCATATACACCAGGGAAGGGGAATGTATACACCAGGGAAGGGGAATATAGTGGCAGATGCTCTGAGTAGGGAGAGGATGACTTTGATTCCTTTGTCCGTAGAGTGGCAGAGTTTGGAGTTTATCTCGTCGTTCGATATTAGACCATCCGGATTATGCACCAAGATTATTGGCGTCATTGGAGGTGCGACCTTCTCACTTAGAGAGTATCGGATCCAATCAATGCGAGGATCAACAATTACTAGATATCATGGACCGACTTAGTTAAGGAGAGACCTTTGGTCACCTTTCTTAGTATTCCGTGGATGAGAGAGGGTGGCTACATTGTGATGGGATATTATTTTGTTCCTCAAGTTGATGATTCGTTGAGATCAGTTTTAGAGGAGGCTTGTCACTCTCGGACGACTATCCATCTAGGGGGAGGGGGTGATAAGATGTACAGAGACATGAGGAGGGTATTTCACTGGATAGGGATGAAGAAGGATGTGGCAAAGTATGTGGCTAGATGTATGACTTGACAGAGAGTGAATGTTGAGCAAAGCAAGCTTGGTGGATTGCTTTAGTCTCTAGATGTGCCATAGTGGAAGTAGGAGAGCGTCTCGATGGACTTCATAGATGGATTGCCAAGATCGAGGAAGAGCAACACCGGTATTTGGGTTATAGTTGATATGTTGACTAAGAGTGCTCATTTCATCCTAGTTAAGAGTAAGTGGATGGCAACTTAGTTGGCATCAGTGTATCTCAGATAGATCGTCCTATTTTATGGAGTTCTCCTAGTATTGTTTGTGATAGAGACCCCATCTTTACTAGCGAGTTTTGGAGGAGCCTGTAGGAGGCATTGGGGACACAACTACGGCTTAGCACCGCCTATCACTCCCAGACAGATGGACAGACGGAGAGGATTAATAGGATTCTTCAGGATTTTACGGCAGTGTATCTTGGACTTCAGAGGGACTTGAGAGGAGCATTTTCCATTGGTAGAGTTTGCATATAATAACAGCTATCAAACGAGTATAGGTATGGCTCCCTTCGAGGCACTGTATGGGTAGCCCTGCAGATCACCTACTTTTTTGTAGGAGTCCATGGATAGACTTCTACTTGGACCTACTATGGTTAGGGAGACCTCAGACAAGATAGATTTGATCCGGAGTCGAATGAAGGAAACTCAGGACATACCGACGTCATATGCAGATCAACGGAGGACAGACCTGGAGTACAAGGTAGGAGATTTGGTTTCACTAAGGTGTCACTCTTGAGGAGTTGTTCGGTTCGGCTCAATGGGGAAGTGGCGCCGAGGTTCGTAGGGTCATTCCCTATAGTGGAGACGATAGTTTAAAAGGTCTATAAGGTTAGACTACAAGCGAGATTGGCGAGAGTTCATGATGTATTCCATGTTTCGCACTTGCGAACGTGCTTGCAAGATTCAGCAGTAGTGGTGGAGCCAAGTACCCAAGAGGAGGTTGAGGCAGAGAGGGAGACATCAGTCAGGTGAGTTCCTGAATGGGTACTAGGGTCTGAGGTGAAGAAGTTGCAGAATAAAGAGATCAAGTTTTTTAAGATTCAGTGGGGAAAGGGAAACGATGACGCATTGAGAACCAGAGGATAAGATTCGCGCTCCATTTATGTTTCTGTTCTATAGTACACTCTTAATCTTATTTAAGCTTTGAATTTGAATCTATTTTTACTATCGTTTGAATCATAAGTCTTAGGTAGAATCCTACGGATGGTAGAAAATGGTTTTAAATATATTGATAGAACATGTTATGGTTAAATGGATTTATGTGGATGCAAGTGTTTGCTAGTGGATGCATATATAGACACTAGGCACTAGTTAGTGATCGGAAAACTAGAACACTTACATAATTGCATATGAATGTGTGTGCAATATTATTATTATTTTAAATATGAAGAAAAATGGTTGAATCATCACTTAGATGTTGCATTTTTGTGAATGGTTGTCGTGCACATATAAAACTACACGTATCATTAGGATTCCTTTGCATGCATATTGGACGAATGGCACGAACATGAAATTGCATTAAGGAGGTCAACTGAATCAGTGTACGCCTGATTTTTGCATTAGCCTTGGGACATATATGCTACACCTTTTTCTATATTCATGAAAAGCATTAGAAAATCTAAGGATAATGGACGCCTGTGGTTGATGGTTGAGTAGATGGGTGTAGATAATGATTGACAATATTTATGTCATTCTTCTAGCCTTGGAGATTTCGGGGATGAAATCCTTTAAGGAGGGGAGAATGTAACACCCAGAATTTTAATAAACAATAATTAAATAGAAAAGGGTAGTAAACTAAATATTAATCAAAATAAACTTCACAATTAGACACTGAGACTAGGACCATTGGGTTTGTTGTAATTTTCTGATAAAAATAGACACTTGGTTTGTTGAAATCGGAGTTAAAATTAGTAAGTTATAAATTAAAGAAGATAAGACAATAATCAGAATTTATATATATATATATATATATATATATTGAAAATGGGTATAAATTTTGTTAGGTATTTCAGCCCATGACACTGAATATACAAATTAAACGCACCCGCTACCCATTAGCATACCAACACATTAAAAAGGGAAAATACAGTCCAACTGGCTTCAACTAATAGGTACTTCCCCAAATTATCTCGCAAATAACTCGCAATCAATCCCTAAATTCACGGCGGCCAAAAGCAACTCAACCTATTTGGGATTCCAGTGCTTGTCCCCCTTCAATCCTCGCGTGTCTCGTCACCTTCACTGCGTTCCAGGTGTGATGTAAGTTTAGTCCTTATTTTGATTCTTCTTGTGTTGTTAATGTCATTCGATATGAGTCGATTAATGATATCCACTGTTTTGCCCCTTTTTTGGTATACCCTGCTGTTGCGTTCTTTCCAAATCCACCATGTGATAGTTGTGAAGATGATGCAATTTACCTTGGTCATCACGTCTTTGCTCTTCCAAATATTGAGCAGGTGAGTAATGATTACCTCCATGTTGTTTCTTGTGTCTTGTTCGCCATAAATGTTTTGTAAGATTGTTTGAAGTAAATACACTGATAAAACAAGTGAGAGTGCGATTCTTCTAGAGAATTACAGGCACACATATTGGGTCAATGTTGAGACCCCATTTGCAAAGCCTATCCTTAGTAGGTAATCGTTGCATAACCGCTTTATACATAGTGCCAGCCATTTTGGGAACATTGGCTCTGTTCCATACTAGTTTTGACCATTCAATAGGTACTTGAGTTCGAATATTATCATAAGCCTTACACAAAATAAAGTTGTCATCTTGGTTCCAGGTCCATATATCATTGCTTCGAAGCTCAAAGATAGGGGTTTGTAGTATGTCATTTCGAATATCTGTAGAGAAAGGGAGTTAATTAAATTGCCAAGTGCCATTGTTGATGATTTCATTTACCGATTTTACTGGACAGCCATACACCGAGTAAGTATCCCATCCCATACGTTCAATAAGAGATTTGCCTTGAAACCATGGATCATGCCATAAATCTGTGTCATTCCATTATCTATTTCTTTCATGCAATTTGAAGCGACAATGTCTCATGACTTCAAAACTGCTTTCCACGTAGCAGAAGAATTGTTATCAGCTGCCATTATCCAGAAATTATCCTTTATATACCTCTTTCTCATCCATCTAGCCCATAATCCTTGTGAATTAATAATTTTCCATCCCAATTTAGAAGCAAAGGTGCCTCTCATGAATTTTAAATTTCTTAATCCAACTCCTCCTTCCTTCTTTGGCCTGCACAGATTAGTAAACTTTATCTTGTGAATACCCCCTCTCCATATAAAATCAGCACACACACTTTCAATTTTGTTTATAGTAGCATCAGGTAGTTTGAACGTTTGTAACCAAAAATATATCTTAGCTTGTATCATAGTGTGTACTAACTCAACTCTATCGGCAAATGATAGCAATTTAGAGCTCCAACTTTGTAGTTTGTCTCTTATAGCTGAAACAAGATAGGCACACTCTTTGTCCATGATTCTGTTAAATGATAAAGGCACCCCCAATATTTAACTAGTAAAACACCTTCAGAGACATTGAGTATTCGCAAAATATCCTCTCTTCTGGTGTTAAACTTATTAAAATAACATTTGGTTTTTTTTCATTGACTTTCAGACCAACATATCTATCCAAATTAGTAAAAATATATTTCACAACATTAGCTGCTTCACAATTTGATTTTATGCAAATGATGAGGTCATCAACATATAACAAATGACTGATTATAGGCTGGAAATTGTAGATGGACTGAATTCTCTTGTTGTGTGTGGCCATTTCCATATAAAGGGAGAAATACTACATAGCAATGACAAACAAATATAGGGATAGGGGGTCCCCTTGTCTGATGCCCCGGTTGCTTGAAATAAAACATTTTGGTACTCCATTAATCAGGATGGAGAAGGTAGGCATGGTAATGCATTCTTTAATTAAATCAATAATTTTCTCTGGAAACTCCATGCATTTTAGCATATGAATAATGAATGTTCTACTGATTTTATCATAAGCTTTCCAAAGGTCCACTTTCGAGCAAAATTTGTCTACACCCTTCTTATTAAAGTTTCTTATCAATTCATGAGCCAGTAGCGAGTTATCTGATATGTTCTGTCCTTTAATGAAAGCACTTTGACATTCGGCAATCAAGTCTGGTAGCACTTTTTCCATTCTGTTACATAATACTTTGCTAATTATCTTGTATATAACATTGCAATAATTAATAGGTCTGTAATCCGCAGTACATGAAGGTTTATCTTTTTTCGGTATGAGGCAGAGGAAAGTATGATTTATTTCTTTTATGATTTTACCAGTTCTGAATGCTTCCTTGATAGCTGAAACAACAAATATTTTCAGGTCCCGATAATGGTAAATTTAGAAGAAGGACCCGAAAACGTCAGGTCCGGGAGAAGTGTCCCGATGTATGGACATCAAAGCAGCGGAAACCTCATCATCAGTGACATTGGCAGTCAACATCCTCCTGCCACAAGTATTAATGAGCCTCCTGGGCTTGATGCTGGGTAAGTTTTCATCATTGCTTTCACCATTGTGTAATTCCTTGAAATAATTGATAGCTTCTCGATTAAGTACTTCAAAATTGGTGGTAGGGTTCCTATCCTGATCAATAAGTTGAAAATTATAATTAGTATTATGAGGAATAGATATTTTAGTATAACAGAATTTAGAACAAGTGTCCCCATAAGTGATCCATTTTTCTTTTTCTTTTTGCTTAAGTTCCTCATCTTGGATATGTAATGCAATTTTGAGCTCTTTTTGATTGTCAGCATATGTTTTCCACACTTGATCAATATTGTCTCCCCCCTTTAATGTTTTTAAGGGCATCATCACATATCTGCTCCAGTCTTTCAATATTCTCATTTTTTTTGGTCTAGTCCTGTTCCATTCCTTGAATTTGCTTTTAGTGTTCTTTAAAAACTTCAAAAAATTGTACATGTAGCTATCTCTAACAAGTACCATCTCTGAAAAGCATAAATTAGAGTAATAACCATCTAAATGATGCCAATGATTTGCATATCTAAACGGTTTATGTAACACCCCACCTCCATTAAGGTCACTCACAAAGGGAATGCCTTGACTTTGGTGGAGCGTTTTAGTAGACAGAACAGAAATTTACAAGACAGATAAACAATACTTGAGAAATTAAAACTTTATTGCAGCGGAAAGCAGAAATCAGTTTGGTTACATCTTTACCAAAAACTCAAGTACATAAATATCAGTCTTGTTCAGAAAATCCTCAGAGTACAAAACTTTAAAATCATAATCCCCACAGAAGCTGCCATAAGGAGTCAATCCATACTTTAAGCACTCTAAGTACTTCAAGCAGAAGAAATTTGGATCAAGCTAAAGTGTTCCCTCCTTGGAAAACCTGGGTGGGGGGGGGGGGGGTAACGGAAGAAAAGGGGCGAAAACAAGCAAGGTCAGACATAAAGTCTGGCAAGTCCAGTGACTTTCATCATATGAACAGATAATAATAATCATGGCACGCAAATAAAACTGGATGAGAGATAACAGTAACAGGAGCAGCAGATGTACTTAGGTTAAACAGAAGAAACAGAATAATATTACTTTTCATCTCTCTGCACTAATACTAGTATAACAGGATTAGGTGTCACCCTAATGTCTAAACTGAAGCAGAAACAGGAACAGAATAATTTCAACAGAAACAGAACGCTAATAATGGGCCTTTACAACCCGAACAGAAACAGACAGAAGCAGAATGATGATAATGGGCCTTTACCACCCGAACAGAAACAGACAGAAACAGAATGTTAATAATGGGCCTTTACCACCCGAACAGAAACAGACAGAAACAGAAACAGATTAATCCCTACGGAAACAGAATGTAGAATTAGGTGTACACTAGTAAATGGGCCTTTACCACCCGAACAGACGGTACCACGCAGACAGGTGTTGCCACCCAACAGAAACAGACGGTACCAACAGAAACAAACAGAACTAAGTGTACCATAAAACCCTACCCCAAGCGATCGGCTCCCTAATACATAAATACCCTATGTCGGCTCCACAATAGGGTGTATCACTCCCTAAAGTGACAACCAATTGGCATAGGCCTATTTACAGAGGTCACGGCGTCTTACATCCTCAGAGGCAGACCGGGATCCATGCACGCACATGACCCGGTTGGAACGCACCATTGACACCCCTCGCCATTATCAGAATGAACCACTTATAATTAGTTCAGTAAGCGTGCCCGGACCCTACCTATTGTTGGGTCAAAGTTTGATACCAGAAAGGGTTACTGACTAATATGGGTCCCAAACAACAGATGACACAAGTAATTTCCCTCCTAACCTTGTCTCCCCAGACTAAGAGATTTCAGATTAACTTGTTTACAAGTTCAGACATACAGAGTTCAGACCAACCAGTTCACAGATCAGACAAGTTTTCAGACTAACAGATCAGATATACGGATTTAACAGATTTACAGATTTGTCTAACTTTGAAATTAGGCCTACAGATTCACGAAACGGGTTTGTTAAATTCATTAGTCCAATTGGTTCAACCCTATCAACCCAACACGTTTTAGACATCATATTTATCCCAGATTTGCATTAATTAAATATTAATGCACAGACCTCTCACATTAGGTCGGTAGCTTGTGGCCGCTAGATATGCCGGGCGGTTCCGGGAAGACTTCTACCACAAGCCAGACCTAACCTCGTGTCTAAGCATATTTTAGTTATGCCTACGACCTCTCACATTAGACTGACAGTTTGCGGTCGCTGGTTAAGCCGGTTGGTTCCGGGCAGACTTCTACCGCAAACAGAGTCTAACCTCGTGTCATAGCCAATTCATTTCAATACAGATTTTTCAGATATCAGACTAATTCTGTTTATTTAACAGATTAAAATTCTGTACAGGTTACAGCAGATTATTCGAGGTTCTACTAACAAGTTTTACTCAATTTTAAGTCAAGCCTACAGATTCACATACTTGAAATTTCAGCATTTCAGTTCCGACAGATTACGTCATTCAACAGATTAAACAGATAACTGATCTTGCAGATTAGGCTATTTAGCAGATTTAGCAGATAAGGCAATTTAACATAATTAGCAGATTAGGCAATTCAATCTAATTAGCAGTTTAGGCAATATAACAGAACTAGCAGATTAGGCAATATAATAGATTTAGCAGATTATATATATCATATCTTGCCTAATCATAAATTTAGCCTAAACTCACTTGCCAAATCATGGTCATAATTCATAATACCACATATGCTCCTAATTTTTAGTTAAACATTACACAGTACAGAATATTCTCCATAAATTACGATAAACAATATGAATCATGCTAATTATAGCCTATGATGCCAGATATCCAAAAAACCCTTATTTAGGCGCCTCCACATTAATAGTTATCCTATTTTTGTATAGGTCTCTACGCCTAAGTCACATGTTCCTTTTTCAAGTCATGAGTTTTTACATAAAAGAATATGTCCAAAAATCTAGATTTTAAACTATAACATGTAGTATGTTCTCAACATGCATTACCATTCATGCATAACATGTCGTAAATTATCTTTAAACTCTAACATCAGATCTTGATTTAAAACATGCATTATGCCCCCAAGTTTCAGGTTGTCCTATAATTCCCCTTCTCCTAAATCACAGATTATCATACCTAGTATGAACAGATCTAGATCTAACATATGTTTATTTCTCAAATTAACTACAGATCTAGATTACAACATGTACTATGTATCTAAATTAGTTTCATGTTTACGGTTAAATCTACGCCCCGAATCTCAAGTCATACGTCCAATATATTATATGCCTCAATCTCAAGTCATATGCTAAATATGTCGCATGTCCAATTATATGCCTCAGATTTTATGTCATGTCCTCGAATCAGTCCTGTCCAATTATGCGTCGTTCATTATTTGTCCCAAACATTTTAGCATTCTTGCGTTAATCTCTTATGAGATTTTGCTCAGGCTCGTGGTAGCCTGGCTATAGAACAGAAAGAAGAAAGAGATACAGAATAAGATAGATCTAAACAGAATAGAATAGACCTAACCTCAAATTCAGATTTACAATTCATGTCACAATTAATAATTACAGTTTATAGCGGAAAATAACTATACTTGCCTTTCGTGGTTTAAGAAAGGAAATAAACTGTTGTTAACGCAGAAATGCTGAATTACTCCTCTTTAATTGTTGTTGTAGATCTAGACTTTGATTTGAGATTTGATTTAGCTTTTAATTCTATTCAGGTTGGAAGAAGATGCATCAGTCCAAGTTTTGATTCCAGCAGGGTAGCGATGCCATTTTTTATTGAACAGAGGCAGAATATAGACAAAATGAAATGGTTTGGAGAGAATGAGGCTAGGGGTGAGTTTATATAGGATTAGGCGGACGAATCTAGACAGAAAACGAGTCTAAATACATCAGAATGCATCAAGTTCAGAAAGTGGGTTTCGGGAGCAGGTCGATCCCCAGGTCGACACTATGGTCGACCTGGTCTGGGGGAGGTCGACTACCCAGTCGACCTGGTCAGGGGTAGGTTGACTACCCAGTCGACCACCCAGTCGACCTGGGTCCTGGGCGGGAAATTTCCCGCCAAGCCCGCTTCTGGATTTGAATTCGAATTTTCGAGCTGTTTTCAATTCTGAAATTTTCTGAAACTTCGGAAGGCCATATCTCACTCATACGGACTCCGTTTCTCAAAAACTCGGACCCGTTTCCAAGCAGAATTTCGAGACGAACGCAATGGCGTAACCCGTTTCCCTTGATTCTTATTTTATAATTTAATTATTCTCTGATTTGTTACTTATACGATTACAGAAAATACGGGGTGTTACATTCTCCCTCCTTAAAGGATTTCGTCCCCGAAATCTTCAAGTTGAGAAGAATGTGTCCTACCATCCAGTCATCCATCTACTCAACCATCATCCACAAGCATCCATTATCCTTATAAAACTTCTAATGTTGTATGAACATATGCAAAAGTGTGTGTATATGTTCCTTATCTAATGCAAAGATCAGGCGGTCCACTGATTCAGTTGACCTCCTTAATGCGAATTATGTTAGTGCCATGAGTCCAATATGTATGCAATTTTTTCCTATTTGATACATATCATTCTTATATGAGTGACAACCATTCATTCATATGCAACATCCATGTGATGAGTCAATCATTTTGCATCCACAGAAATTGAAAATGCTCACACATCCATATGCAGTATGAGAGTGTTTTCGAGCCGATCTAGTGCCTAGTGTGTGTATATGCATCCACGAGCAACCACTAGCAACCACTTGCATCCACTTGCAACCATCAAACATAACATGTCTCAAACACATGTTTACATCCATATGATTCCTATCTATAGGTCGAAGACTCGATTGATAGGATACAGTCGAGTGATGGGAGCGAGTGCATATAAAAAAAACATGGTTTCCATTAGACCTTGGTTGAGAGACAAATTCCCCTAAGTATCAACCCTGAAGACCGAAATCAACATCAGATTAACACCCAGAGGATTACCCTCTTTAGACAATGTCAAAACTGAAAATCTCAACCTTATCAGAAATATTCAGATATTTACAGATTACTGGTACAGATCAGATTACTAAATGATTCTTAGGAAACTAAGCATGATAAAAACCCAGAATGTATGCGTCATAGTCAACTTAACGCTCAACACAGATACCCAACTTAGCACAATTGGATGAGTCATAACCCTTATGGGTCTGGGTCTACAGCGGAATCAGAAACAATACTAGTATTCAAGTGCAGAGTATCGATTACAGAATCGAAATGCCAGAACCAGAAAAGAGTTTTAACTCAAAAATCAGATAAAGAAATTAAACCTCCTACAGAAAGTTTTCCTATTTCTATCCTATCCACTAGCCTCGAGAGTGTTCGCCTGCCTTCCAGAAGTCGGTCTTGCCCTCTGCCCTTGTCCTTGTTTCTTCGGACAGTCCCTAGTGAAGTGTCCCATCTCACCACAGCTGAAGCAAGTGCACTTTCTTTTTTTGCAATCCTTGTTCAGATGAGTCGAACTTCCACAAGTAAAGCACTTTTTCTGCTTCTTATCTTCATACTTTTCACCCTTCTATTGGTTTCCTTTTTCGGCCATGCTTTCTTGTTCTGTGGTTCTTCCTTCTTTGTCTCTTTTTGTCGTTGTCTTCCTCGTGCAGTAGTGCCATATCCACCAAACTTTCGTAAGTAGCTCCCAGGGGTACATGGGTCATGGCTAGGCTGTGTAGTGGCTTGTTCAATCCTTTAACAAAGCGAAGAGCCTTTTTATGCTAGGTGTTTACTAAATCTAGCCCGAACCTGGCCAGTTGGTTGAACTGATTGACGTATTCCCTAACCGTCATACCTCCTTGCTTAAGAGATAAGAACTTTTCCAGTTGTAGACTTCGTTCAACTTGCGAGAGGAATTTCGTCTCAAACCTTGTTCTAAAATCCATCCATGTTTCAACCGGTCTTTTGGCGTTAGTGACTTCCCACCAATAGGAAGCTTCGTCCTTGAGCAACCATACCGCCAATTGTACCTTCTGCCTATCGTCTACCTCGAAAATAATGAACAGATCCTCAGTTTCTTTGAGCCAGTTCCTTGCTTCTACGAATGATTCAATTCCCTTGAAATCCTTTCCACCCATGGCCCTAAAATATTTACAGATCTTTGAAAAAGCAATTGCACGAGGAGGGGGCGGAGGAGGAGGAATCGCTGCAGCTGGAGGTGGAATATCCGCTGGGCCTGCATCGTTGGCACTAGCCTCTAAGTACCTCCTGAACCAGCTAGGTATTGGCATGCCCTCTGGAAAGTTAAGACTACCAGACATGCTGGAATGAAAGAAAAAGATTTAAAATGGAGAACAGAAAAGATAGATATATGGCTCTTTGGGGTTATGTTTTTCAAAATAAACTTTACTTTTGAAAATACTTCCTTTTTAAAACCTTTTTGAAAATAGTTTTCAAAACTTTTTATCAAATCTGGTAACCTTCAGCTCTGATACCAAGTGTAACACCCCACCTCCATTAAGGTCACTCACAAAGGGAATGCCTTGACTTTGGTGGAGCGTTTTAGTAGACAGAACAGAAATTTACAAGACAGATAAACAATACTTGAGAAATTAAAACTTTATTACAGCGGAAAACAGAAATCAGTTTGGTTACATCTTTACCAAAAACTCAAGTACATAAATATCAGTCTTGTTCAGAAAATCCTCAGAGTACAAAACTTTAAAATCATAATCCCTACAGAAGCTGCCATAAGGAGTCAAGCCATACTTTAAGCACTCTAAGTACTTCAAGCAGAAGAAATCCAGATCAAGCTAAAGTGTTCCCTCCTTGGAAAACCTTGGGGGGGGGGGGTGACGGAAGAAAAGGGGCGAAAACAAGCAAGGTCAGACATAAAGTCTGGCAAGTCCAGTGACTTTCAGCATATGAACAGATAATAATAATCATGGCATGCAAATAAAACAGGATGAGAGATAACAGTAACAGGAGCAGCAGATGTACTTAGGTTAAACAGAAGAAACAGAATAATATTACTTTTCATCTCTCTGCACTAATACTAGTATAACAGGATTATGTGTCACCCTAATGTCTAAACTGAAGTAGAAACAGGAACATAATAATTTCCACAGAAACAGAATGCTAATAATGAGCCTTTACCACCCGAACAGAAACAGACAGAAGCATAATGCTGATAATGGGCCTATACCACCCGAACAGAAACAAACAGAAACAGAATGTTAATAATGGGCCTTTACCACCCGTGCAGAACCAGATAGAAACAGAAACAGATTAATCCCTACGGAAACATAATGTAGAATTAGGTGTACACTAGTAAATGGGCCTTTACCACCCGAACAGACGGTACCACGCAGACAGGTGTGTTGCCACCCAACAGAAACAGACGGTACCAACAGAAACAGACAGAACTAAGTGTACCCTAAAACCCTACCCCAAGCGATCGGCTCCCTAATACATAAATACCCTGTGTCGGCTCCACAATAGGGTGTATCACTCCCTAAAGTGACAACCAATTGGCATAGGCCTATTTACAGATGTCACGGCGTCTTACATCCTCAGAGGCAGACCGGGATCCATGCACGCACATGACCCGGTTGGAACGCACCATCAACACCCCTCGCCATTATCAGAATGAACTGCTTATAATTAGTTCATTAAGCGTGCACGGACCCTACCTATTGTTGGGTCAAAGTTTGATACCAGAAAGGGTTACTGACTAATATGGGTCCCAAACAACAGATGACACAAGTAATTTCCCTCCTAACCTTGTGTCCCCAGACCAACAGATTTCAGATTAACTTGTTTACAAGTTCAGACATACAGAGTTCAGACCAACCAGTTCACAGATCAGACAAGTTTTCAGACTAACGGATCAGATATACGGATTTAACAGATTTGTCTAACTTTGAAATTGGGCCTACAGATTCATGAAACGGGTTTGTTAAATTCATTAGTCCAATTGGTTCAACCCTATCCACCCAACACGTTTTAGACATCATATTTATCCCAGATTTGCATTAATTAAATATTATTGCACAGACCTCTCACATTAGGTCGGTAGCTTGTGGCCGCTAGATATGCCGGGCGGTTCCGGGCAGACTTCTGCCACAAGCCAGACCTAACCTCGTGTCTAAGCATATTTTAGTTATGCTACGACCTCTCACATTAGACTGACAGTTTGCGGTCGCTGGTTAAGCCAGTTGGTTCCGGGCAGACTTCTACCGCAAACAGAGTCTAACCTCGTGTCATAGCCAATTCATTTCAATACAGATTTTTCAGATATCAGACTAATTCTGTTTATTTAACAGATTAAACTTCTGTACAAGTTACAGCAGATTATTCGAGGTTCCACTAACAAGTTTTGCTCAATTTTAAGTCGGGCCTACAGATTCACATACTTCAAATTTCAGCATTTCAGTTCCGACAGATTACGTCATTCAACAGATTAAACAGATAACTGATCTTGCAGATTAGGCTATTTAGCAGATTTAGCAGATAAGGCAATTTAACATAATTAGCAGATTAGGCAATTCAATCTAATTATTAGTTTAGGCAATATAACAGAACTAGCAGGTTAGGCAATATAACAGATTTAGCAGATAACAGATTTAGCATATTATATATATCATATCTTGCCTAATCATAAATTTAGCCTAAACTCACTTGCCAAATCATGGTCATAATTCATAATACCACATATGCTCCTAATTTTTAGTTAAACATTACACAGTATAGAATATTCTCCATAAATCACGATAAACAATATGAATCATGCCAAATTATAGCCTATGATGCCAGATATCCAAAAACCCCTTATTTAGGCGCCTCCACATTAATAGTTATCCTATTTTTGTATAGGTCTCTACGCCTAAGTCACATGTTCCTTTTTCAAGTCATGAGTTTTTACATAAAAGAATATGTCCAAAAATCTAGATTTTTAAACTATAACATGTAGTATGTTCTAAACATGCATTACCATTCATGCATAACATGTTGTAAATTATCTTTAAACTCTAACATCAGACCTTGATTTAAAACATGCATTATGCTCCCAAATTTCAGGTTGTCCTATAATTCCCCTTCTCCTAAATCACAGATTATCATACCTAGTATGAACAGATCTAGATCTAACATATGTTTATTTCTCAAATTAACTACAGATCTAGATTACAACATGTACTATGTATCTAAATTAGTTTCATGTTTATGGTTAAATCCGTGCCCCGAATCTCAAGTCATATGTCCAATATATTATATGCCTCAATCTCAAGTCATATGCTAAATATGCCGCATGTCCAATTATATGCCTCAGATTTTATGTCATGTCCTCGAATCAGTCTTGTCCAATTATGCGTTGTTCATTATTTGTCCCAAACATTTTAGCGTTCGTGCGTTAATCTCTTATGAGATTTTGCTCAGGCTCGTGGTAGCCTGGCTATAGAATATAAAGAAGAAAGAGATATAGAATAAGATAGATCTAAACAGAACAGAACATACCTAACCTCAAATTCAGATTTTCAATTCATGTCACAATTATAATTACAGTTTATAGCGGAAAATAACTGTACTTGCCTTTCGTGGTTTAAGAAAGGAAATAAACTGTTGTTGACGCAGAAATGCTGAATTACTCCTCTTTAATTGTTGTTGTAGACCTAGACTTTGATTTAGCTTTTAATTCTATTCAGGTTGGAAGAAGATGCATCAGTCCAAGTTTTGATTCCAGCAGGGTAGCGACGCCATTTTTTATATTTAATTAGAACAGAGGCAGAATATAAACAAAATGAAATGGTGTGGAGAGAATGAGGCTAGGGGTGAGTTTATACAGGATTAGGCGGAGAATCTAGACAGAAAACGAGTCTAAATACATCAGAATGCATCAAGTTCAGAAAGTGGGTTTCGGGAGCAGGTCGACACCCAGGTCGACACTATGGTCGACCTGGTCTGGGGGAGGTCGACTATCCAGTCGACCTGGTCAGGGGTAGGTCGACTACCCAGTCGACCTGGGTCCTGGGCGGGAAATTTCCCGCCCAGCCCGCTTCTGGGTTTGAATTCGAATTTTCAAGCTGTTTTTCAATTCTGAAATTTTCTGAAACTTCGTAAGGCCATATCTCCCTCATATGGACTCCGTTTCTCAAAACTCGAACTCGTTTCCAAGCAGAATTTCGAGATGAACGCAATGGCGCAACCCGTTTCCCTTGATTCTTATTTTATAATTTAATTATTCTCTGATTTGTTACTTATACGATTACAGAAAATACGGGGTGTTACAGTTTACCCTTCACATGTTCTTATCTAGTGATCAAAGAGATGTGTATGGGGCTTTAATCAGTAGTTGATGGTGGCAATATACTTACTTTCATGTCAGAAAATTTAGTCATGCAATAAGAATTGACAGGAACACGATCTAGCTTGCACATTTATTTTGACCTCCTGCCCATGTGAATTGCAGACCACAACTAACAGGCTTCATCAATCCAGTGGCTAGCACAACGTTATTGAATTCAGCTAATTGGGAGGTACGAATATTATTGCCACCTTGTTTGTCGTTTGCACTTAAATAAGCGTTGAAATCCCCCATGACGATCCAAGGTAAATTTGTGTTTGCAGATACATCTTTAATTTTATTCCACAAAGCAATTCTTTGTTCTGCTAGATTGTTAGCGTATACCATTGTTAGTTGCAATTTAAAACCCCCCAAATTATCATCACTTGCAGTGATTTGTTGCGAGTCCATGCTAATATTTTGCATATGTCATGTGTTTTTATTCCATGTAATCATCATTCTTCTTTTAATGTTATTATCATCATTGTGGATATAATCCCATTCATTGCCCAAATTGTTAGCAAGAAAAGTGATATTATCGTTGTTCAATTTATTTTCCAAAACACCCAAAATTGAAGGAAGATATTTCCTTCTTAAGTTGTAGTGGTCTAAAAGTCGGGTGTCGTTATTTAGACCTCTAACATTCCATGATATTATGGACATTTTGGTTTGAACTTCTCTTCCTCAGCTGATGAGGAGAGAAGTCTCTTACCTTAGATGCTTCAGATGTAGCTTTAGCTCATCACCATCACTAAACTGCTTATTATAGTCCTGGATGGGTTTAATATATATCTCATTGTTTTGATTTTCCTCATTTGTGCTTTCACCGTCTGAACTTTACAAATCAATGTTTAAATTATTTAGATCTTCTTCATTTTCAGGGAGGTCCTCCGGTTCAGTCTCCTCTAGACGAGTTGACCCCAGTGTTGTTGCCATTTCTGCCAACTGCTCCTGCTGATCAGTCAATTGTGCCTGGGGTGGACCCACATACAGTGCCTGTTATGCCATTTGTTCCTAATGTTGATCAACCATTTGTGTTTGAAGCTGTTGGGGAGTATGGTGATCCTCTTTAATAATTATAGTATCATTGCAATTCGTAGATAGGTTGTTAATAGTTAAGGAATCTTCAGCAATGATGCTGTGATCAGCATTTTGACTTGTAGATATATCATTGTTGAAAGGTTTGTCTTTAACTGGCTTTGCGACAGTCACACAATGTGCATCAAAATGGCCAAAACACTTGCATGTTTTGCACGCTAGGGAGATGTAGTTATACCCCACCTCTTGTTATATATTAATATATATATATATATATATATATATATACGCACACACACACATTAAGTAAACGGTCAAGTGGAAGGACCCACTTCCTCTTAGGTCGATCCTGTGTCGACCTGTAGGCTCTTAGCTCGACCTATGTCGACCCAAGACGTGGTTGAGTCGAAGCAGGATGTTGATTCAGCATGCGTTGGTGCGCACGTATCGCAATGACGAATTATTTCGTTCTAACGTTATTTTACTAATGTGACTTACTTTTGTTGGTTCATTTTGAACCAATGGCTAACATGATGCTTTCTAATTGGTCCAGTGACATAGTTGTCTAGATTTAACCCTAAATTTGGATGGTCGAGGACACCCAGCATATACACTATAAATAGATTAGTAGAGCCTCTCTCATTTCTTCACATCCATTCTTTATCTCTTCTTCTTTCCTAGGCCTATCCTAAAAATTATGCAGGGAAAAAAAATTAAATTTTTATGGGGATAAATAAGTTCTATACATTTAAATATTTATTTTTATAAATACTTCTGGAGGAGAAGGTTCTGCTCGAATAAAGAAAGGCCACTGGGGAAGCACTTTTCACCAGATCTGTGAGTTTTTATGTGATTTCCTTATTAGTAATTTGTGTAGCATAGTTTAGATAGTTAAATAGTTTTGATTTACAAGTTTTTAGTTTACAGTTATTTACAGTATTTATGCGTTTAATTTTTCTGTAAAGTTACTATAATTTATTTACTGTCTATGCCTATTTCTTTTTAGTTATTTACTGTTTATATGTAATTCTACTTCTTTCATCTCCTTCTCTGTTGTGGTTTTATTTACAGTCGGGCTATGCCTTATTTTATTTTATTTTGTTTGTTTTTGACTCTAGTACTTGCGTTGCCTGGACCAATTTCGTTTTTCTTTTTAGCGCTGAGCCTAGGCCTATAAAGATCCTAGGTCTTTATGGTTATTTTGTGTTAAAATTGGAATTATGTTGAAATTGAATAAAAAAGGGGTAATTGGGAATGTTGGAACTGATTAAATATTTTAATCAGTGTTGGACTATAAATTGGGGATAAACCTTGATATGTAATTGGAGAACATGTAAACATATAAATTGGAATAGGTAACTTAGTTGAGTGCTAATAACATGGAGTCAGGTTGTATAAAAGAGTAAACATTAATTACAAATGTTTAATGCAGCCTAGGACTATAACATGAGGTTATGTTGGGATGATTAAGAAACTTAAATTGTGTTAAGTTAAATTGAAGATAAAATTAATAAGCTAAGGTAGTGGAGTCCTTTCCGGCTGCATGGGGCTGTTTGGGGAAAATAAGTGGCTCGTAGGCTCGTTCCGTCAGCGTGGGGCTAATTGTTGAAAATAAAAGGCCTAATAAAATAATAGAATTCTAGTGGGAGCATGTTCCAGCAGCATGAGGCTAATTGGGGAAAATAAATGGCTCGTAGGTTCATTTGGCAGCATGGGGCTGGTTGGGGAAAATAAGAGGCCTAATAAAATGATAAGATGGTAGTTTTGGTCCATTTCGGCAACGTGGGAATGATTGGGTAAACTAAGTGGCCTAATACAAAAAATAAATGATGACCAAATCTAGTGGTGACTTGTATCAATTGCATATTTGTTTGGGGACCCGTATCAGGTAGTATCCCTATTATCGTCTATGGAGGTCTCACATTAAGCAGACGTGAGGGTATGATTTACTATGCTGGATAGTAAAAGGTCCAAACAAGGTGGGTACATGCGCATTCAGTGGGAACGTTGAGCGTACATTGTACCGATTAGGAAAATAAACCACTGTAACGCCCATGATTAACGGCTATGTCCTTTTAGTTGATAGGTTCAGGACTGATAACCTAGAGTTCCATATTTTCACAATGTGGTTACAGGAGCCGATCGACAGGTAGAAAGCAGGTAAAGCCTAATTGTTGTATCTTTGGTTAGTTAGTGCAGCAACTTTGGATATGAATGAGAAGCCAATCTTTATTCGTGCTTAACTTTTTTTATTGTTGTATACCTTTGTACTTTATGTCCTTAGAACTATTCTTCTGTCTAATGCTTTCTTACTTTATGCTCATACTAGAAATTACTACAACTCACTAGACGTATGTCTGGCCTAGTTTATTTTCTCTTTCTCGCTTCCCCCCAGGTTCGCAGGGTGGATGGTCTTAACGGAGATTCTTGATTATTCGGTTTAGCTTGGATTCAGACTCATGTATTGGTTTATTTCTCATTTTCTGATAATTTTGTTGTCATTGAGAGGGATGGTTTTACTTATGTACTCTAATATATGGTTTTTCACGAGACAGTGTATTTGGTTTTATGTTGATGACTATTTGGTATTTTGGAAAAATGAGATAAGCATTGTGATTTGACTTGCTTTATTGAATGTTGTTTTAAAAATTCCGCTGTGTTTTATATTTTTGTCCTGTGAATTTTAGACACTATGCTATTACTTTATACCTAAGCGCTTCATAAACATTAGCGCATCCTCGTATGGGTAACGTTAAGGGGTGTGGTGGTGTTTCAGTCCCTCACAAAACTAATACCTAAATATATGTAGAATTGATGCCCAATAACTTTATATAATAGAATGATTCATAAAATCTTACACTACATATATGCATAAATGATACCCTATTACTATATATAATATAACTCTTTAACAAAACTAATATCTATGTATGAAAAATTGATACAAAAATCTATTTATACCACATGGTGATCAGTAAAATTAATTATTTAGCTCTCTATCATATAAAAAATATGATAACAAAACAGTCAAAATTCATACACAATATGTGCTTGAAAAATTTCATGCTTGATCATTTTATAAATTATTTTAAACTTTATTTCCAACAAAAGTGCTACCTACATGTATCCAAAAAAGATACCCACTGCAAAAAATGGAAATTAATTTCTACATGCCTAAACTGATATCAACAATACTAAGGACCGATGTTAAACAACAAATAACACATGGCACCAATATATTCTCAACACATAACAATTAGCTAAAAGTGATACTAGATAACCAAATTCAGTCATAAAGAGAAAATTAACATACATTTTGAATATATGCTAAACCAAAATACTTACATCACCAAATTTAACTGCATATAATTTCAAAATAACTTACAATACCAAGTATAAATCTAAAAAAAAATTGTATCATGTTTGAAGCTTGATATTTTAAGCATGTTATGACCGTATTGCTTGCACATACACCAAATCCATTTTGCTTATTTTAAAAGAATGTAAACCTATTTTCCTTGTTATAGAAGGTCTGCTAGTACCATGTTTATCCTTAGGTGACTCAACTACATCTTCAACACTTGGATCAATAATAAGCAGTCAAATTAGGAACATGATTTATAACATTAACATAAAAAGAATGATAAGCATCAATAGCAAAATAGTACTTAGCAAGTCATAAACGGGCAATTTTAAGTTGGTCATGCATGAGCATGAGTACACTATTTAATATCAACACAATGAGAGAAGGGATATTTCACCTCAAAAACAAACTTCGAAGACTAGTAGATATCTCATGCCAATCCTTATTCAATCGATTCTCCTAACTGACACTCGATAGAAGGACAAAGAATAATATTCCACAATCAATACTCTACTATCCTTCTATCCATTGGTTCCAAAATTTTAACTCTAATTTTATCCAAGCATGTGGTAGTAGGCAATGCTCATTCATTTAAAATCAGATTATTAATCCTTCGGTCACATTATAACTATATTCACCATTTCTTTTACTAAAAAAATAATAATAACTTAGTTTACTTATAAAAAGGTATATCCTTCAACAAGTTAATAACAACAAAATCACCAATTCCTAAAAATTTATAATGGTCTTCTTCAAATATATACACATACGAAGTACTAGAATAAACCTTTAATAATCAACAAAATAAATATTTGCATTCTTTGACTTAACTGCTGAAAATAATTTTTTTCCATATGTAGATAGCAATAAGTATGGAAAGCCATAGGAAAAACTTCATGAAAATCTAAAATAAAATTTTGATGGTGATCCTATATAGATACTAAATCATGATTATAACAACCTAAATTACAGCGTGCCTGGATTCCACTGAAACCTGAGTTGGTTGTCTGATATCCTGTAGAAAGGCAAAAAAAATATCAGAGCTCAAATAAATATCTCACAGTAGAACTGAATAAAGTATGATAATAAGTAAATACTTACCATGATAACTGTAACGATCTGGAATTTTAAACCAATTTAAAATTGGAATTTTTATGACTTAATTTGAATTTAAATTTGAATTTGACATACATATATATGGTTTAGAATATTTAATAATTTTGATAAGTTATATGATAAATTTTACTTGAATTATAAATGAGAATGATTATTAATAAGTTTGGATTTATTGATACTATTTGTCATTTGATTGGATTTGTCAAACAATAACATGAAATAGTAGCGTTAGAACTAAGTGTTGTCCTTAGTTTTCATAGCATTTTAAAGGAAATGCTACCAAAAGACCACTTTCCCTCCTTAAGACAAGTATAATGACACTTGTATTTTTCCATGCCTCCTTTCGTGCATGTTTTACACTTGCCCCCTTATGTGTCATTACCTCCTTTACCCTCCATTCCTATATAAGGAGGCCTTTCCTCCATTTTTTAACCATTCCACTCCATTTTCTTCTTTTCATCTTCTTCTTAAGCTTATGGCCATGGTTTCCATGGCATAAGTCTTCTTCTTTTCCACCATCACCTTGCCAAAGTTCATCATCATCCTTCTCCTCCTCCTCTTATGATAGAGAGAGAAGAGATTAGTATATATATATATATATATATATATATATATTGGTGAAGTAGACGGTGTGCTGAAATACTGTAAGATGGTTCGCTCAACTAGGCTCGCCTACCGTGAAGATTTGGAAAACTGTTAGGTGAGAACTCTTTAACCACAATTTATATATTTAATTAGTGGTCAGACTAATTTAAATATAGTGATGAATTATTAGTGGTTAATGATGATTGATGTTTGTTGTGATGGATGCATAGTTTAGACCACGCACATTATTAAGCGTTAGTGTTATAATGCTTGTGCACAGTTATGATTTATTTAATTTGTTGATGATGGTTGCTATGGATGTTTAAATGGTTGTTGATGTTGTTTTGCACACACTATGACACAACAATTATGGTATCACATTGGTGATCGACAATTCTCCTTCGTAAATAGAAGCAATATCATTATTGAATTTGAAAGTTAATAATTTGGAAAGACCATATGTATTAATTCATATATATTGCTAAATTCCTTTAAATGAATAAATAAATACCGGAACATTATAGGATGATAGAGAGGATAGTGTCTAGGCTTGGGTATGAAAATAAAGTTTCCTGTTCTCCCTGGATATCTCTAACTAATCCGACGAATGGGATGGTTAATTTGAAGTTATTTGAATTTAGATTATTATGTAAAAAAAAATTGGAATTTAGATCCAAAATAATTTGAAAGTAAATTTAAATAATTTTAAAAGGTTTATATAAGGATATAATAGTTTTCTAAGATATTTTGAAGTATCGTAGAATGATGGTTATTATGGTCAAAATAGAGCTTGTCGCATAATGACAATTTACGTATTTTTGATGCAAACTTTAAACGCTTATAACTTTTGCAATCTAAAATCGGCTTTCCATAAAATGAAAAATGTTTGATTTCCATTAACAAGAACTTTCAAATGAGTGGAAGCAGATTTTAAATTCTAGTTATAATTTTCAAGTTATGTTTGAAATCGTTTTGGAAAAGGTCGATGTAAGAACAATTTTGACCATAACTATAAACAGCTATTTTTAAATGTTTTAAAAATATGGAAAATATTTGTAAAATCATTACAAATTATGAAAAGGTGTTTTGAATTGTGAAGTTTAAGTTTTGGCTAAGATAAACGATATTTTGATCAAAATAGTTAAGATAACTATTTTGTAACGCTATTGTAACGCTTTCTTCGAAAACAATCTATTTTGAAGTTTTAACACGTAAACTATCTTCCTAACTATAAGTAATGATTTGTGAAATGTTTTCAAAGATTTAAAAGTATTGGAAATATTTTAGATGAAATTTAAATTGATTTATTTAATATTAAAACGGGTTTTCCAATTTTAAATAATTGGATATGGTTGGAGATAAATCTTCAGATGCTTGATATTAATTCGGTAGATGAAGACTCTTACTATTTGAGGAATTTAAAAGGTAGTTCACCATTATTCCATTTATAGTCTGAGTTGGATATCGAGATTAATATTAAGTATAAGTTGATGGTATTTCTATCCAGATCTATTGTCAAAGAGTTGGATAAATCTTATTAAGTAAGATATGGGTTTCCCAATTTGTTTGGGATAAGTTGGATAGAAATAATCTTCGGATATTTGATATGAAATTCTTTGGTGTAAACGTATACTATTTGAGGAATTTGGAAGATATTATTGTTATATAGTTATTCCACTTATAGTATTCGCTGATTATGAGGATAAATATCGAATATAAGTAGATGCAATTTCTGTGTAACTTATGTTCAATATCGATTGATTTGGGTTTTTTTCATAAATCATATCTTCAACAATATCATTCTTGAAGCCTAATGAGATTGAGTTGTGGAAATTCATATCATAAATTGGGATTTAATCAAACCTTTTATTTGAGAAAATTAAAAATAAGAAATTGGGAACCAAGTATAATCTTTAGTTAGGATTAAAGAATTGAATGTTGGAAAATCGATTTAATAGGAAACTATGGTTGAAATATGGATTAAAGGATTTTCAAAGTAAACTGGGTTTTGATAACGAGTTATCAAATGGAAAATTAATTAAGGCTTTGAGGCTAAATTTTCTTTGATTTAACGGATGTGTTGTAAAAGAGAAAGGTTAAATATGGATTTTGTTATAATTTGAGAATGGATTTAGAGAAGATTAATTTAACAAAATCCAAGATGGGGGGAGATTTGGTTGAAAGCCTGTGTGTTCCGTAATTGTATTTTTTAAAATTGCGCTTATTTTTTGGAAAGACTGGGATCAGATGTATGTCCGAAAACCATTCCAAGTTATAATACGACGTTGTGGAGCAATTGAAGATATTGAAGACAGTATTGAAAACTGGGACCTTTTATATCATAAGGACGACTTGCTGAATGTCTCAAATGGGTAGCTCTCATTTGCAGATGGATTTTATATCAGCTAAGTGGCAAGAAGCCCAAACGTATGTGAAGGAATTCCGGATTTATGGTTTCGTTTAAACCTAGAACGAACTTGTGTGGATTGTGTGTCTGACATTGTAATTGACTACGTAGCACTGACCTTTGTTAAATATATATCTGTTTGGTGGCGGAGAATTTATTCTCTTGCTTAACACCCTTCTCTAAGACGTATGAGCTTAGAGGTTATATATCGATAGAAATCAGTGATGCGTTGTAAATGGACAATGTGGCATACTTAAGTTATGTGATGAGCTATGGATGATGAAACCATGACTTATTTAAGTGTAACTTTGTGTATATCGGGATCTCAGTGTAACGACCCATATTTTTCTGGCCGATTATTTAAATATTTTATTTAATTAAAATGCCAATTTGAATTTAAATAATCGAATTTAATTGTTTTGAATATTTAATTAATAATATAAATAGGATAGAATAATATTTTAATTTCAAAATATTGGGAAAATGTTGAATTCGCCGTATAATGTGAATTGGCAAAATATAAAGGGTTTATGTGGTCTGTATTGAAAATATATCGACGATGTCGTTCGTTTAATGACCGTTGAGCGTATAGTTTATAATTTAATTATATAACGAGCTGCAGCGGCGCGGTAGTTCGTAATATGGCGTTTTGAACTTTAAACGGCTGTACAGGGTTCAAAATAAGTCGGATTTTCTCGAAACAAGAAACGTTCGGACCAGTTAGACAATATCATTCTAGTGAAAGAGAAAAATCGAGATTTCGTGTTGTAGATTTTATTTTATGTCCAAATCAAATTTTAAAATAGTCGCTGTGGAATTTCCTTTATAATTTTATCGTTATTTATATTAAATAAAGGGGTTTTCCAATATTTTGAATATCGATTTGGTTTAAATTCAACCCGGGATATTTTATCTTGGTAGTGTATACAATTCTGGTCGTATATGGCCAATTTCAGTATTTTATTAATATTATATTGGAGTATTTTAAAATTGATTTATTTTGTTTGAATTGGCCAGTTATAAAAGGGCATTTTTCAAACGACCTCTGTTTTCGACGATTTTTTTTTTATTGAGACCGCAACAACAAATTATTGCTAGATTTCAATTTGCGCATCCATCGGGGTTATTTTGTGAGCATGGCAAAATAAAATGCAAAAAAATGACCATTTGAACGTGAGTGAGCACTATTCGAGCTAACAAACTCGGAATTTGACGAAACAAGATTTGTTAGGACTGTATCGTCAAATTATACCATGTGGTCCATTTTCACCTCGAACGAAGTTTGTATGTGAGCACATGAGCGAATAACAGCATTCAGAAATTGCGATAGACACGAAATAAAAATCGTCAGTCGCTGTCAGACATCACATCACGTTAAAATGTAATAAAACGCACTTATATAAACCCTCCCCCCTCAGAAATTCCAGCCAAGCCTCAATTTTCGTCATCAAATTTTGCGATAAAGCCCCTCTTCACAAAAACATTTATATCTCTCGATCCGTGGAGAAATCGATATGGGATTCTGAAGTAAAAACATAGATCGGGTCGAGAGCTAGCTATAGACAAAAGTTGGGGAAATTTCGTCGAGGGTGGTGGACCGAATTCGTGATGAACGGTGAAAATCCATTTCCGTTTTTGTGGGTTTTGATGAAGTTTGGGCTGACGATTGATAGGGGGTCGAAGGAAAAGTTGTAGAGGACATGGAGGCCTTCAATTTTGGCTTTGGTCGGAGTACCTGAAATGGCCTGTGGTGGACGGTGGAGAGAGATGAACGGAGGAGTAGTTTTGGGGTTTTTTATTTGGAGCAGCGATGGGTTTTGTGCCAATTCCGACGTCGAGGTGGAACGTGGTGGCAGGGGTCTGAAGGAAAATCGATGGGCGATGGAAGGCGGTCTGAACGGCGGAGGTGCGGCTGGTTCTGGCGACCTGGTGGTGGCGGATTTGGTGGTTAAACGGAAATTGGGGGTTTCGGAAATTCAGGCGGGGGGAGGCGAGCCGGGTCCCCTCGGTTCTGGCGATGGTCCACGGGGGTGAGGCGAAGCTGATGGTGGGTCGTGGTGGCTTCCAGGTCCCTCGGTGGTGGCGGAAATGGGCGGAGGATGGTTGACGTCGTGGTTGGGTTTCTTTGTTTTGAGGCTCGTCGGGTTTGAGAAATCATCAGAAAGGAAAACGCGTGAAAAACATTAAGAGATGCTGACGTGGATCATTATCCACTAATCGTGGCCTTTAACGGTAATTTAGGTGATTTATAATTTAATTAATTTATTAATTATCGTTAAACTTATATAAACTTTAAACTGCGATATCTTTTGCATACGTTGACGAAATTCGATGAAACAGGATCCGTTGGGATCGCAGGGACGAGACCTAGACGATGGCACTGACTAGGCACTAATCTGACACAGTTAATTCTCACACTTCTCTAGACTACTGTGATGTGATAAATCCATATAATTTAACATATCAGTTATATTGGTTGATTGGATGCTATGGTTGCTATTGATTGTTGCTATTTTGATTGGTTGGCCTTATTTATTCTCCATTTTTATGTGTTATATTAACGAAATCATTTTGTATGTGATGCAAAGAAGGACAGGTAGGAGGAATCAAACCGAATTCCTCAAATTTATTTGATTATTTATCGTATTTCTGATATATATGAATTGACACACCAAAACAATATTAAACCTGTTTGGATTGAGTAGGTGTGAATCGTGTTATGTTTTAATCAATCGACGGGATTGATTAAGTCATTGGCAGTGATGGTGTAAATTCCATCAGTTATGGTGTCGTTTTGCCGCTGGGCGAACTGACAAAGATTAAAATTGTAAATTTATTTTTATAACAGAAATGGAATTTAAACTGATTTGTACAACTTAATTAAATAGAAATGTATAAATATATTTTTATTTATAATCAGGTTATCCGAAATTTAATTAAATCTTTTATATAATGAAGTATTTTGTCAGGAGGGCAGGAACCAATATACATATTGGTAAAATTAAAATAATTGTTTTTTAAACAATAAAACGATTGCTTTGAGAAAAGGGGAAACGATGAATTTATATCAGTTAAGAATCAACTGATGTTGACAGCCAACGAAGGAGACTGTTTGAATCAAAGCTGACAATTGGGCTGATTTGGTTTTAATTAATCAAATCGATTATTTTCAATGCTCGTTAACTCAATGAGAATTGTTTAAAATAGTTAATCTTTAATTAACTATGATTATCAGGTTAATTATCATTAATGAATTAAATTTTGATTTAACAATCTTTTAAATTGATTAATTATTTATTTCTAGCTAATTAAAGGTTTATTATCTTATTTCTAATTTAAATGGAATTAACTACGATTTAAGTGGTTAATGGTTAAGTAGATTATCATTTTAAATAATGATAATTGAAGAGATTATTTTCAATGATGAATTAAAGTAACAGGTGACCAAAAAGGATATAAGATTGACTAAGATTTGGTTAGAGTTTTATAAAAGGATTTTAAATCCGGTTTGCAACCATAGTTTATAAAAATGACTCGAAAGTTAATTCGAGAGTTTAAATAAGGATTTACTTAATTAACCAAAGTGAATTTGATTGGGATAAGGCTAAAAGAAAATAGTGTATTTACTTAATAGATTAAGTAAAGCGGTTCCAAAGGAATAACCGATGTAAGAAATAAGGGTGTAGTACCATGCTGGGGTCAAATGGCAATAATATTTTGTCAAAAGAGTTACTTAATTAAGGGAGGGGAATTTGAATGTAAAGTGGGTTTTCAAATCAAGGGAAATGGTGTTAAAATCATAATGAATAAAGGTGGAAATGGTATATTGGATTTTTCAGTTGTAAACTCTTATCGTCCGGAGATAAGAATGGGGTCGATCAAGGTCTGAGAGGTAATTAAAATACCCCAACTTGGACGACTTCACTATTGTCAAAGGATGGTATTAGTTTGAAATGGTAGAGTATGTTTTTGAATGATTTATTTAGAAAATATCGCAAATGGAAAAGGGTAAGAATTTTAGAAATATAAATAGAACCATTTGATTTAAATTAAGCCTTGTTTTATTTGGGTCGGACCCGTAATAGGATTTGCCTTATATAATGTAATTAAAAGGATAACTCTATTTCCAAAGTAAGTAAATGGTATAGTTTGGTAAGCGCATTTGTTCAAAAGAATTAAATCAATAGACCTTAGTTTTAATTGAAATTATACCTTTTGGTTAAGTATAGATGTAATGGTATTCCCAGTGATTAATGAAAACTGAAAAGAGTTATGAAGCGATAGCGATATTTAAAGATAAGAGAATACCAAGAAGGGTTTAAGAAATGAAATTGATGTTTTTACAAACTAAGGAGAAATAAAGTATGTGTTTATGAAATATGGGAATATGTCCGAACAAGGGAGATAAAAGAAAATTCGTTATTCGAAAATGAGTATCGATAAATGTTTTCAAAGTAAATAAACCAGAAAAGTTGTTGTCATATAATTTATGAAGTCGATTACCAGAATCTATGGAATAGTTTAACGAAATAGTTTCAAATATAAACAACCTGAGCTGCCAATGTACTTAACACCACTGCTATGGTTTGATAGTTAAACAACCGACTATCAAATGAAATATTCTATTTACCTTTTGACGAGTTGTTTTCGAAGAGACCGGGATGGGAACTAGACCCAAAACCACTTCGAATAAACTATGCGATCACGTTTAACGTGAAGACGGTAAAGATGGAGCATTGAAGACCATAGATCTTCATAAGTGGAAGAACCACTAACAATCTCTGAGTTGACGCAGAGGTATACTGGGGTTCTGTCATGGTTGAAATCTGTGGATTGCAAGGACTTATCGCTGCTGATCCATAGGGTGATTCCTATATTGGATGCAGTAGGAGAGTACCTTCAGTTCATCTTGTTCCTGGATGACTTGTATGGATGAGTGTCTGACAGAGTATTTCCAGAGGGTCACGTATATTGATTTCTACAACCGTACCAAGAGTGGAAGCGAAGAAGGAAACTTCTTTTAGCTAACACATAATGTATTGTTGTAGACGTCAACCAGTGATTTGATGGATTTGACAATGTGACATTCGAAGTGAATCCGATGTGATGATAAAGCGTAGCCTCAAGCCTAATCAACCGGGAAATGACAAAAATCGGGCAGGCAACATGGCTATGTGGGTCGCTCCCATTAGGATGTATGATCACCTATCTAGAGAAATTCCTTTTTCTTCATAAATCTATCGATGCTGTCCCTTTTCGGGGAAACGGTGGGTCGCTCCCAACCGTTGTTGATATACATTCGATACACTCAAGCGAAATGAGTGGTCGGTCATGTGTGGGCCGGGTTGCAAGACGTTCTTGTTGAACCCAGTGTATTCGCCTCTAGAGATACAATATCAGCAGCTGGTCCCATACCTTGTCATAGTCAGAATCCAATTTCCAATAAGCGCCAGCGGTTTTTGATTGTATACTATATATGTAGAGCGTGAGATGCAAGCGTTCTGCTAATTTGTTATTTATTTGTGGTTTGATAGACACTATTATAATATCATAAAAGATATGGTTTTAAAAAATGGTTTGGGTTATAGTAAGGTAAAAACCATCCATGTTTATGTGTGGACTGGTCTTACTATTATCCTTTTATTTCAAAAGGACTTCCAAAGTTAAACAAGTTGTATGTGTTATGAATTTATCACTGATAGTATTCTAGACTGACCCGGTGAATTTTGTTTTAAATCAAATGTGCTCGGGTCAGACCGAGTACATTACAGGTTAGTTTTCATTTGGAGTCCCAGGAGCTGGAAGCAGGAGGCTTCACCGTTAGTTATTAAAAGTGTATTTCCGCTGTGTCTGATATATGATGTACTCTGATGATTGGTATGTATATATACAGTTCTTTTTGTACAAAGAGATTTGAGATATTTTATTTATTCGTTCCGCTGTGAGATTCTGATGTGTGTTCTTCTTCTTTCTTCTATTCTAACATTTCTTTCTTTCTTTTCTCACCTTCTAACTTCTTTCTATTAACAGTCAGGGGTTCGATACTTGGGTTTTTGGCAAGTGATACAGGATTGTGTATCACTGTTGAAAATTCGAGCATCGAATTTTTCCTGGGCCGTTACAGTTGGTATCAGAGCAATTGGTTTAGTGATAACCTTGGCTCTGTGGTGTAACTCAATAGAAATGGGGTTAGTAATACCCTATATTGACTTGAGTGTATATATATATATATATATATATATATATATATATATATATGAGAGCGCGTATTTGTATTTGAATATAAATTGTTTTTAAATTTTTTGGAAATAGGGTAAGTGAAATAATTTTGCCTAAATTATATTTTAAACAGAAAAGGAATTATTTTATCGAATCATTGAAGTATCTGATGGTTGGACTGATTTGAATGGAATTAAAACTGAATGTGGAATTCAGCTTGACTTGGTTAAGTCGAGTTAAATCAGAAATGGATACGGTGATGGAATTAAATAAAATACATTGGAATTTGGTAATCGAATTAATAATTGGATAAGAAATCGATTTGACATGAATCAATAAGTGAAACTAAAGCGAAACCAAATGAAAAATATTAATGATGAATCAAAATGATTGGTTGAGTTGATATGCCTTGTTTGTTGGTTGGTTTGTTTTATGTTGGATGGCTTGTACAAATTTCACCAATGGTTAAATCTAAAAGTTGAATAAATTGAAAGGGTATGTAAATGAATTCCTGTATAGCAAGTTGAATAGAATCGATCATGAATTAAAATCGAAAGATTTAAACCAGTAATGATGTCATATATTTAGATCGAATTTGTTTATCCATTCAGTTGTTACTTACTTGGTATTTGAGTTAAATACAGGTATGAGACGGCTTTGAAGGTAGAATTTGATTACGCAGATTGCTATAAATTGAAAAGTACGCTAAAATAACGCTCGCAAAAAGGT
Source organism: Allium sativum (assembly GCA_030737875.1). Classification (NCBI taxonomy): domain Eukaryota; kingdom Viridiplantae; phylum Streptophyta; class Magnoliopsida; order Asparagales; family Amaryllidaceae; genus Allium; species Allium sativum. The sequence goes on from CM060909.1 coordinate 727,500,469, forward strand.
ACGCCTACGCCAAATATAATTTGTTGGGTTTTTGATTTGGGTTTTGAGATTTGATTTTGGATTTTCCAACCATGAGAGTCGATGTGTACATATTTGTTGAACCTGCAATATTGTAGATGTCCCTCCGTGCAGGGGAGACTCTACCGGAATTTTTCCAAAATTTAAGGAGTTGGAATTTTTAAAGATTTTTGGAAAATTGAGTTATTTGGAATTAATTGGGTTTAAAACCCATAAATTAATTTTGGAAATAAATCTGGGTTCTAATTAAATATTTTTGGAAAAAAGAAAATATAGGGCTGTACCATTCTTTCTACTTTAGCAATTTCGAGGACGAAATTATTTTAAGGGGAAGGAATGTAACGACCTGTATTTTTCTGGCTGATTATTAAATATTTTATTTAATTAAAATGTCAATTTGAATTTAAATAATCGAATTTAATTGTTTTGAATATTTAATTAATAATATAAATAGGATAAAATAATATTTTAATTTCAAAATATTTGGAAAATGTTGAATTCGCCGTACAATGTGAATTGGCAAAATATAAAGGGTTAATGTGGTCTGTATTGAAAATATATCGACGATATCGTTCGTTTAACGACCATTGAGTGTATAGTTTATAATTTAATTATATAACGAGCTGCAGTGGCGCGGTAGTTCGTAATATGGCGTTTTGAACTTTAAACGGCTGTACCGGGTTCAAAATAAGTCGGATTTTCTCGAAACAAGAAATGTCCGGACTAGTTAGACAATATGTTTCTAGTGAAAGAGAAAAATTGAGATTTCATGTTGTAGATTTTATTTTATGTCCAAATCAAATTTTAAAATAGTCGCTGTGGAATTTCCTTTATAATTTTATCGTTATTTATATTAAATAAAGGGGTTTTTCAATATTTTGAATATCAATTTGGTTTGAAATTCAACCCGGGATATTTTATCTTGGTAGTGTATACAATTCTGGTCGCATATGGCCAATTTTAATATTTTATTAATATTATATTGGAGTATTTTAAATTTGATTTATTTTCTTTGAATTGGGCAATTATAAAAGGGCCTTTTTTCAAACGACATTTGTTTTCAAACAACAAATTATTGCTAGATTTCAATTTGTGCGTCAATCGGGGTTATTTTGTGAGCATGGCAAAATAAAATACAAATAAAACGACCATTTGAACGTGAACGAGAACTATTCGAGCCAACGAACTCGAAATTCGACGAAACAAGATTCGTTAGGACCGTATCGTCAAATTATACCACGTGGTCCGTTTTCACCTCGAACGAAGTTTATATGTGAGCATAGGAGCGAATAACAGCATTCAGAAATTGCGATAGACACGAAATAAAAATCGTCGGTCCCTGTCAGACATCCCATCACGTTAAAATATAATAAAATACACTTATATAAACCCTTCCCCCTCAGAAATTCCAGCCAAGCCTCAATTTTCGTCATCAAATTTTGCGAAAAAGCCCCTCTTCACAAAAACATTTATATCTCTTGATCCGTGGAGAAATCGATATGGGGTTCTGAAGTAAAAACATAGATCGGGTCGAGAGCTAGCTGTAGACAAAAGTTGGGGAAGTTTCGTCGAGGGTGGTGGCCGGAATTCACAATGAAAAACCATTTTCGTTTTTTTGGGTTTTGACGAAGTTTGGGCTAACGATTGATAGGGGGTCGAAGGAAAAGTTTTAGAGGACAGGGAGGCCTTCAATTTTGGCTTTGGTCGGGGTACCTGAAATGGCCTGTGGTGGACGGTGGAGAGAGATGAACGGAGGAGTAGTTTTGGGGGTTTTTATTTGAAGCAGCGATGGGTTTTGTGCCAATTCCGGCGTCGAGGTGGAACGTGGTGGCAGGGGTCTGAAGGGAAATCGATGGGCGATGGAAGGCGGTCTGAACGGCGGAGGTGCGACTGGTTCTGGCGACCTGGTGGTGGCGGATTTGGTGGTTAAACGGAAATTGGGGGTTTCGGAAATTTAGGCGGGGGGAGGCGAGCTGGGTCCCCTCGGTTCTGGCGATGGTCCACGTGGGTGCTGCGAAGCTGATGGTGGGACGTGGTGGCTCCCAGGTCCCTCGTGGTGGTGGAAATGGGCGGAGGATGGTTGACGTCGTGGCTGGGTTTCTTTGTTTTGAGGCTCGTCGGGTTTGAGAAATCATCAGAAAGGAAAACGCGTGAAAAACATTAAGAGATGCTGACGTGGATCATTATCCACTAATCGTGGCCTTTAACGGTAATTTAGGTGATTTATAATTTAATTAATTTATTAATTATCGTTAAACTTATATAAACTTTAAACTGCGATATCTTTTGCATACTTTGACAAAATTCGATGAAACAGGATCCGTTGGGATCGCAGGGACGAGACCTAGACGATGGCACTGACTAGGCACTGATCTGACACAGTTGAAATTTCAGCAAATTTTGAACGTTCATTGCAAATTTTAAAGAACAAACGCGACAACCATCAATCGTAATCACTGGTGAGTTAATTCTCACACTTCTCTGGACTACTGTGATGTGATAAATCCATATAATTTAACATATCAGTTATATTGGTTGACTGGATGATATGGTTGCTATTGATTGTTGTTGTTTTGATTGGTTGGCCTTATTTATTCACCATTTTTATGTGTTATATTAACGAAATCATTTCGTATGTGATGCAGAGAAGGACAGGTAGGAGGAATCAAACAGAATTCCTCAAATTTATTTAATTATTTATTGTATTTCTGATATATATGAATTGACACACCAAAACAATATTAAACCTATTTGGATTGAGTAGGTGTAAATCGTGTTTTGATTTAATCAATTGACATGATTGATTAAGTCATTGACAGTGATGGTGTAAATTCCATCAGTTATGGTGTCGTTTTGCCGCTGGGCGAACTGACAAAGATTAAAATTATAAATTTATTTTTATACCTGAAATGGAATTTAAACTGATTTGTACAAGTTAATTAAATAGAAATGTATAAATATATTTTTATTTATAATCAGGTTATCCGAAATTTAATTAAATCTTTTATATAATGAAGTATTTTGTCAGGAGGGCAGGAACCAATATACATATTGGTAAAATTAAAATAATTGTTTTTTTAAACAATTAAACGATTGCTTTGAGAAAAGGGGAAACGGTGAATTTATATCAGTTAAGAATCAACTGATGTTGACAGCCAACGAAGGAGACTGTTTGAATCAAAGCTGACAATTGGGCTGATTTGGTTTTAATTAATCGAATCGATTATTTTCAATGTTCGTTAACTTAACGAGAATTGTTTAAATTAGTTAATCTTTAATTAACTATGATTATCAGGTTAATTATCATTAATGAAGTAAATTTTGATTTAACAATATTTTAAATTGATTAATTATTTATTTCTAGCTAATTAAAGGTTTATTTATTTTATTTCTAATTTAAATGGAATTAACTACGATTTAAGTGGTTAATGGTTAAATAGATTATCATTTTAAATAATGATAATCGAAGAGATTATTTTCAATGATGAATTAATGTAACAGGTGACCAAAAAGGATATAAGATTGACTAAGATTTGGTTAGAGTTTTATAAGAGGATTTTAAATCCGATTTGCAACCATAGTTTGTAAAAATGACTCGAAAGTTAATTCAAGAGTTTAAATAAGGATTTACTTAATTAACCAAAGTGAATTTGATTGGGATAAGGCTAAAAGAAAATAGTGTATTTACTTAATAGATTAAGTAAAGCGGTTCCAAGGGAATTACCAATGTAAGAAATAAGGGTGTAGTATCATGCTGGGGTCAAATGGCAATAATATTTTGTCAAGGTGTTACTTAATTAAGGGAGGGGAATTTGAATGTAAAGTGGGTTTTCAAATCAAGGGAAATGGTGTTAAAATCATAATGAATAAAGCTGGAAATGATATATTGGATTTTTGAGTTGTAAACTCTTATCGTCCGGAGATAAGAATGGGGTCGATCAAGGTCTGAGAGGTAATTAAAATACCCCAACTTGGACGACTTCACTATTGTCAAAGGATGGTATTAGTTTGAAATGGTAGAGGATGTTTTTGAATGATTTATTTAGAAAATATCGCAAATGGTAAAAGGTAAGAATTTTAGAAATATAAATAGAACCATTTGATTTAAATTAAGCCTTGTATTATTTGGGTCGGACCCGAAATAGGATTTGCCTTATATAATGTAATTAAAAGGATAACTCTATTTTCAAAGTAAGTAAATGGTATAGTTTGGTAAGCGCATTTGTTCAAAAGAATTAAGTCAATAGACCTTAGTTTTAATTGAAATTATACCTTTTGGTTAAGTATAGATGTAATGGTATTCCCAGTGATTAATGAAAACTGAAAAGAGTTATGAAGTGATAGCGATATTTAAAGATAAGAGAATACCAAGAAGGGTTTAAGAAATGAAATTGATGTTTTTCCAAACCAAGGAGAAATAAAGGATGTGTTTATGAAATATGGGAATATGTCCGAACAAGGGAGATAAAAGAAATTTCGTTATTCGAAAATGAGTATCGATAAATGTTTTCAATGTAAATAATCCAGAAAAGTTGTTGTGATATAATTTATGAAGTCGATTACCAGAATCGATGGAATAGTTTAACAAAATAGTTTCAAATATAAATAACTGAGCTGCCAATGTACTTTACACCACTGCTATGGTTTGATAGTTAAACAACCGACTATCAAATGAAATATTCTATTTACCTTTTGACGAGTTGTTTTCGAAGAGACTGGGATGGGAACTAGACCCAAAACCACTTCGAATCAACTGTGCAATCACGTTTAACGTGAAGACGATAAAGATGGAGCATTGAAGACCATAGATCTTCATAAGTGGAAGAACCACTAACAATCTCTGAGTCGATGCAGAGGTATACTGGGGTTCTGTCTTGGTTGAAATTTGTGGATTGCAAGGACTTCTCGCTGCTGATCCTTGGGGTGATTCCTATATTGGATGCAGAAGGAGAGTACCTTCGGTTCATCCTCTTCCTGGATGACTTGTATGGACAAGTGTCTGACAGATTATTTCCAGAGGGTCACGTATATTGATTTAGGCAACCGTACCAAGAGTGGAAGTGAAGAAGGAAACTTCTTTTAGCTAACACATAATGTATTGTTGTAGACGTCAACCAGTGATTTGATGGATTTGACAATGTGACATTCGAAGTGAATCCTATGTGATGATAAAGCGTAACCTCAAGCTTCATCAACCGGGAAATGACAAAAATCGGGCAGGTAGCATGGCTATGTGGGTCGCTCCCATTAGGATGTATGATCACCTATCTAGAGAAATTCCTTTTGCTTCTTAAATCTATCGATGCTGTCCCTTTTCGGGTAAACGATGGGTCGCTCCCAACCGTTGGTGATATACATTTGATACACTCATGCGAAGTGAGTGGTCGGTCATGTGTGGGCCGAGTAGCAAGACGTTCTTGTTGAACCCAGTGTATTCGCCTCTAGAGATACATTATCGGCAGGTGGTCCCATACCTTGTCATAGTCGGAATCCAATTTCCAATAAGCGCCAGCAGTTTTTGATTGTATACTATATATGTAGAGCATGAGATGCAAGGGTTCTGCTAATTTGTTATTTATTTGTGGTTTGATAGACACTATTATAATATCAGAAAAGATATGGTTTCAAAAATGGTTTGGGTTATAGTAAGGTAAAAACCATCCGTGTTTATGTGTGGACTGGTCTTACTATTATCCTTTTATTTCAAAAGGATTTCCAAAGTTAAACAAGTTGTTTTTGTTATGAATTTATCACTGATAGTATTCCAGACTGACCCAGTGAATTTTGTTTTAAATCAAATGTGCTCGGGTCAGACCGAGTACATTACAGGTTTGTTTTTGTTTGGAGTCCCAGGAGCTGGAAGCAGGAGGCTTTACCGTTAGTTATTCAAAGTGTATTTCCGCTGTTTCTGATATATGATGTACTTTGATGATTGGTATGTATATATACAGTTCTTTTTGTATAAAGAGATTTGAGATATTATATTTATTCATTCCGCTGTAAGACTTTAATGTGTGTACTTCTTCTTTCTTCTATTCTAACATATCTTTCTTTCTTTTCTCACCTTCTAACTTCTTTCTATTAACAGTCAGGGGTTCGATACTTGGGTTTTTCGCAAGTGATACGGGATTGTGTATCACTGTTGAAAATTCGAGCGTCAAATTTTTCCCAGGCCGTTACACTCAGCAAGCCTCACACCCCGGTAAATGGCCAAAACAGGAAGAAATGCAGCAGGATTATAGGGTATTGTCTCCTTCTAGATAAAAGGTGTACTATGGTATGGAGCCTAGGTATTAATGTATGTGGTAAAAGCATCCACTCTTTGTAGTTTTTGTCTGCGTGCGCTCGGAAAGGTCGGTAACGACCGGGAGATGACATACTCTGGCGTACTCTAAGTTACCTAGTTAAGGGGTAACCCGACATTGTGTTGGCATGAGGAGCATCACTGTTGATCCTCAGACATCCCTCTAGAGGTGTTCAAAATTCGGTTCGGAAGGAAGTTCCTTTACCTGGTCATTGTTGGAAACCCAACCTCCGCTACGAGCCCGTACGATTTTGATTGTATACCATACGTCAGTATAGTATATGGTACCTATGCCGGCTAAGATTGATACATTTACTTTTGAAAGTATTTTTCACACTATATTATAGTATTGAAAGAGGATTTTCAAGTATCAAGCATTTTTGACTGCATAAGGAGAAACCTCGCCCATGTGTGCGTTTGCATTGTGTGTGTACCGCGAGACCTTATGTTTGTTTCATTTTTCAAAAAGTCATTGCGAATTTCTATGCACTGGTATTCACATGGAGTAAACCCGTTCCGATTAGCGGCGAGATCTGGTGAATTACCTAATTTTAAAATTAACCCTAAAGACAACTGTTTGAGTTCTCACACCAGTCCCATGACTGGCCTGAAATTTATTGTTCCCACACCTAAATTCTGGATACCCATAATTTTTACACAGACAATCTAGTAGTTTGGTTTGCAGTTTAGACTTGGAGTGGTTAGAGCAGGCTGCTGGTTTAGCTGGAGCTATTGTATCTTAAAGATTGCATATTCTTCTGCTGAGTTTAGTATCTCTTCCGCTGTGTAATCAATGTGCGCTGATGTATCTCTCATAGCTTTGTTGTAATATTATTGTAATGAGAATGGAAAAGTTCTTTTTTTGTGTGCAAATGTGTAAGTACCCCTAACAATCCGTCTTTATGAACGGTTTAAGTTGGTTTAATTACCATCGAAGACCGGGCAAAAGGCTGGGTCATTACATTTTGGTATCAGAGCTTTGGTTTATACAAAGCTATGGGGTACGACACATTTGAACAAAAGGAAAGACTCATCGAAGTTATAATATCTCATTAGAGATAATGTTAGTAATGCCCTAGAATGAGATTTTAGAGTATTATATTCGAGAGAGCATATTTGAAAATATGAAATGAGCTTTGAAAAGTTATATTTTAAGAAAGAAACGTATTTTGGAAATATATGGTTAATCATAACTTGGATACTTACTCAAACGATTAAGGTTAAGTTTACATTTTGTAGTTATAATTACACATAAAATAATTCTTATGGCATGGTGATTAAGCCCCTTCCACTGATCAGGAAAATGATCCGAGTACAAATGCCTTTTGGATTTAATGTCACTATTGGGTAACATTCCGAAATATCGATAAACTTGGGTCAAATTTGTTATGGTAACTAATCAATATGGTTAGAAACTAAAAATTAGAATTTGAGTATTGTATTCGATATTGAGGTTGGACTGTCGTGTATAAGAAGATTTTGAATATATGCCTAGCTAACGTATATACAAAGTCTTAAGTATACTAGATAGATATAGAATCACACTCTAGTCGCTTGAAGATGATTCTATTGATGACTGCAGCATCATCAATATGTACTTTCGAGTTTTGAAAGTGGGATGACTATATGATTCTGATTAAAACTTCAATATATACTTAAACCCATTAAGATAAGTGTTTAAGATTATTTGGTAAATTGATGTGAACTTAAATAGAAATATGAAAATTTGATTGGGTTATAAGAATTATACCAGGTAAACTTGTTGGTAAGGGATAAGCCAGTAAAGAGTTTTGAGAAAGTGCTTTTGTAATATATAAAAAAGGTTTTGTAAAGATAAATAATTTGAAAACTCAAATAAAAATTTTGAATAAGAATTGGCAGTTACTTTGCAATTGATTTTGTAAGAATATATTTTGAATCTAAGGAAAAAGATCTTTGAAAATATTTGGGAATTTAAAACTTGAGCATAGACATCTTGTGATTGGGATTTCTCAGTTGATTAAAAGACGTTTACGCAAAGTTGTAATTTACATAAGCAATCCAAATATAGAAAAAGTAGTTTGGGAAACGATTTGAAGGCTAGCTAAGTTGGAATTAATTTCCTTCCCAACTAATTAAACTTAAAATGCAAATATCTTGAGAATTCAGTTTCTCAATATGACTATAAGATATTTGACGATATTTTGGTTAAGGACCACGGTGGTTAAAGATGTTAATAAAAATATATCTAAATGGTTTCTCTAAAGTTTGAAGGAAATAAGTTTTGTAACCTTGAATTTGGAATAATTAATGAGAATAGCAAAAACTGTATAAGGAACTAAAATACCGAATTATCGACAATTTTGGACAGATGATAAGTTCTAAAGTATATTATGGTTACAAAAAGGAACTGTTTAAGTAAGCATGGGTACCTTGTGAATTAAGTTTCACAATTTGATTAAAGGATATTTGGTAAGCGGGAATAGTAAGAAGAGATTACCTAAACTTAAACATTTAGACAAGCTGAGTTCGGAGATGATCAAGTTTTTTGTGTAACGAATAATAGTAAGTTTTGGAAATTGAAAAGGAATAAGTTTCATAACCATTGTATTTGCAAGATAAGATCTAAGAGAATAAATTTATAACTCTAAATTTTCTTGAAGGAGGTAAATGGTTGAGTATAAGTAATTGGCCCAGTAAGCGATGAATCAAATATAATGGGTGATTGGAAGATATCGTTGGAGGACAAGTAAATATGGTTATCCATAAATATGTGTGTTAGAATGTTCTACCCGGTATATCCATTATGAGAACAGGGAGAGTTGGTATAAAGAATTTTAATCTTATGTCTAAAAATCTACAAGATGTAAAATGAGTAATTGCGATTCTCTTTCCTTTTCGAGGACGAAAAGTTTAAGTGGGGTGAATGTAACAATCTAGAAATTTTAACCAATTTAAAATTGGAATTTTTATTACTTAATTTGAATTTAAATTTGAATTTGACATACATATATATGGTTTAAAATATTTAATAATTTTGATAATTAATATGATAGATTTTACTTGAATTATAAATGAGAATGATTATTAATAAGTTTGGATTTATTGATACTATTTGTCGTTTGATTGGATTTGTCAAACCATAACATGAATTAATAGCGTTAGATCTAAGTGTTGTCCTTAGTTTTCATAGCATTTTAAAGGAAATGCTACCAAAAGATCATTTTCCCTCCTTAAGACAAGTGTAAGGACACTTGTATTTTTGCATGCCTCCTTTCATGCATGTTTTACGCTTGCCCCTTATGTGCCATTTCCTCTTTTACCCTCCATTCCTTTATATAAGGAGGCCTTTCCTCCATTTTTTAACCATTCCACTCCATTTTCTTCTTTTCATCTTCTTCTTAAGCTTATGGCCATGGTTTCCATGGCATAAGTCTTCTTCTTTTCCACCATCACCTTACCGAAGTTCGTCTTCATCCTTCTCCTCCTCCTCTTATGATAGAAAGAGAAAGAAGAGATTATCATATATATATATATATATATATATATATATATTGGTGAAGTGGACGATGCGCTGAAATACTGTCCGATGGTTCACTCAACTAGGCTCGCCTACCGTGAAGATTTGGAAAGCTGTTAGGTGAGAACTCTTTAACCACAATTTATATATTTAATTAGTTGTTAGCCTAATTTAAATAGTGACGAATTATCTGTGGTTAATGATGATTGATGTTTATTGTGATGGATGCTTAGTTTAGACCACACACACTATTAAGCGTTAGTGTTATAACGCATGTGCACAGTTATGACTTATTTAATTATGTTGATGATGATTGATATATATGTTTGAATGGTTGTTGATGTTATTTTACACACACTATGACACAACAACTATGGTATCACATTGGTGATCGACAAATCTCCTTCGTAATTAGAAGCAATATCATTATTGAATTTGAATGTTAATAATTTGGAAAGACCATGTATGAATTCATAAATATTGCTAAATCCTTTAAATGAATAAATAAATGCCGGAATATTCTAGGATGATAGAGAGGATAGTGTCCATGTAACGACTCGGGTTTGCCTGGGCCTAATCGATCGCAAAATCGACTAAGACCGTTCAAAACCCGAATACGTTGACTTTGGGAATACAACAACATCAGAACAATAACAGCAAACTTTTATAAACATTACAGTAATGTTACATCAGAGTACAGAACATATCAGAGTACATCGATTTAAAATACAGCGGAAGATAAATTATAACAAATTATAATACAATACAGTGCAGCGGAAATAAAATAACTAAGGCAGCGGACGACAACTATACTCTGGACACATCTTTAGGCTTCAATCCAGAATCCTGCTCGAGATAAGGACCTGTAGACAAACTACTCGACTGCCCGTATGGAAAAGAGGGCACCCGAGTTTGCAAAGGTGGAAACAAACAACGGGTCAGTCATGGGACTGGTGTGAGAATTCTTAACTAATTTAACTAATAGTAATAAGGAAAATTCAAAGAACCATGCCACTAACGCGGAACGGGTTTTATCCCAATAGATTGCCGGTGCATAATTAAAAGTAAATCGTTAAACAATGCAATGCCTTTTGGGAAAATGAAACCATTATAAGACTTAAGTTCCATCACACAATGCAACGCAAACTGGAGGATAGAATTTTACCATGTAATGGTCAAAAATGCTTGATACGATAAAAACGAATTTGATATTATTATTAGTGTATATATGTTTCAAAAACATTTCAAAGTAAATGTATCAATCCTATGAAGCATAGCTACCATATACTATGCCTCCATACTAGTAATACAATCAAGTCTGTAGGGTCGTATTGGGAATTGGGTTTCCATCATGAGTCAAGGCTAGGAACGATCTCCTTACCGATTCGAGATACTCTAGCTAATGTCTCAGGAGTCTCCGCAGTGAACCCTTGGATCCTGCAGGGCCGGTCCGCACATACAATTTTGTGGATTAGTTATTCCTGAACACACGTTTCCCAGTCCTATAGGACCTAATATCCGAGGTGCCTCATTCCATCATCCACATAAGTAAAATGTCGGGATGTGTAAAACCCAAACACCACTTCTAGCTAGAAAGAAACGTGCTGCTCTCCCTGCGTTCCCTTGCTCCGTTTTAGACTCAACCGGGGTTGTGAGGCTCGTGAAGCTACGTAATACACAAAGCTATGCTTTTCAAGCTGTGCTTTGATCATCATCCACAAGGCCTGCTTTTCAACAAAACCTAGATCCATGCATCTTAGCATGCCACATTGTCAATCCATACCAAACCATTGATTCCTACCAATATATAACTTCTAAGCTCGTACGTCTTAGAGAAGGGTGTTTAACACCAAGCAGATATATATATATTTAGCAGAGATCAACGAATACTGTATAAAGGAATACAACATTAGACATACAATCCATTTTCAAGTCCGCTCTGGGTCTGAACGAAACCGGAGGCACCTTATACCTCGCGTATATGAACAATCAACAAGTAGTCTGGACGACCACCATTGTAGCCCCTTCAAGGTAGCTGCTCCAATCATGGGCGTCAATGGTAACTCATCCATTCGACGTGAAGATCGTCGGTCTTCAATCACCGTCTTCAACTCTTTGACTTAGATCGACGAATAATCATTTGAAATGAGATTAAACTCGGACCTTTCAAATGATTCTCGGGTATATATCATTTCAAATCATTTCTTATCGTTAATATTAATTTATAACAGTTAAATATAAAAATAATTGAATTTTTTTTAACAACACTTCATGTCAATAGGTGACCTTGGGCTGTTTTCACCCAAATTTGTTTTACAAATTTCTCTAAGTCTAACCGTTGGATTTTAACACAATTCATATCGTTGGAAAGATCTTCCCAAGGCGAACTTAACGGTTTCAGTTTTGGAAAAATCCGACGGTCGGATATTTCAACATAACTATTTGAAGTTACGATTGTCGAATCGCAAACTACCACGCGCAATTCGTTTAATTATAATTTACTTATATATATAATTATATATACATACAATTTCTTCAGCTGTTTCATTATTGTGATTATCATAACAAGTAAAGAACGCTTGGTTTCATAACATTTTGATATATAACATAACACACAATAATGTTTATCTTATTTTAATTTACAAACACATCCTAAACATAACAATGTATAATTTTCTTTTACCCTCCAATTCACACAAAAATATCTTTTCTGTGTATCATTCCAATTTAACAAAAATGAAGATTTTTGTGTCATTTCAATTTTCTAACAAAAAATGCAATATATTTTGGTGTCAACCTCAATTCTACAGAAATGAATATATTTTTGTTTGTTTAATTCCAATGTAACAAAAATAATAGCTTTGTTATTCTTTCAACGCAATACAAAAATAATAATTTTTTTTATATCTTTCAATGCAAAACTAAAATGATAATTTTGTGTAAATCTTTTCTATACAAACAAAATGATGAACTTGTGGTTTAATTTTTTTCACATCAAAATGTAAATTTCATACCTTTACTCTTTTTAATGAAATCAAATTCATTAAAATGTAAATTTCCATCGTCATGACTTTCATTGAAAACCTATTTACATAAAATGTAAATTCCATATCTTTAATTTTTTTAATGAAAATCCAATTACATAAAAATGTAATTTTCGTCTTAATTCTGTAAATTTCACTTCTAAATTCTTTTAATGAAAATCTATTTACATTAAAATGTAAATTTCACTTACTTTAAATCTAATTACCTGAAAATGTAATTTTCTTCTTTAAGTACTATTTACAAGAAAATGTCAATTAATCCTTTAATCTTAATTACATGAAAATGTAATTTTTCTCCTTAAATCTTAATACAATAAAAATGTAAATTTTCTTCTTAATCTAATACATAAAAATGTAAATTTTCTTTTTAATCTAATTACATTAAAAGTGTAACTTTTTTGTCACATTAAAAATGCAAACTTCTCTTAAAAATGTAAACTTTTCTTCTTTTTCTTATTTAAATTAAAAATGTAAACTTTTCTTAAAAATGTAAACTTTTCTGCTTATAATGTAAAAATATTTCCTTTTTATTACATTAAAGATGTAATTAAGATTACCATGTAAATTCTATTTCTCCTTATTACATTAAAATGTAAATAATTTTGCAGTGTCAACATCTAATCTTTTAATTACATAAATATGTAATTTTAATTTCAATGACAAAATCTTATCTTTTTAATTACATAAAAATGTAATTCCACTTTTTATTCAATTACATGAGAAATGTAACTTCACTTGAAATCTTTTTCTCATTACTGTGTAAATAATGTCATTTTCTATGTATTCTAATATCAAAAAAAAGAACATTTTATTTGTTAACATTTTTCTATGTTTTCTAATATCATATAAAAGCATATTTTATAGGTAAATATTTTTAACCATTCATATTAACATTAAAAGAATACTTTATGTTAAATCTTTCTTAACATTTTATTTTAACATAAAAAGAATACTTTATGTTAAATCTTTCTTAACATTTTATTTTAACATAAAAAGAATACTTTATGTTAAATCTTCCCTAACATTTTATTTTAACATAAAAAGAATACTTTATGTTAAATCTTCCTTAACATTTTATTTTAACATAAAAAGAATACTTTATGTTAAATCTTCCTTAACGTTTCATTAAAAACAAATAAAAGATAACTTTGTTTGTCGTCAATTCTAACACAACAAAATATATAAAGTGTTATATTTTGTCTACCTAACATTTTATAACCAAATTGTTATTTTAACCAATCTCAACATTTTATATCTAAAATGTTATTTTTCTTTTACTTTAACAATTTTCTATTTAACAAAATGAACATTTTGTTATGACATATCTTTCTATTTAACAAAATAAATATTTTGTTCGCTTCAAGGAATGCAAACAAAATACTACTTTTTTTCCTTACTAAACCAATTTTCCATTTTACACCAATGTCAAATTTGGTGCTACATTCTCAATGAACAAATATAATGGTTTTTGTCTAAACATTGTCTAATATCACAAAAATGTCAAATTTGGTGTCACATAATTAATGAACAAAAATAAGGATTTTTGTTTTAACTAATTTCTAATCCAAATAAATAACACCGCAAAGTGATTATTTTTATTGATTTGGAAATTCTAATCCAAATAAATAAATAAAAAATAATGATCTATTTTATTGAAATGGCGATTCTATTCCAAATCAATAATATTACAAAATGGTTCATTATTTTCAACACATACAGATCTGTGTTTATACACCACAAATAACAAATAATTCAGCCACAATCACATCATAGTGGATTTAGGACATGTACAAACAATAATTACACATCAATTAAATTAAATAGATTAATTAACCATTTAAAAAGAAGAAATCTCACCACTACTTTTCTGAATTTTCAAAGTCCTTGTTTATAGATCTGGTCACCGTCATTGCGAAATATTCTTTGACAAGAGTCCGATGCAATTTAAATCATTCAATTCTTGTAACGACCCGTATTCTAAACATCATAGGATTGTAGAATATTTATTTCTTTCCCATGTGAAGTCGTATGGTCATGTAACTTTGGGAAACATCTATTAGAGTCATTTCCCATGTTCACGATTTTTTTTGATTTTTGAATGACCATTTTGCCCCTAGTCGGTACTGTTTTGGTCATAACTTCTGATTGGAAAGGAATTTTGACATGAAACCACTTCCATTTGATTCGTTTGATGGTTTCTCTTTCCGTAGAGTGGTCATAATAGTCAAACGGACTTACCGTTTGGGAGATATGGCTGAAACAAGGTTTGGAGGGTGAAAAACTGCTTAACCGGGCCAAATCGGGTGATTAGTGAGTAGGCCCATAACCCATTTCGGGATTAGGGTTATGGGAGGGCTGAAATGAGATGGAGAATCATTCCATTTCAGTTTTCTAGCCTCCACTTATCACCAAGGATCCCCAAAAAAATGGCCTCCAACCTCTAAATCACCTCCAAATCATCTTTTGGTCAAGGATTTGGCTTAGCAACCCCTAATCAAGGAAGATCTTCACTAAAGCAACTTAGGAGCTGCTGTTTGGCATTGAGATTCACATCAAATCAGAGAATTATTTCGGATCTTAGTTTATTTTGTGGCCAAAGTGAGTGATTTGCATAGTTTTACACTAATCATGGCTAATTAGGGGTAATTAGTGTTAATTAGCGAATTTAAACATGATAAAATTCTGAAAAAATGTTTATAAAATTCGGAATGATGTTTTAGACCTCTGATATGAATTTGGGTAAATTTGGTTAAGTTTTGTTAATCCTATCATTAGTTTCACCTAAACATGCTTAAGGGGAAAATATGGGATTTTGGGTATGTTTGATCCATTTCCACTGATCATATTGATGTTTTGATGTTTGTGGTTGATTATGTATGTTGCTATGACTGTATGGTATGCTTTGTGATTGATTAGAATAGTTAGAATGGTCAAAAACGCCGTCGAATGGCGTAAACAGCTCGCTGGATAAGGTGCAGGGATTCGGATCGCATAGGGGATTGAGGGACGATCGGATCGCCCTATGGGATCGTGGGACATCCCCACGAGTCGAGTCATCTCCTCCGAACCGAACCGCCTGCGCAAGGCCCACGAGACGAATCGATGCAGCGCCGTGCCCAAACTGAAGTACTCCGATCCGGATCGCGAATGAACATTACGACCCGATCCGTCCAAGAAGGGTGAGCACGATCCGTCGACCTGGAGGAGTGCTTTCTGACCCGAACCGCTTGAAGGACCACGATCCGATCCGAAGGAACTTACCACGAATCGATCCATGGCGATGGACTTGGAGACCCCGACCCGATCCGCTGAAGGGTACTCGAACCGATCCGATGGAACTGGAGGACCACGAGTTGATGGCGTGACTCGATCCGAATGAAGGAGCTCGATCCGAACCGTGGTGACAAAGGCTCCGAACCGACCCGATCTGAAGGCCACGATCCGATCTGATCTGGTGATGACCAATAACCCGAGATGCAAAGGTGGTCTAAATGGAAGTTAGAGCTCAGGATCCCGGAACCAGTTGGGAACCAATGAGTTCACTTCATGGTTGGACTTTGCTGCGGGACGTGTGCTAAGGAGTTGTCGACGTTCATAACTTCGATTCACCACTAAGAATGAATGATGGGCTACTTATCAGTGCAGTAGGGTCATTATGACCTGAGGGGCAAGGTGATGGTAGCAAGACTACGTTATCAGTGCAGTAGGGTCATTACGACCTGAGGGGCAAAGTGATGCGTAGTAGGACTATGAGCCAGTGCAGTGAGGTCATTGCGACTCCATGGGGCAGAGTGGACATAGTAAGGATTGGTAAGGCTATGAGCCAGTGCAGTGGGGTTCTTGTGACTCCACAGGGTAAAGTGGACATAGCGAAGGATTTGTGGCTACGTTATCAGTGCAGTGAAGCCATTTATGACTTCATGGGGCAAAGTGATCGTAGCAAGGTATGTTGGGTGACTGAAGTGGTGAATATCGTATACTTTACGCACTGAGTGAGAGATGTGAGGATGAATGCTATGTTTGATTGTTTGCCATCATTATGACATGCACACCTCCCCCACCTCCGTATCTTTAAATTGATTGATATGATACCTTAGAGTGTTGTACAGTATGTAGTGCTAACTCTTTGGTTGCAGGTCCAGGTTCAGGTATGTTTTAGTCTACCTGTTATTGTTCACTTTAGATGCTTATTGCTCATACCAGGCTTTATGTATGACCCAGAGTTTTATGTCTCCTCTTATTACTCTGGGTGCTCACACGAGCAGACTAGAGACAGGTTAGCTGGTGGTGCGCGAGTAGTTGATTCGGAGGCGGGCAGGAGGCTTCTACGTATTATATGTATATACACATTCTCCCTGTGTCATTGGTGGTTGCTACTTGGGCATTAGTAGTGTACCTCATTTATCTTGCTTTTGCTTGAGACAGTTTGAAAGTTGTAATAAGCTGTATTTTTGGATTTCCGCTGCTATGATGTTTAGTTCTGATTTTCAGTTTATGCACTGTCTCTCCTGTTTTATGTCAAGTATGTTATTATTATATTTTGTTCTATGCGCTGTGAGACATTCTACAGGTTCTTTGTATGTTCATTTCCTTCTTCCTTTTTCCTTCTCACGACCCGTTCCGTGCTAACTGGACATGTGTACAGCGCACTTTTGGAGTAAATGTCGGTTGGTGCGGGGCGGGCCGTCACACTTGGTATCAGAGCTCTAGGTTGCGTAGTTAACCTAGGGAAAGACACTAGGGAGAGTTAGTACGTATATGAGAGCGCGTATTTGCGATTACTTTGGTTTTCAAAAGCTATATATATATATATACTATTAGTAGTATAAGAATGAAGTTGCACTGCACTAGTACCACTATGGGGTCGTTAATCGTTTTCCTTTTACAGATTGACGATGAGCCGATATGTTAGAGGTACCGGTAGAGGGGCCAATAATGGGAATGCCGCTGACATGAGGGCGATGTTTACCAACCTCATGAGAGACATGCTTAGAGAAGTGCAAGGGGCAGTTCCCAATCCCGGAGCTGGTGTTGGCCCAGTAGTGCAGGCGCCTAGGGTCGATTTCGCCAAGTTGTGCAAAGATTACACTAATCTTGGTGGGAAGCCGTTCCACGGAACGGAGTCGGCCACAGATGTTCAAGATTGGATGGATAGCTGCGACCGTATCTTCGATGACTTGGGTCTTGAGGATGCGATGAAGAGAAGGCTAGCGTCTCGTCAGCTGCAAGGGCGAGCGATGAATTGGTGGAATGCAATTAGAACAGCTACTCCAGAGGACCAGGTTACTTGGGTTCAGTTCAAGGCTCGCTTTAGCGAGAAGTTCATTCCAGCTGCCCAGAAGTCAGTGTTGTTTAAGAGGCTCTTGGAACTCAAGCAGAATGGGAGGGCAGTTTCTGATTATATTGCTGAGTTCGACACTTTGTCGAAGTATGGACTGTCTCTTATCGATACTCCTGAGAAGAAGAATGAGAAGTTCGTTACTGGTTTGGATGGGTACTTGGGGGAAAGGCTTATCAACCACATCGATGAGACTTTTGAATCGATCGTGGGGAAAGCTTTGAGATCAGAGAGCCTTTACCCTAAGTCAAAGACTGAGGATGCATCTGCAGAAGGGCCAAACCCGCAAGCAGGCGGTAGAGGCAAGAATAGCTCTCAGAATAAGAGGAAGCAGGACCAATCTAAGGGTGGCCAGAAAAAGAGTAAGAAGGATGTTGAGTGCTTCAGCTGTGGAAAGAAAGGCCATTATGCTAAAGAATGTCGGGCCAAGCCAGCGGAAAGGAAGTGCTACAACTGTGGTCAAGTGGGACATCAGAAAGATAAGTGTCCGTAACCTCTTAAGGAGAAGCAGATTGTGAAAGCATATGCTCTTGATGCTGTTCCTTCTTCGTCGAATGCCCCAACTGCGGCAGAGAAAGGAAAGAATGTTGTTATTCAAGGTATGCTTTCTATTTATGATGCACCAATTCGAATTTTGTTTGATACTGGGGCTTCCCGTTCCTTCATATTTAGTGACCTGGTAGATAGGTTGGGACTGGAACCCGAGATAGTCGATAGACCATTGGTTGTGACGAACCCGATTGGTGGTTCGACTAGCCTTAGTATGATTTGCAGGAATTTGGTCTTATCGAGTCATGGATGTATGTTTGTATGTGATTGCTTTGTTTTGGGCTTTACTGGGTATGGCATTATATTGGGAGTCGATTGGCTCCAAAGATACGGGGTGGTGGTAGACTGTGAGGGTTTTTTGGTGACAGTGAGGGCGGATGATGGGCGGAGGGTAGTGTTTGGTAGTCTACCTAGTGATGGGGTTATGGCTAGTTTTGTGAATTCCCTCGACATCCCGCAGGATGAGTTGTCAGATGTGCCCATGGTTGGCCAGTATCCGGACGTCTTCGAGGAGGTGACCGGGCTTCCACCACACCGAGAGATTGAGTTCCGTATTGATTTAGTGAAAGATGCCAGACCTATAGTGATGCCACTTCGTCGTATGGCACCAAAGGAGCAGCGAGAGCTCGGGGTGCAAGTCAGCAATCTTTTGAAGAAGGGATTGATTAGAAGGAGTGTCTCCGAGTGGGGAGCACCAGTTGTATTTGCCACTAAGGCAGATGGTTCCCTTCGTTTGTGTGTGGACTATCGCGAGTTGAATAAGGTGACGAGGAAGAATAAGTATCCTCTACCGCGGATAGATGATTTGTTTGATCAGCTGGAAGGAGCAAGAGTGTTCTCCCAGTTGGACCTCGCGACAGGATTTCATCAGCTTCGAGTAGCGGATGAGAGTGTTCCGAAAACGGCATTTAGGACGCTGTCTGGATTTTATGAGTGGTTGGTCATGCCGTTTGGGTTGACCAATGCACCAGCCTATTTTGTGGATCTTATGAATCGAGTATTCAGAGATCAGTTGAATAAGTTTGTTCTTGTGTTCGTGGATGATATCCTTGTTTATTCAAGGACAGAGGAGGAACACAAGGGGCACTTGAGGATAGTGATGGAGGTGTTGAGGAAACACCAATTGAAAGCGAAATTCTCTAAGTGTCATTTTTGGAGAAGGGAAGTAAGATTCTTGGGTCATGTCATTTCAGAGTGTGGCATTGCCGTGGACCCTGCGAGGGTGGCTACGGTACAGGATTGGCCTACGCCCAAGAATGCAACAGATGTAAGAAGTTTCTTGGGATTAGCCGGATATTATCGTAAGTTTATCCAGGACTTCTCCAAGATAGCAGCACCGTTGACTCAGTTGACTAAGAAGAATCAGTCCTTCGTCTGGGACGGAGTGTGTGAGGATGCCTTCAAAAGTCTAAAGGAGAGGTTGACGCGTGCGCCAGTGTTAGTCATTCCTAAGGGGAATGAAGAAATGACGGTATACACGGATGCTTGTGATACCGGACTGGGTGCAGTATTGATGCAAGGAGGTAGGGTTGTAGCTTATGCTAGTCGACAGTTAAAGCCGCATGAGAAGAAGTATCCTACCCATGATTTGGAATTGGCAGCGATTGTGTTTGCATTGAAGATGTAGAGACACTATCTCTTGGGAGAAAGATTTGAGTTGTTTACCGATCATAAATCGTTAAAGTATCTCTTCTCTCAGAAAGATCTGAATCTCCGTCAGCAGAGATGGTTAGAGTTCTTGGCTTCGTATGATTTTGATATCGCATACACACCTGGGAAAGGTAATGCGGTAGCCGATGCCTTGAGTAGGAGACATGCCAGTCTAGGGGAAATGTTTCTTGAATGGAAGCAACTGGAGTATATCGCGGGGTTTGATTTCAAACCAAAGTGCGAGTTGGATCCAGTTATGCTAGCTAGTTTGACGATCGTACCCACTTTGATAGAGCGGATTGGTTCTAGCCAGAGGGACGATCCTAATTTATTAGAAATCATCTCCAAGTTAGAGATGGGTATCGATGAGGAGATGAATGTGTATGGGCTTGATCGAGATGGATGGCTTCGGAAGAAGGGAAGACTAGTTGTGCCCAACGTGAATGGTTTGAGAGATGAAGTGCTTAGAGAATGTCATCACTCAAAACTGACTATACATCCCGATGGTAATAAGATGTATCGAGACATGAGACAGACTTACTACTGGGAAGGGATGAAAAGAGACGTTGGGAAGTTTATATCCAAATGCATGAATTGCCAGCTAGTTAAAGCCGAGCAAAAGAAGCCTAGTGGGTTGTTGCAACCATTAGAAATTCCCGAATGGAAATGGGAACAAGTTTCGATGGATTTCATCGATGGTTTACCAAGGACTAGATTGGGACATGATAGCATTTGGGTAATTGTGGATCGATTGACTAAGAGCGCAAGATTTATACCAGTCAAATCGACCAGAACGGCAGCCAAGTTGGCAGAATTATATATGAAGTGGATAGTGAGATTTCATGGAGTACCCAAAAGCATTGTGAGTGACCGAGACCCGTTGTTCACTAGTGGGTTTTGGAAGAGCTTACAAGAGGCTCTAGGGTCAGGATTACATCTCAGTACCGCATATCATCCTCAGACCGACGGTCAGACGGAGAGGGTGAATCGTATATTGGAAGATCTCTTGAGAGCTTGTATATTGGATTTTGGTGGATCATGGGATGACCATTTGCATCTAGTAGAGTTTGCATATAATAATAGCTACCAATCCAGTATTGGTATGGCTCCATATGAAGCTTTGTACGGAAGACCGTGCAACTCACCATCATGTTGGATAGAAACTGGCGAGAAGTTTGTGCTTGGACCAGATGTGGTGAGAGAAACTTCAGATAAGATTAAGATCATTCAGCAACGAATGAAAGCTGCCCAAGTTAGGCAGAAGAGTTATGCTGATAAGAGGAGAAGAGATTTGAAATTCTCCGTTGGTGACTTGGTGTTTGTTAAGATCTCTCCGTTGAAGAGCGTGATACGATTTGGCAGGAGAGGCAAGTTGGCACCAAGATTTGTTGGCCCGTTCCCCGTTCTTGGATTAGTCGGGAATTTGGCATATAAAGTGGACTTACCAGAGAAGATGGCGGGAGTTCACAATGTATTTCATGTTTCCCAGCTAAGGAAGTTCGTTCACGACTCAGATGTGACTATTTCACCTGATCAGTTAGAGGACTTCGAAGTAGAACCCGAGGCGGTTGGGAACCGCAAGCCGATTCGTATTGTGGGGCACGATACAAAGCAACTTCGAAGGAAGTCGGTGAAGCTAGTCAAGGTTCAGTGGGGCGAGGACGAGAATGATTGTACTTGGGAGACAGAAGAAAGCATTAGGAAGGCATATCCAGAACTCTTTGTCTGGTAAGATTTACTTTGCGATTTAGTTATTCCGCATGCTAGGATAGACTTATTTTACTTGTTTTGTATGTTTGATGGTTGTTTTATGGTTGATAGGCATGCGGGACCTTTGTGTGTGTTTGGATTAGAGAATTTCGGGGGCGAAATTTCTTAAGGGGGGGAGAGTGTAACGACCCGTATTCTACACATCATAGGATTGTAGAATATTTATTTCTTTCCCACGTGAAGTCGTATGGTCATGTAACTTTGGGAAACATCTATTAGAGTCATTTCCCATGTTCACGATTTTTGTTGATTTTTGAATGACCATTTTGCCACTAGTCGGTACTGTTTTGGCCATAACTTTTGATTGGAAAGGAATTTTGACCTGAAACCACTTCCATTTGATTCGTTTGATGGTTTCTCTTTCCGTAGAGTGGTCATAATAGTCAAACGGACTTACCGTTTGGGAGATATGGCTGAAACAAGGTTTGGAGGGTGAAAAACTGCTTAACCGGGCCAAATCGGGTGATTAGTGAGTAGGCCCATAACCCATTTCAGGATTAGGGTTATGGGAGGGCTGAAATGAGATGGAGAATCATTCCATTTCAGTTTTCTAGCCTCCACTTATCACCAAGGATCCCCAAAAAATGGCCTCCAACCTCTAAATCACCTCCAAATCATCTTTTGGTCAAGGATTTGGCTTAGCAACCCCTAATCAAGGAAGATCTTCACTAAAGCAACTTAGGAGCTGCTGTTTGGCATTGAGATTCACATCAAATCAGAGAATTATTTTGGATCTTAGTTTATTTTGTGGCTAAGGTGAGTGATTTGCATAGTTTTACACTAATCATGGCTAATTAGGGGTAATTAGTGTTAATTAGCGAATTTAAACATGATAAAATTCTGGAAAAATGTTTATAAAATTCGGAATGATGTTTTAGACCTCTGATATGAATTTGGGTTAATTTGGTTAAGTTTTGTTAATCCTATCATTAGTTTCACCTAAACATGCTTAAGGGGAAAATATGGGATTTTGGGTATGTTTGATCCATTTCCACTTATCATATTGATGTTTGGATGTTTGTGGTTGATTATGTATGTTGCTATGACTGTATGGTATGCTTTGTTATTGATTAGAATAGTTAGAATGGTCAAAAACGCCGTCGAATGGCGTAAACAGCTCGCTGGACAAGGTGCAGGGATTCGGATCGCATAGGGGATTGAGGGACGATCGGATCGCCCTATGGGATCGTGGGACATCCCCACGAGTCGAGTCATCTCCTCCGAACCGAACCGCCTGCGCAAGGCCCACGAGACGAATCGATGCAGCGCCGTGCCCAAACTGAAGTACTCCGATCTGGATCGCGAATGAACATTACGACCCGATCCGTCCAAGAAGGGTGAGCACGATCCGTCGACCTGGAGGAGTGCTTTTCGACCCGAACCGCTTGAAGGATCACGAATCGATCCATGGCGATAGACTAGGAGACCCCGACCCGATCCGCTGAAGGGTACTCGAACCGATCCGATGGAACTAGAGGACCACGAGTTGATGGCGTGACTCGATCCGAATGAAGGAGCTCGATCCGAACCGTGGTGACGAAGGCTCCGAACCGACCCGATCTGAAGGCCACGATCCGATCTGATCTGGTGATGACCAATAACCCGAGATGCAAAGGTGGTCCAAATGGAAGTTAGAGCTCAGGATCCCGGAACCAGTTGGGAACCAATGAGTTCACTTCATGGTTGGAGTTTGCTGCGGGACGTGTGCTAAGGAGTTGTCGACGTTCATAACTTCGATTCACCACTAAGAATGAATGATGGGCTACTTATCATTGCAGTAGGGTCATTATGACCTGAGGGGCAAGGTGATGGTAGCAAGACTATGTTATCAGTGCAGTAGGGTCATTACGACCTGAGGGGCAAAGTGATGCGTAGTAGGACTATGAGCCAGTGCAGTGGGGTCATTGCGACTCCATGGGGCAGAGTGGACATAGTAAGGATTGGTAAGGCTATGAGCCAGTGCAGTGGGGTTCTTGTGACTCCATGGGACAAAGTGGACATAGCGAAGGATTTGTGGCTACGTTATCAGTGCAGTGAAGCCATTTATGACTTCATGGGGCAAAGTGATCGTAGCAAGGTATGTTGGGTGACCGAAGTGGTGAATATCGTATACTTTACGCACTGAGTGAGAGATGTGAGGATGGATGCTATGTTTGATTGTTTGCCATCATTATGACATGCACACCTCCCCCACCTCCGTATCTTTATATTGATTGATATGATACCTTAGAGTGTTGTACAGTATGTAGTGCTAACTCTTTGGTTGCAGGTCCAGGTTCAGGTATGTTTTAGTCTACCTGTTATTGTTCACTTTAGATGCTTATCGCTCATACCAGGCTTTATGTCTGACCCAGAGTTTTATGTCTCCTCTTATTACTCTGGGTGCTCACACGAGCAGACTAGAGACAGGTTAGCTGGTGGTGCGCGAGTAGTTGATTCGGAGGCGGGCAAAAGGCTTCTACGTATTATATGTATATACACATTCTCCCTGTGTCATTGGTGGTCGCTACTTGGGCATTAGTAGTGTACCTCATTTATCTTGCTTTTGCTTGAGACAGTTTGAAAGTTGTAATAAGCTGTATTTTTGGATTTCCGCTGCTATGATGTTTAGTTCTGATTTTCAGCTTATGCACTGTCTCTCCTGTTTTATGTCAAGCATGTTATTATTATATTTTGTTCTATGTGCTGTGAGACATTCTACAGGTTCTTTGTATGTTCATTTCCTTCTTCCTTTTTCCTTCTCACGACCCGTTCCGTGCTAACTGGACATGTGTACAGCGCACTTTTGGAGTAAATGTCGGTTGGTGCGGGGCGGGCCGTCACAATTCTGGTCAAGTTTGAATAAGATATGCCATTTTGAATTTCAAACAATAACATAGGTAATTAACTAAATTAATTAAGTAATTATTTACTTTAATCTTTGTCTCCTTCCTCCTGATAACACGCGTAAGAAATACCCCAACATCACTCCTGTATCCTTCATGTCACACCCCCCTTTCACGAACTCCCATCAACTCCATATGATTTTGTAGATCGAAAATTTCTCTTTGATTCTTGTCTAGAAATTGTGACTTAACCCTAAACGGATTGAGAATAATTAAGGCTGTAAAAATCGAACATCGTGGCCATTGAATGATGGTGGGCGGCGACTAGGGTAAAATGAAATTAGGGTTTGTGTTTGGTATTGAGAAGGTATGAGATATTTTGTAGAGGTTGAGAATTTTTATTCTAGTCCTTATCCATTTTAATCAATTTTAATAATAATCCTTATGTTATAACATTATATTTTTTCTAACTTTGCAAATGAACCCATTAATGTGTCTTTTCACATATAGTATGTTACAAAGTAATTTAGTCAGCTGACTAGGCATAAGGTAAACGGTTTATTTAATGTTTACTTCAAAATTCTAAATCGCAATTGATGTGCGTATTAATAATTCTTTCATTTTTATATTCTTACCTATTTAATTCTGTGAGGGTTATTTTTAACCTCTTCGTTTACCATTTTAATGTGCATTTCATTTTCAGTTTCAACCGCGTATTATTAATATACGCACAAAATTAAAACGTTATTTCAACTTTCTTTTATTACATGGTTTTATACCATCTATGACACGTGTTTATTTTGCGCATTACCTTTGTAATTTATACCTAAATATATTTATATTTATAATTTCTTTTTCTTTTCATTTCTTCTTCTGCATGCACAATTCTTTGTTTTGTAGTGTATATTAATTATTTAACTAACTTGTTCCTCCTTTAATACATTCTTAAATCAATTTCATATTGTAAATGTTAGTTTCCTTTGTTATGCAATCTCATTTAGTTATTGCTGACTATACAACTATCCCTCAGTTTGAATTCTTAATGTTAATTAATTATCCCATAATGATTGACTGCATTCTTATCAAATATTTCCCTTTATTCTACATCATATTAGATCTTTGATTTAAATGAAAATATTTAGATGTAGTATATCAATCCTAATTAATTAAGTTACCAAATTTAAATATAATATATAATTGCTTCCCACATTAGAACTTCAAACATTAATAACTCAAATTTGAACTCCGTTCGGAGAATATTATGTACGAAAATTGATGAAATATACGTCATAGACCAATGGTTTGGTTAAATTTCAACATATGCAAAATGCTCATTTTTCATTATTTTCAATTTTTATTAATTAAGTTTATTTCATTAATTAATCGCTACGGATTAAATGGTGAAGTTCCCATCGCCATATTTGGACGTTTATGATTAAAATAATTAAATTCATTTTCTTATTTATCTTATTATTACTTGTAAACTTTTGGGGTGTTACATTTTCTATCTAAATATATTGACTTATATATATATATATATATATATATATATATATATAGAGAGAGAGAGAGAGAGAGAGAGAGAGAGAGAGGGAGAAAGTCTACGTATGCAAAAAAAGTTTTGTTAAATAATTTATGCACTATGAAATTAACACTCACAATATATAATATTTGATGAGATTTTTGAAACTAATTCAACGATTGCTCAATTTTACTAAGTTTAAGTCAAATAGACATGCAATAAAATGTGTGTAATTTAAAAATCATTGTTATTAAACAAAATCTATCCTTAGTAAAAAGATTTAAAAGGAGCATGTGATATTGGAAGACATACTAATTAAATGTAAAACATAAAACAACCAAACAAAATATGGATAAATACATGATAATTGTCATTGATGGCATGAATAACAAAGATGATTAAAGCCATATAAATTAAATAATACATAAACAAAATTAGAGTTCACTTAAATGTACCCAAAGGTATAGGTATGTTGCTATAGTTTATTAATCTAGAATATACATTATTTGAAATCTAATATTCAACAAAAATAACTAAATTTCATTAATAATATCATAATTTCATAATTTCATTTAGGACCAATTTATATTTAATAATTTAATTTAATAATTTAAAAATAATGAAATTTTAAATTCTGATGCATTTTCTAACATAACTTCCTAAAAAAATTAAATTGGTTCAGAATTTGTGGGTTGTTACAATCTCTCCTACTTAAAATCTTTTTGTCCTCGAAAAGGAACGAAGCTAAAAGTTGTTTAAGTATCCTATCTTAAATAAATTTATTTGTTGATTAACTTTTAAAATATATAACTTTATATATTCAAAAATCATATTTCCAAAGATCGGATTATATATAATCAAAAATACGTTAATTATAAACTGGGCACTCTCAACTCATTCTAGTGCATTACTAACCCCATCTTTAATGAGTTTTCTCATTCTAGGATACCACTGATCCTATCTCTAATGAGTATTCTTATTGGATATTACTAATCCAATCTCTGATGAGTCTTTTGTTCAGTTTTATCGAGTTGTACCCCAAAGATTTGAGCTAACCTATGACGATCCCAAAACCCCGTGACACGGTGTTAAGGATAATCATTGGAATATAACACATTAATCATTAGCATATCACAGATAATAGCATAAACAGATATTAGAATAATTTACATACATATGACAGCGGAATCATATAGATAATATCACATCAGAGAAGCACAGTACAGGATACAACTTAGTGCATAATGATACATAATCAGTCACCATCGCCTGAGGCGGAATCATACATAAAGAGTACACAAAAGGAATATCAGTCTACATCGCCAGTGGCGGAATCATAATATAGATACAATAATGGCGGAGAAAATCCAAGTCAGCACAGTGTAGTCAAGCCTCGCCATGAGCCAAAAGGTGCGTCAGAAACCTGTAACTAGGCTGCCCGTGTGAAAATGAGGGCACCCGAGTTTGCAAGGTGAAACAAACTACGAGTCAGTTAACAGAAATGATAGTCTATTATTATAGTTAAGCAGAAATTCCTACGGAAAGATAACGATGGACTGATAATTGTTTTTGCTATTCTGCTCAGCTCATTCTAGGACTTTACTAGTCCTATCTCTAATGAGCGACTCGCCTTAGAATACTACTGATTCTATCTTGACGAAGTGTTTAATGTGTTAGACTCCAGAACTAAGGTTAACCAAAGCTCTGATACCAGCTATGACGATCCCAAAACCCCGTGACACGGTGTTAAGGATAATCATTGGAATATAACACATTAATCATTAGCATATCACAGATAATAGCATAAACAGAAATTAGAATAATTTACATACATATGACAGCGGAATCATATAGATAATATCACATCAGAGAAGCACAGTACAGGATACAACTTAGTGCATAATGATACATAATCAGTCACCATCGCCTGAGGCGGAATCATACATAAAGAGTACACAAAAGGAATATCAGTCTACATCCCCAGTGGCGGAATCATAATATAGATACAATAATGGCGGAGAAAATCCAAGTCAGTACAGTGTAGTCAAGCCTCGCCATGAGCCAAAAGGTGCGTCAGAAACCTGTAACTAGGCTGCCCGTGTGAAAATGAGGGCACCCGAGTTTGCAAGGTGAAACAAACTACGAGTCAGTCATGGGACTGGTATGAGAAATCTATTCAACTTATTAACAACAATAATAAGGCAAATCAAAGGACCACGCCACTTTCGCGGAACGGGTTTACTCCAATGAGTGCTAGTGCATGAAATAAAACAAACGATTAAATCAACGCAATGCTTTTTCTAAAATGAATCCATTATAAGACTCAGGTCCCATCACACAATGCAACGCAAGCCGGAGGATAGAGTTAATACCTTATAATGGCCAAAGATGCTTCATACGAATAAACAAGGTGTTTGATATTATTAATAGTGCATATATGTTTCAAAAGCAAATTCAATCATAAATATCAATCCTAGACGGCATAGCTACCATCTACTATGTCGCCGTACTAGTAATACAATCACAACCGCACATATCGTATTGGAAATTGGATTCCTTCATGAGTCGAGGCAAGGGGCAAGCTCCTCTCCGATTCGAGACACTCTAGCAAATGTCCCAGGACCCCACTATGATCCTTGGAATCGGCTGGGCCGGTCCTCTCTTACTTTTGAGGATTAGTTATTCCTGAACACACGTTTCCCGGTCCTTACAGACCTATAATCGAGGCGCCTCGCATTCCAACAACCACACAGGTGAAAAGTATATATAATGTCAGGGCTGGTAGGTCACTGACACCACCATAGCTAGAAAGAAACGTCGTGCACTCCCAGCGGTCCGTCTCCCGTTTTTGACTCATACCGAGGTGTGAGGCTCGCGAATTCACGTTATACACAAAGCTAGTCACACATACCATGCTTTGATCATCAACCACAAGACTTTGCTTTGCAACAGAAGCCTTGATCACATGCCACTTAGGCGTGCCACACAGGCAATCCACTCCATGCGACTGATTTCTGTCAATACATAACCTCTAAGCTCGTACGTCTCAGAGAAGGGCGTTAAGCAAGAGAATAAATTCTCCGCCGCCAAACAGATATATATTTAACAGAGATCAATCAACACAGAACAAAATCCAATGTCAGACACACAGTCCATTTACAAGTCCGTTCTGGGTCTGAACGAAACCGGAGGCACCAATTCCTCGCATATCCGTACAATCAACACTATGTTTGGACGGTTACTACTTCAATTCCTTCATGGTAGCTACTCCAATCACGAGCATCCGTAGCGCCCATCCATCCAACGTGGAGATCGTCGGTCTTCAGTCGTCTTCGACTCTTCGACTCTTCGACTTCTCAACGTCGATCGATTATTTGAAATGAGATAAACTCGGCCTTTTCAAATAACCCACGTATATTTAGATTTTCAAACCAATTAATCACAGGGTTGAACTATTCAATATTCACATTTCAGTTGTTTAGTTATAATTTTCACGTCAAATATATTCAACCATCACATACCAAGCAAACACAACAAAATTGGTTTATTTTCACTCTATATCGTCTATAGCACTTAATAACGATATATCGCCATTTTTATTTAATTTAAAACGGCCATATTTAATTAAACGACGTTTCAGGTCGTGTCGATGCACTAGCGCTGCTTTCCACTAATTTTGTTTTACACATATAGGAAAATCTAACCGTTGGATCTTCACAAATTTTACACCATTAGGAAGGTCTTTTCAAAACGAACCCAACGGTTCCAGTTTTAGGAAAATCCGACGGTCGGATCTTCCACACTAACCATTTGAAGTTACGATTTCAATTTTCGAACTGCAGCGTCGTTATTCGATTTAATTTAATTATATTTATATATATATATATAAATATAATCGTTTCTGGCGCTGTTTTTCCTTAATTTTGTTTTAAACATTCCAGACAATCCAACCGTCGGATCTTCACAAAGTTGGTGCCGTTGGAAAGATATTTCCAAGGCGAACCCAACGGTTGAGGTTTCGGGAAAATCCAATGGTCGGATCTTCCGCACTAGTCATTTGAAATCACGGTTTCAAAATATGAACTGCACGGCCACGTTTCGTTTTAATTATATTTATATTTATATATTTATATAAATATAGTCCATTCAATAATTCCTATATCGTTTTCACTTCAAATATTTTTCTATCTCCCTAAAATTTTGGAAAATTTCGCCATAACCTCCCCTGTACCGGGGGCATCGGGAAATCGCAAATAGCGTTCCCGGTCCTTCTAATCTCAAAAAGAAAAAGAAAAAGCCAAGCGGCTAGCCAATAGGCTCATAAAATCATCACCCAAACAAATCAGTAAATGTGTACCTATTTGTCGGGCACAAAATTTTATTCCTCTTCTCTAGCCCCTTTGCTATAACCTGTTCAACAGATATGCATGCACATATATACAATTTCTAATATTTATCATTTTCGATTCAACTTCATATTTGACTTGCTTTGGTCTAAAAAATACCATTCATTCTAATATCGCATGCATAGGCTAAAATCATATCATTAGCTAGTTAATGTATATTTCAACTCATGCACGTTTATTTGAACAAGTGGATATTTTTAACACTTCACATTTCAAAGATGATAATTTTGGCGAACTAAAATAGATTTCAACACATGACTATTTTATTTAGTTCCTATGCATGTTAAAAATAATATTTCTATCACAAATATTTATTTCATCGTCTGCATACCTTTAGCATATCACACATATGATAAAATGATATTTTTATCATTTAAAATATTTATTCAACCAACGTATGGTTTCAACACTTCATAGTTTCAATAAAAATGTAATTTTTATCGTTCAATCTTTTTATTCAACACATGAATCTTTTCCACTACACACATTTCTCAACAAATGAGCATTTCCACACATGGACAATTTACTTATGTTGTTCTTATTGAAAAGATGAAATTTTGATTGTTGAAACTATTTATATAAAGCGAATATTTTTCATACTTCATATATATATATAAAAATGTGATTTTTATTGTTAATACACTTCATTCATTCACAAATGAATTTTATTTTCACACAACACTTTTCAACACATGAATATTTCCACACATGGACATAGTTTCAATATATGGCTTTAATTTCTATGCATGCAAATAATTTCAACATATGAAAATAATTCTAACACACAAAGATTATTCAAAATTTCGGCAGCATAACGGCAGGGTAGTTAAACCGGCACCGTCCCTAGTACGGCTCCTCGCTCTACCTTAAAACCTCGCGGTTTTTGACAATGGGGATCATGCATCTAATTCGCACGCAGGCGGCATGTTTATATTTATTTCATTACCACAAACTAATCCTATGTGGTTTCAACCAATAATTTTCCAATCACAAACGGGTATTTTTCAACCTCAATCAATTCAATACCAACCACAAACAATCCCAAACAACAATTTGCCGTCAACCAATTTTCACAACAATTTCAACCAATATATATATCGTCCATGGTTTGTGGACGAGGGGGCGTATATATATATATATATATATATATATATATAGCAATTCACTTTTATTTCCCACACATATATATATAAAAATGAAATTGAAGAGTGAGAATTTCTCACCGGTAGCTATCCAATCACACGACTCTTCCTTTTCTAGAAATCTTCGTCTATTTCGTCTTCTTGTCGCTTTCGTTTCCCGTATTCTCTACATAAGTAAAAATCGAATTTTTACTATGTTATTCAATATATAAAGATCATATTTTAAAAACAAAGATTATATTTTTAATATTCTTATGATGTAAAAATTATATTTTTATTGCTTTAAAAATATAAGAATCAAATCTTACTTCTTCTACTTATCAAAAATTCCGACTTTTCTCTTTTAAAAAATATGATCTTTATTTTTGCAAGTTCAAATCTTTTTCTTTTAAAAGATTCAACCTTTTTAATTTCAAAGTTTAAACCCCTTTTTTTTCCATTTCAAAGTTTAAAATAAACTCAGTTTTTATTTCTTTTTAAATTTCTGTTTTATTCTCTTAAAAATTTTGTTTTATAACTTCATAAAAATCAGTTTTATAACTTCATAAAAATCAGTTTTTATTTTTCATAAAAATCAGTTTTAAAAATTCAAAAAAAATCAGTTTATAATTCTTTTCAAAAATTCTGTTTTTAAAATTCTTTTCAAAACAGTTTTTAAAATTCTTTCTTTAAAAATTCTGTTTTTATTTCTTTTTAAATCATTTAAAAATTCAGTTTATAAAACTAAAAGAAATCAGTTTTCAAATCTTTAAAAAAAATACAATAATTCGTTTTTAAATCGTTTTTTTTTCTAAATCAGTTTTATAAAACAAAAATAAAAATAAAATAAATTATCCTATTCACTCACCGTGGATCTCGAAGTGGAGGAGGCGTCGGCAGCAGCTCAGGCGGCGTTCGGAGGTTCAGCGAGGCGTCGCGGCGAGGTTTCGGGAGGGGCTCGATTGGATGTCGCGAGGGGTTCAAGGCTTCGCTGGAAGGAGGAGGGAAGACGAGGCGGGCGGCTCGATCGTCGGCGGTGGCTTCCAGGTCAGGGGCGGCGCGATTTAGGATTAGGTTTTTTTTTTTTCTCTAACTGATAAATGATCGGGGGGGGGGGGGGGGCAAGCAGAAGAAAGGGGGAAAGGTAGGTTTTTTTTTATATTATTTAATTATGCACAAGGGTTGACTTTTACATATGACCTCGAAACGAGGCCCACCTTCTGTCGTCCATAGCGTTTTACCCCCATTCCGAACACAATGGGATATGTGTCGTAAGCTGGTTTGATCGTTACAATCAGTTTCCGTTGAAATTACATTTAAGTCCTTATATTGCATTTTAAACGTACATTTCAAATTACCGGGGTCACATACTAACTAGAAAAATTCCAGAAAAATATTTTCTAGTTTCGTATTGACGATACGGTCCTAACAAAACTAGTTTCGTCGAATTCTGAGACCGTTTGAAAAATGGCCAATTTCCAGTCGATTAAATTCAACAGAAACTGGTCAAACGCGTTTTCTTTTGCCACGCTCACATATTGATTCGAAAAATTATGAAATTTGAAACCTAGCAATAGTTTGACATCCCGGACCCGACAAAAGTGGTTTCGTCGAATTCCGAGGCCATATGCAAAATATCAATTTTCAAACTGACTTACTATTTCTAATTCACTAATTTATTGAAATATTCTATTTCAATGGTTCAAATTGCTTTGAAATAATCAATTTAAAAATTTTAAATTGGCTCGTATTTTCCGGGTTATTACAATCTCCCCTACTTAAAACTTTTCGTCCTCGAAAAGGAAACAACAGTAAAGTAGGAAATAAAATGTAAATGCAAAGTATGGTAAAGGTACCTTGCACCGGAGTTAGTCAGAGATATCCACTCTGCATTTGGGGTAAGCTTGCTTAATGCTTTCCTCAGTTTCCCAAGTACAGTCTCTAGGATCACTGCTCCACTGCACTTTAACTAAATGAACCTTTTTGCTTCTGAGTTCTCTAGTTTCTTTGCCAACAATTTTTAATGGCTCTCTTCTGAGTGCTAATTCTGGAGTTATCTCCACATCCTGTTGCGCTGCTTCTTCAACAACAAGATCCGGATCATGCACATGTCTCCTAAGTTGAGATACGTGAAATACATTGTGCACTCCAGGCAACCAATCTGGCAATTGAACCCTATAAGCAAGAGTTCCAATTCGTTCAAGTATAGGAAAGGGACCAATAAATCTCGGTGCCAACTTCCCAGTCTTACCAAATTTGATTACCCCCCTCATCGGAGAAACCTTTAAATAAACATGATCACCAACAGCAAATGTCAAATCTCTCCTTCTAGAGTCTGCATAACTTTTCTGTCGGCTTTGGGCGGTTTTCAATCGCTTCTTGATGAAGTCCACTTTATCAGATGCTTCCCTAATCATATCGGGTCCTAGTACAAGTCTGTTGCCAGGTTCTACCCAACATGCAGGAGATCTGCAGGGTCTGCCATATAATGCTTCAAATGGTGACATCTTCAAACTTGCTTGATAGCTATTATTATATGAGAATTCTGCCAAATGCAAATGATCTTCCCATGACCCACCAAAATCGATTATACAAGCCCGCAATAAGTCTTCCAGAATTCTATTCACCCGCTCAGTTTGGCCATCTGTTTGGGGGTGATAAGCGGTGCTCATATTCAGTTTTGTCCCCAATTCAGTCTGGAAAGCCTCCCAGAATTTGCTAGTAAATAGGGGATCTCTATCACTGACTATGCTGATGGGAATTCCATGCAGCTTAACAATTTCTTTGAAATATATCTGAGCTAGACTTTGGGCAGTTCGATTGGATCTGACAGGTATAAAATGGGCAGTCTTCGTGAAGCGATCTACGATTACCCAAATACTGTCATTACCTTTCTTGGTTCGCGGCAAACCATCTATGAAATCCATGGAAATCTGTTCCCATTTCCAGCCTGGGACTTCCAACGGTTGCAACAGTCCAGCTAGCTTTTGTTGGTCACTCTTGACCAATTGACAAGTAGGGCATCTGCTAACATACAAAGAAATATCTCTTTTCATTGCCTTCCACCAGAAAGTGCGTTTGATATCGTTGTACATTTTACTCACCCCAGGGTGGATGCAAAATTTGGATTTATGGCATTCATCTAGCACTTCTCTTCTAAGGCCTGGAATATTTGGGATGCAAATCCTGTTATTTAACCTGAGAACCCCCTTATTGTCAATACGGAAACTCGTGGTTTCACCTTCCTTGACTCTCTTACTGATTCTCTGAATGAATTCATCTTCTTTCTGAAGGGATGAAATCCTATCAATCAATCCAGGTGTAATTATAAGATGGGCAACAATTGCGGTTTTCCTACTAAGTGCATCCGCTACTACGTTAGCTTTCCCCGGCGTATACAGGATATCAAGATCATACGCTGCAAGAAATTCTAGCCAACGCTGCTGTCTCAGATTCAGATCTTTTTGGGTGTATAAATACTTCAATGATTGATGATCTGTGTACAGTATAAATTTCTCGCCCAATAAGTAATGCCTCCAGATTTTCAAGGCAAATACGATGGCTAGCAACTCAAGATCATGAGTCACATAATTCTTCTCATGCGGTTTCAATTGGCGGCTTGCATAAGCGACTACTTGGCCTCTCTGCATTAACACTGCACCAAGACCTCTAATAGAAGCATCTGTCCAAACCATTAAATCTTGATTGCCATCAATAATAGTTAACACTGGAGCGGTGGTCAGCTTCGATTTCAATTCCTGGAAAGCTTCTTCACAGTCGGAAGTCCACTTAAACTTCTCATGTTTCTTTGTGAGCTTCGTTAACGGACCGGATATCTTCGAAAAATCCTTAACGAACTTCCGATAATAACTAGC
This sequence comes from Allium sativum, assembly GCA_030737875.1. Classification (NCBI taxonomy): domain Eukaryota; kingdom Viridiplantae; phylum Streptophyta; class Magnoliopsida; order Asparagales; family Amaryllidaceae; genus Allium; species Allium sativum. The sequence continues at coordinate 727,536,390 of CM060909.1, forward strand.
CAATCCCATAAAACTTCTAACTTCTGTTGGAGTAGTGGGTTGTTTCCAGTCTTGAATCGCTGTTATCTTGCTTGGGTCAACAGAAATTCCTTTCCCTGACACGACATGGCCAAGAAATTTAACTTCTTCTTGCCAGAAGACACATTTAGAGAATTTGGCTTTGAAGACGTTCTTCCTTAGAATCTCTAATACTTGTTCTAAGTGTTTTTCATGCTCGGGTTTTGATTTGGAGTAGATTAAAATATCATCGATGAATACGAGGACAAATTTATTCAGAACTCCCCTGAACACTCTATTCATTAGATCGACAAAGTATGCTGGAGCGTTACATAGGCCAAACGGCATTACTAACCATTCATAAAATATGTCTGGACCTCTGAAAGCGGTCAAAGGAACACACTCTTCTGCTATTCTCAATTGATGAAAACCTGTAGCTAGGTCCATTCGGGAAAATACTTTCGCCCCATTCAATTGGTCTAGCAAATCATCAATGCGGGGTAGTGGATATTTGTTTTTAAGCGTCTGTTTGTTGAGGTCTCGGTAATCAACACATAACCTAAGAGTACCGTCTGACTTTGGGACAAACACGACAGCCGCACCCCAGTTAGAAAAACTCGGTCTGATTAGACCTTTCCACAATAGTTGATGAGTTTGGTCGCCTAATTCTTCTTTTTCTTTCGGAGTCATTCTACGGATTGGATGTACTACGGGTCTGGCATTAGGAATTAGATCGATTCGGAATTCTATTTCTCTTTGCGGAGGTAAGTTTTCAACTTCTTCAAACACATCCGCATAGTTGCTAACAATCGGAATCTTTTCTTTGGAAGTGGGGATAAGTTCTAATGCTGACCAAAATTCTTCTCTATTCGGATTCGAACCATGACAGGGAACCGTAATATATCCAAGCTTCGTTCGAATTTTAACAATTCTTTCCGCACACTTCACTTCAGCTTCATATTTCGTTAACCAATCTAGCCCGAGAATAATATCGAATTCGGGAAAATCCATAACGATCAAATTGAAAGGAAACTGGTATCGGGAGAAAGAAGTAGGAACCTTACAACATGAACTGAGGGTAATAGGACCCCCTATCGGGTTATGAACTTCAACCGATTCTTTAAGCTTTCGCTGTTTTAACTTTAGTTTGTGCACTGTGTTTTTAGCAATAAAACTACGGGATGCACCTGTGTCAAATAATACAGAAACAGGAATATTTTTAATTGTAAGGGTACCTCCCAAAACATCGGGTTTACCTGCTCCGTCGGAAGCAGCTGGCGGGCTAGACCCGTCATAGACATGAGCTACAGTAGCTTTCTTTAGCAAAGGACAGTCTTTGACTAGATGGCCGGTCTTGCGACAGTTGAAGCACGAGCGAGGGTTCTGAGAGCCTTGGCTCGAGCCTTGAGAATTTGTTCTCTGCCTCTTCGGAGCTGTGCAGACGTTTGAGTAGTGCCCCGGCTTACCACAATTAAAGCAATTTCCTCGTGGCGGATTGCCAGTCTGAGGCTTTGAAGATGCTGCTTGGCTTGACTCGCCCTGATTTACGGTAGGTTTGCGCTTGTTTCCTGATTGACTTCTAGCGCGATCCTGATCCAGATGCCTTTGATCAAGGTCTTCATAGTTGCATGTCATCTCCACTAGCTCGTTGAAATCCAGCTTGACATGGGCCATTGCTCTATCATGATATTGACGTTTTAGTCCAAAGATAAATCTCTTATTTTTGGATTTTGCGGTAGCAACAAGTTCGGGAGCATAGGGCGACAGCATTGTGAATTTGTTCAGATAATCTTGCACGGAAAGATCCCCTTGCTGGAGATTGGCGAAGTCATCGTGCATTCTTTCTAAAGCTTGTTCTGGGACATATTTCTCCTTGAAGAGTTCTTTGAATCCATCCCATGTTCTTCCGGCTTCTCTATTCCCGGCGGTAAGAGAGTCCCACCATAATTCGGCTTGTTCCTGCATAAGCCAGGCGCCCATAGTAGCTTTGTCTTCGCTTCCTAGCCTTAGGCCTTCAAGAATTTTCTCGCATGTTTTGAGCCATGCAAGGGCCTCTATTACGGTGCCAGTCCCCGAGAAGGTCTTGCCTCCTAAGTTCTTATATCTCTTAGCTACACGGTCAAGCTCGAAGTATTGAGCTGCCGGAGGTTGTATCAAAGGTCCTTCTTGAGCTGGGATTTCTCCCCTACCTCGGCCTCGGCCGGCACGGCCTCCTCTAGCAGCGGCTCCTCTGGTAGCCATTTGTCAAATTCTGTATAAGTAACGAAAAAGTCAGTTAACAGAAATGATAGTCTATTATTATAGTTAAGCAGAAATTCCTACGGAAAGATAACGATGGACTGATAATTGTTTTTGCTATTCTGCTCAGCTCATTCTAGGACTTTACTAGTCCTATCTCTAATGAGCGACTCGCCTTAGAATACTACTGATTCTATCTTGACGAAGTGTTTAATGTGTTAGACTCCAGAACTAAGGTTAACCAAAGCTCTGATACCAGCTATGACGATCCCAAAACCCCGTGACACGGTGTTAAGGATAATCATTGGAATATAACACATTAATCATTAGCATATCACAGATAATAGCATAAACAGAAATTAGAATAATTTACATACATATGACAGCGGAATCATATAGATAATATCACATCAGAGAAGCACAGTACAGGATACAACTTAGTGCATAATGATACATAATCAGTCACCATCGCCTGAGGCGGAATCATACATAAAGAGTACACAAAAGGAATATCAGTCTACATCGCCAGTGGCGGAATCATAATATAGATACAATAATGGCGGAGAAAATCCAAGTCAGCACAGTGTAGTCAAGCCTCGCCATGAGCCAAAAGGTGCGTCAGAAACCTGTAACTAGGCTGCCCATGTGAAAATGAGGGCACCCGAGTTTGCAAGGTGAAACAAACTACGAGTCAGTCATGGGACTGGTATGAGAAATCTATTCAACTTATTAACAACAATAATAAGGCAAATCAAAGGACCACGCCACTTTCGCGGAACGGGTTTACTCCAATGAGTGCTAGTGCATGAAATAAAACAAACGATTAAATCAACGCAATGCTTTTTCTAAAATGAAGCCATTATAAGACTCAGGTCCCATCACACAATGCAACGCAAGCCGGAGGATAGAGTTTTTACCTTATAATGGCCAAAGATGCTTCATACGAATAAACAAGGTGTTTGATATTATTACTAGTGCATATATGTTTCAAAAGCAAATTCAATCATAAATATCAATCCTAGACGGCATAGCTACCATCTACTATGTCGCCGTACTAGTAATACAATCACAACCGCACATATCGTATTGGAAATTGGATTCCTTCATGAGTCGAGGCAAGGGGCAAGCTCCTCTCCGATTCGAGACACTCTAGCAAATGTCCCAGGACCCCACTATGATCCTTGGAATCGGCTGGGCCGGTCCTCTCTTACTTTTGAGGATTAGTTATTCCTGAACACACGTTTCCCGGTCCTTACAGACCTATAATCGAGGCGCCTCGCATTCCAACAACCACACAGGTGAAAAGTATATATAATGTCAGGGCTGGTAGGTCACTGACACCACCATAGCTAGAAAGAAACGTCGTGCACTCCCAGCGGTCCGTCTCCCGTTTTTGACTCATACCGAGGTGTGAGGCTCGCGAATTCACGTTATACACAAAGCTAGTCACACAGACCATGCTTTGATCATCAACCACAAGACTTTGCTTTGCAACAGAAGCCTTGATCACATGCCACTTAGGCGTGCCACACAGGCAATCCACTCCATGCGACTGATTTCTGTCAATACATAACCTCTAAGCTCGTACGTCTCAGAGAAGGGCGTTAAGCAAGAGAATAAATTCTCCGCCGCCAAACAGATATATATTTAACAGAGATCAATCAACACAGAACAAAATCCAATGTCAGACACACAGTCCATTTACAAGTCCGTTCTGGGTCTGAACGAAACCGGAGGCACCAATTCCTCGCATATCCGTACAATCAACACTATGTTTGGACGGTTACTACTTCAATTCCTTCATGGTAGCTACTCCAATCACGAGCATCAGTAGCGCCCATCCATCCAACGTGGAGATCGTCGGTCTTCAGTCGTCTTCGACTCTTCGACTTCTCAACGTCGATCGATTATTTGAAATGAGATAAACTCGGCCTTTTCAAATAACCCACGTATATTTAGATTTTCAAACCAATTAATCACAGGGTTGAACTATTCAATATTCACATTTCAGTTGTTTAGTTATAATTTTCACGTCAAATATATTCAACCATCACATACCAAGCAAACACAACAAAATTGGTTTATTTTCACTCTATATCGTCTATAGCACTTAATAACGATATATCGCCATTTTTATTTAATTTAAAACGGCCATATTTAATTAAACGACGTTTCAGGTCGTGTCGATGCACTGGCGCTGCTTTCCACTAATTTTGTTTTACACATATAGGAAAATCTAACCGTTGGATCTTCACAAATTTTACACCATTAGGAAGGTCTTTTCAAAACGAACCCAACGGTTCCAGTTTTAGGAAAATCCGACGGTCGGATCTTCCACACTAACCATTTGAAGTTACGATTTCAATTTTCGAACTGCAGCGTCGTTATTCGATTTAATTTAATTATATTTATATATATATATATAAATATAATCGTTTCTGGCGCTGTTTTTCCTTAATTTTGTTTTAAACATTCCAGACAATCCAACCGTCGGATCTTCACAAAGTTGGTGCCGTTGGAAAGATATTTCCAAGGCGAACCCAACGGTTGAGGTTTCGGGAAAATCCAATGGTCGGATCTTCCGCACTAGTCATTTGAAATCACGGTTTCAAAATATGAACTGCACGGCCACGTTTCATTTTAATTATATTTATATTTATATATTTATATAAATATAGTCCATTCAATAATTCCTATATCGTTTTCACTTCAAATATTTTTCTATCTCCCTAAAATTTTGGAAAATTTCGCCATAACCTCCCCTGTACCGGGGGCATCGGGAAATCGCAAATAGCGTTCCCGGTCCTTCTAATCTCAAAAAGAAAAAGAAAAAGCCAAGCGGCTAGCCAATAGGCTCATAAAATCATCACCCAAACAAATCAGTAAATGTGTACCTATTTGTCGGGCACAAAATTTTATTCCTCTTCTCTAGCCCCTTTGCTATAACCTGTTCAACAGATATGCATGCACATATATACAATTTCTAATATTTATCATTTTCGATTCAACTTCATATTTGACTTGCTTTGGTCTAAAAAATACCATTCATTCTAATATCGCATGCATAGGCTAAAATCATATCATTAGCTAGTTAATGTATATTTCAACTCATGCACGTTTATTTGAACAAGTGGATATTTTTAACACTTCACATTTCAAAGATGATAATTTTGGCGAACTAAAATAGATTTCAACACATGACTATTTTATTTAGTTCCTATGCATGTTAAAAATAATATTTCTATCACAAATATTTATTTCATCGTCTGCATACCTTTAGCATATCACACATATGATAAAATGATATTTTTATCATTTAAAATATTTATTCAACCAACGTATGGTTTCAACACTTCATAGTTTCAATAAAAATGTAATTTTTATCGTTCAATCTTTTTATTCAACACATGAATCTTTTCCACTACACACATTTCTCAACAAATGAGCATTTCCACACATGGACAATTTATTTATGTTGTTCTTATTGAAAAGATGAAATTTTGATTGTTGAAACTATTTATATAAAGCGAATATTTTTCATACTTCATATATATATATAAAAATGTGATTTTTATTGTTAATACACTTCATTCATTCACAAATGAATTTTATTTTCACACAACACTTTTCAACACATGAATATTTCCACACATGGACATAGTTTCAATATATGGCTTTAATTTCTATGCATGCAAATAATTTCAACATATGAAAATAATTCTAACACACAAAGATTATTCAAAATTTCGGCAGCATAACGGCAGGGTAGTTAAACCGGCACCGTCCCTAGTACGGCTCCTCGCTCTACCTTAAAACCTCGCGGTTTTTGACAATGGGGATCATGCATCTAATTCGCACGCAGGCGGCATGTTTATATTTATTTCATTACCACAAACTAATCCTATGTGGTTTCAACCAATAATTTTCCAATCACAAACGGGTATTTTTCAACCTCAATCAATTCAATACCAACCACAAACAATCCCAAACAACAATTTGCCGTCAACCAATTTTCACAACAATTTCAACCAATATATATATCGTCCATGGTTTGTGGACGAGGGGGCGTATATATATATATATATATATATATATATTTATATATAGCAATTCACTTTTATTTCCCACACATATATATATAAAAATGAAATTGAAGAGTGAGAATTTCTCACCGGTAGCTATCCAATCACACGACTCTTCCTTTTCTAGAAATCTTCGTCTATTTCGTCTTCTTGTCGCTTTCGTTTCCCGTATTCTCTACATAAGTAAAAATCGAATTTTTACTATGTTATTCAATATATAAAGATCATATTTTAAAAACAAAGATTATATTTTTAATATTCTTATGATGTAAAAATTATATTTTTATTGCTTTAAAAATATAAGAATCATATCTTACTTCTTCTACTTATCAAAAATTCCGACTTTTCTCTTTTAAAAAATATGATCTTTATTTTTGCAAGTTCAAATCTTTTTCTTTTAAAAGATTCAACCTTTTTAATTTCAAAGTTTAAACCCCTTTTTTTTCCATTTCAAAGTTTAAAATAAACTCAGTTTTTATTTCTTTTTAAATTTCTGTTTTATTCTCTTAAAAATTCTGTTTTATAACTTCATAAAAATCAGTTTTATAACTTCATAAAAATCAGTTTTTATTTTTCATAAAAATCAGTTTTTATTTTTCATAAAAATCAGTTTTAAAAATTCAAAAAAAATCAGTTTATAATTCTTTTCAAAAATTCTGTTTTTAAAATTCTTTTCAAAACAGTTTTTAAAATTCTTTCTTTAAAAATTCTGTTTTTATTTCTTTTTAAATCATTTAAAAATTCAGTTTATAAAACTAAAAGAAATCAGTTTTCAAATCTTTTAAAAAAATACAATAATTCGTTTTTAAATCGTTTTTTTCTAAATCAGTTTTATAAAACAAAAATAAAAATAAAATAAATTATCCTATTCACTCACCGTGGATCTCGAAGTGGAGGAGGCGTCGGCAGCAGCTCAGGCGGCGTTCGGAGGTTCAGCGAGGCGTCGCGGCGAGGTTTCGGGAGGGGCTCGATTGGATGTCGCGAGGGGTTCAAGGCTTCGCTGGAAGGAGGAGGGAAGACGAGGCGGGCGGCTCGATCGTCGGCGGTGGCTTCCAGGTCAGGGGGCGGCGCGATTTAGGATTAGGTTTTTTTTTTCTCTAACTGATAAATGATCGGGGGGGGCAAGCAGAAGAAAGGGGGAAAGGTAGGTTTTTTTATTTTTTTTAATTTTATTATTTAATTATTTAATTATGCACAAGGGTTGACTTTTACATATGACCTCGAAACGAGGCCCACCTCCTGTCGTCCATAGCGTTTTACCCCCATTCCGAACACAATGGGATATGTGTCGTAAGCTGGTTTGATCGTTACAATCAGTTTCCGTTGAAATTACATTTAAGTCCTTATATTGAATTTTAAACGTACATTTCAAATTACCGGGGTCACATACTAACTAGAAAAATTCCAGAAAAATATTTTCTAGTTTCGTATTGACGATACGGTCCTAACAAAACTAGTTTCGTCGAATTCTGAGACCGTTTGAAAAATGGCCAATTTCCAGTCGATTAAATTCAACAGAAACTGGTCAAACGCGTTTTCTTTTGCCACGCTCACATATTGATTCGAAAAATTATGAAATTTGAAACCTAGCAATAGTTTGACATCCCGGACCCGACAAAAGTGGTTTCGTCGAATTCCGAGGCCATATGCAAAATATCAATTTTCAAACTGACTTACTATTTCTAATTCACTAATTTATTGAAATATTCTATTTCAATGGTTCAAATTGCTTTGAAATAATCAATTTAAAAATTTTAAATTGGCTCGTATTTTCCGGGTTATTACATAACCAGAGCTCTGATACCAACTGTAACGGCAACAGAATTCGCCCTGACCTAATCGATCGCAAAATTGACTAAGACCGTTCAAAACCCGAATACATTAACTTTGGGAATACAACAACATCAGAACAATAACAACAGACTTTTATAAACATTACAGTAATGTTACATCAGAGTACATCGATTTAAAATACAACGGAAGATAAATTACAACAAATTATAATACAATACAATGCAGCGGAAATAAAATAACTAAGGCAGCGGAAGACAACTATACTCTGGACATAGCTTTAGGTTTCAATCCAGAATCCTGCTCGAGATAAGGACCTGTAGACAAACTACTCGACTGCCCGTGTGGAAAAGAGGGCACCTGAGTTTGCAAAGGTGGAAACAAACAACGGGTCAGTCATGGGACTAGTGTGAGAATTCTTAACTAATTTAACTAATAATAACATGGCAAATCCAAAGACCACGCCGCTAACGCGGAACGGGTTTATCCCAATGGATTGCCGGTGCATAATTAAAAGTAAATCGTTAAACAACGCAATGTCTTTTGGGAAAATGAAACCATTATAAGAATCAAGTCCCATCACATAATGCAATGCAAACCGGAGGATAGAGTTTTACCTTATAATGGTAAAAAATGCTTGATACGATAAAAACGAATTTGATAATATTATTAGTGTATATATGTTTCAAAAACATTTCAAAGTAAATGTATCAATCCTAGGAAGCATAACTACCATATACTATGCCTCCATACTAGCAATACAATCAAGTCCATAGGGTCGTATTGGGAATTGGGTTTCCATCATGAGTCAAGGCTAGGAACGATCTCCTTACCGATTCGAGACACTCTAGCTAATGTCTTAGGATTCCCCGCAGTGAACCCTTGGATCCTGCATGGCCGGTCCACACATACGATTTTGCGGATTAGTTATTCCTGAACACATGTTTCCTGGTCCTATAGGATCTAATATCCAAGGCGCCTCATTCCATCATCCACATAAGTAAAATGTCGGGCCGTGTAAAACCCAAACAACACTTCTAGCTAGAAAGAAACGTGCTGCTCTCCCTGCATTCCCTTGCTCCGTTTTAAACTCAACTGGGTTGTAAGGCTCATGAAGCTACGTAATAAACAAAGCTATGCTTTTCAGGCTGTGCTTTGATCATCATCCACAAGGCTTGCTTTTCAACAGAACCTTGATCCATGCATCTTAGCATGCCACATTGTCAATCCATACCATATCATTGATTCCTACCAATATATAACCTCTAAGCTCGTACGTCTTAGAGAAAAGTGTTAAATACCAAACAGATATATATTTAGCAGAGATCAACGAATACCGTATAAAGGAATACAACGTCAGACATACAATCCATTTTCAAGTCCGTTCCGGGTCTGAACGAAACCGGAGGCACCTTATACCTCGCATATCCGAACAATCAACAAGTAGTCTGGATGGCCACCATTGTAGCCCCTTCAAGGAAGCTACTCCAATCATGGGCATCAATGGTAACTCATCCATTCTACGTGAAGATCGTCGGTCTTCAATCACCGTCTTCAACTCTTTGACTTAGATTGACGAATAATCATTTGAAATGAGATTAAACTCGGACCTTTCAAATGATTCTCGTGTATATAACATTTCGAATCATTTCTTATCGTTAATATTAATTTATAACGATTAACTAATATTTTTATTAAAAATAATTGAATTTTATTTAACAACACTTCATGTCAATAGGTGACTTTGGGCTGTTTTCACCCAAATTTGTTTTACAATTTTCTCTAAATCTAATTGTTGGATTTTAATACAATTCATTTCGTTGGAAAGATCTTCCCAAGGCGAACCTAACGGTTTCAGTTTGGGAAAATCCGATGGTCGGATATTTCAGCATAACTATTTGAAGTTACGATTGTCGAATGGCGAACTACCGTGGGTGATTCGTTTAATTATAATTTATTTATATATATAATTATATATACATACAATTTGTTCGACCGTTTCATTATTGTGATTATCATAACAAGTGAAGAACGCTTGGTTTCATAACATTTTGATATATAACATAACACACAATAATGTTTATCTTATTTTAATTTACAAACACATCCTAAACATAACAATGTATATTTTTCTTTTACCCTCCAATTCACACAAAAATGTATTTTCCGTGTATCATTCCAATTTAACAAAAATGAAGATTTATGTGTCGTTTCAATTTTCTAACAAAAAATGCAATATATTTTGGTGTCAACCTCAATTCTACAAAAATGAATATATTTTTGTTTGTTTAATTCCAATGTAACAAAAATAATAGCTTTGTTATTCTTTCAACGCAAATCAAAAATAATAATTTTTTTTATATCTTTCAATGCAAAACTAAAATGATAATTTTGTGTCAATCTTTTCTATACAAACAAAATGATGATCTTGTGGTTTAATTTATTTTACATGAAAATGTAAATTTCATACCTTTACTCTTTTTAATGAAATCAAATTCATTAAATTGTAAATTTCCATTGTCATGACTTTCATTGAAAACCTATTTACATAAAATGTAAATTCCCTATCTTTAATCTTTTTAATGAAAATCCGATTACATAAAAATGTAATTTTCGTCTTAATTCTGTAAATTTTACTTCTAAATTCTTTTAATGAAAATTTATTTACATTAAAATGTAAATTTCACATACTTTAAATCTAATTACATGAAAATGTAATTTTCTTCTTTAAGTACTATTTACATGAAAATGTCAATTATACTTTAATCTTAATTAAATGAAAATGTAATTTTTCTCCTTAAATCTTAATACAATAAAAATGTAAATTTTCTTCTTAATCTAATACATAAAAATGTAAATTTTCTTTTTAATCTAATTACATTAAAAGTGTAACTTTCTTTTTCTTTCTTTTTTTTGTCACATTAAAAATGTAAACTTCTCTTAAAAATGTAAACTTTTCTTCTTTTTCTTATTTACATTAAAAATGTAAACTTTTCTTAAAAATGTAAACTTTTCTCCTAACAATGTCAAAATATTTCCTTTTTATTACATTAAAGTTGTAATTAAGATTACCATGTAAATTCTATTTCTTCTTATTACATTAAAATGCAAACTTTTCTTCTAACAATGTCAAAATATTTCCTTTTTATTACATTAAAGTTGTAATTAAGACTACCATGTAAATTCTATTTCTTCTTATTACATTAAAATGTAAATAATTTTGCAGCGTCAACATCTAATCTTATAATTACATAAATATGTAATTTTAATTTCATTGACAAAATCTTATCTTTTAATTACATAAAAATGTAATTCCACTTTTTATTCAATTACATGAGAAATGTAACTTCACTTGAAATCTTATTCTCATTACTGTGTAAATAATGTCATTTTCTGTGTATTCTAATATCAAACAAAAGAACATTTTATTTGTTAACATTTTTCTATGTTTTCTAATATCATATAAATGCATATTTTATAGGTAAATATTTTTAACCATTCATATTAACATTAAAAAAATACTTTATGTTAAATCTTTCTTAACATTTTATTTTAACATAAAAAGAATACTTTATGTTAAATATTTCTTAACATTTTATTTCAACATAAAAAGAATACTTTATGTTAAATCTTCCCTAACATTTTATTTTAACATAAAAAGAATCCTTTATGTTAAATCTTCCTTAACATTTTATTTTAACATAAAAAGAATACTTTATGTTAAATCTTCCTTAACATTTCGTTAAAAACAAGTAAAAGATAACTTTGTTTGTTGTTAATTCTAACACAACAAAATATATAAAGTGTTATGTTTTTTCTACCTAACATTTTATAACTAAAATTTTATTTTAACCAATCTCAACATTTTATATCTAAAATGTTAATTTTCTTTTACTTTAACAATTTTCTATTTTACAAAATGAACATTTTGTTATGACATATCTTTCTATTTAACAAAATAAATATTTTGTTTCAATGAACAAATATAATGGTTTTTGTCTAACCATTGTCTAATATCACAAAAATGTCAAATTTAGTGTCACATAATTAACAAACAAAAATAGGGATTTTTGTTTTAACTAATTTCTAATCCAAATAAGTAACACCGCAAAGTGATTACTTTTATTGATTTGGAAATTCTAATCCAAATAAATAAATAAACAATAATGATCTATTTTATTGAAATGGCGATTCTATTCCAAATCAATAATATTACAAAATGGTTCATTATTTTCAACACATACAGATCTGTGTTTATACACCATAAACAACAAATAATTCAGCCACAATCACATCACAGCAGATTTAGGACATATACAAACAATAGTTACACAACAATTAAATTAAATAGATTAATTAACCATTTAAAAAGAAGAATTCTCACCAATACTTTTCTGAATTTCAAAATCCTTGTTTACAGATCTGGTCACCGTCATTACGAAATATTCTTTGACACGAGTTCGACGCAATTTAAATCATTCAATTCTAATCAAGTTTGAATAAGTTATGCCATTTTGAACTTCAAACAATAACATAGGTAATTAACTAAATAAATTAAATAATTATTTACTTTAATCTTTGTCTCCTTCCTTCTGATAACACGCGCAAGAAACAACCCAACATCACTCCTGTATCCTTCATGTCACACCCCTCCTTTCACGAACTCCCATCAACTCCATATGATTTTGTAGATCGAAGATTTCTCTTTGATTCTTGTCCAGAAATTGTGACTTAACCTTAAACGAATTGAGAATAATTAAGGCTGTAAAAATCGAACATCGTGGCCATTGAATGGTGGTGGGCGGCGGCTAGGGTAAAATGAAATTAGGGGTTGTGTTTGGTATTGAGAAGGTATGAGATATTTTGTAAAGGTTGAGAATTTTTATTCTAGTCCTTATCCATTTTAATCAATTTTAATAATAGTCCTTATGTTATAACATTATATTTTTTCTAACTTTGCAAATAAACCCATTAATGTGTCTTTTCACATATAGTATGTTACAAAGTAATTTAGTCAGCTGACTAGGCATAAGGTAAACGGTTTAATTAATGTTTACTTCAAAATTCTAAATCGCAATTGACATGCGTATTAATAATTCTTTCATTTTTATATTCTTACCTATTTAATTCTGTGAGGGTTATTTTTAACCTCTTCATTTACCATTTTAACGTGCATTTCATTTTCAGTTTCAACCGCGTATTATTAATATACGCACAAAATTAAAATGTTATTTCAACTTTCTTTTATTACATGGTTTTATACCATCTATGACGCGCGTTTATTTTGCGCATTACCGTTGTAATTTATACCTAAATATATTTATATTTATAATTTCGTTTTCTTTTCATTTCTTCTTCTGCATGCACAATTCTTTGTTTTGTAGTGTATATTAATTATTTAACTAACTTGTTCCTCCTTTAATACATTCTTAAATCAATTTCATATGGCAAATGTTAGTTTCCTTTGTTATGCAATCTCATTTAGTTATTGCTGACTATACAACTATTCCTCAGTTTGAATTCTTAATGTTAATTAATTATCCCATAATGATTGATTGCATTCTTATCAAATATTTCCCTTTATTCTACATCATATTTAATCTTTTGATTTAAATGAAAATATTTAGATGTAGTAAATCAATCCTAATTAATTAAGTTACCAAATTTACATATAATATATAATTGCTTCCCACATTAGAACTTCAAACATTAATAACTCAAATTTGAACTCCGTTCGAAGAATATTATGTAAGAAAATTGATGAAATAAACGTCATAGACTAATGTTTTGGTTAAATTTCAACATATGCAAAATGTTCATTTTTCATTATTTTCAATTTTTATTAATTAAATTTATTTCATTAGTTAATCGCTACAGATTAAATGGTGAAGTTCCCATCGCCAAATTTGGACGTTTATGATTAAAATAATTAAATTCATTTTCTTATTTAACTTATTATTACTTGTAAATTTTTGGGGTGTTACATTTTCTATCTAAATATATTGACATATATATATATATATATATAAAGAGAGAGAGAGAGAGAGAGAGAGAGAAAGTCTATGTATGCATGTAAAGTTTTATTAAATAATTTATGCACTATGAAATTAACACTCACAATATATAATATTTGATGAGATTTTTGAAACTATTTTAATGATTGCTCAATTTTACTAAGTTTAAGTCAAATAGACATGCAATAAAATGTGTGTAATTTAAAAATCATTGTTAGTAAACAAAATATATCCTTAGTAAAAAGATTTAAAAGGAGCATGTGATATTGGAAGACATACTAATTAAATGTAAAACATAAAAAAACCAAACAAAATATGGATAAATACATGATAATTGTCATTGATGGCATGAATAACAAAGAAGATTAAAACCACATAAATTAAATAATACATAAACAAAATTAGAATTCTCTTAAATGTCGCCAAAGTTAAAGGTATGTTGCTATAGTTTATTAATCTAGAATATACATTATTTGAAATCTAATATTCAACAAAAATAACTAAATTTCATTAATAATATCATAATTTCATTTAGGACCAATTTATATTCAATAATTTAATTTAATAATTTAAAAATAATGAAATTTTAAATTCTGACGCATTTTCTAACATAACTTCCTAAAAAAAAATTGGTTCAGAATTTGTGGGCTGTTACAGTCCAGGCTTCGGTTTGGAAATAAAGTTTCCTGCTCTCCCTGGCTATCCCTAACTGATCTGACGAATGGGATGATTAATTTGAAGTTATTTGAATTTAGAAATGAATTGGGATTTGATTTATTAAGTAAAAAAAAATTGGATTTTAGATCCAAAATAATTTGGAAAGTAAATTTAAATGATTTTAAAAGGGTTATATAAGGATATAATGGTTTTCTAAGATATTTTGAAGTATCGTAGAATAATGGTTATTATGGTCAAAATAGAGCTTGTCGCATAATGGCAATTTACGTATTTTAGATGCAAAATTTAAATGCTTTTAACTTTTGCAATCTAAATCAGATTTCCATAAAATGAAAACGTTTGATTTCCATTAACAAGAACTTTCAAATGAGTGAAAGCTGATTTTAAATTCGAGTTATAGTTTTCAAGTTATGTTTGAAACCGTTTTGGAAAAGGTCGATGTAAGAACAATTTTGACCATAACTATAAACTAGTATTTTTAAATGTTATAAAAATATGGAAAAATTTGTAAATCATTACAAATTATAAAAAGGTGTTTTGAATTGTAAAATTTAAGTTTTGGCTAAGTTAAACGTTATTTTGATCAAAATATTTAAGATAACTATTTTGTAACGCCTTTGTAACACTTTTGAAACGCTATTGTAACGCTTTCTTCGAAAACAATCTATTTTGAAGTTTCAACCCGTAAACTATCTTCCGAATTATATGTAATGATTTGTGGAATGTTTTCAAAGGTTTAAAAGTATTGGAAATATTTTAGATGGAATTTAAATTGATTTACTTAATATTAAAATGAGTTTTCCAATTTTAAATAATTGGATATGTTTGGAGATAAATCTTCGGATGTTTGATATTAATTCGGTACATGACGTCTCTTACTATTTGAGGAATTCAAAAGGTAGTTCACCATTATTCCGTTTATAGTGTGAGTTGGATATCGAGATTAATATTAAGTATAAGTTGATGGTATTTCTATCTAGATCAAATGTCAAAGAGTTGGATAAATCTTTTAAGTAAGATATGGGTTTCCCAATTTGATTGTGATAAGTTGGATAGAAATAATCTTCGGATATTTGATATGAAATTCTTTGGTGTAAACGTATATTATTTGAGGAATTTGGAAGATATTATTATAATTTCGTTATTCCACTTATAGTATTCGTTGATTATGAGGATTGATATCGAATATAAGTAGATGCAATTTCTGTGTAACTTATGTTCAATATCGATTGATTTGGGTTTTGTCGTGAATCATATCTTCAACAATACCATTCTTGAAGCCCAATGAGATTGAGTTATGGAAATTCATATTGTAAATTGGGATTTAATCAAACCTTAACGTGGCGCATAAATGAACCATATACTTTGGTTTTTATTTTTTTTCCTTCACGTGTAGTATTAGTAAACCATATAGTTTGGTTTCCTTCAACGTGTTGCATTAATAAACCATATAGTTTGGTTTCCTTCAACGTGTTGTATTAATAAACCGTATAGTTTGGTTTCCTTCAAAGTGTTTTTTTTTAAGTTTTAGTAACGTAAGATTTCATTTATGTCTGACTGCTACAGACAGAAATAAGAGTACAGTCGTGCTCAGTGAGGTGTCACGATCCCAGAAATATAATAATACCGGTAGTTTAACTCATATTGTGAAACCTCAAAATGTTGATTTCAGGGAGCAAAATACTCCAAATAAAAAGTCGCTTATTAAATTTATTAAAAATTACAGTAAAATTCTAAAAATTAAATTATCACTACTTCCCAAAAGAACCTTGTCTAAATTCAAACCCGATCTCTAGTTATATCGAATAATCCGTTACGGTCGATAAACAATTCCATAGCGACTATTTTAATATTTGATTTGGACATATCTCAAAATCTACACGACGAAATCCTGATTTTTCTCTTCCACTAGAAAGATATACTCCACCAGCTCCACACGTTTCTTGTTTCACAGAAATCCGGCTTAAAACGAATCCTGTACATCTAGTTGAAGTTTGAATCGCCAATTTATGAACTGCAGCGCCATTTCAAGCTCGTTTATAATTATATTATAAACTATACATTCAACTGTCGTTTATATAACATATTCATTATTCTATTTCAATTCTAAACTGAATTAAATATCACAGATGATCTGGTTCACACCATATCGCCATTTCAGCCAATTCTGATTATTTCAGAATTAAATATATTATTTTAATTAAATATTCATCATTATTTAATTCCACGAACATTAAATTCTCTAAACCACCATTTATATAATTAAATAAATTAATCATAATACCTCTGCCAATGCGGGTCATTACATACCAGGAATACATCAGAGTATATCGATATTTACACAGCGGAAGAAATATATAACCATACACTCAACGGAAGAACAAAACATACAGCGGAAGCTTCAACTCTATCGTTGACTCCAACTCTGAAAGCGCTCTGGATCCTGCTCCAACGATCTATAACTGCAAACTAAACTACTAGCTGCTCGTGTGGAAATTAATGGGCACCCAGAGTTTAGGAAGGAACAATAAACTCCGGGTAAGTCATGGGACTGGTGTGAGAACATAAAACATTTGCTTAAGGTTTATTTTAAAGTTGGGAATTTCACTAGACCACGCCGCTAATGCGGAACAGGTTTACCCCATGTGAACACCCGTGCATATAAATACGCAATGACCCTTTGAAAATGAAGCTATCATAAGCTCGTCCCACATCACACAATGCAAGCGCACACCAAATGGGCGATTTTTATCTTATGATAACAAAAAATGCCTTCATATGAAAAATCCTCTTTCAATACTATCATATAGTGTGGAAAACAATTTCGCAAATAAATGTATTAATCCTAGGCAGCATAATACCAATAATATTATGTCGCCATATATATATATATATATATATATATATATATATATATATATACAAACCAAAACTGTATGGCTCGTATTGGAGATTGGATTTCCAACTTGATGATTCCTGGCACGAAAGATCAATCAGGGATACAAAACGAAGTGCCTCAATGGCTTTTTCGTCCATACGCGGACACCAACTACACATCGTCAAGGCAGATCAACGGTTTTCGACCAGACACGGCCCCCCGAACATACCCAACTTCCCCAGGTTCATAAGTGGTTTCCCACTGCTGCGCAGCTTCATCATCAATTCATATATAAGTATAAAACCTAACCGCCAGTTTCTCATCAATCCAGGGTGTGAGGTTTGTTGCTGTCACGTCATACACAAGGCAATACTTCGACAAGCCATTCTTTGATCATCACTAGCTCGTTTCATAACTTGGGTATGCCACATTGACAATTCACGACATATCACTGATTTAAATCAATGCATACCCTCTAAGTTCATATGACTTAGAGACGGGGATAATATATTGCCATAATTCCGATATACATTAACGGAAATCAGTGCTATGCGGTCAATTTCAATGTCAGACACACCATCCATACAAGTCCGTCCTGGGTCTGAACGGAATAAAATCAGAAAATTCTCCAAATACGTTCGGACTTTCTGCCACTCCGGTAATAGGGGCATCTCACTACTGTAGCTATTCAGTAAAGAAACCAATCAGCAGGCAATCCGTTCGATTTTGAAGAATCGCGGTCTTCGTTCATCGATTCCAAGTCTTTAATTTGCTTTATACATCGTATTATTACTTGGAATGGTTTCGGACTTAAATCCAATCCCGGACTTCCCAAGTAATAAGCATGTTTTTAAATTGATGGTCATGGATCATATGGCCTTTCAAATTCAATTTCCTTCCAATCATTTCAATTTATCAAAATGTCAAGGTTGGAATTTGTCATAAATTCAGTTTTCATCTTAACTCTTTATTTCAAATCAAAGATTCTCTTTACCAACCTTATATTCAAAACATGCCTTTCAATTCTCATATTTCTTTATTTGTTTCCTCAAGTCTTTAAATTTACCAAATCTCTATTTGGATTACAATTCCGTATATGATAATCCAAACTATTTGTATTCGAACATAAGTTTGATAGAGTTGAGTCAACTTATATTCGATATAAATTCACCACTCAATCAAATACTATCAGAACAATGAGGTAAAATTTTCTAATGCTTCTGATAGTATTTGTTCAACTTGGGAATTACATATCGAATATCCGTCAAAAACTTCATCCAACTCATTTCCCTTTAAATTCTAATGTTTAGAATTTATAAATAATTCCAAGTTCAATTATTTAAAACCCTTCCGAACCATTTTTCAAATCTTTTAACCATTTAAATAATGGTTTACAATATAAATCCAAACCCATTCATCTTTGGAATATAGATAATAACGTTTGACGTTAATAAAAGCGCTGCAATAGCCATTAAATTCAAATCAATTCCAAATCACTTCAAAATTTATAATAATTCATTCATAATTACTTTAAGTTAATAAAGTAAGATTTTCATGAATTCTCTCTAAATTTAAATCTGATTTTATTTGAAATCTCGTTATGGTTGCCGAACTGCACGTACATCGTCTTTTCCCCAAAAAAAAATTGAACACAACTTGAAAATCATATGCTGAAATTCAAAAATTTCTCTTCTATTCAAAAATTGTTAATATTTGAAAATCAACACTTCTTGTTTCAAGTCAAACCGATTTCAAATGGTCAAGTTATAATCGCTTGAAAGTTTAAATCGATATTTACGAACTGTCGCGTTGCAGTGCATTATAAACGATTTAAATATTATTCCTTCAAATACCTTTGAATTTAAATTTAAAATTTTAAAACAACTTAATTTCAAAACCGATTTTTAAGTTAAATCGAAAATCATTTTCAAATCTTAATTTAAATTTAAGTAAGTTGTAAACCATCGGAATTCAAAACCCTTTTTATTTAAATTTAAAATTTAAACTTCACAATTTTAAACTTCATAAATAGTCCTTACGCGACATTTATTAATTTAATTCAAATCGGTTTTTCTAGGTTTAAAAACAATTTCAAATTTAAATTCAAATTATATTTGAATTAACCGTTCCGTCCATCGGACCAGTTAGGGATAACCAGGGAGAGCAGGAAACTGAATTTCCAAACCCAAGCCTAGATACCATCCTCTCTGTCGTCCTAGAATGGTCTGGTATATAATATTATAAAATATTATATTCAAATTACATAGCTCTTTAATATTAAAATTAGTCTTAAAAGAATAATATTTTTATATTTGAAAAATAAATTTTCATTTATATGGAAGGAGAATTGAATCGATTTTTATAAGATCCCACAACCGTGGTGTTGTGTGTGCATCATGCAAACAAAATAGTTCAACCATATAAGTCAGATGATCATACATAATAATCATCATCATCAATAACAAACAATCATCTGTGCATAAGCGTTATTGTCAACAACGCTTTTCAGTGTTTAGTGTCATCTACGTACATGCTTATCCATTCACACAATAACATCCATATCAACCAATAATTAATTATAATCATTCTCATCTAATTATAATTATCCGATAATTATTAATTAAATAAAGAATTAAAGTAATTGTTCTCACCGAAAAAGATCCAACATCTTCGCTACCAAGACGAACAACTCACGAACACTAACACAGCTACTTGTATAGCTTAAGATCCATTCCCATTAGCAGCTATTGATGTCTCTGTTAACGATATATTAAGTTTGCATTAATATTGATGTTCATCGCTTATATATATATATACACATTTAATTTAATTTCTCCAAAATTTATACTTAACGATAACTACCAAACTTATATAAATGGATTCTCCTTTTTGATACGATTATAACGGACTCGACGGTGCGTCAATCCGACATAAAATGAATGGGACATAAGCCTACAAAGTTTAACTAAATTAACTTAAACTTTAATTAAAATATACCAATAAGCATAAGCCCGGCCCAACTCAAAACACTGAACCAAGCTTCAAGATCCGGCCCGCTTCTCTCTCCCTTCCTTCTTCTTCTTGCTCCCGCTCCTATGAGCATTATGAACCCATTTTACAGTGCACGGCGTGCACTAGAACTCACCAACCTGACCACCGTTCGATGCAAGAAGACCGCCTACATGCGCCACTTCACCTTCCCGTTCGAACGCACCACCTTGTCCTTGAACTCAGTACCCTGACGGAAATCAACCATCGAAGCCGAGACCTGAAACCGTGACCTGTTACTACAGAAATCGCGTGAAACAAACTCGTCGCACCCCCCATAAACCCACCGAACACCTTCAAACTCTGCCACATGAAAGCCTTCTCCATCCTTAACGCAACTCCACTCACCAATTCGCCTATCACCGCTTCCTCCTCCGGCAAAACCAAAACTTAATTTTCAACATCAAAAATCGTCGACACGGAATCGCTTCATTTTCGCATGAAAAATAATACGTTCTTCGCTGATCACAATGGTGCTTACGCCGTCGATCAATTCTTCACGGATTAGGAGAAATGATTTTTCGAACACTTGAACCCATTTCATACATTTACAGTAATTCGGAGATATCCCTTTCGTTGTTCCGTGAAACTTCAATGCGTTGGCTTCTAAAAATCGGAAACAAAAATCTGAACAAGTTTATGTTGATCATTTGTGCTGAATGGGCATGGATTGGAAGGATCGGATTTTTATTTGAAGAGGAAGAGGAAGTTTCATTTACTGTAAAGGAGAAAACAAAAATGGTCATGAGAAAAAGATGAAGCTGAAGTGAACGGGAAGGGTTTACTTATATTTGTTTAATCTCCTTTGTCACTTTTAAATCCAAGACACTTGGCGAAACAAGTTACATGCATGAAGACACCTATTTTCATTTGAATTTTCAGCCAATGCATGCTTGACAAAAATCACTTGCTTATTTATTTGTTAAATTTATATTTTTAGCTACATCTTAGTGACACTTATAAATGTAGTAAGTTTCAAATACATATAAGCTTAACCAATATACTACTTAAGATTTTTAAAAATATATATTTGTTCATATTATTTTAACAAATATTAATTATAAAAATTAGATTTAGATAAACAACAAATCTTTATGGAAAATATACTATTTATAAAACTACATAATATTATCACTTATCAATATTAAAAATATTTAATTATATAAAATCTTAAATAAAATCACAAAATAAGTTATTCATATTTAAATAATTAAACAAAATATTTATTCAACTCATAGATATATAATATCTTTTAAAACAAAATTTGTATTTCAACCAAATTAAATTCATTTGATATTCACAAAATTGAAATTTATAGTATATTTTAATATTGGAAATTTTTGGTTCGTTACAATTTCTGCAAATTAATGTACTAAGCATTCTTTAACAAACCACACTAATATAACACTAGTTTCAATGCTTGATGATTATTTGCTAGTTTGGTATAATGTTCCTTGCTTCATATTTTTGTACAGTGGAACCTTTTCTTTGGTAAGTCAAAGCGTTTAACTAATTTTTCTTATCCATCGGAGGTTGCACTATGCATTTCCCAAACCCATCTAGGACTCTCTCATGAGATAGATTTTCTTCTTCCTAAAGTTATACTGCTACAACCAGCTTTATTTGCACCAGCAATTGCCTTTTAAACATTTTTCTGCTCAGTAGCATTGAGGAGTTTCTCATATTTTTTGATAGCTGCATTGGGAACTTTCTTGTAGATCACGGCATGGTCCCAATCTTAGGAGATGGGAATGACACCTGACATTTTTTATAGTTAATTTGCGGTGAGATTAATCAAGACTTAAGGAACTAAAAGGAGCTGCTAGCAATATCTTTATGAGTATGATAATTTTATACAGGGGTGATAGACTAGTTACAGTAAATTAAATATATAAAATTTATATAAAAGATGAAATACATGTAGAGACTAAGAAGAGGAATTATTATGCAGGAGGAGAAGGATGCACAACAAATTTTGTTTTCTTTTATAATTCAACTTTCATTACAACACTCTTTTTTCTCACTCCCTCTCTCACTCACTTTTCACTTTTTTCTCTTACACTTTTAACTCTTTTTTTTTCTCTTTCACTTACAACACACAAAATGACCACCCATATTTATATAGTGGTCTACATGACCTTACAACTCCAATGGACATAACCCTTCATAAATAGACACGACTTTTCACGAATAGACATGACTCTTGACGAACGGACATGACACTTGACAAACAGACATGACTCTTCATGAACAGACATGACTTTTCACTTTAACGGACACGACTCATCATTTCAACCGACATGACTCTTCAGTTGAACGGACATGACTTTTGACTCTAAAGACACTACCTTAATTAACTTGATTCTTAAACACGTCATTAATTAACATGACACTTGACTCATAAAAAGACATATGACTCTTTATTTTATTTTTCATTCCCAATAGCAATTAAAGTTTACCCAACAAATCTCCCCCGTAAACTTTAAATGCTTTAGTCTTTCAGGGTGGCAGGGTGGCAGGGTGGCTTGTATACGTTATCAGTTAGCTCTTCACGTTTCTTTTTCTTTATATTTGAGCCCATTACTCTGTACTGTCAGAACACACTGGATGCAAATCATTTCCACCATTTGTTTGTTTTTAGTTTCCAATTATGCGTGCCAACGTCCCTGAGATCTATGACATATTTGGACAAGTCACTAAATGATGTCCTCCTTAAGGCACCTAATACGAATGTCACAAATTCATCTTCTTTGATTGGTGGTTCATCCGGAATTAGCAAAGATTCCCTCATTTTCATGTCCCACCAATCCTCATGGACCGAGACTTTCCTTTCCATCTCAGGTGCAAATCCAACACTGTAACCCTTCTTCCTAAAAAGTCTCCTCAAGGCCGGAAACCACTTACTACTTTCTTTTCCACTCTCTTGTCTCATATTATTTATTTTCTTTCTTATTTTCTCCATCTTTCTTTTCACTTCAACGGAAACTTCCATAATCTTTTGTTTGTTGCTTTCTTTTACCTCCTCAGTGACTTTTTCAACTTTGTTTCTCTCTTGGTCTACGACGCTCTTATCTAATTTTGCCTTTGGAGATTGGACCATCACCTAGTCCGCTAACTCAGATAATCCTTGTTTTGTTTCCCCATCAAGGCTCTCTTCTTCTTCACTTTCCATTAGTGCCTCCTCAATCTCGTCCTCTTTTTCGTCATCTTCAAAATTTTCTTCCACTTCTTCCTCTTTTTCTTTGACCACCTCGTCCTCTACTTTTTCAACCTTCTCTTCTACTTCAAGGTTTTTGTCTTTAGCTGTTTTCTTTCCCATTAGCTCCGCTTTGAATCTTTCGATCTCTTCTTCATCATCTTCATCAACTTCCTCTTCATCTTCTCCTTTGTAATCCTTTGTATAAACCTCTTTCAGCAAATTCCACGAATCTTTTGCTGTTTTTTCTCCAAGAATATGGTTTTCAGCTTCTTGATCGACGTTCTCACACATCACAACACGATCTTGGAAATCTTTCCATCTCGAACTTTTAAATTCCATACTCTCTTTCTCCGTCATATTTTTAACGTCTTTTGGCCACTCATAGCCATTCTCAACAATCTCCCAAAGCTCTTTGGAGATTAACTCTTCTTTATTTTCATTACTTTATTGTTGAAATTTTCTTTTTGTGAGAACATACGACATACGGAATAGAAATCCCATTATTTCGACCTAGCTCTGATACCAGTTTGTAGAAACGGAAGCTCTGATACCAATTTATAGAAATTAGAAGAGGAATTTTCTTTTGAGGAGGAATTGGATATACAAATAACTTTACTTTTTTAACTCAACTTTCCATTACAACACTTACAACATTTTCTTTTTCTTTGCATACCTCTTCCTTAGGAACCTTGGAACGTGACTTATCCCTTATCCACTTGAAGAATTAAAGTCGGAATAACTATGCTAAACAAAGAAAAATTCATATAACAAAAATAATCTCGGTATTATTCTGTATGAAGATGGGTAAGCGGTAGAAGATAAGTCGATTGAAAAAAAAGAGCTTGCATTGTTTAACATTATGGTAGAGATAGTAAAAGAAATGTAAAAACCAAGGTGATTAAGGAATAAGGGTTAATGTGAAAAAACGAAAAAAAATCAAAATTGATTAGATAATAAGAGGCTTACCTCTAATTAAAAGTGCAATATAAATAAGCTTGATCGATGGGATGTGCCAAGCTTCTATCAAACCGCATTTTCTTCCTACATAAAGAATTAAGTGAAAATGTTTCAAATGAGATCAAATAAACATAGATTTTCAGGATTATTTTAATAGTAAAAAATTAAGACCAACAGTAGTTGATTGAATGAATGTCGGAAGACTTCAAAAACCAGCAATAAGTAAATTTACCATTAAGCATAGTGGCGTAATAAAATATTTCTACCCATTATCAAACATGTAACTTGGTGAACGAAACCTACTTCACTGTATATATTAACTGATCAACAATGCAATAATCAAATGCATTCTAGTTAGCATAACTAATGAATTTACATAGTGTCATAAATATTGTCATAGATGACAGCATAAGTAGCTAGAATAAAAAATTGAGAAAGAGAATATGATATAACTTATGAGCCATAAACTTATTTAGGGCAACTTATAAAAAAAAAAAATGATAATTAAGTAAATTATTTGCCCCTATCAGACTCAAGACATATTCCTATTTCATTTTATTTATATCCCATAACTGGTTACTAATCTATGTAGTTACATAAACATGCAAATTGATTTAAAGCATTATATACAAAATGTAACATGCTCAACGCCAAAAATAGAGGCATTTAAAGCCTAATAAAATAAAGTTAAAACTGAAAACATTTGAAAGCATAGAGGAAGAAGGTTGAAAGAAATAAAATTACCATTTTCTGCATGGTGAACCACCATCAAATCTGACCACTGTTAGTCATACATAAAATCATTGTACAGCTAGTAATGTTATGAAGTAGCTAGTTATTATGAATGAAGACCAAAAGCAGGTCTATGTACTTGGGGGGAGTTGATCAAACTAATATGTAGCATATCTGGAATATAATGGGCATATGGTAAATTGCATAAGAATTAGCTCAACTATGGAGGATAAATTATTCTATTTCACAATTGTTTGAATTCATAAAGATAAGGATACATTTAAGTAAATAGTGGACCAGTTGGATACATTGTCTGATAGGAAAGCACATGAATCTTGTGATAGTTAGGATTTCTATATACTTTATGATTGATTAAGCATGAAACCATAAATCTAAATAGATGAGCCATATTGAATTGACTGAGAAGAAATCATGTAAAGGTAAACAAACTACAGAATATCATACTTGAACTTAATCGTGTTTATTCAACCCTTGCAAGCTTCTCCTTAATTCTTCGCATTTACTTTTTCTCTCATTTAAAAATGGACTGATACTTTTCATGTTTATCTTTTTTTATCCATCGTTATAGTGCAATATTTTAAAAGCGAAATGATTCCAGCAATGTGAACTTGTAACACCTAGAATCACAAACTACCTTTTTGTCAATCTTAATGATCTAAAGAATTATAATAAATAAATCCATCCGAAAGTTAAAAGGTAAGCTATTTTCGTAACAAAATAACTATGTTGGTACGAGTATGGAAATCATGTTATGGCATACAAATTCACTTGTATTTGATTGTCAATTGGATACTGATTAAAATAGTTTTGATGTTTATTCAAAAATGGTATATATATAAGTGCATGCTCTAATTTATACCATTGTCCATTTAAAAATATAATATACATTAGATACAGATCTGAATCATCTTTGGAAAGGGATAACAACATGAATTGGAGAACCTAGGTCGGTTAATTAGACACAGAAATAGACATAGATTGAAAGACACGGAATCTTGGTCATTGGATCATTTTGTCTTAATGTGGAATTTGGAAATCGGGGGCAATCCAATGGTACAGATTCTTAGTGTCACCAATCGTGTCTAAACAGACTTTCACACACACACACACACACACACACATATATATATATATAGGGAAAGTCTATTTGAACACAACAAATAGACACAAATAAGGAGACACAAAATCTACACCATTGGATCTCCCCCTGAATTCCACCTCTCCACATAAAGACAAAAATATCCAATGATCAAGATTCTGTGTCTCTATGTTTGTGTCTAGTTTTGTGTCCCAATAGCCGCCCCCATACACACAAACACACACACACACACACACACACACACACACACACACACACATATATATATATATATATATATATATATGTAACATGTTTTTCATAACTTCAGTCAAACTAAAAACTGAAAATTACAAATGTAAATAAGAAGGAAGAAAACCATTTGTTTTAGTAAGTTATCCAAAGATATGTTGATATAGTTCCAACTGATCTAGTTAGGAGATGAATGTTTCAAATACAAATTCATGTATATTTCTTCTTCTGCTCTTGTGCGAAACACGTTCGCAAGTATAGCTAGTGTTTAAAAGCTCTATTTGTAAATTTTCCTGGATTTTACAACACAAATTTGAAATATACATAATTTTGTATATCTCTATCTATATATATCTTCATATTTAAACCATTTTTCAATACAATAATGAGACTAAATTATTTTAGAAAATAATAGAACACAAATAGAGTTTTGAATTTCCCTTTACTTTAATATCATTATGACAATTTCTAAGATTTAAATAATGTAATGTTTATTCTCTCTGCCACTTTTAGCTTTAAAAAAAATCTAAAACAACCAAGTGCAATTGTATCCATAGGCATTGCTAGTATGTAGATGATAAACTTAAAATATCATATAAGAAATAATTTTATGTACGCACTCATCATTAATTAATAGACTAAAATAATAATAGTCCAACGCACATGTGAAAAGACTAAAATAGCTTTATAGGTCAATTTGTGAGATTTCATCATCCTAATCGAGAAATTGAGAGCATAGATTATAAAAAGGTATCAACCCAAATTAAAACTTACATCAAATTAACTTCTCCACATGTGATTCCTTAAACCACCAATGAAAATGTGAATTGTTGACCGACTCCTTGAAAAAATATTCCAGAAACCTCAGTAGTTGTATATCCTGCTGTCATTCATAAGTTCGCTGGAGACCCAAAAAACTGAAATTATCAAAACTTGTGCATAGAATTTACAAATCTAAAATTCACGAAGATTCTTCCCACATCCAGTTTTACTTGCAACATCCAGAAGATGCGCATCGAGATGACGTTGATCCTTGCAGCAGCCTCGCCACAGTAATCTTGGATTCATTTGATTGTTGAATGCCTACATGTCTAATCAAAAAAAGATTTATAACATATAATAAATTCAAAGCAGCCAAATTCTGTAGCATGTGCATATTATTATTACTACAGTTAAAAAACAGCAACCTTAGATAAATACTTAAGAAAATAAAATAAAACACCCTCTATTGTGATGAGTGGATGCTTTTGAAACGTGCGTAAAGAAAATATAAGTAAAGACCAATACGACATAGTGGCTGAGCCAAACATACTTCCATACAAAAAAGGAAATAATACCTGAGTGGATATGATTAGAATACAACAATGATAAACAGTCAATGTGACATAGGTAAGATGGCTGAATACAACATAATATAGAATAATGAAATAAATATGAATTATGGTCTAGATGCTTAATGAGCCGAAAACAACTGTTAAGTTTAGTAATTGGATAGAGTACAGAGAAATTTGTAGATATAAATACTTGTGCAATTTCCAGCAAGCCGATACCAGCGGTAGTTATAGAATCCCATATATAGCAGATGCAGTCATGTAATAACGCACAGTTGCCATTACACTGTTGTCATTACATCGAGAAAGGATTAGGCAAATTTGACACATCAATAGACGGAAGAATTTTACAACATAAATGATATTTGTAAATAAAATAAACCAATTTTATAGCCACATTACGTAAACAAAATGCCTAATTTGAGAGCATGATGCAGTGACGTATAGAAGAAAATCAGTGTGTTAACATGTGACAGAAAAGGAAATCAAGGTTCCTTGAATTGTAGCGTCCAATATCTGTGGAGCATCGGCTGTTAAACTGACGTAGGCCCCAATCTGAATGGGTGAAGTAAAATATGTTGTTATTCCACAGAGAAGGATGACAAATTCGGTACCTTCAACGACCTTTTTTTATATAAAAAATGGGTTTCTTTATTAAGTATAATACGCGCATTATACAATGCAGAAAACACTAATACACCTCACTTACAAATCATACATTCATGTATCCAGCGATCTACCAAAACCATCCCAAAATACTAAACTATTACATAGAAGTACATTTTGAAGCTACATAGTGACACAATCTGAAAAAAAACACAACTATCTTAAGCTGTTTCTTGAACATGTTTCAAGTAATAACCTCTAAATAGCCGCTTCTCCATTAAACAATCATATCACACGAAATCATGTTGTATAAACAGATCTGTATGTGCCTCCTAAGCACTTAGGCAGTGCCGCCTTGTCTTAGACCAAGTTCTTTGATCTGTATTTCCGTTTCCATAGCATAGCTTCAGATGATTTCACGTTTTCACAACCCTTTAATGATGCTATTAGTGCAATCTCCTTCATTGAAACATTTAAGAACATAAATCAAGAGTTAATGC
Organism: Allium sativum; assembly: GCA_030737875.1. NCBI lineage: Eukaryota > Viridiplantae > Streptophyta > Magnoliopsida > Asparagales > Amaryllidaceae > Allium > Allium sativum. The sequence goes on from CM060909.1 coordinate 727,565,792, forward strand.
TAATTCAATAATAGTCAATGAAAATGGCCGCTTCTAATACTCAGTCAAATCATAGTATAGCCAATTTACCTCATCCATATTCATTGTTTCGCCCTATTTGTGTCAGTTTTGCGCTCATATTTCCATAGCTAAAGTTTAATGATATGTTTCATAGAATAGTCCTCATAAACCCATTTTTGAAATTCCTACAAAAATCAATGTTTAAGGATTATCGTTAGAGTACTGCAATTGTTAAAGAAATTCATAACCTAATGTGCAATTATAAGCCACACTTAGATAGCATGTTTTCATTGGAAACCATCTTATTATAAAAAAACCTAACGGGTAGCGATCAGAAGAAAATCTACCCAAGATCCCATATTCATGTGAGTAATGCACAATATTTCTTTTTCCAATGAGAAAACTCTATAGTTCTGACTTTGCAGTGATAGTTGGATTTCATATCTTCTACGTTATTAAAGCATGGCACAAACATAGTTAGTAAATAATGATGATGACTTCTGCATAAGATTCAAAAGAGGGGAATAATATGTTTCTTTAACAACAATGAATTCCATAACCAAAGAATGCAGCATCAACAAAAAGTGTGCTGGGCACCTTATTCCATATGTCGTGGGCGTAATATGTAATGGCGCGTTTTGTTAGCTGTCGAATAATTAATTTATTTAATGATTTATATATCGATTTGGCGATATCGATAACTTAAAGTACAACGTTCGAACTTATAATTTATAATTATAATTAAAACGAACCTGAAACGTCGCGGCAGTTCGCAATTTGGCGATTTGAACTTCAACTGAATGTACATAATTCATTTTAAGCCGGATTTCTGTGAAACAAGAAACGTGTGGAGCTGGTGGAGTATATCTTTCTAGTGGAAGAGAAAAATCAGGATTTCTTCGTGTAGATTTTGAGTTATGTCCAAATCAAATTTCAGAAAAGTCGCTGTAGAATTCCTTTATAATTTGCGACGCTTTATATATGTTATAAAAGAAATTTTCAGTATAAACTGAATACCGGGATAATCTAAATTCTGAAATATCAAACTATAAATTCTGATATGATATTCTGGAGCTGTACGATATCATATGTGAAGATATACGATAATATTTAATTTTAAATATTTAATTTAATTATATTTAAATATGTTTATATATTTAAATAGGCTATTTAGAGCGCTAAAAATAGCCACTTTTACATACGAAGTCGGAATTCGACGAAACCAATTTTGTTGGATTCGCAATGTCAAATAGTTGTTAGATATCCAGTTTCGTGATTTTTAGATTCACTGTGTGACCGTACGGATTTTTAGAGTGAGAAACAGTCAGTATTTCGACGGTTAAAAATAGGCTGTGTGAGCATACGAAGTCGGAATTGGACGAAACCAGTTTCGTTGGGACCGTAATGTCAAACAGAAGGTGCATGTCCAGTTTGGTGATTTTTAGGTATCGTATGTAATCACTGGGATTTTTAGAAGGCAGATACAAGGAGAAAATCGATAAAATAAATATAAAAATCAAATTAAAAATATCCCCCCTATTTTCTTTGGATCCACAGCAGGCCACGCCTCACCGTTTCTCAACCACCAATGTTACCTACCACCCACAGCTCTATATAATCGCATTATCCCAAACACAGCAAGCAAAATCGAAAAGAATAATCAAAATCAAATCCAAAGTATTTCTATAAATCCAATGACAAACGAATTCGAAATCCATGTGAGTTGAGCTTCCTGTCTCTACCCATTTTGAGGTATTCGACGCCTGTTCTTCACGTTGGGTTTTGACAGCGTAATCTAGGGTTGATGTAGTCGGCCGATTGGAGCATTGATTTGAGAAGCAGACTTCGGTTTGAGGTTCAGGAGGTGGTTTAGCATCTGTGGTGAACGATTGGAGGGTTTCGGTGGTGCTTGGCTCGGTGTTGGGTGCTGATGTCGAGGTCAACGGAACCGTGAGGGTGGTCTCGAGCTCGTTTGTACGGTGTTGGGATAGTGCAGTTTTTGGAGGGGAGTTGGTTGGTGGTTGTTGCGGTGGTCCTCGATGATCGGAGTGGCGCTAGTGGGAGGTCAAACAATCGGTCAAAGGGGGAGAATGGGTATTTTCGGTTTCAGGAGCTAACGAAGTGTTTTGGGGAGAAAGACATATGGTTCGGGTATTTTAATTCAAGGGTATTGGGCCCAACACACAAGGTTAAAGCCCATCAATAATTTGTTAAGTTTAATTTAATTTTAAATAAACATATGAAATTGTAAATTCAATATCTTTATCATATATCATCAGAATTTCGAACGGTTGGATCCGATGGGATCGCATGAACGGACACTACAACATGGAGCTGATGGGGAGTGAATCCGAGCTCGTTACAATTTATAGCGAAATAAATTGTTCGACTGAATCAATTAACGCAAACCATTATTTAACAGCTAACGCGCAAATGTGAGTAAATCTCACAAACTCTAAACAGTTTATTTTCATGTTGTATTGTTAGAACTGTTAAAATATTGTCTGTTTGACTGTGTGTTGATTGTTTGTTTGAACTGCTAGTCAGTTAGTAGAGATTTTATATATATATTTACGTATGTATATATATATAAACCGTCAAATAGTTATATGTTGATTCTGTTTATCAGAATATTATACTGGTGTTGTTTAACATCTGTGGATGCTGGGAAACAGGTTGGAGGAATCCAACTGGATTCCTCAACAGTTATTTTTACTGTGATTTATGTATTGTGATATATAAATGTGATGTATATAATCTGTTGTGATTACGTGTGGTTGGACGATAGTCATCGTTGTTAGGTGATGTGTTAAAAACCATAAGAAATACCAGAGTGTGATAAAAAGAGTTAAACAAAGTAATTGGTTAGGTTAACCAAAGCAAAGTTAGTCGAGTTAAACAAAGTAATTGGTTAGGTTAACCAAAGCAAAGTTAGTCGAGTTAAACAAAGTAATTGTTTAGGTTAACCAAAGCAAGTTAGTCGAGTTAAACAAAGTAATTTGTTAAGTTAACCAAAGCAAGTTAGTCGAGTTAATCAAAGTAATTGGTTAAGTTAACCAAAGCGAGTTAGTCGAGTTAATCAAAGTAATTGGTTAAGTTAACCAAAGTAAATTAGTTAAGATAAACTAAGCGGTTAATCGAAGTGAATTAGTTAAGTTAAACTAATGGGTAAATCAAAGTGAATTAGTTGCGTCAAACTAAGTGACTTAGTTAAGTTAAACTAATTTGTAAATCAAAGTGAATTAGTTGCGTCAAACTAAGTGAATTAGTCAAGTTAAACTAATTGGTAAATCAAAGTGAATTAGTTGCGTCAAACTAAGTGACTTAGTTAAGTTAAACTAATTTGTAAATCAAAGTGAATTAGTTGTGTCAAACTAAGTGAATTAGTCAAGTTAAACTAATTGGTTAATCGAAGTAAATTAGTTGGGTTAATCAAAGTGAATTAGCTGAGTTAAACTAAGTAAATCGGTTAGAGTTAATCAAAGTGAATTAACTAAGTTAAACTAAGTGGATTAGTTCAGTTAATCGAGACAAGTAAATCAAGTTAGGTTAAACCATTTGAGTTAACCAGTTAGGTTAAACCATTTGAATTAACCAGTTAAAGTTTACCAGTTAAAGATAAACAGTTAGAGTTGACCAGTTAAAGTTGACCAGTTAAAGTTGACCAGTTAAAGTTGACCAGTTAGAGTTGATCAGTTAGAGTTACTCAGTTAGAGTTGACCAGTTAGAGTTATCCAAGTTGAGTTAATCGAGTAGAGTTGCCGAATATCACTTATTCGAAGTAGAGTTATTGAATATAGTGTATTCGAGGGAAGAGTAATCGAATATAGTTTATTCGAGTGGAGAAATCAAATGTTATTCATTTGAGAAGAGTTACCGAATATTATTTATTCGAAGTTAGTTAATCTAAAGGAGTTATTCGAAGTTAGTTAATCCAAAGGAGTTGTTCGAAGTTAGTAATCCAAAGGAGTTATTCGAAGTTAGTTAATCCAAAGGAGTTAGTCGAAGAGTTAATCGAATATAGTTATTCGAAAGAAAGTGTTAATCGAATATAGTTATTCGAGTAAAGTTAAAAGAGTTAATCGAATATAGTTATTCGAAAGAAAGTGTTAATCGAATATAGTTATTCGAGTAAAGTTAAAAGAGTTAATCGAATATAGTTATTCGAAAGAAAGTGTTAATCGAATATAGTTATTCGAGTAAAGTTAAAAGAGTTAATCGAATATAATTTATTCGAATAGAGTTAGAGAAGTTAAGCGAATATAGTTCATTCGAATAGTGTTGGAGGAGATATCGAATATAGTTTATTCGATAGGATAGAAGTGAATATAATTGTTAGACCCAAAAGTGGTTCTAACACCCAAATTGATTAAAAGCAAATAAGATGAGATAAAAATAAAAATGAACACATAGGATTTATAGTGGTTCGGCGAAGAAATGCCTACGTCCACTTATCTTTCACTATATTCAATGATTCAGTTGCAAATACAATGTAATTGTCACTTGATTTCACTCACAACTCGCTTATATTCACTCAATAGACTAAAACAAATAATGAAAGAAGATTTGGATTCTCCGGGAGTAATGGAGTTCGGGTTATGGAGGTAGTTGAATTCTCAAAGTGCCTAAAAAGATCCTTTTCTTTGTCTCCAGACGGGGTATTTATAGGTGCGAATTTGCTCAAAACTTGATCCGGGTCGGGGCCACGTGTCGTCCATCCCATTAGCTTCGGGTTCGGATGAATTATTGTGTTGACAACGCATCAGAGTAACGAACGTTATGGGTAGGAACTGGTCACAGCCGGTCCGGATATCCAGGCGCTTTTGCAGGAGAATAATATGGAACACGGGCTCGGGTCAGAGACACACATTTAAGGGGTTCGGATCGGGTATCCCGATCCGATCCGGAGTAGCTTGGATGCAACGCCCTCTTCTTCTTTAATCTGCTCCACTCCGATCTATTTCCTTGGCAACCAGGTGGCTTTCTGATCCAATTGAGATTATATTGTCCTCCGATCCGAATAGCTATGCCTTACCAGTTTCCCCCAGCAACAGTTCACCGATCCGAACAGAAGATTTCATCCGATCCGAACCGATATGTTGCTCTGGCCCGACCCGAACAACTGCAGCTATCCAATCTAGGTTGTAGTGTCTTCTCCAATCCGAACCGAAGTCTTCTAATTAAAAATGCTCTTCAATGTCTGATTTCTTGACTTTGTGTTGCCTAGTTCACAAAGTAGGCTAACACTTTGCCCCCTCAAAGGATGCTTCTGTTGGAAACAGAGCATGCTTTGACTGCCATAGCGCAAAAGCTTCATCCTTCCTTTTGAATTCACACGCTAAGTTGTCGTACTTCATCCTGTTCGGTTCAGATTCCGACCCGAACGGATTTCTGGCTTGGGTTCCGACCCGAACAGATCTCCTTCCTCCTGTACTCTGCGATGAACCAGTGGGCCAAGCTGTGTTACTGGGCTTTTCGAGCCGGTCCGATCGGGAATACGAATAGTCAGCTTGTTTTTTATATAAATTCACTTCTTCTCTCTTCTTTTCTTTCATTCACTGTTTTTGCTTATCCGAACCGATTCCATATCGAAGCCCTAGCCTTTCCAAGAAACTTCAAAATTTTCGCTTCCATCTTCGAATCAAATACATAGGTAGTCTTGTAATCTTGAATCTTGTTGCCATAATCGCTTTTAATTTACATCTGCGGTTAGTTTGAACGATTTTAGCAAAGTAATTGAATAATTCCATCACTACGTCTTCTTCCATCCTCCGCCTTCGTCGTCAATGGCATCGACGCCATTTCGAAGCGTTGGAGGAAAGTATTGAAGCTCGTTATTGAAAACTTGAGTGCTTAATCTCTCGACTTTAATTAAGGCTTGGGATTTCGAGTTGGGTTCGCTACTTAAGAGGAGGAAGAGGAAGGAAACTGAAGAAGATTGGTTCGGGTAGGGGAACAATAGGAGAAAAAGGAAAAAAGAGAGAAATTCGCTGAGCCGGATCGGGTCGGAGCAATAGGGCCAAGAAATGAGTCTTAACTTGTTTGACCGGGTCGGGTCGGATCTACAAATACAACAAAGGTCAAGATTTATGCGCTCGGATCGGACCCGGTTGTGAAACAAAAGAGAGAATGGGAGTCTGGTTATCCAGGTTAATCCGACCCGCTCCAGGTGTCAATCTCCGAACCGATCCGGATATATCTCTCTAAGCATGGGCCTTTGCTTATCCGATCCGAACCTGGTGTCTGCATCCGAACCGAACACTACTCAATCTAAAACACAAACTTTCGTCCAGCCATTTAAAAGATATTACTTCCAACTTCATGAACAGTTAGGATAGTGCCTTGCGGACATAAATGAACATTAAGAACTACCCTGACTATCACTTTCTCTTCAAAGTTTCGTCTTACATTGTTGCGCTTTTACTTTGCATTTCTCACATTTACTGCACACATTTTAGTTCACACACATACACAGGGGGGTACGGGCTAATTTACTCTAATCCGTGCTATTGCTTCTTCAATAGTTCTATGACAATGAGGCCCAGACGCTCTTCCCGACTAGCTGAGAGGAAAGAAGCCCCGGAAACTTCTAACAAAATCACTCTTGAGGATATATCTTCTTCTTCGGATCCAGAATGGGACAGTGAAGGTCCAGACTACGGGGTTGGAAATCGAGAAAGCAACGAGGCGTCTTCAGAGAACGAGGTTTCTCTGGGTTTTGAGGAGGAAGGAGGGATCGGTGACGATCGAGCCCCTGACGAATTTGAATCAGCCATTATATTGGAATCACCTCCAGACTCAGTTGAATCGACGATTGACAACGATCGACTCGTCCGAATTTGCTTAAAGTATGGAATAATGAAAAGGGACACCCTAGTGCCTTCACGCTCTGACCGTCCCCACAACCCTCCAGAAGGATATATGACGGTCACTCGATTGATGTGCATGGTCGGTGCCATTCCTCCATTCTCTCCCTTCATTGTTGACTTTTTAAGACAAATGCGGATTGCCCCCATGCAATTGCACCCCAATTCATATGCCTATCTGCACACCTTGTACATAGCATATCGTGAAATCTTAGGCATAGAGCTCACGTTCGATGACGTTCACTTCTTCTATAATTTCAAGCATCGGACTCGAGAAACTCCATCCTTCTGCTACTTTGAATCAGTTCCAAAAAGGAAGATAATCTCTGCACCATTTAGCAGTAAAGCTGGAGATTCCAGACTAGAATGGTTCTACGTGAAGCGACAGCCTAGATGCGCCAGGAGGTGGACAAAATCAAGTAAAGCACTGATTTTCTAAATCCGGGCTCTATACATTTGAATCATCACCTTGACTTGTTTTCCTTTTTGTTTGCAGTTGACAATCCCAAACAGATATCAGACCAGGTGTTCTTTGACCGGATGCACCGACTCCTCAATGGCGATCAGAAATTCTTGACTATCGACGAAACCCTTAAGGACGAATACCTTCACTTTCATGGGCTGTTGTCTGTTTTTCGTAGCATTGGTCATGGGACGGTTCCATACGCATACATTCCTCCAGTGGAGGTATTCCCAGAGACAGGAGAAGGCTCAGGAATTCCTACAGCGCCTCTTCACACTTCACCTTCTCCATCTTCTACACAAGATGATGAATTGGCTAATCTGGCCGAAAAGCATCGTGAAGGATATATTGCCCCTGAGGAAACTACTTCTCTAGAAAAGTCAAAATCCTCCCAAGAGTCACCACTTCACGCTTCCGAGGGGGATGCCCCTAGTACTGATGATCAAATATTTCAGGGTTTGGGGGATCTCCCCTTACCTGAGACTATATACACTTCAGAGGATTTCAGGAAGGATCCTTTAGTCTTCACCTCTTCTGAAGAGACCACTCCCGCTAAGGCCAAAGAGCCTGCCCGTACTAGTCTAGCTTCAGACTCGGGTTGGTTGGGGGGAAACACACCACTTAGGATACACTTTACATAACGGCATTAACCTTCATTGCACCTCTTTCCTCGTGAATCCATTAATTCTAAATTTCGTTCGTTTTATCGTGCAGGTACAATGTCTCGACCCTACTACGATATAAGAAAGCTTCGTCGCAGCATGTCCAATCCTCCTCAGGATGTCGAGTATGATCGCCGGGATGATCGTGGTAGGGAGGAGAGAAGACCTTATGATCCCTATCGCTCTCGGCCCTCACGTTCCCGCTCACCAATTCGACCGGAACAAGAGAAATATAAGGGCTATCCAAGCCGCAGGGAAGAGGACAGACCACCATCCAAAGACTCCACTTCTTCCCATGAAAAGCGCAGTAGAGAAAGAACTCCTCCAAAAGAAACTGGGTCTCGAAGTAAGCACAAGGTCCCTGCTACTAAACGACCTAGGACAGACAAAGAGACTACCGAATCCTCTTCTCATAGGGACACCGAATTATCGATCCCCGCTCCTCCCCCACCAGATGCGGCAACTGCAGAAAAGCGGGCATATTTGGTGGAGCAATTTCCCGAGCACTACTTCGAGACTTTGACTTTTTTACCTGCCCTTGAACCTATTTCGTCTAATTGGGCAGATGAGGCCAAAGCAAAAATTGATGCGGTGCAAAAACAATATACTGAGATGTTTAAATATTCACGCAATCTTTCTAGAATCATCCGCACTCTAATCACAAATACCGATTCAATGCAAAAGACCGCGGAGGAGGATGCTAAGGCCTTAAAAGCTCTAGGAAAAGATTTGGAGGACACTCAAGCTCAGCTAGCGGTCGCTCAAAGGGACGCTTCTAATTTCAAACAACAATTCGAGGACATGCAAAAGCGTTACCACGATTTGCTTGAATCTCACACTCAGGAGCGTTCTGAATTAAAAAAGCAAGCTGACGAGGCCAAATCAGATGCTGCTAAGACACGCCTTGCTTATGCTGAGCTTGAACGGAAAAACGCCGAGTTAGCAAAGAGGAGTGCTGAATTAGAAAAGAAGAACGCTGACTTGGCTTCAAAGTTGTTGGAGGCAGAGAACAGGGCTGCCCTGGCCGAGGGCAATGTGGAGTGTGCTATTAAATCTGCGGAGGAAGCCCGCAAGCAACTATCAGAGGCGGAGGCTGATATTCAGGGTTTCGGCGAGCTAATGATTGAATTCTTCGCACACATTATTCGTCGCCGAAACATTTCTTGGATCGAGGACTATCCATCCACTCTAGTTCAAGTATGGAATCAAATCATTGAGTGGGAAAAAGAGGAACTTAAGGTCGATTCCCTCGATGAAGATAAACTGATGGAGAAATACTTGAGAGATGATGAACCGAAGCGCCTAGCTGAAGGGCGCCGCCTTATTGCTGAGGCCATGAAAGAAGATAGACGGAAGTCTGAACAAAAAACCATTCTCGAAGCTGGTTCCTCTTCTTCTGCCCCTGCAACTCCCGAAGTAGAAGGGTATGATCCCGAAAATCCGGGAATTCCCCGAACAACTCTGCTATCCCCTATTCCTGAAATAGCCCCAGAGGTAGTAGTCACCCCCGCTGAGAAGTCTTCGGAAGGTATCCCTATCTTTTCTCCTCAATTTGCCAAAGCTATTTCTACCTTTCGCCACGTGATTGAACATTCGATGAGAGACCCATTGTTTTCGCCTGAGTTGATAACTGTTGCTTCTCATTCTGTAGGTGTCGAATCATCCGAAAAGACAGATGTAGCTCAAGGAGCTACTGCTGGGACAAAGCCCGCAGATAGGGCCAAAAAAGGGGAAGACAAGGCTGCTTCTATAGACTTGGGAGAAGGAAGTGAGCCAACTAAGGTCACCACTCCCCATGATGAAGAAATGATAGCAGCTTTAAAGGACGATGGCGGAGACGGGGGGCATGAAGAGGAACCAGAAGTTGCAATAACCGGGGAGTCAAAAAGTGCTGATGACGTTACCTTGGCTGCAATGAAGGCTGATCAAGACAAGCGCTTGCAATTAAAGGCCGAAGAACTAGACCCTGAGGTCCTCAAGCCCCTCGCAGTTGTGGATGCGGGATCAAGGTTAGTTGTTAAGCTCTCAACTAGATCTATTACAGAAGAACTTGCTAAAAAATCTTCTCTTGATTCCAGTGCCCCGCCCTCCGGGAAGAAGTCTACTGGCTCCAGTACCGCATCTTCAGGAAAAAAGAAATCAAAACGAATCTTGACCGAAGCTGAGAAAGAAGCAAAGGATGCGGAGAAAGCCGCCAAGAAATCCAAGGCTCATTCCAAATCTAAATAGTGGATTGCCCTGTATCTTTTTAGCATTTTTGTGAACCAATAATTGCTGCTACAAAAGTAGCTCCTGCATTTTCTTTTTTAGCTATTTCCCTGTACAAATTCATTCATTTGTAAATAAAAATAATTCACTTTTTGCAATGTTTGTTTGTTAGTAGTTCTGCACTTATGCATGTGTATAGTTGTGAAACGAAGTTGTGGAGGGGGAAATATGCGTGTACATAAGTGTCCCCAGTCAATTTCCACAAGTTATTTAATGCTTAACCAAGTAATCCGAATGCTCCCGATTTTCTGACGGGATAGCACTTCCTGTGCCGTCAGTACCTGTCGTTTTTTCTGGCATTTCTTTTATACTCTCCCTCTTTCTCTTGAGAGTTAGAGTTCGAGTTCAGTCATCTGTTTATTCCCCGGTCTTTCAACGGGGAAAGATTTCTTTCTCAGCGCTCAGTCAGAGACGCTTTTATACTCTCTCTCTCTCTCTGGAGAGTTAGAGTTAGGAGGAGAATCTCTTTTTCAGCGCTCAGTCGGAGACGCTTTTATACTCTCTCTCTCTCTCTGGAGAGTTAGAGTTAGGAGTAGAATCTCTTTTTCAGCGCTCAGTCGGAGACGCTTTTATACTCTCTCTCTCTCTGGAGAGTTAGAGTTAAGAATGTCGTTTTCTCATTCTTTTATGTCTTATCGCACAAATAGTCGTTGTGCTTCTTTTTATGTCTAAACTGTTTTCGACCTTTTTAGGTTGCGAGTTATCCCGTATCTTATAATCACAACAGAATAACTGATAAATGTATATATGTAATGCATAAAAGTAAATATCACACAGTATTTTTATAGTGGTTCGGCTAAGTCATAGCCTACATCCACTTTATAGTTCTTCATTCATATCGTCAGATTTTCCCAAGGCAAGTCGTGCCTTATTACAGAGTTCATAAGAAAAATAACACAAAGTACAGCGTTTTTAATCCAAATATCGCATTAAGTGCTGGGCATTCCATGCTCTGGGGACTTCTTCGCCATCCACGGTCGTTAACTTGAAGGTTCCTTTTTCAAGTTTCCGTTGAATGACAAAGGGTCCTTCCCATTTTGGACCAAGGTGAGGAAGGGATGGAAAGACTCTCTTTAGCACCAAATCTCCTGGTTCAAAAGTCCCGAGGCGAACTTTTTTGTCGTAATAGCGTGCCATCTGACGCCGATGTCTTGCTGCACGCAAATCTGCTTCGTCCCTTTTCTCTTCGACTTCATCAAGAGACTCAAGTAAAAGTGCCCGATTTGTCATTGGGTCATAATATGTCACCCTGTGGGAAGGAACTTCTAGTTCAACTGGAATTACAGCTTCTGAGCCAAAGGAGAGAGAGAAAGGGGTATGACCGGTGGCCGTTTTAAATGTTGTTCGATATGCCCACAAAGCTAGGGGCAATTCATCAACCCACTTTGCCTTTGCACGCTCTAATCGCTTCTTGAGGATGGATTTTATTACTTTGTTTATTGCCTCTACTTGCCCATTCGATTGCGGATAGGCAACTGCAGTATATCGTTTGTCTATCTTATACTTCTGGCAGAAATTTCTGAATTCAGTACTATCAAATTGGGTCCCGTTGTCAGTTATAATCGTCCTTGGGATCCCGAACCGGCATATAATATTTCTAACCACAAAACTTATCACCTTTCTTGTTGTGATCTTGGTCAAGGGCTCAGCTTCCACCCACTTCGTGAAATAGTCCACGGCTACTATTGCATACTTAGCTCCTCCTTAAGAAATTGGTAGAACTCCAATGATATCAATTCCCCATGTGGCAAATGGCCAAGGACTCACCATTGATTTAAGTTGGGTCGACGGTGCCCTGGGGATTTTAGCGAATCTCTGGCACTTATCGCAGCGTCGTGAATAATCAACTGCATCTTTATTGATCGTAGGCCAGAAGTATCCGTACCGCAATATCTTCTTTGCTAAAGTTTGACCTCCTGTATGATCTCCACACTCACCTTCGTGTACTTCTCTTAGTACACGCTTGATGTCGTCGTGTGCTATACATCGTAACAGGGGCATAGAAAATCCTTGCCTATAGAGAGTATCATCTTGTATGACATATCTGGTAGCTTTGCGAACTACAGCTCTTTTCTCACTCTTCTTCGATGGGAGTGTCCCATTCTTAAGGAAATTCTTAATTGGAGTCATCCATGACTCCTTCTCTGGTTCCGCTTCAAAAGCGAATTCAATTTCCATTGACTCAAAGCTTGGCGACTCCAACGTTTCAATTGGAATTATTTCAGTCTCTTCTGGATTGTCGGAACTAGCCAGCTTTGCCAGTCTATCCGCTTTCTGGTTTTCAATTCTGGGAATATGTGTTATGTTGTACCGCTCTAAGCTATTCAATAGCTCTTTCACTTTCCTGAGGTAGGCGATAAGTCGAGGTCCTCGAGCCACAAATTCCTCTCGCACTTGGCAAACAACAATTTTAGAGTCACAAAATATGTCTAACATTTTTACTCCGAGGTCTTTAGCAAGTTTCAGCCCGACAATCAGGGCTTCATATTCAGAGTCATTGTTAGTCGCCGAAAATTCTAATCGCAAGGCGTAATATAACGACCGTCCTTCGGGAGTAACTAAGACGATTCCAGCTCCGGACCTTCGGTCGTTCTTGGCTCCATCTGTATATAGTTTCCACGGATTCATCTTTAGCTCATCCTCGGACTTAACCACTCTGTCATTGATTATTTCCTCCTCTGGAATGGTGAACTCCGCAATAAAGTCTGCTAGAGCTTGCCCCCTGATTGACTTTCGTGGTTGAAAATTCAAATCAAACTGACTTAGTTCTATGTTCCATTTGATCAACCTTCCTGATGCTTCGGGTCTCTGCAACACCTGCCTTAAGGGCTGGTCGGTGTATATGGTTATTGGATGGGCTTGGAAATAGCGACGAAGTTTTCGGGATGCGATCAGGAGGCTGTAAGCGAGCTTCTCAATTTTTGGGTAGTTGCGCTCTGCCGCTGCTAATTTCTTACTTACATAATACACTGGTCTTTGTACTTTGTCTTCTTCTCGAACCAGGGCTGTGCTGACAGCGTGAGCCGAGACTGCCAAGTAAACAAATAATTCTTCGTGATCTACGGGCTTTGATAAAATCGGCGGTTTCTCTAGCAGTTCCAACAGATTTCGAAAGGCCTCAACACAATCCGGAGTCCACTCGAAGTTCTTCTTTCCCCTTTTAATCAAATCAAAAAACGGAACACATTTATCTATGGCTTTGGAGATGAATCTACTCAGCGCCGCTACTTTCCCTGCAAGACTTTGGACGTCTTTAATTCTCCTCGGTTCTTCGATATTTCTAATCGCTGCTATCTGGCTAGGGTTGATTTCAATTCCTCGGGAACTCACAATGAAGCCAAGGAACTTTCCCGATGCCACTCCAAATGAGCATTTCAGAGGATTCAATTTCATCCGGTACTTTCGCAGGATACCAAACATTTCCGCCAAGTCTTGCGTATGGCTGGAGGACTGCTTTGATTTGACTAGCATATCATCCACATAAACTTCCATAGTTTTTCCTATTTGATTATAAAACATTCTGTTAACCAAGCGCTGATAAGTAGCTCCAGCATTTTTCAATCCGAATGGCATTACAACATAACAATATAACTCCAAATTCGTAATGAAGCTCGTATGTTCTTGGTCTGGTACGTGCATAGGAATTTGGTTGTATCCAGAATATGCGTCCATGAAAGAGAGAAGTTCATGGCCTGCTGTCGAGTCTACAAGCTGGTCAATCCTGGGAAGTGGGAAACTGTCTTTCGGGCAAGCTTTATTTAAATCTGAAAAGTCAATGCAAGTCCGCCACTTTCCGTTTGGCTTCTTTACTAAGACGGGATTCGATATCCAGTTGGGATAAGTCGAATCTCGAATAAATCCATTCTGCTTCAACTTCCCTACTTCCTCTTTGAGAGCAGCCGACCTCTCTAGGCCCAGCATGCGTCTCTTTTGCTTCATAGGCGGATGCTTCGGATTCACATTCAATTTGTGACTTATAATGGATGGCGATATCCCACACATGTCAGCATGGGTCCAGGCGAACACGTCTAGGTTTGCCTTCAAGAAGTCCGTTAGTTCTTTAGCTCGACGTGGATCCAATTGAGAACCAATTTTCAAAACTTTTGTCGGATCAGCTTCATCAATGGGAATTTCCACTGTCGCTTCATTAGGAGTTGCATTCCTAGCCTCTGGTTCCTCGTCTTTTCTGGGATCCAGGTCTTCAGGCGTTCCTTTGGGCAACTCCCTCGGGGTCAATCTCTCTAATTGCTATGCCGAGTCCCCCTTTGAGGGAGACGAGGCATCCTTACTCTCAACGTTAAGTCCTTTCATCAACATCTTTAGTTCGGCCACATAGCAGGCCCGTTCGGAAACTTGATCCCCTCTCATTACTCCAGTTCCGGCTTCGGTTGGGAACTTAAGTAACAAGCACCAAGGGGCGATACAAATTCTGAATTCAGCGAGGGCAGGCCTCCCTAAAAATGCATTATAAGGCGAATCTACGTCCAATACTACGAACTGAAGCATCCGCACTCTTCTACGTTCTCCTTGCCCCAGGGTCACGGGCAACTCTATGTATCCCATGGGAGCTGTCGACGCCCCGTTGAAGCCTCTAATCCATCCTTCACAAGGCTTCAGATCTTTAGATTCCAGCTTCATCTGATCAAATGACTTCTTGAACAAAATATTAACGGAACTTCCGTTGTCTACTAATACCTTATGGACCAAGGCCGGCCTGTAACACCCCGAATTTCAATTAACACTAATGGTTGGAAATTAAAGTATAATAAATCTCAGATGTGGGAATTAGGGGAAACGGGCTACGTCATTACGTTCGTCTCGGAAAAATACGCGAAATAGAGTCTGAGTTTTCGAAAATCGGAGTCCGTATGGCCCAGTTATGGCCCAATGAAGTTTGCGGAAAATTTAAAACTAAAACAGATTTAAAAATTCAAATATTCAGATTTGGGCTGGGCCAGGCGGGGTCAGGCGGGAAGCTTCCCGCCCAGCCCATGTCGACAGGGCTGTCGACAGGCCTGTCGACAGGGGTGTCGACATGCCTGTCGACTTGCCTGTCGACAGGGTCCAGGCGCCCAGTGAACCTGGGTGCACCAGGTTGCACCAGGTTGGGTTTCAGGCTGGCCAGGAGGGCTGGTTCTAGAGATTTCCTAAATCTAAGGGTCCTAATCTAATCTAGGGTTAATCTAAGGGCCTAAAACACTTTCTAATCCTATAAATAAGACCCTAACCCTACCCTAATTCATTCATAATTAAACCTAGTAACTAAACTATGGCAAAATGCTAGCTCTCATGGCCTCCACTAATTTTATGAAGAGGGTTGCATGCTAATCACTCTCCAATCAACCTCTAATCTCTTCTTAGCATCTTAATCTTCTTTATTTGGTGTGCAAAGTTGCTAGTTGTGAGTTTCTATCACTTTGATGATCTTTTGGTAAACTAATTAGATGAGATGTGATGAGATTTATGGTTTTGTATGTGGATTAATGAGCTTTGAATCATATGATATGATGTTAGCATTAATCTTATGTTTATGCATGTTGAGTATGTAAGTTTATGCAAGATTAATATGATGTATGTTATGTTTGCATGATGCTAAATATGCAAGTTGTGGGCTATGTAATCATATGCATGTTATGCAAGTTCATGGTGATATGCTATGCAAGTTACATGTTTGTTAATATGCAAGTTACATGTTTGTTACATGTTTGTTAATATGCAAGTTACATGTTTGTTAATATGCAAGTTACATGTTTGTTAATATGCAAGTTACATGTAAGAAAATATGCAAGTTACATGTTTGTTAATATGCAAGATTCATGTTTGTTGATATGCAAGTCACATGTAAGTAAATATGCAAGTTACATGTTTGTAAATATGCAAGTTACATGTTTGTTAATATGCAAGTTACATGTTGGTTAATATGCAAGTTTATGATGACACATTATGCAAGTCTATAAGTTAATATGCAAGTTTGTTATGCAAGTGAATATGTAAGTTATGTGACATATTATATGCAAGTTATGTGACACGTTATGCAAGTGCATGTGCAAGTTATGTGTTTGTTAATATGCAAGATGGCACCTTTGAAACATGTTCATTCATATGCAAGTTGACACCTTTTATATGTGTTATATCATGAGAACGAAATTACGTGGGAACGATGGGGTAATTAAATGCATAAGTTAATAAGATTGTGTGAAATTAATATAATTATGCATAACATAAAATAAAGGAACATAGTATGGGAATTTGCCTATTAGGTTAGGTGTACCCATACTATGTGTTGGGAATTTACCTATTGAGTTAGGTCTACCCCATGGGAATTTACCTATTGAGTTAGGTCTACCCATGTTATGAAAAGCTTGACATTAATTAGGGATAATTAATATGGGGGTGATTAATTAGGTGTAATTAATCGACTAAGACACGAGGTTGGACTCATTTGTAGTGTAAAACTGCCCGGACCCGACCGGCTTAACCAGTTGCTACAAATGTCAGCCCAATGTGAGAGGTCTTAGGAACAAATTAAAAACGTGATTAAGGTAAAGACACGAGGTTAGACTCTGTTATGACGTAAGACTGCCCGGATTCTACCGGCTTAACCAGGCGGTCATAACAGTCAGTCTAATGTGGGAGGTCTTTACGGGAGATCACGGTCTTAATTAATTAAGAAACACTTAACCATTATGGCATGTAGTGGGACATGAGGGGTTAAGTGGGTGCCTTGGGTGGCATGTGGAATCTTAAGTGGGTTGCCTTGGGTGGCAATAGAAAATACGATTAGTATACTTAACCAAGAGAAACATGTAATTAAACATGATTAAAGGGTTAAGTGGGATACACTAGATATTTGACAAGCTTAAGTGGGTAGCTTGTGGGGGCCCATTTCAACCAATATCCCAAACGTATCTTTGTGGGCTCGACCCATGTCGAGTGACGGGACACGCGTATTGGGCTTGATTATAAGAGGCCAAAACGGGTTAGCGGTGGCAACGCAAGTCCAACGGGCTTCATATGCGTGAGTGGGCCCGGGTTGGTAGATAAGCCGTTGTTGCATCGTGTAGATATAAGCCGTGCACCGTTAATTATATCGGGTTGCCACGTTGGGGAATGGTACACCCCATGGTGGGGCCAGCACGGGTATCTACGTTAGGGAGCCGATCGAATGGGGAGTAGTGTGTACACCTAGTGGATTGTAGGGCCCCGTGGCGCCTACTTGGTCATCTAGGGGTACGCAAGTACTATTAAAGTAATTTTATAAGTCCTTAGGAGGGATCAACCTTTAAGTTAAGAACGACTGGTGTGGTGCAGTTTAGTAATTTACCTTAGGAAGGGTAGATGCGTCTTTATCCTTTATCTTAGTTTAGTTGATTGCTTAGGATAGCTATTCATCCCTATATGTTACCGTATATCAATTCATGTCTTCTCTGGTTACTTTAACGATTGTATTGTTAAAGTTATAGGACTCGCTCAGACTTATGTCTGACCCCGTTGTTTTTATCTTTTCCCAACCCTCAGGTCCTGTGGTGGATCCTAGCAGTAGTGGAGCTTGATCGGATTGCTGTTCCAGTCTTTAGGAGCTTGGGTAGATGTAAAGCTCCAGTTATCCAGTTATCTTTTCTTCCGTTTTGGCTATTGTATGAGAGTGGGATTATGTATTCCTTTATTTTGATGGATATTGTACTTGACCTTTATTATGGTTTTATGATGTAACCAGACATGTTTTACTTCCGCTGTTATGAGATGATGTTTTAAAATTTCAAGTACTATTTATATCTGTCTTGTTGTGATTTTTCTGTTCTATATTCACTAAAATACTCCACCGATGTTATGGCATTCCCTTAGTGAGTGACCATAGCGGGAGTGGGGTGTTACACGTGGTATCAGAGCTTAAGGTTACCAGAACAGATAATTTTTTAGAAAAACTATTTTCTAAGAGTATTTTCGAAGAAAGTATTTTCAAAAACATGTCTTTAAAAGGAAAAGTTTTTGAAAAAGAAAAGCATAATCCCCAATAGCCATATCGTTATCTTTCGGAATCTCCTTTTTGAATCTTTCCTCTTTCGTTTCAGCATGGCTGAAGATCTTAACATCCCGGAGGGTTTAGTTATACCACTATGGTATAGGAGGTTGCAAGAGGCTAGGGCCGCGGCTGCGGGTCCAGCCAATGCAACTACACCAGAGACAACCGCTCCACCTCCTCAGCCTAGAGTGGATAATTTTGCTAAGGTTTGCAAGGAGTTCAAGGCTATAGGAGGAAAACCTTTTCTAGGTTCAGAGACTTTCGTAGAGGCTAGAGATTGGCTTAAGGAAGTGGAAGAGTTGCTAGATATCTTTGAAGTGGAAGAGGGAAAGAAAGTCAAGTTGGCGGCTTGGTTAATGAAGGGAGAGGCCTCATTCTGGTGGGAGGTCACTAATGGAGAGCGCCCTGTTGACTCTTGGGCGGATTTCAAGCAAAGGTTTGGGGCTAAGTTTCTCTCAAGGGCGGAAGAGAATCTGTTTATGGAGAAGTTCTTGAATTTGAAGCAAGGGAATCTCACGGTGAAAGAATATGTCAACAAATTCAATCAATTAGCAAGATTTGGCATAGAGTTGGTGAATACACCGGAGAAGAAGGCTTTGAGGTTCGTTAGAGGCTTGAACGAACCATTGCAAGGAATAGCTATGACTCACATTCCTATGGGGGCCACTTTTGAGAAACTTGTCTATATGGCACTTATGCATGAGGATGATAAGAATTCTAAGGCACCAGAGAAAAAGGGGGATCAGAAGAAACCGCAACAACAACAACAAGGCAAGGGTGGAAAAGGCAATGGTGACAAGAAGAAGACAAAGAAGAAGTGCTTCAATTGTGGTACACCAGGGCATCTCAGTAAGGATTGTCGCAAAAAGAAGAAGACCGGTTGCTTTCATTGTGGTGAAGCGGGGCATCTTGTGAAAAACTGCCCAAAGAAGGGGCAGAAGACGGGGTCTACCTCAGGAGGTCAGGTGCAAGCTCTTATAGCACCACCTCAGTCAGGGGGGCAAGTTCAGGTTCTCTCAGTTCCACCGATTCAGCAGAGAGGTAGAACTATTTCCGTTGAAAGTCTGGTTTTTCTGTTTGATCATCCAGTTCGTACTTTGTTTGACTCTGGCGCATCGCATTCTTTTATCTCATCATCATTAGTTGAGTCACTGCACTTAGACACCAGTCTAGTTGATGATCCCTTGGTTGTTTCAAACCCAATTGGGGGCTCCATATACCTGTCTATGATATGTTTGGGTTTGAAGATTTCTATACTTAGCGTTGAGTTTAGATGTGATGCTTTTGTATTGGGCTTCACGGGCTATGGGTTGATTTTGGGCATGGACTGGTTATCCAGTAATGGTGCCGTTCTTGATTGTGAAAGGAGAGTTGTCAGGCTTATGACCCGCTTGGGTAATACTCTCGAGATCTCTTGTAATCCCATGGAATCTGTTTTGCTAAGTTATCTTGAATCGCTCGATGCTTCGGTCGAGAGTTTGCGTTCAGTCAGGGTGGTCCGGGAATATCCGGATGTGTTTGAAGAAGTGAAGGGTTTGCCTCCGAAGCGGGAGATAGATTTCCGAATTTATTTGGTGGATAATGCCAAACCAGTGTCTTTGCCAGTGCGCCATATGGCTCCTCGTGAGAGAAGAGAACTTCATAAGCAAGTAGGGGAGTTGCTTGAGAAAGGGTTCATAAGGCGAAGTATATCGGAGTGGGGAGCTCCAGTTGTGTTTGCCACGAAGGCGGATGGGTCCCTCAGACTTTGTGTGGATTATAGAGAACTTAATAAGCTCACAAAGAGGAATAGACACCCATTACCAAGGATAGATGATCTCTTTGATCAGTTGGTTGGCGCCTCAGTATTTTCGCAGATGGACTTAGCTACAGGGTTTCATCAGTTGAGAGTGGCGGAGGACAGTATAGAGAAGACTGCTTTCCGAACTCCGGATGGTTTTTATGAGTGGCTAGTGATGCCATTTGGGTTGACAAACGCCCCGGCATACTTTGTTGATCTCATGAGTAGAGTGTTCAGAGAGTATCTGAATAAGTTTGTAGTAGTTTTTGTGGATGACATCTTGGTCTTTTCCAAGAGTGAAGAAGAGCATGCCTTACATCTCAAGGAAGTGTTGGAGACTCTTCGAGCGCATAGTCTAAAAGCTAAATTCTCTAAATGTCATTTTTGGAGAAGAGAAGTGCGATTCTTAGGGCATGTGGTCTCTAAGGAAGGGATAGCTGTGGATCCCGCAAAGATAGTATCTATCCAGGATTGGAAAGTTCCTAAAAATGCTACCGAGGTAAGAAGTTTCTTGGGGTTGGCAGGATATTATAGGAAGTTCATCAAAGACTTCGCGAAGATATCAGCCCCATTAACCCGCTTGACGAAGAAGAATCTCGTTTTCTTATGGGACGTAGATTGTGATGATGCTTTCCGACGGTTAAAGAGAGCTTTGACCACCGCTCCAGTTTTAGTGCTCCCAGATGGGAGTAAGCCGTTTGTTGTTTATACCGATGCTTGTGGAACAGGATTGGGCGCAGTCTTGATGCAGGAGGGAAGGGTAATAGCCTATGGAGGGAGGCAATTGAGAGTGCATGAGAAGAATTACCCTACCCATGATCTAGAGTTGGCCGCGATTGTTTTCGCACTTAAGTCTTGGCGCCATTATCTTCTTGGTGAGAGATTCGAGTTGTACACCGACCATAAATCATTGAAGTACCTATTCTCCCAGAAGGATTTAAATTTAAGACAGCAAAGGTGGATGGAGTTCTTAGCATCCTATGATTTTGAGATAGCGTATACCCCTGGCAAGGGTAACGTGGTGGCAGACGCCTTGAGTAGAAAAAGGCTATCTTTGAGTCCATTGTTCGTGGAACGGCGAAGCTTGGAGTTTCTTTCTTTGTTTGACTTCAGACCTTCTGTTGATTTTGTACCTGGTTTGTTGGCATCCTTGGAAGTTAGACCTACCCTTTTGGGACGGATTGGCGAGGCTCAGCGAGACGACCCACAGTTGGTTGAGTTGGTAGAGAAGCTTATAAGAGGGGAGTCGTCCAGCCACTTGGGTAGATACACCATAGATGATAAGGGATGGTTGCATAGAGACGGTAGACTTTGTGTACCACAAGATGAGGGTTTGAAGAAGGCTATTTTGGATGATGCACATCGTTCGAGAATGACTATTCATCCCGGTGGAGACAAAATGTACCAAGACATGAAGAGAGTTTTCTTCTGGGCCAGTATGAAGAAAGATGTGGCCGAGTATGTGGCTAGATGCTTAGTGTGCCAACAAGTTAAAGCGGAGCAAAAGAAACCCGGTGGGTTGCTACACACATTGGAAGTCCCGCAATGGAAGTGGGATAGTGTCTCGATGGATTTCATCGATGGGTTACCGAGATCGAGGAAGGGCAATACGGGAATTTGGGTTGTGGTGGACAGACTTACCAAGAGTGCCCATTTTATACCCGTGAAGAGTAAGAGGACCGCTCCATGGCTTGCTTCAGTCTATGTTAGAGAGATTGTTAGATTGCATGGCGTACCATCCAGCATTGTGAGTGATCGAGATCCTATCTTCACTAGTGAGTTTTGGAGAAGTTTGCAAGAGGCGGTAGGGACTCAGTTGTGTTTGAGCACCGCATATCATCCTCAGACAGACGGTCAGACCGAGAGGGTGAACCGTATCTTAGAAGATCTCTTGAGGCTTTGTATCTTGGATTTTGGAGGTACATGGGAAGAACATCTTCCTTTGGTGGAGTTCGCATATAATAACAGCTTTCAGTCCAGTATTGGCATGGCACCTTTCGAAGCTCTTTATGGAAGGCCTTGTCGATCTCCTACATGTTGGTGGGAATCTACGGATAAGATCTTGCTTGGGCCAGATATGGTTAGAGAGACTTCAGAGAAGATTGATTTGATTCGTAGAAGGATGAAGGCAGCGCAAGATAGACAGAAATCTTATGCGGATCGGAGAAGAACGGATCTTGAGTTTGAGGTTGGGGACATGGTTTTTGTCAAAGTATCTCCATTGAGAAATGTTGTTCGCTTCGGGTCCGTTGGGAAGTTAGCACCAAGGTTTGTTGGGCCGTTTCCTATTAAGGAAAGGATTGGACGGATGGCATATAGGGTAGAGTTGCCCGACAGACTTAGTGGTGTTCACGATGTATTCCATGTATCACATCTGAGGAAATGCTTACATGAGACCGCAGAGGTGGTAGAGCCGAGCTTGCTTAGAGATGTAGAAGTAGAGCGTGATGCGACGATTCGACGAGCTCCTACTCGCATCCTTGGGTCAGAAACTAGGAAGTTGAGGAATAGAGAAGTTCAGCTAGTGAAAGTGCAATGGGGAGATGACGAAAGCAATGCTACTTGGGAGACGGAAGCGAAGATGCGTTCTTTGTATCCATTTCTTTTTGAGAGTATGTCTTTTAACTTCTCCTTTATCGCTTAGTACTTATCTTATCTTTAGTATATCCTCTCGCTAGTACCTAGGACCTTTAGATAGGGTAAAACCTATGGTTGAAACATGTGTTTGAAACATGTTATGGTTGATGGATGCATGTGGATGCAATTGATTGCTAGTGGTTGCTCGTGGACGCATATACACACACATTAGGCACTAGATCGGCTCAGACACTTCATGTTGCATATTGCATAAATGGATGTGCTAGATAGAATTGATGGATGTATCATGGTTGTGTTATCATATGGATGATGCATTTTTGTGTATGGTTGTGCACGCATGTAGAAATTTGTATGTGTCAATAGGGTTTCGCATACATATTGGATGCATGGCACTATCATAGTTTGCATTAAGGAGGTCGACTGAATCAGTAGACCGCCTGATTTTGCATTAGTATACGGACATATACACACACTTTCTGCATATGTTCATACATCATTAGAAGTTTCTAAGGACAATGGTTGCTTGTGGTTGATGGTTTAGTAGATGGTTGTTTGGTTGGTAGGATACGTTCTTCTTAACTTAGAGATTTCGAGGGCGAAATCCTTTAAGTAGGGGAGAATGTAACACCCCGAATTTCAATTAACACTAATGGTTGGAAATTAAAGTATAATAAATCTCAGATGTGGGAATTAGGGGAAACGGGCTACGTCATTACGTTCGTCTCGGAAAAATACGCGAAATAGAGTCCGAGTTTTCGAAAATCGGAGTCCGTATGGCCCAGTTATGGCCCAATGAAGTTTGCGGAAAATTTAAAACTAAAACAGATTTAAAAATTCAAATATTCAGATTTGGGCTGGGCCAGGCGGGGTCAGGCGGGAAGCTTCCCGCCCAGCCCATGTCGACAGGGCTGTCGACAGGCCTGTCGACAGGGGTGTCGACATGCCTGTCGACTTGCCTGTCGACAGGGTCCAGGCGCCCAGTGAACCTGGGTGCACCAGGTTGCACCAGGTTGGGTTTCAGGCTGGCCAGGAGGGCTGGTTCTAGAGATTTCCTAAATCTAAGGGTCCTAATCTAATCTAGGGTTAATCTAAGGGCCTAAAACACTTTCTAATCCTATAAATAAGACCCTAACCCTACCCTAATTCATTCATAATTAAACCTAGTAACTAAACTATGGCAAAATGCTAGCTCTCATGGCCTCCACTAATTTTATGAAGAGGGTTGCATGCTAATCACTCTCCAATCAACCTCTAATCTCTTCTTAGCATCTTAATCTTCTTTATTTGGTGTGCAAAGTTGCTAGTTGTGAGTTTCTATCACTTTGATGATCTTTTGGTAAACTAATTAGATGAGATGTGATGAGATTTATGGTTTTGTATGTGGATTAATGAGCTTTGAATCATATGATATGATGTTAGCATTAATCTTATGTTTATGCATGTTGAGTATGTAAGTTTATGCAAGATTAATATGATGTATGTTATGTTTGCATGATGCTAAATATGCAAGTTGTGGGCTATGTAATCATATGCATGTTATGCAAGTTCATGGTGATATGCTATGCAAGTTACATGTTTGTTAATATGCAAGTTACATGTTTGTTAATATGCAAGTTACATGTTTGTTAATATGCAAGTTACATGTTTGTTAATATGCAAGTTACATGTAAGAAAATATGCAAGTTACATGTTTGTTAATATGCAAGATTCATGTTTGTTGATATGCAAGTCACATGTAAGTAAATATGCAAGTTACATGTTTGTAAATATGCAAGTTACATGTTTGTTAATATGCAAGTTACATGTTGGTTAATATGCAAGTTTATGATGACACATTATGCAAGTCTATAAGTTAATATGCAAGTTTGTTATGCAAGTGAATATGTAAGTTATGTGACATATTATATGCAAGTTATGTGACACGTTATGCAAGTGCATGTGCAAGTTATGTGTTTGTTAATATGCAAGATGGCACCTTTGAAACATGTTCATTCATATGCAAGTTGACACCTTTTATATGTGTTATATCATGAGAACGAAATTACGTGGGAACGATGGGGTAATTAAATGCATAAGTTAATAAGATTGTGTGAAATTAATATAATTATGCATAACATAAAATAAAGGAACATAGTATGGGAATTTGCCTATTAGGTTAGGTGTACCCATACTATGTGTTGGGAATTTACCTATTGAGTTAGGTCTACCCCATGGGAATTTACCTATTGAGTTAGGTCTACCCATGTTATGAAAAGCTTGACATTAATTAGGGATAATTAATATGGGGGTGATTAATTAGGTGTAATTAATCGACTAAGACACGAGGTTGGACTCATTTGTAGTGTAAAACTGCCCGGACCCGACCGGCTTAACCAGTTGCTACAAATGTCAGCCCAATGTGAGAGGTCTTAGGCACAAATTAAAAACGTGATTAAGGTAAAGACACGAGGTTAGACTCTGTTATGACGTAAGACTGCCCGGATTCTACCGGCTTAACCAGGCGGTCATAACAGTCAGTCTAATGTGGGAGGTCTTTACGGGAGATCACGGTCTTAATTAATTAAGAAACACTTAACCATTATGGCATGTAGTGGGACATGAGGGGTTAAGTGGGTGCCTTGGGTGGCATGTGGAATCTTAAGTGGGTTGCCTTGGGTGGCAATAGAAAATACGATTAGTATACTTAACCAAGAGAAACATGTAATTAAACATGATTAAAGGGTTAAGTGGGATACACTAGATATTTGACAAGCTTAAGTGGGTAGCTTGTGGGGGCCCATTTCAACCAATATCCCAAACGTATCTTTGTGGGCTCGACCCATGTCGAGTGACGGGACACGCGTATTGGGCTTGATTATAAGAGGCCAAAACGGGTTAGCGGTGGCAACGCAAGTCCAACGGGCTTCATATGCGTGAGTGGGCCCGGGTTGGTAGATAAGCCGTTGTTGCATCGTGTAGATATAAGCCGTGCACCGTTAATTATATCGGGTTGCCACGTTGGGGAATGGTACACCCCATGGTGGGGCCAGCACGGGTATCTACGTTAGGGAGCCGATCGAATGGGGAGTAGTGTGTACACCTAGTGGATTGTAGGGCCCCGTGGCGCCTACTTGGTCATCTAGGGGTACGCAAGTACTATTAAAGTAATTTTATAAGTCCTTAGGAGGGATCAACCTTTAAGTTAAGAACGACTGGTGTGGTGCAGTTTAGTAATTTACCTTAGGAAGGGTAGATGCGTCTTTATCCTTTATCTTAGTTTAGTTGATTGCTTAGGATAGCTATTCATCCCTATATGTTACCGTATATCAATTCATGTCTTCTCTGGTTACTTTAACGATTGTATTGTTAAAGTTATAGGACTCGCTCAGACTTATGTCTGACCCCGTTGTTTTTATCTTTTTCCCAACCCTCAGGTCCTGTGGTGGATCCTAGCAGTAGTGGAGCTTGATCGGATTGCTGTTCCAGTCTTTAGGAGCTTGGGTAGATGTAAAGCTCCAGTTATCCAGTTATCTTTTCTTCCGTTTTGGCTATTGTATGAGAGTGGGATTATGTATTCCTTTATTTTGATGGATATTGTACTTGACCTTTATTATGGTTTTATGATGTAACCAGACATGTTTTACTTCCGCTGTTATGAGATGATGTTTTAAAATTTCAAGTACTATTTATATCTGTCTTGTTGTGATTTTTCTGTTCTATATTCACTAAAATACTCCACCGATGTTATGGCATTCCCTTAGTGAGTGACCATAGCGGGAGTGGGGTGTTACACGGCCCAATGGTGGTAGTAATAACCAACGGATCATTGGTGGGTGATTGTATCCCAGTATTGTCTCGGCTGCGAAATACCACGTCGTCAAACATGGTCTTCTGTTGTTTTATGGGGGTGACATCTTCCAAATCATCACCTTCATTCATGTCTAGATGCTTGGCAGCATTCACATATTGATCCATTGATCTGAAACTTCGGATTGCTGGGTGAGGTCCGCCTACTATGGAGTTGATAACAATTCCTTTACCTTTCTGCTGCGCTGTAGGCTTGGGAGCAGGTAGAATCTGTTTTGGAGCCTGCTCTCCTTGCCCCCGAGACCTTGTTACAACCGCATTTTGCTGATCTTCGCCAGCTCCATTTCCTCGAACAGACTGAACTTCTTTGCCTTTTCCTTTGGCCATGACTCTTTGACAATCACTTCAACAAATATAAAAGAGCGGAGAAACTTAAGGATTAACTTCTTTGAACTCAACGGTCCAAAAAATAGAAAGAAATCCCGGAAAATAGAGAATTTAGATGAGGATTCTCAGTGAAAGCACCAAAATGTTAGACCCAAAAGTGGTTCTAACACCCAAATTGATTAAAAGCAAATAAGATGAGATAAAAATAAAAATGAACACACAGGATTTATAGTGGTTCGGCGAAGAAATGCCTACGTCCACTTATCTTTCACTATATTCAATGATTCAGTTGCAAATACAATGTAATTGTCACTTGATTTCACTCACAACTCGCTTATATTCACTCAATAGACTAAAACAAATATTGAAAGAAGATTTGGATTCTCCGAGAGTAATGGAGTTCGGGTTATGGAGGTAGTTGAATTCTCAAAGTGCCTAAAAAGATCCTTTTCTTTGTCTCCAGACGGGGTATTTATAGGTGCGAATTTGCTCAAAACTTGATCCGGGTCGGGGCCACGTGTCGTCCATCCCATTAGCTTCGGGTTCGGATGAATTATTGTGTTGACAACGCATCAGAGTAACGAACGTTATGGGTAGGAACTGGTCACAGCCGGTCCGGATATCCAGGCGCTTTTGCAGGAGAATAATATGGAACACGGGCTCGGGTCAGAGACACACATTTAAGGGGTTCGGATCGGGTATCCCGATCCGATCCGGAGTAGCTTGGATGCAACACCCTCTTCTTCTTTAATCTGCTCCACTCCGATCTATTTCCTTGGCAACCAGGTGGCTTTCCGATCCGATTGAGATTATATTGTCCTCCGATCCGAATAGCTATGCCTTACCAGTTTCCCCCAGCAACAGTTCACCGATCCGAACAGAAGATTTCATCCGATCCGAACCGATATGTTGCTCTGGCCCGACCCGAACAACTGCAGCTATCCAATCTAGGTTGTAGTGTCTTCTCCAATCCGAACCGAAGTCTTCTAATTAAAAATGCTCTTCAATGTCTGATTTCTTGACTTTGTGTTGCCTAGTTCACAAAGTAGGCTAACAATAATTTATCAATTAAGTTATTCAAATGAGTTATTCGAAGGAGTAAATCAAATTAAGTTAATCGATTAGAGTTGAGTTAATCGATTTGGGTTAAGTTAAGTTATCAAGTTAAGTAATCGAGTTAAGATTTATCGAGTTAAGTAATCGAGTTAAGTAATAGAGTTGAGATAATCGAGTTAAGAAAATCAAGTTAAGTTAATCGAATAAGTTATTCGATAAGAGTAAATCCATATAAGTTAATCGGATGTTAGTTATTCGATAAGAATTGACACATTTAAGATAATCGAATAATTGTTATTCGATAAGAGTTAATGAAATAGAGCCAACCAAGAAGAGTTATTCGAATATTAGTTATTCGATAGAAGTTAATCGAAATAGAGTTTATCGAATATAAGTTATTAAAAAGGGAGAGTTAATCGAATAGAGATTTCTCGAAAGAGAGTTATACGTCGAATTCGATTATAGCGAATTCGGGAAAGTACTATTTACTTTCCAGGGTTTAAATCAAGATTTAGTTATTGATTTAGAAATTAGGTGTCTGTTAAATTATTCGAGTTAGGAAATAAATTTATAATTTAGGATAGATATTTTAGGGGTTGGAATTATAACGTTGTAGTTATAATCAAACGTTGTCATATAAGAAGTGGATTCGTAACCTGAATCCGAGAATTGCGTAAACGGATGATTGGAAAAAGTGAGTGACGAACTTCATCTATTTCACAGTAAAGGACGTTGTTCAATTAAGGTCTGAGAGGTAATTATACCCCAACTTGATTGACTTCAGAATTGACAAAGGAATAGTTGTGGTTCAATAGAAAAGGTTTATTTGAAATATAGTTAAGTAATAAGCGATTAATGGATTAAGCGTAACGATGTTTTATACAACGTTCATTGGAAATCCGTAAATGAGTTTTGGAAACGTTTTCCAAATATAGTCAGATATGTTTTCTAAACATAGAAAATGAAATGTTTTCATGATAAGAATTTAAGGAATAGAGTTAAGCAAATTCAGAAACTGACTGGAGAGGGTAAGTTGAACGGTTTTCTAAGTGACGATCTGATGTTGGTTTCGACCTTCCGGATTGATACTTAGAGAATTGTTCTCATACTAGTTACAGTTAGGGACTGATAGTTGCGAAATAATAGTGATGTGAAAATAAGCTATGGAAATGTTTTCCAATGATTTATAACATATATTTTCTAAATATATGAAACAAGGAAATATGAACATATGATGATTGATCGATCGAATTTCCATTTGGAAATAAGATCGTTGTTTGTACACCGACATGTTTTCATTTGATAGTTGAATCACAGACTATCAAAATTTTGACCATATTTACGTTGTAAATATGGAGAGACCGGTTGGATTATTATCCGAAGAACCACTCCGTATTAGCATAAGCGTTGCGAATCAAGTACGCTGAAGATAATTGAAGACGGAGTGAAGTGCAAGGGCTATTGTGAAAAGCCTAGGTAGGATGGATTCACTGAATAGTGCCTTCGGTTTATTCAGTCCCAGAACAACGTATATGGACGAGTGTCTAACAAAGTATTCTTAACGAATCATATGTTGATCTCTTTAAATGTATTACGTTGGTGGCGGAGAAATTCGTTTCTCTTAGCTTTTATACTCATGATGCCTTGAGAAATCGATAATGATTTGGCGGGTATGACGATGTGGCATTCGAAGTAATTGAAGAAATAATCTGTCAAAGTGATAAACGTGACCTCAAAACCTCACAACCGGAAAATAACAGAAGTTGGGCTAGGCAGCATTGCTAGTTGGGCCATACCCAAGCAGGGTGTATTATCACCATCTAGAGAATATTCAATTGTACTTCTTTATAATCTATTTCAATGCTGTCCCTTATCGGGAAGGATGGTTACTGATCCCAACCATCGGTGATAATATATTCATTACACTAAAGCTAAATGAGTGAACGGTCATGTGTGGCCGGGTTGCAAGACGTTCTTGTTGAACCCTAGTGTATCTCCTCTAGAGTACACTGATCGGAAGGTGCTCCCATACCTTGTCTGTTGGAATCCAATCTCCAATAAGCGCTCACGGTTTATTTGTATACTATGTATGTGGAACGTGAGATGCAAGCGTTCTGCTAGATTGATATCTATTTGTATTTAGACATTATTATAATATCAGAAAGATATCCTTTATTTAACCAAGTGTTGGAGTTTTATTCACACCAGTCCCATGACTGACCCGGAGTTTATTTTGTTTTGTTTTCCCTAAACTCTTGGGTGCCTAAATTTGTACGGGCAGTCAAGTAGTCGGGATTTTACAGATACACTTGGAGAGCTTGGAGCAGGAGGCTTCAGGATTATAGCTATTATTATTCCGCTGTGTTGTTAAGTGTTGTACTTTGAAATGGTATGTATATACGAGTACTGATTTGTATTTCAAAGTTATGTTATATTTTATTCGTTCCGCTGTGAGATTCGTGTTTACTCTGATGATGTAAGTTCTTCTTCTTCTTCTATTCTATTAGTTCTATCTTTTCTTCCTCACCCTCTACTTTCTTTCACTAACGTTCTCGGGATTTTCGACTCTCGAGGAGTCGAAAATTTCCAGCCGTTACAGTTGGTATCAGAGCTTAAGTTAAGTGATTACCTTGGCTTTGTGGCATAACTCGATAGAGATGGGATTAGTAATATCCTAGATTGAGTTTGAGTGTATATATATGAGCGCGTAATTGTTATTCAATATAAAATGGTTTTATATTGTGGAGACTCATTGGTTGAGTGGCTTATGAATTCTGGTCGATCAGTTTGATCCACTGTATCGATAAGGGTTACTAAACACTCGAATACGATGAACCGTCATGGTATGTTTTGAAAGAGGGTAAATGAAATAATTTTTCCCAAAATATATTTGTTTATAGAAGAAATATATATCTTGAAATTATTATAGTATGTTGATTGTGTTGGTTGTTATTATAATCGAATAAGATTATAAAAGGGTGAAATGGTTATAAATGACCAATCAGAATTCATATGAATGTAATATATGAAATAGTTTGAATTAAATATGAATTTAAATCAGAATTTGGAATTTAAAATAAGGAAATTTTAAGTTCCTGGGAGATTTTGAAAATGTTTTTCAAATTGAAAATGATATTGTATTTCGATAGTTGGAAAATAGATTTTCATGATGAATCTAGACATCATCAGTGTTCATTTTCGAGTTCTAAGTGACGGATTAATACCAAAGGTTTTGT
The DNA here is from genome assembly GCA_030737875.1 of Allium sativum. Taxonomy (NCBI): domain Eukaryota; kingdom Viridiplantae; phylum Streptophyta; class Magnoliopsida; order Asparagales; family Amaryllidaceae; genus Allium; species Allium sativum. The sequence continues at coordinate 727,596,917 of CM060909.1, forward strand.
TTTTGAATTGTTTTGAGAAAACAAGTTGTTTAGAAATTCAAAGGTTTTGAATTGGCATTATGATTTCAAATTGATTTGAAAGAAACCCAGGAACTTAAGTTCTGGAATTAAAATTTAACTAATGAAGTTAAATAAAATGAGATGGTAAAAATAAATTGAAATTTAACTTGAACCGAGTTAAATAAAATTGAATTGGATTAGAGATAATCTAGAATGGAACCAAATTGATTAGTCAATAATTCGGAATTTGATATTAGAGTTCGAATGAAATTCGATTTGGATTTGAGGATATGAACTGATTGGAGATCAATTGGAATGGATAACATTGGTATATGTTGAAGTGGTAGCAGATGCAAGAGATAGAGTTAAATGCCCGACAAAAAGGTACAAGTTTATATCATATATGAGTTTGGATTTTATGAGCCGAATTGGCAAGCCGCTTGGCTATTTTGATTTCCTTTTGGATTGGAGGAGGCCTAGAGAGGCGAGTTGTGGTTTGACGTATTGAGCCGTACAAAGGATGTTATGGCGAAATTTTTCGAAAATTTAAGGTGTTAGAAAATTTTCAGGATTTTTGAAAATTTAGTTAGTCAAAATAAATTAATATTTTAGTCGATATTAATTGGTACAGTTGAAAACTGAAATTTAGAGGTAAACAAAAAAGGATTTTTAAATCTAGTTAGTAGAGTTAGTAGCATTTTTCTAACTTAGCAATTTCGAGGACGAAATTATTTTAAGGGGGGAAGTCTGTAATGGCGCGTTTTGTTAGCTGTCGAATAATTAATTTATTTAATGATTTATATATCGATTTGGCGATATCGATAACTTAAAGTACAACGTTCGAACTTATAATTTATAATTATAATTAAAACGAACCTAAAACGTCGCGGCAGTTCGCAATTTGGCGATTTGAACTTCAACTGAATGTACATAATTCATTTTAAGCCGGATTTCTGTGAAACAAGAAACGTGTGGAGATGGTGGAGTATATCTTTCTAGTGGAAGAGAAAATTCAGGATTTCGTCGTGTAGATTTTGAGTTATGTCCAAATCAAATTTCAGAAAAGTCGCTGTAGAAGTCCTTTATAATTTGCGACGCTTTATATATGTTATAAAAGAAATTTTCAGTATAAACTGAATACCGGGATAATCTAAAATCTGAAATATCAAACTGTAAATTCTGATATGATATTCTGGAGCTGTACGATATCATATGTGAAGATATACGATAATATTTAATTTTAAATATTTAATTTAATTATATTTAAATATGTTTATATATTTAAATAGGCTATTTAGAGCGTTAAAAATAGCCACTTTTACATACGAAGTCGGAATTCGACGAAACCAATTTTGTTGGATTCGCAATGTCAAATTGTTGTTAGATATCCAGTTTTGTGATTTTTAGATTCACTGTGTGACCGTACGGATTTTTAGAGTGAGAAACAGTCAGTATTTCGACGGTTAAAAATAGGCTGTGTGAGCATACGAAGTCTGAATTGGACGAAACCAGTTTCGTTGGGACCGTAATGTCGAACAGAAGGTGCATGTCCAGTTTGGTGATTTTTAGGTATCGTATGTAATCACTGGGATTTTTAGAAGGCAGATACAAGGAGAAAATCAATAAAATAAATATAAAAATCAAATTAAAAATATCCCCCCTATTTTCTTTGGATCCACAGCAGGCCACGCCTCACCGTTTCTCAACCACCAATGTTACCTACCACCCACAGCTCTATATAATCGCATTATCCCAAACACAGCAAGCAAAATCGAAAAGAATAATCAAAATCAAATCCAAAGTATTTCTATAAATCCAATGACAAACGAATTCGAAATCCATGTGAGTTGAGCTTCCTGTCTCTACCCATTTTGAGGTATTCGAAGCCTGTTCTTCACGTTGGGTTTTGACAGCGTAATCTAGGGTTGATGTAGTCGGCCGATTGGAGCATTGATTTGAGAAGCAGACTTCGGTTTGAGGTTCAGGAGGTGGTTCAGCATCTGTGGTGAACGATTGGAGGGTTTCGGTGGTGCTTGGCTTGGTGTTGGGTGCTGATGTCGAGGTCAACGGAACCGTGAGGGTGGTCTCGAGCTCGTTTGTACGGTGTTGGGATAGTGCAGTTTTTGGAGGGGAGTTGGTTGGTGGTTGTTGCGGTGGTCCTCGATGACCGGAGTGGCGCTGGTGGGAGGTCAAACAATCGGTCAAAGGGGGAGAATGGGTATTTTCGGTTTCAGGAGCTAACGAAGTGTTTTGGGGAGAAAGACATATGGTTCGGGTATTTTAATTCAAGGGTATTGGGCCCAACACACAAGGTTAAAGCCCATCAATAATTTGTTAAGTTTAATTTAATTTTAAATAAACATATGAAATTGTAAATTCAATATCTTTATCATATATCATCAGAATTTCGAACGGTTGGATACGATGGGATCGTATGAACGGACACTACAACATGTAGCTGACGGGGAGTGAATCCGAGCTCGTTACAATTTATGGCGAAATAAATTGTTCGACTGAATCAATTAACGCAAACCGTTATTTAACGGCTAACGCGCAAATGTGAGTAAATCTCACAAACTCTAAACAGTTTATTTTCATGTTGTATTGTTAGAACTGTTAAAATATTGTCTGTTTGACTGTGTGTTGATTGTTTGCTTGAACTGCTAGTCAGTTAGTAGAGATTATATATATATATTTACGTATGTATATATATATATAAACCGTCAAATAGTTATATGTTGATTCTGTTTATCAGAATATTATACTGGTGTTGTTTAACATCTGTGGATGCAGGGAAACAGGTTGGAGGAATCCAACTGGATTCCTCAACAGTTATTTTTACTGTGATTTATGTATTGTGATATATAAATGTGATGTATATAATCTGTTGTGATTACGTGTGGTTGGACGATAGTCATCGTTGTTAGGTGATGTGTTAATAACCATAAGAAATACCAGAGTGTGATAAAAAGAGTTAAACAAAGTAATTGGTTAGGTTAACCAAAGCAAAGTTAGTCGAGTTAAACAAAGTAATTGGTTAGGTTAACCAAAGCAAAGTTAGTCGAGTTAAACAAAGTAATTGGTTAGGTTAACCAAAGCAAGTTAGTCGAGTTAAACAAAGTAATTTGTTAAGTTAACCAAAGCAAGTTAGTCGAGTTAATCAAAGTAATTGGTTAAGTTAACCAAAGCGAGTTAGTCGAGTTAATCAAAGTAATTGGTTAAGTTAACCAAAGTAAATTAGTTAAGATAAACTAAGCGGTTAATCGAAGTGAATTAGTTAAGTTAAACTAATGGGTAAATCAAAGTGAATTAGTTGCGTCAAATTAAGTGACTTAGTTAAGTTAAACTAATTTGTAAATCAAAGTGAATTAGTTGCGTCAAACTAAGTGAATTAGTCAAGTTAAACTAATTGGTAAATCAAAGTGAATTAGTTGCGTCAAACTAAGTGACTTAGTTAAGTTAAACTAATTTGTAAATCAAAGTGAATTAGTTGCGTCAAACTAAGTGAATTAGTCAAGTTAAACTAATTGGTTAATCGAAGTAAATTAGTTGGGTTAATCAAAGTGAATTAGCTGAGTTAAACTAAGTAAATCGGTTAGAGTTAATCAAAGTTAATTAACTAAGTTAAACTAAGTGGATTAGTTCAGTTAATCGAGACAAGTAAATCAAGTTAGGTTAAACCATTTGAGTTAACCAGTTAGGTTAAACCATTTGAGTTAATTAGTTAAAGTTTACCAGTTAAAGATAAACAGTTAGAGTTGACCAGTTAAAGTTGACCAGTTAAAGTTGACCAGTTAGAGTTGATCAGTTAGAGTTACTCAGTTAGAGTTGACCAGTTAGAGTTGACCAGTTATAGTTATCCAAGTGGAGTTAATCGAGTAGAGTTGCCGAATATCACTTATTCGAAGTAGAGTTATCGAATATAGTGCATTCGAGGGAAGAGTAATCGAATATAGTTTATTCGGGTGGAGAAATCAAATGTTATTCATTTGAGAAGAGTTACCGAATATTATTTATTCGAAGTTAGTTAATCCAAAGGAGTTATTCGAAGTTAGTTAATCCAAAGGAGTTATTCGAAGTTAGTAATCCAAAGGAGTTATTCGAAGTTAGTTAATCCAAAGGAGTTAGTCGAAGAGTTAATCGAATATAGTTATTCGAAAGAAAGTGTTAATCGAAAATAGTTATTCGAGTAAAGTTAAAAGAGTTAATCGAATATAGTTATTCGAAAGAAAGTGTTAATCGAATATAGTTATTCGAGTAAAGTTAAAAGAGTTAATCGAATATAGTTATTCGAGTAAAGTTAAAAGAGTTAATCGAATATAGTTATTCGAAAGAAAGTGTAACACCCCACACCCGCTACGGTCACTCACTAAGGGAATGCCATAACATCGGTGGAGTATTTTAAGTGAATATATAACAGAAAAATTACAACAAGACAGATATAAGTAATACTTGAGAATTTAAAACATCATTTCATTGCAACGGAAAGTAAAACATGTTTGGTTACACCAAAACCATAAACAAGAGTCAAGTACATAATATCCATCCTGATAAAACAAAAGTACATAATCCCACTACATAACTTAATAGCCATAATAGAAAAGATAAACTGAGCTTTACATCCACGGTCCAAGCTCCAAAAGATAGATAAAGCAGTCTGATCAAAGCCCACTAGTGCTAGGCCCACTCTGATAACCTGAGGGTTGGGAAAAAGATAAAAACAACGGGGTCAGACATAAGTCTGAGCGAGTCCTATAACCTTAACAATACAATCATTAAAGTAATTAGGGTATGATATAAACAAGGTACGGTACCTCTGGGGATAATGACTACACTAAGTAGCCAACTAAACACCGGATGTACTAAAATAACCGAAAAGACGCATTTACCCACCCAAGGATAATTACTACACTGCACCACCCCAGATCTACCCACCCAAGGGTAATTCCTACACTGCACCACACCAGTTCTACCCACCTAAGGGTAATTCCTACTTAAGGTTGATCCCACTAAGTGTACTTAGTAATTTTTAATAGTAGTTTCGTGTACCCCTAGCTGACTACATAGGTGCCGTCTGCCCCTATCTCCACTAGGTGTACCCACTACTCCCCAAGCGATCGGCTCCCTAACGTAGATACCCGTGCTGGCCCCACCGTGGGGTGTATCATTCCCCAAAGTGGCAACCTGATAATATCAACGGTGCACGGCTTATACCTACACGATGCAACAACGTCTTACTTACCAGCCCGGGTCCACACACGCATATGAAACCCGTTGGACTTACGTTGCCACCGCTAACCCGTTTTGGCCTCTTACAGTCAAGCCCAATATGCGTGTCCCGTCCTCGACTTGGGTCGAGCCCACAAAGATACGTTTGGGATATTGGTTGAAATGGGCCCCCACAAGCTACCCACCTAAGCTTGTCATTTCTAGTGAATCCCACTTAACCCTTTAACCATGTCCACTTACATGTTATAAATTTTGGTTAAGTCTTTTAATCATATTTTAATTGCCACTCAAGGCACCCACTAGATTTCCACATGCCACCCAAGGCACTTACTTGATTCCCACATGCCACTCAAGGCACTTACTTAACCCTTTAATCATGTTAAATTACATGTTCCACTTTGGTTAAGTATTCTAATCGTATTTTCTATTGCCACCCAAGGCAACCCACTAGTTTCCTCATGCCACCCAAGGCACCCCCACTAGTTACTACATGCCGCCCAAGGCACCCACTTAACCCCTCATGCCCCACTACATGCTAATTTGGTTAAGTGTTTCTTAATTAATTAAGATCGTAACCTTTGTAAAGACCTCTCACATTAGTCTGTCTTTTATGGCAGCTGGATATGCCGGTTGGTTCCGGGCAGCCTTACACCATAACAGAGTCTAACCTCGTGTCTTTACACTTGTCACGTATTTAGTTTATGACTAAGACCTCTCGCATTGGGCCAATCATTTGTAGCCGCTGGATTCGTCGGTCGGTTCCGGGCAGTCTTATGCTACAAAAGGGTCCAACCTCGTGTCTTAGTCGATTAATTACACCTAATTAATCACCCCTATAATTTGTATTAATTATCCCTAATTAATTACCAATTTCAAGAATATGGGTAGACCTAACTCAATAGGTAAATTCCCAATTCCATAATATGGGTAGACCTAACTTAATATGTAAATTCCCAATTCCATAATATGGGTAGACCTAACTTAATAGGTAAATTCCCAATTATGTCCATTCACTTTATGTTATGCTTAAGCATACCCATTTCACACCATTTTATTAACATGCATATTAACCCCATCATTCCCCACGTAATTCGTTCTCATAACATGACATAATAAAGGGAAGATTCATCACAAATGCCATGGGTTTAACCAACATAGCATATAACTTTATCATGGGTTTAAAAGGTGTCAACTTGCATATATGAGCATACATTAAACCCAACTAGCATTTAACCCAAACATGCATGAAGCACATATGTCACAAAGGTGGTAACTTGCATATGATTCTTATGTCATACAAAGGTGTGAACTTGCATAGCATGTCACATGTTAACTTGCATATAACCAAACACATAACTTGCATAACATGTTACATATGAACTTGCATATAATCATGCACATAACTTGCATATAACCAAACACATAACTTGCATAACATGTTACATATGAACTTGCATATAATCATGCACTCAACTTGCATATAACCAAACACATAACTTGCATAACATGTTACATATGAACTTGCATATAATCATGCACATAACTTGCATATAACCAAACACATAACTTGCATAACATGTTACATATGAACTTGCATATAATCATGCACATAACTTGCATTACATGTTACATATGAACTTGCATATAATCTCACATATAGCTTGCACAACATGTTACATATGAACTTGCATATAATCATGCACATAACTTGCATTACATGTTACATATGAACTTGCATATAATCTCACATATAGCTTGCATAACATGTTACATATGAACTTGCATATAATCTCACATATAGCTTGCATAACATGTTACATATGAACTTGCATATAATCATGCACATAACTTGCATTACATGTTACATATGAACTTGCATATAATCTCACATATAGCTTGCATAACATGTTACATATGAACTTGCATATAATCTCACATATAGCTTGCATAACATGTTACATATGAATCAATGTTCAACATAGTGTTTTGCATAATGAGCATCATAAAACATAGCATTAAACTTGCATAAAATATAGCATAAAACTTGCAAAACACACAACATACACTATACTAAACTTCCATAAACACATTGATCCACAAACATAGCCATATCTTATCATACCCTATCATAATCAATTTAACAATTGATTATTAAGGCTATAGAAACTCACAAATAACTAATTAGCACTCCAATGAGGAAGATTAAGTTGCTAGAGTGGATTAGAACTTGATTAGAGTTGATTTGAGATGCTAACTTTCTCTCAACTTTGGTCGAGGCTCCTTCTAGTTTTAATTTGACGGCATGAGGCCCTTGAATCTATTTTTAGTATGAATTAGGGTAGGCTTAGGGTGTATTTATAGATTAGGCAAGTGTTTTAGGCCATTAGATTAACCCTAAATTAGATTAGGACCATCAGATCTCGGAAGCTTCCAGAAAACAGCCCCAAAACCCAGCCAAACCCTAAAATGGTGCACCAGGTCAAACTGGCCGAGCACCCCCTGTCGACACCCAAGTCGATAGTGCTGTCGACTTGGTCCTAGCCAAGTCGACTGCCCAGTCGACAGGGCTGTCGACTTGGGTAGCTAGGCGGGAATTTTTTTCCGCCTGCGCCCAATGGCCCCAATTTCGAAATTTGAACCTGAATTTTAAATCTGTTTTAAACTTTGAATTTTCTGTAAACTTCATTGGGCCATAACTGGGCCATACGGACTCCGATTCTCGAAAACTCGGACTCTATTTCGCGTATTTTTCCGAGACGAACGCAATGACGCAGCCTGTTTCCCCCAATTCTCACATCTGAGATTATTTATTCTGAAATTAGTGAATTTTAGCATTAACTGAAATTCGGGGTGTTACATTCTCCCCTCCTTAAAGGATTTCGTCCCCGAAATCTCTAAGCTAAGGAGAATGCATATCCTACCATCCAAACAACCATCTAATCAATCCATCAAACACGGGCATCCATTGTCCTTAAAACAATTTCTAATGATGTATGAGCATATGCAAAAAGTGTGTGTATATGTTCCCTATCTAATGTATGAACATATGCAAACCATGATAGTGCCATGCATCCATTATGTATGCGAGAGAACCCTATCGACACATACAATATCTACATGAGTGCACAATCATTCACCAAAATGCATCATCCATATGATAACACAACCATTATACATCCATAAATATAGCTACCTACACACAATTATATGTAATATGCAATATGAAGTGACTGAGCCGATCTAGTGTCTAGAGTGTGTGTATATGCATCCACGAGCAACCACTAGCAAACACTTGCATCCACATGCATCCATCAATCATAACATGTCTCAAACACATGTTTCAACCATAGGTTTACCCTATCTAAAGGTCAAAGGCACTAACAAGAGGACATACTAAAGATAAGATAAGTACTAGACAAACGATTAAGGAGAAGTTAAAAGACATACCCTCAAAAAGGAATGGGTATAATGAACGCATTTTCGCTTCCGTCTCCCAAGTAGCGTTGCTCTCATCTTCTCCCCATTGCACTTTGACTAGTTGAACCTCCCTGTTTCTCAACCTCTTAATTTCTGACCCAAGGATGCGTGTAGGAGCTCGTCGAATAGTCGCATCATGCTCTATCTCTACTTCTCTAAGCAAGCTCGGCTCTACCACCTCTGCGGTCTCATGTAGGCACTTCCTCAAATGTGACACATGGAATACATCATGTACACCACTAAGTCTGTCGGGCAACTCCACTCTATAGACCATCTGTCCAACCCTTTCCTTAATAGGAAACGGTCCAACAAACCTTGGTGCTAACTTCCCAACAGATCCAAAGCGAACCACATTCCGTAACGGAGATACTTTGACAAAGACCATGTCCCCAACTTCAAACTCAAGATTCGTCCTCCTCTTGTCCGCATAAGATTTCTGTCTGTCTTGCGCCGCTTTCATCCTTCTTCTAATCAAATCAATCTTTTCCGAAGTCTCTCTAACCATATCGGGCCCAAGTAAAATCTTATCCGTAGATTCCCACCAACATGTAGGTGATCGACAAGGCCTTCCATAAAGAGCTTCGAAAGGAGCCATGCCAATACTAGACTGAAAGCTGTTATTATATGCGAACTCCACCAATGGAAGATGCTCTTCCCATGTACCTCCAAAATCCAAGATACATAGCCTCAAAAGGTCTTCTAAAATACGATTCACCCTCTCGGTCTGGCCGTCCGTCTGAGGATGATATGCGGTACTCAAACACAACTGAGTCCCTACCGCCTCTTGCAAACTCTTCCAAAACTCGCTAGTGAAGATAGGATCTCGATCACTCACTATGCTGGAAGGTACACCATGCAATCTAACAATCTCTCGAATGTAGATTGAAGCTAGCCATTGAGCAGTCCTCTTACTCTTCACGGGTATAAAATGGGCACTCTTAGTAAGTTTGTCTACCCCAACCCAAATTCCCGTATTACTCTTCCTCGATCTTGGTAATCCATTGACGAAATCCATCGAGACACTATCCCACTTCCATAGCGGAACCTCCAATGGGTGAAGAGACCCGCCGGGTTTCTTTTGCTCCGCTTTTACTTGTTGACACACCAAGCATCTAGCGACATACTCGGCCGCGTCTTTCTTCATACCGGCCCAAAAGAAAACTCGCTTCATGTCTTGGTACATCTTGTCCCTACCGGGATGAATGGTCATCTTCGAACGATGTGCATCATCAAGTATAGCCTTCCTCAAACCCTCGTCTTGCGGTACACAAAGTCTACCGTCTCTACGCAACCACCCCTTACCATCTAGGGTGTACCTACTCAAATGGCTGGACGACTCCCCCTCCTCATGAGCTTCTCTACTAACTCAACCAACTGTGGGTCGTCTCGCTGTGCTCCGCCAATCCGCCCCAAAAGAGTAGGCCTAACCTCCAAGGAGGCTAGCAAACCGGTTACAAAGTCAACGGAAGGTCTAAAGTCAAACATAGAAATAAACTCTAAGCCCCGTCGTTCAACGAACAATGAACTCAAGGACAACCTTTTTCTACTTAAGGCGTCCGCTACCACGTTACCCTTGCCATGGGTATACGCTATCTCAAACCCATAGGATGCTAAGAATCCCATCCAAAATCATCACAACTGTCCATCTCTCACGCAGACCACCCTAGTCGAACTCGACACCCCCAAATGCAAGCCCCAAAGGCCTAAACCAAGATCAGACAAACACCCAAGGGATACCTCCTTCGAATTCAGACGACCTACGTGAGATGATACTAGTAAAAACGGCTAAATAATTAAGCCCTTGTCCAACTCTGGATGTCCTCGCCAGTCTCGCTCCAAAACCACCGTTTATCCCATAACTGGCTTTGCTCAACCTATTGAGCACATACGAAAACTTATTTCGCTCCTAGAAAAGACCAAGATGTCATTTACAAGGACCATCACGAACTTATTTAGGTACTCCCTGAACACCCTTCTCATCAAATCAACAAAGTATGCGGGGGCGTTCGTCAAACCAAATGGCATCACCAGCCACTCATAAAAACCATCCAAAGTCCTAAAGGTAGTCTTCTCTATACTATCCTCAGCCACTCTCAACTGATGAAACCCCGCGGCTAAGTCCTACTATGAAAACACTGAGGCGCCAACCAACTGATCAAAGAGATCACCAATCCTCGGCAATGGGTGTCTATTCTTCTTTGTAATCCTGTTAAACTCCCTATAATCTACACAAAGTCTGAGGGACCCCTCCGCCTTCATAGCAAAAACTACTGGAGCACCCCACTCCGATATTCTTCGTCTTCTAAACCCCTTCTCAAGCAAATCGCCTACTTGCTTATGGAGTTCCCTCCTCTCACGAGGAGCCATGTGGCACACTGGCCAAGATACTGGTTTGGCATTGTCTACCGGATATCTTCGGAAGTCAATCTCCCGCTCCGGAGGTAAGCCCTTCACCTCCTCAAACACATCCGAGTATTCCCGGACCACTCTAACAGATCGCAAACTCTAGACCGACGTGTCAAGCGATTCTAGATAACTTAGCATACCAGATTCCATGGGATTACAAGAGATCTCGAGAGTGTTACCCAAGCGGGTCGTAAGCCTAACAACTCTCCTTCCACAAACAAGAACGGCACCATTACTGGATAACCAGTCCATGCCCAAAACTAACCCATAGCCCGTGAAGCCCAAGAAGCATCACATCTAAACTCAACGCTAAGTATAGAAACTTTCAAACCCAAACACATCATGGAGCCCCCAATTGGGTTTGAAACAATTAAGGGATCATCTACTAAACTGGTGTCTAAGTGCAGTGACTCAACTAACAACGAGGAGATAAACGAACTCGATGCGTCAGAATCAAATAAAGTTCGAACCGGATAATAAAGAAATCCAAATTCCAACCTAGACGGTCTTATCCCCATCTGGTACACTAGCCGTGAGGGAATACAACTACCCTCCAGAAGATTCCATACCTTGCCCTTGCCCCTTTGGACAACCCTAATAAGGTGTCCTATTCCTCCCAAAAGGATAACTACTCGCCTTCTTCTTCCCATTCTCCACTCATAACCTCCCACCAATGAGGTTTCATCCTTCATTAACCAAACAACTATTTGAGCCTTCCTCCCATCGTCTATCCAATAGGTACCTACCAGTCCTCCTCCTTCTTGAACCAACTTCTAATCCGACTAACGTCTAAGTCCCTTGAAGTGGTTTTCCATTCTTATCTATCTTAGAAAGATCATCTATACACGGAGGGGAAACTCAAAACGAGAGAGGAAGAGATTCAAAACGGAGAATTTGAAAGATAAAGATATGGCTATCGGGGATTATGCTTTTCTTTCAAAAACTTTTCTCTTAAAAGACATATTTTTGAAAATACTCCTTTCAAAAATATTCTTAGAAAATAGTTTTTCTAAAAATTTTATCTGTTCTGGAAATCTTAAGCTCTGATACCACGTGTAACACCCCACACCCGCTACGGTCACTCACTAAGGGAATGCCATAACATCGGTGGAGTATTTTAAGTGAATATAGAACAGAAAAATTACAACAAGACAGATATAAGTAATACTTGAGAATTTAAAACATCATTTCATTGCAACAGAAAGTAAAACATGTTTGGTTACACCAAAACCATAAACAAGAGTCAAGTACATAATATCCATCCTGATAAAACAAAAGTACATAATCCCACTACATAACTTAATAGCCATAATAGAAAAGATAAACTGAGCTTTACATCCACGGTCCAAGCTCCAAAAGATAGATAAAGCAGTCTGATCAAAGCCCACTAGTGCTAGGCCCACTCTGATAACCTGAGGGTTGGGAAAAAGATAAAAACAACGGGGTCAGACATAAGTCTGAGCGAGTCCTATAACCTTAACAATACAATCATTAAAGTAATTAGGGTATGATATAAACAAGGTACGGTACCTCTGGGGATAATGACTACACTAAGTAGCCAACTAAACACCGGATGTACTAAGATAACCGAAAAGACGCATTTACCCACCCAAGGATAATTACTACACTGCACCACCCCAGATCTACCCACCCAAGGGTAATTCCTACACTGCACCACACCAGTTCTACCCACCCAAGGGTAATTCCTACTTAAGGTTGATCCCACTAAGTGTACTTAGTAATTTTTAATAGTAGTTTCGTGTACCCCTAGCTGACTACATAGGTGCCGTCTGCCCCTATCTCCACTAGGTGTACCCACTACTCCCCAAGCGATCGGCTCCCTAACGTAGATACCCGTGCTGGCCCCACAGTGGGGTGTATCATTCCCCAAAGTGGCAACCTGATAATATCAACGGTGCACGGCTTATACCTACACGATGCAACAACGTCTTACTTACCAGCCCGGGTCCACACACGCATATGAAACCCGTTGGACTTGCGTTGCCACCGCTAACCTGTTTTGGCCTCTTACAGTCAAGCCCAATATGCGTGTCCCGTCCTCGACTTGGGTCGAGCCCACAAAGATACGTTTGGGATATTGGTTGAAATGGGCCCCCACAAGCTACCCACCTAAGCTTGTCATTTCTAGTGAATCCCACTTAACCCTTTAACCATGTCCACTTACATGTTATAAATTTTGGTTAAGTCTTTTAATCATATTTTAATTGCCACTCAAGACGCCCACTAGATTTCCACATGCCACCCAAGGCACTTACTTGATTCCCACATGCCACCCAAGGCACTTACTTAACCCTTTAATAATGTTTAATTACATGTTCCACTTTGGTTAAGTATTCTAATCGTATTTTCTATTGCCACCCAAGGCAACCCACTAGTTTCCTCATGCCACCCAAGGCACCCCCACTAGTTACTACATGCCACCCAAGGCACCCACTTAACCCCTCATGCCCCACTACATGCTAATTTGGTTAAGTGTTTCTTAATTAATTAAGATCGTAACCTTTGTAAAGACCTCTCACATTAGACTGTCTTTTATGGCAGCTGGATATGCCGGTTGGTTCCGGGCAGCCTTACACCATAACAGAGTCTAACCTCGTGTCTTTACACTTGTCACGTATTTAGTTTATGACTAAGACCTCTCACATTGGGCCAATCATTTGTAGCCGCTAGATTCGCCGGTCGGTTCCGGGCAGTCTTATGCTACAAAAGGGTCCAACCTCGTGTCTTAGTCGATTAATTACACCTAATTAATCACCCCCATAATTTGTATTAATTATCCCTAATTAATTACCAATTTCAAGAATATGGGTAGACCTAACTCAATAGGTAAATTCCCAATTCCATAATATGGGTAGACCTAACTTAATAGGTAAATTCCCAATTCCATAATATGGGTAGACCTAACTTAATAGGTAAATTCCCAATTATGTCCATTCACTTTATGTTATGCTTAAGCATACCCATTTCACACCATTTTATTAACATGCATATTAACCCCATCGTTCCCCACGTAATTCGTTCTCATAACATGACATAATAAAGGGAAGATTCATCACAAATGCCATGGGTTTAACCAACATAGCATATAACTTTATCATGGGTTTAAAAGGTGTCAACTTGCATATATGAGCATACATTAAACCCAACTAGCATTTAACCCAAACTTGCATGAAGCACATATGTCACAAAGGGGGTAACTTGCATATGATTCTTATGTCATACAAAGGTGTGAACTTGCATAGCATGTCACATGTTAACTTGCATATAACCAAACACATAACTTGCATAACATGTTACATATGAACTTGCATATAATCATGCACATAACTTGCATATAACCAAACACATAACTTGCATAACATGTTACATATGAACTTGCATATAATCATGCACTCAACTTGCATATAACCAAACACATAACTTGCATAACATGTTACATATGAACTTGCATATAATCATGCACATAACTTGCATATAACCAAACACATAACTTGCATAACATGTTACATATGAACTTGCATATAATCATGCACATAACTTGCATTACATGTTACATATGAACTTGCATATAATCTCACATATAGCTTGCATAACATGTTACATATGAACTTGCATATAATCATGCACATAACTTGCATTACATGTTACATATGAACTTGCATATAATCTCACATAAAGCTTGCATAACATGTTACATATGAACTTGCATATAATCTCACATATAGCTTGCATAACATGTTACATATGAACTTGCATATAATCATGCACATAACTTGCATTACATGTTACATATGAACTTGCATATAATCTCACATATAGCTTGCATAACATGTTACATATGAACTTGCATATAATCTCACATATAGCTTGCATAACATGTTACATATGAATCAATGTTCAACATAGTGTTTTGCATAATGAGCATCATAAAACATAGCATTAAACTTGCATAACATATAGCATAAAACTTGCAAAACACACAACATACACTATACTAAACTTGCATAAACACATTGATCCACAAACATAGCCATATCTTATCATATCCTATCATAATCAATTTAACAATTGATTTTTAAGGCTATAGAAACTCACAAATAACTAATTAGCACTCCAATGAGGAAGATTAAGTTGCTAGAGTGGATTAGAACTTGATTAGAGTTGATTTGAGATGCTAACTTCCTCTCAACTTTGGTGGAGGCTCCTTCTAGTTTTAATTTGACGGCATGAGGCCCTTGAATCTATTTTTAGTATGAATTAGGGTAGGCTTAGGGTGTATTTATAGATTAGGCAAGTGTTTTAGGCCATTAGATTAACCCTAAATTAGATTAGGACCATCAGATCTCGGAAGCTTCCAGAAAACAGCCCCAAAACCCAGCCAAACCCTAAAATGGTGCACCAGGTCAAACTGGCCGAGCACCCCCTGTCGACACCCAAGTCGACAGTGCTGTCGACTTGGTCCTAGCCAAGTCGACTGCCCAGTCGACAGGGCTGTCGACTTGGGTAGCTAGGCGGGAATTTTTTTCCGCCTGCGCCCAATGGCCCCAATTTCGAAATTTGAACCTGAATTTTAAATCTGTTTTAAACTTTGAATTTTCTGTAAACTTCATTGGGCCATAACTGGGCCATACGGACTCCGATTCTCGAAAACTCGGACTCTATTTCGCGTATTTTTCCGAGACGAACGCAATGACGCAGCCCGTTTCCCCCAATTCTCACATCTGAGATTATTTATTCTGCAATTAGTGAATTTTAGCATTAACTGAAATTCGGGGTGTTACAGAAAGTGTTAATCGAATATAGTTATTCGAGTAAAGTTAAAAGAGTTAATCGAATATAATTTATTCGAATAGAGTTAGAGAAGTTAATCGAATATAGTTCATTCGAATAGTGTTGGAGGAGATATCGAATATAGTTTATTCGATAGGATAGAAGTGAATATAATTTATCAATTAAGTTGTTCAAATGAGTTATTCGAAGGAGTAAATCAAATTAAGTTAATCGATTAAAGTTGAGTTAATCGATTTGGGTTAAGTTAAGTTATCAAGTTAAGTAATCGAGTTAAGATTTATCGAGTTAAGTAATCGAGTTAAGTAATCGAGTTGAGATAATCGAGTTAAGAAAATCAAGTTAAGTTAATCGAATAAGTTATTCGATAAGAGTAAATCCATATAAGTTAATTGGATGTTAGTTATTCGATAAGAATTGACACATTTAAGAAAATCGAATAATTGTTATTCGATAAGAGTTAATGAAATAGAGCCAACCAAGAAGAGTTATTCGAATATTAGTTATTCGATAGAAGTAAATCGAAATAGAGTTTATCGAATATAAGTTATTAAAAAGGGAGAGTTAATCGAATAGAGATTTCTCGAAAGAGAGTTATACGTCGAATTCGATTATAGCGAATTCGGGAAAGTACTATTTACTTTCCAGGGTTTAAATCAAGATTTAGTTATTGATTTAGGAATTAGGTGTCTGTTAAATTATTCGAGTTAGGAAATAAATTTATAATTTAGGATAGATATTTTAGGGGTTGGAATTATAACGTTGTAGTTATAATCAAACGTTGTCATATAAGAAGTGGATTCGTAACCTGAATCCGAGAATTTGCGTAAACGGATGATTGGAAAAAGTGAGTGACGAACTTCATCTATTTCACAGTAAAGGACGTTGTTCAATTAAGGTCTGAGAGGTAATTATACCCCAACTTGATTGACTTCAGAATTGACAAAGGAATAGTTGTGGTTCAATAGAAAAGGTTGATTTGAAATATAGTTAAGTAATAAGCGATTAATGGATTAAGCGTAACGATGTTTTATACAACGTTCATTGGAAATCCGTAAATGAGTTTTGGAAACGTTTTCCAAATATAGTCAGATATGTTTTCTAAACATAGAAAATGAAATATTTTCATGATAAGAATTTAAGGAACAGAGTTAAGCAAATTCAGAAACTGACTGGAGAGGGTAAGTTGAACGGTTTTCTAAGTGACGATCTGATGTTGGTTTCGACCTTCCGGATTGATACTTAGAGAATTGTTCTCATACTAGTTACAGTTAGGGATTGATAGTTGCGAAATAATAGTGATGTGAAAATAAGCTATGGAAATGTTTTCCAATGATTTATAACATATATTTTCTAAATATATGAAACAAGGAAATATGAACATATGATGATTGATCGATCGAATTTCCATTTGGAAATAAGATCGTTGTTTGTACACCGACATGTTTTCATTTGATAGTTGAATCACAAACTATCAAAGTTTTGACCATATTTACGTTGTAAATATGGAGAGACCGGTTGGATTATTATCCGAAGAACCACTCCGTATTAGCATAAGCGTTGCGAATCAAGTACGCCGAAGATAATTGAAGACGGAGTGAAGTGCAAGGGATATTGTGAAAAGCCTAGGTAGGATGGATTCACTGAATAGTGCCTTCGGTTTATTCAGTCCCAGAACAACGTATATGGACGAGTGTCTGACAAAGTATTCTTAACGAATCATATGTTGATCTCTTTAAATGTATTACGTTGGTGGCGGAGAAATTCGTTTCTCTTAGCTTTTGTACTCGTGATGCCTTGAGAAATCGATAATGATTTGGCGGGTATGACGATGTGGCATTCAAAGTAATTGAAGAAATAATCTGTCAAAGTGATAAACGTGACCTCAAAACCTCACAACCGGAAAATAACAGAAGTTGGGCTAGGCAGCATGGCTAGTTGGGCTATACCCAAGCAGGGTGTATTATCACCATCTAGAGAATATTCAATTGTACTTCTTTATAATCTATTTCAATGCTGTCCCTTATCGGGAAGGATGGTTGCAGATCCCAACCATCGGTGATAATATATTCGTTACACTCAAGCTAAATGAGTGAACGGTCATGTGTGGCCAGGTTGCAAGACGTTCTTGTTGAACCCTAGTGTATCTCCTCTAGAGTACACTGATCGGAAGGTGCTCCCATACCTTGTCTGTTGGAATCCAATCTCCAATAAGCGCTTACGGTTTATTTGTATACTATGTATGTGGAACGTGAGATGCAAGCGTTCTGCTAGATTGATATCTATTTGTATTTAGACATTATTATAATATCAGAAAGATATCCTTTATTTAACCAAGTGTTGGAGTTTTATTCACACCAGTCCCATGACTGACCCGGAGTTTATTTTGTTTTGTTTTCCCTAAACTCTTGGGTGCCTAAATTTGTACGGGCAGTCAAGTAGTCGGGATTTTACAGATACACTTGGAGAGCTTGGAGCAGGAGGCTTCAGGATTATAGCTATTATTATTCCGCTGTGTTGTTAAGTGTTGTACTTTGAAATGGTATGTATATACGAGTACTGATTTGTATTTCAAAGTTATGTTATATTTTATTCGTTCCGCTGTGAGATTCGTGTTTACTCTGATGATGTAAGTTCTTCTTCTTCTTCTATTCTATTAGTTCTATCTTTTCTTCCTCACCCTCTACTTTCTTTCACTAACGTTCTCGGGATTTTCGACTCTCGAGGAGTCGAAAATTTCCAGCCGTTACATAATAAAAATATGTAATAATAACTATTGAGATGATAAATGAGCATAGAGTACAAAATATGTCGCTGGTAATCATTTGTACAGTTGAGCAAAATAAGGCGTAATGGTGAGAAAGTATGCCTTTGTTTTAATCTCACATCCCCCAAGCACAATTTAACTAATTCTATAGACATTTCTTCATAAACTTATTGACATCGCGCTTATTTTTTGTTTGCATGCTATAATTACATTAAATGACCAACTTAGGAACATAACAGTAACTAATAACTGTTGATTGATTTATTGAGTATGAAGAAAATAAGTTTTTGATTGTAGGCGAATAAGAAAATGACAATACGAATTAAGGTACAGGAAGAAACATGCAATGATCAGAATTGAAACAGCATAAAAAATCATTGAATTAAGTAGCAAGAAAAAAAGATGGGATAAAACTATTTACCTCTGCAGGTATCTTCAACAGTCGATTTAGTATCAGTTGTTGTAGGCGGAGGAGGAAAGATTTAAGATGAAAGGCAAAACTGGTTGTACAACGCAGATTACTTCATCATTTTAGAACAGTCGGAAAGATTCGCCGAAGGGAAGATGTGATTTCAAGTTGTGATGCAAAATCAAGACAGCGAATTTCAAGATGAAATATAGATATAAAATCGATAGATTTTCCCAAATATGGGGATGAAACATAGGTTTACAATCGGCAGATTTTCCCAAATTGGTGAGAAAAAATGAAAGAGGAGGAAGCAAGGTCGTTTTGTTCGAGAAAACTGTATTTGGGAAAGAGATCATTTGGGAAACAAACGCGGTCATAAGATGGTTTCGCCATTATTAAAAAAATTGGAAAAAGAGGAATGGAGATGGTTATTTTGACATGGGAAGAACATGCGTGTGTACGGCTTAATGTTTAATCCTTTTTCGAATTTGGAAAAAGAGACAGATGTCAGCCTACGAATGAGTTGGTTTCTCCTTTCCATTATAAGTAATAGATAGATTTGAGAAGGTGTTTATCTATTTTGGGGAGGGTTGTACACAGAATAACATTTATAGGAAATGTCATTTACAATCGTGCTTATTAATGAACTTAAACCTGCTAATTTAAACCTGTTAATTTATAAGTTAAGAGGTCTCACGTCCTGCTGTTTATAGCCGGTTTTGAGACTCTTAAATTCCTAGTTATTTGGGGGCACAAGCCTAGGGGATGGCTTGTGTCAATCTTGCAGTGTGGAACCCATATCAGTCAGTATCCTTGCTAGTATCGTAGAGAGGCCTCACACTAGGTAGGGGCCAGGGCACACTTTATTGATTTGGATTGTAAGAGGTTCAAAGGATGAAAGGTGGGTACAGGCACGTTACCACGGAGTCATGAGCGTGCATGGGTCCG
Source organism: Allium sativum (assembly GCA_030737875.1). Lineage (NCBI taxonomy): Eukaryota > Viridiplantae > Streptophyta > Magnoliopsida > Asparagales > Amaryllidaceae > Allium > Allium sativum. The sequence continues at coordinate 727,616,962 of CM060909.1, forward strand.
ATGGGGGAAACTAAGATGTTGTCACGCCAATGAATAAGTCTGTGTCTTATAAGTTGACGAGTTAGGACTGATATCCCTTACTGCCATAGCTGGCATAGGATATTTGCGTAGTAGGGAGTCGATCACATGGGTAGTAATTAGGGTAAAACCTAAACCTAATATTCTAGTTGTTGGTGCAGACTTGCTCCTGGGATATGAATGAGAAGCTAACTTGTTCTTTACCTTTCCTTGTTATCTCATTTGCTTCTACTTGCATACTTTACTGTATTTTTTATATCCAGTACCTCTTATCTATCTTGATACTTCTTATCTTATGCTTATGCTAAAAATCACTTGAACTCGCCAGACTTTATATCTGACCTATTTTTCTTTTCCTTCTCCCTCTTCCTTCCCCCTCAAGTCCTCAGAGTAGTGGTAGACAGTAGCTGTGATCGTGATTCTATTCAGCTTAGATTTGGATTACTTCTCTTCCTATGTATTACTTCGGTTTCTTTCATGTTTTATTGTTATGGCATGAGAGTGAATATCATTTTATGGTTTTGTACTCTAATGATTTATGAGATAGATGTTTGTGACATTGATGGTTAAATTGAAAATGTAATGTTGAATTTGTTTTGAAATAAAAGTTCGAAGTTTTTCTGTTGCATTTTTGTGTTCTGTCTTGTTACAGTTAGTCTCTGTGTTATTATTGCGCTTTACAAGTCTTAATGCATCCTCATATAGGTGACATTAAGGACGTAGTGTGTCACATTTGATATCAAAGCCTAAGGTTACAAGATTAGAGATAAAGTTTTTGAAAAAGTATTTTTCTAAGTAAAGATTTTCGAATAAAACCAATTTTTGAAAAAATATATCCCTTAAGTCATTCACAATATTCCTCTAATCTCTTTTTGAATCCTTGTTTTGTCTCTTTTTCAAAATGTCTAGAGCTCCCAATTTTCCCGAGGGCACTCACATTCCTACATGGTTCTATAGATAGTAGAGGCTGCGGCACCTGCCGAAATGCAAGGCAATGCCCCACCCCAACTGCAGTCGTAGTAGCTCCACCTAATCATGTATTCGACTTTTCTAAGCTTTGTAAGGATTTCTGTGCAATGGGAGGCAAGTTGTTTCGTGGTACCGAGAGTTATGTAGAGGCGTGCAATTGGCTTAGAGAAATGGAGAATGTGTGTAATTTATTGGAGCTCGATGATAGGAGAAAGATTCGGTTGGCCGCTTGGCAACTGAAAGAGGAAGCTTCATACTAGTAGGAAGTGACTCAGGCGGGTTAGGCGGTTGCCACCTGGGATGAGTTTAGACACGGATTTGAGATGAAATTCTTGTTGAAAGTGGAGGAAGAAATGCAAATAGAGAATTTTTTGAATTTGAAACAAAGAGATATGTCAGTAAAGGAATATGTCAATAATTTCAATCAGCTAGCAAAATTTGGTTTGGAGTTGGTGAACACTCCAAATAAGAAGGCTTTAAGGTTCGCGAAGGGATTAAACCAACCGCGGCAAAGACTAGCAATGACCCATATCCCAATAGGAGCAACGTTCGAGAGGCTAGCTGACATGGCTTTGAAGCATGAGTACGGTAAAGAGGATAAGAAAGAAGTTAAGACTGAGGAGGAAAAACTAAAGGATGAGAAAATGAAATGGTGGCCCAATAAGGGAGGAAAATCTGGCAAGGCCCTGATCAAGACAACGGTTAAGTGCCATGGTTGTGGAAATTTGGGGCACTTTGTGAGAAATTGTAAGAAAACGAAGAATGCTTGTTTCAGTTGTGGACAAGTTGGACATTTCACTAGGCAATTCCCCAATAAGCAAGCTCAGAAGGAAGGATCATCTGGAGGACGAGTTCATTCTCCAGAGGCTGGTGGATATGATCGTGGTAAAAAATTCACCGTCGAAGGTTTGATTTCTCTTTTTGACTCTCCTATTAGGACTCCCTTTGATTCCGGTGCTTCTCATTAATTCATATCTTACTCTGTGGTAGAAAATTTATGCCTAGACACTAGTATTGCTTCTTATCATGTTGTAATCTCAAACCCCGTAGAAGGAACGACTCATTTATCTATGATATGCAGGGGTTTGAGAATTTATATTATGGGCATAAAATTTGAACGTGACACAAATTTCCTTAGCTTTATGGATTACAGATTAATTCTAGGAATGGATTGGCTAGTCATGTATGGTGCCAATCTTGATTGTGAGATGAGAGTTGTTAAACTTCTAACGTGCCTTGGTAGAGCTCCCGAAATTTCTTGTGACCTACGGGGGTCAGGTATGCTTAGTTGCTAGATTCTTTTGATGCTTCCATTGACAATCTTCGATTACAACCTTAGTTAGTGGTTTTTCGGACGTGTTCGATGAGGTTAGAGGATAGAGATAGATTTTTGGATTTACTTGGTGGAAAATGTGAAGCCAATCACTTTACCAGTGCGCCACATGGCTCCTAGAGTGGGGAGAGAGCTCAGCAAATAAGTAGATGAGTTATTGGAGAAAGGATTCATTAGACGGAGCATATCTGAGTGAGGACCTCCTTTACGACCAAGGCAGAATTGTCTCTCCGTCTATGCATGGACTATAAGAAGTTGAATAAATTCACCAAGAAGAATAAACACCCACTTCCGAGGATTGATGACTTGTTTGACCAACTAGTAGGCGCTTCAGTTTTCTTACAGTTGGATCTAGCCATGAGATTTCATCAGCCGAGGGTAGTAGATGATGGTATCAAAAAGACGGCTTTCAGGACTCTGGACGATTTCTTTGAGTGGTTGGTCATGCCTTTTGGGCTGACCAATGCACCCGCATACTTCGGGGATTAAATGAGTCGATTGTTTAGGGAGTATCCGAACAAGTTTGTGGTGGATTTCGTGGATGATATCATGGTTTTCTCGAGGAGTGAGGAAGATCATGCCAGACATTTAAAGGAGGTTCTCAACACTCTCTGATCGCATCGGCTTAAGGCTAAATTTTCTAAGTGTCATTTCTGGAGAAAGAAAGTTAGGCTCCTAGGGCATGTAGTCTCCAAGGATGGAATAGCGGTGGACCCCGCTAAAGTTGTCGTAGCTCAAGACTGGAAATCCCCTAAGATTGCGACAGAGGTTAGGAGTTTCCTTGGATTGGTGGATTATTACAGAAAGTTCATTAAAGACTTTGGTCGGATATCAGCTCCGCTCACCCATCTGACGAAGAATAATTTGACTTTCGCTTGGAGCATTGATTATGAAGCTGCATTCTAGAGGTTAAGAAGGCTCTGACATCAGCCCATGTTTTGACTCTTCCCGATAGTAGCAAGGTGTTTACGATCTACAATGATGCTTATGACATGGGATGACATGGGATTAGGTGTTGTACTGATGTAAGAACGTAGGGTAATCTGTTATGGAAGTAGGCAATTAAGGGTTCATGAGAAGAACTACCCCACCCATGAATTGGTGGCTGCAATGATGTTCGCACTTAAGTCTTGGCGACTCTATCTACTTGGAGAGAGATTTGAGCTTTACACGGATCATAAGTCGCTCAAATATTTGTTCTTCCAAAAGGATCTCAATTTAAGGCAGCACCTATGGATGGAGTTTCTTGCATCCTACAATTTTGAGATAGCTTGTACCCCAGGCAAGGGTAATGTGGTTGCGGACGCATTGAGTAGGCAAAGGATGACCTTGGTTCCTCTGTTCATAGAGGCAGAGCTTGGAGTTTATCTTGACCTTCAATTTGAGGCCATCTACGGATCTTACGCCTGGTTTATTGGCATCCTTGGAAGTGCAACCTACTCTTATGGAGCGCATTGGATCCACACATCGAGAGGACCAACAGTTGGTGGACATCTTGGATTTTAACGTTCCGTATTTTTAATGGTCGAATAATTAATTAATTTAATTATTTAAATAGTGATTTAGAGATTTAAACAGTTTTCTAATTAAATAATATTGAATATTTAATTAATATTTATAATATAATAATATATACTATAATTCTGAATAATCGAAAATAGTAGAATTCACAATACTGTGTGAATTAGATCATTTAAAATATATAATTCAGTTTAGAATTGAATTGTATTAAAGAATTTATTTATAAATGTCAACTGAATGTATAATTTGTAATATAATTATAATCAAGCTCGAAATGGCGCGGCAGTTCATAATTTGGCGGTTCAAACTTTAAATGAATATACAGAATCCATTTTAAGCCGGATTTCTGTGAAACAAGAAACGTTCGGAGCTAGTGAAGTATATTTTTCTAATGGTAGAGAAAAATCGAGATTTCATTATGTAAATTATGAGTTGTGTCCATATCAAATTTTCGGAAAGTCGCTATGGAATTCCTTTATAATTTATAACGATTTGTTTATATTATAAATGGATATTCAGTATAAATTGAATACTGATTTAATCTGGATTTGAAATGTCGAGTTATAAATTCAAATAGGAATATTTTGGAGCTGTATGATATCCTATGTGAATATATATGATAATAATAATTTATTAATATTTAATTTAATTATGTTTATATATTAATATTTAAATGGATTTATTTAGAGCTTTAGAAAATATCCATTTTTGCAAACGACCTCTGTTTCCGACGAAACTAATTTTGTTATATCCGGAATATTAAATTATTGTTAGATTTCAATTTTCGTGATTTTTGAAGTTAGTAGTGGCCATACTGAATTTTAATGTGAAAAACAGTCAATAATTTGACTTTAAAAATACGAAGTATGAGAAAACGGACTCAAAATTCGACGAAACAAGTTTCATTGGGACCGTAATGTCAAACTGTAGTTGTATGTCTATTTTCATTGAAATTGGATAACATATGTGATCGTATGGATTTTTAAACAACAAATACATATAGCGATTGGTTAAAAATTAATATTAAATTGAATATAAAAATAATTATCTTACTCCTATAAAAACCCCTTTACATCTTCTAATCTAAATTCAATTCTTTCTCTGGTCAACAAGTAATTAGCCGCCGCTTCTATGAAAACTGTAAGAAAGAAAATCAAAAAGGAAAATCAAAAGAAATTCAGGAAAACTCTATAAACTCTTAGCTAAACATATTTGGATTCGTCACAAGGTGCTCTTCAATCTTATATGCCTTTTAAGTGGTTCGATGTTCTTTGTGTTTGCTGAAAAATGTACAGCGAAGGGCATGTGCGAACTAGGGTTGGCGGTTCTTTAAGCATTGATGTGTAGTTTTGATATTGTTTTTGGATTTAGGGGATGGAATTACACCTATGTGCGGATTTTAAGGAATGCGGTGACAAAGAAGTTCAATCTTTTCCCTGTGCACACAAGAGAATGGGTGGATGTCGGCTTTTCCTTGGGATGTGCGAGTTCCATGTAATGGTTATGAGATCGATGAGTTCGGGAAGTGAAGAATAAGAGAGGTGGTTTAAGGATTTTTGGTGGTAAGTGGAAGGAGAAAATGGCATTTGTTTTTTTCGTAATGGCCATTGTTTCCTGTAGATGGAGGTACCTAAAATCAGTTCTAGAGTATGGACTTCGAATTGGGTGAAAGTTGTATCAGTGGATAAGGATTTTGATGAGACGAATTTAGAGTATTTTAGTTCGAATTTAAATGGAGAAGTGACGGAAGAAGGAGGGTGGAAACGTGTGTTAATGGGGATGTTTCTGTGAAGTCTGTTACTAGCCGTCAAAGTAGACAATGAGCTGAGAGATTAAGGAGGTTGACGGTGGGTTAGGTGTTATGCAGGGTAATTATTTAATTTAAATTATTAAGTTAATGACTTAAATGGTATACAATCTTCTAAATTAAATATCTTGATTATACTGTATCATAATTTCGAACGGTCAGCCATGTTGGGATCGTATGGATGAGAGCTACACCATGAAACTGAGTGGGAGTGAATTGGAGCTCGTTATAATTTATAGCGAAATAAATTGTTTGTCTGAATCAACTGACAGTTATCGTTATTTAACGGTGATCGTCTAATGTGAGAAAAACTCGCTAACTCTGCACAATTATATTTTTATAATGTATTTTTAGAACTGATAAATGATGATTAACTGCTGCGTGCTGATAGTTTGGATGATTTATTAATTGGTTGGTTAAAATTATAGATCTAGAGATATATACACAAATATATATCGTTAATCAAATATTGATTTTGTTTATCAGAATATTTCATATTGAAATGAAATTTATGTTATTTATATTGTTTAACATCTGTGGATGCAGGGAAACAGGTTGGAGGGATCCAACAAGATTCCTTAATATTTATAATATTGTTTTATCATATATTGTGATATATGACATGATATATAATATGTGATTTGATTATGATGACACTGGTATTGTTATTTGATATTTTAAATACCATAAGAAATATCGGAATGTGAAAAGGGAATTTTCAAAGTGTATATAGAATTATAAAAGGAATTATTTATAAAATCAACGGATTTTATAAAAGGAAATATTTATAAAATCAAAGAATTTTATAAAAGGAATATTATATTTAAAAAATAAATAGAATTATAAAGGGAATATTTATTTAAAAAATAAATAGAATTATAAAAGGAAATATTTATAAAATGAATAGAATTTAACAAAAAGAAATATTTGGGAAATGAATAGAATTTTATAAAAGGAAATATGTGGAAAATAAATATTAAATGGAAACCGATTTTAACTAATAAATGGAAAATATTAGTTTAAAGTAGGTTTTAAATAGAATATGTTTTAACAGATAAATTAAGAAGATTAATTTATAAATAATGTTTTATAAATTATATATCGTTGGATAAATTAGATATATAAGTCTGAACTTATATAGAGAAGTACAAATCGGTTTTGACACCGATATTTTAAATAGAATGTGAACTCAACATTTATAACGGGAATTATAAATGAGATTTAAGTTTTATAAATAAAAAGGAGATTTCATATGAATAATTCTATAAATACAAGTATAAATAGAATTTGGAAATGGGATATTATTTTAAAATACGAAATCGAACTTAATGGATTACATAAAAGAAATATTTTTCACATTCGATGTGAATAATGGATTAAAATGAATGTTTTATAAATTAAAATATTTATAAGGAAAATTAGGTTTTTAAATAGGAATTCAAATGGGAATTTGAATAAGATAAGAAATAAGGTTAAAATAAAATTAGTTATTCGAAATAGAGTTAATCGTATATTAGTTAATCGATTAGAGTTAATCGAATATTTGTTATTCGAAGAGAGTTAATCGAATATTTGTTTCGAAGAGAGTTAATCGAATATTGGTTATTCGAAGAGAGTTAATTGAATATAAGTTATTTGAATAGAGTTAATCGAATATTTGTTATTCGAGGAGAGTTAATCGAATATAAGTTATTCGAGGAGAGTTAATCGAATATAAGTTATTCGAGCAGAGTTAATCGAATATAAGTTATTCAAGGAGAGTTAATCGAATATAAGTTATTCGAAGAGAGCTAATCGAATATACGTTATTCAAAGAGAGTTAATTGAATAGAGTTATTCAAAAGAGAGTTAATCGAGTAGAGATTACTCGAAAGAGAGTTATACGTGGAATTCGATTATATCGAATTCGGGAAAGTACTATTTACTTTTCAGTTTACAAATCAAGATTTATTTATTTATTAATAAATTAGTTGTTTATTTATTTATTCAAATTAAAAAATAAATTTTTTAATTAAGTTATTTTATTTTGGAATTATGGGATTATAACACTATTGTTATAATCAAATGATTTCTGTAAAAGAAGTGGATTTGTAAATAGAATCCGAGAGTTACGTAAGGAAGTTTGGTAAAGATTCAAAAGGTGAACTTTGTCTATTTCGAGGTTAGAAATGTTGTTCAGTTAGGCTTTGAGAGGTAGTTATACCCCAACTTGATTGACATAATTTTTAACTAAGGAATGGTTAAGGTTCGACAGCGAAGGTTATTTAAGTGAATTTAGTTAATGAGTGTAATGGTTTGAGTTGGCATAGCGGTGTTTTATTTAAACATCTGTTTAAATCCAACGAAGGAGTTTTGGAAATATTTTCCAAATAAGAATCAGAAATGCTTTCTAATATAAAAAAAATAGAAATGAGAGTAAATATGGAAATGTTTTCCAATGATTAATAACGTATATTTTCCAAATTTAGAAAATAAGAATTTACGAATATATGGAAACAGAAATAGAGAAATGGATAATTGAATGACAAATTAAATTAAAGGGGATCAGTGGTGATTGATGATTTGCTCAGTAAGATTTCCATTTGGAAATACGATCGTTGTTTGTACACATGTTTTCCTTTGACAGTTAAATAACCGACTATCATAAGTTTTTGACCATTTCCGTTGTCAATACGGAGAGATCGGAATCAAATTTATTATCTGAAAACCACTCCGTATAGGCATTAGCTTTGCGAATCAAATACGATCAAGATAATTGAAGATGGAGTTTATGCAAGGGCTGTTCTTGCAATCCTAGGTAGAAATTGCCTAAGATGGATTTACAGAATAGTGCCTTTGGTTTGTCCAGTCCCAGGATAACCTGTTTGGAAGAATGTCCGACAGAGTATATTTAATGGATCACGTAAGTTGATCTTTTGAAACGTATTTACATTTAGTGGTGGAGGAATTCGTTTCTCTTAGCTATATACCCATGGTATTTTTGGGGAAATCAATTTGTGATTTGGCGGGTATGATGATATGCCCAAAATAAAACGGTACAAGTTTATTTTTATATGATTTTGGTGATTTATGAGCCGAATTGGCAAGCCACTTGGCTGTTTGATTTTCTTTTGGATTGGGAATGGCCTAGAGAGGCGAGTTATAGTTGTACCGATTGACCCCATACAAAGGAGGTGCTGGTGAAATTTTTCAAAAATTTAAGATGTTAGAAAATTTGCAGAATTTTTGAAATTTTTTGTTAATAGAATGAATTAATATTTTAACTGAAATAAATTGGTTCAGTGAAACTGAAATTAAAAAGTAAACAAATAATTTTTAACCCAGTTAATAAGGTTTGTTTTCTACCTTAGGAATTTCGAGGACGAAATTATTTTAAGGGGGGAGGAATGTAACGTTCCATATTTTTATTGGTCGAATAATTAATCTATTTAATTATTTAAATAGTGGTTTAGAGATTTAAACGGTTGTTTAATTAAATAATATTGAATATTTAATTAATATTTATAATATAATAACATATACTATAATTCCGAATAGTCGGAAATAGTAGAATTCACAATACTGTGTGAATTGGATCATTTAAAATATGTAATTCAGTTAAAAATTGAGTTATATTAGAGAATTTATTTATAAATGTCAGTTGAATGTATAATTTATAGTATAATTATAATCGAGCTCGAAATGCAAGGCAGTTCGTAATTTAGCGGTTCAAACTTTAAACGAATATATAGAATCTGTTTTAAACCGTATTTCTGTGAAACAAGAAACGTTCGGAGCCGGTGAAGTATATTTTTCTAATGGAAGAGAAAAATCGAGATTTTGTCGTATAGATTGTGAGTTGTGTCCATATCAAATTTTTGAAAAGTTGCTATGGAATTCCTTTATAATTTATAACGATTTATTTATACTATAAATGGATATTCAATATAAATTGAATACTGATTTAATCTGAATTTGAAATGTCGAGTTATAAATTCAGATAGGAATATTTTGGAGCTGTATGATATCTTATGTGAATATATACGATAATATTAATTTATTAATATTTAATTTAATTATTTTTAATATATTAATATTTAAATGGGTTTATTTAGATCTTTAGAAAATAGCAATTTTTGCAAACGACCTCCGTTTTCAACGAAACTAATTTTGTTGGATCCAGAATATTAAATTATTGTTAGACTTTAATTTTCGTGATTTTTGAAGTTAGTATGTGGCCATACGGAATTTTAATGTGAAAAACAGTCAATAATTTGACTTTAAAAATGCGCTGTATGAGCAAACGAACTCGAAATTCGACAAAAAAGGTTTCATTGGGTCCGTAATGTCAAACTGTAGCTGTATGTCCATTTTCATTGAAACTGGATAATATATGTGATCGTATGAATTTTTAAACAACAAATACATATAGCGATTGGTTAAAAATTAATTCTAAATCGAATATAAAAATAATATCTTACTCCTATAAAAATCCCTTTAACATCTTCTTACCTAAATTCAATTCTTTCTCTAGTCAACAAGTAATTGGCCGCCGCTTCTATGAAAACCGTAAGAAAGAAAATCAAAATGGAAAATCAAAAGAAATTCAGGAAAACTTTATAAATCCTTAGCTAAACATATTTGGATTCTCACGAGGTGCTCTTCAATCTTATATGACTTTTAAGTGGTTCGATGTTCTTTTTGTTTGTTGAAAAATGTAAAGCGAAGGGCATGTGCGAAGTAGGGTTGGCGGTTGAGGGTTCTTCGAGCATTGATGTGTAGTTTTGATGTTTTTTTTTGGATTTAGGGGATGGAATTACACCTATGTGCGGTTTTAAGGGAATACGGTGACAAAGAAGTTCGATCTTTTCCTGTGTACTAGAGAATGGGTGGACGTCGGCTTTTACTTGCGATGTCGAGTGCCATGTAATCGTTATGAGATCTACGAGTTCGAGAAGTAAAGAATAAGGGAGGTGGTTTAAGGATTTTCGGTGGTAAGTGGAAGGAGAAAATGGTGTTTGTTTTTTCGTAATGGCCATTGTTTCCTGTAGATGGAGGTACCTGAAATCACGACGAGAGTATGGACTTCGAATTGGATGAAAGTTGTATCAGTGTATAAGGATTTTGATGAGAGGAATTTAGAGTATTTTAGTTCGAATTTAAATGGAGTAGAGAGGAAAGAAGGAGGGTGGAAACATGCATTAATGGGGATGTTTCTATGGAGTGTTACTAGCCATCGAAGAAGACAATGAGATGAAAGATTAAGGAGGTTAACGGTGGGTTAGGTGTTAAGTAGGGTAATTATATAATTTAAATTATTAAGTTAATGACTTAAATTGTGTACAATGTTCTAAATTAAATATCTTGATCATACTGTATCGGAATTTCAAACGGTCAGTCACGTTTGGATCGTATGGATGAGAGCTACACTATGGAACTGACTGGGAGTGAATTGGAGCTCGTTACAATTTATAGCGAAATAAATTGTCTATTTGAACCAATCGACAGTTATCGTTATTTAACGATGATCGTCCAATGTGAGTAAAACTCGCTAACTCTGCACAGTTATATTTTTATAAAGTATTTTTAGAACTGATAAATGATGGTTGATTGCAGTGTGTTGATAGTTTGGGTGATTTGTTAATTGATTGGTTGAAAATCAAAATAATTGTCTAGTCAACAAGTAATTGGCCGCCGCTTCTATGAAAACCGTAAGAAAGAAAATCAAAAAGGAAAATCAAAAGAAATTCAGGAAAACTCTATAAATCCTTAGCTAAACATATTTGGATTCTCACGAGGTGCTCTTCAATCTTATATGACTTTTAAGTGGTTCGATGTTCTTTTTGTTTGTTGAAAAATGTAAAGCGAAGGGCATGTGCGAAGTAGGGTTGGCGGTTGAGGGTTCTTCGAGCATTGATGTGTAGTTTTGATGTTTTTTTTGGATTTAGGGGATGGAATTACACCTATGTACGGTTTTAAGGGAATACGGTGACAAAGAAGTTCGATCTTTTCCTGTGTACTAGAGAATGGGTGGACGTCGGCTTTTACTTGCGATGTCGAGTGCCATGTAATCGTTATGAGATCTACGAGTTCGAGAAGTAAAGAATAAGGGAGGTGGTTTAAGGATTTTCGGTGGTAAGTGGAAGGAGAAAATGGTGTTTGTTTTTTTGTAATGGCCATTGTTTCCTGTAGATGGAGGTACCTGAAATCACGACGAGAGTATAGACTTCGAATTGGGTGAAAGTTGTATCAGTGGATAAGGATTTTGATGAGACGAATTTAGAGTATTTTAGTTCGAATTTAAATGGAGAAGTGAGGGAAGAAGGAGGGTGGAAACGTGCGTTAATGGGGATGTTTCTGTGAAGTCTGTTACTAGCCGTCAAAGTAGACAATGAGCTGAGAGATTAAGGAGGTTGACGGTGGGTTAGGTGTTATGCAGGGTAATTATTTAATTTAAATTATTAAGTTAATGACTTAAATGGTATACAATCTTCTAAATTAAATATCTTGATTATACTGTATCATAATTTCGAACGGTCAGCCATGTTGGGATCGTATGGATGAGAGCTACACCATGAAACTGAGTGGGAGTGAATTGGAGCTCGTTATAATTTATAGCGAAATAAATTGTCTGTCTGAATCAACTGACAGTTATCGTTATTTAACGATGATCGTCTAATGTGAGTTAAACTCGCTAACTCTGCACAATTATATTTTTATAATGTATTTTTAGAACTGATAAATGATGATTAACTGCTGCGTGCTGATAGTTTTGATGTTTTTTTTTGGATTTAGGGGATGGAATTACACCTATGTGCGGTTTTAAGGGAATACGGTGACAAAGAAGTTCGATCTTTTCCTGTGTACTAGAGAATGGGTGGACGTCGGCTTTTACTTGCGATGTCGAGTGCCATGTAATCGTTATGAGATCTACGAGTTCGAGAAGTAAAGAATAAGGGAGGTGGTTTAAGGAATTTCGGTGGTAAGTGGAAGGAGAAAATGGTGTTTGTTTTTTCGTAATGGCCATTGTTTCCTGTAGATGGAGGTACCTGAAATCACGACGAGAGTATGGACTTCGAATTGGATGAAAGTTGTATCAGTGTATAAGGATTTTGATGAGAGGAATTTAGAGTATTTTAGTTCGAATTTAAATGGAGTAGAGAGGAAAGAAGGAGGGTGTGGAAACGTGCATTAATGGGGATGTTTCTATTGAGTGTTACTAGCCATCGAAGAAGACAATGAGCTAAAAGATTAAGGAGGTTAATGGTGGGTTAGGTGTTAAGTAGGGTAATTATATAATTTAAATTATTAAGTTAATGACTTAAATTGTGTACAATGTTCTAAATTAAATATCTTGATCATACTGTATCAGAATTTCGAACGGTCATTTGGATCGTATGGATGAGAGCTACACTATGGAACTGACTGGGAGTGAATTGGAGCTCGTTACAATTTATAGCGAAATAAATTGTCTATTTGAACCAATCGACAGTTATCGTTATTTAACGATGATCGTCCAATGTGAGTAAAACTCGCTAACTCTGCACAGTTATATTTTTATAAAGTATTTTTAGAACTGATAAATGATGGTTGATTGCAGTGTGTTGATAGTTTGGGTGATTTGTTAATTGATTGGTTGAAATTATAGATCTAGTGATATATACACAAATATATATATATCGTTAATCAAATATTGATTCTGTTTATCAGAATAATTCATATTTAAATGAATATGATGTTATTTATATTGTTTAACATCTGTGGATGCAGGGAAACAGGTTAGAGGGATCCAACTGGATTCCTCAATATTATATAATACTGGTTTTTTTTTATATTGTGATATATGACGTGATATATAATCTGTGATTGGATTATGATGAAACTGGTATTGTTATTTGATATTTTAAATACCATAAAAAATATCGGAATGTGGAAAGGGAATTTTCAAAGTGTATAAAGAATTATAAAAGGAATTATTTATAAAATCAAAGGATTTTATAAAAGGAAATATTTATAAAATCAAAGAATTTTATAAAAGGAATATTTATTTAGAAAATAAGTAGAATTACAAAAGGAATATTTATTTAGAAAATAAATAGAATCATAAAAGGAAATGTTTATAAAATGAAAAGAATTAAAAAAAAATGGGAAATGTATAGAATTTTATAAAAGGAAATATGTGGAAAATAAATATTAAATGGAAATCAGTTTTAACAGAAAAATGGAAAAGATTAATTTAAAGTAGATTTTAAATAGAATCTATTTTAACAGATAAATTGAGAAGATTAATTTATAAATAATGTTTTTTAAATTATTTATCATTGGATAAACTGAATATATAAGTCTAAACTTATATAGAGAAGTAGAAATCATTTTTGACACCGATATTTTAAATAGAATGTGAACTCAGCATTTATAAAGGGAATTGTAAATAAGATTTAAGTGTTATAAATAAATAAGAGTTTTCATATGAATAATTCTATAAATAGAAGTATAAATAGAATTTGGAAATGGGATATTATTTTAGAATATGAAATCAAATTTAATGGATTACATAAAAGAAATATTTTCCACATTCGATGTGAATAATGGATTAAAATGAATACTTTATAAATTAAAATATATTTAAGGAAAATTGGGTTTTGAAATAGGAATTCAAATGGGAATTTGAATGAGATAGGAAATAGAGTTAAAATAAAATTAGTTATTCGGAATAGAGTTAATCAAATATTAGTTAATCGATTAGAGTTAATCGAATATTTGTTATTCGAAGAGAGTTAATCAAATATTTGTTATTCGAAGAGAGTTAATCGAATATTTGTTATTCGAATAGAGTTAATCGAATATTGGTTATTCAAAGAGAGTTAATTGAATATTTGTTATTCGAGGAGAATTAATCGAAAATAAGTTATTTGAGGAGAGTTAATCAAATATAAGTTATTCGAGGAGAGTTAATCGAATATAAGTTATTCGAGGAGAGTTAATCGAATATATGCTATTCGAGGAGAATTAATCGAACATAAGTTATTCGAGGAGAGTTAATCGAATATAAGTTATTCGAGGAGAGTTAATCGAATATAAGTTATTCGAAGAGGGTTAATTGAATAGAGTTGTTCAAAAAAGAGTTAATCGAATAGGGATTACTCGAAAGAGAGTTATACGTGGAATTCGATTATATCGAATTCGGGAAAGTACTATTTACTTTCCGGTTTACAAATCAAGACTTATTTATTTATTTATTAATAAATTAGTTGTTTATTTATTTATTCAAATTAATAAATAAAAGTTATAATTAAATTATTTTATTTCGGAATTATAGGATTATAACACTATTGTTTTAATCAAATGATTTCTGTAAAAGAAGTGGATTTGTAAATAGAATCTGAGAGTTACGTAAGGAAGTTTGTTAAAGACTTAAAAGGTGAACTTTGTCTATTTTGAGGTTAGAAATGTTGTTCAGTTAAGGTCTGAGAGGTAGTTACACCCCAACTTGATTGACTTCATTTTTAACTAAGGAATGGTTAAGGTTCGACAGTAAAGGTTGGTACAGTGAATTTAGTTAATGAGTATAATGGTTTGAGTTGGCATAGCGGTGTTTTATTTAAACATCGGTTTAAATCCAATGAAGGAGTTTTGGAAATATTTTCCAAATAAGAATCAGAAATGTTTTCTAATATAAAAAATAGAAATGAGAGTATATACGGAAATGTTTTCCGTTGATTAATAACGTATATTTTCTAAATTTAAAAAAATAAGAATTTGTGAATATATGGAAACAGAAATAGAGAAATGGATAATTGAATGACAAATTAAATTAAAGGGGATCAGTGGTGCTTGAAGATTTGCTCGGTAAGATTTCCATTTGGAAATACGACCATTGTTTGTACACATGTTTTCCGTTGATAGTTAAATAACCGAGTATCAAAGTTTTTGACCATTTCCATTGTCAACACGGAGAGATCGGAATCAGATTATTATCTGAAAATCACTCCGTATGGGCATTAGCGTTGCAAATCGAATACGATCAAGATAATTGAAGATGGAGTTTATGCAAGCGTTGTTCTGGCGATCCTAGGTAGAAATTGCTTAAGACGGATTTACAAAATAGTGCCTTCGGTTCGTCCAGTCCCAGGACAACCTGTTTGGAAGAATGTCTGACAGAGTATATTTAATGGATCGCGTAAGTTGATCTCTTCAATTGTATTTACATTTGGTGGCGGAGGAATTCGTTTCTCTTAGTTATATACCCGTGGTATTTTTGGGGAAATCAATTTGTGATTTGGCGGGTATGACGATGTGACATTCAAAGTAAATAAAAGTGTAATCTATATGTTATGACCTCTAACCTCACAACCAGGAAATGGTATAAAATCGGGTAGGTCGCATGGCTAAGTGGTTAGCTACCAATTTGGGTTTGTTGTCACCTGATCCAGAGAAATTTTATTTACTTTTTTAATCTATTTCGATGTTGTCCCTTTCGGGAAACGGTTGTTAATCCCAACTGTTGGTGATAATACATTCGGTATACTCAAGCGAAATGAGTGACCAGACATGTTTAGCCTGGGTTACAAGATGTTCTTATTGAACCCAGTGTATTCCTCTCTAGAGATACACTGTCAGAAGTTGGTCCCATACCTTGCCAGTTGGAATTCATTAACCAATAAGCACTCGCGATTTTTGATTATATATTATGTATGTGGAACGTGAGATTAAAGCGTTCTGCTAGATGATTATTATATTGTGGTTGATAGACACTATCATAATATCAAGGGAGTTTTGATATAAAAGATCATTGTTTCTTGCAAAAGGATTTTTGATGTTAAATCAAATGCTTTGGATTCTCATAAGGGAAAAACCCGTTCCGTGTTATACGGCGTGGTCTTATGAGATATCGTTTATTTTCTCAAACTGTTTTAAATTGTTTACTCACACCAGTCCCATGATTGACCCGGAGTTTATTTTGTTTTGCTTTCCCTAAACTCTTGGGTGCCCAAATTTGTATCGGCAGTCAAGTAGTCAAGATTTTCCAGATACTGAGAGCTTGGAGCAGGACGCTTCAGGATTTTATAGCAATTGTTTATTTCCGTTGCATTGTAAGTATTGTACTCTGATAAATGTTATTGTATACATATACTAGTTTTATTTCAAAGTTATGTTATATTTTATTCGTTCCGCTGTGAGATTCATGTTACTATGATTCTATTGTTCTGATCTTCTTCTATTCTAATTTTCTTCCTTTCTATTTCTCACCCTCTAACTTCTTTCTATTATCTATCCAGTATTTTCGATGCTTAGATAGTCGACATTGAGTTTATGTCGATGATCAAGATCGCAAATTTCCCGAGTTGTTACATGGATAGACCTAGCGGAGGTGAGATCTTTAGTCACCTAGCTTGATAATCTGTGGATGAGAAGGGGTGACTACGTCGAGATGGAAGGCTGTGTTCCCAGAGTTAGAGACTTGTTGATGATAGTTCTTGAGGAGGCCCATCACTCTCGGATGACAATCCATCTGGGCTGTGACAAGATGTACCAAGACATGAAGAGAATTTTTCATTGGGCTGACATGAAGAAGGATGTTGCGGAATTTGTGGCTCGAAATTTGGTTTTCCAGCAAATTAAGGCTGAAAAAAGAATACCTGGTGGATTGCTTCAGCCCTTGGATATCCCAAACAGGAAATGAGAGAGCGTCTCTATGGACTTCCCAGATCGAGGAAGGGCAACATGAGTGTATGTGTTACAGTAGACAGACTTATGAAGAGCGCTCACTTCATTCTAGTCTAAGAGCAAAAGGACATCAGCTTGGCTAACATCAGTATACCTCAGAGAGATAGTCCGACTTCATGGGGTACCTTCCACTATACTAAGTGATTGTGACCCCATCTTCACTAGTGAGTTTTGGAAGAGCTTGCAAGAGGCACTAGGTACACA
The DNA here is from genome assembly GCA_030737875.1 of Allium sativum. Classification (NCBI taxonomy): domain Eukaryota; kingdom Viridiplantae; phylum Streptophyta; class Magnoliopsida; order Asparagales; family Amaryllidaceae; genus Allium; species Allium sativum. The sequence goes on from CM060909.1 coordinate 727,634,520, forward strand.
GTTACAACTGAGCACAGCTTACCACCCTCAGACCAATGGACAGATTGAGAGGGTTAATAGGGTTATTGAGGATTTACTGGGACTGTGTATCCTAGACTTCGGAGGGACTTGGGAGGATCATCTCCCATTGGTTGAGTTCGCTTACAATAATAGTTATCAGTTAAGCATACGGATGGCGCCCTTCGAAGTACTTTATGGACGACCATACAGATCACCGACATTTTGATGGGTGACTACGGACAGACTTGTACTAGGGCCCGAGATGATTAAGGAGACTTCTAAGAAGATAGACCTTATTTAAAAATGAATGAAAGCAACTCAAGATAGGCAGAAGTCATATGCCGATAGGAGGAGGACTGACTCGAAATTTGAGGGAGGAGATATGGTCTTTATCAAGGTATCATCTCTAAGAAATGTTGTTCGCTTTGGTGCAGTTGGGAAGTTGGCACCAAGGTTTGTAGAACCATTCCTTATAGTTGAGAGGATAGGCCAGATAGCCTACAGAGTAAGACTACCAAAGATGCTGGCGGGAGTTCACGACGTGTTCTATGTTTCCCATTTAAGGAGACGTCTACATGATTCAGTAGCAGTACTTAAGCCAAGTACTTGAGGATGTTGAATTTGAGAAGGAGGCGACAGTTAGGAATGTTCCTATCCATATTATTTGATCGGAAGTTAAGAGACTACGCAACAAAGAGATCAAGTTAGTGAAGGTGCAATTAGGAGAAGATCGAGGCAATCCGACATGGGAACTCAAAGGCAAGATTCAAGCTTGTTACCCTTTTCTCTTTGAGAGTACATTCTTAATTTCCTTTCGGAGCTTTTGAATTTGAATCTGTTATCTCTGTCATTCAAGTATGTTTATCCTATCATTCGAATCTCGATCCTTAGGTAGAAACATATGGCTGGAAACATATGTTTGAGGCATGTTATGTTTGATGGATGCATGTGGATGTAAGTGTTCGCGAGTGGTTTCCAGTGGATACATATACACACACATTAAGCACTAGATCCATATATATAGAATTTATATATACTATTAGGACTCTTTTACATACATATTAGATACATGACACAAACAAATATTGCATTAAGGAGGTCAACTGAATCAGTCAACCGCCCGATTTTCGCATTTGTGTACAGACATATACATAAAAAAACCTTTGCATATGTTCATATAAAGCAACAGAATTTTTAAGGACAATGGATGCCAGGATTAGGGGATGAGTAGAAGGGTGTAGGTGGTTGTTAAATAATAAAAAATTTCTTAACTTAGAGATTTCGAGGACGAAATCCTTCAAGGAAGGAGAATGTAACACCCCATATTTCAATGCACAGTAATTATATTAAGAAGATAATAAATGAATATTAATTAATTATTCAGAATTAGGTAAAACAGACTTCACCGCTATGTTCATAACAAAATTCTGCTTCAAATAGACTCTTGGTTTTCGTAAATCGGATTAAATATAGAGAAGTTATGAACTAAAGAAGATTGAACTAAAACCAGTGTATAATATATATATATATATATATATATATATATATATATATATATGTATATATATAATATAAAAACTAAACGCAGAAGCAACGATTAGTGGGCGACCCAGCCCATAATTGGGTCGACCCAGGTCTAAGGCGGGTCGACCCAAGTGTCGATCTCATTAGCAGGTAGGTCGATCCACCTGCATGCAGGTCAGGTTCCTACAACCGAATCTAGACTAATTTATTAACAACATTCACATGTTGACTCAGCTTGAGGTGTACGGTTGGATTTTTAAACCTAATATCTAATGGTTTATAGTCATCCTAGCTAATCTATAAATATGCTAGCAGCCTCACCATTTTCTTACACATAAACATTCTTCATTCTTCTGCCTTCAAGATATATTTAAAATAAAAATAAGAAGATATCGAGATGCTGCCAAAACATAGATTAAAGGGGATAATTCAAGTTTTTCTACAACAAAAATTTCAAAAGACAATTTCTGGACCTTAAACAAATCACTGTGAGTTCTAGTTATTTTTAGATCTGCTATTCAAACAAGTGTTTTGACAATAAATGATTGGATCTGAAAAGTAACAATGTTTATATGTGTATATGTTATTGTTTTACTATCGATTATCTATTCAGTTCATAATTACTATATGTTCATATATACACATTTCTTCCCTATCCCTTTTTTGCCTTTTATTTATTTATAGCCCTTTCTATGCCTATTTGTTCAGTTTGGATATGTCTTCTCCTTTCCCTTTTTATTTTACGCTGAGCCTAGGCCATCGAGTGCCTAGGCCATTTTCGTTAGAATTGCATATAATTTAGGACAAATTGGAATAACTTGTATTGCAATAAGTATAATTGTGTATATTATAACATGAGAAACTTTGACTGTAAATCTAGGGTAATTACAAAAGGGAAGAATATGCAAATATGTAAATCTAAATAGATTGGACATAATTTAATATTAAGTAAAACATGTTAGGGAAAAATATGAGGATCATACGTAAATTAAGTAAAACGGGTTACTGTAATATATATACATCTGAGAAGGTGTTATCTATTTTGGGGGATGGTTGTACATAGAATAATATTTATAGGAAATGTTATATACAACCATGCTTATTAATGAACTTAAGCATGCTAATTTAAACCTGTTAATTAATAAGTTAAGAGGTCCCACATCTTGCTATTTATATCTGATTTTCGGACTCTTAAAATCCTAGTTATTTGGGGACACAAGCCTAGCGTGTGGCTTATGTCAGTCTTGCTGTGTGGAACCCGTATCAGTCAGTATCCATGTTGGTATCATAGATGGGTCTCGCACTAGGTAGGGGCCAGGGCACGCCTTATTGATTTGGATTGTAAGAGGTTCAAAGGATGGAAGGTGGTTACGGGCACGTTCCGACGGATTCATGAGCGTGCATGGGTCTGATGGGGGAAACTAAGACACTGTAACACCAACGAATAGGTTTGTGTCTTATAAGTTAACGGATTAAGGACTGATATCCCTTACTGCTGTAGCTGGAATTGGATATTTGCGTAGTAGGGAGCCGATCACATGGGTAGTTATTAGGTTAAAACCTAAACCTAATATTCTAGTAGTTGGTGCAGAAACTTGTTCTTGGGATATGAATGAGAAGCTTACTTGATTTTTACCTTGCCTTGTTTTCTCATTTACTTCGTACTTGCATATTTTACTGTATTTTCATATCCAGTACCACTTATCTATCTTGATACTTCTTATCTAATGCTTATGCTGAAAATCACTGGAACTCACTAGACTTTATACCTGACCAATTTTGCTTTCCCTTATCCCTCTTCCTTTCCCCCCGTAGGTTCTCAATGTGGTGGTAGAAAGTAGCCATGATTGTGATTCTATTCAGCTTGGATTTGGATTACTTCTCTTTCCACGTATTACTTCGGGTTCTTTTAAATTTTGTTGTTATTGCATGAGGGAGAATATTATTTTATGGTTTTCTACTCTGATGATTTATGAGACAGATGTTTATGACATTGATGATTCATTTGAAAATGTAATGTTGAATTTGGTTTGAAGTAAAAGTTTAAAGTTTTCCACTGCATTTTTATGTTCAATCTTGTTACAATTTGTCTTTGTATTATTTTTGCGATTCATTGAGCTTAATGCATCCTCATATGGGTAACATTAAGGGATGTGGGGTGTTGCACTAAATACCAAACCTAGAATTGAAATAAAAATAATATATATATATATATTAAAATGAGATGTCCATTTGATGACCTAAGTTACAACTGGGTCGACCCATGTTGTAGCTGGGTCGACCCCTGTGTCGGCCCAGCCATATACTGGGTCAACCCAGGTCGTGGCTTGAAAACATGTTTTCTAGGCTCGTATTTGACCAAACCGGCTGTATTTTTCGTGATGCTTCTGGAATCTTCTTTCGATCCGATGGCCCAGGTTGAAAACTTAAAATCTAAGGGTCCTAGGCTCCCCTTTCTATTATAAATATACATCTAATCTAACCCTAAACCCTCATAACTCCATTCCCCTTCTCTGCCTCCACTATACGGAAATTCTTCCTCAAAAGTAATGGAGTTATAAGATTTAGATTTTATATACACAAATTGGAGGGTTATTTATATATAGTTCTAGAGATTCTTACCATGGCCATATGGATAAGCATATATGAAGGTAAAATTTCCACGATTACAAGATTACTAATAAGTTATGGTTAAAACTATTCAATAATAATTTAGTGCTTACAAATCTGAATTTCCACGGTTTGTACACAGATCTATTTTTTTCATAGCTTGTTTACAGATCCAGTTGCTTCTAATTCTTTTTTTGTAAATCCTTTGGTTTATTCCTGCAGATTCTATATAATCAATATTTAAATTTCTATGAATTATTATTTTTAGATTTCTTTTCCTTTTTCCTATTTTCATAGTTTTGCTTGGTTATGCCCACATATATATATATATATATATATATATATATGTGTGTGTGTGTGTGTGTGTGTGTGTGTGTGTCAAAAAGGCATATTGATACGATTGAATTAGGCATAGGTTTACATGCCGAATAACCTGCACCTAATTATTCTTTTATTTTACGCTTGGATTTGGGGTAAATCAACATTGTTTTGGAGTTATTGAATTAATTAAAAGTGGACAAATTGGAAAACTATAAAAGGGAACAATTGGACAAAATATGACTAGGACTGTATAATTGCTCCATTGCTTTATAATTTGTTTACATTGAGTATAGGCCGTGCGAGAGCCTAAATCTTTGTCCTTTTGTTTACGATGAGTTCAGGCCATTCGAGATCCTAAACGTTACATATTATTTCTGCGCATATTGGAAAAATGACGTTTTAGGTTTAAAAGGTTTAAATGAGGGTATATTGAATAAATACAATAATTGGCTAATGAACAATAATTTTGGGAAATAGCTAATAAACTGAATAATAGGAAGATATGTATGGAATATGTTGACTTGGTAATTCACTAAACAATGTGGGATTGGGTTATATAATGAATATGATAATTGTATCATACGATAAACATGATGTTTAATACAACCTAAAATATAACAAGAGGTTATGTGAATGGGTAGTCTTATTAAGTAAATTTAAAATGTATTAAGTTTAATGTGGAATAAATTAATAAGCAAGTAATGGTGGTCTGTTCCGGCAGTGTACGATGATTGGTGAAAACAAGTGGCCTATTAAGTAAGCGTATAGGGGGAGTTCGTTCTGGCAGCGATGACTGATTGGAGAAAAGAAGTGGCTCATAGATGTGGTCCGTTCCGACAGCACGGGTAGGTTGATTAGAGAAAATAAGTATCCAAACAAAATAATTTATCTCTAGTAGCCTCGACGTTTGTTGACAATTATATGGCGGTCTAGGGTAGTCAAGAGGTCAATAACAATTCTATGGTTGCATTTGCGTTCGTTCATAATTCAATGTGACGGCAAGGAATTTCGCTCGGTCCGGACCAGTCGCTAAACCGGTCCAGGCCGTTCGAAAACGCCTTATCGTTTGAGAACACGACAAAACAGAACGCATACAGAAGAACGTTTCATTGTATATAACAACAATGCATCAGATTACAAGAATATACAGAGTATAAATGAATATTACACAGAAATATCAGAGATTTAAATTACATTTAAATACATAGCAGCGGAAAATAATACAATACACAACTAGAAGTAGATATACGGATACAAAGCTTTCCGGATATCATTCCAGCTGTAAACCAGGATCCTGTGAATATAAATCTGCAAAACCAAAACTACTAGCTGCCCGTGTCAAAAATAAGGGCACCCAGAGTTTAGGTTAAAACAATAAACTCCAGGTCAGTCATGTGACTGGTGTGAGAACTAAAACAGTTAATCTTTATTTTAAAGTTAGGTAAATCAAGGGACCACGCCGTATAACACGGAACGGGTTTCCTCCCAAGAATACCAGTGCATAAAACAAACAGCGCAATGCTAAATAAAGAAAAATGAAGCTGTTATAAGACCCAGGTCCCATCACACAATGCAACGCAGTCGAGGATAGGGTTTTCCCTTATAACAGCCAAAGAATGCTTGATACGTTTAAAACAAATCATTTGATACTATTATAAGTGCATAGTGTATAAAACACTTCAAATCATAAGTATCAATCATAGGCGGCATGAATGCCCCATACCACTATGTCGCCATATATAGGTTATACAATCAAAATCGCAATGTCACGTATTTGGAAATTGGATTTCCATCTATGAACCGAGGCAAAAGATAGTCCTCAACCGATTCGAGACGCTCTAGCCCGCCCCTCAGGATCAGAGCTCGAGTGACCCTTGGATCGTCAGGGCCGGTCCACACGGAGTGGATTATTATGCCTGAACAATACGTCTCCCCACCCTATGGGGTGTAAGTCTGGTCCGTCAGCCGACCAGAATGCATTCGGCCGAAACCGATATAACCGAGGCGCCTCGCAACAGCAACAACCACATAAGTCAAACTCGTCAGGGCGTGTAAAACCACTGACGCCACTTCTAGCTAGAAAGAAACGCAAGTCCTCCCTGAGGTCCGTCTCCCGTTTTTGGTTCATACCTGGTGTGAAACACGCGAGGTAAACGTTACACAAAGCTACGCCACAAAGGCCGTGCTTTGATCATCACCACAAGACTTTGCTTTTCAACAGAAGCCTTGATCATTTGCATCTTAGCATGCCACACAGGCAAACCATCCTATGCAACCGATATCAGTCACACAGAATGAAATCCGATGTCAGACACACAGTCCATTTACAAGTCCGTTCTGGGTCTGAACGAAACCGGAGGCACCTAGTACCCCGCATATCCATCGATCTCCAAGTACGTCTGGACGATCACTAACTGTTTCCATCTTCTTGGGTGTACAGCCCAATCAAGATCATCAGTTATCCCCCAAACGACGTGAAGACCTCCGGTCTTCGACCATCGTCTTCATCTTCGACTTATCGTCGTATCAGTTATTCAGAATGGGATAAACCCGGTCTTCCTGAATAACTCGCGTATATTTTATAAAAGTGTTACACAAACACAACATACGCCTCATTCCAATTCATTAGTCACTAACCGTAAATTAATCAAGAGAATAATTCCCCAAATATTAACCCCGAAGGCCGAAACCAACATCAGATCAATATCCAGAAAACCATTCTGTTTGGCTAACCGACAGTTAGTTTCTAAATTTCACGTTCAAATCTAATTAAAGATTTAACTATCGCCTGGAGCAAAACTGGTGATACTCCATTCTCGATCTTTTCAATCTAATTAAAGATTCATTAAAACTCCACTTAGTTTTAATCTTTTGACTGGGTTAAAGAATCAGTGTCATTAAAAAACACGGTTCACGATAAACCCAAAATCACATTCATTAATCGTCGGGTTAAAGAACGAGTGTTATTTAAAACACTGTCCACGATAAACCCAAAAATCAATATCGATTCAATTCCAATTAAATGTTATTTAATTGGTACACTTCATTAAATCTAAATAAAAAGATTTAATCATTTCTCAACTGGGTTCAAGAACAGTGTTAATGAAGACACCATTCACGACAAACCCAAATCACGTTCATTAATTATCGGGTTAAAGAACAAGTGTTATTTAAAACACTGTTCACGATAAACCCAAAAATCAATATCAATTCAATTCCAATTAAATGTTATTTAATTGGTACACTTCATTAAATCTAAATAAAAAGATTTAATCATTCCTCAACTGGGTTCAAGAACAGTGTTAGTGAAGACACCATTCACGACAAACCCAAATCACATTTGATATTAAATACAAGGCTCTGAATAGAAAATATCCCGGCTTATATTCAATATCAAATTCTACGACTAACAAATGTCGTATTGGAAATAACGATATAAATATATATCTTTCAAATTTCCATAACAACACCTGTATAATCACGAATTCCAACATCGAAATATTCCGAAGACAATTTCGATTCAAATCCACTCCAATGCAATCATTGGAAATTTTGGTTATTTTTAAAACCCTTTTCGAATTCAATTTATTTATTTAAAAATAAATAGAATTATAATTCTAGTTCAAAACTAGTTCATTCCGATAAAAATCTATTTTTATCTTTTCAAATAGGGAGTTTTTCATCCCAATTCTTTCTAAATCATTTCTTATGATTTTACTCAAATTATTACTATTTTTAATAATTTTATCAAGGCCCGTACAGTCGATTTCCATCAATGGCCATCGAACTGCACTTACAGCGACCTTTTTCGAATTTGATTTGGACATAATTCCAAATCCAACCGTTAGATTTCACATTTCTAATATTCGTTAGAAAGCTCTTTTCGATACGAACCCAACGGTTCCGGTTTTAGGAGAATCCGACGGTCGGATCTCCCGTAATGTCCGTTTGAAATAAATGGTCGAAATTCGCGAACTGCCGCGGCGCGGCGCGTTCTATTCAGGCCATTATATTATATATAATATATATAATATATATTTCGTCGATTTCTATTTAAAACGAATTATATAAATAGTTTTGAATTCGTTTCAAAACATTTTCAACTTCCATTTCAATTCAAATCAAAATTGAATTCTTCTTTATAAATTCGTTTTAAAATCCATTTCTATTCAATTCAAATTTCAATTCAATTTGAATTCATTTCAATTCACTTTCAATTCAATTCGAATTCGTTTTCAATTCAATTCATTTCGAAATCGTTTTCAATTCAATTCATTTCGAAATCGTTTTCAATTCAATTCATTTCGAAATCGTTTTCAATTCAATTCATTTCGAAATCGTTTTCAATTCAATTCATTTCGAAATCGTTTTCAATTCAATTCATTTCATTCAATTCAATTCATTTCGAAATCGTTTTCAATTCAATTCATTTCGAAATCGTTTTCAATTCAATTCATTTCGAAATCGTTTTCAATTCAATTCATTTCGAAATCGTTTTCAATTCAATTCATTTCGAAATCGTTTTCAATTCAATTCATTTCGAAATCGTTTTCAATTCAATTCATTTCGAAATCGTTTTCAATTCAATTCATTTCGAAATCGTTTTCAATTCAATTCATTTCGAAATCGTTTTCAATTCAATTCATTTCGAAATCGTTTTCAATTCAATTCATTTCAAAATATTCGATTTCGAAATCACTTTTCAATATTCATTTTAAAATGAATAAAATCGATATAAATATCGTTCACGTCAAAATGGCGTCAATCTAATCCTCACGGCTTCACATATTTCTATTTTCAAATATTCTATTTCAAATATTTCTATTTCAAATATTTCTATTTCAAATAATTTTTTTTTCGAAACTGGAATGAGGCCCAATCAATTACCATATAATGTTAATTATATGGATTTTCTACAACACATGTATATATCAGCAACGATGAATAATCAACCATCAACCAAAGTGCACTACACTGTATAAGCATCAAATATAGACATTTAACGCTTATAGCAGCTTGTCAATCAATCGATCGACATATTTAATCAATCAGGATGAGTGAACTTCAAATTTCATCCTAACACCCGTGTGGGGTTTCAAACAATCAAACACATATTTTATTTGTGCAGTTAGGCGATGTGTAAAATTTATCGACCCAATCAACGTCATTCAAATAGGTGTACATAAACAAACCGTCTGGTTTGTAAATGAATATTTATTTATTCACATTCACGTTAAAAATTATATTTTTAACGATAACACATTTTATTTTAACATATGAATTTCTATTCAGTTCATTCGTTAAATAAAATGCTATTTTTATTTTTCTAACTTATTTTAGAAAATTTCGGCGGCATAACGGCACGATACTAGAAACGGGACAAGACCTAGCCTTATCCCCGGTCTAGTGAAGGCCCACGCCATTCACACATCAATCAAATTCACTTTCGTTATGCAAACCACAAAATTTGGAGTAAGGGCCTAACCTAGCCTTACTCCTTCGCCTTATAACGGCGCACGTCTAATCCTAACCAATTTATCGATTCGATTTTTCACACCACAAACCACATTCAAACCAATATCACAATCAATAATCAAACAGCCAAACAAACAAGTCCATGGTCTGTGGACGATTGTGTCGGGTGCTACTAAGCACCGTCTGCATCCTAGTATATATATATATATAACTAGAAAAATTAAATTGAAAGGTGAGAAGTTCTCACATATAGCTATCCTAGCTCCACGGCTCTTCATTTGCAGAAGTCTTCGTCGTTTCGCCTTTTTGTCAGCTTCGTCGCCCGTTTTCACTACATATACAAAAATCCCATTTTTACTTCGCTATTCAATATATAAAAATCGAATTTTTATTTCAAAGTTCAATATATAAAAATCGAATTTTTATTTCAAAGTTCAATATATAAAAATCGAATTTTTATTTCAAAGTTCAATATATAAAAATCGAATTTTTATTTCAAAGTTCAATATATAAAAATCGAATTTTTATTTCAAAGTTCAATATATAAAAATCGAATTTTTAGTTCAAAGTTCAATATATAAAAATCGAATTTTTATTTCAAAGTTCAATATATAAAAATCGAATTTTTAGTTCAAAGTTCAATATATAAAAATCGAATTTTTATTTCAAAGTTCAATATATAAAAATCTGATTTTTATCTCGACTTTCTATATATAAAAATATGATTTTCCTTTCTACAAATCTGATCTTCTTAAAGTTTAAACCTTTTTGCTTTTAACTTAAAATTAAAATTCAGTTTTATCTCAAAATAAAATTCAGTTTTTATACTTAAAATATAAATCAGTTTCTATACTTAATATATTTCAGTTTTAAACTAAATATATTTCAGTTTTAAACTAAATAAAAAAAACAGTTTTAAAGTAAATAATAAAAAAAACAACAGTGAACTTACCGAGAGGGGGGGGGGGGCTGATGTCGGGTCGGAGGGGCTTCCCGAGGCGGAGGTGGAGTTGCCGGAGTCGTTCAGGTGGGTGGCGAGCTTTGGGGCTGCGTCGGTGCTTCGATTGGCGGGGGGGGGGGGTCCTTCGCGCCGCCTCTGGCGAGGAGGGGGGGGGGGGGATCGCGACTACCGCAGGTGGAGGGGGGGGGCGTCGAGAGGTCGGCGCCGCTGGGGGGGGCTGGCGGCTCGATCCCGCTTCGTCTCTCTTTTTTTTTTTTTTTTTTTTATTGAACGAATGAATTTGGGGGGGGGCCAGAATGAAATAGGGGGGAGAAAGAATTAAAAATTTTTTTTTTTTTTTTATTATTTTATTATTTAAATTTGCAAAAGGGTTGACTTTTACATACGACCTCGAAACGAGGCCCACCGCCTGTCGTCCATAGCGTTTTACCCCCATTTCGAACACAATGGGATATGTACCGCAAGCTGATTCGACTGTTTGAATCAGTTTCCGTTTAATTTGCATTTAAATCACTATATTGAATTTTAAACGTACATTTCAAATTACCGGGGTCACATACTAACTAGAAAAATTCCAGAAAAATATTTTCTAGCTTCGTATTGACGATACGGTCCTAACAAAACTAGTTTCGTCGAATTCTGAGACAGTTGGAAAAATGGCCAATTTCCAGTCGATTAAAATCAACTAAAACCGGTCAAACGCGTTTTCCTTCGCCACGCTCACATATTGATTCGAAAAATTATGAAATTTGAAACCTAGCAATAACTTGACACTGCGGATCCAACAAAACTGGTTTCGTCGAAATCCGAGGTCATTTGCAAAATGTCCATTTTTAAGGGCCTTATATATATAAAAATATATATAAATTCTACAGCGACTATTTCTAATTTTAAACTGGACATATCTTATCATTTCTAAGATGAAATCTCGATTCCTCGGATTCGTTGGAAAGATACTATCAAATAGATCCTATGATTTTTGGTTTCACTAAAATCCGGATTGTTTTGCACCCGGTACATTCAATTGAAGTTTGAAATCGAATTATCGAACTACCGCGCCATTTTCAATTCTATTTATAATTATATATAATTATTTATATTCTAACGACGACGCGTATAATATATACGTTCGAATTCTATTCAAAATAAATTTCTCGTCGATTATATTTAAAATAATCTATTTTAAATATTCAAAATTCGCTAGAATCGCCAAAATAAAAATTTTAAACTGGCCCAGATTTTACGGGTTGTTACAATCTCCCCCACTTAAAACTTTTCGTCCCCGAAAAGGAACGAAGTCGAAAGTGGTTTGATCATTCAACTCTACGTTCGATCCGGCTTCTATTCTCCAACTCTTTAGTTTCTGAGAACTTTCTAAAATTTCAAAAATTTGGCTAACACCCTAAATTTTTGAAAAATTTCGCCATAACCTCCCCTGCACCGGGAGCATCGGGGAATTTCAAATAGCTTCCCCGGTCCTTCAGATCTCAAAAAGAAAAAGAAAAAGCCAAACGGCTAGCCAATAGGCTCACAAAATCATCATCACCCAAACAAAACAGGAAATTATGTAATAAACATGTACCTATTTGTCGGGCAAACAAATTTTATTCTCTGCTCTAGCCTCCTTGCTATGACCTGTTCAAAAGATATACATGTATGCATGCTAATGCGACCAATTTTCAATATAATTCAATATTCGGTTCAATTAGGCTAAATGGCTAAAAATTAGCAAACAAATAACCAAACAACACAAACATCAATCAATTAGTGAATTTAACGTTTCAAATTCATAATTTGATATATATACAAAAATCATGTTTTTGATGCCAATTCACAACAATAGGCCCTATCTAATTTAAGTTTTGGTTCTCACACCAGTCTAATGGAAATATATAGAAAATCACACCTTCGTCACTCGAATATAAGTGCTAGTAACGCTGCAGCATTATCAGAACCATCCCCGGGCAACTAGAGTGTGATGCTATATCTATCCAATATATTAAAACTTTGAATACACGCGGATCAGACGTATACGCAAAATCTTGATATACTGGACTGTCCAACTCAATATAAATAGATAATCAAATACGAATAATTGATTTGAATTTTCAAAACAAAATTTGTTTTCATTTTCAAAAATATACTCTTCACACTCGTTCTAGGATACTACTGATCCCATCTCTAACGAGTCATTCCCATTGGATTTTACTAATCCAATATCTGATGAATTCTTTCGTATGGTTCTAATGTGTCTTGTTCTCTAAGCTTTGTAAACCAAAGCTCTGATACCAAATGTGACGGCAAGGAATTTCGCTCGGTCCGGACCAGTCGCTAAACCGGTCCAGGCCGTTCGAAAACGCCTTATCGTTTGAGAACACGACAAAACAGAACGCATACAGAAGAACGTTTCATTGTATATAACAACAATGCATCAGATTACAAGAATATACAGAGTATAAATGAATATTACACAGAAATATCAGAGATTTAAATTACATTTAAATACATAGCAGCGGAAAATAATACAATACACAACTAGAAGTAGATATACGGATACAAAGCTTTCCGGATATCATTCCAGCTGTAAACCAGGATCCTGTGAATATAAATCTGCAAAACCAAAACTACTAGCTGCCCGTGTCAAAAATAAGGGCACCCAGAGTTTAGGTTAAAACAATAAACTCCAGGTCAGTCATGTGACTGGTGTGAGAACTAAAACAGTTAATCTTTATTTTAAAGTTAGGTAAATCAAGGGACCACGCCGTATAACACGGAACGGGTTTCCTCCCAAGAATACCAGTGCATAAAACAAACAGCGCAATGCTAAATAAAGAAAAATGAAGCTGTTATAAGACCCAGGTCCCATCACACAATGCAACGCAGTCGAGGATAGGGTTTTCCCTTATAACAGCCAAAGAATGCTTGATACGTTTAAAACAAATCATTTGATACTATTATAAGTGCATAGTGTATAAAACACTTCAAATCATAAGTATCAATCATAGGCGGCATGAATGCCCCATACCACTATGTCGCCATATATAGGTTATACAATCAAAATCGCAATGTCACGTATTTGGAAATTGGATTTCCATCTATGAACCGAGGCAAAAGATAGTCCTCAACCGATTCGAGACGCTCTAGCCCGCCCCTCAGGATCAGAGCTCGAGTGACCCTTGGATCGTCAGGGCCGGTCCACACGGAGTGGATTATTATGCCTGAACAATACGTCTCCCCACCCTATGGGGTGTAAGTCTGGTCCGTCAGCCGACCAGAATGCATTCGGCCGAAACCGATATAACCGAGGCGCCTCGCAACAGCAACAACCACATAAGTCAAACTCGTCAGGGCGTGTAAAACCACTGACGCCACTTCTAGCTAGAAAGAAACGCAAGTCCTCCCTGAGGTCCGTCTCCCGTTTTTGGTTCATACCTGGTGTGAAACACGCGAGGTAAACGTTACACAAAGCTACGCCACAAAGGCCGTGCTTTGATCATCACCACAAGACTTTGCTTTTCAACAGAAGCCTTGATCATTTGCATCTTAGCATGCCACACAGGCAAACCATCCTATGCAACCGATATCAGTCACACAGAATGAAATCCGATGTCAGACACACAGTCCATTTACAAGTCCGTTCTGGGTCTGAACGAAACCGGAGGCACCTAGTACCCCGCATATCCATCGATCTCCAAGTACGTCTGGACGATCACTAACTGTTTCCATCTTCTTGGGTGTACAGCCCAATCAAGATCATCAGTTATCCCCCAAACGACGTGAAGACCTCCGGTCTTCGACCATCGTCTTCATCTTCGACTTATCGTCGTATCAGTTATTCAGAATGGGATAAACCCGGTCTTCCTGAATAACTCGCGTATATTTTATAAAAGTGTTACACAAACACAACATACGCCTCATTCCAATTCATTAGTCACTAACCGTAAATTAATCAAGAGAATAATTCCCCAAATATTAACCCCGAAGGCCGAAACCAACATCAGATCAATATCCAGAAAACCATTCTGTTTGGCTAACCGACAGTTAGTTTCTAAATTTCACGTTCAAATCTAATTAAAGATTTAACTATCGCCTGGAGCAAAACTGGTGATACTCCATTCTCGATCTTTTCAATCTAATTAAAGATTCATTAAAACTCCACTTAGTTTTAATCTTTTGACTGGGTTAAAGAATCAGTGTCATTAAAAAACACGGTTCACGATAAACCCAAAATCACATTCATTAATCGTCGGGTTAAAGAACGAGTGTTATTTAAAACACTGTCCACGATAAACCCAAAAATCAATATCGATTCAATTCCAATTAAATGTTATTTAATTGGTACACTTCATTAAATCTAAATAAAAAGATTTAATCATTTCTCAACTGGGTTCAAGAACAGTGTTAATGAAGACACCATTCACGACAAACCCAAATCACGTTCATTAATTATCGGGTTAAAGAACAAGTGTTATTTAAAACACTGTTCACGATAAACCCAAAAATCAATATCAATTCAATTCCAATTAAATGTTATTTAATTGGTACACTTCATTAAATCTAAATAAAAAGATTTAATCATTCCTCAACTGGGTTCAAGAACAGTGTTAGTGAAGACACCATTCACGACAAACCCAAATCACATTTGATATTAAATACAAGGCTCTGAATAGAAAATATCCCGGCTTATATTCAATATCAAATTCTACGACTAACAAATGTCGTATTGGAAATAACGATATAAATATATATCTTTCAAATTTCCATAACAACACCTGTATAATCACGAATTCCAACATCGAAATATTCCGAAGACAATTTCGATTCAAATCCACTCCAATGCAATCATTGGAAATTTTGGTTATTTTTAAAACCCTTTTCGAATTCAATTTATTTATTTAAAAATAAATAGAATTATAATTCTAGTTCAAAACTAGTTCATTCCGATAAAAATCTATTTTTATCTTTTCAAATAGGGAGTTTTTCATCCCAATTCTTTCTAAATCATTTCTTATGATTTTACTCAAATTATTACTATTTTTAATAATTTTATCAAGGCCCGTACAGTCGATTTCCATCAATGGCCATCGAACTGCACTTACAGCGACCTTTTTCGAATTTGATTTGGACATAATTCCAAATCCAACCGTTAGATTTCACATTTCTAATATTCGTTAGAAAGCTCTTTTCGATACGAACCCAACGGTTCCGGTTTTAGGAGAATCCGACGGTCGGATCTCCCGTAATGTCCGTTTGAAATAAATGGTCGAAATTCGCGAACTGCCGCGGCGCGGCGCGTTCTATTCAGGCCATTATATTATATATAATATATATAATATATATTTCGTCGATTTCTATTTAAAACGAATTATATAAATAGTTTTGAATTCGTTTCAAAACATTTTCAACTTCCATTTCAATTCAAATCAAAATTGAATTCTTCTTTATAAATTCGTTTTAAAATCCATTTCTATTCAATTCAAATTTCAATTCAATTTGAATTCATTTCAATTCACTTTCAATTCAATTCGAATTCGTTTTCAATTCAATTCATTTCGAAATCGTTTTCAATTCAATTCATTTCGAAATCGTTTTCAATTCAATTCATTTCGAAATCGTTTTCAATTCAATTCATTTCGAAATCGTTTTCAATTCAATTCATTTCGAAATCGTTTTCAATTCAATTCATTTCGAAATCGTTTTCAATTCAATTCATTTCATTCAATTCAATTCATTTCGAAATCGTTTTCAATTCAATTCATTTCGAAATCGTTTTCAATTCAATTCATTTCGAAATCGTTTTCAATTCAATTCATTTCGAAATCGTTTTCAATTCAATTCATTTCGAAATCGTTTTCAATTCAATTCATTTCGAAATCGTTTTCAATTCAATTCATTTCGAAATCGTTTTCAATTCAATTCATTTCGAAATCGTTTTCAATTCAATTCATTTCGAAATCGTTTTCAATTCAATTCATTTCGAAATCGTTTTCAATTCAATTCATTTCAAAATATTCGATTTCGAAATCACTTTTCAATATTCATTTTAAAATGAATAAAATCGATATAAATATCGTTCACGTCAAAATGGCGTCAATCTAATCCTCACGGCTTCACATATTTCTATTTTCAAATATTCTATTTCAAATATTTCTATTTCAAATATTTCTATTTCAAATAATTTTTTTTTCGAAACTGGAATGAGGCCCAATCAATTACCATATAATGTTAATTATATGGATTTTCTACAACACATGTATATATCAGCAACGATGAATAATCAACCATCAACCAAAGTGCACTACACTGTATAAGCATCAAATATAGACATTTAACGCTTATAGCAGCTTGTCAATCAATCGATCGACATATTTAATCAATCAGGATGAGTGAACTTCAAATTTCATCCTAACACCCGTGTGGGGTTTCAAACAATCAAACACATATTTTATTTGTGCAGTTAGGCGATGTGTAAAATTTATCGACCCAATCAACGTCATTCAAATAGGTGTACATAAACAAACCGTCTGGTTTGTAAATGAATATTTATTTATTCACATTCACGTTAAAAATTATATTTTTAACGATAACACATTTTATTTTAACATATGAATTTCTATTCAGTTCATTCGTTAAATAAAATGCTATTTTTATTTTTCTAACTTATTTTAGAAAATTTCGGCGGCATAACGGCACGATACTAGAAACGGGACAAGACCTAGCCTTATCCCCGGTCTAGTGAAGGCCCACGCCATTCACACATCAATCAAATTCACTTTCGTTATGCAAACCACAAAATTTGGAGTAAGGGCCTAACCTAGCCTTACTCCTTCGCCTTATAACGGCGCACGTCTAATCCTAACCAATTTATCGATTCGATTTTTCACACCACAAACCACATTCAAACCAATATCACAATCAATAATCAAACAGCCAAACAAACAAGTCCATGGTCTGTGGACGATTGTGTCGGGTGCTACTAAGCACCGTCTGCATCCTAGTATATATATATATATAACTAGAAAAATTAAATTGAAAGGTGAGAAGTTCTCACATATAGCTATCCTAGCTCCACGGCTCTTCATTTGCAGAAGTCTTCGTCGTTTCGCCTTTTTGTCAGCTTCGTCGCCCGTTTTCACTACATATACAAAAATCCCATTTTTACTTCGCTATTCAATATATAAAAATCGAATTTTTATTTCAAAGTTCAATATATAAAAATCGAATTTTTATTTCAAAGTTCAATATATAAAAATCGAATTTTTATTTCAAAGTTCAATATATAAAAATCGAATTTTTATTTCAAAGTTCAATATATAAAAATCGAATTTTTATTTCAAAGTTCAATATATAAAAATCGAATTTTTAGTTCAAAGTTCAATATATAAAAATCGAATTTTTATTTCAAAGTTCAATATATAAAAATCGAATTTTTAGTTCAAAGTTCAATATATAAAAATCGAATTTTTATTTCAAAGTTCAATATATAAAAATCTGATTTTTATCTCGACTTTCTATATATAAAAATATGATTTTCCTTTCTACAAATCTGATCTTCTTAAAGTTTAAACCTTTTTGCTTTTAACTTAAAATTAAAATTCAGTTTTATCTCAAAATAAAATTCAGTTTTTATACTTAAAATATAAATCAGTTTCTATACTTAATATATTTCAGTTTTAAACTAAATATATTTCAGTTTTAAACTAAATAAAAAAAACAGTTTTAAAGTAAATAATAAAAAAAACAACAGTGAACTTACCGAGAGGGGGGGGGGCTGATGTCGGGTCGGAGGGGCTTCCCGAGGCGGAGGTGGAGTTGCCGGAGTCGTTCAGGTGGGTGGCGAGCTTTGGGGCTGCGTCGGTGCTTCGATTGGCGGGGGGGGTCCTTCGCGCCGCCTCTGGCGAGGAGGGGGGGGGGGATCGCGACTACCGCAGGTGGAGGGGGGGGGGGCGTCGAGAGGTCGGCGCCGCTGGGGGGGGGGGCTGGCGGCTCGATCCCGCTTCGTCTCTCTTTTTTTTTTTTTTTTTTTTTTATTGAACGAATGAATTTGGGGGGGGGGCCAGAATGAAATAGGGGGGAGAAAGAATTAAAAATTATTTTTTTTTTTTTTTATTATTTTATTATTTAAATTTGCAAAAGGGTTGACTTTTACATACGACCTCGAAACGAGGCCCACCGCCTGTCGTCCATAGCGTTTTACCCCCATTTCGAACACAATGGGATATGTACCGCAAGCTGATTCGACTGTTTGAATCAGTTTCCGTTTAATTTGCATTTAAATCACTATATTGAATTTTAAACGTACATTTCAAATTACCGGGGTCACATACTAACTAGAAAAATTCCATAAAAATATTTTCTAGCTTCGTATTGACGATACGGTCCTAACAAAACTAGTTTCGTCGAATTCTGAGACAGTTGGAAAAATGGCCAATTTCCAGTCGATTAAAATCAACTAAAACCGGTCAAACGCGTTTTCCTTCACCACGCTCACATATTGATTCGAAAAATTATGAAATTTGAAACCTAGCAATAACTTGACACTGCGGATCCAACAAAACTGGTTTCGTCGAAATCCGAGGTCATTTGCAAAATGTCCATTTTTAAGGGCCTTATATATATAAAAATATATATAAATTCTACAGCGACTATTTCTAATTTTAAACTGGACATATCTTATCATTTCTAAGATGAAATCTCGATTCCTCGGATTCGTTGGAAAGATACTATCAAATAGATCCTATGATTTTTGGTTTCACTAAAATCCGGATTGTTTTGCACCCGGTACATTCAATTGAAGTTTGAAATCGAATTATCGAACTACCGCGCCATTTTCAATTCTATTTATAATTATATATAATTATTTATATTCTAACGACGACGCGTATAATATATACGTTCGAATTCTATTCAAAATAAATTTCTCGTTGATTATATTTAAAATAATCTATTTTAAATATTCAAAATTCGCTATAATCGCCAAAATAAAAATTTTAAACTGGCCCAGATTTTACGGGTTGTTACATTCTATGATGGTCTATATTAGTAGGCAGTCAACGATAATAAACTAAATTGAGCACTAAGTCTAGGGGTGGCTTGAGTCAAATTGCATTTTAGTTGGGGACCCGTATCGGACAGTATCCCTTTTATCGCAGAGGTCTCACGAGGAGGCAAGGGCACACTTATACTACACTGAGTTGTAAAAGGTCCAAATAAGGTGGATACGGGCGCGTTCTAGATGGATGATGAGCGTTCATTGCCTTGATTGGGGGAAAAATAAGATGTTGTTATGCCTGTGATGAACGCTATGACTTTTAGAGCTGATGGGCTAAGCCTGATATTCCCATGGTCCCTAGTGGGCATAGGTTATCACACTGTGGTAAGGGAGCATATCGATGGGTAATGTTAGGAAATTTCTTCCTAATTATTTTTTTATTTCGTTTCAAATATGTAGAAGTGCAAAACAGTCATGATCATTATTATCATCGCTGTCATTGAATGAGAGTAGCCAATCCTTTATGTCACTCCTATTAGTATTTGTTCACTTCTAGGTGTGAACATACACTTTTTCTTTCATGACACTAGAACTACTGTTTTATCTATTTTTCTTAACTTATCAATCATGCTAGTAATCATAGCAGCTCACCAGACTTTATGTCTGACTCATTACTCCTTTCCGTCTTTCCTCTTTCTTCTTCCCCATAGGGTAGCAGGGAAGAAGTGCATATTTTTATTGCTTTTTTAATTCTATTTTGGAGGATGCTTGCAAAATACGTATTGTTCTTTTTATTTCATTCATTTGTAGCTCTTACAACTTAGGGGATATTACTATTTTTTTACTCTAATAAGGTTTTGTGACCGAGATTTTAGACATGATATTCTAAGAAAATTTGGTTTAATTGAAGTAAAATTGGTTTTGTCTTTTGAAGAAAATTTTCTTCTTCTTTCGCTGTAAATTTATTATTTATGTCTTGTGATATCTTAGTTTTTGTGATGTTTTATGTCTTTATACCTATGGTGCTCTATATTTCCTTAACGAAATCCTCATATAGGTGACATTAAGGGGTGTGAGGTGTTTCATTTGGTATCAGAGCCTAAGGTTACAAGATCACTATTTTTTTAAAGAGGAAGAAATTTTGAAAGAAAACATATTTAAAATCAAAAGTTGTTTTTGAAAATAAAAATTATGTGTCCTCTAGTCAGTTACAACCTTCCTTTGACTCTTTTGAATACTAATTCTCTATCCTTTCTTTGTTGAGTTATATATAAGGTGGACTATCTTAACTTTTCTTTATAGGTTGAATTTTTAACTAATATGAATACCCGTTTAACTCAGTAGTTGGGAAAGATCGAAGTTAGAGAGAAATTTACTGCTTGACAAACATTAAGTAGAGCTAATCATGGATGAGACCAACTTATCAGTTTAGTGATAAAAATAGAAGTTAGGAAGTTAAGTATAACATAATTGATTGGTTAAGAAAGAGGGATATATTTCCATAGTTTGGTTTGTATTTAACATAGAAAACATCATTACGATTATGAATAAATTTGCGTGAAATAGGGACTTAGCCTTATTGCACACTACTCGATGACTTAGAGATAATCAAAAGAAATATCTTGTAATTATGGTTTTCTATAAATTAGATTGCCTTATACTAGCGAAATAGATTTTTGTACATTTTCAATAACCAATCAATTAGGAATGAGCAAAACTTCTTAAAGGGTAAACTTAAGGATGACAAGTGAAAGAACAACATAAGTATGCTAATGTCGAAAGGATTATAGGGAAGGTGTTGATCAAAGGGATCAAGAGATGGGAGTAAGAGTTGATGAAAGAAAGAACATTATCAATCTTTATTTCCTTCTAGTTCTCCTATTTTATTTGATTTAGGAGTATTTTGTCTCTTTACCTTTGACGTATTAGTTGGGGTGGTTGTGCGGGACCATAGTCGCGTTGAGATGAGATAAGTCATATAGAGCATGTGTATTGTAGGTCTAATGAAGCTGTCCTTTATATATATATATGGTAAATCCCTGAGGGTATACTGATAGCACTAGTTGACTATTTTGCACTTAGTTACTTCTCGAGGCCCAGTAATAGTTTTTAACCCCGTAGGGAGATCGGCTTGATTATCTATAGTGAGTCGGGTTAAAACTGAAAATTTTGATGTTGGAGATGTTTGGGGAACTTCCGGGTATGGGTTAGTTTTGGGTCTAGTTAGATCAACCGTAGAAATGATTATCCTATAGTTTTGCACTTGTAATAGAGTTTGATTGAGGTGCTTATATTCTATGATTTTTGAGATAGGAAAATTTAGGGGATGGATTCGTTAGCCAATCATAGGGCTATTTTGGCTGCAAGAAGAGGGTCGGGCTAGGGTATGCGTGGATTAACTACAAAGACTTCTTGTTACCAGAAGGGCCAGTCATGTTGATTTCCGTATTTTTCCTTAGTGCATCTCTAGGCAATATGTTTATGTTATATATTTTCCAAATATGATGAGAGATTGAATTTTGGAACTATATTAGTGACAATGCTAAACTTGTAGCATTTTGGATAAAGCACATGGTTTTGCGGGTGTAAGTGGAGTCTTTCCTAGCTATGGAGTTGTGCGGTCCATGGATGCGTTTGAAGTTTAGATAGGTTGCATGTATGATAAATCATCTCAGATGTTGAAAGGAAAGTAGTTTTTCTTAGGGGTATGCAGTGTAGGCACACCCGAGTGTTAACCTACGAAGTATTAGCTGGAATGGATGATCTTTCTCCTAAACCTATCTTTTAGCATATTAGTGTGGTACTTGTGTTGGAGCTTTCCACATGTATTTTGGGGAAGTCATTGGTCTTCAGTTGTAGCAATAAGATTTTGAGGAAAACCCAATAAGGAACTTTTTGAAAATGATTAATGGGTGTAAGCATTTTGGATTAGAGATGGAAGTTGTTCGCAAAACATTCGATGGATTTTTGGAATAGTTTCCTTAACTTTTGGGCTAGCTTGTGCCTAAGCCTAGTTATTACTTATGTATAAGGGTGATTGGTGAGGTCTGTAGTAATTTGCTAGGGGTCCGTGGATGACGTATTAGTCTAAAAGATAAAAGGGCGGAAGATAAAGTTGTTATGTAAACGAGGAATGCAATATCTTGAAAATGCATAGACCCAAAATCAAGATCTCTGAGTATGATTTTTGGAAAAGTAAGAAATTTTCTTAGTGGGAAGTTATAGAAAGTTTTCCCTAACTGCAATCATGGTCTACCTCACTGAAAGAAGTTTAGTTTTTTTTTTTTTTTTTTTTGAATAAAGAGGGAAAAAAGACTTCCTTGGGTTAATGCTTTAGTGCCAATTTTATCAAAGTGACATTGGTAAGAAAACCTATAAGGGTAGTTACTTTGGACTAGCTACTATTAGTTTGTCATGGAAGAGGGCCCCTTACCTATTATATGAGAAGTCCGAATTTTCAGTAACTATATATTGTTGGTTAGTTGGGATTGGGGATTAAGAGAAGGAAAACTTATTGAATTTGAGTGTCTGATGATTTTTTTTTTCCTTGTAAAAGTAAGGATGTAGTTAACAATTCTTGGCTTTTGAGGTTTAAGGGCTCATGTAATTTCTATGGAAATATCTAGTGATCCCAAAGGATGTAACCCAAGATTTTATCTTAACATTAGATAGGAATTCACCATTTGTAATGTTTTATTGAAATTTGGTGCTTATCAGGATTTTGTCATTTGAAAAAACGGGGGGATCTTAGGAGTTCCAATAAATCTTATGTAACCACAAAATTGAGTCAAGTAACAACTAGTGGACAATTGATTAAAAGAATACAGAGATTTCAAATGGATAATTGTGTTTCTTGGCATGAATGAATGAGCGAGTACTTTGAGGAAAGTAAAATTTTGTGGAGCCACTTTGAGTCGAAACCCCATATGCATATAATTTTAGAAATAGAAATTTTGAAGGACTAATGTGTTTTGATATGAAATTTGTATTTTTGGAAACTTCATAAAAGAAACTATGTATAATTCAAAAATAATATTTTGTAACTGAAATTTTACCTCATTAAGATTTTTCAAATAAGGTTTTGAAATATAGATATATATGTGTGTGTGTGTGTATGTGAAGTTGCACGATATAAGTAAGTCCTTTGAAGTTGCACGATATAAGTAAGTCCTTATGGGGTTGGACAATATAAGTGGAACACACTAAGGAACACAAAACAGTAAATGTAAAGACTGGAAATCAGATGTTGAGAAAGAGAAAAGTGTGACTCTACTTGTAAGTGGGGTAAGCTTTGGGGATTAATTCATTTGAAATAATTCTTCCTATAGTAACTCAGATGGATGAGATGGAAGAACTCTCCCAAGGACTTAGTTAGAATAACCTAGCAGTCTTAAGCGGAACTGTTCAGTTTGAAAGATTGGGAAAAAGTACAAGTTAATAGTAAGTACTTATGTGGTGAGATACTGATAGATTTAGTTATAAAATCTTTTATCTCAAAGGGATAATTCAAGTTTCTCACCCATATTCTTTTGACAAATATTTCGTCTTTGATATTTTATTAGTAGCTTCTTCCTTTGATTAAGAACTTTCTTCTGAGATATCCTTGGGGAGGGCAGATCTTAGAATCTGACCCCATAGATGGTAGGATATGGTTGAAAACATGCGTTTGAGGCATGTTATGTTTGATGTTCACAAATGGATGCAAGTGTTTATAAGTGGATGCATATACATACTAGGCACTAAGATCGACTGAATAGGACACTTGCATATGCATATGGATGTGTGTGTAGTTTATTTTATTATTATTTCTTTGGATTTAAAGTATGGATGCTATCATATGGTTGATGCACACATATATAATTTTCAATATTATTAGGATTGTTGCAAACATTTGGATGCATGGCGCAAACATATTTGCATAAAAAGGAGGTCAACTGGATTAGTGGGTCGCCTAATCTTTTGCATTAGTTAGGGTCATATACACTACACCATTGCATAAGCACGTAAATTGCATTAGAAAAATTAAGGATATAATTTCAGTGGATGATTGACGAGTTGATGGATGTAGAAAACACTTATATCACTCTTCTATCTTGGAGATTTTGGGGACGAAATCCGTTAAGGAAGGAAGAATTTAGCCACCCAAATTTTTAGGAAACGTTAATAATTAATGAATGAATTAATTAAATAATAAGTCGAAAATATAGGGGAATTGGGCAACGGAAGTAGCGCCACTGGGTTTGTAACGATTTTCTGCTTTAGATAGACACTAGGTTGGAACCCGTGCTTCGCACACGGAGAGTGTTAGATATCATTGAGTGAGGACCAATGTATTGGAAGTGGAGGGCTTGTAATAAGAGATTTGTACATGTAGAGTGAAGACAAAGCTAAAGTCTTCATAAGAATCACAGACGTGGCCGGTCAGCGTAGCAGGATCATGGGATGATCATTGTACTAATGTAAATGTTAGCAATTTTTGCTTACACTAAGAGCAACAATGGCTTGCTTCTTTTCTTAGAACTGACAGTATGCAAAGTTAACAGTTATATATAGGTCCAAAATCAATTTTTTTAATAGACATGAAACGTTGGTGTTGGTCACAAAGATTAATTGCGAAGTGAAATATAATTTCGAAATTAGTGTTAATCAACATGTCGTAATGCTATGGAGCGTGGAGAAGAAATCATCATGAAGGCATATGCTGCTATGGAAGTAATCTACAAATAAAGTTAATTATATCAATCGACCTACAGTTCAAAACATTTCTATATTTCATACGGACAATGTTGCTTTTTTTATAATTTGCATACGAAATAAGATTTTAGATAGCACAACTATAAAGAATTATATGAGATGTCATTTATTCTTTGATTTGTTATGTTATAGTAGGTTACTTGTCAATATATCAAGAGTTATGGATTTGTTATTTTTCTCCTCGTACCACATTAACGCACTGCAATCCAGTCAAACATAATTCGGTGCATCATCGAGAATGTTTTCAATGTTGGTTGAACGTTTCAATAATGAAAGATGGTTAAAATTTAATCGAATTCTATGTATGTGAAGTTGGATTTTCTTTTTTCACCTATTTTCAGACAGATTCCACATATATTGTTATTAGTGGGTGTTTCGTGCTATGCATATGGGCATTGTGAAATTCATAACTTATGGTAATGGTTTACTAAGCGCATTTATTTATTGTATTTTATTTCTTCTCTTTATTTACTTTCTGCACAAAGTACAATTTTATAAATTATTTTAGCACTAAACATCTATTTATATTCATCGTCTCGTGTAGGTAATGTGGGTTAAAAAAACGAAAGGATATAGTTTGAATGCAAAACAAATTTAAAAATGTGTAATGTATCGTGTGATGGATACTATGCGGTTAAAGCCCCGCAAAATCCCTATTATAACCCATAGCACCCTCCAACCGCTACACAATTTTATTTTAGCTCCGACGAACAGTAGACTTGCTTCTAGCCCTGCTATTTTCCACTACACCCGCTAAATCAAAGCTTTTTATCACCCGCTTTAGCAGTATTAATATATGAAGCTTGATTTGACTAGTTGTCTTTTTAATAAATTCAATAAAGTTAGTTTAAAGAAGTAAATTTATGGAATAATTGCTCAATATATGGTATAAATCTATTATAGTTAGTAAATCTAATGTACATAACCATGATATTGTTCAATTTTGTTAAATAAGATTAGTTAATATTGATTTCTTCTAAACACATAATGTGAGAATGACAATTAATTAAATTTTAAATATTTGGTTTTATTTCTAATGAACCTTTTTGTATCTCCGCTATATCCCGCTATTTCCTCGCTTTATCCCCGCTACACCTTTTTGTACCTTCACTGCTACAGAACCACTAAGCGCTTTAACTACACAGAGTGAATATTAGAATAAGTAGACATTTTCAATATAATAAGAACGTTTTTGTTGTATTTCTGTTTCTACGTCATTATTTTCTAGTTAATTAAAGTATCTGTAAATGAACATTTAACACTAAAATGTTGCACAATATTTTGTTATGTTTTTTTAAAACCAATACATTACACAGTACAAATGCATCTTTAGCCTATATGATCGTAGTATATTAACTTATATCATTTTTATTCCTTAGGTTTCTTCATGGGCTCTTGTTGCACTTAAAAAGTCCACACTCAAGGTCAGTATATGTTATTTTCAGATTCATTATGGAAATAACATAAGGTAGCAAAATTTCAATGAAGTTATTCACCTTGAAGACTTTTCTGTGCTTCAACAAATAGCTTATATACATAAAAATTAATAGACAAATAATACCTTGTAGTAGGGGTGTTATGGTTACGGCAACAGCCAATTTTACCGCCAATCGTAACCGCAACCGTTGTAGACGGTTAACAAATTTTATAATCGTCACTGTAGCCGTCTAACCGTTACCGCTTACCATAAATATACATTATTATCCATAAATGATTCAAGTTCTAACTTTTTTCTTAAGAATTAGTTTGTTTAACTATGGAACAAACCATCCATATGCATGTTGTTTATAAATAAAAACGCAAGTAACTTATACATATATTATTTCTCTAGCTTAAGTTGTTAAAAATACATATTTTTTTTAATGAAACACTACAAAAAGATTATGAGTGGTTGGTATAGTTTACCGTAGTATCAAAATCCATGACCATTACTGTCACCGTTACCGTAGTAGATGGTAACTGTGTAAACGGTTAGAACGGTTTGATGGTTGAATGGTTCAACCGTAACAGCCCTACCTTGTAGAAAGAAAATAAAAAATACATCCTAATATGTAATAATTTTGTCATATAAAGTTATAACGCATACAATAATTTTATCATTACATATTATTTCATTAAATCGTTTGTGTTTTGATATAACAGAGATCATCACATTTCATGTATAAGCCATCACAAATATGATCACATATCAATGTTGAAACATAGTTAAGACGCTTCTTTTGATATTACAGCTATATATATATATATATAATCTTTTCCTTAGGTTGAAGACCTGCATGCTTGTTTTATGGTAGGGGTAAAAATAGAACTGCAACAATTCAATAATAAAATTTCGCTGCAAATAGTGCAATAAGAGGAGAAACAGAGCCAAAATACGCCGAGATTCTTTGCTAAAGGTTTGACTTTATAAAATTTCATGTCTGTTATAAAACGAACACAGAATAGAAGAAACAAGGAAGAGATGACATTTCTATTCATTCAGAAGTGTATATCTTTCTATTACATTGGCTCCTTTATATATAGGCTTTGGAGCTGATGTTTAACTTTTTCCCATGATGTGGGACTAAAACAGAGAGCATATTCACAACATTTATATATATTACAACACTCCCTCTTGAATATGCGTCTTCAAAATCTTGAATGCTTTGCTAACTTGAAGTTGTCCATTTTAAAACATATATGATGATTGCTTCCCCTTATTATTATCTTGCTTGCATATATCTGTTCAGTTGGTACAACTATTGTCTGTTTCCTTCAAAACTCTATTAGGAAAACCCAATGAGAAAAATCTTGAACGAGAAAAAGAGTACAACATCTGACATTATGAATATCATATTAAAATGATATTCCTTAAAAAGAGTTTGATTCTTCAGGATCAAAACAATGCCTCATTAAAAACCTTTTTATGAAAAACCCTATGGGAAAAATCATAAACAAGGAAAAGAGTGCAAATTCATTTCATCTTTAGTTAACATGTTTTACAATGTTACAGTAAGGGTTGATAATTCAGGATCAAGATAATGCCTCATTAAAAACCTTACTAACAAAAATTCAGTGGGAAAAATATTAGCGAAGGAAAAGGGTACATTATAGCATAATTTTATATGCTCCCCCTTATTTATAACTCATTACTCAATTAATATATTGATTTAGTCCACGCATGCCAATTTTGTACATCATCTTCTGGAATGTTGATTTGGAAATTGCCTTTGAGAACAGATCTACCCTCTTTTCTTGAACTGAATTAGTTTCTCCTCTTTCTTGTTATCCTTTCATTCATGTGTGAAGAGAAATTTAGAAGAAATGTGCTCCATCCTTTCACCCTTGATATAATTCACTTGAATTTGAGTCATGCAAACTGCCTTGTCTTCTTCATAAATAATAATTTACTGCATCAAAAGATGTTTGATACTTCTGGATCAAAATTCTGTCTCATCAAAACCTTACTAAGAAAAACCCGATGGGAAAAATCTTAGTGAAGGAAAAAGAGTACAATATACAATGTCATATTTACTACGTCAAAAGTAGTATGATACTTCTGGATCAATGTAATGCCTCGTTAAACCTTAATAAGAAAAACCCAGTGGGAAAAATTTTAAATAAGGAAAAAGAGTACATTATAACTTATTTTTGTATGTTACCTTTGGGTTGATACTTCTGGATCATGACCCATGCCTCATTAAAACCTTACTAAGAAAACCCAGTGGGGAAAAACTTAGTTAAGGAAAAAGAGTGCATTATATCATACTTATGGATGCTCCCCCTAATTTAATAATTTTCTCATAATTCGTATTCTTCTTTCAATAACTCAAATTGCTTATAAATCCTTCTTAATGAAGTTTTTCTTTTAAAACTTTATGTTTATTTCCATGCTTCAGGCACGCTTTCTTATTTAAAACGCCTTCCTTTTGTGATTTGTATGTTACTGACATTCATTTATGAATACACTTCAGGTGCTTATAATTTTCTGTTTCAATCAGGCTTGAATATTGCAATACACATTTGATGAATGAGACAACTTTCATTACAACAACACTAAGAAGGAAGTAATCTACTCATCTTGAAGTTTATCAGGATTTTCATTACAGCAATACTTAGAAGAATGTTGTAATCTATCGGACATGTTCTTTGTATTCTTTATGTTCTTCAGGAACATATATATTATAATAATTTTTGCATATCGCAACTACCACCTCAATGGATATTAAGAGTTTCACTACAACAATTCTTGAAAGCAGGAAGTGATCTACTCATCATGAATTATTTCAAGATTTTCATCACAACAATACTTAAAAGAATGTTGTAATCTAAATTTCTTGCTCTTTATCACTACCAATGTTATTCAAATTCTTCAGGAATTTATATACCTTTATCATTTATACGTTCAGGGTATTATAAGCGTTTTAAACACTTTCACCACTTCAATCAATTCAAGTATATCTGAAAATACAATGATCATGGCACTTAACATGTTGTTGACACTCTATGGTGCTTCAGTAACTTCCGTGTGATTTTATCATTATATATATTTCTATTTTTATCTTATGAACAACAGATTCATATCTTATGGACTACCGATCCATATATCTTATTTAAGAGAATTTCATGATGGCCAATCATGTTTCTCTCTAATATAGGATTTTTAATCCATTTATAAATATAAGCGCTTTATTATTTATTAATTTATCATCGATGATAATTTCTTGTCAGTTCTATACATAATTTATTGAGATCTCAAAACTTATCATGCTTTAGGCACCTAAACCACTTCTGGGGTTATTTTGACAATCATGTCATGGGTTTCTTTCAAAGCACATTTAAGTGTTTCTTCAGAGACAGTCACCTCCTTTATTTTGCATCTTTATGACTTACTCCAAAGATATTTTGAACTGACTTTTATACCATATTTTCAGCTGTGATTTACACCTTTTGATCCTTCGGGGATTCAAATATATATTGGAGAAAGTTTATTAGGGATATAATTGATAATTTATGCAAGTTACTTAATACTTTACATAATTCTATATGTTAGAAAATATTTAACATCAATGATTCCTTTATCCTCCCCCTCAATGTTGACAAACATTGTCACTTTAAATAATAAACCTACTTTGGATTCATTTTTGATCCATTATAGCATCAAGCTAGCATATACATTAGATGTATTTCAATTGTAGGAGGGTATTGCTCTTATTAGTTGATAAGATGTATTCATATTGCATTACTATTCCCCTTCATTGATCTGATGACTTGGAGGAATTTTCTATCATTTGAATATGCAGATGACTTCAGATCAATCAATATTGATGTCAATCGACTTTCTGAAATATTAAACAATATATGCATAATTTTAAATATGAGCTCATGACAACTTCAGTTGTTAATAAAATTTTCGCATATATGTATATATACGTGCGTCCACGTATTACATTTGTAATTGATTTGCATATCCTTTCTCATTCGAGTTACCTATTTTAGAACAAATTGTTCATAAGGTTCCAATCATTAAGTTTTCTTTATCAAGCAATGTCAATGCGAATCTTAAAGATTGCATCATAATATCCAAAATATCTGATTTGGAACTATATTGAACTTCTGGTTCAAATGAAATATATGAACAACTTCAAGTTGTTAATCTATATTGAACTTCTGATTCAAATAATATATAAACAATTTCAAGTTTGTTAAACTGTATTGAACTTCTGGTTCAATTGTATTGAACTTCTGGTTCCACTGTATTGAACTTCTGGTTCCACTGTATTGAACTACTGGTTCCACTTTGTTGAACTTCCGGTTCAAATAAAATATATAACAACTTCGAGTTGTTAAAATTTATTCTTCAATACAATATGAAAATATAAATATATAATCAAGATACAACTCATTTTGAAAATTGTGCAATCTTTGGATGCATTATTATTGTCGCATATGATTTCTTTAAGTGTAATGTTATTATTTCATACGGTTTGAATAAAGCTTCAGACTTTTAAATTATGAAGTATTTCAAATTCACTGATTGAGGAACTTCGAGTTCCTATACATATATATATACCAATTTTATAAATTTATTATGAACTTCTGGTTCTCAATCTTTTAACATACTTCTGTTTTAGAAGCTTTTACATTCTTGCTAATTGACAAGATTTCAAACTTGTATACTTTATCAAAAATATTTATGTATATATATATATAATTCAAGACTTCAGGTCCGAGACTTTGAGTTATACAACTTCCAGTATAAATATTTTCTTTGCACAACTTCAAGTTGTGGTTCTATCCTTTCTTCAATAACATTAGTTATTACTAGCTAAATACATCGAATAATAATACATATGTTTATTTTTATTCCAAATACAAACATACATCAATTAACTAACAATAATAATGTATTCAATGCATTTATGACAATGTAACGAACTGGGATTTTCGACTCCGAAAATCAACATCAAACTACCATGTTGACCATTCAGACATCGAACATTCCAGATCATTAATAGAAAGAAGTTAGAGGGTGAGAATAGATAAGGTAGAAATATTGAATAGAAGAAGAAGAAGAAACACCACACAGAGTCTCACATCGCAGCGGAACAAAATATAATACAGAAATAATCTTTATTGAAAGCTTTAAAATACTTACAGTATCAGAGTACATCATACCATGGGACAGTTATAATAGCCTGTTCCCATATACAACACACAGCGGAATAATAGTAATATCATACGTCTGGACTCTTCCAGCTCGTCTCTTCATAGCAGTCGCTAACCTGAACCTGTACACTTCGGGCTAACCCGAGCATTTACAAAACACCGGGTTAGTCTGGTGAACCAGAGTGAGATAAACTCGCACAGTATAAAGGTAAATCATCCAACCATGAATTTAAAGTTCAAAAATCTTTTCAAAAGAAAAGGATAATCGTAAGACCAAATCCACACATAAACACGGACGGTTTTTACCTTACGATAACCCAAAACAGTTTGAAATCAATATCTTGTCTGATATTATAATAATGTCTAAATACACATAAATATCAATCTAGTGGAACGCTTGCATCTCACGCTCCACATATATAGTATACAATCAAAACCGCAGGCGCTTATTGGAGATTGGATTCCAACTTGACAAGGTATGGGACCACCTGCCGATAGTGTATCTCTAGAGACGAATACACTGGGTTCAACAAGAACTTCTTGCAACCCGGCCCTCACATGACCGACCCCTCATTTCGCTTGAGAGTATCGAATGTATATCACCGACGGTTGGGATCAGCAACCGTCTCCCGAAAAGGGACAGCATCGAAACATATATTTAAGAAACAAATAGGATTTCCTCTAGATAGGTGATCATACACCCTAATGGGAGCGACCCACATAGCCATGCTGCCTGCCCGATTTTTGTCATTTCCCGGTTGATGAGGCTTGAGGTCAGAATTTATCTTTGAACATCTGGTCACCATTCACTTTGAATGCCACATCGTCAGATCCGTCAGATATCACTAATTGACGTCCACAAAAATACTCTAGCTGGAAGCTAAGAGAATGGCAACTCCCCGCCAACAACTATCGTACGTTTGAAGAAACCAACGTACGTGATCCTTTGGAAATACTCTGTCAGACACTCGTCCATACACGTCACCCAGGAACAGGATGAACCGAAGGCACTCTCGTACCGCATCCAATATAGGAATCACCCCATGGATCAGTAGCGAGTAGTCCTTGCAACCCGTAGATTCCAACCACGACAGAATCACAGTTTATCTCTGCTTGCCAGGCAGAGAATATTAGTGGTTCTTCCGTTTTGTGAAAACCCACGGTCTTCACAGCACCATCTCGATCATCTTCTGATATCTCCACGTATTTGCTGGTCAGAATGGTTTTCGAATATAAATTCGATCCCGGTCTTTCCATACCAACAATCGCATTGGACAGATTTGATAGTCGGTGATTTAACTATCAAAATAAACAGTGTTTCAAACATGACACTCCAATGAGTTCACTGGTTCAGTATTCAGCATCACTTGGCCCCTAACAAAACTGATTTACCTTTGTTAAATTAAAACTTCTAACTCTTTTAATATTCAAAAATATGATATTTGAATAACTCTAATTTTTGATTTAACTCTAATCAATTAACTAATATTCGACTTAACTCCATTCGCTTGACCCTAGATCGCAGCGATCACAATGGTTACGCCTGATTCCCCCAGGAAACATCCGACCGCCGTAGGCTATCTGCAGCCCTGCGAATTACGCTAGCAGTCGTACGCAATGGCAACTTACCTTGAATACTATGTTTGACTAACTCTAGCTCGAATAACTATATTCAATTACCCATTTAAATCTTCTTTCAAATCATCTTTTAAATTCGGAAATCCATTAGTTTTAACAAAGAAATTTATAACACATATGTTATAACAATAGCGTTATAATTACTATTTAGATTTACAAAACAACAGCGCTATAATCGCTGTTTAGGTTTACAACCCATTTACTATAGCAAAAGCGCTACAATCGCTATATTAGATTTACAAAACATATATTATAACAACAGCGCTAAAATCGCTGTTTAGATTTTCAAACCATATCCACTAACGTCTCTTACGATTACCAACTAATACTATCTTCAGAAAATCCCGATGTTGTTCAAGTTGGGGTATTTTAATTACCTCTCAGACCTTGATCAACAACGTTCTTATCCTCTGATAAACATAAGTTGTAATCAATATTTCATTCTAGTCTCAAACAAATTCCCTTTAACTATTGGATTTGGTTAAACAACCCTATAACTCAGTTCTTTACCCAGATTCGCTTATTTCCAATCTCCTTTCAAAATTATTCGACCATTTCCCCATTTTGAAATCTCATTTAAAATTCTCCTTTTTACTTGATCTTGTTTTCAAGTAACGTTAAATAAAATTAACGCCTTAACACATTAAACCTCATTTACACGACCCTGGTTTATATAAACCCTTTACCTTAATTCACATAATTAAACAACACTTAAATTTAAGTTATCATCATCGCATGAAATCCTCTTTTTAACATCATTATAAACATCTTAGCTTTAAATATAAAACCCGCTCATAGATTTCTTTCACAATCCAATTTGGATTACACTTCTCTTCGATTACTTTTCAAAAGTAGTCTTCTAAATTCTTATTAAAACAATAATTTTCTTTACTCATTAACTACTTCAGTAGTTAATTTCTTTATTTACTAAGATAAATAGAAAATCCTTTTTAAAGATCTTATTTAAAGTTAAAACAATATTCTTCAACTATTTCATTTCGCAATTTCGAAACAAACTAATTTGATATTCGATTCCAGTTTAAATGGTCAATTTTGTCAAGTCAAAATTCGATTATCTCGTAAACTAATTCCAATTAACCTTCACTTTAAATTAATTAAAAATATAATTAATTTAAATTATTTCCATTAATTGTTTTCTTTCCAAAACAATTATCAAAGTTTAACCATTCGATTCATTCTCTATTCTCATTCTTTGTAAATCTGATTAACATCAGAATTTACTTTATAAAATAAATTACTAACAAATCAAATCTTAAATAAATAAAACATTTATTTAATTCTCTTTAATAACTTTTGTTCAAAATAATACATTTTTCCCCAAAATCTAACTCCAGTTATAAAGTAAATTTTATAACTTCAACTCTATCGATTCACCTGACGGTGAATCACTGTCTATAACCCGATTGATTTTAAAGGCCATACTCTGCCAAACACTTAACCAATATCACCTATTGGTTCAAACCAAACAGATGTTGAATATTCAATTAATAATCAACCATCAAATCAATCACTCAAACAGATCAGTTCATATATGATAATATGAAAATAAATAATACATTTGAGGGATCCGGTTGGGTCCCTCCAACCTGTTCTTCCCTGTATTCAAATGGTTATCTCAAATCAGACCATTCAGTTTTGTTTAACTGATAACACTAAATAGCAACCATTTAACATCAACCACAAGCAATTCAAACAATTCAACCATTTTAAACACGTTTATAAATAAACATGACCAACCAAGGTGAGTCACCTTTATTGGAACCAATCGTTAAAAGTAACGATTTGGTATTTCACTGAAACTAAACACAGTTTAATTTCATCAGGTAAATCAACAAACAATTGTGTAACTAGCAAATAAGCATCCATCAGCAAGTAAAACACACAAAATAAAGAACCCAATTTATATAAAATATAAATGGGAAAACTGAGTGAGTTTAACTCACCTTGATTTGATACCGTTGTTTAACGGTTTTGTTTAATTAAATTAAACGAACGTTTAATTTAAAAAGTCCTGGTTGATTCCAAGCGCATCCAACTCTGTTCCATAATGTTGACCTCGTTACTGCGATCCCAATGCGCTTTGTTTCATTTAATTCTGTTTACACGGTGAGATAGATATCATTATATAAGTTCACGATTATAAATGTAATATAAATTTCTTAATTAACACTATTATGTTAATTACTTTAAATAATGTAACAGGTCGTTTCTCTTATCTCTCCTAGGCTCGTTTTCATTCACAAATGCCCAACCTGTCCAAAATTCCAATAAAAATAAAAGTTTTGTTTTAATATAACACACATTTAACTTTAATTTACTACATATTAATTAATCATTTAGACTTAACTTTGGTTTAATGTAAATTAACCAGTAGAACTGTTTTTACTGTCTCCCCCATCCGTTGTTTCTCACATTCGTTCACCAGCTCCTAATACCATACCTGCATCGATTCATATTTTAATTAATATAATTAAATTGACAAATGACTTCTTTAATTAGTGTTTGAATTAATCTGTAATAATACCGTAATCAGTGTAGTGAGGCGAGCTATTTTCTGGAAAAACATTTGAAACAGTCCAATCCTTACATGTCCTCTTTTCTCCTTTCATCCCAAAAACCCACGCTCCCTTTACTTTGCTGCTCCTCTTCATTTCTTATTACATCACAAAACAACCGTGTCCTCCTTGCTTTATAATACACGCATCGCACTATCCCTCAGACTTCACAAATCCACCGCAAGTCCTCAGCTCATCCCGATGTCCACTGCCTTCAGTTGAAACCCGCGCCCTGTAACAACCCGGAAAATCTGGGCCAGTTTAAAATTTTTATTTTGGCAATTTTGGCGAATTTTGAATATTTAAAATGAATTATTTTAAATAATACCGACGAAAAATTTATTTTGAATAGAATTCGATCGTATATATTATACGCGTCGTCGTTAGAATATATAATAATTATATATAATTATAAAAGGAATCGAAAATGGCGCGGTAGTTCGATAATTCGATTTCAAACTTCAATTGAATGTACCGGATGCAAAACAATCCGGATTTTAATGAAACCAAAAACATTAGGATCTAATTGGTAATATCTTTCCAACGAATCCGAAAGATCGAAATTTCATATCGGGAATCAAAAGATATGTCCAGTTGAAAATTCTGAATAGTCGCTATGGAATTCAGGCCCTTAAAAATGGACATTTTGCAAACGACCTCGGATTTCGACGAAACCAGTTTTGTTGGGTCCGTGATGTCATGTTATTGCTAGGTTTTAAATTTCATAATTTTTCGAATCAGTATGTGAGCGTGGTAAAGGAAAACGTGTTTTGACCAGTTTCAGTTGATTTTAATCGACTGGAAAATGGCCATTTTTCTAACGGTCTCAGAATTCGACGAAACTAGTTTTGTTAGGACCGTATCGTCAATACGAAGCTAGAAAATATTTTTCGGGAATTTTTCTAGTTAGTATGTGACCCCGGTAATTTGAAATGTACGTTTAAAATTCAATATAGTGATTTAAATGAAAATTCAAAAGGAAATTGATTGTAACGATCAAATCAGCTTGCGATACATATCCCATTGTGTTCGGAATGGGGGTAATACGCTATGGACGACAGGCGGTGGGCCTCGTTTCGAGGTCGTATGAAAAAGTCAACTTTAGGTTGAATTAAATAATAATATAATAAAATAAAAAAATAAAATAAAAAAACCTTTCTCCTTTATACTTCTGGCCCCTCCCCCTTTCTTTACGAAATCGAATTCTCAGTATAAAAAAAAAAAAAAAAGAAGAAGAGGATGACGGGGGGGAAACTCGTCGCCGTCGCCCCCCCCCCCCCAATGATCGACGCCGCCTCAGCAGCGAGAGCCCCCCCCCCCCCCCCCGATGATCAACGCCGCCTCAGCAGCGAGACCCCCCCCCCACAGATTCGAGACCGCCGCCCTAAAACCCCACGCCCCCCTCTTCGATCAACGTCTGGAGCCCCCTCCCCGCCGCCACGAACCCCATCCTCCGACCAACCTCGGCACGATGCAGACCCTTCCCTCTTCCACCGAAATCAGTAAGTATTTCTATTTTTAATTCATTGTTTTAAAAGTTTAGTTTTTTATAAAAAAAAAAAACAACAGTAATGTTTAAATAGAAAAAAAACTGATTTTAAGAAAAGTAAAAGATTTGATTTTTTAAAAAGATTAAAAAACTGATTTTTAAAAAAAAGAATAAAAACTGATTTCTTTTAGAAAAGTAGAAAACTGATTTTGTTTTTATAATTTGAAAACTGATTTTTATATAATTTAAAAACTGATTTTTGTTAATTTAAAAACTGATTTTAAAATAAAAGTAAAAATATGATTTTTATATATAGAACTTCGAGATAAAAATATGATTTTTATATATAGAACTTCGAGATAAAAATATGATTTTCATATATAAAACTTCGAAAGAAAAATATAGTTTTTATGTTTTGAACTTCGAAAGAAAATATAGTTTTTATGTTTTGAACTTCGAAAGAAAATAGAATTTTTATATATTGAACTTCGATAGAAAAATAGAATTCTTGTATATTGAACTTCGAAATAAAATGTGATTTTTATATATTGAATAACATAGTAAAAATTCGATTTTTATATATATTGAATAGCGAAGTAAAAATGTGATTTTTACGTATGTAGTGAAAGCAGCAACGAAGGTGACAAAAAGGCGAAACGACGAAGACTTCTGCAAAGGAGTGCCGTGGAGCTAGGATAGCTATATGTGAGAATTTCTCACCTTTCTATTTCTTTTCTAGTTATATATTTATACTAGGATGCAGACGGTGCTTAGTAGCACCCGACACAACCGTCCACAGACCATGGACTTGTTTGTTTGACTGTTTGGTGATTGATTGCGATATTGGTTTGAAATGTGGTTTGTGGTGTGAAAAATCGAATCGATAAATTGGTTAGGATTAGACGTGCGCCGTTATAAGGCGTAGGAGTAAGGCTAGGTTAGACCCTTACTCCAAATTTTGTGGTTTGCAAAATGAAATTGATTTGATTGATGAGTGAATGGCGTAGGCCTTCACTAGACCGGGGATAAGGCTAGGCCTTGTCCCGTTTCTAGTATCGTGCCGTTATGCCGCCGAAATTTTCTAAAATATGTTAGAAAAATAAAAATATCATTTTATTGAATAAATGAATTGAATAGAAATTCATAGGTTGGAATAAAATGTTTTATCGTTAAAAATATAATTTTTAACGTGAGGTGAATAAAATAAAATATTCATTTATAAACCGGACGGTTTGTTTATGTACACCTATTTGAATGACATTGATTGGGACGATAAATTTTGCACATCGCCCAACAGCACAAATAAAATAGGTGTTTGATTGTTTGAAACCCCACACGGGTGTTGGGATGAAATTTGAAGTTCACTCATCCCGATTGATTGAATATGTCGATCGTTTGATTGACAGGCTGTTTTAAGCGTTGGATATCTATATTTGATGCTTATACAGTGTAGTGCACTTTGGTTGATGGTTGATTATTTTTCCATGCTATTATATACATGTGTTGTATGAAAATCCATATAATTAACTTTATATGGTAATTGATTGGGCCTCATTCCAGTTTTAAAATAGAAATATTTGAAATAGAAATATTCGAAATGGAATATTTGAAAATATCAATATATGAAGCCGTGTTGATTAGATTGACGCCATTTTGACGTGAACGATATTTATATCGACTTTAAACGATTTCGAAATGAATTGAATTGAAAACGATTTCGAAATGAATTGAATTGAAAACGATTTCGAAATGAATTGAATTGAAAACGATTTCGAAATGAATTGAATTGAAAACGATTTCGAAATGAATTGAATTGAAAACGATTTCGAAATGAATTGAATTGAAAACGATTTCGAAATGAATTGAATTGAAAACGATTTCAAAATGAATTGAATTGAAAACGATTTCGAAATGAATTGAATTGAAACCGAATTGAAATGAATTCAAATTGAATTGAAATTTGAATTGAATAGAAATGAATTTTGAAACGAATTTATAAAGAAGAATTCAATTTTGATTTGAATTGAAAAGGAAGTTGAAATTGCTTTTGAAACGATTTTAAAACTATTTATATAATTCGTTTTAAATAGGAATCGACGAAATATATATTATATATATTATATATAATATAATGGCCTGAATAGAACGCGCCGCGCCGCGGCAGTTCGCGAATTTCGACCATTTATTTCAAACGGACATTACGGGAGATCCGACCGTCGGATTCTCCTAAAACCGGAACCGTTGGGTTCGTATCGAAAAGAGCTTTCTAACGAATATTAGAAATTTGAAATCTAACGGTTGGATTTGGAATTATGTCCAAATCAAATTCGAAAAAGGTCGCTGTAAGTGCAGTTCGATGGCCGTTGATGGAAATCGACTGTACGGGCCTTGATAAAATTATTAAAAATAGCAATAATTTGTGTAAAATCATAAGAAATGATTTGTGAAGATTTGGGATGAAAAAACTCCATATTTGAAAAGATAAAAATGGATTTTTATCGAAATGAACTAGTTTTGAACTAGAAATATAATTCTATTTATTTTTAAATAAATAAATTGAATTTAAAAAGGGTTTTAAAAATAACCAAAATTTCCAATGATTGCATTGGAGTGGATTTGAATCGAAATTGTCTTCGGAATATTTCGATGTTGGAATTCGTGATTATACAGGTGTTGTTATGGAAATTTGAAAGATATATATATTTATATCGTTATTTCCAATACGACATTTGTTAGTCGTAGAATTCGATATTGAATATAAGCCGATATATTTTCTATTCAGAGCCTTGTATTGAATATCGAATGTGATTTGGGTTTGTCGTGAATGGTGTCTTTACTAACACTGTTCTTGAACCCAGTTGAGAAAAGATTAAATCTTTTTATTTAGATTTAATGAAGTGTACCAATTAAATAATATTTAATTGGAATTGAATTGATATTGATTTTTGGGTTTATCGTGAACAGTGTTTTAAATAACACTTGTTCTTTAACCCGATAATTAATGAATGTGATTTGGGTTTGTCGTGAATGGTGTCTTCACTAACACTGTTCTTGAACCCAGTTGAGAAAAGATTAAATCTTTTTATTTAGATTTAATGAAGTGTACCAATTAAATAATATTTAATTGGAATTGAATGGATATTGATTTTTGGGTTTATCGTGAACAGTGTTTTAAATAACACTTGTTCTTTAACCCGATAATTAATGGGATGTGACTTTGGGTTTATCGTGAACCGTGTTTTAAATGACACTGATTCTTTAACCCAGTCACAGATTAAAACTAAGTGGAGTTTTAATGAATCTTTAATTAGATTGAAAAGATCGAGAATGGAGTATCACCAGTTTTACTCCAGGCGATAGTTAAATCTTTAATTAGATTTGAACGTGAAATTTAGAAACTAACTGTCGGTTAGCCAAGCAGAAGGGTTTTCTGGATATTGATCTGATGTTGGTTTCGGCCTTCGGGGTTAATATTTGGGGAATTATTCTCTTGATTAATTTACGGTTAGTGACTAATGAATTGGAATGAGGCGTATGTTGTGTTTGTGTAACACTTTTATAAAATATACGCGAGTTATTCGTGAAGTCCGGGTTTATCCCATTCTGAATAATCGATACGACGATAAGTCGAAGATGAAGACGATGGTCGAAGACCGGAGGTCTTCACGTCGTTTGGGTGATAACTGATGATCTTGATTGGGCTGTACACCCAAGAAGATGGAAACAGTTGGTGATCGTCCAGACGTACTTGGAGATCGATGGATATGCGAGGTACTAGGTGCCTCCGGTTTCGTTCAGACCCAGAACGGACTTGTAAATGGACAGTGTGTCTGACATCGGATTTCATTCTGTGTGACTGATATCGGTTGCATAGGATGGTTTGCCTGTGTGGCATGCTAAGATGCAAATGATCAAGGCTTCTGTTGAAAAGCAAAGTCTTGTGGTGATGATCAAAGCACGGCCTTTGTGGCGTAGCTTTGTGTAACGTTTACCTCGCGTGTTTCACACCAGGTATGAACCAAAAACGGGAGACGGACCTCAGGGAGGGCATGCGTTTCCTTCTAGATAAAAAGTGGCGTCAGTGGTTTTACACGCCCTGACGAGTTTGACTTATGTGGTTGTTGCTGTTGCGAGGCGCCTCGGATTGATCGGTCGTTCTCGAACCGATGGAGTCATTTGGTTGGCTCATTTACGCCCCAAAGGGCGGGGAAACGTAGTGTTCAGGCATTCTTAATCCACATCGGTGGACCGGCCCTGTCGCTCCAAGGGACGATGCGTTCTGTTCCTGAGACATGGGCTAGATTGTCTCGAATCGGTTGAGGACTATCTTTTGCCTCGGTTCATAGACGGAAATCCAATTTCCAAATACGTGACATGTGCGGTTTTAATTGTAATCCTATTTATGGCGACATAGTGGGATGGGGCGCTTATGCCGCCTATGATTGATACTTATGATTTGAAGTTGTTTTATACACTATGCACTTATTATAGTATCAAATGATTTGTTTTAAACGTATCAAGCATTCTTTGGCTGTTATAAGGAAAAACCCTATCCCCCGGCTTGCGTTGCATTGTGTGATAGGACCTGGGTCTTATAACAGCTTCATTTTTCTTTATTTAGCATTGCGCTGTTTGTTTTATGCACTGGTATTCTTGGGAGGAAACCCGTTCCGTGTTATACGGCGTGGTCCCTTGATTTACCTAATTTTAAAATAAAGATTAACTGTTTTAGTTCTCACACCAGTCACATGACTGACCTGGAGTTTATTGTTTTAACCTAAACTCTGGGTGCCCTTATTTTGACACGGGCAGCTAGTAGTTTTGGTTTTGCAGATTTATATTCACAGGATCCTGGTTTACAGCTGGAACGATATCCGGAAAGCTTTGTATCCGTATATCTCTTCTAGTTGTGTATTGTATTATTTTCCGCTGCTATGTATTTAAATGTAATTTAAATCTCTGATATTTCTGTGTAATATTCATTTATACTCTGTATATTCTTGTAATCTGATGCATTGTTGTAATAAGCAATGAAATGTTCTTCTGTTTGCGTTCTGTTGTGGCTTGTTCTCGAACTATCCGACGCTTTCCTTTACGGGGAAGTTAGCGGGTCGTCACAGGTGGTATCAGAGCTTTGGTTTACAAAGCTAGAGAACAAGACACATTAGAACCTTACGAAAGAATTCATCAGATATTGGATTAGTAATATCCAATTAGAATGACTCGTTAGAGATAGGATCAGTAGTATCCTAGAACGAGTGTGAAGAGTATATTTTTAAAATGAAAACAAGTTTTGTTTTGAAAATTTAAATCAATTATTCGTATTTGATTATTTATTTTATATTGATTAGGACAATCCGATATATAAAGATTTTGCATATATGTCTTGCAAACGTGTATTCGAAGTTTTAATATATTGGGTAGATATAGAATCCCTCTAGTGCCCGGGAATGATTCTGGTGATGGGGCACTGTCGCCAGTATTTATTTTCGAGCGACGAAAGTGAGATTTCTATATATTTCCTATTGACTGGTGTGAGAACCAAAATTAGATAGGGCCTATTGTTGTGATTTGGCATCAAAAACATGATTTTTGTATATATATCAAATTATGAATTTGAAACGTTAAATTCACTAATTGATTGATGTTTGTGTTGTTTGTTAAATTGTTTGCTAATTTTGAACCATTTAGCCTAATTGTATCATATATTGACTTATATTGAAAATTGGTCGCATTTGCTTGCATATACATATACTTACATTGAACAGGTCATAGCAAGGAGGCTAGAGCAGAGAATAAAATTTGTTTGCCCGACAAATAGGTACATGTTTACTACATAATTTCCTGTTTTGTTTGGGTGATGATGATTTTGTGAGCCTATTGGCTAGCCGCTTGGCTTTTTCTTTTTGAGATCTGAAGGACCGGGGAAGCTATTTGAAATTCCCCGATGCTCCCGGTGCAGGGGAGGTTATGGCGAAATTTTTCGAAAATTTAGGGTGTTAGCCAAATTTTTGAAAATTTGAAAATTCTCAGAAACTAAAGAGTTGGAGAATGGAAGCCAGATCGAACGTAGAGTTGAATTATCAAACCACTTTCGACTTTGTTCCTTTTCGGGGACGAAAAGTTTTAAGTGGGGGAGATTGTAACAACCCGGAAAATCTGGGCCAGTTTAAAATTTTTATTTTGGCAATTTTGGCGAATTTTGAATATTTAAAATGAATTATTTTAAATAATACCGACGAAAAATTTATTTTGAATAGAATTCGATCGTATATATTATACGCGTCGTCGTTAGAATATATAATAATTATATATAATTATAAAAGGAATCGAAAATGGCGCGGTAGTTCGATAATTCGATTTCAAACTTCAATTGAATGTACCGGATGCAAAACAATCCGGATTTTAATGAAACCAAAAACATTAGGATCTAATTGGTAATATCTTTCCAACGAATCCGAAAGATCGAAATTTCATATCGGGAATCAAAAGATATGTCCAGTTGAAAATTCTGAATAGTCGCTATGGAATTCAGGCCCTTAAAAATGGACATTTTGCAAACGACCTCGGATTTCGACGAAACCAGTTTTGTTGGGTCCGTGATGTCATGTTATTGCTAGGTTTTAAATTTCATAATTTTTCGAATCAGTATGTGAGCGTGGTAAAGGAAAACGTGTTTTGACCAGTTTCAGTTGATTTTAATCGACTGGAAAATGGCCATTTTTCTAACGGTCTCAGAATTCGACGAAACTAGTTTTGTTAGGACCGTATCGTCAATACGAAGCTAGAAAATATTTTTCGGGAATTTTTCTAGTTAGTATGTGACCCCGGTAATTTGAAAT
Organism: Allium sativum; assembly: GCA_030737875.1. Classification (NCBI taxonomy): domain Eukaryota; kingdom Viridiplantae; phylum Streptophyta; class Magnoliopsida; order Asparagales; family Amaryllidaceae; genus Allium; species Allium sativum. The sequence goes on from CM060909.1 coordinate 727,679,350, forward strand.
GTACGTTTAAAATTCAATATAGTGATTTAAATGAAAATTCAAAAGGAAATTGATTGTAACGATCAAATCAGCTTGCGATACATATCCCATTGTGTTCGGAATGGGGGTAATACGCTATGGACGACAGGCGGTGGGCCTCGTTTCGAGGTCGTATGAAAAAGTCAACTTTAGGTTGAATTAAATAATAATATAATAAAATAAAAAAAATAAAAAAACCTTTCTCCTTTATACTTCTGGCCCCTCCCCCTTTCTTTACGAAATCGAATTCTCGGTATAAAAAAAAAAAAAGAAGAAGAGGATGACGGGGGGGAAACTCGTCGCCGTCGCCCCCCCCCCCCCCCCCCCCCCGATGATCGACGCCGCCTCAGCAGCGAGAGCCCCCCCCCCCCGATGATCGACGCCGCCTCAGCAGCGAGACCCCCCCCCCCCCCCCACAGATTCGAGACCGCCGCCCTAAAACCCCACGCCCCCCTCTTCGATCAACGTCTGGAGCCCCCTCCCCGCCGCCACGAACCCCATCCTCCGACCAACCTCGGCACGATGCAGACCCTTCCCTCTTCCACCGAAATCAGTAAGTATTTCTATTTTTAATTCATTGTTTTAAAAGTTTAGTTTTTTATAAAAAAAAAAACAACAGTAATGTTTAAATAGAAAAAAAACTGATTTTAAGAAAAGTAAAAGATTTGATTTTTTAAAAAGATTAAAAAACTGATTTTAAAAAAAAAGAATAAAAACTGATTTCTTTTAGAAAAGTAGAAAACTGATTTTGTTTTTATAATTTGAAAACTGATTTTTATATAATTTAAAAACTGATTTTTGTTAATTTAAAAACTGATTTTAAAATAAAAGTAAAAATATGATTTTTATATATAGAACTTCGAGATAAAAATATGATTTTTATATATAGAACTTCGAGATAAAAATATGATTTTCATATATAAAACTTCGAAAGAAAAATATAGTTTTTATGTTTTGAACTTCGAAAGAAAATATAGTTTTTATGTTTTGAACTTCGAAAGAAAATAGAATTTTTATATATTGAACTTCGATAGAAAAATAGAATTCTTGTATATTGAACTTCGAAATAAAATGTGATTTTTATATATTGAATAACATAGTAAAAATTCGATTTTTATATATATTGAATAGCGAAGTAAAAATGTGATTTTTACGTATGTAGTGAAAGCAGCAACGAAGGTGACAAAAAGGCGAAACGACGAAGACTTCTGCAAAGGAGTGCCGTGGAGCTAGGATAGCTATATGTGAGAATTTCTCACCTTTCTATTTCTTTTCTAGTTATATATTTATACTAGGATGCAGACGGTGCTTAGTAGCACCCGACACAACCGTCCACAGACCATGGACTTGTTTGTTTGACTGTTTGGTGATTGATTGCGATATTGGTTTGAAATGTGGTTTGTGGTGTGAAAAATCGAATCGATAAATTGGTTAGGATTAGACGTGCGCCGTTATAAGGCGTAGGAGTAAGGCTAGGTTAGACCCTTACTCCAAATTTTGTGGTTTGCAAAATGAAATTGATTTGATTGATGAGTGAATGGCGTAGGCCTTCACTAGACCGGGGATAAGGCTAGGCCTTGTCCCGTTTCTAGTATCGTGCCGTTATGCCGCCGAAATTTTCTAAAATATGTTAGAAAAATAAAAATATCATTTTATTGAATAAATGAATTGAATAGAAATTCATAGGTTGGAATAAAATGTTTTATCGTTAAAAATATAATTTTTAACGTGAGGTGAATAAAATAAAATATTCATTTATAAACCGGACGGTTTGTTTATGTACACCTATTTGAATGACATTGATTGGGACGATAAATTTTGCACATCGCCCAACAGCACAAATAAAATAGGTGTTTGATTGTTTGAAACCCCACACGGGTGTTGGGATGAAATTTGAAGTTCACTCATCCCGATTGATTGAATATGTCGATCGTTTGATTGACAGGCTGTTTTAAGCGTTGGATATCTATATTTGATGCTTATACAGTGTAGTGCACTTTGGTTGATGGTTGATTATTTTTCCATGCTATTATATACATGTGTTGTATGAAAATCCATATAATTAACTTTATATGGTAATTGATTGGGCCTCATTCCAGTTTTAAAATAGAAATATTTGAAATAGAAATATTCGAAATGGAATATTTGAAAATATCAATATATGAAGCCGTGTTGATTAGATTGACGCCATTTTGACGTGAACGATATTTATATCGACTTTAAACGATTTCGAAATGAATTGAATTGAAAACGATTTCGAAATGAATTGAATTGAAAACGATTTCGAAATGAATTGAATTGAAAACGATTTCGAAATGAATTGAATTGAAAACGATTTCGAAATGAATTGAATTGAAAACGATTTCGAAATGAATTGAATTGAAAACGATTTCGAAATGAATTGAATTGAAAACGATTTCGAAATGAATTGAATTGAAAACGATTTCGAAATGAATTGAATTGAAAACGATTTCGAAATGAATTGAATTGAAAACGATTTCGAAATGAATTGAATTGAAACCGAATTGAAATGAATTCAAATTGAATTGAAATTTGAATTGAATAGAAATGAATTTTGAAACGAATTTATAAAGAAGAATTCAATTTTGATTTGAATTGAAAAGGAAGTTGAAATTGCTTTTGAAACGATTTTAAAACTATTTATATAATTCGTTTTAAATAGGAATCGACGAAATATATATTATATATATTATATATAATATAATGGCCTGAATAGAACGCGCCGCGCCGCGGCAGTTCGCGAATTTCGACCATTTATTTCAAACGGACATTACGGGAGATCCGACCGTCGGATTCTCCTAAAACCGGAACCGTTGGGTTCGTATCGAAAAGAGCTTTCTAACGAATATTAGAAATTTGAAATCTAACGGTTGGATTTGGAATTATGTCCAAATCAAATTCGAAAAAGGTCGCTGTAAGTGCAGTTCGATGGCCGTTGATGGAAATCGACTGTACGGGCCTTGATAAAATTATTAAAAATAGCAATAATTTGTGTAAAATCATAAGAAATGATTTGTGAAGATTTGGGATGAAAAAACTCCATATTTGAAAAGATAAAAATGGATTTTTATCGAAATGAACTAGTTTTGAACTAGAAATATAATTCTATTTATTTTTAAATAAATAAATTGAATTTAAAAAGGGTTTTAAAAATAACCAAAATTTCCAATGATTGCATTGGAGTGGATTTGAATCGAAATTGTCTTCGGAATATTTCGATGTTGGAATTCGTGATTATACAGGTGTTGTTATGGAAATTTGAAAGATATATATATTTATATCGTTATTTCCAATACGACATTTGTTAGTCGTAGAATTCGATATTGAATATAAGCCGATATATTTTCTATTCAGAGCCTTGTATTGAATATCGAATGTGATTTGGGTTTGTCGTGAATGGTGTCTTTACTAACACTGTTCTTGAACCCAGTTGAGAAAAGATTAAATCTTTTTATTTAGATTTAATGAAGTGTACCAATTAAATAATATTTAATTGGAATTGAATTGATATTGATTTTTGGGTTTATCGTGAACAGTGTTTTAAATAACACTTGTTCTTTAACCCGATAATTAATGAATGTGATTTGGGTTTGTCGTGAATGGTGTCTTCACTAACACTGTTCTTGAACCCAGTTGAGAAAAGATTAAATCTTTTTATTTAGATTTAATGAAGTGTACCAATTAAATAATATTTAATTGGAATTGAATGGATATTGATTTTTGGGTTTATCGTGAACAGTGTTTTAAATAACACTTGTTCTTTAACCCGATAATTAATGGGATGTGACTTTGGGTTTATCGTGAACCGTGTTTTAAATGACACTGATTCTTTAACCCAGTCACAGATTAAAACTAAGTGGAGTTTTAATGAATCTTTAATTAGATTGAAAAGATCGAGAATGGAGTATCACCAGTTTTACTCCAGGCGATAGTTAAATCTTTAATTAGATTTGAACGTGAAATTTAGAAACTAACTGTCGGTTAGCCAAGCAGAAGGGTTTTCTGGATATTGATCTGATGTTGGTTTCGGCCTTCGGGGTTAATATTTGGGGAATTATTCTCTTGATTAATTTACGGTTAGTGACTAATGAATTGGAATGAGGCGTATGTTGTGTTTGTGTAACACTTTTATAAAATATACGCGAGTTATTCGGGAAGTCCGGGTTTATCCCATTCTGAATAATCGATACGACGATAAGTCGAAGATGAAGACGATGGTCGAAGACCGGAGGTCTTCACGTCGTTTGGGTGATAACTGATGATCTTGATTGGGCTGTACACCCAAGAAGATGGAAACAGTTGGTGATCGTCCAGACGTACTTGGAGATCGATGGATATGCGAGGTACTAGGTGCCTCCGGTTTCGTTCAGACCCAGAACGGACTTGTAAATGGACAGTGTGTCTGACATCGAATTTCATTCTGTGTGACTGATATCGGTTGCATAGGATGGTTTGCCTGTGTGGCATGCTAAGATGCAAATGATCAAGGCTTCTGTTGAAAAGCAAAGTCTTGTGGTGATGATCAAAGCACGGCCTTTGTGGCGTAGCTTTGTGTAACGTTTACCTCGCGTGTTTCACACCAGGTATGAACCAAAAACGGGAGACGGACCTCAGGGAGGGCATGCGTTTCCTTCTAGATAAAAAGTGGCGTCAGTGGTTTTACACGCCCTGACGAGTTTGACTTATGTGGTTGTTGCTGTTGCGAGGCGCCTCGGATTGATCGGTCGTTCTCGAACCGATGGAGTCATTTGGTTGGCTCATTTACGCCCCAAAGGGCGGGGAAACGTAGTGTTCAGGCATTCTTAATCCACATCGGTGGACCGGCCCTGTCGCTCCAAGGGACGATGCGTTCTGTTCCTGAGACATGGGCTAGATTGTCTCGAATCGGTTGAGGACTATCTTTTGCCTCGGTTCATAGACGGAAATCCAATTTCCAAATACGTGACATGTGCGGTTTTAATTGTAATCCTATTTATGGCGACATAGTGGGATGGGGCGCTTATGCCGCCTATGATTGATACTTATGATTTGAAGTTGTTTTATACACTATGCACTTATTATAGTATCAAATGATTTGTTTTAAACGTATCAAGCATTCTTTGGCTGTTATAAGGAAAAACCCTATCCCCCGGCTTGCGTTGCATTGTGTGATAGGACCTGGGTCTTATAACAGCTTCATTTTTCTTTATTTAGCATTGCGCTGTTTGTTTTATGCACTGGTATTCTTGGGAGGAAACCCGTTCCGTGTTATACGGCGTGGTCCCTTGATTTACCTAATTTTAAAATAAAGATTAACTGTTTTAGTTCCCACACCAGTCACATGACTGACCTGGAGTTTATTGTTTTAACCTAAACTCTGGGTGCCCTTATTTTGACACGGGCAGCTAGTAGTTTTGGTTTTGCAGATTTATATTCACAGGATCCTGGTTTACAGCTGGAACGATATCCGGAAAGCTTTGTATCCGTATATCTCTTCTAGTTGTGTATTGTATTATTTTCCGCTGCTATGTATTTAAATGTAATTTAAATCTCTGATATTTCTGTGTAATATTCATTTATACTCTGTATATTCTTGTAATCTGATGCATTGTTGTAATAAGCAATGAAATGTTCTTCTGTTTGCGTTCTGTTGTGGCTTGTTCTCGAACTATCCGACGCTTTCCTTTACGGGGAAGTTAGCGGGTCGTCACACGCCCACTCCAGGCCTTCGGAGGTCGATCCAACCACACCAGTACAACCGCCACCTGCCCCTTGACTTCGCACTCCAGCGCCCCTAGTCTCGGCCCACTCGAAGTCCTCCTCCGCCTTGGAGTTTGCTTCGAAGACCGGAACCCCTTGGACCCGCTGAGACTGTCACGGCGAGCCAATGCCCATCTCCACCGCTCAAAACCTAGCCTTCAACGAGATCCATCAGTTTGCAATTGAACGTATACTGTTTTGATAAACTTATTTTCGGAAAAACGAGGTGAAAAAAAAAGGAATACTGGCCATCGAAGTGTTTTTGTGGCGGCTCATGTCTGTTGACCACGAGAATAGGGTTTCGCTAGTATTTAAAAGGGAAAGATGTTTTGGGTGCCACGCAATTGAAATTATATTTTATTTCATAGCTTGTTATTCACGGTAAGAAGGTGTGGCGTGCAAGTAAAGCCAATCCCCTTCAGTTTGAATAGTAACGAAATGAAATTTTTAAGGTGGAAATATTATATGAAACTTCGTTGTGAAGTAACACGCCAAAATCACTATGAACGACTTCTGTTTACTGATAAAAAGGCTAATCTTAGTGTAAAAAGGTATTCCGGATCCAATAGGACAAGTTTCATCGAAATCCGAGGTCGTATGAAAAAAATTCCTTTATAAAACCAGAAATAAACACACATTTTATTTTTTCACGATCACCAGATAAACCCGATCAACTTGAAACTGCGAAGTCTGACAATAACTTTTCGATACGAACCCAACGACACTAATTTCGTCGCATACTGAGACTGTTGCCCTGGTAGACTATTTTTACCGCGAACCGCCCTACCCTTTTTAACGCCAAATTTTCCCATCTCTAAAAATAACAAACTATATACCTATCCTGACTATAATCGACGCTAAGAACTCAACGGAACTGGTTTCGTCGAAAACAGAGTCCGTTTGCAAAACGGCTACTTTAAAGGCCTATAATTTAATAACGATTTTCCATAGCGACTATTTCAAAATTTGATTTGGCCATAACTATCAAACTATAACACGAAATCTAGATTTTTCTCTTTCATATGAAAATTATCGTCAATACGGTCCCAATATGTCTTGTTTTACAGAAATCCGACTTAAATCGAATTCTGTATTCTCAGTTGAAGTTCAAAACCAAATATTACGAACTGCATGCCATTTCCAAGCTCGAATTATATTATATATAAATTATAACGTTCAACTTCGTTTTTAATAACGAATTAAATATTAAATTCCATTAATATTCCCAACATAATATTTAAAACTAATTTAAATATTCATATTCAAATGGTCGAAAAACACGGGTCGTTACATTCTTCCCCCCTTAAAATAATTTCGTCCTCGAAATTGCTAAGGTAAGAAAGAACGTTATAAACTCACTAACTTTCAAATCCAATTTATTTTTAAATTAGAAACCAATTCAATACAGTATATAGATATTTTCAAAAATATTGAAAATTTTCTAACACCTTAAATTTTCGAAAAATTTCGCCAGCACCTCCTTTGTATGGCTCAATCGGTACAACTACGACTCGCCATTCTGGGCCTTCTCCAATTCAAAAGAAAATAAAACAGCCAAGTGGCTTGCCAAATTGGCTCACAAATATCCAAATCCATATAAAAATAAACGTGTACCTTTTTGTCGGGCACATCATTATATCATTTCCATCTGCTGCCTTGTCAGCATATACACATGCATTCCCAAACAAAATTCCAATTGTAACCCCAAAACCAAATCCTTCACGCGTCCAGCCCAAATCTCATTCTTAACTCAATTTCCATCCATCATCAATTTCAACCCTTAACTTACCAGTCCAATACCATTTCAGATTCATGTCTCACAATTCAAAATCTGATTCTACTTAATATATTATATCCTGATTCAATTTCCAGTTAACTGGTTTCAATTTAATTCATATTCGCTTTCACAAATTCGATTTAATCTTGTTCTTGTTCAAACATTTCCCTGGGAGTTTTTAAATAGTTCAGTTCTTTCAAAAATCAAACATTTCTTTCTAGGATTCAAAACAACTTGTTTTTTTCTCAAAGCAGTTCAAAACAAGATTTTTGGTAGTAATCCGTCACTTAGAATTCGAAAATGAACACCGATAATGGCGCGCACATCATCGGAATCTATTTTCCAGTTATCGAAGTGAGTTCAATACTATATCACTTTCAAAACCATTTCTAAACACTTCCATTTTGAAATCAGTTCAAAATATCCTTTCCAAGGCTTGTAAAACAATTTAAAAACCTCCCAGGATTTTAAAATTCTCATATATTAAGTCCAATTCCATTTTCAACCACTTGTCCAAATTTCCAAAGTTTTAATTTCAATTCTAATTTAATTTCAGATTTAACTCCTCTGATTTTCATATATTTCACTTATATGAATTCTGATTGGTTATATATAACCATTTCACATTTTATAATTTTATTGGATTATAATCACAACCAACACATCCAATATATTATAATTACAATATATATATTTCCTCTATATCAAAATATACTTTGGGTAAAATTATTTCATTTACCCTCTTTTCAAAACATATCGTGACGACCCATCGTATTCGAGTGTTTATAAACCCCTATCGATACAGTGGATCAAACTGATCGATCAGAACTCATAAACAACTCAACCAATAAATCTCCACAATATAAAACAATTTTTATAAAATCTACAAATACGTTCACTCGTATATATACACTCAAACTCAATCTAGGGTATTACTAACCCCATCTCTACTGAGTTACACCACAGAGCAAAGGAAATCACTTAACCTTCAGCTCTGATACCACTGTAACGAACTAGGATTTTCGACTCCGAAAATCAACATCAAACTACCATGTTGACCATTCAGACATCGAACATTCCAGATCATTAATAGAAAGAAGTTAGAGGGTGAGAATAGATAAGGTAGAAATATTGAATAGAAGAAGAAGAAGAAACACCACACAGAGTCTCACATCGCAGCGGAACAAAATATAATACAGAAATAATCTTTATTGAAAGCTTTAAAATACTTACAGTATCAGAGTACATCATACCATGGGACAGTTATAATAGCCTGTTCCCATATACAACACACAGCGGAATAATAGTAATATCATACGTCTGGACTCTTCCAGCTCGTCTCTTCATAGCAGTCGCTAACCTGAACCTGTACACTTCGGGCTAACCCGAGCATTTACAAAACACCGGGTTAGTCTGGTGAACCAGAGTGAGATAAACTCGCACAGTATAAAGGTAAATCATCCAACCATGAATTTAAAGTTCAAAAATCTTTTCAAAAGAAAAGGATAATCGTAAGACCAAATCCACACATAAACACGGACGGTTTTTACCTTACGATAACCCAAAACAGTTTGAAATCAATATCTTGTCTGATATTATAATAATGTCTAAATACAAATAAATATCAATCTAGTGGAACGCTTGCATCTCACGCTCCACATATATAGTATACAATCAAAACCGCAGGCGCTTTTTGGAGATTGGATTCCAACTTGACAAGGTATGGGACCACCTGCCGATAGTGTATCTCTAGAGACGAATACACTGGGTTCAACAAGAACTTCTTGCAACCCGGCCCTCACATGACCGACCCCTCATTTCGCTTGAGAGTATCGAATGTATATCACCGACGGTTGGGATCAGCAACCGTCTCCCGAAAAGGGACAGCATCGAAACATAGATTTAAGAAACAAATAGGATTTCCTCTAGATAGGTGATCATACACCCTAATGGGAGCGACCCACATAGCCATGCTGCCTGCCCGATTTTTGTCATTTCCCGGCTGATGAGGCTTGAGGTCAGAATTTATCTTTGAACATCTGGTCACCATTCACTTTGAATGCCACATCGTCAGATCCGTCAGATATCACTAATTGACGTCCACAAAAATACTCTAGCTGGAAGCTAAGAGAACGGCAACTCCCCGCCAACAACTATCGTACGTTTGAAGAAACCAACGTACGTGATCCTTTGGAAATACTCTGTCAGACACTCGTCCATACACGTCACCCAGGAACAGGATGAACCGAAGGCACTCTCCTATCGCATCCAATATAGGAATCACCCCATGGATCAGTAGCGAGTAGTCCTTGCAACCCGTAGATTCCAACCACGACAGAATCACAGTTTATCTCTGCTTGCCAGGCAGAGAATATTAGTGGTTCTTCCGTTTTGTGAAAACCCACGGTCTTCACAGCACCATCTCGATCATCTTCTGATATCTCCACGTATTTGTTGGTCGGAATGGTTTTCGAATATAAATTCGATCCCGGTCTTTCCATACCAACAATCGCATTGGACAGATTTGATAGTCGGTGATTTAACTATCAAAATAAACAGTGTTTCAAACATGACACTCCAATGAGTTCACTGGTTCAGTATTCAGCATCACTTGGCCCCTAACAAAACTGATTTACCTTTGTTAAATTAAAACTTCTAACTCTTTTAATATTCAAAAATATGATATTTGAATAACTCTAATTTTTGATTTAACTCTAATCGATTAACTAATATTCGACTTAACTCCATTCGCTTGACCCTAGATCGCAGCGATCACAATGGTTACGCCTGATTCCCCTAGGAAACATCCGACCGCCGTAGGCTATCTGCAGTCCTGCGAATTACGCTAGCAGTCGTACGCAATGGCAACTTACCTTGAATACTATGTTTGACTAACTCTAGCTCGAATAACTATATTCAATTACCCATTTAAATCTTCTTTCAAATCATTTTTTAAATTCGGAAATCCATTAGTTTTAACAAAGAAATTTATAACACATATGTTATAACAATAGCGTTATAATTACTATTTAGATTTACAAAACAACAGCGCTATAATCGCTGTTTAGGTTTACAACCCATTTACTATAGCAAAAGCGCTACAATCGCTATATTAGATTTACAAAACATATATTATAACAACAACGCTAAAATCGCTGTTAAGATTTTCAAACCATATCCACTAACGTCTCTTACGATTACCAACTAATACTATCTTCAGAAAATCCCGATGTTGTTCAAGTTGGGGTATTTTAATTACCTCTCAGACCTTGATCAACAACGTTCTTATCCTCCGATAAACATAAGTTGTAATCAATATTTCATTCTAGTCTCAAACAAATTCCCTTTAACTATTGGATTTGGTTAAACAACCCTATAACTCAGTTCTTTACCCAGATTCGCTTATTTCCAATCTCCTTTCAAAATTATTCGACCATTTCCCCATTTTGAAATCTCATTTAAAATTCTCCTTTTTACTTGATCTTGTTTTCAAGTAACGTTAAATAAAATTAACGCCTTAACACATTAAACCTCATTTACACGACCCTGGTTTATATAAACCCTTTACCTTAATTCACATAATTAAACAACACTTAAATTTAAGTTATCATCTTCGCTTGAAATCCTCTTTTTAACATCATTATAAACATCTTAGCTTTAAATATAAAACCTGCTCATAGATTCCTTTCACAATCCAATTTGGATTACACTTCTCTTCGATTACTTTTCAAAAGTAGTCTTCTAAATTATTATTAAAACAATAATTTTCTTTACTCATTAACTACTTCAGTAGTTAATTTCTTTATTTACTAAGATAAATAGAAAATCCTTTTTAAAGATCTTATTTAAGTTAAAACAATATTCTTCAACTATTTCATTTCGCAATTTCGAAACAAACTAATTTGATATTCGATTCCAGTTTAAATGGACAATTTTGTCAAGTCAAAATTCGATTATCTCATAAACTAATTCCAATTAACCTTCACTTTAAATTAATTAAAAATATAATTAATTTAAATTATTTCCATTAATTGTTTTCTTTTCAAAACAATTATCAAAGTTTAACCATTCGATTCATTCTCTATTCTCATTCTTTGTAAATCTGATTAACATCAGAATTTACTTTATAAAATAAATTACTAACAAATCAAATCTTAAATAAATAAAACATTTATTTAATTCTCTTTAATAACTTTTGTTCAAAATAATACATTTTTTCCCAAAATCTAACTCTAGTTATAAAGTAAATTTTATAACTTCAACTCTATCGATTCACCTGACGGTGAATCACTGTCTATAACCCGATTGATTTTAAAGGCCATACTCTGCCAAACACTTAACCAATATCACCTATTGGTTCAAACCAAACAGATGTTGAATATTCAATTAATAATCAACCATCAAATCAATCACACAAACAGATCAGTTCATATATGATAATATGAAAATAAATAATACATTTGAGGGATCCGGTTGGGTCCCTCCAACCTGTTCTTCCCTGTATTCAAATGGTTATCTCAAATCAGACCATTCAGTTTTGTTTAACTGATAACACTAAATAGCAACCATTCAACATCAACCACAAGCAATTCAAACAATTCAACCATTTTAAACACGTTTATAAATAAACGTGACCAACCAAGGTGAGTCACCTTTATTGGAACCAATCGTTAAAAGTAACGATTTGGTATTTCACTGAAATTAAACACAGTTTAATTTCATCAGGTAAATCAACAAACAATTGTGTAACTAGCAAATAAGCATCCATCAGCAAGTAAAACACACAAAATAAAGAACCCAATTTATATAAAATATAAATGGGAAAACTGAGTGAGTTTTACTCACCTTGATTTGATACCGTTGTTTAACGGTTTTGTTTAATTAAATTAAACGAACGTTTAATTTAAAAAGTCCTGGTTGATTCCAAGCGCATCCAACTCTGTTCCATAATGTTGACCTCGTTACTGCGATCCCAATGCGCTTTGTTTCATTTAATTCTGTTTACACGGTGAGATAGATATCATTATATAAGTTCACGATTATAAATGTAATATAAATTTCTTAATTAACACTATTATGTTAATTACTTTAAATAATGTAACAGGTCGTTTCTCTGATCTCTCCCAGGCTCGTTTTCATTCACAAATGCCCAACCTGTCCAAAATTCCAATAAAAATAAAAGTTTTGTTTTAATATAACACACATTTAACTTTAATTTACTACATATTAATTAATCATTTAGACTTAACTTCGGTTTAATGTAAATTAACCAGTAGAACTGTTTTTACTGTCTCCCCCGTCCGTTGTTTCTCACATTCATTCACCAGCTCCTAATACCATACCTGCATCGATTCATATTTTAATTAATATAATTAAATTGACAAATGACTTCTTTAATTAGTGTTTGAATTAATCTGTAATAATACCGTAATCAGTGTAGTGAGGCGAGCTATTTTCTGGAAAAACATTTGAAACAGTCCAATCCTTACATGTCCTCTTTTCTCCTTTCATCCCAAAAACCCACGCTCCCTTTACTTTGCTGCTCCTCTTCATTTCTTACTACATCACAAAACAACCGTGTCCTCCTTGCTTTATAATACACGCATCGCACTATCCCTCAGACTTCACAAATCCACCGCAAGTCCTCAGCTCATCCCGATGTCCACTGCCTTCAGTTGAAACCCGCGCCTCCTCCAGGCCTTCGGAGGTCGATCCAACCACACCAGTACAACCGCCACCTGCCCCTTGACTTCGCACTCCAGCGCCCCTAGTCTCGGCCCACTCGAAGTCCTCCTCCGCCTTGGAGTTTGCTTCGAAGACCGGAACCCCTTGGACCCGCTGAGACTGTCACGGCGAGCCAATGCCCATCTCCACCGCTCAAAACCTAGCCTTCAACGAGATCCATCAGTCTGCAATTGAACGTATACTGTTTTGATAAACTTATTTTCAGAAAAACGAGGTGAAAAAAAAGGAATACTGGCCATCGAAGTGTTTTTGTGGCGGCTCATGTCTGTTGACCACGAGAATAGGGTTTCGCTAGTATTTAAAAGGGAAAGATGTTTTGGGTGCCACGCAATTGAAATTATATTTTATTTCATAGCTTGTTATTCACGGTAAGAAGGTGTGGCGTGCAAGTAAAGCCAATCCCCTTCAGTTTGAATAGTAACGAAATGAAATTTTTAAGGTGGAAATATTATATGAAACTTCGTTGTGAAGTAACACGCCAAAATCACTATGAACGACTTCTGTTTACTGATAAAAAGGCTAATCTTAGTGTAAAAAGGTATTCCGGATCCAATAGGACAAGTTTCATCGAAATCCGAGGTCGTATGAAAAAAATTCCTTTATAAAACCAGAAATAAACACACATTTTATTTTTTCACGATCACCAGATAAACCCGATCAACTTGAAACTGCGAAGTCTGACAATAACTTTTCGATACGAACCCAACAACACTAATTTCATCGCATTCTGAGACTGTTGCCCCGGTAGACTATTTTTACCGCGAACCGCCCTACCCTTTTTAACGCCAAATTTTCCCATCTCTAAAAATAACAAACTATATACCTATCCTGACTATAATTGACGCTAAGAACTCAACGGAACTGGTTTCGTCGAAAACAGAGTCCGTTTGCAAAACGGCTACTTTAAAGGCCTATAATTTAATAATGATTTTCCATAGCGACTATTTCAAAATTTGATTTGGCCATAACTATCAAACTGTAACACGAAATCTAGATTTTTCTCTTTCATATGAAAATTATCGTCAATACGGTCCCAACGTGTCTTGTTTTACAGAAATCCGACTTAAATCGAATTCTGTATTCTCAGTTGAAGTTCAAAACCAAATATTACGAACTGCATGCCATTTCCAAGCTCGAATTATATTATATATAAATTATAACATTCAACTTCGTTTTTAATAACGAATTAAATATTAAATTCCATTAATATTCCCAACATAATATTTAAAACTAATTTAAATATTCATATTCAAATGGTCGAAAAACACGGGTCGTTACAGACAATAAGGTAATATAATATATTATCATAACAATGCATTCACTAACGTTCAATGGTTCAAATATTTACAGATTTTTACATAAAATTCACAACTATAAACAAAAATAAACTACATGTCTCATATTCAATTTTTTTTCTCATTCTTCAATATGAATGATTTGAAAAACTTGTAAATTTATACATAAAATTCACTAACATAAAAAAATTACATTTTTTTTTGATTCAAATTATACAACTCATATAAAGATCTTTTAGATCTTTCTTTTTATATCAAAATTGCTTCTTGCCTTTTTAGAAACTGCAGGTTCTAAATTTTCCATGTAATGACAAAAATCGTTTTTGCATTCACTTCCGGTGTGCAAAATTAAGATCAATATTTAGATCTTAACTTAATATGATCTTCATGATGCATATTTTCTTTATAAAAGTTTTTCCTTAGAAACAGTAAAAACATTTCTTCTGGAAATATGATATGTTCTAAAATGACTATAATAAAACTTCAAGTTTTATCATAATTCATATATTTATTATATATTTTAAATTGAAGCAACTTTTCTAGAAAGTGCCCTTTTTTCACATATGAGAGTAATTTTACTATTTTTCTTCAAGAAAATAATATTTATTATAAATGTAATGATCTCTTCCAATAATAAGTTTCTTCAAGAAATTATGTGTAGCATAAAATTGGAGTATAAGGCTTTTTCCTTTTGTTGAAAATTTTTCTTTCATTGATTTTTCAAATCCTCTCCTTTTACAGGTCATTTGCTATACGCAAATATTAAATGCAATTATATACTTTTTTGCTTTATTTCATGTTTCTCGTTTGAATATGAATTCGGGTTCTTTGTTTGCATATGAACTTCAGATCATATGAGCTTTAGGTCATTTGCATGTGAACTTCAGGTTCATCGACTCTTGCTTTATGCTTGGAAGTATGACCATATTTTGGTGGTCATAATGCTCCTTCAGGGAGTTCTATAAGTGGAGAGGATCTTTTTTTCAGTTAAATATTCTGATTTTAGATTATTGTGGATATGGTCTCTTAAAAGTATCAAAGCCTTTGTTTTGTCCTGCTGGGACATATTATTACCATTTTTACTAGTATTCTCTAAGTATCGAGATTGTAAATGGATTTAGTGTTCGACATTTTTGTGAACTACACAAAAATAATAATTGCAGATGCTTAATTAAACAAAATCCACATATCAGTATAAATGTTCTATAATTATCAAAACGAATTAACAAATTAACCAACAGATAAAACGATGAAACTGTAGTACTGTTATATCATAAAAAAATGCAGATCTCGTAAAATAGAATAGGACCGTAGACATGCATGTAATAAATTGAATATATTATGGAACATGATCATAAAAAATATCCAAATCTGCAAGTCTTTCTCTATGCATTTACAATGAACTTCTTAAAATAATGAAATAATACAAACCGTCAAGGAGCTATACACCATGTTACATAACAAAAATAATGGCCACAGTAATACATATGTTGGTTAACAAACAGCTTGCTATTTACATATATGCATACCTACTAGCAATGGCTTCTCTGGTATTAAAGAGATAAAGTAGCAAATGAAGATGTTTTATGTATGGCGTATGGGGTAAAAGATCGATATATAATATTATAAAAAGAAAATGAGTCGATTTTCCTAAAAAAATATATTTGGTATACCATAATACCAGATCAAATATGAATAGGTGGATATCTAAAAACCACTAAGTTAAAAAAATAATTAGATCTAAAAAGTTTAGATCCACTGAAACATAACTAGATATGACAAATTCATAGATCCATTGATCTAATATTCTCAAACAGAAAATAATTGTATAACAAATATATAAAATCATGAATTGTTATCTTCAAATAAAAATTACTTACATAATAGATCCATAGATATAGATATAAAATATTTCAAACAATAGCTCTAATAGAGCTTCGTGCTGATAACGTGTTATAAAATGAACACAGAATAGAAGAAACAAGGGAGAGAGGACATTTCTATTCATTCAGAAGTTTATATCATTCTATTACATTGGCTTCTTTATATATAGGCTTTTGGAGCTGATTTTTAGCTTTTTCTCATGATGTGGGACTAAAACAGAGAGCATATTCACAACATTTATATATATTACAACAATATTGAAAATTTAGCAAGCCTTAAATGCTTTGACCTCTAGTCAAAACTTGGCTCCCAACTTGATGAAGACGTGCTGCCCTTGGTTATTTGCAACCACTGTCTGCATTCACATATAAAATCATCATTTTTTTTACCAACTACAATAATTCATGTGCCATTAGCACAAATGTGCGTTGTTACAACTTCAAAGACATAATAGCATATTAATGACGATACAGGATATTTATTAACACTAATTTATGGATATTCAGCAATCAAACTGATTTGAGAAACTCCTTGCAAGCAACATTTGGAAGATTTTAATATTGATTTGTAAACTGAAAAACACACTATTCACACAAAATTAAAAAAAATCTAAATATAACTGATTGAACACATCTTAAACCCTACCCTCCAGTCTCGTTATTATATGGATAAATTTTTTCATGTTCATCTGTAGTACACATGAAAAAAGCATACTATAAAATCAAACATGGATAACATGAAACATCCGATCCATATACATAGTAAGTAGACGGAAAAAGCAATCATGATTCTAAGCTTATATACTGCAGTTGTAACTTCACATAAGCTCAATTTCATTAGCTAATTATATACCAAGTAAGGAAACTTTTTTATACAGCTAGTGTAATAATAAAAATACTAAATCTGGCCGAAAATATGGGATACACCAGCAAATGTACATACCATTTATAGTTCCCTTTTTTCTATGCAGGAACATAATATGCTCTACACCGCTTTTATTTAACTATTTTTTTAACAAAAGAAAGAATCTTTAAATATTTACCAATCAATAAAGACCCTTCCCTAATCAGTACGTATGAAGTTTACGATAGAATTTGTTTCTAGCATGAAGAAATCGAGTTTACCATACATAAAAGGTTTAAAGATATTATTTGTCATTTTACCTATAATATTGCTGAGTTTTTATGAAAGATTTAAGGTATGAAGTTGTGGTACCCAAATCATGTCAATTTTATAGAAGGTTCAACCATAAAGATTCTGAATACGTACCGAGATATGATAAATGGAAATATATATCTGATTTCAACTATACTCAAAGAGCACCACAAAACAGTGAACATCATGGGGCCGCTTCAACTATAATACATGGAAAATACTATGTGAAAAAAAATTTTGTTCATCCAAAAATGTAAAATACCTTTTAATGTGTGAGTTGCTTCCATTATCAATTAGGTTTCAACAAATTCATACATACCAAATATTGTATTATTTGGCTATAGCTACTATGATGCTAAAAAGAATACCAATGTATCATTATAGAAAAGCATACTATACAAACAGAGTTAAAATAAAATTTATGATTATAGCTATTGATGCTCTTCTAAATATATTTTTTCCTACAACAATATATATAAAAAATGATAACCACACGTACATACCTTTGTACCATTTATAAGAAAATAAAAAATTATTTAAATCTCAAATAAAAGGGATGGTTGGTACTTGGTACAAATAGACCCCCTACTAACCGTTGTATTTAATGTTTCTTGATTTGAAATGAGCTGTCAAGTTTAATCTATATTAAATATAAAACATGTTCAAACTCAATCCAGTGAATATTGTTTTGTAGTTTAGAAAGTTGGTTGCTTGCAATGCATTCACATTTAAAAAGAAATGAAGCCGAAGAAGAGCCACTATATCGTTGTGTGGTAATTGAGTTTGGACCAATTTTAAAACATAACTATCAATTTGTGTCTGCCTAAACTGTTGTCTTTATGGTGCGAAAAATGTCCATACAGAAAAAAAAACCAACGTTTGTAACACGTCTGAAAAAATGTAAGGAAATGCATTAATTGAACCTAGACTGGAACATGTTGATCTTCATTCTACATTATAGTGAGAATTTATTTTGTAAAAAGTAGAAATTGCAAAATTCAATTTTCAGAATGAGATAAAAAAGTAAAAATACGTAGATCAAAAGTATTACTTCGCTTGGATTTCATGTTATAATACAATATATTGTCCAGTAATCAGTATGATGTGTCAACAAAATGCAGATTGAAAAAATAAGGCGGGATAGGATTAAAAATATAATGCAATTGCAGTTATCTTAGTAACTCAGCTGTAAAGTAGGGCTAATTCAAAATACACAGACAACTAATTTTGATGTATTTTATTATGTGGAGATATTGTAGGGTTATTGAGTAAAATGTAGCTTTTTCCTTGCAGTTTAAAGTATTTTTCTTTTTGCATGTCCACGGATCAGTTTTATGTAACGACCCAGAAAATCTGAACCAATTTAAAATTTTTAAATTGGCTAAAATAATGGATTTTAAATATTTAAAATAAATATTTTAAATAATGGCAATGGAAAGAGAGTTTGAATCGACAATTGAAAGCGAATATAATTAATTATAATTATAAACAAGGCCTGAAAAGGCGATGCAGTTTCAAAAATTGAATTCAAACTTTGTCGGACTGTACCGGGTGCAAAACAAAACGGATTTTAGCGAAACCAAAAATATTTAAATCTGTTAGTGAATACCTTTCTAACGAATCTGAAAAATCGAATTTTCATAGCATAAAGCAAAAGTTATGGACGAATAAATTTTCAGAAAGGTCGCTATGGAATTTATATAGCCCGTGAAATTGGCCATTTTGCAAACGACCTCGGAATTCGACGAAACCACTTTTGTTGGATCCGGGATGTGAAGTTATTGCTAGGTTTCAAATTTCATAATTTTTGAAGCTAGAATGTGAGCGTGGCAAAGGAAAACGTGTTTTGGTCAATTACAGTTAAATTGGATCGACCAGAAATGGGCCTTTTTGCAAACGGTCTCAGAATTCGACGAAACTAGTTTTGTTGGGACCATATCGCCAAAACATAGCTAGATTTATTTTTCTGGAATTTTTCGAATCAGTTTGTGGCCCTGGAAAATTGAAATGTACGTTCAAATCAAATATTGAATGTTTTATATTTTAATTTAAAGGAAAACTGACTGAAACATTCGAATGGGCTTACGAAACATATCCCATTGTGTTCGGAATGAGGGTATTTAGCTAGGGGTGACAGTCGTTGGGTTTGAATTGGTGTTCGTATAGAGAAACACTATTTTTCGACTTAATATAGTTTCCGACCAATAAAATAATTCCTTTTATTATTTTATAATTTCCTTTTTCTTGGAAAACCCACGTAGCACCTGCGATCAACGGCGAAGAAGCCTCCCTCCCTTCCCGCTTTGATTCCCCTCAATCCAAGCAATAAAACCCATCGTCTCTGTGGAAGATTTTGTAGTGGAGCTCGAGTACTTCAAATCCATACGGGTTAGAGATCCTATCATCGCGTGTGTGCCTCGAATCGCGCGCCCGAAGTTGACGCGTTCGCCGCCGCCTCGCTCCTCCGATCTACCATCGCAGGGGGCCCACCAGACGTCGATCGTTGCGCCTCTCCAAGGCCTTGAAGGTGGTGCTGGCCGATCGTTGCAACGTTCAACGGATTGAAAGAAATCCTAAAACCTAGTTTCGAACCAAACTGCTGAGGTACGGCTTTGATTATTCTGAATTGAAAATAACACTTTTAAGCGTTGCAAACTTCTAAAAATCATATCCTTTTGCTTTGTGGTCGAAATTCAGTGAAACAAGAGACAGTGGAACCGTGTGGACGTCTTCTACATTCTAGAAGAGACCGCATATTTTTCTGAGCCTTCTGCTATTTTTGGTGGAGTGGAACCCAATGTGAGATTTCTAATTTATAAACGATATGGAAAACGACGATGTATAAATTATATAGTCGATGTATGAGTTATATAAGCGTTGTACACCTCTTGTATAAGTGTTGCATAAGTTGTACGTTCGATGTATAAGTTATATATGCGTTGTAAAAATTATATATGTGTTGAAATAGAAGTGAATTGCTATATATAAATAAATATATATACGCCCCTCGTCCACAAACCATGGACGATATTTATTGATTATGATTGGTGTGAAAATTGATTGATAGCGAATGGTGGTTTGGGATTGTTTGTGGTTGATATTGATTGATTGTGGTTGAAAAATACCCGTTTGTGGCTGAGACATATTTGGTTGAAACCACATAGGATTAGTTTGTGGAAATGAAATAAATATATACATGCCGCCTGCGTGCGAACTAGATGCATGATCCCCATTGTCAAAAACCGCGAGGTTTTAAGGTAGAGCGAGGAGCAGTACTAGGGACGGTCCCGGTTTTAACTACCCTGCCGTTATGCTGCCGAAATTTTGAATAATATTCATGTGTTTGAATTATTTTCATTTGCTGAAACTATATTTATTCATTGTATAGAAAACCTTCATGTGTTGAATCAATATTCATTCATTGATTAGAAATTCATGTGTTGAATAGTATTCGTGTTTTAAATATAAAAATCACATTTTTATCTATATATAGAAACTATAGAAAACCTTCATGTGTTGAATCGATATTCATTCGTTGAATTGAAATTCATGTGTTGAATGGTATTCATATTTTGAAATAAATTGTTCCATAATAAAAATCACCTTTTATCAACTATATGGACTATGTAAAATAATCTCGTTTTAAAAGAAATTGTTTTATAAGAAAAATCCTATTTTTATTACCTATATAAACTATATAAAATAATAGTGTTTTTGAAATAAATTGTTTTACAATAAAAAAAATCACATTTTTATTATATACATGGATTGTTGAAATGTGTAGTGTTAAAAATAGCAACTCGTTCAAATAAATATGCATGAGTCGAAATATTCATTAATTAGCTAATGATATGAATTTTGCCTATGCATGCAACATTAGGATGAATGGTGTTTTTAAAACCAAATGGAATCAAATATGAAGTTGAAGGGAAAATGATAAGTGATAGGAACTGTATATATGTACATGCATATTTATTGAACAGGTTATAACAAAGGGGCTAGAGAAGAGGAATAAAATTTTGTGCCCGACAAATAGGTACACATTTACTGTTTTGTTTGGGTGATGATTTTATGAGCCTGTTGGCTAGCCGCTTGGCATTTTCTTTTTCTTTTTGACATGAGACGCCCGTGTGGCTATTTGGGAATTTTCCCAGCCCCTCCCGTACAAAGGAGGTTATGGCGAAATTTTCCAAAATTTAAAGGCGTTAGTGAAATATTTGAAGTGAAAACGATATAGGAATTTTTGAATGAACTATATTTATATAATTATATGAATATAAATAAAATTAAAACGAAACGTGGCCGTGCAGTTCGTATTTTGAAACCGTGATTTCAAACGATTATACCGGGAGATCCGACCATCGAATTTTCCTGAAACCGCAACCGTTGGGTTCGCCTTGGAAATACCTTTCCAACGGCACCAACTTTGTAAAAATCCAACGGTTGGATTGTCTGGAATGTTTAATTCAAATTTGAAGAAAAACAGCGCCAGAAACGATTATATATATATATATATAAGTATAATTATATTTAATCGAATAACGACGCTGCAGTTCGTATTTTGAAATCGAAACTTCAAACGATTGTACTGGGAGATCCGACCGTCGGATTTTCCCGAAACTGAAACCGTTGGATTCGTTTTGGAAAAACCTTTCTAATGATGTAAATTTTGTGAAGATCCAACGGTTAGATTTTCAGATATGTGTAAATCAAATCTGAAGAAAAACAACGCCACGGCCGCGTTATGGCCCGAAGCGTCGTTTTGAATAAATTGGCTATTTTAAAATAAATAAAAATAGTGATAAATCATTATAAAATATCATAAACGATATGGAATGGAAATAAACTGAATTTGCTCGATTTATGTGGTATTTGATGGTTGAATGTGTTTGGTGTGAAAATTACATTAAAGAACAAAATTGGTGTTGTCGAATGATTTAACCATTGAAATAAATTGATTTGAAATTCTAAATATACGTGAATTATTTGAAAAGGCCGAGTTAATTCTCATTTCGAATAATTGACCGACGATTGAAATTCGAAGAGGAAGACGGTGGTCGAAGACCGGAGATCTTCACCTCGTTTGGATGGTAACCGAGGTCCTGATTGGGAGGCATCCCGAAATATGGATAATGAGTGGTGATCGTCCAGACGTACGTGGTGATCGATGGGTTTGCGAGGTATTTAGTGCCTCCGGTTTTGTTCAGACCCAGAACGGACTTGTAAATGGACTGTGTGTCTGACATTGGAATTTATTCTGTGTTGATTGATCTCTATTAAATATACATCTGTTTGGCGGCGGAGAATTTATTATTTTGCTTAACGCCCTTCTCTGAAACGCACGAGCTCAGAGGTTGTATATCGATGGACATCAGTCGCATAGCATGAATTGCTAGTGTGGCATGCCTAAGTGGCAAATGATCAGGACTTCTGTTGAAAAGCAAAGTCTTGTGGCGATGATCAAAGCGTCGCCTGTGTGGTGTAGCTTTGTGTATAACGTGAAATCGCGAGCCTCACACCCCGGTATGAACCAGAAATGGGAGAAGGACCTCAGGGAGGGCATGCGTTTCTTCCTAGCTAGGGTGGTGTCAATGACCTACCAGCCCTAAAATTTATATACTTTTCACCTATGTGGTTGTTGTTGTTGCGAGGCGCCTCGGTTTGATCGGACGATCCAGGTCCGATGGAGTCATTCGTTGGTTCGTTTACGCCCCAAAGGGCGGGGAAACGTATTGTTCAGGCATAATAATCCACATCGGTGGACCGACCCTGACGATCCAAGGGGCAGTTGCGGCTGTTCCTAAGACTCGGGCTAGGCAGTCTCGAATTCAGTAAGGATTATCTTTTGCCTTGGTTCATGACGGAAATCCAATTTCCAAATACGTGACTGTGTGGTTGTGATTGTATACCTATATATGGCGACATAGTGGTATGGGGCATTAATGCCGTCTATAATTGATAGTTATGATTTGAAATTGTTTTCAAAACATATAAACACTAGCAATAATATCAAATGCCTTTGTTTTATTCGTATCAAGCATATATTGGCCGTTATAAGGTAAAAACTCTATCCTCCGGTTTGCGTTGCATTGTGTGATGGGAACTGAGTCTTATAATTGCTTCATTTTATATAAAGCATAGCGATGTTTAAAAGAAAGATTTGTTTTAAAGCACTGGCAATCCAACGGAGTAAACCCGTTCCACGAAAGTGGCGTGGTCCTGTGATTAGCCAAATTGTATATGTGTTGAGTAGATTTCTCATACCAGTCCCATGACTGACTCATAGTTTATTTCACTTTCAAACTCGGGTGCCCCTTTTTCTACACGGGCAGCCTTGTATTCAGGTTTAGCTATTTCTTTCTGGATAGCTGGAGCTGAAGATGGATTTTATCATTTATCTCTTTTTATGCTGTTCAGCTCCTATTGTACATATTATGTTTGTTTTCCGCTGTAGACATTTATGTATAGCTGAACTGTATTTTTACTAAGTATGATCCTGTATACTGTGTAACTCTGAGGATTACTTTTATTCAGTATATTCTATTGTTCATTATCTGGTGTATTTATTTAATTCTGTCCTGCTATCATTTGTTTCTGTGTTATATTCCAACGGATTACCCTTGCCGCCGTCAGTACGGGGTTTGGGGTCGTCTCATTTGGTATCAGAGCTTTGGTTAAGCTTAGTTCTGGAATATAACATATTAACGAACTCGTCAGAAATAGAACCAGTAGTGTTCTAGGACGGGTAACTCTATACAGATAGGATCAGTAATATCCTAGTATGAGTAAAGCAGAATGAAATTGCACCTCGATAGACACATTTACATTTGAAGTATATGTTTCTATGTTTTAAAATACCTTTTCTGTGACCTGACACTTGATCTGCTATTTGCAGAAGTACTAGAAAAATGAGTGCCAGGAACAGAAGGAATACAGAACCCGATCTAGAGGCTCTATTAAAGAGATATCGAAATCTGAACGGAGCACCGTTCTCGGGCAATGAATCTATAATTCAAACTCAAGCTTGGATGAGTTCTGTAGAAAGAATTTTTGAGCGTATCCGGCTGAGAGATGATAAGAAAAGATTAGTAGCCTCTTGGGCGCTCAAAGAAGAAGCTTTAATTTGGTGGGAAACAATCATCAAAGATAATCCAGAAGGTGATATCACCTGGGACAGATTCAAAGTGATTTTCCTGGAAAGATTTACTCCTCCTGAAGCGACAGAGCGATTATGTGATGAATTTTCCTATCTGATACAAGGTGATATGACCATCCCAGAATATCATAAGAAATTCAACGAACTTTCTCACTTTTCTCCTCATCTGATTCAAGATCCAAAAAGGAAAAATCTGAGATTTATTCATGGCCTGCAAAGGAGATATCAAAACAGTGTGATGAGGAATGTGAAGCTTCCTTTCTCAGAAATGATTTATATGGCCTATCAGTACGAGGATCTCCATAAGAAAGGAATGTTACGCGATGAAGAAGAAGTCTGTTCTAGTGACAAAGCAGAGTCGGAAACTGATATTCCTGAAGCCAGTATGAGGTATGAGGGAAGTAAGAAGCCCAGTGCCAAGAGGAAAAGGGCCAGATCTGAAAAGGAACTAGCCACGACGGCTACCTGCTCTAACTGCCAGAAACCAGGGCATTTGACCAGAAACTGTAAAACCTCGAAGAAACGAAAGAAGGGGTTTAAACCCGATAAGAAGTTTCAAGCAAATAGAAAGTGTAATCTTTGTCAACAAGCTGGTCACGTAAAGCAAGACTGCTGGCTGTCGAAAAAGACCAATGAGGCTCAGGTAAATGAAGTGGCAGAAATTTCTGAGCCCACAGCTATTTAGGGAAGGCCAGATGTTTTAGAAGGCACACTTACTGTCAAAGATATTCCAGTTAAAGTGCTGTTTGACACAGGCGCGTCACGAAGCTTCATTTCGAAGGATGCAGCTAAGAAACTGGATTTGAATTTGAAAAAGCTCAAGGAACCAATGACTGTCCAGAATCCGGTTGGGGGTTCCATTGATCTCAATTGGGTTTGCGGAGTCCCAGTTTCTTTCTCTCGTTATCGGTTTCCTACCATCGCGGTCGTCATGAATTTTAAAGAGTTTGATCTTATCTTGGGGTTAGACTGGTTGACCAAATATGAAGCTGAAGTTAAATGCGCCGACAGAGTCGTAAAGGCCAAGATTAAATCAGGTGATTATATAACCATTCCCTGTGAAGGTCAGAATACTAATAGAAAAGACTTCTGGGCAGCTCTCGATGTTTCTCCAGCCCAAATAGAAAATGTCCCTGAAGTTGCAGAGAATATTCCTGACCATATCAAAGACATTCCTGTCGTCAAGAGCTATGCGGATGTGTTCGAGGAAGTTGTTCGCTTACCTCCGCAGAGAGAAATAGATTTTAAAATTGCTTTAATTCAGAATGCAAGGCCGGTAGTTCACGCTATTCGAAGAATGTCCTTGAAAGAGAAAGAGGAATTAGACAATCAAACACGACAGTTGGTATAGAAGGGTCTGATCAGGCCTAGCTTCTCTGATTGGGGTGCAACAGTGGTCTTTGTGCCGAAATCTGACGGTACTCTACGTCTATGTGTGGATTATCGTGATCTGAACAAACAGACAATAAAGAACAAATATCCATTGCCGCGAATAGATGATTTATTGGATCGTCTGAATGGAGCACAGGTATTTTCACGAATGGACCTAGCTACAGGCTTCCATCAACTTAGAATTGCCGAAGAGTGTGTTCCAATGACAGCATTCAGAGGTCCAGATTTATTCTACGAGTGGTTAGTAATGCCGTTCGGCTTATGTAATGCTCCAGCCTATTTCGTCGATCTAATAAACAGAGTATTCAGAGGAGTATTGAATAAATTTGTTCTGGTTTTCATTGATGATATCCTTATCTTCTCTAAGTCAGAAAGCGAGCACGAAAAACATTTGGCACAAGTGTTAGAAATTCTCAGAAGGAACGTATTGAAAGAAAAGTTTTCCAAATGTATATTCTGGCAGGATGAAGTGAAATTTCTAGGCCACGTCGTATCTAAAGAAGGAATTGCTGTGGATCCAAGCAAAATCACAGCTATTCAGAACTGGAAACAGCCTAGTACTCCCACTGAAGTCCGCAGTTTTCTCGGATTGGCTAGCTATTACCGGAAGTTCGTTAAAAACTTTTCGAAGATATCTGGTCATTTAACGAAGCTTACAAAGAAGCACTCTAAATTCAAATGGACTCCCGAGAGTGAAGAGGCTTTTGAAGAGCTAAAGTTGAGATTAACAACTGCTCCAGTGTTAACCATCATCGATGGAAATCAGGATTTAAAGGTCTGGACTGATGCTTCTAGATAAGGCCTTGGCGCAGTGTTAATGCAAAGAGGCCAAGTGATTGCTTATGCTAGCCGTCAACTGAAGCCGCACGAGAAGAACTACGTAACTCATGACCTTGAGTTATTGGCTATAGTATTCGCCTTGAAAATCTGGAGACACTATCTTCTGGGTGAGAGATTTGAACTGTTTACGGATCACCAGTCGTTAAAGTATCTGTTCACCCATAAGGACTTGAATCTGAGGCAGCAACGTTGGCTAGAGTTCCTTGCAGCATATGACTTTGAAATTATATACACTCCAGGGAAAGCCAATGTCGTGGCTGATGCGTTAAGCCGAAAAAAATGAAATGATCGCCAGTTTTATTATCACGACTTCCTTGACTGACAAAATATTTATTCTTCAGAACGATGATAACTTTGTTAAGGATATGATTAAAAGGATTCAGAAAGGCGAACCCTCGTGTTTTCAAATAGATAACGATGAGACCTTGAGGTTGAAAGGAAGGATTTGTGTTCCCGACATCCCAGAGTTAAAAAGGGAAGTGTTAGACGAGTGTCACAAGTCCAACCTGAGTATCCATCCTGGTGTGGCCAAAATGTATAACGATCTCAAACGAACATTCTGGTGGAAGGATATGAAAAGAGACGTTTCAATATATGTTAGCCGATGCCCTACTTGCCAACTAGTCAAGAGCGGCCAACAGAAACTAGCTGGACTGTTACAACCACTAGAAGTTCCTGGTTGGAAGTGGGAACATATTTCTATGGATTTCATTGATGGCCTGCCCAGGACCAGAAGAGGAAATGACAGTATTTAGGTGATCGTAGATCGCTTCACGAAGACCGCCCATTTTATACCTGTCAGATCAAACAAAACTGCTCAGAGTCTGGCGCAGATATACTTCAGGGAAATAGTTAGACTGCATGGAGTGCCGCTTAGTATAGTCAGTGATAGAGATACAATATTCACTAGCAAATTCTGGGAAGCATTTCAAGTCGAGCTGGGAACGAAGTTGAACTTGAGCACCTCTTATCATCCTCTGACAGACGGTCAGACTGAGAGGGTGAATCGTATTTTAGAAGATCTGTTGCGGGCTTGTGTTATAGATTTCGGTGGATCATGGGAAGACCATCTGCATTTGGCTGAATTCTCATATAATAACAGCTACCAGGCGAGTCTGACAATGTCGCCATTCGAAGCATTGTATGGTAGACCATGCCGATCTCCTGCTTGTTGGGTCGAACCCGGTAATAGACTTGTGTTGGGTACTGATATGATCCGAGAAGCCGCCGACAAAGTCGATTTTATTAAGAAGCGATTACTCGCCGTTCAAAGCCGACAAAAGAGCTATGCCGATAGAAGAAGAAGAGATATATCCTTTGCTGTTGGCGACTATGTATATTTAAAAGTATCGCCGATGAGAGGGGTGATCCGGTTCGGTAAAACTGAAAAGTTGGCGCCCAAATTCATAGGTCCGTTTCCTATTCTGGAACGGATCGGAACTCTCGCTTATAAGGTCAAATTGCCAGATTGGTTGCCTGGAGTTCATGATGTATTTCATATATCTCAACTTCGAAAGCACATTCATGATCTAGACTTGATCGTGGAAGAAGCAGCTCAGCAGGATATTGAAATTACTCCAGAATTAGCTGTGAGAAGAGAGCCGCTAAAGATTATCGGCAAAGAAACCAAAGAACTGAGGAACAAGAAGGTTCACTTAGTCAAAGTGCAATGGAGTGGAGACCCGCGAGATTGTACTTGGGAAACTGAGGAGAGCATTCAGAAATCCTATCCCAGATGCCGAGTAGATATCTCTGATTGACTCCGGTGCAAGGTACATTTACCCTACTTTGCATTACCATTTAATTCTCTGCTCTGTTGTTATTTTCTTTTCATGGATGTGCACTTTTAATTATATAGTCTGAATGATTTTAAAAGAATATAGAAATTGATTTGTATGATTTTGAAAAGTTAAAAACAATTGCTTGTTGGTTGTGTTGTGTGATTGTAGATTAGATTAATTAAAATTATTGAAACGATAGTTAATTTAATCAACAATAGAATAATGTTAGAATTTATTCATTTAAATCACACATTGAACTGATTAGAAAATAAATAGAAATATATATACATGTGTACTATATATGTTTGAACAGGTAAATGGATTAGTTGTTGAGTAAAGATTTTATTTGCGTGCCCGACAAATAGGTAAACCTTAATGAGTTGGATGCGAAATATTATTATATCAACTCCTGTGAATGCCATTGGATGCGGAGTGCTGGTTTTTCTGTGTGAAATTATAAACGTCGCCATAGGATAGTAACAATTAATTTTGAACTACATTACATGGCATACTTCTGGAAGATAGGCATACTTCATCATATACCACATAAGCATTCGGAGCTTGTGTGACGAGGTGGAAGATTTACCATACGAGCGAGAGGCTTGTATGGCGATGACTATATTTTACAGGTTGAACTGATGACTAATAGGGACTATTTAAATTGTAACGATTAAATTGCCAGATTAATAAAAACCCCACACGGGTCTGGAGTTGGCAATAATCACGTCTCTCTAGTTATTAGATACGGCACATGGACTATTTGTTTCCCACACGGGGCAGGGTGACGGGAATTTATTCTCTGGAGTTATTATCAATACATGCTCCCCTGTAAACACCAGAATATATCACTATAAATATGTGTATGCTTATTAGGATTTATTGGGTACCTAATACGGCCCAATAAATTTCCAAACCTCTCTCCGTACAAGGGAGGTTATGGCAAAAAATTTCGAAAATTCCGGGTGTTAGCCAAATTTTTGAAGAATTTGAAATTTCTCAGAAACTAAAAAGTTGGAGAAGAAGCCAGATCGAACGTAGAGTTGATTAATCAAACCACTTTCGACTTTGTTCCTTTTCGGGGACGAAAAGTTTTAAGTGGGGGAGATTGTAACGACCCAGAAAATCTGAACCAATTTAAAAATTTTAAATTGGCTAAAATGATGGATTTTAAATATTTAAAATAAATATTTTAAATAATGGCAATGGAAAGTGAGTTTGAATCGACAATTGAAAGCGAATATAATTAATTATAATTATAAACAAGGCCTGAAAAGGCGATGCAGTTTCAAAAATTGAATTCAAACTTTGTCGGACTGTACCGGGTGCAAAACAAAACGGATTTTAGCGAAACCAAAAATATTTAAATCCGTTAGTGAATACCTTTCTAACGAATCTGAAAAATCGAATTTTCATAGCGGAAAGCAAAAGTTATGGCCGAATGAATTTTCAGAAAGGTCGCTATGGAATTTATATAGCTCGTGAAATTGGCCATTTTGCAAACGACCTCGGAATTCGACGAAACCACTTTTGCTGGATCCGGGATGTGAAGTTATTTCTAGGTTTCAAATTTCATAATTTTTGAAGCTAGTATGTGAGCGTGGCAAAGGAAAACGTGTTTTGGTCAATTACAGTTAAATTGGATCGACCAGAAATGGGCCTTTTTGCAAACGGTCTCAGAATTCGACGAAACTAGTTTTGTTGGGACCGTATCGCCAAAACATAGCTAGATTTATTTTTCTGGAATTTTTCGAATCAGTTTGTGGCCCTGGCAAATTGAAATGTACGTTCAAATCAAATATTGAATGTTTTATATTTTAATTTAAAGGAAAACTGACTGAAACATTCGAATGGGCCTACGAAACATATCCCATTGTGTTCGGAATGGGGGTATTTAGCTAGGGGCGACAGTCGTTGGGTTTGAATTGGTGTTCGTATAGAGAAACACTATTTTTCGACTTAATATAGTTTCCGACCAATAAAATAATTCCTTTTATTATTTTATAATTTCCTTTTTCTCGGAAAACCCCCGTAGCACCTACGATCAACGGCGAAGAAGCCTTCCTCCCTTCCCGCTTTGATTCCCCTCAATCCAAGCAATAAAACCCATCGCCCCTGTGGAAGATTTTGTAGTGGAGCTCGAGTACTTCAAATCCATACGGGTTAGAGATCCTATCATCGCGTGTGTGCCTCGAATCGCACGCCCGAAGTTGACGCGTTCACCGCCGCCTCGCTCCTCCGATCTACCATCGCAGGGGGCCCACCAGACGTCGATCGCTGCGCCTCTCCAAGGCCTTGAAGGTGGTGCTGGCCGATCGTTGCAACGTTCAACGGATTGAAAGAAATCCTAAAACCTAGTTTCGAACCAAACTGCTGAGGTACGGCTTTGATTATTCTGAATTGAAAATAACACTTTTAAGCGTTGCAAACTTCTAAAAATCATATCTTTTTGCTTTGTGGTCGAAATTCAGTGAAACAAGAGACAGTGGAACCGTGTGGACGTCTTCTACATTCTAGAAGAGACCGCATATTTTTCTGAGCCTTCTGCTATTTTTGGTGGAGTGGAACCCAATGTGAGATTTCTAATTTATAAACGATATGGAAAACGACGATGTATAAATTATATAGTCGATCTATGAGTTATATAAGCGTTGTACACCTCTTGTATAAGCGTTGTATAAGTTGTACGTTCGATGTATAAGTTATATATGCGTTGTAAAAATTATATATGTGTTGAAATAGAAGTGAATTGCTATATATAAATATATATATATACGCCCCTCGTCCACAAACCATGGACGATATTTATTGATTGTGATTGGTGTGAAAATTGATTGATAGCGAATGGTGGTTTGGGATTGTTTGTGGTTGATATTGATTGATTGTGGTTGAAAAATACCCGTTTGTGGTTGAGAAATATTTGGTTGAAACCACATAGGATTAGTTTGTGGAAATGAAATAAATATATACATGCCTTCTGCGTGCGAACTAGATGCATGATCCCCATTGTCAAAAACCGCGAGGTTTTAAGGTAGAGCGAGGAGCCGTACTAGGGACGGTCCCGGTTTTAACTACCCTGTCGTTATGCTGCCGAAATTTTGAATAATATTCATGCATTTGAATTATTTTCATTTGCTGAAACTATATTTATTCATTGTATAGAAAACCTTCATGTGTTGAATCAATATTCATTCATTGATTAGAAATTCATGTGTTGAATGGTATTCGTGTTTTAAATATAAAAATCACATTTTTATCTATATATAGAAACTATAGAAAACCTTCATGTGTTGAATCGATATTCATTCGTTGAATTGAAATTCATGTGTTGAATGGTATTCATATTTTGAAATAAATTGTTCCATAATAAAAATCACCTTTTATCAACTATATGGACTATGTAAAATAATCTCGTTTTAAAAGAAATTGTTTTATAAGAAAAATCCTATTTTTATTACCTATATAAACTATATAAAATAATAGTGTTTTTGAAATAAATTGTTTTACAATAAAAAAAATCACATTTTTATTATATACATGGATTGTTGAAATGTGTAGTGTTAAAAATAGCAACTCGTTCAAATAAATATGCATGAGTCGAAATATTCATTAATTAGCTAATGATATGAATTTTGCCTATGCATGCAACATTAGGATGAATGGTGTTTTTAAAACCAAATGGAATCAAATATGAAGTTGAAGGGAAAATGATAAGTGATAGGAACTGTATATATGTACATGCATATTTATTGAACAGGTTATAGCAAAGGGGCTAGAGAAGAGGAATAAAATTTTGTGCCCGACAAATAGGTACACATTTACTGTTTTGTTTGGGTGATGATTTTATGAGCCTGTTGGCTAGCCGCTTGGCTTTTTCTTTTTCTTTTTGACATGAGACGCTCGTGTGGCTATTTGGGAATTTTCCCAGCCCCTCCCGTACAAAGGAGGTTATGGAGAAATTTTCCAAAATTTAAAGGCGTTAGTGAAATATTTGAAGTGAAAACGATATAGGAATTTTTGAATGAGCTATATTTATATAATTATATAAATATAAATAAAATTAAAACGAAACGTGGCCGTGCTGTTCGTATTTTGAAACCGTGATTTCAAATGATTATATCGGGAGATCCGACCATCGGATTTTCCTGAAACCGCAACCGTTGGGTTCGCCTTGGAAATACCTTTCCAACGGCACCAACTTTGTAAAAATCCAACGGTTGGAATGTTTAATTCAAATTTGAAGAAAAATAGCGCCAGAAACGAATATATTTATATATATATATATATATAATAATATTTAATCGAATAATGACGCTGCAGTTCGTATTTTGAAATCGAAACTTCAAACGATTGTATCGGGAGATCCGACCGTCGGATTTTCCCGAAACTGAAACCGTTGGATTCGTTTTGAAAAGACCTTTCTAATGATGTAAATTTTGTGAAGATCCAACAGTTAGATTTTCAGATATGTGTAAATCAAGTCTGAAGAAAAACAGCGCCACGGCCGCGTTATGGTCCGAAGTGTCGTTTTGAATAAATTGGCTATTTTAAAATAAATAAAAATAGCGATAAATCGTTATAAAATATCATAAACGATATGGAATGGAATCAAACTGAATTTACTCGATTTATGTGGTATTTGATGGTTGAATGTGTTTGGTGTGAAAATTACATTAAAGAACAAAATTGGTGTTGTCGAATGATTTAACCATTGAAATAAATTGATTTGAAATTCTAAATATACGTGAATTATTTGAAAAGGCCGAGTTAATTCTCATTTCGAATAATTGACCGACGATTGAAATTCGAAGAGGAAGACGGTGGTCGAAGACCGGAGATCTTCACCTCGTTTGGATGGTAACCGAGGTCCTGATTGGGAGGCATCCCGAAATATGGATAATGAGTGGTGATCGTCCAGACGTACGTGGTGATCGATGGGTTTGCGAGGTATTTCGTGCCTCCAGTTTCGTTCAGACCCAGAACGGACTTGTAAATGGACTGTGTGTCTGACATTGGAATTTATTCTGTGTTGATTGATCTTTATTAAATACACATCTGTTTGGCGGCGGAGAATTTATTCTTTTGCTTAACGCCCTTCTCTGAAACGCACGAGCTCAGAGGTTGTATATTGATGGACATCAGTCGCATAGCATGAATTGCTAGTGTGGCATGCCTAAGTGGCAAATGATCAGGACTTCTGTTGAAAAGCAAAGTCTTGTGGTGATGATCAAAGCACCGCCTGTGTGGCGTAGCTTTGTGTATAACGTGAAATCGCGAGCCTCACACCCCGGTATGAACCAGAAACGGGAGAAGGACCTCAGGGAGGGCATGCGTTTCTTCCTAGCTAGGGTGGTGTCAGTGACCTACCAGCCCTGACATTTATATACTTTTCACCTATGTGGTTGTTGCTGTTGCGAGGCGCCTCGGTTTGATCGGACGATCCGGGTCCGATGGAGTCATTCGTTGGCTCGTTTACGCCCCAAAGGGCGGGGAAACGTATTTTTCAGGCATAATAATCCACATCGGTGGACCGGCCCTGACGATCCAAGGGGCAATTGTGGCTGTTCCTGAAACTCGGGCTAGGCAGTCTCGAATTCGGTAAGGACTATCTTTTGCCTTGGTTCATGACGGAAATCCAATTTCCAAATACGTGACTGTGCGGTTGTGATTGTATACCTATATATGGCGACATAGTGGTATGGGGCATTAATGTCGTCTATGATTGATAGTTATGATTTGAAATTGGTTTCAAAACATATAAACACTAGCAATAATATCAAATGCCTTTGTTTTATTCGTATCAAGCATATTTTGGCCGTTATAAGGTAAAAACTCTATCCTCCGGTTTGCGTTGCATTGTGTGATGGGAACTGAGTCTTATAATGGCTTCATTTTATAAAAAGCATAGCGATGTTTAAAAGAAAGATTTGTTTTAAAGCACTGACAATCCAACGGAGTAAACCCGTTCCACGAAAGTGGCGTGGTCCTGTGATTAGCCAAATTATATATTTGTTGAGTAGATTTCTCATACCAGTCCCATGACTGACTCGTAGTTTGTTTCACTTTCAAACTCGGGTGCCCCTTTTTCTACACGGGCAGCCTTGTATTCAGGTTTAGCTGGTTCTTTCTGGATAGCTGGAGCTGAAGATGGATTTTATCATTTATCTCTTTTTACGTTGTTCAGCTCCTATTGTACATATTATGTTTGTTTTCCGCTGTGGACATTTATGTATAGCTGAACTGTATTTTTACTAAGTATGATCCTGTATACTGTGTAACTCTGAGGATTACTTTTATTCAGTATATTCTATTGTTCATTATCTGGTGTATTTATTTAATTCTGTCCTGCTATCATCTGTTTCTGTGTTATATTCCAATGGATTACCCTTGCCGCCATCAGTACGGGGTTTGGGGTCGTCTCATTTTATCATGTACGCAGTTAATTTAATAGCAGTGAATCACAAGTGCATTGGTTTAAAAATTGCATCTATATGCTAAGTTATTAATTTAGCAACATCAGCAGAATACAACACTGATTTATAGAATCTACAAAGCAGGCACTAATGTCAAAAAATTATACTCGAAATGCATTTAACATAATCTTTATATGAAACATATGTTAAAAGCCATTTGTGCTTACATTTTAACCTGGAAGTGCTCTAGATTAGCCTCCAGTTAACCCTGATATAAACAATATATCAAGTGCAAGAAATAATATTTAGAGACTTTCTAGCAACTTTAAAAGTAAAATAATGCTTTTAAGATCCCCCTCCCCCCCATCACACTCGGGGTTAGTAAGCATGCATAAAACCGCTAAGAGGTTCTAATATTAATAATTTTGTTTTTTTCCATCTGGGCATAGTTTAAGATAAATACAATACTTTGCAAATATAAAAAATATTTGTAATTTATAATCAAAAGCAGTATTCTGGTATGAAAGATGGAATGAAACAATGGAGTTAAATGAAGATATGTAGGATAGATAAATTCATAAATCAAAACGTAATACTCCAATACCAAAAGAAAATAAAAAAAGGGCTAACAAAATTCCGCATCGGATGACACTACGCAAGTTCTACAATATTAAAGCCCAACTAAATAATCTGATTTTGAATCATTTCAAATTTTCTTTGCAGTTCTTCCCGCAGCATATTAATATTTGAGAAATGATTATAACATAACAAATTATTTTGTGTTTGTCTTATAGACAAAACTGGAGCATATGAATGACATAACAGTAATTAACACAACCAAGATATAGATTAACTTCTGAACACCAAGAACATGCATAGGTAAACCATTCATTTGGTGTAAGGTACGGGCTATACACAATTCAGTCAACAGGCTAAAACAATATATGGAAAACACCAGGGGTTCAAGTTAACAAACACAGTATACTTTCATAAAGCGATTTAAATTTACACGGTAATGGTGATATAAATATCAATTTACCTTTGCCCTTGCATAGATAGGTCATTTATACAAATGATGAATGTCCTCATTATTTTTCAGTGGATCATGCAACATTGCCAGAAGGACCAGTGTTGCCACAGACTCCACATTTTACCAAAAGCATGGTAATTAGTAGTGCAAACAGGTCCTTGTATTTCCTGCACAATCTATAATATAATTTCCTGTAAATTCCATGGGTTTTCCATGGAAATCAAAGTGTAGCATTATCTTGACAAATAACGATGTTATGACAGATTATATAACTAAAGTTAGGTTATCGAGTGTAGCATTTCTCTTGACTAATAATAATTCAAACTTTTTATATAAAGCGATATACCCCAGTCTCTCCTGCTTTCTGCATTTATGTATGTTTGTACCAATAACCTCAATAACTAAAATGTTATACTTGGCCAACATCTGGTACACCATTGAACACGATTACCATCTAATTAAAACTCAAGTAGCAGTTAGCTAAGTGGTCTCATTTTAGTTACGTAGAAACTGCCAGTCTTGGTTAACTGGCAAGATAATTTCCCACATGTCATTCAATTATGATCATGACTATTATTAGCATAACACAATGAAATTTTTTGTAGAACATGTATGATGCTTGTACTTAACACATGCACCAACTTAGCAGTAAGACCGCAATTTATCGCTGTATAAAGGGTGAAAATTTTATAAGACCAGGTTTGAAAGTAATATCCATCCAAAAATGATTTTTTTAAGAAAAAGACCGGGAATGTGTAACAGATGGTTTCAAATCATTAATTAATTTTTACCTCGAATCTGAAAGGCCCATGGTAGAATGGACACCAATGATAAGCATATGTGGTTCTCTAGTGGATTACATTTCTAGTATGCCTTGCATATGTCAAATTGTGTGCACATTTAGAGTACAAGCGCATCTTAGTACGATTAACTTGGCGTGAAATTATTATGACAGAACATCGAGAATCAATTTTGCCAAAATTGAACTGAATTATGGAGTAGAAGAAGTAATTTCAACTTACCAAAGCATTACAAATTTCTTGGATATGATTTTTGTCATGAATTAAAATTAGCTTATTTTGGCAAAATAACATGTAGTTAGAATAAGTAACACCTAGAGTGCAGTTTGAGCCAGTCTGGTAGATAAATGTGCATAGATCATTCTAGGAGCGAACAAGGGAGAAATCTGCACAATCAATTGTAAAAGATCGTTAGATTCGTCCGCATCATTAGCCCAGCGGATAAGGGCTTGTTCGAGGTAACAACGATGCCGGTTCGAAACCCGGTAGGGTTTACCATGTGCATACACTAAGATAAGCCACTTATGTGGTGCCCAGGGGCTGGGCTAGGTGCACTAGGGGGTTTTACGGCTCTGGTCGGTTTCTCTCCTGAAAATAATAATAATAAGACGTTAGATTCAGCAATAGCAAATCATGAATTCCACTCTTAATTCAATACTAAATCAAATTTATGACCAAAGAAGTTGCTAACAGATCATTTGATACATCGATCAGTAAAAAAAAGCATAGAGCACCGATAAAGATAGAGGTTGAAGTAGACAGCGCAGACTGATTTACAAAAGATGCTACTACTAATACATACCACGTAGATCATTTGATACATTAGTTAACCTGCAGGTGACAAAATTGGAATGTTACATGGAAAAAGAAGCCATGAAGGTTTATTTATCTTAAATACATTGGAAACTGGAACTCTAGCAAATGGTTTATTTCTATAGTTGAAGTAGTAGATGAAGCATAAAAACTTATCAATTCTTCGAGTATCGCAACATTTACACTTAGTTCTTGAATGAAAGCAGAGAACATTGAAGTTTTTTAATGGCTGTTGAAAACCACCATTCATGCGGTGCAAACTGTTTTGTATGCGGGAACCAAATGTAATTGTAAGTTTAATCTTAGTATGATGTCGGCATAGTAAACTGAATACCTACAATTACAATTAGTGTTTTTTCATTCTTTTGCGTTGCAAACTAGGTATAATACTCATGACAATACACTGAGTCATAATAGAATATATTACCATTCAAATTCTTGGACAAAGACATGGTAGCATGTGAAAATAAACAGAGAGAGCCATGCACATGTTGATGAATACTAACTACAATTGGCAATAAATCCATCACCATGTTTTTGTCCAGCTCGATGAACACTTTGGCCAGTCATAGGCGGGTAGTAATTATTTAATGTTAATTACCACTAAATAACGACGTTGTAATCCAATGGTTTTTTGACCAGAAACAAGTGTTTTGAACAGGGACGCATAAATGCACTATACTTGTTTTTAGTAACTAAGATATGTTGCAAATTGAACCTACAGTGTTTCAGAAGGTATTAGAAAGCACCAAACAGGAAAAACTGGCTACCTCAACAAAAAGTATATACACACAACTTTAAAGTAAACATGGGACAATGATGCCAACCTAATAAAATATCTGTAAATAACTGTCTCAGATTATATAGAAAGAATAAAATTTATGAAAGCTGGTAATATGTGTTAATATAAATTTTCAAATAGAAGAAGGAAGGAAGGAGAACCAAAATACCTAACACTGGAACTCTCGAGAATAATGGCGACATCTTCCTCTTCTTTCTCTGATTCTCCATCAAAATTCGCCCGTTCCTGCGATTCAGACTAATGTTCTGCAATTCCTCCAGATTCCTGTCCTTCTCAGGTACATGCAGAGCGAAGGATGGCTCCAATCGAAGGTACAAAACTTTCTCCAGATCTTAAATCTAGGAAGGATTTCCACAATCTGATTTCAAAGGAACAAGATTTACTTTCTACGGTTAATTATTCTCAATCTAAAGCATGGACATACATTATTACTGAGAATAATTATCATCAAAATTCAATCAAGCTCAGTTACTTCGAACCAGTAATTAAGGATAATATTAAGATTGTGGTTATCAAAGAGGATCTGACTAATAAGGCTAGAGAGAGGTGGTATAATTCGATAGTCTTTTATGTCTTTGGCAGTAGACCGTATTTCAACTTTTTAATGGACTATATAGATCGAAATTGGGGATTGAAAGGGAGTTATAAACTTTTTTCCAGGGAAAATGGTATTTTCATTCTGAAATGTGATAATGCTAGTGATTGTGATAAAATTTTAGAATCAGGGCCATATTTTTATAATAAAATATTGATCTTTATGAGGAAATGGCAACCTGGATTGAAATTGCATAGAGAATTCTTACACACAATTCCTTTGTGGGTTCAGTTGCCAAATCTTGACCTAGATTTTTGGTCTGTAGAATCAATTAGCAGAATAGCATCTCTATTAGGTAACCCATTAAAGTTGGATAATATTACTGAAAATTTAGGTAGAATATCATATGCTAAATTTTTGGTGGAGGTTAATTCAAATTTCAATTTCCCTGACTCGGTTCCTATTCAGAGTTGTAATGGTGATATAGTTTGGCAGAAGGTTGTCTATGAATGGATTCCTTCTTTATGTTCAAATTGCAAAGTATTTGGGCACCCTTCTATAACTTGTAAATCCGTGAAAGTCTGGTCCCCTAAGAATAATTTAAACTCAGCAAGTGGGATGGACATAGATAATCATGAAAAAAATGAGGCTACAAATAAGGGAGATAGTGGAGTAAATTACATGCATATGGAAACTTTGAATGTTACTGCTAAGAAATGCAAAGATAAGGGTGTTAAACCTGGTTCTACAGATGTTAATGTCCAGGTTAATACATGTGTACGTGCTAATCCTTTTAGTTTATTGGATGACTATGATGTTAATAAAGTGGACAAAGGGGATGGAATTTATAAAGAGGCAGTTCAGTGTTATGCAACCAATAGAGATAAAGAAGAATATAACGAGCAGGATAAGGTTGATAGTATGAGATGTGATCAGTCTAATATAATTGCTAAAGAGTTTGAAAATGATGAAGAGAAAGATAAGGGTGTTAGAATGAATAACTTTAGAGATTGTAGTGAGTTTAAATACGGAGAAGATGCTGAAAGTAAGGAAGTTGATATGAATGAGTCTGATAGTTCAATGAGTTCTTACAGTTTCACAAATAGTTTTAAAAGGAGGAGAACAAAGTTTTGACCGAATAAATACAAAAATGTTAACAAGCTTGTTTATGATGAAACTTTGGTTGAAGAAAACCCAGATTGGGTTAATCTTATGCATCAAGTCCAAAATCGAGCGAAAACAAGAAAAGCGAAAGGAGGAGGGAATCCAGGTGCAATTAATATTGGAGGTATATCTAAGTAATGAAATAATTTGGTCTTCTGTTGTATGTCCTTGCGTGTTTGCTTGGATTTCAATTTCTGGAGACTGATATTCATAGGTTGGTTTGTGTGAAGATTGCTTCTTGTTTTCAGAAGTTGTGCAGGTTCTTCGTCAGTCTTCAGTGCAGGAAATTGCGGTTTGGCATCGGTAGGCTTTTGGGTATGTTTGTTATTTTGTGTCGGCCTGTATGTATAATGTATTTCTTGTTATGTTGGCCTAGTTTGTGTTGTAGTGTCTTATGTTTGTTTGAGCAAATTTTAGTTATGTTGTATAGTATTTGTTGTTTGTCTATTGTACTGTTTGGCCTGCTCAAACTCCTTTATAATCTCTTTTAATGTATATAAGTACCCTTTTTTCCTTTAAAAAAAATAAGAAGGAAGGAAGGTAGAGTGGCCAAGTCCAACATTGGGAAGTTGACAATATACTTGTATAATTACATCAAAATTTGAGTAAGGATTGGACCCTTCGGATACTGAGATGCCTCATGTCAAGACTATATTCGGCAGCAGTCTGAACTGGTTGCTGCTTTTGCATCCATTTTGTGGAGGGGGCAACCACTTGGCATTGTCATATAATATTCTTATTCAAACTATATTTCATTTGAATGCTTCGAAAGACTTATCCAACAGTTTTTCCAGAGTTCAAGATTGTATGCCAACCTAAATGTGTCCTACGATGATTAATATATTAGATAACCAGTCTGTCAATGTACATGTCAGCACTTGTCCTATAGCAACATAGTTACTGTTCAACAAAACTCACTGATAGATTGTCAACAAACTATTTGTGGAACAGTCATCACTGACCAAGTTTTTACATATACCAAACTGACATATTCGGCTGATTGCTTGCATTTACTTTTAGTTAATATATATTGGTAAACTAAAAGGTAAAAATTCAGGGCGAAACTAACTGCATGTTTGGTTCAGTAAATTTGGATGAAACTAAGGTGATAAATAATGAAGCATAAGTTGCACCAAATGATTAATTTCATAGATAGTATTGACTAAAGGATCAAGAAAATAAGAATATTGATATATTAGCTTAGCGCCACCATCCTTTGCTGGTTCAACTTTGCTACCCAGTTAATTCGATTGTCTACAACCTAAAAGAAATAACAAAATAATTTGCATTATTAATGTTACGAAATCAACTTTTCCTAATACATTATTTGTGATGTCAATAAATAGTAGTTGTATCTCATATTTCATATTAACTACTCACTGATAACAACATAATGGTTTTCCAGATGCTTATGTAATTTTATATTTCTTATAACAATTTAACTTGAAATATAATGAACAGACAGTAAAATTTTATTTGAAATAGATCATTGAACAGAAATCAAGACACTGATGGTTACATAGTTTGTTAAAAACAAAACATTCCTTTTTAGGAGACTCATAAAAACCCTAAAAATGACGATTCAAACAAAACAAATCTTTATTCTTGTTTCCTTTAACCCTATTGGACTAAGAAAAGTCAGCACAGTATGGCACCCTCCTATGGAGAAATTCCATAGCCAAAACTCCATCATGTTTCAACTGATTTTTCTTTTTAAAAGTAGAAATTAATATTACATAATGCTATTGGATCAAATATATGATTCAACATTTTCAACAAAGTGCACAAAATCATCTTTCTCTTCTCCTAAATGCATCATGCTGGTTAATTAGATAGAAAGTGAAATGTCATCATATTTAGCTTGTTCGATAACACCAAACACAAGCAACTGAAAAAGAAAGATGGCATACACAAATATGCAAAAAGATGTATTACATTGTTTAGTTTAAAAAGGTTTCAATTATTGTGCAGCAGCCTTGTAATATTGCATATAGTTATAACCCATATGTTTTAAAAAAATTCATATGCTTTGTATACAGTAATGACAAAAAATAAAATACATCAACAACTACAACTACTTCACATGTTTTGAATCCCTTTACCATATCTTATTTAGTAGATTGCAGCAGCTCATAGGGTGGAAACAACAATATTAGCTTGTTTATTTGAATATGGTCCTCATTATTACTCATTTTTGAAAGTTTAAAGAACAGATGGATACGTAACTACACTTACGGATGACTTCCTTAAATGCAACATGTTGGGAACGTGACATGCGAAAAGAAAGGCGTCATGCCTTTTAGGTGACTTGTTTGTATCAACTCGGTAAAAAGATATAAGCCGACCAAATTAGGAGGTACTATTGAGAAGTTAGTAGTTGCTACTATGCAGACATGGAAAATTGTTCATTGGGAGCACGCCCAGACAAATCTTCGTAACGTTACTTACTACCATGTCTTTCAGTGTCACAATTTCTTCTGTACTAATTTGCTTGTAATGGTGAACGTTGGCATCTTGCAACTACAAATGTTGTTTAAAATAACAGGCAAAGACGTAGCATAGAAAAATGTTCTATACGTCAGCCATCGATAATAGCTGTGATATATGACCGTGAACACTAGTCCCTTTCAATAAGTTATATTTCATCTACTAATCCATTTTCCATCTCAAGAATGCCTACTATGACACTATGAAAATTTAAGTACAGTTTCTTATTGAATATAGGATCGTAAAAATTAGGCAATTACACCCAATGCACAATCCAAATTCCAAAATTAAAATGATGGCAATACAAATTAGAACAACAAGCAAATACAATAGAAATAAGATAAAATATAATTTATTGGTTGATATAAATGCATGTGCATTTGGAGCAAGATAGATTTATAGACAAATTATAATATAAGTTTAGGCTATACAAACTTAGAAAATAATCTCCTACCCTAGTAATCCAATATTATATTCAAATTTTATCCATGCCACATATGTAATATCAAAGCAAAAATGACAGGTCTATTTGCAAACATGTAGCATATGTGTGTTTTGTATGTGTGGGTATGCCATAGACACATTTTTATGAAGCATTAAAAAAGCCGTAATACTCTATGTATATACGTAGCTTGTCTTGCTCCAAAATTAGTATATTTTAATCAACCAATGTCACCTAAAAATCTTTTAAATGATGTAATGGCAGTAATGCTAAATTACAAGGTGCCTGGATGGACTCACTCCAATGCATTATTTCAATACTAAAACAAACCTTTTATTTACATCCATGAGAAGGCAATCATGGTTTCCTTTACCATGGTCTACTTGTTAATCAGATTGGAAGCAAATAATCATGTTGAGAGTAGTTTGAACAAAACCCATTTTTATTTCAGATCATCTATCATTCTAAAACATCACGTTCCTTTTCAACAGGCATGCATTAACTTATATTATATACTTTTACATTTCACACTTTTAAAAGATCCTTCATCTACTATTTCAACAGCAGGTATTTCACCTTATTCTCCTTCTAAATATGGACAATTAGACCCAAAGATTCACTTAATCTATCCTATAACTAAACTTAATTAGACCCAAATTGTTACATTTTGGGGTATAGATAAAGCATGGTACTCAATCTGCAGTGAAGCAAGGTTAGAACAACAGAATTTGGGTAATACGAATGAAATCAGATTGACGCTCGGTATAAGTTATTGGAAAAAACCATTACCTCAATATACAGATCCGGAAATTGCAATGGAAAATCTGCGTTTAATGAATGGTCGTCCGTCGGGTGGCGTAGTTTGTGGACGTAGTGTAAAACGACTCATTAGGAGAATGCGGTAAATTGGTGAATATAAAGTGGGTAAGGAAAGGAGGAATTAATATGGGAAACGTGGAGACGACAGTCGAAATTACGGGAATGAATCTCAAAAACAGATTGGAAAATAATTTGAGAATGAAACTAAGACCGAATTGGGGAAACGTTGTGGGAAGGTTAGAGAGCGGTTTTTCTTTCCGGAAGAAGTAAAAGATAAAAGTGGAGAGTGCAGAATTGAGGAAAAGAAGCGATTTTAGACTGTCCACGTCAGCATGTTTGGTATTTTGTTTTCTATTATAGGTAATAGATAGATAGATTTGGTTTGCTAAAATCGGATTTAAAATGAAGAAGTTATGAGCTAAAGACCAAAACTAGAATTAAATATATATATATATATATATATATGTGTGTGTGTGTGTGTGTGTGTGTGTGGGACGTCCGTGGGATGACCCAGGATACTACTGGTCGACCCCTGTATCGACCCAGCCATATACTTGGTCGACCTAGGCCGTGGCCTGCCAACGAGTTTGCCATGCACGAATTTGACTGAACCGACTGTATTTTCCGTGATGCTTCTGGATCCTTCTTTCGATCTGACGG
Source organism: Allium sativum (assembly GCA_030737875.1). Lineage (NCBI taxonomy): Eukaryota > Viridiplantae > Streptophyta > Magnoliopsida > Asparagales > Amaryllidaceae > Allium > Allium sativum. The sequence goes on from CM060909.1 coordinate 727,724,115, forward strand.
ACAAGGTTGAAAACCTAAAATCTAAGGGTTTTAGGTTCTCCATTTCTATTATAAATATTCCTCTAATCTAACCCTAAACCCTCATAACTTCATTCCCCCTTCTTTTCCTCCATTATACAAAAATTATTCCTAAAAAATAATGAAGTTCTGTGATTTAGATTTTACATACGCCAATTGGAGGGATATTTATATATAAATCTAGAGGTTCCTACCAGAGCCATTTGGATAAATATATATTTATGTGAGATTTCTATGATTACAAATATTTCTAATAAGTTGAGGTTAAATTTATTCAATAATAGTTGTAATGCTTGCAAATATGAATTTTCCCCAATTTGTACACAGATCCAATTTATTTGTAGCTTGTTTACAAATTCGGTTGTTCCTAATTCTTTATTTGTAAATCCTTCTGTTTATTTCTACAGATTCTGTATAATCAGTATTTAGATTTTGATGAATTATTATGTTCAGATATGTTTTCCCTTTTTATTTCTTATTTTTACAGTTTTGCTTGTATATGGCCATATACATATATACACACACACACCAAAAAGGAATATTGATACTATTGAATTAGGCATAGGTTTATATACCTAATAACCTACGCCTAATTATTCTTTTATTTTATGCTTGGATTTGGGGTAAATCAGCATTGTTTTGGAGTAATTAAATTAAACGAAAAGTGGACAAATTGGAAAACTATAAAATGAGAACAATTGGATATAATTTGATTGGGACTGTATAATTGCTTCATTGCATTTATAATTTTTTTGCATTGAGTATAGGCCATATGAGTGCCTAAACCTTTACCCTTTTGTTTACGATGAGTTTAGGCCATTCGAGAGCCTAAACCTTACCTTATTATTTCTTTGCATATAGGGAAAATGACGGCTTTGGGTATAAACAGGTTAAATGAGGGAATATTGAATACATACAGTAATTGGCTAATGAACTGTAATTTGGGGAAATAACTAATAAACTGAAAATGTGTTTAGCTTAATATGGAATAAATTAATAAGCATGTAACGGTGGCCCGTTCCGGCAGCGTAACATGATTAGGGTAAATAATTGGCTTATTAAGTAAGTATATAGTGGGAGTCCATTCTGGCAGCGATGGCTGATTGGGGAAAATAAGTGGCTCATAGTTGTGGTCCGTTCCGACAGCAAGGGTAGGCTTATTAAGGGAAATAAGCGGTCAAACAAAATAATTAATCTATTGTGGCCTTGGTGTTTGTTGATAATTCTAAAAGGGTCTAGGGTAGCTAGACGGTTAACAATAATTGTATGGTGGCCTTGACGTTCGTTGACAATTTTATGGGGTTCCATATTAATAGGCGATCAACAGTAATAAACTAAATTGGGAACTAAGTCTAGGGGTGGCTTGAGTAAAATTGCATTTTGGTTGGAGACCCGTATCAAATAGTATCCCTTTTGTCACACTATATAGAGGTCTCACAAGGAGGCGGGGGCACGCTTACATTGTACTGGGTAGTAAATGGTCCAAACAAGGCGGGTACGGGCACGTTCCAACGGGACAGTGAGCGTGCATCTCCTCGATTGGGAAAATAAGGCGTTATAACGCATTTGATGAACGTTATGTCTTTTAAAGCTGATGGGTCGGGACTGATAAACCCGTGGTCCATAGTGGGAATAGGTTATCAAACTGTGGTATATGAGTCGGTCGATGGGTAGTATTAGGAAATTTCTTACTATTTATTTATTTATTTCATTTCAAATTTGTGGAAGTGCAAAACAGTCATGATCATTATTATCATCATTGTCATTAAACGAGAATAGCCAATCCTTTATGTCATTCCTATTAGTATTTGTTCACTTTTAGGTGTGCACAAAGACTTACCCTTTTATGACACTAGAAATGTTGTTTTATTTATTTTCCTTAACTTTTCATTCATTATAGTAATCATAACAGCTCACCAGACTTTATGTATGACTCATTTCTCCTTTCCTTCTTTTCTCTTTTTTCATCCCCTAGGCCAGCAGGGAAGAAGTGCATATTTTGGATTGCTTTGTTGATTCAATCTTGGAGGATGCTTGCAGAAGACATATTGTTCTTTTTGTTTCATTCAGTTGTACCTCTGACTACTTTGGGGACATTACTTTTTACGTACTCTAATATAGTTTTGTAACTAAGATTTGAGATATGCTATTCTGATATAATTTGGTTTAATTGAAATAAAATTGGATATGTCTCTTAAAGAAAATTTTCTTCTTCTTCCACTGTAAATTTATTATTTTATGTCTTGTGAAATCTTAGTCTCTGTGATGTTTTTTGTCTTTATACCTACAATGCTCCATATTTCCTAAATGAAATCCTCATATGGGTGACATTAAGAGGTGTGGGGGTGTTTCAATAAGAAATTTCCATTTTGCAAATATAATGTTACAATGATATATATACAATTAAATAAAAAGAAATAGAAAAATAAATGGTACGTTATAAAATAATCAAAAACTATATGCACACATTAATTTTTAAACAATGCACGTTTGAATTTGAAAGTAATATAAGATTATTAACGTTAACATATTAGCAAACTTAACTATTTAATAAAATAGGAAAACAATTGTGTGTGATAGGAAGGATGAAATCAAGGTAGGGGAAGTAATTAATATTAAAATAACAGCATTTCCTTTAAATTGATAATGCTGTCAAAAATGAAAATAAAAGAGAAAGGAAGTAACATTAAAAACGGGAAATAGATAACTATTTTAGGAATGTGAACACACATATAGACATATTTAATATAAATATGTTTAGACATAAACTACAAAAGTAAAGCACAAAATAAACGTGCGTCATAAGTGGTATAACACCATGTAATAGAAGGAAGTTTGAACGATGTTAATCAAGTAATGTTTTAATAGGTATACATTTATTACTAATACATTTTTGAAATTGAAATAAATTGCATGTTAAAAAAATAAATTAAAAATGATGTTCATGGAATTAAAAGAATTAAACACGTAAGAATTTAAAAACAAAAGAATTATTAATGCGCACATTGATTGCGCATTTGAATCAGTATAAGAACACACAAAGAAATAATATTTGGAAATCAATGAAAATGGTTAAGAAATATAACGTTAATAATAACATATAAACACAGCAAAATTCACGAGGGAAAGACCCGATATACGATTTTTAAAATTCGTATATGGGTCGATCCATATAGAAGTGGGTCGACCTAACGGTCGACACACTTTTAGGCTGAGTTGACCTAGGGGTCGACCCACCTTGTAACGACCCAGATTTTTATCCGTTTATTTAAACATTTAAAATTGGTTCTAAATGTTGTTTTGAAATTTAATAATGTGAATTTAATTATTTTGAGCATTATAATAATATAACAATATAATAATACCTTAATTCCGAATTGTCGAGAAAATATTGAATTCACAATACTATATGTATTGACAATATAAAAGAATATAGTTGGGCTTGGTTTTGAATTATATTTATTTAACGACAATTGAACATATAAATTATAATTTAATTACAAAGGAGCTCGTATCATCGCTATAGTTCGTAATATTACGTTTTGAACTTTAATGGACATACAAGATCCAATATAAGTCGGATTTCTTTGAAATAAGAAACGTCTGAATCTATGGGATAATATTTTTCTAATGAAGAAGAAAAATCGAGTTTTCGTGTTGTAGATTTGGTTTTATGTCCAAATTAAATTTTCAAAAGATCGCTATGGGATTTCATTTATAAATTATAATGTTTATAGATATAATAATGAATTTTATTATGAAATTAATATCGTTTTCACCTGGAATTTATTTTATAAAATCCATAATAGTCATTTATGTTAAGATTTCAGATTTCACGTGAATTGGAGTTATTTTATGACTGTGCGAGGTGTAAACGCATATAAAATCAACCGATCGAAATTAAAATATGTGATTTTACGAATGATCGCGAAAGTCGACGAAGCCAGTTCCATCCTATCTGAAATAATTAATTATTGTACGATTTCGAATTTCATCACGATCAAAGTTTTAAATGTTACACGTTTAAAATATCGTTAGCCTCTTTTAACCTAAAAATGTCGTCACTATTCCATGAAAGTATCTCCGCTTAAGTCATCTATAATCTCATACCTTATCGTTTTAGCATCAAAACGTAGAAATATAAAATAAAATTTACCTATATGATCTTTGCAACATTTCCAAATATTTCATTTGTCTGACAAAAGTTTTAATAGCTTGTCTGCTTCCCTTTTTGTTCGAAAGCTCAATTGCATCAACAATTTCAACAGGGTGCGTGTGCATACCTTAGGCCCTGTTCTTTGTCACAAAACGGACAGTTTGGAAACGGACGCGTCCGACGCGTCCGTTTCCAAACTGTCCATTTTGGACAGTTTTGCCAACGGACCAAAATTGGTCCGTTGGGGTCGGACGCGTCGGACGCGTCCGAAGCGTCCGACGCGTCGGATTTAATTAAGTTAATTAATACAATAATTTAATTAAACCGGTTTATTAAGCTTAATTATTTAGTTTAATTAATTATTTTAAGTTTTTATCAACTTTAAAAATTGATAACTTTTGCATACGAGATCCGTTTAAGACGCGGTTTTTTGCGTTGCGATCGTATCGAAATGCTCTACGTAATGGTGTTGGTTTGAACTGAATTGGAGCAACATATAATTTTTCAATTTTTTAATTAATTTATTTATTTGTGTAAATTATTGATATATATTATTTATAACAAACACATGATAAATTTTTTATTCATTAATTAATTAAATTACAAAATAAAAATAAAATGGTCCGCTTAAATGCTCCGCTAAAATTCTCCGCTTAACGCAAAGAACACATTCTCCGCTAACTACTATTCTCCGCTATAATACTCCGCTCAAATTCTCTGCTTCCGCTTGCAAAGAACACACCCTTAGTCTAATAATTGTAGAAAACATACGATGTCCCAATGAAAATTCTGGCACATGAAAATATGAAATGATTAATGACAAATCGTTGGGAAATCACTGAAAATATCTGTGTAATCCTTATCTTAAATCTTCGCATTTACACCGAATCAATTACATTCTGTCCTTCATTCAACTTTTGCAGCTGCCAACTGCCATATTATTTATATAGCCTGATTGTAAATTAAGAAAAAAATATAACATGGCCCAATAGTTCAAAATCTTAGGGTAGCGGGTACATTATCTTTCTAGCTGGCATCTTCTTTATGACCCATATCCTTCATCTTTTCGAAAACAATGAGCTGGTGGTAAATTAAAGAGAAGTAAAACTTGTCTGTACTATTTGCAACATGATCACTGTACACAGGAAGACGACATACTTGTTTCTTCTGCATTGAACGGCCTATATATATATATATATATATATATATATATATATATATATATATATACATACACATACATACACAATGCTTCTTCGTCTTTTCTTGAAAACACAGTAGCCTATTATTTTCAAAAATCTGAAATTCATTATTAAATTGGAACCATAATGTGATCTCCCTATTTTCAATCCAATGAACTCTGGAAGGCGGTCTCTTCATGTCTGTGGCTTTAAACTGGGTTCATGTTTTCCTTAAACGCCGGGCTTTAAGCAGCATGGCAAAACAATAGACGACCACCGCGAAGGAGGAGAAGTTTGGGTAAGGGGTGGAGGAGTTTTTATGCGGAGTCGGATGTACTATGCGAGAACTGAAAGGGAGTGGATGAAGTACTGGTAGTGGAAAAGCGGTTTGGAAGGTATAGGTGTGGTCAGCAGCAGGTGGCGTGGGTTCTGGTCACTGGTGATGGACAATATCCGGTCATTTGAGGGGTGATGTGTGCATGCTTATGGCGGTTAGCATAAGTATGTTAACTGTTTGAAAGGGGTGAGCAAGGAGATGATGTTGGAATGAGTAGCATGGGGTATCGGTGGGGGTTGCTCGCTAGTAGAGGAGCAGGTTTATCGGATGGGGGATGAACGTGGGGGTCAGCACAGCCAAAAGCTGGGTCGAGTTTTTGTGTTGGAGGAGCGCTGAAGTGAAGATATAATTGAATGGAAGTGGGAGAAACTTTGTACTGTGATGTGTGGACACGAAGGAGTAGGAGGAGTAGTATATAAGAGGTGGGTTGGAGCTTTCATTACGAGTTTGGGACTTAAGCATTTATATATATATATATATATATATATATATATATATATATATATACATACATACATACATACATACATACATATATATATGTATATATAATGATGCGAAGTACCTGGAAAGGAAATGGAGTGTGGCACTTTACATGCGTTGGCTACACGTGAAAAGTGGAGGAAGTATTTGGCCAGGAGAGGACAATGCATATAATAGAAAAGGGAAGACTGGAAGGAAGTTGGTTTAATTCGTAAGGCACGTTCGAATTATATTGTGAAGAAAGATTAACACTACACCAATCACATTTTCTTTAAGGTAATTACTTACCGCTAACTCAAAATTTGAAATTGGTTAAATAGTTAATAATATTTAAAATTGTATAATATATATACTATAACTATAACGCGTATACGTTGTTTGTATATTATCAGAATTCAACGAAAGAAAAATCTATTGGGATCGCAACAACGAAGGCTACGTGTACGATGTAGAACAGTGTGATTCAGAAGAAACTGGAATTTCATGTACTTTTAAACATCTGTTTAAAATTATACGAAATGATGCGACAACCATAAAAAAATAAATGGTGAGTTAACTCTCACACCTTCTGGAATTCTTAGATATGCCGAATTCATATAACAATAAATTCATAGTTGATAACATAAAACTGGATGAATGATGCTATGAATGTTTTACTAGTTGTTTACTGTTTGGTTGATTGACGTTATTTATATTTCATCGTTTAAAAGCAATAGATTAATAAATAGTCATTCCATATGAACTGTTATTATAATCTGTGGTGCAGGGAAGAATAGGTTGGAGGGATCCAACCAGATTCCTCAAATGATTATTTATTACTGTTTGTTGTATTATTTATATGAACTTTTTACCCTAAATGATATTATATCATGTTTTGGTGTTAATGATTGAATGGATGTTGATCGTTGAGTTTTAATTCAACGGTTAATATGTTTTAATCAATAGACATTATTGATTAAGTAATTGGCAGCGAATGGCTAACGTCAATTGTTTTTATGATGTCGTTTTGCCATTAGGCAAATTGACAGTGTTTTAAGTTATAAAATTTATTTTTATAACTGAATTGAGTTTTCAGGTTTATTTTACACAAGTTCTTAAAAATAGAAATTTTATAAATATTTTTATAATCCTATTTTACAAAGGAGATTATCAAACGATTACAATAAGTAAGGAAGATATAAATTAACCGGAGAGATGATAAGTTGAGATTATTGTTTTAAAGGAAAACAATTAAGCGGGTTTATATTAAATTAATTATATTTTTATTTAGATTAATAAGAAGGTTTAAGGGAAACTAGTTAATGGTTAACGATGTTTTAAAGTTGATTTAATCAACTGTTTAAAGTGGAAGTGTTATTGAAGTTGTTATTTAATAGAATTGGTTTAACAATAATTATTTAAACTGAACGAATGTCCTTAAAAGTTAATTAATCTATAATTAACGGTATTTTAAAATGATTATTGAATTATTTATTTTTATTAAAGTTAATTATTATTTGATAACCTTTTAAAAAGGGTTAGTTATTCTATTTTTATTTAGTTAAGAAGTCAACTACCTCAATTGTAGTTAATGTTGGAGTTAGCTATTATTAATCAATAATAATAGAAGTTATCATCTTTTAAATGGAATTCGGTTACAAAGTAATCAAGTTGTAGTTGAACTCATAAAAGAGTTTTATACATGAATTGGACAACGTATCCAAATATGATAAACAAGTTTATAAAAGAAATCTCGAGACAAGGCGATGTTTAAAATAAGCATTTACTTAATAAAACTTAATTCATTAAAAGTGAAGAGATTGCCAAATAAAAGAAAGTGAAATGGACTAGCAAAAAGAGGATTTGAAATAAATCCAAATGAAGTTGTAAAGGGGTTTTTAAACCAAGGCGATGATTTTAGAAATAAACGATTACTTAACAATTGGATTAAGCATTGTAATTGAAAATAAGGCTTTCAACGGGAAAGGAGATAAGGAAGAGTTTTTTTTTTTGTAAACCAAAAGACATATATTTATAGTTATGTTTTTGAAATAACAAAACAGAAGATATTTGTCGAGATACGAATATAGCATCGGTTTTAATCGATGAAATGGTTTTGAATGAAATGGTTCTAATAAAAGGGACCTAAGCTGCAATTGTACTTAGCTATTCTGTTGGGTTTGATAGTTAAAGAACCGACTATCAAACCAATATTCCTTATGGCCTTTTTACGAGTTGTTTTGAAGAGACCGGGATGGGAACTGTAATGTCCCGTATTTTTGGTGATCAAATATTTAATATATTTTATTATTTTAAATATTACATTTGGAATATTAATCGATTTTAAATATTGAATTCGCTTATTAAAACGTAGTTTGAATGTTAATTTATATTTAAATTAAAAATGAGCATAAAATGGCATGGTAATTCGAAATTTGTGATTTGAACTTTAATTGGATATAACGGATCCAATATAAGTCGGATTTAACAAGGAACGTTTGAATCTAGTTGATGATAATTTTCATATGGAAGAGAAAAATTGAGATTTCGTGTTATAGATTGTTAGTTATGGCCAAATCAAATTTCAAAATAGTTATTATGGAAATTGTTATTAAAATATAAAATTTATTTAATATATTTAATGGGGAAATTTCAATTGTTTAACTCAAAATTGACAATATTGAGTTGTATAATTTATATTTGAAGTTGTATATATATATTTGTTTTGATATATATGATAAAAATAATTTATTATTATTTAATTGATTTATTTGGGAATTTATATAATATTTTAATTAATATTATATAAGCGTTAAAAATAGTCATTTTTGCAAATAGTCTTAGTTTTCGAAGAAATTTGTTTCATTGGAACCGTATCGTTAAATCATTGTAAGAAAATCAAATTTCATAGCAAACGGATATCGTATGTGACCTCGATGGCAAAAAATGTCTCTGTTTCTATTTAATTATTTATACAATTTAGACAGGGTAACTTTTAACGAATAAACGACTGGCCATACAAACTCCAAATTCAACGAAACAAGATTCATTGGATCCGTTAGGAAGAGGTCTATAAAATGTCAAGGCCTCAAATTTATTGGATTTTTTCTGTAATCATAGGAATTTTAAACACTTGGTTTTTTATCGATATTTATAAAGGACTTTTCACAAACGACCTCGAAATTTGACGAAACTTGTTCCATCGGGTTTGGAATGTTTTTTTATGCTAGGATTACATTATTTGGTCAAATAAGGAGATCATATGGGTTTGTTAGATACTTCGATGCTAAGTTTTCATTTATATTAATATTTCTACCCTAACTATAAATAACCGTGCAAACCAATGGTAGACCTAATTTCAGGGTCAAACTAAAGCCGTGCTCAACCTATATTTTTTGCCTCCACTTGAAATAAACGGCCATGGCGATCCCTCAAATTCCTCCCTCCGATCTAGTTATTCTCAAATCGATTCATGAAAATTCCTAAACAAATATTGTTCATCTTGATGAGATCTTCAGATCTTGTGGTGGTAATGCGATAATTCTCGATAGTCTGACCAGAATCCAGTCTGTTAGTTGCAGTATTCGAGCATCAATCACTGGCGCAAGATGGAGCTATAACCCTCGAGGTTTGGGGTGATGGTTCAGGAGGTGTAGGCGTTCGTTTCGTCGATGTCATATCATCATCAGGCGGAAGATGCAACTCATGGCGGTGGACTGGTAGAGGGAAGCATGGGTTTATATAAACTAGAACGAAGAGGCATAGGAGGACGGAGTTCGAACTGGGTGTGGCGATCGGCAAGGTAGGGGGAAAGCTCAGACGCGAGATCCGGTGGTCACCAATGATGGGGAGGTGGCGCGAGTTATGGAAATTCGTGCGTGAACAGTTTGAAGGAAATACGTAGTCTCGAGAAAAGATGGAACCTGGAAGGGAAATTCGATGGCCTTCTTAATCTGTGTTAAAGTTATAAACGTAATTAAATTAGTAATAGGTGATTAAGTTAATTAAATTGTTAATTTAATCCTATTAACTAATCGTGATATTTTATAGGTCGGAAGCCTGTCACGGGAGATTGAGATGGAAGATGCAATAGTCAGCCTAGAAATTTCTTCGAACAAATGTAATTATTTAGATATTTAGGGATTAATTAGGAAAAATATTAATTTAAATTAAAATCCTATAGATTAATCTGTTTATAACTCTTCGTATATGACCATGACCTGGAAACAAAGCAGTGAGCTATCAACGAAGGAAGCAGGAAATGTTTTAATTGATCGGTCCAAAATGTTAATGTAATTAACCTTAAGATTTATTTTAATTAAGTAATTAATTGGTTAATATAGCATTTAGGAATTCATTAATTAAATTAAATTATATTAACTAAAGGTGTAATAACTTTTTACTATGTAACCAGAACCCGACGAAACAAGGTTTGCCGGAATCATATTGACGAGATCTACATTTGTGGAACTAATTTAGATGGAACTGGAATCAACTGGGATTTTTAATTAAATTAGACACCTATTTAATTTAATTAAAACAAGCTGTTTCGACGAATGGAAATCAAGGTGAGTTTACTTACTCAGTTCTCCCCACTTATATTTCATATAAGTTGGGTTTTAATATTTGTGCGCTACGAATGCTAATTGCTTGTTGTGTGTTGAATGCTTACATATATATTGTCTAAATTGATTGAATTGCATGTTAGTTGAATTTAAATGAAAACCAATCGTTTTTAACGATTGGACAAAACTAGGTAACTTACCTTGTTGGTCATGGTTATAAAATAATCGTGTTTAATTTAATGAATTATTGAATTTTCTGAATTGTTTGTTAGTGTTAAAGAAGTTGGTTAATATTAAATTGTTGTTATTTTACTATTATAGAAATAATTAGTAAAATTGAATTGAATGATATCATGTGAAGTAACCATTAGGATGCAGAGAAGAACAGGTTGGAGGAATCCAACCAGATTTCTCAAATGTATTAGACATTATTTAATTTCATATTATCATTATATTAATTGTTTAAAAGTCATTTGTTTGAATGATTGCTTTGGTTGTTGATTATTGAACCGAGATTCAACGCTTATTTTATTTTAACGAATGGGTAGTATTGGTTGAGTAATTGATAGCAGTTGACCTATAAATCAATCGTTTTGGGATAGTGATTTACCGTCAGATAAATCGATAAAAATAAAATTATGAAATTTATTTTATAACTGAATATAGATTTTAAATATATTATTTAAAATGAAGATTATAAAAGGAAAACGAACCAAGCACATATATATTGATTGTCTTAACCACCAATCACCATTTTTATACCAAAAATCAGTCGTGTGCGAAGCACGAGCGTAACGATTTATAATTGAAATTAATTGTTTTTAAGAAAAAATTATAAAGTATTATATTATTATTTATTTAATATTTATCGAAGTAAATTAGATTATTTAAAGTAATTTATTAATTAATTTAAATGAAGAAATGAGTTAAAGTTGATCAACGAGTTAATCATGTTTTAGAGTTGACCAAGTCAACTGTTTTAATTAAAACTAATTATTTGATTAAATTAATTTGGACCAATTAGAAGTGAAATAATTTATAATATATTTGTTTAACTTAAATAAGATTTGAAAAAGAAATTTAGTACTAATTCTAGTTAACGATGAAGTAAATTATTATTTTAATAATAACTTTGGTAATTACTTCTTAAATGAAATACATTTAATTAAGTAATCAATTTTTAAAATGGAATATGGTTGAGTTATAAAGAGGTTATGAACTCAAGTTTACAACGAAGTTTTAAAAGAAGATTTTAAGCGAATGTGATAACTTAAAATAAATATTTACTTAATATTGAATTAAGTAGAAGAAACGGGGAAAAAGGGGTTGTCTTACATTTGAGATTTTATAAACAAGATTTATGGAAGGAAAGGAGAAGTCAAGCGTGATTTGAATTGGCAATACTTAATAATGGAATTAAGTAAAATGATTGAAATTGAAAGGAGATTTCAAAAAGAAACGGTTAAAAGGAATGTGTAATGAAGTTTGGTAAAGGATTTAATAATGAGATTTGGTAATAGTAATTCGAGTTGTAAAATAAATTATTTGAAAATAAGTTAAGGTTAAGAAGTGATTTTTATTAATAAATTACTTAATCAACATACTAATTAAGTAATAATAAGTTATATTTTAAAAGAGATATTTTTAGAAGTAAGAAAGTTTATAAACCATATTTTTAATTAAAGAATTCAATGCGATTTGTTTGATACCAGAATGAATATGGGTTTTTGAGTTACAACTCATATTAATCTTAAGATAAGAATATTGTTGATCAAGGTCTGAGAGGTAAATAAATATCCCAACGACTTCAGAATTATATGAGGATGATATTAGTTGAAATGGGAAAGGAGTTAAGAATAATTTGTTATTTCCATATGTGAAATAATAACGCAACGTTATGTGAGAGGTTTAAGAATATAAAACGAGATTTCCAAAGTAACGGAAATGGATATATTTGAGAATATATGTATATGTAAGGAATTTCCCAAATTAAAGGAAATAAAAGAGATTATGTAAAATCATAACGATATTCTCAAACTAAAAAGGGAATGAAAAGTTGAGCTTGGAAACGTGTTTATTCTTAAAAGAGAAGCGTTAGATTTTATTTTCAATAATAAAACAAAAGAGATTTCATAACGATATTTTACAAATGATAAGTTGAATTGATTTTCACAATTATAAATAATGAGTAGTGATATCAGAATTGTTTTGAAAATGATAGAAGAATAGATTATTGGATATGATTATAGAATGTATTAAAATAAAATAGTTTTGAAATTATCTTATGTCAAATAAGAAGAGAAAAGCTATATTCATAATATCGAAAGATTAAGGAGTTTTAAATTAACATTCGTTAATTGTTTTTAATTAAAAAGGCCAAATAATGCCAAGTACTGAACCAGTAACTCATTTCATTTTATTTGATAGTTAAATAACCGACTATCAAATTTGGCCAATACGATTGTTGGTATGGAAAGACCGGGATCGAATTTATATTCGAAAACCATTCCAGACTAACAAATACGTGAAGATAATTGAAGATGGAGCATTAAAGACCGTGGATCTTCATAAGCGGACACAACACCAGAAAAGGCTTTTTATAACAGTTATTACTGTTACTAATTACTTTTGTAACAGTAATAACCGTTACTACAACATACGTGACGAACTGTTGTCACGAATATTGTAACGGTTAAAACCGTTATAAAGTGTTCAAGGATATTACCGTTATAAAGTATGAGCTTTGTAACACTTGTAACCATTAGTACTAAAAATTTTATATCATTTATAACCGTTATAAACATTATTCTTATAAGAGTAATAATTGTTACAAATATGAAATATGTAACAGTTATTACTGTTACTATATAAACCTGACTATTTCATACGATAATTTACTATCAGTTATAACTGTTATAAACGTGAATATTATACCAGGACTGCAATAGGTAATTTCATAAAGCATACAACAATAAGAATGTGAAACATATAATATAACAATATCTCAAAGCAGATACAAGATATCACAATTTATATCCTAAAGCAAATTCCATTTTGACCAAAATGACAATTTAACATATAATCATAATATCATTCATCATCCATAACAAATAACATCTAAGTATCATAATTTAACATACAAGCATTACACAAAACGCAAACGATTAAAGGACCAAATTACAAATCCACCATCGACAAGATCAGACAGTGTATACATGCCATTTTGGGATGCATCAAAAATTAACGCATCCGGATCCAGAACTTCCTCCACCCAGATGGCTTTCTCCCCTTCTAGCACGGTTCTATGATGACAAACATTTTGCACTCCTACATATCCTTTCGCTACCTCCTTTAATGCTGATGACAACAACACTACCGACTGTTTATCTCTCGTGGATATTCCAATGACATCATTAGAAGAAGTATGTAGATTGTTATTACCTCCATCGGAAGCAACTTCTTCTCGTGGTGTCGTATTCCCTCCTTATTGATTGATATGAAGCTTCATAGATTGTTGCAAGTAAGCTAACTCTGAGTTCATTGATTTGATGTCTTCATGCATTTGATTTTGGTTGTTCTCCAATTTAGCTAAATGTTGTTTAGTCGCATTCTCTTTTGCCGCGGTAAATGCTTTTGAGGCTTGTGCTATTTTTACTTGTTTTACATTGCATGTAGAGCTGATAGCACGACAACAACTTCTTCTTTTATCATCTCCAAAAACTTCAACAATGAGATCTTTCTCAAAATTATCTAGATTTAGAGCATCATCGCCACCTTCTAATCTTTGTTTTTCTTCCGCTGCTTCAACCAAAGCCTACAATGTCCAACGAATATAATGATATGAGTCTATGCTTGATTAAAAAACAAAGAAAGTTCAACTGAAGATGCCCGATTAAAATACAAACAAAGAATAGTTAAACTGAATTTATGGATCTTTAGCCCAAGTAACTTAATAATAAGGTAAATATGCGTTTAAATTACTGAATTCCAGTAGACATTAGTAGAGAAAATGAGCTTTCATCACAACTACCATCACAAACTCCACAATAAATTTGCAGGCTGATTACCAATTACCAAACACGAAAATTATAGCATGAACTAGAAGTAGTGTAAGAACTTACTCAATAAATATCCACTGTTAGGCAAGATTTAACCCTGATATAAGTCCAGTTGGGTCATTTAAGCATACAACATCGAACAAAATTAAATCCAACTTATATTAATTTGCATCAGTTTTGTTTTGTGTGCAGTTGTAACGGCCCAGATTTTTTGACCATTTAGTTTAATATTTAAAAATGTTTTTATTGTTTTGGAATTTTAAATGATTTTGAATATTTTATTTTATTCTGAAATGGTAGAAATTTAGTGGATCTGCAATATAATGTGAACTGGCAGTATAAAAGGATAAATTTTTAATTTAAAATAGTACGTTTACAAAGGATGTAGTAGCTAACGAACTCGGATTTCGATGAAATCAGTTTCATTAAATCCGAAATGATGAAATTAGGTAACCAACAAAGTTACGTCAAAAATGGCATCCGTATGTGGAAAAGAAAAAATAAAAGGCCAAAATTTGAATTAAATTTTGACGGTAATTGGAATTTGCTAATGCTAACGGCAAAACTGGAACATGAGACCTATCCAGGAAAATTCTAAACATAGGATATTAGCTATATATGAAATCTGGGAAAATCCTATAACGGATATAGAAAGTTATTAAGGAAACAAAATTTAAATAAATTATTTGAAAATCTAAACGAACTCCGATTTTTGATTTGAATACATAGGATTGAAGTACGTTAAAAACCGGACCAGATGGTGGAAGAATTTCTGAAAACCGTTATCGTTTGATACTCCAACATGAGACCGGAAGGTGTTGAAACTAACACAAAACACTATTTTGAATTTGAATTTAAATTATTTGAAAGTTCAAACAAATTCAAAATTGATATATTTTTATATAGTATTGAAGAGCAAGAAAAATTGAACAACATGGTTGAAAAAGATTTCGGATAAGGTATCAATAAGTAAGTCAAATTAACGTCCGAATAGGGTTGAGAAAACACACTTTACTATTCATAAATTATTAAATTTATTTATAATTTAATTAATTTAAGGATTAATCCTAGCCATCCATTTTCGACCGTTGGATTCGCCCCACCTCAGCAATCCATGTGACTCCTTCGGCTATAAATACCCCCCCCCCCCCCCTCCTTCATTTTAAACTCACTCCTCCTCTTCCTCTTTCAAGCTTTGGCAATGACAGAAATAATAATAAAATATTAGGAAATAGGGAAAAGGGAAGGAAGGGAGAAAGGAGGGCAAGACGGGGAGCTAGGGACTCTTAGGCAGAGGCTTGGGCTTCGCGGGGTAAGTTTTTAAATAATATTTATATATTTATTTATTTATTTTTGTAATATATATATATATATATATTATAATTAAAATAGAATTTGTAAAAATAAATATCAGAACATTCTAAGGGTGACAGAGAGGATAGTGTCTAAGGCTTGAGTTTGGAAAATATAGTTTCCTGCTCTCCCTGGCTATCACTAACTGATCCGACGGATGGGATGATTAATTTAAATTTAAATTTAAAATATAATTTGAATTTAAAACAGACCAGGGGCATTTTCGTAATTTTTAATCATAAACTTTAAAAGCTTATAACTTTTTCAAAACAAGTCGGATTTCCACGAAACAAGGACCGTTGGATTCTTATCGAAAAATACTTTAAAATGAGTGGAAGTAGATTTTTGATCCGAGTTAAAATTTTTAAGTTATAATTAAATGAATATTTTTATATATTTTATTTGAAAATTAAATTTAATTAATTTAAAATGGTTTTTCAATTTAAAAAAAAAATGGATATGGCTAGAGATGGGAAAGTAGGATTTTTTTAGAAGGGCAGGGAAGGTAATTTGGCTAATAACGCAATTAGAAATTAATTAAGATAAAAATAATTTAATTTAATTAAATATATATTCATTTAAATTAGGTAAATATTGTAAATAGCATAACTTTTGCATACATTAACGAAATTTAACGAAACAGGATCCGTTGGGATCGTATGGACGAGCACTACGCAATGGAACTGACCGCAAGTGGATTGGAGCTCGTTTGGATTTATGGTGAAATTTAACGTCTGAACCAAATCAATGACCGATTATCGTTATTCAACTGTAAACCGTCCAATGTGAGTAAATCTCACTAACTCTGAACACTTTATATTTTTATAAAGTATTTTTAGAATTGATAAATATTGATTGAATTGCTGAGTGTTGATTGTTTGGTTAAACTGCTAGTCAGCTGGTTGAAAATACCAATATAGTTATATATATCGTTAACCGATGTTGATTTTGTTTATCAGAATACCTCATATTGAAATGAAATTGATGTGAATTATATTGTGTAACATCTGTGGATGCAGGGAAACAGGTCGGAGGGATCAACTGGATTCCTCAACATTTATTTACCGTTTTTCATATATTCTGTTATATGATGTGTTATATCATCTGTCGTTGAACCCGTGTGTTTGGATGATGATCAAACCTTTTGATTTGGTATTTTTATACCATAAATGATAACGGGAAGTGAAAAGGAATTTTCAAAGTATATTTTGAAAATAAATTATTTATATAAAATCAATAGATTTTATATATAAAAGGAAAAGAGTTTCATAGAGGAAAATAATTATAGAATCAAAGAAATTGAGTAAAGGAAAATATTTGTGAAATCAAATATAAAGGAGAAGGTGTGAAAAGAAAAACAAACATAGAGGAAATACATTTGTAAAACAAATGTAAAGGAAAATATTTGCAAATCAAATAGAATAGGGAAAAAGTAGCTATTTGTGAAACCTTTACAAATAGAAATCAAAAGGGAATCATTTGTAAAACGATTACAAATGGAATTGAAAAGCGAATATTCATTTAGGGAATAAAGGAAAGTTAAAAGAGATATTTATGTAGAGAATAAATGGAAAAGCTAAAAGTAATAATTATTTGTTAAATAAATAGAAGTAAAAAGGGAATAGTTATTTGTTAAGTAAACAAATAGAAAAAAGTATTATTCAAAAGAGTTATTCAAAAAGTGTTATTCAAAAGAGTTATTCAAAAAGAGTTATTCAAAAGGAGTTATTCAAATGGAATTATTCAAAAGAGAAAATTCAAAGGGGTTAATTCAAAAGAGTTAATCAACCAAAGTTAAACTGCCAGAGTTAAACAGTTAGAGTTAAACTATTAGAGTTAATCAGAAAAGTTAGTCAGTTAGAGTTAAACCGTTAAAGTTAAACAGTTAGAGTTAAACCATTAGAGTTAAAATGTTAGAGTTAAACTATTAGAGTCTAACAGTTGGAGTTAATCTATTAGAATTAAACCGTTGGAGTTAAGCTGTTAGAGTTAGTTAGTTAGAATTAACCAGTAGAGTAAATCAGTTAGAGTTAAGCGGGTTGAATCAAATCGGACTAGAGTTATTCGAATATAGTAACTGAATAAGGGTTAAATTGAATATTAGTTATTCAATTAGAGTTGATCGAACTTAGTTATTCGAGATAGAGTTAAACAGAAGTAGTTATTCAGTATAAATGGCCATTTAGCACGACTGCCAGCGAAATTCGCAGGGCTGCAGATAGCCTAAGGTGGTCGGATGTTTCCTGAGGGAATCACGCGTAACCATTGTGATCGCTGCGATCTAGAGTCGAGCGAATGGTGTTAAAACAAGTATTAGTTAATTAATAAAAGTAATTAAGCCGAGTTTGTCAAGTTGAGTTAAATAAGTCGAGTTAATTAAGTTAAGTTAGTCAAGTTGAGTTGATCAAGTAAGTTGGTCAGATTGAGTTAAATTAAGAGAAGTTAATCAAAACCGAGTTATCCGAATAAGAGTTAATCCAGTAAGATAAGGGTTATAGATTAGAATTAACTGAATATGAGTAAATAAATTATATATTCGTTATTTATTCAAGTTAGAAAATAAAAGCCATATTAAAGTTATTATATTTCGGATGCAGGGAATTATAACACCATTGTTATAATCAAGTGATTTCTGAAAAAGAAGTGGATTCACAAATCGAACCCGAGAGAAACGTAAGGAAGTGTGTTAAAATATTTGAAAGTTGAACTTTGTCTATTTCGAAGTTAGAAATGTCGTTCAGTTAAGGTCTGAGAGTAATTATACCCCAACTTGATTGACTTCAGTTTTTAACTAAGAAGTGGATAAGGTCCGAGAGTGAAAGTGGTCAAGTGAATTTAGTTAAAAAAATGTAAGGGTTTATGTTGGCATAGCGATGTTTATTCAAACATCTGTTTAAAACCAAATGAAAGAGATTTGGAAATGTTTTCCAAATGAGAGTCAGAAATGTTTTCTGAATATGGAGGACAGATAATGGAAATGTTTTCCAATGTTAATAACGTATATTTTCTAAATATAATAAATAAGAAATGTTAAATGAAAGTGAAAAAGGAAATGAATAAATGAATGAACTAAAAAGATAAATATTGAATGATGATTGATCGATAGAATTTCCATCTGGAAATAATATCGTTGTTTGCACACCGACATGTTTTCATTTGATAGTTAAATCACCGACTATCAAAGTTTTGACCATTTTACGTTGTTAATAGGGAGAGACCGGTTGGATTATTATCCAGAGAACCACTCCGTATTGGCATAAGCGTTGCGAATCAAGTATGATGAATATATTGAAGACGAAGTAGAGTGCAAGGGCTATTGTATAAGTCTTAGATAACAGCGCCTAAGATGGATATACTGAATAGTGCCTTCGGTTTGTCCAGTCCCAGGACAAATGTGTATGGACGAATGTCTGACAGAGTATATCCAATAGATTCGCGTAAGTTGATCTCTTCAAACGTACTTACGTTTGGTGGCGGAGGAATTCGTTTCTCTTAGCTGTATACCCGTTGTATTTTTGGTGAAATTAATTTGTGATTTGACGGGTATGACGATGTGGCATTCAAAGTAATGGAGGTGTGATCTGTCAAAAGATACGTTATGGCCTCAAGCCTCATCAACCGGGAAACGACAAAAATCGGGCAGGCAGCATGGCTATGTGGGTCGCACCCATTAGGATGTATAATCACCTATCTAGAGAAATTCCAATTGCTTCTTAAATCTATCGATGCTGCCCCATTCGGGAGATGGTTGCTGATCCCAACCGTTGGTGATATATATTAGATACACTCAAGCGAAATGAGTGGTCGGTCATGTGAGGGCCGGGTTGCAAGATGTTCTTGTTGAACTCAGTGTATTCGCCTCTAGAGATACACTATCGGCAGGTGGTCCCATACCTTGTCAAAGTCGGAATCCAATCTCCAATAAGTGCCCGCGAGTTTGATTTGTATACTATATATGTAGAGTGTGAGATGCAAGCGTTCTACTAGATTTTAATTACTTGTGATTAGACATTATTATAATATCAGATAATATATGATTTCCAAAGTGTTTTGGGTTATCGTAAGGTAAAAACAATCCGTATTTATGTGTGGATTGGTCTTACGATTATCTTTTATTTTGAAAAGGATTTTGAAAAGTTAAACCAAATGATTTGAGTTTACTCACACCAGTCCCATGATTGACCCAGAGTTTTATTTTGTTTTGTTTTCCCTAAACTCTTGGGTGCCCAAATTTGTGCGGGCAGTCAAGTAGTTAGGAATTTACAGGTATGCTTGAAGAGCTTGGAGCAGGAGGCTTCAGGATTTTTCTAACTATTGATTATTCCGCTGGGATGAAAGTGTTGTACTCTGATAATGGTATGATATACATATACTGCTTTTGATTTCAAGTTATATTGTATATTATATTTTATTCGTTCCGCTGTGAGATTCGTGTTACTCTGATGTTGTTGTCTTCTTCTTCTTCTTCTTCTTCTTCTATTCTATTAGTTCTATCTTATCTATCCTCACCCTCTAATTTCTTTCTTGGACTATCCGGTAATTTCGACTTTTGATTGTTCGATAGGTGTTGTATATCGGATAATCAAGGTCGCTTTTTCCCGGGTCGTTACAGTTGGTATCAGAGCTGAAGGTTAGGTGATTTACCTTGGCTCTGTGGCGTGACTCAGTAGAGATGGGGTTAGTAATGCCCTAGACTGAGTTTGAGTGTACATATAAGAGTGAACGTATTTGTTATTTTATATAAATTGATTTTATACCGTGGAGATTTATTGGTTGAGTCGTTTATGAGTTCTAGTCGATCAGTTTGATCCATTGTATCGATAGGAGTTTATAAACACTTGAATACGATGGGTCGACACGATATGTTTTGAAAAAAGGGTAAATGAAATAATTTTACCCAAATTATATTTTGATATAAGCAAAGTATAGATATTTGAAATTATTATAGTATATTGAATGTGTTGGTTGTGATTATAATCGAATAAGATTATAAAATGTTATGTAAATAACAAATCAAAATTCATATAAGTGAAATATATGAAATCAGATGAATTAAATCTGAATTTAAGTTCAGAATTGGAATTAAAATTGCTAAAATTTGAATAAGCATTGTAAATGGAATTAAATTGAATATATGTGAATTTTAAAATCCTGGGAGATTTTAAATTTGTTACAAGCATTGAAAAGGGATATTTTGAAATGAATTTGAAAATCAAAATGTTTAATAATGGGTTTTGAAAGTGCTATAGTATTGAACTCACTTCGATAGCTGGAAAATAAATTCCGATGTTGATCCGGACATCATCGGTGCTCATTTTCGAGTTTGTAAGTGAGAGATTACTACCAAATGTTTTGTTTTTGAATTGTTTTGAGAAACCGAGTTGTTTTGATATTCCAAAGGGATATTTGATTTTTGGAAAAGGCAAAGCTATTTGAAACTCCCAGGTACAAATTATTGAAATAAACAAATTAAATAGAAATTTATGAAAGCAAATTTGAAATTGAATTGAAGGCAGTTCAGTGGAAATTGAGTTGAATTGAAATAGAATAGTATCAAGTAGAATTGGACTAGATTAGAGATAATCTGGGATAGAAATGGATGGTCGAGCAAGAAATTTGAATTGAGATTGGAATTGCAGTTTGATTGAAATTTGGCTTGGTTATAAGCGGATGGTCGTGTTGAAGATAAAAGTAATTGGGAGTTTGATTGGGATGATAGTGGTATATGCTAAATTGATAGCAGAATTGAATGTCGACAAAAAGGTACACGTATATATTCATATGAGTTTGATGAGATTTATGAACCTGTTGGGCAAGCCACTTGGCTGTTTGATTTTCTTTTGGGTTGAAGAAGGCCTAGGGAGGCGAGTTGGAGTTTGAGTTATTGGCCAGTACAAAGGAGGTGCTGGCGAATTTTTTCAGAAATTTCGAGTGTTAGAAAATTTTCAAAATTTTTGAAAATTTTCATTTATAGAAATAAATTAATAAATTAATTAGAATAGATTGGTTTAGTGAAATCAGAGTAACCAAATAATTTTAACCTAGTTATAAAGTTCGTTTTTCTACCTTAGCAATTTCGAGGACGAAATTATTTTAAGGGGGAAAGAATGTAACGGCCCAGATTTTTTGACCATTTAGTTTAATATTTAAAAATGTTTTTATTGTTTTGGAATTTTAAATGATTTTGAATATTTTATTTTATTCTGAAATGGTAGAAATTTAGTGGATCTGCAATATAATGTGAACTGGCAGTATAAAAGGATAAATTTTTAATTTAAAATAGTACGTTTAAAAAGGATGTAGTAGCTAACGAACTCGGATTTCGATGAAATCAGTTTCATTAAATCCGAAATGATGAAATTAGGTAACCAACAAAGTTACGTCAAAAATGGCATCCGTATGTGGAAAAGAAAAAATAAAAGGCCAAAATTTGAACTAAATTTTGACGGTAATTGGAATTTGCTAATGCTAACGGCAAAACTGAAACATGAGACCTACCCAGGAAAATTCTAAACATAGGATATTATCTATATATGAAATCTGGGAAAATCCTATAACGGATATAGAAAGTTATTAAGGAAACAAAATTTAAATAAATTATTTGAAAATCTAAACGTACTCCGATTTTTGATTTGAATACATAAGATTGAAGTACGTTAAAAACCGGACCAGATGGTGGAAGAATTTCTGAAAACCGTTATCGTTTGATACTCCAACATGAGACCGGAAGGTGTTGAAACTAACACAAAACACTATTTTGAATTTGAATTTAAATTATTTGAAAGTTCAAACAAATTCAAAATTGATATATTTTTATATAGTATTGAAGAGCAAGAAAAATTGAACAACATGGTTGAAAAAGATTTCGGATAAGGTATCAATAAGTAAGTCAAATTAACGTCCGAATAGGGTTGAGAAAACACACTTTACTATTCATAAATTATTAAATTTATTTATAATTTAATTAATTTAAGGATTAATCCTAGCCATCCATTTTGGACCGTTGGATTCGCCCCACCTCAGCAATCCATGTGACTCCTTCGGCTATAAATAGCCCCCCCCCTCCTTCATTTTAAACTCACTCCTCCTCCTCCTCCTCTTTCAAGCTTTGGCAATGGCAGAAATAATAATAAAATATTAGGAAATAGGGAAAAGGGAAGGAAGGGAGAAAGGAGGGCAAGACGGGGAGCTAGGGACTCTTAGGCAGAGGCTTGGGCTTCGCGGGGTAAGTTTTTAAATAATATTTATATATTTATTTATTTATTTATTTTTGTAATATATATATGGGTGCGGCTATTGAGACACAAAATTGAACACAAATCAAGGGACACAGAGTATTAGACGTTGGATCATTTTGTCTTTATGTGGAGAGGTGCAAATCATGGGGAGATCCAATGGTGGAAATGCATTGTGTCACCAATTGTGTCTATGTTTTGTGTCCCTTTAGAATTTCCCTATATATATATATTATAATTAAAATAGAATTTGTAAAAATAAATATCAGAACATTCTAAGGGTGACAGAGAGGATAGTGTCTAAGGCTTGAGTTTGGAAAATATAGTTTCCTGCTCTCCCGGGCTATCACTAACTGATCCGACGGATGGGATGATTAATTTAAATTTAAATTTAAAATCTAATTTGAATTTAAAACAGACCAGGGGCATTTTCGTAATTTTTAACCATAAACTTTAAAAGCTTATAACTTTTTCAAAACAAGTCGGATTTCCACGAAACAAGGACCGTTGGATTCTTATCGAAAAATACTTTAAAATGAGTGGAAGCAGATTTTTGATCCGAGTTAAAATTTTTAAGTTATAATTAAATGAATATTTTTATATATTTTATTTGAAAATTAAATTTAATTAATATTAAAATGGTTTTTCAATTTAAAAAAAAAATGGATATGGCTAGAGATGGGAAAGTAGGATTTTTTTAGAAGGGCAGGGAAGGTAATTTGGCTAATAACGCAATTAGAAATTAATTAAGATAATAATAATGTAATTAATTTAATTAAATATATATTCATTTAAATTAGGTAAATATTGTAAATAGCATAACTTTTGCATACATTAACGAAATTTAACGAAACAGGATCCGTTGGGATCGTATGGACGAGCACTACGCAATGGAACTGACCGCAAGTGGATTGGAGCTCATTTGGATTTATGGTGAAATTTAACGTCTGAACCAAATCAATGACCGATTATCGTTATTCAACGATAAACCGTCCAATGTGAGTAAATCTCACTAACTCTGAACACTTTATATTTTTATAAAGTATTTTTAGAATTGATAAATATTGATTGAATTGCTGAGTGTTGATTGTTTGGTTAAACTGCTAGTCAGCTGGTTGAAAATACCAATATAGTTATATATATCGTTAACCGATGTTGATTTTGTTTATCAGAATACCTCATATTGAAATGAAATTGATGTGAATTATATTGTGTAACATCCGTGGATGTAGGGAAACAGGTCGGAGGGATCCAACTGGATTCCTCAACATTTATTTACCGTTTTTCATATATTCTGTTATATGATGTGTTATATCATCTGTCGTTGAACCCGTGTGTTTGGATGATGATCAAACCTTTTGATTTGGTATTTTTATACCATAAATGATAACGGGAAGTGAAAAGGAATTTTCAAAGTATATTTTGAAAATAAATTATTTATATAAAATCAATAGATTTTATATATAAAAGGAAAAGAGTTTCATAGAGGAAAATAATTATAGAATCAAAGAAATTGAGTAAAGGAAAATATTTGCGAAATCAAATATAAAGGAGAAGGTGTGAAAAGAAAAACAAACATAGAGGAAATACATTTGTAAAACAAATGTAAAGGAAAATATTTGCAAATCAAATAGAATAGGGAAAAAGTAGCTATTTGTGAAACCTTTACAAATAGAAATCACAAGGGAATCATTTGTAAAACGATTACAAATGGAATTGAAAAGCGAATATTCATTTAGGGAATAAAGGAAAGTTAAAAGAGATATTTATGTAGAGAATAAATGGAAAAGCTAAAAGTAATAATTATTTGTTAAATAAATAGAAGTAAAAAGGGAATAGTTATTTGTTAAGTAAACAAATAGAAAAAAAGTATTATTCAAAAGAGTTATTCAAAAAGTGTTATTCAAAAGAGTTGTTCAAAAAGAGTTATTCAAAAGGAGTTATTCAAATGGAATTATTCAAAAGAGAAAATTCAAAGGGGTTAATTCAAAAGAGTTAATCAACCAAAGTTAAACTGTCAGAGTTAAACAGTTAGAGTTAAACCATTAGAGTTAATCAGAAAAGTTAGTCAGTTAGAGTTAAACCGTTAAAGTTAAACAGTTAGAGTTAAACCATTAGAGTTAAACTGTTAGAGTTAAACTATTAGAGTCTAACAGTTGGAGTTAATCTATTAGAATTAAACCGTTGGAGTTAAGCTGTTAGAGTTAGTTAGTTAGAATTAACCAGTAGAGTAAATCAGTTAGAGTTAAGCGATTTGAATCAAATCGGACTAGAGTTATTCGAATATAGTAACCGAATAAGGGTTAAATTGAATATTAGTTATTCAATTAGAGTTGATCGAACTTAGTTATTCGAGATAGAGTTAAACAGAAGTAGTTATTCAGTATAAATGGTCATTTAGCACGACTGCTAGCGAAATTCGCAGGGCTGCAGATAGCCTAAGGTGGTCGGATGTTTCCTGAGGGAATCAGGCGTAACCATTGTGATCGCTGCGATCTAGAGTCGAGCGAATGGTGTTAAAACAAATATTAGTTAATTAATAAAAGTAATTAAGCCGAGTTTGTCAAGTTGAGTTAAATAAGTCGAGTTAATTAAGTTAAGTTAGTCAAGTTGAGTTGATCAAGTAAGTTGGTCAGATTGAGTTAAATTAAGAGAAGTTAATCAAAACCGAGTTATCCGAATAAGAGTTAATCCAGTAAGATAAGGGTTATAGATTAGAATTAACTGAATATGAGTAAATAAATTATATATTCGTTATTTATTCAAGTTAGAAAATAAAAGCCATATTAAAGTTATTATATTTCGGATGCAGGGAATTATAACACCATTGTTATAATCAAGTGATTTCTGAAAAAGAAGTGGATTCACAAATCGAACCTGAGAGCAACGTAAGGAAGTGTGTTAAAAGATTTGAAAGTTGAACTTTGTCTATTTCGAAGTTAGAAATGTCGTTCAGTTAAGGTCTGAGAGGTAATTATACCCCAACTTGATTGACTTCAGTTTTTAACTAAGAAGTGGATAAGGTCCGACAGTGAAAGTGGTCAAGTGAATTTAGTTAAAAAAATGTAAGGGTTTATGTTGGCATAGCGATGTCTATTCAAACATCTGTTTAAAACCAAATGAAAGAGATTTGGAAATGTTTTCCAAATGAGAGTCAGAAATGTTTTCTGAATATGGAGGACAGATAATGGAAATGTTTTCCAATGTTAATAACGTATATTTTCTAAATATAATAAATAAGAAATGTTAAATGAAAGTGAAAAAGGAAATGAATAAATGAATGAACTAAAAAGATAAATATTGAATGATGATTGATCGACAGAATTTCCATCTGGAAATAATATCGTTGTTTGCACACCGACATGTTTTCATTTGATAGTTAAATCACCGACTATCAAAGTTTTGACCATTTTACGTTGTTAATAGGGAGAGACCGGTTGGATTATTATCCAGAGAACCACTCCGTATTGGCATAAGCGTTGCGAATCAAGTATGATGAATATATTGAAGACGAAGTAGAGTGCAAGGGCTATTGTATAAGTCTTAGATAACAGCGCCTAAGATGGATATACTGAATAGTGCCTTCGGTTTGTCCAGTCCCAGGACAAATGTGTATGGACGAATGTCTGACAGAGTATATCCAATAGATTCGCGTAAGTTGATCTCTTCAAACGTACTTACGTTTGGTGGCGGAGGAATTCGTTTCTCTTAGTTGTATACCCGTGGTATTTTTGGTGAAATTAATTTGTGATTTGACGGGTATGACGATGTGGCATTCAAAGTAATGGAGGTGTGATCTGTCAAAAGATACGTTATGGCCTCAAGCCTCATCAACCGGGAAATGACAAAAATCGGGCAGGCAGCATGGCTATGTGGGTCGCACCCATTAGGATGTATAATCACATATCTAGAGAAATTCCAATTGCTTCTTAAATCTATCGATGCTGCCCCATTCGGGAGACGGTTGCTGATCCCAACCGTTGGTGATATATATTCGATACACTCAAGCGAAATGAGTGGTCGGTCATGTGAGGGCCGGGTTGCAAGATGTTCTTGTTGAACCCAGTGTATTCGCCTCTAGAGATACACTATCGGCAGGTGGTCTCATACCTTGTCAAAGTCGGAATCCAATCTCCAATAAGTGCCCGCGAGTTTGATTTGTATACTATATATGTAGAGCGTGAGATGCAAGCGTTCTACTAGATTTTAATTACTTGTGATTAGACATTATTATAATATCAGATAATATATGATTTCCAAAGTGTTTTGGGTTATCGTAAGGTAAAAACCATCCGTATTTATGTGTGGATTGGTCTTACGATTATCTTTTCTTTTGAAAAGGATTTTGAAAAGTTAAACCAAATGATTTGAGTTTACTCACACCAGTCCCATGACTGACCCAGAGTTTTATTTTGTTTTGTTTTCCCTAAACTCTTGGGTGCCCAAATTTGTGCGGGTAGTCAAGTAGTTAGGAATTTACAGGTATGCTTGAAGAGCTTGGAGCAGGAGGCTTCAGGATTTTTCTAGCTATTGATTATTCCGCTGGGATGAAAGTGTTGTACTCTGATAATGGTATGATATACATATACTGCTTTTGATTTCAAGTTATATTGTATATTATATTTTATTCGTTCCGCTGTGAGATTCGTGTTACTCTGATGTTGTTGTCTTCTTCTTCTTCTATTCTATTAGTTCTATCTTATCTATCCTCACCCTCTAATTTCTTTTTTGGACTATCCGGTAATTTCGACTTTTGATTGTTCGATAGGTGTTGTATATCGGATAACCAAGGTCGCTTTTTCCCGGGTCGTTACAGCAGTAGTCTTTAAATTTTTGCACCCTCTAGGCTCTAGCTCTGCATGTATTTCTCTCTCTGTTCTTATCGAATTGTGCAATAACCATCCATCTGAATCACATAAGTTATGGCTACTGCAAACATCAACATGCCTGAATACATCAGACAGTGAATAAAATTGCATTCTCATGTCCAGTGCTACTTCTACTACGTCTGACAGTAAACTTAAGCCACTGAGCCTACAAGGCTCAGTAAACTGAGCCACTAGGCTCAGGTTTACTGAGCCTGGCTCAGTGTAAACTGAGCCTATGGCTCAGTAAACCTGAGACGAGTGGCTCGGTTTAATGAGCCTACAAGGCTCTGTAAACCCGAGCCACTCCGCGCAGGTTTATTGAGCCTCGTAGGCTCAATGTGACTGAGCCACTCGACTCACGTTTACTAAACATTCTCCATTTTGTTAAATATGAAGGTCCATTCTCCATTTAAGAATACTCCAAAAGCCAATATGCACGCATGTTGTTAGACCCAAAAGTGGTTCTAACACCCAAATTGATTTGAAACAAGATAAAACGAGATAAAAATAAAAATGAACACGCAAGATTTATAGTGGTTCGGCGAACAAATGCCTACGTCCACTTATTTTTCACTATATTCAATAATTCAGTTGCAAATACAATGAAAGATTCACTCACAACTCACTTTTGTTCACTCAATTGACTAAAACAAGAAATAAAAGATGATTTGGATTCTCTGGGAGTAATGGAGTTCGGATGATGGAGGTGATTGAATTCTTTAAGCGCCGAAAAAAGATTCTTCTCTTTGTCTCCAGATGGGGTATTTATAGGTGTGAATTTGCTTGAGACTTGATCCGGGTCGGGCCACGTGTCATCCATCGCATTCTCTTCGGGTTTGGATGAACTATCAGGTTGACAACACATCAAAAGGGAGGACGTTAGGGGTAGGAATTAGTCATAGCCGGTCCGGTTCTCCAGGCGATTTTACAGGAGATTAACATGGATCATGGGTGTGGGTCGGAGACGTGCAGGTAAGGGGTTCGGATCGGGATACCCGACCCGAACCGGACTGGTTTGGGCGCCTCTCCTTCTCTAACCTATTCTGCTCCGCTCCAGTGTTGTGGCAAGCAGATGGCCTTCCGATCCATTCGAGATTTAGTTGCCTTACCAATCTATCCAGTGAGAGATCACCGATCCGATCAGAGAATTCTATCCGATCCGAACAGGATTCTATCCGATCCGAACAGCTGCAGCTCTCAATCTGAATTGTAGCGTTTTCCTTCAATCCGAACCGAAGCCTTATAATTAAAAATACCCTTCAATGTTTGGTTTCTCGACTTTGTGTTGCCTAGTTCACAAAGTAGGCTAACATTCTGCCCCCTCAAAGGATGCTTCTGTTGTATACGAAGCGTGCTTTGATGTCGTTCGAAATGCTAGTCCTTGAATCGGAACGGTCAGGAGGAATGCACAGATTTCTATTCGGTTCGGTGTCTGACTCGAGCACATTTTCTTCATTTCTGAACAAGTTTGGGAATTTTTCTCGACACATAGCGCTTCTCTCGGGTATGCGCTTCTTTTATCTCTCGTTTGAACTCAATTCGAGTCGGATGCTAAATTAATGTGTGAAATTTGCTCGGTTCGGATTCCGATCCGAAGCGCTTTCGTGGGTTTGGTTCTTGGACGTTGGGCCTTCAGGCAGAGTTGTGCTACTGGGCCTTCACTCCGGTCCGAGCGGGTGAGAAAGAATAGGAATACGAGGAGTCAACATCACCCCTTATATAAATCCGCCACTGTCTTCCTTCCTTTCTTCTTCTTTTCCGCCGCCGCCTCCAAACCTTAGTATCGAAAACTTCAGAAACTCCAATATCCCGAAATCATTCCTTGTAGATTTCTCAAATCGAGCACATAGGTAGCTTTTTAATCTCGAATAACTTCGTAGTAACTGTACTTGGTTTCAATTCGTGGTTGATTGGGACGGTTTAGCCACGGGGCTTTGCTTGAACTCCACGTCGTTACTGGTGGATCCGCCATCACTTCGAGGCGTTGCGAGGCTGGAGAGGGCAAATATTTGTCCTTAACGGTAGCTTTGGTGATAGAACGGATTTGTTTGTGAGTAGGGGGGAAAGAGGAAGAAGATGAAGTAAAGAGCGTGATGACAAATTGGTTCGGGTAGAAGACGAAGGAGCAAGAAGGAAGGAGAAGGAAAGGGGATCGGTTCGGGTTGCATACTTTAGAAAGACGGGAAGGAAGGAAAATGTCGGTTCGGGTCGGAGAAGAGAACGGGATAAGAGGTTGAAATAAATGGACTGGTTAAGTGATGCTGGTTCGGTTCGGATCGGGTCACCCGATCCGATCAGATCAGTCCTGCTTCCGAACCCATTGTTTCCCTTGTCTTGAACTGACCTTGCTTTAATGAAGCACCCGAACCGACTGTTATCTGTATTTGTATTGAGCCAGTTATCATATGCATATCCGAACCGAACCGAACGTATCAAACTTGGCACATAAAGACTACCCAACTAATTCAACTAACACTTACTCTAGACGATAACTTCGCGGACAGTTAGGATAGTGCCCTGTGAACATAAACGAGAATTAAGAACAACTCTGACTATCACCTTCTCTTTAAAGCTTCGTCTTACATTGCTGTACTTTTATTTTGCATTTCCCACATTTGCTGCACACACTTTAGTTCACACACATACACAAAAGGGGGACACGGGATAATTTACTCTAATCCGTGCTATTGCTTCTTCAATAGTTCCATGACAATGAGGCCCAGACGCTCTTCCCGTCTAGCTGAGAGGAAAGAAGCTCCGGAAACTTCTAGCAAAATCACTCTTGAGGATATATCTTCTTCGTCTGATCCAGAATGGGACAGTGAGGGTCCGGATTACGGAGTTGGTCATCGGGAAAGCGACGAAATGTCTTCAGAAAATGAAGTT
This sequence comes from Allium sativum, assembly GCA_030737875.1. Classification (NCBI taxonomy): domain Eukaryota; kingdom Viridiplantae; phylum Streptophyta; class Magnoliopsida; order Asparagales; family Amaryllidaceae; genus Allium; species Allium sativum. The sequence continues at coordinate 727,755,234 of CM060909.1, forward strand.
TCCCTGGGCTTTGAGGAGGAAGGAGGGATTGGTGACAATCGAGCACCCGATGAATTTGACTCAGCCATTATATTGGAGTCACCTCCAGATTCCGTAGAATCGACAATCGACAACGACCGACTTGTTCGAATTTGCTTGAAGTATGGAATAATGAAAAGGGACACCCTAGTGCCCTCACGCTCTGACCGTCCCCACAACCCTCCAGAAGGATATATGACGGTCACTCGACTGATGTGCATGGTCGGCGCCATTCCTCCATTCTCGCCTTTCATCGTTGATTTCTTAAGACAAATGCGGATTGCCCCCATGCAGTTGCATCCCAATTCATATGCCTATTTGCATACCTTATTCATAGCATATCGTGAAATTCTAGGCTTAGAGCTCACGTTCGATGATGTTCATTTCTTCTATAATTTCAAACATCGGACTAGAGAAACTCCATCTTTCTGTTACTTTGAATCAGTCCCAAAAAGGAAGATAATCTCTACACCGTTTAGCAGTAAAGCTGGAGATTCCAGACTAGAGTGGTTCTATATAAAGCAACGGTCTGGATGCGCCAGGAGATGGACAAAATCAAGTAAAGCATTGATTTTCTGAACCCGGACTCTATATACTTGAATCATCACCCTGACCTGTTTTCCTTTTTATTTGCAGTTGACAATCCCAAACAGATATCAGATCAGGTGTTCTTTGATCGAATGCACCGACTTCTTAATGGTGATCAAAAATTCCTGACTATCGACGAGGTTCTTAAAGATGAATACCTTCATTTTCACGGGCTGCTATCCGTTTTCCGTAGCATCGGTCATGGGACGGTCCCTTATGCATACATTCCTCCAGTGGAAACAGTTCCAGAGATAGGAGAGGGCTCGGGAATTCCTACCGCTCCTCTTCAAACTTCTCCTTCTCCCTCTTCCACACAAGATGATGAACTGGCTAATCTGGCCGCAAAACATTGTGAAGGGTATATTGCCCCCGAGGAAATTACTTCTCCAGACAAGTCAAAATCTTCCCAAGAGTCGCCACTTCACGCTTCCGAAGGGGATGTTCCTAGCACTGACGAACACATATTTCAGGGTTTGGGGGATCTCCCCTTACCTGAGACTATATATACTTCAGAGGATTTCAGGAAGGACCCTTTAATCTTCACTTCTTCTGAAGAAACTACTCCTGCTAAGGCCAAAGAGCCTGCCCGCACCAGTCTAGCTTCAGACTCGGGTTGGTTGGGGGGACACACACCACTTAGGATGCACTTTACACCACAGCATTAGCATTCATTGCACTTCTTTCTCCATGAACCCATTGATTCTAAACTTTGTTTATTTTATCGTGCAGGTACAATGTCTCGATCCTATTATGATATAAGAAAGCTTCGTCGCAGCATGTCCAATCCTCCTCAGGATGTCGAGTATGATCGCCGGGATGACCGTGGTAGGGAGGAAAGAAGACCCTATGATCCCTATCGATCTCGGCCCTCACGCTCCCGCTCACCAGTTCGACCGGAACAAGAGAAATACAAGAGCTATCAAGGTCGTAGGGAGGAGGATAGACCACCATCTAGGGATTCCACTTCCTCCCATGAAAAGCGGAGTAGAGAGAAAACTCCTCCAAAGGAAACTGGGTCTCGAAGTAAGCAAAAAGTCCCTGCTACTAAACGACCTAGGACAGACAAGGGTTCTACAGAATCTTCTTCAGGAAGGGACACCGAACTAACAATCCTCGCTCCTCCTCCACCAGATGCGGGAACCGCAGTAAAGCTGGCATATTTAAAGGAGCAATTTCCCGAGCACTACTTCGAGACTCTGACCTTTCTACCTACCCTTGAACCTATTTCTTCTAATTGGGCAGATGAGGCCAAGGCAAAAATTGATTTGGTAGAAAAACAATATTCCGAGATGTTCAAGTATTCTCGCAATCTTTCTAGAATCATCCGTACTCTAATGACAAATGCTAACTCAATGCAAAAGACCGCGGAGGAGGATGCTAAGGCCTTAAAAACCTTAGGAAAGGACCTAGAAGACACTCAAGCTCAACTAGCTGTCGCTCAAAAGAACGCTTCTAATTTCAAACAACAGTTTGAGGACATGCAAAAGCGTTATCATGACTTACTTGAGTCCCATACTCAGGAACGCTTTGAACTAAAAAAGCAAGCTGACGAGGCCAAATCAGAAGCCGCTAAAACACACCTTGCTTATGCTGAGCTTGAACGGAAAAACACCGAGTTAGCAAAAAGGAGTGCTGAATTAGAAAAGAAGAATGCTGACTTGGCTTCGAAGCTGTTGGAGGCAGAAAACAGGGCTGCTCTGGCCGAGGGCAATGTCGAATGTGCCATTAAATCTGCGGAGGAAGCCCGCAAGCAATTATCTGAGGCGGAGGTTGAGATTCAAAGTTTCGGCGAATTAATGATTGAATTCTTCGCACATATTATTCGTCGTCGAAACATTTCTTGGATCGAGGACTATCCATCCACTCTGGTTCAAGTATGGAATCAAATCGTTGAGTGGGAAAAGGAAGAACTTAAGGTCGATTCCCTTGATGAAGATAAGCTGATGGAGAAATACTTGAGAGACGATGAACCGGAGCGCCTAGCTGAAGGGCGCCGCCTAATTGCTGAGGCCATGGAAGAAGAGAGGCGGAAGTCTAAACAGAAGACCATTCCCGAAGTTGGCTCCTCGTCTTCTGCTTCTACAACTCCCGAAGTAGAAGGGTATGATCCCGAAAACCCGGGAATTTCCCGGACAACTTTGCTATCTCCCATTCCTGAAATAACTCCAGAGGTAGTAGTCACCCCCGCTGAAAAGTCTTCAGAAGGTATTCCTATCTTTTCTCCTCAGTTTGCCAAGGCTACTACTACCTTTGGCTACGTGATTGAACGTTCGTTGAGAAACCCTTTGCTTTCGCCCGAGTTGATAACCGATGTTTCTCATTCTGTAGGTGTTGAATCATCCGCAAAGACAGATGTAGCTCAAGGAGCTACCGCTGGGACAAAGCCCGCTGATAGGGTCAAAGAAGGGGAAGACAAGGCTACTTCCACAGACCTGGGGGAAAGAAGTGAGCCAACTAAGGTCACTACTCCCCAGGATGAAGAAATGATTGCAGCTTTAAAAGACGACGGAGGAGACGAGGGGCATGATGAGGAACCGGAGGTTGCAATAACTGGGGAATCGAAAAGCGCTGATGACGTTACCTTGGCTGCCATGAAGGCTGATCAAGACAAACGCTTGCAATTGAAGGCCGAAGAACTAGACCCTGAGGTCCTCAAGCCCCTCGCAGTTGTGGATGCAGGTTCAAGGTTAGTTGTTAAGCTCTCAACTAGATCTATTACCGAAGAACTTGCTAAAAAATCTTCTCTTGATTCCAGTGCCCCGCCCTCCGGGAAGAAGTCTGCTGGCTCCAGTGCCACATCTTCAGGGAAAAAGAAATCAAAACGCATCCTGACTGAAGCCGAGAAGGAAGCAAAGGATGCGGAAAAAGCTGCCAAGAAATCGAAGGCTCATCCCAAACCCAAATAGTGGGTTCCTCTGTGTCTTTTTAGCATCTTTGTAAACCAATAAGTGCTGCTACAACAGCAGCTTCCGCACTTTCTTTTTTAGCTATTTCCCTGTACAAATTCATTCATTTGTAAATACAAATAATTCACTTTTTTGCAATGTTTATTTGTTAGCAGTTCTGCACTTATGTAAAAATGCATGTCTATAGTTATGAAACAAAGTTGTGGAGGGGGGAAATATGTGTATGTATATGTGTCCCCAGTCAATTTCCATAAGTTATTCAATGCTTAACCATGCAATCTGAATGCTCCCAATTCTCTAACGGGATAGCATTTCCTGTGTCATCAGTACCTGTCGTTTTTTCTGGCATTTTTATACTCTCCCTCTTTCTCTTGAGAGTTAGAGTTCGAGTTCAGTCATTTGTTTATTCCCCGGTCGTTCAACGGGGAAAGACTTCTTTCTCGGCGCTCAGTCGGAGACGCCTTTATACTCTCTTTCTCTCTGGAAAGTTAGAGTTCGGAGTAGAATCTCTTTTTCAGCGCTCAGTCGGAGACGCTTTTATACTCTCTCTCTTTCTCTGGAGAGTTAGAGTTAAGAATAGAATTTCTTTTTCAGCGCTCAGTCTGAGACGCTTTTATACTCTCTCTCTTTCTCTGGAGAGTTAGAGTTAAGAATAGAATTTCTTTTTCAGCGCTCAGTCTGAGACGCTTTTATACTCTCTCTCTTTCTCTGGAGAGTTAGAGTTAGAATGTCGTTTTCTCATTATTTTACGTCTTATTGCACAAATAATCATTGTGCTTCTTTTTATGTCCAAACTGTTTTCAACCTTTTTTAGGCTCTGAGTTATCCTGTATTTTATAATCACAACAGAACAACTAATGAATGTAAATGCATAAAAGTAAATAACACACAATATTTTTATAGTGGTTCAGCTAAGTCGTAGCCTACGTCCAATTTATAGTCCTTTATTCATATCATCAGATTTTCCCAAGGCAAGGCATGTCTTGTTACAGAATCCACAGTAAAAATAACAAAAAATATAGCATTTCTAATCCAAATATCGCATTAAGTGTTGGGCATTCCATGCTCGAGGAACTTCTTCGCCATCTACGGTCGTTAACTTGAAGGTTCCTTTTTCAAGTTTCCGTTGGATGACAAAGGGTCCTTCCCATTTTGGGCCGAGGTGAGGAAGGGATGGAAAAACTCTCTTTAACACCAAATCTCCTGGTTCAAAAGTTCTGAGGCGAACTTTTTTGTCATAATAGCGTGCCATCTGACGCCGATGTCTTGCTGCACGCAAGTCTGCTTCGTCCCTTTTCTCTTCGACTTCATCAAGAGACTCAAGTAAAAGTGCCCGATTCGTCATCGGGTCATAATACGTCACCCTGTGGGAAGGAACTTCCAGTTCAACTGGAATTACTGCTTCTGAACCAAAGGAGAGAGAGAAAGGGGTATGACCGGTAGCCGTTTTAAATGTTGTTCGATATGCCCACAAAGCTAGGGGCAATTCGTCAACCCATCTTGCCTTTGCACGCTCCAACCGTTTCTTGAGGATGGATTTTATAACTTTGTTTACTGCCTCTACTTGCCCATTCGATTGTGGATAGGCAACTGCAGTATATCGTTTGTCTATCTTATATTTCTGGCAAAAATTTCTGAATTCAGAGCTATCAAATTGGGTCCCGTTGTCAGTAACAATCGTCCTTGGGATCCCGAATCGACATATAATATTTCTGACCACAAAACTTATCACCTTTCTCGTGGTGATCTTAGTCAAGGGCTCAGCTTCCACCCACTTTGTGAAATAGTCCACCGCTACTATTGCATACTTAGCTCCTCCTTTAGCAATCGGTAAAACTCCAATGATATCAATTCCCCATGTGGCAAATGGCCAAGGACTCACCATCGATTTAAGCTGGGTTGACGGTGCCCTGGGGATTTTGGCGAATCTCTGGCACTTATCGCAACATCGTGAATAATCAGCTGCATCTTTGTTGATCGTAGGCCAGAAGTATCCATACCGTAATATTTTCTTTGCTAAAGTTTGACCTCCTGTATGATCTCCACACTCACCTTCGTGCACTTCTCTTAGTACACGCTTGATGTCGTCGTGTGCGATACATCGTAACAGGGGCATAGAAAATCCTTGTCTATAGAGAGTATCGCCTTGTATAACATATCTAGTAGCTTTGCGAACTACAGCTCTTTTCTCACTCTTCTTCGATGGGAGTGTCCCATTCTTAAGAAAATTCTTGATTGGAGTCATCCATGACTCCTTCTCTGGTTCCGCTTCAAGAACGAATTCAATTTCCATTGACTCAAAGCTTGGCGATTCCAACATTTCAATTGGAATTACCTCAGTCCCCTCTGGATTGTCAGAACTAGCCAGTTTTGCCAGTCTATCCGCTTTCTGGTTTTCAACTCTGGGAATATGTGTTATGTTGTACCGCTCTAAGCTATTCAATAGCTCTTTCACTTTCTTGAGATAGGCAATAAGTCGAGGTCCTCGAGCCGCGAATTCCTTTCGCACTTGACAAACAACAATCTTAGAGTCACAAAATATGTCCATCATTTTTACTCCGAGATCTTTAGCAAGTTTCAGCCCGGCAATCAGGGCTTCATATTCAGTGTCATTGTTAGTTGCTGAAAATTCTAATCGCATGGCGTAATATAACGACCGTCCCTCGGGAGTGACTAAGACAATTCCAGCTCCGGACCTTCGGTCATTTTTAGCTCCATCTGTATATAATTTCCACAGATTCATCTCTAGCTTATCCTCGGATTTGACCACTCGGTCATTGATTATTTCCTCCTCTGGAACGGTGAACTCCGCAATAAAGTCTGCTAGAGCTTGCCCCCTGATTGACTTTCGTGGTTGAAAATTCAAATCAAACTGGCTTAGTTCTATGTTCCATTTAATCAACCTTCCCGATGCTTCGGGTCTCTGCAACACCTGTCTTAAGGGTTGGTCGGTGTATATGGTTATCGGATGGGCTTGAAAATAGTGACGAAGTTTTCGGGATGCAATCAGGAGGCTGTAAGCGAGCTTCTCAATTTTTGGATAGTTGCGCTCTGCCGCTGCTAATTTCTTACTCACATAGTACACCGGCCTTTGTACTTTGTCTTCTTCTCGAACCAGGGCTGTGCTGACAGCGTGAGCCGAAACTGCCAGATAAACAAATAATTCTTCGTGATCTACGGGCTTTGATAAGATTGGCGGTTTCTCTAGTAGCTCTAACAGATTTTGAAAAGCTTCAACACAATCAGGAGTCCATTGGAAATTCTTCTTTCCCCTTTTTATTAAATCAAAAAACGGAACACATTTATCGGTGGCTTTGGAGATGAATCTACTCAGCGCCGCTACCTTCCCTGCCAGACTTTGGACGTCTTTAATTTTCCTTGGTTCTTTGATGTTTCTAATCGCTGCTATCTGGCTAGGGTTGATCTCAATTCCTCGGGAACTCACAATGAAGCCAAGGAACTTTCCCGACGCCACTCCAAATGAACATTTTAAAGGATTCAATTTCATACGGTATTTTCGCAAGATACCAAACATTTCCGCTAAGTCCTGCGTATGGCTGGAAGACTGCTTTGATTTAACAAGCATATCATCCACATAAACTTCCATAGTTTTTCCTATTTGATTATAAAACATTCTATTTACCAAGCGCTGATAAGTAGCTCCAGCGTTTTTTAACCCGAATGGCATTACAACATAACAATATAGCCCCAAATTCGTAATGAAACTCGTATGCTCTTGGTCTGGTACATGCATAGGAATTTGGTTGTATCCAGAGTATGCGTCCATGAAAGAAAGAAGTTCATGACCTGCTGTCGAGTCTACAAGCTGGTCAATCCTGGGAAGTGGGAAACTATCTTTTGGGCAAGCTTTATTTAAATCTGAAAAGTCAATACAAGTCCGCCACTTTCCGTTTGGCTTCTTTACCAAGACGGGATTCGATATCCAGTCGGGATAAGTCGAATCTCGAATAAATCCATTTTGCTTCAATTTCTCTACTTCCTCTTTGAGAGCAGCCGACCTCTCTGGGCCCAGCATGCGTCTCTTTTGCTTCACAGGCGGATGCTTCGGATTTACATTCAATTTGTGACTGATAATGGAAGGTGATATCCCACACATGTCAGCATGGGTCCAGGCGAACACATCTAAGTTTGCCTTCAAGAAGTCCGTCAGTTCTTCTGCACGACGTGGATCCAATTGAGAACCAATCTTCAAAACTTTCGTCGGATCAGCTTTATCAATGGGAATCTCCACTGTCGCTTCATTAGGAGTTGCATTCCTAGCCTCTGGTTCCTCGTCTTTTCTAGGATCCAGGTCTTCAGGCGTTCCTTTGGGCAACTCACTCGGGTTCAATCTCTCTAATTGCTATGCCGAGTCCCCCTTTGAGGGAGATGAGGCATCCTTACTCTCAGCATTAACTCCTTTCATCAACATCTTCAGTTCGGCCACATAGCAGGCCCGTCCAGAAACCTGATCCCCTCTCATTACTCCAGTCCCGGCTTCGGTTGGGAACTTTAGTAACAAGCACCAAGGGGCGATACAAACTCTAAATTCAGCAAGGGCAGGTCTCCCTAAAAATGCGTTATATGGCGAATCTACGTCCAATACTACGAACTGAAGCATTCGCACTCTTCTACGTTCTCCTTGCCCTAGGGTCACGGGCAACTCTATATATCCCATGGGAGCTGTCGTCGCTCCGTTGAAGCCTCTAATCCATCCTTCACAAGGTTTCAGATCTTCGGGCTCAAGCTTCATCTGATCAAATGACTTCTTGAACAAAATATTAACGGAACTTCCGTTGTCTACTAATACCTTATGGACCAAGGCCGGCCCAATGTTGGTAGTAATAACCAACGGATCATTGGTGGGAGATTGTATCCCCGTGTTGTCTCGGCTGCGAAATACCACGTCGTCGAACATGGTTTTTTGTTGTTTTATGGGGGTGACATCTTCCAAATCGTCACCTTCATTCACATCTAGATGCTTGGCAGCATTCACATATTGGTCCATTGACCTAAAACTTCGGATTGCCGGGTGAGGTCCACCTACTATGGAGTTGATGACAATCCCTTTACCTTTCTGCTACGCGGTAGGCTTAGGAGCAGGTAGGATCTGTTTTGGAGCCTGCTCTCCTTGCCCCCTGTCCCTCGGGGCAACCTTGTACTCATCCAACTTTCCTTCACGCAGCAGCTTTTCAATTACATCCCTCAAATGCCGACATTCATTGGTCGAATGTCCATGTGTTCCGTGAAACAAGCAAAATTTCCCTGTCGCCATTTCTTTCTCGGTCGAATCACGAGGTGGCGGTCTTTTGTACTGCAACACATTGTACGTATCCAGGTAAATATTTTCCAGGGTGTCATTCAATGGTGTATAGTTCTCGTAGTTCTGGAATCGGGGCCTTTTGTTAGGGTCGCTTCCCCTATTTCTGTTTCTCCTGTTACCGTTCGAATTACGGTTGTTGTTGTTGTTTCCCCCATTTCCAGTATTGCTGTTTCCACCCTTGTTTCCTACATTTACTTCAACCTTGCCAGAACTTTCCCCAGACTGCTTCACGGCAATATTACTCTGCACATTCTCCTTTGAAGCTGTCTCAGACTTTCTCTTTCGGTTTGCCCTGGCCTCCTCTCGTCTTAGATAAATATCGGCTTTTTCGTAGAATATCGCCCTCGTGGGGGTTGTCTTCCCAGAAAGGTAGTCTCCAAACTCAGATTCAGGATCAACTCCTTCCTTCAATGCCATCAGAATAGTGGGCTCATGCGGGTCACTGACCTCAGTTACAGCTTGGTTAAAACGATCAAGATATGCCCTTAAAGATTCTCCTGGCGCCTGTTTGATTCTCGATAATTCGATTACACTCTTGGACTTTCGGGCATGTAGCCGGAACTGGTTCATGAAACGCTCGCTTAGTTCTTTGTAATTAGAAATCGAACGAGGAGGAAGTCGGGTAAACCAGAACAATGCTACATCTTCTAGGTAGATTGGGAATGCTTTGCACTTCACTTCATCAGGGGCAGCAGCGGCGTTCATGAGCCACGAATACCGCATCAAATGCTGTCCCGGATCAGTCCTTCCGTTATATTTGTCCATCTGTGGCAAGTTAAAGCGTCGGGGAAACTGGAAGTCGAGGATATCGTCAGTGAACGGAGTATGGCTTCGCTCAATGCCATAGTCTTCATTTGTATAATTCCGGCTCTCGGACATAATTCGGCGAACCATTGCCTGTACATCAGCACTAGTTAGGGGCTGCTCAGGTTCCCTGGCCCTAGTATTCGAGTTCCTTCTGGGCTCTTGCTCAGGAGATGCCCTTCTTCTCCGAGCTGCTTCTGCTCGATTCCGTTCCCTGCGTTCCCGGTCGATCTCGGGAAGAGGGGACTGGAGTCTTTGCCCCCGAGTGGGGTCATCGTTTCCTAATGCTCGTGCGATATCCTCGCGAGATCCCAAAGATCCAAATGTTAGCTGCTCCACATTCTGAGGTCGTTCGAGTGGCCTTCGTTCACGGGGCCTCTCTTCCTCGGAAGATGAAGATTGATCTACTGGTGTGTGACGAACCGGTGATGGAGTTCTCTGTCGACGGAGCTCATTGATCTCCCGACTCATGAGCCTCATATTTTCCTGCATCATGAGATTAGTGCGCTCATGAACTCTCATAGCTTCCCTTGTGCTCTCCAGCATGTCAAGCAAGCGCGAGAAATCTCCTTGAGTGATGGGCGCAGATGGATTGACCTGATCTCCAACCCTGGCAGCTGGAATTGGAGCATTCGTAGGGACTCGAGTAGAGGTTCCAGCTTCACCAAGCATCGGGTCGGGTCGGAGGTAAGAGGTCGGGTCGGATCGGAGCTGGGGTGCCTGGTCGGATCGGAGCGCAGCAGGCAGTTCGGGTCGGTTCATATTGGGGGAATGTACTGCTTCAGAGTCTCCTACCCGGATCGGATCGGAGCTCTCCCCCTGCTGGCGGCTCGGATTTCCTGCATTGATTCTTCCTGCTGCTGAACTCTGCCCCCGAGACCTTGTTACAACAGCATTTTGCTGATCTTCGCCAGCTCCATTTCCTCGAAAAGACTGAACTTCCTTGCCTTTTCCTTTGGCCATGAGTCTTTGACAATTACTTCAACGAATGTAAGAAAGCGGAGAAACTTAAGGATTCACTTCTTTGAACTCAACGGTCCAAAAAGTAGAAAGAGATCCCGGAAAATAAAGAATTTAGATGAGGATTCTCAGTGAAAGCACCAAAATGTTAGACCCAAAAGTGGTTCTAACACCCAAATTGATTTGAAACAAGATAAAATGAGATAAAAATAAAAATGAACACGCAAGATTTATAGTGGTTCGGCGAACAAATGCCTACGTCCACTTATTTTTCACTATATTCAATAATTCAGTTGCAAATACAATGAAAGATTCACTCACAACTCACTTTTGTTCACTCAATTGACTAAAACAAGAAATAAAAGATGATTTGGATTCTCTGGGAGTAATGGAGTTCGGATGATGGAGGTGATTGAATTCTTTAAGCGCCGAAAAAAGATTCTTCTCTTTGTCTCCAGATGGGGTATTTATAGGTGTGAATTTGCTTGAGACTTGATCCGGGTCGGGCCACGTGTCATCCATCGCATTCTCTTCGGGTTCGGATGAACTATCAGGTTGACAACACATCAAAAGGGAGGACGTTAGGGGTAGGAATTAGTCATAGCCGGTCCGGTTCTCCAGGCGATTTTACAGGAGATTAACATGGATCATGGGTGCGGGTCGGAGACGTGCAGGTAAGGGGTTCGGATCGGGATACCCGACCCGAACCGAACTGGTTTGGGCGCCTCTCCTTCTCTAACCTATTCCGCTCCGCTCCAGTGTTGTGGCAAGCAGATGGCCTTCCGATCCATTCGAGATTTAGTTGCCTTACCAATCTATCCAGTGAGAGATCACCGATCCGATCAGAGAATTCTATCCGATCCGAACAGGATTCTATCCGATCCGAACAGCTGCAGCTCTCAATCTGAATTGTAGCGTTTTCCTTCAATCCGAACCGAAGCCTTATAATTAAAATACCCTTCAATGTTTGGTTTCTCGACTTTGTGTTGCCTAGTTCACAAAGTAGGCTAACACATGTGTAACTGAGCCACTCGGCTCAGGTTTACAGAGCCAAGTGTTGAACGAAGTATTCATGTTTGCTATATTGTAAATTGAGAAAAGGAGAAAAAATAATAGCCAATGAAAAATTGTTGAGTTACTTGATTAAAATATAATAAAACAACACAGTTTATTCAATTAAATAAGACTGAATTGCAATCAAGTAAGGATTAAATAAGACTAAATTACAATTGACGCAATTACCGCTATAGGTTTATTATACGATTCATGGCAAACTACATATCATTAATTGATGCAATTACCTCTAAATTTTCCTAATATTATGTTGGTTTATGGCATTAATTGTACTCAACATTTGACGTTTTTAATTGTATGTGCTAACAAACTAGAGCTTGATAAAAAAAAGGTTCGGATTATTGACGTATTTTTCAGCAGCACATAAAAGTACTTCCCCGGTTTTTTCGCTTGTATGTGCTATTTTCCAAACAAGAGCTCGCATAGGCCTATTATATTTTGTAAATGAAAAAAAAAAAAATGCAATTAGTTAGACAATATAATTCACATGTACAATGTTTTTGGATTGCTTAACACATTTTTTATAACAGTTCTATTTTAGGCCAAATATAAAAGCAGTTAACAGTTCCATCAAACTAAATGTTTTGAATCTTTTAATATATAGACGATATTAATCACAAAAGGACCCATAATTTTGATTCCAACTATACTTCCTGTTACAGAATTTTTTACCATTGATTGCTCAGTTTCTGGATCACTATCCGATCAAAAATCAACGTTTAAAGATGCATTTAAAATAAACTGAGCTATCAATCCAACACAGGAACTGAACTCTTGGAATTCCTACATGGGTTCAAGCTAACAAACCAGCATTCTCACTGTGTGTAATGAAGCATTGTTAATTATATTATAATTATTTTACAAGTACTTGGATATTCAAGAAATGTGCATGATGGTAGAACTAGTAGTATTACACTGAAACTGTAGACCCACTAGCTGTGCCAAATAAACCATCTAACAATAAACCAATCCCCTAGCACAGATTGTGCAGTTAGAATAGTCAGAATTTTAACAAGAACAAAATGGAAATGAGTATATTTTACTGTACATGAAATTATCAGTGATATTTCACGGGCCTTTTTGGTCAATACATGTTAAAACCAAGAGCCAAATGTATCATTCAAGAATCAATACAGTGATAAACTATAAGCATAAAAATGGGTACCTGCCAACCAATGCCACGGCCTAGAATGAATGGAGGCATAAGCGTGGCACTTGCATATCTAGAAACCGCGATAAATGTACCAGTAGACTGGAGAAAAATGGAAATAATCGTTACATAATAATTATTATTATTATTATAAAAAATATTTAGTTTCAAGTGGCTATAGATTAAATCAGACCTCGACAAGGCCAATGAATGCAACATCCATCATCGCAAAAGCTTCACCGGCATCAAAAGTTGGTGGACCCCACTGAAAGGGATATGGAGCATTAATCCTGTGTACTCATAATTCACAGCCCATTCATTTCAATTGTTTTCGTGCGTATTTTTTTAATGCTTTAGCGTAGAAATCAAACCAAGGAGAGCCGCCCACAAGCCCAGACTTATCGGTACGACAGTGATGCTGTGTTTTCGGAGGTGCATGCTTCTAAGCACCACCAACTGTGAGAAGATACGCATAAAGCCATACTATTACGAGTGAGAGAATGACTGCAAATCTATCAAATACTGGTTTTTCTGAGCATATTACATGGGGAAGATACTGGAAACATTAAAAAAAAACATTGGTTAAGCATTGATGGAGAGCAATGTGAGATATTCTCAAACAGTGCACTTATGAATATTAATTTTGTGCTTAATGTGTCTTATAAAGTAACAAGTACTTGTTCCCATAAAGTGCATGTGAAGGTTCATTTATTACTATTATCAGAATACGAAAAGGAAAAAGGTAGAAACACAAATAAATCCTTGTAGGCTTAATGAATGTAATACATAAGGTTATATAACATGAGCTTAAATTTGTGAGAATATAATCTTAATGTATGCTGACACACGTTAATGTTCCACCAAAAATAATGAGCATTTTAAAGTGCTCAAAACTTATTGGTTAGCACTTTGACAAATGTAGATATGAAAATAAAAAACATTCCTAACAACATCATTATTTCTTCTTCCTACCCTTATTTTCAGTCTACAAAAATACGATAAATGTTTTTCCTTTGTAACACTATGGTTTTTGATAGCCATGGAAATAGAGATGTTTTTAGTAAATATTGTTAAGACATGGCAAAAACCAACGGCCATAACAGCACTAAATTATTAAGCAACTGTTTATGCTTATAAAACCTTGCCTACTTATTATTTTATAAAATCACACAATAACAGCTAAATGTCATATATTGTATCAAAATGAATTAACGAGACAAAATTATTACTGTAAATAAACATAGGTAACAATTAAAAAAAAGGATAAAGCATCCAACTGCCTGCAAAGAAAATCTAGCTCTGGTAGCCAATCACATGCTGATCAATAATCAGTTTGTTCCTGTCCAGCTTTTGAAATAAGCAAAGGATAAACAAAAAACAAAATCCCACTAAACTTCTTTCACAGAAGCATCATCATGGAACATGAATACACATTTAAATAATTAAAATTTATACACGTAATATTTTGCTAATATTTGTACAGTGAAGGCTAAGTGAGAGAACAAGTGTTGTTTTGTGTAAATTTGTGGAAATAACATAACAGAAGTATGATTATGAGAACAGAAACTTGTCATATAAATATCTATCACTTTTCCTATTTATCTGCACTTTTACTGCTTTCTTCTTGTGAAAGCTTCAACCTATATACTTCACCTGCTCCTCGTCTCAAGGTACTTTTCCAAATTCATATTCACCAGTCTAACAAAAAAGTTGATACTACATAAAACAAAACTGATATAATTTAATATCAGTGCATTATCAATTATTCATTTAGGTAGAAATACCGAATATTTATAAATTGACCCCTATAAAACTTTGATTATTAAACCATCCTTTAACTTGTATGAATTTAACAGAGTTCAACACTATCTTTAATGACTTGAATGGGGAGATCGAGAAGTCCAAGTCGAGCGACGCCGTATCTGCGGATGATCAAAAAAAGGAATTGAAACAAGGGAAAAAGAAGAAGAAATTACAATGAAAGAGAAGAGCTATAATAAGGAGGAAAAGGCCCTAATGTTTGAACGAGTATCAAAGTATTTTTACTTGCCAATAACGCAAGCTGCGAAAGAATTGGACGTAGGCCATACACCTTTGAAGAAGTGTAGAGAGTTGGGAATTCCTCGTTGGCCTCATCGTAAAATGAAGAGCATGCAAACTCTCATTAGGAATGTCCAGGTAATATATGTCTTTACCTTTTCTAGTTTTCCCTATCTATCAATATAGATTACTGTTGCAAAAAGAACATAAACTGGTTTCTTTTAACCTAGGGCATGCACTTTAAACTGCTGAAGAATCTGCGGATAAATTTAGATGATGGTACAACAAATGCAACTAGTAAATTGCCATTACATGATATATGTGTGAAATGCAGGAGTTAGGGATAGAGGAAGGAGAAGAAGAGGTGCGAAGCGCAATAGAAATTCTGGAGCAAGAGAAGAGATTAATGGAGAGAGAACCAGGAGCAAAAATGGAGGAGAAAACGAAGAAGCTGAGGCAATCATAATTCAAGGCTAATTACGAGAGAAGAAGAATGCAGAACTAGCTTGTCTCGAATGCTGCCACTGATCTTGTTTACCAGAATTCAGCAGCTAATGGAGATGTTAATGAGTACGTCTACGGTAGCGTTGGTCAATCTTTCTTCGGACGCAGCAATGTCGCTGGTTGTGAACTATTGCTGAATGTCAAAACATAACATAACAGCTAATTTTGGTAGAAATACCGAATATTTATAAACTGACCCCTATAAAACTATTAGAAGTTAAAAATTGCTTTCAGCAACTATCCATTTTCCTACTACCTAAGGAAACGCTAATCTTTTTTAGTAAATTCCATCAGTTAAAGTTTAGAAAATTAGAATACATGTAAATATACTAAAAAAATCCATTTTAGGAAATCAAATAAGGTCTGATTCACACTAATGAGAGTTTTGTTTTAAATCTTCATTCCACATATTAGCCAGCCAACCATGTATACAAGCAGCATTTTTGTCACTACACTTGCATACAATTATCCCTAAGTCACCCCACTCATATGACTCTTAAAAGTATATTAAATCAATAAACCTTGATTAGGTACCAATGTAACCCAAATAAACATCAATGCCCCTCTTTATTCCAGACCCCAAGTACTTGAAACCAACATAAACAATAATAGAATTAGCTGGCTTACGGGTGCACAATTAAAAACATAACCAAAATTTTTTAGTAAATTCCATCAGTTAAAGTTTAGAAAATTTGAATACATGTATGTGAAACCGATAAACTAATTTAATAATTTAGAAATTTTATTTTACTTTAGCTTTGCTTCTTTAAATCATGTGTCGCAGTATCTTGTTCTCCATCAAAAACTGCCTTGCATTCATATTTTCTCCAAATTCGCATTCAAAAAATATAAGTCACAAAATCACAATCCACAAGAATCTGAAATGATTCTTGAATACTTATTCAACTTTCAGAAAGTGCATATATTCATCCACACATTTAAAAAAAAAACAAAAACAAAAATCAAAATAAATGTAATAACCCGAAAATCTGGGCCAGTTTAAAATTTTTATTTCGGTAATTTTAGCGAATTTTGATTATTTAAAATGAATTATTTTAAATAATATCGACCGAAAAATTTTGTTTTGAATATAATTCGAACGTATATATTATATACGTCGTCGTTAGAATATAAATAATTATATAAAATTATAAATAGAATTGAAAATGGCGCGGTAGTTCGATAATTCGATTTCAAACTTCAATTGAATGTACCGGGTGCAAAACAATCCGGATTTTAGTGAAACCAAAAATCATAGAATCTATTTGATAATATCTTTCCAACGAATCCGAAAAATCAAAATTTCATAGCGGGAATCAAAAGATAAGTCCAGTTGAAAATTCTGAATAGTCGCTATGGAATTCAGGCCCTTAAAAATGGAAATTTTGCAAACGACCTCGGATTTCAACGAAACCATTTTTGTTGGGTCCGTGATGTTGAGTTATTGCTAGATTCCAAATTTTATAATTTTTCGAATCAATATGTGAGCGTGGCAAAGGAAAACGCGTTTGACCGGTTTCAGTTGATTTTAATCGACTGGAAATTGGCCATTTTTCTAGCGGTCTCAGAATTCGGCGAAACTAGTTTTGTTAGGACCGTATCGTCAATACGAAGCTAGAAAATATTTTTCGAGAATTTTTAGAATTAGTATATGACCCCGGTAATTTGAAATGTACGTTTAAAATTCAATATAATGATTTAAATGTAAATGCAACGGAAACTGATAGAAACGGTCGATTCAGCTTGCGGTACATATCCCATTGTGTTCGGAATGGGGGTGAAACGCTATGAGCGACAGGCGGTGGACCTCGTTTAGAGGTCATATGTGAAAGTCAACTTTTTAATAATTAAATAATAATAATAATAATAAAACTCTCTTCCCCTTTATTACCCTCTGGCCCCCCCGTTCTAAATTATTTCAACAGAGAAAAAAAAGAAAAGAGAAAAAAAATTTATTAAAACCAAATCGCGCCCCCCTTCCCGTTCGTCGACGGCGCCGCCCAACCGCCCAAACCCTCCACCGACCAACCTCCCTCCAGCCTCGTCCTGCCATCGCTCAAAACTCCACCGCTCGAGCTGAGTTTTCACGCCCCAGGCGGCGTTGAGCTGGCCAGGATCCACAGCGGCGGCAGCAACCTCGAAGCTCGACCACGTGGCGATGCCAGATCCAACTCCGACGAATGATGGCGACGGCGATTCGATGCCCTAGGCGTTGAACACTATACGAAGGGGTCTGGCCGGTTTTTTTTTCAGAAGGAAGAAAGGTTTAACATTTTTCTTATTTTCTGTTTTTTTTTATTTTATTTATTTTACAGTTTAAATAAAATTCGATTTAAAATATATAATAGTATTTATAAAAAAAACAGTTTTTATTAGAAAAATATAGCATTGTAGAAAAAAATCAGTTTATATAAAAAGAATTTAGCAAAGTTTTGAAATGAAATTAACATTCTTTTTGAAATGAAATTAGCTTGATTTTTGAATAGGATTTTTAAATTTGAAAGGGCGAAGTCTATGTTCTTATGAAGGCGAAATCTTTATTTTAGAAAAGGCGAAATCTTTATTTTAGAAAAGGCGAAATCTATATTTTAGAAAAGGCGAAATCTTTATTTTAGAAAAGGCGAAATCTTTATATGGAAAATAGCGTGATAAAAATATAATTTTTATCTATATAATATCGAAATAAAAATATGATTTTTATATATTGAACTTCGAAGTAAAAATTCGATTTTTATATATTGAATAGCGAAGTAAAAATTCGATTTTTACATATGTAGTGAAAGCGGACAACGAAGGTGACAAAAAGGCGAAACGACGGAGGCTTCTGCAAATGAAGAGCCGTGGAGCTAGGATAGCTATATGTGAGAATTCCTCACTCTTCAATTTCATTTTCTAGTTATATATATATACTAGGATGCAGACGGTGCTTAGTAGCACCCGACACAATCGTCCACAGACCATGGACTTGTTTGTTTGATTGCAAAAATTAGTTAGATTATTTGATTGAAATTGAATTGTGTGGTGAAGTGAATGGATTGATTGATGTGTGAATGGCGTGGGCCTTCACTAGACCGGGGATAAGGCTAGGCCTTGTCCCGTTTCTAGTATCGTGCCGTTATGCCGCCGAAATTTTCTAAAATATGTTAGAAAAATAAAAATATCATTTTATTTAAAGAATGAACTGAATAGAAATTCATATGTTGGAATAAAATGTTTTATCGTTAAAAATATAATTTTTAACGTGAATGTGAATAAATAAATATTCATTTACAAACCAGACAGTTTGTTTATGTACACCTATTTAAAAGACATTGATTGGGTCGATAAATTTTACACATCGCCCAACTGCACAAATAAAATATGCGTTTGATTGTTTGAAACCCCACACGGGTGTTGGGGTGAAATTTGAAGTTCACTCATCCTGATTGATTTAATATGTCGATCGATTGATTGACAGGCTGTTATAAGCGTTAGATATCTATATTTGATGCTTATACAGTGTAGTGCACTTTGGTTGATGGTTGATTATTTTTCAATGCTATTATATGCGTGTAATGTATGAAAATCCATATAATTAATTTTATATGGTAATTGATTGGGCCTCATTCCAATTTGAAAAATAAAGAATATTATAAAATAAAAGTTCATGTGTTGACAGTACTCATCCATTGAGATTGGTCATGTGTTGAACGAAATATTTTAGTAATAGAAATATTTGAAATAGAATATTTGAAAATAGAAATATGTGAAGCCGTGTTGATTAGATTGACGCCATTTTGACGTGAACGATATTTATATCGATTTTATTCATTTTAAAATGAATATTGAAAAGTGATTTCGAAATCGAATATTTTGAAATGAAATTTGAATCGAATTGAATTGAAAACGATTTCGAAATGAATTGAATTGAAAACGATTTCGAAATGAATTGAATTAAAAACGATTTCGAAATGAACTGAATTGAAAACGAATTCAAATCGAATTGAAAGCGAATTGAAAGCGAATTGAAATGAATTGAAATTGAATTGAAATTTGAATTGAACAGAAATGAATTTTAAAACGAATTTATAAAGAAGAATTCAATTTTGATTTGAATTGAAAAGGAAGTTGAAATTGCTTTTGAAATGAATTTAAAACTATTCATATAATTCGTTTTAAATAGAAATCGACGAAATATATATTATATATATTATATATATAATATAATGGCCTGAATAGAACGCGCCGCGCCGCGGCAGTTCGTGAATTTCGACCATTTATTTCAAACGGACATTACGGGAGATCCGACCGTCGGATTCTCCTAAAACCAGAACCGTTGGGTTCGTATCGAAAAGAGCTTTCTAACGAATATTAGAAATAAGAAATCTAACGGTTGGATTTGGAGATACGTCCAAATCAAATTTGAAAAAGGTCGCTGTAAGTGCAGTTCGATGGCCATTGATGGAAATCGACTGTACGGGCCTTGATAAAATTATTAAAAATAGTAATAATTTGTGTAAAATCATAAGAAATGATTTAGAAAGAATTGGGATGAAAAACTCCATATTTGAAAAGATAAAAATAGATTTTTATCGAAATGAACTAGTTTTGAACTAGAATTATAATTTTATTTATTTTTTTAATAAATAAATTGAATTTGAAATGGTTTTGAAAATAACCAAAATTTCCAATGATTGCATTGGAATGGATTTGAATCGAAATTGTCTTCGGAATATTTCGATGTTGGATTTCGTGATTATATAAATGTTGTTATGGAAATTTGAAAGATATATATATATATATATATATATATCGTTATTTCCAATGCGATATTTGTTAGTCGTAGAATTTGATATTGAATATAAGCCGGTATATTTTCTATTCAGAGCTTTGTATTGAATATCAAATGTGATTTGGGTTTGTCGTGAATGGTGTCTTCACTAACACTGTTCTTGAACCCAGTTGAGAAAAGATTAAATCTCTTTATTTAGATTTAATGAAGTGTACCAATTAAATAATATTTAATTGAAATTGAATTGATATTGATTTTTGGGTTTATCGTGAACAGTGTTTTAAACAACACTCGTTCTTTAACCCGATAATTAATGAATGTGATTTTGGGTTTATCGTGAACTGTGTTTTTAAATGACACGGATTCTTTAACCCAGTTAACGATTAAAACTTGGTGGAGTTTTAATGAATCTTTAATTAGATTGAAATAATCGAAATGGAGTATCACCAGTTTTGCTCCAGGCGTTAGTTAAATCTTTAATTAGATTTGAACGTGAAATGGTAATTGAATTTACCGATAACACCGTGGTGTTAGATATGAAGTATTACCAGTTTTACTTCATGGGTTGAATAGGTTGGGGTTGGGAAATTAAAACCAATGATTACTTCGGTAAAGTTCGCTAATTCCGACTAGTTGGATCGAAATTCAAAGGAAGATTAGAGAATAAATTCAGGAATTTATCTTGGATAAAATTAATGGGAACCTTTCCCTATGAATGTGAAATCAGAAACTAACTGTCGGTTAGCTAAGCAGAACGGTTTTCTGGATATTGATCTGATGTTGGTTTCGGCCTTCGGGGTTAATATTTAGGGAATTATTCTCTTGATTAATTTGCGGTTAGTGACTGATGAATTGGAATGAGGCGTATGTTGTGTTTGTGTAACACTTATTTAAAATATACGCGAGTTATTCGGGAAGACCGGGTTTATCCCATTCTGAATAACTGATACGACGATAAGTCGAAGATGAAGACGGTGGTCGAAGACCGGAAGTCTTCACGTCGTTTGGGTGATTACTGATGATCTTGATTGGGCTGTACACCCAAGAAGATGGAAACAGTTAGTGATCGTCCAGACGTACTTGGAGATCGATGGATATGCGGGGTACTAGGTGCCTCCGGTTTCGTTCAGACCCAGAACGGACTTGTAAATGGACTGTGTGTCTGACATTGGATTTTAGTCCGTGTGATTGATCTCTATTAAATATATATCTGTTTGGCGGCGGAGAATTTATTCTCTTGCTTAACGCCCTTCTCTGAGACGTACGAGCTCAGGGGTTATATATTGATGGATATCAAACGCATGGAGTGAATTGCCTGTGTGGCATGCCTAAGTGGCAATTGATCGAGGCTTCTGTTGAAAAGCAAAGTCTTGTGGTGATGATCAAAGCAAGGCCTTTGTGGCGTAGCTTTGTGTAACGTTTACTTCGCGTGTTTCACACCCGGTATGAACCAAAAACGGGAGGGGACCTCAGGGAGGGCATGCGTTTCTTTCTAGTTAGAAGTGGCGTCAGTGATTTTACACGCCCTGACGAGTTTGACTTATGTGGTTGTTGCTGTTGCGAGGCGCCTCGGATTGATCGGTCATTCTCGAACCGATGGAGTCATTTAGTTGGCTCATTTACGCCCCATAGGGCGGGGAAACGCATGTTCAGGGTTTAAGTTTAATCCACATCGGTGGACCGGCCCTGACGATCCAAGGGTCACTCGAGCTCTGATCCTGAGGGGCGGGCTAGAGCGTCTCGAATCGGTTGAGGACTATCTTTTGCCTCGGTTCATAGATGGAAATCCAATTTCCAAATACGTGACATTTGCAGTTTTATTTGTAAACCTATATATGGCGACATGATATATGGTACCCATGCCGCCTATGATTGATACTTATGATTTGAAGTTGTTTTATACACTATGCACTTATAATAGTATCAAATGATTTGTTTTAAACGTATCAAGCATTCTTTGGCTATTATAAGGGAAAACCCTATCCCCCGGCTTGCGTTGCATTGTGTGATAGGACCTGGGTCTTATAACAGCTTCATTTTTCTTTATTTAGCATTGCGCTGTTTGTTTTATGCACTGGTATTCTTGGGAGGAAACCCATTCCGTGTTATACGGCGTGGTCCCTTGATTTACCTAACTTTAAAATAAAGATTAATAACTGTTTTAGTTCTCACACCAGTCACATGACTGACCTGGAGTTTATTGTTTTAACCTAAACTCTGGGTGCCCCTATTTTGACATGGGCAGCTAGTACTTTTGGTTTTGCAGATTTATATTCACAGGATCCTGGTTTACAGCTGGAAAGATATCCGGAAAGCTTTGTATCCGTATATCTCCTTCTAGTTGTGTATTGTATTATTTTCCGCTGCTATGTATTTAAATGTAATTTAAATCTCTGATATTTCTGTGTAATATTTATTTGTTTATACTCTGTATATTCTTGTAATCTGATGCATTGTTGTAATATACAACGAAATGTTCTTCTGTATGCGTTCTACTTTGTCGTGTTCTCAAACGATAGGGCGTTTCGAACGGTCTGGGTCGGTTTAGCGACTGGTTCGGACCGAGCGAAATTCCTTCTCGTCACAATAAACGTGTGAAAATATTAGTAGAATATTACATGGAGCATGATTAAGCATGTTCCTCACGATCTATATATGGCAAGTGTTCAACAAATTGCAGAATCATTTTTTCTGGAAAGAAATTGTTATCTTAATTCAAAAGGTTGCTAAAAAAATGAGAGTTTTGTTTTAGAATACATGTAAATAAACTAAAAAAAATCAATTTCAGGAAATCAAATAATGTCTAATTCAAACTAAAGAGAGTTTTGTTTTAAATCTTCATTCCACATATTAGCCAGCCAACCATGTATATACAAGCAGCATTTTTGTCACTACATTTGCATACAATTATCCCTAAGTCACCCCACTCATATGACTATTAAAAGCATATTAGATCAATAAACCTTGATTAGGTATCAATGTAACCCAAATAAACATCAATACCCCTCTTTATTCCAGACCCCAAGTACTTGAAACCAACATAAACAATAACAGAATTAGCTGGCTACACAAATAAAGTACAGGCGCAAATCAAATACAGTAATTGAAGAGCGAATCAACCATTATAAGAAAGGTAATAAATAAAAAAATACCTGAGCAGTTGAATGGATCGGCAGAGGCGACGATGAAAGAAACCGAATAGAACATGGCAGAGGCGGCGGTGAAAGAAACCCGTTACAAGAAGGAAGGAGTAAACCTAGGCGGCTTTGAAAATTTGGGGATAGTAGTGTTACGGTGACGAAAAAAAGGAAAAGAAGGGTTTCACATGAGACTGAACGTAAAATTACCTTTTCAGCCCTTGCGCTCAAAATTACTTGCTGTTGTAACGGTAATAACTATTATGAATGATTATAATGGTAATAAACGTTATAAATTAGTAACAGATATAACTATTACAATCAGGGTCCAAAAAATGTGACAAAATAGGCTGTTTGATGTAGTGGGAAGAACTACTCGTTGAAGTTCTCTGGTTAGCTCCTAGAAATATTTCAGTAGTTATTCTGTCGTGGTTGAAATCTTCGAATTGCAAAGACTACTCGCTACTGTTCCATAGGGTAATTCAAGGATGTAGTAGGAGAGTGCCTTCGGTTTGTCCAGTTCCAGGACAACTTATATGGACAAACGTCTGACAGAACATTTCCAAAGGATTACGTATATTGATTTCTTCAAATGTACTTTTGTTGATGGCGGAAGAATTCGTTCTTTTTGCGTAAACACCCAGAGTATTATTGTGGACGTCAATTAATGATTAGCTGGCGGATCTGACGATGTGACATTCAAAGTGAATGGTGGCCAGATGTTCTAAAATAATAATAAAGGTAAATTGATTAATTAATTATGACCTCAAGCCTTAG
Source organism: Allium sativum (assembly GCA_030737875.1). Classification (NCBI taxonomy): domain Eukaryota; kingdom Viridiplantae; phylum Streptophyta; class Magnoliopsida; order Asparagales; family Amaryllidaceae; genus Allium; species Allium sativum. Next base: position 727,779,286 of record CM060909.1, read on the forward strand.
CAACCGGGAAACGATATAAAATCGGGTAGGTCGCACGGCTATGTGGGTTGCACCCATCAAAAGGGTATATCATTATCTAATCTAGAGGAATCAAATGCCTTTGAGTGTCCCTTTTTATTTTTGTATGTGTGCTATCAGTTCGGTTGGCTGGCCCCCAACCGTGGTAGTGGTATATTCGGAACTCTTAAGCGTAGTGAGGGGCTAGTCATGTTTAGCCGGGGTGCCAAGACATTCTTGTTGAATCCCCAATGTATTCATCTCTAAAGATACATTTTCGGAAGGTGGTCCTATACCTTGCCATAGTTGGAAATCAATTCTCCAATAAGAGCTCGCAGTTTTTGATTGTATACTACATACGTAGAGCGTGAGATGCAAGCGTTCTGCTAAATTGTTATTTACTTGATATTAGACATTATTATAATATCAGAAGAATATTTGATTTCAAAAGTGTTTTGGGTTATAGTAAGGTAAAAACCGTCTATATTTATGTGTGGATTTGGTCTTACGATAATTCTTTTCATTCAAAAAGATTTTGACGTTAAAATCAAGTTGGATGTTACTTATAAACTTATTGTATTTTTCTCACTCTGGTTCACCAGACTGAACTTGCGTTTGTAATGCTCGGGTTAGACCGGGTTGTACAGGTTCAGGTTATCGGTTGTAGTGAAGAAACGAGCTGTAGAAGTCCATACGTTTGATATATATTTATTCCGTTGTGTGTTGTATATGAGGACAACTCATTATAACTGTCCAGATGTGTGATGTACTCTGATGACTGTAAGTTTTATTTTCAAGCTCTCTATAAAGATTTAATTCTGTATTATATTTTGTTCCGTTGCGATGTGAGAATCTGTGTTATGTTCTTCTTCTTCTTCTTCTATTCTAATATTTCTTTCTTTCTTACCTCACCCTCTATATTCTTTCAATAACGATCCGGTGTTTTCGATGCTTGAATAGTTGACATGATATTCTGCGTCGATTTTCGGGGTTGAAAATCTTCTAGGCCGTTATAGTGGTATCAGAGCAATAGTTTGGTAATAACCTTGGATCTGTTTGATAGAGATAGGATTAGTAATGTCCTAATTGAGTTGTGTGTGTGTATATATGAGAGAGCGTATTTGTGGATTTTATGTACGAATTTTTTGTATTGTGTTTGTTGACCGGTTCAAGTGTTAAAAAGCATTGAACTGGTAATGGACATAATGTTGTTTTGTAAAGTGGGTAAATGCAATAATTTTACCCGAATTACATTTTTGCATAGAAAAGAAAATATTTTTATCCAATTATTTTAATATTGGTTTATTTGTTTGTTTGTTTGATTTGTATGAAATTCGAATTTGATTAGGAAGTAGAAATGGTAATTTCAATATGAAATTTGTAAGTAAAATTGAATGATTTAGAATTTAACCTAAAATATGTTAAATGGAATTTGAAGGGAAATTGAATCATATTTGAAATAATTCAGGATTTTGATTACTAGTGAAAGCAAACTAATTTTGAAAAAAAATTAGTAAATTGAATATGAATTGGAATTAACTTAGTTAGGTAAACGAGTTAGTGAATAAAATTCAAAATTGGAAGTCAATTTTTTGTAGATTAATTATTATGGGGGTATGTTAAACCATAGTAAATATTGATAATGATTGAATGGTAATTAATCGAGTATTAGTCGATGGATATTAACATATAAACCAAAGTGGAGAAAATCAAGTTGATATTAATGTTAAATATAAATTGAGTTAATAAAAAGTTGGATTGTTTGCTTATACTGGTTGTGCATTGATTGCTAATTGTATGTTCAATTGGTTGAATGGAATTAATTAATGGTTTAATAATAGTTTAATGAATTAAAGGCTATGAAACGAATTCATGTATTATAGATTGGAATGGAATCATATATGTATTGAAAACTAAATTATTTAACCCTTATTTGGTGTTGGAATTTGTGAATTATACATGATGATAAATGAATGTTATTTCGAATTTCATGTGAATGTTACTTATATGTTGAACTGAGTTGAGGACAGGTAGCCGAAAGCTATGGGGATAGGTTTTGATCGCAATAAATTGAGTAATATACTCAATAGCGCTCGCATAAGGTACGCCTACGCGAAAATACGAATTTTTGGGTTTTTAATTTTGTTTTCCGACCGTGTGGTCAATGTATATATATTATTTGTTCCTGCAATATCGCAGATATCACTTCGTACAGGGGAGACTCTGTCGAATTTTTTCGGGAATTAAAGGAGTTAGAAAATTTTCGATTTTTTTTTAAATTTATAGTGATAATAGTGAATTAGTTTCTAATTTTAAAATAAATTAGATTTTAAATTAAATGGGTCGTAACATTTTTCTTAACTTTGTAATTTCGGGGACGAAATTCTTTTAAGGGGGGAAGATTGTAATGTCCCGTATTTTTGGTGATCAAATATTTAATATATTTTATTTTATTATATTAAATATTATATTTGGAATATTAATCAATTTAAAATATTAAATTCTCTTATTAAAATGAAGTTTGAACATTAATTTATATTTAAATTATAAAGGACCTTGAAATGGAGCAATAATTCAAAATTTGCGATTTGAACTTTAATTGGATATAATAGATTCGATATAAGTCGGATTTCTATGAAACAAGGAACGTTTGAATCTAATTGATGATAATTTTCAAATGGAAGAGAAAAATCGAGATTTCATGCTATAGATTGTAAGTTATGGCCAAATCAAATTTCAGAATAGTCGCTATGGAAATCGTTATTAAAATATAATGTTTATTTAATATATTTAATGGGGAAATTTAAATCGTTTAACTCGAAATTGACAATATTGAGTTGTATAATTTATATTTGAAGTTGCATATATATATATATATTATATTTTGATATATATGATAAAAATAATTTATTATTATTTAATTTATTAATTTTGGAATTTATATAATATTTTAATTAATATTATATAAGCGTTAAAAATAGCAATTTTTGCAAATAGTCTCAGTTTTCGATGAAATTTGTTTCGTTGGAACTGTATCGTTAAATCATTGTAAGAAAATCAAAATTCGTGGCAAACAGATATCGTATGTGACTTTGATGGGCAAAAATGTCTCTATTTCTATTTAGTTGTTTATACAATTTAGACTGGGGTAACTTTTAACGAATAAACGACTAGCCAAACAAACTCCAAATTCAACGAAACAAGATTCATTGGATCTGTTAGGAAGAGGTCCAGTAAAATGTTAAGGCCTCAAATTTATTAAATTTTTCTGTAATTATAGAAATTTTAAACGCTTGATTTTTCCTTGATATTTATAAAGGACTTTTCACAAACAACCAAGGAATTTGACGAAACTTGTTCCATCGGGTCCGGAAATTTTTATGCTAGGATTACATTATTTGGTCAAAAACGGAGATGGTATGGGTTTGTTTTAATACGATACTTCAATGCTAAGTTTTCGTTTAATAATTTATTATTATTTCTATCCTAACTATAAATAACCATGCAAACCAATGCTAAACCTAATTTCAGGGTCAAACTAAAGCCACGGTCAACCTATATTTTCTGCCTCTACTTGAAATAAACGGCAATGGAAATCCCTCAAACTCCTCCCTCCGATCTGGTTATTCTCAAATCGATTCATGAAAATTCCTAAACAAACATTGTTCATCTTGATGAGATCTTCAGATCCTATGGTGGTGATGGGATAAATCTCGATAGTCTGACCAGAATCAGGTCTGTTAGCTGCGGTATTCGAGCATCAATCAATGGCGCAAGATGGAGTTGTGACCCTCGAGGTTTTGGATGATGGTTCGGGAGAAGTATGCGCTCGTTTCACTGGCGTCAGATCATTATTAGGCGGAAGATGTAGCTCACGGCGGTGGACTGGTAGAGGGAAGCATGGGTTTATATAAACTAGAACGAAGAGGCATAGGATGACGAAGTTCGAACTGGACATGGCGATCGGCAAGGGAGGGGAAAAGCTCAGACGCGAGATCCGGTGGTCACCGATGATGGGGAGGCGGCATGAGTTATGGAAGTTCGTGCATGAACAGTTCGAAAGAAATACGTAGCCTGGAGAAAAGATGGAACCTGGAAGGGAGATTCGATGGCCTGCCTAATGTGTTGTAAAGTTATAAACGTAATTAAATTAGTAATCGGTGATTAAGTTAATTAAATTGTTAATTCAATCCTATTAACTAATCGTGATTTTGTACAGGCCGGAAGCCTGCCACGCGAGATTGAGATGGAAGACGCAACAGTCATGGAACGACCCGGATTTTCGGCGACTTTGGTTATCGACATAAGCTCGATGTCGATAACCAAAACATCGAAAAATCCCGGTAATTAATGAAAGAAATTAGAGGGTGAGGATAGATAAGATAGAAACTTAGAATAGAAGAAGAAGAAGAACACAACATCAGAGTAACACGAACCTCACAGCGGAACGAATAACATATAATAGATAACATACTTTGAAATATAACAGTTATGTATACAATAGCACTTATCAGAGTACAGCACTTACAACACAACGGAAATAACTATGGCTATAAGATCCTGAAGCCTCCTGCTCTACGCTCTTCCAGTATATCTATAAATTCCTGACTAATTGACTGCCCGTACAAAATTAGGCACCCAAGAGTTTAGGGAAAACAAAACAAATAAACTCCGGGTCAGTCATGGGACTGGTGTGAGTAAAACAGTTTAAACAGGTATATGAACAAGTAAACGATATCTCATAAGACCACGCCGCAGAACGGAATGGGTTTTTCCCTTATGAGAATTCAAAATATCTTTATATCAAAAACCTTTTGATATTATAATAATGTCTATGTACAAATAGATATCAACTAGCAGAAACGCTTTCATCTCACGTTCTACATATATAGTATACAATCAAAATCGCAGGCACGTATTGGATAATGGATTTCCAACTATGACAAGGTATGGAACCACCTTCCGATCAGTGTACTCTAGGAACGATACACTGGAGTTCAACAAGAACATCTTGTAACTCAGCCACACATGACCGACCACTCATTTTGCTTGAGTGTATCGAATGTACATCACCAACGGTTGGGATTAGCAACCGTTCCCGTATATATATATATATATATATATATATATATATATATATATATGGGACAGCATTGATAGATTTAAGAAACAAATGAATATTCTCTAGATAGGTGATTATACACCCTACGTCAGTGCGACCGACTTAGCCATGCTGCCTGCCCGATTTCTGTCATTTACCGGATGTGAGGCTAGAAGCTACGCTTATCTTTTCACATACCACATCTTCATTCACTTAGAATGTTACATCGTCATACCCTTTAAATCACAAATTGATTTCCCCAAAAATACCACGGGTATAAGCTAAGAGAAACGAATTCCTCCGCCACCAACGTAAATACGTTTGAAATGATCAACTTACGTGATCTATCAGATATACTCTGTCAGACCTTCATCCATACAAGTTGTCCTGGGACTGGACAAACCGAAGGCACTATTCAGTACATCCATCTTAGGCACTGTTATCTAAGACTTATACAATAGCCCTTGCACTTTACTCCGTCTTCAATTATCTTTGGCATATATGATTCGCAACGCTTATGCCAATACAGAGTGGTTCTTTGGATAATAATCCAACCGGTCTCTCCATATTAACAACGTTAAAATGGTCAAAACTTCGATAGTCTGTGAATTAACTATCAAAGAAAAAAACAAGTGTGCAAACAACGATATTATTTCCAGATGGAAATTATATCGGTAAATCATCAACATATATATATATATATATTCACATTGCCTTATTTTCTATGTTTAGAAAATATATGTTATTAACACTGGAAAACGTTTTCATCTGCTTATTTACAAATCACTACTCTTCCCCAACTATCAGTCCCTGACTGTGAACTAGTATGAGAACAATTCCCGAAGGCCGAAACCAACATCAGATAGGCACTTAGAAAACCATTCAATTTACTAATCTCTAGTCAGTTCTAATTTTACTTAACTCTATTTGATTAACTCTGATTGATTAACTCTAACTGGTTAATTCTAACCGATCAACTCTAACTGGTCAACCTTAATTAATTAACTCTAACTGGTTTTACTTGGTTTGACTAACTCAATTTATTAACTCGACTGACTAATTCAACTCGATTAACCTAACTTGATTTACTTATCTCGATAATCTAACTAATCACTTTGATTAACTCGACTAATTCACTTTGGTTAACTTAACCAATTCACTTAACTAATTCACTTAGTTTAACTTAACTAATTCACTTAACTCCTGTCGAATAAACTATATTCGATAACTCCTCTAACTCTATTCGAATAAACTATATTCGATTAACTCATTTACTCTATTCGAATAAACTATATTCGATTAACTCCTTTTCTCTATTCGAATAAACTATATTCGATTAACTCCTTTTCTCTATTCGAATAAACTATATTCGATCAACTCATTTGATTTAACTCTAATCGATTAACTCCATCGAATAAACTATATTCGATTAACTCCTTCGATTTAACTAATATTCCCTAACTCACTTCGATTAACTAATAATCGATAACTCCTTCGAATAAACTACATTCGATAATCTCCTCTCGAATAAACGATATTCGATAATATTCCCTTTCGATTTAACAAATCGATAACTCCTTTTCGAATAACTAAATTCGATAACTCCTTTCGATTTAACTAATTGATAACTCCTTTCGATTTAACTAATCGATAACTCCCTTCGATGAAACTAACATCGATACTCCTTTCGATGAAACTAACATCGATACTCCTTTCGATGAAATTAACATCGATTAATTTAACTCGACGAACTTAACTCGACTCACTTATCTCGATAATCTAACTCAAGAACTTAACTCGATTAACTTATCTCGATAATCTAACTCAAGAACTTAACTCCATCGAATAACTAATATTCGATTTAACTTCATTCGCTTGACTCTAGATCGCAGCGATCACAATGGTTACGCCTGACTCCCTCAGGAAACATCCGACCGCCGTAGGCTATTTACAGCCCTGCGAATTACGCTAGCAGTCGTACGAGATGGCAACTTACCCTGAATACTATGTTTGACTAACTCTGTCTCAAATAACTATATCTGATTAACTCTAGTTCGTTTTAACTCTAATCGATTAACTCTAACTGAGTAACTCTAACTCGATCAACTCGACTTGATTAACTCGACTTACTTAACTCAACTGGTTAACTTGACTTACTTAACTCACTGGTTAACTTGACTTACTTAACTCACTGGTTAACTTGACTTGCTTAACTCAACTGGTTAACTTGACTTACTTAACTCACTGGTTAACTTGACTTACTTAACCCAACTGGTTAACTTGACTTACTTAACCCAACTGGTTAACTCTGACTTACTTAACCCAACTGGTTAACTTGACTTACTTAACCCAACTGGTTAACTCTATTGAACTGGTTAACTCTACTGAACTAGTTAACTCTATTCAACTAACTCGACTCGACTAACCCCTTTCGAATAGCATATTCGCTTTACTAACTTTTGAATACCATATTCGATTTACTCCCTTCGAATACCATATTCGATTTAACTCCTTTCGAATACCATATTCGATTTAACTCCTTTCGAATACCATATTCGATTTACTTTATTCACTTTATAAAGATTTCCTTTTTAACAACGTTTTATTCATTTGAAAAGATTTACTTTTAAATAATGGCTCTACACTTTAAAAATGATTTCCTTTTTATAACGTTTCCTTTTCAATTCTATTTGTAAATGGTTTACAATTATTTCCTTTTCAAATTTATTCTTGAAATATTCTAACTCCTTAAATTCTATGAAAAATTCGCCATAACCTCCTTTGTAACGGGAGCATCGGGAAAATCCCCAAACCCGCCACACAGGCCTTTCCATTCCAAAAGAAAAATGGTTTGAAATTATTTCCTTTCTAAATATCTCCTATTTATAAATATTTCAATTTATAAATATTTCTTATTTATAAATATTCCAGTTTATAAATATTATGTTTTCAATATCACTTTGAAAATCTCCTTTTCCCATTCCAATATTTTATGGTACTTTACTCATCCAATCACGATGACCAATCTCATCCAAACACATATATTCAACCACAGATTTAAAACTACATCATATATCACAATATATGAAAAACAATAAAATAACTGTTGAGGAATCCAGACGGATTCCTCCAACCTGTTTCCCTGCATCACAGATGTTAGACCATACGAGTATAAAAATATTCTGATGAACAAAATCAATATATATATATATATATATATAATTTCCACTAACTGACTAGCAGTCAATCAAACAATCAACACACAGTCAATCAGACAATTCTAACGGTTCTAAAAATACAACAGGAAAATATAAACTGTTCAGAGTTGGTGAGTTTTACTCACATTGGACGATCATCGTCAATAACGATAACCACTACTTGATTTAAAGCTGTTTTATCTAATTTCAAACAGGTGTTTGAAATTAGAAAAATTCCAACTCCTTAGAATAAATTCCAATCCATAGCATATGTGTAGTGCTCGGCGATACGAACCCAACGCAATTGACGGTTTGCAAATCCGACTTCGTATGAGCTAGATACAGGTTTAACAAGTTATAAAAGATTAAATGACAATTAAATAAACTAAATTACTTTAAATACCCTCACCCTCTCTCACGTGACCCCTCTATTCCTTTCTTCCCCAAATCAAAAGAACAACGCTCCAGTAGTCCGAAACCTAAAAATGGCCGACGTTTGCTCCCTCCATTCACCATCACTACTTCACCGATCAACAACCCGAAACCACCATTGTTCTTCTCTTCCCGTCCTCACCCATCCCATACCCCAAACGCTACACTCGATCACCCCTATTTGAATTCGATCGCTAAAGTAGTCCGACGCAGCAATAACTGAAAGCCTCCTGTCTTTGCATAAAGGTGCGGTTCCACACACTCAACTCAAATACGATACTCACTCCCTCCATCGACACACCAATCATCCTGAATACCCTAACCCTACTTCGACTGTGAAGTTTCGACCGTCCCAAACATGTATCGCACTAACCAAAAAGGGTACTGAACTGAAGAGAATCCGTCCGGTATTGCAATGGTGTTCGAATTTTGATTTATAGAAATATCTATGAATTTATCTTGATTTATGAACTTTCGGTTCTCTTTTGCTGTGGAAATATTGTGACGGCAGAAATCTGCGCAATTAAATTAGTGTAGAAGAATGGTTAGGGGTGTATTTATAAGGGGTGGGATTGAGATATTTTAAGTTAGATATTTTAGGATATTTTTAGATATTTTATTTTCAACGTTATTTATTCGTTTTCGCACTCTAAAAATTCTTGTGACCACATACGATACTCAAAAATCACGAAAATTGGCATGCAGCTAGAGTTCGACATTTCAGTCTCAACGAAACTGGTTTCGTCGAATTCCGACTCCGTATGCTCACACATCGTATTTTTAAAGGTCAATTCATCGATTGTTTCTCACATTAAAAATTGGTACGGCCACATACTGACTCTAAAAATCACGGAACTGGACATCTAACAATAATTTGATGTTGCGGATCCAACAAAATTAGTTTCGTCGAATTCCGACTTCGTTTGCAAAACCGGCTATTTTTAAAGCCCTGAATAACCCATTTAAATATATAAATATATTTAAATATAATTAAATTAAATATTTATAAATAAATATTCTCGTATATATTCATAGTGGAATACCATACAGCTCTCGATGGATTTATAACTCGTTATTCAAATCCCGATATAAATCGATATTCGATTTATAATGAAATTCCTTTTTAAAATATAAATATTCCTTTATAAATTATAAAGGAATTCCACAGCGACTTTTATGAAATTTGATTTGAACGTAAATCAAAATCTACACGACGAAATCCCGATCTTTCTCTTCCACTAGAAAGATATACTCCACCAGCTCCACACGTTTCTTGTTTCCCAGAAATCCGGCTTAAAACGAATCCTGTACATTCAGTTGAAGTTCGAATTGCCAATTTACGAACTGCAGCGCCATTTTGAGCTCGATTTTGATTATATTATAACTCTACGTTCAAACTGTCGTTTATATAATATATTCATTATTCAAATTCAATTTCAAGCTGAATTAAATATCACGGATGACCCAGTTCACACCATATCGCCGTTTCAGCCAATTCTGATTATTTCAGAATTAAATATATTATTTAATTATTTATATTAATTAAATATTCACCATTATTTACTTCAATGATCATGAAATCCTTTTAATCACCTCTTAAATAATTAAATTAATTAATTATTATCTCGCGGGAAATGCGGGTCATTACAAGTCAGCCTGGAATCTTTGAACAAATGTAATTAGTAATTATTTAAATAATTAGGAAAAATATTAATTTAAATTAAAATCCTATAGATTAATCTGTTTATAACTTTTTGTATATGACTAGGACCTGGAAACCAAGAAGTGGGCTATCAATGAAGGAAGCAGGAAATTTTAAATTGATCGGTCCAAAATTTTAATGTAATTAGCCTTAAGATTTACTTTAATTAAGGAATTAATTGGTTAATTTAGGAATTCATTAATTTAATTAAATTATATTAACTAAAGGGGTAATAACTTTTTGCTACGTAACCAGAATCCGACGAAACAAGGTTTGCCGGAATTGTATTGACGAGATCTACATTTGTGGAGCTAATTCAGATGGAACTGGAATCAAATGGGATTTTTAATTAAATTAAACACCTATTTAATTTAATTAAAACCAACTGTTTCGACGAATGGAAATCAAGGTGAGTCTACTCACTCAGTTCCCCCCACTTATATTTCATATAAGATGGGTTTTTAATATCCGTGCGCTATGAATGCTAATTGCTTGTTGTGTGTTGAATTTTTACGTATATATTGTCTAAATTGATTGAATTGCATGTTAGTTGAATTTAAGTGAAAACCAATCATTTTTAATGACTGGACCAACGAGGTAACTTACCTTGTTGGTCACGGTTATAAAATAACTGTGTTTAGTTTAATGAACTATTGAATTATCTGAATTGTTTGTTAGTGTTAAAGAAGTTATTTGATATCAAATTGTTGTTATTTTACTGTTATTGAAATAATTAGTAAAATTTAATGATATCATGTGAAGTAACCATTTGGATGCAGAGAAGAACAGGTTGGAGGAATCCAACCGGATTCCTCAAATATATTAGATAATATTTATTTTCATATTATCATTATATGAACTATTTAAAAACCATTTGTTTGGATGATTGCATTGATTGTTGATTGTTGATTATTGACCCGAGATTCAACGCTTGTTTTATTTTAACCAATGGGTAGTATTGGTTGAGTAATTAGCAACAGTTGGCCTATAAATTAATCATTTTGGAATAGTGATTTACCGTCAGATAAATCGATAAAAATAAAGTTATGAAATTTATTTTATCACTGGATATAGATTTTTAAATATATTATTTAAAATGAAGGTTATAAAAGCGAAATGAACCGAACACATATATATTGATTGTCTTAACCACCAATTACCGTTTTTATACCAAAAATCACTCATGTGCGAAGCACGTGCCTCATCTTAATTAATGTAATGATTTATAACTGAAATTAATTGTTTTTAAGAAACGATCAAAATGGGATTATATTATTATTTATTTAATATTAATCGAAGTAAATGAGATTATTTAAAATAATTTATTAATTTAAATGAAGAAACTAGTTAAAGCTGATCAACGAGTTAATCATGTTTTAGAGTTGACAAAGTCAACTGTTTTAATTGAAACTGATTATTTGATTAAATTAGTTTAGGCCAATTAGAAGTAAAATAATTTAGAATATAGTTGTTTATCTTAAAAAAGATTTTAAAAAGAAATTTAACACTAATTCTAGTTAATGATGAAGTAAATTATTATTTTAATAATAATTTAAGTAATTACTTCTTAAATGAAATACATTTAAGTAAGCAACCAATTTTTAAAATGGAATATGGTTGAGTTGTAAAGAGGTAATGAATTCAAGTTTACAACAAAGTTTTAAAAGAAAATTTTAAGCGAATATGATAACTTAAAATAAATATTTACTTAAAATTGAATTAAGTAAAAGAAACGAGAAAAAGGGGGTTATCTTAAATCTAAGATTTTATAAGCAAGATTTATGGAAGGAAAGGAGAAGTCAAGTTCGATTTGAATTGGTGATATTTTAAACTCGAATTAAGTAAAATGATTGAAATTGAAATGAGATTTCAAAAAGAAATGGTTAAAATGAATGTGTAATGGAGTTTGGTAAAGGATCTAATAATGAGATTTGGTAATAGTAAATCAAGTTGTAAAATAAATTATTTGAAAAGAACATAAGGTTAAGAAGTTATTTTTATTAATAAATTACTAAATCAGCATATTAAATAAGTAATAATAAGTTATATTTTAAAAGAGATATTTTTAGAAGTGAGAAAGTTTTATAAACCATATTTTAAATTAAAGAATTTAATGCGATTTGTTTGATACCAGAATGAATATGGGTTTTTGAGCTACAACTCATACCCATCTTAAGATAAGAATGTAGTTGATCAAGGTTTGAGAGGTAAATAAATACCCCAACTTGAATGACTTCAGAATTATCTGAGGATGATATTAGTAGAAATGGGAAAGGGGTTAAAAACTATTTATTATTTCCATATGTGAAATAATAATGCAACGTTAAGTGAAAGGTTTAAGAATATAAAATGAGATTTCCAAAGTAACGGAAATGGATATATTTGAGAATATATGTATATATAAGGAATTTCCTGAAATAAAGGAAATAAAAGAGATTATGTAAAATCATAACCATATTCTCAAAGTAAAAAGGAAATGAAAAATTGAGCTTTGAAACGAGTTTATTCTTAAAGGAGAAGTGTTAGATTTTGTTTACAATAATAAAACAAAAGAGATTTCATAACGATATTTTACGAATGATAAGTTGAACTGATTTTCCCAATTACAAATAATGAGTAGTGATATAGGAATTGTTTTGAAAATGATAGAGGAATAGATTATTGGATATGATTGTAGAATGTATTAAAATAAAATAGTTTTGAAATTATCTTATGTCAAATAAGAAGGGAAAAGCTAAATTCGTAATATCGAAAGATTAAAGAGTTTTAAATTAACAATCATTAGTTGTTTTTAACAAAAAAGGCAAGTAATGCCAAGTTATGAACCAGTAACACATTTTATTTTATTTGATAGTTAAATAACCGACTATCAAATTTGGCCAATACGATCGTGTAGTGGTCCGCAAATCCGTACTATCCGAGCTGACTAAAACAACACACGTCCAACCCAAATAATACAGAAATATGAGACTTTATGGGTTAAAGAAGAATAAGACAGAAGAAGAACATGAATAACAAAAACAAAATCTCACAGCGGAACGAATAAAATATAATATATAACATAACTTTGAAATACAAAATTTTGTATTATATACACATACCATTATCAGAGATCAACATATACACAACACAGCGGAAATAATTCTAAACAACTAATGGTGAAGCCTCCTGCTTCTAGCTCCTCCAACTGTATCTGTAAAATTTTGAAACACTCGACTGCCCGTACAAATTTGGGCACCCAAGAGTTTAGGAAAAATACCAACAAAATAAACTCTGGGTCAGTCATGGGACTGATGTGAGTAAACTCCAACCCTATTGTTTAACTTTGTAAATCCTTTAAAAGAAAGGGTAATAGTAAGACCAGCTGTAATAACCCGGAAAATACGAGCCAATTTAAAAATTTTAAATTGATTATTTCAAAGCAATTTGAACCATTGAAATAAAATATTTCAATAAATTAGTGAGTTAAGAAATAGTAAGTCAGTTTAAAAATGTGAATTCATACTTTGACTGACTATGCAGGGTGGAAAATATAACGGATCTTAGTGAGACCAAAAATATTCAAATCTGTTAGTCAATACCTTTCTAACGAATCTGAAAAATCGAAGTTTCATAACGAGAATCAAAAGTTGTGGCCGAATGAATTTTCAGAAGAGTCGGTATATAGAATATATAGGTCTGGAAAATTGATATTTTGCAAACGGCCTCGGAATTCGATGAAACCACTTTTGTCGGGTCCGGGATGTCAAACTATTGCTAGGTTTCAAATTTCATAATTTTTCGAATCAATATGTGAGCGTGGCAAAAGAAAACGCGTTTGACCAGTTTCTGTTGAATTTAATCGACAGGAAATTGGCCATTTTTCAAACGGTCTCAGAATTCGACGAAACTAGTTTTGTTAGGACCGTATCGTCAATACGAAACTAGAAAATATTTTTCTGGAATTTTTCTAGTTAGTATGTAACCCCGGTAATTTGAAATGTACGTTTAAAATTCAATATAAGGATTTAAATGTAAATTCAATGGAAACTGATTGTAACGATCAAACCAGCTTACGATACATATCCCATTGTGTTCGGAATGGGGGTAAAACGCTATGGACGACAGGCGGTGGGCCTCGTTTCGAGGTCGTATGTAAAAGTCAACCCTTGTGCAAAATTAAATAATTAAATAATAAAATAAAATAAAATAAAAATATACTCCCTCCTTTTCTTCTTCATTGCCCCCCCCCCCCCGATTCATTATTCAGAAAGAAAAAAGAAAAAAAAACCTAATTCAAAATCGTGCCGCCGCCTTACCTGGAAGCCGCCGCCCTCCAGACATCAACGCCGACGAGCATCATCGCGCCGCCCCCCCCCCCTCCGTTCAGTCTCCTCCTCCCACCGAACCACATCTCGAAGTCGCCGACGAACATCACCGCGACACCTCCGAACGCCACCCTCGAAACCTGCCGACGCATCCTTCTTCTTCCCTCCCCTTCGCATACCTCGGTAAGCAATTTAAGTTATTTTATTTTTATTTTTGATTTATAAAACCGATTTAAAAACTAATTTCTGTATTTTTTTTTTTTAGAATTTTAAAACTGTATTTTTTTTTTAAAGAATGTAAAAACATAATTTTTGAAAAGAATTTTAAAAACTGTTTTTTTTAAAAAGAATATAGAAAACTGAATTTTTTTAGAATTTAAAACTGATTTGTTTTAGAATTTAAAAACTGTTTTTTTTTAAAGAAATAAAAACTGATTTGTTAAAGTTTTAAAACTGATTTGATAAAGTTTAAAAACTGATTTAAAAAGAAATAAAAACTGATTTTATTTTAAGGTTTAAAATAGAAAAAAAGGATTAAACTTTGAAATAGAAAAAGGTTTAATCTTTTAGTAGAAAAAGATTTGAACTTGCAAAAATAAAGATCATATTTTTAAAAAGAGAAAGGACGGAATTTTTGTTAAGTAGTAAGATATGATTCTTATATTTTTAAAGTAATAAAAATATAATTTTTACATCATAAGAATATTAAAAATATAATCTTTGTTTTTAGAATATGATCTTTATATATTGAATAACATAGTAAAAATTCGATTTTTACCTATGTAGAGAATACGGGCAACGAAAGCGACAAGAAGGCGAAATAGGCGAAGATTTCCATAAAGGAAGAGTCGTGTTATTGGATAGCTATTGGTGAGAAATTCTCACTCTTCAATTTCTTTTTATATATATATGTGTGTGGAAATAAAAGTGAATTGCTATATATAAATATTTATATATATATATATATACGCCCCCTCGTCCAGAAACCATGGACGATATATATATTGGTTGAAATTGTTGTGAAAATTGGTTGACGGCAAATTGTTGTTTGGGATTGTTTGTGGTTGGTATTGAATTGATTGAGGTTGAAAAATACCCGTTTGTGATTGGAAAATATTTGGTTGAAACCACATAGGATTAGTTTGTGGAAATGAAATAAATATAAACGTGCCGCCTGCGTGCGAATTAGATGCATGATCCCCATTGTCAAAAACCGCGAGGTTTTAAGGTAGAGCGAGGAGCCGTACTAGGGACGGTGCCGGTTTTACTACCCTGCCGTTATGCTGCCGAAATTTTGAATAATCTTTGTGTGTTAGAATTATTTTCATATGTTGAAATTATTTACATGCATAGAAATTAAAGCCATATATTGAAACTATATCCATGTGTGGAAATATTCATGTGTTGAAAAGTGTTGTGTGAAAATAAAATTCATTTGTGAATGAATGAAGTGTATAAACAATAAAAATCACATTTTTATATATATATGAAGTATGAAAAATATTCGCCTTATATAAATAATTTCAATCATAAAAATCCCATCTTTCTAATATGAACAACATAAATAAATTGTCCATATGTGGAAATACTCATTTGTTGAGAAATGTGTGTAGTGGAAAGGTGCATGAGTTGAATAAAAAGATTGAACGATAAAAATTACATTTTTATTGAAACTATGAAGTGTTGAAACCATACGTTGGTTGAATAAATATTTTAAATGATAAAAATATCATTTTTATCATATGTGTGATATGCTAAAGATATGCAGACGTTGAAACAAATATTTGTGATAGAAATATTATTTCTAACATGCATAGGAACTAAATAAAATAGTCATGTGTTGAAATCTATTTTAGTTCGCCAAAATTATCATCTTTGAAATGTGAAGTGTTAAGAATATCCACTTGTTCAAATAAACGTGCATGAGTTGAAATATACATTAACTAGCTAATGATATGATTTTAGCCTATGCATGCGATATTAGAATGAGTGGTGTTTTTAAACCAAAGCAAATCAAATATGAAGTTGAATAGAAAATGATAAATGTCAGAAATTGTATATATGTGCATGCATATCTATTGAACAGGTTAAAGCAAAAAGGGGCTAGAGAAGAGGAATAAAATTTTGTGCCCAACAAATAGGTACACATTTACTGTTTTGTTTAGGTGATGATTTTATGAGCCTATTGGCTAGCCGCTTGGCTTTTTCTTTTTCTTTTTGAGATTAGAAGGACCGGGAACACTATTTACAATTTCCCGATGCCCCCGGTACAGGGGAGGTTATGGCGAAATTTTCCAAAATTTTAGGGTGTTAGAAAAATATTTGAAGTGAAAACGATATAGAAATTATTGAATGAACTATATTTATATAAATATATAAATATAAATATAATTAAAACGAAACGTGGCCGTGCAGTTCATATTTTGAAACCGTGATTTCAAACGACTAGTGCGGAAGATCCGACCATTGGATTTTCCCGAAACCTCAACCGTTGGGTTCGCCTTGGAAATATCTTTCCAACGACACCAACTTTGTGAAGATCCGACGGTTGGATTGTCTGGAATGTTTAATTCAAAATTAGTGAAAAACAGCGCCAGAAACGATTATATTTATATATATATATATAAATATAATTAAATTAAATCGAATAACGACGCTGCAGTTCGTAAATTGAAATCATAACTTCAAATGGTTAGTGTGGAAGATCCGACCGTCGGATTTTCCCAAAACTGGAACCGTTGGGTTCGTTTTGAAAAGACCTTCCTAATGATGTAAAATTTGTGAAGATCCAACGGTTAGATTTTCCTATATGTGTAAAACAAAATTAGTGGAAAGCAGCGCCAGTGCGTCGACACGACCTGAAACGTCGTTTAATTAAATATGGCCGTTTTAAATTAAATAAAATTCGCGATATATCGTTATTAAGTGCTATAGACGATATAGAGTGAAAATAAACCAATTTTGTTGTGTTTGCTTGATATGTGATGGTTGAATGTATTTGACGTGAAAATTATAACTAAACAACTGAAGTGTGAATGTTGAATAGTTCAACCTTGTGATTAATTGGTTTGAAAATCTAAATATACGTGGGTTATTTGAAAAGGCCGAGTTTTTCTCATTTCAAATAATCGATCGACGTTGAGAAGTCGAAGAGTCGAAGACGACTGAAGACCGACGATCTCCACGTTGGGTGGATGGGCGCTACTGATACTCGTGATTGGAGTAGCTACCATGAAGGAATTGAAGTAGTAGCCGTCCAAACATATTGTTGATTGTACGAATATGCGAGGAATTGGTGCCTTCGGTTTCGTTCAGACCCAGAACGGACTTGTAAATGGACTGTGTGTCTGACATTGGATTTTGTTCTGTGTTGATTGATCTCTGTTAAATATATATCTGTTTGGCGGCGGAGAATTTATTCTCTTGCTTAACGCCCTTCTATGAGACGTACGAGCTTAGAGGTTATGTATTGACAGAAATCAGTCGCATGGAGTGGATTGCCTGTGTGGCACGCCTAAGTGGCATATGATCAAGGCTTCTGTTGCAAAGCAAAGTCTTGTGGTTGATGATCAAAGCATAGTCTGTGTGACGTAGCTTTGTGTATAACGTGAATTCGCGAGCCTCACACCCCGGTATGAGTCAAAAACGGGAGACGGACCGCTGGGAGTGCACGACGTTTCTTTCTAGCTATGGTGGTGTCAGTGACCTACCAGCCCTGACATTATATATACTTTCCACCTGTGTGGTTGTTGGAATGCGAGGCGCCTCGATTATAGGTCTGTAAGGACCGGGAAACGTGTGTTCAGGAATAACTAATCCTCAAAAGTAAGAGAGGACCGGCCCAGCCGATTCCAAGGATCATAGTGGGGTCCTGGGACATTTGCTAGAGTGTCTCGAACGGAGAGGAGCTTGCCCCTTGCCTCGACTCATGAAGGAATCCAATTTCCAATACGATATGTGTGGTTGTGATTGTATTACTAGTACGGCGACATAGTAGATGGTAGCTATGCCGCCTAGGATTGATATTTATGATTGAATCTGCTTTTGAAACATATATGCACTAGTAATAATATCAAACACCTTTGTTTATTCGTATGAAGCATCTTTGGCCATTATAAGGTAAAAACTCTATCCTCCGGCTTGCGTTGCATTGTGTGATGGGACCTGAGTCTTATAATGGCTTCATTTTAGAAAAAGCATTGCGTTGATTTAATCATTTACCTTACTTCATGCACTAGCACTCATTGGAGTAAACCCGTTCCGCGAAAGTGGCGTGGTCCTTTGATTTGCCTTATTATTGTTGTTAATAAGTTGAATGGATTTCTCATACCAGTCCCATGACTGACTCGTAGTTTGTTTCACCTTGCAAACTCGGGTGCCCTTATTTTCACACGGGCAGCCCAGTTACAGGTTTCTGATGCACCTTTTGGCTCATGGCGAGGCTTGACTACACCGTGCTGACTTGGATTTTCTCCGCCATTATTGTATCTATATTATGATTCCGCCACTGGCGATGTAGACTGATATTCCTTTTGTGTACTCTTTATGTATGATTCCGCCTCAGGCGAAGGTGACTGATTATGTATCATTATGCACTAAGTTGTATCCTGTACTGTGCTTCTCTGATGTGATGTTATCTATATGATTCCGCTGTCATATGTGTGTAAATTATTCTATTTTCTGTTTATGCTATTATCTGTGATCTGCTAATGATGATTAATGTGTTATATTCCAATGATTATCCTTAACACCGTGCCACGGGGTTTTGGGATCGTCACAGCTGGTATCAGAGCTTTGGTTAACCTTAGTTCTGGAGTCTAACACATTAAACACTTCGTCAAAATAGAATCAGTAGTATTCTAAGGCGAGTCGCTCATTAGAGATAGGACTAGTAAAGTCCTAGAATGAGCTGAGCAGAATAGCTAAAACAATTGATCAGTCCATCGTTATCTTTCCGTAGGAATTTCTGCTTAACTATGCAATAGACTATCATTTCTGTTAACTGACTTTTTCGTTACTTATACAGAATTTGACAAATGGCTACCAGAGGAGCCGCTGCTAGAGGAGGTCGTGCCGGCCGAGGCCGAGGTAGGGGAGAAATCCCAGCTCAAGAAGGACCTTTGATACAACCTCCGGCAGCTCAATACTTCGAGCTCGACCGTGTAGCTAAGAGATATAAGAACTTAAGAGGCAAGACCTTCTCGGGGACTGGCACCGTAATAGAGGCCCTTGCATGGCTCAAAACATGCGAGAAAATTCTTGAAGGCCTAAGGCTAGGAAGCGAAGACAAAGCTACTATGGGCGCCTGGCTTATGCAGGAACAAGCCGAATTATGGTGGGAATCTCTTACCACCGGGAATAGAGAAGCCGGAAGAACATGGGATGGATTCAAAGAACTCTTCAAGGAGAAATATGTCCCAGAACAAGCTCTAGAAAGAATGCACGATGACTTCGCCAATCTCCAGCAAGGGGATCTTTCCGTGCAAGATTATCTAAACAAATTTACAATGTTGTCGCCCTATGCTCCAGAACTTGTTGCTACCGCGAAATCCAAAAATAAGAGGTTTATCTTCGGACTAAGAAGACAATATCATGATAGAGCAATGGCCCATGTCAAGCTGGATTTCAACGAGCTAGTGGAGATGACATGCAACTATGAAGACCTTGATCAAAGGCATCTGGAGCAGGATCGCGCTAGAAGTCAAGCAGGAAACAAGCGCAAGCCTACTGTAAATCAGGGCGAGTCAAGCCAAGCAGCATCTTCAAAGCCTCAGACTGGCAAGCCGCCAAGAGGAAATTGCTTTAACTGTGGTAAGCCGGGGCACTACTCAAATGTCTACATAGCTCCGAAGAGGCAGAAAACAAATTCTCAAGGCTCGAGCCAAGGCTCTCAGAACCCTCGCTCGTGCTTCAACTGTCGCAAGACCGACCATCTGGTCAGAGACTGTCCTTTGCTGAAGAAAGCTACTGTAGCTCATGTCTATGACGGGTCTAGCCCGACAGCTGCTTCCGACGGAGCAGGTAAACCCGATGTTTTGGGAGGTACCCTTACAATTAAAAATATTCCTGTTTCTGTATTATTAGACACAGGTGCATCCTGTAGTTTTATTGCTAAAAACACAGTGCACAAACTAAAGTTAAAACAGCGAAAGCTTAAAGAATTGGTTGAAGTTCATAACCCGATAGGGGGTCCTATTACCCTCAGTTCATGTTGTAAGGTTCCTACTTCTTTCTCCCGATACCAGTTTCCTTTCAATTTGATCGTTATGGATTTTCCCGAATTCGATATTATTCTCGGGCTAGATTGGTTAACGAAATATGAAGCTGAAGTGAAGTGTGCGGAAAGAATCGTTAAAATTCGAACGAAGCTTGGATATATTACGGTTCCTTGTCATGGTTCGAATCCGAATAGAGAAGAATTTTGGTCAGCATTAGAACTTATCCCCACTTCTACAGAAAAGATTCCGATTGTTAGCAACTATGCGGATGTGTTTGAAGAAGTTGAAAACTTACCTCCGCAAAGAGAAATAGAATTCCGAATCGATCTAATTCCCAATGCTAGACCCGTGGTACATCCAATCCATAGAATGACTCCCAAAGAAAAAGAAGAATTAGGCGATCAAACTCGTCAACTGTTGTGGAAAAGTCTAATCAGACCGAGTTTTTCTAATTGGGGTGCAGCTGTCGTGTTTGTCCCAAAGTCAGACGGTACTCTTAGATTATGTGTTGATTACCGAAACCTCAACAAACAGACGCTTAAAAATAAATATCCACTACCCCGCATTGATGATTTGCTAGACCAATTGAATGGGGCGAAAGTATTTTCCCGAATGGACCTAGCTACAGGTTTTCACCAATTGAGAATAGCAGAAGAGTGTGTTCCTTTGACCGCTTTCAGAGGTCCAGACATATTTTATGAATGGTTAGTAATGCCGTTTGGCCTATGTAACGCTCCAGCATACTTTGTCGATCTAATGAATAGAGTGTTCAGGGGAGTTCTGAATAAATTTGTCCTCGTATTCATCGATGATATTTTAATCTACTCCAAATCAAAACCCGAGCATGAAAAACACTTAGAACAAGTATTGGAGATTCTAAGGAAGAACGTCCTCAAAGCCAAATTCTCTAAATGTGTCTTCTGGCAAGAAGAAGTCAAATTTCTTGGCCATGTCGTGTCAGGGAAAGGAATTTCTGTTGACCCAAGCAAGATAACAGCGATTCAAGACTGGAAACAACCCACTACTCCCACAGAAGTTAGAAGTTTTATGGGATTGGCTAGTTATTATCGAAAGTTCGTTAAGGATTTTTCGAAGATATCCGGTCCGTTAACGAAGCTCACAAAGAAACATGAGAAGTTTTAGTGGACTTCCGACTGTGAAGAAGCTTTCCAGGAATTGAAATCGAAGCTGACCACCGCTCCAGTGTTAACTATTATTGATGGCAATCAGGATTTAACGGTTTGGACAGATGCTTCTATTAGAGGTCTTGGTGCAGTGTTAATGCAGAAAGGCCAAGTAGTCGCTTATGCAAGCCGCCAATTGAAACCGCATGAGAAGAATTATGTGACTCATGATCTTGAGTTGCTAGCCATCGTATTTGCCTTGAAAATCTGGAGGCATTACTTATTGGGCGAGAAATTTATACTGTACACAGATCACCAATCATTGAAGTATTTATATACCCAAAAAGATCTGAATCTGAGACAGCAGCGTTGGCTAGAATTTCTTGCGGCGTATGACCTAGATATCTTGTATACGCCGGGGAAAGCTAACGTAGTAGCGGATGCACTTAGTAGGAAGACCGCAATTGTTGCCCATCTTATAATTACACCTGGATTGATTGATAGGATTTCAGCCCTTCAGAAAGAAGATGAATTCATTCAGAGAATCAGCAAGAGAGTCAAGGAAGGGGAAACCACGAGTTTCCGTATTGACAATAAGGGGGTTCTCAGGTTAAATAACAGAATTTACATCCCAAATATTCCAGGCCTTCGAAGAGAAGTGCTAGATGAATGCCATAAATCCAAATTTTGCATCCATCCTGGGGTGAGTAAAATGTACAACGATATCAAACGCACTTTCTGGTGGAAGGCAATGAAAAGAGATATTTCTTTGTATGTTAGCAGATGCCCTACTTGTCAATTGGTCAAGAGTGACCAACAGAAGCTAGCTGGACTGTTGCAACCGTTGGAAGTCCCAGGCTGGAAATGGGAACAGATTTCCATGGATTTCATAGATGGTTTGTCGCGAACCAAGAAAGGTAATGACAGTATTTGGGTAATCGTAGATCGCTTCACGAAGACTGCCCATTTTATACCTGTCAGGTCCAATCGAACTGCCCAAAGTCTAGCTCAGATATATTTCAAAGAAATTGTTAAGCTGCATGGAATTCCCATCAGCATAGTCAGTGATAGAGATCCCCTATTTACTAGCAAATTCTGGGAGGCTTTCCAGACAGAATTGGGGACAAAACTGAATATGAGCACCGCTTATCACCCTCAAACAGATGGCCAAACTGAGCGGGTGAATAGAATTCTAGAAGATTTATTGCGGGCTTGTATAATCGATTTTGGTGGGTCATGGGAAGATCATTTGCATTTGGCAGAATTCTCATATAACAATAGCTATCAAGCAAGTTTGAGAATGTCACAATTTGAAGCATTATATGGCAGACCCTGCAGATCTCCTGCATGTTGGGTAGAACCTGGCAACAGACTTGTACTAGGACCCGATATGATTAGGGAAGCATCTGATAAAGTGGACTTCATCAAGAAGCGATTGAAAACCGCCCAAAGCCGACAGAAAAGTTATGCAGACTCTAGAAGGAGAGATTTGACATTTGCTGTTGGTGATCATGTTTATTTAAAGGTTTCTCCGATGAGAGGAGTAATCAGATTTGGTAAGACTGGGAAGTTGGCACCGAGATTTATTGGTCCCTTTCCTATACTTGAGCGAATTGGAACTCTTGCTTATAGGGTTCAATTGCCAGATTGGTTGCCTGGAGTGCACAATGTATTTCATGTATCTCAACTTAGGAGACATGTGCATGATCCGGATCTTGTTGTAGAAGAAGCAGCGCAACAGGATGTGGAGATAACTCCAGAATTAGCACTCAGAAGAGAGACATTAAAAATTGTTGGCAAAGAAACTAGAGAACTCTGAAGCAAAAAGGTTCATTTAGTTAAAGTGCAGTGGAGCAGTGATCCTAGAGACTGTACTTGGGAAACTGAGGAAAGCATTAAACAAGCTTACCCCAAATGCAGAGTGGATATCTCTGACTAACTCCGGTGCAAGGTACCTTTACCATACTTTGCATTTACATTTTATTTCCTACTTTATTGTTGTTTCCTTTTCGAGGACGAAAAGTTTTAAGTAGGGGAGATTGTAATAACCCGGAAAATACGAGCCAATTTAAAATTTTTAAATTGATTATTTCAAAGCAATTTGAACCATTGAAATAAAATATTTCAATAAATTAGTGAGTTAAGAAATAGTAAGTCAGTTTAAAAATGTGAATTCATACTTTGACTGACTATGCAGGGTGGAAAATATAACGGATCTTAGTGAGACCAAAAATATTCAAATCTGTTAGTCAATACCTTTCTAACGAATTTGAAAAATCGAAGTTTCATAACGAGAATCAAAAGTTGTGGCCGAATGAATTTTCAGAAGAGTCGGTATATAGAATATATAGGTCTGGAAAATTGATATTTTGCAAACGGCCTCGGAATTCGACGAAACCACTTTTGTCGGGTCCGGGATGTCAAACTATTGCTAGGTTTCAAATTTCATAATTTTTCGAATCAATATGTGAGCGTGGCAAAAGAAAACGCGTTTGACCAGTTTCTGTTGAATTTAATCGACAGGAAATTGGCCATTTTTCAAACGGTCTCAGAATTCGACGAAACTAGTTTTGTTAGGACCGTATCGTCAATACGAAACTAGAAAATATTTTTCTGGAATTTTTCTAGTTAGTATGTAACCCCGGTAATTTGAAATGTACGTTTAAAATTCAATATAAGGATTTAAATGTAAATTCAACGGAAACTGATTGTAATGATCAAACCAGCTTACGATACATATCCCATTGTGTTCGGAATGGGGGTAAAACGCTATGGACGACAGGCGGTGGGCCTCGTTTCGAGGTCGTATGTAAAAGTCAACCCTTGTGCAAAATTAAATAATAAAATAATAAAATAAAATAAAAATATACTCCCTCCTTTTCTTCTTCATTGCCCCCCCCCCCCCCCGATTCATTATTCAGAAAGAAAAAAAAAACCTAATTCAAAATCGTGCCGCCGCCTTACCTGGAAGCCGCCGCCCTCCAGACATCAACGCCGACGAGCATCATCGCGCCGCCCCCCCCTCCGTTCAGTCTCCTCCTCCCACCGAACCACATCTCGAAGTCGCCGACGAACATCACCGCGACACCTCCGAACGCCACCCTCGAAGCCTGCCGACGCCTCCTTCTTCTTCCCTCTCCTTCGCATACCTCGGTAAGCAATTTAAGTTATTTTATTTTTATTTTTATTTTTGATTTATAAAACCGATTTAAAAACTAATTTCTGTATTATTTTTTTTAGAATTTTAAAACTGTATTTTTTTTTTAAAGAATGTAAAAACAGAATTTTTGAAAAGAATTTTAAAAACTGTTTTTTTTAAAAGAATATAGAAAACTGAATTTTTTTAGAATTTAAAACTGATTTGTTTTAGAATTTAAAAACTGTTTTTTTTAAAAGAAATAAAAACTAATATGTTAAAGTTTTAAAACTGATTTGATAAAGTTTAAAAACTGATTTAAAAAGAAATAAAAACTGATTTTATTTTAAGGTTTAAAATAGAAAAAAAGGATTAAACTTTGAAATAGAAAAAGGTTTAATCTTTTAGTAGAAAAAGATTTTAACTTGCAAAAATAAAGATCATATTTTTAAAAAGAGAAAGGACGGAATTTTTGTTAAGTAGTAAGATATGATTCTTATATTTTTAAAGTAATAAAAATATAATTTTTACATCATAAGAATATTAAAAATATAATCTTTGTTTTTAGAATATGATCTTTATATATTGAATAACATAGTAAAAATTCGATTTTTACCTATGTAGAGAATACGGGCAACGAAAGCGACAAGAAGGCGAAATAGGCGAAGATTTCCATAAAGGAAGAGTCGTGTTATTGGATAGCTATTGGTGAGAAATTCTCACTCTTCAATTTCTTTATATATATATATATATATGTGTGGAAATAAAAGTGATTTTCTATATATAAATATATATATATATAAATATAAATATATATATATATATACGCCCCCTCGTCCAGAAACCATGGACGATATATATATTGGTTGAAATTGTTGTGAAAATTGGTTGACGGCAAATTGTTGTTTGGGATTGTTTGTGGTTGGTATTGAATTGATTGAGGTTGAAAAATACCCGTTTGTGATTGGAAAATATTTGGTTGAAACCACATAGAATTAGTTTGTGGAAATGAAATAAATATAAACATGCCGCCTGCGTGCGAATTAGATGCATGATCCCCATTGTCAAAAACCGCGAGGTTTTAAGGTTGAGCGAGGAGCCGTACTAGGGACGGTGCCGGTTTAACTACCTGCCGTTATGCTGCCGAAATTTTGAATAATCTTTGTGTGTTAGAATTATTTTCATATGTTGAAATTATTTGCATGCATAGAAATTAAAGCCATATATTGAAACTGTATCCATGTGTGGAAATATTCATGTGTTGAAAAGTGTTGTGTGAAAATAAAATTCATTTGTGAATGAATGAAGTGTATAAACAATAAAAATCACATTTTTATATATATATATGAAGTATGAAAAATATTCGCCTTATATAAATAATTTCAATCATAAAAATCCCATCTTTCTAATATGAACAACATAAATAAATTGTCCATGTGTGGAAATACTCATTTGTTGAGAAATGTGTGTAGTGGAAAGGTGCATGAGTTGAATAAAAAGATTGAACGATAAAAATTACATTTTTATTGAAACTATGAAGTGTTGAAACCATACGTTGGTTGAATAAATATTTTAAATGATAAAAATATCATTTTTATCATATGTGTGATATGCTAAAGATATGCAGACGTTGAAACAAATATTTGTGATAGAAATATTATTTCTAACATGCATAGGAACTAAATAAAATAGTCATGTGTTGAAATCTATTTTAGTTCGCCAAAATTATCATCTTTGAAATGTGAAGTGTTAAGAATATCCACTTGTTCAAATAAACGTGCATGAGTTGAAATATACATTAACTAGCTAATGATATGATTTTAGCCTATGCATGCGATATTAGAATGAGTGGTGTTTTTAAACCAAAGCAAATCAAATATGAAGTTGAATAGAAAATGATAAATGTCAGAAATTGTATATATGTGCATGCATATCTATTGAACAGGTTAAAGCAAAAAGGGGCTAGAGAAGAGGAATAAAATTTTGTGCCCAACAAATAGGTACACATTTACTATTTTGTTTGGGTGATGATTTTATGAGCCTATTGGCTAGCCGCTTGGCTTTTTCTTTTTCTTTTTGAGATTAAAGGACAGGGAATGCTATTTGCGATTTCCCGATGCCCCCGGTACAGGGGAGGTTATGGCGAAATTTTCCAAAATTTTAGGGTGTTAGAAAAATATTTGAAGTGAAAACGATATAGAAATTATTGAATGAACTATATTTATATAAATATATAAATATAAATATAATTAAAACGAAACGTGGCCGTGCAGTTCATATTTTGAAACCGTGATTTCAAACGACTAGTGCGGAAGATCCGACCATTGGATTTTCCCGAAACCTCAACCGTTGGGTTCGCCTTGGAAATATCTTTCCAACGGCACCAACTTTGTGAAGATCCGACGGTTGGATTGTCTGGAATGTTTAATTCAAAATTAGTGAAAAACAGCGCCAGAAACGATTATATTTATATATATATATAAATATAATTAAATTAAATCGAATAACGACGCTGCAGTTCGTAAATTGAAATCGTAACTTCAAATGGTTAGTGTGGAAGATCCGACCGTCGGATTTTCCCAAAACTGGAACCGTTGGGTTCGTTTTGAAAAGACCTTCCTAATGATGTAAAATTTGTGAAGATCCAACGGTTAGATTTTCCTATATGTGTAAAACAAAATTAGTGGAAAGCAGCGCCAGTGCGTCGACACGACCTGAAACGTCGTTTAATTAAATATGGCCGTTTTAAATTAAATAAAATTCGCGATATATCGTTATTAAGTGCTATAGACGATATAGAGTGAAAATAAACCAATTTTGTTGTGTTTGCTTGATATGTGATGGTTGAATGTATTTGACGTGAAAATTATAACTATACAACTGAAGTGTGAATGTTGAATAGTTCAACCCTGTGATTAATTGGTTTGAAAATCTAAATATACGTGGGTTATTTGAAAAGGCCGAGTTTATCTCATTTCAAATAATCGATCGACGTTGAGAAGTCGAAGAGTCGAAGACGACTGAAGACCGACGATCTCCACGTTGGATGGATGGGCGCTACTGATACTCGTGATTGGAGTAGCTACCATGAAGGAATTGAAGTAGTAGCCATCCAAACATATTGTTGATTGTACGGATATGCGAGGAATTGGTGCCTCCGGTTTCGTTCAGACCCAGAACGGACTTGTAAATGGACTGTGTGTCTGACATTGGATTTTGTTCTGTGTTGATTGATCTCTGTTAAATATATATCTGTTTGGCGGCGGAGAATTTATTCTCTTGCTTAACGCCCTTCTCTGAGACGTACGAGCTTAGAGGTTATGTATTGACAGAAATCAGTCGCATGGAGTGGATTGCCTGTGTGGCACGCCTAAGTGGCATATGATCAAGGCTTCTGTTGCAAAGCAAAGTCTTGTGGTTGATGATCAAAGCATAGTCTGTTTGACGTAGCTTTGTGTATAACGTGAATTCGCGAGCCTCACACCCCGGTATGAGTCAAAAACGGGAGACGGACCGCTGGGAGTGCACGACGTTTCTTTCTAGCTATGGTGGTGTCAGTGACCTACCAGCCCTGACATTATATATACTTTTCACCTGTGTGGTTGTTGGAATGCGAGGCGCCTCGATTATAGGTCTGTAAGGACCGGAAAACGTGTGTTCAGGAATAACTAATCCTCAAAAGTAAGAGAGGACCGGCCCAGCCGATTCCAAGGATCATAGTGGGGTCCTGGGACATTTGCTAGAGTGTCTCGAACGGAGAGGAGCTTGCCCCTTGCCTCGACTCATGAAGGAATCCAATTTCCAATACGATATGTGCGGTTGTGATTGTATTACTAGTAGGCGACATAGTAGATGGTATCTATGCCGCCTAGGATTGATATTTATGATTGAATCTGCTTTTGAAACATATATGCACTAGTAATAATATCAAACACCTTTGTTTATTCGTATGAAGCATCTTTGGCCATTATAAGGTAAAAACTCTATCCTCCGGCTTGCGTTGCATTGTGTGATGGGACCTGAGTCTTATAATGGCTTCATTTTAGAAAAAGCATTGCGTTGATTTAATCATTTACCTTACTTCATGCACTAGCACTCATTGGAGTAAACCCGTTCCGCGAAAGTGGCGTGGTCCTTTGATTTGCCTTATTATTGTTGTTAATAAGTTGAATGGATTTCTCATACCAGTCCCATGACTGACTCGTAGTTTGTTTCACCTTGCAAACTCGGGTGCCCTCATTTTCACACGGGCGGCCTAGTTACAGGTTTCTGATGCACCTTTTGGCTCATGGCGAGGCTTGACTACACCGTGCTGACTTGGATTTTCTCCGCCATTATTGTATCTATATTATGATTCCGCCACTGGCGATGTAGACTGATATTCCTTTTGTGTACTCTTTATGTATGATTCCGCCTCAGGCGATGGTGACTGATTATGTATCATTATGCACTAAGTTGTATCCTGTACTGTGCTTCTCTGATGTGATGTTATCTATATGATTCCGCTGTCATATGTGTGTAAATTATTCTATTTTCTGTTTATGCTATTATCTGTGATCTGTTAATGATGATTAATGTGTTATATTCCAATGATTATCCTTAACACCGTGCCACGGGGTTTTGGGATCGTCACACCAGCCCACACATAAACATGGACGGTTTTTACCTTACAATAACCAAAACATTTTGATATCAAAATCCAGTGATATTATAATACTGTCTAATCAAATAAATAACCAAATAGTAGAACACTTGCATCTCACGCTCCACGTATATAGTATAAAATCAAAAACCACAGGGTGCTTATTGGAGATTGGATTCCAACTATGACAAGGTATGAGACCACCTCCCGATCAGTGTACTCTAGAGAGGATATACCGGGGTTTAGCAAGAACGTCTTGCAACCCGGCCACACATGACCGCCCACTCATTTAGCTTGAGTGTAGCGAATATATTGTCACCTACGGTTGTTGGCCATCCAACCGTAATCCGTAAGATACAAAATCGAAAGAACAAATAATTGAATTTTCTCTAGATCGGTGACAAACATACCCTTCTTGGGTATGACCCACCTAGCCATGCTGCCTGCCCGATTTTTGTCATTTCCCGGTTGTGAAGTTTGAGGCTACGTAAACATTTTAGAACATCTGGCCACCATTCACTTTGAATGCCACATCGTTAAAAATTTCAAATCACTAGTTGATCTTTCCAAAATATCATGGGTATAAAAGCTAAGAGAAACGAATTTCTCCGCCACCAGACGTAATATCTCGAAAAGATCATCTTATGTGATTCGTTAGGAATACTCTGTCAGACATTCGTCCATACAAGTTGTCCTGGATATGGACAAACACAACAGCCCTTGCATTTAACTCCGTCTTCGATTATCTTTAGCATAATCTAACTCGCAATGCCTATGCCTATACAGAGTGGTTTTCGGATATTAAATCCAACCAGTCTCTCTGTATTGACGACGATGGAAAATAAATATTTGATAGCCGGTGATTTAACTATCAAAGGAAAATAAAACATCCATCCAGACAGTCAAAAAATCACCGGCCTTTTTCATTCATTAACTATTTTCGAAATCCCATATCAAATTTTATATATATCGACATATTGATTTCTATTTTCAAAATTTCTTAAAAATATTCTAGCTCCTTAAATTTCGGGAAAATTTCGCCAGCACTTCCCCTGTACCGGTCAATCGTTCAATCCCCGGTTCACCACTCTAGGCCCTTTCCATTCAAAAAGAAAATCAAAAAGCCAAGCGGCTTGCCGATTCGGTGTATAAAACCTCATATGGAAATTTAAATGTGTACCTTTTTGTCGGCACTTAAATAAAAATCTTCATACTCTCTTTGTACTCTTAGCTTCATCCAATACCTGTCTATCATGTACTTATCTAATTCCAATTCAATTCAACTTTAAGATTTCAATCATATTCACTTTACCATTTTATTACCAATTCGCCCCTTTTACTTAATCCACTTTCAGTTTGAACTTCTCATGTTCAAATATTTTTTATTCGCTTATATATATATATAAGTTGAATTCAATCTCCATGTCAAATTCCAAAATTTAATTCATGTTCCAACTCGGGTTTCCAAATTCCATTAACAATTTCAAACGACCAAAACTCTATCAACTAATTTCAAAGAAATTAGTTAACTTCATTCGATAATTAAAAATCCGGTTTTTGTTCCAAAAATCATCTCATCTACTCCATTTGAGTTCATATTCAATTCTAAATTCAAATATGGATTTGTACTACTTGAAACATGAATTTTTAATCACTAAAATTCTTTTATTCATTTTAATAAACCGTTAAGGTTTAAAACAATTATGGCGCTGTTTTTCTGAAAATTTGATTTTGCAATAACTCAAAATCTATACAACGAAATCAAGGTTTTTCTCTTATATTAGAAAATTATTATTCAATAGGTCCGGGCGTTTCTTGTTTCATCGAATTTCGACTTATATTGAGTTTTGTATACTTAATTGAAGTTCGAATTGCCAAATTACGAACTGTCGCGCTACAGCGAGTTCATTTTAATTAAATTAAATATAAACTTTTAAGCTTCGTTTATAAATAAATTTCAACTCTATTTCAGTATTTTAAATCATTCAACACTGTTATCCAAGTTTGACTTAACAATTCTGCTCATTCAAACTTGTCAATCATTTACTTTCACATTCATAACTCCGCTATGAATTTATTCCAAACTCCAATTCTATATTCACTTCCAATCCACTTCGAGTTAAATTATTTATAAAATTAGATATAATCGAATTCCTTTTATGGGAATAGTCAAATAATTCCACATCCCTTACCATTACAAACTAATACCATCTGTTGATAATAGTGAAGTCGTTCAAGTTGGGGTATTTTATTTACCTCTCAGACCTTGATCGACAACGTTCTTATCTCGAGATGGATAAGAGTTGTAATACAAAACATGATTTAAATCTCGCCTTCTACTCCATTCTTACATTTGGAAATTTATTTCCAAATTACACGATGAAAATTACTTCATCACATTTATATACGTTGTTTATAAATTAACTTCTTTATTAAATAAATTCTATTTAATAATCTTTTTGAAACTTGGTTCCCATTTGGAATATTTTATTTTCATAACCTATATATATACATACATATATATGTATGTATACTAACCGGGAATCTATTTTAATTTTTAATTTTTAATTCTAGTTTTTATCTAATGAAATCCCAATATCTTGCCTGGAAATAATTTATTTGTTTTGCAATTTCGGTATAGTCAAATTCCAATCATAAATCCATACGGATTCATTTCACTTTATTTTACATTCAGAACATCGAAATATATTTCATCGTTTCCTTTTCCTGATACGATTTGAAATTATAAATCCCTTTTAAATTCATACTTGAATTTAAATTATAGATTACCCAATAAAATTTCCTCTCCTTTATTTAAAAATATCGTTTATAAATTTCACCTTTTGTTTTAAATATTAAAACAAGTTTTCGAATCCAAATTCCCTTTAAAATCCAATTTCCACTTTAGAAGATAAATCTTCCTTTTAACTTCATACTTGAATTTAAAACCAAATAAAAACATTGTTCATAATTCCAATTAGTTGTTTTTATTAACAAGTTGATATTTCATATCTCGTTAAAAATTCCATTTCTATTTCAGAAAATAAATTTTCCTTTATAAAACCAAGAAATCTTTTTTATGATATTTTAAATATAAATATCTAGGGACAGTGATATTCTAATGTCCAATACACAAACCATCCATTCAACTCACACATCACATACATATAAAAATATGTAAACAATCGTAAATAAATTTGAGGAACCCAGTTGGATTCCTCCAACCTGTTTCCCTGCATCCATAGATGTCAAACAATTTAAAAAATACCAATCCTGCTTCAAGGCAGGATATCGCAGTATAGAAGGTCATCCACTCATATATCATAGGGTGATAGGGTCATCCGCTAATCAAACTGCGGACATCCGCTAATGGTAATACGGGAAATCCAATATATATAATAATAGCCACAATCACCAAGCCTAATATAAC
This sequence comes from Allium sativum, assembly GCA_030737875.1. Classification (NCBI taxonomy): domain Eukaryota; kingdom Viridiplantae; phylum Streptophyta; class Magnoliopsida; order Asparagales; family Amaryllidaceae; genus Allium; species Allium sativum. The sequence continues at coordinate 727,812,572 of CM060909.1, forward strand.
TAACATATATAATAACCAGGACTGATAAATAATTTATAAATGCAACCAAGCAGCCAAAAATTAATTTTAAATGATAAAATAAATTTTTAAGTGAGATTTACTCACCTGATTTTATTTGCTGAATATCCGATTTTATTTCCTAATTAATTAAACAAACGTTTAAATTAATCGAAACTCCAACTGGCTTCGGATGAACTTAATCCAGTTCGACAGCGAGTCTAATGAATCTAAAAGCGTTCAATCTGCTACCATATGCATTTATATAAGCGTTATAAGTTTTTGTTAAAATTAATCGTTATTAACTCATTAAATTAATTTACTAAAATAATAAACAAGTTATTCTAAGTATTTTAAACTTTGTTAAAACATACCTCACTGCTACGGAAAACTACTAATTCACGAAGCACTCTCGATCAGCTCAAAATATCAACCCCAAAACTGTCATTGTCCACCACGATAATCCATCAAACACTTCGCAAGCAATTTCCATTCCATCCTTCATTGTCCATGTTCAGTCAATTTCCTCAAAAAATCCCAAAGCCAAACTACCTCCGTCAACATCACTTCAAACTGCAAATCAACTTCATACTTCAAATACCAAACATTCAACTGTCAATCTCATACTTCAACTACCAGACCTCAAACTTCTCCATCCATTCAACTGTCGAACTCATACTTCAACTTCCAGACATCGCCATCCTTCCCAGAGAATTACACTACCTCCTCGTCACATTGGTAAATACAAAAGCCATTATTTCTGACCCAAAACGGTATATCAACTTCCCAAAAATCAAAGACTGAATTCATAACTTGTACTGTCGAATACCCATTAATCACAAAAAAACACAAATCTAGTCCATATTCTCCGAACCCCACATTCACAGTTCGATCTTCCATATTTACTCCACTACGCACCCAGTTTTCGTTTTCCATCTGATGGTCAGCCTCTCCCCATTTCCACTCGACATCATACTGTACGACTCAAACAACTCTCCTCATCGCGACCTAAAACAATGGAAATGTCACTTCCCAAATCCATCACCATGACACTGTTCGAATCACACCATGTTTCCATCCAAGCTCTCTCATTACCTCTAATTCGCACAAGACAGGGAAGTCGCAATCGAGGCTGTGAATGCCATAGTGAAATCACAAAAATCCCTAGGGCTCGCTCTTCATGCTCTGCTGAAAGTCGATCTCATCCCCAAATGAACCAAAACCATTTCATGCGTGATCCAGATATTCGCGATGAATGGACTCGCAATTTCCTTTTTGTTTTCTCTTTTTTTTAAATGGTGGAAATAGATTCGGTTTGAATGATAATGGGAGGAATGACCATACTTATTTTGGGGCTTACGATTTCGATTTGAGGAAGCCAGTGGAACGACTTCTATTTGAAATTCCAGAAGAAAGAATAAAGGGGTAGACTTTGATTTTAATTTATTTATTTTGCTGAGAGTAATTAAAATAGTAAGAGGAAGGAGAACACGATGGTTTATATAAGCAAATTTAGGAGACAGATAGTACGAAGCCATTAACTATGTGTTTTCCTTTGTAGTGAAGGAAGGAAGCAAATATTTCAGCTCGAAGAGAAGATAGGTCTGCGCGTTTTAGTTTAGGACGGCTTCGTATGAGTTAGGGTGACTGAAGTAATTATATAAAAAAATTATTTGATTTTATTTTAATTAAATAATTAAAATAACTCGTGGTCCTTTAATTCGAAATCCCGAACTGCTATCTAGTTGCAATGATCAACATTTTCACGATTATACGATATTCTGAGCTCAACGGGATCGGTTCTGAAATTTAATTCCATCATATAGAAGGAATAACAAATCAAATGTTTTGAATTAAATTCGATTTAAAATATAAATCGATTTCAACAATTAAATTTATTAATAATAAATAATCATTATCGTTCTAATTCAATATAGAATTTTTATATTAGTCGACTGAACTATTTTGGTTCAAATCTAACTCAACATTAAATTATTTCATTTTTTTTAGTATGACGATATTTCAATATATTCAAAGTTAAATCGATAAATTCAATATAAAATTCATTTATATTTCTAATTCAATATTTAAAACAAATTTAAATGTTCGTTATAAATCAACGAAAAATTCGGGACGTTACAGATTGTTGGGACGGAAAGACCGGGATCGAATTTATATTCGAAAACCATTCCGGACCAACAAGTACATGAAGATAATTGAAGATGGAGCATTGAAGACCGTGGATCTTCATAAGCGGAAGAACTACTCGTTGAAGTTCTCTTGTTAGCTCCCAGAGATATTTCAACAGTGATTCTATCGTGGTTGAAATCTTCGGATTGCAAGGACTAGTCACTACTAATCCATGGGGTAATTCAAGGTTGAAGTAGGAGAGTGCTTCAGTTTGTCCAGTCCCTGGATAACTTATATGGACGAATGTCTGACAGAGTATTTCCAAAGGATTACGTATATTGATTTCTTCAAACGTACTTTTGTTGATGGCGGAAGAATTCGTTCTTTTTGCGTAAACACCCAGAGTATTTTTGTGGACATTAATTAATGATTATCTGGCAGATCTGACGATGCGACATTCAAAGTGAATAGTGGCCAGATGTTTTAAAATAATAATGAAGGTAAATTAATTAATTAATTATGACCTCAAGCCTCACAAACTAGGAAATGGTATAAAATCGGGTAGGTCGCATGGCTATGTAGGACGCACCCATCAAAAGGGTATATCATTACCTGATTTGGAGAAATCAAATTCCTTTGATTATCCCTTTTTATTTTTGTATGTATGATATCGGTTCGGTTGGCAGGCCCCTAACCATGGTAATGATATATTCGGAACTCTCAAGAGAAGTGAGGGGCCGGTCATGTTTAGCTGGGGTTGCAAGACGTTCTTGTTGAATCCCAAATGTATTCATCTCCAGAGGTACATTGTTGGAAGGTGGTCCCATACCTTTCCATAGTTGGAAATCCATTCTCCAACAAGATCCCGTAGTTTTTATTGTATACTATGTATGTAGAGCGTGAGATGCAAGCGTTCTGCTGGATTGTTATTTACTTGATATTAGACATTATTATAATGTCAGAAGAATATTTGATTTCAAAAATATTTTGTGTTACAGTAAGGCAAAAACCATCTGTATTTATGTGTGGAATTGGTCTTACGATTATCCTTTTATTTCAAAAAGATTTTGACGTTAAAATAAAGTTGGATGTTACCTATAAACTAAGTGTGTTTTTCTCACTCTGGTTCACTAGACTGACCTGACGTTTGTAATGCTCAGGCTAGACCGGGTTGTACAGGTTCAGGTTATCGGAAGCAGTGAAGAAACGAGCTGTAGAAGTCCAGATGTATGATATATATTTATTCCGCTGTGTGTGGTATATGAGGACAAGTCATTATACCTGTCCAAATGTGTGATGTACTCTGATGTCTGTAAGTTTTATTTTCAAGCTATCTATAAAGATTTAATTCTATATTATATTTTGTTCTGCTGCGATGTGAGACTCTGTGTTGTGTTCTTCTTCTTCTTCTTCTTCTATTCTAATATTTCTTTCTTATCTTACCCTATATATTCTTTCAATAACGATCCGGTGTTTTCGATGCTTGAATAGTTAACATAATATTCCATGTCGATTTTCGGGGTTGAAAAGCTGTAGGGCCATTACAGGAACTAAACCCAAAACCACTTCGAATCAACTGTGCGTTCACGACTAATGTGCACGCAAATAAAGATGGAGCATTGAAGACCGATGATCTTCTTGATCGGAAGAACTACGCGTTAAATTTCTCTGGTCTGGTCTGCCAGAGTTATGATGACTTGTGATTCTTTCGTGATTGAAATCTTTGGATTGCATGGACTTCTCGCTACTGATCCTTAGGGTGATTCCTATATATGATGCGGTAGGAGGGTGCCTTCGGTTCATCCTGTTCCTGGATGACTTGTATGGATGAATGTTTGACAGATTATTTCCATAAGAGTTACATACGTTGACTTTTACAAATATACCAAGTTTGGTGGCGGAGAAATTCTCTTGCTTAACACCAAGAGTATATTTGTGAACATCAATCAGTGATTTGACGGATCTGACGATGTGGCATCCAAAGTAAATGGAGATGTGCTGGTCTAACAAGATAAATGTGACCTCAAGCCTCATCACCGGGAAATGGCAGAAATCGGGTAGGTCGCATAGCTAGTTGGATCATACCCAAGCAGGGTATATCATTACTGATATGGAGAAATAAAATGCCTCGTTTGTTCCTTATTTTTGTATGATTTCGGTTCGGTTGGCTGGCCCCCAACGGTGGTAATGATATATTCAGTCTACTCAAGTTAAATGAGTGACCGAACTTGTTTAGCCTTGGTTGCAAGATGTTTTTGTTGAACCCCCAACGTATTCATCTCCAGAGGTACACTGATCGGGAGGTGGTCCCATACCTTGCCATAATTTGAATCCAATCTCCAATAAGTGTCCCGCAGTTTTTTATTTTGTAATAAATATGTAGAGCGTGAGATGCAAGCGTTCTACTAGATTGCTATTTATTTGTGGTTTGATAGACACTATTATAATATCACTGGATTTTGATATATCAAAAATGCTCTTGGTTATAGTAAGGTAAAAATCATCCATGTTTATGTGTGGGTTGATCTTACTATTATCTTTTTCTTTTAAAAGGATTTTATAAGGTTAAACAAGTTGTTTGTTTTGTGAATTTATCACTGAAAGTATTCCAGACTGATACGGGTGGATTTTGCTTTGCTTCAAATGGGCTTGTGTCAGACCGAGTATATTTCCAAGTTAGGATTCGCTGGAGTTTCAGGAGATGGAAGTAGGAGGCTTCATCATTAGTTATTTAGAGTTTGTTCCATTATAACAAATATATGATGTACTTTGATGATTGGTATGTATATATATATATATTGTTCTTTACAAAGAGATTTGATATATTATATTTTATTCATTTCGCTGTGAGATTATGATGTTCTTCTTCTTATTCTTCTATTCTAATTTCTCTTTCTTTCTACTTCTCAGCTTCTATTTTCTTTTCATTAACAATTTGGCATTGTTTGATACTTGAGTTTTGGCAACTAATATGGGTTTTATGTATTATTGTCGAAATCTGAGTGTCAAATTCCCCGGGTCGTTACAGTTGGTATCAGAGCTTAAGGTTTTGTGATAAACTTGGCTCTATGGCATAACTTGATAGAAATGGGGTTAGTAATACCCTAGATTGAGTTGAGTTTATATGTATGAGAGCGCACATCTTTAATTGATTATAAAATTATTTTTTACTATTTTGCCAAATTATATTTTTATATAGACATAATTTTCTCAAATTTATTATAAGTATTGATTTGCTTGTTGATCAGAAAATCAAATTGGATTATTAAACTGGAATGGTTTAATATAATAAAAAGAGGTTTCACTTATGAAATCGAATAAATGATAATTGAATGGAAGACAATCAGCTATTAACCAATTGACATTAAAAACCATAGTGAAAACAAGTAAATGTTAATGTTGAATATAAAATGGAATGGTCTTGTTGAGTTGATTGTGCGTTGGTTGATTGTGTGTTAGATGAGTTGAATACGATTCATCAACAATTTTATGGAAGTTGAATAAATTGGAAGTTAAGTAAATGAATTGTAGTATAATAAGCTTGAATGGAATCACTTACGAATTAAAAATAGAAGTTTTGACCCTGTAATGATACCACATTTGTACTTATATAGTATACCGGATGAACAAAAAATATATTATTTCATATATTGTTATTCTTCTGATAAACTGAGTTGAGCACAGTTATGAGAATGCAACGAGGATGGAGTTGGGTTGTGTTGATGGTATTTAAGATGAGAAGTATGCTTAAGTATGATCGAAAAAGTTAAGCCTACGCTAAATATGAAAATTTGGTTTTGAATTTGGATTTTTCCTTTTTCCGACCATGTAAGTTGACATGTTTATATTTATTTTACCTGCAATATTGGAGAAGTCCCTCGGAGCAAAGGAGACTGCCAAAAATTTTCCAAGTTTTAAGGTGTTAGGAAATTCTTGAAAATATTTGAATTTTTTTGTTATCAGAAATAAATTGGTTTTAAAATTTATTGGATTAGTTTTGGAAATGTGACTGAGTTTCAACTAATTGGTTTTTTGTAAAAATAATGGGTTTGTAGCATTCTCTCTACCTTAGTAATTTCAGGGATGAAATTTTTTTAAGGGGGAAGGAATGTAACGACCTAGATTTTTAATCGTTTATTTAAACATTTAAAATTGGTTTTAAATGTTGTTTTGAAATTTAATAACATGAATTTAATTATTTTGAACATTTTAATAATATAAGTAATATAATAATACTTTAATTCCGAATTATCGAGAAAATATTGAATTCGCAATACTGTATGTCTTGACAATATAGAAGAATATAGTTGGGCTTGGTTTTGAATTATATTAATGATCTTGTTTATTTAATTACAATTGAACATATAAATTATAATTTAATTATAAATGAGCTCGTATCGTAGTGTTATTTCGTTATATTACGTTTTGAACTTTAATGGGACATACAAATCCAATATAAGTCAGATTTCTTTGAAACAAGAAATGTCCGAATCTATGGGATAATGTTTTTGTAGTGAAAGAGAAAAATCGAGTTTTCGTGTTGTAGATTTGGTTTTATGTCCAAATCAAATTTTCAAAAGGTCGCTATGGGATTTCGTTTATAAATTATAACGTTTATGTATATATAATATATGAATTTTATTATGAAATTAATATCATTTTCACCTGGAATTTATTTTATAAAATCCATAATAGTCATTTATGTTATGGTTTCAGATTTTACGTGAATTGGAGTTATTTTATGACTATGCGCGGTGTAGACGCATATAAAATCTAGCGATCAAAGTTAAAATATGTGATTTTACGATCGATCACGAAAGTCGACGAAACACAGTTCCATCCTATTTGAAATAATTAGTTATTGCACGATTTCGAACTTCGTCATGATTGAAGTTTTAGACTTTACACATTTAAAATATTGTTATCCTCTTTTAAACTAAAAATATCGTCACTAATCCATGGAAGTATCTCTGCTTAAGTCATCTATAATCTCGTACCTTATCGTTTCCGCATCAGAACGCAGAAATATAAAATAAAACTAACCTATACGACCTTTGCAACATTTCCAAATATTTCAGCTGTCCGACAAAAGTTTTAATAGTTATTTGCTTCCCTTTTTGTTCAAAAGCTCGGTTGCATCAACAATTTTAGCAGGCTGCGTGTGCATACCCTAGTCTAATAGCTGTAGAAAACATATGTTATCCCAATTAAATTTATGGCATATGAAAATATGAAATGAATCATGACAATTCATTGGGAAATCACTGAAAAATATCTGCGTAATCCTTACCCTAAATCTTCGCATTTACACCATACCAATTACATTCTGTATTTCATTCAACTTTTGCGGCTGCTAGCTGCCATATTATTTATATAGCCTGATTGTAAAGAAAGAAAAATATAACGGAGGCCAATAGTTCAAAATCTTAGGGTAGTGGGTACATTGTCTTTCTAGTTGGCATCTTCTTATTTTTTCAGGCCTATATCCTTCATCTTTTAAAAAACAATGAGCTGGTGGAAAATTAAAGAGAAGTAAAACTTGTTTGTACTATTTGCAACATGATCACTGTACATAGGAAGAAGACATACTTGTTTCTTCTGCTTTGAATGGCCTATGTATATACACACACACACACACATACACAACGCTTCTTCATATTTTCTTGAAAACACAGTAGCTTATAATTTTCCAAAATCTGAAATTCATTATTAAATTGGAACCATAACGTGATCTCCCTATTTTCGATCCAATGAACTTTGGAAGGCGGTCTCTTCACGTCTATGGCTTTAAACCGGGTTCGTGTTTTCCTTAAACGTCGTGCTTTAAGTAGCATGACAAAAGAATGGACGGCCGCTGCAAAGGAGGAAAATTTTGGGTAGGAGGTGGAGGAGATTTTATGCGGAGGCGGATGTACTGTGCTAGAACCGAAAGGGAGTAGATGAAGCACCGGGAGTGGAAAAGCGGTTAGGAAGGTATAGATGCGGTCAGCAGCAGGTGGTGTGGGTTCTGGTCAGCAGTGATGGCCAATATCTGATCATTTGAGGGGTGATGTGTGCATGCTTATGGAGGTTAGCATAAGTATGTGGACTGTTCGAAAGGGGAGAGAAAGGAGATGACGCTGGAATGAGTAGCATGGGGTATTGGTGGGGGTTGGCCGCTGGTAGAGGATGTAGTGGCCAGAAAATCCATGCCAATTTGAGCTGACTAATATTCTACACATTCAACTCAAAGTGCATGAAAATTCAGGTCATTAATAGAAGAATTTAGAGGGTGAGAAAGATACGATAGAACTAATAGAATAGAAGAAGGAGAATACAAAAACTGAACAGAATCAGAGTAAACATGAAACTCACAGCGGAATAAATAAAATGTATTAGATAACATAACTTTGAGTTACAAAACTATATTGTATATACATACCATATATCAACGTACAATACATCATATCACAGTGGAAATAATCTCTAAATACTAATGGTGAAGCCTTCTGCTTTGAGCTCCTCCAAGTGTATCTGTAAAATCCTGAAACACTTGACTGCCGTACAAATTTGGGCACCCAAGAGTTTAGGGAAAACAAACAAAATAAACTCTGGGTCAGCCATGGGACTGGTGTGAGTAAATTCCAACCATACTGTTTCACTTTGAAAATCCTTTTGAAAACAAAGGATAATAGTAAGACCAGCCCACACATAAACATGGATGACTTTTACCTTACTATAACCCAAAATATCTTTGATATCAAATCCAATGATATTATGATAATGTCTAAGCAAATAAATATTCAAGTAGTAGAACGCTTGCATCTCACGCTCCACACACACACACACACACACACACACACACATATATATATATATATAGTATAAAATCATAAACCGCAGGACGCTTATTGGAGTTTGGATTCCAACATACAAGGTATGGGAGCACCTACCGATCAGTGTACTCTAGAGGGGATACACCTGGGTTCAACAAGAATGTCTTGCAACCCGGCCACACATGACCGACCACTCATTTAGCTTGAGTGTATCGAATATACTGCCACCCACGGTTGTTGGCCATCCAACCGTAATCCGAAGATACAGAATCGAAAAGAAGTATAAATATAATTTTCTCTAGATCTGTGACAATACACCCTGCTTGGGGATGACCCAACTAGCCATGCTGCCTAGCCCAACTTTTGTTACTTCCTGGTTGTGAGGCTAGAGGCTACGTCTATCTTCAGAACATCTGATCACCATTCACTTTGAATGCCACATCGTCAAATCCGCAATCACATATTGATTACATAAATGCACACTGGGTGTAGAATAAAGAGAAGTAACCTTCTCCCCACCAACTTGGTATATTCATAAAAATCAACAGTGTGACAGTTGGAAATACTCTGTCAGACACTCGTCCATACAAGTTGTCCTGGGACTGGACAAACAAAAACACAATTCTAGAACTGGACGACCCTTGCATTTAACTCCGTCTTCAATTATCTTCAGCATATCTAATTCGCAGCGCTTATGCCTATAAGGAGTGGTTTCCGGATAATATATCCAACCGGTCTCTCCATATCGACAACGATGGTCAAACCACTTCGATAGTCGGTTATTTAACTATCGAAGTAAAACAAACATCCATTCTAATGTATAACTAAACATCATACAATCACGGGCACTTTTTATATAACATTCGTTTTATTATTCAAATTCCAATATCTTACTAGATATTTCTCAAATCCCTTTTAGCCTTTTTACACTTCTTGGAAAACATTTCCAGTTATTTATTCTCTCATGTTCTAGAAACATACGTTATTAACATTCGAAACATTTCCCTTCTTTTCACGTTCTTTATTTTCTACACTTGGATAATATACCCTAACTATATTGGAAAAATATTTCCAATTTCATTTTAGACATTTTAAATCTGCCAAGTGTTCGCTTTAAAACATTATTCACTTTAAAATGTGAATATCATTTCTATTATTTAAAAATCTCATTTCATTATTCAAGTAGTAAATACCATTATCTTGTTTTCCGAAATCTCTTTTATATTCCTATTTCATTCTATAAACTTTGTTTCTAAGCCAACTTCTTGTTCAATCAATATCAAGTTTATAACTAATATTGATTACATATCCTTCTATAATTTATTGGTTTAGACCTAAATATTAACTATCCTATCAGATTATAATTCCTAAAAATAATTTACTTTTAATACATTCGATATCGTCGAATTCTAGTTCCAAATCCTAATGGTTTAATTCAGTTCTAATCATATGATGTCATCGTTTTTTTGAAACGATTCTCCAATTCTTTTTCTAACTCATTCTCGTGTTTCTTTGAACAACCGTCGTTACTTATTACTCTAGAATAAGTGGGTTTCAAACCAAATTGTTTTCATTTCCTAGGAAGTACTGCTATATATAAAAAAATCGCGTTTAAGCTTGGTCAACAGCGTTAATTTATCGTTACAATTCGAAACTAGTCATACGCTGTAATATTCTCCTTTATAACTAATCTTGACATAACAGTCACGCTTAAGCCTAATCAACATCGTTTATTTTATCGCTATATTTCTAAGCTTTGCAATACGCTTCCATATTCCCTTTATACTAATCTTGACATAACAGTCACGCTTAAGCCTAGTCAACAACGTTTATTTTATCGCTATAGTTTTAAGACTTACAATACGCTGTCATATTCCCTTTATACTAATCTTTACATGTAATAACCCAAAAATTCTGAACCAGTTAAAAAAAAATTATTTTGGCAATTTTAGCGAATTATGAATATTTAAAATGAAGTATTTTAAATAATATCGACGAAAAATTTATTTTGAATATAATTAGAACGTATATAATTATATGGATCGTCGTTAGAATATAAATAATTATATATAATTATAAATAGAATGGAAAATGGCGCGGTAGTTCGATAATTCGATTTCAAACTTCAATTGAATGTACCGGGTGCAAAACAATCCGGATTTTAGTGAAACCAAAAACATTAGGATCTAATTGATAATATCTTTCCAACGAATCCGAAGAATCGAAATTTCATAGCGGGGATCAAAAGATATGTCCAGTTGAAAATTCCGAATAGTCGCTATGGAATTCAGGCCCTTAAAAATAGAAATTTTGAAAACGACCTCGGATTTCGACGAAACCACTTTTGTTGGGTCCGTGATGTCAAATTATTGCTAGGTTTCAAATTTCATAATTTTTCGAATCAATATGTGAGCGTGGCAAAGGAAAACGCGTTTGACCAGTTTCAGTTGATTTTAATCGACTGGAAAATGGCCATTTTTCTAACGGTCTCAGAATTCGACGAAACTAGTTTTGTTAGGACCGTATCGTCAATACGAAGCTAAAAAATATTTTTCTGGAATTTTTCTAGTTAGTATGTGACCCCGGTAAATTGAAATGCACGTTCAAATTCTATATATAGAGTTATATGTTGATTTTAACGAGAACTGATTGTAACGATCGAATCAGCCTGCGATACATATCCCATTATGTTTGGAATGGGGGTAAAACGCTATGGACGACAGGCGGTGGGCCTCGTTTAGAGGTCGTATGTAAAAGTCAACTTTTTCATAAATTAAAAAAAAACCTTTTCTCTCCTTTCCTTATACCCTGCCCCCCCCCCCCCGTTGAAATTCATTTTCAACAGAAGAAAAAAAAAGATGGTCGAAGCGGAGAGGAGCGCCGCCCCCCTCCGATCGATGTCGCACCGCGCCCCCCCCCCCCCCCCCCCCCCCCCCGTCAACCTCCGCCTCCCACGAGCCTCGCCCCCCCCCCCTCAATTTCCGTCCAGACCCTATACCCCCCCCCCCCCCCCGCCTCGCGATACCCCATTAACCCCCCCCCCCCCCCCCCCCGCTGCGCCCTAGGCCTGGAACCACCCCAACCTTGCCGACCCTCTCAGCCCCCCCACCACTTGCGACGACGGTGAACACCCCTCCCCTTTCCTGATTAAAAGCTGTAAGTATTTATATTTAATATATATATAATTTTGTTTTAACAGCCTGATTTATTTTATATAAATTAAATTGTTTTACAAATCTGATTTTTCTTTTATAGGATATAGAGGTAAAAAGATATTATTTTTTAAAATAAAAAGAATGATTTTAGTTCATAAAAATATGATTTTTATATTTTTAAAGTATTAAAAATATGATCTTTACTATGTAGAAGATGTAAAAATATTTTTTTTACATGATAGGCGTATTAGAAATGAAATCTTTATATGTGTAGCAAAAATAAAAATGTGATTTTTATAATGTTAAGTTTAAAAAGGCGAGATCTTTATATGTAAAAAGGCGAAATCTTTATATGAAAAATAGCGTGATAAAAATATAATTTTTATCTATATAGTAGCATTAAAAATTCAATTCTTATATATTGAATAGCATAGTAAAAATTCGATTTTTATATATTGAATAGCATAGTAAAAATTCGATTTTTATATATTGAATAGCGTAGTAAAAATTCAATTCTTATATATTGAATAGCATAGTAAAAATTCGATTTTTATATATTGAATAGCATAGTAAAAATTCGATTTTTATATATTGAATAGCGAAGTAAAAATTCAATTTTTATATATTGAATAGCATAGTAAAAATTCAATTTTTATATATTGAATAGCATAGTAAAAATTTGATTTATATATATTGAATAGCGAAGTAAAAATTCGATTTTTACATATGTAGAGAATACGGGCAACGAAGGTGATAAAAAGGCGGGAACGATGAAGATTTCTATCAATGAAGAGTCGTGGTTTTGGATAGCTATTGGTGAGAATTTCTCACTCTTCAACTTCTTTTCTAGTTATATATATATATATACTAGGATGCAGACGGTGTTTAGTAGCACCCGACACCCGTCATCCACAGACCATGGATGGCTTGTTTGTTAAATTGTTTGGTTGTGTAGTTGGTTAGATTATTTGGTTTGAATGGAATTGTTTGGTGAAATGAAATTGATTTGATTGATGTGTGAATGGCGTGGGCCTTCACTAGACCGGGGATAAAGCTAGGCCTCGTCCTGTTTCTAATGTCGTGCCGTTATGCCGCCGAAATTTTCTAAAATATGTTAGAAAAATAAAAATATCATTTTATTTGATAAATGAACTGAATAGAAATTCATATGTTAAAATAAAATGTTTTATCGTTAAAAATATAATTTTTAACGTGAATATGAATATAGTGAACGTGAAGAAATAAATATTCATTTACAAACCGGACGGTTTGTTTATGTACACCTATTTGAAGGACATTGATTGGGACGATAAATTTTACACATCGCCCAACTGCACAAATAAAATCTGTGTTTGATTGTTTGAAACCCCACACGGGTGTTAGGATGAAATTTGAAGTTCACTCATCCTGATTGATTAAATATGTCGATCGATTGATTGACAGGCTGTTATAAGCGTTAGATATCTATATTTGATGCTTATACAGTGTAGTACACTTGGGATGATGGTTGATTATGTATCGTTGCTATTATATACATGTGTTGTATGGAATCCCTATAATTAACTTTATATGGTGATTGATTGGGCCTCATTCCAATTTAGAAGATAAAGAATTTTATAAAATAAAGGTTCATGTGTTGACTGTACTCATCCGTTGAGATTAGTCATGTGTTGAACGAAATATTTTAACAATAAAATTTATATCTTTATCACTATAAAGTAAAGGTTCATGTGTTGACTGTACTCATTCGTTGAGATTAGTCATGTGTTGAACGAAATATTTTAACAATAAAATTTACATCTTTATCATATATAGAATTAGAAATCAACTGGAAAATAGATGAGATGAGTGGTCTCCTGGATATTAATCTGATGTTGGTTTCGGCCTTCGGGGTTAATATTCAGGGAATCGTTCTCTTACTAATTTACGGTTGAAGTCTGATTTAATATCAAACGATAGATACCCAATTTTTTTAAAATATTTTAAATAACAAAAATAGTCACACGTGGACAGTACTCATTCGTTGAGATTAGTCGTGTGTTGACAAAGAAATAGATTCGTGTATTGAAAGAAATATAGATCCATTTGTTGAATATATAGCCGTGTTGATTAGAGATGCGCTATTTCAACGCGAGCGATATTTATATCGAGTATATTCGAATTTTATTTGATTTGAATAGAAAACCAATTTGAATTGAATATAAAACGATTTCGAAATGAATTGAATATAAAACGATTTCGAATTGAATTGAATAGAAAACCAATTTGAATTCGAATTGAATAGAAAACCAATTTGAATTCGAATTGAATGGAAAACGAATTGAATTCGAATTGAATAGAAAACGAATTGAATTCGAATTGAATAGAAAACAAATTTGATTTCAATTGAATATATAACGAATTTGTTTGAATTGAATAGAAAACCAATTTGAATTGAATATAAAACGATTTCGAATTGAATTGAATAAAAAACCAATTTGAATTCGAATTGAATAGAAAACGAATTGAATTCGAATTGAATAAAAAAAACGAATTGAATTTCAATTGAATAGAAAACGAAATGAATTCAAATCGAATTAAAATCGATTTGAATTGGAATCAAATAGAAATGAAAGTAAAAAGGGTTTATAATAGAAAATTCAACTTTGATTTGGATTTGAAATAAAGGTTGAAATTGTTTTTGAAACAAATTCAAAACTATTTATAAAATTCATTTTTAAATAGGAATCGACGAAATATAAATTATATATATTATATATATAATATAATGGCCTGAATAGAACGCGCCGCGCCGCGGCAGTTCGTGAATTTCGACCATTTATTTCAAACGGGCATTACGGGAGATCCGACCGTCGGATTCTCCTAAAACCGGAACCGTTGGGTTCATATCGAAAAGAGCTTTCTAACGAATATTTGAAATTCAAAATCTAACGGTTGGATTTGGAGATACATCCAAATCAAATTTGAAAAAGGTCGCTGTAAGTGCAGTTCGATGGCCGTTGATGGAAATCGACTGTACGTGCCTTGATAAAATTATTAAAAATATCAATAATTTGTGTAAAATCATAAGAAATGATTTGGGAAAAGTTGGGATGAAAAACTCCACATTTGAAAAGATAAAAATAGATTTTTATCGAAATGAACTAGTTTTGAACTAAAATTAAACCCGTTTATTTTTAAATAAATAAATTGGATTTGAACCGGGTAATAAATAGAATATGATTTGGGTTATTCGGGAACTATGTTTTAAATGACAGTAGTTCTTTAACCCAGTAAAAGGAGTTTAATGAATCTGAAATTAAATTGAAATGTGAATTGATAATCTAAATTATCAAATTTAGAAATGAGCGAGAATGGAGTATCACCAGTTTTGCTCCAGGCGATAGTCAAATCTTTAATTAGATTTGAACGTGAAATGGTAACAAATTTTACCGACAACACTGTGGTGTTAGATATGAAGTATTACCAGTTTTGCTTCATGGGATGAATAGGTTGGGATTGGGAAATAAAATAAATAATTACTTCGGTGTGGTTCGCTAATCTCGACTAGTTTAGAAAACCATAATTTGGTTTGTAACGACATCCAAAGGAAGATTAAAGGATAAATTTTAAAGAATTTATCTTGGATAAAATTAATGGGAACCTTTCCCTAAGAATATGAAATTTAGAAACTAGCTGTAGGTTAGCTAAGAAGAATGGTTTCCTGGGATTGATCTGATGTTGGTTTCGGCCTTCGGGGTTAATATTTGGGAAATTGTTCTCTTGTTGATTTACGGTTAGTGGCTACTGAATTGGAATGAGGCGTATGTTGTGTTTGTGTAACATTTGTTTTTAATATACGCGGGTTGTTCGGAAAGTCCGGGTTTATACCCATTCTGAATAACTGATTCGACGATAAGTCGAAGCTGAAGACGGTGGTTGAAGACCGGAAGTCTTCACATCTTTTGGATAATTACTGACGATCCTGATTGGGCTGTACACCCAAGAGGATGGAAATAGTTGGTGGTCGTCCAGACGTACTTGGAGATGGATGGATATGCGAGGAAAGTGCCTCCGGTTTCGTTCAGACCCAGAACGGACATGTAAATGGATTGTATGTCTGACATTGGATTTTATTCTTTGTTGATTGATTTCTATTAAATATACATCTGTTTGGCGGCGGAGAATTTATTCTTTTGC
This sequence comes from Allium sativum, assembly GCA_030737875.1. Taxonomy (NCBI): domain Eukaryota; kingdom Viridiplantae; phylum Streptophyta; class Magnoliopsida; order Asparagales; family Amaryllidaceae; genus Allium; species Allium sativum. The sequence continues at coordinate 727,828,848 of CM060909.1, forward strand.
TTAACGCCCTTCTCTGAGACGTACGAGCTTAGAGGTTATATATCGATAGATATCGATCGCATGGCACGAATTGCCTGTGTGGCATGCTGAGTTGCATAGATCAAGGCTTCTGTTGAAAAGCAAAGTCTTGTGGTTGATGATCAAAGCACGGCCTTTGTGGTGTAGCTTTGTGTATAACGTGAATTCGCGAGCCTCACACCTCGGTATGAGTTAAAAACGGGATACGGACCGCTGGGAGAACACGACGTTTCTTTCTAGCTTTGGTGGTGTCAGTGACTTACTAGCCCTGACATTTATATACTTTTCACCTTTATGGTTGTTGGAATGAGGCGCCTCGATATTAGGTCTGTAAGGACCGGGAAACGTGTGTTCACGAATTGCCAATCCTCTAACGTAAGTGAGGACCGGCCCAGCTGAATCCAGGATTGCCCAGAGTGTGTAGTCCTGAGACATTTGCTAGAGTGTCTCAAACGCGGAGAGGAGCTTGCCCCTTGCCTCGACTCATGACGGAAATCCAATTTCCAATACGTGTATTGCGGTTTTAATTGTAGAACTAGTATGGCGACATGATAGATGGTACCCATGCCGCCAATGATTGACATTTATGATTTGAATTGTTTTTGACACTATACACTTATTATAGTATCAAATGATTTGTTTTAAACGTACCAAGCATGTTTGGCTATTATAAGGGAAAACCCTATCCTCCGGCTTGCGTTGCATTGTGTGATGGGACCTGGGTCTTATAATAGCTTCATTTTTCGAAAAAGCATTACACTGTTTATTCTATGCACTGGTATCCTTGGGAGGAAACCCGTTCCGTGTTATACCGCGTGGTCCCTTGATTTGCCAAACTTTAAAACCAATATTAATAACTGTTTTAGTTCTCACACCAGTCACATGACTGACCTGGAGTTTATTGTTTTAACCTAAACTCTGGGTGCCCCTATTTTCGACACGGGCAGCTAGTTGTTTTGGTTTTGCAGATTAATATTCACAGGATCCTGGTTTACAGTTGGAATGATATCCGGAAAGCTCTGTATCCGTATATCACCTTCAGTTGTGCTTTGTATTATTTTCCGCAGCTATGTAATTTATTGTAATCTCAGATATTTATCGAATGTAATTTATTCATTTATACTCTGTATATTCTTGTATCTGATGGAATTGTTGTAATAACAATGAAATGTTCTTCCGTCTGCGTTCTATTTTGTCCTGTTCTCAAATGATCAAGGGTTTCGAACGGTCTAGATCGGTTTAACGACTGATTTGGATCGAGCGAAATTCCCGGCCGTCACATTTGGTATCAGAGCTTTGGTTTACAGAGCTCGAGAACAAGGCACATTAGGACCATACGAAAGAATTCATCAGATATTGGATTAGTAATATCCAATTAGAATGACTCGTTAGAGATAGGATCAGTTGTATCCTAGAACGAGTTTGAAGAGTATATTTTTCAAATGAAAACAATTTTGTTTTGAAATTTAAATCGTTTTATACGTATTTGAATATTTTATTTGTATTTATTTGGATAATCTGATATATAAAGATTTTGCATATACGCATCACGAACGTATATTCGAAGTTTTAATATATTAGATAGATACAGAGTCACACTCTAGTCGCCCGGACATGGTCCTGATGAAGAAGTATACCATCACCAGTATTTATTTTCGAGTGACGAAGGTGTGATATCTATATATTTCCATTAGACTGGTGTGAGAACCAAAACTAATATAGCTAGAACACATTGTGGTGAATTGGCATCAAAAACATGATTTTCTGTATATATATCTAAATTATGAATTTGAAACGTTAATTCACTAACTGATTGATGTTTGTGTTGTATGTTTATTTGTTTGATAATTTTGAACCATTTAGCCTAATTGTATCAAATATTGAACTGTATTGAAAATTAGTTGCATTTGCTTGCATATACATATACTTACATTGAACAGATCATAGCAAGGAGGCTAGAGCCGAAGAATAAAATTTGTTTGCTCGACAAATAGGTACATGTTTACTACATAATTTACTTTTTTTTTTGGGTGATGATGATTTTATGAGCCTATTGGCTTTTTCTTTTTCTTTTTGAGATCAGAAGGCCTATATGGCAATTTCGGGATTTTTCCCGTGGCTCCCGGTGCAGGGGAGGTTATGGCGAAATTTTTCGAAAATTTAGGGTGTTAGCCAAATTTTTGAAAATTTGAAAATTCTCAGAAACTGAAAAGTTGGAGAATGGAAGCCAGATCGAACATAGAGTTGATTAATCAAACCACTTTCGACTTTGTTCCTTTTCGGGGACGAAAAGTTTTAAGTGGGGGAGATTGTAATAACCCGGAAATTCTGAACCAGTTTAAAATTTTTTATTTTGGCAATTTTAGCGAATTTTGAATATTTAAAATGAAGTATTTTAAATAATATCGACGAAAAATTTATTTTGAATATAATTAGAACGTATATAGTTATATGGATCGTCGTTAGAATATAAATAATTATATATAATTATAAATAGAATGGAAAATGGCGGGGTAGTTCGATAATTCGATTTCAAACTTCAATTGAATGTACCGGGTGTAAAACAATCCAGATTTTAGTGAAACCAAAAACATTAGGATCTAATTGATAATATCTTTCCAACGAATCCGAAGAATCGAAATTTCATAGCGGGGATCAAAAGATATGTCCAGTTGAAAATTCTGAATAGTCGCTATGGAATTCAGGCCCTTAAAAATAGACATTTTGCAAACGACCTCGGATTTCGACGAAACTACTTTTGTTGGGTCCGTGATGTCAAATTATTGCTAGGTTTCAAATTTCATAATTTTTCGAATCAATATGTGAGCGTGGCAAAGGAAAACGCGTTTGACCAGTTTCAGTTGATTTTAATCGACTAGAAAATGGCCATTTTTCTAACGGTCTCAGAATTCGATGAAACTAGTTTTTTTAGGACCGTATCGTCAATACGAAGCTAAAAAATATTTTTCTGGAATTTTTCTAGTTAGTATGTGACCCCGGTAAATTGAAAAATGCGCGTTCAAATTCTATATATAGAGTTATATGTTGATTTTAACGGAAACTGATTGTGACGATCGAATCAGCCTGCGATACATATCCCATTGTGTTCGGAATGGGGGTAAAACGCTATGGACGACAGGCGGTGGGCCTCGTTTAGAGGTCGTATGTAAAAGTCAACTTTTTCATAAATTAAAAAAAAAAACCTTTTCCCTCCTTTCCTTATACCCTGCCCCCCCCCCCCCCGTTGAAATTCATTTTCAACAGAATAAAAAAAAGATGGTCGAAGCGGAGAGGAGCGCCGCCCCCCTCCGATCGATGCCGCACTGCGCCCCCCCCCCTCGTCAACCTCCCACGAGCCTCGCCCCCCCCCCCTCGATTTCCGTCCAGACCCTATACCCCCCCGCCTCGCGATACCCTATTACCCCCCCCCCCCCCCCCGCTGCGCCCTAGCCTGGAACCCCCCCCCCCCAACCTCGCCGACCCTCTCAGCCCCCCCCCCCCCCACCTGCGACGACGATGAACACCCCTCCCCTTTCCCGATTAAAAGCTGTAAGTATTTATATTTTATATATATATATATAATTTTTTTTAACAGTCTGATTTATTTTATATAAATTAAATTGTTTTACAAATCTGATTTTTCTTTTATAGGATATAGAGGTAAAAAGATATTATTTTTTAAAATAAAAAGAATGATTTTAGTTCATAAAAATATGATTTTTATATTTTTAAAGTATTAAAAATATGATCTTTACTATGTAGAAGATGTAAACATATAATTTTTACATGATAGGCATATTAGAAATGAAATCTTTATATGTGTAGCAAAAATAAAAATGTGATTTTTATAATATTAAGTTTAAAAAGGCGAAATCTTTATATGAAAAATAGCGTGATAAAAATATAATTTTTATCTATATAGTAGCATTAAAAATTCAATTCTTATATATTGAATAACGTAGTAAAAATTCGATTTTTATATATTGAATAGCATAGTAAAAATTCGATTTTTATATATTGAATAGCGTAGTAAAAATTCAATTCTTATATATTGAATGGCATAGTAAAAATTCGATTTTTATATATTGAATAGCATAGTAAAAATTCAATTTTTATATATTGAATAGCGAAGTAAAAATTCAATTTTTATATATTGAATAGCATAGTAAAAATTTGATTTTTATATATTGAATAACATAGTAAAAAATCGATTTTTATATATTGAATAGCGAAGTAAAAATTCGATTTTTACATATGTAGAGAATACGGGCAACGAAGGTGATAAAAAGGCGGGAACGATGAAGATTTCTATCAATGAAGAGTCGTGGTTTTGGATAGCTATTTGTGAGAATTTCTCACTCTTCAACTTCTTTTCTAGTTATATATATATACTAGGATGCAGACGGTGTTTAGTAGCACCCGACACCCGTCATCCACAGACCATGGATGGCTTGTTTGTTAAATTGTTTGGTTGTGTAGTTGGTTAGATTATTTGGTTTGAATGGAATTGTTTGGTGAAATGAAATTGATTTGATTGATGTGTGAATGGCGTGGGCCTTCACTAGACCGGGGATAAGGCTAGGCCTCGTCCCGTTTCTAGTATTGTGCCGTTATGCCGCCGAAATTTTCTAAAATATGTTAGAAAAATAAAAATATCATTTTATTTGATAAATGAACTGAATAAAAATTCATATGTTAAAATAAAATGTTTTATCGTTAAAAATATAATTTTTAACGTGAATATGAATATAGTGAATGTGAAGAAATAAATATTCATTTACAAACCGGACGGTTTGTTTATGTACACCTATTTGAAGGACATTGATTGGAACGATAAATTTTACACATCGCCCAACTGCACAAATAAAATCTGTGTTTGATTGTTTGAAACCCCACACGGGTGTTGGGATGAAATTTGAAGTTCACTCATCCTGATTGATTAAATATGTCGATCGATTGATTGACAGGCTGTTATAAGCGTTAGATATCTATATTTGATGCTTATACAGTGTAGTACACTTTGGATGATGGTTGATTATGTATCGTTGCTATTATATACATGTGTTGTATGGAATCCCTATAATTAACTTTATATGGTGATTGATTGGGCCTCATTCCAATTTAGAAGATAAAGAATATTATAAAATAAAGGTTCATGTGTTGACTGTACTCATCCGTTGAGATTAGTCATGTGTTGAACGAAATATTTTAACAATAAAATTTATATCTTTATCACTATAAAGTAAAGGTTCATGTGTTGACTGTACTCATTCGTTGAGATTAGTCATGTGTTGAACGAAATATTTTAACAATAAAATTTACATCTTTATCATATATAGAATTAGAAATCAACTGGAAAATAGATGAGGTGAGTGGTCTCCTGGATATTAATCTGATGTTGGTTTCGGCTTTCGGGGTTAATATTCAGGGAATCGTTCTCTTACTAATTTATGGTTGAAGTCTGATTTAATATCAAAAGACAGATACCCAAATTTTGTAAAATATTTTAAATAACAAAAATAGTCACACGTGGACAGTACTCATTCGTTGAGATTAGTCGTGTGTTGACAAAGATATAGAGTCGTGTATTGAAAGAAATATAGATCCATTTGTTGAATATAAAGCCGTGTTGATTAGAGATGCGCTATTTCGACGCGAGCGATATTTATATCGAGTATATTCGAATTTGATTTGATTTGATTTGAAAAGAAAACCAGTTTGAATTGAATATAAAACGATTTCGAAATGAATTGAATATAAAACGATTTCGAATTGAATTGAATAGAAAACCAATTTGAATTCGAATTGAATAGAAAACCAATTTGAATTCGAATTGAATGGAAAACGAATTGAATTCGAATTGAATAGAAAACGAATTGAATTCGAATTGAATAGAAAACAAATTTGATTTCAATTGAATATATAATGAATTTGTTTGAGTTGAATAGAAAACTAATTTGAATTGAATATAAAACGTTTTCGAATTGAATTGAACAGAAAACCAATTTGAATTCGAATTGAATAGAAAACGAATTGAATTCGAATTGAATAGAAAACGAATTGAATTCGAATTGAATAAAAAAAACGAATTGAATTTCAATTGAATAGAAAACGAAATGAATTCAAATCGAATTAAAATCGATTTGAATTGGAATCAAATAGAAATGAAAGTAAAAAGGGTTTATAATAGAAAATTCAACTTTGATTTGGATTTGAAATAAAGGTTGAAATTGTTTTTGAAACAAATTCAAAACTATTTATAAAATTCATTTTTAAATAGGAATCGACGAAATATAAATTATATATTATATATATAATATAATGGCCTGAATAGAACGTGTCGCGCCGCGGTAGTTCATGAATTTCGACCATTTATTTCAAACGGACATTACGGGAGATCCGACCGTCGGATTCTCCTAAAACCGGAACCGTTGGGTTCATATCGAAAAGAGCTTTCTAACGAATATTTGAAATTCAAAATCTAACGGTTGGATTTGGAGATACATCCAAATCAAATTTGAAAAAGGTCGCTGTAAGTGCAGTTCGATGGCCGTTGATGGAAATCGACTGTACGTGCCTTGATAAAATTATTAAAAATATCAATAATTTGTGTAAAATCATAAGAAATGATTTGGGAAAAGTTGGGATGAAAAACTCCACATTTGAAAAGATAAAAATAGATTTTTATCGAAATGAACTAGTTTTGAACTAAAATTAAACCCGTTTATTTTTAAATAAATAAATTGGATTTGAACCGGGTAATAAATAGAATATGATTTGGGTTTGTCGTGAACTGTGTTTTAAATGACATTAGTTCTTAAACCCAGTAAAAGGAGTTTAATGAATCTGAAATTAAATTGAAATGTGAATTGATAATCTAAATTATCAAATTTAGAAATGAGCGAGAATGGAGTATCACCAGTTTTGCTCCAGGCGATAGTCAAATCTTTAATTAGATTTGAACGTGAAATGGTAATTAATTTTACCGACAACACTGTGGTGTTAGATATGAAGTATTACCAGTTTTGCTTCATGGGATGAATAGGTTGGGATTGGGAAATAAAATAAATAATTACTTCGGTGTGGTTCGCTAGTCTCGACTAGTTTAGAAAACCATAATTTGGTTTGTAACGACATCCAAAGGAAGATTAAAGGATAAATTTTAAAGAATTTATCTTGGATAAAATTAATGGGAACCTTTCCCTAAGAATATGAAATTTAGAAACTAGTTGTAGGTTAGCTAAGAAGAATGGTTTCCTGGGATTGATCTGATGTTGGTCTCGGCCTTCGGGGTTAATATTTGGGAAATTGTTCTCTTGTTGATTTACGGTTAGTGGCTACTGAATTGGAATAAGGCGTATGTTGTGTTTGTGTAACATTTGTTTTTAATATACGCGGGTTGTTCGGAAAGTCCGGGTTTATACCCATTCTGAATAACCGATTCGACGATAAGTCGAAGCTGAAGACGGTGGTTGAAGACCGGAAGTCTTCACATCTTTTGGATAATTACTGACGATCCTGATTGGGCTGTACACCCAAGAGGATGGAAATAGTTGGTGGTCGTCCAGACGTACTTGGAGATGGATGGATATGCGAGGAAAGTGCCTCCGGTTTCGTTCAGACCCAGAACGGACATGTAAATGGATTGTATGTCTGACATTGGATTTTATTCTGTGTTGATTGATTTCTATTAAATATACATCTGTTTGGCGGCTGAGAATTTATTCTTTTGCTTAACGCCCTTCTCTGAGACGTACGAGCTTAGAGGTTATATATCGATAGATATCGATCGCATGAATTGCCTGTATGGCATGCTGAGTTGCATAGATCAAGGCTTCTGTTGAAAAGCAAAGTCTTGTGGTTGATGATCAAAGCACGGCCTTTGTGGTGTAGCTTTGTGTATAACGTGAATTCGCGAGCCTCACACCTCGGTATGAGTTAAAAACGGGATACGGACCGCTGGGAGAACACGACGTTTCTTTCTAGCTTTGGTGGTGTCAGTGACTTACTAGCCCTGACATTTATATACTTTTCACCTTTATGGTTGTTGGAATGAGGCGCCTCGATATTAGGTCTGTAAGGACCGGGAAACTTGTGTTCACGAATTGCCAATCCTTTAACGTAAGTGAGGACCGGCCCAGCCGAATCCAGGATTGCCCAGAGTGTGTAGTCCTGAGACATTTGCTAGAGTGTCTCAAACGCGGAGAGGAGCTTGCCCCTTGCCTCGACTCATGACGGAAATCCAATTTCCAATACGTGTATTGCGGTTTTAATTGTAGAACTAGTATGGCGACATGATAGATGGTACCCATGCCGCCTATGATTGATATTTATGATTTGAATTGTTTTTGACACTATACACTAATTATAGTATCAAATGATTTGTTTTAAACGTACCAAGCATGTTTGGCTATTATAAGGGAAAACCCTATCCTCCGGCTTGCGTTGCATTGTGTGATGGGACCTGGGTCTTATAATAGCTTCATTTTTCGAAAAAGCATTGCGCTATTTATTCTATGCACTGGTATCCTTGGGAGGAAACCCGTTCCGTGCTATACGGCGTGGTCCCTTGATTTGCCAAACTTTAAAACCAATATTAATAACTGTTTTAGTTCTCACACCAGTCACATGACTGACCTGGAGTTTATTGTTTTAACCTAAACTCTGGGTGCCCCTATTTTCGACACGGGCAGCTAGTAGTTTTGGTTTTGCAGATTAATATTCACAGGATCCTGGTTTACAGCTGGAATGATATCCGGAAAGCTCTGTATCCGTATATCACCTTCAGTTGTGCTTTGTATTATTTTCCGCTGCTATGTAATTTATTGTAATCTCTGATATTTATCGAATGTAATTTATTCATTTATACTCTGTATATTCTTGTATCTGATGGAATTGTTGTAATAACAATGAAATGTTCTTCCGTCTGCATTCTATTTTGTCCTGTTCTCAAACGATCAGGGGTTTCGAATGGTCTAGATCGGTTTAATGACTGATTCGGATCGAGCGAAATTCCCGGGCGTCACATTACATCTATTTCCGTTACAAACTGATATCGTTCCTCGATAATAGTGAAGCCGTCCAAGTTGGGGTATTCTATTTACCTCTCAAACCTTGATCGACAACGTTATTACCTTAAAACAGATATAAGTCTGTACTCTAATCCCTTATTACTTATAATATACATCAAATCGTATTTCCTTGTTTTATTTTGGAATATGGTTTTATAACACCATATTCATACTTTGAAATCTCCGGTGTTTATGATTATTTATTTTAAACATTTACTATTTGCTTTAACTTCATTCCACGGTTCTATTTATAACTTCTTAAACTAAAAAGGTAATTAAATCTCATAAATTTTGATTAATTTATTTCTAAACTTTTTCATTAGATTAATTTAAAGACCAATTAATCTAATACATCATTTCTCAAATAACAGTTGATTAAATCAACTTTATTCCATCAGTAAATTCGTTAACTGATTTTATTTACTTCTTACCATTAGATTAATATATTTAATCTAATTATATTTCTAAATTGTTTGTCTTAAAATAATTATTCAAATATTTACTCATACGATAATTTCTGCTTTATAACATATTTAAATGTCAACAATCGTTTTATTTACTTTATAAAATGAACTCTAAAATACTGGTTTATAATAGAACTTCTATTATAAATTTAAAACTTTACTTTAATTATAAAAAAAAAATTATAATTAATATCGTTGACTTGCCTGACGGCCCATCAACTTCTTAACAAAACGATGGGTTTACGGTCGACTGTTACCACTTTCTTAATCAATATCGTTTATTTATTTATCGAAGCAAATGCTGAATTTTCATTCAACATCAATTATTCACACGGGGTTTTTAATGTAAATTCGGGTTCAAACAGTGCATACAAAACAAACAGTACATATAAATATCGAGGAATCTGGTCGGATTCCTCCAACCGGTTTCCGCATTCACATATGTTAGTCAAACAATTATCACTGATTCCCTACTAGGGGATATTTATAATCGACGGAATCAGTATCCAACCGGTAATGTGTACATCTGCAACGATATATGATATTTAACCAATTTAATTGTAATCTACCTAATCGACCATCACACAGCATTCAAACAACATTAAAATATAATACAAATATTTTAAAATAGATCAGAGTTAGTGATTTTACTCACCTTTGCACGTTAACCACTAAATAACGATTTGCGTCAGTCGGTTAAACCGACGTTCAATTCTACCATAAATTGTAGCGAACTTCAGTTCGCTTCAAACCAGTTCCATTTCGTTGCCTACGCCCATACTGACCTAACGCGATAGATGGCGCTCAATTACCATCTTTATAAGCAAAGCGAATGCTCTGAAACCCGAACCGCATTGAAACAGTGCTTCACCTCCCCTTTTACTAACGCTTGTCATTCCATGCATCGCGTCTCCCTTCTTAACTTACAACCGAGAATCCCACGTCAAAGCTCCCTCCCCTTTCACTAAAATACCTTTCCTCTGCCGGTAAACACTGAAACTTGCGCTCATCACCATGACACTTCCGAACTCTTAGTCTTCCTTTCAGTTCGGAAAGCTTTTGAAGACGTTCCCGTTTTACACACCCCCTTACTCGACAGCTCCACACAGCACAAATTCAAGAACTCAACTCCATCTTATTTATTTGCATACCTTTCACTCCTGAACATACACCCCGCTTGTACATACGTGGTACACTTTCCTTCCACTACCCTTCATAGTTCACACCGTGTATATACTGATATACATACGCCCGTCCCCTTCCGTATTCCTTCATACTCCATATACACAGACAACATATACCAACACTCTATCCCACTTCTCAACATCTGACCGCACCATACTCTCCCCATATAGTCACCATTCTCCATCAAAGATCCTGCAAGTTTTCCCATATTCACCTCTAATTATTTCCATCGTGAAGGCCAAACTATGCAGCACTGCATCACACTAGTACCGCACCTATACTATCCAGTGAAAGCCAAACTCCAATCCCTTCACAATGTTAATCGTACCTCCTGTACAAACGAGAACTGCTACCCATTATATATAAATGTTAGCTCCACTCTTTCCACCTTCCCTTCACGCACCCTTTTATTGCTCCTTACCGTTCGTTAACTGATAGCACCCCATCCACGCACGCAAAACGTCCCCAAAACAGTACAACACAACTCCAGAACTTCACTCTTTTCCCCCATACACCCTTGCGTGAAGGCCAACACCTCCCCTACTTACAAAAACGTCAGCCCCATGAACAAAAATCCCCCTCTCAGAAAGTATATCTCCTTCACCTTTACATGCTCACGCCTTTCATCCCAATACCCCATAACACACGCGTCCCTTAGCATCCTTGTTCCTGCTATTCATCGGTGCGAAGAGGAATAAATGAAGGGTTTTATTTTGATTAATTTAAGTCTTCAAGTTTTCTTCTGGAGAAGAAGACCAAGCTTCGTGCTTTTATACAAGAAGTTGCTTAAGATTTAAGCAGTAGGGTGCTATATTTTCAAAGATAGGGTTATGGGATAGCGGTGTATTGTAGTCTTGTAGAGGACTTCGTTTCTAAGTAATAGGGTATGGGTTTTCTAATTAAGGCATGTGCTCTGTAGGTCTTAGGTGTGCTGTACTCATTTAATACATAGGTTTGAAGTTTTCTTGTTACTTTAGTGCAAAGCAAGGATTTTAAAAATATATCCCTAATAAAAGCTTCCCCGTATAATACCGTCAATATAGGGTAGGAGTAGCACACGTTATGAATTGAAAATACATTGCTGAGTCATTTCTTTGGTACGAAGTAGAGTATAGGGTAGGTTAGAGGACATGCTGCGTGAATGGTCTTGTCCAAATACATAGAATAGGCATGATGTTAAGTGTTTACATAATATTCCCAAGCCTATTTAGTTTTAAAAGATTTCGAAAACTCATTATATAAAATTCTGTTCATTATTGACTGCTATGGACAGAGATAAAATTATGGTCGTGTCCAGCGAGGTACCACGATCCCAAAAATATAATAATACCGGTAGATTAACTTATTCTATGAAACCCCAAAATATTGATATAGGGTGCACAATACTCCATATAAAAAGTTGCATATTAAATTAATTAAAAATTACAGTAAAATTCTAAAAATTAAATTATCACTACGCCTCAAAAGAACCTTGTCCAAATTCGAAGTCGTTATCTAGTTATATCGAATAAACCGTTACGGTCGATATACGATTTCATATCGACTTTTCGAATATTTGATTTGGACATATCTTGCAATCTATACGATGAAATCTCCATTTTCCACTTCTGTTAGAAAAATACAGATCAATAAATTCCAATGTTTCTAGTTTCGCAGAAATCCGATTTAAAACGAATCTTGTATACTCAGTTGAAGTTCAGAACGTTAAATTACGAACTGCCGCAATATTACGGGCTCGATTATATATTTTTATACGTTCAACTTCATTTTAATTAATATATAAATCCATTCATATTACGAATTCAATATTTAAACTGATTTAAATATTCAAATTCAAACCGATAAAAAATGCGGGACATTACAGAGGAGTAGGTTGACCGGATAGGGGATGAGCGTGGGGGTCAGCACAGTCAAAAGTTGGGTCGAGTTTTTGTGTAGGAGGAGAGGTGAAGTGAAGATATAGTTGAATGGAAGTGGGAGAAACTGTGATGTGTGTAGATGAAGGAGTAGGAGGAGTAGTATATAAGAGGTTGGTTGGAGCTTTCATTACGGTTTTGGGCCTTAAGCATTTATATATATATATATATATATATATATATATATATATATATATATATAATGATGCGAAGTGCTTGGAAAGGAAATGGAGTGTGGCACTTCATATGCGTTGGCTACACGTGAAAAGTGGCAGAAGTATTTGGCTAGGAGAGGACAGTTCTTGTAATAAAAAAGGGAAGAATGGAAGGAAGTTGGTTTCATTCGTAAGGCACATTCGAATTATATTGTGAAGAAAGGTTAGCGCTATACCAATCACGTTTTCTTTAAGGTAATTACTCACCGTTATCTCAAAATTTGAAATTGGTTAAATAGTTAATAATATTTAACATTTTATAATATATATACTATAACTACAACATGTATATGTTGTTCGTATATTATGAGAATTCAACGAAAAAAACTCTATTGGGATCGCAACAATGTAGGCTACGTGTACGATGTAGAACAGTGTGATTCAGAAGCAGCTGGAATTTTGTGTAATTTTAAAAATCTGTTTAAAATTATACAAAACTACGTGACAACAATAAAAAAATGAATGGTGAGTTAACTCTCACACCTTCTGGAATTCTTAGATATGCTGAATTCATATAACGATAAATTTAAAGTTGATAATATAAAACTGGATGAATGATGCTATGAATGTTTTATTGGTTGTTCACTGTTTGGTTGATTGATGTTTATTATATTTCATTGTTTAAAAGAAATAGATTAATAAATAGTCATTCCATATGAACTATTATTATAATCTGTAATGCAGGGAAGAACAGGTTGGAGGGATCCAACCAGATTCCTCAAATAATTATTTATCATTGTTTGTTGTATTATTTATATGAATTGTTTACCCCCAAATGATGTTATATCATGTTTTAATGTTAATGATTGAATGGATGTTGATCGTTGAATTTCAATTCAACGGTTATTATCTTTAAATCAGTATACAGTATTGATTAGGTAATTGGCGGCAAATGGCTAGCATTCATTGTTTTTAAGACGTCGTTTTGCAGTTAGGCAAATTGACGGTGTTTTAAGTTATAAATTTTATTTTTATAACTGAATCGAGTTTTCAAGTTTATTTTACACAAGTTATTAAAAATAGAAATTTTATAAATACTTTTATAATCCAATTTTACAAAGGAGATTATTAAACGATTACAATAAGTATGGAAGATATAAATTAACTAGAGAGATGATAATTTGAGATTATTGTTTTCAAGGAAAACAAATAAGCGTGTTTATATTAAATTAATTATATTTTTAGTTAGTTTAATAAAATGGGTTAAGGGAAACCAGTTAATTGTTAACGATGTTTTAAAGTTGATTTAATCAACTATTCAAAGTGGAAGTGTTATTGAATTTGTTATTTAATAGAATTGGTTTAACAATAATTATTTAAACTTAATGAATGTCCTTAGAAGTTAATTAATCTTTAACTAACAGTATTTTAAAGTGATTATCAAATTTTTTATTTTTATTAAAATTAATTATTAGTTGATAACCTTTTAAAAAGTGTTAATTATTCTATTTTTATTTAGTCAAGAATATAACTACCTCAATTGTAGTTAATGTTGGAGTTGGCTATTATTAATCTATAATAATAGAAGTGATTATCTTTTAAATGGAATTCGGTTAAAAATTAATCGAGTTTAGTTGAACTCAAAAAAGAGTTTTATATGTGAATTGGACAACGAATCCAGATATGATAAACAAGTTTATAAAAGAAATCTCGAGACGAGGCGATGTTTAAGATAAGCATTTACTTAATAAAACTAAATTCATTAAAAGTGAAAAGATTGCCAAATAAAAGAAAGTGAAATGGACAAGCAAAAAGAGGATTTGAAACAAATCTGAATGAAGTTGTAAAGGGGTTTTAAAACCACGGCGAAGATTTTAGAAATAAACAGTTACTTAACAATTGATTTAAGCTTGTAATTGAAAATAAGGCTTTCAACGGGAAAAGTGATAAGGAAGAGTTTTTCTGTAAACTTAAAGACATTAATTTATAGTTATGTTTTCGAGATAATGAAACAGAAGAGATTTGTCAAGATATGAATATAGCATCGATTTTAATTGATGAAATGGTTTTAGTAAAATGGGCCTGAGCTGCCAATGTACTTAGCTATACTGTTGGGTTTGATAGTTAAAGAACCGACTATCAAACCAGTATTCCTTATGGCTTTTTTACGAGTTGTTTCGAAGAGACCGGGATGGGAACTAGACCTAAAACCACTTCGAATCAACTGTGCGTTCGTGACTAACGTGCAGGAAAATAAAGATGGAACATTGAAGACCGATGATCTTCATGATCGGAAGAACTACTCGTTAAATTTCTCTGGTCTAGTCCACATGAGTTATGATGACTTGTGATTATATCGTGATTGAAATCTACGGATTGCAAGGACTTCTCGCTACTGATCCTTAGGGTGATTCCTATATAGGATGCAGTAGGAGGGTGCCTTCGGTTCATCCTGTTCCTGGATGACTTGTATGGACAAATGTCTGACAGAATATTTCGTTAAGAGTCACGTACATTGACTTTTACAAATACACCAAGTTTGATGGTGGAGAAATTCACTTTCTTAACACTTAGAGTATATTTGCGGATGTCAGTTAGTGATTTGACGGATCTGATGGTGTGACATTCAAAGTAAATGGAAATTTGCCGGTCTAACAAGATAAATGTGACATTAAGCCTCATCTATTGGGAAATGGCAGATCGGGTAGGTCGCATGGTTAGTTGGGTCATACCTAAGCAGGGTGTATCATTACTGATCTGGAGAAATATAATGCCTCGGTTGTTCCTTATTTTTGTATGCTTTCGGTTCGGTTGGCTGGCCCCCAACCGTGGTAATGATATATTCGGCCCACTCAAGATAAATGAGTGACCGGTCATATTTAGCCTGGGTTACAAGATGTTCTTGTTGAACCCCAGGGTATTCATCTCCAGAGATACACTGATCGAGAGGTGGTCCCATACCTTGCCATAGTAGAAATCCAATCTCCAATAAGTGTCCCACAGTTTTTGATTTTATAATAAATTTGTACAGCGTGAGATGCAAGCGTTCTACTAGATTGCTATTTATTTGTGGTTATTATAATATCACTGGATTTTGATATATCAAAAATGCATTGTTATAGTAAGGTAAAAATCATCTGTGTTTATGTATGGGCTGATCTTACTATAATCTTTTTCTTTCAAAAGGGTTTTATAAAGTTAAACAATTTTTTTGTGTTGTGAATTTATCACTGAAAGTATTCCAGATTGATCCTGGTGAATTTTGCTTTACTTCAAATGTGCTTGTATCAGATCGAGTATATTCCCAGGTTAGGTTTCGCTAGAGTTTCAGGAGCTGGAAGTAGGAGGCTTCACCATTAGTTATTTAGAGTTTATTCCACTGTAACAATATATGATGTACTCTAATGATTCGTATGTATATATAGTTCTTTACAAAGAGATTTGATATATTATATTTATTCGTTCCGCTATGAGATTCTGATGTTCTTCTTCTTATTCTTCTATTCTGATATCTCTTTCTTTCTACTTCTCACATTCTATTTTCTTTCCATTAACAATCTGGCGTTGTTCGATACTTGAGTTTTGGCAAATAATACGGGTTTTATGTATTATTGTCGAAATTCGAGCATCAAATTTCTCGGATCGTTACACACCTGAAGCATAGGTCGACCCATTTTGGGTCGAGATAATGTGGTTTTACATTTTTATATAGTTCAGATTTAATTCTTTTGAATCGGACGGACGTGGTTCTTCTGGGCAACAATAAATAAACCTGCAAGGCCTAGCTTCCAACTCATATTTTCTGAGAGGGCGGCAGAGCTCTTCTATTTCCTTACTCCTCATAACTCTTTAAAAATAAATTATATTCTAGATTTAGGATTTATAATTCAAGAATTGGGGGAAGATATCATGGTATAAACGCCTAAATCCCATGTCCGGATAAATCTGAATTTAAAAGAAAACAGAAAGTAAACGTAAATCCAAATCAGATCCAAAACTTAGAAAGCAAATCCCAGGTGAGTGGATTTAAATTATATTTTCTTATAAAAGTATATGATATCATTTGATTTCGGCAAAATTTATGATATTTTCTCTTCTTCCTTATTTTGCCCTTTCTGCGTTGGAATATGTAGTTTTATGTTGAATTTTGGTTATGCGCGAAATATATATAAACCTGAAATGTTGATGTATATATATACGACTGAATTATGCCCCTATTTTATACGATTGATTGTAATCCTTTTTTGTGTACATTGGAAAACATAATTTAATTGGAATTATGAACAAAAGAGGATTTAGTAATTGTGGGCGTGGCATAACTAATATTCTAGTTAAATGGTAAATCTGAGAATTTCTTTGTTAGTTGAAAAGATTACCTTTCAAAATTAGAATTGAGTGAATATAGAAATTGTTCGGATTGAAAAGAATATGAACCAATTGTATCCAAATTTATTGTAATTATGCTAAAAGGGGGAAAATAAGTCAAAACAAGAATTAATCTATACTAGTTAAAATGGGAAGTCAGAAGTAGCCTTGATTGATTGGTTTGAAAAAAGGGAATTTTTTCCATAGTTTGGTTGGAAAAGAAGTAACTGCAAGTTTAGAAATAAGTAAAGGTGTAATGACCCGGATTCTTATTGGTCAAATAATTTATTTATTTAATTATTATTATATTGTTTTGGCAATTTAAACAAACTTGAATTTAATAACTCAGAATAGTTATTTAATATAAATAGTGAAATAATATAAATAGTGGAATAATAAAATAAAGGGTCTGTTTGGCACAGGTCCCTGTTAAGTTTCAAAATTAGGCTCACATCCGGCCCTGTAGTTAAATGCATATTAAAAATAAAAAATATGTAAATTCATATTTAAATTAAACATGCATTCGACAAAAGTTTCAGATCAAAAACCATCAAACAATGCACCAAAAACAAAAAATAACAGTAAACAGCGAAGCTGGAGTTAAATCCATAATAGTATGCATATATTTGAATTTTCTTGCATAAATCTATGCAATTATTTTAGTTATGCATCTGTGTTGGTTTTCTTGCATACATCTGTGCAAGCATTGTAGAATTCTTGCATAAAAGTGTGCAATAATTTGTAACCATGCAAATCAGTTCACATTTATTTGCATTCAAGTGTGCAATAAAACAGAAAAGTTGCACATATGCATGCAGCAATCTGCAGGCAAAATTTCTGTTAAGTTTTCTTCATGAAATACTTGCATACATGTGTGCAAGTATTTCAAATAGTTGCACACATGTATGCAAGTTTCATTCCAGATTTTCAATGGAAATAGCTTCTGCAACAATTGCATACATGTATGCAACTTTTTTTCCGTAAACATCTCGGAACGTTTGCAGATTTAAAAAAAACAAATTAACTTGGCAGTGCCTTTTGTTTTGCAAAAACACGTAGGTATAAAAACAGGGATCGGGTTTACATGGAAACTTAGGGAGGTAGGTCGTTCTAATTAAGTTTGGTTTTAGGGATGCGTGCCTAATATTAACTAAAATAAATAGTCAGGAATAAATTGAATTTGAGTTATTGTGTGAATTGGACAATTTAAAAGTTTAGGTTAGGTTCAGGATTGAATTATAATAACGAATTTATTAATAAAACAAAAGTTTAAACGTATAATTTTTATTTAATTATAAAACGAGCCCGCAGTGTTGGGGTAGTTTATAATATTATGTTTTGAACTTCAATTGAATATACATAATCCATTATAAATCGGAATTCTTTGAAATAAGAATCGTTCGAATCTATTGGATTATAATTTTCAAATGAAAGATAAAAAACAAAATTTCACCTTGTATATTTTGAGTTATGTCATAATCAAATTTTCCAAAAGTCGCTATGGAATCGTTTATACACCATAACGATTTATTTAATAAACACAAGGGTTTTCAATAAATTAAATATCGTTATAAACTAAATCTAAGTCAAAATGGTTTCCAAATAGTCATATATGATATCATATGTAACGACCCGAATTTTGAGGGACTTTGGTTATCGACATAAGCATGATGTCGATAACCAAAACATCGAAAAATCCTGTTAATTAATGAAAGAAATTAGAGGGTGAGAATAGATAAGATAGAAACTTAGAATAGAAGAAGAAGAAGAACACAACATCAGAGTAACACGAACCTCACAGCGGAACGAACAATATATAATAGATAACATAACTTTGAAATATAACAGTTATGTATACAATAGCACTTATCAGAGTACAACACTTATAACACAACGGAAATAAACTATAGCTATATGATCTTGAAGCCTCCTGCTCCAAGCTCTCCAAGTATACCTGTAAACTCCTGACTACTTGACTGCCCGTACAAATTTAGGCACCCAAGAGTTTAGGGAAAACAACAAAGTAAACTCCGGGTCAGTCATGGGACTGGTGTGAGTAAAATAGTTTAACAGGTATATGAACAAGTAAACGATATCTCATAAGACCACGCCGCAGAACAGAACGGTTTTTTCCCTTATGAGAATCCAAAATATCTTTATATCAAAAACCTTTTGATATTATAATAATGTTTATGTACAAATAGATTTCAACTAGCAGAAATGCTTTCATCTCACGTTCTACATATATAGTATACAATCAAAATCGCAAGCACGTATTGGATAATGGATTTCAAACTATGACAAGGTATGGAACCACCTTCCGATCAGTGTACTCTAGGAACGATACACTGGAGTTCAACAAGAACATCTTGTAACTCAGCCACACATGACCGACCACTCATTTCGCTTGAGTGTATCGAATGTATATCACCAACGGTTGGGATCAGCAACCGTTCCCGTATATATATGGGACAGCATTGATAGATTTAAGAAACAAATGAATATTCTCTAGATAGGTGATTATACACCCTACTTCGGTGCGGCCGACTTAGCCATGCTGCCTGCCCGATTTCTGTCATTTACCGGTTGATGAGGCTAGAAGCTACGCTTTATCATTACATCAGATTCACTTCGAATGCCACATTGTCAGATCCATCGAAAATCACTAATTGACGTCTACAACAGTACATTACGTGTTAGCTAAAGAAGTTTCCTTCTCCACTTCCACTCTTGGTACGATTGAAGAAATCAAAGTACGTGACCTTTCTGGAAATACTCTGTCAGACATTCATCCACACAAGTCATCCTCATTCACTTAGAATGTCACATCGTCATACCCGCCAAATCACAAATTGACTTATCCAAAAATAACACGGGTATACAGCTAAGAGAAACGAATTCCTCCGCCACCAAACGTGAATACGTTTGAACAGATCAACTTACGCGATCCATTGGATATACTCTGTCAGACCTTCGTCCATACAAGTTGTCCTGGGACTGGACAAACCGTAGGCACTACTCAGTATATCCATCTTAGTCACTGTTAAATAAGACTTATACAGCAGCCCTTGCACTTTACTCCGTCTTCAATTATCTTTAGCATATATGATTCACAACACTTATGCCAATACAGAGTGGTTCTTTGGATAATAATCCAACCGGTCTCTCCATATTAACAACGTTAAATTGGTCAAAAACTTCGATAGTCTGTGAGTTAACTATCGAAGAAAAACAAGTGTGCAAACAACGGTATTATTTCCAGATGGAAATTATATCGAACAAACATCAACATATATCTATATATATATATATATATTCACATTGCCTTATTTTCTATGTTTTAGAAAATATGTGTTATTAACACTGGAAAACGTTTCCATTTGCTTATTTACAAATCACTACTCTTCCCCAACTATCAGTCCCCGACTGCAAACTAGTATGAGAACAATCCCCTATGTATAAATCCCGAAGGCCGAAACCAACATCAGATAGGCACTTAGAAAACCATTCAATTTACTAATCTCTAGTCAGTTCTAATTTTACTTAACTCTATTTGATTAACTCTGATTGATTAACTCTAACTGGTTAATTCTAACCGATCAACTCTAACTGGTTTTACTTGGTTTGACTAACTCAATTTATTAACTCGACTGACTAATTCAACTTGATTAACCTAACTTGATTTACTTATCTCGATTAACTGAACTAATCACTTTGATTAACTCGACTAATTCACTTTGGTTAACTTACCCCATTCACTTAACCAATTCACTTAGTTTAACCTAACTATTCGCTTAACTCCTATCAAATAAACTATATTCGATAACTCCTCTAACTCTATTCGAATAAACTATATTCGATTAACTCCTTTACTCTATTCGAATAAACTATATTCGATTAACTCCTTTAATCTATTCGAATAAACTATATTCGATTAACCCCTTTGATTTAACTCTAATCGATTAACTCCATCGAATAAACTATATTCGATAACTCCTTCGATTTAACTAATCGATAACTCCTTTCGATTTAACTATGATCGATAACTCCCTTCGATTAAACTATGATCGATAAATCCCTTCGATGAAACTAACATCGATACTCCTTTCGATGAAACTAACATCGATTAACTCCTTTCGATGAAACTAACATCGATTAACTCCTTTCGATGAAACTAACATCGATTAATTTCTTTCGATGAAACTAACATCGATTAACTCCTTTCGATGAAACTAACATCGATTAATTTCTTTCGATGAAAATAACATCGATTAACTCCTTTCGATGAAACTAACATCGATTAATTTAACTCGACGAACTTAACTCGACTCACTTATCTCCATAATCTAACTCAAGAACTTAACTCCAATCGAATAACTAATATTCGATTTAACTTCATTCGCTTGACTCTAGATCGCAGCGATCACAATGGTTGCGCCTGACTCCCTCAGGAAACATCCGACCGCCGTAGGCTATTTACAGCCCTGCGAATTACGCTAGCAGTCGTACGAGATGGCAACTTACCCTGAATACTATGTTTGACTAATTCTGTCTCAAATAACTATATTTGATTAACTCTAGTTCGTTTTAACTCTAATCGATTAACTCTAACTGATTAACTCTAACTGGTTAACTCTAACTGGTTAACCCGACTTACTTAACCCAACTGGTAAACTCGACTTACTTAACCCAACTGGTTAACTCTACTGAACTGGTTAACTCTATTCAACTAACTCAACTCGACTTACCCCTTTTCGAATAACATATTCGTTTTACTAACTTTCGAATACCATATTCGATTTACTCCCTTCGAATACCATATTCGATTTAACTCCTTTACTATATTCGATTTACTTTATTCACTTTATAAAGATTTCCTTTTTAACAACGTTTTATTCATTTGAAAAGATTTACTTTTAAATAACGGTTCTACACTTTAAAAATGATTTCCCTTTTATAACGTTTCCTTTTCAATTCTATTTGTAAATGGTTTACAAATATTTCCTTTTCAAATTTATTCTTGAAATATTCTAACTCCTTAAATTCTCTGAAAAATTCGCCAGAACCTCCTTTGTAATGAAAGCATCGGGAAAATCCCCAAACCCGCCATACAGGCCCTTTCCATTCAAAAAGAAAATGGTTTGTAATTATTTCTTTTTTTGAATATCTCCTATTTATAAATATTCCAATTTATAAACATTTCTTATTTATAAATATTCCACTTTATAAATATCTCTTATTTATAAATATCCCATTTTTTTAAATATTCTATTTTCAATATCACTTTGAAAATCCCCTTATCAACATTCTGGTATTTCTTATGGTATTTAACACACCATATAACAACGATAACTATCGTCCAAAGCACACATAATCAACGTCAGATTATATATCACATTATATATCACAATATATAAATCACAGTAAAATAACTGTTGAGGAATCCAGTTGGATTCCTCCAACCTGTTTCCCTGTATCACAGATGTTAAACAACACCAGTATAATATTCTGATAAGCAGAACCAACATAGAAATATTTATCGATTTATATATATATATATATAATTTCCACTAACTGACTAGCAGTTCAATCAAACAGTCAACACACAGTCCAACAGACAATTTCTAACAGTTCTAAAAATACAACATAAAAATGTATACTATTTAGGGTTTTGTGAGATTTACTCACATTGATAGCTAATCGTCGAAAATGATTACAGTCGGTTGGTTGCACCAGACATTTTATTTCTCCTTGATTTCAAATGAACTTCCAATGACTTCAGACCAATTCCATTGTGAAGCTCACCATTTGTATGATTCCAATAGTACCAAAATTGCATGATTCCATCATAAAACCGACCCGCTAATGATCCAATCCACGTCAACAGGGATCCGTCTCCCTCAAAATCCATTTCCTCGCCCTATCCTTTCTTTCCAGTAGCTGATTCACGCCCCATACCTTCCCATGCAACAACAACAAAAATAGACTTCCACCCTCTCCAAATGAACTCAACAACCATACACTCTCACTCATACCCTCATGAAGTCCACAAAACTACATACGTCCAATCTATAAACCATTTCAACACCATCATCCCTCCATGACTCCCCCAACCTGTGAAGAGCAGTACACGTGTTCCACAAAACATATGCATGTCTCCTTCCAAAAACAACTACAAAAATATCACCCTCCTCTCACGTCAGTGCATTTTCAACTCCCCTCCCACATCTCAACCTACCCAGCAACGCTACTACTCCTCCCTGGACCGCGTTCATCCTTCCTCCATATGAAAACTCGACACCACTCTTCTCACCAACTCCTCTTCACAAACGCACCATTTATGTACAACTCCACATCGCAGCCGTCCTGACCAACGCCACTGACCACCTGCTCCTATCGCACCACCACCAGACTGACCGGCATCGAACCCCCTTCCTTCTCCGACCTGCATGTCCTCCTTCGACCCCTTGCAGTGCTCGAATAAGCACAAGAACCCTGAACCCTAGGCATTACTGTTGTACGTCGAACACAGAACCGAAGGCCGATCCCACTAATCCACTCACGAGATTGAAGAGCAGAGTAACCCGATTTCGAATATACAGGTTAAAGGATTTTAGTATTTTCATTTTCTTTTTCTTTGATTTTAGAAATGGCGAATTGGTTTTCCAGAAAAGAGAAGTGCGGTTCATTTGTTTTAAAGAGTGGAGGCGTAGATACGAAGTGAACCAAGAATTAGGTTTAGAAAGACTTTAAGGGTTATTATATATAGGGGTTTCCTTTTTGATTTAAGGGGAGATTTAGAGGCCATGTTTTCCTCTTACGTCCATGAATTTTATTTGGTCCATAGCTGTCCACGTGAGTGATGAACGTGGCTTTGTTTGATCCACATAATGAAGACTAGGTTAGGATAATTGTTTTACGCTTGAGAATAACCCATTATGCGGAACTCTGTTTGTTCACGGACTGATATGAAAATACCAGTGAGTCGTACAATGTGTCACGATCCCAAAAATGAAATAATACCGGTAGATGGACTCATATTGTGAAACACCGAAATGTCGATACAGGGTGCCAAATACTCCAAATAAAAAGTTGCTTTTTTAATTAATTAAAAATTACCATAAAATTCTAAAAATTAAATTATCACTATTTCCCAAAAGAACCCTGTCTAAATTCAAAACCGGTATCCAGTTATATCGAATAAACTGTTACGGTCGATAAACGATTCTATAGCGACTTTTCTGAAATTTGATTTGGACATAAATCAAAATCTACACGATAAAATCCCGATTTTTCTCTTCCTCTAGAAAGATATACTCCACCAGCTCCACACGTTTCTTGTTTCACAGAAATTCGGCTTAAAACGAATCCTGTACATTCAGTTGAAGTTCGAATCGCCAATTTACGAACTGCAGCGCCATTTCGAGCTCGATTTTAATTATATTATAATTATACGTTCAAACTGACGTCGATCGAATATATTCGTCAATATAATTCAACTCTAGGCTGAATTAAATCTAAGGGACGACCCCGTTCACAGAATATTGTGATTCCCAATATTTTTGATTATTTCTGAATTAAATATATTATTTAATTATTTAGTTAAATTAAATATTCCCAGTTATTTAATTAAACCTCTATTTAATTCACTACATCACGATATATATAATTAAATAAATTAATTATAATACCCCTGACAATGCGGGTCATTACATTCTTCCCCACTTAAAATAATTTCGTCCTCGAAATTGCTAAGTTAGAGGACGACCCTATCTAGTGGAATTCCTAAGATTTGTTTACCACTTATTTCTGATTTCGACTGAACCAATTAATATCGACTAAAATATTTATTCATTCCGACTAACTACAATTTTCAAAAATTCTGAAAATTTTCTAACACTTTAAATTTTCGGAAGATTTCGCCAGCACCTCCTTTGTACTGGTCAATAGCTCAAACTCCAACTCGCCTCTCTGGGCCTTCTTTAACCCAAAAGAAAATCAAAACACCAAACGGCTTGCCAATTCGGCTCATAAATTCCAAACTCATATATAATATAAACTTGTACCTTTTTGTCGGGCATATTAACCTTATCACTTTCACCTGCTGTCAATTCAGCATATACCAATATCAATCAAATCAAACTCTGATCTGTTTATCCTCAACACAACCATTCGTTTGTCCGAGCCAAATTCAACTTTTAAATCAAAGTTCTATTCTCGATTCCAAGTCCATAACTCCCCAACCAAATATCGTTTCAAATCTCTATCTTATAAATCCAATTTTATCTTGATAATTTCTATTACAATTCAAATTCCACTTAACCGGATTCCATTCCAGTTTGTCTCCACGAATTTTTATTCAATTGCTTTTAAATTCAAACTGTCTTTTTCCTGGGAGTTTTAAACCGCTTGGTTTTTCTCAAAACCCAAACTTTCCTTTGCAGGATTCAAACAATTTTGTTTTTCTCAAAACAATTAAAAATCAAAATCCTTGGTAGTAATCCGTCACTTACACACTCGAAAATGAACACCGATGATGTCATGATCAACGTCGGAATCTATTTTCCAGCTATCGAAGTGAGTTCAATACTATAACACTTTCAAAACCCATTTTTTAACATTTCCACTTTGAAACCAATTCCAAATATCCTTTTACAATGTTGTAAACAAATTTAAAATCTCCTAGGATCTTAAAATTCACATGTATTCAATCCAAATCCTTTTACAAACACTTATTCAAATTTCCAGAGTTTGAATTTCAATTCTGATCTTAACTTCAGGTTTAATTCATCTCGATTCCATATATTTCACTTATATGAATTCTGATTGGTCATATATAACCTTTTTACATTTTATAATCTTATCTGATTAAAATCACTACCAACACATCCTATATATGATAATATATCACATATCCATACTGTGTCGGTCCATCGTATTCAAGTATTTATTTACTCCTACCGATACAGTGGATCAAACTGATCGACCAGAACTCATAAACAACTCAGCCAATGAATCTCCACAATATAAAACCATTTTTATATCAAATACAAATACGCACTCGTATATATACACTCAACTCAATCTAGGGTATTACTAACCCTATCTCTACCGAGTCACGCCACAGAGCCAAGGTAATTCTTAACTTAAGCTCTGATACCAACTGTAACGACCCGGATTTTGAGGGACTTTGGTTATTGACATAAGCACGATGTCGATAACCAAAACATCTAAAAATCCTGGTAATTAATGAAAGAAATTAGAGGGTGAGAATAGATAAGATAGAAACTTAGAATAGAAGAAGAAGAAGAACACAACATCAGAGTAACACGAACCTCACAGCGGAATGAACAACATATAATAGATAACATAACTTTGAAATATAACAGTTATGTATACAATAGCACTTATCAGAGTACAACACTTACAACACAGCGGAAATAAACTATAGCTATATGATCTTGAGGCCTCCTGCTCCAAGCTCTCCAAGTATACCTGTAAACTCCTGACTACTTAACTGCCCGTACAAATTCAGGCACCCAAGAGTTTAGGGAAAACAACAAAGTAAACTCCGGGTCAGTCATGGGACTGGTGTGAGTAAATAGTTTAAACATGTATATGAACAAGTAAACGATATCTCATAAGACCACGCCGCAGAACGGAACGGGTTTTTCCCTTATGAGAATCCAAAATATCTTTATATCAAAAACCTTTTGATATTATAATAATGTCTATGTACAAATAGATATCAACTAGCAGAAACGCTTTCATCTCACGTTCTACATATGTAGTATACAATCAAAATCGCAAGCACATATTGGATAATGGATTTCCAACCGTGACAAGGTATGGAACCACCTTCCGATCAGTGTACTCTAGGAACGATACACTGGAGTTCAACAAGAACATCTTGTAACTCAGCCACACATGACCGACCACTCATTTCGCTTGAGTGTATCGAATGTATATCACCAACGGTTGCGATCAGCAACCGTTCCCGTATATATATGGGACAGCATTGATAGATTTAAGAAACAAATGAATATTCTCTAGATAGGTGATTATACACCCTACTTCGGTGCGACTGACTTAGCCATGCTGCCTGCCCGATTTCTGTCATTTACCGGTTGATGAGGCTAGAAGCTACGCTTTATCATTACATTAGATTCACTTCGAATGCCACATTGTCAGATCCATCGAAAATCACTAATTGACGTCTACAACAGTACATTACGTGTTAGCTAAAGAAGTTTCCTTCTCCACTTCCACTCTTGGTACGATTGAAGAAATCAAAGTACGTGACCTTTCTGGAAATACTCTGTCAGACATTCATCCACACAAGTCATCCTCATTCACTTCGAATGTCACATCGTCATACCCGCCAAATCACAAATTGACTTATCCAAAAATAACACGGGTATACAGCTAAGAAAAAATGAATTCCTCCGCCACCAAACGTGAATACGTTTGAACAGATCAAATTACGCGATCCATTGGATATACTCTGTCAGACCTTCGTCCATACAAGTTGTCCTGGGACTGGACAAACCGAAGGCACTACTCAGTATATCCATCTTAGTCACTGTTATCTAAGACTTATACAGTAGCCCTTGCACTTTACTCCGTCTTCAATTATCTTTAGCATATATGATTCGCAACGCTTATGCCAATACAGAGTGGTTCTTTGGATAATAATCCAACTGGTCTCTCCATATTAACAACGTTAAATTGGTCAAAAACTTCGATAGTCTGTGAGTTAACTATCGAAGAAAAACAAGTGTGCAAACAACGGTATTATTTCCAGATGGAAATTATATCGAACAAACATCAACATATATATATATATATTCACATTGCCTTATTTTCTATGTTTTAGAAAATATGTGTTATTAACACTGAAAAACGTTTCCATTTGCTTATTTACAAATCACTACTCTTCCCCAACTATCAGTCCCTGACTTAATCTAGTATGAGAACAATCCCCTAAGTATAAATCCCGAAGGCGGAAACCAACATCAGATAGGCACTTAGAAAACCATTCAATTTACTAATCTCTAGTCAGTTCTAATTTTACTTAACTCTATTTGATTAACTCTGATTGATTAACTCTAACTGGTTAATTCTAACCGATCAACTCTAACTGGTTTTACTTGGTTTGACTAACTCAATTTATTAACTCGACTGGCTAATTCAACTCGATTAACCTAACTTATTTACTTATCTCGATTAACTGAACTAATCACTTTGATTAATTCGACTAATTCACTTTGGTTAACTTACCCAATTCACTTAACTAATTCACTTAGTTTAACCTAACTATTCACTTAACTCCTGTCGAATAAACTATATTCGATAACTCCTCTAACTCTATTCGAATAAACTATATTCGATTAACTCCTTTACTCTATTTGAATAAACTATATTCGATTAACTCCTTTAATCTATTCGAATAAACTATATTCGATTAACCCCTTTGATTTAACTCTAATCAATTAACACCATCGAATAAACTATATTCGATAACTCCTTCGATTTAACTAATCGATAACTCCTTTCGATTTAACTATGATCGATAACTCCCTTCGATTAAACTATGATCGATAACTCCCTTCGATGAAACTAACATCGATACTCCTTTCGATGAAACTAACATCGATTAACTCCTTTCGATGAAACTAACATCGATTAACTCCTTTCGATGAAACTAACATCGATTAATTTCTTTCAATGAAACTAACATCGATTAACTCCTTTCGATGAAACTAACATCGTTTAATTTCTTTCGATGAAACTAACATCGATTAACTCCTTTCGATGAAACTAACATCGATTAATTTAACTCGACGAACTTAACTCGACTCACTTATCTCGATAATCTAACTCAAGAACTTAACTCCAATCGAATAACTAATAATCGATTTAACTTCATTCGCTTGACTCTAGATCGCAGCGATCACAATGGTCACGCCTGACTCCCTCAGGAAACATCCGACCGCCGTAGGCTATTTACAGCCCTGCGAATTACGCTAGCAGTCGTACGAGATGGCAACTTACCCTGAATACTATGTTTGACTAATTCTGTCTCAAATAACTATATTTGATTAACTCTAGTTCGTTTTAACTCTAATCGATTAACTCTAACTGATTAACTCTAACTGGTTAACTCTAACTGGTTAACCCGACTTACTTAACCCAACTGGTAAACTCGACTTACTTAACCCAACTGGTTAACTCTACTGAACTGGTTAACTCTATTCAACTAACTCAACTCGACTAACCCCTTTTCGAATAGCATATTCGTTTTACTAACTTTCGAATACCATATTCGATTTACTCCCTTCGAATACCATATTCGATTTAACTCCTTTACTATATTCGATTTACTTTATTCACTTTATAAAGATTTCCTTTTTAACAACGTTTTATTCATTTGAAAAGATTTACTTTTAAATAACGGTTCTACACTTTAAAAATGATTTCCCTTTTATAACGTTTCCTTTTCAATTCTATTTGTAAATGGTTTACAAATATTTCCTTTTCAAATTTATTCTTGAAATATTCTAACTCCTTAAATTCTCTGAAAAATTCGCCATAACCTCCTTTGTAAGAGAGCATCGGGAAAATCCCCAAACCCCCCACACAGGCCCTTTCCATTCAAAAAGAAAATGGTTTGTAATTATTTCTTTTTTTGAATATCTCCTATTTATAAATATTCCAATTTATAAACATTTCTTATTTATAAATATCTCTTATTTATAAATATCCCATTTTTTTTAAATATTCTATTTTCAATATCACTTTGAAAATCCCTTTATCGACATTCTGGTATTTCTTATGGTATTTAACACACCATATAACAACGATAACTATCATCCAAAGCACACATAATCAACGTCATATTATATATCACAATATATAAATCACAGTAAAATAACTGTTGAGGAATCCAGTTGGATTCCTCCAACCTGTTTCCCTGTATCACAGATGTTAAACAACACCAGTATAATATTCTGATAAGCAGAACCAACATAGAAATATTTATCGATTTATATATATATATATATATATAATTTCCACTAACTGACAAGCAGTTCAATCAAACAGTCAACACAAAGTCCAACAGACAATTTCTAACAGTTCTAAAAATACAACATAAAAATGTATACTATTTTGGGTTTTGTGAGATTTACTCACATTTCAACACCATCATCCCTCCATGACTCCCCCAACTTGTGAAGAGCAGTACACGTGTTCCACAAAACATATGCATGTCTCCTTCCAAAAACAACTACAAAAATATCACCCTCCTCTCACGTCAGTGCATTTTCAACTCCCCTCCCACACTCAACCTGCCCAGCAACGCCACTACTCCTCCCTGGACCGCATTCATCCTTCCTCCATATGAAAACTCGACGCCACTCTTCTCACCAACTCCTCTTCACAAACGCACCATTTCTGTACAACTCCACATCGCAGCCGTCCTGACCAACGCCACTGACCACCTGCTCCAATCGCACCACCACCAGATTGACCGGCATCGAACCCCCTTCCTTCTCCGACCTGCCTGTCCTCCTTCGACCCCTTGCAGTGCTCGAGTAAGCACAAGAACCCTGAACCCTAGGCATTACTGTTGTACGTCGAACACAGAACCGAAGGCCGATCCCACTAATCCACTCACGAGATTGAAGAGCAGAGTAACCCGATTTCGAATATACAGGTTAAAGGATTTTAGGATTTTCATTTTCTTTTTCTTTGATTTTAGAAATGGCGAATTGGTTTTCCAGAAAAGAGAAGTGCGTTTCATTTGTTTTAAAGAGTGGAGGCGCAGATACGAAGTGAACCAAGAATTAGGTTTAGAAAGACTTTAAGGGTTATTATATATAGGGGTTTCCTTTTTGATTTAAGGGGAGATTTAGAGGCCACGTTTTCCTCTTACGTCCATGAATTTGATTTGGTCCATAGCTGTCCACGTGAGTGATGAACGTGGCTTTGTTTGATCCACATAATGAAGACTAGGTTAGGATAATTGTTTTACGCTTGAGAATAACCCATTATGCGGAACTCTGTTTGTTCACGGACTGATATGAAAATACCAGTGAGTCGTACAATGTGTCACGATCCCAAAAATGTAATAATACCGGCAGATGGACTCATATTGTGAAACCCCGAAATGTCGATACAGGGTGCCAAATACTCCAAATAAAAAGTTGCTTTTTTAATTAATTAAAAATTACCATAAAATTCTAAAAATTAAATTATCACTATTTCCCAAAAGAACCCTGTCTAAATTCAAAACCGGTATCCAGTTATATCGAATAAACTGTTACGGTCGATAAACGATTCTATAGCGACTTTTCTGAAATTTGATTTGGACATAAATCAAAATCTACACGACGAAATCCCGATTTTTCTCTTCCACTAGAAAGATATACTCCACCAGCTCCACACATTTCTTGTTTCACAGAAATCCGGCTTAAAACGAATCCTGTACATTCAGTTGAAGTTCGAATCGCCAATTTACGAACTGCAGCGCCATTTCGAGCTCGATTTTAATTATATTATAATTATACGTTCAAACTGACGTCGATCGAATATATTCGTCAATATAATTCAACTCTAGGCTGAATTAAATCTAAGGGACGACCCCGTTCACAGAATATTGTGATTCCCGATATTTTTGATTATTTCTGAATTAAATATATTATTTAATTATTTAGTTAAATTAAATATTCCCAGTTATTTAATTAAACCTCTATTTAATTCACTACATCACGATATATATAATTAAATAAATTAATTATAATACCCCTGACAATGCGGGTCATTACATCATATATGATATTGGAATATAATGGAAGCTATAGAGTTTTAAAATAATTAATTTAATACTGATTTGCTGGAAAATGAGGATTTTATATTAATTTAATCAAGTTAAAAATAGTCACGGTTCAATGAAATCAGCTTCATTGGATCCATAATATTAAATTATTGTATGAAAATAAATTTTGTGGCGATCCGATATTATTTGTGATATCAATAGCCATAAGCGCACAGTGTAACAACCCGGAAAATCTGAGCCAATTTAAAATTTTTATTTTGGCAATTTTAATTAATTTTGAATATTTAAAATGAACTATTTTAATAGCGACGAGAAATTTATTTTGAATAGAATGAGAATGTATATATTTATATAGATTGTCGTTAGAATATAAATAATTATTTATAATTATAAAAGGAATTGAAAATGGCGCGGCAGTTCGAAAATTCGATTTCAAAGTTCAAATGAATGTACAGGATTCAAAACAAACCGGATTTTGGCGAAACCAAAAATATTTGAATCTAATTGAGAATATCTTTCCAACGAATCTGAAAAATTTAAATTTCATAGCGAGAATCAAAAGTTACGTCCACTTGAAAATTCAGAATAGTCGCTATGGAATTCTGGCCCTTAAAAATGGAAATTTTGCAAACGACCTCGGTTTTCGACGAAACCACTTTTGTTGGGTCCGGGATGTCAAGTTATTGCTAGATTCCAAAATTCGTAATTTTTCGAATCAATATTTGAGCGTGGCGAATGAAAACGTGTTTGACCAGTTTTAGTTGATTTTAATCGACTGGAAAATGGCCATTTTTCAAACGGTCTCAGAATTTGACGAAATTAGTTTTGTTAGGACCGTATCATCAATACGAAGCTAGAAAATATTTTTTGGGCATTTTTAGAGTTAGTTAGTGGCCCCGGTACATTGAAATGCGCATTCAAATTCAATATATAGATTTATATTTTGATTTTGACGAAAACTGATCGAAACAGTCGAATCAACCTACGATACATATCCATTGTGTTCGGAATGAGGGTAATTAGCTATGGGCGATAGTCGATGGGTTCGATTTCGAGGTTGAAATAAAAAGTTGCTTTTTGAAATAAAAATAAAATAAATAATTATATATAAACCCCCCTCATTATTCTCTCTCCCCGACATTTATAAAACAAAAAAAAGGAAAAAAATGGAGAACGACGGGGGGAAGAACCCGTCGCCGCTGCTGCCACCATCGGTGTGGCCCATCGCGCCCCTCCCCTTCCTCTTCTTCCCTCCTCCTCTCGCTCCCTCTTCCTCCCTTCGCGAAGCCAGACCCCCAAAAACCCTGCCACACCCAAATTGATAAAGACCAGTGCCCCCAATCCACCGTTCCTGCCTTCCACGCCACCTCAATTCGCCTCCCCTCCGCTCGTCCGCCACCACCTCTGACAGCGCCCTCCTCCCCTTCTTCTCCGACGCAGGCCCCTCTCCCTCCTCTTTAGTCCATTGTAAGTTTTTAATTTTATTTATATAGTTATTTATTTTATTTAATTACAGTAATTAGTTTTAAAATAAAAATTCAGTTTGTATATGTAAAGGGTGGATCTTTATCGGTAAAAGGAATTGATTTTCTTAAATATATAGAAAAGGCGAGATTTTTATTATAGTATAGGCGAGATTTTTATTATAGAAAAGGTGAGATTTTTATTATAGAAAAGATAAGATTTTTATCATATATAAAATGTTGGATTTTTAATTTGAAACGTTTGATTTTTTAAACAAGAAAAGAATTGAACCTTTATAGTATAAAAAACGAATTTTTATATTAGAAAAGTTTGAATCTTTATATAGTTGAAATGGTGAAGTAAAAATGAGATTTGTATATATGAAGATATAGAGAATTAAAATATAATTTTTATTGTATGTAGAGTATGAAAATATAATTTTTATTATATTACTAGCGGTATAAAAATAGAATTTTTATCTATATAGTAGTAGGATAAAAACAGAATTTTATCCATATAGTAGCAATATAAAAATGTGATTTTTATATACATGACTACAATATAAAAATGTGATTTTTATATATGTAGTGGCTACAGACAATGAAATTGACAAAAGGCGAGCATGACGAAGATTTCTACATATGAAGAGTCGTGGTGTATTGGTTTAGCTAGTCGGTGAAAACTTCTCACTTTAAATCTTCTTTTCTAGTTAAAGTTATATACTAGGATGCAGACGGTGCTTAGCAGCACCCGACACCCGTCGTCCACAGACCATGGACGACTTGTTTGATTTTGTTGTGTAGTGAAAATCGATTGTGATGTGGAGTGAATGAAAATAAACATTCATGTGTTGAAATAAATTAATTAACGTTAAAAATATAATTTTTAATGTGAATGTGAATAAATAAATATTCATTTACAAACCGGACGGTTTGTTTATGTACATCTATTTGAAGGACATTGATTGGGACGATAAATTTTACACGTCACCCAACTGCACAAATAATATTCAGTGTTTGTGGATTGAAACCCCACACGGGTGTTGGGATGATATTTGGCATACACTAATCCCAATTATTTAGTTTTATGTCGACTAATTGGTCGACAGACTGTGCAAGCATTAATTATTTATATTTAATGTTTATGCAGTTGCGTGGTGCACTTTTGATGATGGTTGATTACTTATCGTTGCTATTATATACATGTGTTGTATGGAATCCGTATAATTAACATTATATGGTAATTGACTGGGCCTCATTCCAATTGGGAAAATAAAGAATATTATAAAATAAAGATTCATGTGTTGAATAGAATAAATAGTCATGTGTTGACGATGCTCATGTGTTGAGAATATTCATGTATTGAAACTTATCATGTGTTGAGTAAAATATTTTAAACAATAAAATTTACATCTTTATCATAATTTTATAAAATATATTAGATAGAATAAATAGTCATGTGTTGACGATGCTCGTGTGTTGAGAATATTCATGTGTTGAAAGAAATATAGATTCATGTGTTGAATAGAATAAATGTTCATTTGTTGAATAGAATAACGAAATTATTGAAATATATAAAGCCGTGTTGATTAGATATGCGCCATTTTGACGCGAACGATATTTATATCGATTATATTCATTTTTGTAATGAATATAGAAAAGAAAGTGATTTCAAAATATAACGTTTTGAAAATATTATTATTTATATATCAATGATGTGGAATATTCAATTTTGATTTGAAATTGAATATGAAGTTGAAATCGTTTCGAAAACGAATTTAAAACGATTAATAAAATACGTTTTAAATTGAAATCGACGAAATATATATAATATATGTATTATACATATTAAATGGCCTGAAGACGCGCCGCGCCGCGGCAGTTCGCGAATTTCGACCATTGACTTCGAATTGAGGTTGCGGGAGATCCAATCGTTGGATCCTCCTAAAACCGGAACCTTTGGGTTCGTATCGAAAAGAGCTTTCCAATGAGTATTAGAAATTTGAATTCTAACGGTTGGATTTGGAATTATGTCCAAATCAAATTTGGAAAAGGTCGCTGTAAGTGCAGTTCGGTGGCCGTTATTGAAAACCGACTGTACGGGCCTTGATAAAATTATTAAAAATATTAATAATTTGTGTAAAATCATAATATATGAATTGGAAAGAACTGGGATGAAAAATTCCACATTTGTAAGGATAAAAATATATTTTTATCGAAATGAACTAGTTTTGAACTAGATTTGAAATGGTTTTGAAAATAATCAGAATTTACAATATACGTGAATTGGAATAGATTTGAATCGAAATAATCTTCGGAATATTTCGATGTTGGATTTCGTGATTATACAGATATTGTTGTGGAAATTTGAAAGATATATTTTATATCGTTATTCCCAATATGATATTTATTGGTTTCAGAATTTGAAATTGAATATAAGCCGATATATTTTCTATTCAGAGCCTTGTATTTAATATCAAATGGGATTTAGGGTTCGTCGTGGATGGTGTCTTAAATAACACTGTTTTTGAACCCAGTTTAGAAAAGAATAAATCTTTTAATTAAGATTTAGTGAAATTGTCCAGTTAATTAGTATTTAATTGGAATTGAATTTAAATTGGTTTTTGGGTTTATTGTGAGTGGTGTTTTGAATAACACCTGTTCTTTAACCCTATTAACAATGGAATGTGATTTTGGGTTTATCATGAACCGTGTTTTAGATGACATTGGTTTTTTAACCCAGTTAAAGACAAAATATTGATTTTTGGGAAGATTAAAACCAAGTGGAGTTTTAATGAATCTTTAATAAGATTGGGATGATCGAGAATGGAGTATCACCAGTTTTTCTCCAAAGCGATAGTTAAATCTTTAATTAGATTTGAACGTGTAATGGTAGTAAATATTTACCGATAACACCGTGGTGTTAGATATGGAGTATTACCAGTTTTGCTCCATGGATGAATAGGTTGGGATTGGGAAATAAAATAAATGATTACTTCGGTGTGGTTCGCTAATCCCGACTAGTTTGGAAAACCTTAACACGGTTTGAAATGATATCCAAAGGAAGATTAAAGAATAAATTTAGAAGAATTTATCTTTGATAAAATTAATGGGAACATTTCCCTAAGAATGTGAAAAATTGGAATAAAAGAATATTCTGAATTGGAATGAGGCGTATGTTGTGTTTGTGTAACACTTGTTAATTATATACGCGGGTTATTTGGAAAGGCCGGGTTTATACCCATTCTGAATAACCGATTCGACGATAAGTCGAAGATGAAGACGGTGGTTGAAGACCGGAAGTCTTCACATCGTTTGGATGATTTTTGATGATCTTGATTGGGCTGTACACCCAAGAGGAGGGAATCGGTTGGTGGTCGTCCAGACGTACTTAGAGATCAATGGATATGCGCGGAAAGTACCTCCGGTTTCGTTCAGACCTAGAACGAACTTGTAAATGGACTGTGTGTCTGACATTGGATTTTTTTCTGTGTTGATTGATCTCTATTAAATATACATCTGTTTGGGGGCGGAGAGTTTATTCTCATGCTTAAAGCCCTTCTCTGAGACGTACGATCTAAGAGGTTGTATATTGATGTACATCAGTCGCATGGAGTGAATTTCCTGTGTGGCATGCCTAAGTAGCAGATGATCAGGACTTCTATTGAAAAGCAAAGTCTTGTGGTTGATGATCAAAGAATGGCCTGTGTGGCGCAACTTTGTGTATAGCGTTAATTCGCGAGCCTCACACCTCGGTATGAGTCAAAAACGGGATAGTGACTGCAGGGAGAGCATGACGTTTCTTTCTAGCTATTGGTGATGTCAGTGACCTACCAGCCCTGACATTTATATTCTTTTTACCTGTGTGGTTGTTGGATGTGAGGCGCCTCGAATATATGGTCGATAACTGGCACTATGTGAGCCTATGTACAGACCATTATATAGGTCCTATAGGACCGGGAAACGTGCGTTCAGGAATTGCCAATCCTCAAAAGTAAGAGAGGACTGGCCCTGAAGATCCAAGGATCGCTGTGTGTAGTCCTGAGACATTTGCTAGAGTGTCTCGAACGAGGAGGAGCTTGCCCCTTGCCTTGACTCATGACGGAAATCCAATTTCCAATACGTGACATTTCAGTTTTATTTGTAGAGCCTAGTATGGCGACATAGTGGTATGGGTCACTTATGCCATCTATGATTGATACTTATGATTGAAATTGTTTTGACACTATACACTTATAATAGTATCAAATGATTTGTTTTAAACGTACCAAGCATGTTTGGCTATTATAAGGGAAAACCCTATCCTTCGGCTTGCGTTGCATTGTGTGATGGGACTTGGGTCTTATAATAGCTTCATTTTTCCAAAAAGCATTGCGCTATTTTGTTATATGCACTAGTGTTCTTGGGAGGAAACCCGTTCCGTGTTATACGGCGTGGTCCCTTGAATTACGCTCTTTTAAAGTAAAGTTTTAAATAACTGTTTTAGTTCTCACACCAGTCACATTACTGACCTGGAGTTTATTGTTTTAACCTAAACTCTGGGTGCCCTTATATTCCGCACGGGAAGCTAGTAGTTGGTTTTTGCAGATTTATTTTCATAGGATCCCGGTTTACAACTGGAACGATACTCGGAAAGCTCTGTACCCGTGTATTTCTTTAAGTTGTGTGTTGTATTATTTTTCGGCTGCTATGTATTTAAATGTAATTTAAATCTCTGATATTTGTGAAATGTGTAATATTTATTCATACTCTGTATATTCTTGTATTCTAATGGAATTGTTGTAATAAACAATGAAATGTTCTTCCGTTTGTGTTTTGATTCGTCTTGTCCTCACGGTAATTCGTCCTTTCTCTTTTCTTCGGAGACCGGGGAAGTTCGGGTCGCTTCATTTGGTATCAGAGCTTTGGTTTACAGAGCTCGAGAACAAGACAAATTAGAACCAAATGAGAGAATTCATCAGATATTAGATTAGCAATATCCAATAAGAATAACTCGTTAGAGATGGGATCAGTAGTATCCTAGAACGAGTGTGAAGAGTATATTTTTCAAATGAAAACAAATTTTGTTTTGAAAGTTAAATTCAAATATGCATATTTGAATATTTTATTCGTATTGAATTTGGACAATCGAGTATATAAAGATTTTGCTTATACGCATCATGAACATATATTCGAAGTTCTAATATACTGGATAGATATAGAGTCACACTCTAGTCGCTCGGACCTGATTCTGATGATTGACACATCATCATCAGTAATTATTTTCGTGTTTCGAAAGTGAGATGTCTATATATTTCCATTAGACTGTTGTGAGAACCAAAACTAGATAGGTTTATTGTTGTGAATTGGCATCAAAAACATGATTTTCTATATATATATATATCAAAATTATGAATTTGAAACGATAATCAACTAATTGATTGATGGTTGTGTTGTTTGGTTATTGGTTTGATATTTTTAACCGTTTAGGCCAAATTGAACCGAATACTGAACTATATTGAAAAATGATTGCAAATGCATGCATATACATGTATATCCATTGAACATGTCATAGCAAGGAGGCTAGAGCAGAAGAATAAAATTGTTTGCCCGACAAATAGGTACATGTTTACAAATTTATTAGGTTTGGATGATTTTATGAGCCGATTGGCTAGCCGCTTGCCTGTTTCTTTTTCTTTTTGGATTGATGAGGGCCATGGGAGGCTATTTGAAATATCCCGAAGTCCCCGGTGCAGGGGAGGTTATGACGAAATTTTTCGAAAATTTAGGGTATTAGCCAAATTTTTGAAAAATTTGAAAAGTTCTTAGAAACTAAAAAGTTGAAGAACTTAAGCCATAATGGAAACAATGAAAGTTAAGTTGGTTTGTTAAACAACTTTCAGCTTTGTTCCTTTTCGGGGACAAAAAGTTTTAAGTGGGGGAGATTGTAACAACCCGGAAAATCTAAGCCAATTTAAAATTTTTGTTTTGGCAATTTTAATGAATTTGAATATTTAAAATGAATTATTTTAAATAATAGCGACGAGAAATTTATTTTGCATAGAATGAGAACGTATATATTTATAAAGATCGTCGTTAGAATATAAATAATTATTTATAATTATAAAAGGAATTGAAAAAAATGGCGCGGTAGTTCGAAAATTCGATTTCAAAGTTCAAATGAATGTACAGGATTCAAAATAAACCATATTTTGGCGAAACCAAAAATATTTGAATCTAATTGAGAATATCTTTCCAACGAATCCGAAAAATTGAAATTTCATGGCGAGAATCAAAAGTTACGTCCAGTTGAAAATTCAGAATAGTCACTATGAAATTCTGGCCCTTAAAAATGGAAATTTTGCAAATGACCTCGATTTTCGATGAAACCACTTTTGTTGGATCCGGGATGTCAAGTTATTGCTAGATTCCAAAATTTGTAATTTTTCGAATTAATATGTGAGCGTGGCGAACGAAAAACGCGTTTGACCAATTTCAGTTAATTTTAATCGACTGGAAAATGGCAATTTTTCAAACGGTCTTAGAATTTGACGAAATTAGTTTTGTTAGGACTGTATCGTCAATACGAAGCTAGAAAATATTTTTTGGGAATTTTTAGAGTCAGTATGTGGCCCCGGTAAATTGAAATGCGCATTCAAATTCAATATATAGAATTATATTTTGATTTTGACGAAAACTGATCGAAACGGTCGAATCAGCCTATGATACATATCCCATTGTGTTCGGAATGGGGGTAATTAGCTTTGGGCAACAGTCGGTGGGTTCGATTTCGAGGTCGAAATAAAAAGTTGCTTTTTGAAATAAAAATAAAATAAAATAAATAATTATATATAAACCTCCCTCCCCTTAGTATTCTCTCTCCCCGACATTTATAAAATTAAAAAAAGGAAAAAAATGGAGAAAGACGGGGGGAAGAACCCACCGCCGCCGCTGCCACCCTCGGCGTGGCCCATCGTGCCCCTCCCCTTCCTCCTCTTCCCTCCTCTTCTCGCTCCCTCTTCCTCCCTTCGCGAAGCCAGACCCCCAAAAACCCTGCCATGCCCAAATCGATGAAGGTCAGCGCCCCCAATCCGCCGTTCCAGCCTTCCGCGCCACC
This sequence comes from Allium sativum, assembly GCA_030737875.1. NCBI lineage: Eukaryota > Viridiplantae > Streptophyta > Magnoliopsida > Asparagales > Amaryllidaceae > Allium > Allium sativum. The sequence goes on from CM060909.1 coordinate 727,869,420, forward strand.
TCAATTTGCCCCCCCTCCGCTCGTCCGCCACCACCTCTGACAGCGCCCTCCTCCCCTTCTTCTTCTCCGACGCAGGCCCCTCCCCCTCCTTTTTAGTCCATTGTAAGTTTTTAATTTTATTAATATAGTTATTTATTTTATTTAATTACAGTAATTATTTTTAAAATAAAAATTCAATTTGTATATGTAAAGGGTGGATCTTTATCGGTAAAAGGAATTGATTTTCTTAAATATATAGAAAAGGCGAGATTTTTATTATAGGAAAGGCGAGATTTTTATTATAGAAAAGGCGAGATTTTTATTATAGAAAAGATAAGATTTTTATCATATATAAAAGGTTGGATTTTTAATTTGAAAATTTGATTTTTAAACAAGAAAAGAATTGAACCTTTGTAGTATAAAAATAGAATTTTCATATTAGAAAAGTTTGAATCTTTATATAGTTGAAATGGTGAAGTAAAAATGAGATTTGTATATATGAAGACATAGAGAATAAAAATATAATTTTTATTGTATGTAGAGTATGAAAATATAATTTTTATTATATTACTAGTGGTATAAAAATAGAATTTTTATCTATATAGTAGTAGGATAAAAACAGAATTTTATCCATATAGTACCAGTATAAAAATGTGATTTTTATATACATGACTACAATATAAAAATGTAATTTTATATATGAAGTGGCTTCGGACAATGAAATTGACAAAATGCGAGCACGACGAAAATTTCTACATATGAAGAGTCGCAGTGCATTGGTTTAGCTAGTCGGTGAGAACTTCTCACTTTAAATCTTGTTGTCTAGTTAAAGTTATATACTAGGATGCAGACAGTGCTTAGCAGCACCCGATACCCGTTGTCCACAGACCATGGACGACTTGTTTGATTTTGTTGTGTGGTGAAAATTGATTGTGATGTGGAATGAATGAAAATAAATATTCATGTGTTGAAAACATTCATGTGTTGAAATAAATTAATTATCGTTAAAAATATAATTTTTAATGTGAATGTGAATAAATAAATATTCATTTACAAACCAGAAGGTTTGTTTATGTACACCTATTTGAAGGACATTGATTGGGACGATAAATTTTACACGTTGCCCAACTGCACAAATAATATTCGGTCTTTGTGGATTGAAACCCCACACGGGTGTTGGGATGATATTTGGTGTACACTAATCCCAATTATTTAGTTGTATGTCGATCGATTGGTCGACAGACTGTGTAATCGTTAATTATTTATATTTAATGCTTATGCAGTTGCGTGGTGCACTTTGGATGATGGTTGATTACTTATCATTGCTATTATATACATGTGTTGTATGGAATCCATATAATTAACATTATATAGTAATTGATTGGGCCTCATTCCAATTGGGAAAATAAAGAATATTATAAGATAAAAATTCATGTGTTGAATAGAATAAATAGTCATGTGTTGACGATGCTCATGTGTTGAAACTTATCATGTATTGAGTAAAATATTTTAAAGAATAAAATTTACATCTTTATCATAATTCTATAAAATATATTAGATAGAATAAATAGTCATGTGTTGACGATGCTCATGTGTTGAGAATATTCATGTGTTGAAAGAAATATAGATTCATGTGTTGAATAGAATAAATATTCATTTGTTGAATAGAACAACGAAGTTATTGAAATATATAAAGCCTTGTTGATTAGATATGCGCCATTTTGACGCGAATGATATTTATATCAATTATATTCGTTTTTGTAATGAATATAGAAAAGAAAGTGATTTCAAAATATAACGTTTTGAAAATATTATCATTTGTATATCGATGATGTGGAATATTCAATTTTGATTCGAAATTGAATATGAAGTTGAAATCGTTTCGAAAACGAATTTAAAACGATTTATAAAATTCGTTTTAAATTGAAATCAACGAAATATATAATATATATTATATATATTAAATGGCCTGAATAGGACGCGCCGCGCCGCAGCAGTTCGCGAATTTCGACCATTGACTTCGAATTGATGTTGCGGGAGATCCGACCGTCGGATCCTCCTGAAACTGGATCCTTGGGTTCGTATCGAAAAGAGCTTTCCAATGAATATTAGAAATTTGCATTCTAACGGTTGGATTTGGAATTTTGTCCGAATCAAATTTGGAAAAGGTCGCTGTAAGTGCAGTTCGGTGGCTGTTATTGAAAACCGACTGTACGGGACTTGATAAAATTATTAAAAATATTAATAATTTGTGTAAAATCATAATATATGAATTAGAAAGAACTAGGATGAAAATTTCCACATTTGTAAGGATAAAAATATATTTTTATCAAAATGAACTAGTTTTGAACTAGATTTGAAATGGTTTTGAAAATAATCAGAATTTCCAATATACGTGAATTGGAATGGATCTGAATCGAAAGTATCTTCGGAATATTTCGATGTTGGATTTCGTGATTATACATATATGGTTGTGGAAATTTGAAAGATATATTTTATATCGTTATTTCCAATATGATATTTGTTGGTTTCAGAATTTGAAATAGAATATAAGCCGATATATTTTCTATTCAGAGCCTTGTATTTAATATCAAATGGGATTTTGGGTTCGTCATGGATGATGTCTTAAATAACACTGTTTTTTAACCCAGTTTAGAAAATAATAAATCTTTTAATTAAGATTTAGTGAAATTTTCCAGTTAATTAGTATTTAATTGGAATTGAATTTAAATTGGTTTTTGGGTTTATTGTGAGCGGTGTTTTGAATAACACCTGTTCTTTAACCCGATTAACAATGGAATGTGATTTTGCGTTCATCGTGAACCGTGTTTTAGATTACATTGGTTATTTAACCAAGTTAAAGACAGGATATTGATTTTTGGGAAGATTAAAACCAAGTGGAGTTTTAATGAATCTTTAATTATATTGGGATGATCGAGAATGGAGTATCACCAGTTTTGCTCCAAAGTGATAATTAAATCTTTAATTAGATTTGAACGTGTAATGGTAATTAATATTTACCGATAACACCGTGGTGTTAGATATGGAGTATTACCAGTTTTTCTCCATGGGATGAATAGGTTGGGATTGGGAAATAAAATAAATGATTACTTCGGTGTGGTTCGCTAATCCCGACTAGTTTGGAAAACCTTAACACGGTTTGAAATGATATCCAAAGGAAGATTAAAGAATAAATTTAGAAGAATTTATCTTTGATAAAATTAATGGGAACATTTCCCTAAGAATGTGAAAAATTGGAATGAAAGAATATTCTGAATTGGAATGAGGCATATGTTGTGTTTGTGTAACACTTGTTTATTATATACGCGGGTTATTCGGAAAGGCCGAGTTTATACCAATTCTGAATAACCAATTCGACGATAAGTCGAAGATGAAGACGGTGGTTGAAGACCGGAGTCTTCACATTGTTTGGATGATTATTAATGATCTTGATTGGGCGGTACACCCAAGAGGAGGGAATCAGTTGGTGGTCGTTCAGACGTACTTGGAGATCGATGGATATGTGAGGAAAGTGCCTTCGGTTTCATTCAGACCTAGAACGAACTTGTAAATGGACAGTGTGTCTGACATTGGTCTTTATTTAGTGTTGATTGATATCTATTAAATGTACATCTGTTTGGCGGCGGATAATTTATTCTCTTGCTTAACGCTATTCTATGAAACGTACGAGCTCAGAGGTTGTATATCGATGGACATCAGTCGCATGGAGTGAATTGCCTGTGTGGCATGCCTAAGTGGCAGATGATCAAGACTTCTGTTGAAAAGCAAAGTCTTGTGGTTGATGATCAAAGCACGGCCTGTTTGGCACAGCTTTGTGTATGGCATTAATTCGCGAGCCTCACACCTCGGTACGAGTGAAAAACGGGATAGTGACTGCAGGGAGAGAACGACTTTCTTTCTAGCTATGGGTGATGCAGTGACCTACCGTCCCTGACATTTATATACTTTTTACCTGTGTGGTTATTGGATACGAGGCGCCTCGAATATATGGTCGATAACTGGCACTATGTGAGCTGACGTACAGCCCATTATATAGGTCCTATAGGACTGGGAAACGTGTGTTCAGGAATTGCCAATCCTCAAAAGTAAGAGAGGACCGGCCCTGAAGATCCAAGGATCGCTGTGTGTGATCCTGAGACATTTGCTAGAGTGTCTCGAACGGAGAGGAGCTTGCCCCTTGCCTCGACTCATGACAGAAATCCAATTTCCAATACATGACATTTCGGTTTTATTTGTAGAGCCTAGTATGGCAACATAGTGGTATGGGACACTTATGTCGTCTATGATTGATACTTATGATTGAAATTGTTTTTTGACACTATACACTTATAATAGTATCAAATGATTTGTTTTAAACATGCCAAGCATGTTTGGCTATTATAAGGGAAAACCTTATCCTTCGGCCTGTGTTGCATTGTGTGATGGGACCTGGGTCTTATAATAGCTTCATTTTTCCAAAAAGCATTGCTCTATTTTGTTATATGCACTAGTGTTCTTGGTAGGAAACCCGTTCCGTGTTATACGGCGTGGTCCCTTGAATTACTCTCTTTTAAGTAAAGTTTTAAATAACTATTTTAGTTCTCACACCAGTCACATGACTGACCTGGAGTTTATTGTTTTAACCTAAACTCTGGGTGCCCTTATATTCCGCACGGGCAGCTAGTAGTTGGGTTTCTCAGATTTGTTTTCACAGGATCCTGGTTTATAGCTGGAATGATACTCGGAAAGCTCTGTATCTGTGTATTTCTTTCAATTGTGTGTTGTATTATTTTTCCGCTGCTATGTATTTAAATTTAATTTAAATCTCTTATATTTGTGAAATGTGTAATATTTATTCATACTCTGTATATTCTTGTATTCTGATGGAATTGTTGTAATAAACAATGAAATGTTCTTCCGTTTGTGTTCTGAATCATCTTGTCCTCATGGTAATTCGTCCTTTCTCTTCTCTTCGGAGACCGGGGAAGTTCGGGTCGCTTTACACAACTAGTTTGCATAGTGGTTAATTAAATAAATTTAATCTAATAAGATGGAATTTGTGTATAACTTGAGCCAGTGATCGAATTAGGATGCAAGACCTATTCCGTTGAATTCATATTGACGTTTAAAGTCAGGTTATATATATAGTTTCTTATTTTTGGAGATCATGTAATTTGGTGTCTAAAATAGCGTTGTTTTACGTATAAAATATCATTCCAGGAAAACAATCTCGGAATGCGATGAAACTTGTGCCATTGGGATCATATTAATAAGTTATTATGGAATTTTGATTTTCGTATCGATCGGACTTACCATTTGACTGTGGGAATAGTAAACGCACAATTTTTTTAATCATTTATTCGATTTAATATGGAACCTAAGAATAACCAATTTCCAAAGGATCTCGGATTTCAACGAAACCAATTTTATTAAATCCGTAATGGTTAATTGTTGTAAGATTTCTAGTTTGGGATCAATTGGAGTTATTTTAATCATCGTGCGCAATATAAATGCATACCGATTTACATAGTGAATTAAAATGGGTGTTTTGCCACACAATCTTGGAATACGACAAAACCGGTTCCACTGTGTTTAAAATATTTAATTATCATAGGATTTTAGGTTTCAAGAAAATCAGAATTACTTTGTGAGCATGTGAAAATTAAACGTAAATCAATTAACGATTTTAATATTTAAAATTTCGCTAATTTTCCAAACGGACTCAGATTTCCACGAAACAAGTTATGTTGGGTCCAGAATGTCAAACTATAGCTATATGTCCTTTTTTGCAAATGGATTTCGTATGTGATCATATCAACAAATAAATGTCGAACACAAACAGTGGTATAATATTCCAATAGAATATTCCTTATTTTCATTATAAATCATCGTATCCTTCCCCATACCCTTTTGACTATTCTCCCTTTCTTCTACTTCGAGCCATAAGTTTTCTTATCTTCAAAAATCCACCTAAATAATTTATGCAATGGAATCAATAAATTTTTGATTTGTTGCGCTTCTCTTCCCATTAGCTTCCTATTGGTATCCTTTCATATGATTTGATGCTTTCTCCTAGAACCCTAAATTGCATAGTAAAATTAGGGCTCGACATGGCTTGAAATAGAGGAGGCCGAATGGTTTTTCTTGTGTATAGGCGAGTTCATCGTGTGAAGGAGGTTCGATGACCGAACTTTGGTGGGTGTTGGTGTGAAAAAGGGTCGCATAAATTATGGGGAAGCACGTTTTTAGGGTGGGGGTCACCTTCCTCTTGGGTATTGCGAGCTTGATGAAATTGTGGGGAAGGGGAGGAGGTTGCGAAGGGGAGCATGGGGATATGATCGATTTTGATTTTGATGAAGAAACGAGGGAGGAGGAAGCATGAGAGTTCGGTCGAGAATGGTTTCAGGGGGCAGGATGTATAACTGGGAAGGATATGTATTAAGCAGGCTAAATTCGTGATTAGGGGGGGTAATTATTTGATTAAGATAAATTAAGCGATTAATTGAAATTGCTAAACATGTTTAAGTATGCTTAAAACTTGTAATAGCCATAAATTTTACATTTGTGAACACAATGTCATGAAACAAGAGCCATTGGGTTCGTAATCACGAAGCCTACACACGTACAAGTTGGAACAGAATGAAACATAGCTCACTGAAATTTTATGTAGTTTCAAACGCTTGTTTGAAATTATATAAAACAACCAAAATCATCGAATAAAAATGAAATGTGAGTTAACTCTCACACTTTCTGAAATACTATGATGTGTTAAATTCATATTTATCATTAATAGTATAAGTTATGTGATTGGATGAATTAGACGTTTTATTCTTTGTTGGTTAATTGTTATTTGATTAATATTTTCTGTTACTTAGATGATTTAGAATATAATTTCTATTTCATATGAAGTTATATAATGATATTATGAGCTATAATGCCGGGAAGAACAGGTTGGAGAGATCCAACCGGATTCCTAAAATAATTGAATATTACTTGTTTTTCATATTATTTATACATGAATTGTTTATTTCAAGTAATATTAAATCTTGTTTGGATGTTTATGGTTGAATTGGATATTGATTGTTTGACTATATTCAGTGCTGATATATTTTAATCAATAAACAACATCGATTGAGGGATTGTCAGCAAATGGCCTAAAATCCATTTTTAAAGACGTCGATTGTCGTTAGGCAAATTGACGAATTTTGAAGTTACAAAATTTATTCTTATAACTGAAGCTAGATTTTCAACTTATATTTTTATAAGTTAATTAAAATAGAAGTTTATTTATAAACAAACGTTTATTTTCAACTAATTCTATAAAAGTGTTATAAAATGAATAGTTATGACAAATTCTTATGTTTAAGTAAGTTTTTATAAGCAAGTAAGTTAGAGATTAATCAATGTGTTAATAACTTAAAATAATTGTTCTTTTGGAACAATTAAGTGATTTTGTTAAATTAAATATAGTATTAATTAATACAAGGGAAGGAATTAGTTGAAATCAGTTAACAAGCTAACTGATATTTTTCAAGTTGACCAACTCAACTTTTTTGAATTGAAATTGATTATTAGATTAATTTGCTTAAATTTAATCTAATAGAAATCGTTATGACGAATATTTATTCAAACTTAATAAATGCTCTTAAAAGTAAATTAATCTTTTAATTGATCATGTTTAAAGTAATTATTGAATTATTTATTATTGTTGAAGTTAATTATTATTTATAAAATCTTTTAAAGGGGATTAACTATTGTATTTTTAGTTAATCAAGAAGTTAGCTACATCTGCTGTAGTTAATGTTAAGGTTAATTATTATTTTAATTAATAATAATTAAGGTGATTACCTTTTTGAATTAAATTTCATTTAAGAAAGTAATCGAGTTATAATGAGATTCTTAATTGAATCTTGTAAAAGGATTATAAAGGGATTTGATAATAAATTCCAGTTTTTTTATAAATAAAGGTTTATAAAGGGATGTAAAGTGAGTATGATATGTTTAGAAAAGTGCTCTCTTACTAATGAAATTAAGTAAAAATGAATATAATGGAAAAGAGATTTGCAAAGATGCAAAAGGAGAGTGCGAATGGTTCAATGTAAAAGAATTTGGTAAGAGACTTGAATATGGTAAATGGATTTATTTATAAAATACAAGTTGAGTTGTTATAAGATGCTAAAATGGATTTGCATAAAATGATTTGAAAATCAATCCAAGTAGTATAAACGAGGTTTATAAAGGAAATATGATCTGATGAAATGATTTAAAGCAAGCATTCACTTAATATTTGAATTAAGTGGAGATGATCAAAATTGTGTTAAAAAGGTTTTAAAGCTAAATGACGGTGCTTGTACCAAAGGAGTATTGTAAAAATGATTCGAGATATAAAGGAGATGTCAAAAATGTAATGATTTTGGTAATGGACTTTGTAATAAAATCCGAAGTATTAAATAAAATTGTTTAAAGAAATTTAAGCTAAAAGATTTCTTTTAAATAAGAGTTTTCTTAACCAATGAATTAAGCGAAAGTGAGTATAATTGAAAGGGGATTTCAAAAGTAAGTATGGTTTATAAAACCATATTTCAAATGAAATGGTTAAATGAGATTTGTTTATTATTAGGGTTAATATCGGTTTTTTGAGATTACAAGCTTTTATTCATCTTAAGATAAGAACGTTATCGTTTAAGGTCTGAGAGGTAAATAAAATACCCTAACTTGAACAACTTCACTATTATCAAAAGATGATATTAGTTTGTAATGGTAAATATGTCAGGAATAATTTATTATCTTCACAAGGGAAATAATATTGTTAGATTATTAGCTAGGGTTTAAGGTATAATAAAATTATATGTGTTTATATTAAACAATGTGTTATTTAACATTATTTGGTCCAAATTTGAAGTATGATTATACTTATATCATTCGGTTAAGGATATTGCACCATTTTCTAGATAATGAAAATAGTATGGGTTTTTGAATACACTTATCACAAGGAATAAGTTAATAGCCATAATTTTCGAGTTAATGTAAACGAGAAGTTATATGGGTTGGGAAATGGAAGTGAATATTGGAACTACTATTTCCATAAACGTTAATATAAAATTGTATTCACAAATTTTGAAGATAGATAAACTGAGAGGGTTATATGGTAAGAATGCAACATAGATTTTGTTAAACCTATTTAAGATTTGTAATTAGACTTATACTAATTAGCTATATATATAGCGATATTTTTCCAAAGTAATAGAAATTAAAAGAGATTTTGTGTGTATATATATATCAATATTTCCAAAAGTAAATAAATTGAAAAGAGATTTGAGAATACACATTGATACTCTTAATTAAAGGAGATAAAAATATGTTTTGTGAATATATATTGAGATTACGAAGTAAAGAGAATAAAAAGAGGAGCTTGGTGAATGTATTATTTTAAAGATATAAGAATTGGATAACATTTTCAAAAGTAATGAAAATAGGAGAGATCGGCAACAGATCTTGATTAGGATGATGTTGTAGAGTGACGACGAGCAGGAGACTGACGTATTATTTCCTACTACCTACTATTAGTTGTTTCCGCTGTTACAGTTGATGTGTTTTATGCTGCTTTGAGTGACTTGTAATGTGGCTTCTTGTATAGACTCTTATGATGTAATCCGGTGATTCGATATTCTCATGATGATACAAAAGTTTAAGATTGTGTTTAATTGTGTTTCACTACTATTGCCTGTTGTATATGTCAAATTATATTCTATCCTTGGGCTGTGAGTTATACGACTAGTATTCATGTGTTTTTTCTTCGCTTGTTGATCGTCCCGTACCAGCCTGGCACGTCATACAGCGAACTTCTCCTCGGTTTGTATGGAAGGTACAGGGCGGTCGTCACATTTGGTATCAGAGCTTTGGCTAAGAGATTTTATCCAAAGTTCGTGGGCGTAAAGGTGAACGAGAGACATATTTGTACTTTGCTAATGGATGATTACTATATTATAGTGTATAATATAGTAGCGCTTGAAGCCTATTTGCAGTTTGTCTCATGTATGGACTAATCATTCTATTTTCAGATTTAGAATGAGTCGTCGAGACATACTACTAGGGAAGAGCCTATTCATGGAGGGGGAGATGGCAGTGTACCAGATTACCCAGCTATGTTTGGGGCCATAGTGGCGGTGATCATGAGGAGGGTACCCGCTCTAGAGACAAGCGCGGTAGATGTGGGGGTTCTGGTGCAAGTACCTAAGGTTGTAGACTTCGCGAAGCTGTGTAAGGACTTCACTACTCTAGAAGGAAAGCCATTCAAAGGGACAGAGACCACTGTAGAGATTCAACAGTGGCTTGATACTTGCATTCGGATATTTGACGACTTGGGCATTGATGATGCGACTAAGAGAAAGCTTGCAACAAGGTATCTACAGGGACGAGTTATGGATTGGCGGAATCTGTCACTCTGGAGACCCCAGAAGATGAGAGCACGTGGGATCAGTTCCAAGTCAATTTCGAGACAAAGTTCATTTCTGTTGGAGAATGGAGTTTTGATGACAACAACCTTATATCAATTATCATTGATTATAAAATATATACTAACATCTCTATCTAGAATATATAGACATATATATATGGAGGATTTGTATACAGGACTTAAGTACTGAAGACTGTACAGTTTTAGAGTTTCAAGAAATTCAAAATTCAAGATAGATTCAAAACTTAAGAGTTATCAAGCTTTCATGATTTCAAAAGTTCAAGATAAATATAGTAATAGAGTCTAGTTTATGTAAGACTCCGAATAGCACTCCACGTTCAAATTCTGTTTTTCAAATTATCTGTTTTCAAATTCAATGCTATTTTCAAATTGATTTCAAACTTCTCTAAAAATAATTTTTTAATCTTCCAAAAATTTCAAACTTATGATTTCAAATATATTTCCTAATTTATAAGCATTCTTATTTTTATAGTTTTATTAAATATGTTTTACTAAGTTTATATTTGATTATTTAAACTCTAAGATTTCATATTACCTTTTGTTTATATGTAGTTTATAAATATTTCTTTATACATTCCTATGTACACGTTTATAATTATATTATACATAGTTTTTATATCACATGTATATTAAGTTTTTATTCATATGTTTAATTAATATTTTCTTATGTTTTTATACTTGAAAAATAATGTTTTAGTAACTATTTTTCTTTCAGGAATTTCCAGAATTTAAATGTTGATTTAAATACTTAAAAATTACTTTAAAAATGATAAGTATATCGACATATAAAAAAGGGTATGTCGACATATAACTGTTAGAAATTTAAATTTGAAAGGATGTGTCTTTTCACCATTTGTAACACTCTAGAAACGTTGCAACCTTTCACACACTATAAAAAGGGCTTGAATTCGAATTTTTAATCATCTCTTCTTCTCTAACTTCGCTCTCTTTCATCACACCATTATTCCTAATCATTTTTATGATTTCTACACTTATACTCTGCCAAATTCAATTCTGTTTTGATAAAACTTCTTCTCTCTACACTCTCTTCTCATCTCTCTCTGAATCAAGTGCTACTAAAGAGTTATAGGGCAGTTTGTAATTGCTTGGGTTGAGTAAAGTAGGAATTGGCATGTTCCTTATAGCCGTGATATCAAGGAAGTAGGAAGTAGGAATCTATGTTTTACTTGTAGCCGTGAAATCAAGGAAGTAGGAATCTATGTTTTACTTGTAGCCGTGAAATCAAGGAAGTAGGAATCGGTGTTTTTCTTGTGCCATAAAATCAAGGAAGTAGGAATCAGTGTTTTCCTTGTAGTCATGAAATCCAGGAAGTAGGAATCGGTGGTATCCCTTGTAGCCGTGAAATCAAGGAGTTTGTACTTGACTATTGATACATTAATAAAACTAAGCGCAATCCAGCGTTGTGCGGGATTGGACGTAGGAGCAATCCGAACCAGTATAAAATCCGGTGTGTTCTTTCCTTTTCTGCATTTTTATTTCTATTTATTTTGCATCTGTTTTTGAATGTGTGTCTATGATTGTGTTTGTGGTATTTGTTTCATTCTATTATTCACATAAGTTTTAGATTTTGTTTAGATTCTCACAAACCATATTCATCCCCCCTTTAGTGTTTGTTTTGCCTTATCGATCCACTCTGCAATCCCTAACAATTGGTATCGGAGCAAGGTCTTTCAAAAAGTTCATAATCTGATTTTTGAAAATTTTAAATGACAAATTTTGAATACTAATATAAATTCATGTCTTGTATCAGTATTAGATCAGTCTGCATTCAATTTGATTGAAAATTCAAGTTATCATGATATGATTTATTATAAAGTTTAAATAGATATGTCACAGAATCATCATGATGCTATAATTTAAAGTTACAATTTGTTATTTTGAAAAGTCACTTGATTGTTTGAAAAGGTATGTTTTTTTGCAGGGAAAGAGTTATCTCTGATGACTATTGGCCAAAAGACACCAAGATATTATTCATCAATCAAGAAAAGAAGAGTTTATGAAGAGATATGACTTTTGGGGTATAGTAGTTGAAGTATCCATTCATTCAAAATTCAAAATTTTGAAGGCAAGTTGGTTAAACTACTAAATCATCGATCTCATTGTCAAATTCTAGAAGATATAAATATGATTCAGATTCGTCATCAAGCGATGGAGTGCTAGAAACTGGAGATTCAAATATGAGTTTCACAACAATTCAGAATTCATAAAATATTGAAGAAATGGATCTAAAAACCGGGTACATCTTAATTAATTTTTAAAATTTTTTTGGTTGAATGGATGTTTTGTTTGCTTTTTTTTTGTTTTCCTAGTTTTGAATTTGAAATATAAACTTTAAAATTCAAACATGAAATTTAAAATTCAAATTCAAATTTTGAAATTCAAAATAATAATATTCTAATAATAAATATATTAATAAATTTTGAATGTTTGTTAGGATTAACATTATTTTAGGAAATAGTTAAACCTGAATTATAAATCGATAATACAAAACCAAGAAGTCAAAACAATATGTCTTTTGATTTTCTACGTGTACGTCGACATACATAAATGGTCATGTCGACATAATAAAATTAAAATTTTGAATTTCAAAGGTTTAATTTTCAAACTTCCCTCTATCATTTCAATTAGAAAATGCCAGTTAGTTATTAACTTTATCTATCTACTTATTTTCTTATATCTTGTTTTTATATATATATATATATATATATATTAAAAGTATATAAATAAAATTATATAAACATGTTAATATGATATACAAAGTTAATATAAACTTTTGATATTGTTATAAAACATAAATTTAGTCATCTTTTATATAGTTTGAACAAGCATAGTTTAACTTATATATTATTCATATGATTTCATAAAAAATTTGGGTTACATTATCACAAATACTATTTGTAACTTAATACTTATTTTGATTTCTTATTATGATTTATTAAGGCTTTAATATTTAATCTAATATTTTGATATAAAAATAAAAGTAATATGTATATGTATACATATGTTTTTATGCCTTATAAGAAAGTGTAGTTTTTTAATTTAATTTATATCCAAATTACATAATTTTGTTATGACTATAGATTTCTTTTTAAAGTTTTAACATGTAAATGGTTCCTTAACAAATTAATATATTTTGATTTCTAAAAGTTTAAATTTAAAATTGATTTGTATCAAAAGATTGATTTATATTTCATAATAAATTAAATTTTAAGTCTTTTTAAAAATAAGTTTATATATGTATAATTATGACTATATGTTTACTTTATATGATAAAATTCTATATTCTCTTTAAAAAAGGATCTTCAATGTTTACTATATTAAAGAAGCATTCTACTAAGATTATTTAACTCCATTCTCATAGAATTATTTCTAATTTTTTTATTATTTATTATGAATACATAAAACTTTTATCTTTACTATCCTTTCAATCTATTTCATAAGTATCATTAACCTAAGTCTAGAAATTAATATATATTACCCTTGTATATATGTATATGCATATTAGTTATATAGTACTTCGGATATGATTTACCTAAATAGATATAATTACCAAATCATTCTACATACAATCATTACATATCTTATTTCATATCATACAATATTATTATAAATTACGATCCATCTCAAATTAAAATCATTCACATCACAAGTTGCACTTTATTTAATATATCACTTCATATAGTTTTGCATATGACATACTGCATTTTAACGAACACACTGCATTACATGTTAACTTTAACTCCACACATAACATGTATATAGTATGAAAAGTTTTTATCTAGGATTATTAATCAAATACATAACATATTTACTTTGCTTTGATTAACTTGATTGACTTATTTGGTTTGTTTGATTTGTTTGACCTAAATAACTTGATTGACTTACTTAACATGGTTAAATTTCATTAGTGGTTGATAGGTTTGTTAGAAATATACTTATGCATTTGCAGTTGATAGGAGATTTATAGGTTTTAGGATCTGTAGAAGTTACAAGAAATGTTTGGTTTCATGTTTGAATTGATGTTTTGTGACAACAAAACTTAAATTGATTGATTGGATTGAATTGCTTTACTTATGTCAAAATTTTAAGGATATCTTATCAGATTTATTTCTAAGACTAGATTAAGGTCTTATTATAGTATGGAGGGAATTAGAGTTTAGGATAGGTGAGATGACCCAAAATCCCCTGATCTCTGAAGAGACGGAAAACATCGGATTGCTTTGAGAACACAACGCATCAGAACACAAACACAAGAACATTTCATTGCTATTACAACAATATTACATCAGAGTACAAGATATCAGAGTACGAATTAATATTACACAGCGAAAAATAATATCAGAGATTAAAATACGTAACAGCGGAAATTTAAAATGTATAAATACAATGTGTAATGGAAAATACATTAAGTAGCACAACTGAATGGACTACACTGATACAAAGCTTTCCGAATATTGTTCCAGCTTAATCCAAGATCCTATGAAAAGAAGTATCTGCAAAAACTAAAACTACTAGCTACCTGTATGGAAATATCGGCACCTAGAGTTTAGGTTAACACAATAAACTCCGAGTCAGTCATGGGACCGGTGCGAGAACTAAAACAGTTATTAAATCTTTATTTTAAAAGTTGAAAAATCATGGGACCATGCCGTATAGCCAGGAACGGGTTTACTCCACATGAATCTTAGTTTAAAATAAAACATCGCAATGTTTTTTGGAAAATGAAGCTATTATAAGACTCAGGTCCCATCACACAACAACACAAGCCGGAGGATAGAGTTTTCCCTTATAATAGCCAAACATGCTTGGTACGTTTAAAACAAACCATTTTGATACTACTATAGGTACATAGTGTTAAAATCAACTTCAAATATGAATGTGTCGATCATAGATGATATAGGTACCATATATTATGCCGCCATACATAAGTTTACAACTAAAACCGAAAAGTGTCGTATTGGAAATTGGATTTCAATCATGAGCCAAGGCAAGGGATGGTCTCCTTACCAATTTGAGACATTCTAGCAAATGCCTTAGGGCTTAGACGCTGGCGAGCCCTGGATCCTACAAGGTCGGTCCACACTTACTTTAGTGGATTAGTTATTCCCGAACACACGTTTCCTGGTCCTATAAGACCTATCTCTGAGCCACTAGGGACTCAATATCCGAGTCGCTTCATTCCATCATCCACATAAGTAAAAATGTATGGGCTCCACACCATGACACCACTCCTAGCTAAAAAGAAACGTTGTGCACTCTCTGCGTTCCCTTATCCTGTTTTTGACTCATATCGAGGTGTGAGGCTCGCGAATTAACGCTATACACAAAGGTATGCTAATTAAAGCCATACTTTGATCATTAACCACAAGACTCTGCTTTTCAACACAAGTCTTGATCATTTGCATCTCAGCATGCCACATTGACAATTCACCCCATGCAATTGATGTCTATCAATACATAACCTCTAAACTCATATGTCTCAGAGAGAAGGGTGCTAAGCAAAAGAATAAATTCTCCACCACCAAACAGATATATATTTAATAGAAATCAATGAACACAGAATGAAATCCAATGTCAAACACACATCCTTTTACAAGTCCGTTCTGGGTCTGAACCAAAGCGGAGACACCTTATTCCTCATCCCATATGTCCAATACAGGAGTGAGGTCCTCACATATCCGATCGATCTACAAGTACTCTGGACTATCACTACTTATTACCTTGTCTTGGGTGTAAAATCCAATCAAGGCACCAGTAATCATCCAAACGATGTGAAGATCACCGGTCTTCAACCACCGTCTTCATCGTCAACTTTTAGTCGCCGTATCAGTTATTCAGAATGGGATAAACCAGGTCTTTCAAAATAACTTGCGTATTTTATAATCAATAATCAAGTGCTATAAAAACACATCATATGCCTCATTCCAATTAAGAATATTCTCTCATTCAAATATTCACATCTGTAGGGAAAGGTTCCCATTAATTTTATCAAAGATAAATTCTATAAAATTTATTCTTTAATCTTCCTTTGGATATCAATTCCAAAAGATTTTATTAACTAGTCGGGGTTATCGAGCCTTACCGAAGTAATCGTTTATTTTATCTTTCCAATCCCAACCTATTCATCCCATGGAGCAAAACTGGTAGTACTCCATATCTAGCACCCAATACGTTATCGATAAATTTAATTACCATTTCATGCTCGAATCTAATTAAAGATTCAATATCGCCCGGAGTAAAACTGGTGGTACTTCATCTCGAACATTTCTTAAATTTGGTAAATTTAACTACCCCGTTCCAATTTATCTAATTAAAGATTCATTAAAACTCCATCTTGGTTTTAATCTCAAAAATCATTACTTTATGATTATTCAACTTTAAGAAATTAATCTTGTCTTTAACTGGGTTAAAGAACTAATGTCACTTAAAACAAAGTTCATGATAAACCCCAAAATAACATTCCATCAAAATGGAATCTTCGCGGAAAACAAATCAATATATAATCGATATAAATTTCCAAATCGTACTAATACTATAAACGGAATAACGGCAAGGACTTTTAAGTTCCATAAATAGTATTGGTCTTCCTTCACAGAATCTCATTTCGATTTTTTTACCAAATCGAATTTCGTTCAATTCCAATTTAATATATTAAATTAGAAAATCTTATCTTTGGAAAATTCCCGTTAAATCTTAATAAAAAGATTTATAAATTCCAAATCATATCTTCACTGCTAATTGGGTTAAAGAACGAATGTTATTTAAAACATCGTTCACAATGAACCCAAAATCATCTTCCATTTAATTCTGATTTATAATTATAAATTGGAAAACTTCATTAAATCTTGGTTAAAAGATTTATTCTTTCCTCAACTGGTTTAAGAACAGTGTTAATAAACACACCATTCACGACAAACCCAAAATCCAATTTGATATTAAATACAAGGCTCTGAATAGAAATTAATATCGGCTTATATTCAATATCAAATTCTGAAACCAACGGATAACGTGCATGGAATAACGATATCTGTATCTTCCAAATTCCTCATAATATCCGTATAATCATGGAATCCAATCTCAAAATATTCCGAAGATTATTTCCATTCCAAATCCATTCCAATTTATGAATTGGAAAACTCTAGTTATTTTAAAACCCATTTTTCAATCCAATTTATTATTTCTAAAAATAGTTGATTTTTATCCTAGTTATTAACTGGTTCATTTTGATAAAAATATATTTTTATCTTTTCAAACTTTGAATTTTTCATCCAAAATCTTTCTAAATCATTTATTATGATTTTACACAATGTTTCCATATTTTTAATAATTTTATTAAAGTCCTTATAGTCGGTGTAACGACCACCGAACTGCATCCATAGCGACCTTTTTCAAAATGATTTGGACATAATTTGAAATCCAACTGTTCAAATTTAAATCTCATATATTCATTGGAAAGCCCTTTTTGATACGAACCCAATGGTTCCGGTTTTAGGAAAATCCGACGACCAGATCTCCTGTTACATCAATTTGGAGTTAGTGGTCGAAATTCACGAACGGTCACTGCGCGGCGCGTTTTGTTCAGGCCATTATATATATATCATCGATTTCCATTCAAAACGTATTTTATAAATCATTTACAAATTCATTTTGAAACAATTCCAACTTCATTTTCAAATTTAAATCAAAATTGAGTATTCCATATCATTAAAATATTAAAATGATATTATTTTCAAAATATCTGATTTTGAAATCATTTTATTTCGATATTCATTATAAAATGAATAAAATCGATCAATAAGCCCGTTCGGGTTAAAAGGGCGTTTAGCTACTCACTCGGCTTTATATATTCCCATATTTTCGTGTCCATCCAAAATCGGACATCAAAATCGCATTTTAATTCTTCACTGAATATTATTTTAAAATATTCGTTATTCTAAGATATTCGTCATTTTAAATATTCATCATTTTAAAATATTCATCATTTCTGAATCGGAATGCGACTTGGTCAATAACCATATAATTTCAGTTATATGGTTTTCATACATTGCATGTATTCAACAATAATGATAAATATGCTATGACTGAAAATCTCTTTCTTTGGAAGGTTATCAACAATGCTCTTTTCACCAAAGTGAAGCTCAACTCTAGAGGAATGATCACACCTATTTACTGCGTCTTTTGCGGTGAAGAACCAGAGGATATAAGGCATCTCTACTTTGAATGCACACATATTAACACAATTTGAACTGAAGTTATGAGAAGAACTGGACGTAATGATGTGATGCAGCAAAGTGTTGACGAATGGAATCTCTTGCACAAGCACATTATGAAGAAGGATGGCATGTCTATTAGGATCTCCTACATACTTAAAAGGTGTATTCTGATTATCTGGAAGATCAGAAACAGAATCATCTTTGAACCTGAAAAAGCTCCTGTGCTTGCTCTTATTAAAAACATTGTGCTTGAGGAAATCCGTAGTGGGCTGCTCCTTATGGAAAATGTCTTCGATCCAGGAATATGGTGCTGATCTTTGTTTCTTCACCTTGCTTTTATGTTTTGTATTTGTCTTCTATGGTTGATAGCCTTGTTTCTTCGTTCTCTTTTGTATCTCTTTCTATCTTTGTCTCTATGTAATTCATCTCTGGTTATCAATAAAATGGTAGGGGACCATTCAACCCCGTCGGCTTTGCCAAAAAAAACAATAATGATAAATAATCATTACACATTCAAACATCATTCAGAGTGCAGTTTACAACTGTATAAGCATTAAAATAAATAAATAACGCTCATCATAGCCTGATAACCAATCGATTGACATACCATTAATTATTGGGATCAGTGTAAGTCAAATATAATCCCAATACCCGTGTGGGGTTTTCAAACAACAAAAGTCGGTTTAAATAAATAATTGGTTAGTAAATTTAACCAATGCTAATTCGATTTGAATTATTTTTCTAACTGAAAAATTTTCACTGTTCAATATATAAATGATTATTTTGTCCATTTCCATCTATTAGTTTAATATCAACATTTCTGACATGTTAAATATCACAAAATCATCATCACAATACACAATCACCAAATCATCCACATAAATAAATACTTGACTACCCAATGCTATTTACGACGCCATAAGTGGCAATTCGTGGAGTATGAAATCCGGGTGTCGATAATATCTATACATCGCTTCCAATTTATGTGATTTGTGTGAATTCGAGTGTTGAACTCCATACAACAAATAAAAATCTATACTGGCAATATATATATATATATATATATATATATATAGTTATAAAATAAATTAAATAACTGTACAAAATTTTAGTGGGAGAATTCTCACTTTGGGGTTCCACTCCATCAGTCTTTATTTTCGAATTTTTGTTTTTAAACTAGATTAAACGACCATTTAATTTAGCTCAAAATCCAACTTGCTCCATTTCTGTTATGGTCGGTCCTGTAGAGTTTGTTGATACGAGTGCAACGCAACTCATTTCACTGAATTCTGATATCGTATAAAAGAGTTATGGTCAATTAAACGTTAATAACATAATTAACTAATTAAATATATATATTTATTTAATATAATTACATTTCCACTTTCTCTCCCGTCGTTGACCCTTCACGCATCATTTAACACATTCGTCGATTGGAAACTTCCACTGTGCCGCCTCCTACAATCATCGCACCTCCGATCAGAGAGTGCCATCGTGTAGCCCTACGCTAGAGCCACCTGTGCCAAGAATTAGGGAAGCTCGACGGCCACCTGGCCCTCGAAATCCAGTCTGAAGGCGGCGAGTTTGAGCTCTGAAATCGAGCTTATCTCTCAACGTTATTTAATCAAACTCCTATGGATTGAAAGCCCTCAGATTGTTCTTCAATCTTCGTTTTATATTTCTCTGAAATTAATGTGTGGATTTAGCGATTTTAAAGGGAGAAACTTTGAACAAATCGGCCATCGGTTTTGAAGTTGGGAGCGGCGACTATTAATAAAATTTAGGGTTAGGGTTTTTTTATTTTTCTTTTATACCCTTTTTTATTTTATAATATTATTTAATTTCCATAAATACTTGTTAATTGTTACAAACTCCAATTCAAGCCCAACTGCTGTTGCCCATAGCCAAATACCCCCATTCCGAACACAATGGGATATGTTCCGTAAGCAAATTCAACAGTTTCAATCAGTTTTTATCAAAATTAAAATATAAATCGATATATATATTGAATTTAAATGTATATATTAATTTACCGGGGCTATATACTAACTCCAAAATTACAAAAAAATAAATTAGCTATGTTTTGACGATATGGTACAAAACTAATTTCGCCGAATCTGGAGACCGTTTGAAAAATGGCCTTTTTCCAGTTGATTACCAAATGCATTTAAATTTACCATGCTCACATATTAATTCCAAAAATTATGAAATTTGAAACCTAGTAATAATTTGACATTCTAGATCCAACAAAAGTGGTTTCGTCGAAAATGGAGGTTGTTTGCAAAATGACTATTTTTAAGGGTTACCTATTATATTAATATAG
Organism: Allium sativum; assembly: GCA_030737875.1. Taxonomy (NCBI): domain Eukaryota; kingdom Viridiplantae; phylum Streptophyta; class Magnoliopsida; order Asparagales; family Amaryllidaceae; genus Allium; species Allium sativum. The sequence goes on from CM060909.1 coordinate 727,890,433, forward strand.
ATATAAATTTCCATAGTGATATTTTAAATTTTAAACTGGATAAAACTTTCAATTTATATTATGAAATCTGAATTTTTCACATTCGTTAGAAAGATATTGTTAAACAGATTCAAATGTTTCTGGTTTTACTGAAATCCGATTTATTTTGAATTCTATACATTCAGTTGAAATTTAAAATTGAATTTTCAAACTACCACGCCATTTCAAACTCTATTTATAATTAAAATAAATTTATACGTTTTAACTTCGATTTAGATAAATTTTTAGTCGTTATTATTTAAAATAAATCATTTTAAATCTTTAAAATCCATTAATTCTATTAAGAATAAAAATTTAAATTGGTTCAGAAATTACGGGTTGTTACAATAGGTTTGGACTTGTATTAAATTAAAGGGGAGTTTTAGAGTTTCTAAGTATTAGTTGAAGGTTCTAGAGTACTTTGGTTGATTTAATTATTTAGATTGATTGTTTTAATTGCTTGTTTGTTTGAATTACTTGCCTGCTTGAATTGCTTGTTTGCTTGAATTGTTTATTTGAATTATTTGTTTGAACTGCTTGTTTCGATTAATTTGCTTATTTGAATCGGTTGGTTTGCTTAGTTTATTATCCTTCTATTTAGTCTATTAGACTAGTGTAGTCATAGATTTAGGGGGAGTTATATAAATTTATAGCGAATTATTGATTAAGGTAGAACTATAGATTTAAGGGAAGTTATATAGAATTAGTATATTACATAGGCATAAATTTGGGGAGAGTATTTTATAAGGTATAGATAGATTTAGGATTCAGGCGGAGTACTTACTTTAGTATAGGAATTATTTATATAGTTCTAGGATTTAGGGGGAGTAGTTTTAGAATTCCTTTTTGATAATGCCAAAGGGGGGAAAATAATAAAATATAGACATAGTTTATAGGATTCATACAGACAGAGGGAGTATTAGAAGGAATATCATCAACTGGTATATACAGTTATGAATACAGGTATGATATTTTAAAAACTAAGGTTGTCATCATCAAAAATGGGTAGATTGTTGGAGAATGGAGTTTTGATGACAACAACCTTATTTCAATTATCAGTGTAACACCCCACATCCGTTAAGGTCACTCACAAAGGGAATGCCTTAATTTCAATGGAGCATTATGGGTACTGGAACAGAAATATTACAAGACAGACATATATACAACAGTGGAAAGTAAAGTAGAAGTACTTCAGATCATTTATTAAATATAATTGTTTACAATAAATGCCCATTAACTTCCAATACCCAAATACATAGCTAAAATATCTGTCTTGCTCAAAAACAAAGAAGCATGAAAATAAATTGTAGTATTCCCCAATAAAGCAAAGCAAGACATAGCCAAGAGAGATCCAAGCAGCACATGAAAGAGCCTTGGAGCTTGGTAAGATCCGAACTAAGCTGTATTTCCGCCCTGCGAACCTAGGGGGGAAACGGAAGAAAAAGAGGCGAAACAAACCGGGTCAGTCATAAAGGCTGAGTAAGTCCTAGTGGCTTTCAGCATAAAAACAGGTGAAGATAATATTGCATGAATAAACTGAAAGTAAACATAAGCATGATGACAAGGTAAGCTACAGGCACGATGAATCAAGTATAACATTGCAAGGTTCCCATTCAAGATGAACTAAGTATAGTTTCGCAAGATTTCTATCAAGCATCGCAAGATTTCTCTGCTTCACCATTAAAATGATATCTATTTGCTTTGCACCACCTAACTAGTGTCCCAACTAGTAATCTATATAAAATGATAAAATCATAACGTGATCCCAATCCCCGAAATTAAGGTTGCTTTCACGTGTACATTTATTATTTATTACCTAGATCTAATCTAGGGTTTTCTATCGAACGCTTCCTAGATTCAACCGGGATTTATGCCACCTAGGTCCAATCTAGGGATTATGCTACCTATTGAACACTTCTCAGATTTAGGGTTTATGCCACCTAGGTCCAACCTAGGGATTATGCTACCTATTTGTGTCATATGACCCCCAATGATTGTAGATACCTATGCTGGTCCCACCATGGGGCGTATCAAGACCTATGGTGGCGGCCCGACGCAATTCTAGAAGGCATAGGTTATACTACTGGTGCCCCCAGTGCCCTGTTTGTCTGCTCCGAAGTGTGTGCATGCCCGCACTCCGTTAGAACCTACACTGTTGCACCCACCGTCGTCGCTTTGACCGCTTACATTCAGCCCAGTAATTGTGCCCCACCCTGCCTAGTTTCAGGGTACCATGATACCTAATTGGGTTACTGCTGAAATGGGTCCCCGTTACTAGGGTTTCCTACTGATTAAGTTTGTGGGCTTATATATACAGATATTACCCACCTTCCTGTGATGTACTTAACCCACCGATTCAAACATGCTTATTAATGGTTATGTTTGTAGGCCTATATTTACTAATACTACCCATCAACCCGATATGTACTTAACCCTCTCCGTCCATCACGTTAAGTTGGTTAAGTGTTTTCTCTTGTTTTACTTAACCCTACCACACATCATGTTATATCGGTTAAGTGTTGTTCCTTGTGTTACTTAACCCTACCGCAAGCCTTGTTATACTGGCTAAGTGTTCTCCCTTGTGTTAACTTAACCCCACCGCATGTCATGTCATATTGGTTAAGTGTACATTGACTTAGCCCATCTACTTATCATGTTGTGATGGTTAAGTGTTACCCTATGTTGTTACTTAACCTTACCACGCATCAGGTTATATCGGTTGGGTGTTATCAGCCTATTCAAATTAGCCCAACCCTTCCGCTAGTCATGTTATAACGGTTAAGTGTCATTAGCCTAGCCACGTTACTTAACCCACCCATTCATATCGTATTGGTTAAGTGTCACTAGTCTAGTCATATTACTTAACCCACCCATTGGTCTGATTAACAGTTATGTTGGTTGAGCCTACATTTATAAGTTTTACACGTTCTTAAATCATACCAGTTAGGTCCACATTTGCATGTCAAATTTCCATGTCATCCCACCTAACCCTCTAACCATACCCACGTCTTATTATGGTTAGTATTCCTTAATTCATTCATTATGACGAACGAATCATGACCTCTCACATTAGACCATGCATTTTGTGGCCACTGGATTTGTCGGGCGGTTCCGGGCAGATTTACACCACAAATTGGGTCTAACCTCGCGTCATAAACCGTTCGCCTATAATTTGGCCTTCGACCTCTCACATTAGACTGACACTTTGTGGCTACTGGATTTGTCGGGCGGTTCCCGGTAGATTTACACCACAAACTGAGTCTAACCTCGTGTCAAAGGTTTATTAATGGTCATATTTCACCCAAAACCCCAATATCAGTTCATGTGTTTAACATATAGAAATGTTCATGGTTCATGTTTTTGCCCCCAAAACGTATTCCCAAATTATTACCATAATTCACTATAAGGTTATGCCAAGTTATAGCCTTTTATTTACAATACATGCCAATTACCCAAAACCCAACTTAGGCGCATTCATATTAAACCTCTACTAAGTCATAAATTATCATATATGTTTCAACTCTAAATTTTATATAATTAACATATGCCCAAGTTCTAGATTACATGTAAATTTTACATATGCCCAATTCGTACCAAATTTACATATGTTCAATTTATGCCATTTTACATGTATGCCAATTTTATACCATTTTACCATATCAAGTTCTAGCCAAAATTACGTGTATCAAGTTTCATACCCAATAAACCCAAATCATGATTCATGATGTAGTTATCCCAAACTATAATCTTTTTGTTACAGTATATGTCGGTTGTCCAAGTTTATAATACATGTTTATGCCAAATATCAAGTTTACGATTGCTTTCATGTTCAAATTCCCAATTCTACATATGCCTAATCTTTTGATTTAATTTACCTAGTCCCAAACTCGTGATTTAATTTACATGCCAATTTATGTATGCCCAAACTTGCAATTTCAATTATATTGACAATACCCAAATTTCAAATTTCATGTTATGCCATCAATTCCACCACACACATATATCCAAATAGGTAATCTCCCAATATTTCTCCGTATACAAATCGCACGTATATCTTAGTTTAGGCCTAGGTCCGAAATTGACCAAGGTTTATCAAAAGAAAATAAATAGGGGAAGGTAGAATTTGTATAACAATAAGTACAGAGAGAAAACTGGCATAAGAACATCATCTCAGGCATAAAAGATAGATCTTGATAATAATATCAACATGAATCAAGAAAAACTAATTTACAACAAGCTGAATAGATCATAGGCTTGTCATGAAAATGAGAATAGAAAAGTCCCAAAACTCAAGATCCAAGAAGCAACAGAAATAGATCTGAATCAATAAACATACTTAAATCTAATTCCACTTTATTCCATGGCCATATTATAATTTAAATGTTTAAATCTAAAAACAACTAGAACTTGCAGAGCATGGCTAGTGAATTAGGAACTGAATTTGTTGTAAAAATGTTGCGGCGTTGTTAATTTATTGCCTTGAATCATTGTAGAAGCCTTGTTCTTTGAATTGATTTGAGTTTGAATGTTTGTACTTCGATTTGGAGACGACGGCCATGGTTCAAGAGGTATTTTAGTAGCATAATGGTGTAAGAATGATTTGATATGAATTAGGTTAGGTCTAAGGGTGTTTTTATAGGTGTAGAAACTAGTTTAGGCCCTTAGATTAACCCTAGAATCAATCCGGACCGTCAAAACATGTCTCAGGCTTCAAAAATGAGTTCTGGGTCAAAACAGGCCGACCATGTCGACCTGTAAGGGGGGAGGTCGACTACATGGTCGACCTGGGGGGTCTGTCGACCCTAGGGTCGACCACATGGTCGAACTGGTCCCCAGGTCGACCCCCAGGTGGACCTGCTTGGTCCTGTGCTGCCTAAAATCTGCTGAATCTTCTATAGGCCATAACTTCTTCATTCGGACTCCGATTTTCGAAAACTCGGGCTCTATTTCATGTAAAATTTCGAGACGAACGCAATGGCATAACCCGTTTCCCTTGATTCTTATTTTAAAATTTAATTATACCCTGATTTCTAGTTTCAACAGGTTATTAAAATTCGGGTTGTTACATTCTTCCCTCCTTAAAGGATTTCGTCCCCGAATTCTTCAAGTTAAGAAGAATGTGTCCTACCATCCAATCATCCATCTACTCAATCATCAATCACAGGCATCCATTGTCCTTAAGAGATTTCTAATGCTGTATGAACATATGCAGAAAGTGTGTGTATATGTTCCTTATCTAATGCAAATGATCAGGCCTGATTGATCTTCTCAATGCAAAATATGTTTAGTGCCATGAATCCAACATGTATACAAATATTCTTAGTCACATAAACACTATATGTGTGCACAAACATCCATCCATATGCAACATCCACATGATAACACATTTAATTTCATCCATAAACAAGTATAAACACTCATGCATATGCAATATGGAAATGTGTCTGAGCCGATCTAGTGCCTAGTGTGTGTTATGCAATCATGAGCAACCACTAGCAGCCACTTGCAACCATCAATCATAACATGTCTCAAACACATATTTACACCCAATTGTTCCTACCTAAAGGTATAGTCGAACGATAGAAGCAAGTAAAAACCTTGTGCCCATTAGGCAATGTCAAAACTGGAAATCTATGTCACATATATACTGATTTGGAGAAGAACTCCCTAAGCACCAACCCCGAAGACCGAAATCAACATCAGGCCGATACCCAAAGAATTAGTCAACCCAACCAATATATATGACTCTAGGAAACTAAGCATGATGCACTCCTTTTAGGTCACAAGGAAATCCCTTACTAAAACCAACTCGTATCCTATAAAACCCAAAGAGTTTAGTCAACCCAACGGACACCCTCAAGCCCCAAAATGTATTACTAATAGACGAGTCATGCTCCCTATGGGGTTTCTAACAGAAATGGGATTGAGAATAGGACCGAGAGGATATACTTGAAAGATATCATGCAAATAAGCTCTACAGGAAAAGAGGGATCAAGGATATACTCTTAAAAAGAGATATGATGTGCGTGTCTAGTCTTCAATCTTCTAAGTCGCATTTCCTTGAGCTTAACTCCATTGTGCTTTGACCGTCTTTAGCTTCACAATTTCGTAGCTTCTTAATTCTTGTTTCCAAAATATGAGTTGGAACTCATTCCACTGTTGCCTCTCGTTCCACTTTTACTTATTCTTCTTCTAGTATACTCGGCTTAAACATAACTGCGTACTCATGGTTTTATGCAAGCTCTCCAAAATTCACTAGTGAATCCTGGATCTCGTTTATTCACTATAAGGTATTCCACGCAGAAGAACTATCTCTTGAAAACAAACAAATGTCAACAATGTTGCCAAATGTACTTACTAAGGTGATTTTCTATTACTCATGCATAAGCGAAATGAACCATCCGCCTTAGTGGCGAACACTACTCGAGCGGATCGATAAATGTATCAAGAGATTCTAGGTAACTAAACATGGCAGGACCCTAACAGTTACACTAGACTTCGAGGGCATTACCAAGGCAAGTCAAGAATCTAACTACCCTCTTTTCATACTCAAGAATGGTATCATTTTTGGAAAACCACTCCATCCCTAGAATCAACCCATTGCCCAAAAACATAAGCATTACTTCTAAACTCAACACTTAGCATAGACATTCTCAAATCCAAACAAGTCATGAATAAATGAGCCGATTCCCCACAGGATTTGAGACAAAAACGGGATCCTCTACTACGCTAGTACTAAGGTGTAGAGACTCCAACTATCGAAGCAGAATTAAAAGGATGCGATGCACAAAAACAAAGTTCTAACGGGATGATGGAAAAGAAAAGCTAAACCTTTGACAAAAACGTTACCACCTCTCTTAGGTATGCTAGTAGTGAGAGCATACAATTGTCCTCTCGACGATCTTGTTCATTGCCCTTGTCATTGTCCTATAATACTTAACTACATGTCCCTTTTTACCATACTAAAGATACTCTCTCTTGTCATGGGTTTTATTATTATCTCACTTTGGCCTCTTTCCTTTCACCTTTTCCTCCTTCGTGGATTAAGCCCTATCAACAAGTTTCTTATCCTTAGGCTTGTGTTCTTTTATCCTCGTTCTTACTATCCTTGTATAGCTTGTTGACAAGTTTCTCGAAAGCTACCTCCATCGCATGGCAACCCTATAAAGCTTGAAATAAGATTAGTCGCAGATGGAACTACTGTGGCTCTTGATGGTGGTTGGGCACTTCTTTGCCCTCCTACATGCGTTGTATGCTTACAAACTATGGTGAAAGAGAAAGAGAGAAGAGACTCAACGAGAGAATCAAAAGATAGTGCACATGGCTTTAGGGAATATGCCTTTCGTAAAACAAAACTTTTCTTAGAAAAATGCTTCTTTGTAAACGTTTTGCAAATAATTTCAGACGATTTTTAAAAGCTTTTTCCCAGTCTGGTAACCTTCTGCTCTGATACCAAATGTAACACCCCACATCCGTTAAGGTCACTAACAAAGGGAATGCCTTAATTTCAATGGAGCATTATGGGTACTGGAACAGAAATACTACGTGACAGACATATATAAAACACCGGAAAGTAAAGTAGAAGTACTTCAAATCATTTATTAAATAGAATTGTTTACAATAAAAGCCCATCAACTTCCAATACCCAAATACATAGCTAAAATATCTGTCTTGCTCAAAAACAAAGCATGAAAATAAATTGTAGTATTCCCCAATAAAGCAAAGCAAGCCATAGCCAAGAGAGATCCAAGTAGCACATGAAAGAGCCTTGGAGCTTGGTAAGATCCGAACTAAGCTGTATTTCCACCCTGCGAACCCGGGGGGGAACGGAAGAAAAAGAGGCGAAACAAACCGGGTCAGTCATAAAGACTGAGTAAGTCCTAGTGGCTTTCAGCATAAAAACAGGTGAAGATAATATGGCATGAATAAACTGAAAGTAAACATAATCATGATGACAAGGTAAGCTACAGGCACGATGAATCAAGTATAACATTGCAAGGTTCCCATTCAAGATGAACTAAGTATAGTTTCGCAAGATTTCTATCAAGCATCGCAAGATTTCTCTGCTTCACCATTAAAATGATATCTATTTGCTTTGCACCACCTAACTAGCGTCCCAACTAGTAATCTATATAAAATGATAAAATCATAACGTGATCCCAATCCCCGAAATTAAGGTTGCTTACACGTGTACATTTATTATTTATTACCTACATCTAATCTAGGGTTTTCTATCGAGCGCTTCCTAGATTCAACTAGGATTTATGCCACCTAGGTCCAACCTAGGGATTATGCTACCTATTGAACACTTCTCAGATTTAGGGTTTATGCCACCTAGGTCCAACCTAGGCATTATGCTACCTATGTGTGTCATACGGCCCCCAATGATTGTAGATACCTATGTTGGTCCCACCATGGGGTGTATCAAGACCCATGGTGGCAGCCCGACGCAATTTTAGAAGGCATAGGTTATACTACTGGTGCCCCCAGTGCCCTGTTTGTCTACTCCGAAGTGTGTGCACACCCGCACTCCGTTAGAACCTACACTGTTGCACCCACATCCGTCGCTTTGACCGCTTACAACCAGCCTAGTAATCTTGCCCCCACCCGGCCTAGTTTCAGGGTACCATGATACCTAATTGGGTTACTGCTGAAATGGATCCCCGTTGCTAGGGTTTCCTACTGGTTAAGTTTGTGGGCCTATATATACAGATATTACCCACCTTCTCGTGATGTACTTAACCCATCGATTCAAACATGCTTATTAATGGTTAAGTTTGTGGGCCTATATTTACTAATATTACCCACCAACCCGATATGTACTTAACCCTCTCCGTCCATCACGTTAAGTTGGCTAAGTGTTTTCTCTTGTTTTACTCAACCCTACCACACATCATGTTATATCGGTTAAGTGTTGTTCCTTGTGTTACTTAACCCTACCGCAAGCCTTGTTGTACTGGCTAAGTGTTCTCCCTTGTGTTAACTTAACCCCACCGCATGTCATGTCATATTGGTTAAGTGTACATTGACTTAGCCCACCTACTTATCATGTTGTGACGGTTAAGTGTTACCCTATGTTGTTACTTAACCTTACCACGCATCAGGTTATATCAGTTGGGTGTTATCAACCTATTCAAATTAGCCCAACCCATCTGCTAGTCATGTTATAACGGTTAAGTGTCATCAGCCTAGCCACGTTACTTAACCCACCCATTCATATCATATTGGTTAAGTGTCACTAGTCTAGTCATATTACTTAACCCACCCATTGGTCTGATTAACAATTATGTTGGTTGAGCCTACATTTATAAGTTTTACATGTTCTTAACTCATACCAGTTAGGTCCATATTTACATGTCAAATTTCCATGTCATCCCACCTAACCCTCTAACCATACCCACGTCTTATTATGGTTAGTATTCCTTAATTCATTCATTATGACGAACGAATCATGACCTCTCACATTAGACCATGCATTTTGTGGCCACTGGATTTGCCGGGCGGTTCCGGGCAGATTTACACCACAAACTGGGTCTAACCTCGTGTCATAAACCGTTCGCCTACAATTTGGCCTTCGACCTCTCATATTAGACTGACACTTTGTGGCTACTGGATTTGTCGGGCGGTTCCCGGTAGATTTACACCACAAACTGAGTCTAACCTCGTGTCAAATGTTCATTAATGGTCGTATTCCACCCAAAACCCCAATATCAGTTCATGAGTTTAACATATAGAAATGTTCATGGTTCACGTTTTTGCCCCAAAACGTATTCCCAAATTATTACCATAATTCACTATAAGGTTATGCCAAGTGTAATGACCCGGATTCTTATGGGTTAATTTTAAAATATTCAATATGGATTTAAATATTGAGTTAAGTAAATAAATCAATTTTTATAGGGAGTTATCAATTTAAAAATCAATTTCAATTTAATATTGAAAATATTAAATTATCAGAATACGAAAATGGATTTAGTTGAATTCAAATTTTAATTTGAATTGAAAACAGTTCAAATAATTAATATGAAATTTTAACGATAATAATATTTATTGATTATCGAAGAAATTAATTGGTTTGAAATTTAATTTATATCAATTTAAAATTAATATCTATTCCGGATGATCGAAATAGACTTCGATACTTATCCCAGTGGGTTCAGAATAGGGGTATTACCCTAGAATTGACAGTTGTTGGGTTCAAAAAGGAGTTCGACATCATGGGTAATTAATTTAAAGGATACCGGTTCAATTCAAACGAAAATAAAATAATTAAATAAAATTTAAGTGGATCTCCTTCTTCCAACCAACCATATACCATGGCTTCCTTAGCTTCAGAGATTTCATGAGGAAATAAAAACAACCACGCCCCTTCTTTTTCCTTTATAAAAACCGCTCCTCCCTTCCTCTTTTAATTCTTTCATTCAATCCGAAACCGAAATTCCCATATCCTTTAAATCGAATTTCATGAGACTTAGATGAGCAAAAGCTTCAACCCTGTCTATTTCAGTTGGGCGCGAGGTGGATTACTGGGTGCTCGACTTCGAACGACAGGAGAAAATCTCGATTTTGGCGATGTTGGGTCTTCTACTATAGAACTTTAGGGCATTAGTAGTTGATGCGATGGAAGAGAGTGCGATTTCGAATGGGTGTATGGTGTTCGATCTTCGGAAAAAGGCATGGCTAGGGCATGTTTGAACCGATGGAAGAGAGTGCGATTTCGAATGGGTGTACGGTGTTCGATCTTCGGAAAAAGGCATGGCTAGGGCATGTTTGAACCGACACTAGTGTGGACGAGGACTCGAGCCAAGGTGACAACTGTGATCGGTAAGGTAAGGCGCATCACTAGGAGGAGCCTTATGGGATTTGGCGATGGAAGTATTCGCACTGTAATGGGATGACCTGACGGTTGCGAAGTGAGGAAAGGGAGCTACATAAATTTCTAGGTGGTGATTTCGAATGCTCGATTTTTGAGCAGGCTGTTAGGAGGCGCAGGAAGGTCAAGGCCTGATTTGTTTTTGAGGTGATGCAACTAGTAATTTTGGAAGGAGTATTAGCAGATGCTTAAAATTTTAGTAAGGTAATTAAATTAGTTTAGTTATATTTTGATTTTTCTTTAAATTAAATTAATTTAATTTATACCCAATCTTGTAAAGTTAATATATTTGGCATACGATAACATATTTCAGTAAAACAAGATGCGTTGGCTTCGTATCGTCAAATACAATATACTGGAATTGGAATGACGGGGAGCCAATTGGAGTTTTTGATTTGGAACCGAATCGATAATTCAACAATAAAAATCTCGATGAGTAAATCTCACCTGCTTATTTAGAATTTTATTTATATCGTTAAAAATAATTGTTATGCTTGTTTGAATGATGTCTGATTGTTTTAAAATATATATTAGTTATTTAGGATATATATATATATATATATTGGGTTGTTGATTGGTTGGATTCCCGCAGTACCATTAGTGGATGCCCGCAGTTTCATAGCGGATGATTTCTCTATGCGCCCCACAAATATATATTAGTGGATGACCTTCATACCGCGATATCCTGCCTCAAAGCAGGATGGGTATATTACTATGTTGACTAACGTCTGTGGATGCAGGAAAACAGGTTGGAGGAATCCAACTGGATTCCTTAAAAATATATTATCTGTTTGTTGTTTGTTTGATTTCATACATATTCATATACGATGTGTTAAAAATCAAATGATTGAAAATTGGTTGATTTGATTGTTTAAAATGTCACTGGGGCTTGAATATTGATTTATAAAAATATCGAAAAGGGTATTTGAGATTTAAAAAGGGAATTCTATTTTTATAAATAGAATTTGAATTTTTAATGAACTATAGAAAATATTAACTTGTTTTGAAGATATATAAAACGAGTATTGAATTTATAAACTTTGTTTATAAATAAAGATATGGGATTTGAATTGAATTTATAAACCCTGTTTATAAATGAAGATATGGGATTTGAATGGAATATATAAACCCTGTTTATAAATGAAAATGTGGGATTTGAATTGAATTTATAAACTTTGTTTATAAATATATAATGGGGAATTTTAAGTGAAGTTATAAACGTTGTTTATAAATAAGGCATAGAATTGAAATGAAATTTAATTAAAGAGAATTCAAATAGAATTTGAATAGATTTGAATATAGAAATTCAAATGGGATCTATAATATAGAAATTCAAATGGGATTTGAATGTAGAAATTCAAATGGGATCTATAATATAGAAATTCAAATGGGATCTATAATATAGAAATTCAAATGGGATCTATAATATAGAATTCAAATGGACTTTAAACTATAGAATCTGAATATAGAATTCAAATGGACTTTAAACTATAGAATCTGAATATAGAATTCAAATGGACTTTAAACTATAGAATCTGAATATAGAATTCAAATGGACTTTAAACTATAGAATTTGAAAATAGAATTCAAATGAAGTTAACTATAGAATTTGAAAATAGAATTCAAATGAAGTTAACTATAGAATTTGAAAATAGAATTTCAAATGGAGTTTAAATATAGGGATTCTAATAGAATTCAAATGAAGTTTTAAATAAAGAGAATTCAAATAGAATTGAATTGGAATTTGAATAGAGAAGTCGATAAGGAAACGAGAGTATGAGTATAATTAGAATTTGTTAATATGCAAGTTAAATTATATTCGAACATGTCATGTTCAAATATGAAGGTGAAATAGACTGAAGAGTTAATTAACAAATAATTAACAAATTTATTTAAAACGATTGATATAGTTAAAATAGATTGGGCGGGTATAGATACAGGAGACAGGTTTAGAATAAAGTATAGAAGTGAAATAAATAGAATGCTCGACAAAAGGTATGTATTTAATTCACATATGAGATTTTATGCACCGTATCGGCTAGCCGCTTGGCTTTTCTTTTTCTTTTTGATTGGAGAAGGCCTGTGTGGCAGTTTGGGGATTTTCCCGATGCTCCCGGTACAAAGGAGGTTATGGCGAATTTTTCTGGAAATTTAAGGAGTTAGAATATTTTTAAGAAAATTTGACAACTAGAAATCTATATATCAATATATATAGTAGTCGATAAGGAAACGAACTTAGAAATAGAATAGTATAATCAAAAAGGTAGTATAAGAATAAAATCTAGTAAGAATAGAAAAAGAAAGTGATATGTGTTTAAAAGTGAAGAAGTAGTTGTGTGGTATTGATTATTCGAGTAAGTAGTCATATCTGTTTTGACGTTATAAATGTTATTCAGTCAAGGTCTGAGAGGTAGTTATACCCCAACTTGATTGATTTCATTATTAACAAATAAATAGTAAGATTCCAGGCTCGAAGATCAATGTTGGATAAGAGTTAGTTGAATATAGTATTTGGGTTGTCGTAACAATGTTTTACACAACATCTGTTTTAACCCAAATAAAATGTAAGCTTGGAAATAGAATAAAGAATATTTTCTAAGTATAGAAATAAACGAGATCGGAAAAGAGATAAGTAATTGGAATATTTTCCAATTATAAATAACATATATTTTCTAAAGTTTAGAAAATAAAGGAAGGCGATATTCGGAAATGTTTTCCAAATAACGTAAAAGGCCAATATGGTTATTGAAAATATTTGGTTAACAAATATTGGTAAAGAAATAGAGAAGTGATTTAATTAATGGAATATTAATTAAAGGCTCAGTGATTGTTTGATATGTTGAATGAACACTTGTTTTCTTCGATAGTTAAATCATCGACTATCGAAACACTTGTTTTTATTTGATAGTTAAATCACATAGTATCGAAGTTTTTGACCATCATTGTCAATATGGAGAGACCGGTTGGATTATTATCCGAAGAACCACTCCATATTGGCAGTAGCGTTGCGAATCAGATTATATGAAGATAATCGAAGACGGAGTAGAGTGCAAGGACTTTTTCTATTAATAGAAATAGTACCTTCGGTTCATCCTGTTCCTGGGTGACTTGTATGGATGAATGTCTGACAGAGTACTTCCAGAAAGGTCACGTACATTGATTTCTTCAACCGTACCAAGAGTGGAAGCGGAGAAGGAAACTTCTTTTAGCTAACACATAATGTACTGTTGTAGACGTCAATTAGTGATTTTCGATGGATCTGACAATGTGGCATTTGAAGTAAATCTGATGTGATGATAAAGCGTAGCTTCAAGCCTCATCAACCGGTAAATGACAGAAATAGGGCAGGCAGCATGGCTATGTAGGTCGCACCTATTAGGGTGTAGAATCACCTGATCTAGAGTTTCATTTACTTCTAAAAATATATTGTCGATCATTCGGGAAACGGTTGCTGATCCCAACCGTTGGTGATGTACATTCGATACACTCAAGCCAAATTAGTGGTCGGTCATGTGTGGCTGAGTTGCAAGATGTTCTTGTTGAACTCGGTGTATTCTCCTCTAGAGATATACCAGCGGAAGGTGGTTCCATACCTTGTCATAGTTGGAAATCCATTACCCAATAAGTGCTTGCGGTTTTGATTGTATATTATATATGTGGAACGTGAGATGAAAGCGTTCCACTAGATTGTATTTACTCGATTTAGACACTATTATAATATCAAAGGAGTTTTTGAAATAAAGCTATCGTTCCTTTCAAAAGGGATTTTTTTTAAAGTTAAATCAAGTGTTTGGATTCTCATAAGGGAAAAACCCGTTCCGTATTATACGGCGTGGTCATTTGAGATATCATTTAGTTTTCTGAAACTGTTTTAAACTGTTTACTTATACCAGTCCCATGACTGACCCGGAGTTTATTTTGTTTTGTTCTACCTAAACTCTTGGGTGCCTAAATTTGTACGGGCAGTCAAGTAGTTCAGGATTTTACAGATCTATCTAAAGGAGCTTGGAGCAGGAGGCTTCAGCGTTAGTTATATAGAGTTTTGTTCCGCTGTGTTGTAAGTGTTGTACTCTGATAAGTGTATGTTATACAGTTAAGATTTTGTATTTCAAAGATATGATATATTATATTTTGTTCCGCTGCGATGTGAGATTCTGTGTTGTTATTTCTGTTCTTCTTCTACCTCTTTCTTCTAAAAAAAATGTTTCGTATTTTCGTGATATTTGGGTTGGACGTATGATGTATATAGTCAACTCTGATGTTACGGAAATTTAGGTCATTACAGTTGGTATCAGAGCTTAGGTTGAGCGAATACCTAGGCTTTGTGGAATGTGCTCATAAGAGGTAGGATCAGTAGTATCCTAGAATGAGTTGAGTGTGTATATATATATATATATATATATATATACGAGAGAGCATATTTGTTATTTGATATAAAAACTGTTTTATATTGTGTTGACTAGTATGTCGAGTGAATTATGAATTCTGATCGAATCGTGGGACGCCACGATGTCGATAGGAGTTTATAAACACTTGAACAGAAGATTGTACACGATATTGTTTTAAATAGTTGAGTTGATTGTTAGGATTATAATCGAATGAGATATTAAAACAGAAATAGTTATATATAACAAATGGAATTTGTATATGAAATAAAATATACAAATGTGATAAATTGAAATTGAATTCCAACCAGAATTTAAAATCCTGGGAGTTTGGAAAATATTTTTCTAAATGGATTTTGAAAGTAATATAGCAATGAACTCACTTCAGTGGCTGGGAAATAATTCTGATGATGGTCGCAACATCATCAGTGTTCATTTTCGAGTTTCTAAGTGATGAATTGCTGCCTCAGAAAAGTTTTGACGGAAATTTGTTTGAAAGAAACAAGTTGTTTGAAAATTTAAATGTTTTGAATTTGAGATAGATATAAATATATGTATATATTTATATTACTACAAAGGAATTTTGAAATGGGAATTGGAATATAGAATTCAAATAGAAGTAAAATAAAGGAATTTGAATATATATATATAATTCAAATAGAAGTGGAATATAATTTGAATTCAAAGGAATTCAAATGAGTTTGAATGAAGAAATTCAATTGGAATTTGAATATTGCAAATATAAAGGAAATAATATAGAGTTTGAATAAAGAAATTCAAATGGAATTTGAATATTGTAAATATATAGGATTTGAATATTAGAAGTGAAATAGATCGGAAATATTATGTTGAAATGGAAAAATGGAGTTGATATGTATTAAAAATATATCAGATTGGAGTTGAATTTATTATAAACAAAGTTAGAACGTTTATATTTATAAATATAATTAAAACGAGCTCGCCGTAGCGCGGTAGTTCGTAAATTGGCGATTCGAACTTCAATTTAGTATACAGAACTCAATTGAAGTCGGAATTCTTTGAAACAAGAATCGTCGGGGCCGGTTGAACAATATTTTTCTAATGAAAGAGAAAATTTTGGATTTCGTCGTATAGATTTTTGAGTTATATCAAAATCAAATTTATAGAAAAGCAGCGCCAGAACCATTATAAAACCATAACGGTTTAATTAAATAAATAAAAGGATTTTTAGGAAATAAAATCCGAATTGGCATTAGAAAAATCCAGACTGGAGATATAAAATAAATATGAACTCCAGTGAAGTAAGTGGAATGATTTTTAAGACAAAAATCATATTTTAAATGGTTAAATAGAATTAACTAAATTGGAAAATAATTAGTTAAAGGAAATTTGAATCGAAATTGGGTTTTTGGATAAGTGAAAGAGATTGAGAATTTATATTCGAAATCGAATATATAACTCGAGTTGAAAATATAATTAGATTAGTTATAATTAAGTTGACATATATTTGAACAAGTTATATTCAAATAAAAAGGGTGAAATAGGCAAAACGGTTAATTAACAACTAGTTAATGGGAATTTGAATGATTGAAATTAAATTTAACTTAAGTAAGTTAAATGGATCGAAATGAATAAATCGAGTAAAATCAATGTGAATGAAATATGAATTGGGAATGAATAAAGGAAATATATTTGTAACACAAATACAAGGGAAGTTATGTGCAAACAAATAGAAGGAGAAATATTTGTAAAAAGATTTACAAATAGAATTTAAAAGGGAATATTTGTAAAACATTTACAAATAGATTAAATGGAAATATTTATTTATAGAAAATAAATAGAATGTTATAAATGAGATATCTATTTGTTAAATAAATAGAATTTGATCAAAGGAATATTTAGAAGATGAACAGAAAATGGAAATCTGTTTTAACAGATAAATAGAAAAGATTAATTTATAAATAACAGTTTATAAATTAAATTAAATATTTATCATTCGATAAATGGAATATATAAGTCTGAACTTATATAGAGAAGAGATATTGGTTTTTAACACTGATAGTTTTAAATAGAAGGGGTACACAACACTTGTATAAGTGAAGTAACGTTATTAAAGAGAACATTTATAAAGTGAAAAACCGTTACAAAAAGTAAATCTTTATAAATGAATAGACGTTATCCAATAGAAGTTATTCGAATAGGAGAAGTCGATTAGAGTTAGAAATAATCGATTTGAGTTAGAATAAATCGATTAGAGTATGAATTAACTAGATAGAGTTAATCAGTTAGGGTAAATCCGTAGAGTTAATTGAATATTTGTTATTCAATTAAAATTTATCGAATATTTGTTATTTCAAATTAAGAGTTAACCAGATAGAGTTAATTGAACATAGTTAATCGAATTGGGATTTAATTGAATGTTAGTTATTCAATTAAAGTTGATCGAATATAGTTATTGAGATAGAGTTAGTCAAACATAGTTACTCAGGATAAGTTGCCATTTCGTACGACTGCTAGCGTAATTTGCAGGGCTGCAGATATCCTAGGGCGGTCGAATGTTTCCTGAGGGAATCAGGCGTAACCATTGTGATTGTTGTGATCTAGCGTCAAGCGAATGGAGTTAAATCAAATACGAGTTATTCGAATAAAGTTAAAGGAGTTATCGAATATTGGTTATTCGAAAGAAGTTATCGAATATAGTTTATTCGAATAGAGTTAAAGTGTAATGACCCGCATTTTTAGAGATGGAATAATTAATCAATTTAATTATTAAATATCGTTATAGCGATATCGAGAACCATAATTAAATAATATTGAATATTTAATTAATATTTATAATGAATAATCAATTATAAATATCGAAATAGTCAGAAATAGTAGAATTCACAATAGAGTGTGAATTGAATAGTATACGAGATGTTGTTGAGTTTCGATTCGAAATATAATAACGAATATATTGAATCGACGACAGTTGAACGTATAGTTTATAATATATTTATAAACGAGCTCGAAATGGCGCTGCAGTTCGTAAATTGGCGATTCGAACTTCAACTGAATATACAGGATTCATTTTAAGCCGGATTTCTATGAAACAAGAAACGTGTGGAGCTGGTGGAGTATATCTTTC
Organism: Allium sativum; assembly: GCA_030737875.1. Lineage (NCBI taxonomy): Eukaryota > Viridiplantae > Streptophyta > Magnoliopsida > Asparagales > Amaryllidaceae > Allium > Allium sativum. The sequence continues at coordinate 727,908,815 of CM060909.1, forward strand.
TAGTGGAAGAGAAAATTCGGGATTTTCGTCGTATAGATTTTGATGTACGTCCAAATCAAATTTCAGAAAAGTCGCTGTGGAATTCCTTTATAGTTTATAAAGGAATTATTTATATTTTAAAAAGGAATTTCAATGTAAATTGAATATCGAATCAATCTGGACTCGGAATAGCGAGTATACAAATATACTGGAGCTGTATGGTATTCCACTGTGAATATATACGATAATATAAATTTATTTATATTTAATTTAATTATATTTAAATATATTTATATATTTAAATGGGTCATTCAAAGCGTTAAAAATAGCCACTTTTGCAAACGAAGTCGGAATTCGACGAAACCAGTTTTGTTGGATCCGCAATGTAAAATAGTTGTTAGATTTCCAGTTTCGTGATTTTTAGAGTCACTGTGTGGCCGTACGGATTTTTAGAGTGGAAAACAGTCAGTATTTCGACGGTTAAAAATACGCTGTGTGAGCATACGGAGTCGGAATTCGACGAAAACAGTTTCGTTGGGACCGAAATGTCGAACTCTAGCTACATGTCAATTTTCATGATTTTTAGACGTCGTATGTGTTCACTGTGATTTTTAGAAGACTAGAATGAATATAAAAGATTAAATAAAATATTAAAATATTATTATAAAAATATCTAGATATTTTAGTGGCCTATATATACCCCCCTTACAAAATTCCTAAACCCATTCTCAACGTCAACAGAGAAAAAATGCGCCGTAACCTTTTGTTCTTCCAGGAAATAAAAATCCAACCTTCTAAATTCAAATCAAAATCCAAATAAAAGCCTAAAATTCACAAAGCTCCTTCCTTTGAATTCGTATGGGAATTTGCTTCGACTGATGTCAATTTGGGAGAACTCGAACGAGTTTTTGGATCGTGGATATTTTTCCAGAGCACTCGATAGAACCTAGGGTTCAGGAAATCGATCGCTGCAAGCACAAATGGTTGTGCTAGTCATTGTTTTTGAGTTCAGCGTTGAAAACCGCGCCTCCCTTGAGCATTTGACGGTATTCGATCCTGATTCCCGTCGATGACTGTGTTAGGACAGTCGACGTCGTGATGCTGGAAGGACCGGCGAGTGGAGATGATTCGTATGGAGGAGAAGGAGGATTCGAAGAGGGTGACGTTGGTGAGGTCGGTTTTTGAAATGGTGATGGCTTGAAGGATCGGTGTTGGCCATGATTTTGGACGTGATGTAATACTGGAGCGACGAGAAAACCAAATTGAGGAAGAAGGGTGTCGGGTCCGGGTTTATAAAGGTTAGTGGGCCGGGTTAAGGAGGTTAAGCCCGGTTTTTAAATGATTTAAAGTTTAATTTAATTTCAATAATATACACTAACTTATAAATATGATATCTCATCCATACGAGGTCAGAATTGAAAACCGTAAGTTGCATTGGGATCGTATGGACGGGAGCAACACAATGAGACTGACCGGGAGTGAATCCGAGCTCGTTACAATTTATGGAGAAATAAATTGTCCGATCGAATCAAATAACGCAAATCGTTATTTAACGATTAACGCGCCAAAGTGAGTAAATCTCACTAACTCTGTTCAGTTTATATTTGTATAAACTGTACTTTATTTTTAATGATTGATTGCTGTGTATTGATTGTTAAATGGGACTGTTAAATTGGACTGTTAAATAGATTTGATTGAAAACGTAGATATAGTTATATATAGAAAACCGTCAATCAAATATGGATTCTGATTATCAGTATATTTCATGTTGGGATGAAATTGATGTATATTATACTGTGTAACATTTGTGGATGCAAGGAAACAGGTGGGAGGAATCCGACTGGATTCCTCAACAGTTATTTTATTGTTTTTCATATATTGTTATATGATGTGATATAAAATCTGTGGACGATTATATGTGCTTGGACGATATTGAACATCGTGATTTGATATGATTGAATACCATAACATACCGGAATGTAGATAAAGGAGATTTTTCAAAGTGATATTGAAAAATAGAATATTTATAAAGTGGAATATTTATAAATAAGGAATATTTATAAATTGGGATATTAATAAATAGGAGATTTTTAAAAAAGGAAAATAAATTCAAAACATTTTCTTTTTGAATGGAAAGGCCTGTGTGGCGAGTTTGGGGATTTTCCCGATGCTCCCGTTACAAAGGAGGTTATGGCGAATTTTCCCGGGAATTTAAGGAGTTAGAATTTTTCAAGTATAAATTTGAAAAGGAAATATTTGTAAACCATTTACAAATAGAATTGGAAAGGAAACATTATAAAAAAGGGAAATCATTTTTAAAGGGTAGAACCGTTATTTAAAAGTAAATCTTTTCCAATGAATAAAACATTGTTAAAAAGGAAATCTTTATAAAGTGCAGTTAGTTAATCGAATATAGACATTCGAAAGGAGAAATCGAATATGGTATTCGAAGTTAGTTAATGGAATATAGACATTCGAAAGGAGAAATCGAATATGGTATTCGAAGTTAGTTAATCGAATATAGACATTCGAAAAGAGAAATCGAATATGGTATTCGAAGTAGTTAATCGAGTATAGACATTCGAAAGGAGAAATAGAATATGGTATTCGAAGTTAGTTAATCGAATATGTTATTCGAAAGGGGTTAGTTTGTCGAGTTAGTCAAATAGAGTTAACCAGTTAGAGTTAATCAGTTAGAGTTAATCAGTTAGAATTAACCAGTTGGAGTTAATTAGTTAGAGTTAATCGATTAGAGTTAACACGAACTAGAATTAATCAAATATAGTTATTTGAGACAGAGTTAGTCAAACATAGTATTCAGGGTAAGTTGCCATCTTGTATGACTGCTAGCGTAATTCGCAGGGCTGCAGATAGCCTAAGGCGGTCGGATGTTTCCTGAGGGAATCAGGCGTACCCATTGTGATCGCTGCGATCTAGAGTCAAGCGAATGGTGTTAAATAGAGTTGTCGAATAATAGTTGTTCGAATGGAGTTAAATAGAGTTGTCGAATAATAGTTGTTCGAATGGAGTTAAATAGAGTTGTCGAATAATAGTTGTTCGAATGGAGTTAAATAGAGTTGTCGAATAATAGTTGTTCGAATGGAGTTAAATAGAGTTAGTCGAATATAGTTTATTCGAATAGAGTTGAATAGAGTTAATCGAATAGTAGTTATTCGAATAGAGTTAAATGGAGTTAAATCGAATATTAGTTATTCGATATGAGTAATCAAGTTAAGATAATCAAGTTAAGATAATCGAGTTAAGTTAGCAAGTTAAGTTATCAAGTCAAGATGATTGAGTCAAGTGATTTAGTTAAGATAATCGAGTTAAGTTAGCAAGTTAAGTTATCAAGTCAAGATGATCGAGTAAAGTAAATAAGTTCAGTTCGTCGAGTTAAATTAATCGATGTTAGTTTCATCGAAAGGAATTAATCGATGTTAGTTTCATCGAAAGGAGTTATCGATGTTAGTTTCATCAAAAGGAGTTATCGATGTTAGTCATCGAAAGGAATTAATCGATGTTAGTTTCATCGAAAGGAATTAATCGATGTTAGTTTCATCGAAAGGAGTTATCGATGTTAGTTTCATCGAAAGGAGTTATCGATGTAAGTTTCATCGAAGGGAGTTATCGATTATAGTTTAATCGAAGTGAGATTTTCAAATATGAGATATTTGAAAAGGAAGAGTTATCGGACATTAGTTATTCGAAGAAAGATTATCGAATATCGTTTATTCGAGAAGAAGTTAATCGAATATAGGTTATTCGAAGAAGAGTTAATCAAATAGAGATTTCTCGAAGAGAGTTAATCGGCAAATTCGATTATATCGAATTCGGGAAAGTACTTATACTTTCCAGTGTCTAAATAGAGATTTATTTATTTATAAATAAATAAGTGTTAGGTTAAGTATTCACTAATAAGAATAGAAGTTATAATTAAAGTTAGATAATTCGAAAGTAGGGATTATAACGTTATCGTTATAACCAATGTTTTAAATATAGAAGTGGACTAGTAAAATTGAATCCGAGAAAGGCGTAAAGAAGTTGTTAAAGATTAAAAGATAAACTTTGACCATTTCGAAGTTATAACGTTGTTCAGTTAAGGTCTGAGAGGTAATTATACCCCAACTTGAGTGACTTCCTTCTTAACTAAGAAATGGTAAGGTTTGATCGTAAAGGAGTTTTGGAAATGTTTTCCAAACGAGAATCAGAAATGTTTTCTGATAAAAGAAAATAAGAATTTAAAATATAGGGAAACAGGAGATAAGTAAATAAATGAACTAAAGAGATTAATGTTAAATGATGTTTGTTCGATATAATTTCCATTTGGAAATAATATCGTTGTTTGCACACTTGTTTTTCTTTGATAGTTAACTCACCGACTATCGAAGTTTTGACCATTTTAACGTTGTTAATATGGAGAGACCGGTTGGATTATTTATCCATAGAACCACTCTGTATTGGCATAAGCGTTGCGAATCATATATGCCAAAGATAATTGAAGACGGAGTAAAATGCAAGGGCTATCCTGTTTACAGAATAGTGCCTTCGGTTTGTCCAGTCCCAGGACAACTTGTATGGACGAAGGTCTGACAGAGTATATCCAATGGAGTGCGTAAGTTGATCAGTTCAAACGTATTCACGTTTGGTGGCGGAGGAATTCGTTTCTCTTAGCTGTATACCCGTGTTATTTTTGGATAAGTCAATTTGTGATTTGGCGGGTATGACGATGTGACATTTCTAAGTGAATGAAGATGGATGTCTGACATAGTATTTCCAGACGGTCACGTACATTGATTTCTTCAACCGTACCAAGAGTGGAAGCGGAGAAGGAAACTTCTTTTAGCTGACACGTAAGGTATGGTTGTAGACGTCAATTAGTGATTTTCGATGGATCTGACAATGTGGCATTCGAAGTGAATCTGATGTGAAAATAAAGCGTAGCTTCTAGCCTCAACATCCGGTAAATGACAGAAATCGGGCAGGCAGCATGGCTAAGTCGGTCGCACCGAAGTAGGGTGTATAATCACCTATCTAGTGAATATTCATTTGCTTCTTTTAATCTATCAATGCTGTCCCATATATATATACGGGAACGGTTGCTGATCCCAACCGTTGGTGATGTACATTCGATACACTCAAGCGAAATGAGTGGTCGGTCATGTGTGGCCGAGTTGCAAGATGTTCTTGTTGAACTCCAGTGTATCGTTCCTAGAGTACACTGATCGGAAGGTGATTCCATACCTTGTCATAGTTGGAAATCCATTATCCAATACGTGCTTGCGATTTTGATTGTATACTATATATGTAGAACGTGAGATGAAAGCGTTTCTGCTAGTTGATATCTATTTGTACATAGACATTATTATAATATCAAAAGGTTTTTGATATAAAGATATTTTGGATTCTCATAAGGGAAAAACCCGTTCCGTTCTGCGGCGTGGTCTTATGAGATATCGTTTACTTGTTCATATACCTGTTTAAATGATTTGAGTTTATTCACACCAGTCCCATGACTGACCCAGAGTTTATTTGTTGTTTTCCCTAAACTCTTGGGTGCCTAAATTTGCACGGGCAGTCAAGTAGTCGGGTTTTACAGATATACTGGAAGAGCGTGGAGCAGGAGGCTTCAAGATCATATAGCTATAGTTATTTCCGCTGTGTTGTAAGTGCTGTACTCTGATAAGTGCTATTGTATACATAACTGTTATATTTCAAAGTTATGTTATCTATTATATGTTATTCGTTCCGCTGTGAGGTTCGTGTTACTCTGATGTTATGTTCTTCTTCTTCTTCTATTCTAAGTTTCTATCTTATCTATTCTCACCTTCTAATTTCTTTCATTAACTATTCGGTTATTTTCGATCATTGGATGTTCGATATGTGTTGTATATCGGATAACCAAGATCGCATTTTTCCGGGTCGTTACAGTTGGTATCAGAGCTTAAGTTAAGAATTACCGTGGCTCTGTGGCGTGACTCGGTAGAGATAGGGTTAGTAACACCCTAGATTGAGTTTGAGTGTATATATACGAGTGCGTATTTGTATTTGATATAAAAATGGTTTTATATTGTGAAGATTCATTGGCTGAGTTGTTTATGAGTTCTGGTCGATCAGTTTGATCCACTGTATCGGTAGGAGTAAATAAACACTTGAATACAATGAAACGTCATCGTATGTTTTGAAAAGAGGGTAAACGAAATAATTTTACCCAAAGTATATTTGATATATATTGGATTTATAATATATGAGATATATTGGTTGTTATTATAATCGAGTAAGAATATAACAATGTGAAAAGATTATATGTAACCAATCAGAATTCATATAAGTAAAGTATATGAAATAAGATGAATTGAATATGAATTTAAATCAGATTTGGAATTAAAATAAGGAAATTTTAATTTCCTGGGAGATTTTGAAATGTTTTCAAAATGGAAGTATTTAGTAATGGTTTTGAAAATGATATAGTATTGAAATCACTTGGGTCGCTGGAAAATAATTCCGATGATGACTGCGCAGTATCATCGGTGTGATTTTCGAGTTTCTAAGTGGTGGATTACTACCAAAGATTTTGATTTGAATTGTTTTGAGAAAACAAGGTGTTTAGAAATTCAAATGTTTTGAATTGGTATTATGATTTCAAATTTGATTTGAAAGAAACCCAGGAATTTGAGTTCTGAAATTAAAATTTAACTTAATTTATGGAGTTAAAAAGATGGAGATGGTAAAAAGTGAATTAAGATTTAACTTGAACTAAGTTAAATAGAACTGAATGTGGTTATAGAATAATCCTGAATGAAATTTATTTAATAAGTTGAGAGTTTGGATTGTGAGATTGGAGTTGAATGGAATTTGACTTACATATATAACCAAATGGTTCATTTTGAGATAAACGTGATTTGAGTTTGATTGGGATAACATTGGTATATGCTGAGCTGATAGCATATGGAAGTAATAGAGTTGATATGCCCGACAAAAAGGTACCAGTTTATATTATATATGGATTTGAGATTTTTATGAGCCGATTTGGCAAGCCACTTGGCTGTTTGATTTTCTTTTGGGTTGAAGAAGGCCCAGAGAGGCGAGTTGGAGTTTGAGATATTGACCAGTACAAAGGAGGTGCTGGCAAAATTTTCCGAAAATATAAAGTGTTAGAAAATTTTCAGAATTTTTTGAAAATTTTAGTTAGTCGGAGGGAATTAATATTTTAGTCGATATTAATTGGTTCAGTTGAAATCAGAAATAAGGGGTAAACAAATCTTAGGAGTTCCAATAGATAGGCTCATCCACGACCTTAGCAATTTCGAGGACGAAATTATTTTAAGGGGGAAAGAATGTAATGACCCGCATTTTTAGAGATGGAATAATTAATCAATTTAATTATTAAATATCGTTATAGCGATATCGAGAACCATAATTAAATAATATTGAATATTTAATTAATATTTATAATGAATAATCAATTATAAATATCGAAATAGTCAGAAATAGTAGAATTCACAATAGAGTGTGAATTGAATAGTATACGAGATGTTGTTGAGTTTCGATTCGAAATATAATAACGAATATATTGAATCGACGACAGTTGAACGTATAGTTTATAATATATTTATAAACGAGCTCGAAATGGCGCTGCAGTTCGTAAATTGGCGATTCGAACTTCAACTGAATATACAGGATTCATTTTAAGCCGGATTTCTATGAAACAAGAAACGTGTGGAGCTGGTGGAGTATATCTTTCTAGTGGAAGAGAAAAATCGGGATTTTCGTCGTATAGATTTTGATGTACGTCCAAATCAAATTTCAGAAAAGTCGCTGTGGAATTCCTTTATAGTTTATAAAGGAATTATTTATATTTTAAAAAGGAATTTCAATGTAAATTGAATATCGAATCAATCTGGACTCGGAATAGCGAGTATACAAATATACTGGAGCTGTATGGTATTCCACTGTGAATATATACGATAATATAAATTTATTTATATTTAATTTAATTATATTTAAATATATTTATATATTTAAATGGGTCATTCAAAGCGTTAAAAATAGCCACTTTTGCAAACGAAGTCGGAATTCGACGAAACCAGTTTTGTTGGATCCGCAATGTAAAATAGTTGTTAGATTTCCAGTTTCGTGATTTTTAGAGTCACTGTGTGGCCGTACGGATTTTTAGAGTGGAAAACAGTCAGTATTTCGACGGTTAAAAATACGCTGTGTGAGCATACGGAGTCGGAATTCGACGAAAACAGTTTCGTTGGGACCGAAATGTCGAACTCTAGCTACATGTCAATTTTCATGATTTTTAGACGTCGTATGTGTTCACTGTGATTTTTAGAAGACTAGAATGAATATAAAAGATTAAATAAAATATTAAAATATTATTATAAAAATATCTAGATATTTTAGTGGCCTATATATACCCCCCTTACAAAATTCCTAAACCTAATTCAACCCATTCTCAACGTCAACAGAGAAAAAATGCGCCGTAACCTTTTGTTCTTCCAGGAAATAAAAATCCAACCTTCTAAATTCAAATCAAAATCCAAATAAAAGCCTAAAATTCACAAAGCTCCTTCCTTTGAATTCGTATGGGAATTTGCTTCGACTGATGTCAATTTGGGAGAACTCGAACGAGTTTTTGGATCGTGGATATTTTTCCAGAGCACTCGATAGAACCTAGGGTTCAGGAAATCGATCGCTGCAAGCACAAATGGTTGTGCTAGTCATTGTTTTTGAGTTCAGCGTTGAAAACCGCGCCTCCCTTGAGCATTTGACGGTATTCGATCCTGATTCCCGTCGATGACTGTGTTAGGACAGTCGACGTCGTGATGCTGGAAGGACCGGCGAGTGGAGATGATTCGTATGGAGGAGAAGGAGGATTCGAAGAGGGTGACGTTGGTGAGGTCGGTTTTTGAAATGGTGATGGCTTGAAGGATCGGTGTTGGCCATGATTTTGGATGTGATGTAATACTGGAGCGACGAGAAAACCAAATTGAGGAAGAAGGGTGTCGGGTCCGGGTTTATAAAGGTTAGTGGGCCGGGTTAAGGAGGTTAAGCCCGGTTTTTAAATGATTTAAAGTTTAATTTAATTTCAATAATATACACTAACTTATAAATATGATATCTCATCCATACGAGGTCAGAATTGAAAACCGTAAGTTGCATTGGGATCGTATGGACGGGAGCAACACAATGAGACTGACCGGGAGTGAATCCGAGCTCGTTACAATTTATGGAGAAATAAATTGTCCGATCGAATCAAATAACGCAAATCGTTATTTAACGATTAACGCGCCAAAGTGAGTAAATCTCACTAACTCTGTTCAGTTTATATTTGTATAAACTGTACTTTATTTTTAATGATTGATTGCTGTGTATTGATTGTTAAATGGGACTGTTAAATTGGACTGTTAAATAGATTTGATTGAAAACGTAGATATAGTTATATATAGAAAACCGTCAATCAAATATGGATTCTGATTATCAGTATATTTCATGTTGGGATGAAATTGATGTATATTATACTGTGTAACATCTGTGGATGCAGGGAAACAGGTGGGAGGAATCCGACTGGATTCCTCAACAGTTATTTTATTGTTTTTCATATATTGTTATATGATGTGATATAAAATCTGTGGACGATTATATGTGCTTGGACGATATTGAACATCGTGATTTGATATGATTGAATACCATAACATACCGGAATGTAGATAAAGGAGATTTTTCAAAGTGATATTGAAAAATAGAATATTTATAAAGTGGAATATTTATAAATAAGGAATATTTATAAATTGGGATATTAATAAATAGGAGATTTTTAAAAAAGGAAAATAAATTCAAAACATTTTCTTTTTGAATGGAAAGGCCTGTGTGGCGAGTTTGGGGATTTTCCCGATGCTCCCGTTACAAAGGAGGTTATGGCGAATTTTCCCGGGAATTTAAGGAGTTAGAATTTTTCAAGTATAAATTTGAAAAGGAAATATTTGTAAACCATTTACAAATAGAATTGGAAAGGAAACATTATAAAAAGGGAAATCATTTTTAAAGGGTAGAACCGTTATTTAAAAGTAAATCTTTTCCAATGAATAAAACATTGTTAAAAAGGAAATCTTTATAAAGTGCAGTTAGTTAATCGAATATAGACATTCGAAAGGAGAAATCGAATATGGTATTCGAAGTTAGTTAATGGAATATAGACATTCGAAAGGAGAAATCGAATATGGTATTCGAAGTTAGTTAATCGAATATAGACATTCGAAAAGAGAAATCGAATATGGTATTCGAAGTAGTTAATCGAGTATAGACATTCGAAAGGAGAAATAGAATATGGTATTCGAAGTTAGTTAATCGAATATGTTATTCGAAAGGGGTTAGTTTGTCGAGTTAGTCAAATAGAGTTAACCAGTTAGAGTTAATCAGTTAGAGTTAATCAGTTAGAATTAACCAGTTGGAGTTAATTAGTTAGAGTTAATCGATTAGAGTTAACACGAACTAGAATTAATCAAATATAGTTATTTGAGACAGAGTTAGTCAAACATAGTATTCAGGGTAAGTTGCCATCTTGTATGACTGCTAGCGTAATTCGCAGGGCTGCAGATAGCCTAAGGCGGTCGGATGTTTCCTGAGGGAATCAGGCGTACCCATTGTGATCGCTACGATCTAGAGTCAAGCGAATGGTGTTAAATAGAGTTGTCGAATAATAGTTGTTCGAATGGAGTTAAATAGAGTTGTCGAATAATAGTTGTTCGAATGGAGTTAAATAGAGTTGTCGAATAATAGTTGTTCGAATGGAGTTAAATAGAGTTGTCGAATAATAGTTGTTCGAATGGAGTTAAATAGAGTTAGTCGAATATAGTTTATTCGAATAGAGTTGAATAGAGTTAATCGAATAGTAGTTATTCGAATAGAGTTAAATGGAGTTAAATCGAATATTAGTTATTCGATATGAGTAATCAAGTTAAGATAATCAAGTTAAGATAATCGAGTTAAGTTAGCAAGTTAAGTTATCAAGTCAAGATGATTGAGTCAAGTGATTTAGTTAAGATAATCGAGTTAAGTTAGCAAGTTAAGTTATCAAGTCAAGATGATCGAGTAAAGTAAATAAGTTCAGTTCGTCGAGTTAAATTAATCGATGTTAGTTTCATCGAAAGGAATTAATCGATGTTAGTTTCATCGAAAGGAGTTATCGATGTTAGTTTCATCAAAAGGAGTTATCGATGTTAGTCATCGAAAGGAATTAATCGATGTTAGTTTCATCGAAAGGAATTAATCGATGTTAGTTTCATCGAAAGGAGTTATCGATGTTAGTTTCATCGAAAGGAGTTATCGATGTAAGTTTCATCGAAGGGAGTTATCGATTATAGTTTAATCGAAGTGAGATTTTCAAATATGAGATATTTGAAAAGGAAGAGTTATCGGACATTAGTTATTCGAAGAAAGATTATCGAATATCGTTTATTCGAGAAGAAGTTAATCGAATATAGGTTATTCGAAGAAGAGTTAATCAAATAGAGATTTCTCGAAGAGAGTTAATCGGCAAATTCGATTATATCGAATTCGGGAAAGTACTTATACTTTCCAGTGTCTAAATAGAGATTTATTTATTTATAAATAAATAAGTGTTAGGTTAAGTATTCACTAATAAGAATAGAAGTTATAATTAAAGTTAGATAATTCGAAAGTAGGGATTATAACGTTATCGTTATAACCAATGTTTTAAATATAGAAGTGGACTAGTAAAATTGAATCCGAGAAAGGCGTAAAGAAGTTGTTAAAGATTAAAAGATAAACTTTGACCATTTCGAAGTTATAACGTTGTTCAGTTAAGGTCTGAGAGGTAATTATACCCCAACTTGAGTGACTTCCTTCTTAACTAAGAAATGGTAAGGTTTGATCGTAAAGGAGTTTTGGAAATGTTTTCCAAACGAGAATCAGAAATGTTTTCTGATAAAAGAAAATAAGAATTTAAAATATAGGGAAACAGGAGATAAGTAAATAAATGAACTAAAGAGATTAATGTTAAATGATGTTTGTTCGATATAATTTCCATTTGGAAATAATATCGTTGTTTGCACACTTGTTTTTCTTTGATAGTTAACTCACCGACTATCGAAGTTTTGACCATTTTAACGTTGTTAATATGGAGAGACCGGTTGGATTATTTATCCATAGAACCACTCTGTATTGGCATAAGCGTTGCGAATCATATATGCCAAAGATAATTGAAGACGGAGTAAAATGCAAGGGCTATCCTGTTTACAGAATAGTGCCTTCGGTTTGTCCAGTCCCAGGACAACTTGTATGGACGAAGGTCTGACAGAGTATATCCAATGGAGTGCGTAAGTTGATCAGTTCAAACGTATTCACGTTTGGTGGCGGAGGAATTCGTTTCTCTTAGCTGTATACCCGTGTTATTTTTGGATAAGTCAATTTGTGATTTGGCGGGTATGACGATGTGACATTTCTAAGTGAATGAAGATGGATGTCTGACATAGTATTTCCAGACGGTCACGTACATTGATTTCTTCAACCGTACCAAGAGTGGAAGCGGAGAAGGAAACTTCTTTTAGCTGACACGTAAGGTATGGTTGTAGACGTCAATTAGTGATTTTCGATGGATCTGACAATGTGGCATTCGAAGTGAATCTGATGTGAAAATAAAGCGTAGCTTCTAGCCTCAACATCCGGTAAATGACAGAAATCGGGCAGGCAGCATGGCTAAGTCGGTCGCACCGAAGTAGGGTGTATAATCACCTATCTAGTGAATATTCATTTGCTTCTTTTAATCTATCAATGCTGTCCCATATATATATACGGGAACGGTTGCTGATCCCAACCGTTGGTGATGTACATTCGATACACTCAAGCGAAATGAGTGGTCGGTCATGTGTGGCCGAGTTGCAAGATGTTCTTGTTGAACTCCAGTGTATCGTTCCTAGAGTACACTGATCGGAAGGTGATTCCATACCTTGTCATAGTTGGAAATCCATTATCCAATACGTGCTTGCGATTTTGATTGTATACTATATATGTAGAACGTGAGATGAAAGCGTTTCTGCTAGTTGATATCTATTTGTACATAGACATTATTATAATATCAAAAGGTTTTTGATATAAAGATATTTTGGATTCTCATAAGGGAAAAACCCGTTCCGTTCTGCGGCGTGGTCTTATGAGATATCGTTTACTTGTTCATATACCTGTTTAAATGATTTGAGTTTATTCACACCAGTCCCATGACTGACCCAGAGTTTATTTGTTGTTTTCCCTAAACTCTTGGGTGCCTAAATTTGCACGGGCAGTCAAGTAGTCGGGTTTTACAGATATACTGGAAGAGCGTGGAGCAGGAGGCTTCAAGATCATATAGCTATAGTTATTTCCGCTGTGTTGTAAGTGCTGTACTCTGATAAGTGCTATTGTATACATAACTGTTATATTTCAAAGTTATGTTATCTATTATATGTTATTCATTCCGCTGTGAGGTTCGTGTTACTCTGATGTTATGTTCTTCTTCTTCTTCTATTCTAAGTTTCTATCTTATCTATTCTCACCTTCTAATTTCTTTCATTAACTATTCGGTTATTTTCGATCCTTGGATGTTCGATATGTGTTGTATATCGGATAACCAAGATCGCATTTTTCCGGGTCGTTACATAAAGGAGCTATCGAATATAGCTTATTCGGAAGAAGTTAAGTGAAAAGAGCAAATAGAATTAATTGATAAGAGTAAATTGAATAGGGATTGTCGAATATAGTTATTCGAAGGGAGGAGTTATCGAATAGGGATTTATTCGAAAGAGAGTTACGTAAGGAAGTTGAAATGTTGAGTATCAACATAAATAAGTTTTGAAAAGATGAATGGGTTTGTAGCACTTTTTCTACCTTAGCAATTTCGAGGACGAAATTATTTTAAGTGGGGAAGATTGTAATGACCCGGATTCTTATGGGTTAATTTTAAAATATTCAATATGGATTTAAATATTGAGTTAAGTAAATAAATCAATTTTTATAGGGAGTTATCGATTTAAAAATCAATTTCAATTTAATATTGAAAATATTAAATTATTAGAATACGAAAATGGATTTAGTTGAATTCAAATTTTAATTTGAATTGAAAACAGTTCAAATAATTAATATGAAATTTTAACGATAATAATATTTATTGATTATCGAAGAAATTAATTGGTTTGAAATTTAATTTATATCAATATAAAATTAATATCTATTCCGGATGATCGAACTAGACTTCGATACTTATCCCAGTGGGTTCAGAATAGGGGTATTACCCTAGGATTGACAGTTGTTGGGTTCAGAAAGGAGTTCGACATCATGGGTAATTAATTTAAAGGATACCGGTTCAATTCAAACGAAAATAAAATTTAAGTGGATCTCCTTCTTCCAACCAACCATATACCGTGGCTTCCTTAGCTTCAGAGATTTCATGAGGAAATAAAAACAACCACGCCCCTTCTTTTTCCTTTATAAAAACCGCTCCTCCCTTCCTCTTTTAATTCTTTCTTTCAATCCGAAACCGAAATTCCCATATCTTTTAAACCGAATTTCATGAGACTTAGAGGAGCAAAAGCTTCAACCCTGTCTGTTTCAGTTCGGCGCGAGGTGGATTACTGGGTGCTCGACTTCGAACGACAAGAGCAAATATCGATTTTGGCGATGTTGGGTCTTCTACTGTAGAACTTTAGGGAATTAGTAGTTGATACGATGGAAGAGAGTGCGATTTCGAATGGGTGTACGGTGTTCGATCTTCGGAAAAAGGCACGGCTAGGGCATGTTTGAACCGACAATAGTGTGGACGAGGACTCGAGCCAAGGTGACAACTGTGACCGGTAAGGTAAGGCGCATCACTAGGAGGAGCCTTATGGGATTTGGCGATGGAAGTATTCGCACTGTAGTGGGATGATCTGACGGTTGCGAAGTGAGGAAAGGGAGCTACATAAATTTCTGGGTGGTGATTTCGAATGCTCGATTTTTGAGCAGGCTGTTAGGAGGCGCAGGAAGGTCAAGGCCTGATTTGTTTTTGAGGTGATGCAACTGGTAATTTTGGAAGGAGTATTAGCAGATGCTTAAAATTTAAGTAAGGTAATTAAATTAGTTTAGTTAAATTTTAATTTTTCTTTTAATTAAATTAGTTTAATTTATACCCAATCTTGTAAAGTTAATATATTTGGCATACGATAACATATTTCAGTAAAACGAGATGCGTTGGCTTCGTATCGTAAAATACAATATACTGGAATTGGATTGGAATGACGGGGAGCCAATTGGAGTTTTTGATTTGGAACCGAATCGATAATTCAACAATAAAAATCTCAGTGAGTAAATCTCACCTGCTTATTTAGAATTATTTTTATATCATTAAAAATAATTGTTATGCTTGTTTGAATGCTGTCTGATTGTTTTAAAATATATATTATTTATTTAGGATATATATATATTGGGTTGATGATTGGTTGGATTCCCGCAGTACCATTAGCGGATGCCCGCGGTTTCATAGCGGATGATTTCCCTATGCGCCCCACAAATATATATTAGTGGATGACCTTCATACCGCGATATCCTGCCTCGAAGCAGGATGGGTATATTACTATGTTGACTAACGTCTGTGGATGCAGGAAAATAGGTTGGAGGAATCCAACTGGATTCCTTAAAAATATATTATCTGTTTGTTGTTTGTTTGATTTCATACATATTCATATACGATGTGTTAAAAATCAAATGATTGAAAATTGGTTGATTTGATTGTTTAAAATGTCACTGGGGCTTGAATATTGATTTATAAAAATATCGAAAAGGGTATTTGAGATTTAAAAAGGGAATTCTATTTTTATAAATAGAATTTGAATTTTTAATGAACTATAGAAAATATTAACTTGTTTTGAAGATATATAAAACGAGTATTGAATTTATAAACTTTGTTTATAAATGAAGATATGGGATTTGAATTGAATTTATAAACCATGTTTATAAATGAAGATATGGGATTTGAATTGAATCTATAAACCCTGTTTATAAATGAAAATGTGGGATTTGAATTGAATTTATAAACTTTGTTTATAAATATATAATGGGGGATTTTAAGTGAAGTTATAAACGTTGTTTATAAATAAGGCATAGAATTGAAATGAAATTTAATTAAAGAGAATTCAAATAGAATTTGAATAGATTTGAATATAGAAATTCAAATGGGATCTATAATATAGAAATTCAAATGGGATTTGAATATAGAAATTCAAATGGGATTTGAATATAGAAATTCAAATGGGATCTATAATATAGAAATTCAAATGGGATCTATAAGATATAAATTCAAATGGGATCTATAATATAGAATTCAAATGGACTTTAAACTATAGAATCTGAATATAGAATTCAAATGGACTTTAAACTATAGAATCTGAATATAGAATTCAAATGGACTTTAAACTATAGAATCTAAATATATAATTCAAATGGACTTTAAACTATAGAATCTGGATATAGAATTCAAATGGACTTTAAACTATAGAATTTGAAAATTGAATTCAAATGAAGTTAACTATAAAATTTGAAAATAGAATTCAAATGAAGTTAACTATAGAGTTTGAAAATAGAATTTCAAATGGAGTTTAAATATAGAGATTCTAATAGAATTCAAATGAAGTTTTAAATAAAGAGAATTCAAATAGAATTGAATTGGAATTTAAATAGAGAAGTCGATAAGGAAACGAGAGTATGAGTATAATTAGAATTTGTTAATATGCAGGTTAAAATATATTTGAACATGTCATGTTCAAATATGAAGGTGAAATAGACTGAAGAGTTAATTAACAAATAATTAACAAATTTAGTTAAAACGATTGATATAGTTAAAATAGATTGGGCAGGTATAGATACAGGAGACAGGTTTGGAATAAAGTATAGAAGTGAAATAAATAGAATGCTCGACAAAAGGTATGTATTTAATTCACATATGAGATTTTATGCGCCATATCGGCTAGCCGCTTGGCTTTTCTTTTTCTTTTTGATTGGAGAAGGCATGTGTGGCAGTTTGGGGATTTTCCCGATGCTCCCGGTACAAAGGAGGTTATGGCGAATTTTTCCGGAAATTTAAGGAGTTGGAATATTTTTAAGAAAATTTGAAAACCAGAAATCTATATATCAATATATATAGAAGTCGATAAGGAAACGGACTTAGAAATAGAATAGTATAATCAAAAATGTAGTATAAGAATAAAATCTATTAAGAATAGAAAAAGAAAGTGATATGTGTTTAAAAGTGAAGAAGTAGTTGTGTGGTATTGATTATTCGAGTAAGTTGTCATAACTGTTTTGACGTTATAAATGTTATTCAGTCAAGGTCTGAGAGGTAGTTATACCCCAACTTGATTGATTTCATTATTAACAAATAAATAGTAAGATTCCAGCCTCGAAGATAAATGTTGGATAAGAGTTAGTTGAATATAGTATTTGGGTTGTCGTAACAATGTTTTACACAACATTTGTTTTAACCCAAATAAAATGTAAGCTTGGAAATAGAATAAAGAATATTTCCTAAGTATAGAAATAAACGAGATCTGAAAAGAGATAAGTAATTGGAATATTTTCCAATTATAAATAACATATATTTTCTAAAGTTTAGAAAATAAAGGAAGGCGATATTCGGAAATGTTTTCCAAATAACGTAAAAGGCCAATATGGTTGTTGAAAATATTTGGTTAACAAATATTGGTAAAGAAATAGAGAAGTGATTTAATTAATGGAATATTAATTAAAGGCTCAGTGATTGTTTGATATGTTGAATGAACACTTGTTTTCTTCGATAGTTAAATCATCGACTATCGAAACACTTGTTTTTATTTGATAGTTAAATCACAGACTATCGAAGTTTTTGACCATCGTTGTCAATATGGAGACACCGGTTGGATTATTATCCGAAGAACCACTCCGTATTGGCAGTAGCGTTGCGAATCAGATTATATGAAGATAATCGAAGACGGAGTAGAGTGCAAGGACTTTTTCTATTAATAGAAATAGTACCTTCGGTTCATCTTGTTCCTGGGTGACTTGTATGGATGAATGTCTGATAGAGTACTTCCAGAACGGTCACGTACATTGATTTCTTCAACCGTACCAAGAGTGGAAGCGGAGAAGGAAACTTCTTTTAGCTAACACATAATGTACTGTTGTAGACGTCAATTAGTGATTTTCGATGGATCTGACAATGTGGCATTCGAAGTAAATCTGATGTGATGATAAAGCGTAGCTTCAAGCCTCATCAACCGGTAAATGACAGAAATCGGGCAATCAGCATGGCTATGTAGGTCGCACCTATTAGGGTGTAGAATCACCTGGTCTAGAGTTTCATTTACTTCTAAAAATCTATTGTCGATGCTGTCCCATTCGGGAAACGGTTGCTGATCCCAACCGTTGGTGATATACATTCGATACACTCAAGCCAAATGAGTGGTCGGTCATGTATGGCTGAGTTGCAAGATGTTCTTGTTGAACTCGGTGTATTCTCCTCTAGAGATATACCAGCGGAAGGTGGTTCCATACCTTGTCATAGTTGGAAATCCATTACCCAATAAGTGCTTGCGGTTTTGATTGTATATTATATATGTGGAACGTGAGATGAAAGCGTTCCACTAGATTGTATTTACTTGATTTAGACACTATTATAATATCAAAGGAGTTTTTTATATAAAGCTATCATTCCTTTCAAAAGGGATTTTTGAAAGTTAAATCAAGTGTTTGGATTCTCATAAGGGAAAAACCCGTTCCGTATTATACGGCGTGGTCTTATGAGATATCATTTAGTTTTCTGAAACTGTTTTAAACTGTTTACTCATACCAGTCCCATGACTGACCCGGAGTTTATTTTGTTTTGTTCTACCTAAACTCTTGGGTGCCTAAATTTGTACGGGGCAGTCAAGTAGTTCAGGATTTTACAGATCTATCTAAAGGAGCTTGGAGCAGGAGGCTTCAGCGTTAGTTATATAGAGTTTTGTTCCGCTGTGTTGTAAGTGTTGTACTCTGATAAGTGTATGTTATACAGTTAAGATTTTGTATTTCAAAGATATGATATATTATATTTTGTTCCGCTGCGATGTGAGATTCTGTTTTGTTATTTCTGTTTTTCTTCTACCTCTTTCTTATAAAAAAAATGTTTCGTATTTTCGTGATATTTGGGTTGGACGTATTATGTATATAGTCAACTCCGATGTTACGGAAATTTGGGTCATTACACCAAGTTATAGCCTTTTATTTACAATACATGCCAATTACACAAAACCCAACTTAGGCGCATTCATATTAAACCTCTACTAAGTCATAAATTATCATATATGTTTCAACTCTAAATTTTACATAATTAACATATGCCCAAGTTCTAAATTACATGTAAATTTTACATATGCCCAATTCGTACCAAATTTACATATGTTCAATTTATGCCGTTTTACATGTATGCCAATTTTATACCATTTTACCATATCAAGTTCTAGCCATAATTACATGTATCAAGTTTCATACCCAATAAACCCAAATCATGATTCATGATGTAGTTATCCCAAACTATAATCTTTTTATTACAGTACATGTCGGTTGTCCAAGTTCATAATACATGTTTATGCCAAATATCAGGTTTACGATTGCTTTCATGTTCAAATTCCCAATTCTACATATGCCTAATCTTTTGATTTAATTTACCTAGTCCCAAACTCGTGATTTAATTTACATGCCAATTCATGTATGCCCAAACTTGCTATTTCAATTATATTGACAATACCCAAATTTCAAATTTCATGTTATGCTATCAATTCCACCACACACATATATCCAAATAGGTAATCTCCCAATATTTCCCCGTATACAAATCGCACGTATATCGTAGTTTAGGCCTAGGTCCGAAATTGACCAAGGTTCATCAAAAGAAATAAATAGGGGAAGGTAGAATTTGTATAATAATAAGTACAGAGAGAAAACTGGCATAAGAACATCGTCTCAGGCATAAAAGATAGATCTTGATAATAATATCAACATGAATCAAGAAAAACAAATTTACAACAAGCTGAATAGATCATAGGCTTGTCATGAAAATGAGAATAGAAAACTCCCAAAACTCAAGATCCAAGAAGCAACATAAATAGATCTGAATCAATAAACATACTTAAATCTAATTCCACTTTATTCCATGGCCATATTATAATTTAAATGTTTAAATCTAAAAACAACTAGAACTTACAGAGCATGGCTAGTGAATTAGAAACTGAATTTGTTGTAAAAATGTTGCGGCGTTGTTAATTTATTGTCTTGAATCATTGTAGAAGCCTTGTTCTTTGAATTGATTTGAGTTTGAATGTTTATACTTCGATTTGGAGATGGCGGCCATGGTTCAAGAGGTATTTTAGCAGCATAATGGTTAAGAATGATTTGATATGAATTAGGTTAGGTCTAAGGGTGTTTTTATAGGTGTAGAAACTAGTTTAGGCCCTTAGATTAACCCTAGAATCAATCCGGACCGTCAAAACACGTCTCAGGCTTCAAAAATGAGTTCTGGGTCAAAACAGGCCGACCAGGTCGACCTGTAAGGGGGGGAGGTCGACTACATGGTCGACCTGGGGGTAGGTAGATCCTAGGGTCGACCACATGGTCGACCTGGTCCCCAGGTCGACCCCCAGGTCGACCTGCCTGGTCCTGTGCTGCCTAAAATCTGCTGAATCTTCTACAGGCCATAACTTCTTTAGCCGGACTCCGATTTTCGAAAACTCGGACTCTATTTCATGTAAAATTTCGAGGCGAACGCAATGGCGTAACCCATTTCCCTTGATTCTTATTTTTAAATTTAATTATACCCTGATTTCTAGTTTTAACAGGTTATTAAAATTCGGGTTGTTACAATCAGCTATTATAAAATATATACTAACATCTCTATCTAGAATATATAGACATATATATGCAGGATCTGTATACAGGACTTAAGTACTGAAGACTATACAATTTTAGAGTTTTAAGAGATTCAGAATTCAAGATAGATTCAAGACTCAAGAGTTATCAAGATTTCAAGATTTCAAGAGTTCGAGATAAATATAGTTAGAGTCTACTTTATGTAAGACTCCGAATAGCACCCCAGGTTCAAATTTGTTCTTCAAATTATCTGCTTTCAAATTCAAAACTATTTTCAAATTGATTTCAAACTTCTCTCAAAATAATTATTTTAATCTTCCAAGAATTTCAAACTTATTATTTCAAATATGTTTCCTAATTTATAAGCATTCTTATTTATATAATTTTATTAAATATGTTTTACTAAGTTTATATTTGATTATTTAAACTCTAAGTTTTCATATAACCTTTTGTTTGTATATAGTTTAAAAATATTTCTTTATAAATTCCTATATATATGTTTATAATTATGTCATATACGTTTATAATTATATTATATATAGTTTTATATCACATGTATATTAATTTTTTAATCATATATTTAATTAATATTTTCTTATGCTTTTATACTTGAAAAATAGTGTTTTAGCAACTAGTTTTGTTTTGGGAATTTCCAGAATTCAAATATTGATTTAAATACTTTAAATATCATAAAAATGATAAGTATGTCGACATATGAAAAAGGGTATGTCGAGATATAACTATCAGAAAATTAAATTTGAATGGAAATGTCTTTTCAACATTTGTAACGCTCCAGAAACGTTGCAACCTTTCACATACTATAAAAAGGGCTTGAATTCGAATTTTTAATCATCTCTTCTTCTCTAACTTCACTCTCTTCCATTACACCATTATTCTTAATCATTTTTATGATTTCTACACTTATACTCTGCCGAATTCAATTCCATTTTGATCAAACTTCTTCTCTCTACACTCTCTTCTCATCTCTCTCTCTAAATCAAGTGCTATTGAAGAGTTATAGGGCCGTTTTGTAATTGCGTGGATTGAGTAAACTAAGAACCGGTGTGTTCCTTGTAGCCGTGAAATCAAGGACAGTGTTTTCCTTGTAACCGTGAAATCAAGGAAGTAGGAATCGGTGTTTTCCTTGTAGCCGTGAAATCTAGGAAGTAGGAATTGGTGTTTTCCTTGTAGTCATGAAATCAAGGAAGTAGGAATCGGTGGCATCCCTTGCAGCCGTGAAATTAAGGAGGTTGTACTTGACTATTGATATAGTAATAAAACTCTATGTAATCCAACGTTGTGCGGGACTGGACATAGGAGCAATCCGAACCAATATTAAATCTAGTGTGTTCTTTCCTTTTCTGCATTTTTATTTCTACTTATTTTCCATCTATGTTTGAATATGTGTCTGTGATTGTATTTGTGGTGTTTGTTTCATTTTATTATTCACATTAGTTTTAGATTTTGTTTAGATTTTCACAAACACTATTTACCTCCCCTCTAGTGTTTGTTTTGCGTTAGCAATCCATTCCGCAATCCCTAACAATTTCTACCATCCAGAAGTCTATTCTGTTCAAGAGGTTTGTTGAGCTAAAGCAGACCAGTGCTGGAGTATGTTTTCGACTTTGAAGCTTTGTCCAGGTATGCTCGTTCGTATATTGACCTTACCAGAAGAACGAGAAGTTCACCATAGGCTTGGACAAACACCTTGGGAATCAACTGATTAATCATTTGGATGATACTTTTGAGAAGATCATGGAGAAAGCTTTGAGGCACAAGAGTTTGTTTCCCAAAGAAGAGAGTGTTGTTGCAGCTAAAGAGGAACCGAAACCACGGTAGGATGGTAATAACCAATAGATGGAAGCAACAATAGCACAAAGGATGTTTAGAAGAAGCAAAAAAAGCGAGGTGATTTGTTTCAACTGCTAGCAGAAGGTCCATTTTCCAAGGATTGTAAGAATCTGAAAGTTGAGAGGAAGTTCTTTAACTGTGGAAAGTCTGGCCACAACAAGAAGGATTGTCCAGAACTGCCAAAGGGAAAGCGGATTGTGAAGCTGTATGCTTTGGAGGTTGTTCCATCTTCTTCGAAGGTTCCTATGGTAGAGGAGAAGGGGAAGAGTGTTGTTGTTCAAGGTACTCTTTCTATCAGAGGTGTTTCAGTTCTAGTGTTATTTGATACTAGAGCATTGCATTCTTTTATTTGAAGTGAGCTTGTGTGCCTCTTGGATTTGGAACCCGAGATTTGTGATAGACCTTTGGTTGTGACTAATCCAGTAGGGGGTTTGTGTAGTCTGTGTATGATATGTCATGGTCTGGTGTTGTCGAGTCATGGTTGCTCCTTTGAGTGTGATATCTTTGTTTTGAACTTCGCTGGGTTTTTGATTATATTGGGTATGAACTGACTCAAGAGGTATGTGACTAAAGTGGATTGTGAGAAGCTCGAGGTGACAAATGGGAATGTGGAAGGGCGAATGGTTGTGGTTCGATGTAAGCCAGAAGATGGGGTTTTCATAAGCTTTTTGTATTCGCTTGTGATTCCATGGGAAGTCTTGTCATCTATGCCGATCGCTAGTGAGTTTGAGGATGCCTTTGAAGAGGTCAAAGGTTTGCCGCCGCGTCATGAGATTGAGTTCAGGATCGATTTGGTCGAAGGTGCTAGACCTATGTTCATATCTCTGTGGCGTATGGAGCCTAAAGAACGTCGAGATTTAGAGGTGTAAGTACGTGACCTTTTTGAAAAATGATTCATTCGGAGGAGCGTGTACGAATGGGGTGCACCGATTGTGTTTGCAGCCAAGGCTGATGGATCTTTGAGATTGTGTGTTGATTATTGTGAGTTGAACAAGTTAACCAAGAAGAACAGGTATCCATTACCGAGGATATATGACTTGTTTGATTAGCATCATTAGGCCAAGGTGTTTTCCTAGATAGATTTGGCGATGGGATTTCACCAGTTGAGGGTGGCAAATGATAGTGTTCCAAACACTGCTTTTAGAACAACATCCAGTTTCTTTGAGTGGTTGGTGATGCCGTTTGGATTAACCAATACACCAGCATATTCCGTGGATCTTATGAATAGGGTATTCAGAGATTAGTTGAACACGCTCATGCTTGTGTTCAAGGATGATATTCTGGTTTACTCCTGGAATGAAGAAAAGCATAAGACACACTTGAGATTTGTTTCGGAAATCTTGCGAAAGCATCAGCTGAGAGCTAAGTTTTCGAAGTGTTACTTCTGGAAGAATGAAGTGAGGTTCTTAGGCAATATTGTTTTTGGAAACGGAAAAGCAGTGGACCCCGCTAAGGTGGTAGCACTACAACAAAATGACCCTATTACAACGGTGGAACACCGTTGTAATATACATTTTACAATGGTGGGCAAACCGTCGTGTATTAAGAAGTTGTAATAGACTAATATCTTTTACAACTTTGTTGCACTGTTGCAACACCATTGTAATATGTATATTTTACAACTTTTTTCCACCGTTGTAATAAACTTTATTACAACAGTTATGCACCGTTGTAATAAAATCTATTACAACTGTTATGCACCGTTGTGATTGACATTTGGATTTTGAAAAAAATAAACATCTTTTGCAACTGAAAAGAACAATACACTAAATATAGCAATACTCCATAAGAAAATCCGATATTACAGTTATTTGCAAACTAATTTATTTAAATACTCAAATATTCAGTATAACAAACAATAAGTTTTAAACAACATTTCGTACATTATTACATACTTGACCGTTACAAAGCAACTTAATACAAGAACAAGTTATCCACAAAAAATTGCATATCCTACGGGAGTACACCATCATCCATAATCCACTACAACTTTATGTACAAGTTACCTGAATCTTTACACCATCATCCATAATGTCCTTATGTTCCAGTAATACATCTTCATAGTATTTCTTTAACCGACCTTCAATCACTTTTTGAATGATATTTTCAGGCTTCCATGAACTTGCAACCTTATAAAACCGAAAAAAGTATAAATGAGCCAATGATATGAGAAAGGACTTTAATTGGACGTCAACACGGAAAAATGGAAAATTTGTGAAAAATGCCATGAAACCATATACAAATTATCAAGAACAAACATGCTATCAAACCATGCATATATATAAAATACAACTTATCAGTCTCACTGTTGACGCCTTCATTTTCACAGAAGTGCTTAAGACACTTAAACAACAATATATATATATATATATATATATGTGTGTGTGTGTGTGTGTGTGTGTGTGTGTGTGTGTGTGCGAGTGTGTGTCTGTGTGTAAAACATCTATCAAGCCTATTCCATGACCATTACTTACTTCAGATATCAAACAAGTAGCATAATTTAGCTATATTTTTTAGAAACCATGACTATATATTGTTTACATAGCATTATCTACCCATCTGTGCCAACAAAGGATTCCATATACCGTTTATAATGTACAAAATATACAATTACAGCATCATGAAAATTACTCAGATATCAATCAAATTCTCGGAGTACATAAATGCTTATTACTCCTTACATTTGGATACAAATAGCTCCTTAACTCAGTTTAGAAATAGATCAAATGACCTACATTACTATTGTTCGCAAATAAAATTTCCAAATCTTATAATATCAGCAAGCATAATAGATAATTTAAACCAACTTTATAAAATGTAGCCATATTAACTACCCTACATTAGCGTTCCCAAATCCCTGTATACAGTTCCACCCTAGGCTCGCTATTCCTTTTAGTTTTATTCTCTAATTCTTGGTCTCCGTAAACCCCCAGTCCAGCAAATATATCTACAATAAGCATGTTCCCTGCAACAATCTTGGAGCTGCCCCATTATAAATGAGACACCCCAATTGATTGCATGATAACCAAATGGGGTCAGACTATAAGTCTGGTATGAGTGTATTTCATAGTGGGTGGTGTTCGGTGCATACAACTAATGTTTTACAGTTTAACTAAATTATTCTAGACACATATGAAAACTGTCTAACATTTGTATGCCACTAGTTATGTGCTCACATGTTATACTGTCTAAACAAATTTCATGACAGTTCATGTATTCACTGCCTATGGTTATAAGTAGGCAAGTCAACCAACAATTTGACACTGGGTATAAACATATACAAACTAGCATGTAAATACAGGTTTTGAATAGCGTGTAGTGCTCAATGTACAATTTTCTAGTATGTTATACAGTTTAACTCCATATCTGATCAAAATTGCATAAACATATGTATAGAACTGTTTATGTGTCATTAAACATTACACAAATCATTGACAGTCCAAGCAAAGGGGTAACTGGTCATTCGTTCTCTATATAATATGCATATACACACTAACTGTCCGAACAAAGGTATATAAATAACTGGTTATAGTAAGCCAACTAATGCATCCACTATTGAATCACTTTTTGGACCATTTTCAAACCAAGAAGTGTCACTGATTATGTATCACAGACCAATGTTTATTTGCATTAGTCCATTTCAAATAAGAACATACATCTATTTATAGCCACCACAAATTATATTCAAGATACATGTAACTTGCTTAAACAAATCATTAAATAAAGATATGCTACTAGTTGTAAACTAGTATTTATAGTACACATTCATTCCAGTTAGGTTGCGACTAGAAGGTCTCTGTCCCTATCAGCTTTTGCATAGATGTTCTAGTATAATAAATATATAGCAGGTTATGGCTTTAGTGACTAACTCACAAACAATCAACTTTTTATATGAACAGCAAAACTTCTCCCAAATCTGTCATGGCAGATAATTCATTACAGTTTTAAGCAATGTTTAATATCATGTTAAAAACTGCCTACCCAGTATTGCAACACGTTAAAAGCTCACTTTACAAAGCCCGTACATATAAAACTGTCTAAACGATTTATATGTAGCAGATTATGTGTTTACTGTAACACCCCACCTCCGCCAATGCCACTCTTGCAAGCGCACTAGCTTTGGAGGGGCGTTAAACGAGGTAAACATGCATGCAGATATCACAAGACAGAACATATAAGTAAAACAGAGTAAGTAAAGCAGCGGATAAAACTTGTATTTCAAAACCATAGTCAAGTTACATCAAAGTACTGAGTCATTATTTTCCACAAAACAAAGTCTAGAAAAATTTAAACTGAAAACTGGAAATAATCATAAAGTAAACTATCCCCAAAGTAGAATAAGTCCATAGCATGCTCAAGTCCAAACCGTACATGAGCTATCCAGAAAAGCAGCTAAAGATCCAAGCTAGTACCAGTGTTCCCACCCTGTAAACCTGGGGGGGGGGAACGGAAGAAAAGAGGCGAAAGAAAACGGGTCAGTCAAAAAGACTGGTAAGCCCTACCTACTATTAGTATAAAAACTAGTAAAGTTAACTGGACATGTAAAGCAGAGATGAAACATAGGATGATAACTGTCATGGTGAAAAGTTAACAAGATAGATCAAGTGTGGCATCGCATATACAAGGTTAAGTTGCACCAGGTGTGTACTAGTATTCCAATCCATGTCAAGTATAAACAAGAAATGATCCCTTGGCCCAAAGCTGGCCCAATATCATGAGTTGACCTAAATCAAGGTCCAACTACTCGGTCTAGTCGATCGGCTCCCTATAAGCCTAACTCGTCGTGTATCAGTGTCATACGGCTTAATCGTGGAATGTAGTTAACTGTGCAAGGTCCACCCCAGGGTGTATCTAGCCCTAAGGTGTAAACCAAAGACACAATTCAAGCAGACACAGTCTAAACCTACTGGTGCCCATGTTCAACTCCGGACTTAATGTGCACGACCATGGTCCGCCTGAACAACCGGTACACCCTTCAGCCGTCT
The DNA here is from genome assembly GCA_030737875.1 of Allium sativum. NCBI lineage: Eukaryota > Viridiplantae > Streptophyta > Magnoliopsida > Asparagales > Amaryllidaceae > Allium > Allium sativum. The sequence continues at coordinate 727,936,534 of CM060909.1, forward strand.
CTTTTGGTCTCTTACAATCAGTCCAGTAATTGTGCCCCACCCTAGCCTAGTCCAGGGTACCCATGATACTTCCAAGTTGGTTGCTGCTGAAAAGGACCACGTAACTAGGGTTTCAAGCAGGTTAAGTGTGGTTAACCCTATCCTAACCATGTATTGAGTTGGTCAAGTGTATTCAAGCAGTTCATGACTTAACCCTATCAATACATCGGGTTTAATTGGATAAGTATTCAAGTAGTCCATGTCTTAACCCTACCAATCCATCGTGTTTAATTGGTTAATTATATTCAAGTAGTCCATGACTTAACCCTACCAATCCATCGTGTTTAATTGGTTAAGTTTTCAAGTAGTCCATGACTTAACCCTACCAATCCATCGTGTTTAATTGGTTAAGTATTCAAGTAGTCCATGGCTTAACCCTACCATGTGGCATTAATTAACTTAATGCACCCCAACCTCTCACATTAGACTTTGTTGTGGTTACTAGTTAAGTCGGGCGGGTCCGGGTAGCTTTACACCACAACCTAGTCTAACCTCGGGTTTTAAGTGCGATATGACCAACTACTCACATTGGGTCCTATTGTTTGTAGCCACTAGTTAAGCCGGTCGGTTCCGGGTAGATTTATGCTACAAACTCAACCCAACCTCGAGTTGGCCACTTTCATGTTTTCTACATGTCATGTCCACGTTCGTGTTTTCAAGCATAAACACATGTCAAACTTTCATGTCTTGTTTTCAAGTCATGTTTTCATGTTATTTAAGTTTGCCCAACTACCCGTAACGTATTCCCATCCCACGTAAATTCGCATCAACGCAAATAGATAAAAGAGAGAACATAACAATATGACAAGGTGGGCATAAGGTGGCAAAGTCTATCACAAGTCAAACATGGTGATATTTGAGGCCAAAAGGGGTTCAACATACTAGCATATGGCCTCAACATGTATGATAGCATAAAAGGTGACTTGGCCTCAAACATATCAAATAGCATAAGGGTGATTTGGCCACTAGCATGCATAATAGCATAAGGGTGATTTGGCCACAAGCATGCATAATAGCATAAGGGTGATTTGGCCACAAGCATGCATAATAGCATAAGGGTGATTTGGCCACAAGCATACTAAGGAACATGAAGTGTTAAGGTTTGGCCACAAGTTAAACATGGTGGCATATGAGGCAAATGTGTTCATAAACTTTCATATTACATTATAAGCCTCAAAACATGCATGATATCAACTTTAGCATAATAGGTGAAACATGGCCATAAATGAAATAGGATGATAGCTAGTGATTCGCATATAACATCATATGCAAGATAACATAAGGGTTATGAGAGTTTCTATGTTGCTTTATGCAACATTTCAAATCAAAGTTCATAGCTTTCCATGCACAAAGTCAAGGTGATAGCTTTACAAACATGCATAGAATAAATCTATGCATAACATGATAGAATCAAAGCTCATAGCTTTCTATGCACAAAGTCAAGGTAATAGCTTTACAAACATGCATAGAATAAATCTATGCATAACATGATAGAATCAAAGCACAAATCATAATTAGACCCAAACTCAAACTTGCAACATGTCATATTTAACTTCATAGTTAGAATCTAAGAGTAGAATAGGGCTTACAATGCTATGAAGACTTTAAAAATAAAATAAGATTGAGACGAAGCCACTAGCAACTCTAAAAACCCCAAATGAATACAAGCTCCAAGTTGTCTTGAGAAACAATAAGCTCCTTTGATTTGTATGAAGAAAGATCCTTGTTTTGATGAAGAAAGGTGGCTCTTTTACTAGCATCAAATTTTCATGAAGAGGATGGAGGCCATGATCAAGAAACATTTTGGCATAGTTTAGTTGTAGGAATGATTAATGAGGGTTTAGGCTAGGTCTTAGGGTCTTTTTATAGAAGATTAGGTTAGTTTAGGCCATAGGATTAACCCTAGTTCAGATCTGGGCCATCAAATCACGTCACTAGCCTCCAAACATGTCTTGAGAAACAAGTCAGATGCACCCAGGCCAGACTGGCCGACCACCCAAGTCGACAGGGGTGTCGACTGGGCAGTCGACACATCCTAGGATGTGTCGACTCCCAAGTCGACTCCCCAGTCGACTTGGGGTGGCGGGAATTTTTCCCGCCTTTCCTGCCCAGCTGAATTTGAAATCTGTTTTTAAATTTGAATTTTCTGAAAACTTTGAAGGGCCATAACTTGGTCATACGGACTCCGATTTTCGAAAACTCGGACTCTATTTCGCGTATTTTTCCGAGACGAACGCAATGGCACAGCTCGTTCCCCTTGATTCTGATTTTATCATTTAATTCTGCCTTGGTTTATGTTATAACATGTTATTCAAAATACGGGTTGTTACATCCTCCCCACCTTAAAGGATTTCGTCCCCGAAATCTCTAAGTTAGGAAGAACGTATCCTACCATCCATCATCCATCTACTCAAAACATCATCCACGAGCAATCATTGTCCTTAAAAGATTCTAAATGCTGTATGATCATATGCGAAAGGTGTGTGTATATGTACTTATCTAATGCGAAAATCAGGTGGTTACTGATTCAATAAACCTCCTTAATGCAAAGCATGTTAGTGAAATGAGTCCATATGTATGCAAATTCCTAACATAATTCATAATCTCTATATGAGTGCACATAACATTCATCCATATGCAGCATCCACGTGATAGCATAACAAGTTTCAACCATGAATAAGCATAAACACTCATGCATATGCAATATGAAAGTGTGTGAGCCGATCTTAGTGCCTAATGTGTATCATGCATCCACGAGTATCCACCTGCAAACACTTGCAACCACTTGCAAACATCAAGCATAACATGTTTCAAATACATGTTTCATCCAAAGGGTTTCTACCTAAGGTTCTCATGACAAGGTTAACGAGATAACAAGATAAACATGGATAGTGAAAGAAAGATATGCTGGCTAGGAAAAAAAGATCGAGAATGTACCCTCAAAAAGAAATAGGTGAAGCGCGCGCATCTTCTCCTCGGTTTCCCAAGTTGCGTCCTTTTCGGCTTCACTTTACTAACTTGACTTCTCGATTCCTCGGTTTCTTGATCTCCGTTCCCCAAGATACGGATCAGAGCTCGCCTCAAGGTCGCCTCTTTCTATACCTCCGTGTCTTCAAGAATACTTGGTTCAACTACCTTGGCTGACTCATGTAGGCATTTTCGGAGATGCGAGACATGAAAAACATTGTGAACTCTGGCCAGCTTCTCGGGCAATTCTACCTTATAAGTCATCTTCCCAACTCTTTCTATAATAGGGAAGGGTCCTACGAACCTTGGTGTCATCTTCCTAACTGCTCCAAAATGAACCACATTTCGCAAAGGAGAAATCTTCACAAAGAACATATCTCCAACTTTAAATTCTAAGTCTGTCCTTCGCTCGTCTGCATAGGATTTCTGTCTGTCTTGGGCCGTTTTCATCCATCTTCGAATCAACTCTACCTTCTCGGATGTGCCCCATATCATGTCGGGCCCGAGTATAAGCTCATCTGTCGTCTCCCACCAACATGTTGGTGGCTTGCACGGCCTCCCATACAAAGCTTCGAATGGTGTCATTCCTATGCTTGCTTGGTAGCTATTATTATAAGCAAACTCTACAAGAGGAAGGTGGTCTTCCCAAGTACCACCAAAGTCAAAAAAACAAAGTCTCAAAAGATCTTCTAGCACTCTATTCACCCTCTCGGTTTGGCCATCCGTCTGGGGGTGATAGGCTGTACTTAGATTCAATCGCGTACCCATCGCTTCTTGCAAACTATCTAGAACTGGCTAGTGAAGATTGGGTCACGATCACTAACTATGCTAGAAGGAACTCCATGCAATCGCACTATCTCTCGAAGATAAACAGATGCTAGACCTGATGCGGTCCTCTTGTTCTTTACTGGAATGAAATGGGTGCTCTTCGTAAGTCTATCAACTATGACCCATATCCCATAAAGCCCAAATAGTTTGGTAATCTTAATGGACATCTTCACCCCAACTATAAATCACAAACAAGCGAGTCATACTCCTTATGGGGTTTGCAACAGAACTAAGATTGAGAATAGGACCGAGAGGATATACTTAAAAGATAGCATGCGAGTAAGCTCTACAGAATAATAGGGATCAAGGATATACTCTTAGAAAGAGATATAATGCGTGTATCTAGTCTTCAATCTTCTAAGCCGCATTTTCTTGTGCTTAATCCCATCGTGCCTTGACCGTCTTTTAACTTCACAATTTCGTAGCTCTTAATTCTTATTTCCAAAATATGAGTTAGAACTCATTTCACCGTTGCCTCTCGTTCCACTTCCACTTATTCTTTGCCTAAAATACTTGGCTTAAACATAACTGCGTGCTCATGGTTTCATGCAAGCTTTCCAAAATTCGTTAGTGAATCCTGGATCTCGTTTACATACCATACGGTATTCCACGCAGAAGAACTATCTCTTGAAAACAAATGCCACTCCACGTTGCCAAATGTTCTTACTAGGGTGATTTCTATAACCCATGCTTAAGCGGAATGGACTATCCGCCTTAGTGGCGAACACTACTCGATTGGATTACAAATTTCCAAAAAAGTGCCAAGGGATTCTAGATAACTAATCAGGACGGAACCCTAAAGGTCACACGAGATTTTGAGGGTATTACCGAGGCGAGTCATGAGCCTCGCAACCCTATGTTCGAAGTCAAGAATGGCTCCATAACTGGACAACCAACCCATGCCCAAAATCAACCCGTGTCCCATAAACCCGAGAACATAAGCATTACACATGAATTCTATGCTCAAGATAGAGATTCTCAAATCCATACAAATCGCAGATAGATGGGCGAAACCCTCAATTGGATTTGAAACTTCTAACGGGATCCTCAACTAGACTAGTACTTAGGTGCAAACTTTCAACAAGATCAGAAATAAAACTATGCGATGTGCCAGAATCAAACAAGGTGCGAACAGGATAATCAGAAATGTAAACAAGGTTTTCTATAGAAATACTACCTCGATCAAGAACTGGAGCGATGTTGAGAGTATGCACTAGCCCTCCAGAAGGTCCTGCTCGCTGAGTTTGCCTTTTCCCTTGTCCCCGCTTTTCCGGGCAATCCTTGCTATAGTGTCCAGACTCTCCACAATGAAAGCATTCTCCCAACTTCCTTTTCTTCTTCCTACAGTCTTTGGCTATGTGCCTAGTAATCCCACAGAAGTTGCACTTCCTCCTTTCTCTTGACTTGTTGTCCTTGCTATTGTTGTTCTTGCCTCCTTTCTCGGAATCTTCCTTCTTGCCTTGAGACTCATTTGCCTTGACCTCCTTCTTGCCACTCTTATCTTCCTCTTGAAGCAGGGCCATATTCACCAAACTCTCGAAGGTCGCCCCCATGGGTATATGAGACATGGCCAAACCGCGCAATGGCTCATTCAATCCTAGAGCAAAGCGTAGGGCCTTTTTCTGAGTTGTATTAACCAAGTCTAGACCGAACCGAGCAAGTTGATTAAACGTATCCACGTATTCCCTAACTGTCATGTCCCCTTGCCTTAGAGATAGGAACCTCTCCATCCGAAGGTTCTCTTCTGTCGATGGTAGATACCTCAATCTGAACCTTCTCCTAAAGTCATCCCAAGTCTGAATTGGTCTAGTAGTGGTGGTGACTACCCACCAATATGCAGCTTCCCCTTTCAACAGCCATACCGCTAACAGAACTTTCCTACGGTCTTCTATATCAAAGATAGCAAAGAGGTTTTCAGTTTCCTTCAACCAGTTTCTTGCCTCAACAAAAGTCTCCGTCCCAACAAAATTCTTGCCACCCATTGCCTTAAAGTCCTTGCAAATCTTCGCGAAATCCGCTTGCGGATGCTGAGGAGGAGGAGGAACCTCAGCTACGGGAGGGGGAGGAATGTTAGCCACGGGGGAAGGAGGAATGTCCGCGGGGCCAGCTTTATTCGCCCTTGCCTCCATGTACCTTCTAAACCAAATAGGTACTAGTACGCCCTCCAAAATGGCAAAATAATTGGCCATACTGAAACGAAGAAAAAGATAGATTGAGAACGAGGAAACCAAGGATAGTGCTAATGGCTCTTGGGGAATAGCCTTTCAAAATAAACTAGACTTTTCTTGGAAAATACTTAATTGGTTTTGAAAATAGTTTCTCAAAAGGTAAGTTTTAAAAACCTTTTGCTCAGATCTTGTAAACCTTATGCTCTGATACCAAATGTAACACCCCATCTCCGCCAATGCCACTCTTGCAAGCGCATTAGCTTTGGAGGGGTGTTAAACGAGGTAAACATGCATGCAGATATCACAAGACAGAACATATAAGTAAAACAGAGTAAGTAAAGTAGCAGATAAAACTAGTATTTCAAAACCATAGTCAAGTTACATCAAAGTACTGAGTCATTATTTTCCACAAAACAAAGTCTAGAAAAATATAAACTGAAAACTGGAAATAATCATAAAGTAAACTATCCCCAAAGTAGAATAAGGCCATAGCATGCTCAAGTCCAAACCGTACATGAGCTATCCAGAAAAGCAGCTAAAGATCCAAGCTAGGTACCAGTGTTCCCACCCTGTAAACCGGGGGGGGGGGGAACGGAAGAAAAGAGGCGAAAGAAAACGGGTCAGTCAAAAAGACTGGTAAACCCTACCTACTATTAGTATAAAAACTAGTAAAGTTAACTGGACATGTAAAGCAGAGATGAAACATAGGATGATAACTGGCATGGTGAAAAGTTAACAAGATAGATCAAGTGTGGCATCGCATATACAAGGTTAAGTTGCACCAGGTGTGTACTAGTATTCCAATCCATGTCAAGTATAAACAAGAAATTATCCCTTGGCCCAAAGCTGGCCCAATATCATGAGGTGACCTAAATCAAGGTCCAACTACTCGGTCTAGTCGATCGGCTCCCTATAAGCCTAACTCGTCGTGTATTGGTGTCATACGGCTTAATCGTGGAATGTAGTTAACTGTGCAAGGTCCACCCCAGGGTGTATCCAGCCCTAAGGTGTAAACCACAGACACAATTCAAGCACGCACAGTCTAAACCTACTGGTGCCCATGTTCAACTCCGGACTTAATGTGCACGACCATGGTCCGCCTGAACAACCGGTGCACCCTTCAGCCGTCTCTTTTGGTCTCTTACAATCAGTCCAGTAATCGTGCCCCACCCTAGCCTAGTCCAGGGTACCCATGATACTTCCAAGTTGGTTACTGCTGAAAAGGACCACGTAACTAGGGTTTCAAGCGGGTTAAGTGTGGTTAACCCTATCCTAACCATGTATTGAGTTGGTCAAGTGTATTCAAGCAGTTCATGATTTAACCCTATCAATACATCGGGTTTAATTGGTTAAGTATTCAAGTAGTCCATGTCTTAACCCTACCAATCCATCGTGTTTAATTGGTTAAGTATATTCAAGTAGTCCATGACTTAACCCTACCAATCCATCGTGTTTAATTGGTTAAGTATTCAAGTAGTCCATGACTTAACCCTACCAATCCATCGTGTTTAATTGGTTAAGTATTCAAGTAGTCCATGACTTAACCCTACCAATCCATCGTGTTTAATTGGTTAAGTATTCAAGTAGTCCATGACTTAACCCTACCATGTGGCATTAATTAACTTAATGCACCCCAACCTCTCACATTAGACTTTGTTGTGGTTACTAGTTAAGTCGGGCGGGTCTGGGTAGCTTTACACCACAACCTAGTCTAACCTCGGGTTTTAAGTGCGATATGACCAACTACTCACATTGGGTCCAATTGTTTGTAGCCACTAGTTAAGCCGGTCGGTTCCGGGTAGATTTATGCTACAAACTCAACCCAACCTCGAGTTGGCCACTTTCATGTTTTCTACATGTCATGTCCACGTTCGTGTTTTCAAGCATAAACACATGTCAAACTTTCATGTCATGTTTTCAAGTCATGTTTTCATGTTATTTAAGTTTGCCCAACTACCCGTAACGTATTCCCATCCCACGTAAATTCGCATCAACGCAAATAGATCAAAGAGGGAACATAACAATATGACAAGGTGGGCATAAGGTGGCAAAGTCTATCACAAATTAAACATGGTGATATTTGAGGCCAAAAGGGGTTCAACATACTAGCATATGGCCTCAACATGTATGATAGCATAAAAGGTGACTTGGCCTCAAACATATCAAATAGCATAAGGGTGATTTGGCCACAAGCATGCATAATAGCATAAGGGTGATTTGGCCACAAGCATGCATAATAGCATAAGGGTGATTTGGCCACAAGCATGCATAATAGCATAAGGTGATTTGGCCACAAGCATGCATAATAGCATAAGGGTGATTTGGCCACAAGCATACTAAGGAACATGAAGGGTTAAGGTTTGGCCACAAGTTAAACATGGTGGCATATGAGGCAAATGTGTTCATAAACTTGCATATTACATTATAAGCCTCAAAACATGCATGATATCAACTTTAGCATAATAGGTGAAACATGGCCATAAATGACATAGGATGATAGCTAGTGATTCGCATATAACATCATATGCAAGATAACATAAGGGTTATGAGAGTTTCTATGTTGCATTATGCAACATTTCAAATCAAAGTTCATAGCTTTCCATGCACAAAGTCAACGTGATAGCTTTACAAACATGCATAGAATAAATCTATGCATAACATGATAGAATCAAAGCTCATAGCTTTCTATGCACAAAGTCAAGGTAATAGCTTTACAAACATGCATAGAATAAATCTATGCATAACATGATAGAATCAAAGCACAAATCATACTTAGACCCAAACTCAAACTTGCAACATGTCATATTTAACTTCATAGTTAGAATCTAAGAGTAGAATATGGCTTACAATGCTATGAAGACTTTAAAAATAAAATAAGATTGAGACGAAGCCACTAGAAACTCTAAAAACCCCAAATGAATACAAGCTCCAAGTTGTCTTGAGAAACAATAAGCTCCTTTGATTTGTATGAAGAAAGATCCTTGTTTTGATGAAGAAAGGTGGCTCTTTTACTAGCTTAGGACACTCAAATTTTCATGAAGAGGATGGAGGCCATGTTATGAAGATGGAGGCCATGATCAAGAAACATTTTGGCATAGTTTAGTTGTAGGAATGATTAATGAGGGTTTAGGCTAGGTCTTAGAGTCTTTTTATAGAAGATTAGGTTAGTTTAGGCCATAGGATTAACCCTAGTTCAGATCTGGGCCATCAATTCACGTTACTAGCCTCCAAACATGTCTTGAGAAACAAGTCAGATGCACCCAGGCCAGACTGGCCGACCACCCAAGTCGACAGGGGTGTCGACTGGGCAGTCGACACAGCCTGGGATGTGTCGACTCCCAAGTCGACTCCCCAGTCGACTTGGGGTGGCGAGAATTTTTCCCGCCTTTCCTGCCCAGCTTAATTTGAAATCTGTTTTTAAATTTGAATTTTCTGAAAACTTTGACGGGCCATAACTTGGTCATACGGACTCCGATTTTCGAAAACTCGGACTCTATTTCGCGTATTTTTCCGAGACGAACGCAATGGCACAACCCGTTTCCCTTGATTTGGATTTTATCATTTAATTCTGCCTTGGTTTATGTTATAACATGTTATTCAAAATACAGGTTGATATATTTACTAAATACACACATTTGTGTTAATCAAACTGTCTAAACATGCGAATAGTAGGCAAACTAAACAAACCATGTATATGAACCTGTAACCAATCCAATATACAAAATAAATCATGCATTGACAACCAAGCATCCATGCACCAGACAACTAATTGAATTTTAATAGTTTAATTCCCCCAGTTCCTTAAGTTAATCTGGTATGTTTTCCTTATTCTCTTGTATTCATACCCAATCCTGATATGAATACACAAATAAGGTCTCATTACTTTCACCGTTTACTTATGCATAACAATCAGTAACATGCAATTTATTCAAGGGCATGTATATATCATTATTCTTATCATTCAGTGAAACATACTTGCAAACAGGCTGGCAATATAGGTCTTAATGCCAAATAAAAAGGGAAAATACACTCACCATGATTTTTTACTCTCAATTTTATATTCCAGGTCTCGATTTTGGCTTTCGAACTCCTCAGATCTGCTGCCGCTTCCCTCTAGAAACCATATCCCTCACGATCCATCTTTGCTTCGATGTGAGATGATCGATCTTCATAAGTTTCATCCCAATTGGATTTTTAGGGTTTTTGGCCATTGTTGGTTTCATTTTTTTTTAGAGCCCGAGAATGAAATGGAAAACGACGGCCTATTTTCTTTTATTGAGTTATAAGCCATACGGCTAGGGTTTCACCCTTTCTAATTCTCTTTTTGCCCCCCTTAGCTTTTGCATTAACCCATTATACTACTTAAGCCCGTTTTCCACCATACTTAGCTAATTTTCCATGCTATATTTAACCTAGTAATGAACATGAATTTTACTTACAAGTTAAGCACACCCACAATTTAGATGAAAATCTAAAAGAAACGGCTAGCGGGAAATGAAAATTAGCTTGAATTAGGAGCGCAGGAACGCTGTAATTATTAGTAGAAAATTTATTTCTAAATCTAAGTAAAGCTTCTAAATTCACTTTCCATTAATTATTTTATTTAACAGTAGTTACTAATCTTATTAATTAAAGATTTCTTATTAATCGTTCGTTATTATAAATTAATTATTAAATATAATCTTAGTTATTAATCTCTTCTTCTTAATTATTAATCTCTACTTCTTAATTATTAATAGCAATCATTGATTTTTCATGACTAGCATTAATTATTATATTTAAATTATTAACTATTTAATAGTAATTATGTAATATTAACTATATTTTTTAATTATTCTTCTTAATTGTTACTACGGATCGATTATTAATTATTACTTCCTAATTGATTATTAATAGTAATTATTAGTTATGAATTATAAATAATCAATATAAATGTATTAAATATTAATTATTAGTTGTTAATTATATTAAAATATAGTCATATATTACAACAGTCAAAAAATAAAAGTTATGATAGGCTTTTATAACAACTGTCATAATAACACAGTTGTTAAAAATAAGTTTATTACAACTTTTCTGGAAAAAAGTTGTAAAAAACATTTATTACAACGGTGCTTTTACCACCGTTGTAAAATTAAAGTTGTAATATGGTGTTTTTGTTGTAGTGTAGCAATCCAGGACTAGGATAGACCTAAGAATGCGACAGATGTTCGGAGTTTCCTTGGGTTGGTTGGGTATTATCGTCCATTTACGAAGGACTTCTCCAAGACAACTGCACATTTAACGTGATTGACAAAAAGGAATCAAGTGTTCACATGGGATACGAAGTGTGCGCAAGCTTTTGGAATCCTGTAAGAGAGACTGACAAATACACATGTTTTGACTATTCCAAGTGGGAATGAAGAGATGGTGGTATACACTGATGCGTGTGTTACTGGACTTAGAGTAGTGTTGATGCAGAAGGATAGAGTTGTGGCCTATGCAAGTCGACAGATGAAGCCGCACAAGGAACTATCCGACTCATAATTTGGCAGTGGCAGCGATCATGTTTGCTTTGAAGATGTGGATACACTACCTGTTGGAAGTTCGATTCGAGTTGTTTATGGATCACAAGTCGTTGAAGTATCTTTTCTCCCAGAAGGATTTGAATCTTCGGCAACAATGGTGGTTAGAGTTTCTGGCATCGTATGATTTTGGTATCACCTATACTCCTGGTAAAGGTAACGCTGTGGTCGATGCGTTAATTCAAAGATATGCATGTTTGGGAGCAATGTTTTTGGAATGGAAGCACCTTGAGTACTTGGCAGGATTTGATTTCAGGCCTATATGTTAGTTAGAGCTTGAGATGTTGGAAAACTTATAAATAAGGCCTACTCTCGTTGAAAGGATTGGCGAAAGCCAACAGCATGATGCAAAGCTTGTTGAGATTATCCAAAAGTTGGAACCAGAAGATAAGGACATCAAGGTCGACCGAGAGGGTTGGTTTTGGAAGCAGGGACGAATGGTTGTTTCTGATATTGATGGACTGAGGGACGAGGTTCTGATGGAATGTCATCACTTAAAGTTGACGATTCATTCTGGTGGTAATAAGATGTATCAGGACATGAAGTAAGCTTACTATTGGGAAGGGATGAAGAGGGGCGTTGGAAGTTTTATTTCCAAATGCATAAATTGTCAGTTAGTGAAAGCTGAGCAGAAGAAGCAGAGTGGATTAATTCAGCCATTGGAAGTTCCTATGTGGAAGTGGGAGCAAGTATCGATGGATTTTATAGATGGACTGCCTAGAACCAAGGCAGGAAAGGAAGGAATTTGGGACATAGTAGATCGCTTGACCAAGAGCACAAGGTTTATTCCTGTCAGATCGAGTAGGACAACATCAAAATTGGATAAGCTATATATAGAATAGATAGTTCGATTCCATAGTATCCCGAAGAGCATACTGAGATCCATTGTTCATAAGTGGATTTTGGAAGAGTTTGCAAGAAACTTTGGGCACCGAGTATGTTTGAGTACGACCTATTATCCCCAGACTGATCTTCAAACCGAGAGAGTTAACCGAGTTTTGGAAGATCTCCTTAGAGATTGTGTATTGGACTTCGGAGGATCATGGGAAAACCTTCTACATCTAGTTGAGTTCGCATATAAAAATAGCTACCAGTCGAGCACTGGGATGGCACCATACGAGGCGCTGTATGTTAGACCATGTAGTTCTCCGGCGTGTTGGTTAGAGACTGGAAGTAAGCTGATACTTGGGCCAGAAATGATAAGAGAAACCTCAGATTGTATCAAGATCATTCGGCAACGAATGAAAGCTGCCCAAGTTCGTCAGAAGAGTCGCGCCGATAAGCGTCGAAAAGATTTGGAGTTCGACATTGATGACATGGTTTTCATGAAGATTTCGCCGTTGAAGCATGTTGTTCGATTCAGAAGTAAGGGAAAGTTAGCTCCAAGGTTTGTTGGACCATTTTCGATAGTTGAACAGATTGGAAAGCTCGTGTATATTGGATTTACCCGAGAAGATGTTTGGCATGCACAATGTTTTTCATGTGTCTTTTCTACGGAAGTGTGTGCACAATTCAAATGTGGTGGTATCTCCAGATCAGTACACACGAAAGAAAATTACACGAATGACTGTACACATAGTACACCGAATAAACGAAAAGAAACCAAAATACTCTATTTGTTCCTAACGATAGGAGACTTATGGGTTGGACAATTGGGGTAATGGAGATAAAAATCCCCATTTTGTTCAATTGTATTTCTATGTTGATCGAACAAGACTTCACCAACGCATATAGCTTGATCATCCTCGTTCGTGACTTCGTGTTGTTCCTCTTCTGTTCCTTTTCTTCATCATTTCTTCCTCCTCCTCTTCTTCTTCTACTTCTGCTTCCATTGCTTAATTATCATCTTCGATGATGATTGGATTCACTTGATTATCCATTACAAACTTATGAAGATTCTTCATCATCTTTCCTTGTTTACTTTGCTCTTGACTGATCTGAATTTGATGTACTTGAATCTCAACAAGCATTTAAAGAGCATACTCCATTTTCTCTTCCAGTTTGATAACTCGAGAGAGGGTAGAATGTTGGAATGGACCTTCGGATGGTCCAACGGATGATTCGGGGTTCATTTGGTTCTTATAATTAGTGGAGGCCATGAATTATTTTGGTTTTGAGTTTTTACAGAAGTGAAATAAGAGAATGAAGAAGAAAATTCGAAGTGGAGAGTTTAAATGGTTATTGTAACTAACTTTTGGTGGGAATTAATATTAAAAATCTGGCAGTTATATGCCGACATAGGCTTCTATGTATGTCAACATACATATAGTTTTATTTTTATTTTTCTTATTTTTAATGTTATGCTTATATATATTAATATATTTAATTATTCTAATTCACTTAATGAACAAATACCTAATTCTCTTCTGAATTTGGTAAACATTGCTTCATTTAATGGTTCTGTTATTATATCTGCTATTTGTTTATCTGTTCTATAAATTCGAGTGAAATTTTCTCTTTACTTACGTTATCTCTTAGAAAATGATGTCATATATCAATATGTTTAGTTCTTGTGTGATGAGTTGGATTTTTAAATATATTTATAGTACTCTATTATCACAGAATATTGGTGATTTATTTATCATTAATCCAAAATCATTTAGAATTTGTTGCATATATATTACATGTGAACAAGCCAAAGTAGCACAGATACATTCTGCTTTAGTTGTTGACAAAGATACGATATTTTGCTTTTTACTAAACCATGAGACTAGTGAATGTCCAAAGAAATGACATGTTCACTAGTACTTTCACGATCAGATTTACATCCCTCATAGTCATCGTAACAATAAGAAATTAAATTGAATGAATCATCCTTAGGATAAAATAATCCAAAGTCTGATGTATGTTTTACATATTTTAGAATATGTTTTACAAATTGATATCTTGCACAGAGACATACACTATGCATTATATGTGGTCTAATAGTGGTTATATACAATAGCAACCATATCATTACTCTATATAATTTTAGATCAACGTCATTTGATGTATCATCTTTACTTAAGGCTATATTAGTTGACATTGGTGTTGGTTTCCCATTAGTTGTTGTTAAATTATAATTATTAATTAAATCTCTTGCGTATTTTTCTTGATTAGTAAATATTCCACCCTTTAATTGACGAATTCATAAACCTAAGAAGAATGTTAGTTCTTCCATATGACTCATCTTAAATTCTTAGGTCATAATATCAAAAAATTCTTTAATCATCCTATTATATGTCGATCCAAAAATTATATCGTCAACATATATTTGTACTAATTGTGACGGCCCGCCCCATACCAGCCGACATTTCCCTCTAAATGCGCTGTACCGATGTCCAACTAGCACGGGACTGTCGTAAACAAAGAAAGAAAGGGTTGGAACTAAGAATCATAAAGAACCTGTAGTATATCTCATAGCACATGGAATAAAATATAATAATAACATAACTTGACATAAAACAGGGGAGACGGTGCATAAGCTGAAAACTAAATCATCATAGCAGCGAAAATCCAAAATACAGCTTATGATCCACATCATTATTACAACTTCAAAACACTGTCTCTAAAGCAAAATAGAAAAGGTGCACTACTAATGCCCAAAGTAGTGACCAACAACAACATAGGGAGATATATGTGTAAATAGTACGTGTAAGCCTCCTGATCATCTCTGGACATCTACTCGTGCATATCCACCTGACCTGTCTCTAGTCTTCTCGTTTAGGAGCACCCAGAGTAATAAGAAGAGACATAAAACTCTAGGTTAGACGAAAGTATGGTATAAGCACTAGCAACAAAACAAAACAATAACAGGTATAATCTAATCATACCTGAACCTGTTTCTGCAACCAAAGAGTTAGCACAACAAGATTTACAGTACTCTAAGGTAACACTAACATCAAGTGTAAATGGGGGTGTGGGTCATGGTGATAGCAAACATCAAACATAGCAATCATCCTCACATCTCTCACTCAGTGCGTAAAGCATACGATATCCACCACTCGATCACCCAAACCTTTGCTACGATACCTTTGCTCCATAGAGTCACTATGACCCCATTGCACTGATCCATAGGCACTAATCCGTCTCGAAGTAGTGGACTAAAGTTATGGATATCGATAACCCCTTTGCACACGTCCCGCAGCAAAGTCCAATCATGAAGTTAACTCGTCGGTTCCCATAAGGATACCGAGTGCTAACTTCTCATTTGGACTACCTTTGCATCTCAGGTTTTTGGCCTCTTCCTGTTTGGTTCGGTCCTCCTCATGTCTGTTTAGTTCATTGCTCCCCTTTCGGTTTGAATGCTCCTTGCTCAGTTCGGATACCATTCAGTTAGGATATCAGATGCCCACCAGTTCGTGATCACCAGTTCGGGTCAGACTCCTTCTCCATTCGGGTCGGTTCGTGGCATCGACTCGTGGGTACGTAGGTGGCTCATGGTTCGGCTCGGACTTCACGGCTTGTGCTGAGGTAACTAGGTCATATCGAGCTCCTCGGTTCGTGATAGCCCACTCATGGTGCTTCGGTTCGTGACACTAGTTCGTGGTGCACCGGTTTGTGGCTCTCCTGGGTGGCCGGCTCATAGTGGAGTCTTTAAGCATGGTTCGTGAGGGGTTGACCATGGTTGGGTCGGTTCGCAGGGGTCGGATCGTGATACCCTAGTCACGAACGGGTCTATGACCAATTTCCTGCAATTTTTCCAACAAGCTATTTACGCCATACGACGACGTTTTCGACCATTCTAACAGTTCTAGGCAATTACAAAACATTATAAACAGTAATAGCAACACATATGATCAACCATAAACACCAAAACAACAATCATAACATGTTAAATGGATCAAGCATAGCCAAAACTCATGTTTTCTCATTAATCTCCTTAATCTTGATTTAACCATACGATTAGCAAAACATATCCAAATTAACCCAAATTTCTAACAGAGGCTAAAAATAATATTTAAGAATTTTACAAATTTTTCCAGATTTTTCTGAGGTCTAATTTCGCTAATTATCACTAATCATCTCTAATTAGCCGTAATTAGTGAAAAACAATGCAAATCACTCACCTTAGCCACAAATGTAATCTTAGATCTGAAGCTCTACAATTATGGCATTGATCCCAATGTATTCCAGCAGCTCTATCTCTGATTTGACACTAATCCGTCTTGATTTTGTGTTGATTTGCTTAATTAGTGATTAGGAATGACAAAAACGGTGTTTTGGGAGCGATTTAGAAGATGGAGGCCATTGCTAGAGCTCAAAGGAGGTTTGTGGAGGCTGGAAAAAAATGAATAGGAACTACTTTCCAACTCATTTCAGCCCTCCCATAACCCTAATCCCAAAATGGGTTATGGGTTTAGCTGCTAATCACCCGACTAAGCCCAATTATCTGTTTCTCACCTTCCAAACCTTGTTTCAGCCATTTCTCCCAAACGGTTAGTCCGTTTGATCAATATGACAAATCTATGGAAATGTAAACCATCATTTGAGTCCAATGGAAGTGGTTTCAGGTCAAAAATCCTTTCCAGTCAAAATTTATAGGGAAAACAAGATTCGCCAGGGGCAAAACAATCATTTAAAAATCGGCAAAAATCTTGAACATGGGAAATGACCCCAATAGTCGTTCCCCAAACTTACATGACCATACTACATCATATGAAAATGAAATAAATATTCTACGATCCTCCGATGCGTAGAATGCGGGTCGTTACACTAATTGTATATCCTTATTATTCATTTTAATAAACAAGGCGTTATCTAGTTTTCCTATTTCAAAGTTGGATTGTAATATGTAATTTTTTAATCTATCATACCAAGCCCTAGGAGCCTATTTTAATCCATATAAAGCTTTCTTTAACTTATATACGTGATTTAGTAATTTTTTATCTTTAAAAAGAGGTGGTTGCTCTACATACATGTCTTCTTTAACAAATCCATTTTGAAAAGCACTTTTAACATCCATTTTATATAATTTGATATTATTATGGTTTGCAAAGGCTAGTAATATCCTAGTTGCTTCTAATATGGCTACGGAGGCAAACATTTCATAATAATCTATTCCTTCTTCTTGATTTTAACCATGTGCTACAAATCTTGCATTATTTCTTACGACCTCACCGTATTCATTCATTTTAATTTTATAAACCCATTTAGTTCCTATTATAGTTTTATCATCTAGTCTAGGAACAAGTTTACATACATCATTCCTAGTAAACTGATTCAATTCTTCTTGCATGGCAAGGATCAATGAATCATCGGAAGATGCTTCCTTTGGATTCTTATGTTCAATAGTTGAAATAATGCAGAATTACTCATATTATTTAATTGATTATGAGTCCTAATGAAGGATTCAATATCTTATAAGATATTTTCTACAGGGAGGTCTCTTAGTAATCTAATTCTTTTATTTGGTTGACTATCTTCATTATTTGTTTCATTAACTTCATTTTCACATTCATCTTCATTGTGTTGTGTTGTATTTTTATAATTTTCGTCAAATGATACATTTAAGGTTTCTTCTATAGTATTGGTTCTTAAATTAAAAATTCTATATGCCTTACTTCTCTCTTAATATCCAAAAAATATTCCTTTATCAGATTTTGAGTCAAATTTATCTAATTTTTATTTAGTATTGATTATAAAACATTTACTTCCAAATATTTTAAAATATGATACTTTTGGTTACTTATTATATAAATGTTCATATGGTGTTTTATGAGTTAAGGGTCCAACTGAAATTCTATTTAAAATATAATAACCTATAGCAACTGCCTCAGCCTAGAAATTCTTTGGTAAATCACTATCAGATACCGTAGTTCTCGCACACTCTTGTATCGATCTATTTTTATGTTCAACTACTCCGTTTGTTGAGGGGTTCTAGAAAAAGAAAAATTATGGGTTATTCCCTTTTTATTACAAAATTTTCCAAAATTTTCATTTTTGAATTTTCCTTCGTGGTGACTACGTATTGCTTTGATTTTTAATGATAATAAGTTTTGAATTCTTTTTGCAAAAGTTTTAAATTGATCAAAAGCATCACTTTTATTTTTAAGAAACAAAGTCCAAGTAAATAGTAATAAAATTCTGCATAATCCAACGTTGCGTGGGAATGGATGTAGGAGCAATCAAAACCAGTATAAAACCCGGTGTATTTTTTCCTTTCTGCATTTTATTTCTGTTTATTTCTGTGTTTGTGTTTGATTCTGTGTTTGTGATTATCTCTGTGGTGTGTGACTCGTGTAGTAGATCATATAAGATTTAGATTTTCTTAAATTCCTTAAAAACGCTATTCACCCCTCCTCTAGTGTTAGTTTAGCCTTAAGATCCATTATGCATTCCCTAACAAAATTTATATGTTAATTCATGTGTTTATAAAAGTTTAGATCTATTTGTTGATTCATTCATTGTTTTATCACGATTTGGTGAATTTTATGTGATTGTATGATGATTGTTTGTAGTGCAAGTGTTGTTTGATGATTGCGTAAAGTGATCATGATTGAATTGTTGAAATTGAATGATCTGGACGAATTGAGTGCAAGGATTATTGTGCAAGAAATGATGGAATGGGTTCAACATTAATGGATCAGTCGGATCTAGCATGGATCGGTTGGGATTGAAGATGGATCGCACAACTTCTTGTGCAAGAAATGATGGATCGATGGTGATGTGGCATGGCATGGATAGTCTAAGCTTTAAGATGGCTCAGTATTGGTTGATCAAGTGGATCACATGAGATTTGGAGATGGATCGGCAAAGGAGATGGATCAGCAAAGGAGTAAAACACGACAAGCTATGGATCGACAACATGCTCGACACATGGATCAGTTGACTTCTGGTGATGGATCAAGTTGTATAGAAAGATGGATCGACCAATGTGAGGAAAGGTGGAGCGAGCAGGTTCGCGCATGATGGATCACGTGCAATTATGTGGATCGGGCAAACATGCCTGGGTTGACGGATCGGTCTCTGAATGGATCGACACGGGCTTGAATAGATAGGTTGGCCAATGGAGCGCAAGAGGATATGGTGGATAGGGTCGAGTGGAAGTCGATGGATCCGGCCTGTGTTTGGAGATGGATCGTTCGAGCGTCGGTTGGAGGGATGATGCGATCCAATGTAGTGCGATCCATATGGATCGGTAGAAGATCCATTGGGATGTTGACTGAATGAAGTTTTATTTTGGTTCGATGATGAGCGCAGCTTCGATAAGAATTCAGATGGATCGAAGCGTCGTGAAGTGTTCACTGACCAATGAAATGCAACGAAGATGTGAGACAACTCAAAGATGTTGAGCTTATAGATAAAGGTTGCTCAAGAAGTAGCTTGAGCTTATGGATAGTCATCAAGTTGGATGGCTAGAGATATTGAAAGCCAAGGAATTATCGTTAGTCGGAGGTTATAGCGGACTCAAAGAAGGGGTATAATTGGGATGCCCAAAAGACTAGAAATTGTCTGGTTGTGTGCCCTGGGTATCGTTGAAAGGCCTATATACGAGTCACGATGGCGTATGGAGTTTTGCTAGAACAAGGATTACCATTAGTCCTTGACGGATGGCAAGTTGGGATAGTCATATGATTAACGATGGTTTCAAGGCAAGGAAGGCAGTGATAGCTAAAGTCATGGATGCTGTTGTTTTTCTTGTATCGTCTTGTGTAGATTATCCTACATTGAGGGAGATATCTCTTGGGTGCTTGCCTGATGTTTTCATTCCTTCAGGGCTTGTTCTTGGGGGATGTTGAACTCGGTTAGGATGGTCTACGCTTGATAACTGGTTGCTATAGATGTGTTGTTTGTTTCTTCTCTAATTCTTTAGGGAAGGCTATCACTGTCGGATGTGGAGGAGAAGGGTTGAGGTTCTTCCCTGTTGATGTATTGGTAGGTTAGATGATTAATCTGCCTATTTCTCATAAACTTTATTGATGACGTTAGATAGCTATTTATCGCTCATTAAAACCATTGTTTGACTCAAGGTTTTATGTTTCCCTTTTATTACCTTGGGTTGTTCATCTGGTTGTGGATGGGCAGACTAGATAGTCAGTAGTAGATCTTGATGAGGGCGATGCTGTAGAGTGACGACGAGCAGGAGGCTGATGTATTATTTCCTACTACCTACTATTAGTTGTTTCCTTTGTTATAGTTGATATGTCGTATGCTTCTCTGAGTGACTTGTAGTGAGGCTTCTTGTATAGACTCTTATGATATAATCCAGTGATGTATGGATATTCTCATGATGATATGAAAGTTTAAGATTCTGCTCAATTGTGCTTCACTACTATTGCATATTGTATATGTTCTGTTATATTTATACTTGCACTATGAGTTATAAGACAAGTTTTAGCATGTGTTTTCTTCTCTTGATGATCGTCAAGTATCAACCTGGCATGTCATATAATGCACTTCTCCTCGGTTTGTGCAGGAGGTACGGGCGATCATTACATAAGTATTGTTTATTAAACCATATTTTAAATGAAATGGTTAAATGAGATTTGTTTTAATATTAGGATTAGTACCAGTCTTTGTGATTACAAGCTTTTATTCATCTTAAGATTAGAACATTGTCGTTTAAGGTCGACTCAGAGGTAAATAAAATACCCTAATATAAACGACTTCACTATTATCAAGAGAAGATATTGGTTTGTAATGGTAAAGATGTTGGAAATAATATATTATCTTTATAGGAGGTTACATTATTTGCAAGGTTTTGAAGTATAATAATACTATGGGTTTTTATGTTAAACAATGTGTTATTTAACATTATTTGGTCCAGATTTGAAGTATGAACATACTTATATCATTCGATCAAGTATAATGCACCATTTTCTAGATAATGAAAATAGTATGGGTTTTTGAATACACTTATTCCAAGGAATAAGTTAATAGCTATATTTTTCAAGTTAATGTAAATGAGAAGTTATATGGGTTGGGAAATAGAAGTGAATATTGGAACAACTTTTTCCGTAAACGTTAGTATAAACTTGTATTGGAAAATTTTAAAGATAGATAAACCGAGAGGGTTATATGGTAAGAATGCAACATATGATATTGTTAAACCTATTTAAGATTTGTAACTAGACTTATACCAATTAGCTATATATATATATATATATATATATATATATATATAGCGATATTATGCCAAAGTTAAGGAAATTGGAAGTGGTTTTGTGTATATGTATCAGTATTTTCAAAGTAAAGGAAATGAAAAGAGTTTTGAGAATACATAGAGATATTCCTAATTGAAGGAAAAAAAAGATGTCTTGTGAATATATATTGAGATTTTGAAGTAAAGAGATAAAGATATAAGAATTGCTTTCAAAGTAACGAAAATTGGAGAGATCGGTTGAGATAAATATATAGAGCTGATTTTTAAGAATCGATGGAATGTTTTTGATGAAAAGATTTTAATAATTGACTTAAAGGGCTAAGTTGTTGATGCACTTGGTTGTTGTTTTGATTTGGTAGTTAAAAACCAGACTATCAATGTAATGTTGCTTTTGAACTATTGACGTGTTAGCTCGAGGAGACCGGGACAGGAACTAGACCCAAAACCACTTCTAACCAACGTTGCATTCGATAACATACAGGAACCTTATGATATTATTTGAAGACATAGATCTTTGGAGAAAGAGGGTTACTTGGATCATATGATACTATTTTTATAACTCGTGATAGTAAATCGCTTGTTCTAAGTATCTTTGGTTTCGTTCAGTCCCAGAACGAACTTGTATGGACGAATGTCTAACAGAGTATTTCCTAAGATCACGTACGTTGATTTTTACAAATATTTCAAGTTTGGTGGCGAAGAAGGAAACTTTTTTTAGCTTAATACCCAAAGTGTATTTGTTGATGTCAATTAGTGATTTAACGGATCTGACGAAGTGGCATTCAAAGTAAATGTGCTATCTGAAAGGTAATCATAACCTCAAGCCTCATCAACCGAGAAATGACATAAATCAGGCAGGCAACATGGCTATGTAGGTCATACCATTAGGGTGTATTGCCACCATTTAGAGAAATTTCATTTTTTTCTTCTTTTGTCATTTTTGTATGCTTACAGGAAACGGTTGCATATCACAACCGTGAGTGATAATACATTTGACACACTCAAGCTAAATGAGTGGTCAGTCATGTGTGGTCAGGATACAAGATGTTCTTGTTGAACCCCAATATATCCTCTCTAGAGTACACTGAAGGTGGTCCCATACCTTATCATGTCGGAAATCCAAACTCCAATACGAGCCATACATTTTTAGTTGTAAACAAACTACGTTGGAAAGTGCGATGCAAGCTTTCCGACTATATTCCTATTTATTTATGGGTTGATGTACATTATTATAATATCGTTGGATTTTGATATAAAAAGTGTTTTGGTTATCGTGAGGTAAAAACAAGTTCCGTGTTTATGTGTGGATGTGTCTTACGAGAGTTCTATTCTTTTCAAAGGGTTTTCTAAAGTTAAGCAAGATGTTTGTTATGTGAATTTATCACTGAAAGTATTCCAGACTAATCAGAATGAATTTGCTTTCCTCAAATGTTCTCGGGTCAGACCGAGTATATTTCTGGGTTAGTTTTTACTTGTAGCAGAAGAGTAGCCGGAGTCGAGACGTATTCCCGTATACTTTGGTATTAATTTATTTCCATTGTGTGAGTTTTATTTGTGTACTTTGATGTAGTGTAATCATATATACATAGTTTTCTCCTAGTATAAAGAGTATTGATGCATTATATTTTATTCGTTCCGCTGTGAGACTCTGATCTTCTTATTCTTCTATTCCTAATATTTCTTTCTTTCCTCATCTTCCAAATTCTTTCTCCTAACTATCCACATTCCTTTGCCTTTTAATTTGGACATGAGTAGTTAAATGTCAGCTTAACAGTACAGAAAAGTTAGGTTGTTACAAAAGGAGTGGATTAGTGCGAAATAGGAATTTAGTCATATTACGCACTATTCAATAGCCTAAAAATAATTGAAGAGATGTCTTGAAATTGTGGATTTCTACGACAACAATTACCTTAAGCTATATAATAGATTTTTGTACGGTTTTAATAACAGTTCAATTAGGAATAGGTGTAATTTCATAAAAAGTAAATAGTAACAGATGAAAAGAAAAAGGTTAACATCACTGAAAGATGATTTGAAAGGTAGAAAGGAATATATAAGGTTTGTTATAAACCAACAACCACAACTCATATTTGCATAATTATGAAAATTGGGAGAATCATAATAAATAGACATGGTTCGTTTGAAAATATGAATATGACAGGGATTGGTTTAAAGAATAGTTAGGCTTTAATATAGACATATTAACTTAAATGGATTAAGTTATGAGCCTAAACGGCGTTAGGATTTACTATCAACATGTTGATTTACAAGGCATAAGTTATGAGCCTAAGATTCAATGGTAGCCTTGAGACTAGATAATGAAATTGATGAGCAAATAATATTCATATTAAATAGATGAATGAATATTGTAAATCAACGAAAAGGAAAGTAAGTGGAACACATAATAGTAAATTGGACATAGGGTCTAATTAATATAACGATATGCATTTGGACCAGTCCGTGGGGATGAAGAGCCCAACGGGGCAAATCATCGTAGGTGTTGGGAGGCACGGTGGTAAAACATCCAAATTATTCGACAAGACTGGAAGGAAGTGCAAGACTTTGATGGGATGTGAGGGTACCCCGTGATGGCCCTCTGTGGTAGGCCTAACGAAGCTGTACCCACAGAGGCATGATTTGTATGGTTCCATCAGATGAGTATGCCTTGGCTGCATCTATGGTTGAGAGCAGCCTAAAGACTGATTAGGATGATTTCTAGGATGATTCGACAATTACCTTAGCGTGGGAGGCTCTGTGGTAAAGACCCAACAAAGATAGTAGGTCGTCAGATGCCTGTCGTCATCAGTGGAACGAGTATAGGAAAGATTGGAGATAGACAAGGAGGCTAATGAACTTTTACTATCAGGACATTAGATGAGGGACAACGCTAATTTGGATGCTTGAATTGTTTGTTAGGGGTACGGTCACTTAGCTTTTTGGATGGTTTTTCATTAATTAAGGGGTTGGGTAGGGCCATAGCCACCGAAAGAGACATACCAATATGTGATATCTATATGCCTAACAAAGCCATTCTTGACAGATATAAAAATCCCTTGATTGAGTTCCGTGGAAGAACTCATGTTTGGGTGGCTTTATGGCATAGTGATAGAAGCTTATTTTCTTTCGTAGCACATCTTAGTACACTTTCATGGCGTTGTGATGGAGACGTAGTGCGCTTTCGCAGCATAGTCTAATATGCTTTTGTAGCGTGGCAATGGAGGTCTTGTATATTTTCGCAGTCCGGTGATGGAGACCACTCAAGGAGGGTACTATAGGGATACCTCAATATATTGGGAGTATAACTACATATATATAATTTATTAGGTTAATCTACTTGGGAGTAGATGGGTATGATTTATGTGTGAAATCGGAAGTGTAATGTGAAATGAATCCAAAATAACTTAATGTAAGTAAACCAATGATAGAATAGTATATGTAGTGTTATTTATAGAAATATCATTTGTCCATTCACCAGAACTTTTGTTCTGACCCCTCCTCTTAACAAACCCGCGGGTAAAACAGGTGGCAAGGATTACAGCTTAGAGACACTTGCAGTGTCATTTATTAGGGTAAATATTTACTTACTATTATGTTTTATTCATTCCGCTGTAAGATATTTCTTCGTGAGATCTAATATATTTTATCATTGCCTATCTACAGGATACCAGATAAACTAACTCGGGTTTCGGTGGACTTGGATTTTTAGCATTTTGTGAAAAATTCGGACCTGTAGAAATTTGGGTTGTTACAGATAATATTGATTTAGATAACCTAGACAGAGAAATTTTTAGTAAAAAGAAAGAGATAAATCATATAAAAACTAAAAGTCAAGGTACAACTTGTTGTTTGTAACCAATATAACTAAAATGTAACATAGTAATACCAAAATCAATTACTTGGAATGAAGGTTATCTACCTAAAAAATGGTTTCTTAAAGAAGCAAATGTGATTACTAAGGTAGAAAATAAGTAACTAAAAGAAATTGTTGAATATCCGGGCGATGGCGTTTAAATTAGATTTTCAAAAGATAGAGTTACACACCTAAAATTAGATTCTACCTCTAAATTAAAGGAATCAAGGTTCAGCAGTGTTGAATCTATTCCCTTAAAAATGGAAAAGAAAAATGTGATAGTGCAAAACACCATGGATAGAGTAAGTTAGCCAGAATACAAGGTTGATATGCCTTCATGTAATCCGAAATCTCGATTCCTTCGGTATGGGTTATGATGAAGATAAATCGAAGTTGGTTCAAATACCTTAACTCTTAACGAAGAGTCTGATTTTCCCCTTCCTAAATTATAAAGGATAAAGTTTTATTTGGAAGAAAACAAATTTAAAAGAAAATGATTCTTTATGAACAGTACTATAGAACAAAATCAATGGTTTAAAAGATATAAATATTTCATAGAAAAAATGGGTGATGATCTATTAGAAGATCATGATATCTTCACGATGATAGGAAAGATGTATAAATATGAAAAATATAAGGATTATTTTCCAAATTTTGATGATTTCTTAATGTGCACAATAAACTCTACTTATATAGACTATACTGCGGGAACTAGTAAAACCTTAAGAAGCATTCACCCTCCACAAGTTAACTTATCTATGAAAATAGATAAGGAAGATATAATTGCTACTCCTTATAGGAAAGATGAGAACTATAGGTCTATAATTGAGCAAAATAATTTTAAAAAATTAACATTACAATCAACAGGTGATCAACTTACAAAAATTGAAAAAAGTCATTACAAAGATCATACAAAATCGGTAAGTAATGGTAATATAAAACCATTAAATGATGATAATACAGAAGTAGTTCAATTTAAACCCTAGTCAGCATAAGATTTAGACATGAATATTGATAATCTAGAAGAAAATTCAAAAATGCTAAATGAAATAATGAAAAGATTAGATGCTTTGCACATTAAAGAAAAAGAATGTGCACCTATGACGGAAAATATAGTGCTTGAAAATACATCCGAACAAGAATCCAATAATCAATTAGATAAAGAAATAAATAATTTACAAGAAATGTTCCTAGATATTGGCGCAACTTCAGGACCTAAACTTCACACGAATGGATGGATTTGTGTAAACAAGATCAAGGACAAGGTAAATGCTCAACTCCATTGATCTTTCGATGCTAGAATCTCGCTATCTTCAACACGTTGATCACGCAAGATACCGTGTTGTCGATCTATGATTCTTCGATCATTGATTACTCGCAAGCGATACCGTGAATTGGCTTCAAATTCATTTATTCGAGCGCACTCGTATATCTGAAGATGGAGAAAGGAGATCACACTCAACTTCCAATTTTAATGGTGGCACAAAGCTCACACAAGGGATTTATTCAAAAGTCAACAACCTTTACAACTCACGCCATACCCCTATTTATACGGTTTACAACACACCTTGCCTAGAACGAATGACCCAAGTATAAGTGAACGACCCAATTTCAACACGCGACCCTTCAGCACTACACAAACAATGGAGTGAACGACCTGATGACATTATACGATAATGGAACAAACAATCCAAATATGACAAATACCCTCTCTTTAACAACTCATATTGTCTTCTGCCAGTAGCGACCCAAGGGCGAACGACCGAGGAGTGAACTACTCAGGAGCGATTGACGACCCAGGGGCGATCGACCCAATAGCAAACAATCCCAGAGTGAATGACTTATGAGTGAACAACTTAGGAGCGATCAAACCCTTTCCTGTACGGTTTAACAATGCTTCCTCAAGCCCACCCCTTCTCTACAAGTTGGAGAACGACTTTTTTGGATCATTGGGCTTCTTTCTATGATTCATCGGCTTGTTGAGTGATCGATACTCCGCTTCTTTAAGATTTATCTCCATGGACAACCTACTCTTCCTTCCTTCTTGTTCTTGGTCACTGAATGGCTTCCTTAGATCATTAGACGACCTATGGCTCGCATACAAGCATCTTCCATGATGCGCTTCATCAGATATAGAGAAAGATAAATAAAAGTATAATTTGGAAATAAATAGAATTAACAATGGGATAAACAATATTAGATATGGAAATATGAAATATAATAAGCCCTATTATTATTGGCCAACCCCAGTAGACCTCTTAATCAGAGAGGATAGTTGTTTCAGAGATTGTGTTATGTTTGATGGTCATTCGATCATTGAATGGAATATCAATGGTTTTATTGAATATCAAATTCAGGTAAGATTGCAGCACATGATTATGTATGCTAATGCATGTCAACTTAAAGGAAACCCTGATGAGAAAATTGCTACAGCAACAATTCAAGGGTTTTCAAGCCAACTAAAAGGTTGGTATGATTTTCACTTATCAAATGAAGCTAAAATGCACATATTTTCGGCAATAGAAGTAGAAAATGGCTTCCCGATGAGTGACTTTGTTAACATGCTATTGTATACCATAGCAAGACATTTTATTTGGTCGACATCCCTTTAAAATGATAAAACTCGGGAATAACTAATGAACTTAAGATGTCAGAATTTATCTCAATTTAGATGGCATAGAGATTTATATTTCTATAAAGTATTCACTAGAAATGATAGTCATAATGATTTTTGGAAATAAAAGTTCTGATCGGGGATAACGCATTACTTCATAGGAAGGGTTAAAAATCGCATAAAACAAGACAATAGTGGAAAATTTCAATATAGTTCATACATTTATGGTGAATTAGCAGTTGAAGTAGTTGCTAAAGGAGTTCATTTATGTAATGAAATAAAGTCACAAAAACAAAACTAAAAGGAGAAGATCTATGGTGAAAGAGTCTTAGGAGATTTTGTGACCAATTAGGTTTATTATCCATAAAAGCAATGAATGAGAATAGGAAAGTAAGAAATTTTTTGAAACAAAAACCATATAAAAGGAAAAAAAATCAAAGAGAAAATTATAAGGAAACTAGTAAAGTTCCAAAAAGGAAAGTAAGTATATCCTACAAGAAAAAGGAACGAAATAAATCTAATAAAAGAACAATTCAAATATGTTGGAAAGTAAAATACCATGTCACTATGCGAATAGATGTAAAATGAAAAATAAGATAAATAATCTTGATATAAATGAAGATTTGAAAGATTTGCTTAAACAACTACTGATAGCGAACTCTAACTCTAAAAATGAGAATCTAAGATTATCTGTTATTAAAGAAACTAATTCAAAATCTGAATTTGAAAATAAATAAGAAGATGATTCAAACTATGACTCAGATTCTAGTAGTTGCGATGGAAACTGCGATTGCTATAAGGCTTTACTTAAAGCAAATGGACTATTTTTGTTAACAAAAGAAGAAACTATTATTTTGGATATTATAAATAAAATATCAGAACTAGAAGAAATGAAAATTTTGTTAAAGAAATATTTAGAGTCTCAAATATGTAAAGACGGTGAAAAGAAACTAAAACTAAGAGGGTCGTCTACTTACAATCTAAAAGATGTCCTAGAAAGAGTTAAAAATTCAAATAATGTTAATCCGGTAAATTATGAAACTACAATCTTGGAATTTCAATATGAAGTCAAAATACTCAGACGATAAATAGAAGAATGTTATTAATTGAAACTAAGAATAAACAAGAAAATAATTAAGACAATAGCGATAAAAATATCCTAAAAGAGGTACAATTAAATTCATTAACCTTCATAAATATAGTTGATAAGGTAATAACCCATAAACGGCACGCTAAAGTCACTATTGTAGTACATGAGGAATATTATTTTACTACGGTAGCAATGATAGACTAAGGTTCAGATTTAGATTGTACCAATGAATGGTTTCATCATAAGTTTCAAGCAAAAACCACCTCTACGACCTCCGTTTGCGATGGAAATTGTAATTCTAGCTTAATTTAATATTTCGGACACGATGGAAGTTGATTCGTCAAATTCCGAGATCGTTTGTAAAAATTTCTTTATAATGTCACAATGTGAATCGGTTAACTCCAGTTGACTCAAAACTTGAAATCCTACAATAATTAATTATTACGGGTATAATGAAATTAGTTTCGTTGAATTCTGAGTCCATCTGAAAATTGGTTATTCTTAATCGATAAAACGATTAAATAAAAATCTAGGCGTTTACCATTCGGATGATCACACGGTAAGTCTGATCGATACGAAAATCGAAATCCTATATTAACTTACTAACATGGATCCAATGACACAAGTTTCGTAGCATTTCGAGACTATTATCCAAGAACGATATTTTACATGCGAAGCGACGCTATTATTGGACACCAATATGCCTGATGTCCAAAAACAACGAACCATACGTATCCTGACTGTAAATGTCAATACGAATTCAATGGAATAGATCCCTTAACTCAAGTTATTGATTAATTCCTTTTAATCAAATTAAATTCATTTAATTAAACGTTACGTACAATAACTACGCGCTTAAGGGTACCGAAGTCACATAGGATATCAGGTCGCCACTAAACCTATTTTAATACAATAGTTTGACATTACGGATCCAATGAAATTGATTTCATTGAAATCTGTGACTCTTCCCAAATTGGCTATTTTAACCTAATTATATTAATATAAAACTCATATTTATGCCAAATCAACGTTAAACTAAAATTTTAAAACTCTATCGACTATCATTCATATTTCAATAGCTTATATAAATATCCAGAAACCCTTTTTATTGAATCCACAGTTAAAACGATATTAAATTTATTGAAAATCTATTTATTTTATTAAATAAATCGTTATGATTTATAAATGATTCCATAACGACTATTTGAAAATTTGATTTGGACATAACTCAAAATCCACAATGTGAAAACTCGATTTTTCTTTTTCATTAGAAATTTATAATCCAATGGATTCAGACAATTTTTGTTTCAAAGATGTAACGTCCCGGTTTTTCACAGAGTTCGTAATACAGTTTATTACGAAATAATTCAATTATTAAGTTAAAATAATAAATTATCAATAATAAATAATATTGAATTTGAATTATTAAAGAAAATTTTGTAATTTTTTTTATAATCCTTCACAAGTGGAAATATGTGTATACACCAGTATGTAGTGTTTTATTTTGTTTTATATTTTTATAATGGTTTTAAAACACATATGAATTAAATATAAACATCATGTAAGTCAAATTTAAATGTAAATAACTCAAACAAAATTTATTTTCTTTATGAAGAAGAAACATTTGCATTAATAGGAATTTAACATTTTTGTACTTAAGATCAAGTACAATAAAATAAGGAAATGGGGTTTTGAACCTTGAATGTGACATATCAAACATTTAAATGAATTTTAGATGGTTTAAATTTCTTGGCAGCAAAGCATTTGATACTACTTCATACATAAGGTTCCAGCTAGATCCTACATTATGTCTTTCACACTAACTTTGCACATGGCTATAATTGCACTACATTTAGTAGTAGGCTGTGCAAACATTTGTACTTCATTGCATTGTCATTCAACACCATACTGGATAAGTTACCACACATTTGCTGCATTTCATTTGATCAATCTATTTGCATAGGTTTATATAAATACTTTATTTTCCATTGTTAGCTGAAGTGAAAGATAAGAACATGGCACAAATTACTTAACAACCAAGTATCTACTGTTTTAGAGACATCTGCACATTGTTGTACCAAATATAGTCTGCAAACATATGTGTTAGGCATGGCAATAGCAGTAGAAAAGGTAATACCCTCAATTGAAGTCCCTTCTTAGCTAAGCAAACCATAGCTCGTCTAATCTTTCAACATACACAGTTCTTTTTTTCAATGCATAATTTCATTTTGTTTCAATTCATAAAAAGCACAGCTAACACATAGCTCAGTCTGTTCAAATCAATTCATAGCTAGGAATATGACTACACATTTACTTCTAATAGACTGCAAGCACCTAGCTAGAGCTAGCGCAAGACTTAGAAGCTAAGTTTGTTTGTTTTTGCACTTTAGTACAGGGAGGGGTACAAGATGCATGTGCAGGAAGTATATTTTAGCATTTTCACATTTCTTTTCTAAGTCAATATAGCTATAGATAGTTGCTTCCTTTTCAATCACCCAGTATTTTTCCATGAAATACCCCATTATTTTATATTTTTTGCTTCACCTATAAATACGTACATACACTCACTGGAAAACAATCATTCGAACCAAACCAATCTAAAGCAAAGAACCAAATTCGAAAAGCAAAACAAATGGTAGATAGTAGAGCAAATAAACTAGCAAACAAAAGATTGTAAACGTGGAACCAAAGATAAAACCGGAACGGTGAAATCATTGTGAGTAAACCCTTGCTGCTTATTTTTAAAAATCCTTGCCATGATAATGTACTTAGCAATGGATATTGATACATGCTGCACTTGTTTATTGGTGTGATCAAAACTACATTCTGAACCCATATTGTTATGCTTTGAATTAAACCCCTGTGACATTAGAGTTGAAAAATAATGTCGGCTGAAAGAATACTGTGGAGAAATTTTCTATCTCTTTGCTTTATATTACAAAATGTATATGGGCCAACTTCAATTAAGCCCAACCGCAACGTGTACATTAGTTCAACTATTACTGCACATATAAATACACAGTGCGGTGCCTATGTAAACAATAAGAAAGTAATATTAGAAAGTTCATTTTTTTACAGTCTCTTTACATTTTATCAGTTTACAATTTACTTTCTCAGTTCAGAATTTAACATGGTATCGGAGCCATTCAGGCTTAACCGCTTCACTGAATAGC
This sequence comes from Allium sativum, assembly GCA_030737875.1. NCBI lineage: Eukaryota > Viridiplantae > Streptophyta > Magnoliopsida > Asparagales > Amaryllidaceae > Allium > Allium sativum. The sequence continues at coordinate 727,968,911 of CM060909.1, forward strand.
TTTCAGATCCTGCCACGCGATTGTTGGAGATATCCATCAGACTAAGTTTCATCACTTGGATATCAGAACTCATCAGAGAATACTCTCATCATTTGAGTTCAAGATTCACAACCAATAAGTGCGCCGTGCCCGACCTTTTGGTGGCTGCATCAAGAATTGGTTGCAAATCTTATACAGGCTTAAGTTCATCCATTCCGCAACCGATCAAGAAAATCAAAATACATTATACAGTCAAGAAAATTCTTTCAGTTCTTTGTTTTCTTTTGTTCTTATCAAGATTTCATTGTCTATCATCATAAGGAATTTTCCAAGACTGTGTAATAGTTTTTTAATTAGCTCAATACTAGATTGCGGAATTTCAGTTCTTATCTGTTTCTTGAAGCCATCTCTTCATAATGGGCGAAACATCAGTATCAGGAGGTGAAACCTCCAGTTCAAGCGTCAATCCACCATCGCAACCCATTGAGCAACTCATCAAAACCATCATAAACCCTCAAAGCCAGCTAATCACGGTCAAGCTGGATGAAAACAACTTTCTTTTATGGAAGCTTCAAGTAGAAACCGCCATACAGGGCTACGGACTTGAAGGATACATCTATGGGACATTGCCAATCCCTCCGCAGTTCATCACTGATAAAGACAACAAGATAATTAGCAATGAGGACTATAATCAATTTCATAGACAAGAAAGACTGATTAGCGCTTGGCTACTATCCTCAATTAGCCCAAATCAGTTATCTCAAGTAATCGGATGCAAAACTGCAAACGACATTTGGGTCACTGTTGACAAGAACTTTAATGCCCAATCTTCAGCCAAGTCCCTGTTCTATAGAAGACAACTACATAATTGCAGGAAAGAAAATTTAAGCATGAGGGAATACATTGTCAAAGTTAAACGTATATGTGATATGCTTCTTGCTTCAGGTAGCAAGGTTGATGAGGCAGAACATGTACTGGCATTGTTAAATGGTCTAGGCAATGAGTATGAAGCTGTTGTTGCAGTGATAACATCACAGAAGACAACACCATCTCTTGATGATGTTCATTCAATATTACTCGCACATGAGGCTAGAATTGATATCAAGAATGCTAATGACTCTGATTATTCACTTAACCTAGCAGTGAGTAACAGGGGAAGAGGACAACCCTACAGAGGCAATAACACTAATCAGAGAGGAGGCTACCCTAACCGTGGAAGAGGAAGGGGTAGGTGGAGCAACAATAACAATAAACCAAAGTGCCAGATCTGTGAGAAAGTAGGACACACTGCTTTTAAGTGTTATTTTAGGTATAATTCAAATTTTATGCCAAACCAGAATGACAATAATCAGAGAAGTGCAAATCCAAATGCTAACATAGCACATACTCAAAGTGATGTATCAAATTCATCAGACAACAACAAAAGCACCAACCAGAATGGAAGTACAAGAAGTGACAGTTTTCAAGATGACAACTGGTATCCTGATTCAGAGGCTACTAATCATATGACAAACAATCTTGACAATCTTAATCAAGGAAACATGGAGTATAGAGGTAAACAGTCAATAAGCATGGGTAATGGTAAGTGTATAAACATTTCTCATATTGGTAATAGTATAATTAATGGAAAAAGGCAGTTATTTTTACATAACCTACTTAGAGTGCCAAAGATCAAAAAGAATTTAATTAGTGTATCACAATTTGCTTCAGACTTTGAGTTCTATCCTAAGTACTGCTTTGTTAAAGATATTCTAACTAATGAAATTTTACTGCAGGGTGATGCTATAAATGGACTATACAAGTTCAGAATTAATACAATAGAAAATCCTGCAGCTCAGAACTCATGTTATACCTCTGTGGTACAAGACAGTTGTAATAATGCAACGACTTTTGATATTTGGCACTACAAACTTGGCCACCCTAGTGTAAAAACAATGAAAACTATTTTCAGTAGAAATAATATTTCTTGCAATGATATTACTATGCCTTACATCTGTACCTACTGCCAAATGGGCAAAAATCACAAGTTGCCATTCAATGATTCCCTAACTAAGTACTCTAAACCATTTGACCTTGTTGCAACTGATTTATGGGGACCTGCCCCAATCAGCACTGATTATGGTTACAAATATTATATTTCCTTTGTAAATGCTCACACAAGGTATACATGGATTTTTTTTTTGAAATCAAAGTCTGACACTCATGACACCACCATTAGATATATGAACATGATTGAAAATCAATTTAATACAAAAGTTAAAGTCATACAATCAGATGGTGGGTCTGAATTTAAAACTTTAGACGGTTATTTCAAGGATAAAGGAATTATCCATAGAATTACATGTCCATATACTTCTGAACAGAATGGTTTAGTTGAAAGAAAACATAGGCATATAGTTGAAACTGGTTTAACACTACTTGCACATGCATCTTTACCAATCAAGTTTTGGTCAGAATCATTTAATACTGTTGTCTATCTAATTAATAGAATGCCAACAAAAGTATTAAAAGGTAACAGTCCATTAGAAACTTTATATAATGTTAAACCAGATTACTCTAGCCTGAAAACATTTGGATGCTTGTGTTTTCCCTATATTAGACCATACAACTCAAATAAGTTAGACTTTAGGTCTAAACCATGTACTTTCTTAGGCTATGTTGTTAGACAGAAAGGCTACATATGCATTGATGAGAAGGGAAGAATTTTTATCAGTAGACATGTTATATTCAATGAGAACATATTCCCCTACAGTAATAAAAGTATTAAGACTACAAATAAGGTATACAGTGACAAAACAGAGATACCTGAGATTCCAATATACGTCGACACTGTGCCTTCCCTCACAAGTAGAACGACTGCTGATGCTCATGTCACTGATAATATGGTTGATAATCAACATAGTACCAATGATCATGAACCACCCAGCCTCGCTAGTCCTGTACATGAAGCAAATGAAGACGGTTATGAGCAAAGTCAAAGTTACCAGGATAATGCAACCAGAACTGAAGGTTCAGATGATACAGTACCTGAAGAAGGGAACGACAATGATCAACAACCATCTGATCTGCCTGAAACGACTGGCCATCCAATGATAACCAGGTCTAAGAGTGGCATTTTTAAGCCCAAGATATACATTGCATCAGCCAATACTGATGAGCCATGCACTTTTGAGCAAGCCATTACATCCAAGCACTGGAAAACTGCCATGGATGATGAGTACAATGCACTCATCAACAACAAAACATGGGAATTAGTCAAAAAGCCAAAAGACAAAAACCTGATTGGTTGCAAATGGACATATAGAGTCAAGAAGAATCCTGATGGAACAGTAAGCAGATATAAAGCAAGACTAGTCGCTAAAGGTTACACTCAGGAGTATGGGTTCGATTACAATGAAACTTTTTCACTAGTAATCAAACCAGCAACAATTAGACTAGTGTTTACCATAGCAGTAAATAATCATTGGAACATAACTCATCTTGATGTGAATAACGCATTCTTAAACGGTGTACTACAGGAGGAGATCTATATGGTGCAACCACAGGGATACATAAAGGAACCAGAACATGTATGCAAGCTCAAAAAGGCTATATATGGTTTAAAACGGTCCCCAAGTGTCTGGTTCGAAAGACTAAAGTCAGCTCTAACCAACTTGGGTTATCAATATGCAAAATCCGACAATTCTCTCTTCTTTAAAATTCATAACAATGCTACTATATATATTTTGATATACGTTGATGACCTTATTGTGACAGGTAATGACAGGGATGAAGTATGCAAGCTAACTCAATACCTAGATAAAGAATTTTCTATCAAAAATCTTGGTGAAGTTACATATTTTCTGGGCATAGAAGTAGATAGAAAATCTACAATAGAGATGACATTGTGCCAGAAGAAGTACATAACAGAATTACTGATCAAAACAAATATGATCGATGCTAAAGCTCAGCCAACTCCAATGATATCCAATCAACATCTCACCAATAACAGGGGAGAAGCCATGAATAATATAAAATAATATAGAAGTGTTGTGGGTGCACTACAATATGCAACCATAACACGCCCAGACATTGCATTCAGTGTTAACAAGGTTTCACAATTTTTACAGGACCCAAAGGAAGAACACTTGAAAGCAGTAAAGAGGATATTACGATATTTAAAGGGCACAGTCGACTATGGGCTCACATTCAGAGGGGGAAAAGAGCTAACGATCACTGGGTACACAGACTCAGATTGGGCTACAGACCCAGATGATAGAAAATCTGTCACTGGGTACTGCATATTTGTTAGACACAACCCTATCTCATGGAGTTCGAAGAAGCAATCTACTATTTCAAAATCAAGCGCAGAAGCAAAATTCAGGAGCATTGCAAGCGCTACTGCTGAAATAACTTGGTTACAATCTATACTAAAGGAACTGAAACTTCTAAGAACTGACAAAGCAACCATATGGTGTGACAATCAGAGTTCTATATACATGTCATCTAATCCTATTCAACACGCCAGAACAAAGCATATCGAGATAGATATCTACTTTGTAAGAGAATTTGTACGAAATGGAAAACTTCAAGTTAACTTCATATCGTCTTACCATCAGAAGGCTGATATCCTCACCAAGGCACTGTCAGCAAAGAACTTTACTCGATTACGTGATGAGCTGAGAATCCAGAAGCTAATTACTCATGAATCTTCGATCAGCGCACCTCATCAGCCAAATCCATCCCTAATCAAGGAGCAGAATCCCAAATCTGAACCTCACAGTCCCAATTTGGACAATGCACAAACTACAAGGCTCTCGAAGGAAACCAAGAAACGAAGCTGCACAAACTCACATCAATACGGCAAGGAGAAGACTCGAAATCAATAGCCGTACCGCGAAATCACCGACTTTATTTTTATTGAGCAAATCGTAGCGTAGAAAACTTAACCCTAGATTTGAGAGGGGGTGTTGAAAAATAATGTCGGCTGAAAGAATACTGCGGAGAACTTTTCTATCTCTTCGCTTTATATTACAAAATGTATATGGGCCAACTTCAATTAAGCCCAACCACAACGTGTACATTAGTTCAACTATTACTGCACATATAAATACACAGTGCGGTGCCTATGTAAACAATAAGAAAGTAATATTAGAAAGTTCATTTTTTACGGTCTCTTTACATTTTATCAGTTTACAATTTACTTTCTCAGTTCAGAATTTAACAATTAGCTTAACTGTATATATTGTTAATCACCATCACTCTGTTTATCATACCAGTAAACAATACACATATTTACAGTCAGTCAAGGGTACTGCATGTTATTGATTTTAAAGTTTAATTTTCTAATAGTATAGAATAATACCGATCTTTCAGTATAGTTTGACATGGGACGTTTATGCATGAAATACTCTCTTGTACCTGGACTTCCTGTAGATTGTTATTCAGTCCTGATAATTATCACTTTTATATTATTCCCATATACCCATTGTATTCAAACTAAGTTAAACATTAGGATGATTGTACCCGGTTATTTAACTGTCACCAAGTACACGAATACACTGGGTGCTACAGGTTAAGATGGTTGGAACAAGTTATTCATATGCAGTCTGTTTATTTTATTTTAAAACGCAATAGATAAAGAAAAGACTTAATGTAGTATAGTGGTTATGGACCTGTGAGTACTAATTAGTATACTTACTTAACTATTTATACAGGTGTAAGCTGAAAGTAGCAGCGCGCTAATTAGTTACTGGTTGATCTAGAAATCTACTTCAAGTATTGAGCTTTTCAGATCACTTAGGTTTGAATAGGGGACGAGCTGCAAAATCATAGAAAGATGAAAGTGTAATTAAAAGGTAAAAACCAGTTGGTTGAGATGTTCTCTTAGCAATGATGGTTAAGCTATCTTGTTGGCGTTTAATCTTAATATGCTGGAGCTTTAAAAAGCTTTGACAAGCGTTATATTCTGTTTAGTGTAAACAGACAAACATAAATGAAAGGTAGTAAAATTGCATTGGATAATTCTTTGGATTTAAAATGTCAAGGAGAACATAGATGAAATAATACTAACGCTGGTCATGGGTGATCCTGGAAGATCGTTCAGTGGTCGCGCGGCATTTGCTTGGTGACCGAAGGTCGTGTGCACTTGCACAAGGGGAGAAGGACGGTGCACAGTGTGCACGTGAATTCTTGCAGCAAAAAAGAGTCTGAAGAGAAGAGGGAGTCCAGTGTAAGTCTTTGCGACATTGATGACGGGGATATGGACAGAACAATTGGCCTCGTGTATAATTGCTTGAAACCTGGAAGAACAAAAACAATTCCAGTAAAATGTTTAAAATAAAATAATACTCTGAACAAGGCAATTCGGCAAAACATGATTTAACACTCACAGTACACACACTCACATATTAAAATGCAAATATTATATTACGCTCTCATCATAATAACGAAGCCAGACTTGTTATGCGTCTGTCGTTCTACCTATCCTTTTAGGACTAACTGTGACATCATGGTAGAAATAAATATTGAAAGTTGAAACATTGAATGATGATTACATGGACAAGAATGCAAGCTATCATTTAAGATACTGAATATAAACATCTGGAGTTATTTGGGAAACAGAAGCTCAAAGGAAATGGAAGGTTTGGACTCGGTTGACTCACTTGGGTAGTGGGATGAGTGTTCGCATGTGCATACGAAGAGTGTATATGTGCACCACGCACAGAAGTCACTCAAAACACTGTAAGGAGGAAGGAAAATAGAAGAAAGAGAGAGTGCCTGTTCGTAAATAAGGAAAGGTATGCGATTAACAAATATAAGTGGGCTTCAGGCCATTGTCTTAAAAAAACACTAATAATAATAACAAACCCGAAAAGGAGAGGGAGGGACATTAGCAGTCCGAAGAAGGAAAGAAAGAAATGGGGTAGGCGGCAGTAAAAGGAAATGGGAGAAAAGAATGGACTGAAGAAGATTGGGCCTGATGGAAAATTAAAAGGAAAGGGAAAATGAAGTGGGCCTATGGGTTATTGGGTTTTGGCTAAATAATAAGAAGAAAAGAAACCGAAATGTTTGGGCTTGGGGAACATTGGGCTGATGGGTTTAAAAATTTATAAAGGGAAATGTAAATATAAAGGAAAAGGAAAAAATAGGAAAGGAGTAAAATAAATTAATAGAATTTCAGAAATAAAAATATAAACAATTTTCTTGTTAAATTTAATATAGAAAATTAAAGGAATCACTGTGAATATGGAGACCGAAATCTGGAATGAAGATTAGATGATTAGACAATGATCATTGTAAATGAAGTTATGCTTCGTTCGAATTTGACTGAGTTATAGATGTAAATTTATCTTCTTTTAGAATTAATTAAATTTAGAAAAAAAATATAAATCCCTTTATTTCTAATATCAGATAATTAGTTCAAGCCTGATCAGTTGAATGGTAATTGACAGTATGTCATGATTAATAAATAAGAGCTGATCGTCAGCAACATTAAGTTATAATGAACTCAATTATTTGAAAAAAAATGTTATTTTAAATTTAATCGATTTATGTCGATGAATATATTTTTAAAATTCAAGAGAATGATTTAAAAGTTGAATTAACGGCAATTAAACCAAACATGGAAATTCATGTGAATGTATACAGTATCTAGATAAAACAATATTGATCCTATACTGACAAATTTATTAGTGAAATCTAGTCGTTATAATTAAACTAGTCCAGAAGAAAAGAATATTCACAATCCAAAGTGAAAAATGTGGAAAGCAAATGTTCTACAGATGATAATGGTTGTGAAGGATATTTGTAGGAGAGATGGGTTGACCAATAACGATGGATTATTCTAAAGTTCAGTAAAATAAATGAGATGGAGATAAATCAAAAAGAAATGCTGATCTGGGAATCGACGAAGTCGATTTTAGGAAAGTATCTTTTACTTTCCATTTTAAATAATACTTAATTTAATTATTTACTCATATAAAGAGATAAAATAATACTTATATTTTAAGCTGAATAGAAGTATGGATTATAAAGGTACATTATAATCAAGTAGAATAAATGGATTCTTAAACTGAATTAAACCCCAGATGTACATGATTTGGAAATATTAAATTTCCAGTATCAACTAATTTAAGAATGACGTTTAGTTGTATTTGAATTGTGATCTGTGATAATTTATCGATTGAATTTATTTGTGCTGTGGTATGATCCAATGGATTTGTTCAATTTAATTTAATCATTTACATGTCTTATTTAGATAATATCAAATTACTATGGAATTTTATAGATATGTCCTGAAATCAATATGAATATTGAAACTGTTCGGATATGATAACTTGATTCCTTTAAGTATCACTTGGCCCTAAAAGATTTTAACGTTCATCGATTCAAAGAGACCGGGGTTGGTTTTCTCAATGAAATCCAAATACCACTTTGTTTCGACTTAGGCGTTGATTAATTTAAATTCAAATCGAAGACCATTGAAGACAGAGTTTTATGCGAGGGTCGTTCTGTTTACAGAGTAGTGCCTTCGATTTGTCCAGTCCCAGGACAACTTGTATGGAAGAATGTCTTATAGAGTATGCCTAACAGATTACATAAGTTGGTCTCTTCAAAACTATGTCTGTGGCGGAGAAATTCGTTTCTCTTAGCTTTATACCCGTGGTTTTGGGAAAATCAATTTGTGATTTGACAGGTTTTGATGATGTGGTACTCAAAGTGAATGAAGACATGATATATCTAAAGGTAAGTTCTGACCTCAAGCCTCACAACCGGGAAATGACAAAAATTGGGCAGGCAGCATGGCTATGTGGGTCACTCCCATTAGGGTGTATTATCACCATCTAGAGAATATTCATTTTGTTACTTCTTTCACTTCTGTATCTCCCGCGAATGGTTATGTTGGTACCAACCGTAAGGTGATAATATATTCGATACACTCAAGAGAAATGAGTGGTCGGTCATGTGTGGCCGGGTTGCAAGACGTTCTTGTTGAACCTAGTGTATTCCTCTCTAGAGATACATTATCGGAAGGTGGTTCCATACTTTGTCATAGTTGGAAATCCGTTATCCAATAAGCACTCGCGGTTTTGATTGTAAACTATATATGTAGAGCGTGAGATGCAAGCGTTCTGCTAGATTGTTATTTATTTGTGGATTGATAGGCACTATTATAATATTAGAATACTATTGTTTACAAAAATTGTTTTGGGTTATCGTAAGGTAAAAACCATCCATATTTATATGTGGATCGGTCTTACGATTATCTTTTCTTTCAAAATGTTTTGAAAGTTAAACCATATGCTTGGGATTCTCATAAGGGAAAAACTCGTTCCTTTTTTACGGCGTAGTCTTATGAGATATCCTTTATAAATCAAGTTGTTCTAAAGTCGTTTACTCACACCAATCCCATGACTGACCCAGATTTTATTTTTCTATGTTTTACCTAAACTGTTGGGTGCCCAAATTTGTACGGGCAATCAAGTAGTTCAGGATTTTTTACAGATTTTCTGGAGGAGCTTGGAGCAGGAGGCTTCAACGTTAGATATGTAGAGTATATTTCCGTTGTATTGTGTATATGTTATACTCTGATGATGTACGAAAGTTAAAATCCAGTTCGTATTTCAAAAGTAATTATATATTTATTATATTTTATTCGTTCCGCTTTGAGATTCGTGTTTACTCTGATTCTGTTGTTATGATCTTCTTCTCTTCTATTCTAAATTTTCTATCTTACCTATTCTCACCCTTTAATTTCTTTCTTCGACATCTAGTTTTTGTGTTCTTTGGGTTGGACATAAGTTGCATTTAGTCGACTCAAAGGATGCTGAAATTCGGGTCGTCACAAAAGAATTCTGACTTATATTGGATTCTGTACATTCAATTGAAGTTCAAAATATAATATTATGAACTGCCGCGACGTTACGAGCATGATTTAAATTAGATATAAACTATACGTTTAAACTTCGTTAAATAAATAAATAAAGTTCTTTTAATGTTTCCAAATCAGTGTTTAAAACCAAATTAAATGTCCAAACCAAAAGGTTAAAAATATGGGTTGTTACATTTTCATTCATTCTCTGTGCCTAACTTTTACTGCTGATACTCCAGAAATTAGGTTGAAATAGGTTTCTTCTTTTATCCTTAATCTGTTTCTTTTCAAATCTATTTCTATTCAGATTTTATTATGGAATTTATATAATTTATATATGAGACTCAAATTTATAGGATTCTCTTATATAGAACAATAAGATTGAAGAACGATGTTTACAACATTAAAATAAGTTTTAGTTCCTTTGCCTTAATCACTGTGAATGGAACTAATATTTGATTAAACTAAACTCTATATCTTGTATATTTCATTTTGATTTGTATGCCTAAGGAGGTTTGGTTTTCACGATAACATCATAATATAAACCCCCCCCCCCCAAATCTCCTATCATTATTTATCGCAAAGTTGTCAATCAATAATTTGGGCTTGTAAATTATTTTGGTTAGGTTTGAGGAATAATTTAGTGATTTTGCTTTTGTTTTGTTGGATTTTCCCCTTTTAATTTAAAAGTATTTGTGGTATAAAAGGGTTAAGATTTGGTTTGGCATTATATGGATAGGTTTAGATCTCCATTCTAAAATGGAGAATTTAAACGTATTTAGATTTAAAATAATCCAATGTTAACATTTTTATGTGCAACATAGAAAAAGGGTGAATTTGATTTAAATAGAAGTTTATGTATATATGTATATATACGATGAATATGTATGTATGTACGTCACACCTTGTTTCTCTTACATTATCTAAATAATTCTAACAAGCCTAGGATACAAATTTGAATAACTTATGTTGATGTTTTCCCATTTGCTGCTTTTATTAATTATGCCATGAATTGAGTAGTTTAACATGGGAACTAGGCTCGCATACCTTTTATGTGAACATGATTGACAAAATTCACCGCTAGATAGTTTCTTAATTTGAACAAAAATTAGCGTTTATAGCCCGTATTAAATTATATATTTATATAGCGTAATCAAACGTAATAATGGTGCAATAAATATGTTAGAATAAGATTAGAAATCTGTAAATAGCCCATATGAATTATTGCTTGGTGTTAGTATAAATGGACTATATATATATATATTAAATATTGACACGCAAACATGTGGTTAGTCGTCATTTGTGGTAGAAATCTACCCACAACCAACTGGCAAATCCAGCAACCGCAAGTAGGTGGGGCTAATGTGAGAGGTTTGGGTGTCATAGACCATTAAACTTAGTATACTGTGACACAAGGTTAAGGCCGCTTGTAGTAGACGTCTTCCCAGAACCGCCCGGCATATCCAATCTATACAAGTATTTGGTTTAATGTAAGAGGTCTAGTGTGTGTATATATACACCTATTATGTGTGTAAATAGGTAGGCTTATGTAAAGACCCGTAACTTCCCGGTGAAGGAAAGAGCAGATACTTCGAGAACAAGCCACAAAGGAACGCAGACGAAAGAACATTTCATTGTTAATTGCAACAATTCCATCAGAATACAAGAATATACAGAGTATAAATGAATATTACATATGATAAATATCAGAGATTACAATACATTACATAGCAGCGGAAAATAATACAATACACAACTAGAAGTAATACACGGATACAAAGCTTTCCGAGTATCGTTCCAGCTGTAAACCAGGATCCTGTGAATATAAATCTGCAAAACCAAAACTACTAGCTGCCCATGTCAAAATAAGGGCACCCAGAGTTTAGGTTAAAACAATAAACTCCAAGTCAGTCATGGGACTGGTGTGAGAACTAAAACAGTTATTAATCTTTATTTTAAAGTTAGGTAAATCAAGGGACCACGCCGTATAACACGGAACGGGTTTCCTTCCAAGAATATCAGTGCATATACCAACAGCGCAATGCTAAATAAAGAAAAATGAAGCTATTATAAGACCCAGGTCCTATCACACAATGCAGCGCAAGCCAGGGGATAGGGTTTTACCTTATAATAGCCAAAGAATGCTTGATACGCTAAATTTCATGTTTTAATTCTTAATCAGACTCCAACCGCAAATTAGTAAGAGAACGATTCCCTAAGTATTAACCCCGAAGGCCGAAACCAACATCAGACTAATACCTAGGAAACCACCCATCTTAGCTAGTTTTCAGTTATTTTCTGATTTTATATACAATCATAAATATCAATCATAGACGGCATGGGTACCATATATCATGTCGCCATATATAGGTATACAATCAAAACCGCAAAATGTCATATTGGAAGTTGGGTTATTATTTATGGTATGAACCGAGGCAAAAGATAGTCCTCTACCGATTCGAGACTGTCTAGCCCGAGCCTCAGGCAAGTACTCTGTCAAGCCTTTGGATCGTCAGGGCCGGTCCACACGGAGTGGATTAAAATGCCTGAGCATGCGTTTCCCCGCCCTATGGGGCGTAAGTGAGCCAACGAATGACTCCATCGGACCCGGATCGTCCGATCAAACCGAGGCGCCTTGCAACAGCAACAACCACATAAGTCAAACTCGTCAGGGCGTGTAAACCCACTGATGCCACTTCTAGCTAGAAATAAACGCATGCCCTCCCGGATGTCCTCTCCCGTTTCTGGTTCATACCGGGTGTGAAACTCGCGAAGTAAACGTTACACAAAGCTATGCCACAAAGGCCGTGCTTTGATCATCAACCACAAGACTTTGCTTTTCAACAGAATCCTTGATCATTTGCCACTTAGGCATGCCACACAGGCAATTCACTCCATGCGATGGATATCCATCAATATATAACCCCTGAGCTCGTACGTCTCGGAGAAGGGCGTTAAGCAAGAGAATAAATTCTCTGCCACCAAACAGATATATATTTGATAGAAATCAATCACACAGACTAAAATCCAATGTCAGACACACAGTCCATTTACAAGTTCGTTCTGGGTCTGAACGAAACCGGAGGCACCTAGTACCCCGCATATCCATCGATCTCCATGTACGTCTGCATGATCACCAACTGTTTCCCTCATCTTGGGTGTACAGCCCAATCAAGATCATCAGTAATTATCCAAACGACGTGAAGGCCTCCGGTCTTCAACCACCATCTTCACCTTCGACTAATCGCCGAATCAGTTATTCAGAATGGGATAAACCCGGTCTTTCCGAATAACTCGCGTATATAATAAACAAGTGTTACACAAACACAACATACGCCTCATTCCAATTCATCAGTCACTAACCGTAAATTAACAAGAGAATAATTCCCCAAATATTAACCCCGAAGGCCGAAACCAACATCAGATCAATATCCAGAAAACCATTCTGCTTAGCTAACCGACAGTTAGTTTCTAAATTTCATATTTCTCAGGAAAAGGTTCCCATTAATTTTATCAAAGATAAATTCCTTTAAATTTATTCTTTAATCTTCTTTTGAATATCAATTCAAACTAGTCGGGATTAACGAACCTTACCGAAGTAATCATTTGTTTTAATTTCCCAACCCCAACCTATTCATCCCATGAAGTAAAACTGATAATACTTCATATCTAACACCACAGTGTTATCGGTAAATTTAATTACCATTTCACGTTCAAATCTAATTAAAGATTTAACTATCGCCTGGAGCAAAACTGGTGATACTCCATTCTCGATCTTTTCAATCTAATTAAAGATTCATTAAAACTCCACTTAGTTTTAATCTTTAACTGGGTTAAAGAATCAGTGTCATTTAAAACACGGTTCATGATAAATCCAAAATCACATCAAATTTCAATCAGTCCCTAACCGTAAATTAGCAAGTGAGCAATTCCCTAAGTATTAACCTCGAAGGCCGAAACCAACATCAGATCAATACCGCAGAAATCATTCAACTTAACTAATCTCCAGCTAGTTTCTGATTTTCTTAACTCCTTTGGGTCTGAGAACAGTATTATTGAAGATACCGTTCACGACAACCCAAAATCCCATTCCATTAATTATCGGGTTAAATAACAAGTGTTACTTAAAACACTGTTCACGATAAACCCAAAAATCAATATCAATTCCAATTAAATATTATTTAATTGGTACACTTCATTAAATCCAAATAAAAAGATTTAATCTTTTCTCAACTAGGCTTAAGAACAGTGTTAATGAAAAACACCATTCACGACAAACCCAAATCACATTTGATATTAAATACAAGGCTCTGAATAGAAAATATATTGGCTTATATTCAATATCAAATTCTACGACCAACAAATATCGTATTGGAAATAACGATATATATGTATCTTTCAAATTTCCATAACAATATCTATATAATCACGAAATCCAACATCGAAATATTCCGGAGACAATTTCGATTCAAATCCCTTCCAATTCAATTATTGGAAATTCTGGTTATATTTCAAAACCATTTCAAATTCACTTTATTTATTTTTAAAATATATAAATTACTATTCTAGTTCAAAACTAGTTCATTTCGATAAAAATATATTTTTATCTTTTCAAATATGAAGTTTTTCATCCCAATTCTTCACAAATCATTTCTTATGATTTTACACAAATTATTACTATTTTTAATAATTTTATCAAGGCCCGTACAGTCGATTTCCATCAACGGCCATCGAACTGCACTTACAACGACCTTTCTCCAAATTTGATTTGCACATAATTCCAAATCCAACCGTTAGATTTCTAATTTCTGATATTCATTGGAAAGCTCTTTTCGATTCGAACCTAACGGTTCAGGTTTCAGGAGAATCCGACAGTCGGATCTCCCGTAATATCCGTTCGAAGTCAATGGTCGAAATTCGCGAACTACCGCGGCGCGGCTCGTTCTATTCAGGCCATAATATTATATATATAATATATACTTCGTCGATTTCCTTTTAAAACGTATTTTATAAATCGTTTTAAATTCGTTTTCGAAACGATTTCAACTTCATTTTCAAATTCAAATCAAGATTGAATTTTTCAATATAAATTCGTTTTAATTTCATTTCAAATCGATTTCAATTCGATTCGATTTCAATTCAATTCAAATTTCAAATCATTTCGAATTTCAAATCATTTCAATTTAATTCGAATTTCAAATCATTTCAATTTCCATTGAAAAATGAATAAAATCGATTTAAATATCGTTCACGTCAAAATGGCGTCAATCTAATCAACACGGCTTCATATATTTCTATTTTCAAATATTCTATTTCCAAATATTCTATTTCAAATATTTCTTTTCAAATATTTCTATTTTCTAATATTCTATTTCAAATATTTCTTTTCAAATATTTCTATTTAAAACTGGAATGAGGCCCAATCAATTATCATATAATGTTAATTATATGGATTTTCTACAACACATGTATAAAATAACAACGATAAATAATCAACCATCATCCAGAGTGCACCACACAACTGCATAAGCATTAAATATAAATAATTAACACTTACACAGTCTGTCGACCAATCGATCGACATACAGCTAAATAATTGGGATTAGTGTATGCCAAATATCATCCCAATACCCGTGTGGGGTTTCAAATAATCAAACACATATTTTCTTTGTATAGTTGGGCGATGTGTAAAATTTATCGTCCCAATCAATATCAATCAAATCAGTGTATATAAAAAAAATCTCCGATTTGTTTATAAATATTTATTTTATATTCACGTTAAAAATTCTATTTTCAACTATAAAATATTTCTAACTATATAAATATTTTATTTCATTTCACATCACATCACACAATCAACTACACCTCAAAATCAAACAAACAAGCATACAAGCCATCCATGGTCTGTGGACGACGGGTGTCGGGTGCTACTAAACACCGTCTGCATCCTAGTATATATTTTAACTAGAAAACAAAATTAAAAGGTGAGAAGTTCTCATAGAGGGCTCCACTCCGCCGTGCTTTGTTTTTGAACTGCTGAATCATCTGGATCTGCTTGAAGTTCCAATGCAGTTCTTTTCACGCTGTTCATAATAAAAAATATATTTTTAACCTTTCTATATTATAAAAATTATATTTTTAACCTTTCTATATTATAAAAATTATATTTTTAACCATTCTATATTATAAAAATTATATTTTTATTTTGCCTACTTCATTATAAAATCGACTCATTATATATGCTAGTCCATGATAAAACCCTATGTTTATTCTATACCATTTCTATGAAAATCATATTTTTATTTGGCTTTTATGTATATAAAAATCATCTTTTTATAAACTAAAAATCGTATTTTCCTCATCATAAAGATCGTATCTTCACTAACATAAAAATCATATCTTTCTTTGAATAAAGATCATATTTTTATCAATGAAAAATCGCATTTTTAAATCCATGAAAAATCCTATCTTTTCCTTTTAGAAATTTTCAAGTTTAATATTATAACATTTGCATTTGCATTAAACTGAAATCAAAATCAAAACTAGGAAACTTACTGCGTAGGGGAGGAGAAGGGCGTCAGGCGTTGCTGCGCCGGAGTGGGGTGGCGCAGGGCTGAAGGGGTGAGGCGGCAGGTCGGCGGTGGAGCCCCGGGCACTGGCGGCTAGGGTTTGGTCCCATTTTGGGTGGAGGCGGACTTGATTTAAGGGAGGGGGTGCGGCAAGAGGGGGAGGCCTAGAGAGGAGGAGGCGGTGGTCCAGGAGGGGGTAGGCGGAGGCAGATGCGGTGGCGCGGCGGCCAGCCGGAGGGAAGCGTCGATCGATTTACGGGGTTTCGTTGTTTTTTTTTCCTTTCTTTAAAGCTTCGGTTGAACGATAAAAAAGGGGGGAGGGGTTGTTGACCACGCAGAAGAATAACAAGGGGTTTGACCCCGTTTGACTAGGTTAAAGAATATATAATTTCATATTATTAAATTCTAAAAAGTTGAATTTTCCTCCGAACACCAAACAAATCCCAACGACTGTCGCCCCTAGCCAAATACCCCCATGCCGGACACAATGGGATATCTATCGTAGGATGATTCGCTTGTTTCGATCAGTTTTTGTCAAAATCAAAATATAACTCTATATATTGAATTTGAACGCGCATTTCATTTTACTGGGGGCATTTACTAACTTCGTCAAATTCTGAGACCGTTTGAAAAATGACCATTTTCCAATCGATTAAAATCAACTAAAACTGGTCAAATGCGTTTTCCTTTGCCACGCTCACATATTAATTCGAAAAATTATGAAATTTGAAACCTAGCAATAACTAGACATCACGGATCCAACAAAAGTGGTTTCGTCGAAATCCGAAGTCGTTTGCAAAATTTCCATTTTTAAGGGCCGAAATTCCATAGCGACTATTCTGAAATTTCAACTGGACATAACTTTTGATCCCCGCTATGAAATTTTGATTTTCCGGATTCGTTAGAAAGATATTCTCAATTAGATTCTATTATTTTTTGTTTTGCTAAAATCCGGTTTATTTCGCATCCGGTACATTCATTTGAAGTTTGAAATCGAATTATCGAACTACCGCGCCATTTTCAATTCCTTTTATAATTTAAAATAAAAATTTTATATTCTAACGACGATCTATATAATATATACGTTCGAATTCCATTCAAAGTAAATTTTTCGTCGTTATTATTTAAAATAATCTATTTTAAATAATTAAAATTCGCTAAAAAGCCAAAATAAAAATTTTAAATTGGCTCGGATTTTCGGGTTATTACAGCTTACTACCCATCTTGAGAAAGTCTTAAGTGGCTGAATTTCTTCTAATCTAGTTTGGATCTTAAGTGGTTAGGACTAGGTCCGTTCCTAAGGTATATTCTTTGAATTTGGGCCAAAGTCATGGGACCCTCCCTTATTAGATTTGAAGTGGTATATGGTCCTCCTTCTCTAAAGCGGTTTAGTCATAGCGATAACAGAGTAGGGTAGTTTAATGGAATGTCCACTTCCTCTAAGACCTTTGTGAGGGCCAACTTAGGAACGAATTTGGTGCACGTGGGACGTATCATACAATTTAATTAACCAATCGTTTAAGGGAAGTCTTAAGCGGCACAGGTATATTACCGCAATATCAGTTAA
Organism: Allium sativum; assembly: GCA_030737875.1. Taxonomy (NCBI): domain Eukaryota; kingdom Viridiplantae; phylum Streptophyta; class Magnoliopsida; order Asparagales; family Amaryllidaceae; genus Allium; species Allium sativum. The sequence goes on from CM060909.1 coordinate 727,986,879, forward strand.
GTATTAACATGAGGCATTCGCCGAAGGGGTCTTAAATGGCTATATGCGGGCCTGCCCTAGGTACTAAGCGGTAAGATACTACTTCTCATATTACTTATGAGAATATATATATATATAACTAGGACGTTGACATGTTAGGATGTAGTCTTAAGTGGCTAGGGTCCGTCTTAGGGTCATAAGAGATCATAAGAATCCACCTTTAATAAATATACTAGAATGTACTGTGAAAGAATAAATATACTAGAATGGTCCGCCTTAGGATGTTTTGTGGCTACGGTCCGTTGAGGTCACTGAATGAGCTTTTTGGATCGTTGGGCTTCTTTCCATGGTTCATCATCTCGTTGAGTGGCCGATATTCCACTTCTTCAAGATTTAGCTCCATGGACGACCTTCTCTTCTTTCTTTCTCGTTCTAGGTCACTGAACGACTTCCTTAGATCGTTGGACGACCTATAGCTCACATACAAGCATCTTCCATGATGCACTGCATCATCCTCCTCAGGTTGACAAGAGTTCGACCCCGAATTCACACTTTCCTCTTCTTTGATATGCTTATCTTCATAATATGTAATTAACTGCTTGACGTTGAAAACATCAGAGGTATGGATGTCGTTCGGTAATTTCAACTGATAAGCATTTTCATTGATCTTTTTCATGATTTCTACAGGACCAATCTTTCTAACTTTCGACTTAGCGTACGTTCCAACAGTAAAACGATCTTTTGTCTATACTGCGTAAACAAAGTCTCCCTCTTCGAAGTTAACACTTCATCACTTCAAATCTACAACTTGTTTATACTTCTCATTCGTTTTAAGCAATCGACCTTGCATAACTTTGTGGCATTCCTGCAAATCATTAGCAAAATCACTGGCCCGTTTAACAATCCCTTTCTACGGTGGAATCATAGACAAGTTTAATGGTCCTCTTGGCACAATTGGGTAGACAATTTGAAATGGACTGATCCCCGTACTTTGATTAATAGCGTGATCGTGTGCAAACTCAGCTTGACACAATTTCGTATCCCAACTTTTCAAATTATCATTCACAAGGCATCTCAACAAATTTCCCAAAGATCTGTTCACTACTTCTGTATGTCCATCTGTTTGTGGATGATAAGCACTGCTAAACTTCAGTTTTATCCCAATCATCTTCCATAAGATGATCCAGAAGTGACTTAGAAAACAGGTATCTCTGTCTAAGACAATGGATTCAGGTAACCCATGAAGACGATAGATTTCTTTAAAGAATAACTGAGCAACATTCACAGCATTTGCCGTCTTCTTGCAAGCAATAAAATGAACCATTTTTGAAAAACAATCTACTACTACATGGATAGAATCATTGCCTCGCTGTGTCCTCAGTAATCCCAAGATAAAATCCATACTAATATCCGCACATGGCTTAGTAGGCACATATAACGGCATGTATAATCCTGCATTAGTGGCGGTACCCTTAGATATCTGGCAAACGTGGCATCTCTACACAAACTTCTTGAAACACCCCACTTCCGTTAAGGTCACTCACCAAGGGAATGCCTTAACTTCGGTGGAGCATTTTTAATACAGGATGCAGAAAAATTACAAGACAGACGAATAAAGCAGCGAAAAATAAATAACCTTTGTTGATTATAACAGCTTGTACAAAGATTGTTTTACAACACCAAAACTTATTACCAGAAAGCACCTATCTTGTTTAATATGTAAGAAGCACAAATTGACAATGATATTCCCCAATAAAGCATGAGCTAGCCATAGCAGTAGAAAATGGAGTTCAAAGCAATGCGCCAAGGAATCTTCAAGCTCAGAAAGAGTAACGGCCCAAAAATGAGCTGAGCTTTTCCCTCCCTAACTACCTGGGGGGGAGAGAACGGAAGAAAAGGGGCGAAAGAAACTAGGTCATACATAAAGTCTGGTAAGTCCAATGTTTCTTAGTATTTAAACAAGGAATAGGGTCATGACATGAATAAACTAAATATAAGACTAAACCATAGTAACAAGATAACATGGGGGTAAGGATGGGATATTGCAAGATAAACTGAATGTACTGATAAACTGAATGCGCTTCTACTCCTTCTCTACTTCGCAACTATCCTGTTATACTGATTTCTATATCTCTACACTACCTACTAGTGTCCAAACTAGTAATCTATGATCATATGATAACGTGATCCCAATCCCCGTATTTGCGGTTTCCTTCAGGTGTACATCTATTATGGGGATTCCATTTATTACCTAGATCTAATCTAGGATTTACTATCGAGCGCTTCCGAGATTCATCCAGGGTTTACGCTACCTAGGGCCACTGGGGTTTATGCCACCTATTGAACGCTTCTCGGATTCAGGATTTACACGATGTAACAACCAGAAAATTCTGAACCAATTTAAAAATTTTATTTTAGAACTTTTAATGGCAAAAATAATTTATTTTAAATAATAACGATGAGAGAATTTACTTAAATCGAAGTTAGAACGAAAATTTTAATTTTAATTATAAAAGGAGTTAGAAATAGCACGGTAGTTTGAAAAGTCAAACTTGAACTTTGACTGAATGTACCGGATTCAAAATAAAACGAATTTTAGTGAAACCAAAAATATTGGAATCTGTTTAAATATATCTTTCCAACGAAACCGAAAAATCGAAATTTCATAGCGGGAATCAAAAGTTATGCCCAATTTAAAATTCAGAATAGTCGTTGTAGAATTTATATATTTTTTAATATTAAAAATAGCCATTTTTCAAACGACCTCTGTTTTCGACGAAACCACTTTTGTTGGAACCGGAATTTCAAATTATTGTTAGGTTTCAATTTTCATAATTTTTCGAATTAATATGTGAGCGTGGCAAAAGAAAATGTGTTTTGTCATTTTCAGTCAAATTTAATCAACTTGAAAAAGCCATTTTTCAAACGGGCTCAGAATTGAACGAAATTAATTTTCCTAGGTCCACAGCGTCAAAACATAGCTAAATATATTTTTTGGGAATTTTTGAAGTTAATTTGTGGCCCCGGTGAATTTATTTGTACAGTTGAATTAAAAATAAAAGTAAATATTTTAAATTATAGAAAACCGGGTCAAAGCAGTCATTTGGGCCTGCGGGACATAGCCAGATGAGTCCGGAATGGGGTAAATAGGTTAGAACGACAATCGTTGGGCTGAAATCGGATAAAGTTGATAATCGGGCCTTAATTGGGTAATTAACTAATTAATTAATATAAATATTCATTAAATGACAAAACCCCTAACCCTAATCTATTTGCTCCAGTCGCCGCCCTTATCAATCATGGCCAGAAATGTCTGAATTTCTCTACTTAATTTCTCCCAATCCTCTCAATGAAATCGAATGATGCTTTTGAAGTTATTGTAGAGATTTACACAAGCTTTGATTCCATAAGGTGATGATCGGATTTAGATAAGTAATTTGGCCAGAAAATACACCCTAACCCGCGGCCAAACAACCCCCACCACACCACCATGACCCCACCGCGGCCACCCATGCTCCCGGCGCACGTAGCCCTCTCCGATGTGTCACCTTCCGATCGTCTTAAAGCTCCTCCAATTCTGAGATAAATGGATACCTAATTTTGAACACTATGGGTTTTGTTTTGGGCTTGGAACGTGGAGGAAGGAGATGAAGGGTAGGTTGACTTTTTCAAAGCTTTGACTTTACGAATTAATTAATTTAATTCAAATTTTACCAATTTAATTTAACCATATCTCACTCATACGAACTCGAAACTGAACGATTTCAGATTTGCCACGATCGTGAGACCGAGGTCTTCGCGATGAAACTGACTATACCTGATTCTGAGCAAGTTGAATTTTTGACAAATTTAGGATCTGAACAACGCAGAACTAAATAACGATGCGAGATTTCTAATTTGAATTATTTAATCAATTTAATTATTTTTATCGCTGATAAATAATTATATGTGTGTTAAGTAATTAGCTATGTGATGTGATGCAATTTTGATGATTGATCTGTTTATTCTGTGTGTATGTATAGTAGATCTGTTGTTTAAATTTTAGATCTGTATATGTTAGTCAAATAAAACATTTTCCCTTTTGTCAATATTTGTGGATTATGTGGATTAAACAAAGATGAGTATTGAATTGAATTTATTGGTCAATTAGTGAATTGGAATAGAATTGTCGATTCAAGAAAAGTCACCATTATGCTTATATTGTTGAAGTGAATTTGATTGTCAATTCAATATAGAAAAACTATGTTATTCCTTATTTTTGAATTGATTTATTTTATTAATTCAATACATCATATTATGTGATTATTTTTGAAATGATTTAATTTATCAATTCAACACACAATACTATGTTAATTTTTTTTTGAATTGATTTAGTTTATCAATTCAACACACAAAACCATGTTATTATTTTTGAATTGATTTAGTTTATCAATTCAACACACAATACTATGTTATCATTTTCGACTTAATTTAGTTTATCAATTCAAATGCTCAATATTATGTTATACAGAAATTGACTTTTTTATTTGTGTTCTTTAACGCAAATATAACATAGAAATATAAGTTTCACTTTTTATTTGCATTCCACTATGCAAATAAAATATTGGAAATAAAGGCACACTTTTTATTTGCATTCCCTAACGCAAATATAACATAGAATTAAAAGTTCACTTTTTATTTGCATTCCATAATGCAAATAAAACTTTGAAATTAAAAGTTCACCTTTTGTTTTGCATCCTTTAATGCAAATGAACATCGAAATTAAAACTTGTTCTTTTATTTACATCCACCAATGTAAATAAACATGAAAAATAAAATTTGTTCTTTATTTTGCATTCCACTAATGCAAATATATATGTAAAAATAAAATTTGTTCTTTTATTTGCATTTCACAAATGCAAATATACATGAAAAATAAAGTTTGTTCCTTTATTTGCATTCGCTAATGCAAATATATATAGAAATGAAATTTGTTCTTTTATCTGCATTCACAAATGCAAATATACATTGAAAATAAAATTTGTTCTTTTTATTTGCATTCACTAATGCAAATATATATGTAAAAATAAAATTTGTTCTTTTGTTTGCATTTCACAAATGCAAATATACATGTAAAAATAAATTTTGTTCTCTTATTTACATTTACTAATACAAACAAAACATTAGAAGTAAAACTATATTTTTATTTGAAAATTTAGATGCAAATAAACAACGTAGTTTAAAGGTTATATTTTATTTGCATATTTAGATGCCAATAAACATCATAGTAAAAGGATTATATTTTTATTTGCATTCTTTGATGCAAATAAACATTGAAATAAAAAGTTATATTTTATTTGCATTCTTTGATGCAAATAAAACATTGCAATAAAAAGTCTTATTTTATTTGCATTCCTTAATGCAAATAAACATAGTATTTAAAAGTTAAATTTTGATTTGCATTCCTTAATGCAAATAAACATAGTATTTAAAAGTTAAATTTTTATTTGCATTCTTTAATGCAAACAAACATAGTATTTAAAAGTTAAATTTTTATTTGCATTCTTTGATGCAAATAAACATCGTATTTAAAATTTGAATTTTTTATTTGCATTCTTTGATGCAAATAAACTATTAAATTAAAAGTTGCATATTTATTTGCATTCCTCGATGCAAATAAAATACTGAATTAAAGGTTGAATTTTTATTTGCATTCCTTGTTGCAAATAAAACCTTGACTTAGAAAGTTGCATTTTTATTTGCATCCTTTGATGCAAATAAAACATAAAGATAAAAGTTGTATTTTTATTTGCATTCCTCGATGCAAATAAGTCATAAATTAAAATATTACATTTTTATTTGCATTTTAGATGCAAATAAAAAGCATAGTTTAAGAAGTTACACTTTTATTACAATTTAGATATAAATAAAGAACAGGATTAAATATATCATTTTTACTTTTAAACTAGAGTAAATAAAAGGATTACAATAAAATGAATTCATCGTAGTTGTAATTTTGTTAAGATAAATAAAATGATTTTATTTTCATCATAGAGTAAAATAAAAAGATTAGAATTAAGAAGGTTTATTTTTAATGTCATCTTGGCTTCAATAAAAAGAGAAAAAAGATAGAGAAGGTTTATTTGTCCTTTTGTTGCAATACAAAAAGATACATTTTTATCATTTAAATAGAATGAGACAAAATTTAATTAATTTTTTCATTTTAAAAAGGTTGAAATAAAATAATCACTTTTGTCTATTTATATTAGTTGAATCAATCATTTTGTCCAATTATATTGGTTGAAACAAAAAAGGACATTTTTATCAATAAGGAATTAAACACAAATAGAATTCTGATAAAATAGAATTGTCGACAAATGAATGTATCACTCTTCTTATACATTTTATAAAGATAGAATTTATATGCAAATAAAATAATCATAGCATACAATAGAATTTACATGCAAATATAATAATCATTTTTATTTGCATAACATACAAGAGAATTTATATACAAATATAAAATTCTTCTTTTTTTATTCGCAAACTTGCATTGGAACTTATATTCAATTATAAGAATCATATTATTGGTCAAAATATACATTAGAATGTATAAGTGTGGTATGGTGACATCATTATATGTTATTGCATACATTAGAATTTGTATGCAAATTAAATAAACATTTTTTTAGGGGTTCGGTCATCCATTGAATACATATACAATTGGGATTATTTCTTTTATGTGTTAAATTAAGAATAATTACATACAAATAAAGTATAATGAAAATTATCTTTTATTTGTCATCCGCAATAATGTCATATAAGTAAATTACATTCTATTAGATGTTAGATATTATGCGAGTCAAATATATTTTATTTCGACATTAGGAATAAAATATCATGTTTTTTCTATCATTATCAACATGCTGATAGTATTAAAATTGTTTAAATTAATTAACCAATTATTTATATATATGTACTGTTGTTGGCTGAAAACCCCACACGGGTATTGGGATGATAATTGATATACACTAGTCCCAATATTTATTCATATGTCAATCGATAGATTGACAGGCTGTGATGAGCGCTATTATTTCATTTAATGCTCACACAGTTGAGAACTTCACTTTGGATGTTGAATGGATGGTTTGATGATTAATTATTATTGTTGTTATTTACATACGATGTATGAAATCCAAATAACCAAAATTATATGGTAAATGATTGAGTCGCTTTTCGATTCAGAATATCTTTTATATAAGGAATATTTTTAAACAAAGGATTTATTTTAAATAAAGAATAAATCTTTCGACTAAGATTATTGGTATTTCAATTTATATTTATTTATTGGAAAATGATTTTGAGTTTATTGTGAACAATGTTTTAAATGACATTGATTCTTTAACCTAGTTAAAATAAGATTTATTCCTTAAATTGGAATAATTGTAAAGTAGTGATTTTTGATATTAAAACTGAATTGGAATTTTAACAAATCTTTGAAAATAAGATTTAAGAATAAACTTAAAGGACTTTGTCTTTGATAAAATTAATGGGAACCTTTCCCTAATAATATGAATATTTTATTTAAAGAATATTCTGAATTGGAAAGAGATGTTGGATGTATCCTTATAACACTTGATTTTTAATTATAAAAATACGCGAGTTATTCGGAATGACTGGGTTTAATCCATTCTAAATAATTACTACGACGATTAAAAGTCGAAAATGGAGACGGTGGTTGAATAGCGACGATCTTCACATTGAATGGATGAGGACTACTGATGCCTTTGACTGGAGTTGCTACTTTGAAAAGGTTCCAGTGGTAGTTGTCCGGATGTATTGTTGATCGTTCGGATATGCGAGGTATAAGGTGCCTCCGGTTTTGTTCAGACCCATAACGGACTTGTAAATGGATGTGTGTCTGACATTGGATTTCATTCCATGTAAATTGGTTTCTGTTTAATATATATCTGTTGGGGGAAGAGAATTTATTCTCTTGCTTAACACCCTTCTCTGAGACGCATGAGCTCAGAGGTTATATATTAGTAGTTATCAATCGCATGGTGTGGACTGTCAATGTGGCATGCAAAGATGCAACTGATCAAGGCTTTTGTTGAAAAGCAAAGCCTTGTGGATGATGATCAAAGCATAGCCTATTTAGGCATAGCTTTGTGTATTTCATTGCCTCGCGAGCCTCATACGCCGGTATGAGTCAAAAACGGAGCAAGGGAACGCAGGGAGTGCACACGTTTCTTTCTAGCTAAAAGTGGTGTTTGGGTTTAACACGGCCCGACATTTTACTTATGTGGTTAATGGATTTTGAGACTCCTCGAATTTTTTATTGGCCGCAATGGCCAATTTATAGGTCCAATAGGATCGGGAAGCGTATGTTCAGGAATTGCCAATCCAACCCATTGCACTATTGAGGGACCGACCCTGCAAGATCAAAGGGTTCGCCAGCGTCTGAATTCTGAGACATTGCTAAAGTGTCTCGAATCGGTCAGGAGATCGTTCCTAGCCTTGACTCTTGATGGAAACCCAACCTCCAATACGACATCCTACGGTTTTGATTGTATACATATATATGGCGACATAGTAGGATGGGGTACTATGCCGTCTATGAATAATACATTATGATTGAAATGTTTTTAAAACATATAAGCACTAATAATAATATCAAATCCGTTTTTACCGTATCAAGAATTTTTGACCATTATAAGGTAAAACTCTATCCTCCGGCTTGCGTTGCATTGTGTGATGGGACCTGAGTCTTATAATGGTTTCATTTTTCTAAAAAGCATTGCATTGTTTTTTAACGATGTACATTATTTATGCACTGGCAATCCAATGGAGTAAACCCGTTCCGCGATAGCGGCGTTGTCCTGTGATTAGCCTCCTTATTACTTAAGTTAAATAAAGATTTCTTGCACAGTCCCATGACTGAACTGTAGTTTGTTTCACTGGCAAACTCGGGTGCCCTCTTTTCCACACGGGCAGTCGAGTAGCTTATTTTGCAGATATTGTGCAGAATTCTGGATCGAAGCTTAAAGCTGTGTCCAGAGCATTGATAGTCTTCCGCTGTGATTAATTTAATTATTCCACTGCATTGTATTAATTATGTTGTAATTAAATATTCCACTGTATTATTTATCAATGTACTCTGATATTCTGTACTCTGATGTAACATTATTATGATGTAATAAAAAGTTTGTTGTTATCTGTTCTGATGTGTTGTGTTTCCAATGTTAACGTATTAGGGTTTTGAGCGGTCTTGGTCGATCTAACGGTCGATCGGGTCGGGCAAAATCCGGTTTGTTACAGTTGGTATCAGAGCTCAGGTTATCTCAAATCTTTAGGGTACAACTCGTTAGAACTGAACAAAAGACTCATCAGAGATTGGATTAGTAATATCTAATAAGAATAACTCGTTAGAGATGGGATCAGTAGTATCCTAGAACAAGTGTGAAGAGTATTTATTTTTAAAATTAAAAATGCAAACAAATTTAGTTTTGAAAATTTAAAATCTTATTATACGTATTTGAAATCTTATTATACGTATTTGAATATATTATTTTATTTTATTTTGGACAATCGAGTATATAGAAATTTTGCATATACGCCTAGCTAGCGTGTCAAAACCTCAAATATACTAGATAGATATAGAATCACACTTTAGTCGCCCGGAGATGTTCTGATGGTGATTCGAAACATTATCAGAATTTATGTTCGAATTTCGAAAGTAGTATGTCTATATATTTCCATTGACTAGTGTGAGAACCAAAACTGGATAGGGTATATCGCTGTGATTTGCACTAAAAATATGATCTTTTGACTATATATTAAAGTTTATATATATTTGAAAAGTTAATCACCTATTTGATTGCTGGTTGTGATGTTTGATAATTAGTTTAACTAATTGAACCAATATATAAAAGAATGATAAATTTAACTAATTTTGAACTGAACTGAAAATTGATTAAAATTAAAAGGTTGAGTTGGTTAATTAAACGACTTTAGCTTCGTTCCTTTTCGAGGACGAAAAGATTTTAAGTGGGGGAGATTGTAACAACCCGCAAATTTTGAACCAATATAAAAATTTTATTTTAGAAATTTTAATAGTAAAAATAATTTATTTTAAATAATAATGACGAGAGAATTTACTTAAATCGAAGTTAGAACGAAAATTTTAATTTTAATTATAAAAGGATTTAGAAATAGCACGGTAGTTTGAAAAGTCAAAATTGAACTTTGACCGAATGTACCAGATTCAAAATAAAATGGATTTTAGTGAAACCAAAAATATTAGAATTTATTTAAATATATCTTTCCAACGAATCTGAAAAATCGAAATTTCATAGCGGGAATCAAAAGTTATGTCCAATTTAAAATTCAGAATAGTCGCTGTAGAATTTATATATATTTTAATATTAAAAATAGCCATTTTTCAAATGACCTCTGTTTTCGATGAAACCACTTTTGTTCGAACCGGAATGTCAAATTATTATTAGGTTTCAATTTTCATAATTTTTCGAATTAATATGTAAGCGTGGCAAAAGAAAATGTGTTTTGTCAATTTCAGTCAAATTTTCAACTTGAAAAAGCCCATTTTTCAAATGGGCTCAGAATTGAACGAAATTAGTTTTCCTAGGTCTGCAGCATCAAAACATAGCTAAATATATTTTTCGGGAATTTTTGAAGTTAATTTGTGGCCCTGGTGAATTTATTTGTATGGTTGAATTAAAAATAAAAGTAAATATTTTAAATTAAAGAAAACCGGGTCAAAGCAGTCGTTTGGGCCTGCGGGACATAGCCAGATGAGTCCGAAATGGGGGTAAATAGGTAAGAACGACAGTCGTTGAGCTGAAATCGGATAAAGTTGATAATCGGGCCTTAATTGGGTAATTAACTAATTAATTAATATAAATATTCACTAAATGACAAAACCCCTAACCGTAATCTATTTGCTCTAGCCGTCGCCCTTATCATTCATGGCCAAAAATGTCTAAATTTCTCTCCTTTATTTCTCCCAATCCTCTCAATGAAATCGAATGATTCTTTTGAACATATTGTAGAGATTTACACAAGCTTTGATTCCATAAGGTGATGATCGAATTTAGATAAGTAATTTGGCCAGAAAATACACCCTAACCCGCGGCCAAACAGCCCCCACCGCACCACCATGACCCCACCGGGGCCACCCATGCTCCCGGCGCATGTAGCACTCTCCTCCCTCTCCGATGTGCCACCTTCCGATCGTCTTCAAGCTCCTCCAATTCTGAGATAAATGGATACCTAATTTTGAACACTATGGGTTTTGTTTTGGCCTTGGAACGTGGAGGAAGGAGATGAAGGGTATGTTGACTTTTTCAAAGCATTGACTTTACAAATTAATTAATTTAATTCAATTTTTACCAATCTTAATTTAACCATATCTCACTCATACGAACTCGAAACTGAATGATTTCAGATTCGCCACGATCGGGAGACCGAGATCTTCGCGGTGAAACTGAATAGACCTGATTCTGAGCTAGCTGAATTTTTGACAAATTTTGGATCTGAACAGCATAGAACTCAATAACGATGTGAGATTTCTAATTTGAATTATTTAATCAATTTAATTATTTTTATCGCTGATAAATAATTATATGTGTGTTAAGTAATTAGCTATGCGATGTGATGCAATTTTGATGATTGATATGTTTATTCCATGTGTATGTATGGCATGTAACGTCCTAGAATTTCGACGACTAAATATTAAAGAATTAATTATCGATAATAATATTTATATCGATGATTGGATTAGAAATTTAAAATTTGATGCATGGTTTTGTGTTGAATTCGATATTTAATGGTGGATCAGAAATCAAATATGTATTTTTAAATATTTGAATTGAAGTTGGATTGGAATTCGACTGGAAATATAAATGATTGAATTTGAAAGTTTAATGTTGTTAACATTAAAATAAATTTGAGATTTTATTTAAATATATGGAAGTTGGCTGGATATATGTGTGTTTGCAGATATAAATAGATTGGAACTTAGCGTGTGGAATTTGGAAAAAACAAACGGAGTCATTTTGGCTGTAGAATAAAATTATATAGGGATCGCTCCTTTACTTAAACACTGCGCTGTAAATTTCTTCATGCTTAAGCCATCAAATATAGCCTGCACTAAATAAAACCGTAAACTATAAATTAAACACACAAAAGGTTCCTTCTCTCGCACACTACTGATGCCTTCATCCCCACGTTTCCTTGGCTCCCACGGTTCCACCTTTATAAAATAATCCGCCCCTTCCCAAAATTCTTCAGCAACAAAAATCATTCCTTTTCCTCTAAATCAAATTTCGCAAAAAAACCTAGTTATGGCGACACCCTAAAGTAAAGTCGGTCATCCTCCTAAAATCAGAAGAAACTAGCTCACCTAAGCTTCACTTCCTCCATCTACATCAACGTTGCCTCCGACAAATTCATTTGCTTCGCCTGTTTCCTTGCAAAAATCGAAGCCTTTGGCCCCAAATCAAGTGCGCGTCGCTCCTCTAGGAAGTGTAGCCGCTTCGTGTTTCAGCATCATCGTCGCCAGGAAGTTCACCGTCACTCCATGTCTTCGTTGGCCGCTGTCCTAAGGTGAGTGTTAACTCACGATGGATTTTAGTTTCAAGTCGATTAATTTCAATCTGAAACTAAATAAAATAGTTAAGGCCCAACTGTTGAATTTGTTTATTGCTGTCGTTTACTGGCCTAAGTACCTCGGTTTGATTAGTTGCGATTATCCTATGATTGTTTGCACTGATTTGATGTAGTGAATCCCCAATTCATTCTTGCAAAGATTTGAATGAATTTCTGCCCATACTGTTTTCAATTGATTTACTGGGTTTTGAAATGGAAGTTTAACACAACCTGCTAGAAATGATTTCAAAATGAACAAATGCCGAGTTGGTTAAGTTGATTTCAGGAAACAAAGGTATTAACACGTACTGTTAATATACTGATTTCCCAATTTAAGGGAAACACCTGAAAAGACTGAAAAAGGGGTTTTAATATGTGTATGACGAATTATTTGTGTAAATGTTTTGATCCACGTTTTCACCTGCATAAGGGTATAACGGTGGAAGCAGTAGTAATATTGCAGCACCGGAAAAGAGATTGTAGTAGTACAACCCAAAGATAATAGCACATAAAGTTTAACAGTGAATAAAGGTAGTATTCCCAATACCCTTGTAAGAGATAAAATAGTTCATATTACTGGTGCATGTATGTCATTTGCCTTGAGGTTGTCTACATATATGATGTGGCATTCTATTTTAGTTCAGTGTACACTCTTAAGATTGGCATTTTGAACCCACTTATTTTGTTCAGTGGGCAGCTTAAGTGTGACACTTTAAATCCATATAGTATGATTCCAGATTTGCATGTTACCATTCATGTGCATTGTAATTTGTCTACTGCTTTAAAATTTAACCATATGTACACTGTTTTAGGCTCAAGTATGCCTGTTGACCTGCTATACTTAACTGCATATAACCACCTGTTTTGAACTGCATATTTGTGTTCATATATATATATATATATATATATATATATATATATATATTTGTATGTCAGCTTGAAAACCCTTCCTTATTTGCTGGAATGTATACATGACCTGCCAATTCAGTTTGATAAACCAGGCATACATGATTGATTGCGCAAGCTAAACCTGTGGATCCCATTGTATAAACCCATGTATTAGGTTCGGTTTTGCAAACTGGTCCTCTGTTTGTATAAAGCTTTAAACTATGCATGAGAGTAAATTCTTATAACATATCTGAAGGATGTTTGTAAATGAATATCTTATGTAAATGGCCCCCACCTAAATCTGTTGTCACCTATGCAATCCTGATATTAATTTGTGTGAAATTACCCTACCATACATGTGAATAGGGTTTGAACTTTACTAAATAAACCTGAGCCATTTGTCTTTGTGTGGAACTGCCATGCACTTGAACCCAAAATTTAACCGATTCAGTATGCTTTCTTGTTGGCATTTAAACCCAATTTCAGTATGTTTTTCTTGTTTGGCACTTTCAGATCTTCAGTTTCATGCATCCTAAGTCATGCATCTTTGCATGTGAACATTTATTCAGTCTGTTGTTATTTCCTTGTTAAAATTGATATATGCAGTACCACTTTGCCTTGTTAAAATTGATATATGTAGTATCACCTTGCATCGTTTAATCCAAGCACACTTAGCACCCTTATAACGTTATAACTCCTGTTAACGTTTCTGAAGCGCATGATGTTGGGGTTCATTTATGCATATATTGACTTCATTCGGCACTAAGAAAAATCCCATATTTGCAGCACTGAAACCGAACTGCATGCTGCCTTAGTGTTACCTTTATATAGTCCCTGGTGATATACCTTTTTGAATCACTGTTCATACCCTTGTTGTTTTGTTTGCATTCGTGGTTGTGATATACAGTAACTCCACCATTTGCCACAAGGTTGTTGCCATAATCATTGCCCCTCTATTTGTTAGTTGTAACCTTTTTGCACTTGCATGTAGTGGGTTATATTAAATACAACTTGTAGTATATGGCAAACTATTTCTGAATTGTTGTATCAGTTGTTCATACGGTTTTGGATATAAATTCATATTAACCTGTCTGCATATGAGTTTTTGACTTCGTGTAAAGACTGCAGCAACCCCTGTACCCTGCTGTGTGCCGAGAACCTGAATTAATTTATGTCGCATCTTTGCTTGTTTATCATACCGTGATGTGCCTCGCCGAAATGCTAGTATCCTTGAATGGTGTTAACCGAAATCTACCTCCCACATCTATTAGGAACTTTGATGCATTACCTAAATTGTTTTACTGCACTTGGTTTTTTTTTGTTGGCCGTTTTGTCCTAAGTTGTTGCGCATGTAGTCCCTAGTGATTTTCTTATCTACTATAAGTATGCTTTTGTGTATATGTGGTGGCCGGTGCACACATGTGCACATATATACTATTGTATATGTATCTACATGTCATCGGCATACGTATACATATAAATTTATATGGTGCCCTGACTTGTTTATACCAAGTTGCTATGCTATCTCTTAGAAATTTCTCGATGGTTCGATATACTTGAAATTTGATAAGATCAACTATTATATTTAGTTTCTATTGAAATTAATTTACTTGAACCTATGATTAATCCTGACTCGAGTGTTTTATGTTTTTGCATGGAACGCTCGGGTCAGACCCGAGCGATGCAGAATTTAAAGATTTCAGTTCAGGATCCGAAGCTGGCGAAGACTGGGAATTTTCAAAGATGTGCGCACTCTGAAAGATTCAAACCAGTAAATATTTTTCTGTATTTAAACTGTATTTTATATTCCGCTGTATAGAAAATTCATGTATCAAAAATCCTGATTAATAAATAAAAGTTTATTTTGCTGTTAAATATTGTGTTATCTGTTTATTCAGTGTTTTCTTGTGTTGACTCTATTTTTTTTTAAACTCTGTAAGCTACACGCGCTCCGTCGTTTTTGGACGTTTTAAATTGGTTTAATCACCGGTTTGAAGCGGCCAATATGGCGGGACGTTACAGTGGTATCAGAGCTTTGGTTTATTCAAAGCGTAGCCTATCGAGTTTGAAATAGAATCGACATTGGAAAAGCGGATTTTGAAAATAAAAAGGGTTCGAAATATAATTTTGAAAAGTGAAAACAAATTAGAGATAATTTTTGAAAAAAAAATATCTTAGAAATATTATATATTTTGAAAACTAGTATTTTGAAACTAATACAGCGGAGAAAAATTATTTTGAGATCTAAATTTTTCGGAATCCCCAGTCTTCGAATTCGGATTTGCCAGAGCTGTTCTTCAATAAGTTCCCTTTGGATTTGAATCTCGAATCCATCATTGGATGGTATCTAAGATAGAGAGAAACAACGAATTAACTTCGTTAAGCGTGAGTCTTAGAAATCAAAGATAACTGAAGTTGATTGTAAATAAGAGTTCAGTTTGAATAGAAAAGGGAAAATTTGAAATCATTTCAAAGAAGAAACGATGAAGTTTATTTTGAAATTAAGTTGATGAAATAAAATAAAAAGGGGTTAAGTGAAGAGAGCTAATAAGTGTCAACAAGTATGTGGGAATAACGATGTTGTATTTAACATCTGTTGAATCCAAATTACGAATTTAGAAATGTTTTCAAGAGGATTAAGTACATTTTCGTTAGAAAATGAAGATTTGCATATATATTGAAATGTTTTCCCAATAATAATAAGAGACTTCGTAAAATTGAAAAAAATATGAATATGATAATTGGAAATGTTTTCCAGAAAACCGTGAGGGACTAACGAGTTCTGAAAAATCAGAATGGTGAGGACTGAAGAGCAAAAAGCCGCACGTCGAGAACGAAGAGCGGCAGAACGTAAAAGAAATGAAGAAGTAATGATGGAATACGAGAAGAGAATTAAGGAAAAACAGACAGTCGGCCCCTATGACAATGTCATTTGTTACAGATGTCAGAAAAAGGGACATTATGCGGCTACGTGCGGAGAGAGAGACAAGGGAAAGAAGAAAGAAGGAAAAATTTATCGACCCAATATTTTCTGTTTTAAATGTAGAAAGAAGGGACATTTTCCCAGTCGTTGTCTCAAAGTGAGGAAGAAGAGGCCTGCCATTGCTGAGACGTCTGAGGAACCAATCACTTGTTATCATTGTAAGCAAGTTGGACATATAGCTCGAAATTGTTCCGAGAGACAACAAGGAAGACAGACAATATTGCGCTCCGCTAGAGAGAAAACTGTGAAGTATGTAGATAAAGATGGCTCCATCTCGTATTATTGTAAGAACTGCAAGGAGTGGGGTCATGTGGATGAGGAATGCACAAATCTTTTTGTGGAGACTCCAGAACCATGAATATCATGAAAGTAGTTTACGCAAAGATGTGAATCATCGATCGAAAAACAGAAAATCCTCGAAGATTGTGAATCCTAGTTAAGTCAGCTCTGTTTCGTAATATTATCGTTGTAATTCTTAAACTCCTATGTAGGTATTTTGAATAGATCAAAAAAAGACTATGTATAATTATTTGAATGGAATGGTTATGAAAGATTTTGAACTCTATGAAGTTGCTATTATTGGTTTAATCTTATAAGGTTATTTGAAATCTTGAAAATAAAATATTTCTGAGTAGAAATTATATTAATATTGTTATAATAAATAGTTTTCATAAAAGTAGATTCGTAAACTGAATTCGAGAGTTACGTGAGAAATAATTTGATAAGAAAGTGAAGTTAAGAAAGTGGAAACTAACCGGAGATTGGTCAAGTTGGATGACTTTCTAAGTGTCAGTCTGATGTTGGTTCCAGCCTTCGGGATTGATACTTAGAGAGTGGTTCGCTTACTAATTTACAGTCGATGGATGCGAAAGAGTAATTGTGTGAATGAAAATTTTGTTACAAGAATGAAAATTCTGGAATTTTGAAAACACAAAAATTTGGGTGATAAACATAATAATTGGAAATCTGGAAGAAAAATTGGTTTATAACCAATAGATCTATAAATCCGAGTTGGAAAGGACATCAAGTATTTGAAGTAGTTAATAGATCAAAGCTAAAATTTTGAAATCGGAATGAATTTTGAAAATATTCGATTTTGGGTATTAGAGAAATATGATTTCATAACTTGTATGGGAAAATATAGTGAATTGAATTTTTTTGGATTGAAAGGTAATCGATTAAAATAAAATCTTATATAACGGTATTTATATAAGACGAGATGTTTGAAATATGATTTGGGAAGAAAATCTTATGTAAATGACATAAGTATGGTTTATGAAATAAAATATTATATATATATATATATAGTATGTTTTTCAAAGTAAAGATAAGGAAAGTACCTTCCTTCTCTTGAATTTCGAGCTTGGTTGAGATATGCTGCTGGTGGAAGTAGGTTGTCTGGACATAAAACTCATGAGTTACCATTGAGCACGACTGCTAGCGTAATTCGCAGGGCTGCAGATAGCCTACGGCGGTCGGATGTTTCTTGAGGGAATCAGGCGTAACCATTGTGATCGTTGCAATCTAGAGTCGTTGGAATTCGGCCGTGTAGCGAAATTCGCAGGGCTGCAGATAGCCTATGGCGGACGGATATTTCTTGGGGGAACCAAGCGTAACCATTGTGACTGCTGCGATCTACAGTCGAATGTAAGGGCGTAATCCGCAGAGCTGTGAAAGCTTACGGGTATGGATGTTTCCTGGGGGACTCAGGCGTAACCATTGTGTACCTGCGGTCCACAATATTTGAGATATCTTATTGATAGTGAGCCACCTGTTTGATGCAGCAGTTAGCCTTCGTGACTTGATTGGTCTTCGTGACCTGATTTGTCTTTGGGACTTGTTTTGTTCCCGTGACTTCAAGTATATTCATAATTCCCTGATTTGTTCCGTGATTCTGAGACCGAGCAATCAACGCTCAGTGACATCAGAATGTCTTTTGATTCTTAAAATATTATCTGTTGATCTGTCCATGACGAAATTCGCAGGAAAGTGATTTCCTACGGATACGGATGTTTTCTGGGGGATCCAGACGGAACCATTGTGTATCTGCGATTCATGAGCAATCGACATATCAATATCACATTGGTACTTTTCGTATCTGTTTTTAAAGGAATTTCTGAAATATTTTTCACTGGGAGTTGAAACAAGGATATTTAGAACTTGAAGATTTTAGTCGTGCGCCTGGCCAGCGTATGCCTAACATCTGTAAGAACGACAATAGACTTGTCAAACTTCGAGTTATCAATTATTTTAAATAAATAATTTGAAATCAAATTATACCTAGTTTAATAAGTTAAGAAAGAGAATTTTGTAATAATACAAATATTTTAGATTTTGGATATTTTCAAGTCGGAAATTTGTGACTTGAAAGGAAAATGATAATCACACTCTTCAATGAGTGTTGGGGAAGCTTAAATGTATTGAATATATGAAGATGTGATTGAACTTGTGAAACGATGAATAAGTAAATATTGGGAGAAAAGATTAAATTTGGAAAGGATTCGTTTTTCCGAGTTAATTGGATATGATGGCTAAACAAAGAGTGTTGGTAATTTAAATATCAATATTTAAATTAGTTGTGAAAAATTTTCATACAAATATGCACATTTGAAATATACGATGGGATAACTCTAAAGATTTCTCCTTTTCGAGGACGAAAAGTTTTAAAGGGGGGAAGAATGTAACGTCCTAGAATTTCGACGACTAAATATTAAAGAATTAATTATCGATAATAATATTTATATCGATGATTGGATTAGAAATTTAAAATTTGATGCATGGTTTTGTGTTGAATTCGATATTTAATGGTGGATCAGAAATCAAATATGTATTTTTAAATATTTGAATTGAAGTTGGATTGGAATTCGACTGGAAATATAAATGATTGAATTTGAAAGTTTAATGTTGTTAACATTAAAATAAATTTGAGATTTTATTTAAATATATGGAAGTTGGCTGGATATATGTGTGTTTGCAGATATAAATAGATTGGAACTTAGCGTGTGGAATTTGGAAAAAACAAACGGAGTCATTTTGGCTGTAGAATAAAATTATATAGGGATCGCTCCTTTACTTAAACACTGCGCTGTAAATTTCTTCATGCTTAAGCCATCAAATATAGCCTGCACTAAATAAAACCGTAAACTATAAATTAAACAAACAAAAGGTTCCTTCTCTCGCACACTACTGATGCCTTCATCCCCACGTTTCCTTGGCTCCCACGGTTCCACCTTTATAAAATAATCCGCCCCTTCCCAAAATTCTTCAGCAACAAAAATCATTCCTTTTCCTCTAAATCAAATTTCGCAAAAAAACCTAGTTATGGCGACACCCTAAAGTAAAGTCGGTCATCCTCCTAAAATCAGAAGAAACTAGCTCACCTAAGCTTCACTTCCTCCATCTACATCAACGTTGCCTCCGACAAATTCATTTGCTTCGCCTGTTTCCTTGCAAAAATCGAAGCCTTTGGCCCCAAATCAAGTGCGCGTCGCTCCTCTAGGAAGTGTAGCCGCTTCGTGTTTCAGCATCATCGTCGCCAGGAAGTTCACCGTCACTCCATGTCTTCGTTGGCCGCTGTCCTAAGGTGAGTGTTAACTCACGATGGATTTTAGTTTCAAGTCGATTAATTTCAATCTGAAACTAAATAAAATAGTTAAGGCCCAACTGTTGAATTTGTTTATTGCTGTCGTTTACTGGCCTAAGTACCTCGGTTTGATTAGTTGCGATTATCCTATGATTGTTTGCACTAATTTGATGTAGTGAATCCCCAATTCATTCTTGCAAAGATTTGAATGAATTTCTGCCCATACTGTTTTCAATTGATTTACTGGGTTTTGAAATGGAAGTTTAACACAACCTGCTAGAAATGATTTCAAAATGAACAAATGCCGAGTTGGTTAAGTTGATTTCAGGAAACAAAGGTATTAACACGTACTGTTAATATACTGATTTCCCAATTTAAGGGAAACACCTGAAAAGACTGAAAAAGGGGTTTTAATATGTGTATGACGAATTATTTGTGTAAATGTTTTGATCCACGTTTTCACCTGCATAAGGGTATAACGGTGGAAGCAGTAGTAATATTGCAGCACCGGAAAAGAGATTGTAGTAGTACAACCAAAAGATAATAGCACATAAAGTTTAACAGTGAATAAAGGTAGTATTCCCAATACCCTTGTAAGAGATAAAATAGTTCATATTACTGGTGCATGTATGTCATTTGCCTTGAGGTTGTCTACATATATGATGTGGCATTCTATTTTAGTTCAGTGTACACTCTTAAGATTGGCATTTTGAACCCACTTATTTTGTTCAGTGGGCAGCTTAAGTGTGACACTTTAAATCCATATAGTATGATTCCAGATTTGCATGTTACCATTCATGTGCATTGTAATTTGTCTACTGCTTTAAAATTTAACCATATGTACACTGTTTTAGGCTCAAGTATGCCTGTTGACCTGCTATACTTAACTGCATATAACCACCTGTTTTGAACTGCATATTTGTGTTCATCTATATATATATATATATATATATATATATTTGTATGTCAGCTTGAAAATCCTTCCTTATTTGCTGGAATGTATACATGACCTGCCAATTCAGTTTGATAAACCAGGCATACATGATTGATTGCGCAAGCTAAACCTGTGGATCCCATTGTATAAACCCATGTATTAGGTTCGGTTTTGCAAACTGGTCCTCTGTTTGTATAAAGCTTTAAACTATGCATGAGAGTAAATTCTTATAACATATCTGAAGGATGTTTGTAAATGAATATCTTATGTAAATGGCCCCCACCTAAATCTGTTGTCACCTATGCAATCCTGATATTAATTTGTGTGAAATTACCCTACCATACATGTGAATAGGGTTTGAACTTTACTAAATAAACCTGAGCCATTTGTCTTTGTGTGGAACTGCCATGCACTTGAACCCAAAATTTAACCGATTCAGTATGCTTTCTTGTTGGCATTTAAACCCAATTTCAGTATGTTTTTCTTGTTTGGCACTTTCAGATCTTCAGTTTCATGCATCCTAAGTCATGCATCTTTGCATGTGAACATTTATTCAGTCTGTTGTTATTTCCTTGTTAAAATTGATATATGCAGTACCACTTTGCCTTGTTAAAATTGATATATGTAGTATCACCTTGCATCGTTTAATCCAAGCACACTTAGCACCCTTATAACGTTATAACTCCTGTTAACGTTTCTGAAGCGCATGATGTTGGGGTTCATTTATGCATATATTGACTTCATTCGGCACTAAGAAAAATCCCATATTTGCAGCACTGAAACCGAACTGCATGCTGCCTTAGTGTTACCTTTATATAGTCCCTGGTGATATACCTTTTTGAATCACTGTTCATACCCTTGTTGTTTTGTTTGCATTCGTGGTTGTGATATACAGTAACTCCACCATTTGCCACAAGGTTGTTGCCATAATCATTGCCCCTCTATTTGTTAGTTGTAACCTTTTTGCACTTGCATGTAGTGGGTTATATTAAATACAACTTGTAGTATATGGCAAACTATTTCTGAATTGTTGTATCAGTTGTTCATACGGTTTTGGATATAAATTCATATTAACCTGTCTGCATATGAGTTTTTGACTTCGTGTAAAGACTGCAGCAACCCCTGTACCCTGCTGTGTGCCGAGAACCTGAATTAATTTATGTCGCATCTTTGCTTGTTTATCATACCGTGATGTGCCTCGCCGAAATGCTAGTATCCTTGAATGGTGTTAACCGAAATCTACCTCCCACATCTATTAGGAACTTTGATGCATTACCTAAATTGTTTTACTGCACTTGGTTTTTTTTTGTTGGCCGTTTTGTCCTAAGTTGTTGCGCATGTAGTCCCTAGTGATTTTCTTATCTACTATAAGTATGCTTTTGTGTATATGTGGTGGCCGGTGCACACATGTGCACATATATACTATTGTATATGTATCTACATGTCATCGGCATACGTATACATATAAATTTATATGGTGCCCTGACTTGTTTATACCAAGTTGCTATGCTATCTCTTAGAAATTTCTCGATGGTTCGATATACTTGAAATTTGATAAGATCAACTATTATATTTAGTTTCTATTGAAATTAATTTACTTGAACCTATGATTAATCCTGACTCGAGTGTTTTATGTTTTTGCATGGAACGCTCGGGTCAGACCCGAGCGATGCAGAATTTAAAGATTTCAGTTCAGGATCCGAAGCTGGCGAAGACTGGGAATTTTCAAAGATGTGCGCACTCTGAAAGATTCAAACCAGTAAATATTTTTCTGTATTTAAACTGTATTTTATATTCCGCTGTATAGAAAATTCATGTATCAAAAATCCTGATTAATAAATAAAAGTTTATTTTGCTGTTAAATATTGTGTTATCTGTTTATTCAGTGTTTTCTTGTGTTGACTCTATTTTTTTTTAAACTCTGTAAGCTACACGCGCTCCGTCGTTTTTGGACGTTTTAAATTGGTTTAATCACCGGTTTGAAGCGGCCAATATGGCGGGACGTTACATGGCAGATCTGTATATGTTAATCAAATAAAACATTTTCTCTTCTGTCAATATTTTTGGATTATGTGGATTAAACAAAGATGAGTATTGAATTGAATTTATTGGTCAATTAGTGAATTGGAATAGAATTGCCGATTCAAGAAAAGTCACCATTTTGCTTATATTGTTGAACTGAATTTGATCGTCAATTCAATATAGAAAAACTATGTTATTCCTTATTTTTGAATTGATCTAGTTTATCAATTAAATACATCATGTTATGTGACTATTTTTGAATTGATTTAGTTTATCAATTCAACACACAATACTATGTTATTATTATTATTTTTGAATTGATTTAGTTTATCAATTCAACACACAAAACCATGTTATCATTTTTGAATTGATTTAGTTTATCAATTCAACACACAATACCATGTTATCATTTTCGAGTTGATTTAGTTTATCAATACAAATGCTCAATATTATGTTATATAGAAATTCATTTTTTTATTTGTGTTCTTTAACGCAAATATAACATAGAAATATAAGTTTCACTTTTTATTTGCATTCCACTATGCAAATAAAACATTGGAAATAAAGGTACACTTTTTATTTGCATTCCCTAACGCAAATATAACATAGAATTAAAAGTTCACTTTTTATTTGTGTAACAACCCGCAAATTTTGGACCAATTTAAAATTTTTATCTTAGAAAATTTTAATGAATTTTGAAAATATAATATAATTATTATAAATAATAATGGCTATAATTTATTTTAATCATAGTTAGAACGAATAAATTTAATTTAAATATAAAAGGAGTTAGAAATGGCGCGGTAGTTTTAAAATTTAATTTTGAACTTTAACTGAATGTACAGGATTCAAAATAAATCAGAATTGAGTGAAACCAGAAATATTTAAATCTGTTTAAACATATCTTTCTAACGAATCTGAAAAATTAAAATTTCATAGCGGAAATCAAAAGTTACGGCCAATTCAATATTTAGAAGAGTCGCTGTAGAATTTATATATATAATATATATGGCCCAAAGGGCTACTTTTCACGTATGAAGGAATTTCGACCCGAAACCACTTCCATTGAGTCTGGAAGGATGTTTCTGCATTTAAAAAGTATAAACACTTATATATTTTGAATTTCGGGAATTATTTGTTTAAAAATGTATTCTTAATATTAAATATATTGGCCTTGAAAATAGTCATTTTTCAAACGTCCTCCGTTTTCGACGAAACCACTTTTGTTGGAACCGGAATGTCAAATTATAGCTAGATTTCAATTTTCAGAATTTTTCGAATTAATATGTGAGCGTGGCGAGAGATAATGTGTTTTGACTATTTTAGTTAAATTTAATCGACTTGAAAATAGTCATTTTTCAAACAGTCTAAGAATTCGACGAAATTAGTCTTGTTAGAACTGTATCGTCATAAGAAAGCTAAAAATAAATTTTCTGAAATTTTCTGAGGTCATATGTGGCCCCGGCATATTTAAATGTACGGTCAGTATTTAATTAATTAATTTTTAATGGGATTTTAAATGAATTTTCTATAGATTTCGGAATTGGACCCCGAGACCTGTCCCATTGCGTTCAGAAGGCCTCAAAACGTTATGATCAACAGTAAGCAAGCCCAATTCTGAGACAGTCCAGAAATCCGCCTTTATAACACGTTTTTCAATGATTTAATAATAAAATAATAAAAAAAGAAAACCCTAACCCTAAAAAATGCGGCCGCTGCCTATGGCTTTTGAAGGCCAGAAATCTCCCAAATTCAAACAATAATTTCTCTTAGTCCGCTCTATGAAAATCTACAAACTATATATCAAATCGAAGAGAATTTCGAGGGCTTTCAATCCGTACGGTGATGATCGGGTTTAGTGGAGTTTGGCGGCCGGAATTTGGAGACAAAGGGGTAGTGGTCGGGGGCGAATTTCAGGCGATGGGGCCCACCGAGCGTGGTGGCCTTCTGGGCGGTGGTGGCTCATGGTTCAGGCTTCGGAGTGGCGGTGTTTGATCGGCGCCTAGGTGACCATAGGGGGGTGCGACGTGAGGATTGAAGGAGGAAGTTTGTGTAACAACCCTGAATTTTGGGGCCAATTTAAAATTTTATTTTAAGCAATTTTAATGAGTTTTGATATTTAAAATAATCTATTTTAAATAATAATAATCACAAATTTGGTTCAAATCGAAGTTAGAATGAATAATTTAATTTTAATTATAAAAAGAGTTAGAAATAGCGCGGTAGTTTGAAAAGTCAAACTTGAACTTTGACTGACCGTACAGGACGCAAAATTTAACGGATTTTAGTGAAACCAAAAATATTAGAATCTATTTAAAAATATCTTTCCAACGAATCCGAAAAATTGAAATTTCATAGCGGAAATCAAAAGTTATGGCCAATTCAATTTTTAGAAAGGTCGCTAGGTAATTTGCATAGGTCAAAAATGCTACTTTTTGCATATAAAGGAATTTCGACTCGAAACCACTTCCATTGAGTTCGAAATGATGTTTCTGCATTGAAAAACAGTAAACACTTATATATTTCGAGTTTCGAAAATTATTTGTTTAAAAATGTATTTTTAATATTAAATATATACGCCTTAAAAATGGAAATTTTGCAAACGACTTCCGTTTTTGACGAGACCACTTTTGTTGGATCCGGAATATTAAATTATTACTAGATTCCAAAATTCGTAATTTTTGGAGTCAGTATGTGGTCGTTATTAATTTTACAGTGAAAAACGGTCAATTTTTAGACTTTAAAAATTCATAATTTATTCATACGGACTCGGAATTTAACGAAACCAGTTTCTTTGAATCCGTAATGTCAAGAAATATTTATGTTTCAATTTTCATAAAAATTAGAATTCGTAGGTGTTAACACGAATTTTTAGAATATGAAAATGGGTGCAAATTGTATAAATAAATACATAAAAAGGTAATTGGGCCTAATAACATTCTTAACCCCATATAAAATATCTTTTCCTCAGCCATTAGCTGAATCATAACCCTAAACCTACCAGCCACCTTCTCCTTCTTCATTTTCATGGCCTCCACTCTAAATAATTCTTTGCAAATAAGCCCTTGAAAACAAAACAATTTATAACTCTCAATCCAAACAAAATCAGACCAAACCCTTTCTGGGTTTTGTTAATCTTCTTATCCTCTATCTACCACGAAAAATTCAAGACCTATCGTCGCACGGGTTCGCCGGAATCTCAACCTAAAGGCAGCAGCCATATTTTCGTTTTTTGGCTATTGCGGGCCCCATGAAGAGATTTAGCTCGAGCGACTTCAGGCAGAGGTAGAGGGGAACCATACAGTTCTTTTGGCGGTGGTGGCATGGTCTCAGGTGGTCGGAGTTGGCCGGAATGTCAATTTTATTGGAGGGGTGCTGAAAACAGGACAGTCGCAAAGATGAGCAATTTCCCGTCAATCCATGCATTTTCAGGCGAGGTGGTGGGGGGACCACCGGCCATGGAAAGAGGGGGAGAAGCCAGAGAGAATGGCGATGGTTTCGTGCAATTCCGACGTACGGTTTGGCTGTGGCGAGCATTTTAAGTTCAGGGTGCTGTTTGAAAAAAAAAGGTTAGGGGCTTAAACGCGAAACATTTATGTTCTATGTTCGTAATGCAATATCTTTTACATACGAGATCAAAATTTGACAATTCCAGGTCTGCTGTGATCGTGGCGATGAGTGCTTCGCGTGGACACCAAATTTGTCCAATTTGAAGAAAATTGAAATTTTGGGTAATTTTTACAAATTTAAATATTATTTTAATCGATTTGTTAACTTCGCAAGTGCATAACTTTTTGTCACGTTATCGAAATTGCATGAAATTGAATCCGTTGAGATCGTTATGTCAAGAGCTTAGAGCGAGCAGTAATTTTGTCCAATTTGGAGCAAGTTGGAAATTTGGGTAATTTTCATAATTTAAATTAATTATTTAATTATTACAAACTTCGAAAATTCATATCTTTTTGATACGAACTCGAAATCGTACGAAACAGGATTTGCTGCGATCAGTGAGTCGAGAGCTACGCGTAGACACTAATTTCATCAAATTTGGAGCATGTTGAATTTTGGGCTAAAATTGGGCCCGAACAGTCATTTAAAGCCGACAAAGGTGAGAACTCTTTTCTCACTCATTTTTAATGTTCAATAATTATTTATTTTATTAAATAATTATATTTTAACGCCTTTGTTGATTTGTTGTGAATTAATTCCGTGTAATTCATAATTGGTTGTGAGTTAATGTTTGGGTTATTACGATGTTTGGATTTGAAATTGTGTAATAGGCATGTAAATTTATTAACACTAATTATTAATAAATTATGTAACACGGCCATACACAAGTTACCTGACTTGTGTATGTTGATTGGGCCGTTATTTTCACACTAATCGCCCAAGTGCACAAACAATACACTGTTATTTGAATTTTGTTGTAATGATCATTATGTGTTGTTTGTATGTTAAATTTAATGTATATTGGTTTAATGTCAATTGCATGAATGATGAACGTCGATTGAATTATTGAAATGTAATTTTGTGATTGTTGGAATCAGCATATACCTTATTTTGAAAATGCGTTGTTTTGGAAATTCATGTTTTGAATGCATTGGTTGTGTCTCATTCCGATGAAAGAAATTTGAATCTTTTCAAATGATTTTCCGTTACAGAATTAATGTGGAATTTAATAACATTAAATGTAATTTAATGTGAATTAAGCTGTCTTGATAATTTCATGCTATCTTTGGCGAAAATGGTTAATAACATAAATTTCATTTATCCTATAATAAATGATTCAAGTTTTGAAATTTGAAAATTATCACTTAACATTTATTTTAATAATTAAAATAAATAGGATATGCTTGACCCGAGGTTAGATTGAGTTGTGGTATAAGACTGCCCGGACCCGCCCGGCATCTCCAGCAACCACAACAATATATATCTAATGTGAGAGGTTAATGCGATATTAATTAATTAATTAATATAGAGGTTTGAAATTCAAAAGGTCATACATTTTGAAAGATTTAATATAATGATAATAAATGCAGCATTAATGATGGATTAATAAAGAAGGAGAGTTTTTTTTAATTCCAAAATGTAACATTTCATTAAAAGTCTTATAAGAACGTTGAAAATGTTTAGTAATAAAAAGTCTAATCTTTTATTAAAGATTAGAACGCTAAAATATTAGTTAATAAAAGTTGTTTCTTTTATTAAAGTTATGAACGCTAAAACGTTTTTAATAATAAAAGTCTTCTTTTATTAATGTTAAGTACGTTAAATAGGTTTTGATAATAAAAGTTAATTCTTTTATTAAGATTAATAACGTTAGGTATGTTTAAATAATAAAAGGTATTCTTTTATTAATATTAATAACTTTAAGTATATTTTTGTTAACGTAAGTTATTAAGATTAAGAACGCTGAATTTATTTTGATATGTAAAGAAAGACATTAACATTAATTTTTGTTAATAAAAGAAAAGAAAGACATTAACATTAATTTTTGTTAATAAAAGAAAAGAAAGACATTAACATTAATTTTTGTTAATAAAAGAAAAGAAAGACATTAACATTAATTTTTGTTAATAAAAGAAAAGAAAGACATTAACATTGATTTTTATTTAAAAAGAAAATGATTTCATTTTGGTTAAAATGGAAAGATGGAATTTCACCGTCATTTTTGTTGAATTGAAAAGACACAAATTTTCACCGTCTTGTATTAATAATGAAATATAAAAGAATTCCACTGTATGTAAATTTACATTATTTTATAATGTTAAAATTTAAGAAAATGCACCGTATGTTAGATTGACATTTTTGTTTAATGTTAAAAGAAAAGAAATCCACCGTATGCTATTTCACATTAATTTATAATGTAATATAATTGAAATACACCGCATGTTAAGTTAACATTATTTAAAATGTTAATATAAAGAAAATAAACTGTATGAAGTTAACATTATTTTTAATGTTAATAAATAGGAAATGCATTGTATGTAAATTTAACGTTATTTTTAACGTTAATAAATAGGAAATGCATTGTATGTAAATTTAACATTATTTTTAATGTTAATAAAAAGGAATTGAACCGTATGTAAGATTAACATTATTTATAATGTTAAACAAAAGAGAATTTACCTCGTAAGAAAAATGTACATTATTTATAAATGTATATGAAAAGGAAAGATCGACTTACATTATTCTAATGTAAATATTAAAAGAGAATGGACCATATGATTTATTAACATTATTTTAATGTTATATAAAAAGAAAAGATTGTTTAACATTATTTTTGATATTGATTAAAAAGAAAATTGCACCGTATGTATTAACACACTTTTATTAATGTATGTATAAAAAGAGAAATTTACATTGTAAGAGAAATTGGCATTAACATTTATTTATAATGTTAATATTAGAGTATTTTCACCACATGATAAGCTGTACACTTTTATTTGTAAAAGTGAGTTGGTATTTTCACTGTATGATAAGATTTACTTCTTATTTGTAAAATAAGGTAGGAATTCACCGAATGACAAGGTTTACTCTTTATTTTGTAAATATAAAGTAGGAATTTGCGATGTATCAAAATATACATTTTTCATGTGTAATGTAAAGATAGAAAAATTAACATTATTTTCAATGTTAATAAAAATAGAAAATGCATTGTATGTTAAGGTAACATTATTTTCAATGTTAATAAAAAGAAAAACATACCGTAGGATAAAATACATTATTTTTAATGTATATTAAAAGAGAATTTTTCATCGTAAGAAATGTACATTATTTATAATGTGAATAGAATGGAAATGTCATCATAAAATAAAATTACATTTTAGATGTAATTGAGATTGAGAATGCATTTAGAAAGAGAATGAGTATTTTATATATGTAAATGGAATCATAATATAATTGAAAGATGAAATGGAATAAATAGAGCGATGAATTATAATTTACATTTTAATGTAAATTATAAAGATTTTGAAATAAAAATAAAATAAAAGGGAATAATTCACCATCTAATTATAAATTACATTTTCATGTAAGATTAAGAAGTGGGAAAAAAAAGAATAAAGGAAAAGGGGAGATGTATGTAAGAACGATGAATTAAACTAATTATATATATATATATATATATATATATTTATATATATATAATTAAAATTAAACGAATCGAGCGCGGTAGTTCGCGTTTTGAAATCGAACTTTTAAACGACTATACCGGAAGATCCGACCGTCGGATTTTCCTGAAACTGAAACCGCTAGGACCGTCTTGGAAAGATCTTTCCAACGATATATAATACGTCAAAATCCAACGGTTAGATTTTGAGTTATGTGAAAATCAAAATTGGTTGAAAACAGCGCCAAAATCGCCATTGACCTGAATCGTCGTTGATTAAAGATTTAATTATTTTTAAATAAATAAAATAGGAAATAATCGTTATAAATTAGAAATAACGATAAGGAAGAGTTTTCAATATATTTACATATATATATATATATATATACACGAAGATTATTTGGGAAGACCGAGTTAATCTCATTCCAAATAATCAAACGACGATGAGAATTGAAGAAGAAGACGACTAATGAAGACCGTCAATCTTCCCCTCAGGAGGACAGCGATTGAGACTTTGAATTGATTTGCTCCCAAGTCAAGGTCATGGTCGTCGTCCGAACGAACATGTTGATTGAACGGATTTGGCTTTCGCGCAGACCCAGAGCATAAGCTTATAAATGGATTGTGTGTCTGACATCATACTCCATTATATATCATGTTATTAATCTTCTGTCGAATGTATGGATGTTTGGTGGCGGAGAATTTATTCTCTTGCTTAACACCCGTTCATATATTTCGGCAAAGGATTGGTAGTGTGATATGGAGTGATGATGTGGCATGCTAAGATGCATATGATCAAGGCTTTGTTGAAAAGCAGGCCTTGTGGGATGATCAAAGCATAACCTGTTTAGGTATAGCTTTGTGTATGACGTGACTTCACGAGCCTCACACACTGGCGGAGTCTAAAACGGGAGAAGGGAACGCAGGGAGAGCAGCACGTTTCTTTCTAGCTAGAGTGGTGTCAGTGACCTACCAGCCCTGACATTTTACTTATGTGGATGATGGAATGAGGCGCCTCGGATAGGTCCTATAGGACCGGGGAACGCGTGCTTAGGAATTGTCAATCCTCTAAGCTGTATTTGAGGACCGGCCCTGCCATTTCCAAGGGTTAACTGCGGCTAATCATGAGGCATTAGCTAGAGTGTCTCGAATCCGTAAGGAGCTCCTCCCTAGCCTTGACTCATGATGGAAACCAATTTCCAATACGCGCCATTCGGTTTTGATTGTATTACTAGTACGGAGGCATAGCATATGGTACCTATGCTTCCTAGGATTGATACATTATGATTGTAATTGTTTTTAAAACATATACACACTAATAATAATATCAAACTCGTATTTGCCGTATTTATCATGTTTGATCACCATAAGGTAAAACTCTATCCTCTGGTGTGCGTTGCATTGTGTGATGGGACCTGAGTCTTATGGTGATTTCATTTTTCTAAAAAGCATTGCGTTATTTTACGATTTACTTTAAGTTATGCACGGCAATCCATTAGAGTAAACCCGTTCCGCATTAGCGGCGTGGTCTTTGGATTTGCCCTATTAATAGTGATTTATTAGTTAAGAATTCTCACACTAGTCCCACGACTGGCCCGTTGTTTGTTTCCACCTTTTTGCAAACTCGGGTGCCCTCTTCTCCACACGGGCAGTCGAGCAGTGTCTACAGGTTTACCTCTTTAGCAGGATCCTGGATTGAAGCTTAAAGCTGTGTCCAGAACATTGGAAGCCTTCCGCTGCCTTAGTTATTTTATTTCCGCTGCACTGTATTAAATTTATTGTAAAATTTTCTTCCGCTGTATTTTAAATTTCGATGCACTCTGATATATTCTGTACTCTGATGTTATATTATCATGATGTAATAAAAGTCTGCTGTTATTGTTCTGATGTGTTGTATTCCCAAAGTTAACGTATGCGGATTTTGAACGGTCTTGCTCGATTTTGCGATCGATTAAGGTCGGGCGAAACCCGTGTCGTCACAGTTTGGGTTCGGCCGTATACAGCAACGAGGAAGAAGAGTAAGATTATATTATTATTTATTTATTAAATATTTAATTTATCCAATGTTTAAAATTGAATATCTTTTTACTGCAATATTAGAATTCAACGAAACGAGTTGCGTTGGACTCGTCTTTCAGAGATCTTCGCGATGGCGCAGACCAGAGCTGAATCCGAGACAGTCGAATTTTCAGCCATATCAATGTGAAAACTCTAATTTTTATTATTTAAATTATTTTTAATTATTTTTCTCGTGTTAATAATAATTGTATTGTGATGTTAAATCAAATCTGAAATGTTCTGTGTTGTACATATTGTTGATTGTTGCTTGTGTTATGTTTGTTTGTTCATGATAGACTAGATCTGCATTGAATTTAATATATTGTTGAAATTATTTGTGGTTAGAGAATTAGATCTAAAATTAGATCTAAATCATATTTATTTCAGATTTAAATTGTAATCTAGTTGCTCTAATTTATTTTAAATTATTATATTATTTTTATTATTCTGAAATGAACAATGAAATTTGAACGACAAATTAAAAAAAATTATTTTTATTTGTTGATGTTACAATGAAATTTGAACGACAAATAAAGCATACCTCTATTTGTTGATACTACAATAGAATTGGAATAACGAATAAAAACTCTTTTTATTTGATGATTTTACTATAGAAATTGAACGACAAATAAAATATTATTTTTATTTGTTTATTTACAATAGAATATGAACAACAAATAGAACATATTTTCATTTGTTCCATTTCGATAGAAATTGGTTAACAAATAAAATCTTACTTTTATTTTTTTACATTAAGAACAAATATGTGAATTACAGTAAAAAATTTCTTTTTACTGTCACCTTAAACATAGGATGTTATAGAATTAGAATCGTTATAAAATATTAAATTTTATTGTTGATATTAAAAACATATTTATAAAACAAAACTTTATTTACATTGTATTTGTAAATTAAAAGTAATATGTGAAAAAAAAACACATAAGTGTTTACATTTTATTTGAGAAAAAGAACCATTCTTTTATTTGTGTTTTTCAACATAAATATATACATAGAAATGAATTATCATTTTTTATTTTGTTTTTCAACACAAATATAACTCAGCAAAAGAATTATCTTTTTATTTGTGTTTACCAACACAAATAAAACTTTGAATATGAATTATCTATTTATTTTCATTTTACAATGCAAATATTACATAAAAAATAAGATCACAAATGAATTATCTTTATATTTGTGTTCTTAACACAAATATACACTTAGCAAATGAAGTATCTTTTTAATTTGTGTCTTTCAACACAAATATAACTTAGAAACTGAATTATCTTTATATATGCATTTTTCAATGCAAATATACATAGGAAAATAATTTGTCTTATTTGTGTTTCTTAACACAAATATTATATAGGAACATAAATTGCCTTTATTCTGTGTTCTCTAACACAAACACAACATAGGAAGATAAATTATCATTTGACTTGTGTTCTTACTACAAATATAACATAGAAATAAAGTTCATCTTTTTATTTGTATTTTTCAATACAAATATAACATAAGAATTAAGTTCATCTTTTTATTTGTATTTTTCCACACAAATATGACATAGAAATAAAGTCCATCTTTTTGTATACATGCTACAACACAAATATATACTTAGAATCTGTTGCACAAATAAAATCCACTTTTATTTGTCACTTGAAACTTAGAATTTGTTGCACAAATAAAATTCACTTTTTATTGGTCATTTGAAACTCAGAATTTATTAGACGAATAAAATCTACTTTTTATTTGTCATTTAAAAATTAGAATTTATTATACAAATAAAATTCACTTTTATTTGACATTAGAATACATAGGAAATATTTACATATAAAATATTCTTTTATATGTTATAAGAATGTATAGAAAAGTATAAACAAATAAAAGGATTCTTTTAATTGTTATTAGAACACATAGAAAAGTGTAAAACAATGAAATACCCTTTTTATGTTATTCTAGAATTGAAATTTTGAGTTCAATCTTTTATTTGCATTCACTAATGCAAACATACATTGAAAATAACATTTACCCTTTTATTTGCATTCACCAATACAGATATATGTTGAAACCAAAATTTATTCTTTTATTTACATTCACCAATGTAAAAATACATTGAAAATGAAATTGGTTCTTTTATTTGCACTCATTAAGGTAAATATATTTTGAAAGGAAAAATTGTTCTTTTATTGGGAATCACTAATGCAAATACACATTTAAATAAAATTTGTTTCTTTATTTACATTCACTAATGTAAATACACATTGGGAATGAGTTCCTTTTTTACATTCACTCAAATATACTTTTAGATAAAAAGTTACATTTGTTAATTGCTTTCCTTGTTGCAAATAAAACATTAAATAAAAGTTTCATTTTTGTTTGCAGACCTACTTGCAAACCAAACATCAAAAGATAAGTTACATTTGTGATTTGCATTTTTGATATGAATAAAACATCGGTTTAAAGTGTATTTTTATTTGCATTCCTTAATGCAAACAAATCATGAATTGAAAGTTTCATTTTACTTTCAAAATTAAGAGTTACCCTTTTATTCACATTTTTAGATATAAATAAAGGATAGAATTTAAAAGTTACATTTTAATAACTAAACATTCACATTTTTATCATTAAAGTAAAATAGACAAAAACACTTATTTTGTCTAAATTAAAAGCATGAAACAAAATATAGCACTGTAATATTATATTAGAATTGAAATACAAATTAATCACTATCGTAAATGTATATTAGTTAAAACCAATTATTCATTTTTGTTAATGTACATTAGTTTAAAACGACTATTCATTTTAGTCAATTTATACTAGTTAAAACAAATATTCACTTTTGTCAATTCATACTAGTTAAGACCAATTATTTACTTATGTCAATTTACATTTGTTGAAACCAATTATTTGTTTGTCATGGCTATAT
Organism: Allium sativum; assembly: GCA_030737875.1. NCBI lineage: Eukaryota > Viridiplantae > Streptophyta > Magnoliopsida > Asparagales > Amaryllidaceae > Allium > Allium sativum. Next base: position 728,022,008 of record CM060909.1, read on the forward strand.
ATTGTGTATTACACTTCCATTCACAAGTCACCCGACTTGTTTATGTGATTGGGACGATAATTTTCACACATCGCCCAAGTGCACAAATTAGTTTATTATTTGTTTGATGGCTGAAAACCCCACACGGGTGTTGGGATGAAAATTTACTGACACTAATCCCAATATTTAGTTGTATGTTGATCGTTAGATCGACAGGCTGCGATGAGCGTTATTATTTAATTTTAACGCTTACACAGTGGAAATTACACTTTGGATGTAGATGGATGATTTGATGATTATACTGTTATTATCATATATATGATGTGTGTGAAATCCATATAATCCAAATTATATGGTAAATGATTGAGTCGCATTTCGATCCAGGTGTTCTTTTAAATAAGAATATTTTTACATTTGAAATGTTCTTTTTATATAAAGGATATATTTTTATAAGAGAAAATATTGTTAATCAAGTATGTGTTAAAGCAAAGAATGTTTGTAAAAGATAAGATTTTGTAATATAAAGAATACTTCTCATTTAGAAACTTTTATATAAAGAACATTTTTAATGATTATCTTAAAATATGCTTTTAAAAGATAATTAGGATTTTCAATTATATTTTGTGATATGAAATAAATTGAGTGATGAAGTGGATTTATTGTGGACGATGTTTTAAACGACATTTGTCCTTTAATCCAATTTACATTGAAATTATTATTTGGAATTTATAAATCTATTTTATAGGTTTAAAAGGGCATTTTCTAAAAATCAAGATTCCCAATATAATATATTAAATAGGAATTAAGTGGAAATTCGATTGGTAATAATCGAAATGGGCTTCTGTAAAAGAAGACCGATATTATATATGGAATTTAAGAGGCTTTGCCGTTATTCCATTTATATTGTTAGTCCGATATAGAAATTTCATATCGATTATGTATTGATTTGATTTCTGTGGAATTCCATATTTTGGGAATTGATTTATAGGTTTATCGTGAACTGTGTTTTAAAGGACACTAGTTCTTTAACCTGTTTAAGACAAGATTTATTCCTTAAAATAAATGATCTTGTAATAATGATTTTTGATATCAAATCAAAACTGGAGTTTTAATAAATCTTTTAAGGAAGAATTAAGATTTTATTTTCAGAGTTTATCTTTGTTAAAATTAATGAGAATCTTCTAATATAAATATCTTGTTAAAAGAATATTCTGAGTTGGAATGTGGCGTAATGTGTGATTTTCCACTATTTACTTTTTAATCACAAAATACGCGAGTTATTCAGAAAGACCGGGTTTAGCCCATTATGAATAATCATCACGACGATCAAGAGTCGAAGATGAAGACGGTGATTGAAGACCGAAGGTTTTCACATCGTTGGGATGATGATGACTGGTATCTTGAATTGGGATTGGCCTTCCAAGGCAAGGTATTTGGTAATGATCGTCCAAACGCATTTGGAGATCGACGGACATGTTGTTTCGCTCAGACCCAGAGCAGACTTGTAAATGGATTGCGTGTCTGACATTGTATTCCTTCCTGCTGTATTTGATGAACGCTACTGATTATATATTTCTATTTGGTGGTGAAGAATTTATTCTTTACTTATCACCCTTCTCTAAGACGTATGAGCTAGGAGGTTATATATATATTGGTAGATGATCAATAATATGGTAGGGTCTGACAATGTGGCATGCTAAGATGCAAATGATCAAGGCTTTGTTGAAAAGCAGGCCTTGTGGTTGATGATCAAAGCACAGTCTCTTTAGGCATAGCTTTGTGTATATCATGACTTCGCGAGCCTCACACACCGGTTGAGTCTAAAACGGGAGAAGGGAACGCAGGGAGTGCACATGTTTCTTTCTAGCTAGAAGTGGTGTTGGGCTTTAACACGGCCCGACATTTGTTTATGTGGTTGATGGAATTTTTGCGAGGCCTCGGTTTATTCTTATCGGTCGCCCTCGGCTGATTTGTAGGTCCAATAGGATTGGGGAGCGTGTGTTCAGGCATAACTAATCCACTAAAGTATTTGTGGACCGACCCTGCTGTATCCAAGGGTTCGCCAGCGTCCGAATCCTGAGGCATTGCTAGAGTGTCTCGAATCGGTCAGGAGCTCCTCCTTAGCCTTGACTCATGATGGAAACCCAATTTCCAATACGCCCTTGCGGTTTTGATTGTATAACTAGTATGGCGACATAGTAGATGGTATCTATGCCGTCTAGGATTGATATTATATTTAAAATGTTTTAAATAAATATATCTATACACACTAATAATAATATCGTTCTTACGTATCAAGCATCTTTTGACCATTATAAGGTAAAACCCTATCCTCTGGTGTGCGTTGCATTGTGTGATGGGACCTGGGTCTTATAATGGTTTCATTTTTCTAAAAAGCATTCCGTTATTTGACGATTTACTTTATTTATGCACTGACAATCCAATGGAGTAAACCCGTTCCGCGTTAGCGGCGTGGTCCTGTGATTAGCCTAATTATTAGATAAGTTAAGTTAAGAATTCTCACACCAGTCCCACGACTGACCTGTAGTTTGTTTCACTTTGCAAACTCGGGTGCCCTCTTCCCACACGGGCAGTCGAGTAGCTTTTTGCAGATATAGTTAAGCAGGATCCTGGATTGAAGTCTGAAGCTGGGTCCAGAATATTGATGGCCTTCCGCTGAGATTAGTTCCGCTGCAATGTATTTAATTTACTGTAAATGTATCTTCCGCTGTATTATTTATCGATGTACTCTGATATTCTGTACTCTAATGTAACTTTTATTATTGATGTTATAAAAGTCTGTGTTGTTGTTCTGATGTATTCTATGCCCAAAGCTAACGTACGCGGAATTTGAACGGTCTTGATCGATCTTGCGATCGATTGGGGACGGGAGAAATCTGGGTCGTTACAATTTGCATTCGACAATGCAAATAAAACATTGAAATTAAAAGTTCACTTTTTGTTTTGCATCCTTTAATGCAAATGATCATCGAAATTAAAACTTGTTCTTTTATTTACATCCACCAATGTAAATAAACATGAAAAATAAAATTTGTTCTTTATTTTGCATTTCACTAATGCAAATATATATGTAAAAATAAAATTTGTTCTTTTATTTGCATTTCACAAATGCAAATATACATGAAAAATAAAGTTTGTTCCTTTATTTGCATTCACTAATGCAAATATATATAGAAATGAAATTTGTTCTTTTATCTGCATTCACAAATGCAAATATACATTGAAAATAAAATTTGTTCTTTTTATTTGCATTCACTAATGCAAATATATATATGTAAAAATAAAATTTGTTCTTTTGTTTGCATTTCACAAATGCAAATATATATGTAAAAATAAAGTTTGTTCTTTTATTTACATTCACTAATACAAACAAAACATTAGAAGTAAAACTATATTTTTATTTGAAAATTTAGATGCAAATAAACAACGTAGTTTAAAGGTTATATTTTATTTGCATATTTAGATGCCAATAAACATCATAGTAAAAGGATTATATTTTTATTTGCATTCTTTGATGCAAATAAACATTGAAATAAAAAGTTATATTTTATTTGCATTCTTTGATGCAAATAAAACATTGCAATAAAAAGTCTTATTTTATTTGCATTCCTTAATGCAAATAAACATAGTATTTAAAAGTTAAATTTTTGTTTGAATTCCTTAATGCAAATAAACATAGCATTTAAAAGTTAAATTTTAATTTGCATTTTTTAATGCAAACAAACATAGTGTTTAAAAGTTAAATTTTTATTTGCATTCTTTGATGCAAATAAACATCGTATTTAAAAGTTGAATTTTTTATTTGCATTCTTTGATGCAAATAAACTATGAAATTAAAAGTTGCATATTTATTTGCCTTCTTTGATGCAAATAAAATACTGGATTAAAGGTTGAATTTTTATTTGCATTCCTTATTGCAAATAAAACCTTGAATTAGAAAGTTGCATTTTTATTTGCATCCTTTGATGCAAATAAAACTTAAAGATAAAAGTTGTATTTTTATTTGTATTCCTTGATGCAAATAAGTCATAAATTAAAATACTACATTTTTGTTTGCATTTTAGATGCAAATAAAAAGCATAGTTTAAGAAGTTACACTTTTATTACAGTTTAGATATAAATAAAAAAACAGGATTAAAAATACCATTTTTACTTTTAAACTAGAGTAAATAAAAGGACCGATAAAATGAATTCATCGTAGTTGTAATTTTGTTAAAATAAATAAAATGATTTTATTTTCATCATAGATTAAAATAAAAGGATTAGAATTAAGAAGTTATATTTTTAGTGTCATCTTGGCTTCAATAAAAAGAGTAAAAAGATAGAGAGGGTTTATTTGTCCTTTTGTTGCAATACAAAAAGATACATTTTTATCATTTAAATAAAATGAGACAAAATTTATTTAATTTTGTCATTTTAAAATGGTTAAAATTAAATAATCACTTTTGTCTATTCACATTAGTTGAATCAAACATTCATTTTGTCAAATTATATTGGTTGAAACCAAAAAGGACATTTTTGTCAAATAGGAATTAAACACAAATAGTATTTTGATAAAATAGAATTGTCGACAAATGAATGTATCACTCTTCTTATATATTTTATTGAGATAGAATTTATATGCAAATAAAATAATCATAGCATACAATAGAATTTAAACGCAAATATAATAATCATTTTTATTTGCATAACATACAAGAGAATTTTTATACAAATATAAAAATCTTCTTTTTTTTTATTTGCAAACTTGCATTGGAACTTATATTCAATTATAAGAATCATATTATTGGTCAAAATATACATTAGAATGTATAAGTGTGGTAAGGTGACATCATTATATGTTATTGCATACATTAGAATTTGTATGCAATTTAAATAAACATTTTTTTAGGGGTTCGGTTATCCATTGAATACATATACAATTGGGATTATTTCTTTTATGTGTTCAAATTAAGAATAATTACATACAAATAAAGTATAATGAAAATTATCTTTTATTTGTCATCCGCAATAATGTCATATAAGTAAATTACATTCTATTAGATGTTAGAAATTATGCGAGTCAAATATATTTTATTTCGACATTAGGAATAAAATATCATGTTTTGTCTATCATTATCAACATGTGATAGTAATAAAACTGGTTAAATTAATTAACCAATTATTTATTTATATGTACTGTTGTTGGCTGAAAACCCCACACGGATATTGGGAAGATAATTGATATACACTAGTCCCAATATTTATTTATATGTCAATCGATAGATTGACAGGCTGCGATGAGCGTTATTATTTCATTTAATGCTCACACAGTTGAGAACTTCACTTTGGATGTTGAATGGACGGTTTGATGATTAATTATTATTGTTTTTATTTACATACGATGTATGAAATCCATATAACCAAAGTTATATGGTAAATGATTGAGTTGCTTTCCAATTCAGAATATCTTTTATATAAAGAATATTTTTAAACAAAGGATTTCTTTTAAATAAAGAATAAATCTTTCGACTAAGATTATTGGTATTTCAATTTATATTTATTTATTGGAAAATCATTTTGGGTTTATCATGAACAATGTTTTAAATGACATTGATTCTTTAATCCAGTTAAAATAAGATTTATTCCTTAAATTGGAATAATTGTAAAGTAGTGATTTTTGATATTAAAACTGAATTGGAATTTTAACAAATCTTTGAAAATAAGATTTAAGAATAAATTTAAAGGATTTTATCTTTGATAAAATTAATGGGAACCTTTCCCTAATAATACGAATATTTTATTTAAAGAATATTCTGAATTGGAAAGAGGCATTGGATGTATCCTTATAACACTTGATTTTTAATTATAAAAATACGCGAGTTATTCGGAATGACCGGGTTTAACCCATTCTGAATAATCACTACGACGATTAAAAGTCGAAGATGAAGACGGTGGTTGAAGTCCGACGATCTTCACATCGAATGGATGAGGACTATTGATGCCTTTGATGGGAGTTGCTACTTTAAAAAGGTTCCAGTGGTAGTTGTCCAGATGTATTGTTGATCATTCGGATATGCGAGGTATTAGGTGCCTTCGGTTTCGTTCAGACCCAGAACGGACTTGTAAATGGATGTGTGTCTGACATCTGATTTCATTCCATGTAAATTGGTTTCTATTTAATATATATCTGTTGGTGGCGGAGAATTTATTCTCTTGCTTAACACCCTTCTGTGAGACGCATGAGCTCAGAGGTTATATATTAGTAGTTATCGATCGCATGGTGTGGACTGTCAATGTGGCATGCCAAGATGCAATTAATCAAGGCTTTTGTTGAAAAGCAGAGCCTTGTTGATGATGATCAAAGCATAGCCTATTTAGGCATAGCTTTTTGTATTTCATTGCCTCGCGAGCCTCATACCCTGGTATGATTCAAAAACAGAGCAAGGGAACGCAGGGAGTGCACACGTTTCTTTCTAGCTAAAAGTGGTGTTTGGGTTTAACATGGCCCGACATTTTACTTATGTGGTTAATGGATTTTGAGGCACCTCGGATTTTTTATTGGCCGCAATGGCCAATTTATAGGTCCAATAGGATCGGGAAGCGTGTGTTCAGGTATTTCCAATCCAACCCATTGCACTATTGGGGGACCGGCCCTGCAGGATCCAAGGGTTCGCCAGCGTCTGAATCCTGAGACATTGCTAGATTGTCTCGAATCGGTCAGGAGATCGTTCCTAGCCTTTACTCTTGATGGAAACCCAACCTCCAATACGACATCCTGCGGTTTTGATTGTATACCTATATATGGCGACATAGTAGGATGGGATACTATGCCGTCTATGATTAATACATTATGATTTAAATGTTTTTAAAACATATATGCACTAATAATAGTATCAAATCCGTTTTTATCGTATCAAGCATTTTTGACCATTATAAGGTAAAACTCTATCCTTCGGCCTGCGTTGCATTGTGTGATGGGATCTGAGTCTTATAATGGTTTCATGTTTCTAAAAAGCATTGCGTTGTTTTTAACGATTTACTTTATTTATGCACTGGCAATCCAATGGAGTAAACCCGTTCCGCGATAGCGGCGTGGTCCTGTGATTAGCCTCCTTATTAATTAAGTTAAATAAAGATTTCTCGCACAGTGCCATGATTGACCTGTAATTTTTTTCACTGGCAAACTCGGGTGCCCTCTTTTCCACACAGGCAGTCGAGTAGCTTACTTTGCAGATATTGAGCAGGATTCAGGATCAAAGCTTAAAGCTGTGTCCAGAGCATTGATAGTCTTCAGCTGTGATTAATTTAATTATTCCACTGCATTGTATTAATTATGTTGTAATTAAATATTCCACTGTATTATTTATCAATGTACTCTGATATTATGTAGTCTGATGTAACATTATTATGATGTAATAAAAAGTCTGTTGTTATCTGTTCTGATGTGTTGTATTTCCAAAGTTAACGTATTCGGGTTTTGAGCGGTCTTGGTCGATCTAACGGTCGATCGGGTCGGGCAAAATCCGGTTTGTTACAGTTGGTATCAAAGCTCAGGTTATCTCAAATCTTTAGGGTACAACTATTTAGAACTGAACAAAAGACTCATCAGAGATTGGATTAGTAATATCCAATAAGAATAACTCGTTAGAGATGGGATCAGTAGTATCCTAGAACGAGTGTGAAGAGTATTTATTTTTAGAATTAAAAATGCAAACAAATTTAGTTTTGAATATTTAAAATCTTATTATACGTATTTGAATATATTATTTTATTTTATTTTGGACAATCGAGTATATAGAGATTTTGCATATACACCTAGCCAGCTTGTATTCGAAACCTCAAATATACTAGATAGATATAGAATCACACTTTAGTCGCCCGGAGATGTTCTGATGGTGGTTCGAAACGTCATCTGAATTTATGTTCAAGTTTCGAAAGTGGTATATCTATATATTTCCATTGACTGGTGTGAGAACCAAAACTAGATAGGGTCTATCGTTGTGATTTGCACTAAAAATATGATCTTTTGACTATATATAAAAGTTATATATATTTGAAAAGTTAATCACCTAATTGATTGCTGGTTGTGATGTTTGATAATTTGTTTAACTAATTGAACCAATATATAAAAATATGATAAATTTAACTAATTTTGAACTATTGAAAATTGATTAAAATTAAAAGGTTGAGTCGGTTAATTAAACGACTTTTAGCTTCGTTCCTTTTCGAGGACGAAAAGATTTTAAGTGGGGGAGATTATGACAACCCGCAAATTCTGAACCAATTTAAAAATTTTATTTTAGAAATTTTAATAGTAAAATTAATTTATTTTAAATAATAACGACGAGAGAATTTACTTAAATTGAAGTCAGAACGAAAATTTAATTTTAATTATAAAAGGAGTTAGAAATAGCACGGTAGTTTGAAAAGTCAAACTTGAACTTTGACCGAATGTACCGGATTCAAAATAAGACGGATTTTAGTGAAACCAAAAATATTAGAATCTATTTAAATATATCCTTCCAACGAATCCGAAAAATCGAAATTTCATAGCGGGAATCAAAAGTTATGTCCAATTTAAAATTCACAATAGTCGTTGTAGAATTTATATATATTTTAATATTAAAAATAACCATTTTTCAAATGACCTCTATTTTCTACGAAACCACTTTTGTTGGAACCGGAATGTCAAATTATTGTTTGGTTTCAATTTTCATAATTTTTTGAATTAATATGTGAGTGTGGCAAAAAAAATGTGTTTTGTCAATTTCAGTCAAATTTTCAACTTGAAAAAGCCCATTTTTCAAACGGGCTCAGAATTGAACGAAATTAAATTTCCTAGGTCCGCAGCATCAAAACATAGCTAAATATATTTTTCGGGAATTTTTGAAGTTAATTAGTGGCCCTGGTGAATTTATTTGTATGGTTGAATTAAAAATAAAGGTAAATATTTTAAATTAAAGAAAACCGGGTCAAAGCGGTCATTTAGGCCTGCGGGACATAGCCAGATGAGTCCTGAATGGGGGTAAATGGGTAAGAACGACAGTCGTTGGGCTGAAATCGGATAAAGTTGATTATCGGGCCTTAATTGGGTAATTAACTAATTAATTAATATAAATATTCACTAAATGACAAAACCCCTAACCCTAATCTATTTGCTTCAGCCGCCGCCCTTATTATTCATGGCCAAAAATGTCTGAATTTCTCCCAATCCTCTCAATGAAATCGAATGATTCTTTTGAACTTATTGTAGAGATTTACACAAGCTTTGATTCCATAAGGTGATGATCGGATTTAGAAAAGTAATTTGGCCAGAAAATACACCCTAACCCACAGCCAAATAGCCACCACCGCACCACCATGACCCCACCGCGGCCACCCATGCTCCCGGTGCACGTAGCCCTCTCCTCCCTCTCCGATGTGCCACCATTCGACCGTCTTCAAGCTCTTCCAATTCCGAGATAAATGGATACCTAAATTTGAACACTATGGGTTTTGTTTTGGGCTTGGAACGTGGAGGAAGGAGATGAAGGGTAGGTTTACTTTTTCAAAGCATTGACTTTACAAATTAATTAATTTAATTCAATTTTTACCAATCTTAATTTAACCATATCTCACTCATACGAACTCGAAACTGAATGATTTCAGATTCGCCACGATCGTGAGACCGAGATCTTTGCGATGAAACTGACTAGACCTGATTCTGAGCATGTTGAATTTTTAACAAATTTTGGATCTGAACAGCACAGAACTCAATAACGATGTGAGATTTCTAATTTGAATTATTTAATCAATTTAATTATTTTTATCGCTGATAAATAATTATATGTGTGTTAAGTAATTAGCTATGCGATGTGATGCAATTTTGATGATTGATATGTTTATTCCGTGTGTATGGTAGATCTGTTGTTTAAATTTTAGATCTGTATATGTTAGTCAAATAAAACATTTTCTCTTTTGTTAATATTTGTGGATTATGTGGATTAAACAAAGATGAGTATTGAATTGAATTTGTTGGTCAATTAGTGAATTGGAATAGAATTGCCGATTCAAGAAAAGTCACCATTTGGCTTATATTGTTGAACTGAATTTGATTGTCAATTCAATATAGAAAAACTATGTTATTCCTTATTTTTGAATTGATCTAGTTTATCAATTCAATACATCATGTTATGTGATTATTTTTGAATTGATTTAGTTTATCAATTTAACACATAATACTATGTTATTATTATTATCTTTGAATTGATTTAGTTTATCAATTCAACACACAAAACCATGTTATCATTTTTGAATTGATTTAGTTTATCAATTCAACACACAATACTATGTTATCATTTTTGAGTTGATTTAGTTTATCAATACAAATGCTCAATATTATGTTATATAGAAATTGACTTTTTTATTTGTGTTCTTTAACGCAAATATAACATAGAAATATAAGTTTCACTTTTTATTTGCATTCCACTATGCAAATAAAACATTGGAAATAAATGTACACTTTTTATTTGCATTCCCTAACGCAAATATAACATAGAATTAAAAGTTCACTTTTGATTTGCATTCGACAATGCAAATAAAACATTGAAATTAAAAGTTCACCTTTTGTTTTGCATCCTTTAATGCAAATGAACATCGAAATTAAAACTTGTTCTTTTATTTACATCCACCAATGTAAATAAACATGAAAAATAAAATTTGTTCTTTCTTTTGCATTTCACTAATGCAAATATATATGTAAAAATAAAATTTGTTCTTTTATTTGCATTTCACAAATGCAAATATACATGAAAAATAAAGTTTGTTCCTTTATTTGCATTCACTAATGCAAATATATATAGAAATGAAATTTGTTCTTTTATCTACATTCACAAATGCAAATATACATTGAAAATAAAATTTGTTATTTTTATTTTGTGATGATCCCGAACTTCCGTTGACCAAAAGCAATGATAATCATTTGGAATACAACATATTTATAACAATAACAGAACCAGATAACATCATAACACATACTTATTGCAGCAGAAAGATAAATGTCATAAACATCACATAAACAGAACCACAGAGTACGCAGTTTATAGGATACAACTTAGCAAAATAAAAGTCTGAATCAAAGGAAATAAGTTTCAAAGGAAATAGGTCTAAACTCCATGACGTACATCAAAATACTAGATAGAATAAAGTCTCTAAAGTAAAAGAAAAAGATAAAAGAGAGTCTTCGTCTTCTCCTTCCAAGCAGTCTTCAATCTAGAAAATGTCTCCCCAAGAACCTGTCACTTGGCTGCCCATGTAAAGAGAGGGCACCCGAGTTTGCAAAGTGAAACAAACATCGAGTCAGTCGTGGGACTGGTATGAGAAATCTTTCTATACTAACTAACAATATGGCGAATCTTAGGACCACGCCGCTAACGCGGAACGGGTTTACTCCATTTGATTGCCAGTGCATGGTTTAATAAAGTTTATACAAAAACAGCGAAATGACTTTTGAAAAATGAAATCATCATAAGACTTAAGTCCTATCACACAATGCAACGCAAATCAGAGGATAGAGTTTTCCCTTATGATGATCAAACATGCTTAATACGTGTAAAATAATATTTTTAATATTATTATTAGTGTCTAATCAGTTTAATATACTTCAATATAAATGTATCAATCCTAGACGGCATAGGTACCATATACTATGTCACCATATATAAGTTTACAATCAAGACCGTAATGTCGTATTGGAAATTGGTTTTCTGTCATGAAATCGAGGCTAGGGATCGTCCTCTCCGATTCGAAACACTCTAGCAAATGCCTCAGGATCTCCCGCAGTGAACCCTTAGATCTTCAGGGTCGATCCCCACCTAACAGTGGTGGATTAATTATACCTGAACACACGTTCTCCGGTCCCTTTGGACCTCGATATGGCCACTAACAACCTATAAAACCCGAGGTACCTCAATCCATCATCCACATAAGTAAAATGTCGGCCAGTTTAATCACCGACACTACCCCTAGCTAGGAAGAAATGTGTGCACTCTCTGCAGTCCTAATCCCGTTTTTGACTCATACCGGGGAGTGAGGCTCGCGAAGTCACGCTATACAAAAAGCTACACCTATATAGGCCGTGCTCTGATCATCAACCACAAGGCCCTGCTTTTCAACAAAAGCCTTGATCATCTGCATCTTGGCGTGCCACCTTGACAATTCACGCCATGCTATCAATAACTATTAATACATACCAGGGTGTTAAGCAGAGAATAAATTCTCCACCACCAATCAGATGTACATTAATAGAAATCGATTTAATTACATGAAACAAATTTCAACGTCAGACACGCATCTATTTACAAGTCCATTCTGGGTCTGAACGAAACCGGAGACACCTGAGAGGTTCTCGCTTATCCGGGCAATCAACACGTACGTCCGGACGATTACCACGTTTTAACCCTTTCCTAGGAGCAAGTCAGTAGAGGGCATCAGTCGCCATCCATTCGCCGTGAAGATTGCCGGTCTTCAACCGCCGTCTTCTACGCCTTTGATTTAAACGCCGTGTAATTAATTGAAATGAGTTGAACTCGGTCTTTTCAAATAATTATTCACATAATTATCTTTTAAATCATTTCTTATCATTAATATCTATTTATAACGATTTATCGCTATTTTTATTTATTTAAAAATGGCTCAAATTAAATAAACGACACTTCGGGTCAATAAGCGGCCCTGGCGCAGTTTATATCAAATTTTGATTTACACATATCTTGAAATCTAACCGTTTGGCGATTCCAACTATATAAATCCATTCTTTTATACGATTTATTTGCATCTAAAAATGCAAACAAAAATTGTAATTTCTTTTCTATGTCATATTTTATTAACACTAGATATAAATAAAATATCCCCTTTCTAAATTTATGCTTTATTTACACTAAATATAAATAAATGTTCTTTTTCCCCTTTTTATTTATACTAAAGGTAAATAGGTGTCTTCTTCCTCCCTTTTCATGTTTATTTACACTAAAGGTAAATAAATATGATCTTTTTCCTATTTATGTACACTTACACAGAATGTACATAAATGTGTTCTTTCGCTATATATATTCATTTACTAAATGAAAATAAAGTTTCCTTTTTCTTTACTTATTTATTTACCTAAATGTAAATAAGTTTACTTTTTCCTTTTCTTATTTATTTACGCTACATGTAAATAAATATTACTTTTCATTTTTCCTATTTATTTACGCTACATGTGAGTAAATGTAACTTTCATTTTTCCTATTTATTTACGCTACATGTAAGTAAATGTAACTTTTCATTTTTCCTATTTATTTACGCTACATGTAAGTAAATGTAACTTTTCATTTTTCCTATTTATTTACACTAGTTGTAAATAAATGTAACTCTTCATTTTTCCTATTTATTTACGCTACATGTAAGTAAATTTAACTTTTCATTTTTCCTATTTATTTACACTAGCTGTAAATAAATGTAACTCTTCATTTTTCCTATTTATTTACACTAGTTGTATATAAATGTAACTCTTCATTTTTCCTATTTATTTACACTAGTTGTAAGTAAATGTAACTTTTCACTTTTCCTATTTATTTACACTAGGTGTAAATAAATGTAACTCTTCATTTTTCCTATTTATTTACACTAGTTGTAAATAAATGTAGCTCTTCATTTTTCCTATTTATTTACACTATAAATAAATGTCTTTTTCTCATTTTCTTATGTAAAATGTAAATACAATATTATTGCAGAATTTGTTCATTTTATCCTCATAAGAAATGTAAACAAAATTGGTTTCAAATTCTATCCTTTTTATTTACAAAGAAATGTAAATAAAATCCATTATCACGTTTTGTCCTTTTTTTTTATTTACAAAGAAATGTAAATAAAATTCAATGTCATGTTTTGTTCTCTTTTTTATTTACAAAGAAATGTAAATAAAATTCAATGTCATGTTTTGTTCTCTTTCTTTTATTTACAAAGAATTGTAAAGAAAATTCAATGTCATATTTTGTTCTCTTTTTTTATTTACAAAGAAATGTAAATAAAATTCAATGTCATGTTTAGTTCTCTTTTTTTATTTACAAAGAAATGTAAATAAAATTCAATGTCATGTTTTGTTCTCTTTTTTATTTACAAAGAAATGTAAATAAAATTCAATGTCACTAATCAAGTTTTGATCTTTTATTCATATAAGAAATGTGAATAAAAACCTATCGCTAAGTTTGCTCTTTTTATTCATATAAGAAATGTGAATAAAATTTTATTGCCAAAATTGTTATCTTTATTTATATAAGAAATGTGAATAAAAACGTGTGTCATTAAGTTTCTTCTTTTATTTACAAAGGAAATGTAAATAAAAACTTGTAACAACCCGCAAAAATCAGAACCAATTTAAAATTTTTATTTTAGAAAGTTTTAATGAATTTTGACAATATTTAAATAATAATGATCACAAATTTGATTCAAATCGAAGATAGAATGAATAATTTAATTTTAATTAACTAAAAAGTTAGAAATAACGCGGTAGTTTGAAAAGTCAAACTTGAACTTTGACTGACCGTACATGATGCAAAATTTAACGGATTTTAGTGAAACCAAAAATATTAGAATCTATTTAAAAATATCTTTCCAACGAATCCGAAAAATCGAAATTTCATAACGGGAATCAAAAGTTATGTCAAAATTAAAATCTAGAAAGGTCGCTATGAAATTTATAAGGGCCAAAATGCTACTTTTTGCATACGAAGGAATTTGAACTCGAAACCACTTCCATTGAGTTCATAATGATGTTTCTACATTGAAAAATAGTAAACACTTATATATTTTGAGTTTCGGGATTTATTTGTTTAAACATGTATTTTTAATATTAAATATATTGGCCTTAAAAATAGTCATTTTTCAAACGACCTCGGTTTTCGACGAAATCACTTTTGTTGGAACCGGAATGTCAAATTATTGCTAGGTTTCAATTTTCAGAATTTTTCGAATTAATATGTGAACGTGGGAAAAGAAAATGTGTTTTGACTATTTCAGTTAAATTTAAACGCCTTAAAAATAGCCATTTTTCAAAAAGTCTCAGAATTCGACGAAATAAATTTTGTTAGGACCGTATCGTCATAAGAAAGCCAAAAATAATTTTTCTGAGTTAATTTGTGTCCCCGGTAAAATTATTTATGCGGAAAAATTAGAAATAAAGGACTTAAATTTTAAAACTGCAAAACGGAGGCCTAGATGACAGTTTGGGCTAACGAGACATGTCTAGATGAGTTCGAAATGGGGGCTAAATGGTAGGAACGACAGTCGTTGGGCCTAAATCGGAGTTCGGACCAAAACGGGCTTAAACGGGCTAATTAAATAATAATTAGATTAACCTAATATAATAATATAAAATCAAAGTCGGGTCCTTATTCTTCTTCCTCATCGTGTTCCAGCCGCACTTTTGAACCCATAATGGCCGAAACTTCTCTCCTCCCTATCTCCCAAACCACTAAGAATTAGACCATGCCGTAGTGAAACTTTTTGAAGCTCTTCTCTTCCTCTTTCTTCTCCAACAAATCTCACATCAAACCGTTGCCCGTAGCTCTCGATTCACCTCCCCGAACCCGCCGCTATTATGCTGCCGCCGCCCCCTGTACATGTAGCCGCACCCCTTCATCTTCCCGGTGAAGATAGCCCTCTCGTAACTCTTCAATCTCCCGCAAACCCTTCGTAAAACCGTCGACTACAGCTCCCGAAATCCGCGTTTGAAGTTTTGAACATTTCTGAAATTTGAGGTAAACAGCTTCAGATTTTGTCACACTTTTAAGCGTCGCTGTGTCAGTTGTTAAAGGCCAGAATTCTAATTTTTACATAAATTTCAATTTGAAATCTTTCAGATCCGTAACCGCTGTGACTCCAAACACGAGATCTGATTTAAATCACTTCATTTCAGAAACAAGCAAGGTGAGATTCTATATATATATTTTTTTATATATATATAATTAATTTAATTTAATTATATTATTATTATACAAAATGAATGTTGTATGGATTGAATGGTTGTATGGTGGAAATTGATGTTTGTGGCATGTATTGTTATTGACGTGATATATGATTGGTGTTGGAATTGATGGTGGGAATTGTTATTCGACGTCTAGTAGAAAGATCATAATAAAAATTTTAATCTTTTGTTTTTATTTATAGATAAAATTTTAATCTTTTATCATGATTTACAAATCAAAGTTTTGTTTTTTTATTTTGAAATGAATAACATTAATAAAGATTCGATCTTTAAAATGAATCTTTGTTTTTATTTGTATAAAATGGATCTTTGTTTTATTTATAAAACATGAAATCTTTTATTTTTATTTATAAAGATTAAAACTTTATAAAAATTGAACCTTTGGTTTTGTTAACAAAGATTACAACTTTGATTTTGTTTGCAAAGATTACAACTTTGATTTCGGCTACAAAAATTACAACTTTGTTTTTGATTATAAAAAGGCTAAATCATTTTATGTTGAAAATAAGGAGACAATATTTTTATGTTTAAAATAAAAAAGACAATCTTTTTATATTGAAAACAAAAAGATGTAATTTTGACGATGAAAATAAAAAGACGATCTTTTTATATTTAAAATAAAGGAGTTATGATTTTTACATTGTAAAATAGAAAAGGTCATATTTTTACATTACAAAATAGGTTAATCATTTATTTACACCTTCCTTTGTAAATGATAAGACCAAAAATATGTTATTCACATTATTGATGTTTATATGGTAAAAGAAAAGAAACAAAGTTTTGTTAGTCATTTGTTTACATTTCTTTTGTAAATAAATGAACAAAAATATGAAAATCATTTTCTATGTAAACCAAAAGAGAACATAATTTGTGAATTGTTTTTTATTTACATTTTATATGTAAAACAAAAGAGAACATAATGGGTAAATCATATTATTTACATTTTATATGGAAAACCAAAGGAAAACATGTTAATCACTTTGTTTACAATTTCATTGTAATAGAAAAAGAGTAAAACATGTTAATCACTTTGTTTACATTTTCTTTGTAATAGAAAAATAGGAAAACATGTTAATCACTTTGTTTACATTTTCATTGTAATAGAAAAAGAGTAAAACATGTTAATCACTTTGTTTACATTTTCTTTGTAATAGAAAAAGAGGAAAACATGTTAATCACTTTGTTTACATTTTCTTTGTAATAGAAAAGGAGGAAAACATGTTAATCACTTTGTTTACATTTTCATTGTAATAGAAAAAGAGTAAAACATGTTAATCACTTTGTTTACATTTTCATTGTAATAGAAAAAGAGTAAAACATGTTAATCACTTTGTTTACATTTTCTTTGTAATAGAAAAAGAGTAAAACATGTTAATCACTTTGTTTACATTTTCTTTGTAATAGAAAAAGAGTAAAACATGTTAATCACTTTGTTTACATTTTCTTTGTAATAGAAAAAGAGTAAAACATGTTAATCACTTTGTTTACATTTTCTTTGTAATAGAAAAAGAGTAAAACATGTTAATCACTTTGTTTACATTTTCATTGTAATAGAAAAAGAGTAAAACATGTTAATCACTTTGTTTACATTTTCATTGAAAAAGAAAAAGAGTAAAACATGTTAATCAGTTATGTAAATAAGAAGAATGGAATTTAGAAATACACATATTTACATTTTCTTTTGTAAATGAAAAAGAACAAAATAATGAGAATCCTTTTATTTACATTTTCTTTTGTAAATGAAAAAGAACAAAATAATGTGAATCATTTTATTTACATTTTCTATTGTAAAGTAAAAAGAACAAAATTGTGTGAACCATTTTGTTTACATTTTCTATTGTAAAGAAAAAGTAAAAAGAGAGTTATATTTCTTATTTGCATTTTTAGATGCAAATAAAGCATAGAAAGAAAATTATACTTTTATTTGTCATTGTTTTGTTAAATAAAAGTAAAAGAGTTAAAAGACATTTTATTTACCGTTGTTTTGTTAAATAAAAGTACAAGATATAAAAGAACATTTTTATTAACATTGTTTTGTCAAATAAAAAGACAAATACATGAGAGACATTTTTATTTGTGTTTTATGTACAAATAAAAGTACAAGATCAGAAATACACTTTTATTTACATTGTATTTGTTGAAATAGAATTATTAACGAAATGAGTATATCACTTTTACTCATCTTTGTTGAAAACAGAAATTATGCGAAAATATAAGAATCACTTTTATTTGCATAATATACAGTAGAATTTATACGCAAATATAAAAATCCAATTTTTATTTGTAAAACTTGCATTAGAATTTATATTCTAATATACAATTGTATTGTTGGTCAAAATATACACTGAAAGGTATTGTTAAGAAACTTCATACAAGAATAATGGAATATATATTCCATTTGTCATCCGCAATAAAGCTATATAAATAAATTACTGTTTATGTGACTTTAGAAGTATATAGGGAAGTCATACGAGTAAAATATATTTTACTCGATATAAGTGACATGTTTAGTGATATTGAAATTGGTTAAACCTATTAACCAATTATTTATTTATTTATTTATATGAATTGTTGTTGGCTGAAACCCCACACGGGTATTGGGACGATACTTGACCGACACAAATCCCAATGTTTAATTATATGTCTATCGATTGATCGACAGGCTGCGATGAGCGTTATTGTTTCATTTTAATGCTCACACAGTTGACATTGTCACTCTGGTTGTTAATGGATGGATTGAGGATTATTTCCTGTTATTACCCTATACATGAAATGTATGAAACCCATATGACCCAAATTAAATGGTACATGGTTGAGTCGCATTCCAATGCAGAATTTCTTTTTTAAATATAGAATTTTTATATAATAAAAGAATTTTTGTAAAATAAAAGATTTTGTATTATAAAGAATATTTTACATTCAGAATCTTTTATATATATAATATTTTATTGATTATTTTAAAATATGTTTTTTTATAGTAATGAATTAATAATTTTAGGATAAATCTTTTATTTAAGATCATTAGATCTTAACATTTATGTTTGGTGATTGATATGTGAATTGGATTTGCAGTGGACGATGTTTTAAATAACATTTATCCTTTAATCCAATTTACATTGAAATTACTATTTGAAATTTATAAATCTATTTTATAAATTAAATCAAAATTGGAATATTAATAAATCTTTTTAAGATTAAAAATTTAATTTAATTTATTTTATCTTTGATAAATTAATGAGAACCTTTTGACATAAATAATATTTTTATTTAAAAGGATATTCAAAGTTGGAATGTGGCGTATGGTTGGTTTTAATTACAAATACACGAGTTATTCAGAAAGACCAGGTCTAACCCATTCTGAATAATCATCACGACGATCAAGAGTCGAAGATGAAGATGGTGACTGAAGACCTGAGAACATCACATCGTTTGGTTGATGGTGACTGATATCTTGAATTGGGACGGATCCCCCAAGGCAAGGTAAAAAGTGATGATCTTCCAGACGTACTGGAGATCGACGGATACATTGTTTCGTTCAGACCCAGAACGGACTTGTGAATGGATAGCATGCCTGACATTGAAATTTATTTCATGTAATTAAATTGGTTTTTATTTAATATATAAATGCATGGTGGCGGAGGATTTATTCTCTTGCTTAACACCTTTTTGTATGTTAAATAATTACCGATCGCATGATATGAGTTGTTGATGTGGTATGCCAAGTTGCACTTGATCAAGGCATATTGTTGCAAAGCAGAGCCTTGTGGTTAATGATCAAAGCACAGTCTATTTAGGCATAGCTTTGTGTATATCGTGACTTCGCGAGCCTCACAGCCCGGTAGAGTCTAAAACGGGAGAAGGGAACGTAGGGAGTGCACACGTTTCTCTCTAGCTAGAGTGGTGCCAGGGACCTACCAGCGCTGGCATTTATTCATTGTGGTTGTTGGATTTTTCGAGGCCTCTGTTTATGCGGTCGCCACTGGCCGTATTATAGGTCCAAAAGGACCGGGGAACGTGTGTTCAGGAATTGCCAATCCATTAAGCGTTAACGTATGGACCGGCCCTGCAGGATCCAAGGGTTGGACAGAGTACCAATCCTGGGGCATTTGCTAGAGTGTCTCGAATCGGTAAGGATCTCCTCCCTAGCCTTGACTCAGATGGAAACCCAAATTTCCAATACGACATCACGCGGTTTTGATTGTATACCTATATATGGCGACATAGTGGGATGGGGCACTCATGCCGTCTAGGATTAATACATTTACTTTGATGTATTTCAAATTGGTTACACAACTATTATTATATAATACCGTGTTTATCGTATCAAGCATCTTTTGATCATTATAAGGTAAAACCCTATCCTCCGGTTTGCGTTGCATTGTGTGATGGTACTTGGGTCTTATAATGGTTTCATTTTTCTAAAAAGCATTGCGTTATTTTGACGATTTACTTTAGTCATGCACTGGCAATCCATAGGAGAAAACCCGTTCCGCGAAAGTGGCATGGTCATGTGATTAGCCTTATTATATTATATAGGTTAAGTAGAATTCTCAGACCAGTCCCATGACTGACCTGTAGTTTGTCCACTGGCAAACTCGGGTGCCCATATTTTCCACACGGGCAGTCGAGTAGCTATTTTTGCAGATATATTAAGTAGGATTCTGGGTTGAAGCTTAAAGCTGTGTCCAGAGATAGAGAGTCTTCCGCTGTGTTTCTTCCGCTGCAATATATTTTAATTATTGTAACTTATTCTTCCGCTGTAATTATATTCCAATGTACTCTGATATTCTGTACTCTGATGTAACATTATATGATATGTTATAAAAGTCTTCTGTTGTTGTTTTAATATGTTGTATTCTCAAAGTTAAAGTATTCGTAGATTTTCACTTTTTGGGTCAGACCTGTGTGGTTTATGGTCGATTCAAAGGGCGGGAATTTGCGGGTCTTTACAGTTGGTATCAGAGCTCTGGTTAGCTCAAATCTTTGGGGTACAACTTGTTAGAACTGAACAAAAGACTCATCGGAGATTGGATTAGTAATGTCCAATAAGAATACTCATTAGAGATAGGATCAGCAGTATCCTAGAATGAGTAAACTCGTTAGAGATGAGGTTAGTAATGCCCTAGAACGAGTTCAGAGTTACGAATTTATAATTAACGCATTTTTGATATTTATAATATATTTTGTGAAATATGATTTTTATATATATAAAGTTATGTATATTTTGAAAAGATAATTAATCATTAATATTTAAAATTAAGATAGTTAATTTTACAATTTTTAGCTACGTTCCTTTTCGAGGACGAAAAGTTTTTAAGTCGGGGCGATTGTAACATCCCGCAAAAATCAGAACCAATTTAAAATTTTTATTTTAGAAAGTTTTAATGAATTTTGACAATATTTAAATAATAATGATCACAAATTTGATTCAAATCGAAGATAGAATGAATAATTTAATTTTAATTAACTAAAAAGTTAGAAATAACGCGGTAGTTTGAAAAGTCAAACTTGAACTTTGACTGACCGTACATGATGCAAAATTTAACGGATTTTAGTGAAATCGAAAATATTAGAATCTATTTAAAAATATCTTTCCAACGAATCCGAAAAATCGAAATTTCATAACGGGAATCAAAAGTTATGTCAAAATTAAAATCTAGAAAGGTCGCTATGAAATTTATAAGGGCCAAAATGCTACTTTTTGCATACGAAGGAATTTGAACTCGAAACCACTTCCATTGAGTTCAGAATGATGTTTCTACATTGAAAAATAGTAAACACTTATATATTTTGAGTTTTGGGATTTATTTGTTTAAAAATGTATTTTTAGTATTAAATAGATTGGCCTTAAAAATAGTCATTTTTCAAACGACCTCGGTTTTCGACGAAATCCCTTTTGTTGGAACCGGAATGTCAAATTATTGCTAGGTTTCAATTTTCAGAATTTTTCGAATTAATATGTGAACGTGGGAAAAGAAAATGTGTTTTGACTATTTCAGTTAAATTTAAACGCCTTAAAAATAGCCATTTTTCAAAAAGTCTCAGAATTTGACAAAATAAATTTTGTTAGGACCGTATCGTCATAAGAAAGCCAAAAATAATTTTTCTGAATTTTTCTGAGTTAATTTGTGTCCCCGGTAAAATTATTTGTGCGGAAAAATTAGAAATAAAGGACTTAAATTTTAAAACTGCAAAACGGAGGCCTAGATGACAGTTTGGGCTGACGAGACATGTCTAGATGAGTTCGAAATGGGGGCTAAATGGTAAGAACGACAGTCGTTGGGCCTAAATCGGAGTTCGGACCAAAACGGGCTTAAACGGGCTAATTAAATAATAATTAGATTAACCTAATATAATAATATAAAATCAAAGTCGGGTCCTTCTTCTTCTTCTTCCTCATCGTGTTCCAGCCGCACTTTTGAAACCATAATGGCCGAAACTTCTCTCCTCCCTATCTCCCAAACCACTAAGAATTAGACCATGCCGTAGTGAAACTTTTTGAAGCTCTTCTCTTCCTCTTTCTTCTCCAACAAATCTCACATCAAACCGTTGCCCGTAGCTCTCGATTCACCTCCCCGAACCCGCCGCTATTATGCTGCCGCCGCCCCCTGTACATGTAGCCGCACCCCTTCATCTTCCCGGTGAAGATAGCCCTCTCGTAGCTCTTCAATCTCCCGCAAACCGTTCGTAAAACCGTCGACTACAGCTCCCGAAATCCGCGTTTGAAGTTTTGAACATTTCTGAAATTTGAGGTAAATAGCTTCAGATTTTGTCACGCTTTTAAGCGTCGCTGTGTCAGTTGTTAAAGGCCAGAATTCTAATTTTTACATAAATTTCAATTTGAAATCTTTCAGATCCGTAACCGCCGTGACTCCAAACACGAGATCTGATTTAAATCACTTCATTTCATAAACAAGCAAGGCGAGATTCTATTTTATATATATATACATATATATATATATATAATTAATTTAATTTAATTATATTATTATTATACAAAATGAATGTTGTATGGATTGAATGGTTGTATGGTGGAAATTGATGTTTGTGGCATGTATTGTTATTGACGTGTTATATGATTGGTGTTGGAATTGATGGTGGGAATTGTTATTCGATGTCTAGTAGAAAGATCATAATAAAAATTTTAATCTTTTGTTTTGATTTATAAATAAAATTTTAATCTTTTATCATGATTTACAAATCAAAGTTTTATTTTTTTTATTTTGAAATGAATAACATTAATAAAGATTCAATCTTTAAAATGAATCTTTGTTTTTGTTTGTATAAAATGAATCTTTGTTTTATTTATAAAACATGAAATCTTTTATTTTTATTTATAAAGATTAAAACTTTATAAAAATTGAACCTTTGGTTTTGTTAACAAAGATTACAACTTTGATTTCGGTTACAAAAATTACAACTTTGTTTTTGATTATAAAAAGGCTAAATCATTTTATGTTGAAAATAAGGAGACAATATTTTTATGTTTAAAATAAAAAGACAATCTTTTTATATTGAAAACAAAAAGATGTAATTTTGACGATGAAAATAAAAAGACGATCTTTTTATATTTAAAATAAAGGAGTTATGATTTTTACATTGTAAAATAGAAAAGGTCATATTTTTACATTACAAAATAGGTTAATCATTTATTTACACCTTCCTTTGTAAATGATAAGACCAAAAATATGTTATTCACATTATTGATGTTTATATGGTAAAAGAAAAGAAACAAAGTTTTGTTAGTCATTTTGTTTACATTTCTTTTGTAAATAAATGAACAAAAATATGAAAATCATTTTCTATGTAAACCAAAAGAGAACATAATTTGTGAATTGTTTTTTATTTACATTTTATATGTAAAACAAAAGAGAACATAATGGGTAAATCATATTATTTACATTTTATATGGAAAACCAAAGGAAAACATGTTAATCACTTTGTTTACATTTTCATTGTAATAGAAAAAGAGTAAAACATGTTAATCACTTTGTTTACATTTTCTTTGTAATAGAAAAAGAGGAAAACATGTTAATCACTTTGTTTACATTTTCATTGTAATAGAAAAAGAGTAAAACATGTTAATCACTTTGTTTACATTTTCTTTGTAATAGAAAAAGAGGAAAACATGTTAATCACTTTGTTTACATTTTCTTTGTAATAGAAAAAGAGGAAAACATGTTAATCACTTTGTTTACATTTTCTTTGAAATAGAAAAAGAGGAAAACATGTTAATCACTTTGTTTACATTTTCTTTGTAATAGAAAAAGAGGAAAACATGTTAATCACTTTGTTTACATTTTCATTGTAATAGAAAAAGAGTAAAACATGTTAATCACTTTGTTTACATTTTCATTGTAATAGAAAAAGAGTAAAACATGTTAATCACTTTGTTTACATTTTCTTTGTAATAGAAAAAGAGTAAAACATGTTAATCACTTTGTTTACATTTTCTTTGTAATAGAAAAGGAGTAAAACGTGTTAATCACTTTGTTTACATTTTCTTTGTAATAGAAAAGGAGTAAAACATGTTAATCACTTTGTTTACATTTTCTTTGTAATAGAAAAAGAGTTATATATGTTAATCACTTTGTTTACATTTTCATTGTAATAGAAAAAGAGTAAAACATGTTAATCACTTTGTTTACATTTTCATTGAAAAAGAAAAAGAGTAAAACATGTTAATCAGTTATGTAAATAAGAAGAATGGAATTTAGAAATACACATATTTACATTTTCTTTTGTAAATGAAAAAGAACAAAATAATGAGAATCCTTTTATTTACATTTTCATTTGTAAATGAAAAAGAACAAAATAATGTGAATCATTTTATTTACATTTTCTATTGTAAAGTAAAAATAACAAAATTGTGTGAACCATTTTATTTACATTTGCTATTGTAAAGAAAAAGTAAAAAGAGAGTTATATTTCTTATTTGCATCTTTAGATGCAAATAAAGCTTAGAAAGAAAATTATACTTTTATTTGTCATTGTTTTGTTAAATAAAAGTAAAAGAGTCAAAAGACATTTTATTTACCGTTGTTTTGTTAAATAAAAGTACAAGATATAAAAGAACATTTTTATTAACATTGTTTTGTCAAATAAAAAGACAAATACATGAGAGACATTTTTATTTGTGTTTTATGTACAAATAAAAGTACAAGATCAGAAATACACTTTTATTTACATTGTATTTGTTGAAATAGAATTATTAACGAAATGAGTATATCACTTTTACTCATCTTTGTTGAAAACAAAAATTATGCGAAAATATAAGAATCACTTTTATTTGCATAATATATAGTAGAATTTATACGCAAATATAAAAATCCAATTTTTATTTGTAAAACTTGCATTAGAATTTATACTCTAATATACAATTGTATTGTTGGTCAAAATATACACTGAAAGGTATTGTTAAGAAACTTCATACAAGAATAATGGAATATATATTCCATTTGTCATCCACAATAAAGCTATATAAATAAATTACTGTTTATGTGACTTTAGAAGTATATAGGGAAGTCATACGAGTAAAATATATTTTACTCGATATAAGTGACATGTTTAGTGATATTGAAATTGGTTAAACCTATTAACCAATTATTTATTTATTTATTTATATGAATTGTTGTTGGCTGAAACCCCACACGGGTATTGGGACGATACTTGACTGACACAAATCCCAATGTTTAATTATATGTCTATCGATTGATCGACAGGCTGCGATGAGCGTTATTGTTTCATTTTAATGCTCACACAGTTGACATTGTCACTCTGGTTGTTAATGGATGGATTGAGGATTATTTTCTATTATTACCCTATACATGAAATGTATGAAACCCATATGACCCAAATTATATGGTACATGGTTGAGTCGCATTTCAATGCAGAATTTCTTTTTTAAATATAGAATTTTTATATAATAAAAGAATTTTTGTAAAATAAAAGATTTTGTATTATAAAGAATATTTTACATTCAGAATCTTTTATATATAGAATATTTTATTGATTATTTAAAAATATGTTTTTTTATAGTAATGAATTAATAATTTTAGGATAAATATTTTATTTAAGATCATTAGATCTTAACATTTATGTTTGGTGATTGATATGTGAATTGGATTTGCAGTGGACGATGTTTTAAATAACATTTATCCTTTAATCCAATTTACATTGAAGTTACTATTTGAAATTTATAAATCTATTTTATAAATTAAATCAAAATTGGAATATTAATAAATCTTTTTAAGATTAAAAATTTAATTTATTTTATTTTATCTTTGATAAATTAATGAGAACCTTTTGACATAAATAATATTTTTATTTAAAAGGATATTCAAAGTTGGAATGTGGCGTATGGTTGGTTTTAATTACAAATACGCGAGTTATTCAGAAAGACCAGGTCTAACCCATTCTGAATAATCATCACGACGATCAAGAGTCGAAGATGAAGATGGTGACTGAAGACCTGAGAACATCACATCGTTTGGTTGATGGTGACTGATATCTTGAATTGGGACGGATCCCCCAAGGCAAGGTAAAAAGTGATGATCTTCTAGACGTACTGGAGATCGACGGATACGTTGTTTCGTTCAGACCCAGAACAGACTTGTAAATGGATAGCATGCCTGACATTGAAATTTATTTCATGTATTTAAATTGGTTTTTATTTAATATATAAATGCATGGTGGCGGAGGATTTATTCTCTTGCTTAACACCCTTTTATATGTTAAATAATTACCGATCGCATGATATGAGTTGTTGATGTGATATGCCAAGTTGCACTTGATCAAGGCTTATTGTTGCAAAGCAGAGCCTTGTGATTAATGATTAAAGCACAGTCTATTTAGGCATAGCTTTGTGTATATCGTGACTTCGCGAGCCTCACAGCCCGGTAGAGTCTAAAACGGGAGAAGGGAACGCAGGGAGTGCACACGTTTCTCTCTAGCTAGAGTGGTGCCAGGGACCTACCAGCGCTGGCATTTATTCATTGTGGTTGTTGGATTTTTCGAGGCCTCGGATTATGCGGTCGCCACTGGCCGTATTATAGGTCCAAAAGGACCGGGGAGCGTGTGTTCAGGAATTGCCAATCCATTAAGCGTTAACGTATGGACCGGCCCTGCAGGATCCAAGGGTTGGACAGAGTACCAATCCTGGGGCATTTGCTAGAGTGTCTCGAATCGGTAAGGATCTCCTCCCTAGCCTTGACTCAGATGGAAACCCAAATTTCCAATACGACATCACGCGGTTTTGATTGTATACTTATATATGGCGACATAGTGGGATGGGGCACTCATGTCGTCTAGGATTAATACATTTACTTTGATGTATTTCAAATTGGTTGCACAACTATTATTATATAATACCGTGTTTATCGTATCAAGCATCTTTTGATCATTATAAGGTAAAACCCTATCCTCCGGTTTGCGTTGCATTGTGTGATGGGACTTGGGTCTTATAATGGTTTCATTTTTCTAAAAAGCATTGCGTTATTTTGATGATTTACTTTAGTCATGCACTGGCAATCCATAGGAGAAAACCCGTTCCGCGAAAGTGGCATGGTCCTGTGATTAGCCTTATTATATTATATAGGTTAAGTAGAATTCTCACACCTGTGACGATCCCAAAACCCCGTGACACGGTGTTAAGGATAATCATTGGAATATAACACATTAATCATCATTAGCAGATCATAGATAATAGCATAAACAGAAAATAGAATAATTTACACACATATGACAGCGGAATCATATAGATATCATCACATCAGAGAAGCACAGTACAGGATACAACTTAGTGCATAATGATACATAATCAGTCACCATCGCCTGAGGCGGAATCATACATAAAGAGTACACAAAAGGAATATCAGTCTACATCGCCAGTGGCGGAATCATAATATAGATACAATAATGGCGGAGAAAATCCAAGTCAGCACGGTGTAGTCAAGCCTCGCCATGAGCCAAAAGGTGCGTCAGAAACCTGTAATTAGGCTGCCCGTGTGAAAATGAGGGCACCCGAGTTTGCAAGGTGAAACAAACTACGAGTCAGTCATGGGACTGGTATGAGAAATCTACTCTACTTACTAACAACAATAATAAGGCAAATCAAAGGACCACGCCACTTTCGCGGAACGGGTTTACTCCAATGAGTGCTAGTGCATGAAATAAAGTAAATGATTAAATCAACGCAATGCTTTTTATAAAATGAAGCCATTATAAGACTCAAGTCCCATCACACAATGCAACGCAAGCCGGAGGATAGAGTTTTTACCTTATAATGGCCAAAGATGCTTCATACGAATAAAACAAAAGTGTTTGGTATTATTACTAGTGCATATATGTTTCAAAAGCAATTCAATCATAAATATCAATCCTAGGCGGCATAGCTACCATCTACTATGTCGCCATACTAGTAATACAATCACATTCGCATATTTCGTATTGGAAATTGGATTCCTTCATGAGTCGAGGCAAGGGGCAAGCTCCTCTCCGATTCGAGACACTCTAGCAAATGTCCCGGGACCCCACTATGATCCTTGGATCTTCAGGGCCAGTCCTCTCTTACTTTTGAGGATTAGTTATTCCTGAACACACGTTTCCCGGTCCTTACAGACCTATAATCGAGGCGCCTCGCATTCCAACAACCACACAGGTGAAAAGTATATATAATGTCAGGGCTGGTAGGTCACTGACACCACCTTAGCTAGAAAGAAACGTCGTGCTCTCCCTGCAGTCACTCTCCCGTTTTTGACTCATACCGAGGTGTGAGGCTCGCGAATTCACGTTATACACAAAGCTATGTCACACAGACCATGCTTTGATCATCAACCACAAGACTTTGCTTTGCAACAGAAGCCTTGATCATATGCCACTTAGGCGTGCCACACAGGCAATCCACTCCATGCGACTGATTTCTGTCAATACATAACCTCTGAGCTCGTACGTCTCAGAGAAGGGCGTTAAGCAAAAGAATAAATTCTCCGCCGCCAATCAGATATATATTTAACAGAGATCAATCAACACAGAACAAAATCCAATGTCAGACACACAGTCCATTTACAAGTCCGTTCTGGGTCTGAACGAAACCGGAGGCACCAATTCCTCGCATATCCGTACAATCAACAGTATGTTTGGACAGCTACTACTTCAATTCCTTCATGGTAGCTACTCCAATCATGAGTATCAGTAGCGCCCATCCATCCAATGTGGAGATCGTCGGTCTTCAGTCGTCTTCGACTCTTCGACTTCTCAACGTCGATCGATTATTTGAAATGAGATAAACTCGGCCTTTTCAAATAACCCACGTATATTTAGATTTCCAAATCAATTAATTCCGTGATTGGACTATTCAACATTCACATTTCAGTTATTTAGTTATAATTTTCATGTCAAATACATTCAACCAACACATATCAAGCAAACACAACAATATTGGTTTATTTTCACTCTATATCGTCTATAGTACTTTATCACGATATGTCGCCATTTTTATTTAATTTAAAACGGCCATATTTAATTAAACGACGTTTCAGGTCGTGTCGATGCACTGGCGCTTCTTTTCACTAATTTTGTTTTACACATATATGAAAATCTAACCGTTGGATCTTCACAAATTTTACATCATTAGGAAGGTCATTTCAAAACAAACCCAACGGTTTCAGTTTTGGGAAAATCCGACGGTCGGATTTTCCACATCAACCATTTGAAGTTACGATTTCAATTTACGAACTGCAGCGTCGTTATTCGATTTAATTTAATTATATTTATATATATATATAAATATAATCGTTTCTGGCGCTGTTTTTCTTCAGTTTTGAATTAAACATTCCAGACAATCCAACCGTCGGATCTTCATAAAGTTGGTGCCGTTGGAAAGATATTTCCAAGGCGAACCCAATGGTTGAGGTTTCGGGAAAATCCAATGGTCGGATCTTCCGCACTAGTCGTTTGAAATCACGGTTTCAAAATATGAGCTGCACGGCCACGTTTCGTTTTAATTCTATTTATATTTATATATTTATATAAATATAGTTCATTCAAAAATTCCTATATCGTTTCCACTTCAATTATTTCACTAACGCCTTTAATTTTTGGAAAATTTCGCCATAACCTCCTTTGTACGGGAGGGTCTGGGAAAATTCCCAAATAGCCACACGGGCGTCTCATATCAAAAAGAAAAAGAAAAAGCCAAGCGGCTAGCCAACAGGCTCATAAAATCATCACCCAAACAAAGCGGT
The DNA here is from genome assembly GCA_030737875.1 of Allium sativum. NCBI lineage: Eukaryota > Viridiplantae > Streptophyta > Magnoliopsida > Asparagales > Amaryllidaceae > Allium > Allium sativum. The sequence goes on from CM060909.1 coordinate 728,052,236, forward strand.
AAATGTGTACCTATTTGTCGGGCACAAAATTCTATTTCTCTTCTCTAGCCCCTTTTGCTTTAACCTGTTCAATAGATATGCATGTACATATATACAATTTCTAACATTTATCATTTTCCATTCAATTTCATATTTGATTCGCTTTGGTTTAAAAACACCATTCATTCAAATGTTGCATAGGCTAAAATCATATCATTAGCTAGTTAATGTATATTTCAACTCATGCACGTTTATTTGAACAAGTGGCTATTTTTAACACTCCACATTTCAAAGATGATAATTTTGGCGAACTAAAATAGATTTCAACACATGACTATTTTATTTAGTTCCTATGCATGTTAAAAATAATATTTCTATCACAAATATTTATTTCAACGTCCGCAAATCTTTAGCATATCACACATATGATAAAAATGATATTTTTTATCATTTAAAATATTTATTCAACCAATGGATGTTTTCAACACTTCATAGTTTCAATAAAAATGTAATTTTTATTGTTCGATCTTTTTATTCAACACATGAACTTTTCCACAACACACACTTCTCAACAAATGAGCATTTCCACACATGGACATTTTATTTATGTTGTTCATATTAGAAAGATGGAATTTTTATTGTTGAAACTATTTATATAAGGCGAATATCTTTCATACTTCATATATATATAAAAATGTGATTTTTATTGTTTAAAACACTCCATTCATTCACAAATGAATTTAATTTTCACACAACTCTTTTCAACACATGAATGTTTCCACACATGGACACAGTTTCAATATATGGCTTTAATTTCAACGCATGAAAATAATTTCAAAATATGAAAAGAATTCTAACACACAAAGATTATTCAAAATTTCGGCAGCATAACGGCAGGGTAGTTAAAACCGGCACCGTCCCCAGTACGGCTCCTCGCTCTACCTTAAAACCTCGCGGTTTTTGACAATGGGGATTCATGCATCTACTTCGCACGCAGGCGGCATGTTTATTTTTATTTCCACAAATATTTCCAATTCATTTCAATCACCAATGGGTATTTTTCAACCACAACCAAACAATATCAACCACAAACAATTATTCAACCATTCGTATCTTTCATCCAATATTTCACACCAATTCACCACAATAAATATCGTCCATGGTTTGTGGACGAGGGGAGTATATATATATATAATATATTTGCTATATTTCACTAGCATTTCAACACATATATCAATTATTCTATGCATGTAAAAATTCATACTTCACTTATATAGCTTACACTACGCATGTACATGAGGTATACAACACGTATGTAATTTATATTTCACTTATATAAATTATACACGACATTTTCCATTCAATTTCACGTTAATTTAGATTTCTCACCTTGGTTTTCTGAGCGCTAAAAATCGATACGATGTTAGAAAAATCCGCAGCTTCTTCTATTGGGTAGAGAGCTTCCTTGCGGTCTCGATGTTTCCTGTTTCATCGAATTTCGTCAACACACCAAAAAGATATGATTTTTCAAAGTGTAAAGATCAAAGAAAAACGCACTTTCAGAAAGCTTCAAAACTAGGTTTGCGGTTTTCGCGAGAACCGGGACACGAGGGGACGATCAGGAAGTTGGAGGTGGAAGAGCTTCGAGAGGGCTACAGGCGCGCGGCGGTTTGGTGGGGCTCGGTGGCGCAGATCGGCGGCGGTGGCGATTTGAAGGTCGGAAGTTTGGAAGGGGATATCTCGACGTAGAGACGACGATAGGGTGAGCTCCTTATATGGATTTGAAGAGGGGAGGGAGAACTACAAAAAGTTGAACTGGGGGAGGAGCTAATTCGCAATGTGGCGATCGGAAATCGCCAGGGAAGGGGAAAAGCGGTTTCCGCCGTCGAAGTCGGGGTCGGGGGGGGGGGGGGGGATTCTGATATTTTTTTTTATTTATGAATGGAGAAATATGATTGGTCGAGGATTTTATTTAATTTTTAAATTGTGTTTTCTCAAACGAACTCCTTTTTAAACCCAACGACTGTCGCCCCTAGCTAAATACCCCCATTCCGGACACAATGGGATATGTTTCGTAGGCCAATTCGACTGTTACAGTCAGTTATTTTTTAAATTAAAGTATAAAACATTTAATTTTTAACTCTGAACGCACATTTCAATTTGCCAGGGCCACAAACTGATTCGAAAATTTCCAGAAAAATAAATCTAGCTATGTTTTGACACTACGGTCCCAAAAAAACTAGTTTCGTCGAATTTTGAGGTCGTTTGAAAAATGGCCATTTTCTGGTCGATCCAATTTAACAAAAATCAACCAAAAACATTTTCTTTTGCCACGCTCACATACTAGCTTCAAAAATTATGAAATTTGAAACCTAGCAATAGTTTGACATCCCGGACCCAACAAAAGTGGTTTCGTCGAATTCCGAGGTCGTATGCAAAATATCAATTTTTCAGGGCTATATATTCTATATACCGACCCTTCTGAAAATTCATTCGGCCATAACTTTTGATTCCCGTTATGAAACTTCGATTTTTCAGATTCGTTAGAAAGGTATTGACTAACAGATTTAAATATTTTTTGTTTCGCTAAAATCCGTTATATTTTCCACCCTGCACAGTCAGTCAAAGTATGAATTCAAATTTTCAAACTGACTCACTATTTCTAATTCACTATTTTATTGAAATATTCTATTTCAATTGTTCAAATTCCTTTGAAATAATCAATTTAAAAATTTTAAATTGGCTCGTATTTTCCGGGTTATTACAATCTCCCCTACTTAAAACTTTTCGTCCTCGAAAAGGAAATAACCAGTAAAGTAGGAAAAAAATGTAAATGCAAAGTATGGTAAAGGTACCTTGCACTGGAGTTAGTCAGAGATATCCACTCTGCATTTGGGGTAAGCTTGCTTAATGCTTTCCTCAGTTTCCCAAGTACAGTCTCTAGGATCACTGCTCCACTGCACTTTAACTAAATGAACCTTTTTGCTTCTGAGTTCTCTAGTTTCTTTGCCAACAATCTTTAATGGCTCTCTCCTGAGTGCTAATTCTGGAGTTATCTCCACATCCCGTTGCGCTGCTTCTTCTACAACAAGATCCGGATCATGCACATGTTTCCTAAGTTGAGATACGTGAAATACATTGTGCACTCCAGGCAACCAATCTGGTAATTGAACCCTATAAGCAAGAGTTCCAATTCGCTCAAGTATAGGAAAGGGACCAATAAATCTCGGTGCCAACTTCCCAGTCTTTCCAAATCTGATTACTCCTCTCATCGGAGAAACCTTTAAATAAACATGATCACCAACAGTAAATGTCAAATCTCTCCTTCTAGAGTCTGCATAACTTTTCTGTCGGCTTTGAGCGGTTTTCAATCGCTTCTTGATGAAGTCCACTTTATCAGATGCTTCCCTAATCATATCGGGTCCTAGTACAAGTCTGTTGCCAGGTTCTACCCAACATGCTGGAGATCTGCAGGGTCTGCCATATAATGCTTCAAATGGGGACATTCTCAAACTTGCTTGATAGCTATTGTTATATGAGAATTCTGCCAAATGCAAATGATTTTCCCATGACCCACCAAAATCGATTATACAAGCCCGCAATAAATCTTCTAGAATTCTATTCACCCGCTCAGTTTGGCCATCTGTTTGAGGGTGATAAGCGGTGCTCATATTCAGTTTTGTCCCCAATTCTGTCTGGAAAGCCTCCCAGAATTTTCTAGTAAATAGGGGATCTCTATCACTGACTATGCTGATGGGAATTCCATGCCGCTTAACAATTTCCTTGAAATATATCTGTGCTAGACTTTGAGCGGTTCTATTGGATCTAATAGGTATAAAATGGGCAGTCTTCGTGAAGCGATCTACGATTACCCAAATGCTGTCATTACCTTTCTTGTTTCGCGGCAAACCATCTATGAAATCCATGGAAATCTGTTCCCATTTCCAACCTGGGACTTCCAACGGTTGCAACAGTCCAGCTAACTTCTGTTGGTCACTCTTGACCAACTGACAAGTAGGGCATCTGCTAACATACAAAAAAATATCCCTTTTCATTGCCTTCCACCAGAAAGTGCGTTTGATATCGTTGTACATTTTACTCACCCCAGGATGGATGCAAAATTTGGATTTATGGCATTCGTCCAGCACTTCTCTTCGAAGGCCTGGAATATTTGGGATGCAAATCCTATTATTTAACCTGAGAACCCCCCTATTGTCAATACGGAAACTCGTGGTTTCACCTTCCTTGACTCTCTGACTGATTCTCTTAATGAATTCATCGTCTTTTTGAAGGGCTGAAATCCTATCAATCAACCCAGGTGTAATTATAAGATGGGCAACGATTGCGGTCTTTCTACTAAGCGCATCCGCTACTACGTTAGCTTTCCCCGGCGTATACAGGATATCAAGATCATACGCTGCAAGAAATTCTAGCCAACGCTGCTGTCTCAGATTCAGATCTTTCTGGGTATATAAATACTTCAATGATTGATGATCTGTGTACAGTATAAATTTCTCGCCCAACAAGTAATGCCTCCAGATTTTCAAGGCAAAAACGATGGCTAGCAACTCAAGATCATGAGTCACATAATTCTTCTCGTGTGGTTTCAATTGGCGGCTTGCATAAGCGACTACTTGGCCTTTCTGCATTAACACTGCACCAAGACCTCTAATAGAAGCATCTGTCCAAACCGTTAAACCCTGATTGCCATCAATAATAGTTAACACTGGAGCGGTGGTCAGCTTCGATTTCAATTCCTGGAAAGCTTCTTCACAGTCGGAAGTCCACTTAAACTTCTCATGTTTCTTTGTGAGCTTCGTTAATGGACCGGATATCTTCGAAAAATCCTTAACGAACTTTCGATAATAACTAGCCAACCCCATAAAACTTCTAACTTCTGTGGGAGTAGTGGGTTGTTTCCAGTCTTGAATCGCTATTATTTTGCTTGGGTCAACAGAAATTCCTTTCTCTGACACGACATGGCCAAGAAATTTAACTTCTTCTTGCCAGAAGACACATTTAGAGAATTTGGCTTTGAAGACGTTCTTCCTTAGAATCTCCAATACTTGTTCTAAGTGTTTTTCATGCTCAGGTTTTGATTTGGAGTAGATTAAAATATCATCGATGAAGACGAGGACAAATTTATTCAAAACTCCCCTGAACACTCTATTCATTAGATCGACAAAGTATGCTGGAGCGTTGCATAGGCCAAACGACATTACTAACCATTCATAAAATATGTCTGGGCCTCTGAAAGCTGTCAAAGGGACACACTCTTCTGCTATTCTTAATTGATGAAAACCTGTAGCTAGGTCCATTCGGGAAAATACTTTCGCCCCATTCAATTGGTCTAGCAAATCATCAATGCGGGGTAATGGATATTTGTTTTTAAGCGTTTGTTTGTTGAGGTCTCGGTAATCAACACATAATCGAAGAGTACCGTCTGACTTCGGGACAAACACAACAGCTGCACCCCAATTGGAAAAACTCGGTCTGATTAGACCCTTCCATAGCAGTTGACGAGTTTGATCGACTAATTCTTCTTTTTCTTTCGGAGTCATTCTACGAATTGGATGCACCACTGGTCTGGCATTGGGGATTAGATCGATTCGGAATTCTATTTCTCTTTGCGGAGGTAAGTTTTCAACTTCTTCAAACACATCCGCATAGTTGCAAACAATCGGAATCTTTTCTATGGAAGTGGGGATAAGTTCTAATGCTGACCAAAATTCTTCTCTATTCGGATTCGAACCATGACAGGGAACCGTAATATATCCAAGCTTCGTTCGAATTTTAACGATTCTTTCCGCACACTTCACTTCAGCTTCGTATTTCGTTAACCAATCTAGCCCGAGAATAATATCGAATTCGGGAAAATCCATAACGATTAAATTGAAAGGAAACTTGTAGGAAGAATAAGAGATTGGCACTCTACAACATGAACCGAGAGTAACAGGACCCCCTATCGGGTTATGAACTTCAACCGATTCTTTGAGCTTTCGCTGTTTTAACTTTAATTTGTGCACTGTGTTTTTAGCAATAAAGCTACGCGATGCACCTGTGTCAAATAATACAGAAACAGAAATATTTTTAATTGTAAGGGTACCTCCCAAAACATCGGGTTTACCTGCTCCATCGGAAGCAGCTGGCGGGCTAGACCCGTCATAGACATGAGCTACTGTAGCTTTCTTCAGCAAAGGACAGTCTTTGACCAGATGGTCGGTCTTGCGACAATTGAAGCATGAGCGAGGGTTCTGAGAGCCTTGGCTCGAGCCTTGAGAATTCGTCTTCTGCCTCTTCGGAGCTGTGCAGACGTTTGAGTAGTGCCCCGGCTTACCACAGTTAAAGCAATTTCCTCTTGGCGGCTTGCCAGTCTGAGGTTTTAAAGATGCTGCTTGGCTTGACTCGCCCTGATTTACAGCAGGTTTGCGCTTGTTTCCGGCTTGGCTTCTAGCGCGATCCTGATCCAGATGCCTTTGATCAAGGTCTTCATAGTTGCATGTCATTTCCACTAGCTCGTTGAAATCCAGCTTGACATGGGCCATGGCTCTATCATGATATTGTCATCTTAGTCCAAGGATAAACCTCTTATTTTTGGATTTTGCGGTAGCAACGAGCTCTGGAGCATAGGGCGACAACATTGTAAATTTGTTCAGATAATCTTGCACGGAAAGATCCCCTTGCTGGAGATTGGCGAAGTCATCGTGCATTCTTTCTAGAGCTTGTTCTGGGACATATTTCTCCTTGAAGAGTTCTTTAAATCCATCCCATGTTCTTCCAGCTTCTCTATTCCCGGCGGTAAGAGATTCCCACCATAATTCAGCTTGTTCCTGCATAGGCCAGGCGCCCATAATAGCTTTGTCTTCGTCTCCAAGCCTTAGGCCTTCAAGAATTTTCTCGCATGTTTTGAGCCATGCAAGGGCCTCTATTACGGTGCCAGTTCCCGAGAAGGTCTTGCCTCCTAAGTTCTTATATCTCTTAGCTACGCGGTCAAGCTCGAAGTATTGAGCTGCCGGAGGTTGTATCAAAGGTCCTTCTTGAGCTGGGATTTCTCACCTTCCTCGGCCTCGGCCGGCACGGCCTCCTCTAGCGGCGGCTGCTCTGGTAGCCATTTGTCAAATTCTGAATAAGCAACGAAAAAAGGTCAGCTAACAGAAATGATAATCTATTGCATAGTTAAGCAGAAATTTCTACGGAAAGATAACGATGGACTGATCAAGTTGTTTTTGCTATTCTGCTCAGCTCATTCTAGGACCTTACTAGTCCTATCTCTAATGAGCGACTCGCCTTAGAATACTACTGATCCTATTTTGACGAAGTGTTTAATGTGTTAGACTCCAGAACTAAGGTTAACCTAAGCTCTGATACCAGCTGTGACGATCCCAAAACCCCGTGACACGGTGTTAAGGATAATCATTGGAATATAACACATTAATCATCATTAGCAGATCACAGATAATAGCATAAAAAGAAAATAGAATAATTTACACACATATGACAGTGGAATCATATAGATATCATCACATCAGAGAAGCACAGTACAGGATACAACTTAGTGCATAATGATACATAATCAGTCACCATCGCCTGAGGCGGAATCATACATAAAGAGTACACAAAAGGAATATCAGTCCACATCGCCAGTGGCGGAATCATAATATAGATACAATAATGGCGGAGAAAATCCAAGTCAGCACGGTGTAGTCAAGCCTCGCCATGAGCCAAAAGGTGCGTCAGAAACCTGTAACTAGGCTGCCCGTGTGAAAATGAGGGCACCCGAGTTTGCAAGGTGAAACAAACTACGAGTCAGTCATGGGACTGGTATGAGAAATCTACTCTACTTACTAACAACAATAATAAGGAAAATCAAAGGACCACGCCACTTTCGCGGAACGGGTTTATTCCAATGAGTGCTAGTGCATGAAATAAAGTAAATGATTAAATAAACGCAATGCTTTTTATAAAATGAAGCCATTATAAGACTCAAGTCCCATCACACAATGCAACGCAAGCCGAAGGATAGAGTTTTTACCTTATAATGGCCAAAGATGCTTCATACGAATAAAACAAAAGTGTTTGGTATTATTACTAGTGCATATCTGTTTCAAAAGCAATTCAATCATAAATATCAATCCTAGGCGGCATAGCTACCATCTACTATGTCGCCATACTAGTAATACAATCACATTCGCATATTTCGTATTGGAAATTGGATTCCTTCATGAGTCGAGGCAAGGGGCAAGCTCCTCTCCGATTCGAGACACTCTAGCAAATGTCCCAGGACCCCACTATGATCCTTGGATCTTCAGGGCCGGTCCTCTCTTACTTTTGAGGATTAGTTATTCCTGAACACACGTTTCCCGGTCCTTACAGACCTATAATCGAGGCGCCTCGCATTCCAACAACCACACAGGTGAAAAGTATATATAATGTCAGGGCTGGTAGGTCACTGATACCACCTTAGCTAGAAAGAAACGTCGTGCTCTCCCTGCAGTCACTCTCCCGTTTTTGACTCATACCGAGGTGTGAGGCTCGCGAATTCACGTTATACACAAAGCTACGTCACACAGACCATGCTTTGATCATCAACCACAAGACTTTGCTTTGCAACAGAAACCTTGATCATATGCCACTTAGGCGTGCCACACAGGCAATCCACTCCATGCGACTAATTTCTGTCAATACATAACCTCTGAGCTCGTACGTCTCAGAGAAGGGCGTTAAGCAAAAGAATAAATTCTCCGCCGCCAATCAGATATATATTTAACAGAGATCAATCAATACAGAACAAAATCCAATGTCAGACACACAGTCCATTTACAAGTCCGTTCTGGGTCTGAACGAAACCGGAGGCACCAATTCCTCGCATATCCGTACAATCAACAGTATGTTTGGACGGCTACTACTTCAATTCCTTCATGGTAGCTACTCCAGTCATGAGTATCAGTAGCGCCCATCCATCCAATGTGGAGATCGTCGGTCTTCAGTCGTCTTCGACTCTTCGACTTCTCAACGTCGATCGATTATTTGAAATGAGATAAACTCGGCCTTTTCAAATAACCCACGTATATTTAGATTTCCAAATCAATTAATTCCGTGATTGGACTATTCAACATTCACATTTCAGTTATTTAGTTATAATTTTCATGTCAAATACATTCAACCAACGCATATCAAGCAAACACAACAATATTGGTTTATTTTCACTCTATATCGTCTATAGTACTTTATCACGATATGTCGCCATTTTTATTTAATTTAAAACGGCCATATTTAATTAAACGACGTTTCAGGTCGTGTCGATGCACTGGCGCTGCTTTTCACTAATTTTTTTTACACGTATATGAAAATCTAACCGTTGGATCTTCACAAATTTTACATCATTAGGAAGGTCATTTCAAAACGAACCCAACGGTTTCATTTTTGGGAAAATCCGACGGTCGGATTTTCCACACCAACCATTTGAAGTTACAATTTCAATTTACGAACTGCAGCGTCGTTATTCGATTTAATTTAATTATATTTATATATATATATAAATATAATCGTTTCTGGCGCTGTTTTTCTTCAGTTTTGAATTAAACATTCCAGACAATCCAACCGTCGGATCTTCATAAAGTTGGTGCCGTTGGAAAGATATTTCCAAGGCGAACCCAACGGTTGAGGTTTCGGGAAAATCCAATGGTCGGATCTTCCGCACTAGTCATTTGAAATCACGGTTTCAAAATATGAGCTGCACGGCCACGTTTCGTTTTAATTCTATTTATATTTATATATTTATATAAATATAGTTCATTCAAAAATTCCTATATCGTTTCCACTTCAATTATTTCACTAACGCCTTTGATTTTTGGAAAATTTCGCCATAACCTCCTTTGTACGGGAGGGTCTGGGAAAATTCCCAAATAGCCACACGGGCGTCTCATATCAAAAAGAAAAAGAAAAAGCCAAGCGGCTAGCCAACAGGCTCATAAAATCATCACCCAAACAAAGCGGTAAATGTGTACCTATTTGTCGGGCACAAAATTCTATTTCTCTTCTCTAGCCCCTTTTGCTTTAACCTGTTCAATAGATATGCATGTACATATATACAATTTCTAACATTTATCATTTTCCATTCAATTTCATATTTGATTCGCTTTGGTTTAAAAACACCATTCATTCCAATGTTGCATAGGCTAAAATCATATCATTAGCTAGTTAATGTATATTTCAACTCATGCACGTTTATTTGAACAAGTGGCTATTTTTAACACTCCACATTTCAAAGATGATAATTTTGGCGAACTAAAATAGATTTCAACACATGACTATTTTATTTAGTTCCTATGCATGTTAAAAATAATATTTCTATCACAAATATTTATTTCAACGTCCGCATATCTTTAGCATATCACACATATGATAAAAATGATATTTTTATCATTTAAAATATTTATTCAACCAACGGATGTTTTCAACGCTTCATAGTTTCAATAAAAATGTAATTTTTATTGTTCGATCTTTTTATTCAACACATGAACTTTTCCACAACACACACTTCTCAACAAATGAGCATTTCCACACATGGACATTTTATTTATGTTGTTCATATTAGAAAGATGGAATTTTTATTGTTGAAACTATTTATGTAAGGCGAATATCTTTCATACTTCATATATATATAAAAATGTGATTTTTATTGTTTAAAACACTCCATTCATTCACAAATGAATTTAATTTTCACACAACTCTTTTCAACACATGAATGTTTCCACACATGGACACAGTTTCAATATATGGCTTTAATTTAAACGCATGAAAATAATTTCAACATATGAAAAGAATTCTAACACACAAAGATTATTCAAAATTTCGGCAGCATAACGGCAGGGTAGTTAAAACCGACACCGTCCCCAGTACGGCTCCTCGCTCTACCTTAAAACCTCGCGGTTTTTGACAATGGGGATTCATGCATCTACTTCGCACGCAGGCGGCATGTTTATTTTTATTTCCACAAATATTTCCAATTCATTTCAATCATCAATGGGTATTTTTCAACCACAACCAAACAATATCAACCACAAACAATTATTCAACCATTCGTATCTTTCATCCAATATTTCACACCAATTCACCACAATAAATATCGTCCATGGTTTGTGGACGAGGGGAGTATATATATATATATATATATATATATATAATATTTGCTATATTTCACTAGCATTTCAACACATATATCAATTATTCTATGCATGTAAAAATTCATACTTCGCTTATATAGCTTACACTACGCATGCACATGAGGTATACAACACGTATGTAATTTATATTTCACTTATATAAATTATACACGACATTTTCCATTCACTTTCACGTTAATTTAGATTTCTCACCTTGGTTTTCTGAGCGCTAAAAATCGATACGATGTCAGAAAAATCCGCAGCTTCTTCTATTGGGTAGAGAGCTTCCTTGCGGTCTCGATGTTTCCTGTTTCATCGAATTTCGTCAACACAACAAAAAGATACGATTTTTCAAAGTGTAAAGATCAAAGAAAAACGCACTTTCAGAAAGCTTCAAAACTAGGTTTGCGGTTTTCGCGAGAACCGGGACACGAGGGGATGATCAGGAAGTTGGAGGTGGAAGAGCTTCGAGAGGGCTACAGGCGCGCGGCGGTTTGGTGGGGCTCGGTGGCGCAGATCAGCGGCGGTGGCGGTTTGAAGGTCGGAAGTTTGGAAGGGGATATCTAGACGTAGAGGCGACGATAGGGGGAGCTACTTATATGGATTTGAAGAGGGGAGGGAGAACTACAAAAAGTTGAACTGGGGGAGGAGCTGATTCGAACTGTGGCGATCGGAAATCGCCGGGGAAGGGGAAAAGGGGTTTCCGCCGTCGAAGTCGGGGTCGGGGGGGGGGGGGGGTTTCTGATTTTTTTTATTATTATTATTTATGAATGGAGAAATATGATTGGTCGAGGATTTTATTTAATTTTTAAATTGTGTTTTCTCAAACGAACTCCTTTTTAAACCCAACGACTGTCGCCCCTAGCTAAATACCCCCATTCCGGACACAATGGGATATGTTTCGTAGGCCAATTCGACTGTTACAGTCAGTTATTTTTCAAATTAAAGTATAAAACATTTAATTTTTAACTCTGAACGCACATTTCAATTTGCCAGGGCCACAAATTGATTCGATAAATTCCAGAAAAATAAATCTAGCTATGTTTTGACACTACGGTCCCAACAAAACTAGTTTCGTTGAATTCTGAGGTCGTTTGAAAAATGGCCATTTTCTGGTCGATCCAATTTAACAGAAATCGACCAAACACATTTTCTTTTTCCACGCTCACATACTAGCTTCAAAAATTATGAAATTTGAAACCTAGCAATAGTTTAACATCCCGGACCCAACAAAAGTGGTTTCGTCGAATTCCGAGGTCGTATGCAAAATATCAATTTTTCAGGGCTATATATTCTATATACCGACCCTTCTGAAAATTCATTCGGCCATAACTTTTGATTCCCGTTATGAAACTTCGATTTTTCAGATTCGTTAGAAAGGTATTGACTAACAAATTTAAATATTTTTGGTTTCGCTAAAATCCGTTATATTTTCCACCCTGCACAGTCAGTCAAAGTATGAATTCAAATTTTCAAACTGACTCACTATTTCTAATTCACTATTTTATTGAAATATTCTATTTCAATTGTTCAAATTCCTTTGAAATAATCAATTTAAAAATTTTAAATTGGCTCGTATTTTCCGGGTTATTACAACACCAGTCCCATGACTGACCTGTAGTTTGTCCACTGGCAAACTCGGGTGCCCATATTTTCCACACGGACAGTCGAGTAGCTATTTTTGCAGATATATTAAGCAGGATTCTGGGTTGAAGCTTAAAGCTGTGTCCAGAGATAGAGAGTCTTCCGCTGTGTTTCTTCCGCTGCAATATATTTTAATAATTGTAACTTATTCTTCCGCTGTAATTATATTCCAATGTACTCTGATATTCTGTACTCTGATGTAACATTATATGATATGTTATAAAAGTCTTCTGTTGTTGTTTTAATATGTTGTATTCCCAAAGTTAAAGTATACGTAGATTTTCACTTTTTGGGTCAAACCTGTGTGGTTTATGGTCGATTCAAAGGGCGGGAATTTGCGGGTCTTTACAAAACTCTTTTACAATAACCAAGTTTTGACCCTTTTTATTTACAAATGTAATGTAAATAAAAATCATTTTTTTTCCATATTTCAAGTTCTGACCTTTTTCTTTTATTTACAAAGAAATGTAAATAAAAAAAATCTAGTGTTCGCTAATCAAGTTTTGATCTTTTTCTTTTATTTACAAAGAAATGTAAATAAAATAATCTACGTATTAACATAGCACTAAGAATAAGGTTCAACTTCGATGTGTTAACATAACGATAAAAATAAGTTTCGACTTCGATGTGTTAACATAACGATAAAAATAAGTTTCAACTTCGAGGTTATAACATCACACAAATTATAAGGTTTGATTTCAATGTGATAGCACTACGCTAGATATAAGGCTCATTTTAAACGTGATAACATGAAATGGCAAAATCATATCTCTTTATTATGAATTGATAAATTAAATCAATTCAAATCAAACAAAAGTGATAACATAAAATGACTAATATATACGGATCTACAACTATCCATCACAACACAGATCAACCATCATCAACATGTTGAAAACAAAATAGAACTGAAGCATAACCATGTGATTATTATATCACAAACAATTTAATTTAATTAATTAATTAATTTAAACAAAGAAATACTACTTTCGTTCGCGATTTAGTCCAAAATTCAAACAGACCAGAGTTGTCCCGTTTCAGTCCAGAGTCGTAGTTCTTGTCAATACGATCACAACGCTTCTGAAATTGTTAATTTCTGATTCAGAACGAATGAGATACAGATTATTTAAGTTAGAAAATATTTTAGTTTTAAATTAATTAAATAATTAATTAAAGAAACACCACCTTCCTTCTTCTCAGAACAAAGGCCGTCGGTTTTACACTTTCATTCGATTCTAGGGTTTAGATTTGCAGTTCAATCAGGTCACAGGGCGTCGATTAGGCGCTGCCACGGCGGAGAGAAACCAGCGGCGCACCAGGGGGCCCCGCTTTTGCTGAGCTCGATCGAGCACAAGGGGGTGGAGGCGGTGTATACGGCGTGGGTTTGGGGTGACTGTCCTCGGCCTGTGTGCCACCAAAGGATTATCAACTCTTATGAAACTGTAGAGGAAGAAAATCTCTTCAAAGTGGTGTAAGAATTGGATTCGGATTTGTAAAGACGAAGGAGGATTTAGAGGGAGAAGGTCAAAGCTTTTCAGCCATGGATATGTGTTAGTGGCGGCTACACGATAGTGCTTTAGGGTTTTGGTTTCTATTTCCTATTTTTATAATGTTTTTAGTGAAATTTTACAAAAAAACCCATATCTCTTAAACTGTTTCGATTCCAGCCCAGAAGAAGGTGTCCCTAGCCAATAGCCCATATTCCGGATCAAACGGGCCAGGTCCCGTCAGCCCAAACGGCTGTCTGTGGCCTGTTTTATTTAATTTAATAATTAAATCATTTATTAAATTAATTCATTCGCATACATAAATTCACTGAGGCCATATACGGACTCAGAAAAATGCAGAAAATATATGTTTGGCTTCGTGATGATGATACAGTCCCAACAAAATTAATTTCGTTGAATTCTGAGACCGTTTGAAAAATGGCTATTTTTCAGTCAATCTAATTTGACTGAATTCAGTTTCTTTCGCCATGCTCACATACTAACTTGAAAAATTCTAAAAATGGAAACCTAACAATAATATGACATTCTGGTTCCAACAAAAGTGGTTTCGTTGAAAACAGAGATCGTTTGAAAATTGACTATTTTCACTGGCTTTAATATTATTTAAAAATGAAAATTTTAATTTTTGCCACATTTTTCCACCAAATTATTTAAAATAAATTTTTTAAATTGGTTCAGATTTTCCGGGTCGTTACAATCTCCCCCACTTAAGAGTTTTTCATCCTCGAAAAGGAAACAAAGTAAAGTAGGAAACAAGACGGAAAATGTAAATTAGGGTAAATGTACCTTAACACAAGAGTTATTCGGAGATGCCCACTCTGCACTTGGGGTAAGCCTTTTTGATGTTATCCTCAGTCACCCAAGTACAGTCTCTAGGATCCCCACTCCATTGAACTTTGACTAGGTTGATCCTCTTGTTCCTCAAAATTTTGGTTTCTTTGACAATGATCTTTATCGGGTCTTTTCTCACTGTTAGACTAGGAGTAATATCCAAAACCTGTTGATTTAATTCATCCTCAATCAGATCTGGATCATGCACATGCTTGCGGAGTTGAGACACATGAAGTACATCATGCACCCCTGGCAACCAGTCAGGCAACTGCAATCTATAAGCGAGAGTACCAATCCTTTCGAGAATAGGAAATGGACCAATGAGTCTCGGTGCCAACTTTCCAGTCTTCCCAAAACGAATTACGCCTCTCAATGGAGAAACCTTCAAGTATACTCGATCACCAACAGAGAATTCTAAATTTCTTCTTCGTTGGTCTGCATAGCTCTTCTGTCGGCTCTGAGCAGCCAATAGGCGCTTCTTAATCAAATCAACCTTATCCGATGCTTCACGAATCATATCGGGGCCCAAGACTAGTCGACTGCCTTGCTCCACCCAACATGCCGGAGATCTGCATGGCCTGCCATATAATAACTCAAACGATGACATCTTCAAGCTTGCTTGGTAACTATTATTATAAGAGAACTCCACCAAGTGCAGGTGGTCCTCCCATGAACCGCCATTATCGAGAATGCATGCTCGCAACAAATCTTCTAAAATGCGGTTCACCCTCTCAGTCTGGCCATCTGTCTGAGGGTGATAAGCAGTGCTCATATTTAATTTGGTCCCAAGCTCTTCCTGAAAAGCTTCCCAGAATTTGCTAGTAAATAATAAATCCCGATCATTGACAATGCTTCTGGGAACGCCATGTAGTCTGACTATCTCTTTAAGATAAAGCTGCGCCAAACTTCGAGCCGTTCTATTGGACCTGACAGGGATGAAATGGGCAGACTTTGTTAAGCGTTCCACAATCACCCATATACTATCACTGCCTTTTCTGGTTCGAGGCAAGCCATCAATGAAGTTCATAGAAATTTCCTCCCACTTCCAACCAGGAGCTCCTAGCAGTTGCAACAAACCCGCCAGTTTCTGTTGATCACTTTTAACTTGCTGACAAGTGGGACATCTAGCAACGTAAATAGAAATATCTCTCTTTATGGACCTCCACCAAAATGTGCGTTTGAGGTCGTGATACATCTTGATCACCCCAGGGTGAACACAAAGCTTAGATTTATGACATTCATCCATAACCTCCCTTCTGAGCTTAGAGTCGTACGGGACACAGATTCGGCCTAATAGCCTCAAAACCCCTTTGTCGTCAATTTGGAAACTCGTGGTTTCGCCATCCTGAATTCTTTTGATAATCCTCTGAATAAATTTATCACCCTTCTGAAGATCAGAGACTTTATCAATCAGAGTAGGAGTGATAATGAGATTGGCGAGAATGAGCTTGTCGTCATCTGCATTCTTTCTACTGAGCACATCGGCCACAACGTTGGCTTTCCCTGGAGTATATAGGAATAGGATATCCAGATCATAGGCTACAAGAAATTCAACCCAGCGTTGCTGCCTCATATTCAAATCTCTTTGGATAAAAAGATGTTTCAAGGATTTGTGATCCGTATATATTTCGAACTTCTCACCCAAGAGATAGTGCCTCTATATTTTAAGAGCAAATACAATGGCCATTAGCTCGAGATCATGCGTAGCGTAATTCTTCTCATGCGGTTTCAATTGGCGGCTAGCATATGCGACTACTTTGTCTCTTTGCATCAGCACCGCACCAATACCTTGAATAGATAAAGGATAACATGTTAAAATGAGATTTGACATTAAAAGAAAATGTTATCTATAAAAGAAACAACCTTTCTTAGAAGCGTTGGTCCAGACCTTCAAATACTGATTGCCATCTATAATGGTCAATACAGGAGCATTGGTTAACCTCCTTTTTAGATCTTGGAAAGCTGTCTCGCATTCGGGTGTCCAATTGAATTTCGTATGCTTCTTGGTCAGGTTTGTCAATGGACAAGCTACCTTCGAAAAATCTTTGACAAATTTCCGACAATAGCCAGCCAGTCCTAAGATACTTCTGACCTCTGTGGGAGTTCTAGGCTGCTTCCACTCTTGGATGGTTGAGATCTTTCCTGGATCTACTGAGATGTCTTCTTTTGATACAACATGGCCGAGGAATTTCACCTCTTCTTGCCAGAATATGCATTTGGAGAGTTTGGCTTTTAGCACATTTCTTCACAAAATCTCCAAGATTTCTCTCAGATGTTGTTCGTGCTCAGCAGTGGATTTAGAAAAGATGAGGATGTCATCTATGAACACCAGCACAAATTTATTTAAAACATCTCAGAACACTCTATTCATCAAATCAACAAAGTATGTTGGAGCATTAAATAGAACGAAGGGCATTACTAGCCATTCATAAAATATATCCGGTCCTCTTAAAGTAGTTAAAGGTACATACTCCTCTGCGATGCGAAGTTGATGGAAGCCTGTAGCTAGGTCCATCCTAGAAAACACTCATGCTCCATGCAAGCGGTCAAGCATGTCATTAATACGTGGCAGTGGATATTTGTTTTTCAGCGTTTGTTTATTAAGGTCATGGTAGTCCACACATAGCCTGAGGGTACCGTCTGACTTTGGGATTAACACCACTGCTGCGCCCCATTCTGAGAAGCTGGGCCTGATCAGACCCTTCCACAAAAGTTGCTTGGTTTGATTCCTCAGCTCCTCTTTTTCTTTTGGCGACATTCTCCGAATAGGATGTACGACAGGCCTTGCATTCGGAGCTAAGCCAATTCTGAAGCTGATTTCTCTATGTAGAGGTAAATCCTCAACTTCTTTGAATACATCATTGTACTCTTTGACGACAGGGATATCCTCAATAGAAGTAGGGGCAACTTCTAGAGAAGACCAGAATTCTTTTCTGTCGGTGGCTGAGCCATGGCATGGGATACATACATCACCGAGTTTAGTTTTAACTTTGACAATCCTTTCAGCACATTTGACTTCAGCCCCATGCCTCGATAACCAATCAATCCCAAAGATAACATCATACCCAGAGAAATTCATAACAATTAGATTTATAGGGAATTGGTAGCAAGAATAGGAGATCGGCATTCTACAGTATTTATCGAGGATAAGAGAACCTCCTATCGGACTATTAGCTCTAATCAACTCTTTAAGTTTTCTTGGTTTCAGTTTCAACTTTTTAATTGCATCATTGGAAATAAAGCTTCGTGCAGCACCAGTATCAAATGAGACAGTAATAGGGATGTTCTTAATATTAAGAGTACCTCCTAAGACATCGGGTTTACCTGGTTCCTCGGTAGAAGTTGGTGCAACCGCTCCTTCATACACATGTGCCACTTGAGAATTCTGTAGCAGTGGGCAGTTTGCCTTGATGTGCCCTTCTGATGACAATTGTAGCAATCCCTCTTATCCTGAGAACTCTGGCCACAATTTTGAGAACTCTGGCTACGATTCTGGCTAGGTCCTGATTCGTTCCTCTTGGCTCTTTTTGGAGCTTTACACTCGGACTCAAAATGCCCAGTCTTGCCGCAATTATAACATGTCACCTTGCTCCTGTCCCTCTTCTTCCCTTGGGGCTTAGCAGCAGAAGAATTGCCTGCCTCCGGTTTCTTGTTAGCCTATTCCTTCTGGTTGTTGCTTTGATTTTTCACTCTATCCTGCTGTCCAGACTCATCATTCTCCTCGTAGCGGCACACCATCTCTACTACTTCATTGAATGGGAGCTTGATATGAGCAGTGACTCTGTTCAAATATTTCTTTGAAAGGCCCTTGATGAATTTTTTATTCTTCTCTACTGGATCTTGAATCAACGCAGGAGCATATCGTGAAAGCTCATCAAACTTCCTTACATACTCAGAAACAGACATACTCCCTTGCTGTAGGTTGATGAACTGCTCGCGAAGGCGCTCTCTTGCTTGTGGGGGAACATATTTGTCATTGAAAAGTTCTTTAAATTTGGCCCAAGACATATTGGCTACATTATTGCAAATCTTGACCGTATCCCACCAATGCCCAGCTTCATCTTTTAATTGCCACAATGCCAGGAAACGCGTTCGCTGATCCTCTAATTCTAAGCCCTCAAAGATCTTTTCACAGTCCTTAAGCCATGACTCTTCCTGAATCGCAGACTCTCGCCCTGTGAAGGGTACACCTCCTAGATTTCTGAATTTCTTTGACATTCTCTCCAAGTCGAAGGGCTGTGGAGGTGGAGGTGGTTGTGCTACGATCTCTGAAGTAGGCTGTTCCTGAGTAATGTGGGTCTCGTCTCTAGTTTGCCCTCTAGCTCCCCCTCGGGCTCCTCCTCTGGCCCCGCCTCAAGCTCCACCTCGGGCTCCACCCCGGGCTGTTCTTGCTCTGGTATCCATTTAAATCAGTCTGTACCATCAAGGAAAAAGTCAGACCAATAGAAATGAAAATTTCCAAGAAAAGATAAGATAAGGACAAGATGAAAAATAATAATGATGTAATGACTGATAAATATGTGCTATTCTGCTGTGCTCATTCTAGGACATTACTAGTCCTATCTCTAATGAGCTACTCGCCTTAGAATAATGTGGATTCTATCTAGATGAATAGTTCTAAATATGTTATATTCCAAAGCTAAGGTTAGCCTTAAGCTCTGATACCAACTGTGATAACCTCGAACTTCCGTTGACCGAAAGTAAGGATAATCATTTGGAATACAACATATTTATAACAATAACAGAACCAGATAACATCATAACACATACTTATTGCAGCGGAAAGATAAATGTCATAAACATCACATAAACAGAACCAAAGAGTACGCAGTTTACATTATATAACTTAGCAAAATAAAAGTCTGAATCAAAGGAAATAAGTTTCAAAGGAAATAGGTCTAAAATCCATGACGTACATCAAAATACAAGATAGAATAAAGTCTCTAAAGTAAAAGATAAAGATAAAAGAGAGTCTTCGTCTTCTCCTTCCAAGCAGTCTTCAATCCAGAAAATGTCTCCCTAAGAACCTGTCACTTGGCTGCCCGTGTAAAGAGAGGGCACCCGAGTTTGCGAAGTGAAACAAACATCGAGTCAGTCGTGGGACTGGTATGAGAAATCTTTCTATACTAACTAACAATATGGCGAATCATAGGACCACGCCGCTAACGCGGAACGGGTTTACTCAATTTGATTGCCAGTGCATGGTTTAATAAAGTTTATACAAAAACAACGAAATGACTTTTGAAAAATGAAACATCATAAGACACAAGTCCTATCACACAATGCAACGCAAACCAGATAATAGAATTTTCCCTTATGATGATCAAACATGCTTAATACATGTAAAATAATATTTTTAATATTATTATTAGTGTCTAATCAGTTTAAAATACTTCAATATAAATGTATCAATCCTAGACAGCATAGGTACCATATACTATGTTGCCATATATAAGTTTACAATCAAGACCGTAATGTCGTATTGGAAATTGGTTTTCTGTCATGAAATCGAGACTGGGGATCGTCCTCTCCGATTCGAGACACTCTAGCAAATGCCTCGGGATCCCCCGCAGTGAACCCTTGGATCTTCACGGCCGGTCCCACCTAACGGTGGTGGATTAATTATGCCTGAACACACGTTCCCTGATCCCTTTGTACCTCGATATGGCCACTAACAACCTATAAAACCCGAGGTACCTCAATCCATCATACACATAAGTAAAATGCCGGCCAGTTTAAGCACCGACACTACCCCTAGCTAGAAAGAAACATGTGCACTCCCTGCATTCCTAATCCCGTTTTTGACTCATAACGGGGTGTGAGGCTCGCGAAGTCACGCTATACACAAAGCTACACCTATATAGGTCGTGCTCTGATCATCAACCACAAGGCCCTGCTTTTCAACAAAAGCCTTGATCATCTGCATCTTGGCGTGCCACCTTGACAATTCACGCCATGCTATCAATAACTATTAATACATACCGGGGTGTTAAGCAGAGAATAAATTCTCCACCACCAATCAGATGTACATTAATAGAAATCGATTTAATTACATGAAACGAATTTCAACGTCAGGCACGCATCCATTTACAAGTCCGTTCTGGGTCTGAACGAAACCGGAGACACCTGAGAGGTTCTCGCTTATCCGGGCAATCAACACGTACGTCCGGACGATTACCACGGTTTAACCCTTTCCTGGGAGCAAGTCAGTCGAGGGCATCAGTCGCCATCCATTCGCCGTGAAGATCACCGGTCTTCAACCGCCGTCTTCTACGCCTTTGATTTAAACGCCGTGTAATTATTTGAAATGAGTTGAACTTGGTCTTTTCAAATAATTATTCGCATAATTTCTTTTAAATCATTTCTTATCATTAATATCAATTTATAACGATTTATCACTATTTTTATTTATTTAAAAATAGCTCAAATTAAATAAACGAAGCTTCGGCTCAGTGGGCGGCCCTGGCGCTGTTTATATCAAATTTTGATTTACACATATCTTGAAATCTAACCATTGGATTTTGGCCAAATTTATATCGTTGGAAAGGTCTTCTCAAAGCGGTCCCAACGGTTCCAGTTTTGGGAAAATCATACGGTCGTATCTTTCGGTATAATCGTTTAAAGGTACGATTATCGATACGCGAACTGCCGCGCGCGTTTCGTTAAATTATATATATATATATATATATACATATATATATATATATATAAACCGTTTGGCGATTCCAACTATAAAAATCCATTCTTTATACGATTTATTTGCATCTAAAAATGCAAACAAAAATTGTAATTTCTTTTCTATGTCATATTTTATTAACACTAGATATAAATAAAATATCTCCTTTCTGAATTTATGCTTTATTTACACTAAATATAAATAAATGTTCTTTTTCCCTTTTTATTTATACTAAAGGTGAATAGGTGTCTTCTTCCTCCCTTTCCATGTTTATTTACACTAAAGGTAAATAAATATGATCTTTTTCCTACTTATGTATACTTACACAGAATGTACATAAATGTGTTCTTTCGCTATATATATTCATTTACTAAATGAAAATAAAGTTTCCTTTTTCTTTACTTATTTATTTACCTAAATGTAAATAAGTTTACTTTTTCCTTTTCTTATTTATTTACGCTACATGTAAATAAATATTACTTTTCATTTTTCCTATTTATTTACGCTACATGTGAGTAAATGTAACTTTCATTTTTCCTATTTATTTACGCTACATGTAAGTAAATGTAACTTTTCATTTTTCCTATTTATTTACGCTACATGTAAGTAATGTAACTTTTCATTATTCCTATTTATTTACACAAGTTGTAAATAAATGTAATTCTTCATTTTTCCTATTTATTTACGCTACATGTAAGTAAATGTAACTTTTCATTTTTCCTATTTATTTACACTAGCTGTAACTAAATGTAACTCTTCAGTTTTCCTATTTATTTACCCTAGTTGTAAGTAAATGTAACTCTTCATTTTTCCTATTTATTTACCCTAGTTGTAAGTAAATGTAACTCTTCATTTTTCCTATTTATTTACAC
Source organism: Allium sativum (assembly GCA_030737875.1). Classification (NCBI taxonomy): domain Eukaryota; kingdom Viridiplantae; phylum Streptophyta; class Magnoliopsida; order Asparagales; family Amaryllidaceae; genus Allium; species Allium sativum. The sequence goes on from CM060909.1 coordinate 728,074,911, forward strand.
TAGTTGTAAATAAATGTATCTCTTCATTTTTCCTATTTATTTACACTAGTTGTAAATAAATGTAACTCTTCATTTTTCCTATTTATTTACACTATAAATAAATGTCTTTTTCTCATTTTCTTATTTGAAATGTAAATACAATGTTATTGCAGGATTTGTTCATTTTATCCTCATAAGAAATGTAAACAAAATTGGTTTCAAATTCTATTCTTTTTATTTACAAAGAAATGTAAATAAAATCCATTGTCATGTTTTGTCCTTTTTTTTATTTACAAAGAAATGTAAATAAAATTCAATGTCGTGTTTTGTTCTCTTTTTTATTTACAAAGAAATGTAAATAAAATTCAATGTCATTTTTTGTTCTCTTTTTTTTATTTACAAAGAAATGTAAATAAAATTCAATGTCATGTTTTGTTCTCTTTTTTTTATTTACAAAGAAATGTAAATAAAATTCGATGTCATGTTTTGTTCTCTTTTTTTATTTACAAAGAAATGCAAATAAAATTCAATGTCATGTTTTGTTCTCTTTTTTATTTACAAAGAAATGTAAATAAAATTCAATGTTACTAATCAAGTTTTGATCTTTTATTCATATAAGAAATGTGAATAAAATCCTATCGCTAAGTTTGCTCTTTTTATTCATATAAGAAATGTGAATAAAATTCTATCACCAAAATTGTTATCTTTATTTATATAAGAAATGTGAATAAAAACGTGTGTCATTAAGTTTCTTCTTTTATTTACAAAGGAAATGTAAATAAAAACTCTTTTTCAATAACCAAGTTTTGACCCTTTTTATTTACAAATGCAATGTAAATAAAAATCATTTTTTCATATTTCAATTTCTGACCTTTTTCTTTTATTTACAAAGAAATGTAAATAAAAAAAATCTAGTGTTCGCTAATCAAGTTTTGATCTTTTTCTTTTATTTACAAAGAAATGTAAATAAAATAATCTACGTATTAACATAGCGCTAAGAATAAGGTTCAACTTCGATGTGTTAACATAACGACAAAAATAAGTTTCGACTTCGATGTGTTAACATAACGATAAAAATAAGTTTCAACTTCGAGGTCATAACATCACACAAATTATAAGGTTTGATTTCAATGTGATAGCACTACGCTAGACATAAGGCTCATTTTAAATGTGATAACATGAAATGGCAAAATCATATCTCTTTATTATGAATTGATAAATTAAATCAATTCAAATCAAACAAAAGTGATAAATAAAATGACTAATATATACGGATCTACAACTATCCATCACAACACAGATCAACCATCATCAACATGTCGAAAACAAAATAGAACTGAAATATAACCATGTGATTATTATATCGCAAACAAATTAATTTAATTAATTAATTAATTTAAACAAAGAAATCTCACTTTCGTTTGCGATTTAGTCCAAAATTCCAAAAGTCCAGAATTGTCCCGTTTCAGTCTAGAGTCGTAGATCTTGTCAATACGATCACAACGCTTCTGAAATTGTTAATTTCTAATTCAGAACGAATGAGATACGGATTTAAGTTAGAAAATATTTTAGTTTTAAATTAATTAAATAATTAATTAAAGAAACACCACCTTCCTTCTTCTCAGAACAAAGGCCACCGGTTTTACACTTTCATTCGATTCTAGGGTTTAGATTTGCAGTTCAATCAGGTTACAGGGCGTCGATCAAGCGCTGCTACGGCGGAGAGCAACCAACGGCGCACCAGGGGGGGCCGCTTTTGCTGAGCTCGATCGAGCACAAAGGGGGCGGAGGCGATGTATACGGTGTGGGTTTGGGGTGACTGTCCTCGGCTTATGTGCCACCAGAGGATGATCAACTCTTATGAAACTGTAGAGGAAGAAAATCTCTTCGAAATGGTGCAAGATTTGGATTCAGATTTGTAAAGATGAAGGAGGATTTAGAGGGAGAAGGTCAGAGCTTTTCAGCCATGGATATGTGTTGGTGGCGGCTACACGATAGTGCTTTAGGGTTTTGGTTTCTTTTTCCTATTATTATAATGGTTTTAGTGAAATTTTACAAAAAAATCCATATCTCTTAAACTGTTTCGATTCCAACCCAGAAGAAGGTGTCCCTAGCCAATAGCCCATATTCTGGATCATACGGGCCAGGTCCCGTCAGCCCAAACGGCTGTCTGTGGCCTGTTTTATTTAATTTAATAATTAAATCATTTATTAAATTAATTCATTCGCGTACATAAATTCACTGAGGCCACATACGGACTCAGAAAAATGCAGAAAAAATATATTTGGCTTCGTGATGATGATACGGTCACAACAAAATTAATTTCATCGAATTCTGAGACCGTTTGAAAAATGGCTATTTTTCAGTCGATCAAATATGACTGAATTGAACAAAACACAGTTTCTTTCTCCATGCTCACATACTAACTTGAAAAATTCTAAAATTTGAAACCTAACAAAATATGACATTCCGGTTCCAACAAAAGTGGTTTCGTCGAAAACAGAGATCATTTGAAAATTAACTATTTTCACTGGCTTTAATATTATTTAAAAATGAAAATTTTATTTTCTGCCACATTTTTCCACCAAATTATTTAAAATAAATTTTTTAAATTGGTTCGGATTTTCCGGATTGTTGCATATTTGCATTCACTAATGCAAATATATATGTAAAAATAAAATTTGTTCTTTTATTTGCATTTCACAAATGCAAATATATATGTAAAAATAAAGTTTGTTCTTTTATTTACATTCACTAATACAAACAAAACATTAGAAGTAAAACTATATTTTTATTTGAAAATTTAGATGCAAATAAACAACATAGTTTAAAGGTTAAATTTTATTTGCATATTTAGATGCCAATAAACATCATAGTGTAATGGCGTGTTTTGTTAACTGTCGAATAATTAATTTATTTAATGATTTATATATCGATTTGGCGATATCGATAACTTAAAGTACAACGTTCGAACTTATAATATATAATTATAATTAAAACGAACCTGAAAACGTCGCGGCAGTTCGCAAATTGGCGATTTGAACTTCAACTGAATGTACATGATTCATTTTAAGCCGGATTTCTGTGAAAACAAGAAACGTGTGGAGCTGGTTGAGTATATCTTTCTAGTGGAAGAGAAAAATCAGGATTTCGTTGTGGAGATTTTGAGATATGTCCAAATCAAATTTTAGAAAAGTCGCTGTAGAATTCCTTTATAATTTGCGACGCTTTATTTACGTTATAAAAGGGTTATTCGATATAACTAGAGATCGGGTTTGAATTTAGACAAGGTTCTTTTGAGGCGTAGTGATAATTTAATTTTTAGAATTTTATGGTAATTTTTAATTAATTTAATAAGCAACTTTTTATTTGGAGTATTTGGCACCCTGTATCGACATTTCGGGATTTCACAATATGAGTCCACCTACCGGTATTATTATATTTTTGGGGTCGGGACACCTCGCTCGTCACAAAGGTGTTTTTAGTTCTATCAGTAGCGGCTCGTACGCAAAAATATTTGTGTATATCAAGGTACATAACTTACAAAATAAAAAGAAGGAATAAATAAAACAATCCGTAAAAATATATATACTTATATAGTTGGACGATCACGACAACCTAATGGAAGTGAATACTGTGGCACCAACATTTATTAGTACACGGTATAGAATAGAACACATGCTTTAGTCCACAGCCACCACTTAGCAAATGGAAACAGAACTTCCACATCCTTATAAACTAAAGAAAATATCTCCCCTTATTTTCTAAGGTCCAACACAGGCCACACGACCTTCCTTTTCAACCACATATCCTACCAACCCATTCAAACATATATATACCACATTGATAAGTAACATAGCAAGCTAAAACTCAAAAGAAAATCCTCAAAGAAAATCAAAGCAAAACATGGATTTCTAAACATCAGTAGTGATACTGTTGAGATGAAACTCTCCATCCCTGTATGCATTGTACTAAGCTCAACGCCAACAGAAGGACCAGGGATCGGACGCGAGCACTTGGGAAACTTCGAGTGGGACTGATGGGGTCGCGCATTTGTCTGGATACGGAGTAAAGCTGCTGTCTTCGAGCTAAGTTCTGGAACCTGGAGATTTTCGAGTCGCACAGTTTTCAAGGCGTGGTGAGGCACATCAGAAGGTGGCGTCGAAGGGGCCTCCGATGGGCTATGATGAAGCGCGACAGTCGAGGCCATGGTTGGAGACACTGGTCGAGGTCGGATGTTCACAAGGAGGTGCGAGTTTGAATCCAAGGGCAGAGGGGTGTGCGGATTTCGATGGGGAGTTGGATGGGGGAGGCGACGCTTGGAATCGATGGTCGGAGGAGGAGGAAACGGAGGTCAAAGGGGCGATCAAACGGTGGACTTTGGGATCGAAATGTACATGAGGATGAGTTAGAAGGATTTGGGGAAGGAAATGCCTGGAGGCCGACTTTTGTAAAGGAGACTTGGGCCGGACTGAGGTAGTAAAGCCCATGGGTTATTTATAAATCAAAGTTAAATTCTTTTTATGATGTATTAACTTCGTAACGCGATATCTCGGTCATATGAAAACAGATTGACGAACCGTAAGTTGCGTTGGGATCGTATGGACGAGAGCAACAAAATGAGACTGACCGGGAGTGAATCCGAGCTCGTTACAATTTATGGAGAAATAAATTGTCCGTCGTAGTCAAATAAACGCAAACCGTTATTTTACGGTTAACGCTTCAATGTGAGTAAATCTCACTAACTCTGAACAGTTTATAATTTCATGTTGTATTGTTAGAACTGTTAAAATTGTCTGTTTGACTGTGTGTTGATTGTTTGATTTAACTACTAGTCAGTTAGTTAAATTTCTATATTGATTCTGTTTAACAGAATATATCATATGGAACTGAAAGTGATGTTATCTATATTGTCTAACATCTGTGATTCAGGGAAACAGGTTGGAGGAATCCGATTGGATTCCTCAACAGTTATTTTATTGTTTTCCATATATTGTTATATGATGTGATATAAAATCTGTGGGCGATTATATGTGCTTGGACGATATTGAACATCGTGATTTGATATAATACCATAACATACCGAAATGTTGATAAGGGGATTTTCAATGTTTATATTGAAAATGAATCTTATTTATAAAATCGATAGGATTTTATAAAAGGAAAACATTTATTTAATTTGAAAATAAACAAATGAGAAAGGAAACATTTATTTAGAAAATAAATGAAATAAAATAGAAACATTTATTTAGAAAATAAATGAATTAGAATATAAAGGAATATTTATTTAGGAAATAAATATAGGAACATTTATTTAGATTATAAATAAATGGAATAAAGGAATATTTATTTAGGGAATAAATAAAGGAACACTTGTTCGGAAAATAAATAGAATTATACAAGGATAGATTTAAACACGTGCTTCGCACACAAGTATAACACGATATGGATTTTAAGGAGATATTGTAGAAGTAGGAATTATAACCAGAGTGTGATAAAAGGATTAAACAAAGTAATTGGTTAGGTTAACCAAAGCAAGTTAGTCGAGTTAAACAAAGTAGTTTGTTAGGTTAACCAAAGCAAGTTAGTCGAGTAAATCAAAGTAATTGGTTAAGTTAACCAAAGTAAATTAGTTAAGATAAACTAAGCAGTTAATCGAAGTGAATTAGTTAAGTTAAACTAATTAATAAATCAAAGTGAATTAGTTGCGTCAAACTAAGTGACTTAGTTAAGTTAAACTAATTTGTAAATCAAAGTGAATTAGTTGCGTCAAACTAAGTGAATTAGTCAAGTTAAACTAATTGGTTAATTGAAGTAAATTAGTTGGGTTAATCAAAGTGAATTAGCCGAGTTAAACTAAGTAAATCGGTTAGAGTTAATCAAAGTGAATTAACTAAGTTAAACTAAGTGGATTAGTTCAGTTAATCGAGACAAGTAAATCAAGTTAGGTTAAACCATTTGAGTTAACCAGTTAGGTTAAACCATTTGAGTTAACCAGTTAAAATTTACCAGTTAAAGATAAACAGTTAGAGTTGACCAGTTAAAGTTGACCAGTTAAAGTTGACCAGTTAGAGTTGATCAGTTAGAGTTACTCAGTTAGAGTTGACTAGTTAGAGTTGACCAGTTAGAGTTATCCAAGTGGAGTTAATCGAGTAGAGTTGCCGAATATCACTTATTCGAAGTAGAGTTATCGAATATAGAGTATTCGAGGGAAGAGTAATCGAATATAGTTTATTCGAGTGGAGAAATCAAATGTTATTCATTTGAGAAGAGTTACCGAATATTATTTATTCGAAGAGTAGTTATCGAATATTGGTTATTCGAAGTTAGTTAATCCAAAGGAGTTATTCGAAGTTAGTTAATCCAAAGGAGTTATTCGAAGTTAGCTAATCCAAGGAGTTATTCGAAGTTAGTTAATCCAAAGGAGTTAGTCGAAGAGTTAATTGAATATTAGTCATTCAATTTGAGTTAATCGAATTTAGTTATTCGAGAAGAGTAAATCAAATTAGTTATTCAAAGGAGTTAATCAATTAAGTTATTCGAATTAGTTATTCGAAGGAGTAAATCATTTAAGTTATTCGATTAGGGTTGAGTTAATCGATTTCGGTTAAGTTAAGTTATCGAGTTAAGTAATCAAGTTAAGATTTATCGAGTTAAGTAATCGAGTTGAGATAATCGAGTTAAGAAAATCAAGTTAAGTTAATTGAAAAAGTTATTCGATAAGAGTAAATCCATTTAAGTTAATCGGATGTTAGTTATTCGATAAGAATTGACACATTTAAGAAAATCGAATATTTGTTATTCGATAAGAGTTAATGAAATAGAGCCAACCAAGCAGAGTTATTCGAATATTAGTTATTCAATAGGAGTTAATCGAATAGAGTTTATCGAAGATAAGTTATTAAAAAGGGAGAGTTAATCGAATAGAGATTACTCGAAAGAGAGTTATACGTCGAATTCGATTATAGCGAATTCGGGAAAGTGCTATTTACTTTCCAGGGTTTAAATCAAGATTTAGTTATTGATTTAGAAATTAGGTGTCTGTTAAATTATTCGAGTTAGGAGATAAAGTTATAATTTAGGTTAGATATTGCAGAAGTAGGAATTATAACGTTATAGTTATAATCAAATGTTTTCATATAAGAAGTAGATTCGTAACCTGAATCCGAGAATTTGCGTAAACAGATGATTGGAAAAAGTGAGTGACGAGGTTCATCTATTTCACAATAAAGGATGTTGTTCAATTAAGGTCTGAGAGGTAATTATACCCCAACTTGATTGACTTCAGAATTGACAAAGGAATAGTAGTGGTTCGATAGAAAAGGTTGATTTGAAATAAAATTAAGTAATGAGGGATTAATGGATTAAGCGTAACGATGTTTTATACAACGTTCATTGGAAATCCGTAAATGAGTTTTGGAAACGTTTTCCAAATATAGTCATATATGTTTTCTAAACATAGAAAATGAAATGTTTTCATGATAAGAATTTAAGAAATAGAGTTAAGCAAATTCAGAAACTAACTGGAGAGGGTAAGTTGAACGGTTTTCTAAGTGACGATCTGATGTTGGTTTCGACCTTCCGGATTGATACTTAGAGAATTGTTCTCATACTAGTTACAGTTAGGGACTGATAGTTGCGAAATAATAGTGATGTGAAAATAAGCTATGGAAATGTTTTCCAATGATTAATAACATATATTTGCTAAATATATGAAATAAGGAAATATGAACATATGATGATTGATCGATCGAATTTCCATTTGGAAATAAGATCGTTGTTTGTACACCGACATGTTTTCATTTGATAGTTGAATCACAGACTATCAAAGTTTTGACCATATTTACGTTGTAAATATGGAGAGACCGGTTGGATTATTTTTATCCGAAGAACCACTCCGTATTAGCATAAGCGTTGCGAATCAAGTACGCTGAAGAAAATTGAAGATGGAGTGAAGTGCAAGGGCTATTGTGAAAAGCCTAGGTAGGATGGATTCACTGAATAGTGCCTTCGGTTTATTCAGTCCCAGAACAACGTATATGGACGAGTGTCTGACAAAGTATTCTTAACGAATCATATATGTTGATCTCTTTAAATGTATTACGTTGGTGGCGGAGAAATTCGTTTCTCTTAGCTTTTATACCCGTGATGCCTTGAGAAATCGATAATGATTTGGCGGGTATAACGATGTGGCATTCAAAGTAATTGAAGAATTAATCTGTTAAAGTGATAAACGTGACCTCAAAATCTCACAACCGGAAAATAACAGAAGTTGGGCTAGGCAGCATGGCTAGTTGGGCCATACCCAAGCAGGGTGTATTATCACTATCTAGAGAATATTCAATTGTACTTCTTTATAATCTATTTCAATGCTGTCACTTATCGGGAAGGATGGTTGCTGATCCCAACCATCGGTGATAATATATTCGTTACACTCAAGCTAAATGAGTGGACGGTCATGTGTGGCCGGGTTGCAAGACGTTCTTGTTGAACCCTAGTGTATCTCCTCTAGAGTACACTTGATCGGAAGGTGCTCCCATACCTTGTCTGTTGGAATCCAATCTCCAATAAGCGCTCACGGTTTTATTTGTATACTATGTATGTGGAACGTGAGATGCAAGCGTTCTACTAGATTGATATCTATTTGTATTTAGACATTATTATAATATCAGAAAGATATCCTTTATTTAACCAAGTGTTGGAGTTTTATTCACACCAGTCCCATGACTGACCCAGAGTTTATTTTGTTTTGTTTCCCCTAAACTCTTGGGTGCCTAAATTTGTACGGGCAGTCAAGTAGTTGGGATTTTTCAGGTACACTTGGAGAGCTTGGAGCTGGAGGCTTCAGGATTATAGCTATTATTATTCCGCTGTGTTGTTAAGTATTGTACTTTGAAATGGTATGTATATACGAGTACTGATTTGTATTTCAAAGTTATGTTATATTTTATTCATTCCGCTGTGAGATTCGTGTTTACTCTGATGATGTAAGTTCTTCTTCTTCTTCTATTCTATTAGTTCTATCTTTTCTTCCACACCCTCTACTTTCTTTCACTAACATCTCGGGATTTTCGACTCTCGAGGAGTCGAAAATTTCCAGCCGTTACACATAGTAAAAGGATTATATTTTTATTTGCATTCTTTGATGCAAATAAACATTGAAATAAAAAGTTATATTTTATTTGTATTCTTTGATGCAAATAAAACACTGCAATAAAAAGACTCATTTTATTTGCATTCCTTAATGCAAATAAACATAGTATTTAAAAGTTAAATTTTTATTTGCATTCCTTAATGTAAATAAACGTAGTATTTAAAAGTTAAATTTTTATTTGCATTCTTTAATGCAAACAAACATAGTATTTACAAGTTAAATTTTTATTTGAATTCTTTGATGCAAATAAACATCGTATTTAAAAGTTGAATTTTTTATTTGCATTCTTTGATGCAAATAAACTATGAAATTAAAAGTTGCACATTTATTTGCATCCCTTGATGCAAATAAAATACTGAATTAAAGGTTGAATTTTTATTTGCATTCCTTGTTGCAAATAAAACCTTTAATTAGAAAGTTGCATTTTTATTTGTATCATTTGATGCAAATAAAACATAAAGATAAAAGTTGTATTTTTATTTGCATTCCTTGATGCAAATAAGTCATAAATTATAATATTACATTTTTATTTGCATTTTAGATGCAAATAAAAAGCATAGTTTAAGAAGTTAGACTTTTATTACAATTTAGATATAAATAAAAGAACAAGATTAAAAATATCATTTTTACTTTTAAACTAGAGTAAATAAAAGGATTACGATAAAATGAATTCATCGTAGTTGTAATTTTGTTAAAATAAATAAAATGGTTTTATTTTCATCATAGATTAAAATAAAAAGATTAGAATTAAGAAAGTATATTTTTAGTGTCATCTTGGCTTCAATAAAAAGAGTAAAAAGATAGAGAAGGTTTATTTGTCCTTTTGTTACAATATAAAAAGATACATTTTTATCATTTAAATAGAATGAGACAAAATTTATTTAATTTTGTCATTTTAAAAATGTTAAAATAAAATAATCACTTTTGTCTATTTATATTAGTTGAATCAAACATTCATTTTGTCAAATTATATTGGTTGAAACCAAAAAGGACATCTTTGTCAAATAGGAATTAAACACAAATAGTATTTTGATAAAATAGAATTGTCGAAAAATGAATGTATCACTCTTCTTATACATTTTATTGAGATAGAATTTATATGCAAATAAAATAATCATATCATATAATAGAATTTACATGCAAATATAATAATCATTTTTATTTTCATAACATACAAGAGAATTTATATACAAATATAAAAATATTCTTTATTTTAATTTGCAAACTTGCATTGGAACTTATATTCAATTATAAGAATCATATTATTGGTCAAAATATACATTAGAATGTATAAGTGTGGTAAGGTGACATCATTATATGTTATTGCATACATTAGAATTTGTATGCAATTTAAATAAACATTTTTTTAGGAGTTGGGTTATCCATTGAATACATATACAATTGGAATTATTTCTTTTATGTGTTCAAATTAAGAATAATTACATACAAATAAAGTATAATGAAAATTATCTTGTATTTGTCATCCACAATAATGTCATATAAGTAAATTACATTCTATTAGATGTTAGAAATTATGCGAGTCAAATATATTTTATTTTGACATTAGGAATAAAATATCATGTTTTGTCTATCATTATCAACATGTTGATAGTATTAAAATTGGTTAAATTAATTAACCAATTATTTATTTATATGTATTGTTGTTGGCTGAAAACCCCACACGGGTATTGGGATGATAATTGATATACACTAGTCCCAATATTTATTCATATGTCAATCGATAGATTGACAGGCTGCGATGAGCATTATTATTTCATTTAATGCTCACACAGTTGAGAACTTCACTTTGGATGTTGAATGGATGGTTTGATGATTAATTATTATTGTTGTTATTTACATATGATGTATGAAATCCATATAACCAAAGTTATATGGTAAATGATTGAGTCTCTTTCCGATTCAGAATATCTTTTATATAAAGAATATTTTTAAACAAAGGATTTCTTTTAAATAAAGAATAAATCTTTCGACTAAGATTATTGGTATTTCAATTTATATTTATTTATTGGAAAATGATTTTGGGTTTATCGTGAACAATGTTTTAAATGACATTAATTCTTTAACCCAGTTAAAATAAGATTTATTCCTTAAATTGGAATAATTGTAAAGTAGTGATTTTTGATATTAAAACTGAATTGGAATTTTAACAAATCTTTGAAAATAAGATTTAAGAATTAATTTAAAGGATTTTATCTTTGATAAAATTAATGGGAACCTTTCCCTAATAATATGAATATTTTATTTAAAGAATATTCTAAATTGGTGCGTTGGATGTATCCTTATAACACTTGATTTTTAATTATAAAAATACGCGATTCATTCAGAATGACCGTGTTTAACCCATTCTGAATAATTACTACGACGACTAAAAGTCGAAGATGAAGACGGTGGTTGCAGACCAACGATCTTCACATCGAATGGATGAGGAATACTGATGCCTTTGATTAGAGTGGCTACTTTGATAAGGTTCCAGTGGTAGTTGTCCGGACGTATTGTTGATCATTTGGATATGCGAGGTATAAGGTGCCTCCGGTTCCGTTCAGACCCAGAACGGACTTGTAAATGGATGTGTGTCTGACATTGGATTTCATTCCATGTAAATTGGTTTCTATTTAATACATATCTGTTGGTAGCGGAGAATTTATTCTCTTGCTTAACACCCTTCTCTGAGATGCATGAGCTCAGAGGTTATATATTAGTAGTTATCGATCGCATGGTGTGGACTGTCAATGTGGCATGCCAAGATGCAATTGATCAAGGCTTTTTTTGAAAAGCATAGCCTTGTGGATGATGATCAAAGCATAGCCTATTTAGGCATAGCTTTGTGCATTTCGTTGCCTCGCTAGCCTCACACCTCGGTATGAGCAAAAAACGGAGCAAGGGAACGCAGGGAGTGCACACGTTTCTTTCTAGCTAAAAGTGGTGTTTGGGTTTAACACGACCCGACATTTTACTTATGTGGTTAATGGTTTTTGAGGCGCCTCGGATTTTTTATTAGCCGCAATGGCCAATTTATAGGTCCAATAGGATCGGGAAGCGTGTGTTCAGGAATTGCCAATCCAACCCATTGCACTATTGGGGGACCGGCCCTGCAGGATCCTAGTGTTCGCCAGCGTCTGAATCATGAGACATTGCTAGAGTGTCTCGAATTGGTCAGGAGATCGTTCCTAGCCTTGACTCTTGATGGAAACCCAACCTCCAATACGACATCCTGCGGTTTTGATTGTATACCTATATATGGCGACGTAGTAGGATGGGGTACTATGCCGTCTATGATTAATACATTATGATTGAAATGTTTTAAAAACATATATGCACTAATAATAATATCAAATCTGTTTTTATCGTATCAAGCGTTTTTGACCATTATAAGGTAAAACTCTATCCTCCGGCTTGCGTTGCATTGTGTGATGGGACCTGAGTCTTATAATGGTTTCATTTTTCTAAAAAGCATTGCGTTGTTTTTAATGATTTACTTTATTTATGCACTGGCAATCCAATAGAGTAAACCCGTTCCGCGATAGCGGCGTGGTCCTGTGATTAGCCTCCTTATTAGTTAAGTTAAATAAAGATTTCTCACACCAGTCCTATGACTGACCTGTAGTTTGTTTCACTGGCAAACTCGGGTGCCCTATTTTCCACACGGGCAGTCGAGTAGCTTATTTTGCAGATATTGAGCAGGATTCTTAATCGAAGCTTAAAGCTGTGTCCAGAGCATTGATAGTCTTCCGCTGTGATTAATTTACTTATTTCGCTGTATTGTATTAATTATGTTGTAATTAAATATTCCACTGTACTATTTATCAATGTACTCTGATATTCTGTACTCTGATGTAACATTATTAAGATGTAATAAAATTTTTGTTGTTATCTGTTATGATGTGTTGTATTTCCAAAGTTAACGTATTCAGGTTTTGAGCGGTCTTGGTCGACCGGGTCGGGCAAAATCCAGGTCGTTACACGCGACCTAGGCCCAACTAGGGATTATGCTACCTACTTTGTATTAATTTTCCATGTGTCTGTGTCAGTCGACCCTCTCTTGCGTGTAGATACTCTGTGCTGGCCCCTCCATACGGTGTATCAAGCCTTATGATAGCGACCCGACACGATTCAAGATGCAGAATGTATAACTACTGGTACCCAGTGCCTTCTTTTTCCACTCCGGAGTACGTGCACACCCATAAACTATCGGAACCTACACCGTCATACCCCTTGTCGCTATTTCGACCGCTTATAATCAGCCCAGTAATCGTGCCCTACCCTGCCTAGCTCAGGGTACCATGATACATCTATGTGGGTTACTGCTGAAATGGGTCCCCGTTACTAGGGTTTCCTACTGGTTAAGTTTGTGGGCTTACACAATATTACCCACCTACACATGATGTACTTAACCCTCCCACCGATTCAAGCATGTCTATTTAATGGTTAAGTTTGTAGGCCTATATGTACTAAGATTACCCATCGATCCCGATATGCACTTAACCTTTCTACTGGTTCAAGCATGTTTATTAAATGGTTAAGTTTGTGGGCCTATATTACTAATATTACCCACCAACCCGATATGTACTTAACCCTCCTACTGATTCAAGTTGATATATATTCTTGATTAAGTGTTATCCATTCATTCAAGTTAACTTACCCTACCCACACATCATGTTATATATATATGTATATATATATATGTGTGTATGTGTATATATATATATATATAATGGTTAAGTGTTCCCCTTGTGTTACTTAACCCTATCAAACATCATGTTATATATATATATATATTGGTTAAGTGTTCCTCTTGTGTTACTTAACTCTATCACACATCATGTTATATATATACATATATATATATATATATTGGTTAAGTGTGTCCTATTAACTTAACCTCACCCACTTGTCTAATTAACATGTTATGACAGTTAAGTGTTCTAATTTTACTTAACCTCACCCACTTGCCTAGTTAACATGTTATGACGGTTAAGTGTTCTAAATTTACTTAACCTCACCATCTAGTCTAGTTAGCATGTTAAATGCTTACTTAACCTTACCCATTTGTCTAGTTAACATGTTATTATAGTTAAGTGTTCCCTTAGTTACTTAACCCCCCACAAGTCTTGCCTTGTTAACGTGTTAAGTTGGTTAAGTGTCCAAATTAACTTGACCCCTATCAACCTTGTATAGTTGACATGTTGAATTGGCTATGTGTTTTCTCGATTACTTTACCCCTCCCTTCTTGTCTTTGTTAACATTTTATTACAGTTAAGTGTTTCCCTAATTACTTAACCTCAACATTTCTAGCTTGATTTATTCATGAGCCTTAATCAATTAATTAAAGCACCAACCACTCACATTAGACAGATATCGTTGTGGTTGCTGGCTGTGCCGGTCGGTTCCGGGCAGGTTTACATCACAACTCAGTCTAACCTCGGGTCTTTCTGGGCTTGATGCACTAACCACCCACATTAGACATGTATTGTTGTGGTCACTGGATGTGCCGGTCGGTTCCGGGCAGTTTTACACCACAACTCAATCTAACCTCGGGTTAAGCATATTCGTCTTTTACTAAATTTACATATTTACTATTTATGTAAATTTTCCGTAAACCAGTTTAGCCTATATCATATTCAATTGTCATGCAAATTAACATACTTATATTCTATGCCAAAACTTGATTTACCAATCAATTAACCCAACTTGCAGTTTATACAAATTTAGATTTAATATTCCCCTTTTTCAATTCATGCCCAATCTAGATTAATATTCCAAATTACGGTTCATGTCAAAACTTGATTTAATATTCTAGTTTACCATTTATGTCCAAAACTTGGTTTACATGCCAATTACACACTTTGCGGCCAATTAAATTTATAAATTTATGCCCAAGTCTAATATGCATGTAAATCATTCACTATTATAGCAAATTTAGATTATGCCAACATATCTATTATGCCAAATTAACTTAATTAAGCTACGCCCAATCCCCTCATCATAATCGTACGTATAACATGATTTCACAAGGTTTCTATGTACTCATGAAATGGCACTAATCAAAAGGAATAGGGGATAAGCACAAGAATTGATATAAAAGATTAGGCATGCAAAAATAATGGCTCCAATAGGTTCGATGTACATAATAGTGAATAGGAATAAACTAGCCAAGTTACACACTAAATATGAGATCCACATAATCAAGGGAATATGCATAGGTGATTTGGTCCAACATAATGCCAGTACAAGGTACAACATGATCGGTTAATTGTAACAATAGGAATAGTCATAAGCAACTAACTACAATAGTCATAGGCAATTAACCACAATAGTCATGGGCGATTAATCACAATAATTTCTTAACCAATGTCATAGGCAATAGTCTCATAGTTATGATTCATAGTCGTAGGCAATAATTTCATAGGCGATAGTTCATGGCCATAGTCTTAGACAAAGGTCTCATAGTCATAGTCATAGGCAATAGCTTCATAGGCAACAGTTTCATAGTCATAGTCTTAGGCAAAAATCTCATAGTCATAGTCTTAGGCAAAAGACTCATAGTCATAGTCTTAGGCAAAAATCTCATAGTCATAGTCGTAAATCAGATCCAAAGACATAGATAACTTTCGATTTGACATAAGCACGAATCAAAGATAATTAACTTCCAAATTGGTATAGTTCTATATTTTGATTCATTACATTTACAATTCTAATTACACGTTCAAATCTTAGGAATAACCGAACCTACAGTGATCGGTTTAGAAAAGGCGATTTTCTATGATTCGAGTGACGTTTCTTGAAGCGGAATGCCTATGGTCCAACTTGAAGCTTTAACTTGATTTGAATCTCCAATTTGAAGAAGAACTATAACTTGTTTTAATGGAGAATAAGATTTATTCTAATGGTGGAGGCTAGAGAGAAACAGCATGTAAACGCCTAAAAGAATTTGTGTGGAGAAACCTTAGGTCTAGGCATTCTTTTATAGGTGTAGAGAGTGTTTTAGAGCCCTTAGATCATCATAGAAGTCACCAGGTCCGTCCAACACATCAAAAATCGTCATCAGACCAATCATGAGTTACCACGTAGCCCTAATGACACAACACAAGCCAAAAATTCATTGCAGACCTGGTCTGGCCGAACCAGGGTAGGTCGACCCCCTGGTCGACCTGGGTCCTGAGCGGGAAATTTCCCACCCAGCCCGGCTGTGTGTTTTGAATTTGAACTGAGCTGTTTTTAAATTTGAGCTAAAACTTACGAAGGCCATAACTTTTTCATACAAAGTCCGATTCACGCAAACTTGGACCCTATCTCAAGCAGAATTCTGAGACGAACGCAATGGCATAACCCATTTCCCTTAATTCTTCTCTTAAAAATTAAGTCTACTTTGATTTGTTACATTAATGTTTACAGAAAATACGGGGTGTTACATTCTCCCCTCCTTAAAGGATTTCGTCCCCGAAATCTTCAAGTTAAGAAGAATGTATCCTAACATCCAGCATCCATCTACTCAACCATTCAATCACAGGCATCCATTATCCTTAAAAGGATTTCTAATGCTTTCATGATTCTATGCATTGTGTGTGTACATGTCCTTATCTAATGTAAAATCAGGCGGTTTACTGATTCAGTTGACCTCCTTAATGCGAATTATTTCAGTGCCATGAGTCCATCATGTATGCAATTATCCCTAGTCATGAAGTACTATATGCGTGCATATTCATTCATCCATATGCAACATCTATATGATAACACATCAAGTTTTAATCCATATACAAATACATATATGCATATGCAAACATGAAAGTGGCTGAGTCGATCTAGTGCCTAATGTGTGTATATGCATCCACGAGCAACCACTGGCAACCACTTGCAACCATCAATCATAACATGTTTCAATTACATGTTTACATCCAAATAGGTTCCTACCTAAGGATCGAAGATACGACCTAGGGGATATATTTAAAAGATAAACATTACAGAGAAAGTGGAATCAAGGATATACCCTCAAAAAGGGTATGATGCGCGTATCTGGTCGTCAGTCTTTTAAGTCGCATCTTCTTGAGCTTCACTCCACTGTACCTTAACTAATTTAACTTCACGATTGCGAAGCTTCTTGGCCTCCATTTCCAAAACCCACTAGTAAAGATAGGACGTCGCTCACTTACTATGCTAGAGTGTATCCAATGTATTCGAACTATCCTCCCGAGAAAAACATATGTTAATCATGATACCAAGTGTATATACCTAAGATGATTAGAGGTCTCTCCTCTACTTAGCTTATCCATCATGCTGCAAATCAAGGGTCTAAAGATAATGGTTACTATGTTCTTATTACCTCTCTTAAGGTCAGTCTAACTTGGGGTGCCAGCCCCAACCATTTATTTCTCACGCAAACCATCCTAGTCAAACTCGACATCCCTCGTATACAAGCCCCAAACGCCTAAACCAATATCAGACAAGCACCCAAGGGATACCTCCTCCGAATTTGTATGATCTATGTGAGATGATACTAACAAAACAACCAAACAATTGAGAACTTTTCCGACTCTGGCTATCCTCGGCAATCCTGCTCTAGAATTATCGTTGATCGCATAACTGGCTTTGCAGTGTCATCTAGATATATGCGGAAGTCTGTCTCGAGTTCTTAGGGGGAAAACCCCTACCCTAGTCAAAACATCTTGCGTACTCATGGACTACCCCAATGGATTGAAAATCGTCGATAGATAAGTAAAGTTATTCTAGGTATCTAAGACAAACTGATCCCTTAGGATCATACGAAATCTCAAGGGTATTCTCGAGGCAAGTCGAAAGTCTAACTACCCTTGTTTCATAATTACTAGCTAACCAATCAATGCCTAGAATCAACCCATAGCCCAAAAACATAAGCATAAATATAGCTATTCTCAAATCCTCACAAGTCAAAGATAAATGGGTCGAACCAGCAATTGGATTTGAGACTATAATGGGATCCTCTACTACATAATATCTAGGGTGTAGAGACTCAACTATGGAAGCAGATATATATATGGATGTGAAGCGCTAAAATCGGAAGGAGTACTAACAGGATAATCAAAAAGGAAAAACTCTTTGAACCAAAATCTTACTGCCTCTCTCTCTCAGGTATGCTGGCGGTGAGAGCATGCACTCACCTTCCGGAAAATCCTATCCCTTGTTCTTGCCCTTGCACTTAATTATATGACCCGTTATACCAAAATAAAGATACTTCCTCTTGTTTTAGGTTTTACTATTTTTTTTCCTCCCCTCCTTTGTGAACCAAGTCCATATCCATGGGTTCTTCATCCTTGTGTTGTGCCCCATAGCTAGACCCCCTCATTCTCAACTTTGCCATCCTTGTGTAACTTGTTGACATGTCTCTCGAAAGCTGCTTCCATCGCACGGAGAATCCTACAAAGCTCGAAAGAAAATTAGCTGTAGGTGAAACTGCTACGGCTACAGATGGAAGTTAGGCACTTGTTTGCCCTTTGACAAGTGTCGTAGTCTTGTCGAGCCTACGGAACCATGCCGCGATGAGGTTACCTCCCAGAAAGCCAAGAGCCCCGGAGACTCAAGAAAGAAGGAAACAAGGATTCAAACAAAGGATCAAAAGATAGTGCATATGGCTTTGGGGAATATGCCTTTAAAACAAAACTTTTCTTTTGAAAATGCTTCTTTTAAAACCGTTTTGAAAATAATTTTTCAAATCTTTTATCTAATCCGGTAACCTTCAGCTCTGATACCAAGTGAAACACCCCACCTCCGTTAAGCTCACTCACCAAGGGAATGCCTTTACTTCGGTGGAGCAATTTTAGTACAGGATGCAGAAAAATTACAAGACAG
The DNA here is from genome assembly GCA_030737875.1 of Allium sativum. Lineage (NCBI taxonomy): Eukaryota > Viridiplantae > Streptophyta > Magnoliopsida > Asparagales > Amaryllidaceae > Allium > Allium sativum. Next base: position 728,093,884 of record CM060909.1, read on the forward strand.
ACAAATAAAGCAGCGAAAAATAAATAACATTTGTTGATTAAAACAGCTAGTACAAAGATTGTTTTACAACACCAAAACTTATTACCAGAAAGCATCTGTCTTGTTTAATATATAAGAAGCACAAACTGACAATGATATTCCCCAATAAAGCATGAGCTAGCCATAGCAGTAGAAAATGGAGTTCAAAGTAATGCGCCAAAGAATCTTCAAGCTCGGAAAGAGTAACGGCCCCAAAATGAGCTGAGCTTTTCCCTCCCTAACTACCTGGGGAGGGGGAGGGGGAACGGAAGAAAAGGGGCGAAAGCAAACTAGGTCAGACATAAAGTCTGGTAAGTCCAGTGATTCTTAGTATTTAAACGAGGAAAAGGGTCATGATATGAATAAACTAAATATAAGACTAAACCATAGTAACAAGATAACATAGGGTAAGCATGGGATATGGCAAGATAAACTGAATGTATTGATAAACTGAATGTATTGATAAACTGAATGGACTGATAAACTGAATGCGCTTCTACTCCTTCTCTACTTCGCAACTACCCTGTTATATTGATTTCTATAACTTTGCACTACCTACTAATGTCCAAACTAGTAATCTATGACCATATGATAATGTGATCCCAATCCTCGTATTTGCTGTTGCCTTCAGGTGTACATCTATTATGGGGATTCCATTTATTACCTAGATATAATCTAGGGTTTACTATCGAGCGCTTCCTAGATTCAACCAGGGTTTATGCTACCCAGGGCCACTGGGGTTTATGCCACCTATTGAACGCTTCTCGGATTCAGGGTTTACGCGACCTAGGCCCAACTAGGGATTATGCTACCAACTTTGTATTAATTTTCCATGTGTCTTTGTCAGTCGGCCCTCTCTTGTGTGTAGATACTCTGTGCTAGCCCCACCATAAGGTGTATCAAACCTTACGATAGCGACCCGACACGATTCAACATGCATAGTGTATAACTACTGGTACCCAATGCCTGCTTTTTCCACTCCGGAGTACATGCACAGCCATAAACCGTCGGAACCTACACTGACGTACCCCTTGCCGCTATTTTGACCACTTATAATCAGCCCAGTAATCGTGCCCCACCTTCCTAGCTCAAGATACCGTGATACATTTATGTGGGTTACTGCTGAAATGGGTCCCCGTTACTAGGGTTTCCCACTGGTTAAGTTTGTGGGCCTACACAATATTACCTACCTACACGTGATGTAGTTAACCCTCCCACCGATTCAAGCATGTCTATTTATTGGTTAAGTTTGTGGGCCTATATGTACTAAGATTACCCACCGATCCCGATATGTACTTAACCTTTCCACTGGTTCAAGCATGTTTATTAAATGGTTAAGTTTATGGGCCTATATTACTAATATTACCCACCAGCCCGATATGTACTTAACCCTCCCACTGATTCAAGTTGATATATATTCTTGGTTCAGGGTTATCCATTCATTCAAGTTAACTTAACCTGCCCACACATCATGTTATATATATATATATATATATATATTGGTTAAGTGTTCCCCTTGTGTTACTTAACCCTATCACACATCATATTATATATATATATATTTGGTTAAGTGTTCCTCTTGTGTTACTTAACCCTATCACATATCATGTTATATATATATATATATATATATATATATATATATTGGTTAAATGTGTCCTATAAACTTAACCTCACCCATTTGTCTAATTAACATGTTATGACAGTTAAGTGTTCTAATTTTACTTAACCTCACCCACATGCCTAGTTAACATGTTATGACGGTTAAGTGTTCTAAATTTACTTAACCTCACCATCTAGTCTAGTTAGCATGTTAAACGCTTACTTAACCTTACCCACTTGTCTAGTTAACATGTTATTATGGTTAAGTGTTCCCTTAGTTACTTAACCCCCTACAATTATTACTTGTTAACGTGTTAAGTTGGTTAAGTGTCCAAATTAACTTGACCCCTATCAACTTTGTCTAGTTGACATGTTGAATTGGCTAAGTGTTTTCTCGATTACTCAACCCCACCCTTCTTGTCTTTGTTAACATGTTATCACGGTTAAGTGTTTCCCTAATAACTTAACCTCAACATTTCTAGCTTGATTTATTCATGAGCCTTAATTAATTAATTAAAGCACCAATCACTCACATTAGACAGATATTGTTGTGGTTACTGGATGTGCCGGTTGGTTCCAGGTAGGTTTACACCATAACTCAGTTTAACCTCGGGTCTTTCTGGGCTTGATGCACTAACCACCCACATTAGACAGGTATTGTTGTGGTCATTGGATGTGTCGGTCGATTCCGGGCAGTTTTACACCACAATTCAGTCTAACCTCGGGTTAGGCATATTCGTCTTTTATATACTATTTATGTAAATTTTCCGTAAACCAATTTAGCCTAGATCATATTCAACTGTCATGCAAATTAACATACTTATATTCTATGCCAAAACTTGATTTACCAATCAATTAACCCAACTTGCAGTTTATACCAATTTAGATTTAATATTCCCCTTTTCAATTTATACCCAATCTAGATTAATATTCCAATTTACAGTTCATGTCAAAACTAGATTTAATATTCTGGTTTACCATTTATGTCCAAAACTTGGTTTACACGCCAATTACACACTTTGGGCCAATTAAATTTATCAATTTATGGCCGAGTCTAATATGCATGTAAATCATTCACTATTATAGAAAATTTAGATTATGCCAACATACTTGTTATGCCAAATTAACCTAATTAAGCTACGCGCAATCCCCGTATCATAATCGTACATATAATATGATTTCACAAGTTTTCTATGTACTCATGAAATGGCACTAATCAAAATGAATAGGGGATAAGCACAAGAATTGATATAAAAGATAAGGCATGCAAAAATAATGGCTCCAACAGGTTTGATGTACGTTATAGTGAATAGGAATAAATAGCCAAGTTACACACTAAATATGAGATCCACATAATCAAGGGAATAAGCATAGGTGATTTGGTCCAAAATAATGCCAGTTCAAGCTACAACATGATCGGTTAATTGTAACAATGGGAATAGTCACAAGCAACTAACTACAATAGTCATAGGCAATTAACCACAATAATCATGGGTGACTAATCACAATAATTTCTTAACCAATGTCATAGGCAATAGTCTCATAGTTATGATTCATAGTCGGTGGCAATAATTTCATAGGCGACAGTTCATGGCCATAATCTTAGACAAAGGTCTCATAGTCATAGTCATAATCATAAGCAATAGCTTCATAGGCAACAGTTTCATAGTCATAGTTTTAGGCAAAAGTCTCATAGTCTTAGGCAAAAGTCTCATAGTCATAGTCGTTAATCAGATCCAAAGGCATAGATAACTTTTGATTTGACATAAGCATGAATCAAAGATAATTAACTTGAAATTGGTATAGTTTTATATTTTGATTCATTACATTAACAATTCCAATTACACGTTCAAATCTAAGGAATAACTGAACTTACAGTGATCAGTTTAAAAAGGCAATTTGCTATGATTCGAGTGACGTTGCTTGAAGCGGAATGCCTATGGTCCAACTTGAAGCTTTAACTTGATTTGAATCTCTGATTTGAAGAAGAACTATAACTTGTTTTAATGGAGAATAAGATTTATTTTAATGGTGGAGACTAAAGATAAACAACATGTAGTCGCCTAAAAGAATTTGTGTGGAGAAACCTTAGGTCTAGGCATTCTTTTATAGGTGTAGAGAGTGTTTTAGAGCCCTTAAATCATCATAGAAGCCACCAGGTCCGTCCAACACATCAAAAATCGTCATTAGACCAATCAGGAGTTACCACGTAGCCATAATGACACAACACAAGCCAAAAATTCGTTGTAGATCTGGTCTGGCCAAACCAGGGTAGGTCGACCCCTAAGTCGACCCCCGGGTCGACCCCTTGGTCGACCTGGCACCCAGGTCGACCTGGGTCCTTGGCGGGAAATTTCCCGCCCAGCCCGGCTGTGTGTTTTGAATTTTAAATGAGTTGTTTTTAAATTTGAGCTGAAACTTCCGAAGGCCATAACTTTTTCATACGAAGTCCGATTCACGCAAACTCGGACTCTATCTCAAGCATAATTCCGAGACGAACGCAATGTCATAACCTGTTTCCCTTAATTATTCTCTTAAAAATTAAGTATACTTTGATTTGTTACATTAACGTTTATAGAAAATACGGAGTGTTACACTTCTCGACCTCTTTCCTTATAGATGTTCAAAAGTAAGAGTCAGAAATCAACTTCAAAATACGATCACGGCCCACTTGTCCTTCCTCGTGCAATTCCTTGACAATTTTCATCCTTAAACTGCAATCTGGAATACACAATTGATTTCCTTTGAACATAAGACCATTGATTAACACATAATATTTTATATTCCCTTCCTTGACTTTGACTAGGACCTGCAAGATATATGCATCTGTCGTTAGAAATTCTGGAAGTACATCAAAACCAATTAATTTGACTCGCATAGTCGTTAGCACATGATTCCTTCGACTCAAAGCATCAGCTACGTGATTAGTTACTCCAGATTTATGCTTTACATAAAATTCAAATTGTTGCAAGTATGCAATCCACGATGCATGCCTGGCAACAATGTTATCTTGTCCTTGCAAATGCTTTAATGCTTCATGGTCAGTATATAGGACAAACTCCTTGTGAAACAAGTAATGTCTCCAATGTTTTACGGCTTGTACAATAGCATAGAACTCCACGTCATATGTGTTGTATCTCTTCTTTTCTCCAGATAGCTTCTCACTAAAATATGCAATAGGACGACCCTTATGACTCAACACTCCTACAATTCCAACTTTCGATGCATCTATATGTAACTCAAATATCAACTGAAAATCCAGCAACACGAGGACTGGTGCTGTCATCAAAAGTTCCTTGATCTTTTTAAATGGAAATTGTACTTCCTCCGTACACATAAACTATTTTCCTTTCATGCAATCAGTAACAGGAGTCATCTCACTGCTAAAGTGTGGAATAAACCTTTGATATAATGATGCCAAACCATGAAAGCTTCTGACTTCTGTTATGATCTTTGGTTGAGGCCAATCTCTGATTGCAACGACTTTTTCTGATCCACATGTATTCAGTCTTTGAACACAATGTACCCCAATAACATAACACTTTGCATCATGAACACACACTTCTTTGTTGTAGCATAGAATTGTTCTTAACAAAGAATCATCAACACTGCTTTTAAGTGTTGCATATGCTCCTTCATGCTAGCACTATAGATTAGAATATCATCAAAATAAACCACAACAAACTTTCCAACGTATGGTCTGAAAATTTGATTCATCACTCTCATGAAAGTACTTGGTGCATTTGATAGACCAAACGACATAACCAATCATTCGTACAACCCCTCACGAGTCTCGATTCAGTCTTCTATTCATCCCCTGGTCTAATTCAAATCTGATGATAACCACTTTTCAAATCAATCTTCTAAAAGATAACAGACCCTCTTTAATTGATCTAATAGATCATCAAGTCTTGGCATAGGAAATCTGTATCTAACAGCGATCTTGTTGAGAGCTCTACTGTCTGTACACATTCTCCATGAACCATCTTCTTCGGAACTAACAAAGCAGGTATGACACAAGGACTGAGGCTTTCTCAGACTCTCCCTTGCCCAAGTAGCTCTTCAATCTGTCTTCTCAGCTCTTCATGCTCTTTCAGGCTCATTCGATAATGTCGCCTATGTGGTAACACTGGACCTGGCACCAAATCAATCTGATGTTGTATATCCTTGAGTGGCGGTGATTCCTTTGGCAATTCGTTAGGAAATACATCTTCAAACTCTTTCAGCACAGGCTTGGTTTCAGCAGGAATTTAAGGCTCTCCATGTGATTCAAACCCAATTAGCATGAACACTTCACAACTCTCTTCTACTTCTTTAATAAATTCCTTCAAAGATAAAAGACTAGTCGAATTCACCTTCTTCTTTGCTTTGACGTCACTTTGCTCACGCTTCTTAGGAACCAAAGTGATTTTAATACCTTCAAACATGTAACTATAACTGTTGGTTCGGCCATCGTGCTGAACTGATCGATCATATTGCCATGGTCTACCCCAAGAGCAAATGACATACATCCATGTTAACCACATCACACCAAAAGTCATCCTTGTACTTCAATCCAACGGAAAAAGTAAAAGACACTCTTCTTCCCACGGTGACTTCTCCTTCTTTCTTTAACCAAGCAAGCTTGTACGGTCTAGGATGTTTCTCAGTCTTCAACCTTAACTTTTTGACAGCTTCTTCAGAAATCATATTGTCACAGCTTCCAGCACCAATGACGAATCGATAAACTTTTCCCAGAATAGTACACGTAGTCTGGAAAATATTGCTTCACAACCAACTAGAAACATCTACATGCTTTGGAGTTAAACATGATATTCTCATCAGTAAACTACTCCCTTCGTCTCCTGATACTACTTCTTCTACATCATCGTCAAATTTAGGTGGTAGAGAATACTTTATATTAGCTTCTACATCTTCAGCTGTCATTGTTCTCTTCTTTAGCTTAGGACATTCAATGCTCTTATGGCCCACCTCTTGAAAATTAAAGCACTTGACAATTGAATTGACTTTCGTCTTAGCAGCTTCATTGGCAACATGTTTAGGAATTATCTTGGAGATATTAGCACTACTACTAACACTCTTGTTCTGAATATTGGAATTCGTGAACACTCCTCCTCGTCGTCTTCCTTGCTTCTCCCAAGCTAGTTCTGGTGAGCTTCAGCAATAGATATCGGATGAAACATATCACCATGTCCTGAATTTGTGTTTTCAATCCTCCAACATATCTAGTAGTCAATTGTTCCTCTGTTTCCATGATATCATTCCTTGCAATCAATTGATAGAATTCATCAGTATAATCACTCACGGACTTCGTCCTTTGTCTCAAGTTCTGCAAACGTTGATACATAAGAGACTGATAATTGTGAGGTAAGAATGTGGCTCTCATCTTCTCCCATGTGACAACCTTCGGCTTTCCCATTATTTCATGAGTTAGCTTAGTTTGTTGCCACCAAGCAATAGCTCTTCCTCTTGAACGAGTAGCAACTAACTGAACTCTTCTATTCTTAGGCACATTCTTGAACTCCAAAATTTCCTCTACATTCGACAACCAATCTAGGAATTCTTCTGCTGACATTCCACCTTTGAATTCTGGAATTTCTGTCTTCATCCCAGATTCCTAATTATGATTATTTTCCGGTTGACAATATGGATCTCGAACGTGGCCTTGATAATGAGAATGACTACTACTCCCTTCTTCTTCTTCAAAATCTGAATGATGATGATGTCGATCATGATCATCTCTATATCTCTCATCCCTACGGAGTGGTTCACGAGAAAAATCATTGCAATTCCTTCTTTCTTGCTCCAATGGTGATGATCTTCTTCTCTCCGAATTTGATGGTGAAATTCGATGTCCACCATGATTTGAATTGGGTGATACTCTTCTTCTTGTTTGACTCATGTCCAACATAAGCTTCTCCAATCTTCCAATTCCTTCATCAAGTTTATCATTTATTCTCTTCTCCATTTGTTAGGCTTATTCTCTGCGATATGTTTCTTCTACTGGTTGATGACGATTAACACGTCTTAGAGGCATGGTCGATTTCAACAAAATTCATAATTAACCAAGCTTCTCAAATAATTTTCACAGTCTATAATCAATGGAGCTACCCAAACTTCTGTACGTCCCAAAATAGTTCGGGCGACCCAAACTTGGATGATGGCGGGTTAAATGGTGGTCTGGTTCAATCTGAGATTGGATGACAACGATCCGAGGATGTCGGTCCAAAGGTGGATGACGGTCCAACGTTGTTGACGGTCCAAATGAGGGTGGTGATCCAACTAGATCTAGCGATGTACCTAGATGGAGATCTATTAATGGTGATGGTTTAGATCTGGCGATCTATTGAATGGCGATCTGGTGATGGACGATGGTTTAGATCAGGCGATCTATTTGAAGGGCGATCGTTACTGAATTAGATCTAGCGATCTAACTAGCTCCAGCGATCTCGGATAGGTGATGATGAGGATCTGGAAATGGTGGCAGTGGCAGAGACGGAATGAACGATGGCGGATGAACGGTGGTGACAGTGATAAATCCGAATGGTTTCTGGCGATCCAACCAAGTAATGGTGATCTAGCTTCGGTGATCCAACCAAAAATGGCAATCAAGGCTCCGGCGATCCAACCAAAAGATGGAAATCTCGCTCTGATACCAAAATGGCGTAGCTCCATGATATAAACTCCACATGAATGGATGGATTCGTGTAAACAATATCAAGGACGAGGTAAATGCTCAACTCCATTGATTTTTCGATGCCGAAACCTCGCTATCTTCAACACGTTGATCTCGCAAGGTACCATGTTGTCGATCTACGATTCTTTGAACGTTGATCACTCACAAGCGATACCGTGAATCAGTTTTAAATTCATTGATTTGAGAGCACTCGAATATCCGAAGATGGAGAAAGGAGATCACACTCAACTTCCAATTTTAATGGTGGCACTAAGCTCACACAAGGGATTTATTCAAAATTCAACAACCTTTACAACTCACGCCACACTCCTATTTATATGGTTTAAAACATGCCTTGCCTAGAACGAACGACCCAAGTATAAGCGAACGACCCAACTACAACACGCGACCCTTCAGCACTACACAAACAATGGAGTGAACGACCCGATGACATTATACAACAATGGAGCGAACAATCCAACTATGACAAATGACCCTCTCTTTAACATATCATATTGTCTTTTGCCAGTAGCGATCCAAGGGTGAACGACGGAGAAGTGAACTACTCAGGAGCGATTGACGACCCAGGGGCGATCGACCCAATAGAAAACATTCCTAGAGTGAATGATTTATGAGTGAACAACTTAGGAGCAATCAAACCCTTTCTTGTATGGTTTAACAATGCTTCCTCAAGCCCGTCCCTTCTCTTCAAGTTGGAGAATGAATTTTTTGGATCATTGGGCTTCTTTGTATGATTCATCGGCTTGTTGAGCGATCGATACTCCACTTCTTTAAGCTTTATCTCCATGGACGACCTGCTCTTTCTTCCTTCTTGTTCTAGGTCACTGAACGACTTCCTTAGATCGTTGGACGACCTATAGCTCACATACAAGCATCTCTCATGATGCGCTGCATCAGATATGGAGAAAGATAAACAAAAGGATAATTTGGAAATCAATAGAGTTAACTATGGGAGAAACAATATTAGATATAGAAATATGAAATATGGTAAGCCCTATTATTATTGGCCAACCCCAATAGACCTCTTAATCGGAAAGGACAATTGTTTCAGAGATTGTGTTGTTTTTGATGGTCATTCGATCGTTGAATGGAATATCGATGGTTTTATTGAATATCAAATTCAGGTAAGATTGCAGCACATGATTATGTATGCTACTGCATGTCAACTTAAAGCAAACCCTGATGAGAAAATTGCTAGAGTAACAATTCAAGGGTTTTCAAGCCAATTAGAAGGTTAGTATGATTTTCACTTATCAAATGAAGCTAAAACGCACATATTTTCGGCAACAAAAGTAAAAATGGCATCCCAATGAGTGTTTGTGAACATGCTATTGTATACCATAGCAAGACATTTTATTTGGTCGACATCCCTTTAAAATGATAAAACTCGGGAAAAACTAATGAACTTAAGATGTTAGAATTTATCTCAATTTAGATGGCATAGAGATTTATGTTTCTATAAAGTATTCACTAGAAATGATAGTTATAATGATTTTTGGAAACAAAAGTTCTTATCAAGGCTACCACATTACTTCGCAGAAAGGGTTAAAAATCGCATAAAGTAAAACAATAATGGAAAAATTCGATATAGTTCATACAGTTATGGGGAATTAGCAGCTGAAGTAGTTGCTAGAGGAATTTATTTATGTAATGAAATAAAGTCACAAAAACAAATCTGAAAGGAGAAGATCTATGGTGAAAGAGTCTTAGGAGATTTTGTGACAAATTAGGTTTATTACCCCTAAAAGCAACGAATGAGAATAGGAAAGTAAGAATTTTTTTGAAACAAAAACCTTATAAAAGGAAAAAAATTCGAAGATAAAATTGTAAGGAAACAATTAAAGTTCCTAAAAGGAAATAAGTATATCCTATTATAAAAAGGAACGAAATAAATCTAACAAAAAAAAAATTCAAATATGTTGGAAATGTAAAATACCATGTGACTATACTAATAGATGTAAAATGAAAAATAAGATAGATAATCTTGATATAAATGAAGATTCGAAAGATTTGCTTAAACAACTACTGATAGCGAACTCTAACTCTAAAAATGAGAATATAAGATTATTTGTTATTACATATACTAATTCAAAATCTGAATTTGAAAGTAAATTAGAAGATGATTCAAACCATGACTCAGATTTTGGCAGTTGCGATGGAAATTGCGATTACTATAAGGCTTTACTTAAAGCAAATGGACTATTTTTGTTAACAAAAGAAGAATCTATTATTTTGGATATTATAAATAAAATATCAGATCCAAAAGAAATGAAAATTTTGTTAAAAAATATTTAGAGTCTCAAATATGTAAAGACGGTGAAAAGAAACTAAAACTAAGAGGGCCATCTACTTACAATCTAAAAGATATCCTAGAAAGAGTTAAAAATTCAAATAATTTTAATCCAGTAAATTCTGAAACTACAATCTCGGAGTTTAAATATGAAGTTAAAATACTCAGACGAGAAACAAAATAATGTTATTGATTGAAACTAAGAATAAACAAGAAAATAATTAAGATAATAACGATAATAATATCCTGAAAGTGGAAGAATTAAGTTCATTAACCTTCATAAATATAGTTGATAAGGTAATAACCCATACATGGCATGCTAAAGTCACTATTGTAGTACATGAGGAATATTATTTTACTATGATAGCAATGATAGCTAAGGTGCAGATCTAAATTGTATCAATAAATGGTTTCATCGTAAGTTTCAAGCAAAACCCACCTCATACGACCTATCTTAGCGATGGAAATTGTCACACTTGCAAAATTTAATATTTCGGACACAATGGAACTGGTTTTGTCAAATTTCGAGATCGTTTGTAAAAATTTCTTTATAATGTCACAATGTGAATCGGTTAACTCCAATTGAATTAAAACTTGAAATCTTACAATAATTAATTATTACGGATCTAACAAAATTAGTTTCGTTGAATTCTGAGTCCATTTAAAAATTGGTTATTCTTAAGTTCTATATTAAAACGATTAAATAAAAATCTAGGCGTTTACTATTCGGAAGATCAAACGGTAAGTCTGATCGATACGAAAATCAAAATCCTATATTAACTTACTAACACAGATCCATTGGCACAAGTTTCACAGCATTTCGAGACTATTCTCCAAGAACAATAATTTACATGCGAAGCGACGCTATTGTTGGACACCAATATGCTTGATGTCCAAAAATAACGAACCATACATATCCTGACACTAAATGTTAATACAAATTCAATGAAATAGGTCTGTTTACTCAAGTTATTGACCAATTCCTTTTAATCAAATTAAATTCATTTAATTAAAAATTACGCACAATAACTATGCATTTAAGGCTACCGAAGTCACATAGGATATCAGGTTGCCACTAAACTTATTTTCCTACAATAGTTTAACATTACGGATCCAATGAAACTGATTTCATTGAAATCCGTGACTCTTCCAAAATTATCTATTTTTAACTTGATTATATTAATATAAAATTCATGTTTATACCAAATCAACATTAAACTAAAATTTTAAAACTCTATCGACTATCATTCATATTTCAATAGCTTATATAACTATCCAGAAACCCTTTTTATTGAATTCCAAATTAAAACGATATTAAATTTATTGAAAATTTATTTATTTTATTAAATAAATCGTTATGGTTTATAAATGATTCCATAACGACTATTTGAAAATTTGATTTGAACATAACTCAAAATCTACAACGTGAAAACTCGATTTTTCTCTTTCATTAGAAATTTATAATCCAATAGATTCAAACATTTTTTGTTTCAAAGAATTCTGACTTATATTGAATTCTGTACATTCAATTGAAGTTCAAAATGTAATATTATGAACTACCGCGATGTTACGGACATGATTTAAATTAAATATAAACTATATGTCCAAACTTTGTTAAATACATAAATAAATAAATAAATAAAATCCTTTTAATATTTCCAAATCAACGTTTAAAGCCAAATTAAATGTTCATACCAAACAGTTAAAAATCTGGGTTGTTATATTTTCATTCATTCTCTGTGCCTACATTCTACTGCTGATACTCCAGAAATTAGGTTGAAATAGGTTTCTTCTTTTATCGTTAATCTATTTCTTTTCAAATTTATTTCTATTCAGATTTTATTATGAAATTTCTATAATTTATATATGAGACTCAAATTTATAGGATTCTCTTATATAGAACAATAAGATTGAAGAACTATGTTTACAACACTTAAATAAGTTTTAGTTCCTTTGCCTCAATCGCTGTGAATGAAACTAATATTTTCTTGAACTAAACTATATATCTTGAATATTTCATTTTGATTTGTATGCCTAAGGAGGTTTGGGTTTTCACGATAACATCATAATATAACCCCCCCAAATCTCCTATCATTATTTATCGCAAAGTTGCCAATCAATAATATGGGTTTGTAAATTATTTTGGTTAGGTTTGAGGAATAATTTAGTGACTTTGCTTTTGTTTTGTTGGATTTTCTTCTTTTAATTTAAAAGTATTCGTGGTATAAAAGGGCTAAGATTTGGTTTGGCATTATATGGATAGGTTTAGATCTCCATTCTAAAATGGAGAATTTGAACGTATTCAGATTTTAAATAATCCAATGTTAATGTTTTTATGTGCAACATAGAAAAAGGGTGAATTTGATTTAAACTGAAGTTTATGTATATATGTATATATATGCTGAATATGTACGTATGTACATCACATCTTGTTTCTCTTACATTATCTAAATAATTCTAACAAGCCTAGGATACAAGTTTGAATAACTTATGTTGATGTTTTCCCATTTGCTATTGGTTATTAATTATGCCACGAATTGAGTAGTTTAATATGGAAACTAGGTTTGTACCTTTTATGTGAACAGGATTGACAAAATTCACCGCTAGAACGTTTCTTAATTTGAACAGAAATTAGCGTTTATAGCCCGTATTAAATTATATATTTATATAGCATAATCAAACGTAAAAATAGTGCGATAAATAAGTTAGAATAAGACTAGAAATTTGTAAATGTCCCATATGAATTGTTGCTTGTGCATTTGTATAAATGGAGTATTTATATATATTAAATATTGACATGTAGACATGTGGTTAATCGTCATTTGTGGTAGAAATATGCCCGTAACCAACTGGCAAATCCAGCAACCACAAGTGGGTGGGGCTAATGTGAGAGGTCTAGGTGTCATAAACCATTAAACTTAGTATTCTATGACATAGGGTTAAGGCCGATTGTAGTAGACGTCTTCCCAGAACTGCTTGGCATATCCAACATCTGCAAGTAGTTGGTTTAATGTGAGAGGTCTAGTGCATATATATACACCTATTATGTGCACAAATAGGCAGGCTTACTACCCATCTTGAGAAAGTCTTAAGTGGCTGACTTTCTTCTAATCTAGTTTGGATCTTAAGTGGTTAGGACTAGGTCCATTCCTAAGGTATATTCTTTGAATTTGGGCCAAAGTCATGGCACCCTCCCTTATTAGATTTGAAGTGGTATATGTTCCTCTTTCTCTAAAGTATTTTAGTCATAGCGATAATAGAGTAGGGTAGTTTACTGGGATGTCCACTTCCTCTAAGACCTTTGTGAAGGCCAACTTAGGGACAAGTTTGGTACACGTGGGATGTAGCATACAATTTAATTAACCAATCGTCTAAGGGAAGTCTTAAGTGGCATAGGTATATTACTGTAATATCAGTTAAGTATTAACATGAGGCATCCGCTGAAGGGGTCTTAAATGGCTATATGCGGGCCTGCCCTAGGTACTAAGCGGCAAGATACTACTTCTCATATTACTTGTGAGAATATATATATATATATATATATATATATATATATATATAACTAGGACGTTGACCTGTTAGGATGTAGTCTTAAGTGGTTAGGGTCTGCCTTAGGGTCATAAGAGATCATAAGAATCCACCCTTGATAAATGTACCAGAATGGACTGTGACAGTATAAATATACTAGAAAGGTCCGCCTTTGGATCTTTAGTGGCTAGGGTCCACCGAGATAGCTTTCGATTTTCCACGACTCTGTGAAGACTTGGCGAACCTTGGTTGAATACCATTCTTAAGGACAAAGGATTTTGTTGGGGTTCAATTTTGGATAATGGACTACGAAAGGATTTTTGAGGCCATGGGATGTCGGATGAGGTTAAGAGGAGAGTTGTGGCCTGATACTTAAAGGTACAAGCCCTTGAATGGTGGAACCAAGTATCTGGAGAGAACGTGGTCCGAGTTTTTACATGGACAAAATTCAACACCCGTTTCAAGGTGAAATTTCTAGCCAATGCTGAGATGTCAATCCAATTAGAGAAGTATATCCATCTCAAACAAGGGAATCTAAGTCTGCAGAAGTACGTAGCTAAATTCACTGAGTTATTTAAGTTTGGTAGGGTTTGGTGGACACCCCAAGAACAAGGCTTTAAGATTTGTCATGGGGTTGAACTTACCATTAAGAGAGACTTTGCTAGCCCAAGTATCAATCATAGCAATGTTCGAGACATTAGTGGAGACTGCCATCTTGTGCACATCTAAAGGATCTAAAGAGAACAAGAGTGGTGAAAAGGGAGAGGCAATTCTAGTTCTAAGAAGAATAAGAAGAAAGAATGGTGTAAAAATAAGAAGAAAGGGGGGTAAATTCAAGCAAAAAGCAAAGACTTATACAAGGTGCAATCATAAGGGTTATAAGGCCAAAGACTACAGAACTACTTTAGAAAAGAAGGAGTTTAAGTGGAGGTGCTTTAATTTCCATGAAGAAGGACACTTTTTTAGGGATTTCCCAAAGCCTAGAGTTGTTTAAAACAGTCAGAATTATGCATTGGAAGCCGCACCAATATAGAGACGACCCAAAAAAGATCAAGGTCAACCCGCACTTGAAGGTATAACTACTATTTTAGGAATTTCCGTATATACCTCGTTTGACTCTGCAGCAACCCATTCTTTTATTTCTAAGAGATTAGTTTGTTCGATGAACCTTTCCTTATCCATCATTAGTAATCTGATAGAGGTAGCTAACCTTATTGAAGGAGCTAAGCATATTGAGTTGATTTGTAAAGACCTAGTATTAGATATCGATGATGTCGAGTTCCTATGCAATCCGTATGCGTTGGATTTTATGGGGGTATGACCTTATTGTGAAAACCCGTAACTTCCCCGTAAAGGAAAGTGTCGGATAGTTTGAGAACAAGCCACAACAGAACACAAACAGAAGAACATTTCATTGTATATTACAACAATGCATCAGATTACAAGAATATACAGAGTATGAATAAATATTACACCGAAATATCAGAGATTTAAATTACATTTAAATACATAGCAGCGGAAAATAATACAATACAAAACTAGAAGGAGATATACGGATACAAAGCTTTCCAGATATCGTTCCAGCTGTAAACCAGGATCCTGTGAATATAAATCTGCAAAACCAAAACTACTAGCTGCCCGTGTCAAAATAAGGGCACCCAGAGTTTAGGTTAAAACAATAAACTCCAGGTCAGTCATGTGACTGGTGTGAGAACTAAAACAGTTATTAATCTTTATTTTAAAGTTAGGTAAATCAAGGGACCACGCCGTATAACACGGAACGGGTTTCCTCCCAAGAATACCAGTGCATAAAACAAACAGCGCAATGCTAAATAAAGAAAAATGAAGTTGTTATAAGACCCAGGTCCTATCACACAATGCAACGCAAGCCGGGGGATAGGGTTTTCCCTTATAACAGCCAAAGAATGCTTGATACGCTTAAAACAAATCATTTGATACTATTATAAGTGCATAGTGTATAAAACAACTTCAAATCATAAGTATCAATCATAGGCGGCATGAATGCCCCATACCACTATGTCGCCATATATAGGTTATACAATCAAAATCGCAAAGTCACGTATTTGGAAATTGGATTTCCGTCTATGAACCGAGGCAAAAGATAGTCCTCAACCGATTCGAGACGCTCTAGCCCGCCCCTCAGGATCAGAGCTCGAGTGACCCTTGGATCGTCAGGGCCGGTCCACCGATGTGGATTAAAATGCCTGAACATGCGTTTCCCCGCCCTTTGGGGCGTAAATGAGCCAACTAAATGACTCCATCGGTTCGAGAACGACCGATCAATCCGAGGCGCCTCGCAACAGCAACAACCACATAAGTCAAACTCGTCAGGGCATGTAAAACCACTGACGCCACTTTTTAGCTAGAAGAAAACGCATGCCCTCCCTGAGGTCCGTCTCCCGTTTTTGGTTCATACCGGGTGTGAAACTCGCGAAGTAAACGTTACACAAAGCTACGCCACAAAGGCCGTGCTTTGATCATCACCACAAGACTTTGCTTTTCAACAGAAGCCTCGATTAATTGCCACTTAGGCATGCCACACAGGCAATTCACTCCATGCGTTTGATATCCATCAATATATAACCCCTGAGCTCGTACGTCTCAGAGAAGGGCGTTAAGCAAGAGAATAAATTCTCCGCCGCCAAACAGATATATATTTAATAGAGATCAATCACACAGACTAAAATCCAATGTCAGACACACAGTCCATTTACAAGTCCGTTCTGGGTCTGAACGAAACCGGAGGCACCTAGTACCCCGCATATCCATCGATCTCCAAGTACGTCTGGACGATCACTAACTGTTTCCATCTTCTTGGGTGTACAGCCCAATCAAGATCATCAGTAATCACCCAAACGACGTGAAGACTTCTGGTCTTCGACCACCGTCTTCATCTTCGACTTATCGTCGTATCAGTTATTCAGAATGGGATAAACCCGGTCTTTCCGAATAACTCGCGTACATATTATAAAAGTGTTACACAAACACAACATACGCCTCATTCCAATTCATTAGTCACTGACCGTAAATTAATCAAGAGAATAATTCCCCAAATATTAACCCCGAAGGCCGAAACCAACATCAGATCAATATCCAGAAAACCATTCTGCTTGGCTAACCGACAGTTAGTTTCTAAACTTCACATTCATAGGGAAAGGTTCCCATTAATTTTATCCAAGATAAATTCCTTGAATTTATTCTTTATTCTATTTTTGAATCTCAATTCAAACTAGTCGGCATTAGCGAACCTTACCGAAGTAATCATTTATTTCAATTTCCCAATCCCAACCTATTCATCCCATGAAGTAAAACTGGTAATACTTCATATCTAACACCACAGTGTTATCGGTAAATTCAATTACCATTTCGCTTTCAAATCTAATTAAAGATTTAACTAACGCCTGGAGCAAAACTGGTGATACTCCATTTCGATTATTTCAATCTAATTAAAGATTCATTAAAACTCCACTTAGTTTTAATCTTTGACTGGGTTAAAGAATCAGTGTCATTTAAAAACACGGTTCACGATAAACCCAAAATCACATTCATTAATCATCGGGTTAAAGAACGAGTGTTATTTAAAACACTGTCCACGATAAACCCAAAAATCAATATCGATTCAATTCCAATTAAATGTTATTTAATTGGTACACTTCATTAAATCTAAATAAAAAGATTTAATCTTTTCTCAACTGGGTCCAAGAACAGTGTTAGTGAAGACACCATTCACGACAAACCCAAATCACATTTGATATTCAACACAAGGCTCTGAATAGAAAATATCCCGGCTTATATTCAATATCAAATTCTCTGACAAACAGATATCGTATGGGAAATAACGATATATATATATATATCTATATCTTTCAAATTTCCATAACAACATCTGTATAATCACGAAATCCAACATCGAAATATTCCGAAGACAATTTCGATTCAAATCCATTCCAATGCAATCATTGGAAATTCTGGTTATTTTTAAAACCCTTTTTAAATTCAATTTATTTATTTAAAAATAAATAGAATCTCAACTCCAGTTCAAAACTAGCTTATTTCGATAAAAATCTATTTTTATCTTTTCAAATATGGAGTATTTCATCCCAAATCTTTCTAAATCATTTCTTATGATTTTACACAAATTATTACTATTTTTAATAATTTTATCAAGGCCTGTACGGTCGATTTCCAACAACGGCCATCGAACTGCACTTACAGCGACCTTTTTCAAATTTGATTTGGACATAATTCCAAATCCAACCGTTAGATTTCAAATTTCTAATATTCGTTAGAAAGCTCTTTTCGATACGAACCCAACGGTTCCGGTTTTAGGAGAATCCGACGGTCGGATCTCCCGTAATGTCCGTTTGAAATAAATGGTCGAAATTCACGAACCGCCGCTGCGCGGCGCGTTCTATTCAGGCCATTATATTATATATATAATATATATAATATATTTCGTCAATTTCTATTTAAAACGAATTATATAAATAGTTTTAAATTCGTTTCAAAAGCAATTTCAACTTCCATTTCAATTCAAATCAAAATTGAATTCTTCTTTATAAATTCGTTTTAAAATTTATTTCTATTCAATTCAAATTTCAATTCAATTTGAATTCATTTCAATTCGCTTTCAATTCAATTTGAAATCGTTTTCAATTCATTTCATTTCGAAATCGTTTTCCCTTCATTTCATTTCGAAATCGTTTTCAATTCAATTCATTTCGAAATTGTTTTCAATTCATTTCATTTCGAAATCGTTTTCCATTCATTTCATTTCGAAATCGTTTTCCATTCATTTCATTTCGAAATCGTTTTCAATTCATTTCATTTCGAAATCGTTTTCAATTCCTTTCATTTCGAAATCGTTTTCAATTCATTTCATTTCGAAATCGTTTTCAATTCATTTCATTTCGAAATCGTTAAAATCGATATAAATATCGTTCACGTCAAAATGGCGTCAATCTAATCAACACGGCTTCATAAATTTCTATTTTCAAATATTATATTTCAAATATTTCTTTTTCAAAATAGTTGTTATTATCAAAATATTTCGTTCAACACATGACCAATCTCAATGGATGAGTACTGTCAACACATGAACCTTTATTTTATATTGATAAAGATGTAAATTTTATTACTAAAATATTTCGTTCAACACATGACCAATCTCAATGGATGAAACTGTCAACACATGAACCTTTATTTTATATTGATAAAGATGTAAATTTCATTACTAAAATATTTCGTTCAACACATGACCAATCTCAATGGATGAGTACTGTCAACACATGAACCTTTATTTTGTAATATTCTTTATTTTCTAAATTGGAATGAGGCCCAATCAATTACCATATAAGGTTAATTATATGGATTCCATACAACACATGTATATAATAGCATTGAAAAATAATCAACCATCAACCAAAGTGCACTACACTGTATAAGCATCAAATATAGATATTCGACGCTTATAACAGCCTGTCAATCTATCGATCGACATATTTAATCAATCAGGATGAGTGAACTTCAAATTTCATCCCAACACCCGTGTGGGGTTTCAAACAACCAAACACAGATTTTATTCGTGCAGTTGGGCGATGTGTAAAATTTATCGTCCCAATCAATGTCATTCAAATAGGTGTACATAAACAAACCGTCCGGTTTGTAAATGAATATTTTATTTTATTCACTTCACGTTAAAAATTATATTTTTAACAATAAAACTTTTTATTCCAACCTTTGAATTTCTATTCCATTCATTTATTCAATAAAATGATATTTTTCTAACTTATTTTAGAAAATTTCGGCGGCATAACGGCACGATACTAGAAACAGGACAAGGCCTAGCCTTATCCCCGGTCTAGTGAAGGCCCACGCCATTCACACATCAATCAAATTCACCAAACAACCAAATTCAAATCAAATCATATAACTAAGCTATGCAACCAAACAAACAAGTCCATGGTCTGTGGACGATTGTGTCGGGTGCTACTAAGCACCGTCTGCATCCTAGTATATATATATATATAACTTGAAAAATTAAATTGAAAGGTGAGAAGTTCTCACTTATAACTATCCTAGCTCCACGACTCTTCATTTATAGAAATCTTCTTCATTCTCGCCTTTCTATCATCTTCATTGCCCGTAGTCACTACATATATAAAAATCACACATTTTTATATTTTGATGTCTTTAAAATAAAAGTCACATTTTTATTTATTCACTTTCAATTTAGAAATCATATTTATCCTTAACCCTTCTAATGATAAAAATTGTATTTTTTTTTCTTTGCTACATATATGATAAAAATCACGTTTTTATTCGCTACTGTAACTATAAAAATCATATTTTTATGTTACTACCTTTTATACAAAAATCTCATTTTTCTTTATATAAAAATCTCGTCTTTCTTTATATATGCTATTCTAAAAATCTAATCTTTTTTTTATATGTTAAAAATATAATCTTTCTTAATCAAAAATCATATTTTCCTATCAACAAAAATCATAGATTTTCTACGAATAAAAATCTTAACTTTTGGTGTATAAAAATCCAATGTTCATGTGATAAAAAGTTTAATCTTTATAATACTAAAACATATTTTACTTAAATTAATAGCCTACCAAGAATATATAACTAAAACACACCTTTTTCTACTCGAAAAAAATCATATTTTGGACGGAGGATGGCTCACAAATCGGAACAGTGGTTGAAGGAGGTGGCTGGACGGTTCTGGAAGGCGGTGGGGGTTTTCGCCGGCGGCCTGGTGGCGGATAGGAGGACCAGCGGCTCTGAAATCCAGGTTTGGAGGAGAACGAGGCTTCCAGCGTCGAGGAGGGGGGGTTCCACGTGCTGACCGGGGTCTGCTCGTCGCTGGCGGTGTGCTGGGACGGCGTTGGGCCTGCTGGCGGCGCAATCGAGGCAGGAGGGGTCCAGTGGAAGCCACGGTGGTCATCGCGGTGGGTTCGCGGTACTCGCAGGCAGGGGGGGGTCTTCGAACGCGCGAGGAGGAGGGGGGGACCATCGACGGCGGTGGCTCTTCCCCAGGGTGGCGCGCGACGGGATTCCAGGAGGACTGAGCGATTTGCGGTTTCTCCCTTCTTTTTTTTTTTCGAACATTCTGATTTGGGAAGAAAAGCTGGGGGGGGGGGTGGTTTTATGTAAAGTTTATTTTAATTTATTCAATTAATTTATATTTC
Source organism: Allium sativum (assembly GCA_030737875.1). Taxonomy (NCBI): domain Eukaryota; kingdom Viridiplantae; phylum Streptophyta; class Magnoliopsida; order Asparagales; family Amaryllidaceae; genus Allium; species Allium sativum. The sequence goes on from CM060909.1 coordinate 728,115,239, forward strand.
AAAAAGTTGACTTTTACATACGACCTCGAAACGAGGCCTACCGCCTGTCGTCCATAGCGTTTCACCCCCATTCTGAACACAATGGGATATGTATCGCAAGTTAATTCGATAGTTTGAATTAGTTTCCGTTGAATTTACATTTAAATCACTATACCGAATTTTAAACGTACATTTCAAATTACCGGAGTCACATACTAACTCTAAAAATTCCAGAAAAATATTTTCTAGCTTCGTATTGACGATATGGTCCTAACAAAACTAGTTTCGTCGAATTCTGAGACCCTTTAAAAAATGGCCAATTTCCCGTCGATTAAAATCAACTGAAACTGGTCAAACGCGTTTTCCTTTGCCACGCTCACATATTGATTCGAAAAATTATGAAATTTGAAACCTAGCAATAATTTGACACTGCGGATCCAACAAAACTGGTTTCGTCGAAATCCGAAGTCATTTGCAAAATGTCCATTTTTAAGGGCCTGAATTCCATAGCGACTATTCAGAATTTTCAACTGGACATATCTTTTGATTCCCGCTATGAAATTTCGATTTTCCGGATTCGTTGGAAAGATATTATCAATTAGATCCTAATGTTTTTGGTTTCACTAAAATCCGGATTGTTTTGCACCCGGTACATTCAATTGAAGTTTGAAATCGAATTATCGAACTACCGCGCCATTTTCAATTCTATTTAAATATATATAAATATTTATATTCTAATGACGACGCGTATAATATATACGTTCTAATTATATTCAAAATAAATTTCTCGTCGATATTATTTAAAATAATTCATTTTAAATAATCAAAATTCGCTAAAATTGCCAAAATAAAAATTTTAAACTGGCCCAGATTTTCCGGGTTGTTACAATCTCCCCCACTTAAAACTTTTCGTCCCCGAAAAGGAACAAAGTCGAAAGTGGTTTGATTAATCAACTCTACATTCGATCTGGCTTGCATTCTCCAACTTTTTAGTTTCTGAGAATTTTCAAAATTTCAAAAATTTGGCTAACACCCTAAATTTTCAAAAAATTTCGCCATAACCTCCCCTGCACCGGGAGCATCGGGGAATTTCAAATAGCTTCCCCGGTCCTTCAGATCTCAAAAAGAAAAAGAAAAAGCCAAGCGGCTAGCCAATAGGCTCATAAAATCATCATCACCCAAACAAAACAGGAAATTATGTAGTAAACATGTACCTATTTGTCGGGCAAACAAATTTTATTCTCTGGCTCTAGCCTCCTTGCTATGACCTGTTCAATGTAAGTACATATAGATGCAAGCAAATGCAACCAATTTTCAATACAATTCAATATGTGATTCGATTAGGCCAATTGGCTAAAAATTAGCAAACAAATAAACAAACAACACAAACATCAATCTGTTAGTGGATTAGAGTTTCAAATTGATAGTTTTGATACATATACAAAAATCACATTTTTGATGCCAAATCACAACAATAAGCCCTATCTAATTTTGGTTCTCACACCAGTCTAATGGAAATATATAGATATCACACCTTCGAAACACGAAAATAATTACTAATGATGACGCGTCAATCATCAGAATCAGGTCCGTGCGACTAGAGTGTGATTCTATATCTATCCAATATATTAAAATTTTGAATATACGTTTGCAAGGCGTATATGCAAATTCTTTATATACTGAATTGTCCAGAATCAATATAAACAAATAATCAAATACGAATAGTTGATTTAGATTTTCAAAACTAAATTTGTTTTCATTTTAAAAATATACTCTTCACACTCGTTCTAGGATACTACTGATCCCATCTCTAACGAGTCACTCTCATTGGATATTACTAATCCAATATCTGATGAATTCTTTCGTATGGTTCTAATGTGCCTTGTTCTCTGCTTTGTAAACCAAAGCTCTGATACCAACTGTGAAAACCCGTAACTTCCCCGTAAAGGAAAGTGTCGGATAGTTTGAGAACAAGCCACAACAGAACACAAACAGAAGAACATTTCATTGTATATTACAACAATGCATCAGATTACAAGAATATACAGAGTATGAATAAATATTACACCGAAATATCAGAGATTTAAATTTCATTTAAATACATAGCAGCGGAAAATAATACAATACACAACTAGAAGGAGATATACGGATACAAAGCTTTCCGGATATCGTTCCAGCTGTAAACCAGGATCCTGTGAATATATGTGAAGACCCGCAACTTCCCCGTAAAGGAAAGCGTCGGATAGTTCGAGAACAAGCCACAACAGAACGTATACAGAAGAACATTTCATTGTATATTACAACAACGCATCAGATTACAAGAATATACAGAGTACGAATAAATATTACACAGAAATATCAGAGATTTAAATTACATTTAAATACATAGCAGCGGAAAGTAGTACAATACACAACTAGAAGAGATATACGGATACAAAGCTTTCCGGATATCGTTCCAGCTGTAAACCAGGATCCTGTGAATATAAATCTGCAAAACCAAAACTACTAGCTGCCCGTGTCAAAATAGGGGCACCCAGAGTTTAGGTTAAAACAATAAACTCCAGGTCAGTCATGTGACTGGTGTGAGAACTAAAACAGTTATTAATCTTTATTTTAAGTCATTAGGTAAATCAAGGGACCACGCCGTATAACACGGAACGGGTTTCCTCCCAAGAATACCAGTGCATAAAGCAAACAGCGCAATGCTAAATAATGAAAAATGAAGCTATTATAAGACCCAGGTCCCATCACACAATGCAACGCAGCCGAGGATAGGGTTTTCCCTTATAACAGCCAAAGAATGCTTGATACGTTTTAAAACAAATCATTTGATACTATATTAAGTGCATAGTGTATAAAACAACTTCAAATCATAAGTATCAATCATAGGCGGCATGAGCGCCCCATCCCACTATATCGCCATATATAGGATTACAATTAAAACCGCAAATGTCACGTATTTGGAAATTGGATTTCCGTCTATGAACCGAGGCAAAAGATAGTCCTCAACCGATTCGAGACGCTCTAGTCCGTGTCTCAGGATCAGAGCTCGAGTGACCCTTGGAGCGACAGGGCCGGTCCACCGATGTGGATTAAAATGCCTGAACACTGCGTTTCCCCACCCTTTGGGGTGTCAATGAGCCAACAAATGACTCCATCGGTTCGAGAACGACCGATCAATCCGAGGCGCCTCGCAACAGCAACAACCACATAAGTCAAACTCGTCAGGGCGTGTAAAACCACTGACGCCACTTCTAACTAGAAAGAAACGCATGCCCTCCCTGAGGTCCGTCTCCCGTTTTTGGTTCATACCGGGTGTGAAACACGCGAGGTAAACATTACACAAAGCTACGCCACAAAGGCCGTGCTTTGATCATCAACCACAAGACTTTGCTTTTCAACAGAAGCCTTGATCATTTGCATCTTAGCATGCCACACAGGCAAACCATCCTATGCAACCGATATCAGTCACACAGAATGAAATCCGATGTCAGACACACCGTCCATTTACAAGTCCGTCCTGGGTCTGAACGAAACCGGAGGCACCTAGTACCCCGCATATCCATCGATCTCCAAGTACGTCTGGACGATCACTAACTGTTTCCATCTTCTTGGGTGTACAACCCAATCAAGATCATCAGTAATTACCCAAACGACGTGAAGACCTCCGGTCTTCGACCATCGTCTTCATCTTCGACTTATCGTCGTATCAGTTATTAAGAATGGGATAAACCCGGTCTTTCCGAATAACTCGCGTATATATTATAAAAGTGTTACACAAACACAACATACGCCTCATTCCAATTCATTAGTCACTAACCGTAAATTAATCAAGAGAATAATTCCCCCAAATATTAACCCCGAAGGCCGAAACCAACATCAGATCAATATCCAGAAAACCATTCTGTTTGGCTAACCGACAGTCAATTTCTAAATTTCACATTCATAGGGAAAGGTTCCCATTAATTTTATCAAAGATAAATTCTTGAATTTATTCTTTAATCTATTTTTGAATATCAATTCAAACTAGTCGGGATTAGCGAACCTTACCGAAGTAATCATTTGTTTTCATTTCCCAATCCCAACCTATTCATCCCATGAAGTAAAACTGGTAATACTTCATATCTAACACCACAGTGTTATCGGTAACTTCAATTACCATTTCGCGTTCAAATCTAATTAAAGATTTAACTAACGCCTGGAGCAAAACTGGTGATACTCCATTTCGATTATTTCAATCTAATTAAAGATTCATTAAAACTCCACTTAGTTTTAATCTTTGACTGGGTTAAAGAATCAGTGTCATTTAAAAACACGGTTCACGATAAACCCAAAATCACATTCATTAATCATCGGGTTAAAGAACGAGTGTTATTTAAAACACTGTCCACGATAAACCCAAAAATCAATATCGATTCAATTCCAATTAAATATTATTTAATTGGTACACTTCATTAAATCTAAATAAAAAGATTTAATCTCTTCTCAACTGGGTTCAAGAACAGTGTTAGTGAAGACACCATTCACGACAAACCCAAATCACATTCGATATTCAATACAAGGCTCTGAATAGAAAATATATCGGCTTATATTCAATATCGAATTCTACGACTAACAAATGCCGTATTGGAAATAACGATATAAATATATTTCTTTCAAATTTCCATAACAACACCTGTATAATCCCGAATTCCAACATCGAAATATTCCGAAGACAATTTCGATTCAAATCCCCTCCAATGCAATCATTGGATATTCTGGTTATTTTCAAAACCCTTTTCAAATTCAATTTATTTATTTAAAAATAAATAGAATTATAATCCTAGTTCAAAACTAGTTCATTTCGATAAAAATCTATTTTTATCTTTTCAAATATGGAGTTTTTCATCCCAAATCTTCACAAATCATTTCTTATGATTTTACACAAATTATTACTATTTTTAATAATTTTATCAAGGCCCGTACAGTCGATTTCCATTAATGGCCATCGAACTGCACTTATAGCGACCTTTTTCAAATTTGATTTGGACATAATTCCAAATCCAACCGTTAGATTTCTAATTTATCACATTCGTTAGAAAGCTCTTTTCGATACGAACCCAACGGTTCCGGTTTTAGGAGAATCCGACGGTCGGATCTCCCGTAATGTCCGTTTGAAATAAATGGTCGAAATTCACGAACTGCCGCGGCGCGACGCGTTCTATTCAGGCCATTATATTATATATATAATATATATAATATATACTTCGTCGATTTCTATTTAAAACGAATTATATAAATAGTTTTGAATTCGTTTCAAAAGCAATTTCAACTTTCTTTTCAATTCAAATCAAAATTGAATTCTTCTTTATAAATTCGTTTCAAAATTCATTTCTATTCAATTCAAATTTCAATTCAATTTGAATTCATTTCAATTCGTTTTCAATTCAATTCATTTCGAAATCGTTTTCAATTCAATTCATTTCGAAATCGTTTTCAATTCAATTCATTTCGAAATCGTTTTCAATTCAATTCATTTCGAAATCGTTTTCAATTCAATTTGAATTCGTTTTCAATTCATTTCATTTCGAAATCGTTTTCAATTCAATTCATTTCGAAATCGTTTTCAATTCAATTCATTTCGAAATCGTTTTCAATTCAATTCATTTCGAAATCGTTTTCAATTCAATTCATTTCGAAATCGTTTTCAATTCAATTCATTTCGAAATCGTTTTCAATTCATTTCGAAATCGTTTTCAATTCAATTCATTTCGAAATCGTTTTCAATTCAATTCAAAATATTCGATTTCGAAATCACTTTTCAATATTCATTTTTAAGATGAATAAAATCGATATAAATATCGTTCACGTCAAAATGGCGTCAATCTAATCAACACGGCTTCATAAATTTCTATTTTCAAATATTCTATTTCAAATATTTCTTTTTCAAAATAGTTGTTATTATCAAAATATTTCGTTCAATACATGACCAATCTCAATGAATGAGTACTGTCAACACATGAACTTTTATTTTATAATATTCTTTATTTTTCAAATTGGAATGAGGCCCAATCAATCACCATATAAAGTTAATTATATGGATTTTCATACAACACATGTATATAATAACATTGAAAATAATCAACCATCAACCAAAGTGCACTACACTGTAAAAGCATCAAATATAGATATTCAACGCTTATAACAGCCTGTCAATCAATCGATCGACATATTTAATCAATCAGGATGAGTGAACTGCAAATTTCATCCCAACACCCGTGTGGGGTTTCAAACAATCAAACAAATATTTTATTCGTGCAGTTGGGTGATGTGTAAAATTTATCGTCCCAATCAATGTCATTCAAATAGGTGTACATAAACAAACCGTCTGGTTTGTAAATGAATATTCTATTTTATTCACTTCACGTTAAAAATTGTATTTTTAACGATAAAACATTTTATTCCAACATATGAATTTCTATTCAGTTCATTCTTTAAATAAAATGATATTTTTATTTTTCTAACACATTTTAGAAAATTTCGGCGGCATAACGGCACGATACTAGAAACGGGACGAGGCCTAGCCTTATCCCCGGTCTAGTGAAGGCCCACGCCATTCACACATCAATCAAATCAATTCGTTATGCAAACCACAAAATTTGGAGTAAGAGTCTAACCTAGCCTTACTCCTTCGCCTTATAACGGCGCACGTCTAATCCTAACCAATTTATCGATTCGATTTTTCACACCACAAACCACATTCAAACCAATATCGCAATCAATCACCAAACAGTCAAACAAACAAGTCCATGGTCTGTGGACGATTGTGTCGGGTGCTACTAAGCACCGTCTGCATCCTAGTATATATATAACTAGAAAAAGAATTTTGAAAGGTGAGGAGTTCTCACCTATAGCTATCCCGAATCCACGACTCTTCTTATGCAGGAAATCTTCACTGTTCTCGTCTCTTATCGCTTTCGTTGTCCGCTTTCACTACATATGTAAAAATCGAATTTTTACTTTGATGTTCAATATATAAAAATCATATTTTTACTATGCTATTCAATATATAAAAATCGAATTTTTATTTCGAAGTTCAACATATAAAAATCATATTTTTACTGTGCTATTCAATATATAAAAATCAAATTTTTATTTCGAAGTTCAACATATAAAAATCCCATTTTTACTGTGCTATTCAATATATAAAAATCAAATTTTTATTTCGAAGTTCAAAACATAAAATCAGTTTTTCTTTTAACCTAAAATCAGTTTTTATCAAATTTAAGTTTAAAATAATATACGTTTTAAATTCGAATTCAACGTACATTTTAATTTGCCGGGGCCACATACTGACTCTAAAAATTCCCGAAAAATATTTTCTAGCTTCGTATTGACGATACGGTCCTAACAAAACTAGTTTCGTCGAATTCTGAGATCGTTTGAAAAATGGCCATTTTCCAGTCGATTAAAATCAACTGAAACTGGTCAAACGCGTTTTCCTTTGCCACGCTCACATATTGATTTGAAAAATTATGAAATTTGAAACCTAGCAATAACTTAACAACACGGACCTAACAAAACTGGTTTCGTCGAAATCCGAGGTCGTTTGCAAAATGTCTATTTTTAAGGGCCTTATACATATAAAAATATATATAAATTCCACAGCGACTATTTCTAATTTTAAACTGGACATATCTTATCATTTCTAAGATGAAATCCCAGTTTGTTAACTTCGTTACAAAGATATAGTTATACAGATTCAAATATTTCTTGTTTCGTTCAATTCTGACTTATATTGAATTCTGTATATTCATTTGAAATTAGAAATCGAATTTTCGAACTACCGCGCCATTTTCAATTCCTTTTATAATTATTATATATTCTAACGACGACGTATATAATATATACGTTCTAATTATATTCAAAATAAATTTCTCGTCGATATTATTTAAAATAATTCATTTTAAATAATCAAAATTCAATAAAATTGCCAAAATAAAAATTTTAAACTGGCCCAGATTTTACGGGTTGTTACAATATAAATCTGCAAAACCAAAACTACTAGCTGCCCGTGTCAAAATAAGGGCACCCAGAGTTTAGGTTAAAACAATAAACTCCAGGTCAGTCATGTGACTGGTGTGAGAACTAAAACAGTTATTAATCTTTATTTTAAAGTTAGGTAAATCAAGGGACCACGCCGTATAACACGGAACGGGTTTCCTCCCAAGAATACCAGTGCATAAAACAAACAGCGCAATGCTAAATAAAGAAAAATGAAGCTGTTATAAGACCCAGGTCCTATCACACAATGCAACGCAAGCCGGGGGATAGGGTTTTCCCTTATAACAGCCAAAGAATGCTTGATACGCTTAAAACAAATCATTTGATACTATTATAAGTGCATAGTGTATAAAACAACTTCAAATCATAAGTATCAATCATAGGCGGCATGAATGCCCCATACCACTATGTCGCCATATATAGGTTATACAATCAAAATCGCAAAGTAACGTATTTGGAAATTGGATTTCCGTCTATGAACCGAGGCAAAAGATAGTCCTCAACCGATTCGAGACGCTCTAGCCCGCCCCTCAGGATCAGAGCTCGAGTGACCCTTGGATCGTCAGGGCCGGTCCACCGATGTGGATTAAAATGCCTGAACATGCGTTTCCCCGCCCTTTGGGGCGTAAATGAGCCAACTAAATGACTCCATCGGTTCGAGAACGACCGATCAATCCGAGGCGCCTCGCAACAGCAACAACCACATAAGTCAAACTCGTCAGGGCGTGTAAAACCACTGACGCCACTTTTTAGCTAGAAGAAAACGCATGCCCTCCCTGAGGTCCGTCTCCCGTTTTTGGTTCATACCGGGTGTGAAACTCGCGAAGTAAACGTTACACAAAGCTACGCCACAAAGGCCGTGCTTTGATCATCACCACAAGACTTTGCTTTTCAACAGAAGCCTCGATCAATTGCCACTTAGGCATGCCACACAGGCAATTCACTCCATGCGTTTGATATCCATCAATATATAACCCCTGAGCTCGTACGTCTCAGAGAAGGGCGTTAAGCAAGAGAATAAATTCTCCGCCGCCAAACAGATATATATTTAATAGAGATCAATCACACAGACTAAAATCCAATGTCAGACACACAGTCCATTTACAAGTCCGTTCTGGGTCTGAACGAAAACGGAGGCACCTAGTACCCCGCATATCCATCGATCTCCAAGTACGTCTGGACGATCACTAACTGTTTCCATCTTCTTGGGTGTACAGCCCAATCAAGATCATCAGTAATCACCCAAACGACGTGAAGACTTCTGGTCTTCGACCACCGTCTTCATCTTCGACTTATCGTTGTATCAGTTATTCAGAATGGGATAAACCCGGTCTTTCCGAATAACTCGCGTACATATTATAAAAGTGTTACACAAACACAACATACGCCTCATTCCAATTCATTAGTCACTGACCGTAAATTAATCAAGAGAATAATTCCCCAAATATTAACCCCGAAGGCCGAAACCAACATCAGATCAATATCCAGAAAACCATTCTGCTTGGCTAACCGATAGTTAGTTTCTAAATTTCACATTCATAGGGAAAGGTTCCCATTAATTTTATCCAAGATAAATTCCTTGAATTTATTCTTTATTCTATTTTTGAATCTCAATTCAAACTAGTCGGCATTAGCGAACCTTACCGAAGTAATCATTTATTTTAATTTCCCAATCCCAACCTATTCATCCCATGAAGTAAAACTGGTAATACTTCATATCTAACACCACGGTGTTATCGGTAAATTCAATTACCATTTCGCGTTCAAATATAATTAAAGATTTAACTAACGCCTGGAGCAAAACTGGTGATACTCCATTTCGATTATTTCAATCTAATTAAAGATTCATTAAAACTCCACTTAGTTTTAATCTTTGACTGGGTTAAAGAATCAGTGTCATTTAAAAACACGATTCACGATAAACCCAAAATCACATTCATTAATCATCGGGTTAAAGAACGAGTGTTATTTAAAACACTGTCCACGATAAACCCAAAAATCAATATCGATTCAATTCCAATTAAATGTTATTTAATTGGTACACTTCATTAAATCTAAATAAAAAGATTTAATCTTTTCTCAACTGGGTCCAAGAACAGTGTTAGTGAAGACACCATTCACGACAAACCCAAATCACATTTGATATTCAACACAAGGCTCTGAATAGAAAATATCCCGGCTTATATTCAATATCAAATTCTCTGACAAACAGATATTGTATGGGAAATAACAATATATATATCTATATCTTTCAAATTTCCATAACAACATCTGTATAATCACGAAATCCAACATCGAAATATTCCGAAGACAATTTCGATTCAAATCCATTCCAATGCAATCATTGGAAATTCTGGTTATTTTTAAAACCCTTTTTAAATTCAATTTATTTATTTAAAAATAAATAGAATCTCAACTCCAGTTCAAAACTAGTTTATTTCGATAAAAATCTATTTTTATCTTTTCAAATATGGAGTTTTTCATCCCAAATCTTTCAAAATCATTTCTTATGATTTTACACAAATTATTACTATTTTTAATAATTTTATCAAGGCCTGTACAGTCGATTTCCAACAACGGCCATCGAACTGCACTTACAGCGACCTTTTTCAAATTTGATTTGGACATAATTCCAAATCCAACCGTTAGATTTCAAATTTCTAATATTCGTTAGAAAGCTCTTTTCGATACGAACCCAACGGTTCCGGTTTTAGGAGAATCCGACGGTCGGATCTCCCGTAATGTCCGTTTGAAATAAATGGTCGAAATTCACGAACCGCCGCTGCGCGGCGCGTTCTATTCAGGCCATTATATTATATATATAATATATATAATATATTTCGTCGATTTCTATTTAAAACGAATTATATAAATAGTTTTAAATTCGTTTCAAAAGCAATTTCAACTTCCATTTCAATTCAAATCAAAATTGAATTCTTCTTTATAAATTCGTTTTAAAATTTATTTCTATTCAATTCAAATTTCAATTCAATTTGAATTCATTTCAATTCGCTTTCAATTCAATTTGAAATCATTTTCAATTCATTTCATTTCGAAATCGTTTTCCATTCATTTCATTTCGAAATCGTTTTCAATTCATTTCATTTCGAAATCGTTTTCAATTCATTTCATTTCGAAATCGTTTTCCATTCATTTCATTTCGAAATCGTTTTCCATTCATTTCATTTCGAAATCGTTTTCAATTCATTTCATTTCGAAATCGTTTTCAATTCATTTCATTTCGAAATCGTTTTCAATTCATTTCATTTCGAAATCGTTAAAATCGATATAAATATCGTTCACGTCAAAATGGCGTCAATCTAATCAACACGGCTTCATAAATTTCTATTTTCAAATATTATATTTCAAATATTTCTTTTTCAAAATAGTTGTTATTATCAAAATATTTCGTTCAACACATGACCAATCTCAATGGATGAGTACTGTCAACACATGAACCTTTATTTTATATTGATAAAGATGTAAATTTTATTACTAAAATATTTCGTTTAACACATGACCAATCTCAATGGATGAAACTGTCAACACATGAACCTTTATTTTATATTGATAAAGATGTAAATTTCATTACTAAAATATTTCGTTCAACACATGACCAATCTAAATGGATGAGTACTGTCAACACATGAACCTTTATTTTGTAATATTCTTTATTTTCTAAATTGGAATGAGGCCCAATTATTTACCATATAAGGTTAATTATATGGATTCCATACAACACATGTATATAATAGCATTAAAAAATAATCAACCATCAACCAAAGTGCACTACACTGTATAAGCATCAAATATAGATATTCGACGCTTATAACAGCCTGTCAATCTATCGATCGACATATTTAATCAATCAGGATGAGTGAACTTCAAATTTCATCCCAACACCCGTGTGGGGTTTCAAACAACCAAACACAGATTTTATTCGTGCAGTTGGGCGATGTGTAAAATTTATCGTCCCAATCAATGTCATTCAAATAGGTGTACATAAACAAACCGTCCGGTTTGTAAATGAATATTTTATTTTATTCACTTCACGTTAAAAATTATATTTTTAACGATAAAACATTTTATTCCAACCTATGAATTTCTATTCCATTCATTTATTCAATAAAATGATATTTTTCTAACTTATTTTAGAAAATTTCGGCGGCATAACGGCACGATACTAGAAACAGGACAAGGCCTAGCCTTATCCCCGGTCTAGTGAAGGCCCACTCCATTCACACATCAATCAAATTCACCAAACAACCAAATTCAAATCAAATCATATAACTAAGCTATGCAACCAAACAAACAAGTCCATGGTCTGTGGACGATTGTGTCGGGTGCTACTAAGCACCGTCTGCATCCTAGTATATATATATAACTAGAAAAATTAAATTGAAAGGTGAGAAGTTCTCACTTATAGCTATCCTAGCTCCACGGCTCTTCATTTATAGAAATCTTCTTCATTCTCGCCTTTCTATCATCTTCATTGCCCGTAGTCACTACATATATAAAAATCACACATTTTTATATTTTGATGTCTTTAAAATAAAAGTCACATTTTTATTTATTCACTTTCAATTTAGAAATCATATTTATCCTTAACCCTTCTAATGATAAAAATTGTATTTTTTTTTCTTTGCTACATATATGATAAAAATCACGTTTTTATTCGCTACTGTAACTATAAAAATCATATTTTTATGTTACTACCTTTTATACAAAAATCTCATTTTTCTTTATATAAAAATCTCGTCTTTCTTTATATATGCTATTCTAAAAATCTAATCTTTTTTTATATGTTAAAAATATAATCTTTCTTAATCAAAAATCATATTTTCCTATCAACAAAAATCATAGATTTTCTACGAATAAAAATCTTAACTTTTGGTGTATAAAAATCCAATGTTCATGTGATAAAAAGTTTAATCTTTATAATACTAAAACAGATTTTACTTAAATTAATAGCCTACCAAGAATATATAACTAAAACACACCTTTTTCTACTCGAAGAAAATCATATTTTGGACGGAGGATGGCTCACAAATCGGAACAGTGGTCGAAGGAGGTGGCTGGAAGGTTCTGGAAGGCGGTAGGGGTTTTCGCCGGCGGCCTGGTGGCGGATAGGAGGACCAGCGGCTCTGAAATCCAGGTTTGGAGGAGAACGAGGCTTCCAGCATCGAGGAGGGGGGGGGGTTCCACGTGCTGACCGGGGTCTGCTCGTCGCTGGCGGTGTGCTGGGACGGCGTTGGGCCTGCTGGCGGCGCAATCGAGGCAGGAGGGGTCCAGTGGAAGCCAAGGTGGTCATCGCGGTGGGTTCGCGGTACTCGCAGGCAGAGGGGGGGGGGTCTTCGAACGCGCGAGGAGGAGGGGGACCATCGACGGCGGTGGCTCTTCCCCAGAGTGGCGCGCGACGGGATTCCAGGAGGACTGAGCGATTTGCGGTTTCTCCCTTCTTTTCTTTTTTTTTCGAACATTCTGATTTGGGAAGAAAAGCTAGGGGGGGGGGGTTTATGTAAAGTTTATTTTAATTTATTCAATTAATTTATATTTCAAAAAGTTGACTTTTACATACGACCTCGAAACGAGGCCTACCGCCTGTCGTCCATAGCGTTTCACCCCCATTCTGAACACAATGGGATATGTATCGCAAGTTGATTCGATCGTTTGAATTAGTTTCCGTTGAATTTACATTTAAATCACTATACTGAATTTTAAACGTACATTTCAAATTACCGGAGTCACATACTAACTCTAAAAATTCCAGAAAAATATTTTCTAGCTTTGTATTGACGATATGGTCCTAACAAAACTAGTTTCGTCGAATTCTGAGACCCTTTGAAAAATGGCCAATTTCCAGTCGATTAAAATCAACTGAAACTGGTCAAACGCGTTTTCCTTTGCCACGCTCACATATTGATTCGAAAAATTATGAAATTTGAAACCTAGCAATAATTTGACACTGCGGATCCAACAAAACTGGTTTCGTCGAAATCCGAAGTCATTTGCAAAATGTCCATTTTTAAGGGCCTGAATTCCATAGCGACTATTCAGAATTTTCAACTGGACATATCTTTTGATTCCCGCTATGAAATTTCGATTTTCCGGATTCGTTGGAAAGATATTATCAATTAGATCCTAATGTTTTTGGTTTCACTAAAATCCGGATTGTTTTGCACCCGGTACATTCAATTGAAGTTTGAAATCGAATTATCGAACTACCGCGCCATTTTCAATTCTATTTAAATATATATAAATATTTATATTCTAATGACGACGCGTATAATATATACGTTCTAATTATATTCAAAATAAATTTCTCGTCGATATTATTTAAAATAATTCATTTTAAATAATCAAAATTCGCTAAAATTGCCAAAATAAAAATTTTAAACTGGCCCAGATTTTCCGGGTTGTTACACTTATTCTAGGTATGGATTGAGTATCATTTTATGGAGCCATCTTAGATTGCGACAACGAAGTTGTTCATATTAGGAGTCAAGGAGGACGTAGTCTAAGAATCCCTTGTGGTATTAGAAATAAGGATAAAACCCTATTGTGTGCCTTGTCTCCTAGTTCAAAAGGACCATCTTCGGTCCCTATAGTATGTGAGTTCTTGGATGTCTTTAAATAAGTAATGGGACTTCTATCCCATAGGGAGATCTCTTTTCGTATTGACCTAGAGAAGGACGCTAGACTAGTAGATTTACCCTTGAGGCATATGGCGCCTAAATTAAGGAGAGAGTTAGATAAATAGATTTCGGAGTTGCTACATAAGGCTTCATTCAACGAAGTACATCTGAGTGGGGTGCACTTGTTGTGTTTGCCACTAAAGCGGACGGATCCCTATGACTTTGTGTGGATTATAGAAGCTAATTTAGTCAACTAAGAAGAATAGACACCCCTTACCTAGAATTGATGATCTATTTGACCACTTGGGAGGAGCCCAAGTATTTTTTACCAATTCTACCTTGCAACTGGATTTCACCAGTTGAGAATTTCAGAATATAGTAAAGATAAAACTGCATTTAGGACGCCAAACGGATTATTCCAATGAGAAGTTATGCCTTCTGGACTAACGTATGCACACGCCTTTTTTGTTGACCTTATGAGTAGAGTGTTTAGGGGCATTCTGAAAAAGATCATGGTGGTTTTCATGGACAATATCCTTATATTTTCCAAGGATTATAAAGGGCATGAAAGTCACTTAAGACAGGTCCTAGGAATACTGAGAAAGAACCAGTTGTAAGCCAAGTTTTCAAAGTGTCATTTCTAGGGAGAAGAAGTTAGATTTTTAGAGCCTGTTGTGTCGGGAAAAAGTCTGGCAGTAGTCCCCGCGAAGATTGAGGCAATTAAGGAACAAAAAGTACCTTGAAACGCTACGGAGGTTAGTAGCTTCCTTGGGTTTGCGGGATATTACCGAAAGTTAATTAAGGATTTTGCAAAGATTGCTACCTCTTTAACTCAACTAACGAAGAAGGACTTCGTATTTTCTTGGAGAGACAAGTGCAATGTGGCTTTTAGGAAATTAGAGGAAGAATCAACTAGTGCGTTAGTCCTCATTATACCCGATGGTTCAAGGGTGTTCAAGGTTTACACTGACGCCTGTGGAACTGGTTTAGGAGCGGTTCTCATGCAAGAAGTAAGGGTAGTTGTTTATGCTTATAGACAACTCAAGGATATTGAGAAAATATATCCAGTTCATGACCTAGAGTTGGGTGCGGTAGTGTTCGCCTTGAAGATGTGGAGGCACTATCTTTTATGGGAGAAATTCGAGTTTTTCATGGACTATAAATCCATAAATCCATAAAGTATTTATTCTCTCAACGTATTTTGAATTTAATACAAAAACAATGAATGGAATACATTCTCTCTTTTGATTTCTTGATCCAGTATACCCTAGGGAAAGGGTATGTCATAGCAGATGCATTAAGTAGAAGGCATGCATCTTTGAATACAATCTTGGAATGGAAACAATTGGAGTTTCTCTCCAGCTTTAACTTGCAACCGTCACTGGTAGCTTCTAGTAGTTTTTTTGTAACCATGCTAGTTAGACCCCACTCTAAGGGAAACAATTCAGAGTATGCAAGATCTTGACAAGGAGATAAGAAACTTGAAGAAGAAAGTGGGGAAAAAGGAGATCTTTCCTCATTCAATTGGATATTCTCTTAGTAACGATAGGAGTTTACTTAGGGGTGGGCGACTTTGTGTCCCTAAGATTTTAGGAGAGTGTTATAGGTCGAGGATGACCATATACATTGGTGGAGATAAAATGTATAAGGATATGAAGTGAAATCTCCACTAGAAGGGATGAAAAGGGAGATAGCTGAGTTTGTGGCCTCTAACATGCCAAAAAGTTAAAGCAGAGCAAGGAAGTCCAAAATGATTATTATTACCTTTAGAATTTCCCATGTGGAAATGGGAGCATATCTCCATGAATTTTGTTGATGGGCTTCCAAGGAGTCAAAGAGGAAATGAGGCTATTTGAGTTATAGTGGACCGTTTGACCAAGAATATTAAATATATACTAGTCAAGAAGAATAGGATTGCGGCTTCGTTGACCCAGTTGTATGTTTGAGAAATATTTAGGTTACATGGCATTCCATTTAGTATATAGTTAGCGATCGATACCCTTTATTCACAAGTGAGTTTTGGAGAAGTTTACAAGCAGGGTTAGGGACGACGCTCAACTTAAGTACAACCTATCACTCACAGATCGATGGCCAGACAGAAAGAATCAATCGATCCTCGAATATTTGCTTAGATCCTGCATTATCGACCTTGAAGGAGTTTAGGAGCAACACCAGCCGCTTATGGAGTTTGCATATAACAACGGTTTTCAAGCGACAATTGGTATGGCCCCTTGCAAATCGCCAACCTATTGGTGGGAAACTACCGACATGGTTCTGCTCGGACTAGACTTCGTCCGTGATTCCACGGAGAAGATTTCTTTGATTATGCAGAGGATAAAGGCATCCCAAGACCATCAGAAATCATATGCAGATAAGAGGAGGAGGAAACTCGAGTTCGATGCAAGAAATTTGGTATTTGTAAAGGTTTCCCCTCTCAAGAAGACTACCCGGCTTGGGAAGACTGGGAGGTTGGTTCCCATATTCATTGGGCCTTTCCGAATTATTGAGAGAATAAGATTTTTTGCTTATCAAGTGGATCTTCCTGAGCCCCAATCGGGAATCCATAATGTTTTTCATGTATCTCGTCTGAAGAAGTGCCTACATGATTCTGCTATTAAACTCAAGCTTGAGGATATTAGTGACATAGGAAACCTCGAGTTGGAATCTAGGGTTCCCCATGCCATTGCAAATATTGTAGAGCATGGAATCATAAGACTCTATAATAAGTCCAATCGCCTTGTCCTAGTACAATTGGAAGATGACCCTGTGAAAAGCACTTGGGAGAAAGAGGATAAGATGAGACAAATTCACCCAGAGCTTTTCTCGAGTTATTTTCCCTCTAAGTTACGTTTATGGATGCATTGTTGTTGCTAGACTAGTTTTACAGGAAATGGGCAACTAAGATTAATCTATATTAATCTAATGGTTTCCATTCATTTGCACTCCTATAAATACCACGTCATTCACCTTATAATTCCCTGAACCTCCCTTTATATGTGCCTCTATTCTACTGCTGATATTCCAAAAATTAGGTTGAAATAGGTTTCTTCTTCTGTCCTTAATCTATTTCTATATAAATTTTATTTTGGAATTTTTATAATTTATATATGAGACTTAAACTATAACGTACCGCATTTTTGGTTGTCAAATATTTAATTTATTTACTATTTTAAATGTTGAATTAGAAATAAAAATGGATGTTTATATATAATTTATTAATAAAACGATGTTTGAATATATATTTATATTTAATTAAGATCGAGCTCGTAATGTCGCAATAGTACATAATATTATGTTTTAAACTTCAATTGAATATATAAAATCCATTTTAAGTCGGAATTCTTTGAAATAAGAATAATCCAAATCTACTTGATTGTAATTTTCTAATGATGTTTAGAGTCAATATAGGTAGGTTATTTGTTATTTTTGGAAATCATCTAATTTGATGTCCAAAATAGCATCGTTTTACATGTAAATTATCATTCGGGAAGATAGTCTCGGAATGCGACGAAAATTATGCTGTTCGATCCATATTAGTAAGTTATTGTAGAATTTTGATTTTCATATTGAACTTGTCGTTTGATCATGCGAGGAGTAAACGCTTAGATTTTTATTGTATTATTTTATCGAATTGATATGGAATTAAAGAATAACTAATTTTCTAATAAACTCGGATTTAATGAAACAAATTTTATTTGATCCATAATGATTTATTATTGTAGTATTTTAAATTTCAAGTTAATTGGATTTATTCTATGATCGTATGCAATTTAAACGTGTGCCGATTTATATTGTGTATTTATTAGGGAATTTTTACAAACGATCTCAAAATTCAACGAAACTTGTTCCATGTGTAGAATATTGTTTTATGCTAGGATTTAAATTTTCATCCCAATCAGAGATCGTATGAAGTTATCTTAGTGTGTTACTTTACGTCGAAGTTTCATTTAATATTATTAAATTTGAACTCTTACCCTATTTATATCCACCCTTTCACCATAACCCTAGAATTTGATCAAACTTATATTTGTGGTCAACACGTTCTGTATTTCCGCCTTACCAAATAAACGATCAGAAATGATTGATTCTTTATCCTCTTGATTCTTTCAATCCACACTCCTATATCTGAAACAACCTTTTACAATTATGTTCACCTCAACGAGGTATGCATACTGACCAGTGGTGATTTCCTCTGGCAAAATAGGAAGGTCGGAAAATGGCCCAAAGGCAGTGGCGGTTGAGGTCGAACTGGTGGCGTTAGGGAAAGGTGCGACTAATGAGGCTTTGGGCTGCAGACGAGGGGGCTGGCGCGCATCTTCTGGCATGGTCTGATCGACCGCCAGATCAACGTTATCGGCGCGAGGTTGATGATGGATGGCGAGCGTGGTTTTTTCCCTAGAATGAAGTATGCAGCGTGAAATAAGAGAAAGTATCGGGCCATATTTGTTTGAACTAAAAGTATATAAAAGTTAATTAAGAAACTAATTATTTAAAATAAGTCTTAATGCTTATAGTCATATAACTCTTGCCTAGGTTAACTGAATTAGATGAAACAAGTTGCACTGGAAACATATCAAAGAATAGAACATTCTGGAACCAACCTGAACAGATTTGGAAGCAACAGGGATTTCCAGCTAAATTAAATGACTGTTTAATGTAATTGAAATGAACCGCTTCAACGATAAATGAAGTGAGTTAACTCACTCAGTATGTCCCACTTATATTTTATATAAGTCGGGTTTAATTTTTGTGTGCTATGATTGTTATTGTTGAATGATTACTAAATAACATATATATATATATTGACTGAACCGACTAAATTAAACATCGTTTAATTTAATTGAAATCAATCATTAATTTTTAATGATTGTAACCAATTGAGGTAACTTACCTTGTTGGCCACGTTTGCAATATAAACGTGTTTAATTTAATGGATTATCTGAATTATTATTGCTAGTGTTATATAAATTGGTTGATGTTAAATTATTATAGACTGTTATAGAAAATACCAGTTTAATTAAATTGAATGATTTTATTTGAGGTAATCTATTTGGATGTTGGGAATGACAAGTTGGAGGGATCCAACTGGATTTCTCACTGTAGTTGTTAAAATTTATTTATATTATAATATACGTTGATATATGAAATTGTGATGTAGCGGTTGACAGGTTAGAGGAATCCAACAGGATTCCTAACTGATATTGATAACGTTTACCAATTTTATTAAATATGGTTGGTATGATGTGAAATTGGTTAATATTTCATGATTTTGTACTTTAATAAACATTTGCCTCTTTATTACCATTGATAAAATAAAAGATTTTTGGAATTGATGTTAACTCGATTCTAAACCTTTTCAAAAATTTATTAGTATATATTTAAAATACGATGTTTAGTTTAGTAAGTAATGTCGAAGTCTATTTACATTTTTATAATCGTTTAAATTATATATAAATAGAAGTTTATCTTGGAATACTTTCGGTGTTGTGCCAATTTTTGCACATCAACATTCTAGTGCTTTCATTGAGAGCCAAGACTTTGTCTTTCCTACTGTTCTTCAACCGAAACTTGGAAATTCCACTAAGGTAAGAAGAAGGGGTCTTCAGGAGGTTGCTAGTAGTCTCTGTTTGTTGGTAGCGTCTACGTGGCAGACGCTATCATCAAAGTGATGTTGATTCTTCGATTGTGTACTTAAATGGGAAGGGTCAAAGGCGAAAGTGACATGCAACTCAAGGTGGATTGAAGATGCGAGATAATGGACTCACTCGAGTGGGAATCCAGCTAAAGGTTGGAGTCATGGAGAGCTCATGTGTTTGGAATTGCCAAAGAATCATTGATAGGTCAAAGGATTCAAGCAGACTTGAAGCAGGAGTATAATGGGGATGCCTGTTAGGATATGAGAGATTGAGTACCCGGGATCACTATGGAAGTGATCTAGTTGTCTTGAGTAGACAAACGTACGTGGGATGTAAGGTAGTCTGACTAGAATCGGGGTTTTCCATTAGCTCTTGATGGATGGAAACAACCAGTCATTCAATATCAACATGTTCAAGGCTTTAGTCGGTGATAGCTTGGGATTGTTTATTATGAATGCTTTGGTTGCTGGTGTGTTCTTTTCTATTTCTTTGGGTAGGCTATCACCATAGGATACTAAAGAGAAACGAGGATTGGGTATTATATTCTGACTCGTATCTATTTCTATCTGTTTGAGTAGCATATTTAACATGATTATTATGTGCTAACTCTTCAGTTGTAGCGACAAGTAAGGTGAGACATGAATTATCTATTATCATATTATCTTGTGTATCTATCGTTACATATTTATCTTTCATACCAGACTATTGTATGGTTCAAGGTTTTATATTTCCTTTTATTACCCATCCAAGATGTTGATCAGCAGGTTGAGTACCGGGTGACAAGTTGGTGATGATGGAGCTGTGCGGCGACGAGAAGGAGGCTGGCGTACTACTATACTTATTATATAGCTATTTGGATGGTTTCTGTTGTTTTGACATTTATATACTCTGATGGGGGATGCAGTGAGGCATGACGTATTCAGATATTTAGTTATTGAGATGTTTTATACTTGATATTCTGAATTTTTTATAGAGATGAGTTTTTCTACTTTGTTATGCTTCACTAATATATCCTTTGTATATTTTATTATTATATATTATCCATACGTTGTGAATTATACGACAGGTTCGGTTTTAGTTTTTCTTTCCTTGATGATCGTCCCAAACCCGACTAGCACATCATACAGTGCCACCTCTAGTGAAGGAGAAATGTGGTGGTCATCACATGTCGACGCTTGATTTGTTTCATTCTAGTATAGAAAATTTAGTAAAGCTCGATATGGTTCACCATCTTAGCTAAGACTTGGCATAGGGGATTGGTTCTCATATGATTCGATATGACATGTTGACTTCAATGAAGCCTGACACAACACTTTTATCCTAACATAGCGTAACAAAGGACGTTTCCTTCAGTGAAGTTTAACATAGTGTATCCTACTTGTGGAGATGCGACAAAATGTATCGCTAAGATTTAAGGTGATGTGCTAACTTTGATAGGGTACACAACACACCATATCGATATTAAATTTTGTTTAGGTGTTCAAGATTAGCACTACACCATTGTAAATCATTATGGACATTGGTACCCAATTCCAAGCCTTACGAATATTGGCTATCAATGCTCAACACTAAAACTTGTGGATGTTAACCATTTAGTACTAGGATAAACGAATTTTAAGGGATGACATCGACTTTCTCCAAGCCCAAAACCTATCATTATGACTTAATTAACCATACATATTGTTAGTGTCAAAATAATTCAGAAGAACTAAACCAAAAACTATGGTTAAGGAATGTTCAAAATAGAAAGCTTCAAGGAAAGCCACTCCATCAGAATTTGTCTCCGGGACTAGGATTGAAAAGAAAAGAACTCCCTTCCACAAGGAAAAGCCCATTTGGTGAAACCAATGGGTATGTGAGTTAGGGCAATGATATATAAATAAAAGGAACAACCGGATACACCATTCGATTCATTTAAAGAAGTTATTTTGGCAACGTAATCCCTTGAGAAACATCTAAGCATAAAGAGGCACTTCATCTCGAGGAAATAAATCCTTAACCAACGACCAAAAGCCATAAGCTTGCGTAAACTGACTCCACCTGCAATGAGTCTGTGGATCAAAGGAGCGCTTCCAAAGAACCCGGAGGCATCCCAATGGATGCATATTTGCAGCATTTGGTAAAGGCAAGCTGTCATTTCAGATGGAACCAAAAGTACAAGTGGATAACCATCAGAAGACCTTAAAATAGATCTTCACATCGGCCTCTACGAAAACGACAAGGTGAAGCCCAAAGGCAGAAAGAGTGCCAACCTGCACCTCTAAGTATGAGCCTGTGTTTGGAATCAGAGTCAATCTCTTTATTCTCTCACTTTACTACGTAGTTCAAGTTGTAAACCCTAACTTCAAAATTGATTTGAGGAAAATTTGCAATTAAGATACTAAAGCCTTTATATCACCATACTTAAAAATAAATAGAATTTCTTGCATAATTAAGGTAATGACGTGCTAATTTCTGAGTTATTGTATTGTTATTATCTCATAATTTTGTAGCTCTAGTATCGAGATCTTCAAAAGGAACTAATTTTATAAGAATGCCTTCCGGAATCCAAAGAGAAATATGGTTAATGAACTATGTCAAGCAGCATCATTTTAAGAGCCACAACTCCGAAGCCTCATAATCTAGAACCCGCAGAAGGTTTCCTAAGATATCCAGAACCAAATGATCTCTAATCTCCTTAGAGTGTACAAAAAAAACCTTCATAATCCTTTCCAAAGCCAACTTAAGTGGTAGCAACCCATAAGGAAATCCATTAAGGAAACTAAAGAATCTCCACGCTCGATGGAGGGATCTAAACGACTTAACCAAAATACCTTCTACCAAACCACCTAAGAAAGAACTATGGAGATAAACACACATAAGAACAAAGTCTCTTCCATAAATGATTTAAAATTTCAACCTGCTTACATTCAATTATTGTCTTTTATTTCAATAGGGATCTACCATCGAAAATCAACAAAACACATTAAAGGAATCCCTCTAATGGAATAACAGTGTGCCGAAAGTTAATCCTCACTCAAGTAAAGGATTCTACAAGGATTACACCATTTTAAGGTGTTAACTAAATTTTTAGCTAACACTTTTGATGCTAGTAGAAGGGCTTGAACCTCCCACTACCTATCAGCCTTTATATTTAGTTAAAACTCCTTCTAATGGAAGTTAGAATGGATATTAGTTCTGAGAAAATATAATGCGATCTACAAAAAGCTGCTTATACTTCAAGGAAATTGCTTATAAACCGAAAGGCGGCTGCAGGTTAGGAAAGAATTCCTACAAACCGGAGGGTTATCTCTAAGAAACTGAGCATAACCTAGGAAGGCATATTGGACACCCCCACAATATTATTGAGGAAAAAGATATAACTCCTTTATATTATTGACAAAGAGATAGTAAAGAAGGATCAGTGAAAATACGACAACATTCTTTTGAGGAGAAGAAAGCATCACCCTTACCAATATGATAACCACCCAATAAAGGTGACAAATCGATTCGACCTGAACAAGGGTTTTCCGATCCATTTGCAGTAAAGCTTCCTTATGTGGATTTATGGCTCTATGAGGAATAGATGTTAAATATGAAAGCCTTAAGTATAGTTAGTTAGAATAAGGTTAAAGCTTATAATCCAGACAAATGGAGCATAAACCCTTTCCATTTCAGGTTGAAACCTCTCTTTGCTATGAAAGATTTCTGGAAAATGCAATCTTTAAAAAAAAATGAAGGATGCCATTCAGAATTATCCAAAAGAAACTAGGTTTGAAAATGTAATGGTAAAATATTATGATGTTTTTGCGCGAAGGTGGTAGCCAGATATCAAAGGAATTGTATCATTCTATGAGCACCGAGAAAGGCCAGAGAAAGGGATAGTTCTTAAAACGAGGTCCATGAAAAATTAAGAGACCTTGAAGAGTCTTAAAAGAAAATTTTCATGGAAGAAAGCAAGGAACTAGTGTCAAGATAAAACAAATCTCAGAATTAAGCCTCCCAAGGCAAAGTTTAAGTCAAAATAACAAAGGGATTTCGTTTGACCACTTCTATTGAAAAATATGCTTATTGACAAAAGAAGAATTGGATTATTGGCCTACAAACAAGAAACCACGTAAGTTTAAAAAGAATAATGGAAGATATTATTGGCATTATCATATCGTCAGTGGTCAAAGAACCAACCACTGTGAACATTTAAAAGAATGGTTAGTTACTTCATTAGACAAGGAAAACGTGATGAATATGTAAAGAGATGCTGAGTGGATTTAATAAAATTGAGATTTATTTCAAAATAAGAACTTCTACATGAGTTATGGGAAAAAGTCAATCTATAACAAGAAATTCTACTTGGTTGAGGGTGAAATGCCTTTTATTTATGGATAACTTTAAAAAGTCCCTAACGAAGTTAAGGCGCTCCTCGAAAGGGAGGAGGAGTAAGCCTAGGGACATGCACCCGACACCCACTGAATTCCTTGGTATACCAAAGGTTCTTTCTTAAAGTGGGAGGAGGGTAAGCCCAGAGATATGCGCTTGGCTCCAAGCCTTAGGTATAGCCTTGGCACCTCTTGTAAGGAGGAGGGTATGCTCGAGGACTTCGATTGACACCATATGTCCTAGATATAGCCTAGGCGCTCCTGGAGGGAGGAGGTTAATCCCAGGGACATGCTTCCAACACTGGATGAAGCAGATCTGCCTTTGTTTTTTAGAACAAATCATGCCTCTACTTCGGCTATGCACACCCTGCCTCTACTTTAAAGATGAGCACGCCCTACCTTTGTTTACGCCTCACCCACAGAAGGGAACAAAATCTCAAAGGGAGCTCTTAAATCATGTCCTGTTTCTATTTGAAAGAAGAACATTCCCTTCCTTTACTTTATGAAAAAGTATGAAATGGGCATAGTCTAAAATGGGCATCAGATTTAACAAAAAGGAAAGCATTTTGGGACTCCTATTATTTTAGTATATGAATTTGGGTTCTGGGTCTTCCAAAGTTAAAATTGCATTGGAAACATCTATTATTTCTAGAAGTTGATTTTTCTAGACTTCAATTATTTTAATACCCGAATTTGGGATTTTGGTCTTCTAAATTCGAAAGTGGTTTGGGGACTTTTATTATTTTCAAAAGTAGATTTTTAGGACTTCTATTATTTTAATACTAGAATGTGGGTTTCAGATATTTTAAAGCCAAAGTGGTTTCGAGACTTCTATTATTTCCTAGAGTGGACTTTCTAGACTTACAATATTTTAATACCTGAATTTGGGTTTCGGATCTTCTAAGTTATTATCAGGATTTATATTATTTTTAGAGGGAAAGAAAACAGAAAAAAAACATAAATGAATTATACTCAAGTAAATAAGTTAGAAAATAAACAAAAGCCGCTAGCATATTTCAATTATACGATTTATAAACTATATATGAATGAATGGCTTATATACAGATAGGATTGAAAGAAAGAAACAAAAATTCATAGACTTTGGAGTCTCTCCATCAGATTATGTGAAATTGCAAGATCCAAAAAATGTTTTAGAGTGGTTAGAAGCATTTCTTTAAGCTTCACCTTCTTGCCCCTGATGTCGCCGACTTCATCAATTGAGTCAATTTGGGTCTTGAGAGCTCAATAAAAAGCTATATTGCTTCTTGTAATGGGTCTATTTACCCTCTCAAATTTAGTATTGCACTCTCTAAGGTGGTATATTTCCTTCTTCAGAATCTTAACTTGGTTAACATAGTCATAGATGCGACAGGTAGTGTCATCCTGCCATTGGTTTTCGTAATACCTCCAAACTTCATGTTTCACCCTTTTAACCCAAACTCTCATTAGATCCTCGTCTATGCCTTTCATAGAATTAGATGAATTAGGATACTTTTGAATTTGATAGGTACTCCCTTGGGTCCCATTGTTCCCGTTGGGCCGAATGAAATATTGAAAGAAGGAATTGGGAAGTCAGGGACACCATCATTTAGATTAAATTCTGGTTACTTACAGGTGGCTTGACAATCCTCTAATTAAAACACAAAACCATAAATCTATTCTTGAAGCATGGTCATGTCTTTATCAAAGTCTATCGTAGGATTGGAAAAACGTTTCGTTTTGATGAGACTTTTCTCCTCCTGGACTAGTTTCCCCTCCAAATCCCTCCTCTGCTCTTTAAGACTTTGAACTAAAGCATGATGATCTTGAATTTTTTTAAACCACTCTAACATAAGGGGGTTATATGTACATTTCAAGAGGATGGGATCCCCGAAAGCCTTTTTCTATTCAAGCCCAATTATGATTTTTTTCCTTTGATTTTTGAAACATCGGAAGTGGGGTCTTACGAAGGAGATGCCGATATCAATTAAGAAACCTGATCAGAACAAAGTCATGTACCAACTTAATTTTTAAAAGAAATAAACCATTATTCATAACAATAAGGTACCTTTATAAACCCAAATATATTAAAAGGATTTTTTTCATTAACTCCAATACAATAATTACACAATATTAAGTTGCTTTGTAAAAAACAGATTTTTTTTAAAATTTGTGCAATAAGCTTGCCTTTGTAGCAAGAAAGTTTTTCAGGAGAAAGGTCAATAGGTAATGAATAGGCTCTCGGTAAAGTCCATGTTATTCTAAGATAAGGGTCATGGCTAATCTCACTAGAATACCTTTAGTGGAAGCGCCTAACCAAACCTCTACTACACTTTCC
The DNA here is from genome assembly GCA_030737875.1 of Allium sativum. Lineage (NCBI taxonomy): Eukaryota > Viridiplantae > Streptophyta > Magnoliopsida > Asparagales > Amaryllidaceae > Allium > Allium sativum. The sequence goes on from CM060909.1 coordinate 728,142,204, forward strand.
AAAGTGTGAATAATCTTCTTTTGGGTGACGACGGTAGGTCTCCTGGAGAAATACCACAAAAAGATCACTCTCAGCAATCAATATCTAGAATTGTGTCATAAACTCCTTATTTTCTTTATTGAGTCTTTCATTCTAAAGCCAAGCCGTTTTAAGGTGAGGTCCCACTTCATCACTTTTAAAAGACATTAAAGCAGCAACATTCTTATCAATTTCAAATTACTTCTAGATAAGTTGTTATAGTCTCTAATCTTCTTATCTAACACCCTCCACACGAAGTTTATTTCTAACTGCTTGTTGCTAAACTTATCTTTAAAAGATAAATGGATGCATTCACCGTATCTAAAATTATTTAAAATAATTATATTGCTTAATTACTAACAGATAAGTGAGGTTTTAGGAAAAATAAAATCATATTTGAAGTACAGGAGTAGGAGGATGCATCACAGAATATTTTCCTTTGAAGGTATTAGAATCGGGAGCCAGTGAAAGGTTGACCGAATTGGTGAGCTCTGGATAGTCTAGATTCTCAACACCGGCAGCTGATTTGCCTTTATTAGACAACCTATCTTCCCTCGGGGGCTGAGGCCTTCTTTATGGATTTCATTGTGATGTGCTTTATAACCATCGCCGCCCATTCCAACATCATGATTACCAGTGTTCCCTTTAGCACTCTCCTCTTCATCATCATCGTCATCATGAGTGCCATTCGAATCATTTTCATCTGAATCCTCCCCATCATCACCATCCTCTCCATTGGTAGCTCCTTTATTAATAACTGGAATGTCAAAAAAAACAATATCCATTAAATCAACTACCTCCTTTTATGGAGCGTTAACCTCCTTTAGAGATTATTAATTTTTACCTGAAAACTTTCAGCTATTTATGGTGGCAAAATGTATACTTTAAATCCAAATACTTATCTTTATTCATATAATATGCAACTACAAGAGCATCTGCGAAAGCATTAGCTAAGATTTCAACATAAGAATTATCTAAGAAATCATCCACCTTCCTTTTGGCATCAGTAAAAGTGGTTAAAACCTTGGATAGAGAAGATTTTTCTTTTGGAAGGTAGAAGAGAGGGATGCATATTTAGCACCAAGATCCTCTCTTTTATTTAGAGCGCTACAACTGAAATGTTCAACTCTAAATTCTGGTTGGAAAGAGCTCGTATGGAATTTTCCTTCTTGGAAATGAAAGCCTTCGCATCATCCAACTCTTTTAGAGCTTCATCCTTAGCTACAAACAGAGTGGAAACTTGAGTCTTTAAATCTCAGTTTTCTTCTTTAGGCCTTTTTATTCGAGGGAGAACTAGAAGTAATCTTTGGTTAAGCATATGAAGAAGAATCAACTACAGCTTTCACCAGGTATGAAAAAAAGACTTCAAAAGGAAGGAAAGGGGTAGAAAAGCCAATGCTATTTGGCAGTAGTAGTAGAAAATGGAGAGAGACCCAATGCCTTATATATATATATGTATATTTTAAAGAAATGGAAGAAATTAAAAGGTTAATGTGTAACGAAAGGTCTGCTCCCGCAAGGTGAGCCATTACCAACTTTTCACTTTTGATATTCGGTTGGGAACTGCTAGAAGGTTGTATGATAGCTATTGTGGTAACTGTCATACTCCATTCTCACGATTTGAAGTAGCAACCGGTATAGAATCAGTCATTTTTGCTTTCTTACTAGCTTGATCTTCAACTAGAGACACATGCAATATTTTTTGCACAGTCTCTTTGGTACCAAAAATTTCATGTTATCTCCTTGACTTATGAGACAAGCCAGGGGAAACATCGGAAAGAGGATTAATGGTTAGGGCACCGGAAGCAGTAACTAAAAAGAAAGGAAAAGTTGTTAGGAAATGAAAAAAGAAGTACTTTGAAATCCAAAAAAAAAATTCAAAGCCTACCAGTAGTACCAACACTTATAGGCAACATGCTAGAAAAATTATGAGTCACCCTTTGACAACTAGTAAAATCCATTTAGAGGACAAAGCATCACTGGAGGATGCCCAAGTGTCCTCTTACCTGGGGGAAGAATGGAATGTTTTATAAGCATTTTGAAGTTTAAGAGAAGTTTCCTCTTTTGGAGTGTAGAAGAAGCGACTTCAAGATTGTCCGTTACCTCTTTGACTTTAGCGTTGGTGTCTTTGGGATGGCCTCGGAAAAATCAATCATAGCTATAATGGTTGAGAAAAATGGAGTCAAAAATGAAATGTAGTAACAAAAATATCAGAAATAATTATTAAATTTAGTCAAAGTTCCAGAGATGCAAGGAGGACATTTAACACAGAAAATATGGTTTTCCATATCCTTAGATTTTTTGATGCTCTCCTCAATGAGCTTCAATGAAGGGCCCGCTCTATAAATTTTAGGATTTACATTGCTTAAACTGGATAGGCGAGCTAACTGTTCCAAAGTAAGAGCTTCCAAAGAAAATCCGCCTAACTCCAAAGAAATGACTTCCAATTCGAGTAAATAGGTGTACGAGTTAGGTGGAAATTGGATCAGAGTGATAATAATATGGAGAAGGAAGCTTGAGATGAAGGTGGAAAAAGGAAAAATCTCCTATATATATGAATGATGGTATATGCAAAACATCCTTCAAAGGATTGTCGATAGTATCTTCTTCTTCCGGAGGGATAGCAATGACGCCAGTAATGCCAAAGTCTTTAAGAATGGAATTAAATTCTATGAAATAAGAAAATGCATTATCAATGGAAGCAACTTTCTCTGGTGCCACTTCCGGAATAGGAGAAGAAGCCTGCCTCAGTAAGAGCAGGAACGTTAAAGCCAAATTTCTTTGTTTATTTCTTATTGTCACTTATTACACTACCTAGTGATATCGTTTCGGTTACAATAAATGGTATAAGGATAAGAATATGCTATAGAGGGAAACATCCTTCATCCTTACCAAAACCCTTCAGACTCTGCTAATAACTGTTTTATGTAACGATGTTGCATACACAAATATGTTATTTTTGTTTGATGATAACAACCAAATATATTTTTATTATAAATGTGTTTGTTATTGTACTGTTTCATATATTCATCACAGAAAGGAATATAATATTTATATTTATATAGAATACGACTGTACAGACATTCATATATTCATAGTTTTTTTATTTAAATGGAATATTATATTTCAAACATTCAAACAGTACAACTATTTATAACTCCACTATTTAAAATTTCACATGAATTTGTACTTGTAAATAAGCCAAATACAATAGACAAATTTTTTTGAACACAATGAAATAATATTTTATTTCAATCAAATTTGTTTATTACAAATATCAGTACAGTTTTCTATTTTCTGTACATCATCTCCTCACTACATATTCACTCATACACTCAGTTTACACTCATATACATACATTCACTGACTCACACACTCATTCACTGATTTTGCCTAGTCTTCTATCTTCACTGCATAGTCAATCCAGTCATCTACACCTGTCATGTACAGAAACACACACAGAGTACACTACAATAGAAATGGAATTGAATACATGCGAATTTGAATTTATTTTTAAATTTTATTTGCCTCAGATTTCTGGTATGTTTCTCATCATTTTTCATGACTTGATCTGATTCATCTGTCTAGACTGCTTGTGATATTCACAGTGGAACACTGTGAATACTGCAAGGCAGACAATATATATATATATATATATATAGTGCAGGGACAGGAAAATACTCTGACTGACTGTACATACACACGTTTATATTTATACACGTGTGCACTGCCTCCCCAATAAGCGAGCAACTGAGGAGCAGCCATGTGGACCAACTCGACTCAGTGCATATGAATATGGTCGAGAGCGTGAACCAAATCAATGGCCGAGCACAATGGCGTGGCAAATATATGTGGCAGCCCAAATACATGTGCAGACAAGCCATCAAAGAAAATGATAGCAGAAAGTTCATGGTGAACACATGCATTAAGATTCAAAACTGTAGCATGAACATAAACAAGAATGGTGCACATCAATGAAGCAATGGGTCAACAGTAAGGCAACAACAGTATGTGGTGCAAAACATGATTCAAATGCAAGGCATGTCAAGGAGCACATAAGGATCAAAGCAGCATCGCAGCTAAATGCACACACACACACGCACGCATACACACACACACACACACACACACACATATATATATATATATATGTATGTATGTATATATAAGAATGGAGTAGCGCCAACATTAATATGGAAGCATTCATGAGGCAAGTTCAAATATATGCATATCAATATGAACAATGACACAGTATACATGGTGGTGTATACAGCATTCAGTTCAGCAAACACATGTGATCAAGTGATCGACATTTACATAACTAAAGTGGTCGAGCCATGTATATGTTCATGTCAGCCCAAATAAAACAGTCAGTTTGATGTGCAAATGCACAAACAGATCATATTGCACAGAAATGAATACAACTCAACTTCAATGTGGTGCAGCTCAAACATGGTGATGACACAACATATGTACTCATGTCAATTCTGATGGTCGAGCATATATTCATGTATATAAGATAACAACAATGGTGATCACAGCAGTTCAAGAATGCACATGTAAATAAGGCAATAATTAAACAATGTTATGTAGTAGCTGTATATGTATAGACATACACACAACTTTCAAGTTAAACAATAGTGAAGTGAAGATGCCAAAGTGTACAAGTGAACACATGTGAGCTAGATAGCACAGTGCATAAGTTTCCTGCTCAAAACTGATCAACTCAATGCATCATGATCAACTCAGGAAATTTTAAAGTGATGAATGTACATGTACAAGAATATAAACATGCACAAATTAGAAATGTTTCAGCTCAATAGTTCATGGCAGCAGTAGTTTTTTTTTAAGTGCAATAAGATGAAGCACTATAGTGGATGGCAGATGCAAGAGTGAAGGCTCAGCAATTCAAAGAGAATGGAAGTACAACATGTTTCAGTGGTAATTCATTGCATGGGTGATCATGGCAGTCAAAAAGGTTAAGTTTTCAAGTGTGCAAAGATCGGCTAAACTGAAGCTACAACAAATGGAACTGCAAGCATGAATTATAAGGTGGAGCACAACAAAACGAACTGGTACATGTATTAAAAGCAATTGGCCTCAAATGTTATTTCCAGTTGTGAAAAAGCATTCAAGGAAGTTCACATTTGTCAAGCAATTATTTTCATTCTGGAAAGGCAACAACTAATCAATCACACAATTTCAGTGAAGGCAATAATATCAGCAAAGAAGCAAAATAAGCTGTTATTCAACATTTGGTTTGGGACAACAATTTAATTCCAGAAATTACAGCTCAACATAAATGGAATGAAACAAATCTGTGTGTCTAGTTTTTTTTAACAAATCAGATGATACTCTTTTTGGGAAATTCTAAATTGGTTTGCATTTGCCGAAAATCAGCATGAGTGTTTATAAATCAATTCAAGTATGGGAACATTTCGGATTGACAAGTAATCAAAGTTATTAAAACAATCAAGGAAATTTACAGCGAAAATTGAAATAGCCATTTCAAAAGAGGAAACCAAGCCAAATCAAATCAAGACATTTCAACGAAATCAGAGATTTCTAAGGTTGAATTAACCCTATAAATACACTGATACATCACTGGCAATTACCTATCGAAACCACAAGTAAAACTTTCAAGAACAAAATCGAATAATCAATTCAGAGAAACTCACTAAATTTATCCATCGTTTTTCGATCACCAATATCCCAAATTGAAGCATCAGAGAGCCACACAGATTCAAGCATTAAAGAGGAACTTCTAGATTAACATCACGATCGAGATTTGGGATTGGAGGAAACCCTAGTTTGAGAAGCCGCCGCCATTTTCAATTCTCAGAGGAAAAGAGAACGGGTTGAACCAAATTGCAAAGAGGCCGACCATCTTTTAATTGTAAAGGGGATAACCTTTGTTTTTAACTCCTAGGATTTTAGTTTGTTTTATTTTGTATTGTTGTAATTTGGGTTGTAAAACGATTCAAACAGTTTCTAGAGTGTGCAAAATTCAGGTCATTCAGTTAGGGGTTAATTGATAGTTGCTAGAGTCTGTAAAATTTAGGCGGTTTCCTAGTTTTGTCTGTAAAACAAGGTAGTTTACTAGAGTCTATAAAACAAGGGAAAATCTTATCTAAGGGTTTAGATCAGTCTAGGGTTTTTAGCGTAGGATTAGAATAGAAGCTAGGGGTTTGCGATTTTACCTGGCCTTGTTAGCGGGATCTGTTCTATTACCTAGTGGAAACCTTAGGAATGCAGTAGTAGGCAGGATTTTTCTGAAGCTGGGTATATCTTGTGTCATTTACTTTTTGCATTTTTATTTCTGATGCATTCTGTGTTCTGTGAATTTTTAATATCCCATAAAAACTATGATAAACCCTATTCAGCCCCCTTTAGGGTTAATCTAGATCCAACATGTGGTATTAAAGCCTGATAATTTCATTAACTCTAGAGTAATGGGTCATCCTAGTTGTCAGTCTTCCGAGGATCAGTCCAGTCGTATTCTAACTATTTTTAATGGTACGGATTTTATAAATTGGAAATCAGAGGTGAAATCCTATTTAAAATATGTTAATATTAAATGTTGGAATGATGTTATTAATGGATATGATTTTGTTGATAAGGCATTTTATTCTTGTGCTATACACATTATATATTCTTATATTGATGATGATCGTTATAGTCTTATCTCCCATTGTTTGACTGCACAGGAAATCTGAAAACTCTCAACGCACTGTATGGAAAATCTAACACCTGCTCAAAATCTCAGAATGTCAACTCAGATTTAGATCTATGCTTTACTAGTCTTACAGATGAAAATTCAGATGGATCAGTTAATGGAGACTCAACAGACATTGAGATAGAAAATTTCTCATATGAAGAATTGGTTTATATGTTTTTTGCTTTAACGAAATCTGTTGACAAACTCCAACTGAAAAAATAAAATTTTGAAATCTAAAAATCTTGAGTTGACCAACCAAAATCATGTTGGAATTAAAGCTTGAGAACGTCGGAAAATTTGAAAATTCTGATTGTAAAAATTGTTTAAAATTAAAATCCGATCTCGTTAGTCTTAATAAAAACATTAAAAAGCTTGAAGAAGAAATTCTGATTTTAAAAGATAATGAGAATGAGCTAAAAAATTCAAATATTTTTTTGCAAAAAAAAAAATTAAAAATCTTAAGACATCAGAAAATTCCAAACATGAAATTTTTGAAAAGGAAAGTTTAATGAAAACTGATTCAATTTTGAGTGGGCTTGAAAATGAAATTGAGAATCTTAAGAAATTTGAAATTGAAAAACAAAAACGATTTGAGTCTGAGATCTCTGAGTCCCAGGCCAAAATTAAATTACTTGAAAATGGGAATTTGGTTTTGAAACGGTATGACGCTGAGAGGAAGATCACTAATAATCGTTGTTCAGATTTAATAAAAGAAAACAGTGATATTAGGTCTAAAATTCAACGACTTGAATCAACTTTGAGTAAATTTTCTAATGGAGAAAAATCGTTGGATATGTTGTTGAAAAATCAATTTTTTATTGGAAACAAGCGTGGACTCGGATTTGGAAAATAAATGTTTTTGAAAATCAAAATTCAAATGTTTTTAAAGATCCTTCAAATTGCATTGAAAAGAATAGACTTGAAAATATGAAATCTGAAAATTCCAAAGGATTTTTGAAATAAAATGAAAATTTGTTATATAACAAACCATTTAAACGATCTTGGATCCCAAAAGGAAATAAAATAAGCTCGTTTAAATTCAAACAGATTTGGGTTCCCAAAGGTACAAAGATATATTCAAATGGATTGTTATATAAACAGGTTTGGGTACCAAAATGTGCAAACAAAATTGTGAGTGGTTTTACAGATTTTGTCATACCACTTGATCCTATAAATTCATAGTTACCAAAGGATGGTTGAGGAACTGCTGTGCTGAAAAGAGATTGATTTCAAGATGTTCAATACTTCTGTATCATTCACAATTCCTTTGGCCAAGTATGCTGAGTTAGAGATTCATTTGCTTACATCGATTTATGGTATAATCTCTAAACACATCTCTGTAAATATTCTCTGTTTTCAGTATTCCTTGTTTATTCCTTCTTCTATCCCTTCTGTTTATTTTCTTTGTCTTTTTTGTTTTTGAATTGACACTGCTATATTCTTCTTATTCTGTGCTTCTAAAACTTGAAATTGTAGAATTCATAATTTTCTGGAAATTCGCTTTATTTGAATAAAACTCTCATGTTTTAATCATTTCCAGATCATGAATTCAAGTTTATAATTTTCTGCAATTTATTTGAAGTTTATTTTCTGATTTCTGAATTCATAACAGTGTTGATGTATTCTTGTCATATCTTGAACACTGTTGCTTTGAGTTCTAAAATTTTGAAGATTTGAAATTTTAATGGAATTTCACAGACCTTTGCTGTTTTGAGTTTCTTCTAATTCATTTCTGGAAAGGCTTGAAAATTTATACTCTACAGTACTCTGCTATTTATCAGTTGTGATAATTTCATTGATTTTCAGATTGGCTTGGATGTTTTGAACTGTCTTGAATCACAGTGATACATCTTGAAATTCATCTTTATTCATGATCATTATGGTTGAAATTTGTATGTTTGAAATCATCTGAAATTCTTGATATTTTGATTACCACACACCTCTTAAATTTGAAATTATCAATCTTGTATGACTAATTCATTATATCTGAAAACTTGACATTGATTCAGGTGATTTCAAATAAATTAATTTAATTTATAGATCATGAATATATCTCAAGCTTGATCACACACCTCTTAAATTTGAAATTATCAATCTTGTATGACTAATTCATTATATCTAAAAACTTGACATTGATTTAGGTGATTTCAAATAAATTAATTTAATTTATAGATCATGAATATATCTCAAGCTTGAGGTAGATGATATGAAATCACTCTTGTACTTGTCAGTATTAATTGTGAAAAGTTCTTTGATAATCCGGTCTTAAAACTCTCTGTTATTTCATGATTATTTTATTTGAATATCTGTTTGTCTAAAATCATTTAAAATTATTGATTTATTGAACCACACACATATCTTGGATCTAAAATTAATAATCTGGTGGTATCGATTCATTGAATCCTGATATCTTCATATTCCATCAAATGATTTAAAATAAACGGTATTTTTAATCTTGGATCATAAATAATCTTATGTGACCGTCATCCTGACAAATCTGCTTTGAGACTGTTTGTTGTGCTCTGATATTGCTTTTGAAAAATGTTTTCAAATATCTGCTTGTTTCTGACTGCTTCTCTCATAGATGAAATTAATTTGCTTGTTTTGTTAGTGATGTCTGCTTGGGCCTTGTGGTTAAATTTCTTCTATCTGAATTATCCTGATTTGTCTCCTAGTTCTTGTTACAATCCCGATTAATAAAGACATCAAAATTGGTATCAGAAGTGCTGAATTTTTATGTATATATTTTTTTCTTATCCCACTTGGCATGTATATATCTTCGTATCCTTCTTGTAATTGATTTTCAATTTTAAAATTATTTACTGATTATTTATTCAGAAATTGAAATCAATATCCATATTGAACAGTATTTATAATTCATCAAAATTATTATCAGATTTTGAAATTGTGATGAATTGTGACCGCAGTATATTTCATAGCAAGAGGAGACTTTATTTACATTTTCATGATGGTTGAATGTTTATTAAAATATCTTTGAATTGGCAATTATTTCACGACCATCTGCTTTATCTATCATCATTTTTCCATTCACCATGATTTTATATTAATGTGGAGAGTTAATATGTTTCAAAATCTTTTTGAATAAACAACGGAAATATTTGTGATAGAAATGGGACTACGTTATTTTTCAGAATTAGTGACAATTGAAAATTTTCAATGATCCCAGTACAGTTGAGCATATTTCATAATATGATTAATTTAGAAATTTATTTCACAAACCATTTCTGTACCCACCACATTTCTATCATCCATTTTGGTTTTATATACTGAGGAGTTTTTTCTTCTGGAGCTGAAAATGAAATGATAAATATAATTAATACATAAGTGTTTCTCTAACCTCATTTAAAAATCCAAGCTCTGGTTTTGCATGGTTATGAGATTGCTTAAAATTTAAGCTGCAACTGACCTCATTTAAAAATCCAAGCTCTGGTTATGCATGGTCAGTGTGCTCTTACATAAAAAGGAAAAAATGGCTAAATAATTTTTTTATATGAAATCCTCCTCAGTATGGGTAAACCAGTATATCAATCCATCTTCTAACTTGTGAAATGTATTGAAATCTTATGACTTATTATGATTTGTTTATTGATAGCTATTGGGATTTGAGATTATTCGGTTTTGTCACTTTAATTGAATTTTTAGTTATAGTCCAAATCCATCACTCTTTTGTGCTTCAATTTATGAAAATTTATTTTATTAGAAAATAATTGGAATTCAATTTTTAACCCTCTCCATTTATAAAAATTTCATCTTAAATCCGTCATTCTCTATAATGTGAAATATGCCACTAGTTATCAGTTTATTATGATTTTTTTTGACTGATTGAGATTTATGATGATCGTTCTTCTTCTTAAGTTGAAATTATATTTTTTAGTCATTTTTCATCTATATTTTAAATTCTGTACCCTTTTGATGAAAATAAAAGGGGGAGAATGGGTTGAGATTTTGATTTATAAATGAATATTTTATAAATATTTTAATTTTGAAAATTCCAATTCGTTTTCACATTCTTTTCGCTCATGCACAATTATAGGGGGAGTTTCTATTGTAGGGGGGCAAATAAATAGGGGGAGTTCAATATTCACTGTCAAACACATTTATTGTGCTCAAAATCTTTTATTTTTTTTGTCATCATCTAAAGGGGGAGATTGTTGTATATAACGGTGTTGTATACACAATTATATGATTTTTGTTTGATGATAACAACCAAATACTTTTTATTATAAATGTGTTTGTTATTGTACTGTTTCATATACTCATCACAGACAGGAATATAATATTTATATTTAAATAGAATATGACTGTACAGACATTCATATATTCATAGTGTATTATTTAAATTGAATATTATATTTCAAACATTCAAACAGTATAACTATTTATAACTCCACTATTTAAATTTTCACATGAATTTTTACTTGTAAATGAACTGAATACGATAGAAAAATTTGTTTGAACACAATGAAATAATATTTTATTTCAGTCAAATTTGTTTATTACAAATATCAGTGCAATTTTCTATTTTCTGTACATCAGCTCCTTACTACAGTTTCACACATACTCTTAGTTTACACTCATATATGTTAACCGACCTATTGGTCCGGTTCCCAAAAGTGCACAAGACATGCTCGACTAAACATATCGCATGATACTGCAGCCTAGAGGCATGCCAATATCATCTGGGGTCTAGTACCAGAAGACTCGAGTCTGGCCATAGCAGGATGTCGCATCCCTCGAACGCAAACTCCATCAGTATCCGTCTGCATTCGAGCTGAAGTCGAGCCATCAAGCGCGTCCGGGCCACTTTAGGCCACCGAAACACCTGCACCCATAACCATCGCACCTCCCATAAATACGATCTTTGCACCCAGCGAGTGCGAAATTTCCGCACCCATGCCTAGGTTCGAAATTTCAAACCCAGCGGGCGCGAAATTTCCTCGCCCAGTGGGTGCGAAATTTCCGCATCCATGTCTGGGTTCGAAATTTCGAACCCAGCAGGCGTGAAATTTCCGCACCCAGTGGGCGCGAAATTTTCGTACCTACGCCCGGGTTCGAAATTTCGAACCCAGCAGGTGCGAAATTTCGCACCCAAGCCCAAGTTCGAAATTTCGAGGTGTGCAGGTGGCAGGTTCGAAATTCTGCTAGTGGTCCCTTATTTCTACCTACTCCTACCTAATCCTACCTACCCCCACTCCTATAAATAGCCCATGGCCTCACACTTCAAAGTGGTTGGATTCCTAAACCTCATTAATTGCATCTCCTATTTGAGGAAGAAGGAGAATTAAATATGCTTTTTCCCAAATACCTAACATATGGAAATTATGAAAGCAAATGTAATGAGCATGGCTCTACCTTGTAATTCTTGAGTGAATAATAAAATTCCAACATCCTTTCAAAGTGGACATAGGCCTAATTCGTGGCCGAACCACTATAAATACTTGTGTCATTTACCACTTTCTTATATTTAGTCTTGCTACCAAATTAACTATTCCTAGTAATAGGAATCTTTGGTGTTTTCGACATTTTTTGCCGTCAACAATATACATACATTCACTGACTCACACACTCATTCACTGATATAGTCTAGTCTTCTATCTTCACCGCACAGTCAGTCCAGTCATCCGCACCTGTCATATACAGAAACACACACAGTACACTGCAATAGAAATGAAACTGAATACATGCAAATTTGAATTTATTTTTAAATTTCATTTTCCTTAGATTTCTGGTGTGCTTCTCATCATTTTTCATGACTTGATCTGATTCATCTGTCTAGACTGCTTGTGATATTCACAGTGGACACTGTAAGTACCACAAGGCAGACAGTGTGTATGTGTGTGTGTGTATATATAGTGCAGGGACAGGAAAATACTCTGATTGACTACACATACACATGTGTATATTTATACACGTGTGCATTGCCTCGCCAATCAGCGAGTAACCGAGGAGCAGCCACGTGGACCTACATGACTCAGTGCATATGAATATGGACGAGAGCATGAACCAAATCAATGGCCGAGCACAATGGCGTGGCAAATATATGTGGCAGCTCAAATACGTGTGTGGACAAGCCATCAAAGAAAATGGTAGCAGAAAGTTCATGGTGAATACATGGATCTAGATTCAAAACTGCAGCATGAACATAAACAAGAATGGTGGACATCAATGAAGCAATGGGTCAACAGTAAGGCAACAACAATATGTGGTGCAAAACATGATTCAAATGCAAGGCATGTCAAGTAGCTCAAGGATCAAAGTAGCATGGCAGCTAAATGCAAATATATATATATATATATATATATATAAGCATGGAGCAGCACCAAGATTAATATGGAAGCATTCATGAGGTAAGTTCAAAGATATGCATATCAACATGAACAATGACACAACATACATGGTGGTGTATACAGCATTCAGTTCAGCAAATACATGTGATCAAGTGATCAGCATTTACATAGCCAAAGTGGTCGAGCCATGTACATGTTCATGTCAGCCCAAACAAAATAGTTAGTTTGATGTGCAAATGCACAAATAGATCATAGTGCACAACAATGAATACAACTCAGCTTCAATGTGGTGCAGCTCAAACATGGTGATGGCACAGCATATGTACTCATGTCAATTCTAATGGTCGAGCATATATTCATGTATACAAGACAGTAGCAATGGTGATCACAGCAGTTCAAGAATGCACATGTAAATAAGGCAACAATTAAAAAATGTCATGTAACAGCTGTATATGTATAGACATACACACAACTTTCAAGTTAAACAACAGTGAAGTGAAAATGCCAAAGTGTACAAGTGAATACATGTGAGCTAGACAACATAGTGCATAAATTTTCTGCTCAAAACAGATCAACTCAATGCAGCATGATCAACTCAAGAAATTTTAAAGCGATGAATGTACATGTACAAGAACATAAACATGCACAAATCAAAAATGTTTCAGCTCAATAGTACATGGCAGCAGTTTTTTAAGTGTTATAAGATCAAGCACTATAGTGGATGGCATATGCAAGAGTGGAGGCTCAACAACTCAAAGAACATGGTAGTGCAACATGTTTCAATGGTAATTCATTGCATGGCTGATCATGAAGTTTTCAAGTGTGCAAAGATCAGCTAAACTGAAGCTACAACAAATGGAACTGCAAGCATGAATCATAAAGTGGAGAACAACAAAACCAACTGGTACATGTAATAAAAGCAATTGACACTCAAATTTTGTTTCTAGTTGTGATAAAGCATCCAAGGAAGTTCATATTTGTCAAGCAACTATTTTCAATCTGGGAAGGCAACAACTAATCAATCACATAATTTCAGTGAAGGCAATAATATTAGTAAAGGAGAAAAATCAGTCGTTATTCAACATTTGTTTTGGGACAACGATTTAATTCCAGAAATTACATCACTACATAAATGGAATGAAATAAATCGGTATGGCCAGTTTTTTTAACAAACCAGATGATACTCTTTTTGGGGAAGTTTTAAATTGGTTTGCATTGGCAGAAAATCAGCATGAGTGTTTTGAAATCGATTCAAGTATGGGAACATTTCGGATTGACAAGAAATCAAAGTTATTAAAACCATCAAGGTAATTTACAGCGGAAATTGAAATAGCCATTTCAAAAGAGGAAACCAAGCCAAATCAAATCAAGACATTTCTACGAAATCAGAAATTTCTAGGGTTCGAATTAACCCTATAAATACACCGATACATCACTGGCAATTACCTGTCGAAAAAACAAGCAAAACATTCAAGAACAAAATTGAATAATCAATTCAGAGAAACTCACTAAATTTATCCATCGTTTTTCGATCACCAGTATCCCAAATCGAAGCATTAGAGAGCCACACAGATTCGAGCATCAAAGATGAACTTCCAGATTAACATTACAATCGAGATTTGGATTGGAGAAAACCCTTGTTTGAGAAGCCGCCGCTATTTTCAATTCTCAGAGGAAAAGAGAACTTGTTGAACCAAATTGCAAAGAGGCCGACCATCTTTTAATTGAAATGGGGATAACCTTTATTTTTAACTCCTAGAGTTTTAGTTTGTTTTATTTTGTATTGCTGTAATTTGGGTTGTAAAATGATTCGAACAGTTTCTAGAGTCTGTATAATCTAGGTCATTCAGTTAGGGGTTAACTGACAGTTGCTAGAGTCTGTAAAATCTACATGGTTCCCTAGTTTTGTCTGTAAAAATAGGTAGTTTACTAGAGTTTGTAAAACTAGGAGAAATCTGATCTAGGGGTTTAGATCAGTCTAGGGTTTTGAGCGTAGGATTAGAACAGGAGCGAGGGGTTTGTGAGTTTACATGGTCTTGTAAGAGAGATCTATTCTATTACCTAATAGAAACCTTAGGAATGCTGCAGTTGGCAGGATTTTGCCGAAGCTGGGTATATCTTATGCCATTTACTTTCTGCATTTTTATTTCTGATACATTTTGTGTTATGTGAATTTTTAATATCCCGTAAAAACTATGATAAACCTTATTCACCCTTTCTAGGGTTAATCTAGATCCAACAGTAACCATTCTATTTAACCCAAATTAGGCATGCAAAAGGGTTTTAGCAAGGATGGGAAAGGTCCTATCATAAAAATTTGGTTAACACACCCTAATTTTTATGATAAATTTTCTCATAATAAAGACCATGGGTTTAAACCCGATTACTATAAATGTCACATCTAATTTAAGCTGAACAAACTAAACTTCGACCCTAGGAAAGTTCATTACAATAAGCAAAATACCCTAAGTTATTAGGAGAGTGATTGGATTGAAGTTTAGAGTTAAATTCAACTTCAATTAAAAGTATAGAAACTTGTGATTTCCATGGACAATTTCTAAATCAACAAGAAATAAATTCGATTTTGAAATGAAACTCAAAAATTTTGAAGCTTCAAGGAAGATGCCAAATTTAAAATTGAACTTGAAACTAGAATTTGAGATAGAAAGGAAATATTAACCTTAATCTTCAAATCCGATGGATTAGATTGATTTAAGAACTTTTTGAAACTTTGAATCCTCATATACAATTCCTTCAAATATACTAAAGTGAAGAAGAAAGAGAAGGTATAGTTATTTAAGAGAAAGCTCGTAGATGGTACTACCATAAATGAGTTCTTGATGGATGGATCAGAAGTCCAAAAGATAGGAAAGTTGAACCAAGGAATGGAAGAAGCTTCCAGTTGGACTTGATGACTTGAAAATTTATAGATACCCTTCACTTGCGGGAGGTAAGTGTTGGCACCAAATTAATCCAGAATAACCAAGAATAAAAAATGCAATTATGGGATGTCCATAACAAAAAGTTTCAAGGCTAGTCAAAGCCATTCCATTAAAATTTGCCTCCAAATATAGGATTAAAAACAAAGAACTCCTTTCCAAAAGGAAAAAGCCTTTCAGTCAACCCGGAGGGCATATGCTTTGGGGCAATGATCTACAAAAAAGGAACAATCGAATACACCTTTTGATCCAATTAAAGAAGATATTTTAGCTACTTGGTTCCTTAAGAGACATCTACAACATAAAGAGACACTTAATGTAGAGGAAGGAAATCCTTCAGCAATGATCAAAAGACGAGAATTCACGTAAATTTACTCCTACTACAATGTGTGTATGGATTGAAGGAACGCTTCTTGAGAATCTAAAGGCATCTCAATGGATGCACATTTGTAGACATCCGAGAAAGGCAAACTTCCATTTTAGGAGGCACCAAAAGCACAAGTCATTCGCTGTCTGAAGAGCCTATAGTAGACCTTTGCATCAAAGCCGCCATAACAACAAGGCGATTCCCACAAGGCGAAAACAGTGTCAACCCACACCTATAAATACGACCCTAGGGGTCCATACTAAGGATTAATCTCTTTATTCTCTCATTTTTACTAAAAATTTCAAGTTGTAAACCCTCATTTCAAAATCAATTTAGGGAAAATATTTGATTACAATACTAAAGCCATTTTATCACCCATACTTAACAATAAAGAGATTTTCTTATGTAATTACGGTAATGACATGGTAATTTCTGAGTTATTATATTATTACTATCTCATAATTTTGCAGGTCCAATATCAAGAGCTCCGAAAGGAACCAATTTTATAAGAATTCCTTTTGAAAGCCTGAAGGGTCACGATTAATGAAATAAGTCATGTAAGGTAATTCTAAGAGCCCCATCTTCAAAGCCTCATAATTTATAACTCGCCGAAGGTTTCCCAAGATCCCTGATGCCAAATGGGACCTCTAATCTCCTCTAAATGTACAAAAGAATCTTTGCACTCTTTTTGAATCTGCCTTAAGTGACAGAAGCCTACAGGGAAATCCATTAAAGAAATTCAAGAATCTCTGCGTCCAATAGAGGGATCTAAATGACTTTACCGAAAGATCTTTAGCGGAACTATCTAAGAAAGAACTATATGGATCAACATACATTACAAGCAAAGTATTTTCCATAAAGAATTTCAATTTTCAACCAACACGCATTTAATTGTTATCTTTTATTAAAAAGGAACCCACCTTAAGAAATTAACGGAAGCACATTAAAGGAATCACTCTAGCAGAACGATAGTTTGATTCAGGTTAATCCTTACTCAAGTAAAGGATTCTACATAGATCATACCATTTTAGATGTTAACCAATTTTTGGATAACCGTATTAATCTATGTGACGTGAAAAATAAAGATTTTATCATCTAATAGGTTTTTCTCCTGACCCTTTGATAAGTAAATTTTGTTTTCAACTAACTATTTTATGAGTGTTATGATCCTATAGTTGGAAAGGTATCAGCTAGTAGGTAGATGGAGGCTTCGAAAGCAATACCAGCTTTCCCTGCAATCTGGTATTTCTACTTAGGAGATGGATTTCATTTTAAGCTAGATTCGAATTTTAGAAATAGAGATTATTCCTATGGGTTCGTGATTTACTATTTACATAGTTACTTTGTCTTTACCTTCATTTGTATTTGGCATTCATGATGTCTCCCATTCCCTAGGTTTTTCTTTGTATTACATAGAGCATCTAAACATTGCTTCGATCTTGGTTCCATCTAACTCATACAATTACCAAAACTTCTTTTTTAATTCTAGCTCCGAAAGTGAGAGTCCCTTCTCTTGATGCTGAGATTCTCCATTTTATGGAAAGTCCATTGAAAATCAACGAACCAGATGGTTCGATACCATACTAGTTTAATCCTAACCCAAAGAACCTTTTTTCAATATGATTAATTATGTTAGGAGTGGAAGGCTCATTTTTTCTTTGTGGGGTACTATTCATAAACTAGGGGAATATTTTTTATAGCTCATAAGTTCCGTTTCATTTATTCGTTTAATATATGTTATCTCTTATCTTTATAGCAGAGCAAACCGAATCCCTTATTTCATCTCCTACTCCAAGGATTTTGAGCTCAACAAGCTATGAGATTGTAAATACTTTTTTTGATAAGGCCAAAAATATGGGAAAAAGAGCCTGATTGCTAACATAATCCAAGCTTTCTAAATATTCAGTTATTTCTTCTTACCACAAAGTTATGGCAGGACCTCCTATGGTAAAGAGATTTAGAGGAAAGTGACTGCTAGTGCCCAAGAAACAACCTCTTTTTCTCAATACTTACAAATTTAGGGTGAGCCATCAGGTAAATATCAAGATTATTTCGTTAGAACTCCTGAAGGTGTTGCTATATGAATTCCTCTTTTAGCTTAGGTATAGTCATTTTGGCTACCACTTTTAAAGAAAAGGTAGGTATTGGTTCTCCCTATGTAGGGCTAAAAGGGAAAGTGATTTCTTCTTTTACAATCTAGATTCTTGATTTTTTTTATTTTTATGATGTCTCTAATGCATTCAATAGTATAAAAAGGAAGTTTGATCATAAACCATTAAATGAAATATCTTCAGTTAAGAGTTCTAACCAATAGACGAACATATTTAAGTTTTCTTCAGTGAAGAGAAGAACATCAAAATAAGCTTAAGCACAAGAACTTAGACTCCAATTTTTTCGGGGGAATAACAGCTGTTGGAAAACTATGTGACCCGCTCAAAAATGTTCTTTTTCCAAACTCTCTAACTGCTTTGAATTGTTTATGCAAGGAGTTCGACTTCTTGATTTCCCTTGATGATCCATTACCATTTAAATCACCATTACCTGGATCCATTAATATGTATAACAATTTTTTTCCAATTAGCCTTCTCGAGGAAAACTTTTATCTCCAAATCATCAGTTTGTTACAAAAAAAGTTCTTGGTATGTACTTTTTATCTTTAACTTTTAAAGCTTTAACATTTATTTGATTATGATTTGGCTTATGTATATTATGTATATCAAGCAACGAAGCATATATTTGAGTCTTAGAATAGTTCTTTGGAATTGGGTAGTGAACTCAAGCGTAAATAGGAATTCTCTAAACTCAAAGGAGAGAACTTTTCCCTTAACACTCACATTTACACCTTTCAATCAAAAAGGACGAGGTTGATCAAGAAAAAGGAAAAAAAGATGGAAAAGAAGAACTCGTCTCCTCTCTCGGTGACTCTTTAGCATCTCTTAAAGAGGATAAATCAACAAGATAAGTGTCGGAAAATCAAATAAAATTACTGAATCAAAAACTTTTAGAATCCAACTCAATTGTAGCTCAACTCACAAGCCAAAATGGGATGCTTGTAGGGAATTTAAAGAGAGAGAATAGGCTCCTGACTAAGAACACCAATACAATTAAGGATGCCAACCAAAATAGTTCCTAAATTCATTGTGGTCTATTTGAGGCCATCATAAAAGGATCTTATGAGAAAGTGCTCTTTGTTGCATATGTTCATAATATTCACAGGAGTCTAAATTTAGACTTTCCTTCCCTTCACTACAACAAAGGCTTTAAGGTAGTTATGGCCATGATGAAGGGAACTTTGGATAGTGGGCAAGATATCGATGCAAATGAGCTTCTAATCTTCAAAGACTCTATTGTAGACAGTGAGATTAAATCCGAGGAGGAGCGAGATGACGACGATGAGGGCCTCAAAGACAATGACGGTCACCCCAAAGGTGATGATGATGGTCATGAATATCATGGGCTAAGTCTTGATGGTATTGACTATGATGGCAGTGGTTATGGCTATCTCAAGCCATAAACAAATAAGATAGAGCCAAGGACGCCGAGGTATCGAAAATATCAAGTTATCCTCTAAGAAGCTTCCTATAAAAGGCCCAACATATAAAGAAAAAGACAAGAGGGGACAGTGGATTCCTGTAGCTCTAGTCCTACTCTTACAGATGTGGCATATTTTATTTGAATGATTTATTTTACTTCATACTAGTTAGTTAATTTATGGATATCTTTAGCCAAATATTAGGTCAAAGTGTTGATTTGGCACATTAATTAAAAAGAATCAAATAGAAGTGGATCAGGTGAACATAAAATTATATAGATTAAAAAATAATAATGACTTATCAGGGAAGTATAGGAGGCTTGCACTTAGTGCTTATAACTTGAGTAATTTTAAAGAGAAAAGGGTTGTTCCATTTTTGAAGATAGCACGTCATCTTGGGATCAACTACAAAAATAGAATTCATGATTCATTATCTTCTACTGAATGCTAACTGAATGTTGATATTTTTTAGTAGAGGCTCTTTATAAGGTTACCGCATAGGCACACTGTTACACTCCATGGTCCATTAATGTCACTCACTAAGGGAATGCATTAACTTTCATGGAGCGTTATAAGAGTATGGAACAGAACATCACAAGACAAATATATATAAAATGGCACTTAAAAATTCAAAATTTATTCATTGTAGCGGAAAAGAAAAACATGTCTGGTTACAACATCAAAACCATATACTAAAGCCAAGTACACAAATATCCATCTTAAATAAAATTATTATCAGAGTACATAAAAGCAAAACCATAATCCCACTCCAAATAACTATAATGAAAAAGAGATAAAGCTGAGAATTACTTTCAACACTTCCAAGCACTTCAAGAAGAAAGAAACCCGAGTCAAGCTCCATTAATTCCACCCTGAGGACCTGGGGGGGAGAAAGAAAAGAGGCGAAACAAAAAGGGTTGCACATAAAGTCTGGCGAGTCCAGTGACTTTAGCAATATTATCAGTAAAGTAACAGGATAAGAACATAAACTAGATATAAGAAATGACTGTAACATAAGCAGATATATATATATATATATATATATATATGACAAGGTGAATAAGGTAAGCAAGATAAAACGTCGACTGCGCTCCTAACCACCATAAGATATGCTTTGCACCATACCAACATACTAGTTACCTACTAAAAGATGATCCCTCTTAAACAAATATAATGATGGTAGTTTCGTGTACTTCTAGCTACTATCATAGGTGCCAACTTGCTCCTACCCCCACTAGTTGTACCCACTACCCTTCCCATTCGATTGGCTCCTAACCTCGTAGATACCTGTGTTGGTCCCATAATAAGGTGTATCACTCCCTAAGGTGGCAACCCCGATACTACTGAAATGCACAGCTTATGCCTACACGATGCAATAGCATCTTACCTACCAGCCCGGACCCACGCACGCACATGACTCCGTTGGACTTGCACTGCCATCCCTAACTTTTTTTGACCTCTTACAATCAACCCCAGTAAGCATGTCCCTGTCCTCGACCTTGTTCGAGCTCATATAGATACTAAAATGGGTTACTGGTTGAAAAGGGTCCACACACTTGACACAAGCTTCCCTCCTAAGCTTGGTCCCCACTAGAAATTCCCACTTAACCCCTTTTTATCCCCATGTCTTATAACATGTCTCATTTTGGTTAAGTGCTTTTATTATGTTTCACATGTTACCCACTTAACCCTTTATTATTCCCATGTCTTACTACATGTCTTATCTTGGTTAAGTGTTCATTAATTCATTATAACCGTAATCTTGAAAGACCTTCCATATTAGATTACCGTTTGCGATGGCTGGATATGCCGGGCGGTTCCGGGCAGGCTTATACCGCAATCAAAATCTAACCTCGTGTCTTTGCATTATTACGCATCTAGTTTCTGCCTTTGACCTCTTACATTAGATTACCAAATTGCAATTGCTGGATATGCCGGGTGGTTCTGGGCAGGCTTATACCGCAATCCGAATCTAACCTCGTGTCTTAGGCATTCATTATCACTTTCTTGATTCAAGTCCCAATTTCAAATCTTGGATTATAATATATTCCAATTACCCATAATTTCCAATCTAAATTATGTTTATAATTTTAATTCAAATTATTCCTAAAATCACATGTGTACAAGTTATGCCAAATTATGCCCAAACCAATTTTCATAGTTATAAACAATTTATGCCAAATCTCATGTATACAAGTTATACTCAATTATGCCCAAACCAATTTATGCCAAATCTCATGTATACAAGTTATACTCAATTATGCCCAAACCAATTTCCATATTCATCAACAATTTATGCCAATAATCTCATTTTATTACATATTTCCCTACTTTTCCCAATCATTCCAACATTAATCGTACGTAAATCTCAATGCAATATGCATAGGCTCGAAGTTAGCCTAATATCAAAAGGAAAAAGGAAAAGAAGAAGGGGAGAGAATCAAAACATCAAAATTGGCATAAACATATAAACAGGCATGTGAAATGAAGAACAACAAAATAGATCAAATAGGCATATGATAATAGCAATTGGGTATGAATCTGAAGGATAACAAATTACAAAACTTGATATGATTCATCTTATTTACAGGCATATACATTAGATCCAATTTACAATCATATCACAATTACTTTTTAATTTAATTATATGTGAAAGTAACATAAACTCACAGCGATAGGATTCTTAGAAAAGAGAATTAGGTGTTGTTGTAGCAATTCTGATCTTGAATAATCTATACTTTGATTATATGTAGATCTGATCTTCTAATTTGGCTTGATGGAGAAGAACGGCTTGTTTTAATTTAGAATAGAGCAGCATGGAGGCACATGGATGAAAACAATGAGATTATGGTTAGGTTTAAGTGTTTATTTATAGGTGTATTAGGACCATTAGATTAGATTAGATTAGGAACCATCTGAACCATCCAAACTAGGAAAACACGTCATCAGCACAGATTCCCATATCTGGGTCGATGGGGTCGACACCCCTATAGGGAGGTCGACTCCCCTGTCGACACCCCTATGGGGGGTCAACACCCCTATGGGGAGGGTCGACACCCACAAGCGGGAATTTTCCCGCTCAGCCTGCTTTGGTTAGATTTTGATTTTTGAACTGTTTTAAAGGTTCTGGAATTATTTTATTTATATATATTCTTCCTTATGCGTATACAAACTTCTAAGGCTTAAAACTTCTCTATACGATATCCGATTTACGCAAACCCGGACCCTGTCCCAAGCAGAATTTCGAGACGAACGCAATGGCATAGCACGTTTCCCTTAATTCTTCTTCTAAAAATTAAGTATCCTTTAATTTTTTAATTTTAATATTTTAAAATTACGGGGTGTTACATTCTCCCTTCCTTAATGCATTTCGTCCCCGAAATCTTTAAGTTAAGAAGAATGTATCCTACCATCCATCATCCATCTACTCATCCATCATCCACAAGCATCCATTGTCCTTAAAAGATTTCTAATGCTATATGAACATATGCAAAAGTGTGTGTATATGTCCCTCATCTAATGTAAAGATCTTGTGGTCTACTAATTCAGTTGACCTCCTTAATGCTAATTATGTTAGTGCCATGAGTCCAACATGTATGCAATTATTCCTAATGCACTTTATAACTTCTATATGAGTGCACAATCATTCACTTAAATGCAACATCCACATGATAACACATCAAATTTCAATCAATATACAAATATATGTATTCTTGTGCAATATGCAATATGAAAGTGACTGAGCCGATCTTAGCGTAAATGCATCCACGAGCAATCACTAGCAAACACTTGCATCCACCAAACATAACATGTCTCAAACACATGTTTACAACTGTAGGATTTTCTACCTGAAGATCGAAAATATAATCGAGAGGATACACTAAACGATAGAACAAGTATAAACAAAGCGGTAGAAAAAGGAGAAGTTAAGAACATACCCTAAAAAAGGAAAGGGTACGACGCGTGTATCTTGTCCTCCGTCTCCCAAGTCGCGTCTCCTTGATCATCTCCCCATTGGACTTTAACCAACTTGACCTCTCGGTTGCGTAACTTCTTGACCTCTGATCCAAGGATGCATGTAGGAGCTCGTCTAACCTGGCATTTCGCTCTACTTCCACTTCTCTAAGCATGCTCGGCTCTACCACTTCCGCGGTATCATGTAAACGTCATTTACACCACTAAGCTTCTCAGACAATTTCACTTTATAGGCCGATTGTCCAATTCTTTCTGTAATGGTGAATGGCCCTACGAACCTTGGTGCCAATTTCCCTACAGATCCAAAGTGAACTACGTTCCTCAATGGTGACACTTTAATAAAAACCATGTCTCCAACATCGAACTCAAGACTGGTTGGTCTCTTATCAGTGTACGACTTTTGCCGATCTTGTGTCGTCTTCATGCGTCTTCGAATCAAGTCTATCTTCTCTGAGGTTTCCCTAACCATCTCGGGCCCAAGCAAAATCTTATCCATAGACTCCCACCAACAAGTCGGTGATCGACAAGGTCGTCCATATAGAGCTTCAAAAAGTGCCATGCCAATACTAGTCTGATAGTTGTTGCTGTAGGAGAACTCTACTAATGGAAGGTGTTCTTTCCATATCCCTCCAAAATCCAAGATGCATAACCTCAAAAGATCTTCTAGAATCTGATTCACTCTTTTTGTTTGGCCATCCGTCTATAAGTGGTGCTCAAACACAATTGCGTTCCTACCGCCTCTTGCAGGATCTTCCAAAACTCACTAGTGAAAATGGGATCTCGATCGCTTACGATACTAGAAGATATGCCGTGTAGATGAACTTTCTCTTGGAGATAAACAGATGCTAACCATGCCACGGTTCTTTTGCTCTTAACGGGAATGAAATGTGCGCTCTTGGTAAGTCTATCTACTGCTACCCAAATCCCCGTATTACCCTTCCTTGACCTCGCCAACCCGTCGACGAAATCCATGGAAACACTTTCCCATTTCCACGGTGGAACCTCTAAAGGGTGAAGCAAACCGCCAGGCTTCTTTTGCTCAGCCTTGACTTGATGGCACACTAAGCATCTAGAAATGAACTTACCCACATCCTTCTTCATTTTGGCCCAAAAGAAAACTCGGTTCCAGTCCCTATATGTCTTATCACCACCAAGATGTATGGTCATCTTAGAACGATGCGCTTCTTCAAGGATTGTCCTTCTCAAACTCTCATCTCATGATACACAAAGTCTCTCATCCCTATGCAACCAACCTTTTTCATCTATAGTATACCTACTAAGATGGCTCAAAGACTCCCCTCTTTTGAGCTTGTCTACTATCTCTATCAGCTGTGGGTCTTCTCGCTTTGCTTCTCCTATCTGTCCCAAAAGCGTAGGTCGCACCTCTAACGATGCCAGCAAACCGGGTACATAATTGATAGAGGGTATAAAGTCAAAGGTAGATATATACTCTAAACTCTACCGCTCGACGAACAAAGGACTCAAAGTCAGCCTCTTTCTGCTCAAGGCGTCAGCCACGACGTTACCCTTGCCAGGGGTATATGCAATCTCAAAATCGTAGGATGTTAAGAACTCGATCCACCTTTGTTGCCTTAAGTTTAGATATTTTTGGGAGAACAAGTATTTAAGTGACTTATGGTTTATATACAACTCAAACCTCTCTCCAAGCAAATAGTGATGCTAAGACTTAACCGCAAAAACTATGGTAGCTAACTCTAAGTCGTGTGTAGGGTAATTCTTCTCATGGACTTTTAACTGCCTTCCACCATAGCATATCACCCTTCCCTCTTGCATCAAAAATACGCCAAGCCCTGTCGATATACACGGTGAATGGTTTACTCCCATATAGCAAAACTAAAACTAGAGTTGTCATCAATGCCCTCTTCAAATGTTGGAACGCATTGTCACAGTCAACATCCCAAGAAAAGATTAAATTCTTTTTCGTTAACCGAGTAAGTGGGGCTGATATCTTAGCAAAGTCCATGATGAACTTTCTATACTAGCCCGCCAAACCAAGAAAACTTCTTACTTCTGTTGCATTCTTAGGAATCTTCCAATCTTGGATTGCCACTACCTTCGCGGGATCAACTGATATCCCTTCTTTAGAGACCACATGCCCTAGGAACCTCACTTCCTTCCTCCAAAAATGACATTTGGAGAATTTATCTTTGAGTTGATGTGCTCGAAGGGTCTGTATGACTTCCCTAAGATGTAGGGCATGTTCTTCCTTGCTTCTAGAGAATATCAAGATATCATCCACAAAGACTACTACAAATTTATTTAGAAACTCCCTAAACAACCTACTCATCAAGTCCACGAAATATGCAGCTGCATTCGTCAAACCAAAAGGCATGACGAGCCATTCAAAGAAACCATCTGGAGTTCTAAATGCAGTCTTATCTATGCTGTCCTCAGCTACCCTTAGCTGATGAAATCCTGTAGCTAAATCCAACTGCGAGACAACCGAAGCACCAACCAACTGCTCGAACAAGTCATCTATCCTCGATAATGGGTGCATGTTCTTCTTCGTGAGCTTATTCATCTCCCTATTGTCCACGCACAATCTAAGCGAACCATCAGCCTTAGTAGCAAAAACAACTGGAGCACACCACTTCGTGATACTTCTTCTTATGAACCCTTTCTCAAGCAACTCTTTCACTTGTTTACTAAGCTCCCTCCTTTCTCTTGGAGCCACGTGGCGCACAGGCAATGCAACTAGCTTTGCATTGTCCACCAAGTATATACGGAAATCTATCTCGCATTTTGGAGGTAAGCCCGTAACCTCCTCAAAGACATCTGCATACTCACGGACTACTCGAACAGATTGCAAATCATCTATAGCTGTGTCAAGAGATTCTAGGTAGCTAAGCATAAAAGAACCCTTAGGGTCGCATGAGATATCGAGAGTATTACCCAAACTAGTCAACGGTCTAACTACCCTCTTTTCACGGTCGAGAATGGCACCATACCTAGCTAGCCAATCCATTCCTAGAATCAACCTATAGCCCATGAAACCAAGCATATAAGTGTTGCATTCGAACTCAACGCCGTACACAGATATTCTAAAATCCCGACATAACATAGACAGATGAGTCGTACCCCCAATAGGATTTGAGACAACAACGGGATCCACTACTATACTAGTATCTAGCTACAGAGACTCAACAACAGAAGCGGATATAAATGAATGTGAAGCGCCAGAATCAAACAAAGTATGTACAGGATGATCGAAAAGGAAAATCAAGCTTTCAACAGAAATTTTTCTACCTCTCTCTTGCGTAACTGCCATGAGAGCGTGAACCTGCCATCAAGAAGTAGATCCTATTCTCTTTCCTTGTCCTTTCCTCCTTGGGTAGTCTTTAATCATATGTCCTGCCTCACCACATTGAGAGCAACCCATCCTCTTCTTCTTCCTACAGTCCTTCTTCAAATGGCTAAGTATTCCACAATTATTACACTTTCTTTTCTCTGAACCCTTGCTATCCTTACCGCCCATCTTTTGTTGTTGTTGTTGTGCCATCTTTAGATCCCCTTTCTTATCCTGTGTCTTATTAGCACCTTTCTCCTCTTCATGTATCAACGCCATATCAACAAGATTCTCGAAAGTTGCCCCCATAGGAATGTGGGACATAACCAACCCGTGTAATGGTTCATTCAGAACCTTGGCAAATCCAAAGGCCTTCTTATGTGGTGTATTAACTAATTCCATACCAAATCTTGCTAACTAGTTAAACTTGTTAACATACTCCTTCACAGACAAACTCCCTTGTTTCAAAGCGAAGAACCTCTCCAAGTATAAACTCTCCTCTCCTTGTGAAAGAAATTTCAACTCGAACCTTTGTCTAAAATACATCCACGTCTCCACTGCACGTCTTCCATTAGTTACTTCCTACCAAAATGAAGCTTCATCTTTCATCAACTAAGCAGCTTGCTGAACCTTCCTTCCATCGTCTATCTCAAAGATACCAAATTAGTCCTCCACTTCCTTGAGCCAATTTTGAGCCTCAACAAATGTCTCGGTTCCATAAAATGGTTTTTTGCCTATCGCACGGAAGTCTTTGCATATCTTGGAAAAAATGTCTACACAGAGAGGAGGAGGAGGAGCGGCTGCTGCTGGGGGAGGAGGAACGTTTGCTGGGCCTGCGGCAGCAGCCCTAGCCTCCAGATACCTTCTGAACCAGCCGGGTATTTGTACGCCCTCGGGTATATCGGGTTCTCCAGACATGCTGAAAGGAAAAAGGAAGCGATTCAAACAGAGAATCAAAAGAAAGATATATGGGTTTTGGGGATTATGTTTTTCATAATTAACCTTTCTCTTGAAAATATCATTTTTAAAACATGTTTTTGAAAATTCTTCTTTTTAAAATTGCTTTTGAAAGCGGTTTTCAAAATCTTTTATTTATTCTGGGAACCTTCAGCTCTGACACTACGTGTAACACCCTATGGTCCATTAATGTCACTCACTAAGGGAATGCATTAACTTTCATGGAGCATTATAAGAGTTTAGAACAGAACATCACAAGACAGATATATAAAATGGTACTTAAAAATTCAAAATTTATTCATTACAGCGGAAAAGCAAAACATGTCTGGTTACAACATCAAAACATATACTAAAGCCAAGTACACAAATATCCATCTTGATCAAAATATTATCAGAGTACACAAAAGCAAAACCATAATCCCAGTCTAAATAACCATAATGAAAAAGAGATAAAACTTAGCATTACTTTCAACACTTCCAAGCACTTCAAGAAGAAAGAAATCCGATTCAAGCTCCACTAATCCCACCATGAGGACCTGGAGGGAAGAAAGAAAAGAGGCGAAACAAAAAGGGTCAGACATAAAGTGTGACGAGTCCAGTAACTTTAGCAATATAATCAGTAAAGTAACAGGATAAGAACATAAACTGGATATAAGAGATGACTATAACATAAGCAGATATGACAAGGTGAACAAGTTAAGCAAGATAGAACATCGACTGTGCTCCTAACCACCATAAGATATGCTCTGCACCGTACCAACATACTGGTTACCTACTAAAAGATGATCCCTCTTAAAAAAATACAATGATGGTAGTTTCGTGTACTTCTAGTTACTACCATAGGTGCCAACTAGCTCCTACCCCATTAGTCGTACCCACTACCCTTCCTGTTCGATCGGCTCCCTAACCTCATAGATACCTGTGCTAGGCCCACAATAGGGTGTATCACTCCCTAAGGTGGCAACCCCGATACTATTGAAATGTACAGCTTATACCTACACGATGCAACAACGTCTTACCTACCAGCCTGGACCAACGCACGCATATGACTCCGTTGGACTTGCACTTCCATCGCTAACTCTTTATTGACCTCTTACAATCAACCCCAGTAAGCGCGTCCCAGTCCCCGACCTAGTTCGAGCTCATGTAGATACTAAAATGGGTTACTAGTTGAAAAAGGTCCATACACTTGACACAAGCTTCCCTCCTAAGCTTGGTCCCCACTAGGAATTCCCACTTAACCCCTTTTTATCCCCATGTCTTATCACATGTCTCATTTTAGTTAAGTGCTTTTATTTTGTTTCACATGCTACCCATGTTACCCACTTAACCCTTTATTATTCCCATGCCATACCACATGCCTTGTCTTAGTTAAATGCTCATTAATTCATTATGATTGTAATCTTGCAAGACCTCCCGCATTAGATTACCGTTGGCGGTTGTTGGATATGTCGGGAGGTTCCGGGCAGGCTTATATCGCAATCTGAATCTAACCTCGTGTCTTTGCATTATTACACATCTAGTTTCTGCCTTTGACCTCTCACATTAGATTACCAAATTGCGGTTGCTAGACATACCGGGCGGTTCTGGGCAGGCTTATACCGCAATCCGAATCTAACCTCGTGTCTTAGGCATTCATTATCACTTTCTTGATTCAAGTCCCAATTTCAAATCTTGGATTATAATATATTCCAATTACCCATGATTTCCAATCTAAATTATGTTTATAATTTTAATCCAAATTATGCCTAAAATCACATGTGTACAAGTTATGCCAAATTATGCCCAAACCAATTTTCATAGTTATTAACAATTTATGTCAAATCTCATGGATTCAAGTTATACTCGATTATGCCCAAACCAATTTATGCCAAATCTCATGTATTCAAGTTATACTCAATTATGCCCAAACCGATTTCCATATTCATCAATAATTTATGCCAATAATCTCATTTTATTACATATTTCCCAACTTTTCCCAATCATCCCGACATCAATCGTGCGTAAATTTCAACGCAATATGCTTAGGCTCGAAGTTAGCCTAATATCAAAAGGAAAAAGGAAAAGAAGAAGGGGAGAGAATCAAAACATCAAAATTGGCAAAGACATATAAACAGGAATGTGAAATGAATAACGACAAAACAGATCAGACATGCATATGATAATAGCAATTGGGTATGAATCTGAAGGATAACAAATTATGGATATGCCGGGCGGTTCTGAGCAGGCTTATACCGCGATCCGAATCTGACCTCGTGTCTTAGGCATTCATTATCACTTTCTTGATTCAAGTCCCAATTTCAAATCTTGGATTATAATATATTCCAATTACCCATGATTTCCAATCTAAATTATGTTTATAATTTTAATCCAAATTATGCCTAAAATCACATGTGTACAAGTTATGCCAAATTATGCCCAAACCAATTTTCATAGTTATTAACAATTTATGCCAAATCTCATGTATACAAGTTATACTCAATTATGCCCAAACCAATTTATGCCAAATCTCATGTATTCAAGTTATACTCAATTATGCCCAAACCGATTTCCATATTCATCAATAATTAATGCCAATAATCTCATTTTATTACATATTTCCCAACTTTTCCCAATCATTCCGACATCAATCGTGCGTAAATCTCCACGCAATATGCTTAGGCTCGAAGTTAGCCTAATATCAAAAGGAAAAAGGAAAAGAAGAAGGGGAGAGAATCAAAACATCAAAATTGGCATAGACATATAAACAGGCATGTGAAATGAATAACGACAAAACAGATCAGACATGCATATGATAATAGCAATTGGGTATGAATCTGAAGGATAACAAATTATGGATATGCCGGGCGGTTCTGAGCAGGCTTATACCGCAATCCGTATCTGACCTCGTGTCTTAGGCATTCATTATCACTTTCTTGATTCAAGTCCCAATTTCAAATCTTGGATTATAATATATTCCAATTACCCATGATATCCAATCTAAATTATGTTTATAATTTTAATCCAAATTATGCCTAAAATCACATGTGTACAGGTTATGCCAAATTATGCCCAAACCAATTTTTATAGTCATCAACAATTTATGCCAAATCTCATGTATACAAGTTATACTCAATTATGCCCAAACCAGTTTATGCCAAATCTTATGTATTCAAGTTATACTCAATTATGCCCAAACCGATTTCCATATTCATCAATAATTTATGCCAATAAACTCATTTTATTACATATTTCCCAACTTTTCCCAATCATTCCGACATCAGTCGTGCGTAAATCTCAACGTAATATGCTTAGACTCGAAGTTAGCCTAATATCAAAAGGAAAAAGGAAAAGAAGAAGGGGAGAGAATCAAAACATCAAAATTGGCATAGACATATAAACAGGCAAGTGAAATGAATAATGACAAAACAGATCAGACATGCATATGATAATAGCAATTGGGTATGAATCTGAAGGATAACACATTACGAAACTTGATATGATTCATCTTATTTACAGGCATATACATCAGATCCAATTTACAATCCTATCACAATTACTTTTTAATTTAATTATATGTGAAAGTAACATAGACTCACAGCGATAGGATTCTTAGAAAAGAGAATTAGGTGTTGTTGTAGAAATTCTGATATTGAATAATCTCTACTTTGATTATTTGCAGATCTGATCTTCTTATTTGACTTGATGGAGAAGAAAGGCTTGTTTTAATTTAGATTAGAGAAGCATGGAGGCGCCATGGATGAAAACAATGAGATTATGGTTAGGTTTAGTTGTTTATTTGTAGGTGCATTAGGTGTATTAGGACCATTAGATTAGATTAGGAACCATCTAAACTATCCAAACCAGAAAAACACGTCATTAGCACAAATGCCCAGATCTAGGCCGATGGGCTTGACACCCCTATGGAGGGGTTGACTCCCCTGTTGACACCACCTATAGGGGTAGACACCCATGTCGACTCCCCTACGGGGGGGGGGGGGGGTCAACACCCACGAGCGGGAATTTTCCCACTCAGCCCACTTTGGTCAGATTTTGATTTTTGAACTGTTCTGAAGGTTCAGGAATTACTTTATTTATATATATTCTTCCTTATGCGTATACAAACTTCTAAGGATTAACACTTCTCCATACGATATACGATTTATGCAAACCCGGACCCTATCCCAAGCAGAATTCCGAGACGAACGCAATGGCGTAGCCTGTTTCCCTTAATTCTTCTTCTAAAAATTAAGTATCCTTTAATTTGTTAATTTTAATATTTTAAAATTACAGGGTGTTACACACACTTATGGACTTTACTTGTTGAGAGAACGAATGTGTAAGTTCACTTAGGTGTTTCCACCATGGGTACTTGAACAAGAAGGTATACGATCCTTACAATGGATTATGCCGAAACCTGTCAAACTAAAACTTAATTCCCCTTCGGAATGCCCGATTCCCTCAGATAAACTTAAATACTTTAGCAAAGTATTTGTGAATTATTTAATAAATCTATATTATATGAACCAAATTGATAAATCACGTATGGCTTTATCCAGTTTATGAATTTTGTTAGCAGTGCCCCATTGCACTTAACTTATCATTCCATATGTTGTATAGATTAATGAAGCCTCAAGCAATCATGTTTCTATGGAATTTAAGTAGGTACATTAGGTTGAAAAGGTAATTTGGAGATAAATCCTTAATTTTTGAAGTATCAAAATTAACATTGGACTGATTCCATAGGGTTTTATGAGAAATTTGCTCATAGCTTCCTAGTTCATGTTTAGCTTCTAAGGTGACTGAGTCAGGTGGCTTAATGCAATGCGAAAATACCATGACAACTTGCTATATGTAGAGTCTAGCCTAAGTTATGGGATGGAATTATCATTGATTCCCCTCGATTTACACTTTGGAAGGGATAAGAGATCCTTTTGATTCTATTTTCCATGTCCTCTAAGCTCTTAACAAAGTGAAAAATATTGTCCTAAATCTATAGAAAATTTATTTAATTTGGTGTAGATCGAGTTTAATATGAGCTTGTAAACTTTTTTGTTTAAATAAAGAATTTATTTTTTAGTTTGTTAATCTTTTATTTTTTCTTTCTATTTTAGGGAAAGTGATTAAATCCTGTCGAAATTAGGCCGAATATTTAATCACAACTTGATGTAATCAAGAATAAGCTTATAATTGATATAAAAAGATGGACCACTAGTTTGTGCTTTCTAGATAACCCTAAAGCGCAAAAGTGGTATGATTATACCCAAAGGTATATCATAAGTAAATCAATGGAAATGGTCAATTATTTGGA
Organism: Allium sativum; assembly: GCA_030737875.1. NCBI lineage: Eukaryota > Viridiplantae > Streptophyta > Magnoliopsida > Asparagales > Amaryllidaceae > Allium > Allium sativum. Next base: position 728,175,615 of record CM060909.1, read on the forward strand.
TAAACAACTTAAGTAGAAATATGGCAAGATTCAAGTGATATCTAAAAAAGATAGATTCGATCGTTTTGCAACTTCAGTTATTTACTAAAAGCATAGTAACTAATGCCGAAATTTTACATCATTACCAAAAGATGATGATTTAAAGGCAGAATTGCTGAAAAGTAGGAAAATTATCAATCCTTAAAGTTGATTAGTAGTGGTGGAGTTTCGAACCTTCCCACCCCTTCTCGATGATCAATTTTCTACCTTTATCAATCTTCTAAAAGTTTGGATAACATGGAAGTTGGCAATTGTTGTCGAAGAGTCAATTTTGAGATCATGTAGTACCCGAACAAACAATGGAATTCTTTTTTTCCATGCATAATTCTTATGCGGCCTAAGTTTAAGATTTTGAATGTGATAAGTATATCCTCAAGAGAAGTAGGATCAGGGATTAAAAGGATTAACTAGGGCTCTCAATAGGATGTTAGAGACTCATATCTCCTCTGTAGATAATGGAGACCCCATGTGAAGAAAAGAAAAGAAGATAAAGTAAATTTTGTCTATGACAATTTTCCATATTACATACTCTTTTTCTGATGCTAAAAGCTTAAGAAAAATAGCCCAAAAGTTTATTTCTTAACGATCTTTTTTAATTATTGTTATATACCTTGCAAATAGTGGGTAACTTATTTTCTTGGCATTGTAACCTCTTATAAGAACGTTTGATTTGCTTTCTGTCTTCTCGATATGCTTTTATAAGCTAATTTTCTTAGCTCCCTTATTCAAGAACTTGTCTTTGTAATGACTAGAATTCAAATGTTTTCTGTAGGACTATAAATTCTCTTTTTGAAATAATAGGAAAGGAACATGGATTTAGCAATTAAAATTGAATTTTAAAAACCCATTTAAATATTGTAAGGGACTAGGAATATTTATCCAACGATTAGATTAGGAGGCCAGAAAACCGTTTGGATATTATAGAAGTTGATTGGAGATTGTCTTCATCAATAATTGTAGACCACGAAACCAGAATGACAGAAACCCGTATTTAGAAATAATATAGGACCAAAAGTTCATACCTAAAAATAAGAGAAGACCAAAAATCCATATCTAAAAATAAAAAGGACTAAAAATCCATGTTTGGAATAAGAGAAATACAAAAATCCTTATTTGGAAATAACACAAAACCAAAAATTCTATTTAGCAATTATAGTAAACCATAAATTATAAAAGAAAGAAGATCCATGTCCGACAATAGAAAACCAGAAAATTGTATCTAGAAATAATAGATGGTTAATTATCAGAAACCCTTAGCTAGCGATGGACGATTGATGGCTAGAAATTTTTGTTTGACAACGATTAATTGATGACCATAAACTTATATCTAGCAATGGTTCATTTATGACTTCCTTCCTATAGAAGGTGCTTTAATAAGGAGATATGGTCATCAGAAAGGCATTGCACATTGGATGTGCTAATGATTTCCTCCCTCGAAGAGTTGCGTAGAAATGTCGGGACTATGCATTGAAACATGTCAAGGGTTTCCTCCCTCTAAGGCTTTAACGAGGCCACATATATGGCATTAAAGGTTTATTGTCTTGGGTGTACCAGGGTCTTCCTCTTTCTAGGAGGTGCTTTGGAAGTGCCGAGAACTTGGTAGTCTTCAAGAAACCTGTTTCTTTTGAAATTAGCGCTTGAAGATTCTTTTTTCCACTAATTATTGCCTTTTAATTATTTTTTTGAGTTTTCCTTGTCGTAACAAGTGTTTGATTGTGTCTTCAAGCATTAGACATTAATTAATGTCATGCCTATTAGCTAGCTGGCAGTAACAACTTAACCCATTATAATTCCTTTCATTCTTTCAGTGCTTCTTCTTTGAAGACTAATTGTTAAGATACCTCTTAGTTAGGAAATAGACATTTTAAGAAGAAGTAGCAAGGAAAAGCCGTTTCAAGGGTTGGATCCTCTTGGTAGTAGTTCCTTTAGGTGTATTTTTGTCTTCTGGAGATTATATTTGACTTATCATCAATAACCTTACTTATAAGTCGTATACGAGTGTCAGGTTTATCCTTCCATTTTATGGAAAGCTTTTGAAGTCTCTTTTCATTTTCTTTTCATTTTCCTTTGATTGGATTTTTGTCACATTTAAGAAAGAATCATCTTTATCATATTGCTTGGCCAAAGAAAAGATTGGAACAAGTCCCATATGAAAAGGATTGATGCCCAACTAATCAAGATCATAGGACATGCTAATCTTTTCTTATTTTGCATTATATGTAATTCTTTAATCCTTAATATTTTTTGTTCATATTTCAGAGTATGACTTGTGCACTAAAAAGCTATCCTAGTTGTCCTTGGTTCAAATGACCTTTGCTAAGAAATAGTAATGGTCCTAGGGCAATTAGATTAAAACTGAAAATGGGAGTATGACTGGAGCTTACATGCTAGATCGAGTACAAGTCCTTACAATCACGAAATCATAATAGGCTAATTTGTTACCAATTCAATTTAGGATTTACAAAAATATAAAAAAGAAAATGAGAAAAGATTTTCCAGCCCTATTACCAGATCCCGTCATCCTTTATTTACAGGTGTGGGGAAGGCGACACGTCAGCTTAACATGCAGGAGTCGACATAATAAACAACGACATGCCCTATTAACACTATTCATTGCTTAGTGCATAAGGGTTTATGCAATGTATAGAGGTTGGTACAACAGTTTAGCTACAAGTAAGAGGCGATGCTCCCTAAGCGACAATATAATCATTTGAATCAAAGAGGACGACACAAACTTTGGACAAATAGAGGCGATACGGCCTCGCTATCCAAATAAGGTTGCATGGTCTCATTATTTGAAAAAGAGTGATACCCTACTAAATGGGGCAAAGAGACATAGTTTTCTGAAGAAGGAAAAAAGTGATACACCATCAAGGTGAACAAAAGTTTTATGCTTTTAGGTTGCACATCATCCCGAAGAAGGGTGAGAGACATGGTTCTAGTAAATGGTAGAAGGTGATACAAGTCTTCCAATTTTTGAGAAGCGATACATGAGTTTTTCAAGGAACAAGGTGATATAACTTCGTCCAGATAAATGAAAGCATTACATCCCTTGGATGAAGAGAAGTGATGCCTATTGGAAGCAAAATTATTCAATGATTCTCAACATGACTAGAAGGTGATATGGATTTCGAGTCCAAAGAAGGTGACACACCTTACTGGTGAAAAGGAGGCAATATCATCTTCTAACTTAAGGAAGGAAGCGACATAATCCTTTGACTCAAGAAGGTAGATATGCTCTCTTGAATTAAGGGAGGCGATATCATTCTACTGATGAAGAAGAGATGAAACGACTTGCTTATCAATCAGGAAGTTGTACGCCTATCATCTAGGTCGATATGACCATGGTGTAACAAACAACATCTCTTATATCATCACCATATGAATAATTAAGCTTATATCTATAAAGAAATGAGAAACTTCCCAGGATCTAAAGAAGAATTAATATAAAACTTACACATAACTAAATTAAGAATAAGATACCAAAATTATTTCAGGAGAATCTCCAACAAAAGCCAAATCATATTCATTTCTAATTTGATAAGCCATTAAAAGTGTGATGACCACTCTATACCAACGACAACCAATATATAAGAACATAGTGCACTATTAACATGTCCAACCAATAAAGGATAGTTGTCTAAGGTAAAAAGAAAGGGAATCTGATTATAGAACGTGTTACAGGTCTCATAGTGCATGGAACAAGATAGAATAATCATCATATATACAAAAGGCAGAAAATACTATTTAAGTGAACCAGATATCAAAGCATATATCTGCAAAATTACACAATATAATAGTAGAGTTTCTACAAAGTACGAATAAACACAAATTATTATTTCATATTAATAATAAAGAAACATCATAAAGGTTTTTTCACAGCTGAATAAGCATATAAATCCATATATAACACAAGATCACCCCATCTAGCTCATTCCCTACATAGCAACTGTGTACCACATAGTCCAATTATCCGGTACACTTAATTAAGGGTAACCGAGATAATAAGAAGCAAAGAATAAAACATCAAAACATCGAACAATCTAGTATGAGCAATAAATGGGTTTGAAAATTTTATACAAATAAAAAACTAACATATCCCTGCAACCAAAACATTATCATATAACAAATATGACATGCTACTCATTAAAAAAGTGCACTGCAACCTAAGTACAATGATAGGTGTCTAAGTATCCTCATCCTTCGGTACTTATATCAAGAGACATCTCTAGAGTTATAGGCTATGGTAGAGAACAATAGAAGCACATCCATCGAACAATCCTCGCTATCACTCACTAAGCTCGAAATGTATGATCACTCGTATAACCTTTCACCTACTAGGGATCAATGAAAATCCGGATATTCAACGTACTCATCTTTACCTGAAGCCACTAGATCCATTGCACCATTTCTATGGTAAAATGATTGATTTATTTGATTAAGGTTAGCCTTTCAAACAACCCACGAGTTCCATTTAGCCGACTTAGGGTAGCCTTTCAAAGTACACACGAATGCACTTGCAGTACTCCAACTTTCGAGTACATCAGAAAACACTTAGAGTATCCAAAATCCCTTAGCATACCTAAATGACCCCTTTGTTTCCCCCAACTTGTTTCCATCATCCTCAAGGAACTATTCCACATTCCTTAATCCTATGGTAGAAACGTTTAACACTCTATCCACAAGTCATTCTTCCTAGAACTGGCATTTTATGGATAAGCAATTTATGACTCTTTTCAACATTGAACCGACACTATCGAAACCTAACCCATGTATTTTATGTACTCGTGTATGATCAAGTTATTATAGGTTAGTCACTTTCAGTAGATTCTTGCTTTGCTTGCTTCCACTATGGACTACCCTATTTCCTTTTAACGCTAGTGCACATGACGTATAGTCGTTTTGTTGTACTCTTGATGTATATATTATTTTGTGAGAACTTGTTTGTATATATGGTTCACAAGAACCAATAACTTATGTGATAATTGTATGTTGTACCTTTATTGTATCGAGGTATATATATGTGTTTACTGTTCCGTGAGTGTATTATATTATGTTGTTATATTTTGTTCTATATAAATACTTATCCATCTTAGTTTGTGTTAAACATGAATCAGTATGTCGATCCACATAAAAGGAAAAAAGTAGAGCACCCAATCGATGTATTCGATATTCGTTTAAGACAAAGCTCACGAATGGTTGCTCCTAAATAGCCCTATTTTCTGCACAAGTAAATCGTATTACTCTGCAATACTATTTGTTAGTCTGTGTCTCGAGGTAGGGGTCATAGATTGGTATCAGAGTGGAATTCAAAAAAAGTATGACAAATACAATTAAAAACACGTATTATACTACACTGAAGCATAACATATGTGTCACTATAGTATGCAATCATCATTATCCTTAATCATTTCCTTAATCTTTATAAGTTCTAAAAGGTAGATATAAGTTGGGAATATGTCGAGTAATGCATTTTAATTTTATAGTATTCCTTACATTGAATTTAATTAATAATATCATACCCTTGTGAATAATTTTAATCTTATATTATCCTTTCAACTTATGGCTGAAAAAGACAGTAGTGGCAGTACTAGTGCTGGGTAGTCTAGCGGCCCACATCCTTAAGGATTCTATATGTCTGTCGAATAGTTCATAGAGCTATTTCATAGTATTAAACCTCTAGCTCTTACTCGTTAATCCCCTCCGCGCAAGTCTGCTTTTGCATGCATGTGTAGTGACTACTCGCATTGAGGAAGAAAGCTTTTTAAGGGCTTGAAGACTGTTTTAGAAGTCCAAGTTTGGTTGCATACATGCTAGCACACTTTTTCTCGTGTGGATTTTTCTGACCACCATTGTGTTCTCATAGCATTTAGCATGCTACAAGAACATGCATTGAATTAGTACAAGCTTTCGATATTCAGAATGGACGAGTCTACTCTTTCATGGAAATAGTTTAAGGAATGATTTGAGCTTAAATTCATCCTGAATCAGATAGAGCCCTTCTAGCTCGACGTTTCCTTGAGTTGAAACAAGCAAAATATTCTGCTTTCTAGTATATTTCTTATTTTGATGCTTTTTCTAAGTAGGTATCGAGCATATTAGTACGTCATATAAGAAGAACTTGAAGTTTGTGTCTGGCTTGAAGGAATATCTTAAGAAGTTTTTGATGCTCTAGCTCAAAATTTGTTTTGATTTAATTGGCTCGATGCTTCACCTTGAAGAAATCGAGGAAGAGAAGTATAGTGATGAAGAGTTAGAGACTCGAAAGAACACGAACAAGAATAAATTCCTTTCGATAAATCCACATCATTTCTAAACAAGTATAAGAAGAAGAAGCAAGTTGGTTCTAGCTTCTATCCTAGTGTAACACGTCCTACCAAAAAGTCATGTTTTAATTGTGGATGTCATGATCAATTCTTCCGTCAATGTCCCAAGCCTCTCATTTGTCTCAATTTCAAATAAGAGGAATATTTGGGTATATCATGTCCTAGAGCTCCAAGGGTCCTAAATTCAGAAAGCTTAATGCGGTGGATGCTTATGGTGGGTCTTCTCATTCTAGAGTGCCTTCTGTATTATTCTGGAAGGTCCTATATTATTTAATGATCACACCATTTGATTTCTCTTCGATACAAGTGCGTTACACTCATTTGTATTAAGAAGCTTTTTGATGATATACCTTTAGAAGTGTCTTGCCTTATGACTTCTTTGAAGATTGTGAATTCAATTGGAGGGTCTACAACACTTAACATGATTTGTGAGAATCTTGGGATTGTTCTTTCTGGTTTTTCTTTTCGTTTGAATTTGCATGTTATTCACTATATTGGGTTTGACATGATTTTGGGGATGAATTGACTAGTTCGATACGAAGCACAAATCATGTGTTCCAAGAGAATTCTATATCTTACGCAACTAAATTCGACAAATAAGTTATCTCTTGTTCTTCTGAATGTTGATCATGGTTATGATGCATCTTTACTTTCTCTCAAACCAAAAGACGACAGTGACATATCTTAGATTTTGTTTGTTTATGAGTTTGCTAACGTGTTTGAGCCTATTTAGGGTTTTCCACGCAAGCGGGCAATTGAGTTATGCATCGATCTCATTCATGGTGCTCAGCTTATTTATCGTCCTCTCACGAGGATGTTCAGCAACAAAAATGAAGAACGCAAGAAGCAATTATTGGGACTAGAAACTAAGTAATTAATTCAATCAAGTTCATCTCCTTGGGGGTGCCACAGTTGTTTTTATGAAGAAGTCTGACGATACTTTTACGATTTGCATTGATTACTGCAAGCTTAATGAGTTAACTATGAAGAATACATTTCTGTTGCTTAGGATCGATGATATGTTCAAGCAACTGTGTGGCACTAAGGTTTCCTCTTAACTCGATCTTGCCACTAATTTTCATTAATTACAGGGTGCAAAGGATAGTATTCCTCCTACTGCATTCCATACTCATTACAGATATTATGAGTGGCTCATTATGTCGTTCATCTTGACGAATCCTCCTTATTATGTTGATATTATGAATTGGGTGTTTTTGGGGATATCTCAATACTTTTGTCCTTGTTTTTGTTGACATCCTTATATATTCTAAATTCGAAGCCGATCATGCTCACCACTTGAGAATTGTATTGATCACTTTTCGTCAGCATCATCTTAAAGCTACATTCTTCAAGTGTCATTTCTGCAAGAAGAAGGTGAAGTTTCTTAGCTATGTTATATCTTCTGAAGGCATTTCTATTTATCCACTGAAGGTAGACACCACTTAGAATTGAGAAAGGCCATGTAATGTCACTTAGATTTGCAGTTCCCTTGGATCAGCGAGTAATTACCATTTTTTTTTAAAGATTTCTATCGCATTGTTCTTCCTGCTACTAGTCTTACGAGGAAAGGTACTCACTTTATTTGGTCCGAAAAGTTTGAAGCTTCTTTTTAAAAATTGAAAGAACTTCTTACGAACGCTCCTATTTTAGTGGTTCTCAAAGGGAATCAGCATCATGTTGTCTATACGAATCCTAGTAGATGTGGTCTCGATGACGTCTTTATGCAGAGTGATCATGTAGTTGCCCACATTTCTAGGAAATTGCATCTGAATGAGATTTGGTTTGCCACCCACGATTTAGAGTTGACTGGCATAGTCTAAAGATTTGATGACATTACCTTTCGGGTGAGCACTTTGTTCTTTTCATCGATCATAAATTTGTGAAGTACCTTTTCACTTAGAAAGAGATTAATACATGACAACAGCATTGGCTCAAGTTCCTCGCCTCCGACGACTTCGATATCCAGTATACAACCGAAAAGGTGAACCAAGTAGCAGACGTGTTAAGACACAAGTAGCAAGCCATTGTTTCTATGATGGTAGCTGAGTGGAAAGTGTTGGAAGCTTTATCTCATTGTGATATTTGTTATCCTGCTCCGATTTTAGATTCTACAGTTTTATTATTTAGCATGGAAGGTCATCCTATTTTATTGGATCATATTACCGAGGCTCAACGGAAGGATCCAAATCTTATGGATCTTATTCAGCATTGTAAATCTGAATCCTGTGATGACGATTTAAGGGATTTCACTGTCGATGCTCATGGTTGTATTCGTAGGAAGAATCAATTGATTGAGCCTAATGTTGCTAATCTAAGGTAGTACACTCTTGATGAGTGTCATCATTCTAAGTATGTTATTCACTCCGAAAGCAATAAGATGTATGCCGATATGAGACGCTTATATTATTGGAAAGGCATAAAATGTGATGTGGCAAGTTATTGCATGGCATGTCAACTAATGAAGCCAAACATCAATATCCTAGTAGTCTTTTGTAGCCTCTAAAGGTTCTTTGTGGAAATTGTGCCAAGTTTGCATAGATTTTATTGATGACCTTCCTCATTCGAGATTGGGCCATAGTAATGTTTGGGTTATTGTCGGTAATTCGACCAAATTAGCCCATTTTATTTTTGTTAAGTGTAATAGGACAATCTCTCATTTATCTAAGTTATATATTAAGAAAATCATGAGACTTCACAGTATTCCTAGTTTTATGGGTTTTGATAGAGATCCGCTCTTTACGAATGAATTCTGGCAGAGTCTCCAAAAATCTTTGGTACAAAGCTTAACTTCATCACAACTTACCATCTACAGTCTAAAGTACGGACAGAGCTGTTGAATCTTATTCTTGAGGATACCCTTCGTGAATGTATAATCGATTATGGTGGTAGTTGAGAAGACCACCCATTACATTAAAACAGTTGATTACCATTGAGTATAACCATCACAAAAATTTTTAGCAACATTTATTAGTGTTGCTATGAAGGCATGGCAATTTATTTCTAACACATATAAGCATTAGCAGATTTTCTCTTTCAACGCTTATAAGTGTTGGTATATCTTCCTTCGCAACGATTATAAGCATCGGTAAATTTTCTTTCGCACTGCTTATAAGCGTTGGTAGATTTTCTTTGCCAACAGTTATAAGCATTGATAGATTTTCTTATGAATAATCAATTAATAACATTAATAGTCAATTAATGTTGCTAAAATGACAATTAATAACAAACATGATTATAATATCGAAGGTATTTAATATGAATTCAAAACTAAAATATTCTCAATTTAAAAAGTATAACTCAATGAATATTAATACACAACATTCATAATCAAGTAACGATATAGAATATCTGTTAACATGTGACGACCCAAACTTCCGTAGAACGAAAGTAAGGATAATCATAGAAGTATAACATAATTAAAACAATAACAGATCACAGTTACATAGAAGAACATATAAATCATTGGAGCGGAAATGAAATGTCATCACAACCATCATCACTGAACATCAGAGTACGCAGTACAGGATACACTTAGCAAAAACAGATGTCTAAAACAGGGAAAGAAATAAAGTCTCAATATCCCAAAATACATCAAAATCCGATACTGTCTCAAGTCTCAAGAAAAAAAGAAGTAGAGAACTTCCAACATCTTCAGCAGCAAGCTTGGGTACATAAAACATCTCTACCTGAAACCTGTCGATTGGTTGCCCGTGTAAAGAGGGCACCCTGCAAACAAACTACGAGTCAGTCATGGGACTGGTATGAGAAATCTAACTAAACTAATGGTATGGATAATCAACGGACCACGCCGCTATCGCTGAACGGGTTTAATACCATTGGATTGCCAGTGCATAAGTTTTATAATTTTTTAAGTCAAAAACAACGCAATGCTTTTTAGAAAATGAAATCATTATAAGACTCAAGTCCCATCACACAATGCAAGCAAACGGAGGATAGAGTTTTACCTTATAATGATCAAAAATGCTTGATACGTGGAAAATAATATTTTTAATATTATCATTAGTGTCTAATATGTTTGAAAAATACTTCAAAGTAAATGTATCAATCCTAGACCACATAGCTACCATATACTATGTCGCCATATATAGGTTTACAACCAAGACCGTAATGTCATATTGGATGTTGGTTTCCATCATGAGTCAAGGCTAGGAACGATCTCCTGACCGATTTCCAGACACTCTAACAATGTCTCAGGATCACAGCTATGGGAAACCCTTGGATCCTGCAGGGCTAGTCCACAAATACTTTAGTGGATTGGCAATTCCTGAACACACGCTTCCCGATCCTATTGGACCTATAAATTGGCCATTGCGACCAATAAAAATCCGAGGCGCCTCATTCCATTAACTACATAAGTAAAAATGTCGGGTTGTGTGAAAACCCAACACCACTTCTAGCTAGAAAGAAACGTGTGCACTCCCTTCGTTCCCCTGTTCCATTTTAACCTCCACCGGGGTGTGAGGCTCGCGAGGTAACGTAATACACAAAGCTATTCCTAAATAGGCCATGCTTTGATCATCATCTACAGGGCTATGCTTTTCAACAAAAGCCCCGATCAATTGCATCTTGGCATGCCATATTGACAGTCCATACCATGCGATCGATAACTACCAATATATAACCTTCGAGCTCGTACGTCTCAAAGAAGGGTGTATAGCAAAAGGATAAATCCTCCGCCACCTCAGAAATATATTAATAGGTATCAGTTAAATTACATGGCACGATATTCAATGGCGGACATGCATCCATTTATAAGTCTGTACTGGGTCTGAACGAAACCGAAGTCACCTAGGTGCTCGCATATCCGGACGATCATCAAGTACGTCGGGATAACTACCACTTTAACCCTTTATTGGTAGCTAGCCAATGCCAGGCTTCAGTAGCTATCCATTCGACGTGAAGATCGCCGGTCTTCAATCGCCGTCCTCAATATCTTTAAATCGCCGTAAAATTATTTGAAATGAGTTGAACTCGGTCTTTTCAAACAATTTTTCGAATTATTATCATTTAAACCATTTGATGACGTTAATATTAATTTATAACGATTTTCCGCTATTTTTATTTATTTAAAAATAGCTCAAAATAATTAAACGACACTTCGGGCAAATGTGCTGCCCTGGCGCTGTTTTCCCCAAAATTTGATTTACACTTATCTTGAAATCTAACCGTTGGATTTTGGTAAAGTTCATATCATCGTAAAGACCTTCCCAAAGCGGTCCTAACGGTTCCAGTTTTGGGAAAATCTGACGGTTGGATCTTACGGTATAATCATTTAAAGTTACGATTGCCGAAACGTGAACTACCACGTGCGATTCGTTAAATTTTTATTTTTATTTATATATAAATATAAATCACCGGGCGATTTTACTATTTTTATGGCAATTAAAGTGACAACAAACAATTCAATATTTAAATCAATTCTTTTATTATCATGTTTTGTTTACAACCCAATTCGTAAGCAAAACGCAACTCCCTCCTATGGTGTTGATTTTGCCTCAAAATATGCAAATAAAAAAAATGAAACCTTTTCTACTTTGTTTATTTGCATCTAAATATGCAAAAAATGAAAACTTTTCTACGTTGTTTATTTGCAACTAAATATGCAAATAAAAATGAAAACTTTATATCACTTCTATTTCTATCTAATATACAAAATAAAAATGTATACTCATTCTAATGTTTTTGTCTACATCTAAAATGTAAACAAAATGATGAATTTAATTCTAATGTTTTGTTTGCACCTAAAATTGCAAACAAAAATATGATTTTAATTCTAATGTTTTGTTTGCATCTAAAATTGCAAACAAAAATATGATTTTACTTCTAATGTTTTGTTTGCATCTAAAATTGCAAATAAAAATATGATTTTACTTCTAATGTTTTGCTTGCATCTAAAATTGCAAAAAAAAAAAAATATGATTTTACTTCTAATGTTTTCTTTGCATATAAAATTGCAAAAAAAAATATGATTTTACTTCTAATGTTTTGTTTGCATCTAAAATTACAAACAAAAATATGATTTTACTTCTAATGTTTTGTTTGCATCTAAAATTGCAAACAAAATATGATTTTACTTATTTTAATGCATATTTTCTTTAGAAAATGCAAATAAAAGGATATTTTATATTCAAAGTTTACTTGCATAAAAGGATGCAGATAAAGAACAATTTTATATTTCTATGTAGATTTGCATAAAAGAATGCAAATACAAGAACGATTTATTTTCTCTAAATATATTTGCATAAAAAATACAAATAAAAGAACGGTTTATTTTCAATGAATATATTTGCATAAAGGAATGCAAATAAAATAATGGTTTACTTTCAATGAATATATTTGCATAAAGGAATGCAAATAAAAGAATAGTTTATTTTCAATGAATATATTTGCATAAAGGAATGCAAATAAAAGAATAGTTTGTTTTCAATGAATACATTTGCATAGAGGAATGCAAATAAAATAACGGTTTATTTTCAATGAATATATCTGCTTAAAGGAATGCAAATAAAAGAATAGTTTATTTCCAATGAATATATTTGCATAAAGGAATGCAAATAAAAGAACGGTTTATTTTTTCTATGTATATTTGCATCAAGGGATGCAAATAAAAGAACAATTTATTTCTCTAAATATATTTGCATAAAGTATTCAAATAAAAGAATATGTTCTCAACTCGATGATATGGACAAAAATTGGTAAATTTTTCATTGTATTGACAATTCTATTTCAATACAATAAAAATAATAAAATAAAGATTTATGTTAAATTGATAATCTTATTTTAATGCTCAAAATGTTAAAAAGATATTTTAAATATCAAATTGACAATCTATTCAATTCAACTAATATGATTGAGATAATAATTTTATATTGAATTGACAATTTAAATCAGTTCAACAAAAATAATCCAAATAAGGTTTGATGTTGAAATGGGAATCCAACGAAATTTAACATAACAAAATGATTTATTTATTTTTCCTCGATTTCGAAACTCTAATCCAAATCAATTCAACATAACAAAGTGTTTATTTCTATTGATTCGGAAATTCTAATCCAAATCAATTCAATCAATAAAGTGATTATTTTTATCGATTTGGAAATTCAAATCCAAATAAATAAATAAACAAGGTGATTATTTTATTGAAACACAACCAAAACTGGGTTTATACATCAACAACAACAGATAACACACCACAATATCATCACATAACAGATCTGAATAATTCACATTCAATCATCACATAACAATTAAATTAAATAATTAATTAATTATAAAAGGTAAGAATTCTCACAATCGTGGCGCAAATTGGTCGAAAATTCAAACAGCTCGGAATTTTCCCTTTTTAGTCTAGGAATGTAGATCTTTGTCGTACGATCTTGTCGGATCTGAAATCTTTAATTTCCGATGTCGTATGTGTTAGATACGATTTTTACAAGTTTTACAAAATTTAAATTAATTAAATAAATTAAATAAATTAAATAGTTAAAAATTAATCCATCTTCTACCTCTGAAACTCACGGCTGCAACTTCAACTTTTGTTCAGAATTAGGTTTAAATTATCCGACCAACATAGTCAGCGAGAGGATGATCGGAGGGCGGGGTCTTGTCGGCCTTGAAGGCACGCGCCGGTGGCCTGAGTGCGGCGGAGCTCGATCGAGCGGTGGGGGTGCGGCGGCGGTCCAAAGTCGTCCCGTTTTCGGGTCTGGTTTAGGCGAAATACACACTTTCAGGTAGGGTTATCCTTATGGATGTGTAGAGAATGAAAATCTCTACAAAAGTCTGAACTGGAGTGTGTGAATTCGATGTAAGGATTGAAAGATTTTAGAGGAGGAAGGTTGGAAAATTTTCGGCCATGGATTTGTATAAAGCGGCGGCTGGAAGAAGGGTGAATAGTGTTTTACGGTTTTGTTGAATTATTTATAATATTTTAATGCGATTTTTACAAATAAAACCATATCCCTTAAATTATTTCGATTTCAGTCCAACCGAAAGTGACCCTAGCCAATAGCCCCTGTTCAGGATCCAATGGGCTAGGTCTCGTCAGCCCAAACAATAGTCTATGGCCTGAAATCTTTAATTTATTATTTAAATCGTTTGAATAAAAAAAATTATCTTCTATTTAAATTCGCCGGGGCCACATACAAACTTAGAAAAATCCAGAAAATTATCTTTGGCTTTGTCGACACGGTCCTAACAAAATTAATTTCGTCGAACTCTGAGATTGTTCGAAAAATGGCTATTTTTAAGTCGATCAGATTTGACTAAAATTGACAAAACACATTTTTGTTTGCCACACTCACATTTTAATTCGAAAACTTATGAAAATTGAAACCTAACAATATTTTGACATTCTGAATCCAACAAAAGTGGTTTCATTGAAAACGGAGGTCGTTTGAAAAATGGCATTTTACACGGGATATAAATTATACTATAGCGACCATCCCAAATATTCAATTGGCCATATCTTTTGATTCCCGCTATGAAATTTTGATTTTTCAGATTCGTTGGAAAGATAATTCCAAACAGATTTAGATATTTTTGGTTTCGCTAAAATCAGTTTGATTTTGAATCCGGCACATTCGGTCAAAGTACAGGTTTGACTTTTTAAACTACCATACTATTTCTTATTTCTTTGGAAATCAAAATGAATGCTTTTTCTCTAACTTCGATTAAAATAAATTTTTAATCGTTATTATTTATAATAAATTATTTTAACTATTCAAAATTTACTGAAATAGCCAAAATAAAAATTTTAAATTGGTTCGGATTTTCCGGGTTGTTACAATCTCTCCCGCTTAAAATCTTTTCGTCCTCGAAAAAGAAATAATGATAAAGTAGGAAATAAAATGGAAAATGCAAGGTATTGTAATTGTACCTCAACACAAAAGCTACTCGGAGATATCCACTCTGCACTTGGGATAGGCCTGTTTGATGCTGTCCAAAGTCTCCCATGTACAGTCTCTAGGATCCCCGCTCCACTGCACTTTGACTAGGTGGATCCTCTTATTCCTCAGCACTCGGGTTTCTTTGCCCACAATCTTCACTGGCTCCCTTCTCACTTCTAGAGCCGGGATAATCTCCAAATCTCGTTGTGCTGCTTCCTCCACAATTAAATCTGGATCATGAACATGCTTCCGGAGTTGGGACGCATGAAATACATTGTGGACCCCTGGCAACCAGTCAGGTAGCTGCACTCTATAGGCGAGAGTTCCAATCCTTTCAAGAATAGCAAATGGACCAATAAATCTCGGTGCCAATTTCCCTGTCTTACCAAATCGGACTACGCCTCTCAGTGGGGAAACCTTCAAGTATACAAGATCACCAACAGAAAATTCTAAATCCCTTCTTCGAGCTTCTGCATAGCTCATCTGTCGGCTTTGGGCGGCAAGTAATAGCTTCTTAATAAATTCAACTCTTTCTGAGGCTTCATGAATCATGTCGGGACTGAATACCAATCGATTACCGGGTTCCACCCAACATGCGGGAGATCGGCATGGCCTGCCATATAAGGCTTCAAATGGCGACATCTGCAGGCTGGTTTGGTAGCTGTTATTATAAGAGAATTCGACCAAGTGCAAATGATCTTCCCATGACCCACCAAAATCTACAATGCATGCCCTCAACAAGTCTTCTAATATGCAGTTCACCCTCTCAGTCTGGCCATCTGTCTATGGGTGGTAAGCAATGCTCATATTCAGCTTAGTCCTTAACTCTTCTTGGAAAGCTTCCCAGAACTTACTAGCAAATATCGGGTCGCGGTCACTTACAATGCTGCTGGGAACTCTATGCAGTCTGACAATCTCTCTGAAATAAAGTTGTGCCAAACTTCGAGCTGTCCTATTGGATTTGACAGGAATGAAATGCGTAGTCTTTGTGAGGCGATCTACAATCACCCATATTCTGTCATTACCCTTCCTAGTCCGGGGTAAGCCATCAATGAAGTCCATAGAAATTTCGTCCGATTTCCAACTTGGAACCCCTAGCGGTTGCAATAGACCTGCTAGCTTTTGCTGATCGCTCTTGACTTGCTGGTAGGTGGGACATCTAGAAACATATATAGAGATGTCTCTCTTCATAGATCTCCACCAAAAAGTATGCTTGAGGTCATGGTACATCCTGCTCACAACCAGATGAATGTTGAGCTTAGAGTTGTGGCATTCGTCCATCACTTCCTTTCTGAGCTCAGGAAGATTTGGAACACAAATTCGACCAGATAGCCTCAAAACTCCTTTGTCATCAATTCGAAAACTTGTGGATTCACCTTCCCCGATCCTTTTGACGATTCTCTAAATAATATCATCATTCTTCAAAAGGACCGAGATCTTATCGATCTAGGTAGGGGTGATAATGAGATTGGCAAGGATAAGCTTGGAGTCGTTTGTATTCCTCTTACTGAGAACATCTGCCACAACATTGGCTTTCCCTGGAGTATATGAGATGTCTAAGTCATGGGGTGCAAGGAATTCAACCCAACACTGCTGCCTCAGGTTCAAATCTCTTTAGGTAAATAGATGCTTCAAGGATTTGTGATCCGTATATAGCTCGAATTTCTCGCCCAAGAGATTGTGCCGCCAT
This sequence comes from Allium sativum, assembly GCA_030737875.1. Taxonomy (NCBI): domain Eukaryota; kingdom Viridiplantae; phylum Streptophyta; class Magnoliopsida; order Asparagales; family Amaryllidaceae; genus Allium; species Allium sativum. Next base: position 728,192,576 of record CM060909.1, read on the forward strand.
ATCTTTAGAGCAAATACTCTGGCCATTAGCTCAAGGTCATGAGTGGCATAATTCTTCTCATGTGGTTTTAATCAGCGGCTAGCATATGCGACAACCTTGCCTCTTTGCATTAGCACTGCACCAATACCTTAAATAGAGAAAAGGATAACATGTTAAAATAAGATTTGACATAAGGTAAGTGTCATTTCCTACATGTTTATTTATATGAAAAGGATAACTTTCTATGGAAGCGTTAGTCCAGACTTTCAAATCCGATTGCCATCTATGATGGTCAATACAGGAGCAGTGATCAATTTTTGTTTCATCTCTTGGAAAGCTGCCTCACATTCAGGTGTCCGCTTAAACTTGTTATGTTTCTTCGTCCGCTTCGTCAGAGGACAAGATATTCTCGAGAAATCCTTAACGAATTTCCGGTAATAACCAGCCAGACCCAAGAAACTTCTGACTTCAGTGGGCGTAGTAGGTTGCTTCCAATCTTTGATGGCCGATATCTTTGCTGGATCTACAGAGATGCCTTCCTTAGATACAACATGGCTGAGGAATTTTACCTCTTATTGCCAAAATATGCATTTAGAGAATTCGGCTTTCAGCACATTTCTATGCAAAATCTCCAAGGCTTCCTTAAGATTTTTTCCGTGTTCAGCAGTGGACTTAGAGAAGATGAGAATATCATCGATGAACACCAGCACAAATTTGTTTAGAACATCTCTGAAGACTCTATTCATCAGATCTACGAAATATGCTGGAGCCTTGCATAGAACGAAGGGCATTACTAGCCATTTATAAAATATATCTAGTCCTCTGAAAGCTGTCAAAGACACACATTCTTCGGCAATGCGTAATTGGTGGAAACCTGTAAATAGGTCCATCCTAGAGAATACTCGTGCTCCATTCAAGCAGTCTAGCAGATCATCAATGCGGGGCAATGGGTATTTATTTTTTAGAGTTTGCTTATTTAGATCACGGTAGCCCACATATAACCTGAGGGTGCCGTCTGACTTTGGGACAAAAACAACTGCTGCACCCCAGCTTGAGAAACTAGGTTTGATCAAACCCTTACACAAAAGGTGCTTGGTTTGATTGCTCAACTCTTCTCTTTCTTTTGGCGACATTTTTAGAATGGGATGCACGACGGGCCTTACGGGACTAAGTCAATTCTGAAATCGATTTCCCTACGCGGAGGTAAGTTGTCTACTTCTTCGAACACATCCGCATAGTCTCTGACGACAGGAATATCATTAATAGAGCAGGAGTGACTTCTAGAGAAGACCAGAATTCTTTCCTATCTGTGGCTGAGCCGTGGCATGGAATAGCAATGATGTCTCCAAATTTTGTTTTGATTCTAACTACTCTTTCAACACAAAGTAACTCAGCCTCATATTTTGCAAGCTAGTCCATTCCAAGTATGATATCATATCCAGAAAAGCTCATAACGATCAAATCAAAAGGGAATTGGAAGTAAGAGTAAGAAACAAGCACTCTACAATACTGTTCGAAATTAGTGAGCCTCCTATCGAGCTATGGGCTCTAATAGGTTCTTTGAGTTTTCTGGGTTTCAATTTAAGCTTTTTAATCGTGTCAACATATATGAAACTTCTAGATGCACCTGTGTTAAACAAAACAGTAATAGGAATGTTTTTAATGCTAAGTGTACCTCCTAAAACATCAGGCATACCTGCTCACTCAAAATAAGTCGGTGCAGCCGCTCCGTCATAAATATGCGCCACTTCAAATTTCTTGAGCATAGGGCAATTTTTGATAAAGTGTCCAGTCTTGTGGCAGTTAAAGCATTCCTTTGGACCACTGGGATTCTATCCACTGCTCTGACTCGGTCCAGACTCGTTCCTGTTGGGCTCTTCGGAGCTCGACACTCATAGTCAAAATGTCCAATCCTTTGGCAATTAAAACACTTGACTTTGGATTTGTCCCTCTTCTTCTTCTTCTCCTGGGGCTTGGCGGTGGAAAAGCTGTCCGCCTCAGTCTTCTTGCCCGACTCCTTCTTCTTGTTGTTGGCTTGGTTCTTTTTTTTCTCTTGCTGGGAACCCTTCTGATCAATCTCTTCAAATCTGCACGCCATCTCGATTACGTTAGCAAATGGGCGCTCAATGTGTGGAGTCACCCTGTTATGGTACCTCCTTGCCAGACCATTGATAAATCTTTTATTTTTCTGTAGCGGGTCTTGGATTAGTTCTGGGGCGTATCTGGAAATTTCATCAATTTTCTTAACATACTCTGAAATGGTCATGCTCCCTTGCTGGAGGTGGGCGAACTCATCATTGAGGCGCTTAACTTCGTGGGGGTGGAATGAACTTCTCATTGAATAACTCCTTGAATTTTCCCCAAGTCACATCGGCCTCATTACCCCCAACCATTGTTGTTTCCCACCAAATTTGGGCCTGGTCTTTCAGAAACCAAGTTGCCATGAACCACTTTCCGTGGTCCTCGAGCTCTAATCCCCCCAAAATATTTTCCATCATCTTAAGCCATGCTTGTGACTATGTTAGCGTCTCTTGTCCTGTATAATGCACCCCTCCTAGATTCTTTGTTTTTTAGCCACTTTGTCAAGATCGAAACCACGTGGGGGTGGTGGTGGTGTCTCAATTTCTGGGGTGGCCCGTTCCTGTTCTTGGGCTGCATGAGTCTCATCTCGGGCGGGTCTTCTTGCCCCACCTCTGTCTCGTCGTGCTCTTGTACGGGCTCTAGTACTCATTTCTCAATTAGTCTGTATCATCAAAGAAAGAGTCAAACCAATAGAAATGATAATTTTCAAAGGAAAGATTTAAAATAGGGACATATGGCGAAATGATAATGATGTAATGACTGATTAATATGTGCTATTCTGTTGTGCTCATTCTAGGACATTGCTAGTCCTATCTCTAATGAGTTACACGTCTTAGAATACTACTGATTCTATTAAGATGAATTGTTCTAAAAATGTTATACTCCATAGCTAAGGTTAACCTTTAGCTCTGATACCAAATGTGGCAACCCAAACTTTCGTAAAATGAAAGTAAGGATAATCATAGAAGTATAACATAATTAAAACAATAACAGATCACAATTACATAGCAGAACATATAAATCATTGCAGCGGAAATGAAATGTCATCACAACTATCATCACAGAACATCAGAGTACGCAGTACAGGATACACTTAGCAAAAACAGATGTCTAAAACAGGGAAAGAAATAAAGTCTCAATCTCCTAAAATACATCAAAATCTGATACTGTCTCAAGTCTTAAGAAAATAAAGATTAAAAAAAAGATCTTCCAACATCTTTAGCAGCAAGCTTGGGTCCAGATAACATCCCTACCTGAAACCTGTCAATTGGTTGCCCGTGTAAAGAGGGCACCCGAGTTTGCAAAGTGAAACAAACTACGATTCAGTCATGGGACTGGTATGATAAATCTAACTAAATTATTGGCATAGCTAATCACTGGACCACGCCGCTATCGCAGAACGGGTTTAATACCATTGGATTGCCAGTGCATAAGTTTTATAAATTTTTAAGTCAAAAACAACGCAATGCTTTTTAGAAAATGAAGTCACTATAAGACTCAAGTCCCATCACACAAGGCAACGCAAACGGAGGATAGAGTTTTACCTTATAATGAAAAAAAATGCTTGATATGCGGAAAATAATATTTTCAATATTATCATTAGTGTCTAATATGTTTCAAAACTACTTCAAAGTAAATGTATCATTCCTAGACGGCATAGCTACCGTATACTATGTCGCCATATATAGGTTTACAATGAAGACCGTAATGTTGTATTGGATGTTGGTTTCCATCATGATTCAAGGCAAGGAACGATCTCCTGACCGATTTCGAGACACACCAGCAATGTCTCAGGATCACACCTACGGGCAACCCTTGAATCCTGCAGGGCCGATCCACAAATACTTTAGTGGATTAGCAAGTCCTGAACACACGCTTTCCAATCCTATTGGACCTATAAATTGGCCATTGCGACCAATAAAAGTCCGAGGTGCCTCATTCCATCAACCACATAAGTAAAAATGCCGGGCCGTGTGAAAACCCAACACCTCTTCTAGCTATAAAGAAACGTGTGCACTCCCTGCGTTCCCTTATTCCATTTTAAACTCCACCGGGGTGTGAGGCTCGCGAAGTAACGTAATACACAGAGCTATGCCCTAATAGGCTATGCTTTGATCATCATCCATAGGGCTTTGCTTTTCAACAAAAGCCCCGATCAATTGCATCTTGGCATGCCACATTGACAGTCCATACCTTGCGATCGATAACTACCAATATATAACCTTCGAGCTCGAACGTCTCAAAGAAGGGTGTATAGCAAAAGGATAAATCCTCCGCCACCTCAGAAATATATTAATAGTATCAATTAAATTACATGGCACAAAATTCAATGGCGGACATGCATCCATTTACAAGTCCACTCTCGGTCTGAACGAAACCGGAGTAACCTAGGTGCTCGCATATCCGAACGATCATCAAGTACGTCTGGACAACTACCACTTTAACCCTTTATCGGTAGCTAGCCAATGTCAGGCACCAGTAGCTATCATTTCGACGTGAAGATCGCCGGTCTTCAATCGTCGTCTTAGATATCTTTAAATCGCCGTAAAATTATTTGAAATGAGTTGAACTCGGTCTTTTCAAATAATTTTTCGAATTATTATCATTTAAACCATTTGATGTCCTTAATATTAATTTATAATGATTTTCCACTATTTTTATTTATTTAAAAATAGATCAAAATAATTAAACAACGCTTCGGGTCAATGGGCTGCCCTGGCGCTGTTTTTCCCAAAATTTGATTTACACTTATCTTGAAATCTAACCAATGGATTTTGGTAAAGTTCATATCATCAGAAAGATTTTCCCAAAGCGGTCCTAATGGTTCCAATTTTGGGAAAATCCGACAGTTGGATCTTACGGTATAATCATTTAAAGTTACGATTGCCGAAAAGCGAACTACCGCGCGCGATTCGTTAAATTTTTATTTTTATTTATATAAAAATATAAACATAAATCATCGGGCGATTTTACTATTTTTATGGCAATTAAAGTGACAACAAACAATTCAACATTTAGATCAATTATTTTATTATCATGTTTTGTTTACGACCAATTTTGTAAACAAAATGCGACTCCCTCCTACGGTGTTGATTTTGCCTCAAAATATGCAAATAAAAATAAAAAAATGAAACCTTTTCTACGTTGTTTATTTGCATCTAAATATTTAAATAAAAATGGAAACTTTTAAATCACTTTTATTTCTATCTAATATACAAACTAAAAATGTATACTCATACTAATGTTTTTGTCTACATCTAAAATGTAAACAAAATGATGAATATAATCCTAATGTTTTGTTTGCATCTAAAATTGCAAACAAAAACATGATTTTAATTCTAATGTTTTGTTTGCATCTAAAATTGCAAACAAAAATATGATTTTACTTCTAATGTTTTGTTTGCATCTAAAATTGCAAATAAAAATATGATTTTACTTCTAATGTTTTGTTTGCATCTAAAATTGCAAACAAAAATATGATTTTACTTCTAACGTTTTGTTTGCATCTAAAATTGCAAACTAAATATGATTTTACTTATTTTAATGCATATTTGCGTTCGAAAATGCAAAGAAAAGGATATATTATATTCAAAGTTTACTTGCATAAAAGGATGCAGATAAAGAACAATTTTACATTTCTATGTATATTTGCATAAAAGAATGCAAATACAAGAACGATTTATTTTCTCTAAATATATTTGCAAAAAGAATACAAAAAAAATAACGGTTTATTTTCAATGAATATGTTTGCATAAAGGAATGCAAATAAAAGAACGGTTTATTTTCAATGATTATATTTGCATAAAGGAACGCAAATAAAAGAACAGTTTATTTTCAATGAATATATTTGCATAAAGGAATGCAAATAAAGGAACGGTTTATTTTCAATGAATATATTTGCATAAAGGAATGCAAATAAAAGAACGGTTTATTTTCAATGAATATATTTGCATAAAGGAATGCAAATAAAAGAACGGTTTATTTTCAATGAATATATTTGCATAAAAGAATGCAAATTAAAGAACGGTTTATTTTCAATGAATATATTTGCATAAAGGAATGCAAATAAAAGAACGGTTTATTTTTTCTATGTATGTTTGCATCAAGGGATGCAAACAAAAGAACAATTTATTTTTCTAAATATATTTGCATAAAAGAATGCAAAAAAAAAAAAAGAATCTGTTCTCAACTCAATGATATGGACAAAAATTGGTAAATTTTTCTTTGTATTGACAATTCTATTTCAATACAATGAAAATAATAAAATAATGTTTTATGTTAAATTGATAATCCTATTTCAATCCTCAAAAAGTTAAAAAGATATTTTAAATATTGAATTGACAATCTATTCAATTCAACTATTATGATTGAGATAATAATTTTATATTGAATTGACAATTTAAATCAGTTCAAAAAAAAATCCAAATATGGTTTGACATTGAAATGGGAATCCAACGAAATTTAACATAACAAAATGATTTATTTATTTTTCCTCGATCTGGAAATTCTAATCCAAATCAATTCAACATAACAAAGTGTTTATTTCTATCGATTCAGAAATTCTAATCCAAATCAATTCAATCAATAAAGTGATTATTTTTATCGATTTAGAAATTCAAATCCAAATAAATAAATAAACAAGGTGATTATTTTATTGAAACACAACCAAAACTGGGTTTATACATCACCAACAATAGATAACACACCCATAATATCATCTCATAACAGATCTGAATAATTCACATTCAGTCGTCACATAACAATTAAAGTAATAATTAATTAATTATAAAAGGGAAGAATTCTCACAGTTGTGGTGCAAATTGGTTGAAAATTCAAACAGCTCGGAATTTTTCCTTTTCAGTCTAGGATTGTAGATCTTTGTTGTATGATCTTGTCGGATGTAAAATCGTTAATTTCCGATGTCGTATGTGTTAGATACAATTTTTACAAGTTTTACAACATTTAAATTAATTAAATAAATTAAATAGTTAAAAATTAATCCATCTTCTACCTCTGAAACTTACGGCCGCAACTTCAACCTTTGTTCAGAATTAGGTTTAAATTTTCCGACCAACATAGTCAGCGAGAGGATGATCGGAGGGAGAGGTCTAGTCGGCCATGAAGGCGCGCGCCGGCGGCCTGAATGCGGCGGAGCTTGATCGAGCGGTGGGGGTGCGACGGCGGTCCAAAGTCGGCCCGTTCTCTGGTCTGGTTCAGGCAAAATACACACTTTCAGGTAGAGTTATCCGTATGGATGTGTAGAGAATGAAAATCTCTACAAAAGTCTGAACTGGAGTGAGTGATTTCAATGTAGGGATTAAAAGATTTTAGAGGAGGAAGGTTGTACAATTTTCGGCCATGGATTTGTATAAAGCGGCGGCTGGAAGAAGGGTGAATAGTGTTTTAGGGTTTTCTTGAATTATTTATAATATTTTAATGCGATTTTTAAAAATAAAACCATATCTCTTAAATTATTCCGATTTCAGTCCAACCGAAGGTGACCCTAGCCAGTAGCCCCTGTTTCGGATCCAATGGGCTAGGTCTCGTCAGCCCAAACAACTGTCTGTGGCCTGAAATCTTTAATTTATTATTTAAATAATAAATTTTATCGTCTATTTAATTCCACCGGGGCCACATACAAACTCAGAAAAATTGAGAAAAATTATTTCTGGCTTTGTTATGTCGATACGGTCCTAACAAAATTATTTCGTCGAATTCTGAGACTGTTCGAAAAATGACTATTTTTAAGTTGATCAGATTTGACTAAAACTGACAAAACACATTTTTGTTTGCCACGCTCACATATTAATTCGAAAAATTATGAAAATTGAAACTAATAGTTTTTGACATTCCAAATCCAACAAAAGTGGTTTCGTGAAAAACGGAGGTCGTTTGAAAAATGTCTTTTTATACAGGCTATAAGTTATACTATAGCGACCATCCCGAATATACTATTGGCCATATCTTTTGATTACCGCTATGAAATTTCAATTTTTCAGATTCGTTGGAAAGATAATTCCATACAGATTTATATATTTTTGGTTTCGCTAAAATCCTTTAGATTTCGAATCCGGCACATTCGGTCAAAGTACAGGTTTGACTTTTCAAACTACCATACTATTTCTTATTTCTTTGGAAATCAAAATGAATAATTTTGCTCTAACTTCGATTAAAATAAATTTTTAATCGTTATTATTTAAAGTAAATTGTTTTACTATTCAAAATTTACTGAAATAACCAAAATAATTTTTTAAAATTGGTTCGGTTTTTCCGAGTTGCTACATAACAACAGACAAATACAATACATAATTAAATTTCAAAATTCAATACATAAATTAAATTTTACAAATATTGAATACAAAACTCGAGCCATATAACGAAGCCTCCATCTGAAAATTCAAGATCTTCGACTCCATCATTACCACTGCAACTACCCTTTTCTTTCGCTTCTTCTAGAAGTACCTACATGCATTCAATATCATTAAAATTATTAGTTAAAGCCAAGACATTAATGCTCAAAGAAATGATGTACTAGTTTAACATTCAAATTCCAAATGAGTTGCAAACTTAGTTCGGCAAACTTAGTTCAACGATTGAGTTACACGACTCACTCAGCCACTGAGTTGCGTTGCATGACTCTGAGTTGCGTTGTGCGGCTCTGAGTTGTGCAACTCAAATGCAAAACTAAGTGAGTTTTCAACTAAGTTGCGACAACTCAGTTGGCAACTAAGTTGCGCAACTCAGTTTTAAAATTGAACTTAGTTGGCAACTGAGTTATTGCAACTGAGTTTGTAACCACATTGTTAACTGAGGTACTATGGTATTAACGAATAGCCTAAACAAATAGCATTAGAATTATTTAAAAACTACATAGAAAAACATACGTACGATTAGAAATAATCAAAAACTACATAACTAACTAACAGCTATATTAGAATTAATTAACAACCTTGTGATTTGGCCATTTCTGATGTCAAATTTACAGCTAAGATAGCTAAATTTCTTCCTTCTATAACTCTAAACTCATCCCATCTAATTCAAACCAAATGATGGAAGCACAGTTAATTAATGATTATAAGAAAAAGGAAACCAATTTTGCTACTACAGAATATAAAAAGCATAGGAAAGTTGCTGTTTTACAGTCTCACGTGAAAAGTGGGAATCACATAACGAAAATTCTAAAACAATTGAAGTTGTATTTCGGGATTTGCGAAGATCACAATGTATTAAAAATATATACTCTTGTTTCTAATCATATCATAACTATCACACAATTTCATTGCTATGAAAATATAAGAAGCAAAGAATAACCATAACCTGTAGCATTTTGAACCCATGCAAGCGAATCTCGGAAGACAAATCTTTCCTTACGTGGTTTAGTGGTGTGTTTTCTAAGATCCGAACATCTCCTTTTACATAAAATATATTCTTAGAATATCACTATAACAAAATGCATCAATTTAAGGGAAATTCTTTTGAGTAATACATAAAATATACACCAACCCCTGATACAACAACAACGACAGTGATTTTCACTTCACGTGAGTAATGCTTATTTTGAATTATTCGTTCCATGACATATACCACTAGTATCATACTCAGCTTCGAGATCTACATTACGCATATGAAGATATGAATATATGCAAGACAAACAATTCACCCATTTCAACATCAATGCATTTCTTTCGAATGAATGAAACATGTAAAAGTGCCTAAAAGGTATTCATAAAGTCTAACATTGAAAAATGCAAGATTGTGCAGGTTATATTGGTATATCTTATCAGTTAACAAATACCTGATAAAAGCCAATATATTGAGCATAAGACTAAAGTTTATTCTAGTAATTGACATATTGGCGAACATTGAAAACCAAAGAAGCTCCCATAAAGGTACGTGTTTTGATTGAGAAAACCCACTTGCATTTGATACAAAACCGACCAATGCAGTTACTGTAAAATGGAACCCAGTCAAAGTAGTCCTTATCATAATTTAATGTGACAACAAGGAATTTCGCTCGATCCGAATCAGTCGCTAAACTGATCTAGACCTTTCGAAACGCCTGATTGTTTTGAGAACACGACAAAATAGAACACAAACAGAAGAACATTTCATTGTATATTACAACAATTCTATCAGAATACAAGAATATACAGAGTATGAATGAATATTACACAGAAATATCAAAGATTTAAATTACATTTAAATACATCGCAGTGGAGAAACAATATAAAACACAATTGAAAATAATGCACGGATACAGAGCTTTCCGAACATCGTTCCAGCTGTAGATCAGGATCCTGTGAATATAAATCTGCAAAACCGAAACTACTAGCTGCCCGTGTGGAAAATAGGGGCACCCAGAGTTTAGGTTAAAACAATAAACTCCAGGTCAGTCATGTGACTGGTGTGAGAACTAAAACAGTTATTAATCTTTGTTTTTAAAGTTAGGTAAATCAAGGGACCACGCCGTATAACACGGAACGGGTTTCCTCCCAAGAATACCAGGGCAGAAAACAAACAGCGCAATGCTAAATAAAGAACAATGAAGCTATTATAAAACCCAGGTCCCATCACACAATGCAACGCAAGCCGGAGGATAGGGTTTTCCCTTATAATAGCCAAATATGCTTGATACGCAAAATTTCATCTTATATTATTACCATAAGTGAAGAAAACAACTTCAAATATAAATGTATCAATCATAGACGACATGGGTACCATATATCATGTCGCCAATACTAGGCTCTACAATCAAAACCGCAAAATGTCATATTTGGAAATTGGATTTCCATCATGGTGGCTCCTGATTCGAAAGATCGATCGCGTAGTGCCATCTCAACGGCTTACGTCTCGGCTAGAGAAAACACCGTAATGCACATCCGCACTTTTGGGAAATCGAGTATCACTGCGGCTTACGTCCCGACGAGAGAAAACACCGCTTACCCTATCCCTCTGAGCACTAAGCTCACTCTCAGTCGACCGAATCCACGACACCACGAAGGTGCCCATCCACGAAAAAAAAGCATACTGATCAAACCATCAGTTTACCACCATACCGGGGTGTGAGGCTCGCGAATCAACGCTATACACAAAGCCGTGCTATATCAAAGCTGCGCTTTGATCATCATCCACCAAACTTTGCTTTTCAACAAAAGTCTGGATCACTGCATCTCAGCATGCCACACTATCAATCCATATCGTACCACTGATTTCTGCCAATATATAACCTCTAAGCTCGTATGTCTCAGAGAAGGGAGTTAAGCAAGAGAATAAATTCTCCACCGCCAAGCAGATATATATTTAGCAGAGATCAACGAATACAATATAAAGGAATACAATGTCAGACACACCATCCATTTACAAGTCCGTTCTGGGTCTGAACGAAACCGGAGGCACTTTCCTCGCATACCCGTACAATCAACACGTACGTCCGGACGGCTACCACCGTAGTCCCTTCAAGGTAGCTACTCCCATCAAGGGCAACAGGAGCACCCCTCCTTTCGACGTGAAGATTATTGGTCTTGCACCGTCTTCAAGTTCGACCTGCCGTCGAATCAGTTATTCAGAATGGGTTATACCCGGCCTATCTGAATAACTCACGCATCTTATAATCAAGTGCTATCACAACACGTCACACGCCTCATTCAAATCCAGAATATTCTTTATTCTTTGGGAAAGGTTCCCATTAATTTTATCAAAGATAAATTCTTCTAAATTTATTCTTTAATCTTCTTTTGGATTTCAAACCATATCACGGTTTTCCAAACTAGTCGGGATAAGCGAACCACACCGAAGTAATTATTTATTTTATTTCAAACCATATCATCGTTTTCGAAATGAATTGAATATAAAACGTTTTCGAAATGAATTGAATATAAAACGATTTCGAAATGAATTGAATTGAAAACGATTTCGAAATGAATTGAATTGAAAATGATTTCGAAATGAATTGAATTGAAAACGATTTCGAAACGAATTGAATATAAAACGATTTCGAAACGAATTGAATATAAAACGATTTCGAAAAGAATTTAATATAAAATGATTTCGAAATGAATTGAATTGAAAACGATTTCGAAATGAAATGAATTGAATTGAAAACGATTTCGAAATGAAATGAATTGAAAACGATTTCGAAATGAAATGAATTGAATTGAAAACGATTTCAAAATGAAATGAATTGAAAACGATTTCGAAATGAAATGAATTGAATTGAAAACGATTTCGAAATGAATTGAATTGAAAACGATTTCGAAATGAAATGAATTGAATATAAAACGATTTCGAAATGAAATGAATTGAAAACGATTTCGAAATGAATTGAATTGAAAACGATTTCGAAATGAAATGAATCGAATATAAAACAATTTCGAAATGAATTGAATAGAAAACAGAAATTGAATTGAATTGAAAACAAATTCAAATTGAATTGAAAGCGAATTGAAATGAATTCAAATTGAATTGAAATTTGAATTGAATAGAAATGAATTTTAAAACGAATTTATAAAGAAGAATTCAATTTTGCTTTGAATTGAAATGGAAGTTGAAATGGTTCTTGAAACGAATTCAAAACTATTTATATAATTCGTTTTAAATAGTAATTGACGAAATATATATTATATATATAATATAATGGCCTGATTAGAGCGCGCCGCGCCGCGGCAGTTCGTAAATTTCGACCATTTATTTCAAACGGACATTACGGGAGATCCGACCGTCGGATTCTCCTAAAACCGGAACCGTTGGGTTCGTATCGAAAAGAGCTTTCTAACGAATATTAGAAATTTGAAATCTAACGGTTGGATTTGGAGATACGTCCAAATCAAATTTGAAAAAAGGTCGCTGTAAGTGCAGTTCGATGGCCGTTATTGGAAATCGACTGTACGGGCCTTGATAAAATTATTAAAAATATCAATAATTTGTGTAAAATCATAAGAAATGATTTGGGAAAATTTGGGATGAAAAATTCCATATTTGAAAAGATAAAAATAGATTTTATCAAAATGAACTAGTTTGAACTAAATTTAAAACCCGATTTGTTTTTAAATAAATAAATTAGATTTAAAAAGGGGTTTTAAATAATCGGAATTTCTAATATATTTGATTGAATTTGAAATGGGTTTATAGTGAAAGGTGTTTTAAATAACACTAGTTCTTTAACCCGATAACAAATAGAATGTGATTTGGGTTGTCGTGAACTGTGTTTTAAATAACACCTAGTTCTTTAACCCAGTAAAAGGAGTTTTAAACGAATCTGCAATTAGATTGAAATGTGAATCTATAATTAAATTATCAAATTTAGAAATGAGCGGGAATGGAGTATTACCAGTTTTGCTCCAAAGCGATAGTTAAATCTTTAATTAGATTTGAACGTGAAATGGTAATTAATTTTACCGATAACACCACGGTGTTAGATATGGAGTATTACCAGTTTTGCTTCATGGGATGAATAGGTTGGGATTGGGAAATAAAATAAATAATTACTTCGGTGTGGTTCGCTAATCTCGACTAGTTGGAAAAACCATAATTTGGTTTTAAATGACATCCAAAGGAAGATTACAGGATAAATTTTAAAGAATTTATCTTGGATAAAATTAATGGGAACCTTTCCCTAAGAATGTGGAATTTAGAAACTAGCTGTAGGTTGGCTAAGAAGAATGGTTTCCTGGGTATCGATCTGATGCTGGTTTCGGCCTTCGGGGTTAATGTTTGGGAAATTGTTCTCTTGCTAATTTGCGGTTAGGGACTAATGAATTGGAATGAGGGGTATGTTGTGTTTGTGTAACGTTTGTTTTTAATATACGCGGGTTGTTCGGAAAGGCCGGGTTTATACCCATTCTGAATAACCGATTCGACGATAAGTCGAAGATGAAGACGGTGGTTGAAGACCGGAAGTCTTCACATCATTTGGATAACTACTGACGATCCTGATTGGGCAGTACACCCAAAAGGATGGAAATAGTTGGTGGTCGTCCAGACGTACTTGGAGATGGATGGATACGCGAGGAAAGTGCCTCCGGTTTCGTTCAGACCCAGAACGGACTTGTAAATGGATTGTGTGTCTGACACTGGATTTTATTCTGTGTTGATTGATTTCTATTAAATATACATCTGTTTGGCGGCGGAGAATTTATTCTTTTGCTTAACGCCCTTCTCTGAGACGTACGAGCTTAGAGGTTGTGTATCGATAAATATCAATCGCATGGCATGAATCACCTGTGTGGCACGCTAAGATGCAATGATCAAGGCTTCTGTTGAAAAGCAAAGTCTTGTGGTTGATGATCAAAGCATGCCTACGTGGCAGCTTTGTGTATAACGTGAATTCGCGAGCCTCACACCTCGGTATGAGTTAAAAACGGGATGAGGACCCAAGGAGTGCACGACGTTTCTTTCTAGCTTTGGTGGTGTCAGTGACTTACCAGCCCTGACATTTATATACTTTTCACCTATGTGGTTGTTGGAATGCGAGGCGCCTCGATTATAGGTCCGTAAGGACCGGGAAACATGTGTTCAGGAATAACTAATCCTCTAACGTAAGTGAGGACCGGCCTTGGAGGATCCCAGGATTGCCCAGAGTGTGTAGTCCTGAGGCATTTGCTAGAGTGTCTTGAACGCGGAGAGGATCTTGCCCCTTGCCTCGACTCATGACGGAAATCCAATTTCCAATACGTGTATTTCAGTTTTATTTGTAGAGCCTAATATGGCGACATAGTGGGATGGGGCACTCATGCCGTCTATGATTTATATTTATGATTGAAATGTTTTGACACTATACACTTATTATAGTATCAAATGATTTGTTTTAAACGTACCAAGCATGTTTGGCTGTTATAAGGTAAAACCCTATCCTCCGGCTTGCGTTGCATTGTGTGATGGGACCTGGGTCTTATAATAGCTTCATTTTTCAAAAAAAACATTGCGTTGTTTATTCTATGCACTGGTATTCTTGGGAGGAAACCCGTTCCGTGTTATACGGCGTGATCCCTTGAATTACTTTCTTTTAAAGTAAAACTTTAAATAACTGTTTTAGTTCTCACACCAGTCACATGACTGACCTGGAGTTTATTGTTTTAACCTAAACTCTGGGTGCCCATATTTTCCGCACGGGCAGCTAGTAGTTTTGGTTTTGCAGATTTATATTCACAGGATCCTGGTTTACAGCTGGAATGATATCCGGAAAGCTCTGTATCCGTATATCACCTTCAGTTGAGCTTTGTATATTTTTCCGCTGCTATGTAATTTATTGTAATCTCTGATATTTATCGAATGTAATTTATTCAATTATACTCTGTATATTCTTGTATTCTGATGGAATTGTTGTAATAACAATGAAATGTTCTTCCGTCTGCGTTCAGATTTGTCTTGTCCTCACAGTAATTCGTTCTTTCTCATCTTTTCGGAGACCGGGGAAGTTACGGGTCACTACATTTACATTTATATTTATATTAGTTTATTCCCATGTCGTCTATGATTGATACATTTATATTTGAAGTTGTTTTCTTCACTTATGGTAATAATATAAGATGAAATTTCGCGTATCAAGCATATTTGGCTATTATAAGGGAAAACCCTATCCTCCGGCTTGCGTTGCATTATGTGATGGGACTTGGGTCTTATAATAGCTTCATTGTTCTTTATTTAGCATTGCGCTGTTTGTTTTCTGCACTGGTATTCTTGGGAGGAAACCCGTTCCGTGTTATACGGCGTGGTCCCTTGATTTACCTAACTTTAAAAACAAAGATTAATAACTATTTTAGTTCTCACACCAGTCACATGACTGCCTAGAGTTTATTGTTTTAACCTAAACTCTGGGTGCCCCTATTTTCCACACGGGCAGCTAGTAGTTTCGGTTTTGCAGATTTATATTCACAGGATCCTGATCTACAGCTGGAACGATGTTCGGAAAGCTCTGTATCCGTGCATTATTTTCAGTTGTGTTTTCTATTATTTCTCCACTGCGATGTATTTAAATGTAATTTAAATCTCTGATATTTCTGTGTAATATTCATTCATACTCTGTATATTCTTGTATTCTGATAGAATTGTTGTAATATACAATGAAATGTTCTTCTGTTTGTGTTCTATTTTGTCGTGTTCTCAAAACAATCAGGCGTTTCGAAAGGTCTAGATCAGTTTAGCGACTGATTCGGATCGAGCGAAATTCCTTGTTGTCACATTTAAAGAAGGTTAACATTGATGCAATAACAAAGATATAGTCAATTGATCATAATATGATAAAATGTCAAAAAGGAAGAGAGCAAGTTAATCATGTCAGACTGAACATTATTGGTTGAAGATGCTTGGATCATGGTACAAGTAACTAATCATAATAATGAAAGTGTTTGAGAAACAAATGGTACACGAAGGCCCTCGTGCTATGATAAGAAAATGAAGGAACATATCATAAGAGTTAAACAGAATATGAGCATGTGACTCATCATTATATAATCCTAAATCATTTATATATTTAATGTGTTGGTCCTAAATATATAGGACTAGAATGCAACCTCTAGCACGACTCTGAAAAACATCGCCACAAAGTTAAGATTTATCTATTATATTCTACCACATAATATGACTTCTATAACGACCCGGGTAATTTGCGATCCTGAGTAACCGAAATAAACTCAATGTCGACTATTAAAGCATCGGGAACACCGGATAGTCCATGAAAGAAATTAGAGGGTGAGAATAGATAAGATAGAAACTTAGAATAGAAGAAGAAGAAGAACATACAACATTATCAGAGTAACACAAAACTCACAGCAGAACGAACAATATATATAATAGACACATAACTTTGAAATAAAACTAGTACATGTATAAGTAACATTTTCAGAGTACAAAACTTACAACACAGCAGAAATAACAATAGCTATATAATCCTAAAGCCTCCTTCTCAAGCTCTTCAAGTATCTGTAACATCCCGACTACTTGACCGCCTGTACAAAATTGGGCACTCAAGAGTTTAGGGAAAATAAAACAAAATACTCTGGGCCAGTCATGTGACTGGTGTGAGTAAACTCCAACCATTTGTTTAACTTTTAAAATCCTTTCTAAAGAAAAGATAATCGTAAGACCTATCCACACATAAACACGGATGGCTTTTACCTTACAATAACCCAAAACATTTCTTTAAAATCATTATTCTTCTGATATTATAATAATCTCTAAATCAAATAAATAGAAATCTAGTGGAAACGCTTTCATCTCACTTTCCACATATATTATATACAATCAAACACCGCAGGAGCTTATTGGGAAATGGATTTCCAACTATGACAACGTATGTAACCACCTTCCGATCAGTGTACTATAGAAGCGATACATTGGAGTTCAACAAGAACATCTTGTAACTCGGCCACACATGACTGGCCATTCATTTCGCTTGAATGTTCCGAATATATTATCACCTTATGGTTGGTATACCAACATAACCGTTCCTGGGAGATACATAATTGAAAGAAGTAACAAATATGAATATTCTCTAGATGGTGACAATACCCTACTTGGGTGCGACCCATCTAGGCATGCTGCCTGCCCGATTTTTGTCATTCCTCAGTTGATGAGGCTTGAGGCCATAACGTATCTTTAACAGATCACTCCTTATTTATTTTGAATGCCACATCGTCATACCCGTCAAATCACAAATTGATTTCAACAAAAATACCATGCGTATAAGCTAAGAGAAACGAATTCTTCTGCCACCAACGTAGATACATTTGAAACGAGCAACTTACGCTATCTACCAGATATACTCTGTCAGATATTCGTCCATTCAAGTTGTCCTGGGACTAGACAACTCGAAGGAATTATTCTGTAAATCCATCTTAGGCAATTTCTACCTAGAATTTACTGAACAACCCTTGCATAACTCCGTCTTCAATTTTCTTTATCATATTTGATTCGCAATGTTAATGCCATACAAAGTGGTTTTTAGATAATATATCTGATCCCGATCTCTCCGTATTGACAACGGAAATGGTCAAAATCTTTAATAGTCAGGGATTTAACTACCAAAGGAAAACATGTGTACAAAAACCGGTCGTATTCCCAAATGGAAATCTTACCGATCAATCATCATTTCAATTCCCAATTTCCCATTTATCGTTTCCATATATTCATAAATTCCTTATTTTCTAAAATTTAGAAAATATACGTTATTAACTTTGGAAAACGTTTCCATTTCTGATACACACATCATTATATTCCTACCTCTATCAGTCTCTAACTGTAAACTAGTAAGAGAACAACTTCCTAAGTATAAACCCCGAAGGCCGAAACCAACATCAGATCGATAACCAGAAAGCCATTTAACTCAACTAATTTCCAGTCAGTTTCTGATTTCAGTAATTCCATTTAAATTCCTAATTCAAACCCCAAATTCCTTTATAATATTTTATTTGCAGAATATTTACTTTAAATCAATATCGTGTTACACCAGTGTGCGAAGCACGGGTCTAAACCTTCCTAATGTAAAATTCTCTTTTTATAAACTCTATTCATTTTCCAAATGTTTCCCTTTTATAGATCTATTTACTTTCTAAATCAATATTCCTTTTATAATTCTGTTTATTTTATAAATATTTCCTTTTATAAAAATTCTATTTATTCTATATAAATCCTTTTATATAATTCTATTTACTTAACAAATAACTATTTCATCCTCAATTCTATTTATTTAACAAGTAAATATTTCCTTTTCAAGTCTATTTATTTAACAAATGAATATTTCCTTTTCAATTTTATTTATTTTATAATTATTTTCTTTTCAATATACACTTTGAAAATTCCCATTATACATTCCAGTATTTCTTATGGTATTTAAAATACCAAATAACCATGATCAATATCATCCAAACACACATAATCAACAACAGATTATATATCACATCATATATTACAATATATGAAAAGCAGTAAAATAAATGTTGAGGAATCCAGTTGGATTCCTCCGACCTATTTCCCTGCATCCACAGATGTTAAACAATATAATAACATCAATTTCATTTCAATATGAAATATTCTGATAAACAAAATCAATATTTGATTAATGATTTATATATAACTATATCGATATTTTCAACCAATCAATTAGCAGTTCAAACAACCAATGAACACACAGCAATCAATTATCATTTATCATTACTAGATTATATTTATAAAAATATAAATTGATCAAAGTTAGTGAGATTTACTCACATTAGACAATCATCGTTAAATAACTATAATTGTTGCTTGATTCAGACATACAATTTATTTCGCTATAAATTGTAACGAGCTCTAATTCACTCCTAATCAGTTCCATTACGTAGCCACCGTCCATACGATCCCAATGGATCCAGTTTTGTCCAATTCTGATACCATATGGAAAAGTTATATATTTTACAAGTTATACGTATTATATAAAATAAAATTAAACTAAATTTATAAACAACCGGGCCTCAACCCTTTTATAACTTGGCCCATCCACTCTTTAAATCCCTCAGCCCATTCCCCTATTGCCTTCTTCCCTAACGCTAGATCGTACTCCAGGATTTTAAACCGGCCATTACAGTGGTTTTCCATCCCCTTTACCTCCTTCACCGATCAACACAAATCCAAACAAATCACAAGAAAATAACCACCATTTAGATCCTCTTCGATTTCATCATAACCTTGCTCACCTCGTACTCATTTCGAAGGATGCGTTCTCTAGCCAGTTACTGCTACACAGAACAAGTAGCGACACCAAAAGTTATCGACTTTACCCAAAATTCGCGATCCAAGTCCAAAAACAACATCGAAACTACACTCGATGCTCCCAAAAATCCACAACAGCTAACCCTAGACTGCTGCTCTAAAACGAGCATCGACAGAAACGGATCGCACCATGAAAAACGTATATGAAATCTAAGCTTCCTTGATGCTGAGTCCATCCATACATATATTATGATTTATATATTTTATATAATTTGTTTTCTATTTTTAAAAGCAACGATTTGGTTATGAGGAAGAAATTCCTGTCGGCGGATTTTAGTTTGACCACTGAGAAATGAAAATAAGGTTAGAAAGGTAGTATATTTATAGGATAAATTTTAATATTTTTTTTATTCGATTATTATATTTATTTTTAATGAACCACTGATTCTATTTATCCTTTAAAATCCCTATGATCGTATACCATATCCAAAAATCATGAAAACGGACATGCGACTAGAGTTCGACATTACAGACCCAACGAAGCTGGTTTCGTCGAATTCCGACTCCGTATGCTCATACAGCGTATTTTTAACCGTCAAAATACTGACTGTTTTTCACATTAAAAATCTGTACGGCCACATACTGACTCCAAAAATCACAAAAACTGAAATCTAACAATAATTTAATATTATGGATCCAACAAAATTAGTTTTGTTGAAAACGGAGGTCGTTTGCAAAAGTGGCTATTTTTAAAGCTCTAAATAAACCAATCTAAGTATTAATATATTTAAAAATAATTAAATTAAATATAAATAAATAACTATTATCGTATGTATTCACAATAGAATATCATACAGCTCCAATTGGATTTATAACTCGATATTCAAATCGCGGTTGAATCCATATTCAATTTGTATTGAAAAATCCGTTTATAATATAAATAAATCGCTATAAATTATAAAGGATCCCATAGCGACTTTTCGAAAATTTGATTTGGACATAACTCAAAATCTACACGATGAAATCCCGATTTTTCTCTTTCATTAGAAAAATATACTTCACCTGCTCCGAACGTTTCTTATTTCACAGAAATCCGGCTTAAAACGGATTATGTATATTCAGTTGAAGTTCAAATCGCCAAATTACGAACTACAGCGCCATTTCGAGCTCGATTATAATTATAATATAATTAATACGTTCTAACATCTTTTATTAATATATTCGTTATTACAATTCAATCCTAGACTGAATTATATCTTATATATAATCCAATTCACACAGTATTATGAATTCAGCTAATTCCGATTATTTCAGAATTATAATATATTATTATATAATAAATGTTAATTGAATATTCCATATAATTTAATTAAACAACCATTAAATTCTCTAAATCACTATTCAAAAAATTTAATAAATTAATTATAATATCATAAAAATTCGGGTCATTACATTCCTTCCCCCCTTAAAATAATTTCGTCCACGAAATTGTTAAGGTAGAAAACAAACCCTACTGACTGGGTTAAAAATTATTTTTACTTCTTTAACTTTAGTTTCACTGTACCAATTAATTTCAACTAAATTATTAATTTTTTCCTACTAACGAAAATTTCCATAAACTCTGAAAATTTTCTAACACCCGAAATTTCTGAAAAATTTCGCCAGCACCTCCTTTGTACTGGTCAATAGGTCAAACTCCAACTCACCTCTCTAGGTCTTCTCCAACACAAAAGAAAATCAAAACGCCAAGCGACTTGCCAATTCGACTCATAACTCATCAAACTCATATGAATATAAACGTGTACCTTTTTGGTTGGGCATATAATTATATCCTTTACATATGCTACCAATTCTTCATATACCAATGTCACCTCAACTAATTTCCAATCAATATATGTTCAACACAGCTATTCGCTTATATCCAAACCAAATTCTGTTTTTAACTCAGATTCCATTTTTGGTTTCAACTCTTAACTTACCAGTCCAATTCCATTTAGGATTATCTCTAATCCAATCTAATTCGATATTTTCTATCTCAATTCATTTTCCACTTAACTGTTTTAATTCAAGTTCAATTTGGTTTCACAAATTCATCTTTAATTTGTTTTAATTCAAACAATCTTTCCCAGTGAATTTTAAACATTTAGCTTTTCTAAAACCAGATATTCCTTTTCAGGATTCAAAACAACTTGCTTTCCACAAAACAATTCAAGAACAAAATCTTTGGTAGTAATCTGTCATTTAGCAACTCGAAAATGAACACCGATGATGCAGCTGTCATCATCAGAATCTATTTTCCAACGATCAAAGTGAGTTCAATACTATATTACTTTCAAAACCATATTTAAACGCCTTCATTTTGAAATCACTTTTAAAATATCCATCACAATGCTTGTAAACAATTTAAAATCTCCCCGAATTTTAAAATTCTCATATATTTAATCCATATTCATTAATAAACACTTACTCAAATTTCCAGAGTTTTAATTTCAATTCTGATTTAAATTTCAGATTTAATTCACTTCGTAATACTTATAGGAATTTTATTTGGTTATATATATATAACCTTCTCAATTTTACGTTTTAATAACAACCAACGTGTCCAATATACTATACTCATTCCAATATAAATCCTTTATATCAAAATATAATTTGGGTAAAATTATTTTGTTTACCCTATTTTCAAATAATACTATGTCGGTTCATCATATTCGAGTGTTTATAAACCCCTACCGATACAGTGGATCAAACCGATCAACCAGAACTCATAAACAACTCAACCAATAAATCTCTACAATATAAAACCATGTTTATATCAAATAACAAATACGCGCTCATATATATATATATATATATATATAGAGAGAGAGAGAGAGAGAGAGACAGAGAGAGAGACTCAAACTCAATCTAGGGTGTTACTAACCCCATCTCAACTGAGTCACGCCACAGAGCCAAGGTAATTACTTAACCTTCAGCTCTGATAACTGTAACGATCCGGGTAATTTGCAATCCTGTGTAACCGACATAAACTCAATGTCGACTATTCAAGCATTGGAAACACCGGATAGTCCATGAAAGAAATTAGAGGGTGAGTATAGATAAGATAGAAACTTAGAATAGAAGAAGAAGAACATACAACATTATCAGAGTAACACGAAACTCACAGCGAAACGAACAATATATATATAATAGATACATAACTTTGAAATAAAACTAGTATATTTATACAGTAACATTTTCAGAGTACAACACTTACAACACAGCAGAAATAACAATAGCTATATAATCCTGAAGCCTCCTGCTCCAGCTCTTCAAGTATCTGTAACATCCCGACTACTTGACTGCCCATACAAAATTGGGCACCTAAGAGTTTAGGGATAACAAAACAAAATAAACTCTGGGTCAGTCATGTGACTGTTGTGAGTAAACTCCAACCATTTGTTTAACTTTTAAAATCCTTACTAAAGAAATGATAATCGTAAGACCTATCCACACATAAACACAGATGGTTTTTACCTTACGATAACCCAAAACATTTCTATAAAATCATTACTCTTCTGAAATTATAATAATGTCTAAATCAAATAAATAGCAATCTAGTGGAAACGCTTTCATCTCATGTTCCACATATATTATATACAATCAAACACTGTGGGCGCTTATTAGGAAATGGATTTCCAACTACGACAAGGTATGAAACCACCTTCCAATCAGTGTACTCTAGAAGAGCTACACTGGAGTTCAATAAGAGCATCTTGTAACTCGGCCACGCATGACCGACCATTCATTTCGCTTGAATGTTCCGAATATATTATCACCTTATGGTTGGTATACCAACATAACCGTTCCCAGGAGATACAGAATTGAAAGAAGTAACAAATATGAATATTCTCTAGATGGTGACAATATACCCTACTTGGGTGCGACCCACTTAGCCATGCTGCATGCCCGATTTCTATCATTTCCCAGTTGATGAGCTTGAGGTCATAACGTATCTTTAACAGATCACTCCTTATTTATTTTGAATGCCACATCGTCATACCCGTCAAATCACAAATTGATTTCCCTAAAAATACCATGGGTATAAGCTAAGAGAAACGAATTCCTCCGCCACCAATGTAAATACGTTTGAAACGATCAACTTACGTGATCTACTAGATATACTCTGTCAGACATTCGTCCATTCAAGTTGTCCTAGGACTGGACAACCCAAAGGAATTATTCTGTAAATCCATCTTGGGCAATTTCTACCTAGG
Source organism: Allium sativum (assembly GCA_030737875.1). Lineage (NCBI taxonomy): Eukaryota > Viridiplantae > Streptophyta > Magnoliopsida > Asparagales > Amaryllidaceae > Allium > Allium sativum. The sequence goes on from CM060909.1 coordinate 728,216,575, forward strand.
ATTTACTGAACAGCCCTTGCATAACTCCATCTTCAATTTCCTTCATCATATTTGATTCGCAATGCTAATGCCATACAGAGTGGTTTTCAGATAATATATCTGATCCCGGTCTCTCCGTATTGACAATGGAAATGGTCAAAATCTTTGATAGTCGGTGATTTAACTATCAAAGGAAAACATGTATACAAACAATGGTCGTATTCCCAAATGGAAATCTTACCGATCAATCATCATTTCATTTCCTAATTTCCCATTTATCGTTTCCATATATTCATAAATTCCTTATTTTCTAAAATTTAGAAAATATACGTTATTAACTTTGGAAAACGTTTCCATTTCTGATACACACATCAATATCTTCCCACCTCTATCAGTCTCTAACTGTAAACTAGTAAGAGAACAACTTCCTAAGTATAAACCCCAAAGGCCGAAACCAACATCAGATCGATACCCAGAAAGCCATTTAACACAACTAATTTCTAGTCAGTTTCTAATATCAGTATTTCCATTTAAATTCCTAATTCAAACCCCAAATTCCTTTATAATATTTTATTTGCAGAATATTTACTTCAAATCAATATCATGCTACACCCGTGTGCGTAGCACGGGTCCAAACATTCCTAATGTAAAATTCTCTTTTTATAAACTCTATTCATTTTCCAAATGTTTCCCTTTTATAGATCTATTTACTTTCTAAATCAATATTCCTTTTATAATTCTATTTATTTTATAAATATTTCCTTTTATAAAAATTCTATTTATTCTATATAAATCCTTTTATATAATTCTATTTATTTAACAAATAAATATTTCCATTTCAATTCTATTTATTTAACAAATAAATATTTCCTTTTCAATTCTATTTATATAACAAATAAATATTTCCTTTTCAATTCTATTTATTTTATAATTATTTTCTTTTCAATATACACTTTGAAAATTTCCATTATACATTCCAGTATTTCTTATGTATTTAAAATACCAAATAACCATGATCAATATCATCCAAACACACATAATCAACAACAGATTATATATCACATCATATATTACAATATACGAAAAACAATAAAATAAATGTTGAGGAACCCAGTTGGATTCCTCCGACCTGTTTCCCTGCATCCACAGATGTTAAACAATATAATAACATCAATTTCATTTTAAAATGAAATATTCTGATAAACAGAATCAGTATTTGATTAACGATATATATATATAACTATATCGATATTTTCAACCAATCAATTAGCAGTTCAACCAACCAATCAACACACAGCAATCAATTATCATTTATCATTACTAGATTATATTTATAAAAATATAAATTGATTAGAGTTAGTGAGATTTACTCACATTGGATGATCATCGTTAAATAACGATAATTGTCGCTTGATTCAAACATACAATTTATTTCGCTCTAAATTGTAACGAGCTCCAATTCACTCCCAATCAGTTGCATTACGTAGCTACCGTCCATACGATCCCAACGGATCCTGTTTTGTCCAATTCTGATGCCGTATGGAAAAGCTATATATTTTACAAGTTATATGTATTATACTAAATAAAATTAAACTAAATTTATTAACAACCGGGCCTCACCCCTTTTTAACTTGGCCCATCCACTCTTTAAATCCCCTGACCCATTCCCCTATTGTCTTCTTCCCTAATGCTAGATCGAACTCCAGGATTTTAAACCAGGTATTACAGTGCTTTTCCATCCCCTTTTCCTCCTTCACCGATCAACACAACTCCAAACAAATCACAAGAAAAATACCACAATTTAGACCTCTTCGATTCCTCTTCGATTTCATCATAACCTTGCTCACCTCGCACACATTTCGAAGGATGCGTTCTCCAGCTAGTTACTGCTGTACGAAACTAGTATTGACACCAAAAGGTATTGACTTCACCCAAAATTCACGAGCAAACACCATTCATCAATCCAAGTCCAAAAACAACATCGAAACTACACTCGATGCTCCCAAAAATCCACAACGGCTAACCCTAGACTGCTACTCTAAAACGAGCATCGACAGAAATGAATCGTACCATGAAAAACGTATATGAAATCGAAGCTTCCTTGATGTTGAGTCCATCCATACATATATTATGATTTTATATATTTTATATGATTTGTTTTCTATTTTTATCATCTGCGATTTGGTTATGAGGAAGAAATTCCTGTCGGCGGATTTTAGTTTGACCACTGAGAAATGAAAATAGGGTTAGAAAGGTAGTGTATATATAGGATAAATTTTAATATTTTTTTATTCGATTATTATATTTATTTTTAATGAACCGTTGATTCTATTTATCCTTTAAAATCCCTATGATCATATACCATATCCAAAATCATGAAAATGGACATACGACTAGAGTTCGACATTATGGAACCAACGAAATTGGTTTCGTCGAATTCCGACTTCGTATGCTCACACATCGTATTTTTAACCGTCAAAATACTGACTTTTTCACATTAAAAATCATTACGGCCACATACTGACTCCAAAAATCATGAAAACTGAAATCTAATAATAATAATTTAATATTATGGATCCAACAAAATTAGTTTCATCAAAAACGGAGGTCATTTGCAAAAGTGGCTATTTTTAAAGCTCTAAATAAACCAATTTAAATATTAATATATTTAAAAATAATTAAATTAAATATAAATAAATAATTATTATCGTATATATTCACAATAGAATACTGTATAGCTCCAATTGGATTTATAACTCGATATTCAAATCCCGGTTGAATCGATATTCAATTTATATTGAAAAATCCATTTATAATATAAATAAATCACTATAAATTATAAAGGAATTCCATAGCGACTTTTCGAAAATTTGATTTGGACATAACTCAAAATCTACATGATGAAATCCTGATTTTTCTCTTTCATTAGAAAAATATACTTCATCTGCTCCGAACATTTCTTTGTTCACAGAAATTCGGCTTAAAACGGATTTTGTATATTCAGTTGAAGTTCAAATCACCAAATTACGAACTGCCACGCCATTTCGAGCTCGATTATAATTATAATATAATTAATACATTATAACATCGTTTATTAATATATTCATTATTATAGTTCAATCCTAGACTGAATTATATCTTATATATAATCCAATTCATACAATATTGTAAATTCAGCTAATTCCGATTATTTCGAAATTATAATATATTATTATATTATAAATATTAATTAAATATTCCATATAATTTAATTAAACAACCATTAAATTATCTAAATCACTATTTAAATAATTTAATAAATTAATTATAATATCGTAAAAATACGGGACATTACAACTTCGTAACGATATTAGTTCTTTGGTTTCTCTTTTCTACAACATAAAATGATTTCTTTATTTTCACCATAGTTACATGTGCTCGTTTGGTTCAAACCTACAACTGACTACCGTCAAAGCCAAGCAAAATAGTCATACATTAGGATTTCAGCTAATATTTAAAAAAAAACTAAAGTTCACTGTCTTGCACTGTAAAGGCTTTCTTTGACCATTCAAATAAGTTTGATGGGTACAAAATCATAATAGATGGAGAAATCATTATAGTCCTAAGCATTCCACTGATGGGAAGTATTGTGCAAATAACAGTGAACCTAAGAAGGTAGAAACTTGTTACAATGATTCATTTGTCACACACACGGTGTTCGTATGAAATAGTTAAAAGTATTAACCGAACTAAACAACAAACTAAAACAAAAAAACCTAATGAGCGCCGCTTAACGTTGTTGAACAATAAACAAAAGTATAGGGTCCACCGTATTGAGTCCCCTGCTCATTATGAGAGATGTATCTATTAAGATCGGTATCTTGAGAGGAAGGTACCTTTTATTGTCATGACACCATAGCACGTTGAGTGCCCGCATCACTGGCCCCATGCTCAAATTTAAAATATGATAGATGTTAACGATATTTTTCGTCAACACCAGAAATAGGTCTAAGGATGTGGACCTAGGGAAATTAAAGGGATTATTTAGTTTCTACAAGCTTGAGTTAGTTCACTATTTCTTAGATATCAAGGTCTTAATCCCGAAGATTAGTTACTCTTCCTTCAAAGAGGTGAGTATCACGATTACGAGACCCAAGGACCAACGGTTACCTTGGGATAAGTATTCCCTAAGCGCAATGCAAGTTAGAAAGCTAAACGGCTTGTAAAAAGTATGTTAGGTAATTTGGGTTATGCGTGGAACATTGTCGTGAAGAAATATTCAAGAAACTAGCAACATAAATGATGAAGTAATTCATGACAGAGACAAGGGTAATCCGTGGAATATAACACAGAAACAGATAATAGCAGAACAGAATAATTAAATACACCAGATAATGAACAATAGAATGTACTGGATAAACGTAATCATCAGAGTTACATAGTATACAGGATCATACTTAGTACACATACAGTTCAGCTATACATAAATGTCTACAGCGGAAATAAACAAAATATGTACAATAGGAGCTGAACAGCATAAAAAGAGATAAATGATAGAATCCATCTTCAGCTCCAGCTATCCATATAAAGCCTGCTAAACCTGAATACAAGGCTGCCCGTGTAGAAAAAGGGGCACCCGAGTTTGAAAGTGAAACAAACTACGAGTCAGTCATGGGACTGGTATGAGAAATCTACTCAACACATATATAATATGGCCAATCACAGGACCACGCAACTTTCGTGGAACGGGTTTACTCCATTGGATTGCCAGTGCTTTAAAACAAATCTTTCTTTTAAACAACGCAATGTATTTTATAAAAATGAAGCCATTATAAGACACAGTTCCCATCACACAATGCAACGCAAACCGGAGGATAGAGTTTTAGCTTATAACGGACAAAATATGCTTGATACGAATAAAACAAAGGCAATTGATATTATTGCTAGTCTTTATAGGTTTTGAAAACAATTTCAAATCATAACTATCAATCATAGACGGCATGGGTACCATATATCATGTCGCCATATATATACAATCAAAACCGCACGATGTCATATTTGGAAATTGGATTTCCGTCATGAACCAAGGCAAAAGATAGCCCTTACCGAATTCGAGACTGCCTAGCCCGAGCCTTAGGCAAGTACTCTGTCAAGCCTCAGGATCGTCAGAGCCGGTCCACCGATGTGGATTAAAATGCCTGAACAATGTGTTTCCCTGCCCTTTGGGGCGTAAACGAGTCAACGAATGACTCCATCGGACCCGGATCGTCCGATCTAACTGAGGTGCCTCGCAACAGCAACAACCACACATGTGAAAAGTATATAAATGTCAGGACTGGTAGGTCACTGACACCACCCTAGCTAGGAGGAAACGCATGCCCTCCCTGAGGTCCTTTCTCCCGTTTCTGGTTCATACCGAGGTGTGAGGCTCGCGATTTTACGTTATACACAAGGCTACGCCACACCGGCGGTGCTTTGATCATCACCACAAGACTTTGCTTTTCAACAGAAGCCCTGATCACTGCATCTTAGCATGCCACACAGGCAATTCATGCCATGCGACTGATGTCCATCGATATACAACCTCTGAGCTCGTGCGTTTCAGAGAAGGGCGTTAAGCAAAAGATTAAATTCTCCGCCGCCAAACAGATGTATATTTAATAGAGATCAATCAACACAGAATAAAATCCAATGTCAGACACATAGTCCATTTACAAGTCCGTTCTGGGTCTGAACGAAACCGGAGGCACTAAATGCCTCGCAAACCCATCGATCACCACGTACGTCTGGACGATCACCACTCATTATCCATATTTCGGGATGCCTCCCAATCAGGACCTCGGTTACCATCCAAACGAGGTGAAGATCTCCGGTCTTCGACCACCGTCTTCATCTTCGAATTTCTATCGTCGGTCAATTATTTGAAATGAGAATTAACTCGACCTTTTCAAATAATCCACGTATATTTAGAATTTCAAATCAATTTATTTCAATGGTTAAATCATTCGACAACACCAATTTTGTTCTTTAATGTAATTTTCACACCAAACACATTCAACCATCAAATACCACATAAATCGAGCAAATTCAGTTTATTTCCTTTCCATATCGTTTATGATATTTTATAACGATTTATCGCTATTTTTATTTGTTTTAAAATAGCCAATTTATTCAAAACGACGCTTCGGGCCATAACGCGGCCGTGGCGCTGTTTTTCTTCAGATTTGATTTACACATATCTGAAAATCTAACCGTTGGATCTTCACAAAATTTACATCATTAGAAAGGTCTTTTCAAAACGAATCCAACGGTTCCAGTTTCGGGAGAATCCGACGGTCGGATCTCCCGGTACAATCGTTTGAAGTTTCGATTTCAAAATATGAACTGCAGCGTCATTATTCGATTAATTATAATTATATTTTTATATATATATAAATATAAATATAATCGTTTCTGGTGCTGTTTTTCTTCAGATTTGAATTAAACATTCCAGACAATCCAACCGTTGGATTTTTACAATGTTGGTGCCGTTGGAAAGATATTTCCAAGGCGAACCCAACGGTTGCGGTTTCAGGAAAATCCAATGGTCGGATCTCCTGCACTAGTTGTTTGAAATCACGGTTTCAAAACACGAACTGCACGGCCACATTTCATTTTAATTTTATTTATATTTATATATCTATATAAATATAGTTCATTCAACAATTTCAATATCGTTTTCACTTCAAAAATTTCACTAACGCTTTTAAATTTTGGAAAATTTCGCCATAACCTCCTTTGTACGGGAGGGGCTGGGAAAATTCCCAAATAGCCACACGGGCGTCTCATGTCAAAAAGAAAAAGAAAAAGCCAAGCGGCTAGCCAACAGGCTCATAAAATCATCACCCAAACAAAACTGTAATTGTGTACCTATTTGTCGGACACAAAATTTTATTCCTCTTCTCTAGCCCCTTTGCTATAACCTGTTCAATAAATATGCATGTACATATATACAGTTCTTATCATTTATCATTTCCCGTTCAACTTCATATTTGATTCCATTTGGTTTAAAAACACCATCCATTCTAATGTTGCATGCATAGGCAAAAGTCATATCATTAGCTAATTAATGAATATTTCGACTCCTGCATATTTATTTGAACGAGTTGCTATTTTTAACACTTCACATTTCAACAATCCATGTATATAATAAAAATGTGATTTTTATTGTAAAACAATTCATTTCAAAACACTATTATTTTATATAGTTTATATAGTTGATAAAAGGTGATTTTTATTATGAAACAATTTATTTCAAAATATGAATACCATTCAACACATGAATTTCAATTCAACGAATGAATATCGATTCAACACATGAAGGTTTTCTATAGTTTCTATATATAGATAAAAATGTGATTTTTATATTTAAAACATGAATACCATTCAACACATGAATTTCTAATCAATGAATGAATATCGATTCAACACATGAAGGTTTTCTATTCAATTAATAAATATAGTTTCAGCAAATGAAAATAATTCAAACACATGAATATTATTCAAAATTTCGGCAGCATAACGGCAGGGTAGTTAAAACCGGGACCGTCCCTAGTACGGCTCCTCGCTCTACCTTAAAACCTCGCGGTTTTTGACAATGGGGATCATGCATCTAGTTCGCACGCAGGCGGCATGTTTTATTTATTTCATTTCCATAAACTAATCCTATGTGGTTTCAACCAAATATTTCTCAACCACAAATGGGTATTTTTCAACCACAATCAATCTATATCAACCACAAACAATCCCAAACAACCATTCGCTATCAATCAATTTTCACACCAAACACAACCAATAAATATCGTCCATGGTTTGTGGACGAGGGGCGTATATATATATATATATATATATATATATATATATATGTATGTATGTATATATATGTATATATATATGTGTGTGTATATATATATATATATAGCAATTCACTTCTATTTCAACACATATATAATTTTTACAACGCATATATAACTTATACATCGAACATACAACTTATACAACGCGTATACATGAGGTGTACAACGCTTATATAACTCATACATCGACTATATAATTTATACATCGTCGTTTTCCGTATTGTTTATAAATTAGAAATCTCACATTGGTTTCCACTCCACCAAAAATAGCAGAAGGCTCAGAAAAATATGCGGTCTCTTCTAAAATGTAGAAGACGTCCACACGGTCACGATGTTTCCTATTTCATCGAATTTCGTTAACGAACGAAAAAGATACGATTTTTTTTCAAATAATAATGGATTTGTAATGGATTAAAAGTGTCGCAAACCTTTTATATATATTCAGCCATATACTTCAGAAAACCTTCGAAACTAGGTTTCGATTTCCTTCCCAACCCGTTGCGCTTCGTCCCGATCAGGCTATACCACTTCGTCGAGCTTGGAATGGGCTTCAAACGCCAGGTCGCGGCGCTCCATTCGATGGCGAGATGAACAGCCGGCGGCGGTCTAAAGACCATAACTTTGAAGAGGTGATTCAGGCGAAGGACATGACGATGGTGGGTGGTTCGGGTATGGATTTAAAGAGGGGATCAAGAGCTTTGAAATGGTGGTGGTGGCGCTCGATTCGATTGAGGGACGGAGGAGAAAAAGAGGAGAGAAGGTGCTGAGGTTTTCCGCCATCGGTTTCTGAAGTCGGGGAGAGAGAAGACCGGGGGGGGGGGGGTCTGACGTGGACAAATAGTTTTTTTTTTAATAAAGTTTTAAAATCCGAAAATACCCCTTACCTCCTGCGAACCACAATCCAAACCCAACGACTGTCGTCCCTAGCGTTTTACCCCCATTCCGAACACAATGGGATATGTTTTGTAGGCCCATTCGACTGTTTCAGTCAGTTTTCCTTCAAATTAAAATATAAAATATTCAATATTTAATTTGAACGTACATTTCAATTTGCCAGGGCCACAAACTGATTCGAAAAATTCCAGAAAAATAAATCTAGCTATGTTTTGACGATACGGTCCCAACAAAACTAGTTTCATCGAATTCTAAGACAGTTTGCAAAAAGGCCCATTTTTGGTTGATCCAATTTAACTGTAATTGACCCAAACACATTTTCCATTGCCATGCTCACATACTAGCTTCAAAAATTATGAAATTTGAAACCTAGCGATAACTTCACATCCCGGATCCAACAAAAGTAGTTTCGTCGAATTCCGAGGTCGTATGCAAAATGGCCAATTTCCCGGGCTATATGAATTCCATAGCGACCTTTCTGAAAATTCATTCGGCCATAACTTTTGCTTCCCGCTATGAAAATTCGATTTTTCAGATTCGTTAAAAAGGTATTCACTAACAGATTTAAATATTTTTGGTTTCTCTAAAATCCGTTTTATTTTGCACCTGGTACAGTCCGACAAAGTTTGAATTCAAATTTTGAAACTGCAGCGCCATTTCTGGCCTTGTTTATAATTAGAATTAATTATATTCGTTTTCAATTGTCGATTCAACCTCACTTTTCATTACCATTATTTAAAATATTTAATTTAAATATTTAAAATCCATTATTTTAGCCAATTTAAAAATTTTAAATTGGTTCAGATTTTCTGGGTCGTTACAGATTCACTCTGTATTGATCACTTTGTTGGATACATAAAAATGTCTAAGTAAAATCCACAAATTGATTCAGGAATTAGGGTTTACTTTATAAGAATTGTTTACAAGAATAGGGAATGAGAATAGTCCCCTCCAAATGAGATCCCTGGGGTCTTATCTATAGGTAAATTGGACCCCCTTTTGACATCAACTCGGTAGAAGTCTCTTTCGGATGCGGCAACAGGATTTCGACTGCTTTTATGCCTTTGGGTTCTGGCAACATGGTTTCGGCTGCCTTTCTCTCTACTAAGCATTGTTTCGGGTCTATCTGGGTTTTGGAGTGCCAGTTTCGGGCTCTAGAAGCTTGACCTTGATGCAAGTTTTTCATAATTTATTGATACCAGGTCCATTGGTATGTACTGCTTTGAGAGTTGCTTTTGGTCTCAGTCATAATTCTTTATTTCGACAACAAATCTCAAGCTTGGCCCTGCTTTATTATCTTATGAATGTTGGCCTTATTATCTCCTTGGTTTTGGCATTGAAACCAATCTTGTTAAAGTGGATACCTCTTCTCCACTTCCGATAACCCTTAGTTTCGGTCCTGATTTTGTGATAGTGCCATTTGTGGCTTCCTTTTGGTGACTTTTGAAATTTTTCCTCGTGTCAGTATCGGTACTAAGTTAATTAGTACCGATAGTCCTTTGCCTCATCCTTTCTGGTTTGGTGCTTCCCTTTCGTGGCTTTGGGTTTTGGATTATATGCTTTTGGTCAATCCTTTTTGTCTGCTTTCGGTTTTAAGTGGCATGCTTCCAGAGCTGTATTTATGTTGGTTGCCTTTGGTATTGGCACTTCCTTGCCATTGTCCCCTTTTGTATCAGTACCAAGATTTTGCCTCTTGTGACGGTACATGTTGACAAATATCCCTTTCTATGCTTTTAGTATCGGTTTCCTCAGTGATCCGATGTTGGTTATCTACTTCTGAAACACACTCTTGGTGTCGGTGGTGCTCTGATACCCCTTCGTCGGTATCTAGCTTCGGTGTTGAATTTGGTAGTAACAACAGAGTTAAAAGACATTAACAGATTGAGCTTAAAACTGTGATATAACAATTTCAGAAATATCAATTCAAATTATTTACTAAGAAAAGAAAATTGTAAACCAGTGGAATTAAGGCATATCTAAGTCAATATATATGTCATTTATATGCAATGAACAATTATCAACCATACTGTCTGAACTTCGTTTTAAACATAGATATCCAGGATGTTTTCCCTATGAAGGAACCATGCAAGTGTTAAAAAAAGCTTTAAGTAGAACAAAATAACACTCCATCCATTCATTCTCAATCTTAATAACAAATCTGAAGCAGAACCAAATCCAGTAAACTAACAGAATTGGCAATGTTAGAATAACATATATGTGTTGTCTTTCTAACCAAACAATCACATCACTATAGTCCAACCGCGACACTCCTGCTTCACCTAACCACAGATAAACACATTATCTTCATTTGATGAATTCAACTTTTGCCCAACTTCATAATCACTCACTGTTACACCTTTCCATAGACAATCCAAATAAAATGAAATGTACAAGAATAACCGATTAATATTAAATTAAAGTGATGAAAGCGATTAACACCAATCAAATTTTCAGAGCAATTTCATAACAGTTTAATTAAACATAAATAAAACTTCCTACATCATACCTGAAGCCAAAATCGATTAACTCAAAATCGAGTATCCTTGAATCTAACATCAAAGTCAAACTTGTGTCTGAAGCCAATATTAGTACCCTCAAGTCAAGTGTCAAAGTCGAGGACCAATTCTTTGAAGCTGAGCTAAAGCATAATTCCCCCAGAGTCTGAAGTCAAGAAGTTGATATATAGAGGAGCCGATGGATTTTATTTTTGAACGGTCGAGATGAGTAAAAGTATTGAGAACGAGATAGAAGAAAGGAAAATAGGGTTATTGGAGATAGCAAGAGCTTGTTTGCATTTTTGCCCTCGAAAACCAGCCTTACCAATGCAAATAAGCGTTAGCAATTAAAAATTTATAATTATGTATTTTTGGTAAAACATTTTGTAGCGTCCCGGATTATAAGCGATTGTATAATTAATTAATTTAATTATATAAATAATAGTTTGATAATTTAAATGGCTTAAATTAAATAATTTTGATTATATAATTAATATAAATAATGGAATCATAAATTTGCAATATTGCATGAATTGGATAATTCAAGAGATTTAATTCAGTATAGAATTGAATTATAATAACGAGATTTACTTAAATGACGTTTGAACATATTAATTATAATATAATTTAAAACGAGCTCTAACATCATGCTAGTTCGTAGTTTTATGTTTTGAACTTCAACTAAATGTACATGATTCGTTATAAAATGGATTTCTTTGAAACAAAAAACGATCGAATCTATTAAACAATATTTTCTGATGAAAGTGAAAAATTGAGATTTCATCTTGTAGATTTTGAGTTATGTGCAAATCAAATTTTTAGAAAGTCGCTATGGAATCATTTATAAAATCATAATGATTTATTTATATAATAAAAGAATTTCAATATAAATCGAATGTAACAACATGAAAAATAAAAACCAATTTAAAATTTTATTTTTAGAAATTTCGATAGAAAATGTGTCAGAATTTAAATATTCCGTTTTTAAATAATAATAAACCTATTAAAAGAGCCATTTTGCAAACGACCTCCATTTTCGACAAAACCATTTTTGTTGGATCTAGAATGTCAAATTATTGCTAGGTTTAAATTTCCATAATTTTTGGAATTAATATGTGAGCGTGATAATTAAAATGCGTTTTATAATTTCTATTGAATTGGATCGACCGTTAAAAAGCCCATTTTTCAAACGGTCTCCAAATTCGACAAAATTAATTTTTTTAGGATCGTATCGTCAAAACATAGCTAGATTTATTTTTCGGGAATTTTTAGAGTCAGTATGTGGCCTCGGTAAATTAAAATGTACGATCAAATTTAATAATTAAATGATTTATATTTTAATTTAAAGAAAAATAGGATGAAACGACCAAATAGGCTCACGAAACATAGTCCATTGTGTTCGGAATATGGGTATTTGGCTGGGGGTGACAGTCGTTGGTCTTAATTTGGATTTAGTAGGAATTAACGAGCCTTTTAGTGATTAATGAATTAAATAATTTTATATTATAAATACATAGGATAATCAAAACCCAAATTCTCAATACATAGTCGCCACCATCATCTGGTAATGGCCAGAAAAGCCCCAAACTTCATCCATTAAAATTTCCTGGTCCTCTCAATAAAATCACTCCCTCCTTTGGACAATATTGGAGTACTCTTCTTGCTCTTCACATCCATACGGACATCACCTCCTATCGTTGAACATCCGTCGAGTTCCAGACCCCCAGCCGTCCACCGTTTACACCGCCGCCCTGCCTCCTAGCCCCAATAGAGTTCGCCATTGAGGGGCCCACCTGGCGCACACCTCGAAGCTCATGAGCGTGGGGCCGTCCGATTATCCTCCGGTGCACCATGTTGCGCGAAAAGTGAGACCCTAGTTTTGAACAAAAGGAAATTGACGTCGGCCTTGTTTCTGTAGGAAGAAGAAGGTATTATTTTTAAAATTAATTAATTTATTAATAAAATTTAAATATTATTAACAACAATAAAAACCATAACTCATTCATACGATGTTGGAATCACATGAAACATGAATCGTTGAGATCGTGGCAGTGTCTACTACATTTTAACGGTGACCAGGGAAATTTAGGGCGATCCACAATTTTGGAAGAATTCCAAAGTACTGTGAGATCTCTAATTTAAAATTAAAATTAATTGTTATTGCGTTGAGAAATTTTTATATATACGCTGTTAAAATTCAGTTATGTTGTACGAGATTTGAATTGATTGATTTTGATTGTGGTGATCCGTTGGATTGAATTGGATAGAATAAAAATTTGTCAAAATGGACTATGCAATAATTTTTTTTTTATTGTATATGTGAATTAGAGAAAAAAAATTATATAATAAAAATACTTTTTCTATTATATATACATGAATCATAGAATGAGACCAAATTGTTTATACAATAAAAATACTTTTTTTATTGTATAAATATGAATCATAGAATGGGACAAAATTGTTTATACAATAAAAATACATTTTTTATTGTATATATATGAATCATAGAATTGGACAAAATTGTTTATACAATAAAATTGTTTATTTATTGTATATATATGAATCATAGAATTGGACAAAATTGTTTATACAATAAAATTACTTTTTTTATTGTATATATATGAATCAAAGAATTGGACAAAATTGTTTATACAATAAAATTACTTTTTTTATTGTATTTATATGAATCAAAGAAAATGGGACAAAATTGTTTATACAATAAAATAATTTTTTTATTGTATGTATATGAATCATAGAAATGGGACAAAATTGTTTATACAATAAAATACTTTTTTATTGTATATATATAAATCATATAAATGGGACAAAATTGTTTATACAATAAAATACTTTTTTTATTGTATATTTATGAATCATACAAATGGGACAAAATTGTTTGTACACTAAAATTACTTTTATTATTGTATAAATGTATAAATCATAGAATAGGAAAAAATTGTTTATGCAATAAAATTACTTTTTTTATTGTATATATATGAATCATAGAAATGGGACAAAATGGTTTATACAATAATTCTTTTTTTTTTGGTATATATGAATCATAGAATTGGACAAAATTGTTTATACAATAAAATTACTTTTTTTATTGTATATATATGAATCATAGAAAATGGGACAAAATTGTTTATACAGTAAATACATTTTTATTGTATATATATGAATCATAGAAAATGGGACAAAATTGTTTATACAATAAAATACCTTTTTTATTGTATATATATGAATCATAGAAATAGGACAAAATTATTTATACAATAAAATACTTTTTTATTGTATATATATGAATCATAGAAATGGGACAAAATTGTTTATACAATAAAAATTACTTTTGATTGTATTTATATAAATCACAAAAGAATCATGTTTAGAGAAAATTGTTGAAACATTAAAAATGATAATTTTTAATGTATATTTAAATTCATTATTTAAAAGAATCATGTTTAGAGAAAATTGTTGAAACATTAAAAATGATAATTTTTAATGTATATTTAGATTCATTATTTAAAAGAATCACGTTTAAAGAAAATCATTGAAACATTAAAAATGATAATTTTTAATGTATATTTAGATTCGTTATTAAAAAGAATCATGTTTAGAGAAAATTGTTGAAACAATAAAAATGATAATTTTTAATGTATATTTAGATTCATTATTTAAAAAGAATCATGTTTAGAGAAAATTGTCGAAACATTAAAAATGATAATTTTTAATGTATATTTAGATTCGTTTTTTAAAAGAATAATGTTTAAAGAAAATTATTGATTCATTGTTAAAAAAATGACATATTCATTAGAAATTGTTTAGATTTTAAAAAGGACATTTTTAATGTGTGATTAGTTTCAATAAAAATGATTCATTATTAAAAATTAGCATGTTCCTTAGAAATTGTTTAGATTTTAAAAAGGACATTTTTAATGTATGATTAGTTTCATTAAAAATGATTAATTATTAAAAATTGACATGTTCATTAGATATTGTTTAGATTTTAAAAAGGACATTTTTAATGTATGATTAGTTTCATTAAAAATGATTCATTATTAAAAATGACATGTTCAAAATTGTTTAGATATTAAAAAGGGCATTTTTAGTGTATGTTTTGATTCAATAGATATTAAAAATGACATGTTCATTAAAAATGTTTCTTTTAACATGTTTATTTAGATTAAAAAGAATAACGTATTAAATAACATGTTTGTTTAGATAAAAAGAATTACATGTTTTGTTTGTTTAAATATAATCATTTACATGTTAGTGAAGATTAGAAAAATTATAATATGTTTTGATCCATTAAAATGTAATCACTCACACGTTAGCAAAGTAGGGAAATGTTTATATGTTAATGTATGTTTTGTTTGATGAAAACATCACTTTTGACATGTTAGTGAAATTGTCAAAATGATATATATATATATATATATATAATATCAATATAGATTAAAATTAAACGAATCGCGCGCGGTAGTTTGTGTTTCGGAATCGTAACTTTAATACCGAAAGATCCGACCGTCGGATTTTCCCAAAACCAGAATCGTTAGGTTCGCTTTGGGAAGATTTTTCCAACGACATTTAATTTGTTAAAATCCAATGGTAGATTTTGAGAAATGGGTAATTCAAATTTGGATAAAAACAGCGCCAGGGCCACATAACGACCTAAAACGTCATTTGAATTAAATGGGCTATTTTATATAAATAAAAATAGCGATAAATTGTTATAAAATAATATTAACGATATGAAATGA
The DNA here is from genome assembly GCA_030737875.1 of Allium sativum. Taxonomy (NCBI): domain Eukaryota; kingdom Viridiplantae; phylum Streptophyta; class Magnoliopsida; order Asparagales; family Amaryllidaceae; genus Allium; species Allium sativum. The sequence continues at coordinate 728,232,577 of CM060909.1, forward strand.
TTGAATTATATATATTCAAGAATTATTTGAAAAGGCTGAGTTAAATCTCATTTCAAATAATTATACGACGATTTAAATCAAAGACATTGAAGATGGTGGTTGAAGACCAGCGATCTTCACGTCGAATGGACGACTACTGATGCCTTTGATTGGAGTTGCTGCCTTGAAAGGGTTACAGTGGTAGCTGTCTGAACATACTTCTGGATATGCGAGAACCTCTCTTCCGTATTAGACATACGGGGCGAGGAATAAGGTGTCTCCGGTTTCATTCAGACCCGTAACGGACTTGTAAATGAATATGTGCCTGACATTGAATTTTGTTCTATGTTAACTGATTTCTATTATATATATATATATATATCTGTTTGGTGGAGGAGAATTTATTCTCTTTCTTAACACTCTTCTCTAAGACGTACGAGCTCAAAGGTTATACATTGATAGACATCAGTTACATGGCGTGGATTGTCAATGTGGCATGCTAAGATACAATTGATCAAGGTTTTTGTTGAAAAGAAAAGTCTTGTGGTTGATGATCAAAGCACAGCTTATTTAGGCATAGCTTTGTGTATAGAGTTATTTGGCGAGCCTCACACCCCGGTAGGAGTCAAAAACGGGATAAGGGACCCAAGGAGTGCATTTGTTTCTTTCTAGCTAGAAGTGGTGTCATGGTATGGAGCCCAGACATTTTTACTTATGTGGATGATGGATTGTGAGGGCCCTCGGTATATTGGTCGCTACTGGACAAATGATAGGTCCGATAGGACCAGGAAACATATTGTTTAGGCGTAACTAATCCACTAAAGTATTTGTGGACCAGCCTGGAAGGATCCAAGGGTTGCCCACAGGTGTGATACTGGGTCATCTTGCTATAGGTGACCGGGTCGGTAAGGAGACCATCCCTAGCCTTGACTCATGATGGAAACCCAATTTCCAATACGACGTTATGGATTCGATTGTAAACCTATATATGGAGACATAGTAAGATGAGGTACTATGCCGTCTAGGATTGATACATTTACTTTGAAAGTGTTTTAATTGATTAGACACTAATAATAATATCAATGATTATTGTTTTATACGTATCAATCATGTTTGATCATTATAAAGAAAAACTCTATCCTCCGGTATGCGTTGCATTGAGTGATGGGACTTGAGTCTTACAATGGTTTCATTTTTCTCAAAAGCATTGTGTTGTTTAAAAGATTTACTTATTTTATGCACTGGCAATCCAATGGAGTAAACCCATTCCTCGTTAGCGGCGTGGTCCTATGATTAGCCTTATTATTAGATAAGTTAGTTACTGAGGCACAGGATTGGCTAAAGACATGCGAGAAGATTTTGTGGGCTTGGAACTCAAGGACCATTGGAAGCGATTCATGGCATCATGGCTGCTAAAGGATGAGGCTTTAATTTCATGGGAGACAGCTATGATTATAGATATTGATGCTGATATGTCTTGGGCGAAGTTTAAAGAGCTCTTTAATGAGAAGTTCATTCCTCGGCAAGAAGTCGAGCGCCTTCATGATGAATTTGCTAATCTCCAGCAAGAGGATTGAACTATTACTAAGTATGTGAGTAAATTCGAAGAGCTCTCTCGATATGCACTTGAATTGATTAAGGACCCGCTCCAGAAAAATAAGAGGTTCATTAATGGTCTTTTGTGGAAGTATCACAATAGAGTGACGACACATATTGAGCTCCCATTTGCCAATGTGATTGAGATGGCTTGTAGACATGAGGAGATTGACAAGAGAAATGATCAGTTGGACCGTGACAGAAATCAAGCTAATAATAAGAGGAAGCAGTCTGATAAGAAGCCAGAGGCGAGCAACACTGCAGCCGCCAAGCCTCAAGAGAATAAAAGGGCCAAGGTCAAATGCTTCAACTGCCATAAACTCGAACACTATAATTATGAATGCAAAGCTCCAAAAAGGCCAAGGAGGAGGGAATCAGGGCCCGGTCAGAATCCTCGAGATGCTAACGAGTGCTTCAATTGCCACAAGATGGGGCATTTTATTAGAAACTATCCATTGCTGAAGAAGTCCTAAGTGGCTCACGTGTATGATGGAGCGAGTGCACCAGCTTCTTCCGAAGTTGCAGGTAAACCGGATGTTTTGGGAGGTACCCTTACTGTTAAGAATATTCCTGTTACAGTATTATTTGACACTGGTGCATCACGAAGTTTCATTTCTAGTAACACAGTTAAAAAGTCAAATTTGAAACCAAAGGATCTTAAAGAATCGATTAGTGTCCATAATCCGATAGGAGGTTCTCTTATTCTCGGGTTATTTTGTAAAGTGCCCATCTCCTATTCTTTTTACTGGTTTCCTTTTAATCTGATTATGATGAATTTTTCTGAGTTCGATATTATTCTTGGGTTGGATTGGCTAACGAAACACGAGGCCGAAGTTAAATGTACCGAAAGAATTGTCAAGGTTAAAACGAAGCTCGGAGATATATTTATACAATGCCATAGCTCAGAAACTGATAGAAAAGAATTTTGGTCTTCTTTAGAAGTTACTCCTACTTCTATTGAGAATATTACTATAGTTAAAGATTATGCGGATGTGTTTGAAGAAGTTGATAGCTTACCTCCGCGAAGAGAAATTGACTTCAGGATCGATTTAGTTCTGAATGCAAGGCCAGTTGTGCATGTTATTCGAAGAATGACTTTGAAAGAGAAAGAAGAATTGAGCAATCAAACTAAACAGCTTTTGTGGAAAGGTATGATCAGGCCTAGCTTTTCAAGTTAGGGCGCAACGGTAGTGTTTGTTCCAAAGTCAGAAGGTACTCTCAGACTATGTGTGGATTACCGAGACCTCGATAAGCAGACACTAAAGAACAAATATCCATTGCTGCGTATTGATGATTTATAAGATCGCTTGAATAGAGCGCAAGTGTTCTCTAGAATGGACCTAGCTACAGGTTTCCATCAATTGCGTATTGTCGAAGAATGTGTTCCTTTGACAACTATCAGAGGACCAGACCTATTCTATGAGTGGTTAGTAATGTCGTTCAGCTTATGTAACGCTCCTGCTTACTTTGTCGATCTGATCAACAGAGTATTCCGCGATGTCTTGAATAAATTTGTGTTGGTTTTCACTGGCGACATTTTAATCTTCTCTAAGTCTTTGGAAGAAGTTTTGGAAATTCTGAGAAAGAATGTATTAAAAGCCAAAATTTTTAAATGCATATTCTGGCAAGAAGAAGTAAAGCTCCTCGGTCATGTAGTATCAAAGAAACGAATTTCAGTGGATCCAGGCAAAATCACAGCCATTCCAGATTGGAAGCAGCCTAACACTCCTATAGAAGTCAGAAATTTTCTAGGATTGGCTGCTTATTATCGAAAATTCATTAAAGATTTTTCGAAGATATCTTGTCCATTAACGAAGCTTATCAAGAAGCATACAAAGTTTAATTGGATGCCTGAATGTGAGGCAGTTTTCCAAGAGCTGAAATTAAGGTTGACTACTGCTCCAGTGTTGGCTATTATCGATAGCAATCAAGAATTGACTATCTATACAGATGCTTCTCTTGAAGGTGTTGGTGCAGTGTTAATGCAAAGAGGAAAATTAGTTGCCTATGCTAGCCGTCATTTGAAGCCGCATGAGAAGAGATATCCTGGTCATGATCTTGAGTTGTTAGCCGTTGTGTTTGCTTTGAAAATATAGAGGCACTCTCTTTTGGGTGAGAAGTTCGAATTATATACATATCATAAATCATTGAAGTATCTTTTCACACAGAAAGACTGGAATTTGAGGTAGCAGCGTTGGTTAGAATTTCTTGCGGCATACGATCTGGATATCTTGTATACTCCAGGGAAAGCCATTGTTGCAGCTAATGCGCTTAGAAGAAAGAATGTGATCATCACCAATCTTATCATTATGCCTTCATTAATTAATAAGATCTCCGTTCATCAGAAAGACGATAAGTTTGTTCAGATGATCAGTGAACGAGTTCGAAAGGGCGAAGCTTCAAGCTTCCAGATTGATAGCAAGGGGACTCTTAGATTGCAAGGGTGAATCTGCGTGCTGGATATTCCCAAGCTCAAAAGGGAAGCAATGGATGAATGTCACAAATCAATACTTACCATCCATCCAGGAGTAAGTAAGATGTATCATGATCTCAAGCGCACATTCAGGTGGAAGGCGATGAAGAGAGACATTTCCATACATGTTTGCAGGTGTTCTACTTGCCAACAAGTCAAAAGCGATCAACAGAAGCTCAAAGGATTGTTGCAACCAGTAGAGGTTCCAAATTGGAAGTGGGATCAAATTTCCATGGATTTCATTAATGGTTTGCCCCGAACCAGGAAAGGCAATGACAGTATGTAACACACCATATTTTCTGAGAATATTAAATTAACAATTTAAAGAATACCTAATTTTAAAAGTGGGAATTAAGTAAAACGGATTATGCCATTGCGTTCGTCTCGGAATTCTGCTTGGGGTAAAGTCCGAGTTTGCGTAAATCGGATACCGTATGAAGAAGTTATAAGCCTTAGAAGTTTGTATACGCCCAAGAAAGTATATATATACATATAAAATAATTTCAGAAGTCAAAACAGGGTTCAAATCTCGAATTTGGGTCAAAGCAGGCTAAGCAGGAAATTTCCCGCTCAGAGGTGTCGACCCCATCCCCAAGGGGGACTCGACATAGGTGAGGACCCCCCTATAGGGGTGTCGACATAGGTGTCGACCCCTCTATAGGGGAGTCGACCCCTGTTGGCCCAGATCTGGCCGATGACGTGTTTTGCCCCATGTCGCTTTCTAATTCGCTGTGTGACTAGTATTCTACTCTGGACGATTCCGATTACTTCTAGAACTGATCTGAATGCTCTAAATCTCCCTATACACCTATAAAAAGACCCCTAACCCTATTGTTTTCTTCACACGAATTCATAAGAGTTTATATGCTGCTAAAACCAGAAGTGACGTAGCCTCCACCTTAATCAATCAAATTAGAGTTTTCAAGTTAATAATCAAAGTCTACATCAAACGAATAGCTAATCAAATTCTGAAATCAGATCCCAGAATTCAAGACCGTTCTATAATTTGTAAGTTCATGTTACTTTCATAAATAAAATTTAATTATGATTCTAACATTGTAATAAATCTGAATCTGAGATTATGCCTATTCCTATCTGTCTTTCTACATCCGTTGGATCTATCTCATTGATATTATTATGTCCATTCTTTGTCTCTTCTTTCCTTCTTCCCATTTTGTTTTTATAGCCAGGCTACTGCGAACCTGAGCCAAATCTCATAAGAGATGAACGTACGTTGGGAAAAATTGGACATAATATATGATTTGGACATGGCCAGCGCTAAAATTGGGAAAAGTATTAAATTATGTATAACTGGGCATAACTGATTTGTAATGGATTTGAGGACATAACATATGTTGTATTTAAAACATAAAGTGTATCAAACATATGACTTGAGATTTGAGGCATAAAGTATACTGGACATGTGACTTGGGGTTTGGGGCGTAAATTGAACTGTAAACATGTAAGGCATAGTACATGTTGTGGTTTAAGACCTAAAATTGGGGCATATTATATATGATAGTTTATGACTTGGAAGAAGGAGATTATTGTATATAGTGATATATGGCTTGGGCATGAAAACCTATAGTAAGATAGGGATAACTGTTAAATGTGAACACGCCTAAATTAGGAATTTTGGGTAATTGGCATGCATTGTAATTAAAGGCTATAATTTGGCATAGTTTATACTGTGAATCATGATTGGGGGTTCTTGGAGAATATTTTGTATGGTGCAATAAGACTAAACCTTAGGGCATGTGTTATATTGTGATTTTTGGGGTATGACTATTATTGTAAATTTGGGAAAATTGGGTGTAACCAATTTTGAGTAATAACTTGAATTTGAATTTGTGGGGGCATAACTTGCAATCAGCTTTGTTGGGGTATAACTTGAGAATTGAAACATGACTAGTTTTGTGAATTTGGGATGATTAGCTTATAAAATTTAGACTCGGACATGTACGGTAATATGCTAAAAGATAAACATGCCTAACCCGAGGTTAGATTGAGTTGCAGTGTAAAACTGCCCGGAACCGCCCGGCACATCCAGTAACCGCAACAACACAGATCTAATGTGAGAGGTTAGCGCGTTTAGCCTAAAACCCGAGGTTAGAATGAGTTTGCGGTGAAGTCTGCCCGGAACCGCCCGACACATCCAGAAACCGCAAACAACAGTTCTAATGTGAGAGGTTGGGTCATTAATAAATTTAGTTAATGCCAATAAACAAACATGCTAAGAATGGAAAGGTTAAGTAAAATTTAGAACACTTAACCATTATAACATGTTAATTAGACAAGAAGGTGGGATTAAGTAAATTTAGAACACTTAACCGTTATAACATGTTAATTAAACAAGTGAGCAGGGTTAAGTTAACTAGTACAACATGACGAATGAGAAGGGTTAAGTTAATAAGAAACACTTAACCAATATGACATGATGAATGAGTAGGGTTAAGTTAATAAGAAACACTTAACCAATATGACATGAATGGGTAGGGTTAAGTTAAAACAAGAGGGCAACACTTAACCAATATAACAGGATGCGTGGAAGGTTAAGTTAACACAAGAAGGCAAAACTTAACCAATGTAACACGACAAGTGGGTGGGTTAAGTTAACTTGAATTGATTGATGACACTTAACCAATACAGCATGATGAACGCGTGGGGTTAAGTTGATAAGAAACACTTAACCAATGTAACTCAATGAACGAATGGGGTTAAGTTAATGGGAAATACTTAACCAATATAACATGATGAATGAACGAGGTTAAGTTAATAGGAAACACTTAACCAATCCAACATGACGAGTGAGAAGGGTTAATAAGAAACACTTAACCAACATGACATGATGAGTGGGTGGGTTAAGTTAACATGAATGGACAACACTTAACCAATATGACATAATGTGTTGGAGGGTTAAGTACATATCGGGTTGGTGGGTAATATCAGTAAATAGGCCCACAAACTTAACCATTAAGTAAACATGTTTGAATCAGTGGGAGGGTTAAGTACATATCGGGTTGGTGGGTAATATTAGTAAATATAGGCCCACAAACTTAACCAGTAAGAAACCCTAGTAACTGGGACCATTTCAGCAGTAACCCACATAGATGTATCAAGGTACCCTGAAACTAGGCAGGGTGGGGCACGATTACTGGGCTGATTATAAGCAGTCAAAATAGAGGCAAGGGGTACGTCGGTGTAGGTTCCGACGGATTACGGGCGTGCACGTACTACGGAGTGGGAAAAAGCAGGCACTGGGTACCAGTAGTTATACACTGTGCATCTTGAATCGTGTCGGGTTGCTATCAGAAGGACTGATACACCTTATGGCGAGACCAGCACAGGGTATCTACATGCAAGAGAGGGCCGATTGACACAGACATAAGGAAAATTAATACGAGTAACGAGCCGATTGATAGAGTAGTAAGGGTACATCTAACAACTTTATGGCAATTAGGATGATTGAAGTAAGATCCTCATACTAAATGTAAACCTAAAGGATACCATAATTGCGGGGATTTGGATCATGTTATCATATTATCGTTTTACATAAGTTACTAGTTGTGACAATAGTTAGGGGGTGCAGAGATATAGAAATTAGAATAACAAAGTAGTAGCGAAGCAGAGAGAGTAGAAGTGCATTCAGTTTATCTTGCCTTATCATATCTTATGCTAATCTTAGGTTATCTTGTCATCCATGTTATCACGGTATTATCTTATATTCAGTTTATTCATGTCATGATACCTTTGCCTATTTACATGCTGAAAGTCACTGGACTTACTAGACTTCTATCTGACTTATTTTGTTTCGCCTCTTTCCCCCCCTCCCCCCCGGTTCACAAGGAGGAAATGTTACCTCTTAGCTCAGTTTTCTTTCCAAGCTCGAAGAAAGTCGATGTATTGCTTTGCACCCTCTCTTCCATTGCTATGGCTGGTTCATGTTTATTGGGGAATATCATTGTTATTTTTATGCTTCTTTTATACTTGGAAGTTTTTGAATCAAGACAGAAGATCTATGTATTGCTTTTAAGTATGATTGAGACAATTGTTGTAAAAGCTTGACTGAACCACATTGTTTATAAAATGACTTTATTTTTCCGCTGTTTTATTTGTCTGTCTTGTAAGTTACCTGCATCTTTTACCTAAAACGCTCCAACAAATTTAAGGCAATCCCTTTGTGAGTGACCTTAAAGGAGGTGGGGTGTTACACAGTATATGGGTGATCGTTGATCGTTTCACGAAGACCGCCCATTTTATTCCCGTCCGATCTAATAGAACGGCTCGAAGTCTGGCGCAGATTTATTTCAGAGAAATTGTCAGACTGCATGGAGTTCCCAGTAGCATTGTTAGTGGTCGTGTTCCAATATTCTATAATAAATTCTGAGGGGCATTCCAAGAGGAGCTAGGGACAAAGTTAAATCTGAGCACCACATATCATCCTCAAACAAATGGCTAGACTGAGAGGGTGAACCGTATACTAAAAGACTTGTTGCGGGCATGCATTCTTGATTTTGGCGGATTATGGGAAGATTACTTGCATTTGGTTGAGTTTTCAAATAATAACAGTTACCAAGCAAGCTTACTGATGTCGCCATTCGAAGCATTGTATGGCAGGCCATGTAGATCTCCCGCATGTTGGGTGGAACCAGGCAATCGACTAGTATTGGGTCCCAACATGATTCGTGAAACTTCGGATAAAGTCGATTTCATTAAGAAGCGACTTCAGATAGCTCAGAGCTGACAGAAGAGTTATGCAGATTCAAGAAGAAGGGATTTAGAATTTGTTGTTAGTGATTAAGTGTACTGAGAGTTTCCCCATTGAGAGGAGTAGTTCGTTTTGGGAAGGCAGGAAAGCTGGCGCCTAGATTCATTGGTCCATTCCCTATACTCAAAAGAATTGGAACTCTTGCTTGCAGCGTTCAGTTTCCTGACTGGTTGCCAGGGGTACATGATGTATTTCACGTGTCTCAGCTTCGAAAGCATGTACAAGATCCAGATATGATTGTAGAGGAAGCCGCACAACAAGATTTGGAGATTACCCCAAGCTAAGCAGTGAAGAGAGAGCCAGTGAATACTATTGGCAAAGAAACCAGAGTCCTGAGAAACAAGATGATCCATTTAGTCAAAGTGCAGTAGAGCGGAGATCATAGAGAATGTACATGGGAGACCGAGGATAGTATTAAACAGGCTTATCCCAAGTGCAGAGTGGACATCTCTGATTAACTCTTGTGTTGAGGTACATTTACAATATTTTTCATTTTGTTTCCTACTTTACTATTGTTTCCTTTTCGGGGACGAAAAGTTTTAAAGTGGGGGAGACTGTAACAACCTAGAAAATCAGAACCAATTTAAAATTTTTATTTTTTAGAAATTTTAACAGAAAATGTGTCAGAATTTAAAAATCCCATTGTTAAATAATAATAAAGCTATTAAAAATAGCCATTTTGCAAATGACCTCCGTTTTCGACGAAACCATTTTTGTTGGATCCGGAATGTTAAATTATTGCTAGGTTTAAATTTCCATAAATTTTGGAATTAATATGTGAGCGTGATAAATTAAAATGCATTTGATAATTTCAGTTGAATTGGATCGACCGTTAAAAAGCCCATTTTTCAAACGGTCTCCAAATTCGATGAAATTAATTTTGTTAGGACCGTATCGTCAAAACATAGCTAGATTTATTTTTCGAGAATTTTTGGAGTCAGTATGTGGCTCGGTAAATTAAAATGTACGACCAAATTTAATAATTAAATGGTTTATATTTTAATTTAAAGAAAAATAGGCTGAAACGATCAAATGGGCTCACGAAACATGGTCCCTTGTGTCTGGAATAGTGGTATTTTGCTAAGGGCGACAGTCGCGGGGCTTAATTTGGAGTTAGTAGGAATTAACGGGCCTTTTAGTGATTAATGAATTAAATAATGTTATATTATAAATACATAGGATGATAAAAACCCTATTTCATAATACATAGTCGCTGCCATCATCCGTTAATCACCAGAAAAGGTCCAAACTTCATCCATTAAAATCTCTTAATCCTCTCAATAAAATCACTCCTTCCTTTGGGCAATATTGGAGTACTCTTCTTGCTCTTCACATCCATACGGACATCACCTCCTATCGTTGAACATCCGTCGAGTTCCAGACCCCCAACCTACCGCCGTTTACACCACTGCCCTGCCTACTAGCCCCGGTCGATTTCACCATTTAGGGGTCCACCTAGCGCGCGCCTCGAAGCTCGTGAGCGTGGTGTCGTCCGATCATCCTCCGGTGCACTGTGTTGCGCGAAAAGTGAGACCCTAGTTTTGAACAAAAGCAAATCGACATCGGCCTTGTTTCTGTAGGAAGAAATTTACAATTAATTAATTTATTAATAAAATTTAAATATTATTAACAACAATAAAAACCATAACTCGTTCATACGATATCGGAATCACATGAAACAGGAACCGTTGGGATCGTGGCAATGTCTACTACATTTTAGCGGTGACCAGGGAATTTTAGAGCGATCCACAATTTTTGAAGAATTTCAAAGCACTATGATATCTTTAATTTAAAATTAAAATTAATTGTTATTGTGTTGATAAATTTTTATATATACACTGTTAAAATTCAGTTGTGTGTTGTACAAGATTTGAATTGATTGATTTTGATTGTAGTGATCCGTTGGATTGATTTGTATAGAATAGAAATTTGTCAAAATGGATTATACAATAAAATTTCTTTTTTTATTGTATATGTGAATTAGAGAAAATTGTATATACAATAAAAATACCTATTTTTATTGTATATATATGATCATAGAATGGGACAAAATTGTTTATACAATAAAAATACTTTTTTTATTGTAAATATATATGAATCATAGAATGGGACAAAATTGATTATACAATAAAAATACTTTTTATTGTATATATATGAATCATAGAATTGAAAAAAAATTGTTTATACAATAAAATTATTTTTTTATTGTAATATATGAATCATAGAATTGGACAAAATTGTTTATACAATAAAATTACTTTTTCTTATTGAATATATATGAATCATAGAATTGGACAAAATTGTTTAAACAATAAAATTACTTTTTTTATTGTATATATATGAATCATAGAAAATGGGACAAAATTGTTTATACAATAAACTACTTTTTTATTATATATAAGAATAATAGAAATGGGATAAAATTGTTTATACAATAAAACACTTTTTTTATTGTATATATATGAGTCATAGAAATGGGATAAAATTGTTTATTGTAATAACCCGGAAATCTGGGCCAGTCTAAAAAATTTATTTTGGCAATTTTAGCGAATTTTGATTATTTAAAATGAATTATTTTAAATAATAACGACGAGAAATTTATTTTGAATAGAATTCGAACGTATATATTATATAGATCGTCGATAGAATATAAATATTTATATATATTTATAAAAGGAATTGAAAATGGCGCGGTAGTTCGATAATTCGATTTCAAACTTCAAATGGATGTGCAGGATTCAAAATAAACCGGATTTTAGTGAAACCAAAAATATTTGAATCTAATTGATAACATCTTTCCAACGAATCCAAAAAATCAAAATTTCATAGCGGGGATAAAAAGATATGTCCAATTGAAATTTCTGAATAGTCGCTATGAAATTCAGGCCCTTAAAAATGGGAATTTTGCAAACGACCTCGGTTTTCGACGAAACCACTTTTGTTGGATCCGTGATGTCGAGTTATTGCTAGATTCCAAATTTCATAAATTTTCGAATCAATATGTGAGCGTGGCGAAGGAAAACGCGTTTGACCAGTTTCAGATGATTTTAATCGACTGGAAAATGGTCATTTTTCCAACAGTCTCAGAATTCAGCGAAATTAGTTTTGTTAGGACCGTATCATCAATATGAAGCTAGAAAATATTTTTCTGGAATTTTTCGAGTTAGTATGTGACCCCGGTAAATTGAAATGCGCGTTCAAACTCAATATATATAGTTATATGTTGATTTTAACGGAAACTGATCGAAACGGTCGAATCAGCTTGCGATACATATCCCAATGTGTTCGGAATGGGGGTAATTAGCTACGGACGACAGGCGGTGGGCCTTGTTTCGAGGTCGAAAGAAAAAGTTACCTTTTGGGATTAAAATAAAATAAAACTATAATTAAAAATAAACCCCCCCTCTCCTTTATTTACTCAGCCCCCCTGTTAGTTTTCATTTCAGAAAATGAAATAATAATAATAAAAAAAACCTAAACTACCACCGAGCCCTCCCCCAGGCGGCGCGCCACCGCGATACCCCTCCCCCCCTGCGCCACCGCGCGACCCCCCTCCTCCTCTGCCTCGATCGAGACCCCCCTACCCTCTACCGCGACCGAAGACCCCCCCTCCTCCTGCTGCCGACCGAAGACCCCCCCCACCCCCCCCCCCCCCCCGGAAAAATCCGATACAATGTAAGTTTCTTTTATTTTTATTTTGGTTTATTTAATTGTCTAGGTTATTTATTTATAAAGTAATTAGTTTGTTAGAGATAAAAATATGATTTTGATATTAGTAGACAATTAAAAATATAATTTTTATATGATTGTCGTAGGAAAATATAATTTTTACATGATAGAAAGAATAAAAATTCGATTTTTATCATATATGGAATATAAAAATATAATTTTTATATGAAGAAAAGGTTAAAAATATAATCTTTTATATTGTAGAGGTATAAAAATATAATCTTTTATATTGTAGAGGTATAAAAATATAATCTTTTATATTGTAGAAGTATAAAAATATAATCTTTTATTAAATAAAGACATGATTTTTAATGTGGATAAAAGATATGATTTTTATATTATGGAGAAAGTAAAAATTCGATTTTTATATATTGAATAGCAAAGTAAAAATTCGATTTTTATATATAGAATAGAGAAGTAAAAATGTGATTTTTATATATATGTAGTGAATATGGTCAACGAAAATGATGAAAGAAGAAACGGCGAAGATTTCTACAAAGAAGAGCCGAGGCGTCTGGTTTAGCTAATCGGTGAGAACTTCTCACCTTTTAATTTTGCTTTCTAGTTAAAATATATACTAGGATGCAGACGGTGTTTAGTAGCACCCGACACCCGTCGTCCACAGACCATGGACGGCTTGTATGCTTGTTTGTTTGATTTTGATGTGTAGTTGATTTCGTGATGTGATGTGAAATGAAATAAAACATTTATATAGCTGAAATAAAATATTTTATAGTGGAAAATATTTTATAGTTAAAAATAGAATTTTTAACGTGAATATAAAATAAAATAAAAATAAACAAATCGGACGATTTGTTTATATACACACATTTGACTGATATTGATTGGGACGATAAATTTTACACATCGCCCAACTGCACAAATAAAATCTGTGTTTGATTGTTTGAAACCCCACACGGGTATTGGGATGAGATTTGACGTACACTAAACCCAATAATTAGTTGTATGTCGATCGATTGATTGACAGACTGTTATAAGCGCTAAATATTTATATTTGATGCTTATACAGTGTAGAATGCACTTTGGATGATGGTTGATTATTCATCGTTGTTATTGTATACATGTGTTGTAGAAAATCCATATAATTAACATTATATGGTAATTGATTGGGCCTCATTCCATATTTGAAAGAAATATTTGAAATAGAAATATTTGAAATAGAAATATTTGAAATAGAATATTTGAAAATAGGAATATATGAAGCCGTATTGATTAGATTGACGCCATTTTGACGTGAACGATATTTATATCGATTTTATTCATTTTATAATGAATATCGAAGGTGATTTCAAAATCCGATATTTTGAAAAGAATTGAAATTCGAATTGAAATCGAATAGAAATGAATTCGAATTGAAATCGAATAAAAATGAATTCGAATTGAAATCGAATAGAAATGAATTCGAATTGAAATTGAATTGAATTGAAAATGAACTGAAATTGAAATAGAAATCAATTTGAATTGAAATCAATTTGAAATGAATTTAAAACGAATTTATATTGGAATACTCAATTTTGATTTGAAATTGAATATGAAGTTGAAACCGTTTTGAAAATGAATTTAAAACGATTTATAAAGCATGTTTTGAATTGAAATCGACGAAGTATATATTATATATATTATATATATAATATAATGGTCTGAATAGAACGCGCCACGCCGCGGCAGTTCGCGAATTTCGACCATTGACTTCGAATGGATATTGCGGGAGATCCGACCGTCGGATTCTCCTGAAACCGGAACCGTTGGGTTCGTATCGAAAAGAGCTTTCTAACGAATATTAGAAATTTGAAATCTTACGGTTGGATTTGGAATTATGTCCAAATCAAATTTGGAAAAGGTCGCTATAAGTGCAGTTCGATGGCCATTGATGGAAATCGACTGTATGGGCCTTGATAAAATTATTAAAAATAATAATAATGTAAAGACCCGGGTTTCGCCCGTCCTTAATCGACCGCAAGATCGACCAAGACCGTTCAAATCCCGAATACTTTAACTTTGGGAATACAACAATCATCAGAACAAAACAGCAAACTTTTATAAACAGTACAAAATGTTTACATCAGAGTACAAAATATCAGAGTACATCGAATTATATTACAGCGAAAGATAAATTTACATTAAATTTTAAAACATTGCAGCGGAAGGAAATCTAAACTATGGACACAGCCTTAAGCTTCAATCCAGAATCCTGCTTGAAAAGAGAACCTATAGATAAATACTCGGCTGCCCGTGTGGAAGAGAGGGCACCCAAGTTTGCAAAAAGGTGGAAACAAACATGGGTCAGTCGTGGGACTGGTGTGAGAATTCTTAAATAACTTAACTCATACTAATAAGGCAAATCCAAAGACCACGCCGCTAACGCGGAACGGGTTGTACCAATGGATTGTCGTGCATAACTACAATGTCAGTACAGATAAATAAAACGTAACACAACGCAATGTCTTTTTGAAAAATGGAACCACCATAAGACTCAGGTCCCATCACACAATGCAACGCACACCAGAGGATAGAGTTTTACCTTATGGTGATTAAAAGATGATAGATACGTAAAAACGATATTATTATTAGTGTGTATATGTTTTAATAAAACATTTCAATCATAATACCAATCCTAGGAAGCATAGGTACCATATATTATGCCTCCGTACTAGTAATACAATCAAAACCGCATGGGGCGTATTGGAAGTTTGGATTTCCATCATGAGTCAAGGCTAGAGCGGAGCTCCTTACCGATTCGAGACACTCTAGCTAGTGTCTCAGGATTCCCCGCAGTGAACCCTTGGATCCTGCAGGGCCGGTCCTCACATATAGCTTTGAGGATTGGCAATTCCTAAGCACACGTTTCCCGGTCCTATAGGACCTATCCGAGGCGCCTCATTCCATCATCCACATAAGTAAAATGCCAGGCTGTGATAAAACCCAAACACCACTTCTAGCTAGAAAGAAACGTGCTACTTTCCCTGCGTTCCCTTCACCCGTTTTAGACTCCACCGGTTTGTGAGGCTCGTGAGGCTACGTAATACACAAAGCTCTGCTTATTCAAGCGGTGCTTTGATCGTCACCACAAGATTCTGCTTTCCAACAAGAAACCTTGATCATTGCATCTTAGTATGCCACACTGTCACTCCATACCATACCATTGCTTATCTACCAATACATAAATGGGTGTTAAGTAGAGAATAAATTCTCCACCACCAACATTTATATATTAACAGAAAATCAACAATATGATATATAACGAAGTACGATGTCAGACACACCATCCATTTAAACTTATGCTCTGGGTCTGAACGAAAGTCAATCCGTACAAATCAGCACTACGTCCGGACGGACGCCCTCTCAGCCCCTTCAAGGTAGCTACTCCCTTCATGGGCCTCAATAGCATCAACATCCATTCGATGTGAAGATTGTCGGTCTTATCACCGTCTTCCATCATTCGACTATTCATCATCGTATTCATTATTCAGAATGGGTTGGACCCGGACTTTCTGAATAACTCGCGTTGATTTAAAAACATAAATTGATAAAATTCAACCAACGCCTCATTCCAATTCCGAATATTCCTTAAAAATATCCAATTTCTTAGGGATAGGTTCCCATTAATTTTATCAAAGATAAATCTTTAATATTTATTCTTTAATCTCTATTTATCCATATTAAACCAAATTAAGGTTTATTCAAACTAATCGGAATTTTACGCTTTACCGAAATTACCAATTTATTAATCCCAATTGGTCTCCGGTAAACATAATTACCTTTTCCGTTTAAATCTAATTAAAGATTTAATTAACGCTTGGAGTTAAACTAGTGGAGCTCCATTATTGTTTATTTCCTTAATTCAATAATTTACTTAATTCCCCTTTTTAAAATCTTATTAAAGATTTTATTCAAAACCTTATTTAGATTTTACTTCCAAAAATCATTATTAAATGATTATTCAATAGTTAGGGAATTAATGCTATCATAAATCTAGGTTAAAGAATAAATGTTATTTTAAACATAATTCACAATAAACCCAAATTCACATTTCAGTTGTTTCCAATTTAATAAATTAAATTAGGAAATTTCGTTCAAATCTTAATTAAAAGATTTATATTCATCTCACTATTCGTTGAGGTTTTAAGAATTGATGTTATTCAAACATTAATCAACCAAAATCAATCTGATATTAAATATAAGACTTTAAATAAAAATTAGCACGACTCAAATTCAATATCAAATTCCAAAACCAACGGCAATCATTTCGGAAATAGCGATAATAAGTATCTTCCAAAATAATAACCGTTTAATTACGGAAATTAATATTGAAATAATCCGTACTTAATTTCCACTCAAGCATATTTCAAATATTCATTGAAATTACGTGGTTATGATAAAACCACTTTTACTTCCTGTTATTTATTTATAAAATAAATAAATCCCTTTTCCCAAAATATTATTTATTTTGAAATTTAACTCTTTCAATATTCATTTTCAAATGAATAAGATATTTCATACTGGTTAAAATGGTATTATCATTTCAAAATGGACTAAAAAAAGCCCAACTCGTTATTATATTTCAATTTCATACTGGGCCAGACTTCTCACATTAAACCTACAACTTGTGGATGCTGGATATGCCGGTTGGGTCCGGGCAGACTTATTCCACAGTTGGGCTTAACCTCGAGTCAAAACCCAATTCATATATGTATACTTGGACCTCTCACATTAGGCCCAACATTTATGGCTGCTAGATATGCCGGTTGGGTCCGGGCAGACTTCCACCATAAACGTGACCTAACCTCGTGTCCAAATATAATTATAATTTTTAATTATAAATATTATCCAAGAATATTATTTAAAAATGTTTTATATTTTAAAATATCCAACTACTTAATATCATTCCTTACTTGAAATGTTCTTTCATATAAAACTTTATTATTCCATTTCAATACATATTAACTTTCCATATTATTATGATATTATAATAATAATTATTTTCAAAACGGTTTTAATTGTGATATTAAAACCTACCGCTTCAATATTAAAATGAAATCAATTTCCCAAATTAAATGTTAACATAAAACGGTATCTTTAAATTTCAAATCTTCTTATTAAAGTTGGAAGGTAATTTACCCATTTCTAGGATTTGTCTTGTAACTTTCCAAATAAATAAGATTTGATCTTCTCAATTCAATCGTCAATTAATTTCGTTAATTGAGTAATAAATGGAAATTAATTTCCTTCATTCAAAACTGGAATGAAATATGATCAATTCAAAACTTCTTTATCGTTTCCCTTTTAAAAAGAGCGAATACATCATCCCTTACTTCAATTGCCAATTAATTTCATTTATTGAATAAAAAAAAGGAAATTTATTACATTCATTCAAAAGCTTTTATTCAATACTTTAAAACAATAAATACACAATTCTTAAATTTAATTACCAATTAATTGCATTGGTTGAATATTTATTTATTTCACTCAAAGTTGGAATGAGACCCACTATTTCCATATAAATTAATTATACGGAAAATCAAACATTAATTATATCACAATTTCAAACATCCATCCGAAGTGCATTTCTAATTATTCCAAGGGTGACGTGTATTCAAATGTCAACCCTTAACCCGTGTGGGGTTTCAGCCAACACAATTCACATATTATAAAATAAACTGTGCTTCTGGACGATGAGTAAAAATTTATCGTCCACTCACATAAACAAGCCAAGGTCGCTTGTAAATGGTAGCGTATACAAGTGCATTAAATTATAACATAAATGGTATAACCAATTAACGATGTTCACCTAATAGGTATTAATTGCATTCTTTTGAATGGAACCCATTTAGAATAAAACTCCCTTTTGTATCATTTCAATTTAATGTAATCGGTCCATGTTTTAAGTATTTCCTTTTTAATCCATTCATAAATAAAGAATAAATTTATTCAATTTAAATTTTTCAAAATAAAGAATAACACTTTATCATTCTAGTCCTTTTAAAAGTAAAGAACGTCACTTTCATTCATTTTAGTCCAAACAAATTCATGTTCACAAAAACCTTATTTTATTTTCAAAATAAAAATAAAAACCAAAACTTTATTTATTAAAAATAAAGATCAAATTTTTCATTTTAGTCCAAATAAATCAAAACTTTATTCTTCAAAAATAAGGATCCAAACTTTATTTTTATAATTATTCGTTTCATTAAAACGACGTTACAGGTCAAGTGTAGTTATAGCGCTGTTATTCCAAAAATTGAATTACACATAACTCAAGATCTAACCGTTGAAAATTTTCAAACTTGGTATTGGTGGAAAGATTTTTCCAAAGCGGATCCAACGGATCCAGTTTTGGAAAAATCCAACGGTTGGATCTTCCGTTATAGTCATTCAAAGTTTGAAACTCAAAACATGAACTGCACATGCCTGAAACGTTAAAATTATAATTTATATTGAAAATATAAATTATATAAACAATTCTAAAAACAAATTTTATTTTCTAAAATTCCATGTTAATGAAGATGTTATCTTTATTTTCAGAAAGAATAAGAAAACGAAAATTTGTTCTTTTTGTCCAAAAAAGACAATTTTGCATAAAAGCCCAAATTTTGCCAAAATCGATTAAAATATTATTTTTATCAAAAATCAACATTTTAATTAAAAATTCATTTCCATGCAGTTCAATAAAATAAAATATTTATTTAGTTCAACGATTTTGTATCAAATTCATGTTTTCATGTAAAACATGAAAAAAATGAAATTTTGGTACAAAATTGCAAATCTAAATAACGCCCATTTTTCTGAAACAACAATAGAAATTATAAATTTAAATTTAAATATAAATTCTCAAGAATATAGAAATAAAGAATGAACTTTATTTACACAAGTTTACCTATCAATATTCATTCCACAATCAATGACATTCACAACGTATACATGAACAGAACTGCCAATAACTACATAAACATCCATCACCAATATCAATCATTCATCACCAATCCATATTCATGTACATACAAACATCAATAACACAAGAAAGATAATTTAATTTCATAAATTATAAAATAAAGAATCTCACCAAATTTCATCGAATTTTTGATTAGTGAAGGGAACACCGGCAGTCTTCGTCCTTCTCCTTGGATCGTTCGAAATGAACCCCAAAACGCACGCTCAAGTCACCCCCATCGCACGCCCCAAGACCACCGAGTCCACCATCCAACCCGCCACTTCGAAGCCTTGCTCTTGATTATTTGTCTTGATTTCATATTTTAATTTGTGGTAGACTAGGAGGAATTAACGAATTGTTTTTGTGCGTTTTCAGCCATTGAAAATGTAAAGGGCGGCGACTATGTATTATAGAATAGGGTTTTGTGTTTTGACCATAAACTTATCCTAACTAGTATATATATATATAAAAAAAAACTTTAAGTTTCTTTCCCTAAAGAAGTGATTAACTGAATACATAAATTACACAAAATGGAGAAAGAAAGCTTTTATATTTTCTCTTTAATTTGTATTGATTGATTCATAAATGCTATTAATCAAAATTATTCATGGCATAAATTGATACTGTATTGGCATGTAGGTAAGTGTAATAAGAAGGCATATCACATAAGTAAACGAAATAAATAAAGGACAACATGTAGATTGTTTTAATTGAAAATTTGAATGAAACTTAATTTATGGTATTATAAAGGTGCATCAAATACATCCATTTGTGTGAATATATACATAGCGCTGAGATATGGAAATTTAGTTTTAGTTTTTTTTTTTTAATATATATAGCAAATATGTTCATTCCTCAATTGTGTGACATAATAGTTAATAATATGCAAGTATGGTTAATTGATAACTCTGTACATATGAATGAATTAGAATCAATTTATAGGCAATTTAATATATGACAAATGGGAAAACTACTAATAAATACAAAAGATAAAACAGTCAAATCTTATAATATATATGTCATAGTATTAAATTCATTAGCCTCCATATATTCAAATTATTCTCATTAGTTTCATTAATACACAATTAAAAGAAACATAATGTGACTACTATTACATAGCATATGGATAAATATGGATTTTAAATCCATACGCTAAAAATCATGTGTTTCCTTAGTTCATGGTTCCATTTTAAATCAATTAATTTTATTAGAATATTCTTTTTAAGATAAATTTAAGTTTTCTATAAACAACGCATTGATTTTAATTAACACATAATTATTCTTAGATAGAAATGTTTCAATCAAGTTAATACAATTAATGGCAATATTACAATTAATGTCAATATTAAATTTAAAATAGACATAATTTATTTCATACATACATTTAATAGGTTCAATGTTAAATCAAATTAATATATATATAAATATAATGTGTATATATAAACTATCCAGTCTAGTGTTACACTTAATTAGGAAAGATAAAAGTGGAAAGGTTTGAATGAACATTTAAAAGAAATAATACTACTTTTTCCATATTTTTTTCCATATCAATATGAAATGCCAATTTTAGCTATAATTTAGCTACTATATGAATGATATACATAGTAACTAATGAAATTAAAACAACTGAATTTATTATGCATTATACTGCAATGTTGAGAAACATTGAAATTAAGGAATATTTATTCTAACATGTTGGCATACATACAAGGTAGTTATTTGATGGTGCAATTTATGTAAATTTTTAGTTCTCCCTTGCACAAGCTAAACATAAATTTCAAATATTTCATTTATTAGAGATAAATGAAATTTATTAATAATACAATTAGATAAATCAAGGTATCGTCTTGGGCATGTAGCTAAGGGATTGTAGGAATGCAGGAATTATATCATTCGTATTAACCGTAGGATTAAGGAAATATTTTTTTTTTGTCATTATTATTTAAAATAAATTATTTTAAATATCAAAACTCATTAAAATAACTTAAAGTAAATTTTTAAATTTACCCCAAAATTCAGGGTTGTTACAGTCTCCCCCACTTAAAAACTTTTCGTCCTCGAAAAGGAACGAAGCTAAAAGTGTTTAATTATCCTACTCAATTTTTTTTCTTTAATTGGTTTCGTTTATTTTATTAGTTGATTAACTTTTAAAATATAACTTTTATATATTTAAAAATCATATTTTCTAAAATTAGATTGTATATATTAAAAAATACGTTAATTCTAATTTTGTAACTCTTAACTCATTCTAGGGCATTACTAACCCCATCTCTAATGAGTATTCTTATTGGATATTACTAATCCAATCTCTGATGAGTCTTTTGTTCCGTTCTAATGAGTTGTACCCCAAAGATTTGAGCTAACCAGAGCTCTGATACCAGCTGTAAAGACCCGGGTTTCGCCCGTCCTTAATCGACCGCAAGATCGACCAAGACCGTTCAAATCCCGAATACTTTAACTTTGGGAATACAACAATCATCAGAACAAAACAGCAAACTTTTATAAACAGTACAAAATGTTTACATCAGAGTACAAAATATCAGAGTACATCGAATTATATTACAGCGAAAGATAAATTTACATTAAATTTTAAAACATTGCAGCGGAAGGAAATCTAAACTATGGACACAGCCTTAAGCTTCAATCCAGAATCCTGCTTGAAAAGAGAACCTGTAGATAAATACTCGGCTGTCCGTGTGGAAGAGAGGGCACCCAAGTTTGCAAAAAGGTGGAAACAAACATGGGTCAGTCGTGGGACTGGTGTGAGAATTCCTAAATAACTTAACTCATACTAATAAGGCAAATCCAAAGACCACGCCGCTAACGCGGAACGGGTTGTACCAATGGATTGTCGTGCATAACTACAATGTCAGTACAGATAAATAAAACGTAACACAACGCAATGTCTTTTTGAAAAATGGAACCACCATAAGACTCAGGTCCCATCACACAATGCAACGCACACCAGAGGATAGAGTTTTACCTTATGGTGATTAAAAGATGATAGATACGTAAAAACGATATTATTATTAGTGTGTATATGTTTTAATAAAACATTTCAATCATAATACCAATCCTAGGAAGCATAGGTACCATATATTATGCCTCCGTACTAGTAATACAATCAAAACCGCATGGGGCGTATTGGAAGTTTGGATTTCCATCATGAGTCAAGGCTAGAGCGGAGCTCCTTACCGATTCGAGACACTCTAGCTAGTGTCTCAGGATTCCCCGCAGTGAACCCTTGGATCCTGCAGGGCCGGTCCTCACATACAGCTTTGAGGATTGGCAATTCCTAAGCACACGTTTCCCGGTCCTATAGGACCTATCCGAGGCGCCTCATTCCATCATCCACATAAGTAAAATGCCAGGCTGTGATAAAACCCAAACACCACTTCTAGCTAGAAAGAAACGTGCTACTTTCCCTGCGTTCCCTTCACCCGTTTTAGACTCCACCGGTTTGTGAGGCTCGTGAGGCTACGTAATACACAAAGCTCTGCTTATTCAAGCGGTGCTTTGATCGTCACCACAAGATTCTGCTTTCCAACAAGAAACCTTGATCATTGCATCTTAGTATGCCACACTGTCACTCCATACCATACCATTACTTATCTACCAATACATAAATGGGTGTTAAGTAGAGAATAAATTCTCCACCACCAACATTTATATATTAACAGAAAATCAACAATATGATATATAACGAAGTACGATGTCAGACACACCATCCATTTAAACTTATGCTCTGGGTCTGAACGAAAGTCAATCCGTACAAATCAGCACTACGTCCGGACGGACGCCCTCTCAGCCCCTTCAAGGTAGCTACTCCCTTCATGGGCTTCAATAGCATCAACATCCATTCGATGTGAAGATTGTCGGTCTTATCACCGTCTTCCATCATTCGACTATTCATCATCGTATTCATTATTCAGAATGGGTTGGACCCGGACTTTCTGAATAACTCGCGTTGATTTAAAAACATAAATTGATAAAATTCAACCAACGCCTCATTCCAATTCCGAATATTCCTTAAAAATATCCAATTTCTTAGGGATAGGTTCCCATTAATTTTATCAAAGATAAATCTTTAATATTTATTCTTTAATCTCTATTTATCCATATTAAACCAAATTTAGGTTTATTCAAACTAATCGGAATTTTACGCTTTACCGAAATTACCAATTTATTAATCCCAATTGGTCTCCGGTAAACTTAATTACCTTTTCCGTTTAAATCTAATTAAAGATTTAATTAACGCTTGGAGTTAAACTAGTGGAGCTCCATTATTGTTTATTTCCTTAATTCAATAATTTACTTAATTCCCCTTTTTAAAATCTTATTAAAGATTTTATTCAAAACCTTATTTAGATTTTACTTCCAAAAATCATTATTAAATGATTATTCAATAGTTAGGGAATTAATGCTATCATAAATCTAGGTTAAAGAATAAATGTTATTTAAAACATAATTCACAATAAACCCAAATTCACATTTCAGTTGCTTCCAATTTAATAAATTAAATTAGGAAATTTCGTTCAAATCTTAATTAAAAGATTTATATTCATCTCACTATTCGTTGAGGTTTTAAGAATTGATGTTATTCAAACATTAATCAACCAAAATCAATCTGATATTAAATATAAGACTTTAAATAAAAATTAGCACGACTCAAATTCAATATCAAATTCCAAAACCAACGGCAATCATTTCGGAAATAGCGATAATAAGTATCTTCCAAAATAATAACCGTTTAATTACGGAAATTAATATTGAAATAATCCGTACTTAATTTCCACTCAAGCATATTTCAAATATTCATTGAAATTACGTGGTTATGATAAAACCACTTTTACTTCCTGTTATTTATTTATAAAATAAATAAATCCCTTTTCCCAAAATATTATTTATTTTGAAATTTAACTCTTTCAATATTCATTTTCAAATGAATAAGATATTTCATACTGGTTAAAATGGTATTATCATTTCAAAATGGACTAAAAAAAGCCCAACTCGTTATTATATTTCAATTTCATACTGGGCCAGACTTCTCACATTAAACCTACAACTTGTGGATGCTGGATATGCCGGTTGGGTCCGGGCAGACTTATTCCACAGTTGGGCTTAACCTCGAGTCAAAACCCAATTCATATATGTATACTTGGACCTCTCACATTAGGCCCAACATTTATGGCTGCTGGATATGCCGGTTGGGTCCGGGCAGACTTCCACCATAAACGTGACCTAACCTCGTGTCCAAATATAATTATAATTTTTAATTATAAATATTATCCAAGAATATTATTTAAAAATGTTTTATATTTTAAAATATCCAACTACTTAATATCATTCCTTACTTGAAATGTTCTTTCATATAAAACTTTATTATTCCATTTCAATACATATTAACTTTCCATATTATTATGATATTATAATAATAATTATTTTCAAAACGGTTTTAATTGTGATATTAAAACCTACCGCTTCAATATTAAAATGAAATCAATTTCCCAAATTAAATGTTAACATAAAACGGTATCTTTAAATTTCAAATCTTCTTATTAAAGTTGGAAGGTAATTTACCCATTTCTAGGATTTGTCTTGTAACTTTCCAAATAAATAAGATTTGATCTTCTCAATTCAATCGTCAATTAATTTCGTTAATTGAGTAATAAATGGAAATTAATTTCCTTCATTCAAAACTGGAATGAAATATGATCAATTCAAAACTTCTTTATCGTTTCCCTTTTAAAAAGAGCGAATACATCATCCCTTACTTCAATTGCCAATTAATTTCATTTATTGAATAAAAAAAAGGAAATTTATTACATTCATTCAAAAGCTTTTATTCAATACTTTAAAACAATAAATACACAATTCTTAAATTTAATTACCAATTAATTGCATTGGTTGAATATTTATTTATTTCACTCAAAGTTGGAATGAGACCCACTATTTCCATATAAATTAATTATACGGAAAATCAAACATTAATTATATCACAATTTCAAACATCCATCCAAAGTGCATTTCTAATTATTCCAAGGGTGACGTGTATTCAAATGTCAACCCTTAACCCGTGTGGGGTTTCAGCCAACACAATTCACATATTATAAAATAAACTGTGCTTCTGGACGATGAGTAAAAATTTATCGTCCACTCACATAAACAAGCCAAGGTCGCTTGTAAATGGTAGCGTATACAAGTGCATTAAATTATAACATAAATGGTATAACCAATTAACGATGTTCACCTAATAGGTATTAATTGCATTCTTTTGAATGGAACCCATTTAGAATAAAACTCCCTTTTGTATCATTTCAATTTAATGTAATCGGTCCATGTTTTAAGTATTTCCTTTTTAATCCATTCATAAATAAAGAATAAATTTATTCAATTTAAATTTTTCAAAATAAAGAATAACACTTTATCATTCTAGTCCTTTTAAAAGTAAAGAACGTCACTTTCATTCATTTTAGTCCAAACAAATTCATGTTCACAAAAACCTTATTTTATTTTCAAAATAAAAATAAAAACCAAAACTTTATTTATTAAAAATAAAGATCAAATTTTTCATTTTAGTCCAAATAAATCAAAACTTTATTCTTCAAAAATAAGGATCCAAACTTTATTTTTATAATTATTCGTTTCATTAAAACGTCGTTACAGGTCAAGTGTAGTTATAGCGCTGTTATTCCAAAAATTGAATTACACATAACTCAAGATCTAACCGTTGAAAATTTTCAAACTTGGTATTGGTGGAAAGATTTTTCCAAAGCGGATCCAACGGATCCAGTTTTGGAAAAATCCAATGGTTGGATCTTCCGTTATAGTCATTCAAAGTTTGAAACTCAAAACATGAACTG
The DNA here is from genome assembly GCA_030737875.1 of Allium sativum. Lineage (NCBI taxonomy): Eukaryota > Viridiplantae > Streptophyta > Magnoliopsida > Asparagales > Amaryllidaceae > Allium > Allium sativum. The sequence continues at coordinate 728,258,934 of CM060909.1, forward strand.
CACATGCCTGAAACGTTAAAATTATAATTTATATTGAAAATATAAATTATATAAACAATTCTAAAAACAAATTTTATTTTCTAAAATTCCATGTTAATGAAGATGTTATCTTTATTTTCAGAAAGAATAAGAAAACGAAAATTTGTTCTTTTTGTCCAAAAAGGACAATTTTGCATAAAAGCCCAAATTTTGCCAAAATCGATTAAAATATTATTTTTATCAAAAATCAACATTTTAATTAAAAATTCATTTCCATGCAGTTCAATAAAATAAAATATTTATTTAGTTCAACGATTTTGTATCAAATTCATGTTTTCATGTAAAACATGAAAAAAATGAAATTTTGGTACAAAATTGCAAATCTAAATAACGCCCATTTTTCTGAAACAACAATAGAAATTATAAATTTAAATTTAAATATAAATTCTCAAGAATATAGAAATAAAGAATGAACTTTATTTACACAAGTTTACCTATCAATATTCATTCCACAATCAATGACATTCACAACGTATACATGAACAGAACTGCCAATAACTACATAAACATCCATCACCAATATCAATCATTCATCACCAATCCATATTCATGTACATACAAACATCAATAACACAAGAAAGATAATTTAATTTCATAAATTATAAAATAAAGAATCTCACCAAATTTCATCGAATTTTTGATTAGTGAAGGGAACACCGGCAGTCTTCGTCCTTCTCCTTGGATCGTTCGAAATGAACCCCAAAACGCACGCTCAAGTCACCCCCATCGCACGCCCCAAGACCACCGAGTCCACCATCCAACCCGCCACTTCGAAGCCTTGCTCTTGATTATTTGTCTTGATTTCATATTTTAATTTGTGGTAGACTAGGAGGAATTAACGAATTGTTTTTGTGCGTTTTCAGCCATTGAAAATGTAAAGGGCGGCGGCTATGTATTATAGAATAGGGTTTTGTGTTTTGACCATAAACTTATCCTAACTAGTATATATATATAAAAAAAAAACTTTAAGTTTCTTTCCCTAAAGAAGTGATTAACTGAATACATAAATTACACAAAATGGAGAAAGAAAGCTTTTATATTTTCTCTTTAATTTGTATTGATTGATTCATAAATGCTATTAATCAAAATTATTCATGGCATAAATTGATACTGTATTGGCATGTAGGTAAGTGTAATAAGAAGGCATATCACATAAGTAAACGAAATAAATAAAGGACAACATGTAGATTGTTTTAATTGAAAATTTGAATGAAACTTAATTTATGGTATTATAAAGGTGCATCAAATACATCCATTTGTGTGAATATATACATAGTGCTGAGATATGGAAATTTAGTTTTAGTTTTTTTTTTAATATATATAGCAAATATGTTCATTCCTCAATTGTGTGACATAATAGTTAATAATATGCAAGTATGGTTAATTGATAACTCTGTACATATGAATGAATTAGAATCAATTTATAGGCAATTTAATATATGACAAATGGGAAAACTACTAATAAATACAAAAGATAAAACAGTCAAATCTTATAATATATATGTCATAGTATTAAATTCATTAGCCTCCATATATTCAAATTATTCTCATTAGTTTCATTAATACACAATTAAAAGAAACATAATGTGACTACTATTACATAGCATACGGATAAATATGGATTTTAAATCCATACGCTAAAAATCATGTGTTTCCTTAGTTCATGGTTCCATTTTAAATCAATTAATTTTATTAGAATATTCTTTTTAAGATAAATTTAAGTTTTCTATAAACAACGCATTGATTTTAATTAACACATAATTATTCTTAGATAGAAATGTTTCAATCAAGTTAATACAATTAATGGCAATATTACAATTAATGTCAATATTAAATTTAAAATAGACATAATTTATTTCATACATACATTTAATAGGTTCAATGTTAAATCAAATTAATATATATATATAAATATAATGTGTATATATAAACTATCCAGTCTAGTGTTACACTTAATTAGGAAAGATAAAAGTGGAAAGGTTTGAATGAACATTTAAAAGAAATAATACTACTTTTTCCATATTTTTTTCCATATCAATATGAAATGCCAATTTTAGCTATAATTTAGCTACTATATGAATGATATACATAGTAACTAATGAAATTAAAACAACTGAATTTATTACGCATTATACTGCAATGTTGAGAAACATTGAAATTAAGGAATATATATTCTAACATGTTGGCATACATACAAGGTAGTTATTTGATGGTGCAATTTATGTAAATTTTTAGTTCTCCCTTGCACAAGCTAAACATAAATTTCAAATATTTCATTTATTAGAGATAAATGAAATTTATTAATAATACAATTAGATAAATCAAGGTATCGTCTTGGGCATGTAGCTAAGGGATTGTAGGAATGCAGGAATTATATCATTCGTATTAACCGTAGGATTAAGGAAATATTTTTTTTTGTCGTTATTATTTAAAATAAATTATTTTAAATATCAAAACTCATTAAAATAACTTAAAGTAAATTTTTAAATTTACCCCAAAATTCAGGGTTGTTACAAATAATTTGTGTAAAATCATAAGAAATGATTTGGGAAGAATTGGGATGAAAAACTCCATATTTGAAAAGATAAAAATAGATTTTTATCGAAATGAACTAGTTTTGAACTAGAATCAAAACTCTATTTGTTTTTAAATAAATAAATTGAATTTGAAAATGGTTTTGAAATATAACCAGAATTTCCAATAATTGCATTGGAAGGGATTTTGAATCGAAATTGTCTTTGGATTATTTCGATATTGGAATTCGTGATTATACAGATGTTGTTATGGAAATTTGAAAGATATTTATATCGTTATTTCCAATACGACATTTGTTAGTCGTAGAATTTGGTATTGAATATAAGCCGGTATATTTTCTATTCAGAGCCTTGTATTTAATATCAAATGTGATTTGGGTTTGTCGTGAATGGTGTCTTCATTAACACTGTTCTTGAACCCAGTTGAGAAAAGATTAAATCTTTTTATTTAGATTTAATGAAGTGTACCAATTAAATAATATTTAATTGGAATTGAATTGGTATTGATTTTTGGGTTAATCGTGAACAGTGTTTTAAATAACACTTGTTCTTTAACCCGATAATTAATGGAATGTGATTTTGGGTTTATCGTGAACCGTGTTTTAAATGACACCGATTCTTTAACCCAGTTAAAGATTAGAACTAAGTGGAGTTTTAATGAATCTTTAATTAGATTGAAAAGGTGTTAGAATGGAGTATCACCAGTTTTGCTCCAGGCGATAGTTAAATCTTTAATTAGATTTAAACGTGAAATGGTAATTAAATTTACCGATAACACTATGGTGTTAGATATGAAGTATTACCAGTTTTACTTCATGGGATGAATAGGTTGGGATTGGGAAATTAAAACAAATGATTACTTCGGTGTGGTTGGCTAATCCCGACTAGTTTGAATTGATATTCAAAGGAGATTAAAGAATAAATTTAAAGAATTTATCTTTGATAAAATTAATGGGAACCTTTCCTAGAATATAAGAATATTTGAATAAAATAATATTTTGAATTGGAATGAGGCGTATGTTGTGTTTGTGTAACACGTGTTTATTATATATATACGCGAGTTGTTCAGAAAGACCGGGTTTATCCCATTCTGAATAACTGATTCGACGTGGTGTCGAAGATGAAGACGGTGGTTGAAGACCGGAGGTCTTCACGTCGTTTGGATAATTACTGATGATCTTGATTGGGCTGTACACCCAAGAAGATGGAAATAGTTGGTGATCGTCCAGATGTACTTGGAGATCGATGGATATGCGGGGTACTAGGTGCCTCCGGTTTCGTTCAGACCCAGAACGGACTTGTAAATGGACTGTGTGTCTGACATTGGATTTTAGTCTGTGTGGTTGATTTCTATTAAATATATATATCTGTTTGGCGGCGGAGAATTTATTCTCTTGCTTAACGCCCTTCTCTGAGACGTACGAGCTCAGGGGTTATATATTGATGGATATCAATCGCATGGAGTGAATTGCCTGTGTGGCATGCCTAAGTGGCAATTGATTAAGGCTTCTGTTGAAAAGCAAAGTCTTGTGGTGATGATCAAAGCACAGCCTGTGTGGCACAGCTTTGTGTAACGTGAATTCGCGAGCCTCGCACCCCGGTTGTGAACCAAAAACGGGAGAGGACCTCAGGGAGGGCATGCGTTTCCTTCTAGCTAGGGTGGTGTCAATGACCTACCAGCCCTGACATTTATATACTTTTCACCTGTGTGGTTATTGCTGTTGCGAGGCGCCTCGGTTTGATCGGACGATCCGGGTCCGATGGAGTCATTTGTTGGCTCATTGACACCCCAAAGGGTGGGGAAACGCAGTGTTCAGGAATTTTAATCCACATTGGTTGGCCTGCCCTGACGATCCAAGGGTCACTCGAGCTCTGATCCTAAGACACGGGCTAGAGCGTCTCGAATCGGTTGAGGACTATCTTTTGCCTCGGTTCATAGATGGAAATCCAATTTCCAAATACGTGATTCTGCGGTTTTATTTGTAGAGTCCAGTATGGCGACATAGTGGGATGGGGCACTTATGCCGTCTATGATTGATACTTATGATTTGAAGTTGTTTTATACACTATGCACTTATAATAGTATCAAATGATTTGTTTTAAACGTATCAAGCATTCTTGGCTATTATAACGTAAAAACCCTATCCCCCGGTTTGCGTTGCATTGTGTGATAGGACCTGGGTCTTATAATAGCTTCATTCTTCTTTATTTAGCATTGCGCTGTTTGTTTTATGCACTGGTATTCTTGGGAGGAAACCCGTTCCGTGTTATACGGCGTGGTCCCTTGATTTACCCAACTTTAAAAATAAAGATTAATAACTGTTTTAGTTCTCACACCAGTCACATGACTGACCTGGAGTTTATTGTTTTAACCTAAACTCTGGGTGCCCTTATTTTGACACGGGCAGCTAGTATTTTTGGTTTTGCATATTTATATTCACAGGATCCTGGTTTACAGCTGGAACGATATCCAGAAAGCTTTGTATCCATATATCTCTTCTAGTTGTGTATTGTATTATTTTCCGCTACTACGTAATGTATTGTAATCTCTGATATTTTCTGTGTAATATTTATTTATTCATACTCTGTATATTCCTGTAATCTGATGCATTGTTGTAATATACAATGAAATGTAATTCCGTCTGCGTTCTGATTTGTCTTGTCCTCGCAGTAATTCATTCTTTCTCTTCTCTTCGGAGACCGGGGAAGTTCGGGTCGCTTCAGTTATACAATAAAATACTTTTGTTATTTTATATATATTAATCATATAAATGGGACAAAATTGTTTATGCAATAAAATTACATTTTATTTTTGTGTATATATATATATAAATCGTAGAATGGGACAAAATTGTTTATACAATAAAATTACTTTTTTTATTATATATATATGAATCACAAAAATGGGACAAAATTGTTTATACAATATTTTTTTTATTGTGTATATAAAAATCATAGAATTGGACAAAATTGTTTATACAAAAAAATTACTTTTTTATTGTATATATATGAATCATAGAAAATGGGATAAAATTGTTTATACAATAAAATATTTTTTTATTATATATATATATATGAATCATAGAAAATGGGACAAAATTGTTTATACAATAAAATACTTTTTTATTGTATATGTATGAATCATAGAAATGGGACAAAATTGTTTATACAACAAAATACTTTTTTATTGTATATATATGAATCATAGAAATGGGACAAAATTGTTTATACAATAAAATACTTTTTTTATTGTATATATATATATGAATCATAGAAATGGGACAAAATTGTTTATACAATAAAATATATTTTTTATTGTATATATGTGAACCATAGAAATGGGACAAAATTGTTTGTACAATAAAATTTACTTTTCATTGTATATATATGAATCACAAAAGAATCATGTTTAGAGAAAATTGTTGAAACATTAAAAATGATAATTTTTAATGTTTATTTAGATTCATTATTTAAAAGAATCATATTTAAAGAAAATTGTTAAAACAATAAAAATGATAATTTTTTATGTATATTTAGATTCATTATTTAAAAGAATCATGTTTAGAGAAAATTGTTGAAACATTAAAAATGATAATTTTAATGTACATTTAGATTCATTATTTAAAAGAATAAAATTTATATAAATTTATTGAAACATTAAAAATGATAATTTTTACTATATATTTAGATTCGTTATTTGAAAGAATCATGTTTAGAGAAAATCGCTGAAACATAAAAAAGATAATTTTTAATGTATATTTAGATTCATTATTAAAAAGTATCATGTTTATAGAAAATTGTTGAAACATCAAAAATGATAAATTTTAATGTATATTTAGATTCATTATTTAAAAAGAATCATGTTTAGAGAAAATTGTCGAAACATTAAAAATGATAATTTTTAATGTATATTTAGATTCATTATTTAAAAGAATAATGTTTAGAGAAATTTGTTGATTCATTATTTAAAAATGACATGTTCATTAGAAATTGTTTAGATTTTAAAAAGGACATTTTAATGTATGATTAGTTTCATTAAAAATGATTCGTTATTAAAAAATTGATATGTTCATTAGAAATTGTTTAGATTTTAAAAAGGACATTTTCAATGTATGATTAGTTTCATTAAAAATGACTCATTATTAAAGATGACATGTTCATTGGAAATTGTTTAGATAATGAAAAGAACATTTTTAGTGTATGTTTTGATTTAATAGATATTAAAAATGACATGTTCATTAAAAATGTTTCTTTTAACATGTTTATTTAGATAAAAAGAATAACATATTTATATAACATGCTTGTTTAGATTTAAAGAATTACATGTTTTGTTTACAAAAATATAATCATTTAGAAGCTAGTGATGATTAGAAAATTTATAATATGTTTTGATCCATTAAAATGTAATCGGTCACATGTTAACAAAGTAGGGAAATGTTTATATGTTAATATATGTTTTGTTTGATGAAAACATCACTTTTAACATGTTAGTGAAATTGTCGAAACGATTTATATATATATATATATATTATAAATTAAAATTAAATGAATCGCGTGCGGTAGTTCGCGTTTTGGAATCGTAACTTAAAACGATTATACCGAAAGATCTGACTGTCGGACTTTCCTAAAACTGGAACCGTTAGGTTCGCTTTGGGAAGATCTTTCCAATGATATCAAATTTGTCAAAATCCAACAATTAGATTTTGAGAAATGGGTAATTCAAATTTGGATAAAAACAACGCTAGGGCCACGTAACGACTTGAAACGTCATTTGAATTAACAGGGCTATTTTTATATAAATAAATAGCGATAAATCATTATAAAATAATATTAACGATATGAAATGATTTGAATTATATATATTCGAGAATTATTTGAAAATGCCAAGTTAAATCTTATTTCAAATAATTATACGATGATTTAAATCGAAGATATTGAAGACGGTGGTTGAAGACCGGCGATCTTCACATTGAATGGACGACTACTGATGCCTTTGATTGGAGTTGCTACCTTGAAAGGTTTATAGTGGTAGTTGTCCGGACGTACTTGTTGATTGTTCGGATATGCGAGAACCTCTCTTCCGCATTGGACATACGGAACAAATAATAAGGTGTCTCCGGTTTCGTTCAGACCCAGAACGGACTTGTAAATGGATGTGTGCCAGACAATGAATTTCGTTCTAAGTTAATTGATTTTTATTAAATATATATCTGTTTGGCAGTGGAGAATTTATTCTCTTGCTTAACACCCATCTCTAAACGTACGAGCTTAGAGGTTAGATATTGATAGATATCAGTTACATGGCATGGATTGTCAATGTGGCATGCTAAGATGCAATTGATCAAGGTTTTTATTGAAAAGCAAAACCTTGTGGTTGATGATCAAATCACAGCTTATTTAGGCATAGCTTTGTGTACAGCGTTACTTCGCGAGCCTCTCTCCCCGGTAGGAGTCAAAAACGGGATAAGGGACCCAAGAAGTGCATGCGTTTCTTTCTAGCTAGAAGTGGTGTCATGGTATGGATCCCAGACATTTTTACTTATGTGGATGATGGATTGTGAGGTCCCTCGGTATATTGGTCGCTACTGGCCAAATGATAGGTCTAATAGGTCCGGGAAATGTATTATTCAGGCATAACTAATCCACTAAAGTATTTGTGGACCGGCCTTGGAGGATCTAAGGGTTGCCCGAAGGTATGATCCTGGGTCATCTTGCTAGAGGTGACCCGAACCAGTAAGGAGACCATCCCTAGCCTTGACTCACGATGAAAACCCAATTTCCAATATGACATTTCGGATTTGATTGTAAACCTATATATGGCGACATAGTATGATGGGGTACTATGCCGTCTAGGATTGATACATTTACTTTGAAAGTGTTTTAACTGATTAGACACTAATAATAATATCAGTGATTATTATTTTATACGTATCAAACATATTTGATCATTATAAGGTAAAACTCTATCCTCCGGTTTGCGTTGCATTGTGTGATGGGACTTGAGTCTTATAATGGTTTCATTTTTCTCAAAAGCATTACGTTGTTTAAAAGATTTACTTATTTTATGCACTAGCAATCCAATGGAGTAAACCCGCTCCGCGTTAGCGGCGTGGTTCTGTGATTAGCCTTATTATTAGATAAGTTAGGTAAGATTTCTCATACTTGTCCCATGACTGACTCGTAGTTTGTTTTCACTTGCAAACTCAGGTGCCCTTATTTTTACATGGGTAGCCAAGTAAACAGGTAACAGGCTTACTTTGGATATGCACCAGCATGGTGTGCTCCTTGGTAGAAGACGAAGACTACCTTTTTATTCTCTATTTTGGACATTTAAATATCATTTTGTCTATATTGTACTTAATGATGTTCTAGACTTATTTTCTATTTGCTGAGACCTTTTATGTACTAAGTTGTATCCTGTGTCTGTGCAACTCTGATGTTGATGACATTTTTATTTTCGCTGCTATAATGATATTATTCTATGATTTCATGTGTTATGCTATTATCTGTAATCTGCTGTTGTGATAAATGTGTTATATTCAATGATTATCAATGCTTCTGTGGCACGGGAGTTTGGGATCATCACATCGAATATAGATTTAATTTGAATTTTGAAATATCCAGTTATAAATCCAAGTATGTTTATATTGAAGCTGTATGATATTCTACCAAAGTATATACGATAATAATTGTTTCTTATTATTAAATTAAATTGTTTTGGAATAAATCAATATTTTATTGGTTATATTTAAGCCTTAAAAACAACCATTTTGCAAACGACCTCCATTTTTTATGAAAGAATCTATAATGATTAATTATCGCTAGATTTCAAATTCACGTAAATCAGAACTGTTTTGCGACGGTGCGTAATTAAAATGTAAGTCGATAAAAATAATTTGACTTTAAAACAACGTTGTGTGAGCAAACAAACAAGAAATTCGATGAAACAAGTTTCATTGGGTCTGTAGTGTCAAACTATAGTTGTATGTCCATTTTCATCGAAATTGCATATTATATGTGATCATATGAATTTTAAACGACGAATGCATATAACGATTGATTAAAACTGAATAAAATAATCAAATAAACTATTATATTCCTATCATATAATACCCTACACTATCCTAAACTGTATCGTACTTTTCCTATGGTCAATTAAAGTTATAACCACCATTGTTTCTTTAGGAAATCAAACGTGAACCAAACGAGATCTTCAAAAAATTATAACAACTCATAGAAAAACCTATAAATTCCGAAATGAGTTCCATTGGTCTCCTAGTAACAAGTGCTTCTTTTTATTGTATAAATATCAGGGTGCGATTCATGTTTACGGTAATGGGTTTCACGCAGTGCCTCTTAGGGTTTAAATTTTGGAAAGATTTTAGCATTAAATCATGGAACTGATATTGTTTTTCGTGTTCATTTTCTGGTAGGATACGATGGCGAAAAGTGACGATGTCACTTTTAGGGGTGTCGCGTCGTGGGGGAGAATGTTTTTCGAGTTGAACATCGTGATGATGAGTTGGAAGAGGATACGAAGGGAAGTCGATTGATACTTTGGGTTTAGGCTTACGTGAAGCGGTAAGGAAGGAAAGATCGAGGGATGGTGTTTAGGTTTGAAATCTAGGTTTGGGAGAGAAGGTGATGAGCAGGCAGTTGTAAGTTTAAAACGTGGAATAAAAAGAGGATTAAGGCGATTAATAATTATTATTTAAAAAAGTTAATGATGTTATATTTATATAAAATATATGTTCAATCCTTTAAAAATTCATTACTTTCTCATATGTTAACAGAATTCAATGAAACAGGATCCATTGGGATCATATAGATGAAGGCTACACAACGAAACTATTTTGGAGTGATTTGGAGCTCAATACAATTTATGGCGAAATAAAACGCCTGATTCGAATCAATCGACGTTTATGGATTTTCAATGATTAATGAAAAATGTGAGTAAACTCACTAACTCTATTTAATTTTATAATTTTATGAAAGTATTTTAAAATCGATATGCAATGATTGAATGATGTGTGATGGCTGTTTGGATGGATTGCTAATATACTAGTTGAAATTATAATATAGTTATATATATATACATCATTGGTTAAATATTGTTTCTATTTATTATGATATCTCACATTGAAGTGACATTTACGTTATTTACATTGATTGACATTTGTCAATGAAGGGAAATAGGTTGGAGGGATCCAATTGGATTCCTCAAAATTATTACTGTTGTTTTCATATATGGTGATATACGATGTGTTAAATGTAATGTTATAAATTTTGTTGTGTTGAATGGTTAAATATCACTGGCCCTAAAATAATTGGTATTAAAATATCATAAAATATATTTTAAATAAACAGAAAATGAATTTATGTTTTAAAAGGAAAATTCTGCTTCCCAATATAGAAATTTAATTTTAAATGGGTTAGATTATAATATATATTTTTTAAAAATAAAAACAAGTATTTTAATTTATAAATGATATTCATAAATGAAGTGGAATAAGTACTATTGGATAATTTGGAAATGTAAATTCAATAATGGATTTAATGGGAAATTGGAAACCGCTTTAAAAGGAAATGATCAAATTTATTCCGATGTTCGTAATGTGAATAGAATTAAAATAAATCCATAGGATTTATAATTAGAATTCGACTATGTTGAATGTTATAAAAATAATTTATTTTAAGAAATTATATATTATATAAATTGGAATTTGACAAGATAATTAATATACGGTTTAAAACTTATATTTTATAATCGAATGTAAAGGTTATATAAAATTATAACTTATATAAATAAAATCAACTAGAAAGTTGACATGTAAATGAAATTTGATAAATATAATGGAATGTGGATGAGAAGTTATAAAATGAATTGATAAACAGTATTTGAACCTGAAATAGTATTTATAAACTGAAATCAAGATTTATTTGATATAAAAAAAGTCCAGATTTCTATAAAGGAATAATATTCACATTTTAAAGTTAATAATGGTTTAAAATCAAACGTTTTGCATAAATGAAATATAGTTAAGGAAATTAGAAACTTACTAGAGATTAGTCGGGTTGAATGGTTTCCTGAGTGTCGATATGATATTGGTTTCGACCTTCGGGGTTGATATTTATGGAATTGTTCTCTTACTAGTTTATGGTGAGGGACTAATGAATGTGAAAGGATAGTGATGAGTGAATTAGAAATTGTAATGTTTTCCAATGTTAATAACGTATATTTTATAAATATAGGAGATAAGGATTTATGAATATATGGAAGTGTGTTCCAAGAAATCGTAAGAGTCCAAACAGTTTGAGAATATCTAGAAATAGATATGAAAAAGGGGAAATGGGAAATGGATAAATTAGTGATAAATTAATTTAAAGGGGCTAAGTGTTGATTGATGCTTGATCAATAGAATTTCCATTTAGAAATAGGATCGTTGGTTGTGTGGATGTTTCCTTTGATAGTAAAATAACCGGTTATCAAAGATTTTGGTCCAGTTTATTATTCCATTGTCAATGCGGGGAGACCAGGTCATGTTTATTATATGGAAACCACTCCGTATGTGCATAAGCGTCGTAAATCAACTTATGCTGATGATAATTAAAGATGCAGTAAAGTGCAAGGACTGTTCTATTAATCCTAGGTAGAAACTGCCTAAGATGGATTGGTGGAGTAGTGCCTTCAGTTTGTCCAGTTACAGGACAACTTATATGGACGAATGTCTGACATAGTATGCCTAATAGATCATATGTATTGATTTCTTCAAACATATTGCATTTGGTGGTGGAGGAATTTGTTTCTCTGAGCTTTATACCCATGATATTTTTGGGGAAATCAATAAATGGTTTGGCAGGTTTGATGATGTGACATTCAAAGTGAATGATGCTGTGATATTAAAAAGGTAAGTATGGCCTTAAGTAGGGGTGGGCATTTAACCGATTTAACCGACTTAACCGATAATTTCGGTTAGCCGACATCATCGGTTAACCGACCGACCTTAACCGAACATTTTCGGTTTGGTTAACGGTTAATAAAACCTAGATAGGTTCGGTTAACCGACATAATTTTTTTTCGGTTAACCGACATCATCTGTTAACCGAACATGTATCTGAAGATTCTGAACTTCATGTATTAGAATATTGGGTAGTTGAGTACTGGGTAGTGGGTAGTGGCTGACTGTATAATGTTCACTATTAGTGTTCAGCATGTCAATTTGTTTATGAAATTGTTAGATCTATTATTATAAGTTAGTTTATATGGAAAATGGGTAAATTTAAATAGTTAACCATTCGATTTAAACAGTTAACCGTTCGATTTAAACGGTTAACCGCTAGATTTAAATGGTTAACCGCTCGATTTAAACGGTTAATCGCTAAACAGTTAACCGTTTAAACCAAACGGTTAACCGTCTAAATCGAACGGTTAATCGTGGATAATTGTTATCGGTTCGGTCGAATAAAGCTACCCTCAATTAACCGAAATTTGGTAAATCGAACCGTGCAAACTAAGCAGTTAACCGAAAAAATTAACCGATCTGTTCGGTTAACCGCCAGCGCCCACCCCTAGCCTTAAGCATTACAATCAGAAAATGACAAAAATCGGTTGGCAGCATGGCTAAGTGGGTCGCTCCCAATTAGGGTGTATTATCACCTGTCTAGAGAAAATTCATTTTCTTCTTTATTCTATCGGTGTTTTCCCTTTTGGGAAATGGTTGCTGATCCAATTCGCTGGTGATATACATTCGACACGCTCAAGCGAAATGAGTGGTCGGTCATGTATGGCCCAGGTTGCAAGATGTTCTTGTTAAACCCAGTGTATTCCTCTCTCTTCTAGATTTCTATTTACTTGATTTAGACACTATTATAATAGCAGAGTTGTTGTTAGTATGCTAATATGTGGTAGGGGTTCTTGCTTGGATGTTTGGTGGCAAGCAGGAGACCCTTACCCCTACATGTCCCTTTTTGGGTTAATATTGTCGAGAGGTTGGCCGTAAAAGCAATTTCTGAGGTACTTCTACATGCCACTATGGGAGGTTAGCCCACTTCATGTTGCGTTGAAGGCATCGGGTCGTTACAGTGGTATCAGAGATGAAGGTTGAGTGATAACCTTGGCTCTGTGGTGTAACTCCATAAAGATAGGGTTAGTAGTATCCTGGATTGAGTTTGAGTGTATATATACGAGAGTGCGTATTTGTAATGGTTATAAAAATGTTTTGTATTGTGTTTGTTTATCGATTGAGTGGTATAAGAATTCCACATTGATACGTTTAGCTGGCGTTATCAATGGGGATTTATAAATACTTGAACAAGGCAAATCGATATAATATTGTTTTACAGAGTTAGTAAATGAAATAGTTTCCAAGATTTGATATATTTTATATAAGGGTATTTTCAAACTAATTATAGTTTTATGGATTTTTGGTTGATTGGTGGTTATACCTGAATAGTTATGTGTATTAATTGCCTATTGGTATAAGATAATCTTATCTTCTATATAGGTTAGTTAATGGAATTAACCTAAGTAAAATTGTTTAATATGGATTTAAACCAAGAAGAACCCATGTGAATTAAACTTACATAGAAATAAATTATACAAGTAAAATTTATAAAAAAGGTTTATAAATGGAAAATGCATTCGAGTTGAGAATCAAGGATTTGAATTTCCGGTGGATTTAGGAGTGGTTTTCCGAAAGTTTTGGAAAATGATGTTTTGATTGTTTTTTAAGGAGTTTATGAAAATAAATAGATTTAAAGGATTTTTTAAGTATAATTCTTACTTGGGTCACTGGGAAATAATACCATGAATGGTCATAAACATCAATGGTGTTTATTTTCGAGTTTCTAATTAAAACTTGCAATTTCAAGTAAATTATGGTATTAAAACGAAATTTATTTTGAATCCAGAATCTATGATTTTTAAACTTGGAGTTTAATTCTGAAATTCTCAACAAAACTATTAAGATGAATTTGAGATGGTTATATATAACCTAATATATTTTTCATATGGATTAAATATACAAATGAGATGAACTAAAATTGAAATTCGAACTAGAATATGGAATTTAAACCTCGAAATGTTGGAAAATATTTTCCCGAAGTGTTTTGGAAATGTTATAAAACTATTTTATAAAGGATTTGAATAAAAAAAAAATTAAATAGATGTTGAAAGTGATACAGCACTGAAATCACTTCATTAGTTGGAAAATAGTTCTAATGATGACAGCCGCATTATCAGTATTCATTTTCGGGTTTCTAAGTGATGGATTGCTACTGTAATAAGACTGTTAATGAAAATTTGCTTGGGAAAATCAAGTTGTTTTGATAATTCAAAAGTTTTGAATTTCTTTGGTTATGTATATATATAAATATATATTATTTCAAACTGATTTGAAATAAAAAAAAACAGTGAATTTGGATCCTAAAATTTAAATTAACTTATGAAGTTAAATAGGTTGAAA
This sequence comes from Allium sativum, assembly GCA_030737875.1. Taxonomy (NCBI): domain Eukaryota; kingdom Viridiplantae; phylum Streptophyta; class Magnoliopsida; order Asparagales; family Amaryllidaceae; genus Allium; species Allium sativum. Next base: position 728,273,971 of record CM060909.1, read on the forward strand.
TGGTAAGAGTGAATCAGATAAATTGAAATTTAACTTAAGCTAAGTCAAATGAAATCGGATTGGATTAAAGAAAATTCCGAATGAAACTGAATATGGTAGAAAAGAGAAATGTTTTAGATTCAAATTATTAAAATGAATTCGACTTATGCATAAGCAAGATGAATATATTGGATGTTTTTGTTGGAATAAATTTGAACTCAAGCAGAATAAGTGGATTGATATTTGGAAATAGAAAACAAGTTTAGATTATATAATGGAAGCGAACTAATCAGGAAGTTGATTAGTAGATTAAAAACTAAAAGTTGGATTGATTTGAAATCGACTGGAAATGGATGGATATATGTTGAGCAGCTATGGAATGAAGTGAATGAAGGAAATAAATGATATGCTCGACAAAAGGTACATACTTAGACATAAGATACATATTTAATTGAGTGTGAAATTTACGAGCCTATTTGGCCTAACACTTATCTTTTTGATTTTCTTTTAGATTGGAGAAGGCCCAGAGAGGCGAGTTGTAATTGTACCGATTGAGCCGTACAAAGAAGATGCTGGCGAAATTTTTCGAAAATTTAAGGTGTAAGAAAATATCTAAGAAATTTTGATAATTAGAAATCGATTTGACAATTGTATAAGAAATTAGAAAACTCAGAATTGGTTAATAAAACTAAGAATAAATATTGAAGTTGACAAATTGAGTTATAATCAATTTGAATAGATGTGAGAATAGTAGAGAGCATATGGATTGAAGATAGAATGTGATAATGGATTGTCCAAAAATGGTGGATAGATCATTCGGAATGAATAAAGAAAAGTCTAATATTGGCATGAGAATTGGAAGTTTTGTTTAGAATTGATTTGAAGAAATATGATGTGTAAGATTTCAACCAAGTGGGTTGAGAGAAGTTGGAAGAGCTATAGCATCTTCACTACTTAGTAAGTTCAGGGACGAAATTCTTTTAATGGGGAAGGAATGTAACGTCCCGGATTTTTAGTGATTGCATAATTAATTAATTCAATTTTTTAGATAATGATTTGACAAATTTTGATTATTTAATTAATATAAATAATGGAATAATAAATGTTATTTTAGAAATAATCGGAAATAAATTGAATTTGCAATATTGCGTGAATTGGATAATTCAAGAGATTTAATTCAGTTTAGAATTGAATTATAATAATGACTTTGTTATTTAAACAACGTTTGAATGTATTAATAATAATATAATTTAAAACAAGCTCGTAATGTCGTGGTAGTTCGTGGTTTTACATTTTGAACTTCAACTGAATGAACATTATTCGTTATAAGACGGATTTCTTTGAAATAAGAGACAATCGAATCTATTGATATATTTCTAATGAAAGTGAAAAATCGAGATTTATCTTGTAGATTGTAAGTTATGTCCAAGTCAAATTTTGAGAAAGTCCCTATGGAATCGTTTATAAATTATAATGATCTATCTATATAATAAAAGGATTTTAATATAAATCGAATATCGATTTAATTTGAATTTTGAAATATCGATTTAATTTGAATTTTGAAATATCGAGTTATAAATCCAAGTATGTTTATTTTGAAGCTATATGATATTCTATTTGAGCATATACGATAATAATGATTTATTATTATTGTTAAATTGAATTATTTTGGAATAAATTTATATTTTATTGGTTATATTTAAGCCTTAAAACAGGCATTTTGCCAACAACCTCCATCTTCGATGATTTTTTTTATTAAATCCATACTGATTAATTATTGATAGATTTCAAATTTCGCATCAATCAGAGTTGTCTTGTGACCGTGCATAATTACAATGCAAATCGAACAATAATTTGACATTAAAATAGCGTTGTGTGAGCAAAAGGACTCGGATTTCGACAAAACAAGTTTCATTGGGGTTTGTAATGTCAAACTAAAGTTGTATGTCCATTTTCATCGAAATTGCATATTGTATGTGACTATACAAATTTTTAAACAACAAATACATATAGCGATTGATTCAAACTGAATCAAATAATCAAATAAACTATTATATTCCTATCCTATAAATACCCTACACTATCCTAAATTGTAACATACTTTTCATGTGGTCTATTAAAGTCAAGGTCGCTATTGTTTCTTCAAGAAACAAAATGTGAACCAAACGAGATATTCAAAAAATGATAACAGTTAATAGAAAAACCCATAGATCCAGGAATGAGTTTCATTGATTTCCTAGTATCAAGTGCTTCTGTTTAGTGTATAAATATCAGGGTTTGATTCATGTTTACGGTAATGGGTTTCACGCAGTGCCTCTTAGGGTTTAAATTTTGGAAAGATTTAAGATTTAAATCATGGAACTGAAATTGTTTTTCATGTGCATTTTCTGGTAGGATACGGTGGTGAAAAGTGACGATGTCACTGTTAGGGGGTGTCGCGCCATGGTGGGAGAACGATTGTCGAGTTGAACATCGTGACGATGATTTGGAAGAGGGGACAAGGGGAAGCGATTGGTCCTTTGTTTTTGGGCTTACGTGAAGCAGTGGGGAAGGAAGGATCGCGTGAAGTTTGATCGATGGTGTTTAGGTTTGAAATCTGGGTTTGTGAGAGACGGTGATGGCCAGGCTGTTATAAGTTTAAAACGTGGATTAGAAGAGAGGATTAAGGTGATTAATAATTATTATTTAAATAAGGTTAATGATGTTATATATATATATTTATGTATATATGTTCAATCCTTTAGAAATTCATAACTTTCTCATATGTTAACTAAATTTAACGAAGCAGGTTCCATTGGGATCGTACGGACAAAGGCTACACAATGGAACTGATTTGGAGCAATTTGGAACTCGTTCTAATTTATGGTGAAATAAAACGCCTAATTAAAATCAATCGATGTTTATCGATATTCAAAGATTAACAACTATTGTGTGTAAACTCACTAACTCTATCTAGTTTTATAATTTTATAAATGTATTATAAAACTGATATGTGGTGATCGAATGTTGTGTGATGGTTGTTTGGATGGATTGTTAATATATTGGTTGAATTATAGATATAGATTTATATATATATATATAAATTGTTGATTGAATATTAATTCTATTTATTATGATATCTCATATTGAAGGGAAATTTATGTTATTTACATTGATTAATATCTGTAAATGCAGGGAAATAGGTTGGAGGGATTCAACTGGATTCCTCAAAAATAATACTGTTGTTTTCATATATGGTGATATATGATGTGTTAAATGTTCTGTGATAGATTTCATTGTGTTGAATGCTTGAATAGCACTGGAGCTAAAATAATTGGTATTTAAATACCGTAAAAATGTATTCTAAATAAATAGAAAATGAATTTATGTTTTAAAAGGGAAATTTTGTTTCTCGTTATAGAAATTTAATTTCGAATGGGTTAGAATATAATATCTTGTTTTCAATAATAAAAACAAGTAGTTTAATTGTTTATAAATGAAGTGGAATAACTATTATTGGATAATTTGGAAATGTAAATTCAAGAAAGAATTTAAAGGGAAATTGGAAATAGATTTAAAAAGGAAACTGTAACATCCCAGAATTTTAACTATGTTTGATTTGGATTTTTATTTATTTAATTTTTGATTTTATGAATATAAATTGATTTTATTAGGTTTAAATATGAATTTTAACTTTGTATAAGTATTTTGTCTTATTATGATTTTTATAAGAAAACTTATTTTGAAAATTTTAATTATAAGATTTATGTTTAAGTAATGATATTTTCTGATTTTGATAATATTGATTGGTAAAAATATGAATTTGGTAAAGGATAATTTATTTTATGATTTTACAAGAATGATTATTAATAAGTTGGATTTACTGATATTATTTGTCGTTCGATCGGATTTGTCAAAAGATAACATAAATTAGTAGCATTAGTATTATGCGTTGCTCTTTGTTTTCATAATAACGTTTAAGGTAAATGCTACCAAAAACACATTCCTTCTCCTTTTTACAAGTGTTAAGACACTTGTAATTTTGCATGCAACATTCCATGCATGTAATACACATGTCTTATGATGTGTCACTCTCTCCTTACTCCTCTTTTCCTATAAATAACACCCTTTCCTTCCACTTTTTCATTCATTCTCACTTCTTTTCTTTCTCTCTTCTTCTTAAAGCTTATGGCCATGGTTTCCATGGCATAAGTCTTCCTCCTTTCCACCACCACCTTGCCAAAGTTCGTCATTTCTTCTCTTCCTCCTCTTATAATATAAAGAGAGATTAGTGTATATTATATTATATATATTTTTGTGAAGAAGACGCTGCGCCGAAATACTGTCTGACGATTCACTCAACTAGGCTCGCCTACCGTGAAGATTTGGAGTGCTGTTAGGTGAGAACTTATAATATAAAATTATTTGTTTATATTAGTTAATTATAATTAGCTGAGATAATTAAAATTTGTTGATTATGATTGTGTGATGGATGTTATTATGTGAATGGATGTGCATGTAGTTAGATAATACACTGAACACTGGTAAGTGTTATTGACCGTAACGCTTGTGCACCGTTAAACTGTTTGTTTGTGACGAATGAATTCGTATCCATCTGGTTATATGGTTCATTTGGATAAATATGATTGCATTGCATGATATTACACACACACCCCGTGGTTGTGGAAATATATGGGTGATCGATTTAAATTCTCCTTCCTATATACGATTTTATTCAATCATTAAATAATATTTAAATTGTTAGTTTTGAATTAAATATTAACTTTTTAAATATTGAATTAGGATTGGAAATGATTTGAATTATGTATTGATTCTGTACAACGATCTTTATATCTATCTGAAACCAGTTTTGGTAAAACATATTATTTTCAATTTAAATTCGAAATGAGATTTTGAAATTTGAATATGAACGATGTCTCTTTATATTAATAATAGAATATACACCAAAACGTTCTAGGATGACAGAGAGGATAGTGTCTAGGCTTGGGTTTGGAAATGAAGTTTCCTGCTCTCCCTGGCTATCCCTAACTGATCCGACGAATGAGAAGGTAAATTTGAAGTCATTTCAATTCAGAAATGAATTGGAATTTATGAAGTTGAATTTTAGATCCAAAATAATTTGAAAAGTAAATTTAAATGATTTTAAAATGGTTATATAAGGATATAATGATTTTCTAAGATATTTTAAAGTATCGTAGAATAATGGTTATTATGGTAAAAATAGAGCTTGTCGCATAACGACAATTTACGTATTTTAGATGCAACTTTAAACGCTTATAACTTTTGCAATCTAAATCGGATTTCAATGAAACAAAAAACATTTGATTTATATAAACAAGAACTTTCAAATGAGTGAAAGCAGATTTTAAATTCGAGTTATAATTTTCAAGTTATGTTTGAAACCGTTTTGGAAAAGATCGATATAAGAACAATTGTTGCCCATAACTATAAACAACTATTTTTAAATTATTTAAAAATATGGAAAAATTTTGTAAAATCATTACAAATTATGATAAGGTGTTTTCAATTGTAAATTTTAAGTTTTGGCTAAGATAAACGATATTTGGATCAAAATAGTTAAGATAACTGTTTTGTAACACTTTTGGAACGCTATTGTAACGCTTTCTTCGAAAACAATCTATTTTGAAGTTTTAACCCGTAAACGATGTTCCGAACTATAAGTAATGATTTGTGGAATGTTTTCAAAGGTTTAAGAGTATTAGAAATATTTTATATGGAATTTAGATTTATACTAATACGGGTTTTTAATACTAAATAATTGGATATGGTTGGAGATAAATCTTCGGATGTTTGATATTGGTTCGGTAAATGAAAACTCTTATTATCTGAGGAATTTAAAAGGATATTTCACCGTTATTCTGCTTATAATATGAGTTGGATACGGAAATTAATATTGAAGATAAGTTGATGGTATCTCTATCCAGATCTAATGTCAAAGAGTTGAATAAACCTTTCAATTAAGATACGGGTTCTCACCTTGATTTAAATAAGCTAGATAGAAATAATCTTCGATATTTGGTATGAACCTCATGATGTAAATGTATACTATCTGGGGAATTTGAAAGATATTATTATATCGTTATTCTACTTATAGTATTCGTTGATTATGAGAATTTATATCGAATATAAGTGGATAAAATTTCTGTGTAATTTATGATTCAATGACGATTGATTTGGGTTCTGTCGTGAATCGTATCTTCATTAATACCATTCTTGAAACCCAATAAGATTGAGTTGTGGAAATTCATATTGTAATTGGAATTTAGTCAAAATCTTCGATCCGAGGGAATTAAAAGTAAGAAATTGAAGAGAAGGTATACTCTTTGATTTCAAAGAAGAATTTAAGATGATAACGAGATGTACGAAATTATAGAAATTCAAATCTTTAGTTGTAAATGAATTGATAACTATGTGGAAGGAGATTTGAATTGAAAAGCCTGTGTGAACCATAGCTACTGTTTAAAGTACGCTTATTACTTGGAAAGACCGGGATCGAGCATATGTTCGAAAACCATTCCAAGTAATAATACGACGTTATGAAGCAATTCAGGACTTGGTAAATGACGAATGAAGACCGGGAATATTTGAATTGTTTAGATTGATTGTTGATTAATGTCTCAGTTGGGTAGGCCACCCGATACGAGATGTGAGTTGCATGAGACCTGAACAAATTTAAGTATTTTCGGGTTGTTCCGTTCAGACCCAGAACGATCTTGTATGGATGGTGTGTCTGACATTAAAATTGACTGCATAGCACTGATTTCCGTTAATGAATATCGGATTTGTGGCAATATATTATCCTCATCTCTAAGTCATATGAACTTAGAGGGTATGCATTGATTGAAATCAGTGATATGTCGTGAATTGTCAATGTGACATACCCAAGTTGTGTGATGTGGGACGAGCTTATGATAACTTGGGAGGAAACCAAATCTCCAATACGTACCACACGATTTTGGTTTGTATATATATATGGCGACATAATAGGATGGGGTATTATGCCGTCTAGGATTAATACATTTATTTGAGAAATGTTTTCCACACTATATATATATATATTATGGCTTTGAAAGAGGATTTTACGTATGAAAGCATGTTTGGTTATCATAAGATAAACCTCGCCCATCTGGTGTGCGCTTGCGTTGTGTGATGTGGGACGAGCTTATGATAACTTCATTTTAGAAAGGTCATTGCGTATTTATATGCACGGGTATTCACATGGAGTAAACCCGTTCCGCGTTAGCAGCGTGGTTCGGTGAAATTCCCAACTTTAAAATGAACCTAATAATAACTGCTTTGAGTTCTCACACCAGTCCCACGACTGACCTGGAGTTTATTGTTCCCTCACCTAAACTCTGGGTGCCCATAATTTTGCACGGGCAGCTAGTAGTTTAGTTTGCAGTTATAGATCATTGGAGCAGGATTCAGAGTGCTTTTAGAGTTGGAGTTCATGCAAGAGATGGGAGCTTCTGCTATATCATACGATTTTCTTCCGCTGAGAGTATATTTTCTTTTCTTCTGCTGTATGTGTTGTAACTCTGATATTTTATGTAACTCTGATGTAACATTGTATTTCGCAATGAAAAATTCTGTTATTTTTTTCAATATATGTATGCACCCATAACAATTCGTCTTTTTGAACGGCTTGAGTCGGTTTAATTACCGGCAAGAATTGGGCTAAAAGGCGGGTTGTTATAAGTTGGTATCAGAGCTTTGGTTATACAAAGCTATCGGGTACAACATATTTTGAACAAAGGATATGACTCATCAGAGCTATAGTATCTCATTAGAGATAGGGTTAGAAATGCCCTAGATTGAGATTTCGGAATATTATGATGAGAGAGCGTATTTTCGAAATCTATATAAGGTATTTTTGTACAAGTAAATCATTTTTGAAAATAATAATTATTTGAAATAAAATATTTTGAAGAAGATTTGAAAATAATATTTTTAAAGGAAATACTTTCAAAATAAAAAGGGCTCTTTGTGATAAAACTTCGAAAATCCAGCGTCGATCTGTTCGGAGTTATTGAGAAATAAGCGATTAGTGAATTGGCTTTAACAAGCGTATTGGAAAAAAAAAAACTTCGAGCTTGGAATGAGAATTTCAAAATGTTTTGCAGCCTATATATAAAAGATTTATATAAGAAGATCATTAATTCATAGCTATAAATTTGAAAGATAATCAGCGTGTAATAAAAACGGTTGCGAGTATTTATTTGACGTCAAGGTTGGACGATCAAGTATGTAAGGATTTTGCATATACGCCTAGCTAACGTATATATGAAGTCCAATATATACTAGATGGATATAGAATCACATTCTAGTCGCTTGGGGATAATTCTGGTGATTGATCGATCATCATCAGTCTTATTTTTGGGTTTCGAAAGTGGGATGACTATATGTTCTTGATCGAGACGTCAAGAAGTACTTAAAGCTGTATAGATAAACAATCGAAAGTGTTTTGCGACGTCCTCACAATTGTAAAATTGATTTTACAAATGACTTTCGAAGTATTGAATGTATTATGTTATGAAATGGGATATGCGAAAAAATGAATTTAACATAAGGTAGTTAAGTTAAATGCATACTTAACTGATAATTAGAAGCGTGAATCAGACTATTTTGTCAAAACCGCAAGGATATATTTTAGAAGCTAATCTCACTTGAAAAACTGAAAAGTGAAATTTTGAAAATGCATGTAAGCGAGCTTGGTTCACCCCATATTTCGATTTTGACGATACAATTTTAGAAAATTATGGTAAATGCCTTAAGTGGGGGAGAAGACCGATTTTCCCACCTGAAGCTATACGAATTTTGAGAAACAAGGTTGATATGATAAAATGGGATATGTATTGAACAAATTGATTGAATTTTATATTTTCCCTTGTTAAGAGAAACCGACATGAACGAGTGGGTCAAACGAAAATTTCTCAACAAGTATTTACTTGAAACACAAAGGAAGAAAATGAAGTTGTTAAAGTAAGATTTATTCAAGAGGAAAATTACGAAAATTTAACGAGTATCCCATGATTAAACTGTTAGAATTTGTATCCTTGTTTGCATGTGAGTTCCCATCTTGGGCTAGACTGTCCATTTAAATTCCAACCATCTGCTATTGAGTAGTGTCATTCGTACCTTTGTATCATGTGCATTTGGCCAAGTATTTGATTCGAACCTTTGCACCTATTGATGCTCATTAGATGTTGAATTTCTATTCCAAGCTCATGAAACTTGATTTGGTCTATGTATACCTTTCATGCACAAATTAGCATGGAACTTCTATGCATCTTTACTTGACTTGAGCACATGGAATTTTGACTTGATCTATGTATGCCAATTTGTGCCGTGTGAAACCGTGTCGATAACTTTAATTTGTCCAAGATATTTTGTAACAGAACCTCAATAAATGAGCTTTCTTTGAAATATAGAATCCAACTTATGCAAGAAAATTTGGGTTTTTAAATATTAATTTTGAGGATTTGGTTCCGGAAATTTTGAAATCAATGTTTTGGGATGTTTTTACCAATACTAGTTTGAATATACGCATAATCAGAGTGCGTAGAGGAAGCGTGATGGTATTTTTAAATAAAACTGTTTTAAGAGATTGTACGGCTAGTTAAGTAAGAAAATGTTTCTAAACAAGACATGATATTTTAACAAGAATGAAAAAGAAATTTTATACATTTTGAATTTTAAAGTTCGATTAGGTGAATATGAAAACAAAAATTTGAATATTAAATGAGTATAAAAGTTAACTTATAAATGGGTTAATTTGGAAACGATTGAAATCAAAATTTGAAATAGAATGAGTATTTCGAAAATATAATTCTATCTCTTCCCTTGTCGTTGGGTTTTGCTCGACCCATTGTCATATTTTGAATATCACCCCGAATTGTCATTATTCAACTTTATTTCGGAATTCTTCCTTTTGTCCTGCTTAGATAAAGCCTTGGACAAGTGAACTAATTTATATTTGAAACTAGTATTTTGAATTATCTCTAAAAGTAAACTTGATTTGTGTTGAGAGCAATAGAATTTCTAATACTGAATTTAGCCAAGATGTTATATTGCAACATAATTGAACGATTAAGGAAAATTTTATTTGAGAACTTGGATTTAAATTTCTAATTTGAGCGTTTAGTCTTATAATTGATAAGAAAACCATGGGTTCCGTAAGAGTAAGTTAGAAAGATAATTTTCTTAGTGTCATAGACCTCTAAGTACTAGATAGTATCTATCCCAGTTTTCCTTAATGGTAGGATAGCAGCTCTGAGTCTAACTCAGAGGATGCGATTTTTAAACAAGACCCGTGACGACCCTAGTAATCACGAGATCATAGAAATATCCTTAGACTCTACCTTTAGTGAGAATCAGACAGAGTACCCTGAGAATGATGTGAGCCTTGGTTCTGACCATTACATTTCTGGTATGATGAGAGAGAAATTGGAATTTAAAATTTTGAAGGAGTTTAAATTTACTCGACTTCCTTTTCGAGGACGAAAAGTTTCTAAGGGGGGGTGAATGTAACATCCCAGAATTTTAACTATGTTTGATTTGGATTTTTATTTATTTAATTTTTGATTTTATGAATATAAATTGATTTTATTAGGTTTAAATATGAATTTTAACTTTGTATAAGTATTTTGTTTTATTATGATTTTTATAAGAAAACTTATTTTGAAAATTTTAATTATAAGATTTATGTTTAAGTAATGATATTTTCTGATTTTGATAATATTGATTGGTAAAAATATGAATTTGGTAAAGGATAATTTATTTTATGATTTTACAAGAATGATTATTAATAAGATGGATTTACTGATATTATTTGTCGTTCGATCGGATTTGTCAAAAGATAACATAAATTAGTATTATGCGTTGCTCTTTGTTTTCATAACGTTTAAGGTAAATGCTACCAAAAACACATTACTTCTCCTTTTTACAAGTGTTAAGACACTTGTAATTTTGCATGCAACATTCCATGCATGTAATAAACATGTCCTATGATGTGTCACTCTCTCCTAACTCCTCTTTTCCTATAAATACCACCCTTTCCTTCCACTTTTTCATTCATTCTCACTTCTTTTCTGTCTCTCTTCTTCTTAAAGTTTATGGCCATGGTTTCCATGGCATAAGTCTTCCTCCTTTCCACCACCACCTTGCCAAAGTTCGTCATTTCTCCTCTTCCTCCTCTTATAATATAAAGAGAGATTAGTGTATATTATATTATATATATTTTTGTGAAGAAGACGCTGCGCCGAAATACTGTCCGACGATTCACTCAACTAGGCTCGCCTACCGTAAAGATTTGGAGAGCTGTTAGGTGAGAAATTATAATTTAAAATTATTTGTTTATATTAGTTAATTATAATTAGCTGAGATAATTAAAATTTGTTGATGATGATTGTGTGATGGATGTTATTATGTGAATGGATGTGCATGTAGTTAGATAATACACTGAACACTGGTAAGCGTTATTGACGCTTGTGCATCGTTAAACTGTTTGTTTGTGATGAATGAATTCGTATCCATCTGGTTATATGGTTCATTTGGATAAATATGATTGCATTGCATGATATTACACACACACCCCGTGGTTGTGGAAATATATGGGTGATCGATTTAAAATCTCCTTCCTATATATGATTTTATTCAATCATTAAATAATATTTAAATTGTTAGTTTTGAATTAAATATTAACTTTTTAAATATTGAATTAGGATTGGAAATGATTTGAATTATGTATTGATTCTGTACAACGATCTTTATATCTATCTGAAACCAGTTTTGGTAAAACATATTATTTTCAATTTAAATTCAAAATGAGATTTTGAAATTTGAATATGAACGATGTCTCTTTATATTAGTAATAGAATATACACTAACGTTCTAGGATGACAGAGAGGATAGTGTCTAGGCTTGGGTTTGGAAATGAAGTTTCCTGCTCTCCCTGGCTATCCCTAACTGATCCGACGAATGGGAAGGTTAATTTGAAGTTATTTCAATTCAGAAATGAATTGGAATTTATGAAGTTGAATTTTAGATCCAAAATAATTTGAAAAGTAAATTTAAATGATTTTAAAAGGGTTATATAAGGATATAATGATTTTCTAAGATATTTTGAAGTATCGTAGAATAATGGTTATTATGGTAAATATAGAGCTTGTCGCATAACGATAATTTACGTATTTTAGATGCAACTTTAAACGCTTATAACTTTTGCAATCTAAATCGGATTTCCATGAAACGAAAAACATTTGATTTATATAAACAAGAACTTTCAAATGAGTGAAAGCAGATTTTAAATTCGAGTTATAATTTTCAAGTTATGTTTGAAACCGTTTTGGAAAAGATCGATGTAAGAACAATTGTTGCCCATAACTATAAACAACTATTTTTAAATTATTTAAAAATATGGAAAAAAATTGTAAAATCATTACAAATTATGAAAAGGTGTTTTCAATTGTAAAGTTTAAGTTTTGGCTAAGATAAACGATATTTTGATCAAAATAGTTAAGATAACTGTTTTGTAACACTTTTGTAACACTTTTGGAACGCTATTGTAACGCTTTCTTTGAAAACAATCTATTTTGAAGTTTTAACCCGTAAATGATGTTCCGAACTATAAGTAATGATTTGTGGAATGTTTTCAAAGGTTTAAGAGTATTAGAAATATTTTATATGGAATTTAGATTTATACTAATACGGGTTTTTAATACTAAATAATTGGATATGGTTGGAGATAAATCTTCGGATGTTTGATATTAGTTCGGTAAATGAAAACTCTTATTATCTGAGGAATTTAAAAGGGTATTTCACCGTTATTCCGCTTATAATATGAGTTGGATACGGAAATTAATACCGAAGATAAGTTGATGGTATCTTTATCCAGATCTAACGTCAAAGAGTTGAATAAACCTTTCAATTAAGATACGGGTTCTCGCCTTGATTAAAATAAGCTAGATAGAAATAATCTTCGATATTTGGTATGAACCTCATGATGTAAATGTATACTATCTGGGGAATTTGAAAGATATTATTATATCGTTATTCTACTTATAGTATTCGTTGATTATGAGAATTTATATCGAATATAAGTGGATAAAATTTCTGTGTAATTTATGATTCAATGATGAATGATTTGGGTTCTGTCATGAATCGTATCTTCAATAATACCATTCTTGAAACCCAATAAGATTGAGTTGTGGAAATTCGTATCGTAATTGGAATTTAGTCAAAATCTTCGATCCGAGGGAATTAAAAGTAAGAAATTGAAGCGAAAGTATACTCTTTGATTTCAAAGAAGAATTTAAGATGATAACGAGATGTACGAAATTATAGAAATTCAAATCTTTAGTTGTAAATGAATTGATAACTATGTGGAAGGAGATTTGAATTGAAAAGCCTGTGTGAACCATAGTTACTGTTTAAAGTATGCTTATTACTTGGAAAGACAGGGATCGAGCATATGTTCGAAAACCATTCCAAGTAATAATACGACGTTATGAAGCAATTCAGGACTTGGTAAGCGACGAATGAAGACCTGGAATATTTGAATTGTTTAGATTGATTGTTGATTAATGTCTCGGTTGGGTAGGCCACCCGATACGAGATGTGAGTTGCATGAGACCTGAACAAATTTAAGTATTTTCGGGTTGTTCTGTTCAGACCCAGAACAGTCTTGTATGGATGGTGTGTCTGACATTGAAATTGACTGCATAGCACTGATTTCCGTTAATGAATATCGGATTTGTGGCAATATATTATCCTCGTCTCTAAGTCATATGAACTTAGAGGGTATGCATTGATTGAAATCAGTGATATGTCGTGAATTGTCAATGTGACATACCCAAGTTAGGAAACGAGCTAGTGATGATCAAAGAATGGCTTATCGAAGCATAGCTTTGTGTATGACGTGACATCGACAAACCTCACACCCCGGATGATGAGAAACTGGCGATTAGGTTATGTATATATATGAATTGATGATGACCGCTGCAGCAGAGGGAAACCACTTATGACTTATGGAATAGGGTATGTTCAGGGGGCCGCGTCTGGTCGAAAACCGTTGATCTACCACGCGATTTGTATTGGTGTCCGTGTCTGGATGAAAAACCCTTGATTACATTTCGTTTGTGTTTTGATCTTTCATGCCAGGAACCATCAAGTTGGAAACCAAATCTCCAATACGTACCACACGATTTTGGTTTGTATATATATATGGGGAGACATAATAGGATGGGGTATTATGCCGTCTAGGATTAATACATTTATTTGAGAAATGTTTTCCACACTATATATATATATATATTATGGCTTTGAAAGAGGATTTTACGTATGAAAGCATGTTTAGTTATCACAAGATAAACCTCGCCCATCTAGTGTGCGCTTGCATTGTGTGATGTGGGACGAGCTTATGATAACTTCATTTTAGAAAGGTCATTGCGTATTTATATGCACGGGTATTCATATGGAGTAAACCCGTTCCGCGTTAGCGGCGTGGTCCGGTGAAATTCCCAACTTTAAAATGAACCTAATAATAACTGTTTTGAGTTCTCACACCAGTCCCACGACTGACCTGGAGTTTATTGTTCCCTCACCTAAACTCTGGGTGCCCATAATTTTGCACGTGCAGCTAGTAGTTTAGTTTGCAGTTATAGATCGTTGGAGCAGGATTCAGAGTGCTTTTAGAGTTGGAGTTATGCAAGAGATGGGAGCTTCTGCTATATCATACGATTTTCTTCCGCTGAGAGTATATTTTCTTTTCTTCCGTTGTATGTGTTGTAACTCTGATATTTTATGTAACTATGATGTAACATTGTATTTCGCAATGAAAAATTCTGTTATTTTGTTCAATATATGTATGCACCCATAACAATTCGTCTTTTTGAACGGTTTGAGTCGGTTTAATTACCGGCAAGAATTAGGCTAAAAGGCGGGTCGTTACAGAAACGATCAAGTTTATTCCGACGTTCGAAACGAGAATACAATTAAATTAAATCCATAAGATTTGTAATTAGAATTGTGTCGAATGTTATAAAAATAATTTATTTTAAGAAATTATATATTATATAATTCGGAACTTGATAAGATAATTGATACTCGGTTTAAAATCGATATTTTATAATAGAATGTAAAGGCGATATGGAATTATAAACTCATTTAAATAAAATCAACTAGGAAGTTGACATGTAAACAAAATTTGATAAATAAAATGGAATTTGAATGAGAAGTTATAAAATGACTTGATAAACATAATTTGAACCTGAAATAGTATTTATAAATTGAAATCAAGATTGATTTGATAAAACGAGTCTAGATTTCTAGAATAATATTCACATTTTAAAGTGAATAACGGTTTAGAAGCAAACATTTTTCATAAATGAAATGGAGTTAATAAAATTAGAAACTGATTAGAGATTAGTTGAGTTGAATGGCTTCCTGAGCGTCGATCTGATGTTGGTTTCGCCCTTTAGGGTTGATAATTATCGAGTTGTTCCCTTACAAGTTTATGTTAGGGACTGATGAATGTGAAAGAATAGTGATACATGAATAAGAAATGGAAATGTTTTCCAATGTTAATAATGTATATTATCTCAATATAGGAAATAAGGATTTAAGAATATTTAGAAATGTTTTCCAAGAAATCATAAGAGGCCACATGGTTTGAGAATATCTGGAAAAGATATGAAAAAGGGAAAAATGAGAAATGGATAAATTAGTGATAAATGAATTTAAAGGGGCTAAGTGTTGATTAATGCTTGATCAATAGAATTTCCATTTGGAAATAGGATCATTAATTGTATAGATGTTTCCTTTTATAGTTAAATAGCCGGCTATCAAAGTTTTTGGCCTATTTTATATTTCTGTTGTCAATACTGAGAGACCAGAATCAGGTTTATTATCTGGAAACCACTCCATATGGGAATAAGCGCCGCGAATCACCTTATGCTGAAAATAAATCAAGATGGAGTAAAGTGCAAGGACTTTTCTATTATTCCTAGGTATAAATTGCCTAAGACGACTTGCTGGAGTAATGCCTTCGGTTTTTCCAGTTCCAGGACTTGTATGGATGAATGTATGATAGAGTATGCCTAACAAATTATATGTATTGATACCTTCAAACGTATTATGTTTGGTGGCGGAGGAATTTAATTCTCTTAGCTTTATACCCTTGATATTTTTGGGTAAATCAATAAATGGTTTGGTAGGTTTGACGATGTTACATTCAAAGTGAATGATGTTGTGGTATTAAAAAGGTAAATATGGCCTCAAGTCTCAAAACCAGAAAATGAAAAAAATCAGGCAGGCAGCATAGCTAAATAGGTTGCTGCCAATTAGGGTGTATTATCACTTATCCAGAGAAAATTCATTTGCTTCTTTATTCTATCAATGTTGTCCCTTTTAGGAATTGTTGCTAATCCCAACCGTTGGTGATACTCATTCGATACACTCAAGCAAGATGAGTGGTCGATTATGTGTCGTCCATGTTGCAAGATGTTCTTGTTGAACCTAATGTATTCCTCTCTAGAGATATACTATCGGAAGGTGGCTCTATACCTTGTCATAGTTAGAAATCCATTACCCAATAAGTGCCCGCGGTTTTGATTGTATACCATGTATGTGGAGCGTGAAATGCAATCGTTCTTTTAGATAGCTATTTACTTGATTTAGACACTATTATAACATCAGAATAATATTGATGCAAAAAATGTTTTGGGTTATCATAAGGTAATCCGTGTTTATGTGTGGATTGGTCTTACAGTTGTCTTTTCTTTTAAAAGGATTTTTAAAAGTTAAACCAAGTGGTTGTAGTTTACTCACACCTGTCCTATGACTGACCCAGAGTTTATTTTGTTTTATCCTAAACTCTTGGGTGCCCAAATTTGTATGGGCAGTTAAGCAGTCCAGATTTTACAGATTCACTTGGAAGAGCTTGGAGCAGATTTTATAGTTTTTGTTTATTTCTGCTATATTGTATTGAATTGTACTCTGATGATGGTATGTATATTCAAATAGAATTGTATTTCAAAAGTTATGTTATATATTTTATTTATTCCGCTATGATATTTGTGTCTGCTTTTCTGTGTTATTGTGACCTTCTTTTTCTTCTATTCTAACTTACTTTCTTTCTATTTCTCACCCTCTAACTTCTTTCTATTAACGTTCCGGTGTTTTTGGTACTTGAAGGTCGAACATGTTATATGGTGAATGTATTTATGTCAATTTTCAAGGTTGAAAATCTCTCGAGTTGTTACACATTTTTAACATAGCAATACATATTATTGTCACTAACCTGTAACACAAATATGTTTAGGCAATTGAGAACAATAAGGGTTACCAAATGGCCATTAAGGTGTAGTGACCTACCTTTTGTTGAGTTCACTTACAATAACAGTTTCCAATCTAGTATCGATATGGAACTTTTCGAAGACTTATACGGGAGGCCATGTTAATTGGCTTCTTGTTCGTTGGAGTCCCCGGACAACTTGATATTAGTCCCTAACACTATTTGTGAAGCTTTTGAAAAGTGATCTTATTCGTTAGAGAATGAAAGAGACTTATAACAGACATAAATCCTACGTGGTCAACGTAAGATGCCTCTATAATTCTTTATTAGTGATCTTGTGTATATTCATGTATATCAATTGAAAGAGGTAGTACATTTTAGTTGGACTAGGAAATTGTCTCCCAAATATATAGAAGACCATTCCTTATTACTGAACGTATTAGCCCAACTACATATTGATTATCACTTTCAACTCAATTTTTGGGTATTCATGATGTCTTTCACGCATCTTAGCTTCGATTCAGTTGTTGATCCTCATACCCTGTAAGAGCTTGAGATCTCACCTGACATATCTATTGTGCAACATCATGTTCATGTTCTTGCTTCAGAGGTTAGGAGCCCTCAATATAAGGATGTTCCGCTCATAAAGATTCAATGGTCTGTTAATACAGTTGATTGTACTTGGAAAACCAGAGAATTCGTCGAGCGAACTTATCCTAGTTTTCTTTCTTTTGGTGTCAAGGATGAATAATATTAACTCAAAAACATCTATTTTTTATTTTTATATGAAACAGATGGTGGTGTAAAACTCTACTCTAGAAATTGCAAGGATGCGATTTTTATAAAAGGCAAGCTTGTAATAACAATAGTATGTGATTACCTATGTAAATAAAAAAAAATTATAATTTTTAATTGAGAAATAGACATAGATTTGGAGAGGATAATTCATATAATTTAAGTTGAATAATCAATTGGTTTTTGTGTTAATATGATGAATTTGATTAAGAGTTGAAATAAATTAAGCAAAATGGTAAATGAATTCAATCCAATATTAAATTGTTGTATAAGTCTAACTATGATGGAAATAAAGTTTTAGAAACGTTATAATGTGAGTTTGAGCTAAAAGTATATGTTAAAAGAATTAATTCCCAAATTGTAGTAATTTTGTAAATTATTGCATACAATGAAACTGTGTTGTATAAAGAGTATTTTTGAACTTAATTGAGTGGCAAATAAAAAAATGATAAGTGAAAACATTGTATAAATCAATATTTAAGTTTGAAAATGTTTTAATATGGTTTATACATTTATTCTGAAAAGAAAATGAATTTTTGAGTAATTTTAGTGTTAAAAATGTAATTATTGAACAGAGGAAAATGTAATATATATATATATATATATATATATTATATTTTAAGTTGTGTTTATATAAAAAATTGTATTTTGGATTATTGTCCGCGTGTTGGTTGTATGCATGCTTGAAATCAATTTTAAATTCAATTTGTAACCTTGTCTAAATATTGCTCAAAATCTGAAATAAAGAAGAAAAACACCTATGTAGTAATTGTGACCTAGAGGTCGACCAGAACCTCTATAGGGTCAACCTACAGGTTGACCCTAGCATCATAAGTTCGACCTTTGTTTGATCAGGGGTCGACTAAGGTGCGCAAGCAATAATAGCTGTTGGTTGAGTCTCTATCTGTGTATTTCGTTGCACTATTGCTGAGTTTTTATGGTGATTTCTTTTGAGATTTTAAGGCATATTTTGAGCTAATTTCAATAGGCTAAATTCTACAAATGCAAGAGATGGCATTAACATGGATTCATTCTACGGATTGACGGTTTTATTTGAGTTTTTTCTTCTGTTGATTTCATTGGATTTTTATTGATATTGCTAATTCGCGCACATGTTTTATAAATTAATTTCAAAGTACGTTTTTAATTCAAAACTAAATTTCAGTTTACTATTTCTCATATAAGTTATATATATAAAAATAATCTCTATTATAAAGAGATTTAAAAGAAATGTTTTACAAGTGTTTTCGAAAATCGTTTTCTCGAAGTATATATTTTCTATATACAATTATACGTTTTGCACTCTTTAAGAGAACGAGGAAAAGACTTAAACAATATAATAAACCACATTGTATATGACATGTACGTTTTTTGGTCAATTCCAGACTTGTTCGATTGAAGCTACCCAAGTGTGGAATTCACTGGCTTATAGCAAATCGATAAATGAGAATATGCGGTACGGGACACACTATTGTCTTTTTTCAGGTTACTATTTGGAATGTTTTTGACACATTATTTGTTGTTGTTGCTAGTCTATGCCGACGGGCCATTTGTTAGACCAGTGGGTCATTTATCAGGTTGATAGCCATTTATTAGATTGGGGGGAGGGTCATTTATTGAATAGTTGTTGGCATGCTTCAGCATAGTAAATCAACTCTGTGCGCTTGCACTTGAGCACTACACCCACCACAATATTTGAAGTGGTTACGTAGGAATCTTGTAACATGTTCACTGTCATCGTATTGAACATCGCCTGCAAATCAGGGTTTTCAATCTCCAAACCCAATCCTTCTTCGACTTTGTTGACGTCAAAAGTTGGTCACTATTGATAGTCAACCCCCAATCATGCGTAGAACACACGAATAACAATCACAGAGTATGGAAAAATACGTAAAAACGGGAACACACATAATTTTTATAGTGGTTCGGCAAAATCGATGCCTACATCCACTTTATATTTATTGATTTGCTATTGATTACAAGTACAATCTATTTGCTTTTTGAAGAAATTGGGAGATTATAAAAATGAACACAAGATATTTGTGTTTGAGAGGGATGAGAGCTGGCTATTTTTGGAATTAGCTGTGAGTTTCTTT
Organism: Allium sativum; assembly: GCA_030737875.1. NCBI lineage: Eukaryota > Viridiplantae > Streptophyta > Magnoliopsida > Asparagales > Amaryllidaceae > Allium > Allium sativum. Next base: position 728,294,155 of record CM060909.1, read on the forward strand.
CAGAGAATTCCAAATGCAAAAATTCGATCCATTTCCTCTTTGGAGTAAGAGGTATTTATAGGTGAAAAAGTGGGCTGAACGAGGTGCCGTGTGGCTTGCCTCTTTTGCGGAGATTGGATATGTGGAGCTCGGTCCATTGGAATAGTCGAAACTGTGGGAATCGATCTACTGTTGAGTAATAGTTATCTCAGAAATTGTGGCTTATGTGGCACTCAAGCTATGGTATATTAAAAGTAGAGCTTTGACTAGGAGTGTTGGCCGCCTTTAATGCCTTGAGAATTGGGCTAAGCAACGAATGACTCATCTAGATATTTCCACGTAGATTAATGGATATTTGATCGATCCAAATTTTAAGGGAATGATTGACTAGGTATGTCTGGGAGAACGATTATGTCGGGATATGAAATGCTGCTGTTCGAGGGAGATCGACTCGGGCCAAATCTTGCTTGGGATTCCGAATCGGTAAGTGCTGAATGGATAGCCTTTTGACATTGGGCATCGATCAGTTGAACTGTGACAGCTTTTGCCAAAAAGTTGGTCAACACTTTGGCCCTCAGAATACATCTTTCTTGGTAAAATAAGGTGTGTTCTGAATATTGTATAGAAGCTCAATGTGAGGGTAGCTATGGTTGCACCGAACCAAATTAAGGCCAAAAATTCAATGATCGATGCAGATCGTATTAAGGCCAAAAAACCGACAGCCACCGAAAACCATATTAAGGTTGAGAGTGCCATAAAAGTCGTCTTCATATCATTATTCAATGCCTGTAAGGATGATGTAGGCCATTCTAGGTTTAGAGATGGCTTTAAACTTAGTGGGGCGACTGTTAACTATACTTGACTTAAGGAGTTAGCGAGCGGTAACCATACTTACCTTAAAGAGGTGATGAGTATCATCCATACTCGGCTTTCGTAGTTTGCAAGTATTATCCTACTCGGCTTATGAAGGTGGAGAGCATTATCTATACTCAGCTTTGGCAAGTGTTAACCATGCTCGGCTTATATAAGCTTATCTATACTCGGCTAATGGAGCCGGTTGTATGTGGTGGTCGGTATTTTCATAAGTGATATTTAAGTATTTGTCGTGTTTCTGAAGAGAATTTGTGAAGTTTGGCGAGTGGAGAGTGCACTCGGCTTAGGGAAGGGCCGAGAGTCATCCACACTCGACTTATAAAGGTGGCGAGTATAATGCATACTCGGCTTACGAATTGTTAACCATACTCTGCTTGAGGAGTTGGCCAAGATATGGTGGCAGACATTGACCCTGTCTCAAAGACGGTAGCTTAGCACTGACCATATTCAGGGGGACGAGTGTTAACCATGCCCAAGTTAAATCTTTCAAACATAATCCATGGTAACAAAAGAAAGTTTATTGCTGCTAAAGAGCTATTACAAGGAAATGAAAACAAATTCTAAGTGGGCGGTAGCTGAATCCAGAGTACGCCTAAGAGCTAAATCCTAACCCGATATGTGTGGACCTCAGCGCGCCCCATATTATTTGGAAGGAATAAGAATACAAAAGAAAGGACCATGCTATATCGTTCGCAAAATTTGCGGTAAAACTCACCGCATCATGAAATGGATGGTCGCTATTTATGGGTGGAAGAGAATCCTATGAACCTTGAAGCTACCGCCTTTTTTACTTACCAATTCTCGGTCGACATAGCATTGCTGCAAAAGAAAATCTAAAGCTTATTAGTTGATGATGATGCCGCGATTGCTGGACTCAAGGTCCTTTTCATTTCTAGAAGATCGAGGAATGACCTAAGGAACTTGGGTAGAAGATTGTGGCGGCACGTTCAGTGTGATTTTATTGACATACTCGGCAGTTCCCCACACCTGACCCTATCATCAATGAGATCGCGCAAGTGCCTGCATTCATCGGTTTTATGACCTGTCATGTTGTGAAACATGTAGTGCTTTCCAAAATCAAGTCTTTTTGGGTTGGCTCCCTCCGAGGAGGTTTTGGAAGAGCAAAGTTCCTCGTACGTCAAGGTAAATGTCGAGCAAGGAGGAATTGAGCTCCATGTACTAATCATACTTGTTCTCTCTTCGGAGTCGTACATTGCGATCATTTTTTTTTTGAGATTGCATGACCATATCATCAATGAGATCGCGCAAGCTCCTGCATTCACTAGTGTTATGACCTGCCATGTTGTGAAACATGCAGCGCTTTTCAGAGTCAAGTTCTTTTTGGGTTCGCTCCCTCCGAGGAGGTTTTAGGAAGGGCAAAGTTCCTCGTACGTTAAGGTAAATGTCCACCAAGGAGGAATTAAGCTCGGTGTACTGATCATACTTGTTCTCTCTTCGAAGTCGTATGTTGCGATCATTCTTTTACGAGACTTTTCCTTTGCTTTGGCCATTGTTGTTGGATGGACCTTCATCTTTGGTGGCAAGCACCTCGATGTTTTCCATCTCAATGCTGGCATCTTCTTGTCGGAGGAACCTATCGACATTGGCATAAAAGTCTGTGATGTCTTTGGCAGGATCTCTTGTTAAAATATCCTAAATTCTGATCGGTTTTGGACACCTGCAATGGCGGTTATAAGAACCATCGATGGCTCGGCTCGATTTAATGATGTTATAGCCATGTTGAATCTTTCTTGGAAGGATCTTAGGGTCTCGTTGGACCGCTGTTAGAAACATGAAACTCTTCAGTTGGGCGATGTTGACCCTGAACTGCTCGATGAAGCGAGTGACCAACATGTTCCAACTGTTGATCGACTTAGTTGTTAACCGACGGAACCATATATCAGCTACGTCGGTGAGAAAGAGGGGGAAGCACTTAGCCATGTCGCTGGTTGAACCCGAGAGTACTTCCATGTGACGCATGAATCACATGAGATGAATGGTCGGGTCGACCCGTCCGTTGTAGGGTTCCAGGACTGGAAGCTTGAAATCTAGAGGATTTTGGAAGTTTCTAATTTCCCTGTGAATGGGATGCGGTGGATGTAATCCACATCCTATTGAGAAGAAGTGCCCCGGGTGAAGCGTCTGATAATGATTGCAAACTAGCTTCCATCTTTGAGGAGTCGTTGCCATGAATCCAACTCTGCATTGGTGAGAATTCCAGTGTTAGGGTCCGCCGAAAGCATGCTCGAAAGGGGAGCCGTTGGTTAGGCTCGACCACCAAGAGTTGAGTGAAGGAGAGGAAGAAGGTCCGTCGTAGCCACGGGGACTGGTTCAGCCGCTTCTGGGACTGCTCAGTCGTTATTGGATTCGACCATACCCGTTTCTATTGGGAGCAATGGGCTTAGGCGAGTGGTACCCGTTTGGAATTCGGGATTTCCCCCACTTGTTGCTATGTTAGAATGGGCTACGGTAGTGTTTCCCTCTGCCACACTAGGGACCGGTATGGTAAAGTGGTCTTGGTAGCCCAGAGGGTTACTGTCAAAAGCTCTTCATTGAGGGAGAGGCGGCATAATACGGGTTTATAATAAGACATTGGGTCGACCCGGGTGTGACAACGTTCCTGAATCTGGCCGACCCATCAGTTGGGCTTGTTCTGGAGCTAGTTGTCCATGGAGTTGTGTTGTTTCCTAGATTGGAGGCAACTTGGTCAACTGATGCTGGACCCGGTTAAGGTCGACCTGAGATTCTGCAGCTACAACAGTTCCACTTGACACTACACCATAACAGCGAATTTGGCATGGACACAGATATACAATTCAGCTATAAGCTGTATCAAATTTAATAGTGCTCAAATCCGTATCAAACTACATTTTGCGATCCACACCACCCCAAACACCCTTAATCTGACCGTCCATCGATGAAGCCCCGGATCAGTACAATTGATACGGCTTTGGACCGTATGAAATGCATATCAAAATTTTCCCGCCTACATCCATTCTGGCACGATCGAGTTTTGACACATCAAATCTTTTGGCCGATTTATTCCTCTTTTTATTTTGCAATGGCGACCACCGAATACCCAAATTAGGGTTTTAATACTCGACCGACTTCCGTAGTCAATAAGCCATCCACCACAGTCCATGGGTTATCGTCAGCTCGCGCTGCCTTCAACTAACCAGCGAAGCCTCAGTCCACTGTTTTCCATCCTTCTCGTCGCCGCTGGAGGTGAGTACTAGATCACAGTTAGATTTAAATATGAATTGGCTTTAAATTAAGTTTAATTTGAATTTGAATTGGGTTTAAATTGTTTTTAAATTGGGTTTAATATGAATTTCCATGCTTCAGTTCAAAAATATGAATGATAGATATTTGATGTGCTTGTCTACCTACAATTCATGCTGCTGTTGTGTTTAAATTGGTATTAACCCCAGTTTTATAGTGCGATAATATATTTGCTATCATTTACTTGTGCTGTATTTATCTACCTTGAATTTAGATACTTTTACTTGTGCTGCCCTGCTCAATTGTGTGTATTATTGCACCATATACACTGATCCTTACTAATCTGAGGTGAATGTGCCATTTCTGGCTTGTATCAAAACAAATCATGTGTTACGATTTGAGAACTAAAGCATACTAGTTTTGTTGACTGAGTTGCATGTATCTGGTAACTGATATTAGGAAATTTGTATGATTGAGTTGAAATGTCAGTGATGGATGCATGAATGAAAATAGAATGGCATTTATAGGTTGAGATTTAGTCAATTTGTTTGATGTTTCATGTGTTTCACACTGTGTGTGAGTAAAAGCTCCGCCTGAGCTGGTTTTCCGCTTATGACTTGCTACCTTGAGCCAGGGTTCTTTGTGCTCATGCTTATGACATTATGTGCATCAAGTATGTGCACGTGCTTGTGGACTGATTTGTTGTTTTCATCCATGACCTGACTATGTTCTTCTTGCTTGTATGTTCATGATGTTGTTGTGCAGATTCGGTGTGTGTTGTAATTGTATATTCTTCTGTTATCTTATGCATTTACGTCAGTACTTAGTCTTGTGGAAATATGTTCTTTTATGTGTAAATATGTGTGTTCTGACTCATTGTTGTTCTAATGCAAATTAGGTTGCAAGTATAGACGAAGATGATGCATTCTGGTTAAGAATTTACTGGGTGATTCACCAGTGATGCCTCACCAAGCTGAAGGCTCTAACTCTCTAGTTAGGAGTTACTGGGTGATTCAACAGGTGGTTCCACTTTAGCTCACGACGCCGGTTCAGGTATTTATCCCAGCTTATTCATTTAACTAAGCACCAAGACTGGCAAAGGGGATAATATCAAGTGTCAAATGCTTTTTCCTAAGGTTTAGTGAAGCATCATATAACACTTGATATTTTATCCCCTTTGATAGTCTTGGCGCTTAGTTAAATGCATAAGTTAGGATAAATACCCGACCCAGGTGCGTGAGCTAAAGCGCATCCACCTGGTGAATCATCCAATAAATTCTTAACCATAAAGTTACACCTTCAGCTTGGTGAATGCATTAGCTGCGGATAGAAGTGATCGATCGCCGAAGTTGAAAAGCAGAGAGTGGTTGGTCGCTGAAGTTTACCTTTTTTATTGTAATGTAATTACGAAATGGTATGTCTCTTCTTTGTTGTAATGAAACATTATGTATCTTATTTATTTCAATGTAATGAAACAACGTGTATCTTATTTATTGTAATATAATCAAATAGCATGTATCATTATATATTTTAATGTAACGAAATATAGCATACAATTGTTTCGTTTACTATTACAATTGTGAATTAATATATCCTGTGTATAAATTGTGTTATATATGTTGTGCTATAAATAATATGTGCTGCAGTTTCTACTTATATATATATATATACACACACACACACACACACATTTATAAGATAACTAATACATTAGATACGGACAATAGCCGTATGTTATTACATTTGGACACGGTTTAGGGTTGTATCTAATAATTTAACGCGCCATTTTTTGGTATGGCTTCTTACCGTGCCTAACTGCTTTAGATACGGCTAAAAACACAGCCTAATTAGCATATATGATGTAGTGTGATGCTGGAAGTGATGCCCTTGGTTGTGACCGATTGGGAAGTGAAGTTGAGCCAGGGGAAGCAAAGGTGTGGACGGATCTGGGGCTTGGAATTCCATAGACCAAAGATCAGTTGTTGCCCCAACCTCGCCCGGTAGAGGAAATGATACTAGAATATGAGGTCCCTTTTCCAACCGAGCGAGGAGGTCGCTAACCGCCTCCTTCTTATGTTTGAGAAGTACACCCTGAGATGCCATCAGATTTCTGAACTCGGACAATAGTTTATTCACGTCGTCCCTGGTGAGGTATTGGGACACATCTTCGTGGGAGGAAGCCTCATGGCTTGCCTCCGGTGTTGCTGTTCCTGCGGCATAGGCAGGTAAAGGATGAGAAGTCGCAGCATCCTTCTTCCACTTGTTTGCCATGGTCATCTTTGAAATTGCTGAAGGCGGTCAAAGGTCGTAGAGTATGTCTGAGTGAAGCTCCACATTCGTGGCACGCCAAAGTGTTGACGTCAAAAGTTGGTCACTATAGAAAGTCAACCCCCAATCGTGCGTAGAACACATGAATAACAATCACAGAGTACGAAAAAATAAGTAAAAACGGGGAACATGCAAATCATTTTTATAGTGGTTCGACAAGATCAGTGCCCACATCCACCTTATATATATTGATTTCTTTTGGTTACAAGTACAATCTATTTGCTTTTTGAAGAAATTCGGGGATGAGAAAACGTACACAAGATATTTGTGTTTGAGTGGGATAAGAGCTGGCTATTTTTGGAACTAGCCGTGAGTTTCTTTCAGAGAATTCGGAATGACAAAATTCAATCCATTTCCTCTTTGGGAGAGGAGGTATTTATAGGTGAAAAAGTAAGCTGAACAAGGTGCCGCGTGGCTTTCCTCTTTTGCGGAGGTTGGATACGTGGAGCTCGATCCATTGGAATAGTCACGAAGGTGGGAACCGGTCTACTGCTAAGTAATAGTTATCTCTGAAATTGTGGCTTATGTAGCACTCGAGCTGTGGTATATCAAAAGTAGAGCTTTGGCTAGGAGTGTTGACCGCTATTAATGGCTTGAGAATCGGGCTAAGTAATGAATGACTCATCTGGATATTTCCACATAGATCCAGGGATATTTGGTCGATCCGAATCTTAAGGGAATGATTGACTCGGTCGGTCTGGGAGAATGATTATGTCAGATATGAAATGCCGCTGCTCGAGGGAGACCAACTTAGGCCAAATCTTGTGTGGGCTTTCCGAAGTAGAGATCATTCATTGGGATCAGTCGGTGCTGAATGGCTAGCCTTTTGACATTGGGCTTCGCTCAGTTAAACTTTGACAACTTTTGCCAAAACGTTGGTCAACACTTTGCCCCTCAGAATACATCTTTCTTAGTAAAAGAAGGTGTGTTCTGAATATTGGATTGGAGCTCAATGTGCTGGTAGCAATGGTTGTGCCGAACCATATTAAGGCTAGAAATCCGACGATCGGTGCAGATCATATTAAGGCCAGAAAACCGACAACCACTAAAAACCATATTAATGCCGAGAGTGCCATAAACGTCGTCTTCGTATCATTATTCAATTCCTGCAAGGAGGATGTAGGCCATTCTCGGTTTAGAGATGTCTTTGAACTTAGTGGGGGCGAGTGTTAACCATACTTGGCTTAAGCAGTTGGCGAGCGGTAACCACACTTGGCTTAAAGAGATGGCGAGTATCATCCATACTCGGCTTTCGTAGTTGGCAAGTATTATCCTACTCAACTTATGAAGGTGGCGAGCATTATCTATACTCGGCTTGGGCAAGTGTTAACCATGCTCGGCTTATATAAACTTATCTATACTCGGCTAATGGAGTCGGTTGTATGTGGTGGTGGGTATTTTCATAAGTGATATTTTAGTATTTGTCGTGTTTTTGAAGAGAATTTGTGAAGTTTGGCGAGTGGAGAGTGCACTCAGCTTAGAGAAGCGGCGAGTATCATTCACACTCAGCTTATGAAGGTGGCGAGTATAATCCATACTCAGCTTACGAAATGTTAAACATACTTGGCTTGGGGAGTTGGCCGAGATTTGGTGGCAGGCATTGACCGTGTCTTAAAGACGGTGGTTTAGCACTGACTGTATTCAGGTTGACAAGCATTAATCATGCTCAGCTCAAATCGTTCAGACATAATCCATGTTTGCAAAAGAAAATTTGTTGTTGCTAAAGAGCTATTACAGGGAAATGAAAATAAATTCTAAGTAGGCGATAACTGAATCCAGAGCATGCCTAGGAGCTAAATCCTAACCCAATACGTGTGGACTTCAGCACACCCGTATTATTGAAAGGAATAAAAATACAAAAGAAAGGACCATGCTACATCGACCGCAAAATTTGCGGTAAAACTCATCGCATTATGAAATGGATGGCCGCAATTCAAGGGTGGTAGAGAATCCTATGAGCCCTGAAGCTACCGCAATTTTTTACTTACCAATTCTCAGTCAACATAGCATTGTTGCAAAAGAAAATCTAAATCTTATTAATTGACGATGATGCCACAATTGTTGGGCTTAGGGTCCTTTTCGTTTCTAGTAGCTCGAGGACCGGCCTGAGGAACTTGGGCATAATATTGTGGCGGCACGGCCAGTGTGGTTTTCTTGACATACTCGGGCAGTTCCCCATGCCTGACCCTATCCTCGATGAGATCGCGCAAGTGCCTGCATTCACTGGTGCTATGACCTGCAATGTTGTGAAACATGCAGTTCTTTCCAAAGTCAAGCTCTGTTTGGGTTGGCTCCCTCCAAGTAGGTTTTGGAAAGATCAGAGTTCCACGTACGTCAAGGTAAATGTCGAGCACGGAGGAATTGAGCTCGGTGTACTGATCATACTTGTTCTCTCTCCGGAGTCGTACATTGCGATCGTTCTTTTTCGAGACTTTTCTTTTTCCTTTGTTTTGTCCATTGGTGTTGGATGGACCTTCATATTTAGTGGCAAGCACCTCGAGGCTTTTCATCTCAATGTTGGCATCTTCTTATCGGAGGAACCTATCGATTTTGGCATAGAAGTCTTCGATGTCTTTGGCTGGATCTCTGGTTAAAGAGATCCTAAATTCTTATCGGTACTGGACACCTGAAATGGCGGCCATAAGCACCATCGATGGCTCGGGTCGATCGACTGATGCTACAGCTGGGTTGAATCTTTCTAGGAAGTATCTGAGAGTCTCGCTGGATCACTGCTCGATAGAAGTTAGAAACATGACACTCTTTGGTCGGGGGTTGTGGACTCCGAACTGCTCGATGAAGCGAGTAACCAACATGTTCCAGCTATTGATCGACTCAGTCGTTAACCGATGGAAACACATTCCAGCTATGTCGGTGAGAAAGAGGAGGAATCAAGTAGCCATGACGTTGGTTGAAACCAAGAGTACATCCATGTGATGCATGTATCGCATGAGATGCATGGTTGGGTCGGTCCGTCCATGGTAGGGTTTCCAGGACCGGAAGCTTGAAGTCTGGAGGATTTCTGGAGTTTCTAATATCCTGTGTGAATGGGTTGTGGTGGATGTCATCCACATCCTGTTGAGAAGAAGTTCCCTGGGGTGAAGCGTCTAATAATGCTTGCAAGCTGGCTTCCATCTCCGAGGAGTCGTTGCCATGAATCCAGCTCTGCATTGGTGAGAATCCCAGTGCTAGGGTCTGCCGAAAGCATGCTCGGAAGGGGAGCCGTTGGTTGGGCCTGGCCTCCGAGAGTTGAGTAAAGGTGAGGGCGAGGGCCGTTTGCAGCCTCGGGGCCTGGGATTGCTCGGTCATTATTGGACTAGACCATACTTGTTTATATTGGGAGTAATGGGCTCAGGCGAGTGGTACCCGTCTGGAATAAAGGAATGCCCCAACTTGGTGCTATGTTCAAAGGGTTTACGGTAGTGTCTCCCTCTATCACACCAGGGACGGTATGGTAGAGTGGACTTGGTAGCCCGGAGGGTTACTATCACCAGCTCTTCGTTAAGGGAGAGCGACATAATATGAGTTTATAGTAAGACGTTGGGTCAACCCAGGCGCGACAACGTTCTTGGTTCTGGCCGACCTACCGATTGGGCTTGTTCTGGAGCTAGTTGTCTAGCGAGTTGTGTTGCTTCCTGGACTAGAGGAAGGTTGGTCGACTGATGCTAGTCCCGGTTAGGGTCGACATGAGATTCTGCAGCGACTAAAGCTCCACTTGAGGCTGTAAATGTTGCCCTTGGTGCTGACCGGTCGGGAAGTGAAGTTGAGCCAGGGGGAAGCAAAGGTGTGGATCGATCTGGGGCTTGGATTTCCGTAGACCGAAGATCATTTATTGCCCTAACCTCGCCCGGTAGAGGAAATAATACCAGAATGTGAGGTCCCTTTTCCAACCAAGCGAGGAGGCCTTTCACCACCTCCTGCTAATGTTTGAGAAGTTCACCCTGAAATGCCATCTGATTTCTGAATCGGACAATAGTTTATTCACGTCGTCCCTAATGAGGTATTGGAACATGTCTTCGTAGGAGGAAGCTTCATGGCTTGCCTCCGATGTTGTTGTTCCTGCTGCATCGGCAGGTAAAGGATGAGAAGTCGAAGCATCCTTCTTCCACTTGTTTGCCATGGTCAGCTTAGAAATTGCTGAAGACGGTCGAAGGTCGTAGGGTATGTTTGGGTACGGCTCCCCATTCCTGGCGCACCAAAGTGTTGACGTCAAAAATTGGTCACTATTGACAGTCAACCCCCAATCATGTGTAGAACACATGAATAACAATCACAGAGTATAGAAAAATAAGTAAAAACGAGGAACAAGCACAGAATTTTTATACTGGTTTGGCAAAATCGGTGCCTGCGTCCACTTTATATATATATATATATATATATATATATATATATATATATTAATTTGCTTTTGATTACAAGTACAATCTATTTGCTTTTTGAAGAATTTGGGAGATGAGAAAAATGAATACAATATATTTGTGTTTGAGTGGGATGAGAGCTGGCTATTTTTGGAATTAGCCATGAGTTTCTTCATAGAATTTGGAATGCCAAAATTCGATCCACTTCCTCTTTGGGGAAGGAGGTATTTATAGGGGGAAAAAGTGGGCTGAACGCGGTGTTGCGTAGCTTGCCTCTTTTGCGGAACTTAGACACGTGGAGCTCGATCCATTGGAATAGTCATAGCGGTGGGACCTGGTCTATTGCTGGGTAATAGTTATCTCGAAAATTGTGGCTTATGTGGTACTCGAGCTATGGTATATCAAAAGTAGAGCTTTAGCTGGGAGTGTTGACTGCCTTTAATGCCTTTAGAATAGGGCTAAGCAATGAATGACTCAGGTATATATTTCCACGTAGATCCAGGGATATCTGATCGATCCGAATTTTAAGAGAATGATTGACTCGCTCGGTCTGGTAGAACGATTATGTTGGGATATGAAACGTCGTTGCTCGAGGGAGACCGACTCGGACCAAATATTGCTTGGGCTTTCCGAAGTAGAGGTTGTCCATTGGGATCGATCGGTGCTGAATGGCAAGCCTTTTGACATTGGGCTTCGATCCGCTAAACTATGATAGCTTCTGCCAAAAAGTTGGTCAACAGACTTAAAAAATGGATTTCCATATAGTTTTTTTGTTTTCCAACTCATTTTCGATATATGACAAGAATGGTTAGTCTCTCATAAAAGAGAATTAATTGTACCCATGTTACTCAACTGTGCATGCAACTTAATGTATACATGTCACTATATAGTTGTGAAAACCCAAATATATAACAATTACATACTCTTTGTCTCATATGTATTTGCATACATGCATACACACACACTCTATCTAGTTTAAAGTGATAACTCCTCCAATATCGCTATGAGATAACTATAACAACTAAGGTTAATCATTTAACCAAACCTTCAATATCAAATATAACTATTTCTCTACACCACCAACATCTAGTATTAAAAAATATATATTGTTGATGTGCCCGACTAATGTAGGACAATTGTCAGTGGTTAAAAGAAAAGAAAACAGACCACAAGACTTATCGTATATCTCATAACACATGGAGTAAAATAGAATAATCAACTTATATATAAAATAAGAGAGACAATAATAACAAAATAAACCATATTAGAGAACAGGTTCATAGAGTTATATGATATAGTAATAGTATACTTTGAAAGTAGGAATAAACTCAATTAACAATCTTATAATAGCAAGACACTGTCAAGGTTGTGCAATGTTGCATAGTGAAATAAGTATAGTATTCCATACATAATATGGGATTTCTCTATTCAGCTTATCCTCTACGGCCCACTTAGATCTTCTATCTAATTTACCCATTTAAGAGTAAACATGATAATAAGAAGCAAAACTTAAACCTTATGGTAGACAATAGTCTGCTATGAATGGTAAATAAATCCTAAAATACTATACAACTCAATATATTAAAGAATAAGCTATACAAATCATACATGACTTGTACTTACAACAGATTTTTTAGCACATACTAAGTATAATATTCTACTCTACGACATAATAAAAGTGTTAGTACTTAGAGAGGTGTTCATGTATCTCTATTCCTAATACCTATCCCAAGCGACATCCTAAGTGCTAGGCTATAATAGAGAACGATCAAAGCAAACATAACAATCATCCAACAGTCCTCTCCATCCCTGATTAAGCTCTAGATATATGATAACTCGTATGCCCTTTAACTCAAAGCTAGTACTAGATCCATTCCACTAATCCAGGATAAACAGATCCATTCATCTGATCTAGGTAATCCTTTCAAAGTACCTATCACAGTACCCTACTTTTGAGTATAAAAGTAAACACTTTGAGTATTAATGATCCCTTTAACACTGTTATCAGTAGAACTTGTATATATGTGAATATGTATATAGTATTGTGCAAATATGTTGTCGGCATCAAGCTTTTGGAACAATATTGGTGCCAACATCGAAACCAAGAGAACGTCACTAGGGAGACAAGCCAAGGAGATACAAGAAAGCAATGCAAACCAACACCGAAGCCGATACCAAGAAGGAAGTACAAGAAGAGATACCGAAGCCAAAGAACGATAACGAAGCCAGTGCCAAGAAGGCAATACCGAAGCCAAAGGCGATACTGAAGCCAAAGCCAAGAAGATAGGTACCAAATCTAAAGACGGTACCGAAACCAATGCCGAAGTCAATATTGAATCCGATGTCGAAACCAAATACGAAGTAATAAAGCCAACACCACAATCAAGGAAACAATTTAAGCAGGCTACTGAAGCTGCTACCAGAAGGCGACACCAAGAAAAGTTTTAAATGGCATAGTTGTAATATTGTAACCCACCTTATTTCCTCTATAAATAGAGGTGTAGTGTTCACTTTTTAAGTAATGAGAAAGCTTATCTTCTCTTTCATGTTATTTCTTCTTAGTTCATAACATGGTATCAGAGCATTAATCCTTATTCATGGATCAAGTCTTCCATTTTAAGATCTAAAATCTATTTTCAATCTTATTCGTGAATAATTGGAGAGACCAAATCGGTGATGGAGGTCATGCCAATGATTTCTAAGATAACTGAGAACAAGTTGAGTGAATCGAATTAGTTCGATTGGAGTAAAACAATTCAATTATATTTACAGTGTATTAATCAAGATAGTTATCTGGTTGAAGATCCACCTAAAGTCGATCCATCCGATAAGAATGCGGTGATGTGGGTCCAGGATGTTGCTCATTTGTTTCTTCAAATCCGAAATACAATTGAGAGTGATATCATCGGCTTGGCGAATCATTTTGAATTTGTGAAAGAACTTATGGATTATCTAAAGTTTTTATTTTTTGGAAAATGAAATAAAAGCCGGATCTATGAGATTTGCAAGTTATTCTATCGAGTAGAGAAACAAGATCAGTCACTGATGAATTACTTTACAACATTCAATAAGACTTATGAAGAGTTCAATTTTCTACTTCCTATCAGTGCTGATAATTAAGTACAATAGAAGTGGAGAGAACAAATGGCTATTATGAGTTTTTTGGCAGGTCTCCCATCTGAGTATGAATCTGCTAAATCTCAAGATTTATCTGGACCAGAGGTGACATCTTTGCATGATGTGTTTAGGAGGATTCTTAGAACTAAAATCTTAAATTCAAGTTCAACTTCATCAATTCAACATAACAGTGATTTGATTGGTACAACTAATAAACATCAACCATAAACCTAATAATAACTCATACAAAAGGGAGGTTAATGTGCCTGTATATAAGAATCAGACAGTGAGGTCATGTGCATACTGCAAAAAGTAAGGGTACACTAAATTTTAATATTGGAAGCTACAAAATAAGAAAAAACTAGATGGAAATCAGTAAGCAGCTAATGTTGTGAAAACTTAAGAACAAGTTAGCCAAAATGTTATGGTTTCAGCTGAAGAATTTGCAAAATTTGTTGAATATCAGAATAGTCTCAATAAGTCGGATCAACCCATTTCAACCATTGCTGATAATAGCAGTTTTTCCAGTCCAGGGATAAATCATTGTGTCGTTGATTTTGGTGCTATAGATAATATGATAGGTAATCGTACTCTTTTCTCAAGTTTTCAATCAACAAACTCCTACTATAATGTCACTTTAGCCGATGGTTCCTCTATATATATTCAAGGATATGGAACAATAAGTCCAACCTATTCATCTTTCTCTAGCAACATCTGCCTTATATATACCTAGACTCGCGTTCAGTCTACTTTCTGCCAGTCAAATAACACAACAATTGAATTGTTCTATCTTATTCTTTCAATCTTATTGTATATTCCAGGATCCTGTGACTCAGGAAATCATTGGTAAAGGGGTTGAGTCGAAGGGACTTTGATGTTCCTTCCACAAATCAATGATCAGTTATTTGTAAACGTATTTCTCAATCCTTAAGGACAACCTATCAATTAGGTCATCCATCTTTACCCCTTTTAAAGAAATTATATACATAATATAAATCATTACAGTTTTTGAATTGTGAATTATGTCAGTATGCTAAACATCATCGTTTAAGTTTGAGTCCTAGAATGAATAAAAGAGCAAATTGTCCTTTTGAACTTGTTCATTCTAATATTTGGTGCCCATAATCTGTGATTTCTAAACCAGGGTTTAGATACTTTATCATATTTATAGATGATTATTCACATATGACTTGGTGGTTTCTCACAAAAAATCGATTAGAGTCGTATTCAATATTTTGTTCATTATGTGCTGAAATCAAAACTCAGTTTGATACTTCTATTAAAACTCTAAGGAGTGATGATGTAAAGGAGTATACTCTAAGTTTATTTCAAACTTACATAAGTTAGAATGGAATACTACATGAAACATCTTGTGTTGATACAGCATCTCAAAATGGAGTTGTTGAAAGAAAGAACAGACATTTGCTTGAAACAACACGGGCACTGTTATTTCATACAGATGTGCCTAGAAGTTTCTGGGCCGATGTTGTTTCTACAACATGTTTTTTAATAAATCGTTTACCTTTAAATATTCTTAATAGTGATATACCATACTCAATTCTCTTTCCAAACAAATCATTATATCCTATTAAGCCAAAAATATTTGTATGCACATGTTTTTTTCGAGATGTCAAGCCACAAATATTTAGACTTAATATAAATTCTGTCAAGTGTATATTCCTTAGTTATTCTCGTTTGCAAAAAGGGTATAGGTGTTTATGTCCCTCTCTAAAAAAAGTATCTTGCATTTATTGATGTCACTTTCATTGAAGAGACACCATTCTTTTAGTCATCATCAAGCTTAACTTATCAAAGTCAGGAGAGTTACGAGGAGAATGATGATTTTCTTGTGTATGAAATATCACATTATGTACAAGAAGGGAACAATATTAATGGTTCTGTTGAAATGAATTTATCACCTTTTCGTGACATTGTTCCATCCACATATGTTGTAATTCCCTCACTTGAACATGAACCTGTTTCTACATTTAATCCTGAAACTGGTCTTCCTATTGCTTTACGAAAGGGAAAATGTCAGTGTACATATCTATCTCTTCATTTGTTTCATATAAACATTTTTCCTTATCAACTCATTCACGTATAATTTCTCTTGAATATGTTTCTATACCTAAAACTATTGGGGAAGCATTATCAAATCCTGGATGGCAGCCTGCTATGGTTGAAGAAATGAATGCCCTATAAGATAATGAAACACAGAGTCTAGTTCGGTTACATGAAAATAAGAGACCTATTGGATGTAAGTGGGTATTCATTGTAAAAGCAAACTCTAATGGTTCAATTGATAGACTGAAGGCACATTTGGTTGCAAAAGGATATACATAAACTCATGGAGTGGATTATTCTAAAACTTTTCCCCCAGTAGCAAAGTTGACTTCTATTCGAATGTTTATTTCATTAACAACAACATATAACTAGAAATTGCATCGGCTTGATACAAAGAATTCATTTCTTCGTGGTGACTTAGAAGAAGTTTACATGGCTCAGTCCCTGGTTTCATTGCATATGGGAAGAGTGGTCTAGTGTGTAAGTCGAAGAAGACACCGTATGGATAGAAACAGAGTCCTAGAGCTTGATTTGGAAAGTTTAGTAATGCACTAGAAACTTTGGAATGGCGAAGAGTAGATGTGAGCATTCAATGTTCCATAAGAATTCTAAATCTGGCATAATTTTACTTTTGGTTTACGTTGATGATATTATGATAACTGATAGTGATGAACAAGGTATTTCATCTATTATAACCTTTATTTACAACTAGTTTCACACTAAAGATCTAGGAGACTTAAACTATTTCCTAGGTATGGAAACTACAAGAGATAATTGTAACAACCCGGAAATTCTAAGCCAATTTAAATTTTTTATTTTGGCGATTTTAATGAATTTGATTATTTAAATAGGATTATTTTAAATAATAACGACGGAAAATTTATTTTCGACGAAGTTAAAACGAATAAATTTTATTTTAATTATATAACAAGCTTGAAATGGCGCGGTAGTTTGAAAATTCGATTTTGAATATCAAATGAATGTACATAATTCATTTTAAGTCAGAATTGGACGAAACAAGAAATATTTAAATCTGTTTGACGATATCTTTCTAACGGATGTAAGAAACTGAGATTTCTCTTTAGAAATTGAAAGATATGTCCAGTTTAAAATTCAGAAAAGTCGCTGTGGAATTTATATATATTTTAATATATATGCTAGGTTTCAAAATTCATAAAAAAAAATTAATCAATATGTGAGCGTGGTAAAGGAAAACGTGTTTTGACAGTTTCAGTTGGTTTTAACCGACTGGAAAATGGCCATTTTTCAAACGATCTCAGAATTTGACGTAATTAGTTTTGTTAGAACTGTATCGTCAATACGAAGCTAGAAAATATTTTTTGGGAATTTTTTAAAATCAGTATGTGGCCCTGGTAAATTAAAAAATTACGTTTGAATTATATATATATATATATATATTGATTTATATTTTAATTTTGAGAAAAACTGATCGTAACAGTCGAATTGGCTTACCAGACATATCCCATTGCGTTCGCAATGGGGGTATTTAGCTAGGGGCGACAGTCGTTGGGTTTGATTTGGTGTTCAGATAAACAAATTCCATTAGAAAGTAAATATAAAATTAAATAATAATATAAATTATTATAAATAGCCCCAAAAATCGCACCAAACCCTAAACCATCGTTCTACCGCCGCCAGACAATTTCGTGGGCCGAATTTTTACGATTTTAATTCCTCAATCATCCTCAATTCAGGCCATTTTAGAACGTGAATCCAAATGCAAAAATGAAGAGCGTTTCGAGCTCTTCAAGATTATACAGTTGTGATTTTGTTTCATCGCCTGCTCCTATCGATTTTCGTGCTACAACCTACCGGGTTCGAACCCCTTTTTCCGATAGCAGGGGTGATCGACGGAGGTGCCCTCGAGGGCTGAGGGGGCTGACGCTGCGGCGTTGCTGGTGGTGCAGGCCGATCATGTTCCGGCGGTCTGTAGTGGGAGCGAAGGAGGAGAGAGGGAGTGCAAGATGGGTTCGACGAGATTAAAAAGGCGCGACGGGTTTATTTACATAGAAGGAGGGGTTAAGGTTGATAATCCTTAATTAAATTAAGTTAATTATTTATTTAATTACATAATGTATTAAAATCCATAACTTTTGCGTACGATGTCGGAATCACGCAAACTTAGGTTCTTCGGGATCGTGAAGACGAGCACAACATTTCAGAACTGACTAGATTCAAAGCGGAGCAAATCAGAATTTCAGGGAAATTTGAATGCGAACAGAAATTTAGAAATTAAAACCGGTCAATGTGAGAAATTCTCTCACTATTATTTATGTACAGTTATTTATTGCACAACTGCATATATGAACTACTCCCCGTCGTCCACAGACCATGGACGACTTGTTTGATTGTATTCTATTTGAAAATTGATCGTGATGTGAAATGAAATAAATTGAAAAGTGAATGTATATATACGAAATCGAAATAAAATATATATGAAATGCGATGGTAAATATATATGAAGTGACAATATAAAAATGTGATTTTTATCATGTATATAGCAAAGTAAAAATATATGAAGTAGAAATAAAAATATGATTTTTATTTATTAGAATGAAGCAATAAAAATATAATTTTTATTGTGAGCAGTGTGAAAAGAACTGCATTAGAATTTCAAACCGATCCAGACGTTTCGGCAGTTCAAAAAGCAAAGCACGGCGGAGTGGAACCCTCTGTGAGAACTTCTCACTTTAATCTTCTATTTCTAGTTTAAAATATATACTAGGATGCAGACGGTGTTTAGTAGCACCCGACACTCGTCGTCCACAGACCATGGACGGCTTGTATGTTTATTTGATTGATTTTGATGTGTAGTTGATTGTGTGATGTGAATGAAACAAAATATTTATATAGTTAAAAATATTTATATAGTTAAAAATATAATTTTTAACGTGTATATAAAATGAAATATATATTTATAAACAAATCGAACGATTTGTTTATATACACACATTTGACTTATATTGATTGGGACGATAAATTTTACACATCGCCCAACTGCACAAATAAAATCTGTGTTTGATTGTTTGAAACCCCACACGAGTATTGGGATGATATATGACATACACTAATCCAAATAATTAGCTGTATGTCGATCGATTGATTGACAGACTGTTATAAGCGTTAAATATTTATATTTGATGCTTATACAGTGTAGAATTCACTTTGGATGATGGTTGATTGTTTATCGTCATTGTTGTATATATGAATTTGATGAAATCCATATAACTGAAATTATATGGTAATTGACTGTGTCTGATTCCAGTTCAAAATTATTGAATAATTTAAAATAATATTCAGTGAATATTGAAATGTGAAGCCGTGTTAAGTAGTTGAAGGCCATTTTAACACGAACGGAAATTATGTCGATTTTATTTTTTTTATAATGAATATTGAAAAATGATTTCAAAATCGAATATTTTGAAATGAAATTCAAATTAAATTGAATTGAATCGAATTAAATCGAATTGGAATTAAATTGGAATCGAATTCAAAATAAAATGAATTCGAATTGAACTGAATGGAAATGAATTTGAATTGAACTGAATGGAAATGAATTCGAATTGAACTGAATGGAAAATGAATTTGAATTGAATTGAAAATGAATTCGAATTGAATTGAATAGAAAATGAATACGAATTGAAAGTGTAATGAAATGAATTCGAAATAGAATTGAAATCGAATTGAAATTGAATTGAAATCAAATAGAAATGAATGTAAAACGAATTTATAAAGAAAAATTCAATTTTGATTTGAAATTGAAATGGAAGTTGAAATTGTTTTTGAAACGAATTTAAAACGATTTATAAAATTCGTTTTAAATGGAAATCGATGAAATATATATTATATATATTATATATAATGGGCTGAATAGAACGCGCCACGCTGCGGCAGTTCTCGAATTTCGACCGTTGACTTCGAACGGACATTACGGGAGATTCGACCGTCGGATTCTCCTCAAACCAGAACCGTTGGGTTTGTATTGAAAAGAGATTTCTAACGAATATTAAAAATTAAAAAAATCTAATAGTTGGATTTTGAGATATGTCCAAATCAATTTCAGAAAAGGTCGTTGTAAGTGCAGTTCGATGCCCGTAGATGGAAATCGACTGTATGGGCCTTGATAAAATAATTAAAAATATCTATAATTTGTGTAAAATCAAAATAAATAATTTGAAAAGAGCTGGGATGAAATGTCTCATATTTGAGAAGATAAAAATGTATTTTTATCAAAATGAACTAGTTTTGAACTCGAATTATAAATTTAATATTTTTAAAATAAATAAACTGGATTTGAAATGGTTTTAAAAATAACCAGAATTTTCAATATATGAATCGGAATGGATTTGAATCGAAATTATCTTCGGAATAGTTCGATGTTGGATTTCGTGATTATACGGATATTGTTATGGAAATTTGAAACATATATTTATATCGTTATTTCCAATACGATATTTGTTGGTTTCATAATTTGATATTGAATAGAAGCCGATATATTTTCTATTCAGAGCCTTGTATTTAATATCAAATGGGATTTTGGTTTGTCGTGAATGGTATCTTTGATAATACTGTTCTTAAAACCAAATTGAGTTAAGAAAATTAGGGACTAACTGGGGATCAGTTAAGTTGTATGGTTTCTTGGATATTGATCTGATGTTGGTTTCGGCCTTCGGTGTTAATATTTAGTGAACTATTCTCTTACTAATTTATGGTTAGAGACTAATAAAATGGAATGTGATGTGGGTTTATCGTGAACCATGTTTTAAATGGCATTGGTTCTTTAACCCAGTTAAAGATTAGAACTAAGTGTAGTTTTAATGAATCTTTAATTAGATTGAAACAATCGAGAATGGGGTATCGCCAGTTTTGCTCCGAGCGATAGTTAAATCTTTAATTAGATTTGAATGTGAAATGGTAATTAAATTTACCGATAACACCATGGTGTTAGTTATGGGGTAATAACAGTTTTGCTCCATGGGATGAAAAGGTTGGGATTGGGAAATAAAATAAATAATTACTTCGGTGTGGTTCGCAAATCTCGACTAGTTTGGAAAACCATAATCTGGTTTGAAATGAAATCCAAAGGAAGATTAAAGAATAAATTTTAAAGAATTTATCTTTGATAAAATTAATGGAAACCTTTTCCTATGAATATGAAATTTAGAAACTAGCTGTAGGTTAGTTAAGAAGAATGGTTTCCTGGGTATCGATCTGATGTTGGTTTCGGCCTTCGGGGTTAATATTTGGGGAATTGATCTCTTACTAATTTACGGTTAGTGACTGATGAATTGGAATGAGGCGTATATTTTGTTTTATAGCACTTGTTGATTAAGATACGCGACTTATTCAGAAAGTCCGGGTATAACCCATTCTGAATAACTGATTCGACGATGATTCGAAGAGATTGAAGACGGTGCAAGACCGACGATCTTCACATCGAATGGATGGGTGCTACTGATGCTCACGATGGGAGTAGCTACCTTGAAGGGGTTTAAAGTGGTAGCCGTTCGAACGTACTAGGAGGTCGAGGAAAGTGCCTCCGGTTTCGTTCAGACCCAGAATGAACTTGTAAATGGACTGTGTGTCTGACAATGGATTTTATTATGTGTGATTGATTTCTATTAAATATATATTTGTTTGGCGGCGGAGAATTCATTCTCTTGCTTAACGCCCTTCTCTGAGACGTACGAGCTCAGAGGTTATATATCGGTGGATATCAATCACATGGCATGAATTGCCTGTGTGGCATGCCTAAGCGGCAAATGATCAAGGCTTCTGTTGAAAAGCAAAGTCTTGTGGTTGATGATCAAAGCACAACTTTAATATAGCGCCGCTTTGTGTATAGCTTTGATTCGTGAGCCTCACACCCTGGTATGGTGGTAAACTGATGGTTTGATCAGTATGCTTTTTACAGGATGGGCACCTTAGTGGTGTCGTGGATTCGGTCGACCGAGATTGAGGTTAGTGCTCAGAGGGATAAGGCTCACCCCCGATTCGTTGAGGGATAGAGTAAGCGGTGTTTTCTCTCGCCGAGACGTAAGCCGCAGTGATACTCGATTTCCCAAAAGTGCGGATGTGCATTACGGTGTTTTCTCTTGCTGAGACGTAAGCCATTGTGGATGGCACTACGCGATCGATCTTTCGAATCAGTAGCCACCACGATGGAAATCCAGTTTTCAAATATGACATTTTGCGGTTTTGATTGTAGAGCCTAGTATTGGCGACATGATATATGGTACCCATGCCATCTATGATTGATACATTTACATTTGAAGTTGTTTTCTTCACTTATAGTAATAATATTAGATGAAATTTCACGTTTCAAGCATATTTGGCTATTATAAGGGAAAACCCTATCCTCCGGCTTGCGTTGCATTGTGTGATGGGACCTGGGTCTTGTAATAGCTTCATTGTTCTTTATTTAGCATTGCGCTGTTTCTTTTATGCACTGGTATTCTTGGGAGGAAACTCGTTCCGTGTTATACGGCATGGTCCCTTGATTTACCTAACTTTAAAAACAAAGATTAATAACTGTTTTAGTTCTCACACCGGTCACATGACTGACCTGGAGTTTATTGTTTTGACCTAAACTCTGGGTGCCCCTATTTCCACATGGGTAGCTAGTAGTTTTGGTTTTGCAGATTTATATTCACAGGATCCTGGTTTACAGCTGAAGCGATATTCGGAAAGCTCTGTATCCGTGTATCTGTTTTCAGTTGTGCTTTGTATTGTTTTTCCGCTGCGATGTATTTAAATGTAATTTAAATCCCTGATATTTTCTGTGTAATATTTATTCATACTCTGTTATATTCTTGTATTCTGATGGAATTGTTGTAATAAGCAATAAAATGTTCTTCTGTTTGTGTTCTGATTTGTCGTGTTCTCGAAGCAATCCGGGCTTTCCTTCACGGGGAAGTTTGGGTGGCCACATTTGGTATCAGAGCTCTAGTTTACAGAGCTGACACATTAGAACCATACGAAAGAATTCATCAGAAATTGGATTAGTAATATCCAATGAGAATGACTCGTTAGAGATAGGATCAGTAGTATCCTAGAACGAGTGTGAAGAGTATATTTTTAAAATGAAAACCAATTTTATTTTAAAAAATTAAATCGTAACATACGTATTTGACTATTTATTTTAAATTGATTTGGACAATCCAATATATAAAGATTTTGCATATACACCTTGCAAGCGTGTATTCAAGGTTTTAATACACTGGATAGTTATAGAATCATACTCTAGTTGCCCGGGGATAATTCTGGTGATGGGGCACCGTCGCCAGTATTTATTTTCGAGTTTCGAAAGTGAGGTTTCTATATATTTCCATTAGACTGGTGTGAGAACCAAAATATAGCTCGAATACATTGTTGTGAATTGGCACCAAAAATGTGATTTTTGACTATATATCAAAATTATGAATTTGAAACGTTAATTCACTTATTGATTGATGGTTGTGTTGTGTGATTGTTTATTTGAACCATTATGTGAATGAATGGTGAATTTAGGCCAATTTTAACCAAATATTAAACTGTATTGAAAATTGATTGCAAATGCATGCATGTACATATATATGTGTGAACATGTCATAGCAAGGAGGCTAGAGCAGAGGAATAAAATTGTTTGCCTGACAAATAGGTACTTGTTTATTGTATTTCTTTGGGTGATGATGATTTTATGAGCCGCTTGGCTTTTTCTTTTTCTTTTTCTTTTGGATTGAAGAAGGCCATGGGAGGCTATATGAAATATCCCGAAGTCCCCGGTGCAGGGGAGGTTATGGCGAAATTTTTTGAAAATTTAGGGTTTTAGCCAAATTTTTGAAAATTTTGAAAAGTTCTTAGAAACTGAAAAGTTGAAGAACTTAAGCCGTAATGGAAACAATGAAAGTTGAGTTGATTTGTTAAACAACCTTCGGCTTCGTTCCTTTTCGGGGACGAAAAGTTTAAGTGGGGGAGATTGGTTCGATACAATACAAAACACCCATGTTATTTGCTGTAGGGTTCATCTTTTTGTTCACCATAGGCGGGCTCACAGGAATAATTCTAGCGAATTCTGGTAACAACCCGAAAATTCTGAGCCAATTTAAAAATTTTATTTTGGCGATTTTAATGAATTTGATTATTTAAAATGGATTATTTTAAATAATGACGACGGAAAATTTATTTTCGATGAAGTAAAAATGAATAAATTTTATTTTAATTATATAACGAGCTTGAAATGGCGCGGTAGTTTTAAAATTCAATTTCGAATTTCAAATGAATATACAGAATTTGTTTTAAGTCAGAATTAGACGAAACAAGAAATATTTAAATCTGTTTGACTATATCTTTCTAACGGATGTAAGAAACTGAGATTTCACTTTAGAAGTTGAAAGATATGTCCAGTTTAAAATTCAGAAAAGTCGCTGTGGAATTTATATATATTTTAATATATATATATATATATAAAGGCCTTTGAAAATGGAAATTTTGCAAACGACTTCTGTTTTCGACGAAATCACTTTTGTTGGATCTGGGATGTCTAGTTATTGCTAGGTTTCAAAAGTCATAACTTTTTTTTGAATCAACATGTGAGCGTGGCAAAGGAAAACGTGTTTTGACAGTTTCAGCTAGTTTTAACCGACTGGAAAATGGCCATTTTTCAAACTATCTCAGAATTTGACGAAATAAGTTCTGTCAGAACCGTATCGTCAATATGAAACTAGAAAATATTTTTCGGGAATTTTTTAAAATCAGTATATGGCCCCAGTAAATTAAAAAATACGTTTAAATTATATATATATATATATATATAATGATTTATATTTTATTTTTGAGAAAAACTGATCGTAACAGTCGAATTGGCTTACTAGACATATCCCATTGCATTCGAAATGGGGGTATTTAGTTAGTGGCGACAGTCGTTGGGTTTGATTTGGTGTTCGGATAAACAAATTCCATTAGAAAGTAAATATAGAATTAAATAATAATATAAATTATTATAAATAGCCCCAAAAATCCCACCAAACCCTAAACCATCGTTCTACCGCCGCCAGACAATTTCGAGGGCCAAATTTTTACGATTTTAATTCCTCATTCATCCTCAATTCAAGCCATTTTAGAACGTGAATCCAAATGCAAAAATGAAGAGCGTTTCGAGCACTTCAAGATTATACGGTTGTGATTTCGTTTCATCGCCTGCTCCTATCGATTTCCATGCTTCAACCTACCGGGTTCGAACCCCTTTTTCCGATAGCAGGGGTGATCGAGGGAGGGGCCCTCGAGGGCGGAGGGGGCTGGCGCTGCGGCGTTGCTGGGGGCGGAGGTCGATCATGTTCCGCCGGCCTGTAGTGGGAGCGAAGGAGGAGAGAGGGAGTGGAAGATGGGTTCGACGAGGTTAAAAAGGGGCGACGGGTTTATTAACAGAGAAGGGGGATTAAGGTTGATAATCCTTAATTAAATTAAGTTAATTATTTATTTAATTACATAACGTATTAAATCCATAACTTCTGCGTACGATGTCAAAATCACACAAACTTAGGTTCTTTGGGATTGTGAAGACGAGCATAACATTTCAGAACTGACTAGAGTCAAAGCGGAGCAAATCAGAATTTCAGGGAAATTTGAATGCGAACAGAAATTCATAAATTAAAACCAGCCAATATGAGAAATTCTCTCACTGTTATTTCTGTACAGTTAGTTATTGTACAACTGCATATATGAACTACTCCCCGTCGTCCACAGACCATGGACGACTTGCTTGATTGTATTCTATGTGAAAATTGATCGTGATGTGAAATGAAATAAATTGAAAAGTGAATGTATATATATGAAATCGAAATAAAATATATATGAAATGCGGTGGTAAATATATATGAAGTGACAATCTAAAAATGTGATTTTAATCATATACGTAGCAAAGTAGAAATATATGAAGTAGAAATAAAAATATGATTTTTATTTATTAGAATGAAGTAATAACAATATAATTTTTATTGTGAACAGCGTGAAAAGAACTGCAATAGAATTTCAAACCGATCCAGACGGTTCAACAGTTCAAAAATCAAAGCACGGCGGAGTGGAACCCTCTGTGAGAACTTCTCACTTTAATCTTTTATTTCTATTTAAAATATATACTAGGATGCATACGGTGTTTAGTAGCACTCGACACCCGTCGTCCACAGACCATGGATGGCTTGTATGTTTGTTTGATTGATTTTGATGTGTAGTTGATTGTGTGATGTGAATGAAATAAAATATTTATATAATTAAAAATTTAATTTTTAACGTGTATATAAAATGAAATATATATTTATAAACAAATCGAACGGTTTGTTTATATACACACATTAGACTGATATTGATTGGGACGATAAATTTTACACATCGCCCAACTGCACAAATAAAATCTGTGTTTGATTGTTTGAAACCCCACACGGGTATTGGGATGATATATGACATACACTAATCGCAATAATTAGCTGTATGTCGATCGATTGATTGACAGACTATTATAAGCATTAAATATTTATATTTGATGCTTATACAGTGTAGAATGCACTTTGGATGATGGTTGATTGTTTATCGTCATTGTTGTATATATGAATTTGATGAAATCCGTATAACTGAAATTATATGGTAATTGACTGTGTCTGATTCCAGTTCAAAATTATCGAATAATTTAAAACAATATTCATTGAATATTGAAATGTGAAGCTGTGTTAAGTAGTTGAACGCCATTTTAACACGAACGGGAATTTTGACGATTTTATTTGTTTTATAATGAATATTGAAAAACGATTTCAAAATCGAATATTTTGAAATGAAATTCGAATTAAATTGAATTGAATTCAAATTGAATTGAATCGAATTAAATCGAATTCGGATTAAACTGGAATCGAATTGAAAATAAAATGAATTCGAATTGAACTGAATGGAAATGAATTCGAATTGTACTGAATGGAAATGAATTCGAATTGAATTGAATGGAAATGAATTCGAATTGAATTGAATAGAAAATGAATTCGAATTGAATTGAATAGAAAATGAATTCGAAATGAAATGAATTCGAAATAGAATTGAATTCGATTTGAAATCGATTTGAAATTGAATTGAAATTGAAATTGAATTGAAATCAAATAGAAATGAATGTAAAACGAATTTATAAAGAAAAATTCAATTTTGATTTGAAATTGAAATGGAAGTTGAAAATGTTTTTGAAATGAATTTAAAACGATTTATAAAATTTGTTTTAAATGGAAATCGACGAAATATATATTATATATATTATATATATAATGGCCTGAATAGAACGCGCCACGCTGCGGCAGTTCGCGAATTTCGACCATTGATTTCGAACGGACATTACGGGAGATCCGCTTGTCGGATTCTCCTCAAACCAAAACCGTTGGGTTCGTATCGAAAATAGATTTCTAACGAATATGAGAAATTAAAAATCTAATGGTTGGATTTGGAGATATGTCCAAATCAATTTTAGAAAAGATCACTGTAAGTGCAGTTCGATGGCCGTAGATAGAAATCGACTGTACGGGCCCTGATAAAATAATTAAAAATATCTATAATTTGTGTAAAATCAAAATAAATGATTTGAAAAGAGCAGGGATGAAATATCCCATATTTGAGAAGATAATAATGTATTTTTATCAAAATGAACTAGTTTTGAACTAGAATTATAAATTTAATATTTTTAAAATAAAAAACTGGATTTGAAATGGTTTTAAAAATAACCAGAATTTTCAATATATGAATCGGAATGGATTTGAATCGAAATTATCTTCGGAATAGTTCGATGTTGGATTTCGTGATTATACAGATATTGTTATGTAAATTTGAAAGATATATTTATATCGTTATTTCCGATATGATATTTGTTGGTTTTAGAATTTGATATTCAATAGAAGCTGATATATTTTCTATTCAGAGCCTTATATTTAATATCAAATGGGATTTTGGTTTGTCGTGAATGGTATCTTTAATAATACTGTTCTTATACCCAAATGGAGTTAAGACAATTAGGAACTAACTGGGGATCAGTTAAGTTGAATGGTTTCTTGGATATTGATCTGATGTTGGTTTCGGCCTTTGAGGTTAATATTTAAGGAACTGTTCTCTTACTAATTTATGATTAGAGACTAATAAAAGGGAATGTGATGTGGGTTTATCGTGAACCGTGTTTTAAATGACATTGGTTCTTTAACCCAGTTAAAGATTAGAACTAAGTGTAGTTTTAATGAATCTTTAATTAGATTGAAACGATCGAGAATGGGATATCGCCAGTTTTGCTCGAGCGATAGTTAAATCTTTAATTATATTTGAACGTGAAATGGTAATTAAATTTACCGATAACACCGTGGTGTTAGTTATGGGGTAATAACAGTTTTGCTCCATGGGATGAATAGGTTGGGATTGGGAAATAAAATAAATAATTACTTCGGTGTGGTTCGCTAATTTCGACTAGTTTGGAAAACCATAATCTGGTTTGAAATGACATCCAAAGGAAGATTAAAGAATAAATTTTAAAGAATTTATCTTTAATAAAATTAATGGGAACCTTTCCCTAAGAATATGAAATTTAGAAACTAGTTGTAGGTTAGTTAAGAAGAAAGGTTTCCTGGGTATTGATCTGATGTTGGTTTCGGCCTTCGGGGTTAATATTTGGGGAATTGTTCTCTTACTAATTTACGGTTAGTGACTGATGAATTGGAATGAGGCGTATATTGTGTTTTATAGCACTTATTGATTAAGATACGCGACTTATTCAGAAAGTCCGGGTATAACCCATTCTGAATAACTGATTCGACGATGAGTCAAAGAGATTGAAGACGGTGCAAGACCGACGATCTTCACATCGAATGGATGGGTGCTATTGATACTCACGATGGGAGTAGCTACCTTGAAGAGGGATAAAGTGGTAGCCGTCCGGACGTACTTGGAGGTCGACGAATATGTGAGGAAAGTGCCTCTGGTTTCGTTCAGACCCAGAATGAACTTGTAAATGAACTGTGTGTCTGACAATGGATTTTATTCTGTGTGATTGATTTCTGTTAAATATATATCTATTTGGCGGAGGAGAATTTATTCTCTTGCTTAACGCCCTTCTCTGAGACATACGAGCTCAGAAGTTATATATCGATGGATATTAATCGCATGGCATGAATTGCCTATGTGGCGTGCCTAAGTGGCAAATGATCAAGGCTTCTGTTGAAGAGCAAAGTCTTGTGGTTGATGATCAAAGCACATATTTAATATAGCGCCGCTTTGTGTATAGCGTTGATTCACGAGCCTCACACCCCGGTATGGTGGTAAACTGATGGTTTGATCAATATGCTTTTTAGAGGATGGGCACCTTAGTGGTGTCGTGGATTCGTTCGACCGAGATTGAGCTTAGTGCTCAGAGGGATAGGGCTTACCCCCAATTCCCTGAGGGATAGAGTAAGCGGTGTTTTCTCTCCCCGAGACGTAAGCTACAGCGATACTCGATTTCCCAAAAGTGCGGATGTGCATTACAGTGTTTTCTCTCGCCGAGACGTAAGTCATTGTGGATGGCACTACGCGATCGATCTTTCGAATCAGGAGCCACCATGATGGAAATCCAATTTCCAAATATGACATTTTGCGGTTTTGATTGTAGAGCCTAGTATTGGCAGCATGATATATGGTACCCATACCGTCAATGATTGATACATTTATATTTGAAGTTGTTTTCTTCACTTATAGTAATAATATAAGGTGAAATTTCATGTATCAAGCATATTTGGCTATTATAAGGGAACACCCTATCCTCCGGCTTGCGTTGCATTGTGTGATGGGACCTGGGTCTTATAATAGCTTCATTGTTCTTTATTTAGCATTGCGTTGTTTGTTTTATGCACTGGTATTCTTGGGAGGAAACCCGTTCCGTGTTATACGGCGTGGTCCCTTGATTTACCTAACTTTAAAAACAAAGATTAATAACTGTTTTAGTTCTCACACCAGTCACATGACTGACCTGGAGTTTATTGTTTTGACCTAAACTCTGGGTGCCCCTATTTCCACACGGGCAGCTAGTAGTTTTGGTTTTGCAGATTTATATTCACAGGATCCTGGTTTACAGCTGAAGCGATATTCGGAAAGCTCTATATCCGTGTATCTGTTTCAGTTGTGCTTTGTATTGTTTTTCCGCTGCGATGTATTTAAATGTAATTTAAATCCCTGATATTTTTAGTGTAATAATTATTCATACTCTGTTATATTCTTGTATTCTGATGGAATTGTTGTAATAAGCAATGAAATGTTCTTCTGTTTGTGTTCTGATTTGTCGTGTTCTCGAAGCAATCCGGGATTTCCTTCACGGGGAAGTTTGGGTCGCCACAATAATGGTAGTACTATCATGTCACGACGAAAGTATTTTCTTGATTTGTTGGAAGAGACCGGAAATCTTGGTGTTAATCCTAGAATTATTCCTATTCCATTGAACTGTAACATTGTAGAAGATGGTGAGTTGTTCAAAGATCCAAAGAAGTATAGAAGGTTGATAGGGAAATTGAACTATCTAACTATTACGCAACCGGACGTTGCTTTCGCTGTCAGTGTTGTAAGCCAGTTTATGGTGTCTCCTACTGTGTATCATTGGAGCATACTGAAACACATCTTGAGTTATCTTAAAGGAACTGTTGGAAAAGGAATTGATAACAAGAATTATGGACATGAAAGAGTTGAATGTTTCTGTGATGCTGATTGGGCAGGAACAAAGATGGTTAGGAGGTATATGTCTGGATTTTGTATATTTCTTGGAGAAAAATTGATTTCTTGGAAAAGCAAGAAACAAAATGTAGTTTCTAGATTGAGTGTTGAATCTGAATATAGAGCTATGGCTAAGGCAATTTGTGAAATGAGGTGGGTGGATCACTGTATGCGCGAAATTGGAATAAATATTGTTAAACCAGTAACTTTATATTGCGACAGTCAGGCTGCGATACACATCGCATCTAATCTAGTGTTTCATGAGAGAACAATGCATATTAAAGTGGATTGTCACTTCATTAGGGAGAATGTTCAATAGGGTTTGGTTCGGACAGAGCATGTCAAAATTGAGGAGCAGGTAGCTGATATGTTTACAAAAGCACTAAGTGGTGCTAGAATCAAGTATTTGTGTAGCAAGTTAGGCATGACGAATGTCTATGCACCAACTTAAGGGGGAGTGTTGTGAGTAGAAGTTGTATACATGTGAATGTGTATATAGTGTTGTGTAAATATGCTATCGGTATCAAGTTGTCGGAACAAACAGCTTGGTGCCAACACTGGAACCACGAGAACGACGCCAGGGAGACAAGCCAAGAAGATGCAAGAAAACAATTCAAACCAACACCAAAGCCGATACCAAGGAAATACAAGAAGTGGTACCAAAGCCAAAGAACGATACCAAAGCTAGTGCCAAGAAGGCAATACCTAAGCTAAAGACGATACTGAAGCCAAAACCAAAAAGAAGGGTACCGAAACCGAAGGTGATACTCAAACCAATGTCGAAGTCAATACTGAAGCCGATGCTGAAACCAAAAACGAAGTAATGAAGTCGGCACCGAAACTGAGGAAATAATATAAGCATGCTACTAAAGCTGCTACCGGAAGGTGGCACCAAGAAAAGTTGTAAATGACATAGTTGTAAAATTGTAACCCACCTTATTTCCTCTATAAGTTCACTTTTTAAGTAGTGAGAAAGTTTATCTTCTCTTTCATTTTTATTTCTTCTTAGTTAATAACAACACTTATCTGAGCTCTTTCTGTAACAACCTGAATTTCAACAAACCTGATTTTTTTCAAAAATCCAAATCTATAGAAGCTTGAGTTAGTTTGTCTGGTATCCTGCATAAAATCAAAGATAAATATATACGAGTTCATAATAGAAATCTCATAGTGGAAGGAAATAAAATATAATAGTAGGTAAATGCTTACCGATATAATGACACTATCTAACAAGTGTTTCTAAGCTGTAGAATCTCAATTTCAAATGTTCTCATTTTTGAAATTAATATGCACACATATATTCTTCAAATATATCAATGCATATTTATATGTATTTGCTTAATTTGTTTTGAATTGAAACATTACTTTAGCAAATGCCATTGATATTTCCTTTTTATTGCGTGCTTTTATTTCATTTACGTAGCGCATTGTTTATAACACCCCATATTTTTTATGATACTAAAAGAGGATAAATTAAATTATAATTAATTTAATATTCATAATTAAGGAAAACAGACTACGCCATTGTGTCTGTCTCGAAATTCTGGTCAAGATAGATATTTGGTTTGCGTAAAACGGACAATGTACGAAGAAGTTATGAGGGTTTTAAGTTTGTATACGCGTAGAAGAATTATATATATACACATGAGTCAGGGATGAGTCAGAATTTTATCCAAAACCATTCGAATTTGAAAAAGAAAAAGTGGCGGCAGTTTTCCCGCTCTAGGCGGTTGACCCCATAGAGGGGTGTTGACACAGAGGTCGACACCCTTAAGGGGTGTTGATACCAGGGTCGACCCACCCATAGGGGTATCGATAACCCTAGGGCTGACGTGGCAGTCGGTTTCAGAGGGTCTGGCAGATATATATATACATGGTCATTTCTCTTGTTTTCTTTATTTACATTTCATGGTGGCTAAACTCTGCTGGTATCTGAACTGAACTGGATCCGTTATCAACTATCAACCTAAGAAAATCAATTGGAGATTCAAGATCCAATCTTTTCTAGTTCTATCTTCTTATCCAAACTCTGTGAGTCCCTAGTTGCTTTTAGATTTGAATATTTAAAAGTAAATATGACACGACTACGACTTGGATTTGTTTATATGCCTAGATTATATTAAATCCATTGTGAATTGCGAACATATGACATTCTAAATCGTGTATAACTTGGATCTAAATCTCTATCTTCTTGGATCTATTATAACATTCTATGATGTGGATCTTGACCTTAATTGTGTTAGATGTATTTTTAACTATTGATATAAATCTCTATCTTGTTGGATCTATTGTAACATTCTATGTTGTGGATCTTGACCTTATTTGTGTTATATCTAATTTTAACTATCGGATCTAAATTATGTGGACATCTAAATTACTAGTCAGATCTAGTTTATCACCTTGTGCCTATTATATTAGATCTAAACCTGTTGGACAACTAAACTATTAATTTAGATCTTGTTATGCTCACTATGACATCATAGTTATGTTAGAACTAGTAATTGCTACAAGTACATCAGATTTATGCTTATATGTCCACCTTATCACCATGCTAGTTTATGTTTATGCCAAGTTAAGTTAAAATAATCACTTTGGTTATATTCCTATTATTTTCCCTTTTATCGTTTTTGACTAGGCTATTGTTTAGCCTAGGCATGCTGCCAATTTTGTGAGTGCGTTAGTTAAGGAATGGAGGAAAAGGTTAATATTAGCATAATTTGATTATAAACATCATTGGACATATAATTCAAATTATTGGGCAAAATGGGCATTAACACCTATAAAGGCATAGGTTTAATTAATTGATTAATTAATAATTAATGCCTAGGATTATAATTAGAAATTGTAATAGCACTTATGACATGAGGTTAGGTTGCGCTAGTGGTGGAAGTCTGCCCGGACCTGGCCGGCATATCCAGCAGCCATTAATGTTGAACCTAATGTGAGAGGTATAAGTGTGCAGATACGAATTGAGCTATGATACGAGGTTAGGCCCAACTTGTGGAATAAGACTGCCCGGACCCAACCGGCATATCCAGCATCCACAAGTTGTAGGCCTAATGTGGGAGGTCTAGCCCATTATAAACCATAAAAGGATATGGTAATAAATTGGACTACTTAACCAAATCTAATCCATAGAGATCGTATGATTGTGAACTAAAGTTAGGGTTAAGTAAAATTGATTGGATAGTGGATGGGTAAAGTAAATCTGGTGGGGGTGGGTAATATTTACATGTATGCCCACAAACTTAACCCGATAAGGTTATGTAATTAAAGACATCTAGTAGTATACATGACCGGTTGGAACAATAAAGTTATGTAATTAAAGACACCTTTTAGGGTAAACATAACTTGTAGAAATGATAGGGTTATGTAATTAAAGACAACTAGTGGTATACATAGCCAAAGAAAACCTAATGGGGGATACAAGACAAAGGGGAGAGCTTGTTTCATATTATGTGGGATTCGTTTCATCCGGTAACCCGGAGTAGGTATCAAAACATATACTCCGTACTAGGTCGGAGAAGGGGAACGCTTACTAGACTAATTGTAAGAGATCCAAACGTGGAGTACGGTGTGGGCGGCACAAACCGATCGGGCCATGTGCGTGCATGAGCTGGGCAGAAGGGAATAAGATGACCGTGACAACTGTAGATATGGGGCTGTGCATATGAGCGAGGGGTTGCCACTTTAGGACGTGATACATCCTACTATGGGGCCGACACAGAATATCTACGGAGTAGAGAGCCGATCGATTAGGGTAGTAGTCAGGGTACGTTTGGACGTATGCTTAAGTCTACCACCTTATAGTGGAAGGGATCACCAACTTGCTGGTGGGAAACTACAGAAAGATTATTACTTGGACCAGCTATGGTTAGGGTAACGTCCGAAAAAATTGACCTTATTCGACGGTGGATGAAGACAGCTCAAGATAGGAAGAAATCCTATGCAGACAAGAGGAGGACTGACATCGAATTTGAAGCGGGAGACTTGGTTTTTATTAAAGTATTGTCTCTGAGGAATGTGGTTCGCTTTGGATCAGTAGAGAAGTTGGCACCTAGGTTTGTATGACCGTTTCCTATAACCGAGAGGATTTGCCAAATGGGCTATAGAGTAAAGCTCCCAGAAAATCTGTAACACCCCATAGTTTTGTTAACAATAAAGAGGATGAATTAAATAATTAATTTAATATCTAGAATTAAGGAAAATGGACTGCGCCATTGCGTCCGTCTCGAAATTCTGGTCAAGATAGACATTTGGTGTGCGTAAAACGGACACCGTATGGAGAAATTATGAGGGTTTTACGTTTGTATACACGTAGAAAGAATATATATGTATGTATATATATATATATGAGTCATATAGGAGTCAGCACCTTATCCAGAACAAGTTCAAAATTTGAAATTGCGTGAAAACAGAATAGGCGGCAACTTTCCCGCTATAGGGGGTCGACCCCCCTAGAGGGCTATCGACCTAGGGGTCGACCTACCCAAAGGGGTGTCGACCCATGGGTCGACCCACCTACAGGGGTGTCAACACCCCTAGGGCTGACGTGGCATAGTCCGTTTGGAGGTTGGCAGCTATAAATAAAGGTCCATTTTCACTTTTTTCTGTCCTGAAATGCAATGGAGGCCAGATGCTGTTAGTAGATGGACTAAACCTAATTCTATTCATCTTCTGGAAATCAAATTCTGAGATTCAAGCATAGATTCAACACCAACTTCTTTTCTGTCTTCTTAACAATCCAAACACTGTGAGTTGGTTAGTTTTAGGTTTAAATGAATAAAAGTAAATTGTGAAAGACTGTGATTTGGATATGTTGTAAACTATGAACCTATGCTATTGTTAAATCTTATACTATGTCATGATAGATCTACTTAACTAGATCTAATTCAATTGTGGTTATTCTATTATGTCGCCTTTTTGGATCTTGATCTGTAACTATATTGTTGTTAATGTAAACCTGTTAATTTGGACAGTTACAACATTGGTTAGATCTAATTCTTTATGTAAATCACCTTTCACCTGTCATATTGTGGTCAATTTAGACATGTTATATATTGGACATGTGAATTCATATTTAGATCTAAACATGCTACTATGTCATCCTAATTATGTTAGATCTGTTTTTATGCCCATCTTATAATTATGCTAGATCTATTTTTATGTCGACCTTATTATGCCAAAACATGTCTATGTCAGTATATATGTTCATGTCACCTTTGTTAGAAAGATCACTATTGTCATTTTTCCCATCACGTTTCCTTTTTTACTGTATATGCCTAGGCAACATTCTAGCCTAGGTATGATGCCAAAGATATGCGAATGCGTTAGTTAGGGGACGGGGGAAAATACTAGATTTGGCACAACTTAATACGAATTTGTACATATAATCCGTTATGAGTATAATTGGACATTTAGATATAACTGAAAGTTTGAATGTTAAATTGGTTATTAATTGGAGTAATGAATAAATTTGGCATAAATCAATTATGGACATAATTGGGAAAAAGGGGGCATAAAACCTATAATTGACCTAGGTATAATTAATAATAAATGCCTAGGATTATAATTAGAAATTGTAATGGCACTTATGACACGAGGTTACGTTGCATTAGTGGTGGAAGTCTACCGAACCCGACCGGCATATCCAGCAGCCACTAATGTTGAACCTAATGTGAGAGGTCCAAGTGCGCAAATACGAATCGGGCTAAGACACGAGGTTAGGCCTAACTGTGGAATAAGACGTCCCGGACCCGACTGGCATATCCAGCATCCACACGTTGTAGGCCTAATGTGGGGGGTCTAGCCCATTATGAACCACAAATGGACATGGTAATGAATTGGACTACTTAACCTAATTTAATCCATATGGATTGTATGATTATGAGCTAAAGTTAAGGTTAAGTAAATTGGTTGGATAGTGGATGGGTTAAGCAAATCTGGAAGGGGTGAGTAATATTTATATATAAGTCCATAAACTTAACCCTATATTTATATATAGGCCCATAAACTTAACCTGATAAGGTTATGTAATTAAAGACACCTAGTGGTATACATAACTTGAGGAAATAATAAAGTTATGTAATTAAAGACACCTTTTAGAGTAAGCATAACTTGTAGAAACATTAGGGTTATGTAATTAAATACACCTAGTGGTATACATAGCCGAGAAAACCTAGCGGGGATATAAGACAAAGGGGAGAGCTTATATCATATTGTGTGGGACCCATTTCAGTCAGTAACCCAGAGTAGGTATCAAACAAAGTACTCCGTACTAGGTGGAGAGGGGGAAAGCTTACTGACTGATTGTAAGAGATCCAAACGTGGAGGACGGTGTGGGCGGCGCAAACCGACTGGGCCATGTGCTTGCATGAGCCGGGCAGAGGGAGATAATACGACCATGACATGTGTAGATTGGGATTGTTCATATCAATAAGGGGTTGCCACTTTAGGATGTGATACATTCTACCGTGAGGTCGGCGCAGAGTATCTACGGAGTAGAGAGCCGATCGATTAGGGTAGTACTTAGGGTATATTTGGACGTATACCCAAGTCTACCACCTTGAGGTGTAAGGGATCATCTCATTCTGGTTATACTGGTAATCGTGCAGAGTAATCATTAGAGAAGCGTATACACCTTATCCTGTCTAACTTGTCACACTTGTCATTTATGTAGTGATCCGTCTTATCCACTTTATATGCCTGTCACGCTACTTTTATTTATTTACTTGCTAAAAGTCACTAGACTCGTCAGACTTTATGTCTGACCCTTTTGTTTCTCCTTCTTTCATATGTTCCCCCCAGGTTCTTAGGGAGGAAACGCTCAATTTTGACCATGATTCTGCCTATTTGCTGGAGTTGCTGATATGTATGGCTCAAGCACTTATTCTTGTTGCTATGGCTACATTTTGTTCTTGAGACATTTTACTTCTTTTATATACTCTGATATTTTTGAAGTACAAGACAGTAACTTTTATGTTGCAATGGGCTTTTATGTTTCAAACATGTGATGTTTCTGGACTACGGTATCTTATGATAAATAAAGTTTTTTTATTTCGCTGTTATTCTATATATCTGTCTTGTAATATTCTGTGTCTTCTTACTTATAACGCTTCACGAAACTTAATGCATTCCCTTTGTGAGTGACATTAACAGACGTGGGGTGTCACACTTGGTATTAGAGCTAAAGGTTACTAGATTGGATAAAGTTTTTGAAAATTATTTTCAAAAAGATTTTAAAAGAAAGCATTTTCAAGAAGACAAGTGTATTTTGAAAAAAAAATCCCAAAAAGCCATATGTAATATCCTTCGGTCCTTTTTCTAAATCTCTTCCTTTTCCTTTTTTAGCATCTTTGGGGAACAAAACATTCCTAATATCCCAGAGGGCGTACAATACCTGGATGGTTCCGTGGGTAGTTGGAGGCCACGACGCCTACCGAAGGCCAAGGAAATATTCCTCCCCAGCTGCACCAGTCATTCCTCCTCCTCCCCGTCCAAGAGCAGATAACTTCGCCAAGATCTGCAAAGACTTCCGTGCTATGAGAGGGAAGCCATTCCATGGGAACAAGACATTCGTGGAAGTGCGGAATTGGCTTAAGGAGACCGAGGACTTGTTTGTAATCTTTGAAGTAGAGGATGGAAGGAAGGTTCAGTTAGCCACCTGGCTACTGAAAGACGAAGCCTCTTTTTGGGGGGAAGTCACCCAAGTTGGATGTTCGGTGGAAACTTGGGAGGATTTTAGATAGAAGTTCAAAATGAAATTTCTCTCCCAAGCTGATAGAAGCATGCAGATGGACAGGTTCTTAGCACTCAAACAAGGAAACTTGACGGTGAAAGAGTATGTGAACAAATTCAACTAGCTAGCAAGGTTCAGGTTAGAGTTGGTGGATACGCCGCACAAAAGGGCTTTGTGGTTTGCCAAAGGGCTGAATGAACCTCTACATGGCTTAGCCATGTCCCATATTCCAATGGGGGCCACTTTTGAAAAGCTTGTCGATATAGCCCTAATGGATGAGGAAGACAAGGGAGAAAAGAAGGAAGCAAAGGCTGAGGAGACATCGCAAAATAGGAAGGTGTGTCCCAACAAGGGGCAACAAAAACATCAGAAGAAAGGAGAGAAGAATGACAAAGACAAGGATAAGAGAAAATGTCACAATTATGGGAAAGAGGTTCACTTTATCAAAGACTGTAAGCGAAGAAAGAACTCTTGCTACCATTGTGTAAAGGTCGCACACTTTGCTAGGGAGTGCCCGAAGAAACAGGGGTCGTAGGGACAAGGTCAGAGGATAGGGACTTCTAGAGGGTAGGTGCATGCTCTCGCGATCAGTGCTCCTGATAGAGGTAGAAAAATTTCTGTGGAAGGTTTAATTTCTCTTTCAAACCATCCTATTAGAACACTTTTTGATTCTGGTGCCTCACATTCATTTATATCAAGTTCTATAGTTGAATCTCTGCACTTAATTACTAGTATGGTAGTTGATCCCATAGTTGTTTCAAACTCTATTGGTGGTTCAGCTCATTTATCTATGATTTGTCGGGGTTTGAAAATATGAGTTAGGCGTCGAGTTTGAATGCGACGCGTATGTGCTTAGGTTTATGAGCTATGGGTTGATTCTGGGAATGGATTAGCTTAGCACAAATGGTGCCATTCTGGATTGTGAGAAGAGGGTTGTTAGGATTTTGACTTGTTATGGGAGGACTCTCGTGATTTCTTGTGACCCACAAAGGTCGTTATGCTTAGTTTCCTAGAGTCTCCTGATGCATCTATCGATGACTTGCAATCTGTTCTAGTAGTCCGAGATTATTCTGATGTTTATGATGAGGTTCGGGGTTAACCTCCAAGGTGGGAGATCAACTTTCGTATATATTTGGTGGACAATGCAAAGCCAGTTGCATTGCCAGTGCGCTACATGGCTCTAAGGGAAAGGAGGGAGCTGAGTAAGCATGTAGGGGAGCTACTTGAGAAAGGGTTTATCATACGAAGCATACCTGAATGGGGTGCTCCAGTACTATTCGTGACTAAGGCTGATGGTTCGCTTTGTTTGTGTGTTGACTATAGAGAGCTGAATAAACTCACTAAGAAGAATAGGCACCCGCTCCTGAAGATTGATGATTTATTTGATTAGCTTGTTGGCGCCTCGGTATTTTCCCAGTTATACTTGGCCATGGGGTTTCATCAATTGAGGGTGGCTGAAGATATCATAGATAAGACTTCTTTTAGAACTTCGGACGATTTCTTTGAATCGCTAGTAAGCCTTTTGGGCTGACGAATGCATCCGTCTATTTTGTTGATCGGATGAGTAGGGTGTTTCTAAATAAATTTGTTGTAGTCTTTGTTGATGATATTTTGATCTTCTCCAAAAGCGAAGAAGAGCATGCCCAACATCTGTGAGAAGTCTTGAAAACTCTCTGTGACCATCAGCTTAAGGCGAAGTTCTCCAAATGCCATTTTTGGAGAAAAGAGGTGAGATTCTTAGGGCATGTGGTCTCCAAAGAAGGGATAGTTGTAGATCCCGCAAAGGTGGTTGTAGTGCAAGGCTGGCAGATTACTAAAAATGCAACTAAGGTAAGAAGCTTTCTTGGGTTGGCAAGTTATTATAGGAAGTTCATTAAGGACTTCGCAAAAATATCAGCCCCACTCACCAGGATGACAACGAAGAATTTGGAGTTTTCATGGGGAATAGATTGTGATGTTGCTTTCCAACGACTGATGAGGGTTCTGACAACAGTCCCAGTTTTGACCTTGCCTGACGGGAGTAAGGTGTTTACTATTTACACCAATGAGTGTGGTATAGGGCTTGGTGCGATTCTGATGCAAGAAGGAAAAGTAGTATGTTATGGGGGTAGACAGTTGAGAGTTCACGAAAAGAACAACCCTACCCATGATCTAGAGCTAGCTGTCATAGTTTTCGCGTTAAAGACGTGGCGTCATTATTTACTTGGAGAGAAGTTCGAATTATACACCGATCATAAATCTCTCAATTATATATTCGCCCAGAAAGACCTTAATTTAAGGCCACAATGATGGATGGGGTGTCTAGCTTGTTATGATTTTGAGATTTCTTATACCCCTGGCAAAGGTAATGTGGTGGCTGACGCACTAAGTAGGCAGAGGATGGCCCCGAGTCCTCTGTTTGTGGAAAGAAAGAACTTGGAGTTCATATCAACTTTTGATTTTAGACCCTCCATCGAGATTTTGCCTGATTTGTTTGCATCCTTGGAGATACGACCAACTCTTATGGACCAGATAGGAGCTTCGCAATAAGGTGACCCACAAATTTTATACAACATGGAGAAGCTCAGAAAAGGGGAGACTTCTAGTCACCTCGGTAGATATGCCATAGATGAAAAGGAGTGGTTGCGACGAGATGGAAGGCTTTGTGCTCCTCAAACTGAATGCTTGATAAAGGCAGTCCTAGAAGAGGCCCACCATTCTAAGATGAAAATTCATCGAGGCGGTGATAAGATGTACAAAGACATGAAGAGGGTTTTCTTTTGGCCTGGGATGAAGAAAGATGTGGCCGAATTTGTTTGCCAATGTTTAGTTTGCCGGCAAGTCAAGCTGAGCAAAAGAAGTCCGGTGGTTTACTTCATCCTTTGGAGGTTCCTCAGTGGAAATGGGAGAGCATCTCTATGGATTTCACAGATAGTTTTTCTAGGTCGAAGAAAGGCAACACCAGTATCTGGGTTATGGTAGATAGACTCACTAAGAGCGCGCACTTTATTCCATTTAAGAGTAAGAGGACGGCATCATGGTTGGCAGCAATTTATGTTCGTGAGATAGTTCGTCTTCATGGAGTACCTTCTAGCATCGTGAGCGATTGTGACCCCATCTTTACCAGTGAATTTTGGAGGAGCTTGCAAGAAGCATTAGGTACACAACTGTGTTTGAGCACCGCTTATCATCCTCCGATCGATGGACAGACAGAGAGGTTGAACAGGATTCTTGAAGATCTTTTGAGGCTGTGTATCCTAGACTTCGAAGGGACTTGGTATGAGCTCCTTCCTTTAGTAGAGTTTTCGTATAACAACAACTATCAGTCCAACATCGACATGGCACCCTTTGAAGCATTGTACGGACGACCCTGTAGGTCACTAACTTGTTGGTGGGAATCTACAAAAAGATTATTACTTGGATCAGATATGGTTAGAGAAACGTCTAAAAAGATTGAACTCATTCGACGTAGGATGAAGACAGCTCAAGATAGGCAGAAATCCTATGCGGACAAGAGAAGGACTAACATCGAATTTGAAGTGGGAGACTTAGTTTTTATCAAAGTATCACCTTTAAGGAATGTGGTTCGCTTCGGATCGGTAGGGAAGTTGGGACCTAGGTTTGTGGGACCATTTCCCATAACCAAGAGGATTGGCCAAATGGCCTATAGAGTAAAGCTCCTAGAAAATCTATATGGTGTTCATGATGCTTCCCACG
The DNA here is from genome assembly GCA_030737875.1 of Allium sativum. Classification (NCBI taxonomy): domain Eukaryota; kingdom Viridiplantae; phylum Streptophyta; class Magnoliopsida; order Asparagales; family Amaryllidaceae; genus Allium; species Allium sativum. The sequence goes on from CM060909.1 coordinate 728,336,269, forward strand.
TTTCTCATCTGCAGAAGTGTCTGCATGACACTACAGAAATTGTTAAGCCGAGTGTGTTGGAAGAAGTAGAAGTGGAATGGATGGCGACAGTCAGGAGAGTCCCTTCCCGTATTCTTGGATCAGAAGTTAAGAAGCTACGCAATAAAGAGATCAAGTTGTTAAAGGCTCAATCGGGAGATAACCCAGAGGATGCGACTTGGGAGACCGAATCCAAGATTCATGCTTCGTACCCTTTCCTTTTCGAGGGTGCGTTCTTAACTCCTTTTTCAAAATTTTATCAGTGCTTGTTTCTATCATTTGAGTATATTTCATCCATAGTATTTTTCTACCTTCAGATAGGAATCCTATGGATGTAAACATGTGTTTGAAACATGTTATGTTTGATGGATGCAAGTGGATGCATGTGTTTGCTAGTGGTTGCCTGTGGACGCATATACGCACACATTAGGCACTAGATCGGCTCAATCACTCTCATACTGCATATGGATGTGTGTGCATTTTCTTTTCTTTTATGGATGGAAATGGATGAATTAGCATATGGATGTTGCACTTGGACGAATGAGCGTGCACACATATAGAGCTTACATGTTATAATAGGATTATTTTCATACATATTGGATTCATGGCACTAACATACATTGCATTAAGGAGGTCAACTGAATCAGTAGACCGCCTGGTCTTCACATTAGTATAGGGACATATACACACACCTTTGCATATATTCATATTATCATTAAAAATCTTTAAGGACAGTGGATGCTAGTGATTGATGGATGAATAGATGGATGGTGGATGGTAGGATATGCATTCATCTCAACTTGGAGATTTCGGGGACGAAATCCTTTAAGTAGAGGGAAATGTAACACCCCATAATTTTGTTAACATTAAAGAGGATAAATTAAATAATAATTAATTTAATATTCAGAATTAGGGAAAACGGGCTACGCCATTGCGTCCGTCTCGAAATTCTGGTCAAGATAGACATTTGGTTTGTGTAAAACGGACACCATATGAAGAAGTTATGAGGGTTTTAAGTTTGTATACGCATATAAAGAACATATATATATATATATATATATATATATATATGAGTCATATAGGAGTCAGATATGAGTCAGCACCTTATCCAGAACAATTCAAAATTCGAAATTGCATGAAAATAGAATGGGCGACAAATTTCCAGCTCTAGGGAGTCGACCCCCCTAGAGGGGTGTTGACCCATTGGTCGACCCACCCACAGGGGTGTCGAAACTTCTGGGGCTGACGTGGCATAGTCGGTTTGGAGTTTGGCAGCTATATTTAAAGGACCATTTTAACTTGTTTTCTATCCTAAAATGCAATGGAGGCCAGATATTGTCAGTAGATGGACTAAACCTAATTCTATTCGTCTTCTGCAAATCAAATTCTGAGATTCACTACAAGAAAAACAGCATATAGCAGTGGCAGAAAACACTACTAATCTGTCGCTAAACAGACATTAGCGACGGATTTCCTACACAAAGGTATGGTCGGCAAAAACCATGACGGTATATGTGTCAGATTTTGCGATGGAATTTAGCATGAATTTTTCGACAATTTACCGTCATTTTACTAATTTTATAACAAAAATAAATATTATTTATTAATTTACTTTTATTTTAATTTTTATTTATATACCGATGATTTACGAATTATTAATTTAGAATAAAATATTATTCATAAAAGTTGTCAGTAAACCCTTACTAATTACCAAGGGATTAGCGACAAAAAGATTCAACAAAAAATCTGGCTCTTTTTTTGTCGGTAAACCCTTACTATTCAGCAAACACTGCAATAAAACACTGATTTTGCTAACATTTTAGCTTTGAAATTTCTCTTGAGCAAACATGAACAAACGAAACAAAGCAATATGAAAAATTGGTACACTTTTTATTATATTATGAAATAGCAGTACATAACCAGGTTATCATAATAACCTGCATAGCCTTACAAACGTAAACTAAAAATAAACAAAGGTACATAAACCAAATACATACAGAAATCAAATGGAAATAAGAAAAAAGCCAGATCCATAATGGATCTGCTTGGAGCAATCCCGCATTCTCTTGCAAAAGTTGTTGCACTTCTCCATACAACTAAACTGTTGTAGCCGAGCTCATGCAACCTGAACAAAGAATGATTTTGTATGAACCCATGCTTGTTCCAAAGCCTAAAAAGAAATAAAAATAAAACGCACCAGTTTAGTTTCTTGGTAAACAAAAGAGTACATACTGGACGAAAAGGCAACATATCAACACATCAGCCCATGCAACCTGAACTAAGTGTGTATTATTATGTTAAAACAAAACAAAACAATATATATGATAGCTTCACTAATACACACAACACATCATACAGGTAGAAAATAATTGTAAAAGCTAGACCGTTTCTTCATATGATAGCAGAAATAATTATAGCAGTACCCCATTTTGGGAATTATATCATATCCCAGTTTGGGAATACTTCCAATTGCTAGAGAAAGAGCAATGATATCATACCCCAGTTTGGGAATTCATACATGAGTGTTGCAAGGCAGTGGCTTCTAATTCGAGAATTGGGAAATCACAAAATATAACCAGGACACGTGAAACTGGTTAATAAGTAAAAATGGACCATACATTTTAATGAGTGTTGGTAAAAATGGACCATACATTTACAGGTAAGAAAGTTAAAACATTGGCTCTTCAAGATATTTAATGTGTATCAAATGACTTACAATTATATTAGCAAAAGTTGTTGAAAGTCTAGCTATTATACTTTGACAGTGGCTTTTCAACTTTATATAAATGCATTTCCAATAAATCATTGAATTCAATATAACAAAATAGAAAATTTCTTCTTTTTAACAGAAGCTTATGATTTTGAAAAAAGAAGAAACTAGGGAAATTAGAATAGTTCATTGTTACCACTCTTACCAACTATTCGAAATGGGTTTCAATTTGTTATCCATAGATATTAATTTTAAATCATCACTAGTTCAAATTGTGACCATAAGAAACAGATTAAAAATCGTAAATGAGAAGACCAACACTCATTATGTTTGCTTTGATATCACACTCACTGATGTTTATTGCAGGTCCTATTAATGTTTTTACTGGGTTCGATTTTTGATTAGGTGATGATGAGTTTGGTAGTAAACTGCAAAATGTTGTTACACTATTGATAAGTTAACTCAGTGTGGCAGCATGACAAAAATTATTGTTAGAGGCAGTACTGCACCTCATCAACTACTATTTATTTTGAGTTACCATTATTAATAACACAAATAGAATGACCAGTTTGACAAAAAGAACTTACTAACAACCGAAGAATCCTGTTAATTATAGTTCCAAAAGAAATTAATTTGTACTTGTAACTAATAATACTCCATAGTCCAAATGCAATGATAAACAATATAAAAATGAATAATTCAGCGGTGAGACGATATATTTAGCACAATAAGGTCGCGAACATACCTAAAATGCACAATAAACATACCTATTAACCTTTGTAATAAGATCCCCCAACGATTGTCTGATCAATAGTTGTGTAAATAAAGACTATATCTCCAAACCAAGTCATTTTACGAATGCTTGATTTTAACATATAAAACTAGGAAGAACTTTGGATCATCAGAGCTGGATTGCGAAATTAACAAATGATCACTCAAAAATATCCATGCTCTCGAAGTACAGAGATCGTTTTCCTGTGTAAATTATAAACATCACAGATGTAATACTTGCATTGACTACAAAAATTAGATATTAATATCAAATAAAAAAAAATCACTAATCAACACTGAAAAATAGGGATTATCCACTATTAAAAATTGTAAATGCCTATAAACAGTGCAACAACTTCAAATATTTTCTCCCTTCCATGTGCATATGAATGTGTCCAGCATTATTTTATTACCGAAATTATAGACAAACACAAATTTGAATATGACACAATAATCTTATTGGTTTGAAGAGCTAAAATTATGAACATTCGATCGTATGTAAAGGTAATAAGTAACGTGTTAACTTAATTGTGTATAATATACGTATAATACAAAGATAATTTGCCAGCTTCATTAGATGCAACTTTTATCAACAGTTGACGCTATTCTCTTATTTGGTAATTATGTACTTAAATTTATCAATGCCAGCAAAAGAATGCAGTATATTCGATACATACAAAATTTGTGATCAACTGGCCACTCGAAAACGAATGTGTACAAGCAAGATGGCACATTAAAGAAAAAGATTCAATTTGAACAGAACAAGATATCACTGTTTGCTCATAGACCTATAAAAATTAATATCAAAACTTATATGTAAACGAAATGAAGTACTAGCCTATATCACATAGTACATGTTCTTAGTTCTCTCTGTAGGCTTTCCAGAAATAGTGGCACTGGATACAACTACAATAAAATATATTAAGTGTACATGCATTAGAGCTTCTCTTCCTAGAATCACTGAATAAAATAAGTTGTTCTATTTATTTCCACAAATTCAACCAAAATCGTTATTTACCAAGCCGGTTGATTATGTTAAAGGCGCCCACCTAAATCAATTATCACGGTCGAGAACATAGTTTTAAAAAATCTATTAACCTATGTCGATTGGCGATTGTTGTAGCATAGACTGAGCATAAAATTTGCATTCTTTCAAGTTTTTTTTTGTCAGAAGTCTTGCTTAAATTTGATTAGTCAAAGTGATTTTAGTATATGCTCCTAATAAGGTATTCAAATGACTAAAGGATCCAAATTTTTAGCATATAACAGCTTGAATTTATCAAAAAACAACTCACTTGCATAAAAGTGACATTATCTCAAATATCTACCTTGAGAAAGTCAATGTCTCAAATAACCACTGCATGACACTCCATCCACTTTTATTCAACTAAGCATAATGCTTTCACCCAAGAACTCAGAGTACTTCCACCTATCTGCTCCAGGCCAAATATAAACAAACTAGAGGCAAAATATTATTTGAACTTAAAAAACAAAAATTCTTTGCAACTCCCACCTAGCCAGGTAATTTCCGGCCTATATTAGCAGGTATGAAATGCTCAAAAAAATACTGCTTTCAAATTTCACCAAATTAACCGTGGAACTACCAGTGGAGGTGATTGGAATAAGCGGGTATAAGTGAGAAGAAGGAGAGATGGAAGCATAGGAAGCTGATCACTGGAATAAAGGAGCTCCGAGTGGAAATTAAGGTTAGGAGATAATGGCAGCGAAACGTGGTAGAGGGAGAAAATGTAAACAAGGACACAGGAAATCGAGTTGAAAGCGAAGTGGGAGAATTAAGGAATGGGAGGAGGATTTTCAAGGCAGAGAAGTTGATAATGGATGGACAAAGTGGAGTGCCGCCATTGTTTTTGCGAGGAGCAGCTAGGCTTCGTGTTTCGTAACTTTCGTTGTATTGGTTTTTGAGGGTTTCGGCATTACGGGTTGGGTTATCATTTCCTTGCCTATTTGTAATTGCGTGGTAACAGAACATCAACCTTAATTGATATTTATCTCAGGTGATTTTCAATTATTACTTATATTAGATATTAAATACTAATTATTATGTATATCAATTGTTATTGCTGACATTAGATATTGAATATTAATTGTTATTTAGTTTACTGAAAATTTTACAAAAAATTAAAATTTTATGAATATTTTATAGTTTAATTTTGGTTATAAGTTTAAAATTATTTACATTATTGAATATTTAATATAATTGTTAATCATAATTATTAAATACTGCATAATAAAAATACATATTAATTTTAATTATCGAATTTGTAAAATGTAGATTGAAATTTATTAAATAATGATTAGAAATTTGCACTTATTAATAAAAAATATAAGATCTGAATGAAATTTGAATGATGGTGCCAAAAGTTTCACGCGTTAGAGCCAAAATTTCACCTACGGACCCAACTTTCAAAAAAATTGTACTTAATCTTAGTCAGAATTTATATAAAATTTCAAAACTAGAATATGAAGTATTATACAATTTAAATTAAAATATTAAATGAACTTGTTCAATATCTTAAAGTTCAGAAACTTTGGTTACTTCATGTTAAATAATAATTGGTTTTATAAACTTTATGATTTATTTCAAATTTATTCAAGTTGATTTCAAATTTTTAAATTTTTCGAAATATAAAATATAAGTATCAACTATAATTATTAACTGTAATTATTAAATACAATTATTTAAAATTAATTATTAAATATTAGTTACCATTTCATAAGTATTATATTTTATTATTAACTATAAAATAATTATTATAACAAAATGATATTTTAAATCTCTTACAAATCTGTTTGAATTCTGTTGCAAAATAGCTTCGACAAATATTCGTCGGTATTCTGCCTGGATTAGCAGTGGAAAATAGTGGCAGAAATTTTCCGTCGGTAATTTGACACAATTTGCAGCGGCTTAGTGAGGGATAAAAGAATACGACGGTAATAAATAAAAGAAAAAAAGTTGAAAAAACAAAAAACTATCCCTTGCAGATCACATGGAAATCCATTGCAAATTAGCAACGGAAATTTCCGCTTCTAGATATTTGACGCTAAATCAGTGTTTTCTTACAGTGATTCAAGCATAGATTCAACACCAATTTCTTTTCTGTCTTCTTAACAATCCAAACACTGTGAGTTGGTTACTTTTAGGTTTAAATGAATAAAAGTAAATTGTTAAAGACAGTTATTTGGATATGTTGTAAACTATGAACCTATGTTATTGTTAAATCTTATATTATGTCATGATAGATCTACTTCTCTAGATCTAATTCAATTGTGGTTATTCTGTTATGTCAACTTTGTGGATCTTGATTTGTAACTATATTGCGGTTAATGTAAATTTATTAATTTGGACAGTTACAACATTGGTTAGATCTATTTCTTTATGTAAATAACCTTTCACCTGTCATATTATGGTCAATTTAGAAATGTTATAAATTGGATGTGAATCCATATTTAGATCTAAACATGCTACTATGTCGTCCTAATTATGTTAGATATATTTTTATGTCCACCTTATAATTATGCTAGATCTGCTTTTATGTCCACCTTATTATGCCAAAACATGTCTATGCCAGTATATATATGTTCATTCAACTTTGTTAGAATGATCACTATTGTCATTTTTTCCATCACCTTTCCCTTTTCAATGTATATGCCTAGGCTACTTTCTGGCCTGTATGTCGCCAAAGATACGCGAATGCATTAGTTAGGGGACATGGGAAAATATTATATTTGGCATAATTTAATGTGAATTTGGACATATAATCCGTTATGAGTATAATTGGATATTTAGGCATAATTGGAAGTTTGAATGTTAAATTGGTTATTAATTGGAGTAATGAATAAATTTGGCATAAAATCAATTATGGACATAACTGGGAAAAAGGGGGCATAAAACCTATAATTGACATAGTTATAATTAATAATAAATACCTAGGATTACAGTTAGAAATTGTAATGACACTTGTGAAACGAGGTTAGGTTGCATTAGTGGTGGAAGTCTGCCCGGACCTGACCGGCATATCCAACATGGTCTAAGTGCACAAATACAAGGGCTAAGACACGAAATTAGGCCTAACTGTGGAATAAGACTGCCCGGACCCGACCGGCATATCTAACATTCACACGTTGTAGGCTTAATGTGGGAGGTCTAGCCCATTATGAACCATAAATGGACATGGTAATGAATTGGACTACTTAACCTAATTTAATCCATAGGGATTGTATGATTATGAGCTAAAGTTAGGGTTAAGTAAAATTGGTTGGAGATTGGATGGGTTAAGAAAATCTGGAGGGGATGGGTAATATTTATATATTGGCCCACAAACTTAACCCGTTAAGGTTATGTAATTAAAGACACCTAGTGGTATACATAACCGGAGGAAATAATAAAGTTATGTAATTAAAGACACCTTTTAGGGTAAGCATAACTTGTAGAAATAATAGTGTTATGTAATTAAAGACACCTAGTGGTATACATAGCCAAAGAAAACCTAGTGGGGATACAAGACAAAGCAGAGAGTTTGTATCATATTGTGTGGACCCATTTCAATCAGTAGCCCAGAGTAGGTATCAAACAAAGTACTTTGTACTAGGCGGAGAGGGGGCATGCTTACTGACTGATTGTAAGAGATCCAAACGTGGAGGACGGTGTGGGCGGTGCAAACCGACCGGGCCATGTGCGTGCATGAGCGGGGCAGAGGGGGATAAGACGACCATGACACCTGTAGATATGAGGCTTGCATATCAATGAGGGTTGCCACTTTAGGACATTATACATCCTACCGTGGAGCCGACACAGAGTATCTATGGAGCAGGGAGCCGACGATTAGGGTAGTACTAAGGGTACATTTGGACGTATGCCTAAGTCTACCACCTTATAGTGGAAGGGATCATCTCATTCTGGTTATACTGGTAATAGTGCATAGTAATCATTAGAGAAGCTTATACACCTTATTTGTCTACCTTGTCACACCTGCCATTTATGTAGTGATCTCTCTTATCCACTTTATATGCCTGTCATGCTACTTTTATCTATTTACTTGCTAAAAGTAACTAGACTCGCCAGACTTCATGCCTAGCCCTTTTGTTTCCTCTTCTTTCTTCCGTTTTCCTCCCTCCCCTCCAAGTTCTCAGGGAGGAAACACTCAGGCTTGACCGTGATTCTGCCTATTTGCTGGAGCTGCTTATATGTATGGCTCAAGCTTTTATCCTTGTTGTTATGGCTACCTTTTGTTCTTGGGGAATTTCACTTCTTTTATGTACTGATATTTTTTAAGTACAAGACAGTAAATTTTATGTTGCAATGGGCTTTTATGTTTCAGACATGTGATGTTTTTGGACCACGGTATCTTATAATAAATAAAGTTTTTTTATTCCGCTGTTATTCTATATATCTATCTTGTAATATTCTATGTTTGTTTACCTATAACGCTTCACGAAACTTAATGCATTCCCTTTGTGAGTGACATTAATGGACGTGGGTTGTCACAAAATCTATCCGATATTCATGATGTTTTCCACATTTCTCATCTACAAAAGTGCCTGCATGACACCATAGAAGTTGTTGAGCCATGAGTATTGGAAGGGGTAGAAGTGGAACGGGAGGTGAGAGTCAGGTGAATCCCTGCCCGTGTTCTTAGATCAGAAGTTAAGAAGCTACGCAATAAAGAGATCATGCTGCTAAAGTTTCAATGGGGAGATAACCCAAAGGATGCGACTTAGGAGACCGAAGCTAAGATTCGTGCTTCATATCCTTTTCTTTTCGAGGGTATGTTCTTAGTTCCTTTTTCCAAAGTTTTATCTGTGCTTGTTTCTATCATGTAAATATATCTTATCCATAGTATTTTCGACCTTTAGATAGGAATCCTATGGATGTAAACATGTGTTTGACCCATGTTATGTTGAATGGATGCAAGTGGATGCAATTGTTTGCTAGTGGCTTCCTGTGGACGCATATACACACACATTAGGCACTAGATCAGCTCAATCACTCTCATACTGCATTTGGATGTGTCTGCATTTTCTTTTCATTTGTGGATGGAAATGGATGTATTACCATATGGATGTTGCATTTGGACAAATGAGTGTGCACACATATGAGCTCACATGTTATAATAAGATTATTTGCATACATATTGGATTCATGGCACTAACATAAATTGCATTAAGGAGGTTAATGGAATCAGTGGACTAATGTGTGTATATATTCATATAAGCATTAGAAGTCTTTAAGGACAATGGATGTCAGTGATTGATGGATGACATGATGGATGATGGATAGTATGATATGCATTCTTCTCAACTTAGAGATTTCGGGGAAGAAATCCTTTGAGTAAGGGATAATGTAACACCGTGGATTTTTTTATGATACTAAAAGAGGATAAATTAAAGTAATTTAATATTCAGAATTAAGGAAAACAAACTATGCCATTGCGTCCGTTTCAAAATTTTGGTCAAGATAGACATTTGGTTTGCGCAAAACGGTGTAACGACCCAAGGGTTTTCGGCACTCGAATTTCAACATAAATACAATTACCGTATCTAATGCCGACCTTATAAGCATCGAAAATACAGGAACGTTATTAAAAAGAATTTAGAGGGTGAGAAAAGAAAGAAAGAAATATTAGAATAGAAGAAAGAAGAAGAACATCACATCAGAATATCATAGCGAAACGAATAAAATATAATATCAAATCTCTTTATACAAAAGAACTGTATATACATACCAATCATTAGAGTACAACATATAACTGTCACAGCGGAAATAACTTTACATAAATAGCGGTGAAGCCTCCTGCTTCCATCTCCTGAAACTCCAAGCGAAACCTAACCTGGGAACATACTCGGTCTGACCCGAACACATTTGAAGCAAAGCAAAATTCACTGGGTCAGTCTGGAATACTTTCAGTGATAAATTCGCAGCACAAACAACTTGTTTAACTTTGGAAATTTCTTTTGAAATAAAAGGATAATAGTAAGACAAGCCCATACATAAACACGGACGGTTTTTACCTTACTATAACCCAAAACATATTTGAAATCATAACTGTTTCTGATATTATAACAGTGTCTAAATACAAATAAATACAATCTAGCGGAACATTTGCATATCACCCACCACATATATAGTATACAATCAAAACCACGGGCGCTTTGGAGATTGGATTCCGACTATGACAAGGTATGGAACCACCTGCCGATAGTGTATCTCTATAGGCGAATACACTGGGTTCAACAAGAACGTCTTGCAACCCAGCCCACACATGACCGACCACTAATTTCGCTTGAATGTATCGAATGTATATCGCCAACGGTTGGGATCAGCAACCGTTTCCTAAAAAAGTGACAGCATTGAAATAGATTAAAGAAGAAAATGGAATTTCTCTAGATAGGTGATTATACACCCTAATAGGAGCGACCCATATAGCCATGATGCCTATCCGATTTTTGTCATTTCCTGGTTGATGAGGCTTGAGGCTAGAATTTTCCCTCAGAACATCCAGGCATCATTCACTTTGAATGCCACATTGTCAGATCCGCCAAATCACTAATTGATGTCTATAAAAATATTCGGGTCGTTAAGCTAAGAGAGGTGCCCCTCTCCGCCACTAACAGAAATATGTTTGTAAAAATCAACATACGTGATCCTTAAGAAATACTCTGTAAGACATTCGTCCATACAAGTCATCTAGGAATAGGATGAACCGAAGGCACCCTCCTATTGCATCCAATATAGGAATCACCCCATGGATCAGTAGTGAGTAGTCCTTCCAAATTCGTAGATCCAACTATGACAGAATCACAAATCAAATAACTCTGGTTGCAAGCCAGCGAAATTCGACAAGTAGTCCTTCCGTTGATGAAGATCCACGGTCTTCAATTGCTCCATATTCAATCAGCGTCTTCATGTATTTGCTGGTTCGGAATGGTTCTCGAATATAAGTTCGATCCCGATCTTTCCATACCAACAATCGTATTGGTCAAGTTTGATAGTGGGTGATTTAACTATCAAATAACAATCGTGTAATTAAAATGATTTCACTGATTCAATACTTGGCATTACTTGGCCTATTTAAAAATAAATAAATAAATAAATAAATAAAGGGTTAATCAACCTTTAATTCTCCCAATATAATTAAAACATTTTATTTAATCTTAATTTTATTATAACAAAAATATTTTATCTACTTTAGAGTATGTAAATATATGCCCAACTTTCCATTTCCTTTACCATAGAAAATGTTGTTATGTTCTTCGAAACCTTTTCCCCTTTTTTTTTTCTTAAATTTGAAATCTCAATCTATATATGTATATAGTATACTTAAAGGTATAAACCAAATTCCCGATTCTAATACGTTAAAACAAATGTCAAATTATATAATTTAAAAACCAAATATTTTCATTTACCTTGCAACTAATATTGAAGTATTATTTATATTCCAAAATTTCACACTCGTGTTCAATATTCCTCATATGGGATAATTAACCAATTTCAATACTTTCCACTCATTCCAAACTAATACCATTCCTCATTAATCGTGAAGTCGTTCAGGTTGGGGTATTTCATTTACCTCTCAAACCTTGATCGACAACATTCTCATCTTAGAATAATAATAGTTTGTCACTTAACCACTGCTATTAAAATCTCATTTACCATCTTGATTTCATATCTGTTTTATAACAATTCCTCATATTTGAAATCCTCGTTCAATAATCTCTTTGCTTAATTCCTTTAATTAAGTAAGTCTTCACTAAAACACAACTTTTAACTTAAACCATAATTTCACTTATAACCTTTGGATTTTAATAAAATCCCACGTCCGATAATCTGCTCCCCGGGCATTCTAATACAAACTTTCTTGGATTTTAAAACTAGAATTTGTTTTCCGTCTCCTTTATGGTAAGACCTTTTAACTTGGATTTATTTCCAAAATCCATTTATCTATAATTAACATAACCCCAATTGTATGTGGTTTCCTTTACATTTGAAATCCTTATTTAAATTACAATGTTTCACTCAATTCAATACTTTAATCATTAAGTCATCATTTTGGTTTAAACAACGCTTTTTAAAACCTTGTTTAGATTTCTTCCTAGATACTTATAATAATCCTTTTAGCATATTTTCCCAACTTCTCAGATTTTTTTCCCTAAAACCATCACTATATTTCAATCTATTTCTAATCTATTATCCATCTTCCCTTATAATTTCATTCAATTGGATTTACTTTATTTGATTTAAAAATTAAGGAAAAACCTCATATAAATCCCCACATTTACTTACCAATTCCATTTTACAAATCTTGTTTGAAACTTGGATTATAATCTCTTTATAAACTCTTATCACCTCTTTGATCAAACTTATCGTCACCTACTTACTTCTACATTGAATCCCAAATTAAAATCATCGCTTTAATTATTATTAATTAAAATATTAATCAACTTTAATATTAACTATATTAAAAATAGTTCACATTGCCATTAATTAAAGATAGAATTATTATCAATTTTAAAAGCTCATAAAATAATAATTAACGTTATTAACACTAACCAATTTGATAATTACTTCGGATTATAGTTAATCGAAGATTAACTAACATTTAAGACCATTAGTTAATTTTAACGAATATTCAGAAATTTAAATCAAATTAATTCAATTACCAATTTTAATTAAAACAGTTGATTTTGTCGACCGTACGTATCAGTTAACTATTAACTGGTTTTCATTTCCATTTCCCGTTTAAATTAATTAAACAACTTAATTAATTTAAAAACACTATTTGATTGTTTTAAAAACAATTATTCCATTTGACCACCCTGTAAGCAAATTCTTTTGCTTTCATTACTTGTATAAACTACTAGATTCTATTACACAAATCATTTAAATAATTTCCTTTATAAACTCGATTTGAAATATTTATTAATAAATTTCTAATTTAATTATTTATAGTAAGTAACTGAAAAACTTTGATCCATTTATAAAATAAATTTATAACTTTAAAACTATGTTATTCCAACTAATCATAGAACAACTTTTAAAACAATACATTTTAGGTCATTCATTGCCAATCACTCAATCAATACCATCGATTTATTATAATTAAAACAATGATGTATATCCATTTAACCATCAATATTAAAACGGGTTTTAATATCATTTGGGGTTCAATTAGTACATAGATAAACAATATAAAAACAAACAACATATATAATATTTGAGGAATCCGGTCGGATCCCTCCAACATGTTCTTCCCTGCATTATAGCTCGTTATAACATTTGATAATAATATATGAAACAAATTTCAATAATCTACTATTTTAAAACGATGAAATATAAATGACAACAACCAATTGAACAATCAACAGCCAATAACATCCATAGCAACCAATCAACCAATTTATATTGTTAACGATAAATTATATTTAATATGAATTTACCACATCACAGGATTCCAGAAGGTGTGAGAATGAACTCAACAGTTTTGACGGTTGTCGCGTTTGTCTCCTTTTACTTTTAAATGGACGTTTAAAATTAATTGAAATTTCATACAGCTCCAATCAGTTCCCGGTCAGCACCATCGTCTAGGCCTCGTCCCTGCGATCCCAAGGATCATGTTTCGTGGAATTTCGTTACCGTATGAAATAGTTATGGTCGATTAAAGTTTAAACTAATTTAATTAGAATTTAAATTAATAATTAATTAATAATTTACATTAATACCTTTAATTATGTTTCCACGTCGTCATCGTAAGGCCCAAACGAGGTTTCTCCTTCGTTATCCCCTGAAACCAATACCTTGAAAACAACGGTCCTCTTCAATAATCTTCGAACCCAACAAGCCTCCCCAAAGTTCACCACGCCACCTCCAGGGACAACCAGACCCAAAGATAACCCCACCACCCGACTCGTCGATCAGTGTAGCCCCATCACCAGCAACAACGAACTCCAACCCCCCGTAACTTCTCTAGGATCTCGATTCAAACAGATTCTGTTCAACATGGAACTGCCACCGCCACCAATTGAACCAGACCGCCGCACCACCAATATTGCCACCGCCTCAAATCAGGCCACCTTTGACCTTCATACCCGAGCCCCTCTCGAAGACCAGTGCCGACGGAAATGGCAAAATGGATTCGAACTCCCCCTAAAATCCCATCTCCGATCAACTGAAAATTTTCACCACCACGGTCAGTTTCAGGTCATCGACCCAAAGAAGAAAATGACCGCCTACTTCTCCTCTACAAAATTCCCTCAGACCCCAGTAGCAAATACTAACCCTAGCTCCTCCAAAAGCACAAAATCCGAAACCCAGATCACGTTGTAATTTGCGATTTTCGGTCGACTCAGGCGACCGTTGTCCCTGAAATTTTTACTTGAGCTAGGAAGCAACGGGATCTTCAACTTTGCCTCAGACCACCCATGCCGATTCTCTACGGAAATAAAGAAATAAAATAATTAGTAGAGGAGGGATTTTCTGCAAAATGTGGAGGTTGAAAATTGTTTGGGCGGGATGAACATATTTTGGCTGAAGGGTGGTTGTATTTATAAAAGGGAAATAATGTTATTATATGTCGATGTGACTAACGATATTATTTTCCGTGCTTATCGCACTTTTGAACACTGTTTATTGGTCCCTGTGCTCACATACAAACTCCGTTCATGATGCGAATGGACATCATGATACAGTTTGACATTACGGTCCTAATGAAACTTGTTTCGTCAAATTCCGAGTTCGTTTGCTCAAATGGCGCATGTTCACGTCCAAATGATCGTTTTATTTACATTTTATTTTGCCATGCTCATAGAATAACTCTGATTTATGTGCAAATTGAAATCTAGCAATAATTAGTTGTTACGGCCTCAACAAAATTTGTTTCGTCGAAAACGGAGGTCGTTTGAATAAAGTCCCTTTTTAACTGCCCAATTCAAATTCAAATAAATCAATTTTAAAATACCTCAATATTATATAGATAAAATATTATAATTGGATGTACACGACCAGAATTTCATACACTATTAAAATAAAATATCTCGGGTTGAACTATAAGCCAAACCGATATTATAAATATTTAAAACTCCTTTACTTAATATAAATAAACGTTATAATTTATAAAGGAATTCCATAGAGATTATTTTAAAATTTGATTTGGACATAAAACAAAATCTACACTATAAACAATGGATTTTTCTCTTCCATTAGAGAAATATTATCCAACAGATTCGAACGTTTCTTGTTTCGAGAAAATCCAACTCATATTGGATCCTGTACAGCCGTTTAAAGTTCAAAACGAAATATTACGAACTACCGCGCCGCTGCAGCTCGTTTTATAATATAATTATAAATTAATCGTTTAACCGTCGTTTTATAAATGAATTTGCTACTATAATTTCAATACGAACAATATTAAACCATTTTAAATTGCCCGATCACATTATACTTCGAATTCAACATTTTCCAAATATTTTGGAATTAAAATATTATTATATTATTAATATAAATAAATATTCAAAATAAAATGGTTAAAACCGATTAATCAAGGTCAAACCAATATTTTAAATAAATAAAATAATTTAAATATTTGGCCAAAAAATACGGGACGTTACATTCATTCCCCCTTAAAAGAATTTCGTCCCCGAAATTACCAAGGTAGAAAGAACGTTATGACCCATTATCTTTATAAAAATATATTTAATTAAAATTGGGTTTTATTTTCAAACTAACCCAATTGGTTTTAAAACCAATTATTTCAAATAAAAGAATTTTCTAAAAATCTTCAAAAAAAAAAAATCTAACACCTTAAATTTTGGAATTTTTTTTTGCAGAGTCTCCCCTGTACGGATGGACATCTTCAATATTGCAGGTTCAAGAATTATATATATATTGACCAACACGGTCGGAAAAATTCAAAATCCAATCACAAAATCCAAATAAAACCAAAATTTTATATTTTGCGTAGGCGTACCTTTTTGCGAGCTTTATTATGCAATAAGCGATAAATTGTACTAGAGCTTGCTTAGTTATTATGCAGTTCTGTTCAAACTGGATTGATTAACTCTAGAATTCTCTTGGATGGGTTTTAAAGCTGAATTGGCATCTCTGCATCTGTTCTCAACTCAAATGAATTTCATTAGTCCCCAAACAATGTCAATTAGGTTCCAATATCCATATCATCCATTCTGACAAATTTCTACACACATTCAATCCACATGAGATTATAATTATTTATAACCAAGTCCTAGCGATCCATTTATTTCTTTAAATATCCATTCATATTCATTAAACTTCGATTCATTCGTTGGTCCTCAATCCAGTTTCAAATAAAATGTCCATACAACCAACCATACAATCCAAACAATTCATAAATATTCCATTGACTTACAGTTTTCCAAACATAAGACAAATTCTGAAATTTCCAAGTATGATTACATCTTTTATATTTTACTTTAACATAGTATAAGTTAGATCAAATATTAATATTTCCATTTATACAACTCATATTTGAGATTTTCTTTGGGTTGACTTATCCAATTTATTCATTCCAGATTGGTCTCAACCAAGTATATCCATTTCCGATTTAAATTCAAGCAATCAACAAGACAATCCGAACATATCATTCAAATCAACATTAGCCAATTCAATTGATTTCCCATATTATAATAATCTGAGAAAAATATAACCTTTATTATCTTACGAAATATAATGATCAAAAATAATTTTAAAAATATTTTTATATCAAAATACAAATACGCGCTCTCATATATATATATTCAAACTCAATCTAGGGTATTACTAACACCATCTCTATTGAGTTATGCCACAGAGCCAAGGTTATCACTAAACCAACACCTCTGATACCACTGTAACGACCCAAGGATTTTCGATGCTCGAATTTCAACATAAATACAATTACCGTATCTAATGCCAACCTTCCAAGCATCGAAAATACAGGAACGTTATTAAAAGGAATTTAGAGGGTGAGAAAAGAAAGAAATATTAGAATAGAAGAAAGAAGAAGAACATCACATCAGAATCTCACAACGAAACGAATAAAATATAATATCAAATCTCTTTATACAAAAGAACTATATATACATACCAATCATCAGAGTACAACATATAACTGTCACAGCGGAAATAACTTTACATAACTAGCGGTGAAGTCTCATGCTTGCATCTCCGGAAACTCCAAGCAAAACCTAACCTGGAAACATACTCGGTCTGACCCGAGCACATTTGAAGCAAAGAAAAATTCATCGGGTCAGTCTGGAATACTTTCAGTGATAAATTCACAGCACAAACAACTTGTTTAACTTTGGAAATTTCTTTTGAAATAAAAGGATAATAGTAAGACCAACCCACACATAAACACGGACGGTTTTTACCTTACTATAACCCAAAACATTTTTGAAATCATAATTGGTTCTGATATTATAATAGTGCCTAAATACAAATAAATACAATCTAGCGGAACGTTTGCATCTCATGCTCCATATTTATAGTATACAAACAAAACCGCGCGCGCTTTGGAGATTGGATTCCGACTATGACAAGGTATGGAACCACCTGCCGATAGTGTATCTCTATAGGCGAATACACTGGGTTCAACAAGAACGTCTTGCAACCCGGCCCACACTTGACCGACCACTAATTTCGCTTGAATGTATCGAATGTATATCGCCAACGGTTGGGATCAGCAACAGTTTCCTAAAAAAAGGACAGCATTGAAATAGATTAAAGAAGAAAATGGAATTTCTCTAGATAGGTGATTATACACCCTAATAGGAGCGACCCACATAGCCATGCTGCCTGTCCGATTTTTGTCATTTCCTGGTTGATGAGGCTTGAGGCTAGAATTTTCCCTCAGAACATCCAGGCATCATTCACTTTGAATGCCACATTGTCAGATCCGCCAAATCACTAATTGATGTCTATAAAAATATTCGGGTCGTTAAGCTAAGAGAGGTGCCCCTCTCCGCCACTAACAGAAATACGTTTGTAAAAATCAACATACGTGATCCTTAAGAAATACTCTGTAAGACATTCGTCCATACAAGTCATCCAGGAATAGAATGAACCGAAGGCACCCTTCTATTGCATCCAATATAGGAATCACCCCATGGATCAGTAGTGAGTAGTCCTTCCAAATCCGTAGATCCAACTATGACAGAATCACAAATCAAATAACTCTGGTTGCAAGCCAGCGAAATTCGACAAGTAGTCCTTCCATTGATGAAGATCCACGGTCTTTAATTGCTCCATATTCAATCAGCGTCTTTATGTATTTGCTGGTTCGGAATGGTTCTCGAATATAAGTTCGATCCCGATCTTTCCATACCAACAATCGTATTGGTCAAGTTTGATAGTGGGTGATTTAACTATCAAATAACAATCGTGTAATTAAAATGATTTCACTGATTCAATACTTGGCATTACTTGGCCTATTTAAAAATAAATAAATAAATAAAGGGTTAATCAACCTTTAATTCTCCCAATATAATTAAAACATTTTATTTAATCTTAATTTTATTATAACAAAAATATTTTATCTACTTTAGAGTATGTAAATATATGCCCAACTTTCCATTTCCTTTACCATAGAAAATGTCGTTATGTTCTTCGAAACCTTTTCCCCTTTTTTTTCTTAAATTCGAAATCTCAATCTATATATGTATATAGTATACTTAAAGGTATAAACCAAATTCCCGATTCTAATACGTTAAAACAAATGTCAAATTATATAATTTAAAAACCAAATATTTTCATTTACCTTGCAACTAACATTGAAGTATTATTTATATTCCAAAATCTCGCACTCGTGTTCAATATTCCTCGTATGGGATAATTAACCAATTTCAATACTTTCCACTCATTCCAAACTAATACCATTCCTCGATAATCGTGAAGTCGTTCAAGTTGGGGTATTTTATTTACCTCTCAGACCTTGATCGACAACATTCTCATCTTAGAATAATAATAGTTTGTCACTTAACCACTGCTATTAGAATCTCATTTACCATGTTGAGGAATCCGGTCGAATCCCTCCAGCCTGTTCTTCCCTGCATTATAGCTTGTTATAAAATTTGATAATAATATATGAAACAAATTTCAATAATCTACTATTTTAAAACAACAAAATATAAATGACAACAACCAATCAAATAATAAACAGCCAATAACATCCATAGCAACCAATCAACCAATTTATATTGTTAACAATAAATTATATTTAATATGAATTTACCACATCATAGGATTCCAGAAGGTGTGAGAATTAACTCACCATTTTGACGGTTTCCGCGTTTGTCTCCTTTTAATTTTAAACGGACGTTTAAATTAACTGAAATTTCAAACAGCTCCAATCAGTTCCCAGTCAGCACCATCATCAAGGCCTCGTCCCTGCGATCCCAAGGATCATGTTTCATGGAATTTCATTACCGCATGAAATAGTTATGGTCGATTAAAGTTTAAACTGATTTAATTAGAATTTAAATAAATAATTAATTAATAATTTACCTTAATTACCTTTAATCATGCTGCCACGTCATCATCGTATGGCCCAAACGCGGTTTCTCCTTCGTTATCCCCTGAAACCCAATACCTTGAAAACAATGCTCCTCTTCAATATTCTTCAAACCCAACAAGCCTCCCCAAAGTTCACTGTGCCACCTCCAGTATAATGACCCGAACTTCCCCGGTAAGGAAAGCCCGAATAGAGTTGAGGACAAGCAACATCAGGACACAAACAGAAGAACATTTCATTGCTTATTTCAACAATTCCATCAGAATACAAGAATATACAGAGTATGAATGAATAAAATACATCAGAAAAATATCAGAGATTGCAATACATTACTGTAGTGGAAAAATAATACAATACACAACTGAAATAGATACACGGATACAGAGCTTTCCAGATATCACTCCAGCTATAAACCAGGTTCCTGTGAATATAAATCTGCAAAACCAAAACTACTAGCTGCCGTGTGGAAAATAGGAGCACCCAGAGTTTAGGTTAAAACAATAAACTCCAGGTCAGTCATATGACTGGTGTGAGAACTAAAACAGATATTCTTTTGATTTTAAAGTTAGGAAATCAAAGGACCACGCCGTATAACACGGAATGGGTTTCCTTCCAAGAATATCAGTACATAAAACAACAGTGCAATGCTAAATAAAGAACGATGAAGCTATTATAAGACCCAGGTCCCATCACACAATGCAACACAAGCCGGAGGATAGAGTTTTACCTTATAATAGCCAAAGAATGCTTGATATGATAAATTTCATCTTTTATTATTACTATAAGTGTATAGTGTCAAAACAATTTCAATCATAAGTATCAATCATAGACGGCATAAGTGCCCCATACCACTATGTCGCCATATGTAGGTTCTACAATCAAAACCGAAAAATCACATATTGGAAGTGGGATTCCCATCTGTGAACCGAGGCAAAAGATAATCCTCTACCGATTCGAGACGCTCTAGCTCGTGTCTCAGGACCCAGACTCAAGTGGGCCCTTGGATCGTCAGGGTCGGTCCACCGATGTGGATTAAAACGTCTGAACACTGCGTTTCCTCGCCCTTTGGGGCGTCAATGAGCCAAATGACTCCATCGGCTCCACATAGTCACCAATATATCTGAGGCGCCTCGCAATCCAACAACCACACAGGTGAAAATAATATAAATGTCAGGGTTAGTAGGTCATTGACACCACCCTAGCTAGAAGGAAACGCATGCCCTCCCTGATGTACTCTCCCGTTTCTGGTTCACAACCGGGGTGTGAGGCTCGCGAATTAACGTTATACACAAAGCTATGCCACACAGGCCGTGCTTTGATCATCAACCACAAGACTTTGCTTTTCAACAAAAGCCTTGATCATTTGCATCTTAGCATGCCACATAGGCAAACCACTCCATGCAACCGATATCCATCAGTCACACAGAATGATATCCAATGTCAGACACACAGTCCATTTACAAGTCCGTTCTAGGTCTGAACGAAACTGGAGGCACCTTGTACCTCGCATATCCATCGATCTCCAAGTACGTCTAGATGATCACCAACTGATTCCCTCCTCTTGGGTGTACAACCCAATCAAGATCATCAGTAATTATCCAAACGATGTGAAGACCTCCGGTCTTTGACCACCGTCTTCATCCTCGACGCATCGTCGAATCAGTTATTCAGAATGGGATAAGCCCGGTCTTTCTGAATAACTCGCGTATATAATAAACAAGTGTTACACAAACACAACATACGCCTCATTCCAATTCAGAATATTCTTTTATTCAAATATTCTTATACTTTGGGAAAGGTTCCCATTAATTTTATCAAAGATAAATTCCTTAAATTTATTCTTTAATCTTCTTTTGAATATCAATTCAAACCATATTATGGTTTATCCAAACTAGTCGGGATTAGCGAACCTTACCGAAGTAATCACTTGTTAAATTTCCCAACCCCAACCTATTCATCCCATGAAGTAAAATTGGTCATACTTCATATCTAACACCACGGTGTTATTGGTAAATTCAATTACCATTTCACGTTCAAATCTAATTAAAGATTTAACTGTCGCCTGGAGCAAAACTGGTGATACTCCATTCTCGAGTTTCTTAACTCCATTGGGTCTAAGAACAGTATTATTAAAGATACCGTTCACAACACCTCAAAATCACATTCCATTTACAATGGAATCTTCATGGAAAACAAATCGATATATATAATCGATATAAACTTCCATATCCAACTAATAATATAAATGGAATAACGGCAAAGTCTTATAAATTCCAGATATATTAGTTGTCTTCCTCCACATAAATTCACTTCGATTATTACCAAATCGAATTCCATTCCATTCCAATTTATTTTATTAAATTGGAAAACTTTACTTTGGAAAATCTCCTTTAAATCTTAACAAAAGATTTATAAATTCCAAATCACATTTCACTGTAAATCGGTTTAAAGAAAGAATGACGTTAAAACACAGTTCACGATAAACCCAATTCACATTCCATTAATTATCGGGTTAAAGAACAAGTGTTATTTAAAACACCATTCACGATAAACCCAAAAATCAATTCAAATTCAATTCCAATTAAATACCATTTAATTGGTATACTTCATTAAATCTAAATAAAAAGATTTAATCTTTTCTCAGCTGGGTTTAAGAACAGTGTTAATGAAGACACCATTCATGACAAACCCAAATCCCATTTGATATTAAATACAAGGCTCTGAATAGAAAATATATCGGCTTATATTCAATATCAAATTCTATGACCAACAAATACCGTATCGGAAATAATGATATAAATATATCTTTCAAATTTCCATAACAATATTTGTATAATCATGAAATCCAACATCGAAATATTCCAAAGACAATTTCGATTCGAATCCATTCCAATTCAATTATTGGAAATTCTGGTTACTTTTAAAACCCTTTTAAATCCAATTTATTTATTTCAAAAATAAATGGATTATAATTCTAGTTCAAAACTAGTTCATTTCGATAAAAATCTATTTTTATCTTTTTGAATATGGAATTTTTCATCCTAATTTTTTCCAAATCATTTCTTATGATTTTACACAAATTATTGCTATTTTTAATAATTTTATCAAGGCCGTACAGTTGATTTCCATCAACGGCCATCGAACTGCACTTACAGCGACCTTTTCCAAATTTGATTTGGACATAATTCCAAATCCAACCATCAAATATCTAATATTAATTAGAAAGCTCTTTTCGATACGAACCCAACGGTTCCAGTTTTAGGAGAATCTGACGGTCGGATCTCCCGTAATGTCCATTCGAAGTCAATGGTCGAAATTCGCGAACTACCGCAGCGCGGCGTGTTCTATTCAGGCCATTATATATATATTATATATATTTCATTGATTTCCTGTAAAACTTATTTTATAAATCGTTATAAATTCATTTTCAGAACGATTTCAACTTCATATTCAATTTCAAATCAAAATTGAATATTCCATATCATCGATATATAAATGATAGTATTTTCAAAATATTATATTTTGAAATCAATTCCTTTTTTATATTCATTATAAAAATGAATAAAATCGATATAGATATCGTTCACGTCAAAATGGCACATATCTAATCAACACGGCTTTATATATTTCGACAACTTCGTTATTCTATTCAACAAATGAATATTTTCTTTTATTCAACACATGAATATATATTTTATTCAACATATGAATATTCTTTTATTCAACACATGAATATATATTTTATTCAACACATGAATTTTCTTTTATTTAACACATGAATATATATATTTTATTCAACACATGAATTTTCTTTTATTCAAGACATGAATATATATTTTATTTTCCAACTTGGAATGAGCCCCAATCAATTACCATAAAATGTTAATTATATGGATTCCCTACAACACATGTATATAATAGCAACGATAAATAATCAACCATCATCCAGAGTGCATTCTACACTGCATAAGCATCAAATATATATATATTTAACGCCTATAACAGCCTATCAATCAATCGATCGACATACAACTAATTATTTGGGATTAGTGTGCACCTAATATCATTCCAACACCTGTGTGGGTTTTAAATCAACAAACACATATTTTTATTTGTGTAGTTAGGCGATGTGTAAAATTTATCGTCCCAATCAATATCAGTCAAATGGGTGTACATAAACAAATCGTTCGATTTGTTTATAAATATTTATTTTATATACACGTTAAAAATTATATTTTTAACTATAAAATATTTTATTCCATTCCACTTTACACAATCAACTTTCACAACACATCAATTAAACAAACATGTCATCCATGGTCTGTGGACGATGGGTATCCGGTGCTGCTAAGCACCGTCTGCATCCTAGTATATATTTCAACTAGAAAACAAATTAATAGTGAGAAGTTCTCACCTAAAGCTAAACCAAACGCCGCTACTCTTCATATGTAGAAAATCTTCGCCGCGTTTCCAACGAGATCTGTTTCACCCAGTATATGTTTAAAATCTTGTTTTTAACATCGCTACTTTATAAATAAAAGTCACATTTCCTTTTGGCTGTTATATATATATATATATATATATATATATATATATATATATATATAAATCGCATTTTTATCTCCGCTACTTCATATATAAAAATCAAATCTTTATATAAATAAAATCTAAACTTTATATGATAAAAGTATAAACTTCATCATAATAAAAATATAAACTTTTCACATTTAAAAGTCTAATCTTTTTATAGATAAAAATCTAACCTTTACTTCACGAAAAATGTAATCTTCATACTTCATTCACATATAGAAAAATTCGATTTTTATACTTCATTCACATATAGAAAAATTCGATTTTTATACCTCATTCACATATATAAAAATTCGATTTTTATACTTGTATATAAAAAAAATCAAATCTTTATTTTAAAAATCATACCTTTCATTAAACAACAATGTAAATTAATATTCAGAAAAATCGGATTTTTAAATTATATAAACTAAATAAAATAATGTAAAAACTCACATTTTTATTTGACTTTCTAATAGGAGGGCCCCGCAGTTGGCTAATGATGGCGCAGGCTGTCGGGGGAGGGGGTGGCAGCGGTCTGGTGGTGGCATGGTGGTGGTCCCGTAGGGGCGGCGGATGATTTGAGGGGGTTTGCTTCGGTTTGGGTCTTCAATGGAGCGGGTGAAGAGAAGGGAGAGGAAGAAGGAGGTGGCAGATCAGAGAGAGGGGGAAGCAATCGGAGGGGCGATGGTGGAAGCGTGAGGCGGCGCGGTGCGTATCGCGTTTGAGAGTTTCCCCTTTTTTATCTTTCTGAAATGAACCACGACGGGGAAGGAAGAATAAAAGGGGGCGCGTTGACCAAGGGATTGGAGGATAAGGGCTTGGCCCATTTAAATATTTTATATTATTTAAATTTTCAAAAATATTTGTTTTCAATTCGTACTCCAAATCGAACCCAACAACTGTCGTCCCTAGCTAATTACCCTATTTCGAATGCGATGGGATATGTTTCGTAACCCAATTCGGCTGTTACGATCAGTTTTCAACAAATTCAACATATAAATCAATATATTGAATTTGAACGCACATTTCAATTTACTGGGGTCACATACGGACCCTAAAAATTCCTGAAAAATATTTTCTAGCTTCGTATGGACGATACGGTCCTAACAAAACTAATTTCGTCAAATTCTGAGATTGTTTGAAAAATAGCCATTTTCTGGTCGATCGAAATTGACAAAAACTATCAAAACATGTTTTCTTTTGCCACGCTCACATATTGCTTTCAAAAATTATAAATTTTGGAATCTAGCAATAACTTGACATCCCGGATGCAACAAAAGTGGTTTCGTCGAAAACAAAGGTCGTTTGCAAAAATTTCCATTTTTAAGGGCCAAAATTCCATAGCGACTATTCTGAATTTTCAACTGGGCATAACTGTTTATTCCCGCTATGAAATTTCAATTTTTTGGATTCGCTGGAAAGATATTCTCAATTAGATTCTAATATTTTTTGTTTTGCCAAAATCCGGTTTATTTTGAATCTTGTACATTCATTTGAAATTAGAAATCGAATTTTCAAACTACCGCGCCATTTTCAATTCCTTTTATAATTAAAAATAAATATTTATATTCTAACATCGATCTATATAAATATATACATTCTATTCTATTCAAAATAAATTTCTCGTCGTTATTATTTAAAATAAATCACTTTAAATGTTCAAAATTCATCAAAATAAAAATTTTAAATTGGCTTGGATTTCATGTTTATTACATCTAGAGGCAACCAGACCCAAAGATAACATACCAGTTGACTCGCCAATCTGTGCAGCCCCATCACCAGCAACCACGAACTCCGACCCCCGTAACTTCGCCAGGATCTCGATTCAAACAGATTTCGTTCAACATGGAACTGCCACCGCAACGGATTGAACCAGACCGACGCACCACCACCGTTGCCACCGCCTTAAATCAGGCCACCTTCGACCTTCATACCCGAACCCCTCTCGAACACCAGCGCCGCCGGAAATGGCATAACGGATTTGAACTCCCCCTAAAATCCCATCTCCGATCAACTGAAATTTTTTGCCACCACGGTCAGTTTCAGGTCATCGACCCAAAGAAGAAAATGACCGCCTACTTCTCCTCTACAAAATCCCCTCAGACCCCAGTAGCAAATACTAACCCTAGCTCCTCCAAAAGCACCAAAACCGAAACCCAGATCTCACTGTAATTTGTGATTTCTGGTCGACTCAAGCGACCGTTGGCCCTGAAATTTTTACTGGAGCTAGGCAGCAACGGGATCTTGAACTTTGCCTCAGACCACCCATGCCGATTCTCGACGGAAATGAAGATATAAATTAATTAATGGAGGAGGGCTTTTCTACAAAATGTGGAGCCTGAAAATTGTTTGGACGGGACGAACAAATTTTGGCTGAAGGGTAATTGTATTTATAAAAGGGAAATAATATTATTATATGTCGATATGACTAATGATATTATTTTTCGTGCCTATCGCAATTTCGAACTCTATTTATTGGTCCCTGTACTCACATACAAACTCCATTCATGATGCGAATGGACATCATGATACAATTTGACGTTACGGTCCTAATGAAACTTGTTTCGTCAAATTCCGAGTTCGTTTGCTCAAATGGCGCTTGTTCACGTCCAAATGATCGTTTTATTTGCATTTTATTTTTCCACGCTCACAGAATAACTCCGAGTTACGTGCAAATTGAAATCTAGCAATAATTAGCTGTTACGGCCTCAACAAAATTTGTTTCGTCGAAAACGGAGGTCGTTTGAATAAAGTCCCTTTTTAACTGCCCAATTCAAATTAAAATAAACCACCTTTAAAATACCTCAATATGATATAGATAAAAGATTATAACTGGACGTCCATGACCAGAATTTCATACACTATTAAATTAAAATGTCTCAGGTTGAACTATAAGCCAAATCGATATTATAAATATTTAAAAACCTTTACTTAATATAAATAAATGTTATAATTTATAAAGGAATTCCATAGAGACTATTTTAAAATTTGATTTGAATATAAAACAAAATCTACACTATGAAAACTGGAATTTTCTCTTCCATTAGAAAAATATTATCCAACAGATTCGAACGTTTCTTGTTTCGAGAAAATATGACTCATATTGTATCTTGTACAGTCGTTTAAAGTTCAAAATGAAATATTACGAACTACCACGCCGCTGCAGCTCGTTTTATAATATAATTATAAAGTAATCGTTCAACCGTCGTTTTATAAATGAAATCGCTACTATAATTTCAATACGAACAATATTAAACCATTTTAAATTACCCGATCACATTATACTTCGAATTCAACATTTTCCAAATATTTTGGAATTAAAATATTATTATATTATTAATATAAATAAATATTCAAAGTAAAATTGCTAAAATCGATTATTCAAGTTCAAACCAATATTTTAAATAAATAAAATAATTTAAATAATTGGCCAGAAAATACGGGACGTTACAAACGGACACCGTATGAAGAAGTTATGAGGATTATAAGTTTGTATACGTGCAGAAGAATTATATATATACACATGAGTCAGGGATGAGTCAGAATTTTATCCAAAACCATTCGAATTTGAAAAAGAAAAAGTGGCGGCAGTTTTCTCGCTCTAAGGGGTCAACCTCCTACAGGGGTGTCGACACCAGGTTCGACCCACCCACAGGGGTGTCGACACCGCTAGGGCTGACGTGGTAGTCGGTTTCAGAGGGTCTGGCAGTTATATACACGTGGTCATTTCTCTTGTTTTCTTCATTGAGAATTCATGGTGGTCAAACTCTGCCGGTATCTGAACTGATCTTGATCCGTTATCAAATATCAACCTAAGCAAATCAACTGGAGATTCAAGATCCAATCTTTTCTAGTTTTATCTTCTTATCCAAACTCTGTGAGTCCCTAGTTGCTTTTATTTTTGAATATTTAAAAGTAAATATGACACGATTATGACTTGAATTTGTTCATATTCCTAGATTATATTAGATCCATTGTGAATTGCGAACATATGACATCCTAAATTGTGTATAACTTGGATCTAAATCTCTATCTTGTTGGATCTATAGTAACATTCTATGATGTGGATCTTGACCTTAATTGTGTTAGATTATTTTTAACTATTGATCTAAATCTCTATCTTGTTGGATCTATTGTAACATTCTATGATGTGGATCTTGACCTTATTTGTGTTAGATCTAATTTTAACTTTTGGATCTGAATTATGTGGACATCTAAATTGCTAGTCAGATCTAGTTTATAACCTTGTGCCTATTATATTAGATCTAAACCTGTTAGACATCTAAATGGTTAATTTAGATCTTGTTATGCTCACTATGACATCGTAGTTATGTTAGAACTAGTAATTGCTACAAGTTCATCATATTTATGCTCATATGTCTACCTTATCACCATGCTAGTTTATGTTTATGCCAAGTTATGTTAAAACAATCACTTTGGTTATATTCCTATTATTCCCCTTTCATCGTTTATGACTAGGCTATTGTCCAGCCTAGGCATGCCGCCAATTTTGTGAGTTCGTTGGTTAAGGAACGGGGGAAAAGGTTAATATTGGCATAATTTGATTATAAACATCGTTGGACATATAATTCAAATTATTGGGTAAAATGGGCATTAACAACTATAAAGACATAGGTTTAATTAATTGATTAATTGATAATGAATGCCTTTGATTACAATTAGAAATTGTAATGGCACTTATGACATGAGGTTAGGTTGCGTTAGTGGTGGAAGTCTGCCCGTACCCGACCGACATATCCAACAACCACTAATGTTGAACCTAATGTGAGAGGTCTAAGTGTGCAAATACGAATCGGTCTATGACACGAGGTTAGGCCCAACTAGTGGAATAAGATTTCCCGGACCCGACCGGCATATCCAACATCCACAAGTTGTAGGCCTATTATAGGAGTTCTAACCCATTATAAACCATAAATGGACATGGTAATAAATTGGACTACTTAACTGAATCTAATCCATAGGGATTGTATGATTGTGAACTAAAGTTAGGGTTAAGTAAAATTGATTGGATAGTGGATGGGTTAAGAAAATCTGGAGGGGGTGGGTAATATTTACATATAGGCCCACAAACTTAACCCGATAAGGTTATATAATTAAAGACACATAGTGGTATACATGACCGGTTCGAATAATAAAGTTATGCAATTAAAGACACCTTTTAGGGTAAACATAACTTGTAGGAATGATAGGGTTATGTAATTAAAGACACCTAGTGGTATACATAGCCAAAGAAAACCTCGTGGAGGATACAAGACAAAGGGAAGGGCTTGTATCATATTGTGTGGGATTCGCTTCATCCAGTAACTCGGAGTAGGAATCAAAACATGTACTCTGTACTAGGTCGGAGAAGAGGCATGCTTACTGGACTGATTGTAAGAGATCCAAACATGAACGACGGTGTGGGCGGCGCAAACCGACCGGGCCATGTGCGTGCATGAGCTGGGCAGAAGGGGATAAGACGACCATGACACCTGTAGATATGGGGTTGTGCATATCAGCGAGATGTTGCCACTTTAGGATGTAATACGTCCTACCGTGGGGCCGGCACAGAGTGTCTATGGAGTAGGGAGCCGATCGATAAGGGTAGTAGTTAGGGTACGTTTGGACGTATGCCTAAGTCTAGCACCATATAGTGGAAGGGATCATCTCATTCTGGTTATACTAGTAATAGTGGAGAGTAATCATTTGAGAAGCGCATACACCTTATCTTGTCTACCTTGTCACACCTGCCATTTATGTAGTGATCTCTCTTATCCGCTTTATATGCCTGTCATGCTACTTTTATTTATTTACTTGCTAAAAATAACTAGATTCTCCATACTTTATGTCTAACCCTTTTGTTTCCTCTTCTTTCTTCCGTCCCCCCCCCCCCCAATTCTCAAGTAGGAAACACTTAGGCTTATTCAGGACTCAGTTATCATCTTGCTAGAGCTGTGTTCGAAGTATGGCTCAAGTTCTTATCTCTATTATGGCTTTGTCTCTTTTATTTGGGGAATTATGTTTTCTTTTAAGTGTTTATGTACTCTGATGGTAAAAGACAGAAGTTATATTGTTGTAATGGTTTTTATGACTTATGGCATTTTGGACAATGATGTATGATTTGTGTTTGAAATAAAATTTGAATTTTCGTTGCTATCTTATTTATATCTGTCTTGTAAAATTTTGTGTCTGTTGACCTATAACGCTCCACAAAACTTAATTCATTCCCTTTGTGAGTGACATTAACAGACATGGGGTGTCACATTGTTTATAAAAGAAATGTTGCAACTTGACGTTAATCGCTTTTCGTTTCTAACATACACTTAATATTAACTTTAAACACGCATCATTTCTAGAATTATTGTACGCACATTCATTTCAAATTAGAACGTTACTTAACGTTATCAAATTTCCGTAATTTAATTCTATTTATGACGCATGTTTTTTTTAATTTCAAATTTGAGCCATAATTAATTCCATACATATTTTCATATATGTGCATTCACATGTATCAACATTCTAGAATCACTTATTTACTTCCGACTTTGACATTATTATTGTTTGATTCCCTTTTAATGTCATTCCCATTATGTTCCTATTAATGCAATTAATGACGCACATTAACTTTCGAATTAAAATGTGCATTGCTTTTGACATTTACATAAATATATATTTTTCTGAAATAGATTATATATGTTTACACATGTTACTGTTGTATATAACGCTGTTGTATACACAATGATATTGATTTTTGTTTGATGATAACAACCAAATATATATTAATATAAATATGTTTGTTATTGTACTGTTATATCACATCACAAACTGGAATATAATATTTATATTTAAATAATATACGACTGTACAGAAATTCAAATATTTACAATATTTTATTTAAATTGAATATTCTATTTCAACATTCAAACATTACAACTTATTTACAACTCCACTATTTAATCACTTCACAGAATATTTGTACTTGAAATTAAACAGAATAAAATAGATAAATTTGTTTGACAATAATAAAATAATTTTTTACTTCAAACAAATTTGTTTATTACAAATAAACAGTACAATACTTTTCATATCACTACAACACTCACACTCGATTATACAATTTTATATATACAGACTCATTGACATTTTAACACTCTCATATAAAGACACTTATACAATTTCTTCGTCTTCTGTCTTCTGCTAATCAGTCCTATCACATCAGTCCAGTCATCTACACCTGTCATTACAGAAACACACATACAGTATCTGGTATAGAAATAATATTCCAAATTCTAACGAATATAATTTTTATTTTGAAAATGTATTTGCCTTAAATTTCAGTGTGTTTCTCATCATTTTTCATGACTTGATCTGATTTATCTGTGACTAGACAGCTTGTGATATTCACAGTGAAATGCTGTAAATACCACAAAGCAACCAGTTTATATATATGTATAGGGACATGGAAAATTTGTCTGATCGACTGCATATACCCACGTGTATATACATACACGTGTGCACTGCCTCGCCAATCTAGTGTGCAACTGAGCAGTAGCCACGTGGACCATCTCGAATCAATGCAACACATGTCAATGAGGTCGAGCCGTTCAAAGCAAAAAAAAAGTCAACAACAAGGAATGGCCGAGGATATATACATCCAAGCTGATGTACTCAAGTGCAACTCACAAGTCAACAAATACACAATGTCATGGTTCAAGTGATCTAAGCAATGGTCACCAACACAGTCAACATGAAAGGGACAGTGGAGCTACAACATAATCAATAGTGGTGTACATATATTTGTGTACATGCAGCATGTGTACAAGCAGCATGGTATGCAAACTTGGTCAAAAGCAACAACTTCAGATTTCACAAAAATATCATGCAGATCACAAGTTTGGCATGGCAAATCAACTCAAGAGCAGGTGATAAACATGACACAACATGGATCAAAGCAGTGCATCATTAAACACAAGGCAATGGTACATTGCAGCAGCACTGAATGGCAGAAATGAAACAACAAAGCATGGCTACAACAAGGCAGCTATATTATCATACATGTAGAACAGTTTGTGATGTGAAGCAGCATATAGTTCTATGTTGACAAGCATTGCACAATCATTTCAGTACATGCATGGTGTAACAATGACTCAGTAATAACATTCCACAAGTGATCTCAAGAAATAAACAGCATATATAATGATTTCAGCATGAAGTTTTTGAACTCAAGTACAAGCAAATGCAACTGGAAATGATCAACTAGTGCCGAGGCATTTAACAACATAGCAGGTGGGATCAACTCACTCAAGGCAGTACAGCAAGTAGTGCAACAAGTTTCAGATAAAAGCAAGTGTATATGGTGAAGTTACAATGTCAAGTCAGCAAGATAGTGATCAAGGCTGTCTAAATTGACAAATCAACATGGGTGGAGAAAACAGCTAAACATGTTTATGTAAAATTTATCACAGGTGAAAATAATATCTGGTTTTTAAAATGTTTTCAAAACAGGCAAGAAATCAAAGCTTTTTTAGCATGGGGAACAATAATTCAAAACATTTCTAGATTTCTAGCCATCACTTTTGGCAAGCAATACAATTATGAATGTGTTTAAAATCATGCTACAATTTTTGGCAAGGAAAATTTTATTCTAGAATTAATGATGGAAAATATCATTTCTGCTCAATCATTTTTGGCAAGGAGTAAAATTAGTTTTAAGGATTCATGGCTAAAATCAATCAGGAAATCCAAACAAGGAAACAAAATTCACAGGGGAAAGAAATCTTTTAAGCTGATCGCTACAAGGGATAAGAAATCAACTCAAAGGGACACACACACACACACACACACACACATATATATATATATATATGTACATATATATATATATATTCTTTCCAGAATTGAAGATCTGTATCAAGCATGAATTAATTCAAAAAGGGCAAAGTTATTTTTCAGTTTTTCATCTATATTCTGGGCAAAACAAGAAAGGAAATCATTTAATATATTTCCAGAATTCTTTATGCTAATCAAAAGTGGATTCATGCAAGGGGAAATTTCATTTCCAGAAAGTCAGAATTATGTTCTGATTCATTTCAACATTCACGCAATTTTTAAAAAAGCCAAGGAATCAATATAATCAAAGGAAACCGCACAAATCAGGGAGCAAATTAGTCAAGCCATTGTTATGTGAAATCAGAGAATAAACTAAGGGTTTGAAACCCTATATATATTACACCCTTTTACATCACAGGCATGCAATCGAAAAACCAGAGCAAAAGAAATCGAAAAGAAAAATTCAGAGAAAACTCACAATTCAATCCATGTTCTTTGATCATCTCGTCCCTAATCGAAGCATCAGAAATTAACAAAGATTTGAGCACCAAAAGTTTTATCCAGAGTTGAAGAAGCATTGCGATTCGATTAGGGATTTGAATTAAACCCTAGTTTCTTTTTTTTCCAGCCGCCATTTTTACAAGAGAAAGAAAAGAGACCGGAGTATGGAGATCGGGTGCATCACTTACAAACGGGTTGGCCAAGTCAAGTTACAAAGGGAACCAGCTTTGATTTAAAAAGGGGATAACCCTATTCTTAATCTCCTAGGGTTTCATTCTATTTTATTTTTGTTTTGTTTTATTGTTATATTTCTATTTTCTTTTGAATCGAACCCAAACAGTTCTAGAGTCCGAAAAATCTAGGGGATCTAGTCAGGGTGTTGACTGACAGTTGCTGGAGTTTGTAAAATCTAGGTTACGTGTTACTGGTTTGTAATACGGGCAAATCCGGTCGAGGGGATATTGATTAATCTAGGGTTTTGAGCGTAGGATTAGAATAGGAGCAGGGATTGCGAGTGTACATGGTCTTGTATGCGGGATCTGTTCTATCACCTAGTAGAAACCTTAGGAATGTAGCAGTAGGCAGGATTTTGCCGAAGCTGGGTATATTTTGTGTCATTACGTTTTGCATTTCTGTTTCTGCTATATTCTGTGATCTGTGAATAGTTTTTAATATCCTGTAATATTTGAACTCTGCGATAAATTTCAACAAACCCTATTCACCCCCCTCTAGGGTTAATCTAAATCCAACAAGTGGTATCAGAGCTTGGTTTTCATTAACCCTAGAATCATGGATCCTTGTTGTCAGTCTTTTGAGAATCAGTCCAGTCATATTCCATTAATTTTCAATGGTACAGATTTTTTAAATTGGAAATTAGAAATTAGAAATTAGAAATGGAATTATATTTAAAATCTGTTGATATTAAATGTTGGGATATTGTTATTAATGGTTATGATATGGTCAATAGGAACGATATTGTATTTAATTCTCATGCTATTCACACTTTGTATTCTTATATTGATGATGTCCAATATAACCTCATTTCTCATTGTTTGACTGCAAAGGAAATATGGAATTTTCTCGATATGAAGTATGGAAAGATTGACAACAGCAGTTCAAAACCCAAAATGGTCAACTCAGATTCAGATCTATACTCAAAAGAAGAAACAAATGAAAATTCAAGTAGATCAGATGATGGAGACTCAACAGACAATGGGACTGAAAGCTTCTCAGATGAAGAGTTGGTTTATATGTGTACTGATTTAACAAAAATCATTGATAAACTCCATCGTAAAAACAAATCTTTAAAACCTAAAAATCACGATTTAAATAGCAAAATTAACTGTTTGGAATCAGAATTAACAAATGTCATGAAATTAGAAAATTCTGACTGTGAAAATTGTTTTAAATTGAAAACTGACGTCGTTCATCTCAATAAAAATATTCAAAGGCTTAAAGAGGAAATTCTAATCTTAAAAGATAACGAGGTTGAGCTAAAAGATTCAAACAATTCTTTGCAAAAATAATTTAATAATCTTAAGGCCATAAAAAATTCAAAACATGACATTGCTGAAATAGAAAGCTTGTTGAAAAGTGATTTAATTTTAAATGAGCTTGAAAAAGAGATTGAGAATTTCAAGAAACTTGAATTTGAGAAAAAAATTAAATTTGAATCTAAAATCTTTGAGTCCAAGACCAAAATCAAACTTATTGAAAACGAAAATTTGTTTTTGAAACAAAATGATACTGAAAGGAGAAAGATCAACATTAATCGTTGATCAAATCTGATAAAAGAAAATTATGATCTTAAATCCAAAATTCAACGATTAGAATCAATTTTGGATAAATTTTCTAATGGGGAAAAATCGTTGAATATGTTGTTACAAAACCAATTTTCGGCTGGTCATAAACGAGGTCTTGGTTTTGGAAAAACAAGTGGTTTTGAAAAAGTGAACTCTTGTGATTTCAAAAATCCTTCAAACTGCTTCAAGAAGGGTCATTCTGAAATTTTAAATTTTGAAAATTCCGAAAGGTTTTTAAATCACAAACGAGACAAGAATTGGTTTGACAACAATCCAGTTGAACAGTTATGGACCCCAAAAGGAAATAAAATGATTTTTGGAAAAAATAAACGTATTTGGGTTCCAAAGGGTACTCTAATTGATTCTAATGGATTGTTATACAAACAGATTTGGGTACCAAAAGATGTGAACAAAACTGTGAGTGGTTTTACTACTTTAGTTAGACTACTCAATCCTCTTAACAGTTAGGTACAAGAGGTGGCTGAGGAACTGCTTTGGTAAAGAGAAACTGAATTGAGTCAGAGATTCTGGTTTACACTGATCTCAGGTATGATCTTTGAACTCATCTTTGTAAATATTTTATTTCCTTGTCTAATTTTTTTCTTCTATCTCTTTTTTTTTTTGCTTTGTTGTTTTCGATTTGTCACTACTATATTCTTCTTTTTTGGGCTTCGTTAACTTCTAGTTGCAGAGGTCATATTTTCTGGAAATTTGTTTTCTTGAATGAAAATCTGATATTTTAATCATTTCCAAATCTAGAATCTAAATTTGTATATATCTGCAATTTTTTCGAAGTTCTTTTTCTGTTTTCTGAATTCTTATCAGTGTTGATGTATTCTTGTTATATCTTGAACACTGTTAATTTGAATTCTAAATTTTTGAAGATCTGAAAATTAAATGGAAATTCACACAATTTTGTTGTTCTGAGTTTACTCTAATCCATTTTAGAAAAGCTCGAAATATTATACTAATTACAGCTCTCTATTATTTATCAGTTGTGACAATTCCAGTAATTTTCAGATTGGCTTAATATTTTTGAAATGTCTTGAATCAGTGATACATCTTGAAATCCATTTTTTGTACGGTTGAAATTCGTTTGTTTGAAATCATCTAAAATTCCTGATATTTTTGAATCTCACACACCTCTTAAATTTGAAATTATCAATCTTGTGTGACTGATTCATTATATCCTAAAACTTGACATTGACTCAAGTGATTTCAAATAAATTATTTTAATTTTCTGGATCATGAATACCTCTCAAAACTGATGTAAATGATCTGAATTTTTTCTATGGGCTTGTCAGAAATACTTGTGAAAATTTCTTTTGAAAATCTGGTCTTAAATCTCATTGTTATTTCATGATTATTTAACTTGAATATTTGTTTGTTTAAAATCATCTGAAATTATTGATTTATTGAATATCTCACATATCTCGAACCAAAAATTTACAATCGAGTGTGATTGATTCACTGAATCCTGATATCTTCATATTCCATCAAATGATTTAAAATAAACTACATTTTTAATCTTGAATCATGAATCATCTATCGTGACCTTCTGAAATAATCTATGAAACATTCTCTGACAAGTCTGCTATGATATTGGTTTCTGTGATGCTCTGATACTGTTTTCAAACAACTGACTGTTTTAATCTGTCTGTTGCTTGCCTAATTTGTTATCTGGTCTGCTTGGGTTTTAAAATTCTGTTGTCTGTGATATCTTGGTTTGTCTCAAGTGTCTTGTTACAATCCTCATTAATAGGGACACCAATTAGTATCAGAAGTACTATTTTCTTTTGTACATATTTTTTTTCCTTGTATAAATCTATTTAAATTCCTCTTGTAATTGATTTTCAATTTTAAAATTATTTATTGATTATTCATTCAGAAATTGAAATCAATATCCAAATTGAACTATATGTATAATTCTTCAAAATTATTATCAGATTTTGAAATTGTGATGAATTGTGACTGCAATATATTTCACAAAAAGAGGAGATTTTATTTAGATTTTATGATGGTTGAACAATTATTATAATATTTTTGAACTGGAAGTTATTTCATGACCATCTTCATTATCTATCATTCTTCTGCCATCCATCATGATTTTATATTGATGTGGAGAGTTAATTTTTTTAATTATCTTGAATAAACAATGGAAATATTTGTGATAAAAATGGGACTATATTATTATTCAGAATTAGTGATAACTGAAAATTTTTAATGACCCCAGTACAGTCGAGCATATTTCATAATATAATTAATTTAGAAATTTATTTCACAGTCCATTTCCGTACCTACCACATTTCTATCACCCATATTGGTTTATATACTGAGGAGTTTTTTCCTTTATAAAGCTGAAAACGATAAAAATATAATTAATACATAAGTGTGTCTCTAATCTCATTTAAAAATCCAAGCTTTGGTCATGCACGGTTATGAGACAACTTATAATTTAAGTTGCGACTGACCCCATTTAAAAATCCAAGCTCTGGTTATGCGTGGTCAGTGTGCTCTTAAATAAAAAATAAATAAAAAGGAAAATGTGCTATAAATTGAAATAAATCTGAAATTCTCCTCTGAGTATAAAAACTAGCCTATCAATCCATACTCTAATTTGTGAAATGTGTTGAAATTTTATGAAGTATTATGATTTGTTGATTGATAGTTATTGGGATTTGAGATTATACGATTTTGTCACTTAAATTGAATTTATAATTATAGTCCAAATCCATCATTTTTTTTGTGCTTCAAATTATAAATTTTTATTGGAAAATAATTGGAAATTATTCATTTTTTTAACTCTCCCCATTTTTATAAATTTCATCGTAAATCTGTCATTCTCTGCAATGTGAAATATGACACTATTTCTCAATTTATTATGATTTTTGTTTGACTGATTGAGATTTATGATGACTATTCTTCCTTTTAAGCTGAAATTATATTTTTAGTCATTTTTCATCTGTATTTTAAACTCTATACCCTTTTGATGATAACAAAAGGGGGAGAATGGGTTGATACTTCGATTTATGAGTGAATATTTTATAAATATTTTTATTGTTGAAAATTTATTCAATTCATTCAATTTATTCAATTCATTCAATTCACTCATGCACAGGTATGGGGGAGTTTTCTGTTGCAGGGGGAGCAAATAAATAGGGGGAGTTCAATATTCACTGTCAAACACATTTATTGAATTCAAAATCTTTTGTTTGTTTGTCATCATCAAAAGGGGGAGATTGTTGTATATAATGTTGTTGTATACACAATGATATTGATTTTTGTTTGATGATAACAACCAAATATATATTAATATAAATGTGTTTGTTATTATACTGTTATATCACATCACAAACTGGAATATAATATTTATATTTAAATAAAATACAACTGTATAGAAATTCAAATATTTACAGTATTTTATTTAAATTGAATATTCTATTTCAACATTCAAACAGTACAACTTATTTACAACTCCACTATTTAATCACTTCACAGAATATTTGTACTTGAAATTAAACAGAATAAAAAAGACAAGCTTGTTTGACAACAATAAAATAATTTTTTATTTCAAACAAATTTGTTTAATACAAATAAACAGTACAATACTTTTCATATCACTACAGCACTCACACTCGATTATAAAATTTTATATATACAGACTCATTGACATTTTTACACTCTCATATACAGACACTTATACAATGACTTCGTCTTCTGTCTTCTGCTAATCAGTCCTATCACATCAGTCCAGTCATCTACACCTGTCATTACAGAAACACACACACACAGTATCTGTTATAGAAATAATATTCCAAATTCTAACAAATATAATTTTTATTTTGAAAATGTATTTGCCTTAGAATTTTAGTGTGTTTCTCATCATTTTTCATGACTTGATCTGATTTATCTATGACTAGACAGCTTGTGATATTCATAGTGAAATGCTGTAAATCCACAAGGCAACCAGTTTATATATATGTACAGGGATAGGGAAAATTTGTCTGATCGACTGCATATACCCACGTGAATATACATACACGTGTGCACTGTCTCACCAATCTTGTGTGCAACTGAGGTGTAGCCACGTGGACCATCTTGAATCAATGCAACACATGTCAATGTGGTCGAGCCGTTCAAAGCGGAAAAAAAAAGTCAACAACAAGGAATGGGCAAGGATATATACATCCAAGCTGATGTACTCAAGTGCAACTCACAAGTCAACAAATACACAATGTCATGGTTCAAGTGATCTAAGCAATGGTCAACAACACAGTCAACATAAAAGGGACAGTGGAGCTGCTACATAATCAATAGTGGTGTACATATATTTGTGTACATGCAGCATGTGTACAAGCAGCATGGTATGCAAAGTTGGTCAAAGCAATGGTGTCAACAAAGAAACAACTTCAGATTTCACAAAAATATCATGCAGATCACAAGTTTGGCATGGAAAATCAACTCAAGAGCAGGTGAAAAACATGACACAGCATGGATCAAAGCAGTGCATCATTAAACACAAGGCAATGGTACGTTGCAGCAGCATTGAATGGCAGAAATGAAACAACAAAGCATGGCTACAACAAGGCAGCTATATTATCATACATGCAGAATAGTTTGTGATGTCAAGCAGCATATAGTTCTATGTTGACAAGCAGTGCACAATCATTTCAGTACATGCATGGTGTAACAATGACTCAGTAATAACATTCCACAAGTGATCTCAAGAAATAAACAGCATATATAATGATTTCAGCATGAAGTTTTTGAACTCAAGTACATGCAAATGCAACTGGAAATGATCAACTAGTGCCGAGGCATTTAACAGCATAGCAGGTGGGATCAACTCACTCAAGGCAATACAGCAAGTAGTGCAACAAGTTTCAGATAAAAGCAAGTATATATGGTGAAGTTACAATGTCAAGTCAGCAAGATAGTGATCAAGGCTGTCTAAATTGACAAATCAACATGGGTGGAGAAAACAGCTAAACATATTTATGCAAAATTTATCATAGGTGAAAATAATATCTGGTTTTCAAAATGTTTTCAAAACAGGCAAGAAATCAAAGCTTTTTTAGCATGTGGAATAATAATTCAAAACATTTCTAGATTTCTAGCCATCACTTTTGGCAAGCAATACAATTATGAATGTGTTTAAAACCATGCTATAGTTTTTGGCAAGGAAATTTTTATTCCAGAATTAATGATGGAAAATATCATTTCTGCTCAATCATTTTTGGTAAGGAGTAAAATTAGTTTTAAGGATTCATGGCTAAAATCAATCAGGAAATCCAAACAAGGAAACAAAATTCACAGGGGAAAGAAATCTTTTAAGCTGATCGCTACAAGGGATAAGCAATCAACTCAAAGGGAGGCACACACACACACACACACACACACACACATATATATATATATATATTCTTTCCAGAATTGAAGATCTGTATCAAGCATGAATTAATTCAAAAAGGGCAAAGTTATTTTTCAGTTTTTCATCTATATTCTCGGCAAAACAAGTAAGGAAATCATTTAATATATTTCCTGAATTCTTTGTGCTAATCAAAAGTGGATTCATGCAAGGGGAAATTTCATTTCCAGAAAGTCAGAATTATGTCCTGATTCATTTCAACATTCACGCAATTTTTAAAAAAGCCAAGGAATCAATATAATCAAAGGAAACCGCACAAATCAGAGAGCAAATCAGTCAAGCCATTGTTATGTGAAATCAGAGAATCAACTAAGGGTTTGAAACCCTATATATATTACACCCTTTTACATCACAAGCACGCAATCGAAAAACCAGAGCAAAAGAAATCGAAAAGAAAAATTCAGAGAAAACTCACAATTCAATCCATTGTTTTTCGATCATCTCATCCCTAATCAAAGCATCAGAGATTAACAAAGATTTGAGCACCAAAAGTTTTATCCAGAGTTGAAGAAGCATCGCGATTCGATTAGGGATTTGAAATAAACCCTAGTTTCTTTTTTTCCAGCCGCCATTTTTACAAGAGAAAGAAAAGAGACCAGAGTATGGAGATCGGGTGCATCACTTACAAAAGGGCTGGCCAAGTCAAGTTACAGAGGGAACCAACTTTGATTTAAAAAGGGATAACCCTATTCTTAATCTCCTAGGGTTTCATTCTGTTTTATTTTTGTTTTGTTTTATTGTTGTATTTTTATTTTCTTTTGAATTGAACCCAAGCAGTTCTAGAGTCTGTAAAATCTAGGGGATCCAGTCAGGGTGTTGACTGACAGTTGCTGGAGTTTGTAAAATCTAGGTTACGTGTTACTGGATTGCAATACGGGCAAATATGGTCGAGGGGATATCGATCAGCCTAGGGTTTTGAGCGTAGGGTTAGAATAGGAGCAGGGATTGCGAGTGTACATGGTCTTGTATGCGGGATCTGTTCTATCACCTAGAAGAAACTTTAGGAATGCAGCAGTAGGCAGGATTTTGCCGAAGCTGGGTATATTTTGTGTCATTTACTTTTTGCATTTCTGTTTCTGCTATATTCTGTGATTTGTGAATAGTTTTTAATGTCCTATAATATTTGAACTCTGCGATAAATTTCAATAAACCCTATTCACCCCCACCCCCTAGGGTTAATCTAGATCCAACAGTTACATGTGTGCTACTATTAACTAGTTTTCCATATTTTTTAACTTTAACGTTACTTCTATTTATTAATTTGTAACATGCTACTAATTAACTTTCATTCCTTCATTTATGACATTTCTTTTTATTTATTACCCGTTTTATGACATGCTTTTATTTGCATATTACTCATGTTAGTATTTCAAAAAAAAATTACTTAAAATGCGGGGTGTTACACTTTCCTTGCTCTAAAGTGTTTTCATTATCCTTAAGGGACCATCCCATATTGCTTTATTCCATTTTAGAAACAATCAACATTTTATCTATGGGTTACTTTTCCTAGAACCCCTCTCTTGTAGACAACTAATCTCATAACTTCTTTCAACATTGAGCCACCACCACCAAAACCTAACTCTATTCACCATCGAGTTGTCTTCACTAAAGTCCCGAAATCAACATCGTGCTACTACGTTGCATCGAACCTCAAACATATGAACAAACACTTCAACACGACATGCAGAACACCTTCACTCATCCCTAGCAGTTCTAACTACTCCGCTTCCTAATATTAATGTTGGTACCAATCAAAATTAGCAAGTACCAAGTCCTGCACTTAACCAATTTTTTGGTTATGTACCTTTCCTGCTCTATTTTCCTTAAGTGCTCAAACCCATAGCATGTTCTAGGTGTCATAAGAACAAGTTGGTATTGAGTGGTAGTAAGCCCTAGATTAAGCTAAATTTGTCTTTAACTAGAACCCCTATTTTATTACATTCCAAGGTTCAATTTGAAGAATCATGACAGTTTTCCCCAAGCACTAGTCAAAAATTTCTTTATCGAACCGATTTCTACCAACCAAAACCACTGTCATTACCACTTACCACTGTACCAAACTTGACACGACTTGAACTATGATCTCACCTATGCTCTAGAGCCCTTCCTTCAAGTCTCATGAATTTCTGATCATATGTGCCTTAGTTTTCCTAATTTAGTCACCTTTTTCCCAATTATATGAAATCACTAACAAGTCATATCAAAGCCTAACATACAAACATGAAATATCATCTCAATAATCAATACCATATGCAATCACCAAAATATGACAATTATGCCAATCCTGCTCTAGGATCCCCATATGAACAAAAGGAATTGCAAAATCCTATAAAAAAATCTTTATAAATCATTTTAATTTTGGCCATTATATATATATGTGGGGTCGGCTATTTGGATACAAAATTAAATACAAAGAGAGAGAGAGACAGACAAAGCCTCTACCATTGGATTTGTTTGTCTTTATGTGGAGAGTGGAAGTCACGGAAGGATCCAATGGTTGAGATTTATTGTGTGCAATTTTGTGTCATCATTTTGTGTCTAAATAGCGTTTCCCTATATATGTGTGTATGTGTGTGTGTGTGTGTGTGTATATATGAAAGAGTGATTAAAGGTACCAAACATTTTATCATCAAAATCATATCAAAAATATCAAATTTAACTATGTAAACATGCATAGGATGTCGAGGGGTCAACAATCACTTATTAAATAACCAAAATCTTGATTTCTCTTACTAAACCAGAAATGGAAAATAAAGAGAATGGATGAAAATCAACCAAAAATTATATTCACCAATCCCTCTATACTAGTTATCTATCCAATGATGATTTAAAATAAGGCGAGTATGAAAAATGTGAGTGTTTTTTTAATGAAAATAGAACTAACAAAGGTTTAAACTATTTTGCAAAAGATTGAAATGGCTTAGATAAATCCCTAAGGTGCATTAGCACGTTTCCCAAACTTCATTTGCGGGATTAAGCATAAGCTTAATCAGTTAGCCACTAATGCAAGCCAGTAGGAGCCAAAACTTAAAAACCCACAATTCTTGAATGGCTAGTCCAATTTTCTATTATAACCATGTAAAACTATTATTCTGAAGCAATAAAAATGATTTTAAACTTCAACTTGATTTTTATCAAAAGTTATGGTC
Organism: Allium sativum; assembly: GCA_030737875.1. Taxonomy (NCBI): domain Eukaryota; kingdom Viridiplantae; phylum Streptophyta; class Magnoliopsida; order Asparagales; family Amaryllidaceae; genus Allium; species Allium sativum. The sequence goes on from CM060909.1 coordinate 728,380,587, forward strand.
TATACAACATTTTAGGGTCAAAATGGTCACAAAGAAATTCGGTGAAAATCATAGCTGTCGATATGTCCTTATGAGTCATTTTCTAAAATAACAATTCACATGACCGTATATGAGTATAATAAATTTATTTTATGATTCTTGATATGTAAATATGTATCTCTACAAAAAAATGACTAAAATCCTTAATTATATTAACACAAAAAAATCCATAAGCGTTTTTAAGAATCTTTCAACGTATATTTCAAATAACAAGAGCAATAAATATGGGAATCAACACTCCAACAGAACTACTACCAACTGATACTTTAAACACTAAGTACCAAACACGCTATCAACAATGTCAACTTCTAATGCGCAAACATTTGACATAAAGGTAAACTTAAAATATGGATCCCTCTTATACAATAGACAGTAAGTACACAATATAATGCAAATCAGAATCAGTATCAAATTAATAACCTTAATTTTAAGAACATATAATATCTCACTAGAGAAAGGTCTCAGACGTGACCTAATTTCACCAGTTTAACTCTTAGCATTAAGAAAGAATCTACCATAGGGAAAATAAAATAACAACTATCACTATGTTCAAAAATAATCGATAAGCTATTTTCTGAACACTATTGCCATTATAACTGCAAAAGAATAAAAAAAATTATTAAAAGAAAAAATATATAAAATAAAGCTCAAATTGACACCATTAATCCGAAGTTTCATGTGTCTTCCTATATTAATCCAGATTTTTGGTCATTTTTAGTAAATCCCAAGTATCGGGAGTCCCTTACCATATTGATCCCGTTTATCTATTAACCTGTTTAACTGGTTTCAAGCTTTTAACTTTCCTAAATCAAACATCAATTCATTTCTTCATGTTCGGCTTCACCTCTTTTTCATTTCTCTTGAGATTTCAAAAGTCCTCTTATGAATCTTCATGTTGCTTTGACTCTCGTGATTCTGGTAGGTAATTTCAATCCTTCGTACTATGTAATTCAATTCGATTTCGGTAGATCTATGTCACAACGATTTTTGAATTGATATTATTTGATGAAAACAGATTGGGTAAATATGGATGAAGTAGCTTTGAAATTTTGGCATGGTGGTTCGTTTCAGTCAGGCAGAAATGGTTTACACTATGTAGGAGGCAAGGCTAAAACAATTAATGTCAACCCTGATTTGTTATGTTGGTTCTGGCTTAAAGAGTTAGCTCAAGAATGAGGGCAATATAGTACAATTGATGAGATACATTACTTATTACCAGAGAATTCTTTGGATCAGGGGCTTAAGAGGGTTTATGAGGGAAAGGAGGTTCTATAATTGGCGGAAATTGCGATAAAGTATGATTGTGTTGAGTTGTTTATGGTGCATGGGATTAATATTCCTCCTAACTTCGATGTAGAAACCCCCAATCATGATTGATACCTTATGCATTATGATGCATGATTCTGATCAAACTCCAATCACCTCTCCACCCACGACTAACACAAGACTAAGTAAGAAGATTAATCCTAAAAAGACTCAAACTAGATCATCTGCTAGAAATCGTAAGCAACCTTCCCCATCAACTAAAGAGAATTCATGTTCGGAAATAAGAACATCGCCTAGAAATCGTAAGAAAACTCCTCACTCAATCCCAAGTTAAAACACCTCAACCAGCTTCCCCTTTACTTGTAGATGAAACATTCAACCCAATGAACTTCCCCTTTACTTGTAGATGAAAATGCGTCAACTCAACAACATTCAACCCAAGATTAAACCCCCATGGAATGTATGAAAATAGAACTTTACCTAGAAATCGCAAGGAAACTCCTCCCTCAACACCTAGTTCTTACAACTTAGAAGAGATCATTGGTGAAGATCCTGGGACATCCAGTGAAGATGATCCAGCGTATAATCCTGCGAGAGAGAATGAAGAGAGCGAGGAGCGTGTGTATGAGCTTAGGAGAAAATATACTGAGATTGAGCATGAAAATGATATTGTTGATGATGAATCAGAAGTGATGGTGGTGAACAAAATGCTTATAATGGTGAGGGTGATATCAGTGATGATGAACTAAGAATTGCAAGGGACAAAGCGATAGGTATGAATGTAAGGTTACAGATAATTGCTACTAAGCTTCGAATGGAAGCATCTCAAGGGAAATTAAAACGTCAAGGGAAAGAAGCTTCTTAACAAGAAGATGGAACATCAAGAGTTGATGATAATCCACATGTGAGTGAGTACGAAGACAGTGAACATGAGGTTCCACTACTACAAAAGTGGGCATATTCAACACTAGTTTGTGTGTATTGCATGAAAAATGTGGCGAAATGTATGGTTTCTTTGATCTTCTACCACAATATTCATGTGTTGTTGCATTAGACGTGAATGCACTGTTGCAATTGGAATTCTAGTGCTATGATGTGCAATACCAGTTCAAAGCGTAGCTTTAGATAAATACAATCTAGGTCAACGATCCGCGTTATCAGAATAAATAAAACCCCAACCATAGATGCATGGTTAATCCAATCGTTAAAACCAATCCATGCTTTTGTGAAATCTTGGTGGGATATTTCCCCCCTTTACAACTTCCTGCTATGTCAAATTCTCTACCTTTCACCTCAATTCCCAATCTCTTTCCCATCTGCAAATCGAACCCAAACTAAATCCCTAATCAACGAATTTCTGAATTTGCTTCTTTTTTTTTCTTTTAATTCAAATTGGCGAAAGCACGTCACCAATTTTCGAAACACCATAGTATCATTGGAAGCCTTTCAAGCACCAACGTGACAGCATCTACGGCGCCTCCCCCATTTGTATGATCGTTATTTATTTTAACTTTACTCAAAGGATTTGAGATCGACATAACTGCTTGTAAGGTGAGTTCAAGATCTGAAATTCACTTACTATTTTTACGTTTAAAAGTCTTGTTTAGCCATGTATATATTTAAAATTCAGAATTCGAAATTAGTTACCAAAATTTTATAGTACTTGCTTTGAATTTTGGCCTAATGTGTACTCCAGGAACAATGATTGCAGAGACTTAAGGAACGTTTGGATGTCTCTTTTGATTAGAATCAGCCATATCATTAAGAAGCTCTTAAAGCGTTGTGGTATTCTACGTTCCCAAATACACCTTTAACAGGCTTGGTCTTTGAGCAGTGGAAAGAAATGGGTTGGCAAGTCTCTAATCGTTCTACGGACTTCAGTTTTGGTATAGATTACTGATTTGTCCAGTTTTGGTAGGAGCAGTACACATATGATTATACACATTAACATGATTAAATGGTTACATATTCTGATGCTTTTTGGTATTCATGACACGTTTTAGCCAATGTAAAACTTAGGGGTTTTGCCAAAAAAAAGTAGACTATCCCTTTGAGTATATACACTTGTATCTGTGCATATGCACAAACATACCACTTTGATGAATCTATAGTTACCATGGTGTAGTTTTACATAATAATGAATAAGCATTATATTAAGCTTGAGCCCGGTAACTTAGTAAACAAGTATATTTTTTATGTTTAGTTAAATGTCCACGACCTCATGGAATGTATTTTATGCTAAGGTATTATATTAATTTTATGCCAGTTAAAATATAATACAACTATAAACAGCCCCTGCATCACCACTATAGGGAGTTTTTTTGGAAACCCAATACCCTACTGACTAGCTTCTAATAGCACTAGAGTCTCTACTAAACAGCAAGAGACTATATAGAAACGCAACTACAGATTCATAACTAGGCCAATCTGATTCATCACCTCAATCAGAATTTTGATTGTAAGCCACCAAAATATTAATTGCAAGTCCTTAATCTAGTGAAGTAACCATTTGCAAGTTATGGATCAAAGAATTATAATAACAAATATGACATGGATATAGGTCAGGGACTGCCGAACTACCGTCATTTTATTGTACATTTAACTCTTTTGCATTTCATATCTTAATTGCTAACATATTTGCCTGTGACTTGAGATCTAAATTAGAATAACATGTTTAACATAGAAACATCAAACGTTCTAAATTCAGTTCTAGGACTACATTATGGATTTTCAGCTCTACCCGATCCCTATTTTGATGTGTTGGGTCATTTTTGGCGTAAACAAAGGGTAAATGGAGTTTTTATCATTTCTTCAAGTTGAGAAGAGTGACACTTCCGGTATTATATTAATTTTATATGTTATGTTCTCCATCTCAACCACAATTGGTATCACTTCAGGTATTATATTAATTTTGTCTTTCTTAGTTTAATCATCGTTATTGCTGAAGGCCACTTCAGTTGAACATCATGATGATGTCGATGCAGTTGTTGGATTTATTGTTGATGAAGTACTACGGACCTTATATGGTCTCTCTGATTCTTTCTGCAGCAGACAAGATAGTCAAGAAGTATCCAATCAGGTTAAGTAATAGTACTGCTAGTCTTAGTATGTATCATTCTATACATGTTTTGAATACGTGACATTCTGCATCAAAGCTGAAGTGCTTAACCAGTGGGACAATGGTGCTGTTTTTTCTCATTAAGACATGCCGCTGCTTGTAGACATATTTTATATTGACCGGAGTGCATTTCGTTGAACCAAGTTAAGTTGATGTAGGGAGGGAGCTGGATTAGTTACATGTGCAAATGCGAACCCGTGCATGGCAGAAGCGAGGAAGGAGGTGGAGCTGGTACTATTTGGGTCGATAGATGATTTGTTAAAGAAGACAAGGGTGAAGGTGAAAGATATTGTGATTTTGATCATGAATTCTAGTTGTTTTAACCTGATGCCTTCGCTATCAGCTATGATCGTGAATCATTATAAAATGAGAGAGAATGTTATGAGTTATAATCTTGAAGGGATGGGATGCAGTGCAGGAATGATTGCTATTTTCAAAAAGAAACATTGAGACTGAACTCAAGGTAAGGTCTTTTGCATCATCGATCTATCTGTTTTTAATGAAACACTGATTAAATTGTACAATCAGCTCATGATGGATGCATGCATACTATTTGGGAGAAACACTAAACATTTAATTTAAATGTTGGACTAAACATGTCTTTTGCATCACCATGTTGTGATAATTTAATGGATAGAGTGCAACTTGTTTGTGTAATATTAATGTCAGATTCAATTTACTGTTGGGATTTACATATTATGTCAATTCAGTTTAGCATCAGGATTTACATATTATGTTTGATTCTACCCTCATTAAATTGCATACCTAAGATATAAAGCTATCATAGAGCTGATTTTATTCTAGCAAGCAGTGTTTATAAATTACTACAAAAATTGTGTACCGAGTCTAATTATTTGTTCCTATTGCAGCAAACTTTATCACCCTGAGTTAATGTACATCCGCTGTGAAAAGTCTGCAAGATGGCGAGAAGCCAGTTAAGGAATGCGGAAATTGTCGTAGTTGGAGATAGATTTTTAGTTTTCTTTTTTGTATTATTAGAACGTGGTTATGTTCGTGTTTTTCATATGTATAAGTATGTCTGTATATATGAAAATGATTATATGGTATTGCAAATTTTTTAATTAAAGCGTTGTATTTGCTTTCTTCTATTGTTGCATTTTCTTTTTTCTGATGTTGCATTTTAGGATAATGGTGTTGCATTACATAATACAGTGGTGTTGCATTAAATAAAACATTATTAATTCCACATGATACGTGGGCCCCACAACTGACGTGGCGTGTGACACATGGGCAATTGATGTGGAGAGCTGATGTGGTGTGACACATGGACATCTTATGTGGAAGCTGACATGGCCCCCACTATTATGACCTAGAAGCTAGGCTGTAACTTATGCTTAAGGCAACATTGTGTTTTGATGCATTACTTGCTAATAGCGTTGCAGTACAGTTATAATGCAATACTTTCTTTCCATGGCAGTAGATGGCCAAAAGCATTGCCTTATAGGGCTAATGCAATGGCCGCGGATGCCACGCTCCTCTAGTGTTGCCTATTTGAAAAAACGGCCTAAGGCAACGCTTTTTCGATCTACAGCCACATAAAACTAGTGTCGAATATGCCCACTTTTGTAGTAGTGTTCGTACACCTCATGATAGTGATGATGATGAAGAGATTATTGCTAGAAAGAGAGGACTTAAGAACATAGTGGTGGATGACAAAACTGATTGGTCGACATTTGAGTGGAGAGTTGGTTAAAGATTTCCATCAAGAGAAGAATTTAGAGCAACAGTTGCAAAGTTTCATATGGAACAAGGAAGAAACCAGACCTTCAAAGTTAGTGACAAGTCTAGGTTGCAAACATTAGGGGTGAAATGTAAGCTAGGGTGCCCTTTTAGATTGTATGCATCAACGGGGCTAGAATCTTTTGTAGTGAAGTCAGTGGACAATGATCATAATTGCATAGGACAATGAAAGAAAACAGACAGCTTAAATCCACTTGGTTGGCAGAGCAATTGCTGGAAGTATATAAAGCAAGGCCTCATTGGCCAACATCAGAAATAATAGAGACTACGAGGAGAGCTAACATGGGTGTAATAAAGAGATACAAAGCTTACAAGTTGAAGTATTGGGCTCATAAAAAACTACATGGTTCTATGACTGGACACTACCATAAACTAGAAAGATACATAAAGGCGCTAAAACAGTCAAGTCCTTGCAGTGTTTTAAGACTGGAGCATGAGCTATCAAAGGAGAGACAATACCTATTTTTCAAGGACTTTTTTTGTATGTTTTGAAGAGTTAAAACAGGGGTTCTTGGATGGATGTAGGAGAGTTATATGCGTTGATGGGTGTTTCCTGAAAACATTCTTAGGTGGAATGTTATTAGCAGCTATAGGTAGGGATGTCAATAACTAAATATTTTCATTAGCATGGGCTGTTGAGATGGGAGAGAACAATGATTCTTAGGAATTGTTTTTTAGAGAACTGCAGAGCTGCCCGGGGAAAGGTCTAGCGCTGGATGGGTTATACTTTCTGATGGGCATTATGGTAATATTTCATTTTTTTCCCTCTTCTATGAGTTTGTTGTAATACTTTAGTTTTTCTTGTCTATAAGAATATGGTAATTGTTGTTTCCATTCTAATTATGTTAGAAGATATTCTAATTACATTAGCTCTACTCTAATTGTTGCATGTGTCTTTCATATATAGTATTTTGAATGCAGTGGCAAAGGTTTTGCCTAAGGCAGAGCATAGACATTGTGCTAGGCACATCTTTGCTAATTGGCAAAAGACCCACAAAGGAGATGAAATGAAGGTATTATTATGGAAGGCAACATGGGCTTACAATGTTGCAGATTATAATGATGTCCTCGAAAAGATGGAGGAAGTTAGGTCTACAGCATTCATTGGTTTCAAAGCAGCGAATCCAAGTTACTTTTGCAGAGCTTTTCTAAGAGAAAAACACGAAATGTGATGTGAACGTCAATAACCTTGTAGAGACATCTAGTGGAAACATAATTCAACCTAGGGAAAAACATATTATATACATGTTAGAGGAAATTAGGTCTGCCCTTATGCAAAGACTCATTCTAAAAAGACAAACAATATCGAAGAGCAATTCTAGTGATCACTTGTTTCAAGTCACCCACAAAATGGACAGCCTCATGGTCAACCTAGAGGAGAAGACATGTACATGTGGTAAGTGGAATTTGTGTGACATTCCATGCTGCCATGCAATAGCATGCATCTTATTTATGCATATGGAGGCATAACCTTTTGTTGATGAGTGTTATTCTAGGGATGCATACCTTAGAGCATACAGTGGTTCAATCCCTCCACATGAAGGTGAAAGGAACTGACCAAGAATAGAGACTCCTCTTCAACCACCTCCAACCAAGATAGGGCCATGTAGACCAAGAAAGAGTAGAAGGAAGGACCCACATAATCCAAAAAAGAAAGGGCGATTGACAGCCCATGGAATGATGCTTACATGTAGTGTCTGCAAGTCTAATGAGCATACAAAAAGAAAGTGACCTGGCAAGTTCAAACAAATGGAGCCACAGCCAAAAAGGCAAAGAGGAAGGCCAAGAATGAATGAAAATGGTGTTGCAAGCCAATGTCAACCAAATAAAGCCAAGTAACAGCTAAGCCTGCAAGGACTGAAAGAGGAGATAAGGTTATCAGGGGTGGTAGAGGATCAAACGGCGGAAAATAATCGAGTGATGGTAGAGGAGTAAGGGGTGCATTTGCGAAGTTTCAGGGTGATGGAGTGTATATAAGGTATGATGGTCCTTAAATAAGAAACGTAAGCTAATTCAGATCACCGTTGCATGTATTGTACATTCATATATTGTGCACCACCATACATTTATACATGGTTTTGATTGTTTCAAATCTCTAGTCAGCAAGTTCAGGATCAATTTGTGTTACCAACACAAGCCTCATCTAGTTACCAACCCACTTGATCTTCCATTTGCCATTGACCTTTTTGTTTAAGCAGCTGATATTTGAAAGCTTTTTTGTAGTACTTGTTTGTCTTAGCATACTCATTTGTAATATGTTGGATGTACTGCTGATCATAGCACCAGTTTGTTAATATGCTAGTTTGTAATGTATTTGTTAATGTACTAATTATGGGTTATGTTAATGTTAATGGTACTGCTTATACTAATATGTTGGTTTAGTGTATTGGTTCTTAGTCATGCTGTTTTGCTTCATTGTATTGGTATTCATGTCATTCTATCTAGTGCATGTTGGTTTAGCGTACGCATTATCATTTTAGCGTATTGGTATTAGTTTAGCACGCATTATCAGTAAATATATCAGTGCAGTTGTGCAATGTACAGTTACATATAAATTCATATATCAATGAATATTTTCTATCATATATCAGCGAATGTATTGTTATGTATCAATATGCATATATCAGCAAATGTATTCCAAACATGATCCATTACACAACAAAATGTTATTATACAATAGTGCACAGACAATACACTACACTGCCATTGCACATTCCCTTGACACAACAAAATGTTATTGTACGATACACAACATATAATTCCAAACCCCTAAACTACATCACGAAAAAAGCCATAGTAATACATAGAACAATTCAAACATGATCCATGACGTAGCTAAGGCAGCTGCAATTTTTTTTTCTCCTTTCTCATGTTCTCCAAATTTAACGTGCATTATGGCCTACTCTTTCTTCATAACTACCACAAATTCATCGGCTTTTGCCCTCTTTTTCTTTTGTTTCAACAGCTTATCTTCAATTTTCTTCCACTCCATGAGCAATTGCGATATAATCCTTCCTTTTTCCATCAATTTAACATGCATATCATCCAATTCAGCATTGCTATTGATTTCATACACTTCGTCATGCCACATAAAATAACCACAATCGCCATTCTGCACATATCATAAAATCTCGACTAAGACATCACTGAAAGAAATGATAATCGACAAAACACTTATCACAAAAACGCAAGAAGAACATCACTAAAAGAAGCAATTACAATCAATGATTTTCCCAAATCAAGTAATATAATCTAGGACATTCGATCCTACCCAAATCAAGTATTATTTTAACAAACCAGATTAATCAATTTAAAATATGGATTAAAATATATTTAAAATGATTTTTAAGTAGATAAACCTAATTGAATTTCATACTTTGTTAAATATTGAATCTAGACTTGAAAAATTATGAAAAATGAATTCTAACTTGGTTTTATATCATATAAAAGTTAAGATAAGGTCAGTAGACTTTTAAAACTAATTTAAAAGTAAAATATATTGAAAATCGATAATTCAGTATGATTTCAATAGCCTGAAAAATGGACATTTTGCAAACAATCTCAGAATTCGACGAAACCACTTTCATCGGATCTGGACTGCTAAATTACTGCAAGATTCCAAATTTCATATCAATCGGAATTTGTATGTGAGCGTTCTCAATATAAATGTGTACCGAAAAATCTGTTGAGTTTATGAAAGCATAGAAAAAGTTCATTTTTCAACCGATCTTTGAATTCGATGAGACTAGTTTCAGTGGACGCGTATCAATGAAATATGGTAGGATTTTAAATTTCTTATCGATCGACTTTACGGTTTGACCGTACGAGTTGAAAATGTTAAAGATCGCTCAATTAAATGCAATCTTAAAGTAATCAAAAACATATTTCCTTAATTCACTCCCTCCATGACACCTTACTAACCCTTGTGTGCACTCTTCCATAATGGCTAGCCTAAATAATGATGATGTTTATATGAAAAAAAATAGAAAATGGCAAAAAGAGTAATACATGAATTAATTAATAAACCATGAACAAGGGAATGTTACAATGTGGTATTAAAGCATTGGTTCATACAAAGCTCTGTGGTATGACTCATTAGAGCAGAAGGAAAAGAATCATTAGAGATATGATTAGTAACATCCTATAAGAAGAATTCATTAGAGATAGGGTTAGTAATATTGTAGAATGAGTTGAGAGTATTATTTATACAAGAGAGCATATTTGCGATATGAAATTGATTTTTTTAAAAGATTATATTTTGAATATTAAAAGAAAAGATTTTTGAAATCAATATGGTAGATTAAAACTCAGGTGATTTAAAAAAATCAAGACCATTGATTTTTGAATAAAGTTATTTTGTAATTATAATTTCACAATCATGATAATTATAAAGAAATTGGATTAGAAATTGGGATTATCGACGATTTTGGATTTTCTTTAAATTGTGAAAACCTATTAGGTAAGGAAATAAGTTCATAACTTCTGAATTTAAGATAATTAAAAGAATGTTTGTAATTTAGGAAATATTTAGGAAACTAAAAAGAAGAAAAACTTAAGTTAAATCATAAACCAATTAGGTTAACGTAAGAAACTGGAATTCTCGATGATTTTGGACAGTCGATAAATTCTGAAATATGCTTAAGTTGCAGATGAAATATTTGGATAGTTAAAGAAGGAAAAACTATAGGAATAAATTACAAGAGTTTATATGGATCATTTCCTCAAATATATTATATTCAAGTGTAAAACTTAGAGGTGTATTTACACCAATCTGGGGAAGGATTTATCACTCGATTTTTGAGGATGAACCTGGACATGGGTCAGAGGTTAGTTGCTCAAGTTTTCTATCATAGTTGTGAGCTATAAAAGGAAAGCTAGTGTTTTCTGATCAACACTACACCAAAACAGGTGATTCCCAACGAGTATAACCATCGCAAACAGTTTCAGCAACGCTTATTAGTGTTGCTATGGGGGGTGGCAATTTAGTACCAACGCTTATAAGCGTTGGTAGATTTTCTGTCCCAACGCTTATAAGCGTTGGTATATTTTCAGTCGCAACGCTTATAAGCGTTGGTGGATTTTCTTTAGCAACGCTTATAAGCGTTGGTAGATTTTCTTTACCAACGCTTATACATGTTGCAATATATATTAAGAATAATAGAAATATGTATTAGCAACTTGCATATTCTAACATTGATTGTCAATTAATAACCAACATGATGATAATATAGGCGATATTTAATATGAATCAAAAACCAATATTAAACTCAATGCATACTAATAGATAACATTCATAATCACATAATGACATAGAATATCAGTTAACAATAAACAAGCACAATACATAATTAAGATGTCAAATTCAATACATAATTAGTTTGCTAAATTCAATACATACATAAGATTCTACAAATACCGAATACGAAACTCTGGCCATATAACGAAGCCTCCATCCGAAAATTCACATAACTTGTACATTCCAATATAAATTTGTCTTCATGTCGGAACCAAAAACTTCTGCAATTGGATCATTATAAAGATCATCCACTGTGCCATTAGAACTACCATCCAATTTTCTCTTTTCTTCCGCTGCCTCTATAAGTGCCTGCATTCATTGAATATCACATTAAATTGAAAATTTCAGTTTCTTGTTAAAAACAGAAAAATATGAGTTTACGTCTCGCACAAAATAATATAAACTTGCAGGCTCGGAGTGATCAATAATACCGAACGGCTCAGTTTTGCTGAGCCACAATCTCAGAAAAACTGAGCCTTACGGCTCAGAAAAAATGAGCCATAAGGCTCAATTTTGCTGAGCCTTATGACTCAGAAAATTTGAGCCATAGGCTTAGTTTTAATGAGCCATAAGGCTCAGTTTTAATGAGCCTTATGACTCAGAAAAACTAAGCCATAGGCTCAGTTTTAATGAGCCATAAGGCTCAGCAAAAATGAGCCATAAGGCTCAGTTTTGCTGAGCCTGTGGCTCAGCAAAGCTGAGCCTTATGACTCAGAAAAACTGAGCCATAGGATCAGTTTCCTTATGTGTCGTTTATCATTTCTAGTAAAACCATTTTAAGCTAAACCATCCATTAAAATATACTTTTATCATCTATAGGAACACAATATATATAAACACCTTCAGTTAATCATAATTGCATTCAGTAATTTGATATTACAGTCAAACTAGCAAACATATGTTACCATTTCAATCGAACGAAGACCAGAATCGTTTTGTAATACGAAAGTAGGCAACGTAATGAACAAGATCCACCTCCTTCCATTTGCATTTTACCGGCACAAATTTATAATGAATTTGAATTCGTAAACCCGTCAACTCATTTCGCCATTCTGACGGTAACACTACTTTACACTATAATCAAATGTCGGTATACGATGACACTAGGAGTTAAACATTTTATATCAAAGATTTGTGGAGAAAGAACAAAACCATTGTATGATTTTGTTAATCTATGCGTTTCAATGTTTTTACCTTTGAAATTAAAACTGCATACTTATTGTGTATGACTGTGATATGCTCATAGCTAGATTTCTAGCCTGATTTGAGCTTTGATGTGCGTATGACAATGCCTCGTGTATGACTTAAAGATTGGATCCTAACACCTTATTTACTCATTTCAAGAACTCATGTACATTACTCTACGTTAAAACGTGATGCTTACTATTTGTAATTGATTCAGGTATCCTAATATATATGTGTTGACCCAAAGTAATGTATACGAGAGATCGCTTCTTCCATGCCCTATAATCTGAGCTACCAGACGACATACTACCTCTAATTGTTCGATCAGCGAAGACGAGGGTTTACATTACACTATGAGTGGAAACTATATGTGATGATACACGTTTTCTTTAGAGTACAATATATGTTCACTTCAACAATCTTTAAAATGGTAGCAGTAGTTTTATGTTATGTTTTTTTTTATGTAGCTTTCTGAGCGTGCCATGTCTTGTTACTCCCTTGTTTATTTATGTTATAGCTGTTGTTCATTTGTTGTTGATCTTTGGGATGTAATCACGTCCATGAGAACTGTTGCATGGTAAATGATTTTATATAAATGAACAACCTTTAATATTATGTCCAAACTCAATAGTTTTTCTTCATCAGACTTTAAGAGTATCATTGACTGAGGCTACTAAACTTTATTGTCTAATTAATTTGTCATCAGCTGCTCCCTTGCATTTTTATTACCAATTACATTCGCAGCAAAGTACAAACTAGAGTGTTTTAACATTAAAATGGAAAGAAAAATGGGTAATCAGCAAAAAGAGATCATTATAAACAACACCATAGACCAAATTCTACTGATCTACAGTACTGCACAACTAAAGTATAAACCAAATATTCAATTATCTGAATAAAATTATATTTTAATACAATTTAGGCACTGGAATGAATACTGATTCATTCTTTGTAGCCAATATTTTGGTATTAGACAACTTGTTTTTATTCAGTCAGAGAAGATGCTTTAACGCGCACCGAAATAATACGGTCACTGATAAATTGTCATATGAAAAAAAAATCAAACAAAAAGAGAACAGAAAATGTATCGTAATTCATCATAGAAATGATAAAACAACCCCATTTTTTTTCATTAAAATCTCGAAATTCTCTATTTGTTTCCATCTATTTTATTTTATTTTAGTTTCGAATAAGGTATTAAGGGTACAACTCACATGGGAAAACATGCTCAAAACAGAGCACCAAGATCTAAATTTACAAAGTGAACATAGTATGAGTTTTCAAAACAAGGGCCACATGTTTGGGATTTATGTTGTATAACATATTTGCAAGTGAAGGAAGTCAACTACAATTAGGACAAAAATGAATTATTAAACAAATAGGAAGACAACAACAGCCTGTATAGATGCTCCAGATAGCAAAAATTATGAGCATTCTACACAAGGCATAACTGCTCAAGAAACAATAAAGGATTAAGTGGGAGTTGTACTCTTCTAGTTCACCAATCGAAATTTCCCACTGTCTAAAAAAATAAGATCATGAATGCTAGAGTTGATAAGAAAAACAGCAAGTCAAATAAATAAGTAAAATGAAAGGCCCCTTGTGTAGTTGCTTGCCTCATTTCAAAGCATAAAGGGCGTACAGGCAACATGCACTACCTCTAAAACATGCATGGCATGTATATACTCAAAGGACATGGGTTGCGCATCCAACTAAGAATTGTCTGAAACCATTGCATTTAAATCAAGAACAAAAATTTATGCAAAACAAAAGATGGTATCCATAAGGTTGCCTTTTTAATGAAGTCCATAACATGCTACTTTAAATGTTCTTTCAGTTCATCAGTTTGAAACCGAAGGAAAGTAACATGAGTCAAGGCAACCAACATGCAATAATCAATCAAAGTCAATTAAACATGACAAAAGTATAATAGCAAACAACTCCAACAACCATATTTAATGCAATGGCCAAGAAACACAAAACAGTAAAAAAATTACTACCCAAGCATCAAGATCTTGCCTAAAATGAAGTAGTAAAGTAGCCCTCATACCTGACTGATTCCAAAGATTTCCAGCAAACAAGGACTGGACTGAATTCAATGCACAAAGGAAAATTGACAAGCAGCCATAAACTCCGATGACACCGAAACAGCGATTGCGGCGCAGCAGCACCCCAAACGAGACTAGAAAGATATCACCGAAAAAGGGGAGTCATTTCCAGCGCTAACTTGAAGTCGACGCAGTGGGGGCACCTCATGGCTACGTCGATGTCTGACTGAACTCAAGATGAGCTGTGCAATTACAAAGTTGTGCCGGTGGATTTGGGTAGCGACGAGACAAGGAGGCGGTCGACTGAGGGATATCGGCTCCGGTTAGCGGCGGAAGCTCTGGTTGGGATCGGCGGAAACTGTGTCAACCATGTAAAATATGAACAACCATACTACCTAACATCAATAAACACTATTAAGAGATCGGCAAACCAATAAACGAGAGAACGAGGTCATTGACAAAATAACAGTCCTTTATTCGGAAGCCGAACTGTTCTGGCAGAACTTTGGTGAACTACCAAACAAGTTTCCTTCGTGAATCCGAACAAAGACATTTTCGTCTATTTGAATTTTATTGTGTGTTATGTTATGTTTGAATTTGATGATTACAGTCAAACTAGCCAACATAGGGAATTATACTTCATGTAGGAAATTACATTTCAATCATATATATCAATAATAATTATAACATCATACTAAACCTGGTAAGATGATGAGTTAATTCTCAGAACGCAGACCCTACACAGTCAAGATAATAAAAGATAAGTAGAAAATTGTTTACCAAGGGAACGTTTGTCTCTATCATTAAAGTAAACAACACAATGGATGCACCTTTCTTGCTTGTACAACCCACCACCGGCAGTACTTTCCCTCTGACTGTTCCATTTCCCAAGCCAAGTATATGTGGCTTCTTATCTGCATACCAAGACAAATTAGTTACAACTTCACAATAAATCATTGATCTATCTAGCAAATACCTGAAACCATTCAAATGACAACAGCAAGTAAAGTGAACCGAAGCTGTTAAGGGAATAGGGTTTCAAACGATGAAATCAAATACCTGAAATCGAAATGAACCGAAGCTGTTAGGGAATAGGGTTTCAAACAATGTCCAAAAACGATGAAATCAGATTCGAACGATGTTATTCTAACCTGAAATCGATGAAATCAGATACCTGAAATCGAAATTCATACGATGTGCCCTGAAGCCAAATCGATTCTCCCCCAAAATCCGATTCTTTGACGTCGGAACTGATCTGAACGCCTTAAGCTTCGCGATTCTTTGATGCCGAAACGAATTTGAACGGACTCTGGGATCTGGGTTTTTTTGGGGGGGGGGAATCGTTGGATTTGGATTTTCTAATTTTGCGGCCGAACTATGACAAAGCGTTGGGCAAAACAAATGAGAAATGGAAATAGGGTTATGGACATGAGTTTACCTTTTTACCCTCAGAAAGTAGCCTTAACAACACAAATAAGCGTTGCCAATAAAAAATTATAATTATGTATTTTTGGCAACACTTTTTAAATATAGCAACGCATATTATTGTTATTACCCTACAACACAAATAAGTGTTGGCAATTGTGAAAAAAAAGGGTTACCAAATGACCATTATGGTGTAGTGCAAGGGACTGATCGATGTTCGTACTAAGGGATCGAAGGATCAATACTAGTTTCGGAAATAAGTTGTGTGTTCAAATGAGAATCGAAACAGATATTCTCTATTGATGATCTATGTATAACTTATGGAGTTAAGTTCGCCGTTAAGTTTGATAGGATATGGATTTGTTGGTTAAGTAAACGACATTCAGTTCGGTTTTCAATTCCGAGGACGAAATCTTTTTAAGTGAGGGGATTGTAACGACGCGGATTTTTTGTCAGTTTAAGATATGGATTTAAATATATTTAAAAGGATTTTTAAATAGATAAATCTAGTTGAATCTCAAATTTCATTAAATATTGAATTTGAACTTGAAAATATATGGAAAATGAATTCTAACTTGGTTTTATATCTTACTAAAGAAAAGATAAAGTTAATAGACTTTTAAAATTTATTTAAAAGTAAAATATATTGAAAATTGATAATTTAGTATTATTTCAATAGCTTGGAAAATGGACATTTTGCAAATAATCTCAGAATTCGATGAAACCACTTTCATCGGATTCAGAACATTAAATTATTTTAAGGTTCCAAATTTCATATCAATCGGATTTAGTATGTAGCATGCCCAATATTAACGTGTATCAAAAAATCTGTTGAAATTTAATAAAGGCTTTGAAAAAAGTCATTTTTCAAACGGTCTCCGAATTCAACGAGACTAGTTTCATTGGATGCATATGGATGAAATATAGTATGATTTTAAATTTCATATCGATCGGATTTACGGTTTGATCGTACGAGTTGAAAACGTAAAAGGTCATTTAATTAAATGCAAGCTTAAAGTAATCAAAAACATGTTTCCTTAATTCACTCCCTCTATGAAACCTCACTAACCCATGTGTGCACTCTTCCATGATGGCTAGCCTAAGTAATGATGATGTTTATGGAACAAAAATAAGAAGATGACACAGAGATTAATACATGAATTAATTAATAAACCATGAAAGAGGGATTGTTACAATTATAATCAACAATTCCCAAATGGGCCATCACAATACCTCGACCAAAGAAACTTAATTTATACTTATATGCCATATGGAGCAACCAAAAAACTTCTTCCCTGCATTCGAGCATACCTTCACACTCTTCATTTTCGCTGGAATTTTGTGCTGACAGTTCATACTTACCGCCGCTCTTGATGAATTCAAAATAGAAGAAATTGATTGAGTGTCCATTAAAATCGAAAAAGAAAGAAAGAATTGAAGTCGATAACGAATAAGGAAGAAGAACGAACTGTTGAAGATATCACGATTGATTTGTGTAAGTTAAAAGCTTGAAGCCGGCTAAACATGTTAATAGATAAATGAGATCAATATGGGAAGGGATCCCCAATACTTGGATTAACTAAAAATAACCCAAACCCTGAATTAATATGGGAAGACAAGTGAAACTTCGAATTGATGGTGTCAATTTGTCCTAAAATAAATATGTGATAAAACTTAATACTGTAGAATGATGTGTAACCATGGTTTTTTATTTTTAAAATAAAGCATGACGAATTATTAATGAAGAATAATATATAATCACTGTATTTCATGTTTGGAATTCACCATAATAAAACAATAATGCAAAATGATAGAATAATATAACATTACACGTAAAAGTAAACCTAGAAATATTGCTGCTATTGTTTGAACTCAAATCAATCATCAACAAAAAAGGAAAAATTCAAAAAATATGACAATGAAAGATCTACAAAAATTAACTCAAATGAAATAGAATAGTAAATCTTAAATGAATGTATGAATTGTTTTTCAAAATAATAAAAAAATAACCTAAAATGAATGTAAAATGAATTATTTTCCGAAATAAAAAAAAACTAAAATAAATTTAAAATTTTTGAAAATGCTAAGATGGATGTTTAATCGGTAGCGATGATGAAGATGGTCACATAAATCAAAATCATTAAAGTAAACCAAGAAGCAATTTTTTTCCATGATATTGCAATAAATCAAAGTCGCTAAATTTGAATGTAGAAGATTTGACATTGAGATGTCAAGGAATATTCGACATAAACATCATTGGGGACAAGGAATAGAGTTATGAATAGGGATGAGCGTTTGGTTAGTTTAGTTTATCCGATGATGAAATTTGTCAAATAAAACTAGAACCAATAAAAATGATAACCAAACCAAGCCAACCAAATTAAGTTGAGTTGGTTCGGTTGATTATCCGATTAAACCGAACTAAAAATATTTTACACTTATGTTTGGAATGTTCACTAGAATTTGAAATAAATTATAAACGTACGATTAGAGTATT
Organism: Allium sativum; assembly: GCA_030737875.1. Lineage (NCBI taxonomy): Eukaryota > Viridiplantae > Streptophyta > Magnoliopsida > Asparagales > Amaryllidaceae > Allium > Allium sativum. The sequence goes on from CM060909.1 coordinate 728,399,222, forward strand.
ATTATTTATAATTGTTACACTTTCTAATATCAATTTTGACACATAGGCGATGATTAAAATTTACTTAAATAACTAAACTAACTTAAAATATTTATTATAATATCGATAATTTTGAAAATATAGTAAAAGTTTGGTTAAATTGGTTAAACCTATAACCGAACTTAATAATTTTTTGGCCGATTAAAACCAATTTAATTTCGAAATTGAACCAAACCGACCAAAATAAATTGGTTTGATGGGTTTATTTTGTTAACCGAATAATGCTCACCTCTAATTATGAGGAAAGACGACATCCAGTTGAAATAGAAGAAAATGATGTAAAGTTTAATTTTTCGTTAATATTTTTTGGTCAATCCGAAGTTCTTACAATCAAAAAGCAAAATCCAAAGTTTTCAGTCCAAAAACATTATTACATTTTTGAAAGCAACAGATAAAGTAAGTCACTGCGTTATAAAATTATATCTTTCACCGGTTGAAAGTGACCCACACTCAACATTAAATTAGGGTGTGTTCGGTAAGTCAAAACGGTCTGTTTGCCCAACGGACGCGTCCGTTGGACAACGAACCATTTTGGTCCGTTTGTCCAACGGCTCAAAATCGAGTTGTTGGCCCCGACGCGTCTGACGCGACGGGTCCAACAATCCAATTTTGAGTTGTTGGATATATAAATATTTATTTATTTAATAAATTTATGTTTTAATAAATTTCAGAAATTAATAACTTATGCAAAAATGATCCGTTTGAGATGCATTTTTTTGCGTTGCGATCGTATCGAAATGCTCTACGTAATGGAGTTGGTTTGAACCGAATCGAAGCAACTTATAATTTTTTAATTTTTTTATTTATTTGTGTAAATTATTGATATGTATTATTTATTAAAAACAAATAATAAATTAATTAACCATTAATTAATTAAATTACAAAATAAAAATAAAATGATCCGCTTAAATGCTCCGCTCAAATTCTACGCTTAACGCGCTAAACGCATTCTCCGCTAACCACAAATCTCCGTTTAAATTCTCCATTTAAAATATCCGTTTAAATGGTCCGCTTCCATTTGTGACAAACGCACCATTAGTTTATTAGGCTTTTATAACGCTGCATAAACAACCGGTTCAGATTTCAGTGGTAGAACATAAGAATTAAGAATCTGGTGCCAGGAAGTAAACATAGGGAGCCCCTGTGGCGCTCTAAATAGAACCACTCGTATTAGGCGTGTTCAACAGTTGACCATAAAATATAGGACAATGCTAGTTGGGACGAAGGATTTTCGGTTCAAAGAATAGTTGAAATCATGTTGGAGGGGGTATTTTTGTAATTTATGGTGGGTCCCCTCTGCTTTTCTCTTCCTTTCGCAGAAATTGACTAAAACTGTTTCGTTCTGATAAGCATTAAAGAGCGCTACAAATCATTCAAACTAAAAATCACAGATCAATCGATGGCTCCGACTCCGAAAGAAGAAAACACGAAGTTAAGGCTGGCTCAAGAACTAGCAAAAAGCGGTCATGGACCTCCCGATTGCTACATCTTGAGTCGTCCGATCTCTGCTCGAGTACCATTAGCGTCAGACGTTCCAGTGATAGATCTTCGTTTGCTATCCTCAGATGAAAATGAATCAGAGAAGCTTAAGAGCGCTGTCACGTCTTTGGGACTTTTTCAGGTACGCAATAAAAATACTCAGTGGCCACGGATTTCATATTTACGATGATTAGTATGAACACATCACACGATTTGAATAATTAGCATGAGCATTCAAATTTACGATGATGTGCCACCGGCATCAATTATAGGATGAAAATAAAATTAGGTTGAGAAACAAATTGGCCTTCATAATGCAACCATTTTTATACTGAATCTGGGTTAAAAAATTGATGAGCAACAAACTGCAGTTCTTTTCTTTTTCTTTTTTCATTTTTAAGGATTGGGGGGGGGGGGGGGGGGGGGTTGGACAACTGTTGTTGTTGGCAAGAACACGAGGGTTGTCAACACCACAATGTCTCTGGAATTCTAAAGCTGCGTTGTGATGTGATAGCATGGTTTCAATCATCAACAACCTTGTTTCAATCCAAACATGCATGTTTCAATTCCGGTTCAGCAGTATGTTGAGACAAGTCCCACACCGGAGAATTTATAAAATAAATCTAGTATAACTGTTAAGAGTTCATCGTTTATATTGCCAATTGATTTTGTCATAACTTAAGGTTCTCTAGTTCAGGTGCGTGTTGAGGCAAGTTCCACACCTGGAAATTTGTTTCGGTTATCTGCTAGCGATTGATTCAAGCAAAACGAATTATAATTCTTCAATTGTAAAATTGGATTCTTCTCCACTTAACCCAAAATTCTTATAATTAACTTTTTACACTTTCAAGTTAATAACAAAAGCCATTCAATAAAATGGATTTAGACGATATGATGATTATAGAACTCCTTGAATTCTTGACCATTTGTTGTTTTTTGTATCTTGTTTTGAGTACTTAGTAGGTGTTTGTTAACTCCGTTGGTTGATTGAGTTCTTTTGTCATCATCAATTACTATCGCTTTGGCTTGTCTTTCTATAGCTATTTGTTTCTTTGTTTTTGCAACATAAAGGGACATTCTATTCCGAAAAAGTCAAATAAAATGGTATTTAAATCGCTCACCACGGTATTAACTACTTTTACGTTCATAGGCAATTGGCCATGGGTTGTCCCATTCTTTGCTAGATGAAATACGCAATGTATCAAGCCATTTCTTTCGACTTCCGTTCGAAGTAAAAGAGAAGTATAGCAACTTAAAAGGGGGGAAGTTTGAACTTGAAGGATATGGAAATGACGTAGTCGCTAATAAAGATCAAACCATTGATTGGAATGATCGTCTTTATCTATTAGTTCAACCTGAAAACAAAAGGAAGCTAGAGTACTGGCCAGAAAATCCCATCTCGTTTAGGTAAGGTAACATTATTCATATTGACAGAATTGGGTCACTGAGTCCGACTGAATAAAAGCAGGGGTTCACCCAAAGCTTTTAGTCGTTTATTCTAATGGATTTGAACTAACGGTGCATTTCAAACCTACCTATTTAATTTTTGTAAAATGCTCAAATTGTTCTATGCCATTAGATATCTCGCATAATGGGTCCTTGTCTCTGGATGAAATCTGACTTCGTTTTCAGTCAGTGTGTAGAACTAAAACAACTTGCGATCTCTCGTACCAAAATCGAAATGTCTTACTACTGAGACAGTGGTGCTGGTCTATTTGTTTTTGTCATCACAAAATGGAAAAACCAAGAATAAAACAAAAATGTATTTGTTATGCTATGAAAACAACCGACCATTTTTTATTACCCATCAACGTGTGGTCAAAGAACATACATGGACATTTTCCATTTTCTATTGTTTGACATATGTTTTTAACTTTGAATAGAATAAATTCTCTTTTAGCACCTATAACTAATGGGCATGTAGGTGGCTTTCTTTTCTTATTTTGATCACGTTTATGAAGAAAGACCCCCAAGCAGTTGAAAGTCTACTCTGCAAAGCATAGGCTGAACTTATATTCCAACTGATGTAGCGTACTCTCTGGCTAATACCCGAAATGTGGAAACCGAAGACACTTTCCACAAGAATTTAGTGATATTGTCCAGTTTACATAGTTTCATATTAAATATGTATAGCATATGAATATCCAGCTTAATTCACTATCTTCTTTGTTGTTGTTAATTAGTATGTTATATTTTAACAATCCTCGGTGTAACACCAATTTTTTATTTAAAGAAGGAAGAAAGAAACACAAGCAAATTGCAAGATTTTTTTTGGTCATTCTGTTGTTTAATATTCTTAGCCATGTTACTTATTGCAGAGAAATTTTGAGTGACTATAGCATACAAACAAGGAAAATAGCCGATATAGTTCTTCTAGCATTAGCGAAGTTACTGCATTTGGATGAAAAGTACTTTGTTAATCAATTAGGAGACAAAGCTCAGGTTTTTGCAAGATTCAACTACTACCCATCATGTTCAAAGCCAAATCTCGTATTTGGAATAAAACCTCATTCTGATGGATCTGTCATGACGATAGTCTTGCCTGATAAAGAAGTGGATGGACTACAAGTGTTCAAAACTGGAGAGTGGGTGAAAGTCCCTATTGTGCCTAATGCCTTACTGATTAATATGGGAAACGAAATGGAGGTATTTGATTTTTATTTGGTTTGCTGTAGTCAATATTTTATTCTAGTTACTGAGACATGATTCATAGTTGCTTTAGCTGAGAAATATTGTATATTGTGCACTCTAGCTACTACTTTTTTTGGAAAGTTGATCTTCTTGTCATAATCTATAGCCGTTAGAGGCATTGTAGCGCTGTGGAGCGCAATCAGGGAGACACTTAGCAATTCTTACACCTTTTTTTAATTACAGCTCTTCATCTTCTAATAAATTTTAAAATTTGAATTCATCTTTCTATGTTCCATTTCAGATGCTATAGACAATAAATAAACAACTATTGTTCTTCATGATTCAAGACAAAGGTAGAGTGAAAATTACTTTCTAAATTCTCACTTGTTTAAAATTTGATTTTAGTAGTTTTCTCATTTTTGTTTACTTTTTATATTCTATTTTTGAATATATCCTGAATACAAGCAAAAGTAATTAAATAATAAATAATACAATAAATCGTTCCCTTTTATTGTATCTTTATTTTAATGTTTTCAAGATTATTTCTATGCATATATTTAATTACAGTCATGAGATAAATTTTATTCTTCATAAATTTTGTTACATGGGAAAACTAGAAATGTGCTTGATTTTATCTTGGATTCACTGAATAGAATTATCCAATAACTAGTAGTTAATATGGATATTTGATATGTGTCAATCAAGTGCCGAGTTAAAACACTTTATTTCTTCATCTGTGCGCTCTTGTTATGCAATCTGCTCCATGGATGGATGAGCTAATTAGAGTCAAAGTTTAAAAATGAAAGAAGCAAAGTTTGAGCCCATAACAATGACCTTGACATTGGAAGCTGTAAATTTTAGAATAACAATATATCACTGACAATGTGTAGAAATAGAAATACTTATGTTGAACAGGTTGAATTTTTGCTTTTTTGTTAAAAACATTTCTATGACATTCTTTTGGAATTATTCAGAAGTTGGATATCCTTGGGTCACTAGATAATATTAAGAGGTTTCGGTCTATAGTTGGAGAAATTATTTGTGGTGTTGTAGCTAAGTACAATTACAACTGCATGTTGGAGCAGGTAATGAGCAATGGAATATTCAAAAGCCCGGTTCACAGAGTGGTTGCAAGCTCACAGCAAAGGCTATCTCTGGCTATGTTCTACGCTCTTGAAGATGAAAAAGTACTGGAGCCAGCAGAAGGCCTACTTAGCAGTTCAAGCCCCAGTTTGTACAGGAAAATGATAGTAAAGGACTTCCTAAGCCTATTTTTCGAAAAATTCAGTCAAGGTTCAACTACTATCGACTGGCTGAAAGTTTGATTAGAAGATAATTCAAGCATCGCTCGAGTTTCTCATACCTTATTGACACGTTATTGATATTTAATAGTTGATCTTAAAAGACACAGTTTTTGTATCATTAGTATTTCCAGTCCATGTCCTTGTTGTTAAGCTAGAAACAGATAAACTTTGGGTTCTTGATCCACGTCTTGATCAGTTCAGGATCTTCTCTTTTTCTTGTCATTGCACAATATGTACATATACAAATTATATGGTCCATGGAACCACAATCTTCTTTACACTGCCTGTTAAACTTTGTTTTAGAGGCATTTTATGTGCAGTAGTCGAGCCGAATAACTTCAGTTGGTCAAGCTATCCGGTATTGTTATGGTCAGTGACTAATTTTTGCTTTGTCCGTGCAAGTTAATATTTGGAAAACCCCGATGGAACACCATACGTGTGAATGCTAATACGTAGTTGATGCTTAAATGAAGAAATTTTTGTATTAGATACCCCAGAGTCACGCATTGCTCAGTAGCTAGCAGTTATAAACTGGCATTGCAACAGTCGTAATTCATTACTGGTGCGTTTTAAGCCAAAATTACTTTACCGTTGGTGGTATTATTTTGTATGGTAGTGGGTTATATTCGAAGTGGGCTGATTTTTGAAATTTTTTCGCAGCGCTGCTTTTCAAACTTAATAGCAAACAAGAGTGGTGTTAGATTGGATTTTGCAAACAAGAGCGGTGTTAGATTGGATTTTTATCAATCGAGCCTAACCGTTCAATTATCCAATTCATGGAGCAAATCACAAAGAAAAGCAAATCAAAGTCACGGAACAATCATAAAATAATATGAAAGTTGTAAAATAGACAATAGCGGTTACAGAAACTCTGGTCTACTTGTACACTTCAAGAAATCTTTATTATTTTTTACATTACAAGTCAGAAAATCAAATTAGATACATTTTCAACTTTTTTCTCCTAAAAATAGTTGCTTCCTAGTTTCGTCAATAGGCGATTTTTAACCTTTCTTCTATTTCTCGGATTTTCAGATTAGCTTCTCTATCACGCTGTTATTATTGCTCAGGTATCTGCTTTTTCCAGAGTTTCCCTAATTGTGTGCGGATCGTCTTTTCTAGGGTTGATGAACTTGGGCGTTCCCGTTTCTCTCTTCTGTGCTTTTGGGACTTTTGTTGGTTGTTGTCCCGAAACTGCCTTGATTGTTGAGGCTATGAGTTCGACGGTAGTTGTTTGGGTGGTTGTAGTCCAGGTTGGGGCTTTCTGTTGTAATTCAGGTTGATTCTTTGGCGGGGTTCTTGGCCCTCTCTAGAGATCAATTGTCAGAGCGGCTTTGTTATGTGATGTTGCTTCTAAGTGTGAGGCTGTTATGTTTCAGTTGATTTATCTCCTGTTACTAACCGCCTGTGGTGGATTGGCCGATGATCAGGCCCTCTCTAGAGATCAATTTGTTGTTGTTGGATCTATTATTGTGGAGCTGGTGCCTTGTAAAAAAAAAAATCCAGTGCGTCGAGCTCCAAAACCCTTCCTAGACGTGCTGTTGTGGGTTGTCTTGTGCCAGGTTGTCAGAGCAGCTTTGTTATGTGATGTTGCTTCTAAGTGTGAGGCTGTTATGTTTCAGCTGATTTATCTCCTGTTACTAACCGCCTGTGGTGGATTGGCCGATGATCAGGAAGCCATATTTCTAGGCTTGCTATTGTGGGTTGTCTTGTGCCAGGTTGTCAGAGCGGCTTTGTTATGTGATGTTGCTTCTAAGTGTGAGGCTGTTATGTTTCAGTTGATTTATCTCCTGTTACTAACCGCCTGTGGTGGATTGGCCGATGATCAGGAAGCCATATTGTGTTTCCAAGAGTTCTAAGCGTAGGCGAAGACATCGCTGGCCCTCATTTGTCTCTTCAGTTTCCTCAACTTCTCTATCGCACCGCTCTGGCGAGGTGGTCAATCCAGCTGTAGTTTTGGAAGTGCTAAGGTTCAGGCTTTGCACCCTAGCTACTTGTAATAGTTTTTCCTCTTTTGATTTCGACCCCAACTCGGTTGAACCCCCTAGTGTTTGCTGTGATTTTACTCCCTAACCATTGCATCGGCATGAATGACTGCTGGGTAGTAAGCACAGACGAAGGCGTGCCTCGTCTTGAGCAAGTGAGACGGAGAAGTGAGATACTACTAATATGGAATGCCGCAGATGTTTACATCTGGTGAGGCACTCGAGACTATTTGTTCGGTGGTACATGTTTGTCGGGTTGTGGGTGTTCCTAGGTTGCTTTTTGCTGATTGGTGCCCCCCTCAGGTATGTCCTCTTTACCAGCATGTAATCAGTTTTCCTGTTTTATTGTGTGGCGCCGAGTTGGATTATGGCTTGTTGGTAGAAAGGCCAACATCCCTGTTGGCGCCTGGGATTGTGTCATTTATTGTTTGTGTTGTGTTTCAGGCTGATTTTCTTGTGCCTAAGCATTGTTTTTGGTTGGTTGATCGCTGTTTGTATCGATCATCACATGTGGGCTTCTCGCTTCGTTTAGAGGTTAGGTATGGGGATATGTACAATGCCCCTGCTCTATGTTGGTTGCCATCCTTTTGTGTTGTGTTGCGGTTGTATAATTTGCCTTGCATGGCGTCCCTGTTCTTTGAGGAGCAAGCTGCTAGGCTGGTTGTTTTATGGCATTGGTCCCTTGTGTTTGAACATGTGGTTCCCTTGCTTCCATTGGTGATCCCCTTTTCTCGTTTCTTTGGTGATCCCCTTTTTCTTGTTTGTTCGATTTTTTTTGCATGGAGGGTTGTTGTATCTATTGGCTACTAGGCCATTTTATTCACAACAAACCAATCCACGGTTTGGTGGTGAACTGGTTGGTAGGGTCCATTTTGTGGTTTGTTGGTTTCTTTGTTTTTCGTACAGTTTGGTTTGGTTTATTATCTTATTACTGGAGACAACGTATAGCTTCCATTACAAACATCTATACGTCTTTCTCCATTGACGCCTTGTTTCAAGCTGATTGTTTTTTTCCGTTTTGAGAGGGGTTTGTTTTGTACCCCGCTTATTGGTTAACCTAGATCGTAGGACAATCTTTTCTGAACTAGATTGTCAACCTGATGACAGTTTTACCTTTATGGTGTTCTCACAGCATTGTGGAACGTTGGTTAGTGACGTTTTTACATCTCTCGGTTTTTTTTCAGTTCCTCTTCTTAGCAAGGCCAAACTCGGGATCATTAACGATCGATTAGATCATCTGGCCAGAAACTGCTATTCTTGTCGTATGGGTGCCACCTCGGAGGACCGATGTTCTTCGTCGAACTCTTTAGCTCTTGCTTCAGGACCTCCGTTCGCTCACCTTTCAGGCATCCTTCTCACCCTTCTCGTAGAAGTACGCACTCCCGGCCTCATACTCCTTGCACCATCCACACGCGCTCTCTAGCAACGGCTAAGAAGATTGTTCGACCTACTTGGCGAACCCTCTAACTGATTTTAGGGGTTTGCTTTGTGAGCATCCATTTGCGGTCATTTGTTGTTTTTTTTATTGGCGAACTGTTTATTTTGGAATATTAGGGGTGTTGGGAATGAAGCATCTCTATCATGTCTAAAACACATCATCGTGAAGCATTTTATCTTTTTGGTGGCCATTCAGGAACTGTTATTGGGATCAGAATTATTACCAGATATCGCCTTTCGCCTTAATTTTGGAGGAGTTTTTTTCAATTTATCCAACAAAATATGGGTTCTTTGAGACAAAGACGTTTATGTGCATCTTCTAATCGATTCTCCTCAACTCCTACCTGTGGAGTGATCTCATCTTTTCTTCCCAACTCCTTTTCTCTTCTCGACAGTTTATGTCAAATGTGATCGTACAGAGCAATTGGATTTGTAGCGTGAAATCCTATCCCTTTCGGAGCATGGGCTTTGTGCTTCAGTTGTTTGGGGGGGGGGGGGAGAGGGGTTTCAATATTGTTTCTTGTCAAGCCGAGAAACGGGGTGGATCCTCTATCAACCATGCTACAATAGAGGATTTCAATTCTTTCATTATTTAGTTTGGGTTGTTTGAGGTCTCTTTTGTTGGGTCGGCATTCACTTGGAGTTAAAACTAAGAAGGACCCAACAAGATCCTATCTTGTCTTGATCGAGTTTTTGGTCTGAAGACTGGTTTGGTTTTCCCTTCTCCTTCTCGATTGAACATGTTCATCGCACGAACTCGAATCATGCTCCTATGATCTTGAAGTGCTCGGCTCTTTCGTTATCTGGTCCCTCACCTTTTCGCTTTCATTCTATGTGTGTAACACCCCACATTTCTTAAAAAGACCCATATGAGGATTTTATTAAGAAATATGAAGAGTATATGTATAAAATAACGTCATAGAGGCTAAAATTCACAAGATAACAGTAAATAAACACATCGGAATTTCAATTTTTACTTAAAATAAAATAAGCAGTGCCATTACATCATAAGACATAAAACTGTAGTTGTCTCAACAACAATAAATCAGAGTAACAAATAAAAAGTATCTCTCTCATCATTAAGTTTAGAAAATAGATTAAATGTGGAAAAATACATGTAAGTACAAAGAACAAGGTAGATGATAATCTCCAAAGGAATGAGCTAGATCAAAGCTCTCTCATGTGCTAGGTCCTCCACCTTGAGAACTTGGAGGGGGGAAGGACGGAACAAGAGAAAATGAAACTAGTCAGGCATAAAGCCTGGTGAGTTCAGTAATTACCAGCATGAGTGAAAAAGAGGAAATCTAGACAGGATAATAAATTGAATTATTGAAGCTCAACATAGTAATAAAGAATAAGAGTATATTTTTATAAGATAGTCGATTGTCAAATCATTCGATTTCTGCACCAATTTCTACAATACATAAATTAGGATAAAATCCAATTCTACCCATCGATTGGCTCCAAAACCATAGTCGTGATAACCTACGCCGACTATGGCCCTGGGTTTACAGACCCGACCCATCATCTCTAAGGACATAGTGAATATCACCGGCGTCACATCGTCTTATCTTCATGTAACTTTTTTGTCATTTCATAGGTTGTATGAAAACTTTAATTACAGGTTGTAAATAAACATCTCTTTTTAATTTAATTGTATAACCCAACCCCGTCATTTGCATCTATCCAAATAACATTTATTCAATTGTCAAAATTACAGTTTCAATTTGCCTTTCTATTGCACTATTTCAATTTAGGCCGATTCATGCTTCTTATGCATATTCCTTATTATTGTTCAATTGCGCTTATTATTGTCCAATCACATGTTTTAACCCAATTTGCACATAAATAAGAAAAAAAAAATGAAAGGTTTAGGCTCGAAATGGCTTAAACTCAATGTCAAAAATAAAAAGGAAATGGCATAGCTCAAATAGACAGAAGCAGATCTGAAATAAAAATAGGGTTGATGTAGAACTGCAATAAAATTTCATCGAAGAATAAAGGTATAGATAACTGAATAAAATTACAGTAATAGATTTATTGAAAATAGACAAGAGGAGGGTAAAAGCAGATTCAGATTTAGACAAAAAAGAGAATAGAAATCAACAACTTATTATACTGTCAAGAGGTAACCTCAAATTTTAAAAATATTGCAATTACTGAAATATACTCACAAATTCTAAGCAATCCAAATCAAGTCCCGATAGATAGTTTCTAGCTATGAATATCCCCCAAAAATATATGTAGAATTAAGCCTCACTACTCCATTGTAATTTTATCTGAGAATAGGGTTTTGAGAGAGGGGCAGAGGAATGGCGTAGTGAGATTTGGTTAAGTCTTGGAGGCTATTTATAATAGAGCTGGGGTGTTTAGATTTGTTATATTTTAGGTTTAGATTTCAGTCCATTAGGTTTAGGAATACTCCAGAATATCACACCAAAAAAGCCACAAAAAACTGACCGACAACGTGCATACAGGTGTGCATGTTGCCCAGGCCGGGTCGACCCATATACCGGGTGGGTCGACCCCCTGGTCGAACCAGATAGGCGCTGGGTTGATTCAACTTTGCTTGATTTGATTTAATTTTTGATTGATTCGAACATTGTTATATTTTATAATTCGAATTTCAAACTTATTTCTTCTATATTTTCTTTGTTATAAGTCTGATTTTAATAAACCAAAAGTCTATCATAACCAGAATTTCGGGAACAATCCCATTGTCCATTTCCCGATATTTTACTGATTAATATTTATTTTATTAATCTTTTTAATTAATTTTATATTAAATTTCGGGTTGTTACATTCTCCCCTCCTTAATGGATTTTGTTCCCGAAATCTTCCAAGCTAAAAGAATGCAATAAATATTATCAACCATTATCTACACCCATCTACTCAACCATCAACCACTAGCATCTGTTATCCTTTGATTTTCTAATGCATTTTATGAACATATGCAATAGATGTAGTGTATATGTCTCTAAGCTAATGCAAGAATTAGGCGGTCTACTGATTCGGTTGGCCTCCTTAGTGCAATTTCATGTCTGTGTTATGCATCCAATATGTATGCAAAGGAACCCCAATAATACATATAATTCTATATACGTGCACAATCATTCACCAAAATGCATCACCCAAGTGATGATTCAATCATTTCCATCCATTTTAAAATAAATTAAAATGTACACACATTCATATGCAAGTATATTAGTGTCTTAGTTTGTCGATCTCTAACTAGTGCCTAGTGTGTGTGTGTGTGTGTATACATCCACTAACAAACACGTGCGTCCACGTGTATCTATTCAATTATAACATGTTCTATTAACATGTTTTAAACCTTTCCTACCATCCATAGGCTTTTACCTAAGATTTACAATTCAAACGACATGAAAAGTAGATTCAAGTTCAAAGCTTTACTACAACAAATTGACCCTATTACAACGGTGGAAAACAGTTGTAAAAGACTTTTTTACAACAGTGGAGCCACCATCGTCTATTAAGAAGTTGTAATTGACAAAAATCTTTTACAACTGTTTTGCGCCGTTGCGACACCGTTGTGAAAGTATATTTTACAATGTATTCCACCATTGTAATAAACTTTATTACAACTATTTATAACCATTGCAATGTATTTTATTGAAAGTATTATTGAAAGTTGTGATATACGCAAAAATTATATACATCTTATTAATAAAGGAATTCATTTCAGAAAATATTATATACAAAACTGAAGATATCAAACAAACAAACTTAAAACATGAACCAAAACAATATATTAGAATTTTTTAAACTCTCATCATTTGTTTATAAATCATACAAGTTTCTCATGTACATAAAGCAACTACAAAGTCTATTATCCAAGACTCCAAAATCCAAATGACTTGAAGTCATCTTTCATAAATATACATCACTAGGGGTAATACAAACATAATGAAATTGAGATTTGCTCGCAATACTGCAGGTCTTGCATTGGTCTTCATTCTTGAGTTGACTTCCAATGAATTTGAGAATTTCTTACAGGTGTTCTTGAATTAAACTATATGAATTAATATATTAAGCAATAAGAATGACGTATATTAAAATATAAAGTAACCTAAGCTGCAAAACGTAACAGAAGCTATGCAGCATTCAATATTAATATTTCTATAAATAAATATGAACTGATATGATAATGTGAAGTGTGAACAGTTCTAGAAGACATACCTTAGTGGACAAAGATTTAATAAAACACAGAAAATGCAAAACAAAAATTAAAGAATATTATGTCCTGGCATGTCATTAATTTCATTGCTCACAAAGAAAACGAAAAAAAGAAAAAAAAAACATATTTAATATGTCTACTGTTGTTCCACCTGAAAAAACTAACAAAATAAAAGAATACCATTATGTTAAACATCGTTAACAAGTACCCAAAATTTTTCTTTGATAATAATGAGAATGCAAGAGCAAGAATTACATGCATATTTTTAATATTACCAAAAATTTCCCAAATCTTAAAACGACTAAACTTGATGTACTTGTATTGTTCATCCCCTTGTTGTCCCCTATTAATAAACGATAGGAAAATAGGTAATTATGTATGACATAGGACAATTATGCAAACCTGCAAGTGGTGGGATTTTATAGTAGTTTAATGAATTGGGTTTAAAATCATTTTAAGTGGCATCGCTAATAGTTTCAGTGTCTATACAGTACCTCCCTTTTTTGAAAGTGCAACATTTACTAATAGTCGTTACGTAGAGAAGCTGCATATAAGTAATCACATGATGCTTTATTAACAAGCATCCTCGAAATGATTCCATTTACTAGAAAGCAGACAACTGTGCAAATCAACTAAAACAATAGTGAAATTACTTGAATGCGAGCGTTCTCTAAGCAGATTTGGTCTCTTTATGGTGTGAGACAATAGAAGAATATCTTATTGCTCTCTCAACAAAATGAACAAGGTGGACCAACTACATCAGCGAATCTTTATATAAACCGATTATAATCGATTATAAGCAAACACAGAATTCATAGAAAACATGCAACGACAGAAATTGGACGAACCTATATATAAACCGATTATAAGCAAGAATCTATAATGTTTAAACCAATTACGTCACCGAAAACACGCCAAAACACAAATAAAAGTACAATATTTCAGATCTAAGTTAAGCCAACACTGAATTCACATATCAAAACGAAGATATCAAACCCGTGAAGCGATTTAAGATAAAAACCAGATCTGATCGAGACTACTTCAGATCTAGCTACAAGGATACTAATTTTTGTGATGTATGGAAACTAAAACATGTAATCAAACAATAAGCGCGAAAAATAACCAACACGTATAATTCCTTTCAAAATTTCATTAAATAATAAGATAGACAAATTTTACCTTGGAGAAAACACAGCAAATGAGAGAGGCGGAGCTTTGGGAATGAAGGCGGGCTTTTATATTTTCAACCGTGACTGCATAAGAAAACTACAATTGTTTGGGGAGGAGAAAGACTGAGGAAGAGCAGCGTGAAAGCTAAGAATTGATGAAGAAAAAAGAGACAGATTAAGGGAAGCACGAACTTTGCTTGAGGAAGGAGAATTTGGGGATCGGTTTTGATTTAAGGGATAAGAAGAAATGCCACCGTGATACAGTAAAATACGAAACGTGATTTGTGTTAGAGCCAAAATTTTGCTATCACCACCAAAATTTTGCAAATATCTTTAGGACCGCCACTTTTCTCACTGTGCATAATTAGGATTTTGCCTAAACCTACATAATTAAACATTATAAGCTAGAACCAACTACAAATTTGTATTAAATATAATATGGATATCTTGGTAATTATTTTGCTAAAATATTATATATTACTTATTAATAATGGTTATTATTAATTATTTCTTATTTCTTCTCAATTATAATTAAATATAATTTATTAAAAGTTTATTTTATATATTTTACTAATTACTCATTATTAAATACTTAACAATCATTATTAAAAAATAATTACTATTTATTAAATATTAAGTATTTATTATTTAATGGTAATTATTATTTATTATTTATTTGTAAAGTTATTATCAGTTATTAATTATTATTATTAAAATCTTAATATTATTAATTATTAAATATTTGATATTACTAATATTTAATAAGCCTCTATTACAATCGGTAAAAAAAATGCCAAAAATAATTTTGTAAAATTTTCTAATAAAACCGTTTTAATTATTAATTACCAAAATTAATTACTAGTTTTAAATATTAATTCTTATTTATTGCTTCTTAATTATTAATATTAATGATTATTTCTTAATTATTTATTACTAAAAACTAATTATTAATTGTTTAACAATATTGATAATTTATTATTTAATATACTAGTAATTAGTATTAATTATAAAAAACTATTTACTAATTATTGATTATTTAATAAAAATTAGTAATATTATTAATTAATTATTATTATACTAATTACTAATTATAAAATGTTAATTGTTAAAACTGTCACTTATTACAACAGGTAAGAGTAAAAAGTTGTAATAGGTATTTATTACAACTGTCAAAATAAAAAAATTGTTAGAAATATGTTTATTGCAACTTTCAGGAAATCACAGTTGTAAAAAACCTCTGTTACAACAAGTATTTTGTGCTTGTTGTAAAGTTACAGTTGTAATATGTCCTTTTTTTGTAGTGCTTGGAAAAGGATCAAGAGCGTACTGTAAAAGAGAAACAAAAAAGAAGTGTGAATCCTATCCTATGGTTCCCAGTCGCGTCAACTGTATCCTCTAGCCACTGAATCTTAACAAGCTTGATCTCTTTATTCCACAACTTCTTCACCTCAGGTCCTAGTATTCGTGTAGGGACTCGCCTGACCGATGCTTCCCTCTCTACCTCGATCTCTTCTAGAGTACTCGGCTCTACTGCTACCGCGGAATCATGTAAGCACTTCGTAAGTGCGAAACATGGAATACATCATGAACTCCAGCTAACCTCTCCGATAGTCTAACTCTGTAGGCCATCTAACCTATCCTCTCCACTATAGGGAATGGCCCTATAAACGTCGAAGTTTACTTCTCCGCTGAGCTGAACCAAACCACACTCTTCAAGGTAACACCTTAACGAAAAGCAAGTCTTGTACTTCGAACTCTAGGTCTGTCCTTCACTGATCTGCATATGAATTATGCCTGTCTTGAGCTGCCTTCATCCGCTTTCGAATCAAGTCTATCTTCTCTGAGGTTTCCCTAACTATCTCAGGTCCAATAAGAAGTCTATCCATAGTGTCCCACCAAGAATATGGTGATCTGTAGGGTCGTCCATACAATGCCTCGAATGGAGCAATACATATGCTCGTCTGGTAGCTATTATTATACGTGAACTCTACCAATGGAAGATGCTTCTCCCAAGTCCGTCCGAAGTCTAAGATACACAGTCATAATAAATCCTCAAGAATCCTAGTAACCCTCTTCGTCTGTCCATCTGTCTAAGGATGATATGTAGTGCTAAGCTGTACCTGTGTCCCATATGCCTCCTGCAGGCTCTTCCAAATCTCACTGGCTGGAAGGAACTCCATAAAGTCAGACGATCTCTCTAAAATACATTGTTGCCAACTAAGCTGTTGTCTGTTTACTCTTAACCGAGATAAACTGAGAGCTCTTAGTCAACCTATCAAGTATAACCTAAGTACTGGTGTTTCCCTTCCTCCATATGGGAAGCCTATCTATAAAGTTCATTGAGACACTATCCCACTTCCACTGCGGTACATCTAGAGGCTTAAGTAATCCACCAGGCTTCCTTTACTCGGCCTTCATTCTCTGATAAGTCATGTATCTTGCCACGTACACTGCTACATCCTTCTTCATCCCAATCCAATAAAAACTCTTCTCATGTCTTTACACATCTTATCGCCTCCTGTATGGATGGTTATTCAAGAATGATGAGCCTCCTTTAAAACTAAAAAAATCATTAACTCAAGGAACATATAATCTCCCATCATGATGTAGCCACCCTCTCTCATGCACAAAATACTTAGCAAGGTGATTAGAGGCCTCTCCTCTACTAAGTCAGTCCATGATATCCGCTAATTGTTGATCCTTGGGATGACTGGATCCAATGCGCTCTAAGAGAATAGGTCGCACCTCTAACGATGTCAATAATCCTGGCGTACAATCCATAGATGGTCTAAACTTGAACAATGATATAAACTTCAAACTCTGTCACACTAAGAAAAATGGACTTAGAGTCATCCTCTGTCTGCTCAATGCATCTGCTGCTACATTCCCCTTTCCCGAGGTATAAGTGTAACAACCCGAAATTTTAGCGATATAAATTTATTATTAAAATTTCAAAAACAAGAGATTTTACAAACTATGGAATTTGGCCACGAATCTTTAACCGATGCCTTCGTCTCAGAATTTTGGTCAACTTTCATGTTTGGAGTTTCGCGAACGGAGTCTGTATGAAAAAAGTTACGGACGAAATACGAAAATGGATGGAAAATAAATAAATTATAATTTATTAATATTGCTATAAATGAGGCCGTAAATAAATAAATAACCATTATAACCAATATTTATTGGGGAAAATAATTGTGATAGGATAATGGTTACAACTCCTAAATTAATTAGGATTAATGTTGTGCACCCCAGTCAGAAATTTTGAATTATAACTGCATTTAGGTACGTGGTTAAGCTCAACTTGTGGTATAAGCCTGCCCAGAACTGACCGGCAAATCCAACAACCACAGGTAGCCAGGTTAATGTAGGAGGTCTAATGCGTAAATGTACTAAAGCACAAGGTTAAGTTTAACTTGTGGTGGAAGTCTGTCCGGAACAGGCCGGCAAATCCAGCATCCACAAGTTGTCAACTTAATGTGAGAGGCCTAGTACGTATATATATATATATATATATATATATATAGTAATGAACCAATAAATAAATAAATAAATAAATAAATAAATAAGAATAGAAATTGCGTATTGGGGTATAATAAGTCGATACCTTGAGAATGATAAATAGTTGCCTTAGGAAAATATGACCGTTATGGTTATAAATGGCAATAAAGATGGAAATAAAAGAAAATGGGTTTCAAAGAAGGGGATTTATGGATATTGATTGTCTTTTAAAATACTAAGTTCAAATTAGGGAGTTAAATCAAATAAATATCCAAGGGTAAAAGAGGATATATATAACCTTCCTTAATTATATTAACAAATACAACACTTATAATTAAAATAGAGCTGGACCTAGTAGGTTAATAATGTGAAATATTATTAACCATTTGAATCCATGATAAAAATGAATTGTGTACATATAGTATTTCTGCGTAGTGGGACTAAAGGGAATAAGTTAATAACGTAGCCTACTTTATCCCAATAGGGAAAAGGTGCTAAAGGCTAATGGGGTACGAACTAATAACCTTCGCGTATAGTCCGCTTCCTTGGTCCTAAAAGGCTAAGTGACTACAGTTGAAGAGTCCACCTAGGAATAGGTCTTTCAATTTAGGGGTCTTAAATGGCAGGTGTGTGAGGGCCTACCCAAACCTGGAAACTAAAATGTTAGATATGGCTACCTATCCCACGGGAAGCAATAATCGACCAAGGGTGTTATCTAGTAAGGTCAGCTAGAAGGTATAGCGAGCGATAAATACCATCTCTCACCTTATGCAGGGCAAGGGTATAAGTGTGAATGACGAAAGCCTTAACTTATAGGGCCCATAGCTAGTGCCCTCTAGTTTATGTTAACGTCGAATCAGTTGTCGATGAATAATAAGCGACTAATAGGTCTGCCTAGGGTCTTAAGCGATCAAAAAGAATCCATTCTATTTATCATTGATAGTGAGGCAATAAATGATGAAGGATGAGCGAATGAAAGTATATATATAGAAACTCCGTAATTAGGGGTCTAACCTCGATTAAATAACCTTCCATATTCTGGTATAAAGGCTTCAAAAATATATGCATAAACATTCTATCTCGGTATAATATTTTGAAAATACTACTTCGGGAAGAGTAGTAAAGTCGTGTGTAAACAATCATAAGGTTGGGCTAGAATTACTAATCTTGTTAGGCATACATCTTGCGTTGAACCAAACAGGATACATCTGTGTATTATAATCTATGTTTTACACTTCTTAGTCACCAGAACTTGTTGTTCTGACCCCCTCCTCATTGCAACCTCCCAAGTTTCCTAGAGAAGGTCGGGTTCTCACAGGTGTTTAAGTTTGGCTTGCGGTTCTCATTCTCTCTCATGCTCGATATTGACGAAGTGACCAACTTTGGAAAAGTTATTTGCTTGAGTTAATACTAGTTTATCCTATTCTATTGCCGCTATGAGTTATCTTATCATACTTTGATTACACTCATTTATTGCAGGTACCAGATATACACGCTCCATTCTTGGATGTGTTCAATTTTTTTCTCTCGAAATTTGGGCGTAGGACTATGTGGGGTGTTACATTTGGTATCAGAGCATAGGTTAAACGATCAAAGGAACTAGTTAAATTAGGACTCGTAAGAGAACATAATTCGATTTTCTTTTCTGTTTTTCTTCATCTTTATTACTCGACTTTAATTTATTTCAATGATGAATTAATTTTGGGCCTAAATATATAAAATGGGCTTTAAACAACTAAGAGTTGAAATATGTTGAGTTCGAGTTTCTGCCCAATTCTGTCATACCCCACAGTACATTGGCGATCTTGTCGTGAAGAACATGCAGATGGCATATGGTGGATTCCGTTGATTCGAGTTTGGAGACTGGACGAAAATCTAGCTACAACCGAGATAGTCGTGCTTTCTGGTTTTTGGTTTCGTTGGTAGTTCTGGTTAAGACCATTGCTCGATCCAAGATGGGAAAAGTTCATATTAGTATGTCGTATCCATTTCGAAAATATAACTATGAGATATATCCATTTGTTACTTCGTCGAAATTCCGAAATCTACCTTTGTTGGATTATTCAATTGAGTACTGGCCTTGTATCCGAGGAAATCTTATTTTTAAAACAGTTTGAAATTAAAATGGGTTTTGATGATGGTTTCGAAAAGTGGTTTTGTAAAAATGTGGTTTTTAGAGTTTTAATCTCCTCGTGTTTCAAAATTATGGGGCCATTGTGTAATTCTAATAAATATAATCTGATTGGTAGGAGAAATGAAATTGGAAATGACATGGAATATACCACTAAACTTAAGAATAATAAGTATCTGTTCCTTATGATTTTTAGTATCCCTCTTCGTACATATATTGGAAAATTTATTGAGATTATCACAATTAATCCTTAAGATTTTAAAACTCCAACATTTTTTAACACGAAAAGGTTTTCCTAGTTTGAATTATAAAATGGAATAATAATAATAATAAAATGGATTTACAAGTACGAAACCGTTAGTTTATAATAAATTCCATTTTTGGAAAAGTTTTATATTTTTCTTCGGAAAGGCCAAGGAAAATCCTTCATCTTGATTTTTGGAGTATCTTATTTTGTGAATCGTCTGTTTGTGGTTAGCTGGTTAAGGGGAAAATCCATTTTCATTTATATTAGGGATTTATAGCTGAATTATTTTTGGAATTTGTTCGTCCGTTGTGTAGTCACAGCATCGTTGTTGAGACTATATATCCTTGGAGTTGTTCGGAGTTTAACTACGGTCTTCAAATACCGTGTGGTGAAGATAATTATTTTTCGGATCATGTCAAATCTTAAAAGATAATGCAGGATGATTAATATTTTAATCTGGCCTAATAAGGTTAAGGTTCAATCTTTGTCCGAAGCCATTTAATAGTTGACCGTTTAGCGTTATGCAAGAATGGCAACTAGTCGATGAATTTTGGTACAACTTGGACCTAGGACTCAACCATAAAAGTTGCATCAAAATTACCCCTTTAACTTCTTTCGTCCTTCCTTCCTATCTAGTCGAACCATATGTCTATTCTTCTTCTCTTTCTATGTCGTCGACTCACCTCCTCTTTTTCGCACTTGTTTGCTCATTAGATCTTTCCTCACTAGTACTCCAAGATCTAATTTCTTCTCTTCGACCATTTCTTAGTCCATAATATCTAATTGCGCTATCTGTTCTTACTCATACCATTTAAGTCGCCTCCTTAGGTGGAGATCATTTGGTTGGATCGGAATGAGCAAAAAGGTCTTACCACTTAAGGGCTAAAAAAACTTGTTGTGGCATTGGACTTGAACCGGTTCATTGCTTCGAGATCATAGAATTGGATTTGTGTTTATGTTGCATCCACTTGTTATACCTTGTTGGAATAGGTTCTTTCAAAGGTGGTCATCATTTCGGAGGTTAAGACTAAACTATTTTTGTAACAACCCGTATTTTTGAATAACATGTTATAACATAAATGGAGGCAGAATTAAACTGTAAAATCTGAATCAAGGGAAACGGGCTACGCCATTGTGTTCGTCTCGGAAAAATACGCGAAATAGAGTCCGAGTTTTCGAAAATCGGAGTCCGTATGACCAAGATATGGCCTCGCGAAGTTTCACGAAAAATTCCCAAATTAAAGTATACTTAATTAAGTGAAATGGGTTGCGCAGAGAAATATATATATATTGATATATATATATAATTGAAAATTAAATAAATAAATATGCAAAAATGTTCAAAACAGTGAATTGGGAGAGGGGAATAACCGAACCGGCCGATTTTTGAGGTCGACCCAAGCCCGCTGGGTCGACTAGGGGTTAATCCAGGGTGTTTGGCTGTCAACCTGTGGGCCGATTCGCTCAAATGCAGATTTTGCATTTGAATGGTTCTCATGGTTCATCTTTAATCTAAAGGCCCTAGATGGTTCCTACACTTGACTTCTTCCCCAAGACATGCTTTGATGGCTTGGATTGAATCTAGGTTTAATCCTATGGCCTAAAACACTTGCCTAATCTATAAATAAGACCCTAACCTACCCTAAATCATCATTATTCATTCATACAACTAAACTATGGCAAAATCAATCCTCTCATGGCCTCCACTCTCTTCATAAAATTCCTAAATAAATTCCTAAGTGATTTTCCATGCATACAAGTGTTTTCAAACTTGTATGAGCATCATTAGCTTGCATTCAAGTCAAGTTTATATATTTGCATCATAAAGAAAGAGTCTTGATCATTTTGGCTCAAGGGTTTTGCTTGCATTTTGGGTTTAATTGATTTCATAAGGGCTTTGTCATATTTTTGTGACTTCTTAAGCAGCCCTATTCTAGTTTCATACTTAAACTCTAAAGTTAAATGTATGATATGCAAGTTTATCATGTTGTGATATGCAAGTTTATCATGTTGTGTTATGCAAGTTTATATGCAAGTATGCCAAGTTATGTTATGCAAGTTTGGGTTGAACATTTTGTTCATGCTATCATGTTATGCAAGCTTATTTTGGGTTTATGAACATAAAGCTTTAAGCTTTATGCCAAAGGTTGCATTTTAGCAACATGTAAGTTATCATATCTCTTATGATAACTTGCATGTGAGGCTAAATGCGAACTTATGGCCATCTCTACATGTCATTTAGCACCATGTATCACCAATATGCTAAGTTTGGTTTTATGCATGCTTTTGAGGCCTAAAAATGTAATATGCAAGTGTATGAACATATGAACATTTCATATGCCACCATGTTAAACTTGTGGCTTCAATACCTTTATGTCATGATTATGCCATGTTCCCTCTTTCTATCCTTTATGCGCTATTGCAATATGTAAGCGATGGGATTGCGTTTGGGGTTGGGTAAACTTAAAAGACATAAAACATAAGCTTGGGAATTTACCTATTAAGTTAGGTCTACCCATTGGGAATTTACCTATTAAGTTAGGTCTACCCAATTGCTTGAAAACTTGTAACATGTTTTGGAAACATGATGGACATGACACTTAGAAAAGATAAGTGTGGCCAACTCGAGGTTGGGTTGAGTTTGTAGCGTAAACCTACCCAGAACCGACCGGCTTAACTAGTTGCTACAAACAATAGGACCCAATGTGATAAGTTGGTCATGTTGTACCTTGAACCCGAGGTTAGACCAAGTTGTGGTGTAAAGCTACCCGGACCCGCCCGGCTTAACTAGTTACCACAACAAGGTCTAATGTGAGAGGTTAAGGCGCATTAAATTAATTAATGCCTCGTGATTAGGGTTAAGTCATGGTCCACTTAATACTTAACCAATTTGGGCTTGGTAGATTAATCGGGGTTAAGTCGTGAACTCATCGTTACACTTAACCAAGTTAATCCAGGATTAGCAAGAGGGTTAAACCGTACTTAACCCACTAGAAAAATCCTAGCAATGGGGGCCCACTCCAGCAGTAATCCCAAGTTAGTATCATCATGACCCTAGGGACTAGGCTAGGGTGGGGTCACGATTACTGGACTGGAGGTAAGTGACCAAAAGCGACGGCAGAGGGTACGCCGGTGTAGTTCCGGGCGGACTCTGGTCGTGCACATTGTCCGTAGCCGGAGAAAACATGCACGGGTACCAGTAGATCGGGACTGTGCACTCATGTTCATGGTGTCCAGGGGTTGACACCCTAGGGCTTGATACACCCGAAGGGTGGACCCGACACAGTTCGACTACAATTATGATTGGGCCGTATTGACACCAACACGTGACGAGTTAGGCTTAGGGAGCCGATCGACTAGACCGTTTGGTTGGACCTTGTATTAGGGTCATTTCATGTTATTGGGCCAAAGCTTGGGCCAAGGGATCAATACTTGTTTATTCAAGTCATGTTAGTTTGCTAGTACACCTGTGGTGCAAAACCTTAATCCTGATTATGCGATGACACCTTTATCTACCTTGTTAGTTAATCATCATGCTAGTATATTGTTATCCTTATGTCCATCCCTGCTGCTCATGCCAGTTAACTTTATCAGTTTACATTGATTGTAGTAGGGCTTACTCAGTCTTTTTGACTGACCTGTTTTCTTTCGCCTCTTTTCTTCCGTTCCCCCCCAGGTTCTCAGGGAGGGAATACTGGAGCTTAGCTTGGATTTCGGATTGCTTGCTTGTGGGATTTCAGCTCATGTACGGTTTCGACATGAAGCTAGCTATGGTTACCACTTAATTGGGGATAGCACTTATTTATTTCAGTTTTTCAGTTGATGTTGTTTTATCTAGACTTGTTTATTTGGAAAGCTATGTTGTACCAGACTTGTTTTGAAATGTTTTGAAATCTTCCGCTGTTTTATCTATGTTATTTACTCTGTTTACATATATACATATGTTCTTGTTCTGCCTTGATATATCATTATGCATGTTTACCTGATTCAAACGCCCCTCCAAAGTCAGAGTGCTTGCAAGAGCCACCCTGGTGGAGGTGGGGTGTTACAATTTTTGGATGGTTTTTCAGAGGAGAATCTCGAAGATGTTTTAGAAGAATCTGTGTTTTACACGAACTTGAATGGTCTTTTGTTTGACCGGTCTTAGAGATCTTTGCAGCAAATCTCTTTTCTTAATGTTGAGTTTTTATGCTCAGGAATCTATGTTCGAACCGCTCATGTGGACATGTGACCCATTTTAACACATCGTTTTAGAATAGGGAGTTAAAACTAGATTTGTCTCATGATGCGAAAATTAATCTTTTGCTTGATCGATGGCGTAACCATCAATTTATGGAGTATCATATTTGATTCATCTTATTGTTCTGGTGTGTTGTCTAATGGAGTTACTTTCTGTAATTTCTCCTATCCATTTTTGTCTTTAGACAATATTAGGTGGATTTCAATGAGAGGCAGTTTTGTGGCAGGTTTCTTTTCTCATCATAAATTCTCTTTTAGAAGAGATAGTGGTTGGAAACCCTCAACAACACCAACAGTGTTTGTAACACAAGATTGAGCATTTTAGCTACCATGATATGGTTAATTAAATATCATAAAATTGGTTTGAGCTCCCGCCGTGAAGCAAGACATCTCGTTGTTTATAACCATTGTTTTGAGAGTTTCGATGTTGTTGTTTTCCCTTTCCAGCATCGGGTTATTGGCTTTATGGTGATTCGTGCTTGTAACTGTTAGTGTTATTTAAATCGCATGACTTAGGTTAATGAGATTTCTATGTTTGGAGATGTTTATGTCATTCACGCATGCCTGTTTGAATGAAATCTCATTTTTCTATCTAAACTAACAGTTGTCTTAAAGCTGGGAAGAATAGAATTCTGTGTTGGTTAAATTTTAGAAAAGGACCGGTTTTGCGTTGTTTTCGTCATGGGTATATAAATAAATAAATCACTGTTCCTTGTTAAAGCTAAAATTTATTTTTGTCTTTTTGTGTTTGATTTCAGTTTTCGCATTTTTGGCGTAACTGACTTCCTTCTTCGCCAACATGTGACTTAAATCGTTTAAGTTTCCACAAAATACATTTTTGAAAGTTTTTGGAAAATGTTGTTTGAAAAAAAAGAAACTTTTTATCATTTTCTTATTTTATAGGAAAGTGAAACGATTTTAAAACAAAAATTTTCAAAATAAACATGACAAGTTTATAAGCGGAAATTTATTTTTGGAAAAATTTCAATTTTTGTTCACATAAATAACGTAAGGAAGATTTTTTGGATGCTTTGTGTGTATGTTTTAGCGGTGCAATAGGACCAATGATACGATAAAAATATTAACAATAACAAGGAAAAGGTTGTTTTAGCCTTGGAAACGTTGTGGTGATGCGTGCGAGCTATTAATTAACTCGATTTACATTTTAGAGCTTATTTTAAGCCTCCTTCACAGTATATGGATGGAAATTTTTGGAATATTTTGGGTAGTTGAGGTGAAGATTCCATTGTAGAGAGGGAAATGGAAAAGTTGTAAGTGGGAAAATGTTAAAATACTTCACTTCGATTTCCTTTTTACGGTTTAAGAGAAATTAAATAGGAAAGGATTAGACTGCGTGATGTTTTGGATGGTAGGGTTTGGATGCAAAATTGGTTGCTTCACATTTTTATTCGTAAATGTGTGTGGGTAATGGATGAAAAAGGGTTTTCAAAATTTGCATTCATATAGAACTGCCGGTATATTTAGGATGTTCTGCATCATGTTTTCAAAAGTATTTCAAAAATTTAATGCCAGCATATAGCAGGATCCGATTAGAATCATCTTGCATGCATATTTTATGATTGAATTGCATGATGTACACCATGAACATATACACATGGTTGCAAAGTGGATGTACACAAATTGGTTGTGTACCATAGGACTATATGCATCAGAATTTCGAGACGAAATTCCTTTTAAGGAGGAAATAATGTAACAACCTAAAATTTTAGCAATATAAATTTATTATTAAAGTTTCAAAAATAGGAGTTTTTGAAAATGATGGAATTTTCCCATGTAACTTTAACCAATGCATTCGTCTCAGAATTCTGGTCAACTTTCATGTTTGGAGTTTCGCGAACGGAGTCTGTATGTAAAAGTTACAGATGAATATGAAAATGGATGGAAAATAAATAAATTAGAATTTATTAATATATTATACCTTATTTAACCAAGCCAAACTGGGCATCTGAGGCCTAGGCTGTCGACCTAGCAGTCGACCGCTACGGTCGACCTACTAGGTGTCAGATTGCCTAGTGACGGCTAGGTTTTTAAGGTTTGGTTTATTATATTATTAAAACAGATGGACATATATAACTTAAAACTAATCCAATGGTCTTAGACCATTTCTACCCCTATAAATAACGTGGTAAGGCCTCATTCTTTTTCATCTAAATCAACAGTGGCAGTGGAGCTCTTCCATTTTCCTCCTTCTCTGAACCTAATTTCTAAAATAAAAATATATTCATACATAAAAAATCAAATCCAATTCATATGGAATTGAGAGGATAAGCAGATCTAATGGAAAAGAAACAAAGTGACACTCCAAATCATATTCTTCCCTCTCTTCCTGTTTTCTCACATTTCTACAGATCTGGAGTTTTCCCCTTTCCAAATAAATTGTAGATTTATAAGAATTTGGGGGATTGTAGGCCTAAAGGGTTCAACATTTGGATTTGGAGGCTATAAGGTGAGTGAGAAATTTATATATACATTTATAATAACATATTTATCTCACTTGTAATTGATTCAGTGATTATGAATATGTCTATCTAATCTGATAAATAAATTGTCATAATTAGTTTGACACCCATCAGATCTGGTTATAAAAAGTGTTAAACTTGTGAACTGTACATTGTGGTTATGCAAAACACGAATTGTAGGATTTCTCAAACTTGTTACACATATTCCTACAGTTATGCTATGAAATATATTGCAATTATATTGTAAAATGTATTGTGGACAGTGCATAACACTGTAGATCTGGAAATTGGTCCCATTAAACACCAATTAGATGTAGTTACATTCCAGATCTTTAGTTCAGTGTTGAAAATATAAATTATGAGAATTTGGGTAAAAGGACGAAATTGGTAAATTATGTGATTGTAATATTAAAAGAAATATTCATGTTTGTATTCAATATTGTTGGGTTTTGGCTTAATTATTGTAAACATGTCATTTTCCTCCTTTTGAATAAAAAGACCTTATTTTGAAATAGCAAGAGGTACGATAAAAAGATAAAAAAAGGGAAAAGTGGTGCAAATGTACGTATAAATATGAATATGCTTATTTATGCGTAATTTGCATCAACTATTCCAAATTTATATATTTACATATATTTCTTGTGATTTGGAAATATATCAATTCCATAATTTAGGCATAATTTACAATGATTACGACTAACGATCTTTGTGTATGATTTGGAACCACTTGACAATATTGAATGTAAAAAGGAATGTTTGGTTGTCAATTAAACCAAATAACTTTAGAATAATAATAAAAATAATAAAAGATAACTTGTTGACTGCACAAAAACATAAAATATAAATATATACATATTATCCATCCAAATCAGCGTACAATGGTAAATTATACATTGTATTAAATGTTTGAAATGTTTGAATGGTATTTATTTATGAAATCATACATGTAAATTGTATTCCATATTAAATGAATATATTCATTGTGACCGTTGTAACAATCAGTGTAATTGATTGCTATAAATAAGGCCATAAACAAATAATCATTGTAACCAATATTGATTGGGGAAAGTAATTGTGATAGGATAATGGTTACAATTCCTAAATTAATTAGAATTAATGTTGTGCACTCCAATTTGGAAATTTGAATTATAACTGCATTTAGACGCGAGGTTTAACTCAACTTGTCATATAAGCATGCCTGGAACCGACCGACAAATCCAACAACCACAGGTAGCCAGCTTAATGTGAGGGGTCAAATGCATAAATGTACTAAGGCACGAAGTTAAGTTTAACTTGTGGTAGAAGTCTGCCTAGAATCGACTAGAAAATCCAGCATCCACTAGTTGTCAACTTAACGTGAGAGGCCTAGTACATAAATATATATATGTACACACACATATACATATATACATATATATATATATATATATATGTAGTAGTCGACCAATAAATAAACAAATAAATGGATAAGAATAGAAATTGCCTATTGGGTACAACAATTGGATACCTTGGGATTGATAAGTAGTTTCCTTAGGAAAATATGACCATTATGGTCATAAAGGGCAATAAAGATGGAAATAAAAGAAAATGAGTATCAAAGAAGGGGATATATGGATATTGATTGTCGTTTAAAACACTAAGCCCAAATTAGGGAGGTAAATCAAATAAATGTCCAAGGGTAAAAGAGGATATATATAACCTACTTAATTATATTAACAAATACAACACTTATAATTAAAATAGAGCTGGACTTAGTAGGTTAATAATGTGAAATATTATTAACCATATGAACCCATGACGAAAATGAATTGTGTACATATAGTATTTCCGTGTAGAGGGACTAAATGGGAATAATTTAATAATGTAGCCTACTTTATCCCAATAGGGAAAGGTGCTAAAGGCTAATGGGTACGAACTAATAACCTTCGTGTATAGTTCACTTCCTGGGTCCTAAAAGGCTAAGTGACTATGGTTGAATAATCCACCTCGGAATAGGTCTTTCAGTTTAGGGGTCTTCGATGGCAGATGTGTGTGGGCCTACCCAAACCTAGAAATTAAAATGTCAAATATAGCTACCTATCCTAGAGGAAGTAATAAGCGACTAAGGGGGTTATCTAGTAAAGTCAGCTAGAAGGTATGGCGAGCAATAAAATACCATCTCTCACCTTATGCGGGGCAAGGGTATATGCGTGAATGAAGGAAGCCTTAACTTGTAAGGCCCGCAGCTAGTGCCTTCTAGTTTATGTTAAAGTCTAATCAGTTATCAAGGAATAATTAGTGACCAATAGGTCCGCCTAGGGTCTTAAGCGATAAGAAAGAATCAACCCTATCTATCATTGATAGTGAGGCAACAAATAATGAAGGATGAGCGAATGTAAGTATGTATGCATATATGTATGTATATATATAAAAACTCCGTAACTAGGGATCTAACCTCGATTAAATAACCAGTCATGTTCTAGTATAAAGGCTTCACAAATATATGCGTAAACGTTCTATCTCGGTAAAATATTTTGAAAATACTACTTTGGGAAGAGTAGTAAAGTCATGCGTAAACATTTACAAGGTTGGGCTAATATCATTAACCTTGTTAGGCATACATCTTGGGTAGAACCAAACGGGATACATTTGTGTATTATAATCTGTTTTGTACATTTCTTAGAAACTAGAACTTGTTGTTATGAACCCCGCCTCATTACAACCTCCCAGGTTTCCTAGAAAATGTCGGGTTCTCACAGGTGTTTAAGTTTGGCTTGTGGTTCTTGTTCTCTCTTATGCTCGGCATTGACAAAGTAACCTACTTTGAAAAAGGTAGTTTCTTGAGTTAATACTAGTTTATCCTATTTTGTTTCCTTATGAGTTATTCTATCGTACTCTGATTATTCTCATGCCCATTTATTGCAGGTACCAGATATACACGTTCCGTGCTTGGATGTGTTCAAGTTTTGATTTTTGTCGAAATTTGGGTGCAGAAAAGTGTGGGGTGTTATATTAAGAGATTTCGAAACCATTAGATGCAAGAAACTCTATCCAGCACTACTATCGCAAATTAAGATCTTTTTGCAAGAACAAATACTTGAGGGACTTATGATCTGTGTATAGCTCGAACCTCTCACCTAGTAAATAATGTCTCCAAGACTTATGTAACACTATCGTTGCTAGCTTCAAATCATGGGTAGGATAGTTCCTCTCATGTACCCTCAACTGCCTACTCCTGTTGCAAACAAACCTACCATCCTACATAAGCACCGCACCTAAACCCGTGTTGCAAGCATCTGTATATATGATGAACATCTTTGTACTATCAGGAAGATTCAATACTGAAGCTGATGTGAGAGCCTTCTTCAGTCTTAAGATTGCATCCTCGCAATCCATATCCCAGGCAAATACTAGGTTTTTCTTCGTTAGGTGGGTAAGCGGATCAGAGATCCATGCGAAATCCTTAATAAATTTTTGATAAAATCCTGCTAATCCTACAAAGCTCCTTACCTCGGTCGCATTCATGGGTACCCTCTACTCTTGCACTACAACCATTTTAGCAGGATCCACCACTATACCATCACCCGAAACTACTGCCCCAATAACCTCACTTCCTTTCGCCAAAAGTGACACTTTGAAAACTTTTCTTTTAACTGATGGGCACGCAAAGTACGGAGGACCTCTCCCAATTGTAACACATGCTCATCCTCGTCTCTAGAGAATATCAAGATGTCATCTACGAACACCATTGCAAACTTATTTAGGAACTCCCTAAACACTCGGCTTATCAGATTAACAAAATAGGTCGGTGCATTTGTTAACCCAAAAGGCATAACATGCCACTCGAAGAATCTGTCTAGAGTCCTAAAAGTTGTCTTATCCACACTGTCATCTGCTACCCTAAGCCGATGAAACCCAGTCGTCAAATATAACAAGGAGAAAATGGATGCACCCACTAACTGATTAAACAAGTCATTTATCCAAGGGAGTGGGTGTTAATTCTTCTTCATGAGCTTGTATAATTCTCTGTAATCCACACATAGATAGAGAGAGCTATCTGCCTTAGTAGCAAATACAACTTGTGCACCCTACTCAAATATACTCTGCCTATTGAAGCCTTTCTTCAACAGCTCACCCACTTGCTTACTCAATTCTTTCCTTTCCCTAAGAGCCATATGACGAACAGGCAATGCAACGGGTTTAGCATTCTTCGTCAAGTTTGTCTGGAAGTCGATCTCTTGCCTTGGAGGTAGTCCTCTCACCTCCTCAAATACGTCTGGAAAATCTCTCACCACTGGTACCAAACTAAGGTCCCTGATAGAAGTATTAAGGGACTCTAGGATGCTTAACATGACTGACCCTCGCGGGTCACAAGATATCTCGAGGGTCCTACCATGACAAGTCATCAACCTTATTACCCTCCTCTCGCAGTCAAGGATGGCACCATACATATCCAGCCAATCCATCCCTAGAATAACACCGTACCTAGAAAACCCCACTACATAGGAATTACAATAAAATTCGACACCTAGAATAGAATGCTTCAAACCCTTACACATTATAGATAAATGAGACGAACTTCCTATCAGGTTTGAAACTACTACTAAATCGGAAACAAGGGAGACAATAAGGTGTAGAAAATCAACTACTGAAGTAGAAACGAAAGAATGCGAAGCACCGGAGTCAAACAAAGTCCTAACAGGAAATTCATAAGGAGATATAAAACCTTTGACTCTGCCCTTCCTGCCCTTGTCCTGACCAACACTAGCCTGGGTAGCCTCTAAACCATGCACGTGTGTACCAGTCAAATCAGCTCCCTGCCCTTGCTTCTGAGGACACTGCCTGCTGTAATGACCCGACTGTCCATAATGATAGCAGCTCCCTTTCCTAGGGTTCTTCTTGCAATCCCTTACAAAGTGTCTTGTCATGCCACAACCATGGCACTTAACATCGTTCTTGATTTGAGCTTTCCCGGGTTTCTCATCCTTCTTTTTTTTAGCCTTCTTGAGCCACCACTTCTTCTTCTCAATATTTTCCTTAGCCTCCTCAGCTTTGATTTCCACAAGATTACCTTTTCCCTCTTCGTGCATGAGTGCCATCTCCATAATATTCTCAAACGTGGAACCCATCGAAATATGTGTCATAGCTAATCCCTGTAGAGGTTGATTCAAACCTTTAGCAAACCTCACTGCTTTCTTGTGGGCGGTATTCACCAAATTGATCCCACATCTTGTAAGTTAATTAAACTGATTAGCATACTCCATAACTGAAAGATTTCCCTATTTCAGAACTAGAAAATTTTCCAAATGCACGTCCTCTTCTACTTGAGATAAAAACATTCAAATCTCTCTGTAAAGTAATTATGAGTCTCGAAATGACGCTCTGTCTCAACCATTTACCACCAAAATAAAGCCTCATCCTTTAGTTGCCATGTTGCCAATCGCACTCTCCTTACATCATCGAGCTCCAAGAGTCCAAATATACGCTCGGTTTTCCTAAGCCAAGCGCAAGCCTCAACAAAATTCTCTTACCATGGAACGTCTTGCCACCAAGTGAAGTAAAATCCTTGTAAAGCTTAGAGAAGTCAGTCGCTGGTGGTGGGATCCACCACAGCTGGAGGAGGAGCTTGGGCATTTCCTTGCCCTTCAGTTGGTGATGTAGCATCTATATACCTACGGAACCAAGTAGGAACAGGGATTCCCTCCGAAAATTTGGGAGCCTCAGAAATGTTGTGATCATAAAAGAGGGACGGATTCAAGAACGGAATCAAGGGAATATTGTAATTGATTTGTGGAGATGTTTTTTTTTCAAAATCACGTTTTATTTTGAAAACACATATCTTTAAAAGATTTTCTTAAAAACATAAACTTTTTACCGATCTTGTAGCCTAGCTCCGATACGAAATGTAACAACCCACATTTCTTAACAAGACACATATGAGGATTTTATTAAGAATTATGAAGAGTATAGATATAAAATAACATTGCAGAGGCTAAAATTAACATGACAACAATAAATAAACATAGTAGAATCTCAATTTTTACTTAAAATAAAATAAGTAGTGCCATTACATCATAAGTCATAAAACCATATTTGTCTAATTAACAACAACAATAAATCAGAGTAACAAAATAAAAATTATCCTCCTCATCCTCAAGTACAGAACATAGATAAAACGTGGGAAAATACATATAAGCACAAAAAACAAGGCAGATGATATTCTCCAAAGGACTGAGCAGGGTCAAAGCTCTCTCAAGTGTTAGGTCCTGTACCCTGAGAACCTTGGGGGAAGGAAGTAACAAGAGAAAACAAAACTAGTCATACATAAAGCCTGTTGAGTTCATTGATTACTATAGCATGAGCTAAAAAGAGAAAATCTAGATAGGATAATAAATTGAAGCTCAACATAGTAATAAAGAACATGAGTATATTTCTACAAGATAGTTGATTGTCAAATCATTCGATTTCTACACCAATTTATACAATACATAAATTAGGATAAAATCCAATTCTACCTATCGATTGGCTCCTAAACCACAATCGTAATAACCTATGCTGACTATGGCTTTGGGTTTATCAGACCCTACCCATCAGCTCTAACGACATAGAAAATATCATCGGTGTCACAACGTCTTATCCTTCCTAATTGGTGCGATGCACGCTCACTGCCCTGCCGGAACGTGCTCGTACCCACCATGTTTGGACCTCTTACTACCCAATTCAGTATAAGCGTGCCTTCGTCTCATCGTGAGACCTCGGTGAAGTGATAAAATGGAATACTGATTGATATGGATCCCCAACCAAAAATATGTAATTCAACATAAGTCACCCCTAGACTTAGTCCCCCATTTTAATCATTTTATGGTCTCTTGTTTTCCTTAATCTGTCTGCTCTCACTGTCGGAACAGACCAATACCTTGAGCCTCTTATTTTCCCTAATCAGCCCTCGTTGCCGGAACGAACTCTTATTAATTTAACTTAATGCCATTCTTAAATTTATTAATAAGCCTACTTTCCTTCATGTCATTTCATAGGTTGTATGAAAACTTAAATTTACAAGTTGTAAATAAACATCTATTTTGTTTAATTTAATTATACAACTCAACCCCCATCATTTTCATCTATTCAAATAACATTTTTTCAATCATAAAAGTTACTGCTTCAATTTGTCTTTCTATTGCACAATTTCAATTTAGCCTAATTCAACCTTTTTATACATATTCCTTATTATCCAATTGCACTTATTATTGTCCAATCACATGTTTTAACCCAATTTGCACATAAATCAGAAAGAATTAATGGTTTAGGATAAAAAAGGCTTAAACTAAACATCAAAAATAAAAATGGAATGGGTTAGGCTCTCGCATGGCCTAGGCTCAAATAGACAGAAGTAGATCTGAAATTAAAATAGGACTGATACAGAACTGCAATAAAATTTCATATGAAGAACAAAGGTATAAATAACTGATTAAAACTACAGTAATGGATTTACTAAAAATAGATAGGAGGAGGATAGAAGATGATTTAGATTTAGACAGAAAAGAGGATAGAAATCTACAACTTATTATACTGTCAAGAGGAAACCTCAAAATTTACAAATCTTAAATCACTGAAATATACTTAAGAAATTCTAAGAAATCCAAATCAAGCCTTGGTAGATTGTCTCTAGCTACGAATATCCTCTAAAAAAATATGTGGAATCAAGCCTCAATACTCTATTATAATTTTATTTGAGAAGAGGATTATTTGAAAGGGAGGCAGAGGAATGGAGTAGTGAGATTTGGTTCAGTCTTGGAGGCTATTTATAGTAGAGCTAGGGTGTTTAGATACATTAGATTTTAGGTTTAGATTTCAGGCCATTAAATCTAGGAATACTTTAGAACAACGCACCAAAAAAGCCATGAAAAACTGACCGACAACGTGCTTACCGGTGCACACATTGCCCAAGCTAGGTCGACCCGTATAGCGGGTGGGTTGACCTCTTGGTCGACCCAGATAGGCGCTGGGTCAGCCTAACTTTGCATGATTTGTTTAAATTTTTGATTGATTCAAAAGTTGCTATATTTCATAATTCAAATTGCAAACCTATTTCTTTTATATTTTTTCGTTATAAGTCCGATTTTTATAAACCAAAACGTTATCTTAGCCATAATTTTGTAATGGACTCAATGGAACAACCCCCTTTGCCCGTTTCCCAATATTTTTATCTTTAATATTTACTTTATTAATTTTTTTAAATTAATTTGCTATATTAGATTTTCGGATTAT
This sequence comes from Allium sativum, assembly GCA_030737875.1. NCBI lineage: Eukaryota > Viridiplantae > Streptophyta > Magnoliopsida > Asparagales > Amaryllidaceae > Allium > Allium sativum. Next base: position 728,434,306 of record CM060909.1, read on the forward strand.
TACAAAGTAGCAGTCCCACCACTCCTTCATGGCTACTATGAAGGAATTTTAGGAACTGACGGTTTCAGGCTATCCAATCGCTATTTTCTATCTTAAATTTCGTCAACTTAAATCTTGTTTGACAATTTGGAATGTCCAGATTTTTAGGAATATTTTCGACCGAGTTCGCATAGGAAAGAAGTCCTCATTTTGGCAGAATCTCCTTTTGATGTCGAACTATCGCCTTCTAATAAGGCTGGTTGGGTTCAACCCCGATTTGACTTCAACTTTGAACTTAGCATTGAAAATGCATTACTTCGCCAGAAAGATAGAATCAAGTAGATCATTTATGGTGATTCCAACTCAAAATTCTTCCATTCTGCTAATAGAAAGAAGAATAACATCCTAGCTATCCGCCAAAGCATTCGTACGGATCTTTTTTTAGCTTAGTCAGCTTTTGAGATTGAAGAAGCTTTCCTTTCCCATTTTCAGACATTTCTGCAAAAACCATCTATTGACCAGCCGGATCCTGATCCCATGTCTTTTATTCCTCAGGTGGTCATTCCTTCAGAAGCCCCTTCTCTTTTCATGCCTCCACCCATGGAGAAAATTCAATCTTGTGTTTTCACGCGTAACAAAAACAACGCGAGTGGGCCGGATTGCTACAACGGGGTCTTTTACTGTTATGCTTAGGAGGACATTCAACAAATTTTTTATGGTGATACAATTTTTCTTCTGTGGTGGAATGATCCCCAAGGGATGGATATCTACCAATCTTATCTTTATCCTTAAAGTTGAGAATCCTCAACTATGTATCGATTTCAGGCAGATAAGTCTCTGTAACTTCTCGAACAAGGTCATTTCCAATATTTTTTCCTTCCGCCTCTCCCCCATTCTAGAGTGAGTCATTTCCTCATCGCATGATGGTTTCGTCAAAGGTCGCTTGATCACCAATAATGCTCTCCTAGCTTAGGAGTTCACCCCTCAAATCGACCGAAAGATCTGTGGATCTAATGTGGTGATTAAGCTAGACATGGATAAAACTTATAATCGTATGTCATGATTTTTCATCATTTGGGTTCTCGGATCCATTGGATTCCCAAAGCCACTGATAGATCTTATTAGGTGGCTTATTTCGAACTATTTGTTCTCGGTTCTAGTCAACGGAGCGACTAAATTTTTTTTCTCATCTAGAAGGGGTCTAGGACGGGCGATCCCCTATCACCTACCCTTTTTTATATCGCCGTGAATGCTCTCTTCTAAGGTTTGCACTCACTCACCATCGCAGGGAAGATTCACCATTTTGGCATTCCAAGTGGTTGCCTGGTGATTTTAACTCTTTTGTTTGCTGATGACATCATTATTTTTCTAACGGAAATCGATGGTCTATAAGACAAATCCTAGTTTTCCGTTATCTTTATGAACAGTGTTCAGAGAAGTTGGTTAATGCTTCAAAGAGTTGTTTTGTCCCCGCCAAATCTATGAACCTAGCTAGGATCTCGTGGATCGAGACTCTTTCGGGTTTTTGGGTTGCCCCGCTTCTATTTACGTACCTCGGTTATTTTATTTGTCATGATCTCAAGCTGAATGCGGTTTTTAATCCATTTACTAATAAAGCAAGAGAAAAAATATTTATGTGGAAATCGACTCTCATTTCCCAAGCTGGCAGGCTCATTCTCCTTAAATCAGTCCTCGATTCTCTTGGTCCCGCATATTCGCAGCCATGACTCCGATGTTGCCTTTTTTCCATTCTTTTGCTCTTTGGCTTCTTCTTTCTTATGGGTTAAGAAAGATGACACAAAGAGACATCATTGGGTCACCTTAGACATTGCCTATCGTCCTAAGCACGAGGGTGGATTTGGTTCGAGGAATCCAACTGATATTTGCAAAGCTTATGCCTGTAAGCTTTGGGTTCGGTTCCATTCTAATGCTCCCTCTGGACGTCATTTCTTCATGCCAAGTACCAACGACTTTTGCCCTTGGACTTTACCGAGTCCCTGTCCTACACCAGTGAGATGTGAAAATGGATGCAAGCTGTCAGGGTTTTCTCCTATTCTCATGGTTATCGCTTTGATTGGAATGATAGACCTTTCTCTCTTCGAGCAGCTTGGAATTCGACCAAAATTCGAATAGCCAGGAATCCTTATTTCTCTTTCATTTGGGACATTCGTATTCCACCCTTATATGGAGATCCTCCATAGAGGCTACTACTGGTCGTGAACCTAGTTCGAATAGGGATCCCAACCGCATCTCGTTGTTGGTGTTTCCTATCTGGCTCGATTGAGTCGATCACACAACTATTCATGGACAGTAAGTGTGCTTCCACAGTCTGTACGTTCTTTGGGGTTTAGTTAGTTGCATTGGGCTCCACCCTTCGTTGATGGGACCTGTTTCATTCTTGGTGGGATAGAGGGCTTGGAAAGGAACTAATATCGATATTTTGTAGGCTAATTTCCATATCCTTATTTGCCAGCACATATGATATGCCCGGAACAAGACATTTTTTGACGAATCTTTAATGCTTTTTTCTTCCATCATTTAGAAGGTCTCGGATGATGTCTTTTTTGCTTTTTGAGGTCGGCCTTTCATGGGAAACCTCGGTCCCCATTCGATTTTTTAGCTGGTTTTTTCTCAATGAACCGAGATTCCCACCCTCGGGCAAGGGTAGGCTGAGGGTGGTTTTTTTACCAGGTCCTTGCATGGGGGAGGTTAAGAGGGCTACAAAGGAGGTCACTTCCTTTGACACTAGAGCTAGGAATGCTAGTCCTGGAGTGTGATTCGTGGCTGGTATCTTTGGATGGTCTGGTTGGAGCTTTCTGGATGCTAGTGAGTGCTTGGTGGCTTAAGGTTGGAGGACTACGGTTGTGGCTTGGGTTCCATCAGTTTGGCGTTGTTCATTTTTTGGTGCTTTGTCTTATTTTTCTTTTTGCGGCTTATGGTTCGAGCTTTGTGGGCGTATATATATTTTGTATGTCTTTCTCGTGATGTTGTTCTTTTTTGTTGATGATGTTATGTCTTTTTGGAGTTTTGGTGTGTTTTTAGTTATGTATCCCAATTGCAGTGGCATTCACAGCACATCTATGCTTATTTTGTGAGCCATCGGAGAAAGATGTTTTTCTCCAATTTTGGTATATATTTATATTTAAAAAAATGAATGAAGAAAGTAGAATATGAAGTTATTTTTGAGGAATGACAAAGCTTTCGCATGGGGCAGAAAAATAGAAGATCCAAGGAGAAAGGAGAAGATAATTTTTTCTTAACCACTAATGATCTATTTATAGATGAAGTGTCTAAATCGGATTAGTTCACCAAGTCAAAGTAAATCGATTAAGATAAGACAACCCTACCCAAGAAGTGGGGCCTGTAGGATCTAAATTAACCATAAAGGAGGAGTGAATAGGGTTTGTTGTATTTTTTTGCTGAGTAGTAAATAATGGCAACACAGATAATAATCAGAGTAAGTGCAGAAAAAAGAAACAACATAGGATTTACCCAGCTTCAGCAAAAGCATGCTTGCTGCTGCATTCCCTAAGGTTTCCACTAGGTATTAAAATAATTTCTACGCTTACAATCCCTTGTAAACTTGCGACACCCACTTCCAACTGTTCTAATCCTATGCTCAAAACCCTACACTGATCTCAAACCCGAGATCATATATTTCCTAACTACGATGCCTGTAACTAGACTCCATAGTTTAGAAAACTATAAAACATTCAAAGAGTTACAAAAGAAAAATAATACAAAATTAAACTTTAAACCTCAAAATCCTAATGTTTAAACTAAGTTAAACAAAAACAAAGCTAACCCCTTCTATTTGCTTTGTCACTTTATCGGCTTCCTCTTTACTCTTCAATGGTAACCGAATTCAAATTAGGGTTTTTCTCTATTACTCCAAATCGCAACTCCAAACATTGATTGAATTAATTCTTTGATGCCTCGAATGCTTGTTGCTCCCTGGTCGATGATTTGGCCTTCGTAGATGATCGAAAATCCAAAAATATGTGAGTTTCTCTAATTTATTTTCTCGATTGAATTGCTTGGTTTTCGATGCCTATCATTAGTGATGAATAGGTGTCTATATAGAGTTTTCCAAACCCTGTCCCCCCTCTGATTTCAAAGAATGTTGTCGTGAATAAGGATTATATTTTTGGAAATATTTAATTGATTTTCTTGCCTAAAATAACCCCTTGCGATATCAGTGTGTTTGTGAATAACATATAGTTTCCGAGTTTGTCAAAAATAGAAAATTTCAATCCCTTTAAGATGCTAAATTTGTGGCTTTGAAATTCTCTACATATTTTGACACTTGAAAAATTCGCGAAATAAAAACTTGACATATATTTATGATTTGAGATTTTCAAGCATTTAAAATTAATGAAGAAACTTTCTTCTTTTATCCATGCGAATTTCAATGCTGCACTTGATTCTCTCTTGATACCGAACATGCGCATTTGAACAGACTCTACACTTTATTTCTTGTTGTCCATTGATGCATGGATTAACTTGATATTTATGACAAGAACAAATACTTCATTTGATCTTGCTTGTTGCTCTGATGTTGACCATATACACACACATTCATTCAAATTTGTGACACCTCACGTCCCTTAATGTCACTTATATGAGGATGCACTAAGTTCTGTGAAGCACAATAATAATGCAGAGACTAATTTCGCAAAACAAAATATAAAATGCAGCGGAAAATTTTCAAACTTTCATTATTTAAACCAAGTACAATATTTCTGTTTTCACATACCAAATAAAAAATAGTTATAAACCATCTGTCTTGTGCAAACATAAACCACCAGAGTACAAGTACAAAATAATTTCCCTTCTGAGTCATAACAATAAACATATAAGAGAAACTAAAACAATACATCAAGCGATAAGTAAACCAAGTCCAACCTGAAAAGAATCACGGTCAAGACTGTATTCCACCACCTTGAGAACTTGGGGGGGGGGGGGGGGAGAAGAGAGGAAGAGAGGGTAGGAAAAACAAAATAGGTCAGACATAAAGTCTGGGAAGTTCCAGTTATTTTTAGCATAAACATATGATAAGAAGTGTAAAGACAAATCAATAATAATGGATATGAACATACATTAAAATATTTAAGTAAACGAGATAAGGTAAATTCAAGTAAGCTTCTCATTCAAATCCCAAGAACAATTCTCTGCACCAACTATCAGAATATCAAGATTAGATTTACCCTAATTACTACCCGACAATCGGCTCCATACAAACACAAATAACTTGTGCCAACCATGTCAGTCGGGGATATCAATCCCAAACCCATGAACTTTAAAGACACATCCCTATCCGTCGGTTTTACAACATCTTAGTTTACCCATCGGATCCGTGCACGCACATGACTCCGCTAGAACGCGCCTGTACCCACCTCCAAGATTTTGAACCTCTTATAATACAGATCAGTAAAGCGTATCCTGACCCTACCTAGTGCAAGGCCTTGATATGATCCCAACTGGATATTGACTGATATGGGTTCCAAACAACAACAGAGTTGACACAAACCACCCCTGGGTTTGGTCCCCCAAGTAAACTAGGATTTTAAGAGTCCTCCCGGATATAAACAGCAGATGTGGACCCTCTTAGCTTATTAATTAAACAGGTTTAACTTAGCATGTTTAAGTTCATTAATAAGCATGGTTGTAAATGACATTTCCTGTTAAATGTAATTCTATGTACAACCCTCTCCAAAAATAGGCAGGCACATGCTCATATGTATATACATTACAGTAACTTATTTTACTAAATTACATCTGATTCACATATCTTTTTATAACATGTTTTACTTAGTATCAAATTGAGTTTAACCTATTCAGATTAACATGTTACATATTATCACAATTATACAATCAATGGTTTTCATGTTCTAGTATGCCAAAATTTCTTTTTTTGCTGTTATTACAAGTTATTCCAATTTATCCCAATTTTACGCAATTCTAACAGAAATAGCCTAAGCACTAAATGGCCTAGGCTTAGCGCAAAATAAAAAGGAAAAGGAGAAAATAGATCCAACTCATAAATATATAAACTGAATAAATAAGCATAAGACTGTAAATAAAACTAAGACATAAAATGGGATAATAATGATATACATATAACAAGTAATAATTGAAAATCAAGTAGATAATTGGCAGCGAAAAGAACAATAACATATAACTTAAATACAATGTAAATTTTCAGATCCAAATCATTTACTGTTAAAATACTTTTAAATATCAGATTTAATAATAACCAGAACTCATAGTGATTTCGATCAGATCCAGAAAAACCTTTGAAATAGTTGTTGTTGAAGAAAATCAAGAATTATCACTTCAATCTAAGCTCTGGAAGCACCACGACATTTTCTTAATTTTATTCAAAAATAATTTAAAGGAGGAAACGGATAAAGAATGTTTGTGTATAAGAAAATGGCCTATTTATTGATATGTTAGGATAATTATAAACCATATGATATTAGGTTATCAAATCAAACTTTTCACCTCATGCTGAGTTAGCAAAGAATATAGTATATAAAATAGGTCAGGATCAGGCACCGGAATTCGTCTTGCATGCGGGTGGGTCGACCCAACTTCAGCATAGGTCGACCCATGTAGGATCAGGTTGACTCCAAACCGTTGCTTTTCTGAGTTGATTAATTATTTAATTTTTAATTAAGTTCAAACTTCTTTAGTTCATAACTTCTTCGTACTTAATCTGATTTACAAAACCAAGAGTCTATCTGAACCAGAATCGTAATGAATGCAATAGTGAAGTCTGTTTTACTCAATTTTGAATATTTCATTCTCCCCTCCTTAAAGGATGTCATCCCCAAAATCTCCAAGTTAAGCAAAATATTATTAATAAACCTACACCCATTTACTCATCCATCAACCACTGGCATCCATTGTCCTTAAAATTTCTAATGCTTTGTATAAACATATGCAAAGGTGTTCTGTGTATGTCCCTACACTAATGTGAATATAAGGCAGTGCACTGATTCAGTTGACCTTAATGCAATATATGTTTGTGTCATGTATCCAATATGTATACAAAAGAATCAAAATAATACATATAAGTTTTATATGTGTGCACAACCATTCACTAAAATGCAACAACTGTATGATGATTCAACCATTTTAATCCATTGAAAATTAAAAATGCGCACATATCCATATGCAATATGTATGTGCTTTAGTCGATCTAGTGCCTAATGTGTGTGTGTGTATGCATCCACTGGCAACCACTAGCAAGCACTCGCATCCATTTGCATCGATCAATCATAACATGTCTCAAAACACATGTTTTCAACCATAGGCTTCTACCTAAGGATTGAAGATACAAACAATAGGAAAACAAAGTTCGAATTCAAAATCTTAGAAAGGAATTAACAACGTACTCTCAAAGAGAAAAGGGTAAGAAGCGTGAATCTTGTCTTCAAGTTCCCATGTCGCATCGTCACGATCTTCTACCCGTTGCATCTTTACTAACTTGATCTCCTTGTTCAGTAGCTCCTTAACTTTCGATCCAACAATATGAGTAGAAACTTTTCTAACTGATGCCTCCTTTTCAACTTCAACATCCTCAAGCGTGCTTGGTTCAACTACCTCTGCTAAATCATATAGGCATTTCCTCAAGTTTGAAACATGGAACACGTCGACTCCCGCTAGCCTCTCCGGTGGTCTAACTCCGTAGACCATCTGGCATATCCTCTCAACTATGGGGAATGGCTCTACAAACCTCGGCGCAAACTTCTCTATCGAGCCAAGCGAACTACATTCCTAAAAGTTGACACCTTGATAAAGACCATATCTCCTACCTCAAACTCCAAGTCAGTCATCCTCCTATCAGCATATGACTTCTGCCAGTCCTGAACTGCTTTCTTCCGCCTGCGAATAAGGCTTACCTTCTCAGAAGTCTCTCTAATCATCTTAGGACCAAGTAGAAGTCTGTCCGTAGACTCCCACTAAAATGTCAACGATCTGGTGGGTCATCCATAGAGTGCCTCTAAGGGTGCCATACCAATGCTCGACTGATAACTATTATTGTAGGCAAACTCAACCGATATGAGATGCCCCTCCCAAGTCCCTCCGAAGTCTAGGATACACAGTCTCAATAAATCCTTGATAACCCTATTGACCCTCTCAGTTTTTCCATCGGTCTGCAGGTGATAATCTGTGCTAAGTCTTAACTGTGTACCTAGCTCCTCTTGCAAGCTCTTCCAAAACTCACTCGTGAAGATAGGGTCACGGTCACCGACTATACTAGAAGACACCCCATAAAGTTGGGCAATCCCTCTAAGGTATAACGATGCTAGCCAAGTTATCGTCCTCTTGCTCTTGACAGAGATATAAAAGTCACTCTTAGTAAATCTGTCTACTATAACCCATATACTGGTGTTTCCCTTCCTTGACCTAGGCAGTCCATCAATATATTCCATAGAGACGCTCTCTCACTTCCACTATGGAATATCTAAGGAATGAAGCAATCCGTCGGGTTTCCTTTGTTCATCCTTTACTTACTGGCTTGTCAAACATCAGGCCACAAATTCTTCCACATTTTTCTTCATACCAGTCCATTGAAAAACTCTCTTCATGTATCTGTACATCTTGCCATCGCCTGGATGGATAGTCATCCGAAAGTGATGAGCCTCCTCAAGAATTGTCCTTAACAAGTCCCCAACTCTGGGAGCACATAGCCTTCCATCTCAACGTAGCCACCCTCTCTCGTCCACCGAATTTTAGCTAGGTGAATAGAGGTCTCTCTTCCACTAAGCCTATCCAAGGTATCCACTAACTACTGATCCTCTCACTGTGTGGATCTAATGAGCCCCAAAAGAATAGGTCGCACCTTAAAGATGCCAACAAAACGGGTGTAACATCCGTAGATGGTCTAAAATCATAGGTCGAGATAAACTCCAAGCTCTATCTCTCTATGAATAGAGGACTCAAGGTCATCCTCTACGTACTCAATGCATCCACAAACACATTCTCTTTGCCTGGGGTATAAGCTATCTCAAAATCATAGGACGCAAGGAACTCCATCCATCGTTGCTTCCTTAAATTTAGATCCATCCACAAGAACAAATATTTGAATGACTTGTGATCCGTGTAAAGCTCGAACCTCTCTCCAAATAAGTATGTGCAATAGCATTTTATTCAATCTAAATATTTATTTCTGTGTGAGATGTGATATAAAATAATACGATCACATTTATATAATAATATATATGTTTGTTATCATCAAGCAAAAATCATATTGTTATACGCAACAATCTCCCCAATTCGATGATGACAAACATACATTAAGACTTTGAGTGTGTTAAATGTGTCTGAATATGAAATGTAGTACTCTCCCTAATTGCTTTCTCCCCCAACAAATGAACTCCCCCTATATATATATATATATATATGCATATGAGTGAGTTTAAATTCAACTGAATTTCAAATATTAAAATATTCTTGAATCATTCATTCGTCAATCAAAATCTTAACCATTCTCACCCTTTTGTTACCATCAAAAGGGTAGTAGAAATCGAAATAGCGATGAACATGGACTAGAAATATAAATTCAAATCAAGGGGGAAAATATATAACATAAATCTCATTTAATCAAACAAAAGTCATAATATTCTTCAAACTAGAAGCAAATTTCACTTCTCAGAAGATTGATTTACGATTGACTTTATAAACGAAGAGAGTTATAAAACTTTAAATATACAAATATGAATTCCAAAAAAATTAAAATTAAGGACAAAATGATTTAAGCACTTTCTAACCATGCATAGCCAATAGAACTTTTAAATCGGGTTAGTATTAGCTTAAATTTGTTTAGATATTTTCTAACTATGCATAACCACTACGATTCTTAAATGAGATTAGAAGAATCCTTAACTTTATCCTCTCGTGTATAAGTTACATCCATGCATAACCGCAAGGACTTTTAAATGAGAATGGAAGCACTTGCAGAGATTAAGGTGATTCATCCATGCATAACTGCCAGGACTTTTAAATGAGAGTGAATACCAGGGGTAAAATTAATATATTTATATTTTCTTATTTCCAAAAACAATTTAAACTCTCCACATTATATAAAGCGATGACGAATGATAGAAAGATGGTAGAGAAAGAAGAAGATTGTGAAATAAGACACAATTCAAGGATATTATAAAATCTATTCAATCATCATGAGAATTTAAATAATATCTTCTCTTGTTATGAAATATATTATAGTCACTACTCATCACAGTTTTAGAAATCTAAAATAATTTTGATGAGTTTCAAAATGGTTCAATTGGTCAATCATTTAATATTTTTGAATAAATAATCAAAAATACTTTTAACATATGAAATATGCAAAGACCAATTTTCCATAAGAGGGGTTTTGAAAACACGAATACGTTTTATAGGTCTTGAATGCCCATTATAGCCCTACTTGGTATCTTAGACAATGATTTTTCAACATATTGTGCAATCATCAGGTTCACTCAAACATTTTTTAACAATTCAATTCCTTTTATCAGAGCAGCAGAAAATCAATTTCAAAGCAAGGTTCACAAGATAATTTTTATAGCATCTTTAAGATTCAAACCAAAAGCAAGTTATTTGAAATCATTTGATAAAATTTATTTTTAGAATTCAAATCCAAATACTATAATCGATGAGATTCAACATATCAATTGCTCCCATTAAATAGATAGGTTAGAAATTCAAAACATGAACCCTATCAACACATCAACCCATGTCAAATTCTTTTCAAATCAAAATAGCCAAGTCAAGCCAAAAACCATAAAATTATCGCAATTTATCAATTATAGCTTTCAAGTAGTGCGGTGTATTAAGTGCAGTTTTTCAAGTCTTTCCATGAAGAATTAGCAGAAACTCAAAACAACAAAAATGTTTGAAATTTCAATAACTTTCAGATCATAAAGAATTATAAAATTCCAAACAATAGTGTTCAAGATATGTTCAAAATACTGTAACACTTACAATTTCAGAGACCAGTCTACAAAATAAACTTCATAAGAATTGCAGATTTTTGCCAATTTAAGTTTATAATCTGGAAAAACTCAAAACATGAAAGTTGTAGATAACTAAATCTAATTTCCAAAAAATCATGAATTTTCAGTTTGAAGTTAGGAAGCTTAAGAAATGTCAAAAATACAATTCAATGTCAATACAAATTGGTATCAATCATAAAAGGAAAAATATAAATAAATACGAGTTTAGAGATCATACCTAACTTACCATTATCGATGTAAACCAATGAATCTCTAACTCATAATTATATGGCTAAGGAACACATAATAATTGATTCAATAATAATATGGGACATCTTGAATTTTATCTCTCTTTCGTAAAGTTGGTCCTTGACCTCTTTCGGTACCTAATTGTTTATAGGATCGAGTTGTCTAACAAATGTTGTTTTACCACTCATAGCTTCATTTACACGTTTTTGTACCCAAACTCATTTGTATAACAATCTATTTTTATTTACCAACGTAACTTTAGGAACCCATATTCGTTTAATCTTAGTTGAATTCATCTTGTTATCTTTTGGGATCCAAACTCGTTTAATTGGATTGTTTCTAAACAAGTTCTTATCTCATATATGATTTAAAAATCATTTGAGATTTTTAGAGTTAAAATTATGAAATCGATCTTTTCAAAGCTATTTGAAGGATCATTAAAATCATTTGAATTTCGCTTTTTATCAAAACCAAGTCCTTATTTATTCCGATTAGTCGACCGATTTTTCAATAACATATTCAATGAATTTTTCTCCATTTGAAAATCTCTTCAAACTCAACTCAAGACCATTGATTTTAGGTTTTAAAATATTATTATCGTTTATTATCTTAGAAAAATGGTTGATGGCAATTTTTCACTTCTCAGCATCTTTTGGTTCTAAGACCAAAATTTCATTTTCAAGTTCCTTAATTTTGGTCTTTAATCCAACCGTCTCCTTTTCAAAACATTATTGCTTTTCAATTCCAATTTTTCAAAATCCTTAAATTTTTTAATTTCACTTTTCAAATCGTGATTTATTTTAGGAATCCCAATCCTTTTATTTTTCGAAATCACGTATTCATTTTCATGAAATTTGAAGTTCTCTTTTATTTCAGAAAATTCCTTTTGAAAAGTCGCACAACTATCGCACTTGAGATTTTTCATTTTCTCGATTTCATTTTCAAGTTCATTCAAAATTAATTCAGTTTCCAACTCCTTTTGCAAAAAATTATTTTTATGAATTGGCTCATCCTCAAGGTTTTTCAAAATCAAAGTTCCATTTTCAAGTTTTCTAAAATATTCATTAAGATAAGAAAAATCCTTTTACTCAAGATTTTCAAATTTCAAAATTTTCTAAAATATTCATTAAGATAAGCAAAATCCTTATCTTAATGGAGTCGTGGATGGCTTATATGATTGGAAGCACCAACGAATCAACTCAAGATTTTAAGATTTCAAATCAAGATTTTCATATTTCAACTCAGGATTTTCAGATTTCAAAGTTTTCTAAAATATTCATTAAGGTAAACAAAATCCTTAACTTAATGGAGTCGTGGATGGCTTATATGATTTGAAGCGCTAAGGAATCATTGATAGTATCTTGGATCATACTAACAATTATAAAAAATAGATAAATTTTGAAAATCTCACTTATAGTATAGATAGAAGAAGAAAATCATGAATAAACCTAACTATGGATTGCAATCTCAGACAAATATTCCCTAATTCTTTCTTCTGTAATATTATACATGAATCAATATAGAATCATATACATATATAAAATCTTGATCCAATAATTCCAAATAGGAATATATTAGATTAAAGGAAGAAGTAGAACTAACCTAACCTAAACTGGACCTAAATAAAAAGAAGAAGAGAAAGAATGGAGGCAAAGTCTAGAGAAGATATGAGATTTAGAGAGGAGGCTATGACTCTATTTATAGGTGTTGAAACGCGTGAGAGACATTAGATTTAAATTACTAAATCAGAATCGTTCAAGTCAGCAAAGAATATATAAAACCTAGCCGTCACCCACTCTTCGACTGTCGGGTTGATTGACACTCTCCCTAAAATGGCAGTCGGTATGCTTTTCAACCACCCTTAAGGGGAGGCAGTCAATGCTCTTTAGGGTCTAGGCACGGTGAATTTACTTCACATACACATTTTATTTATTATTACTTTTCTGGTAAGGTCAATCGATTTTTAAAGTGATCGGCATCACCTTTTCCCATTACAACAAATAATGAGTACAAAATAATACAGGAGATAGGCAGATTACCTATCTCACAGATTTTTCCTAGCCCTAGCTACACTAAAATATGATGATTAAGATCACCATGTAGGGTGAGAATTAGAAACAATACAAAGCAGCTAGAAAGGCAGAAACAAATACATCACATAGGCAACACAACCACACTATGTTACACAAAATTTCAACACTAATTGAACAAAATTAGGCTGCAAGCAGTCCCTTAACATACTAACATAAATCTTAAAAAACTCCACGTAGGAACTAAATTACATAAACACTAACTAACACTGTTGACAAGTCTATCACCACGGCCAACAACTAGCAACCAAACGAAATAGCCAAAACACTAGGATCAACCCAACAAGAACACAAAAGAACAACCAGATCTAATGTAACACCAAGTAGAAACTAGAAAGCCAAGAACAAAACTTGGAAGAAACTGGACTTGAACAACCACTAGTTGACCCAAGACAATACACATGATGAAATTTCACTTACTAGTCCGAAATTCCAGCAAGACTAACCAACATCAAATCAAAACACAGACCAACCACCAACCGAACAATGCAATATAGAGACGACCAATACCAACACATCATTTTCATGATCCACAACAAAAGCTTTGCCTACCTTTCGGTGTTGATAGTATGAGTAAGGCGCACCAGTGATGGAAAGGACATGTGAAATGAAGAGGTCTCGAGTAGTAAAGCAAGAAAACAACCGGAAAGGGAAGTAGTGGCACAAATTGAACTTAGCAGGCATAAGTATCTGAAGAAGAAAAGCATGCCAAGCTTGTTAAAAATGATGAAGGATCTGAAAAGGGAAGAAAAATAGAGGCGAAAATAAAGCACGAGATTCGTACATTGATTTGTTTCCTTTCTTTTAATCTTTGTCCCCTATTACATGTATGTTATGCACATAACCTAGAATTTGAAAATGGACTATTCTCTTATGCCAATGTTATTTTTATTTCAGATTTATGCTTATAAATTTAATTCAAATCTTGTATATATTATTTTATTTTTATATCATATTTTTATAACTATTTTTATTGTTAAATCTTGTACATGTTATTTTATTGTTAAATCTTATAAATTTAAATTTAAATTCAACTCAAGATCTTCAGAATTCAAATTTTTACTTTTCTGTTGGAGACTATCAGTAGTTTTAGTTAATTCATCACAAATACGTACTAAATCTTTAAAAATAATTTCACCAAATTCATCATCTATTCTCTTATGCAAAGAGAAGATATGGTATTTTTATTTTGTTGTTAAATCTTGTATATATTATTTTATTGTTAAATCTTATAAATTTAAATTCAACTCAAGATTTTCATATTTCAGATTTTTATTTTTATTTTGTTGGAGACTATCAATAGTTTTAGTTAATTTATCACAAATATCAACTAAATCTTTGAAAGGAATTTCACCAAACTCATCATTTGTTGAGTCTCCATCACTATCATCGTCCGATTCATCGTCTGTAAATCTTATCAAGCATAATTTTGACCCTAAGTTGACTTTTGAGGGTTTTGAGCTCCTACTGTTTTTTCCACCGTTCATCAAATCCAAAGCTTTCTAGATTTCATGCGCAGTTTAACAATGAGAGATACGTTTAAACTAATCAATACTAAGATAAGAATAAATAATATGCATAACATGAGCATTGATAACTTTATTCTTCTTATCTAACGTATCACCCATGTTTTCAATAATATTCCAATATTCAGAATTAACAAATTTCAAAAAAAATTCCATTTTTGATTTTCAATTAAAAAAATCTATTCCATAAAAAATAGTTGGAGTTATACTGGAAAAATTCTCGTTAGATTGACAACTAGAAAAATAACAGTTTAGGAAATCCATGTTCTAGGGTTATTTAAAATAAATATTACCTACTTTGATACCATTTATAGATCTAAATTAACCCTAGAGGGAGGTGAATAGGGTTTATTATAGCTTTTCGCTACTTAATAAATAATAGCAGCATAGATGATAATCAGAGTAAGTGCAAAAAAAGAAACAACATAGAATTTACCTAGCTTTGGCAAAACCCTATCTACTGCTGCAATCCCCAAGGTTTCCACTAGGTATTAAAACAATCTCTACGCTTACAATCCTCTGTAAACTCGTGACACTTACTTTCAACTGTTCTAATCCTACGCTCAAAAATCTGCACTGTTCTCAAACCCGAGATCATATTTTTCCTAACTGCAAGCCTTGTAGCTAGACTCCTTAGTTTAGAAAACTAGAAAACATTCGAAGAATTACCAAAGAAAAACAATACAAAATTAAACTTTAAACCCGAAAATCCTAATGTTTAAACTAAGTTAGCCAAAAATTAAGCCGACCCTTTCTATTTGTTTTGTCACTTTACTGGCCTCCTCTTTACTCTTTAATGATGACCGAATTCTAGTTAGGGTATTGCTCTATTACTCCAAATCGCGACCCCAAACTTTGATGTAATTAATTCTTTGGTGCCTCGAATGCTTATTTCTCCCTTGTCGACGATTTGTCCTTTATAGATGATCGAAAATCCAAAATATGTGAGTTTCTCTGATCTATTTTTCTCGATTGAATTGCTTGGTTTTCCATGCCTATCGCTAGTGATGAATAGGTGTTTATATAGTGTTTTAGAAACCCTCTCCCCTTTGACTTCAAATAATGTTTCTGTGAATAAGAATTCGATTTATGGAAATATTTAATTGATTTTCTTGCCCAAAATTATCCCTTGCGATATCAGTGTGTTCGTGAATAACATCTAGTTTCCGAGTTTTATTTGGTTTGCCAAAATTAGAAAATTTCATTTCCTTTAAGATTCTAAAATTGTGGCTTTGAAATTCTCTACATATTTTGACATTTGAAAAATTCCCGAAATAAAAACTTGACATATATTTCTAATTTGAGATTTTTAAGCATTTAAAATTAAGGAAGAAACTTTCTTCCTTTATCCATGCAAATTTCAATGTTGCACCTGATTCTCTCTTGATACTGCACATGCACATTTGAATAGATTCTACACTTTATTTCTTGCTTTCCATTGATGCATGGTATAACTTGATAATTATGATAAGAATGGATACTTCAATTGATCATACTTGTTTCTCTGATGTTGACCATATACATGCGCATTCATTCATCTGTGTGTTTGTGTATGAGTTAGTATATGTAACTACGTGAATCAAGTGATGTAAATAGGGTTGTTTGTACATGTGAATGACTGTGTAATATAACAATGAATTGTAAATAGTGGAGTCAGAAATCTGTACTATTTCAAATGTTGGAAGAAAATATTTATTTGAATAAAAATACCGTTTGAATGTTAAATTTTGTGCAATAGTATTTTATTCAATCTTAATATTTATTTCTGAGTGAGATGTAATAAAGAGTAGTACAATTACAAACACAATTATATAATAATATATGTTTGTTATCATCAAATAGAAATTTATACCATTTCAAATGTTGAAATAAAATACTTATTTGAATAAAAATACTGTTTGAATATTAAATATGTGCAATAGCATTTTATTCAAACTAAATATTTATTTCTGCGTGAGATGTTATATAAAATAGTACAATTACAAACACATTTATAATATATATATTTGTTATCATCAAACAAAAAACATATTGTTGTACTCAATATGGCCTGGGTCGCCCCATAGATGAGGGACCTGTACCGACGGGGTTGCATCGTATGGGGTGTGACTCCTTAGTGTGGGTTCCCTTTTGATTTGTCTTCATCCTTATGTGATTGGTTCTTTGATTGGTCCTTCAGATTTTGAGTTGTTGACGTATTTTTGAGCAATATTTTGAATCCTAAAATCCTATGTCCCTACGTAGTACCGATCTTTGACTTTAACGAAATCTCGGTTTTGTTTTTATGCTTCATAGTCATAATGATCATGGGCTTAGACAAATTCTGTGTTCTAACTCAGCAAATTCCAAAGTGCGCTAGGTGAGTTTAGTTTTGCATAGCTTCATATATGCATCCATAATCAATTCACGAGCGATCCTACCATCTATTCGGGTTATCCACCTCGATGGTTGAGTAATTCATGTATTCGAGTCCAAAGTACAGCGACCTTGTAAGATGACGAATTAATACTTGCATCCCATGTCTTTTGATAGAAGATGTGTTTTGTATAAATTTAATTTTTGCAATCTCTCTATATTTTTAATGGGTTCCATGGCCATTTCGAGCCAATAGTGAAGTCCATGATCTCATCGAATCTTTCATATGTTTGAGAATTGTACCAAGCTTGTGTTGGTGGTATCACCGAGCCAATGTTGAAATCCGGGACGACTTCAGATCAATCCTTATTATTCACAATCTCGTTGGTCGATGTTTGATATCTGCGACCTCGCTAGGTCGACCCTTGGTCTTTCTAGACTCTTGTCGAGAATAATCCATACTCAAAGGTCATTTCCTACCTATGCTAATCTTCATTCGTATTGAGCGATCCTAACCTCGCCGGGCTCCTACTAAGCGCCGACGCACTTGATGATCCAAATCTTCTGCTGACAAATATAATCGATAACCTGGCGATCCTAGCCTTGTTAGGCTTTTGTTGAGCCTCAACCATATTCGCTAATTCGTAATGACGTTTGGTTTTTGCCAAATGTTTACCATACTTGACGATCCGTTACCTCGTTTGGATCTTGCCGAGCATCAACAATACTTGGTGATCCTAATTGAACAGGTTCATGTACAAACCCGATCGATCCTTTCCAAGCATGTAACAACTCACATGGAATAGTCCTAAATCCCAATCTAGAAAAGTCCCATCGAATCTTAGAGTTATTCTAAGCAAGTCGATGGTTTATATAAGAAATAAGAATAACGGAGCCAAATTAAAACAAAATCATATCTTTCAGCGAAATGGATATAATATAATAATCAAAATAGATGTACCATATCATAAAAACCTCATAAATGTTGAACACATCACAAAAAATCCCAAATGACATAATAAACGAGTTAGACTATTATAGATATATAATCATATGCTAGATATATTAATAATAAACTAGATAAAGGTTTCCATCGCCAAGCTCTTTCTTCCATGACATCATCAAGCATGAGCTACCATCCTACCTAACCTATGTTGTTAAGAGGAGGTGGGTCAGAGCAACAACTCTGGTGACAAACATTCTTTAAGTTTAAAAGGAAACCTATTTCCTATATTTGGCAGTATAAAGCTTGCCATGTTTATATCTAGACGAATATAAACACATATACTACACATATGTGAATTTCTACTTTTAATGGACAAAGGAGAACTCTTCTGAACACTTAAGGCCATTATAAATATAGTCAGATTCCTTCGATCACTTAATATCCTTAAGCGGAACCCAGTCACTTAAGATCTCATCCCCTAGTAGATTATGCTATATAAATACTCTCTCAACGTGATGTGAGAGATAGTAACCGGCCACTTAATATCGGGGTTTACATAGATACTGAATGTCATTTAAAACCTTCTCGGTGGACCCTTGTGTTACTATCTAGCTGTCATTACAAGTGAACTCCTAGTCATTTAATACTTCCCTTAGACATAAGGTTATCCTTACATGTCCATGAAACTCTTAGTAGCCCATCACTAGGTGTTACCTTACATAGCCTCTAGATAAGAAGCAGGTTACTTTTGGAGAACTACCTTACTCATTGATGCATCATTTAATATTTTATTCAAGACCATTTAATACCTCATAATTATTAGAAAAATGTGAATACACAGATTCTTTGATGCCTAATAAGAGCAGGTTTCATGACTTGAGTCTAAACTAAAGGGATGGATATTTATAAAGGGATCACGTCCTAACCACTTAATAGCTAAACAAGGCAGTTCAGCCACTTAGTACCTTCTCGAGGTAGACCTATCGCACATTAAATGGTCCATGGCACTAGATGTTTTACATTTGTAGCTGTTGGATTTGTCGGACAGTTCTAGAAAGAATTCTACAACAAGTAAGGGTTAACCTTGCGTCCACATGTCATTTAATATTTTTAAAAGCCATTAACTAACACACAAATTTTCCTAACAGGGGAAAATATGAATTTCCCAGTTTAACGCATTAAATACACAATTAAGATACATGAATTACTCTATTTAATAAATATAAATATATAATTGCGTAATTAGTGGCGCACGTAAAAAAGCACACTAAACGTTGAAATGTCAATCCTTTCTCCTAGTAAAATTATACAAGTCAAATTTCCCAAATTCCACAACATACCACATAAATCTTCATTTCAAATTTGAAGCATTAATATGGAAATAAACATAACACAATAAAAGATAAATTTGTAACCTAGGCTATTAGGATTATCTCAATAAACAAAAAAGGTACGGTAAATAGACATATTATGTGACGGCCCGCCCAGCACCAGCCGACATTTCCAATGAAAGTGCGTTGTGTCAATGTCCAACCAGCACGGGATGGTCATCAAAGAAAGGAAAGAAGGGAATTTGAACTAACAAGGAACCTATAGAATGTCTCACAGCGCATGAAAAAAATGTAATAGTAACATATTTGACATAAAACAGGTGAGACAGTGCATAAGCTGAGAACTAAACCATCATAGCAGCGGAAAACTATCTCCAAAAAAAAAATAAGAAAGGTACACTACTAATGCCCAAAGCAATGACCAGCAACGACACAGGGAGAATATATATATCTTACGTGGAAGCCTCCTGCTCGCCTCCAGTACAGCTACTCGTGCATATTGTCTAACCAGTCTCTAGTCTGCCCATTTAAGAGCACCCAGGGTAATAAGAAGAGACATAAAACTCTGGGTCAGACAAAATTCTGGTATGAGCGATAAGCAGCAAAACAGAACAATAACAGGTACAATAAACCATACCTGAACCTGGACCTGCAACCAAATAGTTAGCACAATAAGATGCACAATACTCTAAGGTGTCACTAATATATGGTGTAAAGATACAGGGGTGGGGGTGTGCATGTCATAGTGATGTCAAACAAACAAGCATAGCAACCATCCTCACATCTCTCACTCAGTGTGTAAAGCATATGATATCCACCGCTTTGATCACCCAAATCCTTGCTATGATCACTCTGCCCCATAGAGTCATGGCAACTCCATTGCACTGATCCATAGCCACTAGTCCTTGCTATATCCACTCTGCCCCATGAAGTCATGACGACTCCGCTGCACTGGTTCATAGCCAATCTACGATCACTCTGCCCCCATGGAGTAATAACTACCCCCACTGCACTGATCCGTAGCCTAACAATCGTCTCTCGGTGGTCACACACGTCCCGCAGCAAAGACCAATCATGAAGTTGACTCATTGGTTCCCATCTGGATCCTGAGTACAAACTTCTCCTTTGGACTACCTTTGCATCTCATGTTTTTAGTCATCATCTTCCCGGTTCGATCCCCATATTGTTCGTGCTCATCATATAGACTCGACTCGTCCTCTTCCTCCAATCTGTTCATGATTTCCATTTGGATTAGGTTCGTGGTTACACAACTGGGTCGGGTCGGGTGCATCCTCCCAGGTCTTCGGTTCGTGATGAGCATCCGGGTCGGGTCGTGGTCTTCAAGTGTTGGCTTGTCTCGGCTCATGATCCTCAAGGCAATCGAATTGTGGATGCTCCGCTTGTGGTGATAAAACTCGAGGGGGTGAGGAACATTTGGCGGCTCGCGGGGTTGGACTCACGATCGGGTCGGTTTGGGTAGGGGCGATCCGATCCAGTTTGACTCCAACATATTTTTCCTGCAACTTCCAGCGACTGCTTTTACGCCACACGACGACATTTTCGACCATTCTAACTGTTCTAAACAATCACAAAGCATACCATACAGTCATAGCAACATGTATAATCAACCACAAACACCAAAACAACAACATGATATGTTAAAATGGATCAAACATACCCATAACCCATATTTTTCCCTTAAGCGTGTTTGAGCAAATCTGATGATAGGATTAGCAAAACTTAACGAAATTAACCCAAACTTCCAACAGAGGTCTAAAACAGTGTTTAATAATTTCTAAACATTTTTCCAGAATTTAATCATGTATAATTTTGTTAATTAACACTAATCACCCTTAATTAGTCGTAATTAGTGTAGAAACAATGCTAATCACTCACCTTGGCCAAGAGCAAACTATAGATCTGAAATATCCTCTGATTTGGTTTGAATACCAAGACAACGCATCAGCTCTCCTTCCAATCTGATGCTATTTCTCCTTGATTTGGCATAGATTGGCTTAATCTTCAATTAGAAAGCGATTAGGTGCGATTTGGGATGAAATTAGAAGGTGGAGGCCATGGCTAGGGTTAGAGAAATGTTTTAGGAGGCTGAAAAATGAAATAAAAATCGTTTTCCTACTGTTCTCAGTGAAGCACCCCACCTCCATTAAGGTCACTCACAACGGGAATGCCTTAACTTTGGTGGAGGTTTATAAGTAAAAGGCCACAGATAAACTCAAGACAGATATAAATACACATATTTTAAACAGCGGAAACCAAACAGACTTTTATTTCATCAATATGTGTTCCAACCAAAACGTTTCCATATTTGTCTCAAAATACTTCCATCATTACAACCTCATAACTGTCTTGATTATTAAAGAAGCATAAAACATAAATAAAGTGACAAAAATCCCCATAGTGATATCCAAAGCCATAATCCGAGCAAAAGAGATCCAAATCATACATCTACGGTCTTGGAGCTTGTAAAGAGTCTGACTGAGTTGAGTTGTTTCCTCCCTGTGGACCTGGGGGGGGGGGGGGACGAAAGAAAAGAAGACGAAAAGAAAATAGAGTCAGACATAAAGCCTAAGTAAATCTAGTAACTCTTCAGTATGTGAATAAGAAAAGGGCATGATAAATATATACTGAAAATAGGAAAGTGTCACAAGCTAAGGAGGTGACGAATGTACTATCGCACCCATACTATATCTCTGCACCTACTTGAGCTTATTCTAACTGGAACCCCATGATGAGGGTGAAGTAATCCCCATTTTCGAAAGATCGGCTCCTACTCGCGTTAACATGTGTCATACGGCCCCCAAGAATTGTAGATACCTATGTTGGTCCCACCATGGGGTGTATCAAGACCTATGGTGGCGGCCCCGACACAAATTCTAGAAGGCATAGGTTATACTATCGTTGTCCCCAGTGCCCTGGTTGTCTGCTCCAGAGTGTGTGCACGCCCGCACCCCGTTAGACCTACACTGTGCACCCACCGCCGTCGTTTGACCGCTCATAATCAGCCCAGTAATCGTGTCCCACCCTGCCTAGTTTCAGGGTACTGTTGATACCTAACTTGGGTTACTGCTGAAACGGGTCCTCGTTACCAGGATTTTCTAGTCAAACATGTTAAGTGGTTAAGTGTCTGTATTTACCTAATCCTACCCATCAATTCTTGTTAACATGTTGAATTTGGTTAAGTGTTATAGTTGACTTAACCCTACCATCTATCCTTAGCCTCTTAGGAGCACCAGACCACTCACATCAGACAGGTATTGCTACGGTTACTGGATGTACCGGTTGGTTCCGGGCAGGTTTACACCGTCGCTCAGTTTAACCTCGGGTCCTTATTGGGCTCAATGCTTAACCACCCACATTGGATAGGTATTGTTGTGACTACTGGACAGTCGGGCGGGTCCGGGCAGGTTTACATCACAACTCAATCCAACCTCGGGTTAAGCATATCGTGTTTTCTAAATTTACATATTTTATTACTTCTCAATTATATATGTAAATTTCAGGTTCTTTATTCTTGGGTATAACAATTCATACCGCTTATATGTCATTGTCGTTGGCATGTGCCAAACATGCCAACATATATTTTCATGTTTTACACCCAATGTTATTACCCCCGTTTGTTCGTAACATTATAACATGTGTTGGGCTTGATACAATTCAGCCCAACTTTATAAACGTGAGAAAAAGGGGAAATCAAGAACATGTAATACATAAAGGTGTGTGGCGCATGAACTTGCAATTTAGCGATCTCAACTAACATATAATATGGGTCATGTGAACTTGCATTCGAATCAAAGTATAACTAAGTAGGTGACATATGAAATGGCATAGTTTAGGCTAATACAAACTTGTGTTTAAACATGTTTAACTTGGCATAATGTTAACCACAAAACTACCATGTTGTATATTCACCAAAATGTCCAATTATAACATCTAATCACATAGCCTATTTCAACAAGAACTTGCATAGTTTATGAAACCCAAATGATACTTAACATAGATCCAATTATTCTTGCAAATAAACATAAGAATGATATCATAGGTTTTGGGTCATGTAGGCATATAAGGTTTCAAATCTAGAACATGTTTACATAAGCCTTAATTTAGACTTAGTGAATGTATATAGCCCATGCCATAGGCATAAACATAAAGGGATCACATTATAGTTTTTGCCACAAACTTGCAAGTGCCATTGTTTTCATATACAATTGTTCCATAGGCTTGCATCAATCAATTTAGGCCACAATTATCAATACACAAGTCATAACCTAATCATTACAATACGCAGAATTTATATCATACAATAGCACAATTCTATTTTCATTTACATCGAATCACATCACAGTTCTTATTCATATTCTGAAAGGTCACTATACTTACAATGAATGCAGAATCTTGAATTCTGGATTCTGAATTCTGAAACTGAGATGCGCTCCTTTGGGTAGACTAACGCTGCGTTGATTAATTTGATTAAACTTTAATCTTCTTCTTAATTTGATTCGTCTCTTAGGATTTTCTCTCTTGACGGCTATGCTCAATTCATCCTTGGCAGCATGATGACTCCTTTCTTATTTTTTTATGTTAATTTTCAGTTGAGACTTAGGGTGTATTTATAGATTTTTAAATTGTTTTGAGCCGTCAGATGAAGATAGGAGGAATCTAGGCCATACGAAGTTCAAAGAGCCAATCAAGAGGTGACACGTCAGCCCTAGTGACACACAAGGCCACAGAAATTCGAGCCAGAGCCAGACCTAGCCAGCTAGGTCGACCAAGCAGGTCGA
The DNA here is from genome assembly GCA_030737875.1 of Allium sativum. NCBI lineage: Eukaryota > Viridiplantae > Streptophyta > Magnoliopsida > Asparagales > Amaryllidaceae > Allium > Allium sativum. The sequence continues at coordinate 728,458,581 of CM060909.1, forward strand.
CTGGCAGGTCGACACCCAGGTCGACCTGGGAAGGCCAGGTCGACACCATGGTCGACCCTATGGTCAACCTGGTCTCTGGGCGGGAATTTTCCCGCCCAGCCGAATTTGAACCTGTTTTTCGAATTTCGTATTTTAAACTGAGCTGTTTGAATTTAAATTTTATTCTGAAACTTCCGAAGGCCATAGCTCCTTCATATGGAGTCCGATTCACGCAAACTCGGACTCTATCTCAAGTAGAATTCCGAGACGAACGCAATGGCGTAACCCATTTCCCTTAATTCTTTCATTTAGAATTAATTACACTTTAATTTGTGAAGCTTAACGTTATAGAATTCACGGGGTGTTACATTCTCCCCCCTTAAAAGGATTTCGTCCCCGAAATCTTCAAGTTAGGAAGAATGTATATCCTACCATCCAACCGTCCATCTGCTCAACCAACAAACACAGGCGTCCACTGTCCTTAAAAGACTTCTAATGCTTCGTGATCATTTGCATAGTGTGTGTACATGTCCTTATCTAATGCAGAAATCAGGCGGTCTACTGATTCAGTTGACCTCCTTAATGCGAATCGTGTAAGTGTCATGAATCCATTATGTATGCAAAATTTTCCTACTCATAATTCTATATGAGTGCACAACTATTCATACAAATGCAACGACCATATGATAGCATATCAAGTTTCAACCATATACAATTGAGAATACATATATGCATATGCAATATGAAGTGACTGAGCCGATCTATAACCTAGGGTGTGTGTGTATATGCATCCACGAGTAACCACTAGCAATCACTAGCAACCATTTGCAGCCATCATCCATAACATGTTTTCAAATACATGTTTGCATCCATTTGTTTTCTACCTAAGGAGTTAGGAAAAGGACCGAGGAGATATATCTAAAAAGATAGATAAAGCATAACTTAAGGAAAAAGAGAGATCAAAGATGTACCCTCAAAAAGAAGAGGGTAGGCAGCGCGTATTCTGTCCTCAGTTTCCCAAGCCGTGTCTTCCTCGACGTCGCTCCACTGATCTTTAACGAGTTTGATTTCGCAGTTGCGTAGCTTTTTCACTTCAGTTCCTAAGATGCGGGTTGGAACTCTCCTCACAGTTTCTTCACGTTCCACTTCGGCTTCTTCTAGAATGTTAGGTTCCACCACTTCCGCAGACTCATGCAAACACTTCTGGAGGTGAGAAACATGAAAGGCGTTGTGAACTCCAGCCAGTCTCTCGGGTAGCTCCAATCTATAGGCCATCTTCCCAACCTTCTCGATGATAGGAAACGGTCCTACAAATCTTGGTGCTAGCTTCCCTGCGGATCCAAAACGAACGACGTTCCTTAAAGGAGATACCTTAAGGAAAACCCTGTCCCCATCCTCAAACTCAAGGTCGGTCCTTCTTTTGTCAGCGTAGGATTTCTGTCTGTCTTGAGCAGTCTTCATTCTCCTACGTACCAATTCCACTTTCTCTGAAGTCTCTCGAATCATGTCCGGCCCAAGTATAAGTTTATCTGTAGACTCCCACCAACAAGTTGTGATTTGCACGTTCTTCTATACAAGGCTTCGAAGGGCGCCATACCGATGGTAGCTTGGTAGCTGTTGTTGTAGGAAAATTCCACTAAAGGAAGGTGATCCTCCCAAGTCCCTCCAAATTCAAGAATGCAAAGTCTCAAAAGATCCTCTAAAACTCTATTCACCCTTTCTGTCTGGCCATCGGTTTGGGGGTGATAGGCCGTGCTCAAACATAACCGTGTGCCTACAGCTTCTTGCAGACTCCGCCAAAACTCACTTGTGAAGATGGGGTCTCGGTCACTAACAATGCTGGAGGGTATCCCATGGAGTCGAACTATTTCCTTGAGATAAAGAGATGCTAGAGATGAGGCAGTCCTTTTACTTTTGATAGCTATGGAGTGGGCGCTTTTAGTAAGCCTATCCACTATTACCCAAATGCTAGTATTGCCTCTTCTTGACCTAGGTAGTCCATCAATCAAATCCATTGAAATGCTCTCCCACTTCCACTGTGGGACCTCTAAAGGATGAAGTAGTCCTCCAGGCTTCTTCTGTTCCGCCTTGACCCGTTGGCAGGTCATGCACTTAGAAATGAAATCTGCCACGTCTTGTTTCGTGCTGCTCCAAAAGAAAGTTCTTTTTATATCCTTGTACATCTTATCACCGCCAGGGTGTATAGTCATCTTGGAATGATGCGCTTCCTCGAGAACCTTCTTTGTCAACTTCCTTGCTTGTGGGACGCATAATCTTCCATCTCGCCTCAACCAACCCTTATCATCGATGACGTATCTACTGAGGTGACTAGAAGTCTCACCCCTAATAAGTTTATCAATCACATCAACAAGCTGAGGGTCTTCACGTTGTGCAGCCCCTATTGAGTCCAAGAGAGTAGGGCGTACTTCGAGAGATGCTAGCAAACCCGGTACAAAATCCGAGGAGGGCCTAAAGTTAAAACTGGCTATATACTCCAGGCTTTTCCTTTCCACAAAGAGCAGGCTTAAGGTCGGTTTCTTTCGGCTCAACGCGTCTGCTACTACATTACTTTGCCGGGAGTATAGGAAATTTCAAAGTCATACGAGGCAAGAAACTCCATCCATATTTTCTTCCTCAAGTTAAGATCCTTCTACGAGAAGAGATATTTCAATGATTTATGGTCAGTGTATAATTCGAACTTCTCACCTAGGAGATAATGGCGCCAAGACTTAAGCGCAAAGACGATGGCAGCTAACTCAAGATCGTGGGTTGGGTAGTTCTTTTCATGAACTTTCAATTGTCTTCCGCCATAAGCCACTACCCTTCCTTCTTGCATTAGAACAGCGCCTAGTCCCGTTCCACATGCATCTGTGTATACTGTGAACATTTTGCTTCCATCTGGCAAGGTCAGAACTGGGGCTGTTGTGAGTGCCCTTTTTAATCGTTGGAAAGCAAACTCGTAGTCCAAATCCCAAGTGAACGCCAGATTCTTCTTTGTTAGCCTTGTGAGTGGGGCGGAGATTTTCGCGAAATCCCTAATAAACTTTTGGTAAAAACCGGCTAGCCCAAGAAAGCTTTGAACTTCGGTTGCATTTCTTGGTATCTTCCAATCTTGCACCGCCACCACTTTCGCGGGGTCCATGGTCAACCCTTCTTTGGACACTATATGCCCCAGAAATCTTACCTCCTTTCTCCAAAAGTGGCACTTTGAGAATTTGGCTTTTAGCTAATGTGCGCGGAGAGTATCCATGACTTCTTTCAGATGCTTAGCATGTTCTTCCTCATTCCTTGAGAAGATTAAGATATCTTCTACGAAGACAAGCACAAATTTGTTGAGGAATTCTCTAAACACCTTGCTCATTAGGTCTACGAAATAAGCGGGTGCGTTTGTCAAGCCGAAAGGCATGACAAGCCACTCGAAGAAACCGTATGGGGTTCTGAACGCCATTTTATCAATGCTATCTTCAGCTACTCTTAGCTGATGGAACCCAGTTGCCAGATCAAGTTGGGAGAAGACCGTCGCACCTACAAGCTGATCAAACAAATCGTCGATTCGGGGAAGAGGGTGCCTATTTTTCTTGGTCAATTTGTTTAACACCCTATAGTCGACGCAAAGGCGAAGCGAATCGTCCGCTTTGGTTGCGAACACCACTGGAGCACCCCATTCCGAAATGCTCCGTCTAATGAACCCCTTTTCGAGAAGTTCTTTAACCTACTTAATGAGCTCCTTTCTCTCCTTTGGAGCCATGTGTCTGACAGGTAAAGCTATAGGCTTTGCAATATCCACAAGATATATGCGGAAGTCTATTTCCCGCCTCGGAGGTAAGCCTTTCACCTCCTCAAAGACATCCGGATACTCCCGGACTACTCTTACTGATTGCAAATTCTCATCAGAAGCATCAACCGACTCTAGATAACTAAGCATAACAGCATTTAAGGGATTACAAGAATTTTCTAGAGTGTTACCAAGCCGAGTCAAGAGTCTAACTACTCTTTTCTCACAATCAAGGATGGCACCATTACTAGATAGCCAGTCCATGCCTAAGATCAAACCATATCCCGAGAAGCCCAAAACAAAGGCATTACAGCTAAACTCAACGCTGAGAATAGAGATTTTCAAACCCAAACAAACCATTGACAAGTAAGCGGAGCCCCCAATTGGATTTGAAACTACTAAGGGATCTTCTACCATACTAGTGTCTAGATGCAGAGATTCTACCAAGGCAGATGAAATAAAAGAGTGTGATGCGCCAGAGTCAAAAAGTGTACGAACTGGATGATCATAAAGATAGACTACACTTTCTACAGAAATATTACTACCTCGTTTTTGCTGAGGTGCCACTAGCGCATGAACCCGACCCCCTGAAGTGGATCCGGCTTTCTGTCCCTGCCCTTTCTTCTTTGGGCAGTCCTTAGCTTGGTGCCCAGTCTCTCCACAATGGAAGCAACCACCCATCTTCGCCTTCCTTTTTCGGCAGTCTTTTGATATATGTCCCACAATGCCACAGAAATTGCACCATCTCTTCTCATGGGGCTTATCGTTCTTCCCTCCTTTCTTGAAGTCTGTTTTCTTTGCTTGTAGACCTTCTTTCTTCTCTTCCACCTCAGTTTCTTTCTTGTCGTGGTCTTCCTCGTGTAGCAACGCCATGTCCACCAAGCTTTCATAAGTCGCTCCCGTGGATACATGGGTCATAGAAAGGCTGTGTAGAGGCTCATTCAAACCTTTGACGAAGCGAAGCGCCTTCTTGTGTTGGGTGTTTACTAAGTCCAGCCCAAATCTGGCCAGCTGATTAAATTGATTAACATACTCCCTGATTGTCATACTTCCCTGTTTCAGAGTTAGAAACTTCTCCATTTGCAGGCTTCTTTCTGCTTGGGAGAGGAATTTCATCTCAAACCTTGTCCTGAAATCTTCCCATGTTTCCACCGCCCGCTGAGCATTGGTAATTTCCCACCAATAGGAAGCTTCATCCTTAAGCAACCATACCGCTAGTTGTATCTTTTGCCTGTCATCAACTCCGAAGATGACAAACAGATCCTCAGTCTCCTTTAGCCAGTTTCTTGCTCCTACAAAGGACTCTGTCCTATAAAAGTCTTTTCCACCCATTGCCTTGGAGTCTCTACATGTTTTTGCGAAGGAATTTCCACGAGGAGGTGGAGGAGGAGGAGGAACCGCGGCCACTAGAGGAGGGATGCCTGCTGGGACCGCGCCATTGGCCCTTGCTTCTAAGTACCTCCTAAACCAGCTGGGAATCGGCACTCCTTCTGGAAGGTTAAGGTCTCCAGACATGCTGAAACAGAAACGAAGGATAGAGAGAGATAGTGCATATGGCTTTGGGGGATTTTGTCTTTTTTATAAATATAACACTTTTTCTTGAAAAATGCTTCTTTAAACTTTCTTTTTGAAAACAATTTCAAAAACTTTTATCTTATCTGGTAAACCTATGCTCTGATACCAAGTGAAACACCCCACCTCCGTTAAGGTCACTCACAAAGGGAATGCCTTAACTTTGGTGGAGGTTTATAAGTAAAAGGCCACAGATAAACTCAAGACAGATATAAATACACATATTTTAAACAGCAGAAACCAAACAGACTTTTATTTCATCAATATGTGTTCCAACCAAAACATTTCCATATTTGTCTCAAAAAACTTCCATCATTACAACCTCATAACTGTCTTGATTATTAAAGAAGCATAAAACATAAATAAAGTGACAAAAATCCCCATAGTGATATCCAAAGCCATAATCCGAGCAAAAGAGATCCAAATCACACATCTTGATACATTTTGTTACCACCAAGGTGTATAGTTAGTTTTGAGTGATGACATTATCTAAGCACTTCATCTCTCAATCCATTGACATTGGGCACAACTAGTTTTCCATTCTTCCTAAGCCATCCATCTCGATCAAGCCCACACTTGTTCATCTCCTTATCGATACCCATCTCTAACTTGGAGATGATTTCTAATAAGTTAGGATTGTCCCTCTGACTGGAACCAATCCGCTCAATCAAAATGGGTCTGATCGTCAAACTTGCTAATACTTCTGGATCCAATTCGCACTTTGGTCTGAAATCATACCCAGCGATGTACTCCAGTTGCTTCCATTCTAGAAACATAGCCCCAAAACTGGCATGTCTTCTACTCAATGCATCAGCTACTACATTGCCCTTTCCTAGTGTATATGCGATATCGAAATCGTAGGAAGCCAAGAATTGTAACCATCTCTGCTATCGGAGATTTAGATCCTTTTGAGAGAAAAGATATTTTAACAATTTATGATTGGTAAAATACTCGAATCTTTCTCACAAGAGATAATGTCTCCACATCTTCAATGCGAACACGATCTCTGCCAATTCCAAATCATTGGTTGGATATCTTTTCTCATGCAGTTTTAGTTGCCGACTTGCATAAGCTACAACCCTACCTCCTTGCATCAATACAGCACCTACTCCGGCACCACATGCATCTGTGTATACCATCATCTCTTCATTCCCTTTGGGAATGACTAACACTAGCGCGCATGTCAACTTTTCCTTTAGGCTCTTAAATGCAACCTCGCACTTTTCGTCCCAAACACAAGCTTGATTCTTCTTGGTTAACTGAGTCAATGGTGCCGCTATCTTGGATAAGTCTTGGATAAACTTACGATAATATCTAGCTAACCTCAAGAAACTTCTTATGTCTGTTGCATTCTTGGGCTCAGACCAATCTTGTACCATAGCCACCTTCGTAGGGTCCACGACAATACCATTCTCTGAAACAACATGGTCCAAGAATCTCACTTCCCTCCTCAAGAAGTGACACTTAGAAAAATTAGCTTTCAATTGGTGTTTTCTCAACACCTCCATCACTATTCCCAAATGTTCCTTGTGTTCTTCCTTTGTCCTCGAATAAACTAAGATATCATCCATGAACACAAGATAAAACTTATTCAATTGATCCCTGAATATCCTATTCATAAGATCCACAAAATACGCTGGTGCATTGGTCAACCCGAATGGCATGACCAACCACTCATAGAATCCAAACGGCGTCCGAAAGGCCGTTTTAGCTATACTCTCAGCTTCCACCCTAAGCCGATGAAAACCTGTCGCGAGATCCAACTGGGAGAACTCTCTCACGCCCCTCAACTGACCAAACAAATCATCTATCCATGGTAGATGATACTTATTCTTCCTCGTCACCTTATTCAATTCGCGGTAGTCCACACATAATAGAAGGGAACCATCTGCCTTGGTAGCAAACACAACTGGTGCTCCCCACTCGGAGATACTTCTTTTGATAAATCCCTTCTTCAAAAGATCATTCACTTGCACCCCGAGCTCTCGCTTCTCCCTTGGCGCCATATGACAAAGTGGCATCACTATAGGTCTGGAATCTTTCAATAAATCAATACGAAACTCAATCTCTTGGTATGGTGGAAGTCCGGTCACTTCCTCGAAGATGTCCGGATACTAGCCAGCCACGGGCACATCTAGCAACTCATCATGCGGAATATCGAGGGAATTTAGAAAACTAGCCATTACCCCATCACTAGGTAGACCACCAAACACTACCCTCTGCCCATCATCCGCTCTAACTGTCACCAAAAAGCCCTCACAGTCTACCACCACCCCGTAACTTTGGAGCCAATCGACTCCCAAAATAATGCCGAACCCAGTAAAGCCCAAAACAAAGCAATCACAAACAAACATGCATCCATGACACGATAAGACCACATTACGACAAATCATGCTAAGGCTAGTTGAACCACCAATCGGGTTCATCACCGCTAAAGGTCTATCGACTATCTCGGGTTCCAAACCAAACCTATCTACCAGGTCACTAGATATAAAGGAACGAGAAGCCCGAGTATCAAACAGTACTCGAACAGGAACATCATAAATAGAAAGCATACCTTGAATGACGACATTCTTTCCTTTCTCCGCCGCAGTTGGGCATTCGACGAAGAAGGAACAACATTGATAGCATATGCTTTCACAATCTGCTTTTCTTTAGGGGGTTGCGGGCACTTATCCTTGTGATGTCCGACTTGATCACAGTTGAAGCACTTCCTGTCCGCAAATTTTGCTCGACATTCTTTAGCATAATGGACCTTCTTGTCACAGTTAAAGCACTCAACATCTTTCTTATTCTTCTTCTTCTGGCCATCCTTGGTCTGATTCTGCTTTCTCTTATTCTGAGAACCATTCTTGCCTCCACCGCTTTCTTGCGGTTTTGGCTCCTCTACAGATGCAACCTTAGTCTTTGACTTAGGGTATAGACTCTCTGATCTCAAAGCTTTTCACATAATTGATTAAACGTCTCAACAGTATGGTTTATAAGCCTTTCCCCAAGTACTGATCTAAGCCTATTATTAACTTCTCATTCTTCTTCTCGGGAGTGTCGATAAGAGATAATCCATACTTCGATAAAGTATCAAACTCAGCAATGTACTCCGAGACTGCCCTACCATTCTTCTTAAGCTCTAGAAATTTCCTAAATAATTCTGATTTCTGAGCAGTTGGGATAAAATTATCACTGAACCGGGCCTTAAACTGATCCAAAGTAAATTGATCCTCAGGAGTAGCTGCCTTAATAGCATTCCACTAATTCATCACTCGTCCTTGCTGCTGACGGGATGCTTACTTTCTCTTCGTCACATCCTCGATACCCAAGTCTTCGAAGATACACTCACAGATATCCAACCAATCCTGAACTTATGTAGCTGATTCCGTTCCGTGGAACGGCTTTCCACCAAGACTAGTGTAATCCTTACATAGCTTGGCGAAATCGGCCCTAGGCGCCTGCACCGCTGCACCATCACCATTTGCAGCATTAGGAACTGCTCCTTGCACATTTCTAAGCATCTCTCTCATGAAGTCAGTGAACATCATCCTCATATCAGGAGCATTCCCATTATTATCTCCTCTACCAGTACCCGTCGTATATCGGCTCATCGTTCAATCTGTAAGGAGAAAACGATTAGCCATCTCTTTAGTGGTGCCAGTGCAGTGCGACATCACCATTAAATATACTAATAGTATATATTTAGCTTTTGAAAACCAAAATATCTCAAATACGCGCTCTCATATACGTACTATCTCTCCTAGGTGTCTTTCCCTATGTTAACTACGCAACCTGGCTCTGATACCAAATGTGACGGCCCGCCCCGCACCAGCCGACATTCCCAATGAAAGTGCGCTGTGTCAATGTTCAACCAGCATGGGACGGTCGTCAAAGAAAGGAAAGAAGGGAATTTGAACTAACAAGGAACCTATAGAATGTCTCACAGCGCATGGAATAAAATATAACAATAACATATTTGACATAAAACAGGTGAGACAATGTATAAACTGAGAATTAAACCATCATAGCAGCGGAAAATTCAAAATACAGCTTATGTTCCACATCATCATTATTACCACTTTTAAAACTGTCTCCAAAGCAAAATAAGAAAGGTGCACTACTAATACCCAAAGTAGTGACCAGCAGCGACATAGGGAGAATATATATATATATATATATATCATACATGGAAGCCTCTTGCTCCTCTCCGGTACAGCTACTCGTGCATACCATCTAGCATGTCTCTAGTTTGCCCGTTTAAGAGCACCCAGAGTAATAAGAAGAGATATAAAACTCCGGGTCAGACAAAAGTCTGGTATGAGCGATAAGAAGCAAAATAGAACAATAACAGGTATACTAAACCATACCTGAACCTGGACCTGCAACCAAAGAGTTAGCACAACAAGATGCACAATACTCTAAGGTGTCACTAACACATGGTGTAAAGATACGGGGGTGGGGGTGTGCATGTCATAGTGATGTCAAACAATCAAGCATAACAACCATTCTCACATCTCTCACTCAGTGCGTAAAGCATACGATATCCACCGCTTTGATCACCCAAATCCTTGTTATGATCACTCTGCCCAATGGAGTCATGGCGACTCCATTGCACTGATCCATAGCCACTAGTCCTTGCTATGTCCACTCTGCCCCATGAAGTCATGACGACTCCACTGCACTAGTTCATAGCCATGCTATGATCACTCTATCTCATGGAGTAATAACTACCCCACTTCACTGATCCGTAGCATAACAATCGTCTCTCGACGGTGAATCAAAACTATGGATGTCGACAACTCCTTTGCACACGTCCTGCAGCAAAGCCCAATCATGAAGTTGACTCATTGGTTCCCATCTGGATCCTGAGTATAAACTTCTCCTATGGGTTACCTTTGCATCTCAGGTTTTTGGTCATCATCTTCCCGGTTCAATCCCCATTATGTTTGTGATCATCATATAGGCTCGACTCATCCTCTTCCTCCATTCCTTCCTGATTGCCATTTGGGTTCGGGTCGTGGTTAACCAACTGGGTCGGATGCATCCTCCCAGGTCTTCGGTTCATGATGAGCATCCGGGTCGGGTCGTGGTCTTCAAGTCCTGGCTTGTCTCGGCTCACGATCCTCAAGGCGATCGACTCATGGATGCTCCGCTCGTGGTGATCAAACTCGAAGGGGTGAGGAACATCTGGCGGCTCGTGGGGTTGGACTCACGATCAGGTCGGTTCGGGTAGGGGCGATCCGATTCGGTCCGGCTCCTGCATACTTTTCCTGCAACTTCTAGCGACGGTTTTTACGCCACACGACGGTGTTTTCGACCATTCTAACTATTCTAAACAATCACAAAGCATACCATATAGTCATAGCAATATGTATAATCAACCACAAACACCAAAACAACAACATAATATGTTAAAATGGATTAAACGTACCCATAACGCATATTCTGCCCTTAGGCATGTTTAAGTAAATCTGATGATAGGATTAGCAAAACTTAACCAAATCAAGCCAAACTTCCAACAGAGGTCTAAAACGGTGTTTAAGAATTTCTAAAAAAAATTCCAGAATTTAATCATGTATAATTTTGTTAATTAACACTAATCACCCCTAATTAGTAGTAATTAGTGTAGAAACAATGCTAATCACTCACCTCAAACTATAGATATAAAATATCCTCTGATTTGGTTCGAATACCAAGACAATACAGCAACTCTCCTTCCAATCTAATGTTGTTGCTCCTTGATTTGGCGTAGATTGGCTTAATCTTCAATTAGAAAGCGATTAGGAGCGATTTGGGATGAAATTTGAAGGTGGAGGCCATGGCTAGGGTTAGATAAATGTTTTAGGCGGCTGAAAAATGAAATAAAAATCGTTTCCTACTGCTCTCAGCCTCCCCATAACCTTAATCCCGAAATGGGTTATGGGCCCTCTTGCTAGTCACCCTAATTAGGCCCAGTTAAGCTCTTTTTCACCTTCTAAACTTTGTTTCAGCCATATCTTCCAAAATGTGAGTCCGTTTGGCTAAAGTAACCACTCTACGGAAAGGTAAACCGTCATCCGGATCTAATTAAGTGGTTTCAGGTTAAAACTCCTTACCAATCAAAAGTTATGGCCGAAACAAGATCAACTAGGGGCAAAATGGTCATTTAAAAATCGGCAAAAATCATGAACATGGGAAATGACCCCAATAGTCGTCTCCCAAAGTTACATGGCTATACGACTTCGCATGAGAAAGAAATAAACATTCTATGATCCCCTGATGCATAGAACGCGGGTCGTTACATATTGTATGTAGATTGTTTTTAGTACTATTTTACTTCCACTTGTGTGATTTGTACAAAAGTAAGGATTTTGGTGATATGTGTGTTATTATGCCTAAACCAACTATTTTGTATAAAAATAGAGGTTCAAACATACATAAGTTTGTGTACCCAAATCCACACTTTTATGTTAATTTAAGATTTACAACAAAAGGAAAGGAAAGTAAAACAGACAAGATTATGAAATTACAAGCACACCCAAAATAACCAAAATCTCTCTTTATTTACATGAATATTAAAAAACCCAAACAAATAACTAGATTAACCAATTCCGAATTATTAAAGATTCGGGGGGATTTTAATATGTTTTGTTTTCATGGAAACCCAAATCCTTATAGGCATAATCATTCCAGATTCGTACTAGCAATTATAAAAAATAAGTAAATTTAGAAAATCTCACTCACAGTATAGACAGAAGAAGAAAACCATGAATAAACCTAATTATGGATTGCAATCTCAAACAAATATTCCCTAATTCTTTCTTCTATAATATTATACATGAATCAATATAGAATCATATATACATGTAAAATCTTGATCCAATAATCCCAAATTGGAATAGATTAGAATAGAGGAAGAAGTAGAACTAACCTAACTTAAACTGGACCTAAATAAAAAGAAGAAGAGAAAGAATGGAGGAAGAGTCTAGAGAAGATATGAGATTTAGAAAGGAGGCTATGACTTTATTTATAGGTGCTAAAACGCGTGAGAGCCATTAGATTTAAATTATTAAATCTGAATCGTTCAAGTCAGCAAATAATATATAAAGCCTAACCTAAACCTAGGCGTCACCTACTCTTCGACCATCGAGGCGGTTGACACCCTCCTTAAAATTCTAGTGGGTATGCTTGTCAACCACCCTTAAGGGGAGGCAGTTGATGCCCTTTAGGGTCTAGGCACAGTGAATTTATTTCACATGCACATTTGATTTATTATTACTTTTTTGGCAAGGTCAATTGGTTTTTAAAGTGATCTGTAACACCTTTTCCAATTACGACAAATAATGAGTACAAAATAATGTAGGAGATAGGAAGATTGCCTATCTACCACAAATATTAACTAATCCTAGTTACGTACTAAAATATGATGATTAAGATCACCACGTAGGGTGGGAATTAGAAACAATACAAAGTAGTTAGAAAGGCAGAAACAAATACATCACATGGGCAACACAACTACACTACGTTACACAAAATTTCAACACTAATTAAATAAAAATAGGCAGCAAGCAGTCCCTTAACAAACTATCATAAATCTTAACAAACTCCACACAGGGACCAAATTACATAAACACTAACTAACACTGTTGACAAGTCTATCACCACGGCCAACAACCAGCAAACAAACGAAATAGCCAAAACACTAGGACCAACCCAACAAGAACGCAAAAGTACAGCCAGATCTAATGTAACACCAGGAAGAAACTAGAAAGCCAAGTACAAAACTTGGATGAAACTGAACTTAAACAACCACCAGTTGACCGAAGACGATACACATGATGAAACTGCATTTACCAGTCAGAGATTCCAGCAAGACTAACCAACATCAAACCAAAACACGAACCAACCACCAACCGAACATTGCAATATAGAGACGACCGACACCAGCACATCATTTGCACGATCCACAGCAAAATCTTTGCCTACCTTTCGGTGTTGATAGTACGAGTAAGGCGCATCAGTGATGGAAAGGACATGTGAAATAAAGAGGTTGCGAGTTGTAAAGCAAGAAAATAACCGGAAAGGGATGTAGAGGCACAAATTGGAAATTAGCAGGCATAAGTATCTGAAGAATAAAAGCATGCCAAGCTTGCTAAAAAAGATAAAGGATCTGCAAGGGGAAGAAAAATAGAGGCGAAAATAAAGCATGAGACTCGTACATTGTTTTGTTTCCTTTCTTTTAATCTTTGTCCACTATTACGTGTATATTGTACATACAACTTAGAATTTGAAAATGGACTATTCTCTTATTCCAATGGTATTTTTATTTCAGGTTTATGCTTATAAATTCAATTTCAAATCTTGTATATATTATTTATTTTTAAGTCTTATTATATACGTATCTTTCACATACGAACTCCGTTTTCATTATATAAAATATGAAACGGGACTAGAATCTCACCACGATTCAATGGTAACATTTTCGTGGTCCAACTCCCAAATATTAAATATTCATATTTTTAGCTCATTTTTATATTTATTATCTTTTATTAATTATTCTTAATTTAAATAACTATGTCTAATTAAGATGTATGTTATAGGGTGTTACATTCTTCCCACCTTAAAGGAGATTTCGTCTCACGAGATCTTTTCGAATATGTGCAAAAAAAAGATAGCTCTAACTAACATGTTATATAACCTAGTTATTTATTTGTACATCCATAAAATAGTCATACTCGATGTGATTATGTACTGCAGACACACTATGCTAAGTTCAGTCCTACATTAAAATGTAATCGTGTTGCCGTATGTATGCAAAATCTAATTATGCAATAATTTTTATGTAAGTGCACAGTACATTAGTGTTGCAAACCATTCCTACCATCCAATCTAGAAACCACAATGCAATTACAAAATCCTAACTTTTAGGAGAAAATTTAAAGGAGCAAGGCTATAAAATATAAAATTTTCATGACTTCTACCAAATCTTATCTCTAATGTACTTGAACCAATCTACTTAAAAGTTGCGGAGCCTTGGAATCCCATGCTCCACAATATCTATGTGACATGAGACATCAAGGATTTCGTTTTAGTCCCTATTTTCTAATTAGGCCCAACCAAAATTGGCCATAGTGTGAAGGTATCTTAAATACAAAAGTATAAAATGTCATGGGCTCTAATCATTAATAAGCTCTCTAATTTCCCAAATATTGGGATAGCCCAAGAAATATATTGCCAACTTTTCCAAACCTTCACAAGCTGCCTAATCAAATTTAACTTTTCCCAAAGTCACTAATAATAAATTTGGTTTGAGTAGAATTTATAGATGGTTATCCCATCAACATTTTAATGATCCGTATGGCCTCCTTGAAATACTTCAAGGGCGGCCACTATCTTCTGAGAAGGTAGCTATGCTAATCCTATAAAGATAAATATTATTCCTACCGTCCACAAAGGATGAGCAATCCTAAGACTAAATAAATTTCCTAAACCTAATTTTCTAAGTCGAACTAATTTATGTTTTAATCCACACTAATAACTAGAAAAATCTTTCTATGTTCTGATTTGCTGAAATTCAAGCCTTATTAAAGTTCCTTTTCTATAATTTCTATAACACCCCATAATTTTAAAGAACACTATAATGATATACTAAGGAATACTTAATTAAATATTTGGAATTAATTAAAATGGACTATGCGATTGCATTCGTCTCAGAATTATACTTAAGATAGACTCCGAGTTTGTGTAAAACAGACATTGTATGAAGAAGATATTAAGGTTTGAAGTTTATATACATATAAGCCATTTATATATATATATATATATATATATATAATTATTCTAGAAAATCAAAACCAGAGGCGGAATTTGGCCCATTGTTGGTCGATTCCATGCCCTAGGGGTGTCGACCCATGGGTCGACCCCACAACAAGGGTGTCGACACCCATGTCGACCCCCTCGAGATCTGGGCAGAATTCTATTTCTGAACGTGGACTCGTTTATTGATTAGATTCGTTGACCCTGGGCTATATGTAGCACCTTAATCCCTTTGTTTTATTCATCTAAATCAATGGCGACAATGAGGTACTGCCCCAACTTAGTGTAAAATACCCTATTCTTCTTCAACAAAAAGTTATACGAATTTAGAGATCTGTGCTACAACATCTACAATAAATTCTTTGTTCTTTAGATCCAATCATAATGAGTTTATGTTGCTTTTAGATACAAACACTTAAAATGTAATCTTGACATGTTTATAAGTTTGGATCTAAGCATATGCCTATTAGTAATATGAAATTATAACAGATCTGCCATTATTTGTATACCTAATTCACTGCTTAGATCTCAGTATATCTATTCATGATATCCCTAATTTTTTAGTTTGCCTAATCATGTCACCGTATGCCTATTATGTTGGTTTGCCTAATCATGTCACTATGCCTATTCTTTTAGTATGACCAATTCTATCATATGTCAGTTTTTATTTGCTATGCTTATTCTTGTTCTCTTCTCTCCCTTTTTGTTTTTATAGCCAGGCTACCTTCGAGCCTTGGCATGTCACTGAAATATGCGAACGCACGAAATTGGGAACGATTGGGAATGTTAAATTTGGGGCATAATTCATATTGTAAACATGATTGGGAATTTTGGGCATAATTTCTACCTTGAGCAAAAACTTGGGATCTGGGGGCATAATCTATGTCTGGATCTAAACCTTAATTTGGGGCATAACCTTTATCGTAAGTCAGACAGGGATTTGGGGCATAATAAAACATGAAAATTGGTTGGTGATGAAAATGCCTAGATTTACTGTAATTAGAAAATGTAAAACGCGCTTGGATACGAGGTTAGATTACACTCATGGAAGAGGTCTGCCTGGAATCGCCCGACATATCCAGCATCCACAAGTGGTAAATCTAATGTGAGGGGTCTAAGTGCATAAATATGCATGTAACGGTGCTAAGACACGAGGTTAAGTCCGACTTGTGGAATAAGTCTGCCCGGACCCAACCGGCATATCCAACATCCACAAGTTGTAGAGTTAATGTGAGAGGTCTAACGCATTATAACCATAAATGAATGAATGGCGATGAACCGGTAATACTTAACCTGTTTGAATCCATAAAGATTACATGAACCTGTTAACTTGAGTAGGGGTTAAGTAAACTTTTTTGAAACAGTGAGAGGGTTAATTTAATCTTGTTAAATATGTGGAGGCGGGTTATACGTGTAAACCCGACAAACTTAACCTGTGGGGTTATGCAATCTTGTTAAACTAGCAGGCAACCTATTGAAATCCTAGTAGTGGGGATGCAAGCCTAGGAGGAAGCTTGTATCATCTGTTGTGTGGGACCCGTTCAGTCAATAACCCATCTTGGTACCAAACAGGAAACCCCGAACTAGGTCGGGGTCTGGGCACAGTTACTGAGCTGGTTATAAGAGGTCACTTGAGCGAGGGTGTTGACGACACGTTCCAACGGGGTCACGTGCGTGCATAGGTCCACTTGCTAGGGAAGATAAGACATTGTGGCATCAATAGATATGGTTGTGCACATCTTGCAAACAAAGGGTTACCACTTTTAGGAGTGCTACATCCTACTGTGGGGCCAGCACAGGGTATCTACGAGTTAGGAAGCCGATAGATTGGGGGTAGTAATTAGGGTACATTTAATCTTGCTTGTCTAGGATCTCGTTATTGTTGCTGGGGGGTTAACACCTGTCAGTTCTATTGGGCTACCTGTTATTTATGGGATAAAACCTCTCACTATAAGTACATCTACGTCTACCATCTTGTACTAGTTGGGATCATCTTGTTCTAATTATGTTAGTATTGGTGCAAAGAAAAGTATTAAAGAAGTGCAGTGCATGTTCTGCTCTGTTTATCATGTTTACCTTGTTATACCTACCTTATGACACTTTTATCTCACTCTAATTTATATGCCTGTCATCATGCTTTTACTTATTTATATGCTAAAAGTAACTAGACTCACTAGACTTTATGTCTGACCAATTTTGTTTCCTCTTCTTTTTCTTCCGTTTCTCCCCCAGGTTCTCAAGGTGGGAATACTCAAGCTTGATCAAGATTCTTCTTTCATTCTTCTTGGAGCTGCTTAGATGTACTGTTTGATTTCGTATCTTCTCTATTATGGCTATATTTTGGGGATTATGCACTTTTTATGTATTATTGTACTCTGATGATGATTTTGGTATAAGTCAGAAGTTTTATGTTGATGTAATGAGTTTTAGTATTTCAGACTTACTATGCATTTGGGTTTTGAACCACGAAGCTTTTCTATTTAATAAAGTTTTAATTCCGCTTTTATTTTATATCTATCTTATAATGTTTCTGCTCCTGTTTACCTATAACGCTTCACGAAACTTAATGCATTCTGATAAAAAGTGACATTAATGGACATGAGGTGCCACAATTTCCATAAATTTTCGCAAATAATAAAAAGGAATATTGACACATTAAAATTCCAAGGAATGAATATTTTTATTTGGAATAGACAATATAAACTATGTGCAAACATGTACATTTACACATCTCTTCCTTTATATTTTGTTGACATTGCTTATAATTTCAAACATGGTATTTTTGTAAAAAAAATGACAAAAGGACTAATATATTAAAATTTTAAAATATGTACTTAAACAAACAAAAATACAAATAGATTTTGTGACGACTGCCCCATACCTCCTACACTAAACTATAGTAGGTGCATTACATGATGTGTCAGGCCGATACGGGATGATCATTCAGTAACGTAAACAGAAAAAGAACATGTCATATAACTCACAATGCACAATAAAATATAAAATATGATATAGTAGTGAAGAATAACAAAGAAGGAAACATCATCTCCATAAAATCTCATAATATCAAGTACAAAACATCTCAATAGCTGAATATCTGAATACATCATGCCTCACTACATCCCATATCAAAGTATATAAATGTCAATACAACAGAAATCATCCTAATAGCTATATAATAAGGATAGTAATATTCCATCCTCCAGCCCTTCACCACACAACATCATTGTCACCAAACCTATCACCTGCTACTCAGTCTACATATCAGCATCGTCGATGAGCAACCCAAGGTAATAAGAGGAGGCATAAAATATTGAGTCAGATAATAGTTTGGTATGAGCGATAAATATATAAAAACAGCTACATAGGATAATATGATAATAGATAGTTCAAGTCTCACTTGACCGTCCCTGCAACCAAAGAGTTGTCACATAATAATCACATTAAATAAGCTACTCAAACACATATAAATAGATACAAGTCGGACTAGGATTTCCAATCCCGCTTCTCTTCAATATCCTGTGGTTATCGGTTATCTAGCGAAAATAGAGGAGAACACATAAGCAACCACAACATCCATGACAAGCAACAACCTAGTTATCACCGACTAAAGCCTTGAATACATTGATATCAAATGACTGACCATTGTCATCCGTCAAGGGCTAATGGAAAACCCTGGTTCTAGTTGGACTACCGTAAGTTCAACATATGTTTGCCTTCCAAATACAACTAGATCACTTCCACAACGACCCAAGGTACTCGATCTCCAAGATCCTGATAGGCGTCCCCACGATACCTCTGTTTTGAGTTTGGTAGAATTCTTTGACCTATTAGTGATTCCTTGGCGCTTCCAATCATATAAGCCATCCACGACTCCATCTTTTAGCTCGGGTCACACTCGAGTCAATCCATTATCTCGCAACATCATTCCACTTTAAGATTCCTATTTCTTCCACTTTCGACCACTCTCTCCTCAGTTCACAATTGAAGAATCAACACTACTTTGACGATAACTTCCATCCCGTATAAGCTATCAATAAACAAACACCATCGTCATGCTCATGAAGACCATAACTTCCCATAGCCAATAGTCCTGGCCCTAACTCATCACCCTGTTGGATCGATGCTGATCCATCCCTTATGAATCAGTACTAATCCATACATTTAGCCCAAATTGGCTAAGAGTCTGCATCCTCTCCTTCCGATCCTCGAGTACTTCCCTTGAATAAATTTCATAGCCCGACTCTTTTCCGGAGTCTTCTATGTTGATCCACAGTTGAGTATTCAAGCGATCACACTTCGAACAATCCAACCATCACTAAAATTTATGCATGACATACCAAGCCACACAATTGCAACTTCCCACGAGCATTCTTTATGGATTGGTACCAATCCATAGGGCATGGATCGGTACCGGTCCATGTAATTAGCTGATTTCGACATGAAAATTTTCATGTCATCTTCTAGCGTCCTTCAGAGCTCTTTTATCCAGTTTCATCAAAATCCAATCATCTGATCCACTGATTTGCTCTATCCTTTGATCCTAAGTCCTACAATATATAATTCTAAACAAATAAATCACGTATAACATACATTTGACCAAATCAAACAGCAATCCATCCGATTTCGAACATGAATAATCATATGAAAGCATACAAACATGATTCATATCATAATAATCACAAACCTAACATAATTTGGTATTAAACACATATAAAACATGGTAGATCTGGCGAAATAGATAATATATGATAAAATTTAGTTATCTTAGGGCATCTAGATCCGAATTTTACATATGTGATACAGTTTTAGGTGAAAATAACATATAGAGTGCAAAATAATACTAATTAACACATATAATTTGTAGTAACTATGTGAAGATCCCTATAACTTACCAAACCTAGATCCGATGCAATAGAGATGAAAAAAAATATGGATAGCAAAAAAGCAACGAATCCAATCCCCCTTGATGTAAATCTTGCCTTTTGACGCGACTTAGAATAATTTATGAAAGTAATTAGAGTTTTAGGGATTAAGTTGAACCAGAGATTCTTAGACGCTCAACCTAATGTTTAGAATGAGGAGAACAACCCTAATTCTTTCCTTAAACACCCTATTTATAATCTCAGCTCGCTGGCCTAATGGGTTACTAATCAGCTCACTGGTTGCTAATTAGTCTGGCCAGCAGAAATAAAAGCTTAAAACGATGATTTCTCTTAAACTGCTAGGCCAAATCTTTAATTTGATCACTCTACAAAATGGCTAACCAACAACCTGATCCAGTGAGACAAATTACAACACCTGATTCGGTCGCAAACAAAAGTTATAGCTAAAATAGTAAGTCATATGGGAAAAATGGCCACATAACGATTTGGTAAAAGTTATGGACATGTCTCACATCCCCATGAATAATATATTAAAATTTGAGAATGATACGACAACTAAGGAATTAAAATAAATTTATTTTACGATTCTCCGATATGTAAAATGCAGATCGTTACATTCTCCGTCCTTAGGAATTTAGCCTTCGAAATTGTAAGCAAACACGAGCAAAAATGTATCCCTCATGCCTACGTTCCACCAGTGGCCAATATATCATCCAATATAGTATCCAACAATCTATGCAACCAAAATCCTACCTTAGCATGCAAAATTCTAAATGTACAATATGCAATGGTACAAGTAAGATACGATATATGGGACATACCACTAAAAGATTTTTGAATGGGTCGTCCTTATTCTCTCTTCCGTTTCCCATTTGCAATGTCAATATCCTCGCTCCAATGTACCTTAAATAGCTTAACAACCTTCCTTCTAAGATGTTTCTTGTCATTCCCAACGATATGAAGTGGCCTACGAGGTCAAGAAACTTCCAGTCCAACCTCTAAGTATTCCATTTGATATGGAGATACTATCCAACTCGGGTCATGCCCGGACTTGCTTAGATATGACACATGAAAAACATTGTGCATACTTGTCATGTTCTCAGGTCAACCCAATCTATAAGCAAGCTTTCCATTACGCTCTATAATCGGAAATGGCATAATGAATCTTTGAGCTAACATTCCAAACGATTTCAATCTTATCTGCCATTTCCCTTATCATTTCTAGCCTATGTACCAACTTTTCTCTAGCCTTCAACCAATAAGAAGGTGAATTGCATGGTCTACCGTACAAACCCTTATACGTTGCCAGACCAATACTCGACTGATTACTGTTGTTGTAAGAAAACTCAACCAAATGAAGATGGCCTTCCCATGATCATCTAAAATCTAATTCACAAGCTCTTAGAATAACTTCCAATACTCAATTGACTCTATCACTCTGACCATCAGTTTGAGGATGATAAGCCATACTTATATGTAGCTTAGTTCATAAAGCCTCTTGCAAAATCTTCCAGATTCCACTGGTAAACAAAGGATCTTTATCACATACTATATTCTTAGGTATTCCACAGAATCGAACTATTAATTTAATATAAAACTCAGCCAACTTAGATGCCATCCTAGTAGATCTGATAGGAATATATCTTGCGTTTTTGGTCAAGTGATCAACAATAACCCATATACCATCATACCATGCCCTAATCCTTGGCAACCCATCAATAATATTCATCGACATTTACTCCCTTCCATGTAGGAACTTCTAATGGCTGCAATAATCCACCCGGTTTCTTTGGATCAGCATTAACTAACTGACAGTTCATACACCTTGATAAGAATATCCAACATCCCCTTTCATACCTTTCAAGTAGCAAAATCTCATCATACCTCGATACATCTTGTTACCACCAGGATGAATAGTCAATCTATAGTGATAACATTCTCTCATAGCCTCATCTCTTAATCCATCTATGTCTAGAACAACAGTCTTCCATCCTTGCAAAGCCAACCATATTGATCGACTTCGTCACTCCTTATTTCCTCAGAATTGGGTCTCATTTCCAATCTCTGAATAATCTTAACAAGCTTAGCATCTCACTTCAGGGTTCTACCAATTCTTTCGATGACATTAGGTCTAATTGATAAACTCACCAACATTTCAGGCTCTAACTCATAGTGAGGCATGAAATCATACCCGTCAAATTACTTAAGGTTTTTCCATTCGATAAACATAGCTCCTAAACTTGCATGTCTTCTACTCACCGCATCGGCCACTACATTTTCTTTCCCTGGAGTGTAGGGTATACCCAAATCATACGACGCTAGAAGCTCTAACCACTATTGCTTCCGAAGATTTAAATCCTTTTGGGAGATAAGATACTTTAACTACTTATGATCTGTAAATAACTCAAATCTAACTCATAACAAATAATGTCTCCACTTCTTCAGAACAAATACTACCACCACTAACTCTAAGTCACGATTCAGGTAATTCCTTTCGTGCGGCTTCAATTGTCGACTCGCATGAGACACAACTTTACCTTTCTACCTTAGCACTTCTCCTAATCTAGTGCCACATGCGTCAACATGCACAACCATCTTATCATTTCCACTCGGAATAACCAATACATGAGCACTCGTTAATCTTTCTTTTAAGATCATAAAAGCATTCTCACACTTTGCATCCCATGCGAAGACGTGATTCCTCTTCGTTAATTCAGTCAATGGTGAAGATGTAACACCACGTAATTTTAAGAACGCTATAATGGTAAACTTGAAAATACTTAATCAAATATTGGAATTAAGTGAAACGGACTGCGTCATTGCGTTCGTCTCAGGATTCTGCTTAAGATTTGACTCCGAGTTTGTGTAAGACGGACATTGTATGAAGAAGATATTAGGGTTTGAATAAGCCATTTAAATATAAATAAAACATTATCCCAAATTCAAAATATTTTGAAAAACAGAGGTGGGAAGGCGCGGGAATTCGTCCAGTTGGGGGTCGACGTCGTGACCTATGGGTGTCGACCCATGGGTCGACCACACAACAGGGGTGTCCACCCCTATGTCGACCCTGTGGTCGACCCCCTGGATGAATCTGGACCACTTATGTTCCCTGATCGTCGGCTGATGGCTATATAAAGGAACTTAATCCCATTGTTTATTCGTCTAAATCAATGGCGACAATGAGATGCTTCCCCAACTCAGTTTGACCTAGCCTATTCTTCTTTAACACCTAGTTATACGTATTCAGAGATCTGTGCTACAATATCTACAATCAATTCTCTATTCTTTAGATCCAATCACAGTGAGTTTATGTTGCTTTTAGATATAAACACCTAAAATGTAATCTTGACATGCCTACAAATTTGTATCTAAGCCTATATCTGTTAGTAATCTGAATCATAACAGATCTGTCATTAAATGTATATCTAATTCACTACTTAGATCTCAGTATACCTATTTATGATATCCCTATTATGTTAGTTTGCATAATCATGTCACTATGCCTTTTCTATTAGTATGACCAATTCTATTATCATATGCCAGTTTTTATTTACTATGCCTATTCTTGTTCTTTTCTCTCCCTCTATCCCTTTTTGTTTTTATGGCTAGGCTACCTTTGTGCCTAGGCCTATCACTGAAATACGCGAGCGCATGAAATTGCGAACGATCGAGAATGATAAATTTAGGGCATAATTCTTATTGTAAAACATGATTGGGAATTTTGGGCATAATTTGGAGCTTGAAACAAAACTTGGGATTTGGGGGCATAATATATGTCCTGATCTAAACCTTAATCGGGGCATAACATGTATTGTATATTAGACGGGGATTTGGGGCATAATAAACATGAAAAATTGGTTAGTAATGAACATGCCTACATTTACAGTAATTAGAGACTGTAATCGCGCTTAGACACGAGGTTAGATTACACTTATGGTAGAAGCCTAGCCGGAACCTCCCGGCATATCCAACATCCATAAGTGGTAAATTTAATGTGAGTAGTCTAAGTGCATAAACAAAAGCGTAACGGTGCTAAGACATGAGGTTAAGTCTGACTTGTGGAAGAAGTCTGCTTGGAACTGACCGGGATATCCAGCATCCACAAGTGGTAGACTTAATGTGAGAGGTCTAGCACATTAATAACCACAAAAGAATGAATGGTAATGCTTAACCTGTTTGAATCTATGCGGGTTACATGGACCTTTCAAATTAAGTAGGGGTTAAGTAAACTTGTTTGAATCAGTGAGAGGGTTAAGTAAATCTTGTGGCGGTGGGTAATATTTATGTATATAGGCCCACAAACTCAACCTGTTGGGGTTATGCAATCTTGTTAAACTATTAGGCATAACCTATTGAAATCCTAGTAGTGGGGATGCAAGCCTAGGAGATAAGCATGTATCATCTGTTTCATGGGATCCATTTCAGTCAATAACCCATATAGATATCAAATGAGTACTCCGAACTAGGTCGGGGTCGGGGCACACTTACTGAGCTGACTATAAGAGGTCACTTAGGTGAGGGTGTTGATGGCGCGTTCTACAAGAGTCATGTGCGTGCATGGGTTTGCTTGCTCGGGAAGATAAGATGTTGTGACATGAGTAGACATGGTTGTGCATATCCTGAAAATAATGGCTTGCTACTTTAGGAAGTGATAAATCATACTGTAAGGCTAGCACAATGTATCTACGAGTTAGGGAGCCAATCGATTGGGGGTAGTAATTAGGGTACATCTAGTCTTGCTTGTTTAGGAGCCCGTTATTATAATAGGCAGTAACTCATGTCAGTTCTGTTGGGCTACCTGTTATTGTTTGGGGGTAAAACCTCTCACTAGAAGTACACCTAAGTCTACCATCTTGTACTTGTTGGGATCATCTTGTTCTATGGTACTAGTATTGGTGTAGAGAAAGGTATTAAAGAATCGCAATATATTCTATCATGTTTATCCTGTTTACCTTGTTATACCTGCCTTATGACACTGTTATCTATCTCTCCAGTTTATATGCATGTTGTGATGCTTTTACTTATTTATATGCTAAAAGTAACTAGACTCGCTAGACTTTATGTCTGACCTATTTTGTTTCCTCTTCTCTCTCTTCCGTTTCCCCCTAGGTTCTCAGGGTGGGAATACTCAAGCTTTATCAGGATTCTTATTTCATTTTGCTTGGAGCTGCTTAGAAGTACCGCTTGATTTTGTACCTTCTGTATTATGGCTATATTTTGGGGATTATGCTCTTTTCTTATGTATTATTGTACTCGAATGATGATTTTGGTACAAGATAGAAGTTTTATGTTGATGTAATGAGTTTTTAGTATTTCAGACTTATTATGTAATCGGGTTTGGACCACAAAGCTTTTCTATTTAATAAAGTTTTAATTATGCTATTATTTTACATCTGTCTTGTAATGTTTCTATTTTTGTTTACCTATAATGCTTCACAAAACTTAATGTATTCTGTTAAAGAGTGACATTAACGGACGTGGGGTGTCACATTTTGTATCGAAGCAGAAGGTTACTAGATCGGGTAAAAGATTTCAAAAATTGTTTTCAAAAAGGTTTTAAATGAAAGCATTTCCAAAAGAAAAGTTTGTTTTGAAAAACATATTCCCCAAAGCCATATAAATTATCTCTTTATTCTCTATTTGAATCCTTTTTCCTTTTTCTTTTTAGCATGTCTGGGGAACCTAATATTCCTGAGGGTGTTAAGATACCGGTTTGGTTCCATATGTATCTTGAGGCTTTTGTAGAAGCAATAAATTGGCTTAAAGAGATAGAGGATTTATTTGAAACTTTTGAAGTTGACGATCATAGAAGATTCAGCTGGCCATTTTGCAACTGAAGGATGAGGCCTCGTTTTGGTGGGAAGTGACACAAGCGGGACGTCCAATCGAGACTTGGGATGATTTCTGACAGAGATTCGAAATGAAATTTCTTTCTTAAGCTGAGAAAGCATGCAAATAGAAAGATTTTTAGCACTTAAGCAAGGATCCATGTATGCGAAGGAGTATGTTAATAAGTTAAGCAATTGGAGAGGTTTGGTTTGGAGCTAGTAAACACCCCACACAAGAAAGCTTTGAGGTTTGCTATAGGATTGAACGAACCCCTCCATGGGTTAACTATGTCTCATATTCCAATGGGAGAAACTTTTGAGAAACTTGTTGATATGGCATTGATGCATGAAGAAGATAAGGGTGAAAAAAGTGGCTAAGATTGAAGAAACACAAAACAAGAAAGTGTGGCCCAAGATGGAACAACAACAAAAAAAGAAAGGAGGAAAGAACGGAAAAGCTCTAGATAAGAGGAAGTGTCATAATTGCGGACGTGAGGGTCACTTGATCAAGGACTGTAAAAGAAAGAAGAATGCTTGTTTCCATTATGGAGAGGTTGGAAACTATTCTAGGGAGTGCCCAAAGAAGCTAGGACAAGGCCAAAGGGCAGGATCTTCTGAAGGGAAAGTGCATGCTCTCGTGGATAGTGTGCCAGATAGAAGTAGGAAAGTTTTTGTTGAAGGTTTTATTTCTCTTTCCAAAGTTTCTGTTGAAGGTTTTATTTCTCTTTCCAATCATCCTATTATAATTCTTGTTGATTATGGCGCCTCGCATTCCTTTATATCTGATTATGTGGTTGAGTCTCTGCACCTTAGTGCTAGTATGGTTTTGGATCCCGTTGTTGTCTCAAACCCCATTAGGGGTACGACTCATTTATCTATGATTTGTTGGGGTTTGAGAATATCTGTGTTAGGCGTCGAGTTTGAATTCGATGCATATGTGCTTGCTTTTATGGGCTATGGTTTAATTCTAAGGATGGATTGGCTAGCCATGTATGGTGCCATTCTAGATTGTGAGAGGAGGGTAGTTAGACTTTTGACTTGCCATGGGAGGACCCTCGAGATTTCTTGTGACCCTAAAGGGTTTGTCATGCTTAGTTTCCCAGAGTCGCTTGATGCATCTATTGATGATCTATGATCTATACCAGTAGTCTCTGAGTATCCTGATGTCTTTTAGGAGGTTCGGGGTTTACCTTCGAGGCACTAGATTGATTTTCCGTACATACTTGGTGGACAATGCAAAGCTTATTACATTGGTTGTGCGCCATATGGCTCCAAGAGAAAGAAGGGAGCTCAGCAAGCAAGTAGGGGAGTTACTTGAGCAAGGGTTTATTAGGAGAAGTATATTTGAATGAGGAGCTCCGGTAGTATTCGCAACTAAGGCGGATGGATTGCTTTTCTTATGTGTGGATTATAGGGAGTTGAATAAACTCACTAAGAAGAATATGCACCCACTTCCGTGGATAGATGATTTGTTTGACTAGCTTGATGATGCATCTGTTTTCTCTCAGTTAGACATGGCCACGGGATTTCATCAGCTGAGGGTGGCCAAGGACAGTATAGACAAAACCTCTTTTAGGACTCTAGATGGTTTCTACGGGTGGATCGTCATGTCTTTTGGGTTGATGAACGCACCCGCCTATTTTGTTGATCTAATGAGTTGGGTGTTTCAGGAGTTCCTAAATATGTTCGTTGTGGTTTTTGTTGATGACATCTTGATTTTCTCGAAAAGCAAGGAAGAGCATTCCCAACATTTAAGGGAATTTTCAAAAACTCTCTGTGCACACTAGCTTAAGGTGAAATTCTCCAAATGTCATTTTTGGAGAAAAGAGGTGAAATTTCTTGGGCATATGGTCTGTAAAGATGTGATAGCAGTAGATCCCGCGACATTAGTTGCAATTCAAGATTGGCAGATCTCAAAGAATGCAACGGAAGTGAGGAGTTTTCTTGGTTTAGCGAGCTATTATAGGAAGTTCATTAAGGAGTTCGCAAAGATATCAGCCACATTCACCAGACTGACAAAGAAGAATCTAACATTTTCTTGGAATATAAACTGTGAGGTTGCTTTCCAGTGATTGAAGAGGGCTCTGACAACAACCTCAGTCTTAACTTTGCCTAACGGGAATAAAGTTTTCACAGTATACACTGATGCATGTGGTACAGGGCTTGGTGCGGTTCTGATGCAAGAGGGAAGGGTGGTATGCAATGGAGGTAGACGGTTAAGAGTTCATGAGAAGAACTTCCCTACCCATGACTTAGAGTTAACTGCCATAGTATTCGCGCTTAAGACTTGGCGCCATTGTCTACTAGGAAAGAAGTTTGAGTTGAATACCAATCATAAATCTCTCAGGTACTTGTTCTCATAGAAGGATCTCAATTTGAGGTAACAAAGATGGATATAGTTCCTAGCGTCCTATGAATTTTAGATTGTTTATACCCCTTGTAACACCCCATAATTTTATAACACATTAAGATGATAAACTAAAGAATACTTAATTAAATATTGGGAATTTAGTAAAATTGACTGAGCCATTTTATTCATCTTGGAATTATACTTAAGATCGACTTTGAGTTTACATAGAATGGATAACGTATGAAGAAAATATTAAGGTTTGAAGTTTACACATATATAAGCTAATTATATATAAATAAACCCTTCCAGAAATTCAAAAAATTTCAAAATGAAGCAGTGGGAGGGAGCAGAAAAATTCCTGCCTATGGGTGTCGATCCATGGGTCGACCCCATCAAGGGGGTGCCGACCCCTGGGTCGGCACACCAAGGAAGTCGACCCCCATACAGATCTGAGAAGATTTCTAGTTTTGAATGTGGACTGAATTCTAGGCTTTGTTTTTTGGCTAATGGCTATAAATAAGACCCTGCACCCATTGTTTTATTCATCTAATTCAATGGCGACGGTGAGATGCTGCTCCAACTTAGAATAATTAGCCTTTTCTTTAGCAACGACGATTCATATGTATTCAAAGATCGCTGATTCAACATCAACACGCTTCCCTCAGTTTTCTTAGATCCATTCTCTGTGAGTCTACGTTATTTTTAGATATAAACACTTAAAAGTCATTTTGACATGTCTATAAATTGGATGTAAGTCTATGACTAATTGAATCTTATCAGATCAGCTATAATCTGTTTATTTAAGTATTTTTGACATGATTATGAATTGGATCTAAGCCTATGCCAGTTTATCATGTCAGGTCTGCCATTATCTGTAGATCTAATTCACTATTTAGATCTCATCATGCCTGTTTATGATGTCCCTATTATGTTAGAATCAGTTCTATTATCACATGTTCATCAGATCTGTTTCTATATGCATATCTTGTCATTATGCCCAGTATTTTTCACTATATGTTTATTAGTTGATATGCCTATTCCTACCATCATATGTCGATCTTGTTATTATGTTCATTTCTGTTCTCTTCCCTTCTTCTTTTCCCTTTTTATTATATAGCTAGGCCACCTTCGAGCCTAGGCACAATGAGTGAAATTGGGAACGAGGGGAAAACGTTAAATTTAGGGCATAACTTGTATTGGGAAATTTGGGCATAACTTGAATTTAATACATGAATATGGATTTGGGGCATAAATCAGATTACGATTTAGATCCTAGTTTGGGGCATATGGTACATGATGAATATGACTTGGAAAAGCGGCATGAAAACTTATAATGAAATAGGAATAATTGTTTAATAGTGAAAATGCCTAGATTTACAGTAAGTAGAAACTGTGACCGCACTTAGACACGAGGTTAGATTACACTTGTGGTAGAAGTCTGCCCGGACCCCCCAGCATATCCGATGACCACAAGTGGTGAATCTAATGTGAGGGGTCTAAGTGAATATACACGTAACATGCTGAGACACGATGTTAAGTCCGACTTGTGGAAGAAGTTTGCCCGGACCCGACCGACATATCGAACATCCACAAGTTGTAGGCTTAATGTGGGAGGTCTAGCACATTATAGCCATAAATGAATATGTGGTAATGAACTTGAATGCTTAACCTGTTTTAATCCATAGGGATTACATGAACATGTTAACCTGAGTTGGGGTTAAGTAAACTTGCTTGAAACGTGTGAGGGTAAAGTATATCCTAGGGTGGTGGGTAATATTTATATATATATGCTCACAAACTTAACCTGTTGGGGTTATGTCATCTTGTTACACTGGTAGGGCATAACCTATGGAAATCCTAGTAGTGGGGATGCAAGCGTAGGGGGAAGCTTGTATAATCTTG
Organism: Allium sativum; assembly: GCA_030737875.1. Classification (NCBI taxonomy): domain Eukaryota; kingdom Viridiplantae; phylum Streptophyta; class Magnoliopsida; order Asparagales; family Amaryllidaceae; genus Allium; species Allium sativum. The sequence goes on from CM060909.1 coordinate 728,488,659, forward strand.
TGTGCGAGACCTATTTTAGTCAGTAACCCGTATATAGGTATCAAATGAGTACTCTGAACTAGGTCGGAGTCGGGACACGCTTATTGAGCTGATTTTAAAAGATCCAAAATAGAGGATGGTGTCTGATGGCGCGTTCCATCAGGCTCATGTGCGTGCCTGGGTTCACCTGCTCAGGAAGATAAGACACTATGACATCAGTAGATATGGTTGTGCACATCCTGGAAATGATGGGTTGCCACTTTAGGAAATGATACATCCTACTGTGGGGCCGGTACAGGGTATCTACGGAGTGGGGAGCCGATCGATTGGGGTAGTGATTAGGGTACATCTAGACTCTGGTATGTTTAGGAGCCCGTTATTATCCTTAGGGGTAACTCCGGTATGTCCAGTTGGGCTGCCTGTTATTTTATGGGATTAAACCTCTCACTAGAAGTGCACCTAAGTCTACCATCTTATACTTGTTGGGTATCATCTTGTTCATATGATACTAGTATTGGTGCAGAGAAAGAAAAGCACCAGAGAAGCGCAATATATTCTACCATCTGTTTACCTCGTCATACCTGCCTTATATGATGTTATCTATCTCTCCAGTTTATATGCCTACCATGATACTTTTACTTATATATATGCTAAAAGTAATAGGACTCGCCATACTTTATGTCTAACCTATTTTGTTTCCTCTTCTTTCTCTTCTGTTTCTCCCCACCCCTCAGGTTCTCAGGGTGGGAATACCCAAGCTAGATCAGGATTCTACTTTCATCATGCTTGGAGCTGCTTAGATATACTTTTTGATCTCATATCTTTTCCACTATGGCTACGTTTTTGGGGATTATGCTTTTTTCATGTTTATTGTACTTTGATGATTTAAGTACAAGACAAAAGTTTTAAATTGATGTACTGAGTTTTATGCATTTTAGACTTATGATGTAACTATGTTTTGAACCACGATGTTTCTTCTTAATAAAGTTTAAAATTCCACTGTTATTTTATATCTGTCGTGTAATATTTCTGTTTCTATTTACCTATAATGCTTCACGAAAGTTAATGCATTCTCTTAAAAGAGTGACATTAACGGACGTGGAGTGTCACAAGGTATCAGAGTTGAAGGTTACCAGGCTGGATAAAAGATTTTGAAAATTGTTTTCAAAAAGGTTTTAAAAAAAGCATTTTCAAAAGAAAAGTCTGTTTTGAAAAAAATATTCCCTAAAGCCATATGTAAAATCTTTCGATTCTCTGTTTGAATACTTTTTCATTTTCTTTTTAGCGTGTCTGGGGAACCTAATATTCCTGAGGGCATTACGATACCATATGGGTTCCGTAGGTATCTAGAGGCCATGGCGCCTGCCGGTGGTCAAGTAGACATTCCTCCCACAACTGCACCCACTGTTCCTCATCCTCCCCCTCTGTGATCAGATAATTTCTCTAAGATCTGCAAAGATTTCTGTGCTATGGGTGGAAAGCCATTTCGAGGAATCGAAACTTTCGTAGAAACAAGGAACTGGCTTAAAGAGACGAAGGATTTATTTGGAATTTTCGAAGTTGACGATCCTAGGAAGATTTAATTGGCTGCTTAGTAGCTGAAAGATGAGGCTTCATTCTGCTGGGAAATGACGCAAGCAGGGTGTCCAATGGAGACTTGGGATGATTTTTAGCAGAGGTTTGAAATGAAGTTTCTTAGAAGAGGTTTGAAATGAAGTTTCTTTCTCAAGCCGAGAAAAGTATGCAAATGGAAAGGTTTCTGGCTCTCAAGCAAGGAGGCATGACTGTCAAAGAGTATGTTAACAAATTCAATCAACTGGCGAGGTTTGGGTTGGAGCTAGTAGATACCCCGCATAAGAAAGCTTTGCGTTTTGCTAGAGGATTGAATGAACCCCTGCATGGGTTAGCTATGTCTCATATTCCGATGGGAGCAACTTTTGATAGGCTCATTGATATGGCATTGAAGTATGAGGAAGATAAAGCTGAAAAGAAAGAACCTAGGTTTGAGGAAACACAAAACAAGAAAGCGTAGCCCAAGAAAGGAGGACAACAACAACAAAAGATGGCCGGAAAGGACGTCAAGGCCATAGATAAGAGAAAGTGCCATAATTGCGGATGTGAAGGTCACTTGATCAAGGACTGCAAAAGAAGGAAGAATGCTTGTTTCAATTGTGGAGAGGTCGGACACTTTTCTAAGGAGTGCCCGAAGAAGCAAGGACAAGGTCAAAGGGCTGGATCTTCGGGAGGGCATGTGCATGCTCTCGTGGCCAGTGTGCCAGACAGAGGTAGGAAAGTTTCCGTTGAAGGTTTGATTTCACTTTCCAATCTTCTTGTTAAAACTCTTAATGATTCGGGCGCTTTGGTTTTGGATCCCGTTGTTGTCTCAAACCTCATTAGGAGTACATCTCATCTGTCTATGATTTGTCGGTGTTTGAGAATATCTGTGTTAGGCATCGAATTTTACTGCAATGCATATGTGCTTGGTTTCATGAGTTATGGATTGATTCTATGGATGGATTGGCTAGCCATGTATGGTTCCATTCTAGATTGTGAGAGGAGGGTCGTTAGACTTTTTACTTTTCATGGGAGGACCCTCGAGATTTCTTGTGACCCAAAAGGGTCTATCATGCTTAGTTTCCTAGACTCACTTGATGCATCTATTGATGATTTGCGGTCTGTACCAGTAGTCTGTGAGTGTCCTGATGTTTTCGAGGAGGTTCGGGGCTTACCTCTGAGGCACAAGATCAATTTCCATATATACTTAGTGGACAATGCAAAGCTAGTTACATTATCTGTGCGCCACATGGCTCCAAGGGAAAGGAGGGACCTTAGCAAGAAAGTAGGGGAGCTACTTGAGAAAGGGTTTATTAGGCGAAGCATATCTGAGTGGGGTGCTCCGGTGGTATTCGCAACTAGGGCGGATGGTTCTCTTTGCTTATGTGTAGACTATAGAGAGTTATATAAACTCACCAAGAAGAACAAGCATCCACTTTTGAGGATAGATGATCTGTTTGACCAGCTTGTTGGTGCATCTGTTTTGTCTCAGTTAGACTTGGCCTTGGGGTGTCATCAGTTGAGGGTGGCCGAGGACAGTATAGACAAGACCGCTTTTAGGACTCCATATGGTTTCTTTGAGTGGATCGTTATGCCTTTTGGGTTGACGAATGCACCCGCCTATTTTGTTGATCTGATGAGTAGGGTGTTTCGGGAGTTCCTAATAATTTTGTCGTGATCTTTGTTGATGACATCTTGATTTTCTTGAAGAGCGAGGAAGAGCATGCCCAACATTTAAGGGAGGTTTTTAAAACTCTCTGTGCACACCAGTTGAAGGCGAAATTCTTTGAATGCCATTTTTGGAGAAAATAAGTGAGATTTCTAGGGCATGTGGACTCTAAAGATGGGATAGCAATAGATCCTCCAAAGGTAGTTGCAGTTCAAGATTGGCAGGTCTCAAGGAATGCAACGGAGATGAGAACTTTTCTTGGATTGACGGGCTATTTTAGGAAGTTCATTAAGGACTTTGCAAAGATATCAGCCCCACTCACTAGGCTGACAAAGAAGAATCTGACATTTTTTTGAGATATAGATTGTGATGATGCTTTCCAGTGTTTGAAGAGGGCTCTGACAACAGCCCTAGTCTTGACTTTGCCCGATGGGAACAAAGTGTTCACGGTATACACTGATGCATATGGCACAGGGCTTGGTGCAGTTCTGATGCAAGAGGGAAGGGTAGTTTGTTATGGAGGTAGACAACTAAGAGTTCATGAGAAGAACTACCCTACCCATGACTTAGAGCTAGCTGCCATAATATTTGCGCTTAAGATTTGGCACCATTAACTACTTGGAGAGAAGTTCAAGTTGTACACCGACCATAAATCTCTCAAATACTTGTTCTCACAGAAGGATCTTAATTTAAGGCAACAAAGATGGATGGAGTTCCTAGCGTCCTATGACTTTGAGATTGCGTATACTCCTGGTAAGGGTAATATGGTGGCAGACGCATTGAATAGGCAGAGGATGGCCTTAGGTCTTCTGTTTGTGGAGAGGAAAATCTTGGAGTTCATATCGAGTTTTAATTTTAGACCTTCCACCAAGTTTATACCTGTTTATTGGCATCACTGGAGGGCGACCTACTCTTTTGGGTCAAATAGGAACTCCACAGCAAGAGGATCCACATATTTCAGACATCTTTGATAGACTCGGAAGAGGGGAGACTTCTAGTCACCTCAGCAGATATTCCAGAGATGATAAACGGTGGTTGCGAAGGGATGGAAGGCTTTGTGTTCCCTGAGTTGGGAGTTTGTTGAATACAGTCCTAGAGGAAACCCATCATTCTAAGTTAACTATTCATCCAGGTGGTGATAAGATGTATAGAGATATGAAGAGGGTTTTCTTTTGGGCTAGGATGAAGAAAGATGTGGCGGAGTTTGTTTCTCAATGTTTGGTTTTCCAGCAGGTCAAGGATGAGAAAAAGAAGCCTGCTGGTTTACTTCATCCTTTGGAGGTCCCACAGTGGAAGTGGGAGAGCATCTTGATGGATTTCATTGATGGTTTGCCTAAATCGAGGAAAGGCAACACTAGTATTTGGGTTGTAGTAGGAAGACTTACTAAGAGTATCGTAAGTGATCTTGACCCTATTTTCACCTGTGAATTTTGGAGGAGCTTGCAAGAAGCATTGAGTACATAGTTGTGTTTGAGCACCACTTATCACTTTCAGACCGATGGACAGACAGAAAGGGTAAATAGAGTTCTTGAGGATCTTTTAAGGCTGTGTATCCTAAACTTCGGAGGGACTTGGGAAGAGCATCTCCTTTAGTAGAGTGCACCTATAACAACAGTTATTAGGCTAGTATTGGCATGGTACCCTTCGAAGCAATGTACGGACACCCTATAGATCATCAACTTGTTAGTGGGAATCTACAAAAAGACTTCTACTTGGACCGGATATGGTTAGAGAAACTTCCGAGAAGATTGATCTTATTAGATGGCAAATGAAGACAGCTCAGCATAGGCAGAAGTCCTATGCAGATAAGAGAAGGACAGACGTTGAATTTGAGGTAGGAGACATGATTTCCATTAAGGTATCTCCATTAAGGAATGTGGTTCGCTTTGGATCCGCAGGGAAATTGTCACCAAGATTTGTAGGACCATTTCCCATAACAGAAAGGATTAGCCAAATGGCCTATTGAGTAAAGCTACTAGAGAGACTATCTGACATCCATGATGTTTTCCACATTTCTCATTTACGGAAGTGCTTGCATGATACCGTAGAAGTAGTTGAGCCGAGTATGCTTAAGGAAATAGATATGGAACGAGAGGCGACAGTTAGATGAGTTCCTACCCGTATTCTTGGATCAGAGGTTAAGAAGCTATGCAACAGAGAAGTCAAGTTGATGAAAGTTCAGTGGGGAGATAACCAAGAGGATGCAACTTGGGAGATCAAAGACAAGATTCACTCTTCGTACCCTTTTCTTTTCAAGGGTATGTTCTTAACTTCTTTTTCCAAAGCTTTTATGCATGCTTGTCTCTATCATTTTAGTATATCCTATCGATCGAATCTTCGACCTTTAGGTAGGAATCCCACGGATGCAAACATGTTTGGGACATTTTATATTTGATGGATGCAAGTGTTTGCTAGTGGTTGCTCATGGATGCATATACACGCACATTAGGCACTAAATCAGCTCCGTCACCCTCATACTGCATATGGATGTGTGTTCATTTTTCTTCTTTTTTATGGATGAAAGTGGGTGTATCATCATACAAATGTTGCATTTGGATGAATGATTGTGCACATATATAGAACTTACATGCTATAATAGGATTATTTGCATACATGCTGGATTCATGACACTAACATACCTTGCATTAAGGAGGTCGACTGAATCAGTAGACCGCCTGAACTTTCGCATTAGTATAGGGACATATACACACACCTTTGCATATTTTCATGTAAGAATGAGAAGTCTTTAAGGACAATGGATGCCTGTGATTGGTAGATGAGTAGATGGATAGTGGATGTTAGGATATACATTCTTCTTAACTCGGAGATTTCGGGGACGAAATATTTTGAGTAAGGGAGAATGTAACACCCCATTATTTTATAAAAAATTAAGATGATAAACTAAGGAATACTTAATTAAATATTGGGAATCAAGTAAAATGAACTTATATTGCATTCATCTTGGAATTCTGCTTAAGATAGACTCCGAGTTTACATAGAACGGACACCGTATGAAAAAGATATTAAGGTTTGAAGTTTAAGCATATATAAGCTGATTATATTTAAATAAACCCTTCCAGAAATTCAAAATATTTCAAAACAAAGCAATGGGAGGGAGCGGCAAAATTCCCACCATGGGTGTCGACCCATGGGTCGACCCCATCAAGTGGGCGTCGAACCCTGTGTCGACCCCTAGGTCGACACACCAAGGTGGCTCGACCCCCATACAGATTTGGGCAGATTCCTGGTTCTGAACGTGTACTGAATTCTAGGCTTTGTTCGTTAGCTGATGACTATAAATAAACCCTATACCCATTGTTTTATTCATCTAAATCAATGGCAATGGTGAGATGCTGCTCTAACTTAGATTAAATTAGCCATTTCTTCAGCAACGACGATTCATACGTATTTAAAGATCGTTGATTCAACATCAACATGCTTCCCTCAGTTTTCTTAGATCCATTCTCTATGAGTCTACGTTATTTTTAGACATAAACACTTAAAAGTCATTTTAACATGTCTATAAATTGGATCTAAGCCTGTGACTAATTGAATCATATCAGATCTTCCATAACCTATGTATTTAAGTTGTTTTGACATGACTATGAATTGGATCTAAGCCTATGCCTATTTATCATGTCAGTTTTGCCATTATTTGTAGATCTGATTAACTGTTTAGATCTTATCATGCTTGTTTATGATGTCCCTGTTATGTTAAAATCAGTTCTATTTTCACATGTTCATCAAATCTGTTCCTATATGCCTATCTTGTCATTATGCCTAATTTTTGTCGCTATATGCTTATTAGTTGCTATGCCTATTCCTTCCATCATATGTCAATCTTGTTATTATGTTCATTTATGTTCTCTTCCCTTCTTCTTTTCCCTTTTTATTTTATAGCTAGGCTACCTTCAAGCCTAAACATAACGCTGAAATATGCGAACGCGTGAAATTGGGAACGAAGGGAAAACGTTAAAATTAGGGCATAACTTGTATTAGGAAATTTGTGCATAACTTGAATCAAATACATGAATACAGATTTGGGGCATAAATTAAATTATGTTTTATATCTTAATTTGGGGCATATGGTACATGATGAATATGACTTGGAAAAGGGGCGTGAAAACCTATAATGGAATAGGAATAATTGGTTTATAGTGAAAATGCCTAGATTTACAGTAGTTAGAAACTGTAACCGTGCTTAGACACGAGGTTTGATTACACTTATGGTAGAAGTCTGCCTGGACCCGCCCTGCATGTCCAGCGACCATAAGTGGTGAATCTAATGTGAGGGGTCTAAGTGCATAAATAGGTAACGTGCTAAGACATGAGGTTAAGTCCAACTTGTGGAAGAAGTCTGTCTGGACCCGACCGGCATATCCAGCATCCACAAGTTGTAGGCTTAATGTGGGAGGTCTAGCGCATTATAACTATAAATGAACATATGGTAACGAACTTGAATACTTAACCTGTTTGTATCCATAGGGATTACATAAATATGTTAACTTGAGTAGGGGTTAAGTAAACTTAGTTGAAACCGTGGAAGGGTTAAGTATATCTTGGGGTAGTGGGTAATATTTATATATGTAGGCCCGCAAACTTAACCTATTGGGGTTATGTAATCTTGTTACATTGGTAGGGCATAACTTGTGGAAATACTAGTAGTGGGGATGCAAGCATAGGGGGAAGCTTGTTTCATCTTGTGTGTGAGACCCGTTTCAGTCAGTAACCCATATATAGGTATCAAACGAGTACTCTGAACTAGGTCGAAGTCGGGACACGCTTACTGAGCTGACTGTAAGAGAACCAAAAGAGGGGACGGTGTATGACGACGCGTTCCATCAGGATTAAGTGCATCCATGGGTCCTCCTGCTCGAGAAGATATGACGTCGTGACATCAGTAGATATGGTTATGCACATCCTAGAAATGAAGGGTTGCCACTTTAGGAAACGATACATCCTACTGTGGGGCCAGAACAGGTTATCTACGGAGTAGGGAGCCGATCGATTGGGGTAGCGATTAGAGTACATTTAGACTCTGGTATGTTTTCTGGTATGTTTAGGAGCCCATTATTATCCTTAGGGGTAACTTCATATGTTCAGTTAGGCTTCCTGTTATTGTATGGGGTTAAACATCTCAGTAGAAGTATGCCTAAGTCTACCATCTTATACGTGTTGGGGATCATCTAGTTCATATTATACAAGTATTGGTGCAGATAAAGAAAAGTACTAGAGAAGCGCAATATATTCAATCATGTTTATCCTATTTACCTTGTCATACCTGCCTTATATGTTATTATCTATCTTTCCAGTTTATATGCCTGTTATGATACTTTTACTTATTTATATGCTAAAAGTAACTGGACTCACCTGATTTAATGTCTGACCTATTTTGTTTCCTCTTCTTTCTCTTCCGTTCGCCCCAGGTTTTCAGGGTGGGAATGATCAGGATTCTGTTTTCATCCTTCTTGGAGCTGCTTAGATGTATTGCTTGATCTCGTATCTTCTCTACTATGGCTTTGTTTTTGGAGATTATGCTCTTTTTATGTTTATTGTACTCTGATGATTTAAGTACAAGACATAAGTTTTAAATTGATGTACTGGGTTTTATGCACTTCAGAATCATGATGTAACTATGATTTGAACCATGATGTTTCTTCTTAATAAAGTTTAAAATTCCGTTGTTATTTTACATCTGTCTTGTAACATTTCTGTTTTTGTTTTCCTATAATGCATCACGAAAGTTAATGCATTCTCTTAATGAGTGACACTAACGAATGTGGGGTGTCACACCCCTGGCATGGGTAATGTGGTGGCAGACGCATTGAGTAGGCAGAGGGAGACTTTGAGCCATCTATTTGTGGGAAAGAAAAGCTTGGAGTTTTTATCGACTTTTGACTTTAGACCCTTCACCGAGTTTACACCTAGTTTATTGTATCATTAGAGGTGCGACCTATTCTGTTGGATCAGATAGGAACTTCACAACAAAAGGACCCACAGCTAGCAGATATCTTGGATAGGCTCAGTAGAGGGGAAACTCCAGTCACCTCAGTAGATATTCCACCGACGATATAGGGTGGTTGCGACAAGATGGAAGGCTTTGTGTTCCCCATGTTGGGAGTGTGTTGAAGATAGACCTTGAGGAAGCCCATCGTTCTAGGATGACCATTTATCGAAGCAGTGATAGGATGTATCGAGATATGAAGAGGGTTTTCTTTTAGGCTAGGATGAAGAAAGATGTAGGGGAGTTTGTTTCTCGATGTTTGATTTGCCAGCAAGTCATACCTGAGCAAAGAAATCTCGGTGGTTTACTTCATCCTTTGGTGGTCCCACAGTGGAAGTGGGAGGGAATCTCTATGGATTTCATTGATGGTTTGTCTAGATCAAGGAAAGACAACACTAGTATTTGGGTTATAGTGACAAGCTTACGAAGAGTGCTCATTTCATTCCGCTTAAGAGTAAAATAGCAGCATTATGGTTGGCAGTTGTTTATCTTTGTGAGATAGTCCATCTACATGGAGTACCTTCCAGTATTGTGAGTCATCGTGAACCTATGAGCTTACAAGAGGCATTAAGGACACAGTTGTGTTTGAGCACCGCTTATTACCCTTAGACCGATGGACAGACGGAGAGGGTAAATAGAGTTCTTGAGGATCTTTTAAGACTGTGTTTCCTAGACTACGGAGGGACTTGGGAAGAGCATCTTCCTTTGGTAGAGTTAGCCTAACAATAGTTGTCAAGCTAGTATTGTCATTTCACCCTACGAAGCATTGTACGGACGACCTTGTAGAGCGCTGACTTGTTGGTGGGTGTCTACAGATAGACTTCTACTTGGACCTGAGATAATTAGAGAGAATTCAGAGAAAATAGATCTTATTTGCAGGCGCATGAAGACAGCTTAGGACAGGCATAAGTCCTATGCAGATAGGAGAAGGACTGACATTGAGTTCGAGGTAGGAGATATGGTTTTCATTAAGGTATCACCTTTGAGGAATGTGGTCCGCTTCGGATCTATAGGGAAATTTGCACCAAGAATTATAGGGCCATTTCCCATAACATAAAGGATTGGCCAAATGGCCTATAAAGTAAAGCTCCAAGAGAGAATGTTCGATGTTCATGATGTTTTTCACATTTCTTATTTACGGAAGTGCTTGGATGATACCGCAAACGTAATTGAGCTGAGTATGCTTGCGGAAGTAGAAGTGGAATGGGAGGCGACAGTTAGACGAGTTCCTACCCATATTCTTGGATTTGAGGTTAAGAAGTTACGCAACCGAGAGGTAAAGTTGATGAAAGTTCGGTGAGGAGATGACCAAGAGGATGCAACTTGGGAGACCGAAGACAAGATTCGTGCTTCGTACCCTTTTCTTTTCAAGGGTATGTTCTTAACTTCTTTTTCTAAAACCTTTATTCATACTTTTTTCTATCTTTTAAGTATATCCTATCGATCAGATCTTCGACCTTTAGGTAGAAGTCCAATGGATGTAAACATGTGTTTGAGACATGTTATGTTTGATGGATGCAAGTGGATGCAAGCGTTTGCTAGTGGTTGCTCGTGGATGCATATACACACACATTAGGCTCTAGAACGGCTCAATCACTCTCATACTTCATATGGATATATGTTCATTTTTCTTCTTTTTATAGATGAAAATGGGTGTATCATGACATGGATGTTGCAATTGGATGAATGATTATGCACATATATAGAACTTACATGTTATAATAGGATTATTTGCATACATTTTGATTATATGGCATGAACATAAATTGCATTAAGGAGGTCAACTGAATCAGTAGACTACCTGATTACTTGTATTAGTATAGAGACATATACACCCACCTTTTCATATGTTCATAAAAGCATTAAAAATCTTTAAGGATAATGGATGCCTGTGATTAGTGGATGAGTATATGGACGATGGATGTTAGGATATACATTCTTCTTAACTTAGAGATTTCGAAGACAAAATCCTTTAAGTAGGGGAGAATGTAACACCCCGTAAATTTAATAACATTATAATGGTAAACTTGAAAATACTTATTTAAATATTAGGAATTAAGGGAAACGGACTGCGCCATTGCATTCGTCTCGAAATTCCGCTTAAGATAGACCCTGAGTTTGCGTAAAACGGACATCATATAATGAAAATATTAGGGTTTGAAGTTAATATACATAAAAGCCATTTAAATATAAATAATACATTTGAATTCAAAATATTTTGAAACGAGAGGAGGGAAGGCGCGGAAATTCGGCCCGTTGGGGTCGACCCCATGACCTATGGGTGTCGACCCATAGGTCGAGCCTACAACAGGGGTGTCGACTCTCATGTCGGCCCCAGGGTCGACCCCTTCCCCCCAGACGAATCTGGACCTTCTGTGTGTCCTAGTTCGTTGGATGATGGTTATATAAAGGACCTTAATCCCATTGTTTTATTCATCTAAATTAATGCCGACAACGAGGTGGTGCCCCAATACAGTTTGATCTAGCCTATTCTTCTTCAACAGCTAGTTATATGTATTCAATAATCTGTGCTACAACATCTACAATCAATTCTCAGTTCTTTAGATCCAATCACAATGATTGTATGTTGCTTTTAGATATAAACACCTAAAATGTAATCTTGATATGCCTACAAGTTTGGATCTAAGCCTATACCTGTTAGTAATCTGAATCATAATAGATCTATCATTAATTGCATGTCTAATTCACTGCTTGGATATTAGTATGCCTGTTTATGATATGTCTATTATGCTAGTTTTCCTAATCATGTCACTATGCCTATTCTGTTAGTATGACCAATTCTATCGTCATATGCCAGTTTTTATTTACTCTGCCTATTCTTGTTCTTTTCTCTTCCTCTTTCCCTTTTTGTTTTTATAGCCAGACTACCTTTGAGCCTAGGCCTATTGCTAAAATACGTGAGTGCACGAAATTGGGAATGATTGGGAATGATAAATTTGGGGCATAATTCTTATTGTAAAACATGATTGGGAATTTTATGCATAATTTGGACCTTGAGCCAAAACTTAGGATTTGGGGGCATAATCTATATCTTGATCTACCCCTTAGTTAGGGCACAACTTGTATCATAAATTAGACGGGAATTTGTGGAATAATAAACATGAAAAATTAGTTAGTAATGAACATGCCTAGATTTACAGTAATTAGAAACTGTAACCACTCTTAGACACGAGGTTAGACTACACTTGTGGTAGAAGCCTTCCCTGAATCGCCCGACATATCCAGCGTCCACAAGTGGTAAATCTAATGTAAGGAGTCTAAGTGCATAAATAAATGCGTAACGGTGCTAAGACACGAAGTTAAGTCTGACTTGTGGAAGAAGTCTGCCCGGAACCGACCGGGGTATCCAACATCCACAAGTAGTAGAGTTAATGTGAGAGGTCTAGCGCATTAATAACCACAAAAGAATGAATGGTAATACTTAACTTGTTTGGATGTGTGGGGGTTACATGAACCTGTAAAATTAAATAAGGGTTAAGTAAACTTGTTTGAATCAGTGAGAGGGTTAAGTAAGACTTGTTACGGTGGGTAATATTTATGTATATAGGCCAACAAACTTAACATGTTGGGGTTATGCAATCTTGTTAAACTGGTAAGCCTAACCTGTTGAAATCCTAGTAGTGGGGATGCAAGCCTAGTGGGGAAGCTTGTATCATCTGTTGTGTGGGATCTGTTTCAGTCAATAACCCATATAGATATCAAATGAGTACTTCGAACTAGGTCAGGGTCGGGGAACGCTTACTGAGCTAATTATAAGAGGTCACTTGGTGAGGGTGTTGACGACGCGTTCCATCGGAGTCATGTGCATGCATAGGTCCGCTTGCTCGGGAAGATAAGATGTTGTGACATCAGTAGATATGGTTATGCATATCATGGAAATAATGGGTTGCCACTTTAGGAAGTGATACATCCTACTGTGGGGCCAGCACAGGGTTTCTACGAGTTAGGAAGCCAATCGATTAGTGATAGTAATTTGGGTACATCTAGTCTTGCTTGTTTAAGAGCCCATTATTATCGTTGGGGCTAACACCTATCAGTTCTGTTGGGATACCTGTTATTGTATGGGGTAAAACCTTTCACTAGAAGTACACCTAAGTCTACCATCTTGTACGTGTTGAGATCATCTTGTTCTATGATACTAGTATTGGTGTAGAGAAAAGTATTAAAGAAGCGCAATATATTCTATCCTATTAATCATGTTTACCTTTTTATACCTGCCTTATGACACTGTTATCTATCTCTCTAGTTTATATGCATGTTATGATGGTTTTACTTATTTGTGCGCTAAAAGTAACCAGACTCGCAAAACTTTATGTCTGACCTATTTTGTTGCCTCTTCTCTCTCTTCTGCCCCTCCCCCTAGGTTCTTGGGGTAGGAATACTTAAGCTTGATTAGGATTCTTCTTTCATTCTGCTTGGAGCTACTTAGAAACACCACTTGATTTCGTACTTTATTTATTATTGCTATATTCTGGGGATTATGCTCTTTTTTGATGTATTATTATACTCTGATGATGATTTTGGTACAAGACCGAAGTTTTAGGTTGATGTAATGAGTTTTCGATATTTCAGACTTATTATGTAATCGGGTTTGGACCACGAAGCTTTTCTATTTAATAAAGTTTTAATTCCGCTGTTATTTTATATCTGTCTTGTAATGTTTCCATTTCTGTTTACCTATTACGCTTCACGAAACTTAATGCATTTTGTTAAAGAGTGATATTAACAGATGTGGGGTGTCACAGAAGATTTCTTCGAAAAGTCATAGACCATCGACAATATCCAGATAAACCATGGAAATTCTTAACATTCGTTGTGTTCGTGGGTCGATACCAGTCCTAGATTGCTGCAACTTTAGCAGGATCCACTGCTATTCCTTGTCCCGATAATGACATTATCCAAGAATCTCACTTCTTCCTTTCAGAAGTGACACTTTGAAATCTTAGCTCTCAACTGATGCTTTCACAAGATTTCCAAATAAATTCTCAAGTGCATCTTGTGTTCTTCCTTAGTAACCAATATATCATCGGTACACACAAGCACAAATTTTCAACTGATATATGAAAACTCGATTCATATGATCCACAAAATACGCTGGTGCATTAGTCAATCCGAATAGCATCACCTGGCCTTCATAAATTTCGGATGGTGTCCTAAAAGCAACCATTGGCACACACACTTTCCCTTACCACTCTCAATTGGTGAAATCTCATCGCCAAATCATTTGGCAAAACACATTGGCTTTGTGAATTTGGTAAAGTAAGTTAACGATCCTCGAAAATGAATACTTTTCTTCTTGATCACCTTATTCAACTCACGGCGGTCCATACACAATTGCGACGACCTATCAACCACTGTCGCAAATACAACTGGTCCACCCCACTCGAATATGCTTCCTGAATGAATCCTTTAATGAAAATATTGTTAACCTTCACCTTTGCCTCTCATTGTTTCCTAGGCACTGTCCATCTAAGAGGCAGAACCATGAGTCTGGCTCTATCCACTAAATCTATACGTTAATCAATTTTCCTTTGCGGAGGAAACCTTTTGACCTTGTCAAAGGCATTAGAAAACTTTCGAGCGATCGACACCGACGATATTCCATCCCTTGGAATCACAAGCGAATATAAAAGGCTTATTAGGACCCTGTCAGAACAAGAAAAATGGTTATTAACTGCACCTTCAAACATCGTTTTAATTGTTGTCTTTGATGTACACGTGTGAATATACGAAGTAAATATATACATTAATACTATGTTGTGAAACCTGAGATGTTAGAAATTTCATGTAGGCAGATGAAATATTTCTTTGGCCACTACTTTTTTGTTTATTCCAATTCCACCACTCTTTCTGCTTTTCCATCCTCGCTTCCTACATGGAAATCCTATGAGAAGGAAATCTGTATTTCCATCACTAAGATTCATTTTAAATTGTATAAATCCCACGCTTGAAAAAAGAAAAAACCTTAGTTGCACCTCATATGTGCGCTTCGCTTCTAGCATCTCCACTTCCAACTTCGAGCTCAATCCATGCCGCCATTGAAATGCTCATCGCATTGGGACTCATATTGCCACCACCTCGAACAAAAAAATTTCTTGCACCTCAAACATGCCAAATCAAATGCCACTCAAAAACCTATCAACTAACTCAGATCTGACAGACAATCATGTTTTTTTGTCTATTATGTTGTGCCATTTTACTCTAACATTATTTTGTACTCTAAATCATTTTTAACATAGTTCATTTGTAGTCTACAATATAAAATGTATTATCCAGTTAACCTATCTCTAATTTCTGATTCTATATGTAGTTTTATAGATTGAAATTTTACAGGCTTCTTAATAAGTGACTGTAAAGGAGAAAGAGGGGTTTCAAAAATTACTTCAATGGAAATTCTGAGTATTAAATATGTTCCTAAGTGGTTAAGCTTTTTTAGCGGTAAGGAATTTGCTTGCAATATAACTCCATTTATTCTAGCTTGGTGGTTGAATACTAAAACCAGAAGTGTAATTTTTTTACAACATCTCATTTTTGAATTGATCTAAAACCTGTGCAGTTAAAGCTCTTAGCAGATCCAATACGGCGGAGGTACAAAAAGTTGTATCGGGGATAGCGAGGAAATAGCAGGATATAGCGAATTTGTCTAAAATAGCTTAAAAACTCATATTTAATGCTTTTACAACTATACAAATGACAAATCAATAGAAAATTAACAATCTATTTAATTATAATTAGTACATTCGTAATTTTAAGTAAAACCATGTACAAAGATACGTAAATTAATTTGAACTCTTATTCAGTTTGATTAAATTTAATAGAATATTATAGTTTTTCTCTACCAAAAAATAATATATTAAAAAATCTGTTAAAATACTAATTTTATAGATTTTATAAAGTGAAAATGCATGTTTTCAATTCTATAACACCCGTAATTTCAGAAACATGACATAAGGGGCAATTGAAGAATACTTAATTTTTATAAGAATAATTAAGGGAAACGGGTTGCGCCATTGCGTTCATCTCGGAATTCTTCTTGGGATAGAGTTAGAATTTGTGTAAAACTGATGCAGTATGAAGAAGTTATGAAGCTTAGAAAAATTCAAGAATTAGCAGAATTTAATAATAATTAAATAACAAATCAAAAATGAATTCAAAAATCAAAATCAGCCATATCTGGGTGAGCGGAAAATCTCCCGCTGTAGGGTGTCGACCCCCCTAGGGGAGCCGACATAGGTGTCGACCCCCCTATAGGGGTGTCGACCCCATCGACCCAGATCTGGACTGAAGAGTTTTTTGGTCTGGACTGAACGTGGTCTTCTGGGATTGGATGGATGACGTGTTTTTCTGGTTTGAATGGTTCAGATGGATCCTAAACTAATCTACGGGTCCTAATTCACCTAGAGCATCTAAAAAATATGCTTAAACCTAACCCTAATCTCTTTGTTATTCATCCATGGTGCCTCCATGCTGCTATAATCTAAATTAACCTAGCCTTTCTTCTCCAATCAAAATCAAAGTAGAGATTTAGAGATAGTTCTTCTTCAACAATAAAATTAGAAGATCAGATCTACATCAATCAAGTAGGGATTATTCAAGATCCGAATTGTACATTAACGCCTAATTTTCTAAGAATCCTATCGCTATAAGTCTATGTCACTTTCACATATAATTGAATTTAAAAAAGTAATTGTGATAGGATTGTGAATTGGATTTAATGAATATGCCTATAACTGAGATGAATTTTATCAAGTTTATAAATCATTATCCTTTAAATTCACTCCCATAAATCTGCCATATGCCTTCTGATCCAGTTTATCGTTATATGCTTGTTTATGTTTCATATGCCTGTTCTTAAGTTTACGCCAATTTTGATGTTGATTCTCTTATCCTCTTCTTTTCCTTTTTTTTATGAGATTAGGATAACTTCGAGCCTAACATATTGCGTTGAGATTTGCTTACGAATAACGTTTGAACGATTGGGAAAAGTTTGGGGAAATTTGTAATAAAATGAGATTATTGGCATAAATCAATTTGAGCATAATTGTGTATAAATTGTATATAGGAGATTTGGCACAAGTTGGATTGGGCATAATTGAATGTAATTTGTATACATGAGGTTTGGCATAGATTGTTAATAATAATGAACGCAAATTGATTTAGGCGTAATTTGGCATAATATGTATACATAAGATTATAGGCCTAATTTGGATTAAAATTATAAACATAATTTAGATTGGGAATTATGGGTAATTGGAATATATTTTAATCCAAGATTTAAAATTGAGACTTGAATTAAGAAAGTGATTATGAACGCCTAAGACACGAGGTTACATTCGAATTACGTTATAAGACTGCTTGGAACCGCCCGGCACAACCAACAACCACAATTTGGTAATCTAATGTGAGAGGTCAAAGGCAGAAATTAGATACGTAATAATTCAAAGACACGAGGTTAGATTCGGATTGCGGTATAAGACTGCCCGGAACCGCCCGACTTATCCAACAACCGCAAAACGGCAATCTAATTTGGGGGGCCTTGGAAGATTACGATTATAATGGATTAATGAACACTTAACCAAGATAAGACATGTGGTAAGACATGGGAATGATAGAAGGGTTAAGTAGGTAACATGGGTAGCATGTGAATCATAATTAAAACACTTAACCAGGATGAGACATGTGATTAGACATGGGGATAAAGAGGTGTTACGTGGGAATTCCTAGCCGGGACCAAGCTTAGGAGGGAAGCTTATATCAAGTGGTGGACCCTTTTCAACCAATAGCCCATTTTAGTATCTATATGAGCCCGAACTCGAACTAGGTCGATGACAGGGACATGCTTACTGGGGTTGATTGTAAGAGGTCAATAAAGAGTTAGCGATGGCAGTGCAAGTCCAACGGAGTCATGTGCGTGCGTGGGTACGGGCTGGTAGGTAAGACGCTATTGCATCATGTAGGTATAAACCATGCATTTTAGTAGTATCGGGTTGCCACTTTAGGGAGTGATACACCCTACTGTGGGATCAGCACGGGTATCTACGAGTTAGGGAGCCAATCGAATAGGGAGGGTAGTGGGTACAACTTGTGGAGATAAGAGCAGGCAGCACCTATGATAGCAACTTGGAGTACACGAAACTACCATTATTATTATTATTATGTTTAGTAAGAGGGATCAACTTTCAGTATGGAACTAGTATTAGTTCGGTGTAGGAATTATCTTATAGTAATTAGAAGCGCAATCAACATTATATCTTGTTCATCTTGTTTACCTTGTCAAATCTGCTTATGTTACAGTCATCTCTTATATCCAGTTTATGTTCTTATCCTGTTACTTTACTGATTATATTGTTAAAGTCACTGGACTCGCCAGATTTTATGTCTGACTCTTTTTGTTTCGCCTCTTTTCTTTCCTTCCCCCCCTCAGGTCCTCAGGGTGGGACTAGTGGAGCTTGACTGAGATTTCTTTCTTCTTGAAGTACTTGGAAGTGTTAAAAGTAATGCTCAGCTTTATCTCTTTTCCATTATGGCTATTTGGAGTAGGATTATTGTTTTACTTTTATGTACTCTGATAATAATTTTGTTCAAGATGGATATTTGTGTACTTGGCTCTAGTCTGTGGTTTTGATTTTGTGACCAAACATGTTTTGCTTTTCCATTGTAATGAATAAATTTTAAATTTTCTTAAGTACCATTTTATATATATCTGTCGTGTGATATTCTGTTCTATACTCTTATAATACTCCATAAAAGTTAATGCATTCCCTTAGTGAGTGACATTAATGTACATGGGGTGTTACACGTGGTATCAGAGCTGAAGGTTACCAGAACAGATAAAAGATTTTGAAAACTGTTTTCAAATGCATTTTTACAAAGAAGTATTTTCAAAAAACATGTTTTAAAGAGGGTATTTTCAAGAGAAAAGTTTATTATGAAAACAAAATCCCCCAAAGCCATATATCTGTCTTTCGATTCTCTGTTTTGAATCTATTCCTTTTTCCTTTCACATGTCTAGGGAACCCGTTATACCCGAGGGCATACAGATACCAGGTTGGTTCAGAAGGTATCTGGAGGCTAGGGCTACTGCCGCAGGCCCAGTAGACGTTCCTCCTCTTCCAGCTGCAGCCGCTCCTCCTCCTCCTCCCCATGTAGATGCATTTTTTAATATTTGCAAAGACTTCCTTGCAATGGGCGGGAAGCCGTTTTATGGGACTGAGACATTTGTTGAGGCTCGGAATTGGCTAAAGGAAGTGGAGGAATTGTTTGGTATCTTTGAGATAGACCAGGGATGGAAAGTTCAGCTAGCTGCTTAGTTAATGAAGGATGAAGCTTCCTTTTGGTGGGAAGTAACTAATGGAGGACGTGCAATGGAGAGGTTCTTGATTTTGAAACAAGGGAGTTTGTCTGTGAAGGAGTACACTAACAAGTTTAACTAGTTAGCAAGATTTGGATGGAATTAGTTAATACACCACATAAGAAGGCCTTGAGATTTGCCAAGGGTCTGAATGAACCATTACACGGGTTGTTTATGTCCCACATTCCTATCGGGCTACTTTCGAGAATCTTGTTGATATGGTGCTGATACATGAAGAGGAGAAAGGTGCTAGTGTAGTTAAGGCACAGGATAAGAAAGTGGATCCAAAGAAATCACAGCAGCAACAAAAGAAAGGTGGTAAGGATAACAAGGGCCAAGGGAAGAAAAGGTGTTTTAATTGTGGAACACCGGGCCACTTAAGCAAGGACTGCAGAAAGAAGAAGAAGAAGACGGGTTGCTTCCAATGTGGTGAGGCAAGACACATGGTTAAAGACTACCTGAGGAACCAAGGGCAAGGGCAGAGGACAAGACCTACTTCTGGAGGGCAGGTTCATGCTCTGATGGCACCAGGACAGGAGAGAGTTAGAAACATTTCTATTGAAAGTTTGATTTTCCTTTTTGATCATCCTATTCGAACTTTGTTTGATTCCGGCGCTTCACATTCATTTATATCTACTTCATTAGTTGAAACACTACACCTAAATGCTAGTCTAGTTATGGATCCCGTTGTTGTCTCAAATCCTACCGGGGGTAAGGCTCATCTGTCTATGTTATGTCGAGATTTGAGAATATATGTTTATGGCGTTGAGTTTGAATGTAACGCTTATGTGCTTGGTTTCACGGGCTATGGGTTGATTCTAGGAATGGATTGGCTAGCCAGGTATGGTGCCATTCTCAACTGTGAAAAAGAGGGTAGTTAGACTGTTGACTAGTTTGGGTAATACTCTCGATATTTCTTGTGACCCTAAGGGTTCTGTTATGCTTAGCTACCTATAATCTCTTGACACATCTACTGATGAATTGCAATCTATTCGAGTAGTCCGTGAGTATGGAGATGTCTTTGAGGAGGTTAGGGGCTTACCTCTAATACGCGAGATAGATATCCATATATACTTGATGGACAATGCAAAGCCAGTTGTGTTGCCTGTGCGCCGCATGGCTCCAAGAGAAAGGAGGGAGCTTAGTAAACAAGTGAAAGAGTTGCTTGAGAAAGGGTTCATAAGAAGAAGTATCTCGGAGTGGGATGCTCCTGTTGTTTTTGCTACAAAGGCTGATGGTTCGCTTAGATTGTACGTGGACTATAGGGAGCTGAATAAGCTCACGAAGAAGAACAAATACCCATTGCCGAGGATAGATGAATTGTTAGATCAATTGGTTAGTTCTTTGGTATTATCGCAATTGGACTTAGCTATAGGATTTCGTCAGTTGAGGGTAGCTGAGGATAGTATAGATAAGACTGCTTTTGGGACTCCCGACGGTTTCTTCGAATGGCTCATTATGCCTTTTAGTTTGGCGAATGCACCCCATATTTCGTAGACTTGATGAGTAGAGTGTTTAGGGAATTTCTGAACAAGTTCGTGGTAGTCTTTGTGGAATACGTCTTGATATTCTCTAGAAGTGAGGAAGAATGTGCCTTACATCTTAGGGAAGTCTTAGAGACAGTTCGAGCACATCAACTCAAATCTAAGTTCTCCGAATGTCATTTTTGGAGAAAGGAAGTGAGGTTCTTAGGGCATGTGGTCTCCAAGGAAAGGATAGCAGTGAATCCCGCGAAGGTGGTGGCAATCCAAGATTGCAAGATTCCTAGAAACGCAACGGAAGTAAGAAGTTTTCTTGGTTTAGGGGGGCTATTACAGAAAGTTCATCAAGGACTTTGCAAAGATATCATCCCCACTTACATGGTTGACGAAAAAGAATTTGGCCTTTTCTTGGGATGTTAACAGTGACGATGCTTTCCAACGTTTGAAGAGGGCATTGGCGTTAGCTCCAGATTTAGTTTTGCCGGATGGGAGTAAACCATTCACAGTGTATACCGATGCTTGCGGGACAGGGCTTGGCGAAGTTTTGATGCAAGAGGGAAGGGTGATATGCTATGGTGGAAGGCAGTTGAAGGTCCATGAGAAGAATTACCCTACCCACGACTTAGAATTAGCTGCCATAGATTTTGCGCTTAAGTCTTGGCGCCATTACTTGCTTGGTGAAAGGTTTGAGTTGTATACAGACCATAAGTCACTAAAATACTTGTTCTCTCAAAATGATCTAAACTTAAGGCAATAGAGGTGGATGGAGTTCTTAGCATCCTACGATTTTGAGATTGCATATACTCCTGGCAAGCGTAACGTTGTAGCTGATGCCTTGAGTAGAAAAAGATTGACTTTGAGTCCTTTGTTTGTCGAGCGGAAGAGTTTAGAGTATATCTCTACCTTTGACTTTAGACCCTCTATCGATTATGTACCCGGTTTGTTGGCATCGTTAGAGGTACGACCTACACTTTTGGGACATATAGGTGCGGCACAGCGAGATGACCCACAGCTGATAGAGATAGTAGACAAGCTCATAAGAGGGGAGTCTTCAAGCCATCTTAGTAGGTATAATATCGATGACAAAGGTTGGTTGTGTAGGGATAGGAGACTTTGCGTATCTCGAGATGAGAGTTTGGGAAAGACAGTCCTTAAAGAAGCACATTGTTCTAAGATGACCATACATCCCGATGAAGACAAGATGCATAGGGACATGAAGCGAGTTTTCTTTTGGGCCGGAATGAAGAGAGATGTGGCTGAGTTCGTTTCTAGATGCTTAGTGTGCCAGCAAGTCAAGGCTAAGAAAAAGAAGCCTGGTGGTTTGCTTCACCCTTTGGAGGTTCCACAGTGGAAATGGAAAAGTGTTTCCATGGATTTCGTCGACGGGTTACCGAGGTCAAGGAAGAGTAATACGGGGATTTGGGTAGTAGTAGATAGACTTACCAAGAGCGCACATTTCATTCTCGTTAAGAATAAAAGAACAGTAGCATGGTTAGCATCTGTTTATCTCCAAGAGATAGTTTGTCTACACGACATACCTTCTAGTATCGTAAGCGACCGAGATCCCATTTTCACCAGTGAGTTTTGGAAGAGCTTGCAAGAGGTGGTAGGAATGCAATTGTGTTTGAGCACCGCTTATCACCCCCAGACGGACGGCCAAATCGATAGACTGAATAGGATCCTAGAAGATCTTTTGAGGTTATGTATCTTGGACTTTGGAGGTACATGGGAGGAACATCTTCCATTAGTAGAGTTCGCCTACAACAACAGCTATCAGACTAGTATTGGCATAACACCTTTTAAGGCTCTATATGGACGACCTTGCCGATCACCGACTTGTTGGTGGGAGTCTACAGATAAGATTTTGCTTGGGCCCGAGATGATTAGGGAAACTTCAGAGAAGATAGACTTGATTCGAAGACGCATGAAGACGGCACATGACCGGCAAAAGTCATATGCTGATAAGAGAAGGACCGATCTTGAGTTCAGTGTTGGAGACATGGTCTTTATCAAAGTATCACCGTTGAGGAATGTAGTTCGTTTTGGGTCTGTAGGAAAATTGACCCTAAGGTTCGTAGGGCCATTTCCCATTACAGAGCGGATTGGACAGATGGCCTACAGAGTGAAGTTGCCCAAGAAGCTTAGTGGTGTTCATGACATATTCCATGTGTCGCATTTGCGGAAGTGTTTACATGATACAACGGAAGTAGTAGAGCAGAGCATGCTTAGGGAAGTGGAAGTGGATCGAGATGTCACGATTAGACAAGCTCCTACATGCATCCTTGGATCGGAGGTCAAGAAATTACGCAACCGAGAGGTCAAGTTGGTTAAAATCCAATGGGAAGATGATCAAGGAGACGCGACTTGGGAGATTGAAGACAAGATACGCGCGTCGTACCCTTTCCTTTTTTAGGGTATGTTCTTAACTACTCCTTTTTATACCGCTTTGTTTATATTTGCTCTATCGTTTAGTGTATCCTCTCGATTATATCTTCGACCTTTAGGTAGAAAATTCTATGGTTGCAAACTTACGATTGAGACATGTTATGTTTGGTGGATGCAAGTGGATGTAAGTGTTTGCTAGTGGTTGCTTGTGGATGCATATACACACACACATTAGGCACTAGATCGGCTCAGTCACCATCATATTGCATATGAATGAGTGTTCATATTTAAAATTAATGGATGTATATTTAATGTGTTATCATATGGATGTTACATTTGAATGAATGGTTGTGCACTCATATAGGAATGATATGTATCATTAGGATTCTTTTGCATACATAATGGACGCATGGCACTATCATGTTCTGCATTAAGGAGGTCAGCTGAATCAGTAGACCGTCTGATCTTTACATTAGATAAGGAACATATACACACACTTTTTCATATGTTCATATAGCATTGGAAATCTTTTAAGGATAATGGATGCTAGTGGATGATGGATGAGTAGATGGATGATTGGATGGTAGGATACATTCTTCTTAACTTGAAGAATTATGGGACGAAATCCTTTAAGGAGGAGAGAATGTTACACCCCGTAATTTTAAAAACATGATATAAGAGGTAATTGAAGAATACTAAATTTTTATAAGAAGAATTAAGGGAAACGGGTTGCGCCATTGCATTCGTCTCACAATTCTACTTGGGGTAGAGTCCGAGTTTGCATAAAACAAATATAGTATGAAGAAGTTATGAAGCTTAGAAGAATTCAAGAATTAGCAGAATTTAATAATAATAAAATAACAAATCAAAAATGAATTCAAAAATCAAAATCAGCCAAATCTGGGTGAACAGGAAATCTCCCGCTGTTGGGTGTCGACCCCCCTAGGGGAGTCGACATAGGTATCGACCCCGCTATAGGGGTGTCGACAGGGGTGTCGACCCCCTATAGGGTGTCGACCCCATCGGCCCAGATCTGGCCTGACGAGTTTTGTGGTCTGGACTAATACGTGGTCTTCTGGGATTGGCTGGATGATGTGTTTTTCTGGTTGGGATGGTTCAGATGGATCCTAAACTAATCTAAGGGTCCTAATTCACCTAGAGCATCTATAAAATACCCTTAAACCTAACCCTAGTCTCATTGTTATTCATCCATGGCGCCTTCATGCTGCTCTAATCTAAATTAACCTAGCCTTTCTTCTTCAACCAAAATCAAAGTAGAGATTTAGAGATAGTTCTTCTTCAACAATCAAATTAGAAGATCAGATCTACATCAATCAAGTAGGGATTATTCAAGATCCGATTTGCTACAACAACGGCTAACTTTCTAAGAATCCTATCACTGTGAGTCTATGTCACTTTCACATATAATTGAATTTAAAAAAGTGATTGTGATAGGATTGTGAATTGGATTTAATGAATATGCATGTGACTAAGATGAATCTTATCAAGTTTGTAAATCATTATCCTTTAAATTCATACCCATAAATCTGCCATATGGCTTTCTGATCCAGTTTATCGTTATATGCCTGTTTATTTTTCATATGCATGTTCTTATGTTTACGCCAATTTTGATGTTGATTCTCTTCTCCTCTTCTTTTCCTTTTTTATGATATTAGGCTAACTTTGAGCTTAACATATTGCGTTGAGATTTGCGTACGAATAACGTTTGAACGATTGGGAAAAGTTTGGAGAAATTTGTAATAAATGAGATTATTGTCATTAATCAATTTGAGCATAATTGTGTATAAATTGTATGCAGAAGATTTGGCATAAGTTGGATTGGGCATAATTGGATATAATTTGTATACATGAGGTTTATCATAATTTTTTAATAACAATGAACGCAAATTAATATGGGCGTAATTTGGCATAACATGTATACATAGCCTAATTTGGATTAAAATTATAAACATAATTTAGATTGGAAATTATGGGTAATTGGAATATATTTTAATCCAATATTTAAAATTGGGACTTGAATTAAGAAAGTTATAATGAACGCCTAAGACATGAGGTTAGATTTGAATTGCGGTATAAGACTACCTGGAACCGCCCGGCACATCCAGCAGCCGCAATTTTGTAATCTAATGTGAGAGGTCAAAGGCAGAAATTAGATACGTAATAATTCAAAGACATGAGGTTAGATTTGGATTTTGGTATAAGACTGCCCGGAATCGCGCGACATATCCAGCAACCGTAAAACGACAATCTAATGTGGGAGGTCTTGCAAGATTAATATTATAATGGTTTAATGAAAACTTAACCAAGATAAGACATGTGGTAAGACATGGGAATGATAGAAGGGTTAAGTGGGTAACATGGGTAGCATGTGAAACATAATTAAAACACTTAACCAAGATGAGACATGCGATTAGACATGGGGATAAAGAGGGGTCAAGTGGGAATTCCTAGTGGGGACCAAGCTTAGGAGGGAAGCTTGTGTCAAGTGTTGAACCCTTTTCAACCAGTAACCCATTTTACTATCTATATAAGCTCAAGCTAGGTAGAGGACATGGAAAAGCTTACTGGGGTTGATTGTAAGAGGTCAATAAAGAGTTAGCGATGGCAGTGCAAGTCCAACGGAGTCATGTGCGTGCGTGGGTCCGGGCTGGTAGGTAAGACGATGTTGTATCATGTAGGTATAAGCCATGCATTTTAGTAGTATCAGGTTGCCACTTTAGGGAGTGATACACCTTACTGTGGGACCAGCGTGGGTATCTACGAGTTAGGGAGTCGATCGGATGGAGAGGGTAGTGGGTACAACTAGTGGATATAGGAGCAGGCAACACCTATGACAGCAGCTAGGAGTACACGAAACTACCATTATTATAATTACTACTACTATTATGTTTAGAAAGCGGGATCAACTTTCAGTATGGAACTAGTATTGGTGCGGTGTAGGAATTATCTTATAGTGATTAGAAGCGCAATCAACATTATATCTTGTTCATCTTGTTTACCTTGTCATATCTGCTTATGTTACAGTCATCTCTTGTATCCAGTTTATGTTTTTATCCTGTTACTTTACTGATTATATTGTTAAATTCACTGGACTCGCCAAACTTTATGTCTAACTCTTTTTGTTTTGCCTCTTTTCTTTCCACCTCCCCCCTCCCCCCCCCCGGTCCTCAGGGTGGGACTAGTGGAGCTTGACTTGGATTTCTTTCTTTTTGAAGTACTTGGAAGTGTTGAAAGTAATGCTCAGCTTTATCTCTTTTCCATTATGGCTATTTGGAGTGGGATTATGGTTTTACTTTTATGTACTCTAATAATAATTTTGTTCAAGATGGATATTTGTGTACTTGGCTATAGTATGTGGTTTTGATGTTGTAACCAAACATGTTTTGCTTTTCCGCTGCAATGAATAAATTTTGAATTTTCTTAAGTACCATTATATATATATATATCTGTCTTGTGATATTATGTTCTATACTCTTATAACACTCCATGAAAGTTAATGCATTCCCTTAGTGAGTGACATTAATGGACGTGGGGTGTTACAAATTCTTTTATTTTATAGAAGATATAACGGAATAGAAGAATATATATGAAATAATGGGATATATCGGGAATATCGGAATATAGTAGGGATGAAAGAGGAAAGGCTATTTCAAAGGCTATAAAGAAATAATGTAGCGGTAGAAATCCGCTACATGATATAGCGGGGATATGGCAGGGTAATAGTGGGGCATAAACTGCATAGTCTAAAACACGATAGTATATGTGGTTATGTTTCTTTTTACAAAAAGGATGAATAGCATACTATTTTTGTTTAACAAAGCTCACACACCATTTATTATATGAATAGGGTAAAGATGAGAATGGAAAAGCTATGTGGGAAAGTGTTAGTTAAAATCTGGTTCCAAGCAAAAGAAAAAAAGAGCATTCCAGAAATATGTTACCGGTGAAGGAGGAAGGAGAATCAAGACTAAGCAGTGAACTTACCATGCACTGGGTGATGCTACTGATGGCGGCATAGCTTCTTCCGAGGTGTTGTCACCATATTTATTGGGAAAGGATTACCGGTAGAGGTTCAGATCCTCTAGAAGGAAGCCGTTTATATGAAGGTAATGCATCCTTATATCATCTATAGTTTTTCATTTTTTTATCTTTGTCATACTTATAACAATGTTTGTAAAATTGTTTCATAATGTGATAATCTAAAAATATGTAATTAAATTGATATTCAAGTATAGATTATCCAAAAAGTTAAATGACCTTTATATTTATTTATTATAGGATGAGAAAATGAAACAACAAATTTTCAAATATCATTGTTGAATGTGCATTTTCATTACATGGGTTGACTAGGAGCTATTTGTGTATTATTTTAGGTTATTTTAGTTTAACTTATAAGTATACCATGCTAATCATGCAACTTTTATTCAGGTTAACTAAGTTTAAGTTATACGTACTATGTTGTAAATATTTCTACATGGTCTATATATGTAATATATACATCTGACCTCTAATTATAATCTTGCATTAATTGCAACTATAATTATAGACTATACATTATCAAATTTGCTATGCACCTTTTTTCTCCTTTTTTCTTATATAATTCTAAACTCATACACTTGATTCAGTTGTTATGTTCGTTTGTTGAAGAGCTAATTTATGTCGGGAGATTTGTTATTCATGGCAATATTTTGAGCAGGAATATGGTTCGATAGAAGATTATGATCTTGATGTGACAGGGGTATGTATTTTTATGTAATTATGCATTTCTATTGGTAAATTTAATGTTGTCTGAAAAATCACATAAATATCTCTCACGACCATTGAAAATGGCGGCGATGACATCTTCCATTTCTTCTCCATATTCCTCCTTCGCCTTCGATTCATCCTCCCCCCTCTTCCATCGCACTCTTCTCCTACTAAACCTCCCGATCCACCTCCTGCTAGTGCAAACCCCTCTCCATTGCAAGACACTTTTCCAGATCCAGCTGCTTTTTGTTCATCAAAAGTTTTGTTTCCTTCATTCGAGAAATCAGACTATGCATCCCTTTTCAAAGCACTTCCTATCAACGTAGGTACCCATCAGCCTTGTCACTTTGATATTGCAAGAGATGACACAAAGAAAATGATTCCAGATTTGGTCAAGAATGAAGGTCTCAATTATTTGAGTAATTTTCTAGTTGGTTTCTTTCTTGACAGTACTTAATCATACCTTGTTGTAACTAATTACTTAAGAATAAATTGGAGATTAAGTGGAGAGGTAGATATTAAATCAAATGGATTTCATTTCTATTTTAAATTTTCTAATGAATCCGGTCATGAGAAAATTCTACATTCTGATCCAATTTTTATTCGTAGTAGAATGTTCATCATTTCGATATGGGATCCTATAGTAGGTTGTTCTCAATCTCAAATCAGGAAAGTACCTGTTTGGATCCACTTATGCATAATTCCGATGATTCTTTGGATACTGATAGGTATTAACTGGCTTGTAAATCATGTGGGTAGGTTAATCTATTATGATACAAGTACTAAAAGATTGAATAGGTTTAGATATGCGAAAGCATTAGTAGAGATATCTCCTTATTTCGAGCTTCTTGATTCTATAGATATTATTGGATTGGGGGATAATTGTTCATCAGTAAAATTATCATTTGATTGGAAACCTATGATTTCTACTAGCTGTTGGACTTTTGGACATAATACTATAAACAGTGATTTAAATACTACGAATTTTTTGGAAAATGATTATTTGTTTAATGTTGATGATCAACATGTATATAAGTTCGTACAAACTGGTAAGCATAATAGGAACACTCATGTTGACGTAAATATGAATACAGGGCCAACTGTAAATCCAAAGAAAAAGCAAGTATGGAGGAATAAAAATGTTAGTACCAATAAGGAGATTATAGATAATATTGCAGATGCTAGTAATGGATGTGGTAATCAGTTTGAGGCATTGGCTTCAGATGGTATCAAAATAAATGGGGGATTTGATAATGAGTTACATGATTGTACTATTCAAAACTCTGGTATCGGTGACAAATCGGTTGAGGTTACATCAAATGTGGAGGCTAATGAAGAAGAGACTCTATTTGGCAACTTATTTGATGAAACTATACAAGATTCAAATTTGAAATCTGTCAAGAATAAAGTTGATATGAGCTCAAATACAATTGCTTCTAATTCTTTCAGTCTGGAAAATTCAGCTAATTTAGCTACAACGAGCATTTCAACATCAGCACAGGCAAAATCCTCTCCTTATGCTCACTTGAAGCCTCCATCTAATTTACAACTCACACCTTCTAATGTGACTGGATCAGGCTTAACATTTCCAATTGTGAATCCAGCTTTGTTATCCTCTATAGTGCCAGCTAGTTCAATCCCTTCGACCAAATCCAAGAAATTGAAAGGAAAATTCTAGTAGGATTTGGATGAGGGATGTAATAGCAGACATTTAACGTATTAGAAGATCATAAAATATATTTTTTATTCCCTAAGGGTTGGATCATTCTCATCTTTTAATATGTTGTTTATGGGGATGTGAGACATGTCCATAATTTTTATCGATTTTGTTTGTGACCATTTTGCCCATGTCAGCCTTGTACAAAGCATAACTTTTGACTCAGGTCGAATCAAAGGGTGAGACCTATGCCTTGGAAAGAAATTGGTGATTGCCTTTCCGTAGAGTGGTTACATTAAGGATTTGGCTCAGCGGTTTGGAAGAAATCGATGTTTTAAGGTTTTTCAGTTGGCTATTTAGGTTTTGGAGCCTTAGTGGAATCCTATAAATAGGGGGTGAGAGTGGAGAGAAATGGTTTACTTTTTCCCATTCTCTCATTTGAAGGCATTTGATCTCCTTCTTCCTCCTACACGTTTCCACCATTAAAAATTCAAATCTAAGGGAGGAAATCGAAGATCTACGCCATCCAAGGCATGATCTACATCACTTCAAAGGCAAATTCATCGGATCGAGGGGTTTGATTCGGAGTGCTCGCTGTCCGGATTCTTATTTCTATCATTTTAGATTGTTTCGGCAAATCAGTGAATGATTTACATCTCTCGCATGAATGCAATGAAGTATATGAGTGTTTGTGCATGTTTCTCATCAAATTGGGATGTTTTATCATATATTTACACCATTATAAGTTCATTTTCATATGCATCACTCTATGATCTAACGTAACAAGTTTTACTTGTTAATTTCATGTCATTTTACATGTTTATGTTAGTTAGATCTCTCATTTTGATCATATGTTCATTTTAATGGTTTTGGGGTGAGATTTACATCATTTTTGTGGTAATTGTCATATTCATGTGGTTAGTAATGTTATGATACGTTTACGATTGTGTTTGGTGATTTTAGTTGAGTTGGTTTCGTCGGATTCGTCGTTTGGCGAAGTTTTGGTAGAAACAGGAGTTGAATTGCAATATGCAGAAATTTGGATCTGGTGATAGAGTCAAATTTGGATCTGGTGGTAGAGTCAAATTTGGATCTGGTGATAGAGTCAAATTTGGATCTGGTGGTAGAGTCAAATTTGGATCTCGTGGTAGAGTCAAATTTGGATCTGGTGGTAGAGTCAAATTTGGATCGGGTGGTAGAGTCAAATTTGGATCGGGTGGTAGAGTCAAATTTGGATCGGGTGGTAGAGTCAAATTTGGATCTGGTGGTAGAGTCAAATTTGGATCGGGTGGTAGAGTCAAATTTGGATCGGGTGGTAGAGTCAAATTTGGATGGTGTGATTTCAAAGTAAATTTGAGTAGGAAGGTTCGAAGTGTTGGATGTGTTCATTTATCAAGGTGGAACAACGAACGAGGTGGCAACTCAAAGGTTGTGAGTTAGTGGATAATGGTTACTCGAGAAGGTCTCTAAAGCAGTAAATAGCCGTCAAGGTTGGACGACTAGAGATATTGAAGGCCGAGAGATTATCGTTGTCATAAGTTCTTGCAGGCTCAAAGCAGGGGTACAATGGGGGCACCCAAAAGACCGATTGTAGGTCGAGTACCTTGGGTATCGTTGAATGGCCTAGTTGTCAAGGTTGGACATATAGAGTTTATGCTAGAACTGGGGTTACCATTAGCCCTTGGCATATGGCAAGGTTGGTCGTCATACGATTAACGGTGGTTTCAAAGCAGGATTGGCGGTGATAGCCAGAGTCAGTCTTTGATGATTGGTTGTTCTGTGTGAGACTTACATAATCTGGATGTCATGTGTGTGTTTTCCATCATTGATTGGGTGTTCTAGTTTCCATGCATGAATGGTTTAAAATTTATTGTAAAGGCTATCACTGTCCGATGTGGGGAAGATAAGGTTGAGTTCTTCTCTGGTGTCGTGGGTAGATTAGTATGTTTATCTATCCATTCTCATACACTTTATTGTTGAAGTTTGTTAGTTGTTTTATCGCTCACTAAGACTGTTGTCTGACTCAAGATTTTATGTTTCTTCTTATTATCTTTGGCTGTTTATCCGGTTGTGGATGGGCAGACTAAGTAGCAGGTGATAGGTAATGCTTTAGTGAGGACGATGGTGCTGATCGGTAGCGAACAAGAGGCTCACGTACCAATTTTACTAGTATCAAATAATTCAGTTTCCGTTGTTTGCTTTTCTGAATAATGTAGTGAGGCAACTTTGTATAAACACTATTTCCAAGTTTGTGGATATTACTTTCTGGTTGTATGAAAGTCTTGTGTTTCTGCTTCACTATTGCTACCTGTTGTATATGTTCTATTATATTTTATCCTTGCACTGTAAGTTTATGACATGTTCCACTTGTGTTTACCTACTCTGATGATCGTCCATGACTGCCTTCCACACCTTTCAGCGCATTATTTCTTTTGTATAGTGTAGGGGTTATGGGCGGTCGTCACATTTGGTATCAGAGCTCTAGTCAACGATTTTTGGCCAAAGTTCAAGGACGTAATCACGTATAAGAGACGTACTTGTAAATTTTAGTTGTATGCTTACTATGTATATTAGCATATATGGTAGTAACGACTGTTTTCCTTTAGTAGTTTTTCTTGAAGTGACTAATTATTCTAAATTGCAGATTTAGAATGAGTAGACGAGAAATCAGACACGATGCTAGAGGAGCCAATACTGGAGAGGGAAATGGTGTTGAACCTAATTACCCGGCCATGTTTAAAGCCATGGCAGAAGCAGTTATGCGAAGGGTACCCACTCAAGTGGCGGCAACGGTAGATGTTGGTGTGCAAGTTCCTAGAGTAGTAGATTTTGCAGAGTTGTGCAAGGACTTTACATCTCTAAGGGGAAAACCATTCAAGGGAACTGAACCAGCTGAAGAGGTTCATAGGTGGATGGACTCATGTGTCCGAATCTTTGGAGACTTGGGTATTGAGGATGCAATAAATAGAAAGCTTGCATCAAGGCAACTGCAGGACAAGGCCATGGAATGGTGGAATTCTGTTACACTCGAGACTCCAGAAGAAGAAATTTCATGGGAGCTATTCCAAGCTAAGTTTGAAGCAAAGTTTATCTCCACAGCTCAGAAATCTTCTTTGTTCAAGAAGTTCATAGAGCTGAAACAGAATGGTCATTCTGTGCTTGACTATATTTCTGATTTCGAAGCTTTGTCTAGATATGCTTGTTCGTACATTGATACACCATATCAGAAAATGAGAAGTTTGTCTTGGGTTTGGATGCTTATATCGGAAAACCGTTAGTGGACTTGATGATTCATTTGAGAAGATTGTGGAAAAAGCTATTCGTCATGAGAGCTTGGTTCCTAAGGAAGAAAATGTTGTCCCTGACACCAAAGAGGCTCAAAAACCACAGCAGGGTGGTAATAATAAGAAGAGGAAGCAGCAACAGCAAAAGGGAAAAGATGGCCAAAAGAAACCCAAGAGTGTGGTGGTTTGCTTTAACTGCCAGCAAAAAGGTCATTTTGCTAATGAGTGCAAGAATCCCAAAGCTGAGAAGAAGTGCTTCAAATGTGGGAGGCCTGGGCATGAGAAGAAAGATTGTCCTGAATCAGCTAAGGGCATGCAGGTTGTGAGGGCATATGCTTTGGATGCTATGCCAACTTCTTCAAGGGCTCCTACTGTAGAGGAGAAGGGAAAGGGTGTCGTGGTGCAAGGTACTCTTTTAGTTAATGGTGTTTCAGTTCGTGTGCTTTTCGATACTGGAGCATCACATTCTTTCATTTGCAATGAGCTTGTGTGTCTCTTGGGTTTGGAACCTGAGATTTGTGATAGACCCTTCATAGTGACTAATCCAATTAGGGGTTCGTCAAATCTTTACATGATATGTCGTGGTCTAGTGTTATCGAGTCATGGTTGCTCTTTTGTGTGTGATTGCTTTATTCTTAACTTCGCTGGGTTTGGGATCATCTTGGGCATGGATTGGCTCAAGAGGTATGCAATAAGGGTGAATTGCGAGAAGCTAGAGGTAAGGGTCGGGGATGTGGAAGGGCGAAAGGTGTTGATTAGATGTAAGCGTGAAGACAGGGTCTTCGTGAGTTATCTATATTTGCTTGGGATTCCACAAGAAGACCTATCATCAGTGCTGATCGCTAATGAGTATGTAGATATCTTTGACGAGGTCAAAGGGTTGCCACCGTATCGTGAGATCGAGTTTATGATCGATTTGGTCTAGGGCGCTAGACTAATCGTTATGCCCCTTAGGCGGATGGCGCCTATGGAACAAGGAGAGTTAGAAGTGCAAGTTCATGACCTTTTGGGAAAAGGATTCATTCGGAGGAGTGTTTCCGAGTGGGGTGCACCAGTCGTATTTGCAACCAAGGTGGATGGCTCGTTAAGATTGTGTGTGGACTATCGTGAGTTGAACAAGGTGACTAAGAAGAACAAGTATCCGTTGCCAAGGATTGATGACTTATTCGATCAACTTCACGAAGCCAAAGTGTTTTCTCAGATGGATTTGGCGATGGGATTTCACCAGTTGAGGGTGGCTAAGGATAGTGTGCCAAGGACTGCTTTAAGGACACCGTCTGGTTTCTTCAAATGGTTGGTGATGTCATTCGGGTTAACTAACGCGCCGACATATTTTGTGGATCTTATGAATAAAGTGTTCAGAGATCAGTTGAACAAGTTCGTGCTTGTGTTCGTGGATGATATTTTGGTTTACTCCAGAAATGAGGAAGAACATAAGATGCACTTGAGAGTTGTGTTAGAGGTCTTGCGGAAGCATCAGCTTAAGGCTAAGTTCTCAAAGTGTCACTTCTGGAAGGATGAAGCGAGATATTGGAAAGTTCATTTCCAAGTGTATGAACTGTCAGTTGGTGAAAACTGAACAGAATAGGCCGAGTAGTTTTCTTCAGCGATTGGAAGTTCCTACGTGGAAGTGGGAGCAAGTATCAATGAATTTTATCGATGGACTACCTAGAACCAAGGCAGGAAACGAGGGGATTTGGGTCATCGTGGATCGTTTGACCAAAAGTGCGAGATTCATTTCTGTCAAGTCGACTAGGACGACATCAAAATTGGCTGAACTTTATGTGAAATGGATATTTTGATTCCATGGTGTCCCAAAGAGTACCGAGATCCATTATTCAGGAGTGGATTTTGGAAAAGTTTGCAAGAAGCTTTAGGAACCAAGTTGTGCTTTAGTACGGCATATCATCCCCAAACTGATGGTCAAACCGAGAGAGTCAGTCGAGTTTTGAAAGATCTCCTGAGGGCTTGTGTGTTAGACTTCAGAGGATCATGGGAAGACCATCTACATCTGGTTGAGTTTGCGTATAATAATAGCTACCAATCTAGCATTAGGATGGCACCATACGAAGCGTTGTATGGAAGGCCGTGCAATTCTCCAGCATGTTGGCTAGAAATTGGAGATAAGTTGGTACTTGGGCCAGAGATGATTAGAGAAACCTCGGATTGTACCGAGACAGTTTGACAATGAACGAAGGCAGCCCAGGACCGTCAGAACGACAAGCGTCGTAAGGACTTGGATTTCGATGTAGGCGATATGGTTTTTGTGAAAGCTTCGCCGTTGAAGCACGTGGTTAGATTTGGTAAGAAAGTGAAGTTAGCTCCAAGGTTTGTTGGACCATTTCTGATAGTCGAGCGTATAGGAAAGCTCACATATAGATTGGAGTTACCTGAGAAGATGTTGAGTGTGCATAATGTGTTCCATGTTTCGTTTCTACGGAAATTCGTGCATGATTCAAATATAGTGGTATCTCCAGAGCAGTATGTAGACTTAGAGACCGTAGTTTCGAGACCTCGTAAGCCACTTCGTGTTGTGGGGAATGACACGATACAGCTTAGGAGGAAGACGGTTAAGCTAGTCAAGGTGCAATGGAGTGCGGATGGAGACGATTGTACATGGGAGACGGAAGAGAGCATGAGAGCGACTCATCCAGAACTCTTCGTTGGTAGGACCCTTTGATATCGTATCTTCGTTATATCGTTGTATCTTGTTGTTGATTGTTAGAATTCCATGTGCTAGGATAAGGCTATGGACGCATGGCTTAAGGGATGCTAGTTTGGATGATAGAATTGGCTTTTCATGGATGATAGGCATACGGAATCGTTGTGATTACTTGGGTTTGTTCGGAATTTCGAGGGCAAAATTCTTAAGGAGGGGAGAAAGTAACAACCCGCATTTTACATATTGGAAGATCATAAAATATATTTGTTTGATTCTTTAAGGGTTGGATCATTCTCATCTTTTAATATGTTGTTTATGGGGATGTGAGACATGTCCATAATTTTTACCGATTTTGTTTGTGACCATTTTCCCCTATCAGCCTTGTACAAAGCATAACTTTTGAGTCAGGTCGAATCAGTGGGTGAGACCTGTGTCGTTGGAAAGGAATTGATGACTGCCTTTCCGTAGAGTGGTTACATTAAGGATTTGACTCAGCGATTTGGGAGAAATCGCTGTTTTAAGGTTTTTCAGTTGGCTATTCAGGTTTTGGAGCCTTAGTGGAATCCTATAAATGGGGGTGCGAGTGGAGGGAAAAGGTTTACTTTTTCCCATTCTCTCATTTGAAGGCATTTGATCTCCTTCTTCCTCTTACACCTTTCCACCATTAAAAATCCAAATCTAAGGGAGCAAATCGAAGATCTTCGCCATCCAAGGCAAGATCTGCATCATTTCAAAGGCAAATTCATCGGATTGAGGGGTTTGATTCGGAGTGCTCGCTGTCCGGATTCCTATTTCTACCCTTTTAGATTGTTTCGGAAAATCGGTGAGTGATTTACATCTCTCACATGAATGCAATGAAATATATGAGTGTTTGTGCATGTTTCTCATCGAATTGGGATGTTATATCATATATTTACACCATTATAAGTTCATTTTCATATGCATCACCCTATGATCTAATCTAACAAGGTTTACTTATTAATTTCATGTCATTTT
The DNA here is from genome assembly GCA_030737875.1 of Allium sativum. Taxonomy (NCBI): domain Eukaryota; kingdom Viridiplantae; phylum Streptophyta; class Magnoliopsida; order Asparagales; family Amaryllidaceae; genus Allium; species Allium sativum. The sequence continues at coordinate 728,525,469 of CM060909.1, forward strand.
ACATGTTTATGTTAGTTAGATCTCTCATTTTGATCATATGTTCATTTTAATGGGTTTTGGGTGAGATTTACATCATTTTTGTGGTAATCGTCATATTCATGTGGTTAGTAATGTTATGATATGTTTATGATTGTGTTTGGTGATTTTAGTTGAGTTGGTTTTGTCGGATTTGTTGTTTGGCGAAGCTTTTGTTGAAATAGGAGTTTAATTGCAATATGCAGAAATTTGGATTTGGTGGTAGAGTCAAATTTGGATCTGGTGGTAGAGTCAAATTGGATCGGGTGGTAGAGTCAAATTTGGATCTGGTGGTAGAGTCAAATTTGGATCGGGTGGTAGAGTCAAACTTGGATCTGGTGGTAGAGTCAAATTTGGATCTGGTGGTAGAGTCAAATTTGGATCGGATGGTAGAGTCAAATTTGAATCGGGTGGTAGAGTGAAATTTGGATGGTGTGACTTCGAAGTGAATTCGAGTACGAAGGTTCGAAGTGTTGGATGTGTTCGTTGATCAAGGTGGAACAACGAACGAGGTGGCAACTCAAAGGTTGTGAGTTAGTGGATAATGGTTGCTTGAGAAGGTCGCTTGATCAGTAAATAGCCGCCTAGGTTGGACGACTAGAGATATTGAAGGCCGAGAGATTATCGTTGTCGTAAGTTCTAGCAGGCTCAAAGTAGGGGTACGATTGGGGCACCCAAAAGACCGATTGTAGGTCGATATAATGACCCGCATTTTTAGAGATATATAATTAATTTATTTAATTATATAATTGGTGATTTAGAGAAGTTAATGATCGTTTAATTAAATAATATTGAATATTTAATTCATAATTATAATATAATAATATATTATAAAGTCGAAATAGTCGGAAATAGTGAAATTCACAATATCATGTGAATTGAATAGCATACGAGATTTGGTGGAGTTTCGATTCGAAATATAATAACGAATATATTCAATCGACGACGGTTTGAACGTATAATTATAATATAATTAAAATAGAGCTTGAAATGGCGCGGCAGTTCGCTATTTGGCGATTTGAACTTCAACTGAATGTACATGATTCGTTTTAAATCGGATTTCTGTGAAACAAGAAACGTATGGAGCTGGTGGAGTATATATTTCTAGTGGAAGAGAAATATCGGGATTTCGTCGTGTAGATTTTGAGTTACGTTCAAATCAAATTCTCAGATATGCAGCGCCCTGACCATAACAGTTATTTGAGAATATTTAAATATCGGATTTGAATTTAGACAAGATTCTTTTGGAAAATAGTGATAATTTAATTTTTAGAATTTTACTGTAATTTTTAATTAATTTAATAAGCGACTTTTTATTTGAAGTATTTCGCACCCTGTAATCAACATTTTGAGGTTTCACAAAATGAGTTAACCTACCGATATTATTATATTTTTGGAATCCTGGCACATCGCTGATTACAACGGTATTTTTATTTTCGTCGATTGAGGTCCGAAAATGAGTGGAGTTTTATGAAAGAGGGTACCCGCGAACCAATGGAGGACAACTAAAAAGCCAGTTCAATGTCAACTCAAAAGCCTCACAATACAGACACAACTTAAATTAAGCGACAATGAAAGTCAATGAAACTAGACTAATGAGTAAAGGCATATAAAATGATACCGACATCAATAAGCATAACAACAGGAACAAGAGTAACAAGAGGAATCAAAGCCACAAACAGTAGCCCACCACATTCAAACTTCCCAAGCTTGACATGAACCAAACAAGCAAGCGCCATCATCAAGAACCCGCACCCACTCAAAACCGTCAGTTCTCCTTGGCGATAATATAGGCCACGATACAACCTTTCTCACCCACGTCTTCAGAATTTATCCTATAAATAAACACCCCCAACTATCGTTAAGACCTAATTCATTTTCTGCATCAAACACAAGAGAACTGCCGCCACTTAACAATACTTCAAGTAATTAAATCAAGCTTAAATCACAATGAAATGGAGTGACTTCGGATCGGTTGAGCTCGTATGCTCATGAGCTTCATCGCGATGGCCTTTGTTTTAGGTGCGTCCGACATTTACTAGGGCAGAACCTCGTCGTCAACGCGGAAGGGGGTGAGCCGAGGTGAGGTCACCATGGTGTTTCTGGGTGGAAGTGGATGCGGACAGTGGTGGTTTAGTAGCGGTCGATGGAAGGAGGCGAAATCCGAAGGGGAGGCAGCGAGTTAGGAGCAGCAGGTTGGAGTTTTGAACGGGATCGAATTGGCTGGGGGGGTGGCGATTGGAAGGAGGACGAGGCGCTGAGTTGATTTGCGGAGGTCGCGACGATAGTAGGTGGTCGAGGAAGAGGAGAACGGAGGTCAAAGTGGCGGTGAACGGGGGATTTTTTTCTGGATCTGACGGTATGTTTTGGGGAAGATGGGTAATGAAGAGGGAGACGGGTTTTTAAAGGTGATGTTGGGCCGTGGGATTTGAAGATAAGGCCCATATATTTATTTATTTAAATCCTTGTTTATTTAAGTATAATTTATATTAACTTCGAACGACCATAACTTGATCATACGAAATTGAAATCCAGCAAAACAAGATCCGTCGGGATCGTATGGACGGACACTACACAGTGGAACTGACCGCGAGTCAATTGGAGCACGTTACAATTTATAGCAAAATAAATTGTCTGAATCAAGCGATGGTTATCGTCATTGATGATGATCGTCCAAATGTGAGTAAATCTCACCAACTCTAAACAGATTATAATTTCATGTTGTATCTTTAGAACTGTTAGAATTTTCTGATTTACTGTGTGTTGATTGTTTGATTGAACTGCTAGTCAGTTAGTTAAATTTCTATATTGATTCTGTTTAACAGAATATATCATATGGAACTGAAAGTGATGTTATCAATATTGTCTAACATCTGTGATGCAGGGAAACAGGTTGGAGGAATCCGACTGGATTCCTCAACAGTTATTTTATTGTTTTTCATATATTTTAATATATGATGTGAATTATAACCTGTTGTTGATTGTGTGTGTATGGACGAGATTAGACATCGTAATTTGATATGTTAAAATACCATAATATGCCGGAATGTTGATAAGGGAATTTTCAAAGTGATATTGAAAATAGAATATTTATAAATTGGAATATTTATAAATAAGAGATATTTATAAAGTGGAATATTTATAAATAAGAAATGTTTGTAAATTGGAATATTTATAAATAGGAGATATTCAAAAAGGAAATAATTACAAACCATTTTCTTTTTGAATGGAACGGCCTGTGTGGCGGGTTTGGGGATTTTCCCGATGCTCCCGTTATAAAGGAGGTTATGGCGAATTTTTCAGAGAATTTAAGGAGTTAGAATATTTCAAGAATAAATTTGAAAAGGAAATATTTGTAAACCATTTACAAATAGAATTGAAAAGGAAACGTTATAAAAGGGAAATCATTTTTAAAGTGTAGAACCATTATTTAAAAGTAAATCTTTTCAAATGAATAAAACGTTGTTAAAAAGGAAATCTTTATAAAGTGAATAAAGTAAATCGAATATGGTATTCGAAAGGAGTTAAATCGAATATGGTATTCGAAGGGAGTAAATCGAATATGGTATTCGAAAGTTAGTAAAACGAATATGCTATTCGAAAAGGGGTTAGTCGAGTTGAGTTAGTTGAATAGAGTTAACCAGTTCAGTAGAGTTAACCAGTTCAGTAGAGTTAATCAGTTCAGTAGAGTTAACTAGTTGGGTTAAGTAAGTCGGGTTAACCAGTTAGAGTTAACCAGTTAGAGTTAATCAGTTAGAGTTAATCAATTAGAGTTAAAACGAACTAGAGTTAATCAAATATAGTTATTTGAGACAGAGTTAGTCAAACAGAGTTATTCAGGATAAGTTGCCATCTCGTACGACTGCTAGCGTAATTCGCAGGGCTGTAAATAGCCTACGGCGGTCGGATGTTTCCTGAGGGAGTCAGGCGTAACCATTGTGATCGCTGCGATCTAGAGTCAAGCGAATGGAGTTAAATCGAATATTAGTTATTCGATAGGAGTTAAGTTCTTGAGTTAGATTATCGAGATAAGTTAATCGAGTTAAGTTCTTGAGTTAGATTATCGAGATAAGTGAGTCGAGTTAAGTTCGTTGAGTTAAATTAATCGATGTTAGTTTCATCGAAAGGAGTTAATCGATGTTAGTTCATCGAAAGGAGTTAATCGATGTTAATTTCATCGAAGGGAGTTATTGATTTTAGTTTAATCGAAAGGAGTTATCGATTAGTTAAATCGAAAGGAGTTATCAATTTTAGTTTAATCGAAAGGAGTTATCGATTAGTTAAATCGAAAGGTGTTATCGATTTTAGTTTAATCGAAAGGAGTTAATCGATGTTAGTTCATCGAAAGGAGTTAATCGATTCTAATTTCATCGAAGGGAGTTATCAATTTTAGTTTAATCGAAAGGAGTTATCGATTAGCTAAGTCGAAAGGAGTTATCAATTAGTTAAATCGAAAGGAGTTATCGATTTTAGTTTAATCGAAAGGAGTTATCGATTAGTTAAATCGAAAGGAGTTATTGATTTTAGTTTAATCGAAAGGAGTTATCGATTAGTTAAATTGAAATTAGTTATCGATTTTAGTTTAATCGAAAGGAGTTATCGTTTAGTTAAATCGAAAGGGAAGATTTTCGAATATCGTTTATTCGAGAGGAGATTATCGAATATAGTTTATTCGAAGGAGTTATCGATTATTAGTTAATCGAAGTGAGTTATAGAATATTAGATAAATCGAAGGATTTATCGAATATAGTTTATTCGATGGAGTTAATCGATTAGAGTTAAATCAAATGAGTTGATCGAATATAGTTTGTTCGAATAGAGAAAAGGAGTTAATCGAATATAGTTTATTCGAATAGAGTAAATGAGTTAATCAAATATAGTTTATTCGAATAGAGTTAGAGGAGTTATCGAATATAGTTTATTCGACAGGAGTTAAGTGAATTAGTTAAGTTAAACTAAGTGAATTAGTTAAGTGAATTGGTTAAGTTAACCAAAGTGAATTAGTCGAGTTAATCAAAGTGATTAGTTCAGTTAATCGAGATAAGTAAATCAAGTTAGGTTAATCGAGTTGAATTAGCCAGTCGAGTTAATAAATTGAGTTAGTCAAACCAAGTAAAACCAGTTAGAGTTAATTAAGGTTGACCAGTTAGAATTGATCGGTTAAAATTAACCAGTTAGAGTTAATCAATCAGAGTTAATCAAATAGAGTTAAGTAAAATTAGAACTGACTAGAGATTAGTAAATTGAATGGTTTTCTAAGTGCCTATCTGATGTTGGTTTCGGCCTTCGGGATTTATACTTAGGGGATTATTCTCATACTAGTTACAGTCAGGGACTGATAGTTGGGGAAGAGTAGTGATATGTAAATAAGCAGATGGAACTGTTTTCCAGTGTTAATAACATATATTTTCTAAACATAGAAAATAAGGCAATATGAATATATATATATATATATGTTGATGATTGATCGATATAATTTCCATCTGGAAATAATATCGTTGTTTGCACACTTGTTTTTCTTTGATGGTTAAATCACAGACTATCGAAGTTTTGACCATTTTAACGTTGTTAATATGGAGAGACCGGTTGGATTATTATCCGAAGAACCACTCTGTATTGGCATAAGCATTGCGAATCATATATGCCAAAGATAATTGAAGACGGAGTAAAAAGCAAGGGCTGTTGTATAAGTCTTAGATAATAGTGACTAAGACGGATATACTGAATAGTGCCTTCGGTTTGTCCAGTCCCAGGACAACTTGTATGGACGAAGGTCTGACAGAGTATATCCAATAGATCATGTAAGTTCATCTGTTCAAACGTATTCACGTTTGGTGGCGGAGGAATTCATTTCTCTTAGCTGTATACCCGTGTTATTTTTGGATAAGTCAATTCGTGATTTGGCGGGTATGACGATGTGACATTCTAAGTGAATGATGATGACTTGTATGAATGAATGTATGACAGAGTATTTCCAGAAAGGTCACGTACACTGATTTCTTCAACCGTACCAAGAGTGGAAGCGGAGAAGGAAACTTCTTTTAGCTGACACGTAATGTACTGTTGTAAACGTCAATTAGTGATTTTCGATGGATCTAACAATGTGGCATTCGAAGTGAATCTGATGTGATGATAAAGCGTAGCTTCTAGCCTCATCAACCGGTAAATGACAGAAATGGGGCAGGCAGCATGGCTAAGTCGGTCGCACCGAAGTAGGATGTATAATCACCTATCTAGAGAATATTCATTTGTTTCTTAAATCTATCAATGCTGTCCCATATATATACGGGAACGGTTGCTGATCCCAACCGTTGGTGATGTACATTCGATACACTCAAGCGAAATGAGTGGTCTGTCATGTGTGGCTGAGTTACAAGATGTTCTTGTTGAACTCCGGTGTATCGTTCCTAGAGTACACTGATCGGAAGGTGGTTCCATACCTTGTCATAGTTGGAAATCCATTATCCAATACGCGCTTGCGATTTTGATTGTATACTATATATGTAGAACGTGAGATGAAAGCGTTTCTGCTAGTTGATATCTATTTATACATAGACATTATTATAATATCAAAAGGTTTTTGATATAAAGATATTTTGGATTCTCATAAGGGAAAAACCCGTTCCGTTCTGCGGCGTGGTCTTATGAGATATCGTTTACTTGTTCATATACCTGTTTAAACTGTTTTACTCACACCAGTCCCATGACTGACCCGGAGTTTACTTTGTTGTTTTCCCTAAACTCTTGGGTGCCTAAATTTGTACGGGCAGTCCAGTAGTCGGGATTTACAGATATACTTGAAGAGCTGGAGCAGGAGGCTTCTGGATCATATAGCTATAGTTTATTTCCGCTGTGTTGTAAGTGTTGTACTCTGATAAGTGCTATTGTATACATATTTGTTATATTTCAAAGTTATGTTACCTATTATATGTTATTCATTCCGCTGTGAGGTTCGTGTTACTCTGATGTTGTGTTCTTCTTCTATTCTAAGTTTCTATCTTATCTATTCTCACCTTCTAATTTCTTTCATTAATTCCCAGGATTTTTCGATGTTTTGGTTATCGACATCGAGCTTATGTCGATAACCAAAGTCGCCCAAAATCCGGGTCGTTACAGTTGGTATCAGAGCTTATGTTAAGAATTACCTTGGCTCTGTGGCGTGACTCGGTAGAGATAGGGTTAGTAATACCCTAGATTGAGTTGAGTGTATATATTTGTATTTGATATAAAAATGGTTTTATATTGTGGAGATTCATTGGCTGAGTTGTTTATGAGTTCTGGTCGATCAGTTTGATCCACTGTATCGGTAGGAGTAAATAAACACTTGAATACGATGGACCGACACAGTATGGATATGTGATATATTATCATATATTGGATGTGTTGGTAGTGATTTTAATTAGATAAGATTATAACATGTGAAATGGTTATATAATAACTAATCAAAATCATATAAGTAAAGTATATGAAATAAGATGAATTAAATTTGAATTTAAATCAGATTTGGAATTAAAATAAGGAAATTTTAAGTTCCTGGGAGATTATGAAATGTTTTCAAAATGGAAGTATTTAGTAATGATTTTGAAAATGATATAGTATCGAAATCACTGGGGTCGCTGGAAAATAATTCCGATGATGACTGCGCAGTATCATCGGTGTGATTTTCGAGTTTCTAAGTGGTGGATTACTACCAAGGATTTTGATTTGAATTGTTTTGAGAAAACAAGTTGTTTAGAAAATTCAAAGGTTTTGAATTAGCAGTATGATTTCAAATTTGATTTGAAATAAAACCGGGAATTTAAGTTCTAGAAATTAAAATTTAACTTGTGAAGTTAATTCGAATGGGATGGTAAAAGTAAATAATAAACCAGAATTTAACATGAGATGATAGGTTAAGAAAAACTGAAGTGATTAGAGGATAATCTGGATTTGAAATGATAAGTTGAGAGTTTGGAATTTGAAACTCGAATTTGAAATTTAAATTCGGCTTGAATAAGCGAATGGTTGTGTTAAGAATAACTTGATTGGGATGGCATTTTTATATGCCGAGTTGATAACAAATGGTAGGGATATAATGATATGCCCAACAAAAAGGTACAAGTTTATATTTTATATGAGTTTGGAATTTAAGAGCCGAATTGGCAAGCCGTTTGGCGTTTTGATTTTCTTTTGGGTTGAAGAAGGCCCAGAGAGGAGAGTTGGAGTTTGAGCTATTGACCAGTACAAAGGAGGTGCTGGCGAAATTTTCCGAAAATTTAAAGTGTTAGAAAATTTTCAAATTTTTTGAAAATTTTAGTTAGTCGGAAGGAATTAATATTTTAATCGATATTAATTGGTTCAGTTGAAATCAGAAATAAGGGGTAAACAAATCTTAGGAATTCCAATAGATAGGGTCGTCCTCTAACTTAGCAATTTCGAGGACGAAATTATTTTAAGTGGGGAAGTATGTAATGACCCGCATTTTTAGAGATATATAATTAATTTATTTAATTATATAATTGGTGATTTAGAGAAGTTAATGATCGTTTAATTAAATAATATTGAATATTTAATTAATAATTATAATATAATAATATATTATAATGTCGAAATAGTCGGAAATAGTGAAATTCACAATATCATGTGAATTGAATAGCATATGAGATTTGGTGGAGTTTCGATTCGAAATATAATAACGAATATATTCAATCGATGACGGTTTGAACGTATAATTATAATATAATTAAAATAGAGCTTGAAATGGCGCGGCAGTTCGCTATTTGGCGATTTGAACTTCAACTGAATGTACATGATTCGTTTTAAATCGGATTTCTGTGAAACAAGAAACGTATGGAGCTGGTGGAGTATATCTTTCTAGTGGAAGAGAAATATCGGGATTTCGTTGTGTAGATTTTGAGTTACGTTCAAATCAAATTCTCAGAAATGCAACGCCCTGACCATAACAGTTATTTGAGAATATTTAAATATTGGATTTGAATTTAGACAAGATTCTTTTGGGAAATAGTGATAATTTAATTTTTAGAATTTTACTGTAATTTTTAATTAATTTAATAAGCGACTTTTTATTTGAAGTATTTCGCACCCTGTAATCAACATTTTGAGGTTTCACAAAATGAGTTAACCTACCGATATTATTATATTTTTGGAATCCTGGCACATCGCTGATTACAACGGTATTTTTATTTTCGTCGATTGAGGTCCGAAAACGAGTGGAGTTTTATGAAAGAGGGTACCCGCGAACCAATGGAGGACAACTAAAAAGCCAATTCAATATCAACTCAAAAGCCTCACAATACAGACACAACTTAAATTAAGCGACAATGAAAGTCAATGAAACTAGACTAATGAGTAAAGGCATATAAAATGATACCAACATCAATAAGCATAACAACAGGAACAAGAGTAACAAGAGGAATCAAATCCCCAAACAGTAGCCCACCACATTCAAACTTCCCAAGCTTGACATGAACCAAACAAACAAGCGCCATCATCAAGAACCCGCACCCACTCAAAACCATCAGTTCTCCTTGGCAATAATATAGGCCACGATACAACCTTTCTCACCCATGTCTTCAGAATTTATCCTATAAATAAACACCCCCAACTATCGTTAAGACCTAATTCATTTTCTGCATCAAACACAAGAGAACAGCCGCCACTTAACAATACTTCAAGTAATTAAATCAAGCTTAAATCACAATGAAACGGAGTGACTTCGGATCGGTTTAGCTCGTATGCTCATGAGCTTCATCGCGATGGCCTTTGTTTTAGGTGCATCCGACATTTACTAGGGCAGAACCTCGTCGTCAACGCGGAAGGGGGTGAGCCGAGGTGAGGTCACCATGGTGTTTCTGGGTGGAAGTGGATGCAGACAGTGGTGGTTTAGTAGCGGTCGATGGAGGGAGGCGAAATCCGAAGGGGAGGCAGCGAGTTAGGAGCAGCAGGTTGGAGTTTTGAACGGGATCGAGTTGGCTGGGGTGGTGGCGATTGGAAGGAGGACGAGGCGCTGAGTTGATTTGCGGAGGTCGCGACGATAGTAGGTGGTCGAGGAAGAGGAGAACGGAGGTCAAAGTGGCGGTCAACAGGGGATTTTTTTTCTGGATCTGATGGTATGTTTTGGGGAAGATGGGTAATGAAGGGGGAGCCGGGTTTTTAAAGGTGATGTTGGGCCGTGGGATTTGAAGATAAGGCCCATATATTTATTTATTTAAATCCTTGTTTATTTAAGTATAATGTATATTAACTTCGAGCGACCATAACTTGATCATACGAAATTGAAATCCAGCAAAACAAGATCCGTCGGGATCGTATGGACGGACACTACACAGTGGAACTGACCGCGAGTCAATTGGCGCACGTTACAATTTATTGCAAAATAAATTGTTTGAATCAAGCGATGGTTATCGTCATTGATGATGATCGTCCAAATGTGAGTAAATCTCAACAACTCTAAACAGTTTATAATTTCATGTTGTATCTTTAGAACTGTTAGAAATTGTCTGATTTACTATGTGTTGATTGTTTGATTGAACTGCTAGTCAGTTAGTTAAATTTCTATATTGATTCTGTTTAACAGAATATATCATATGGAACTGAAAGTGATGTTATCTATATTGTCTAACATCTGTGATGCAGGGAAACAGGTTGGAGGAATCCGACTGGATTCCTCAACAGTTATTTTATTGTTTTTCATATATTTTAATATATGATGTGAATTATAACCTGTTGTTGATTGTGTGTGTATGGACGAGATTAGACATCGTAATTTGATATGTTAAAATACCATAATATGCCGGAATGTTGATAAGGGAATTTTCAAAGTGATATTGAAAATAGAATATTTATAAATTGGAATATTTATAAATAAGAGATATTTATAAAGTGGAATATTTATAAATAAGAAATGTTTGTAAATTGGAATATTTATAAATAGGAGATATTCAAAAAGGAAATAATTACAAACCATTTTCTTTTTGAATGGAAAGGCCTGTGTGGCGGGTTTGGGGATTTTCCCGATGCTCCCGTTATAAAGGAGGTTATGGCGAATTTTTCAGAGAATTTAAGGAGTTAGAATATTTCAAGAATAAATTTGAAAAGGAAATATTTGTAAACCATTTACAAATAGAATTGAAAAGGAAACGTTATAAAAGGGAAATCATTTTTAAAGTGTAGAACCGTTATTTAAAAGTAAATCTTTTCAAATGAATAAAACATTGTTAAAAAGGAAATCTTTATAAAGTGAATAAAGTAAATCGAATATGGTATTCGAAAGGAGTTAAATCGAATATGGTATTCGAAGGGAGTAAATCGAATATGGTATTCGAAAGTTAGTAAAATGAATATGCTATTCGAAAAGGGGTTAGTCGAGTTGAGTTAGTTGAATAGAGTTAACCAGTTCAGTAGAGTTAACCAGTTGGGTTAAGTAAGTCGGGTTAACCAGTTAGAGTTAACCAGTTAGAGTAAACCAGTTAGAGTTAATCAGTTAGAGCTAATCAATTAGAGTAAAAACGAACTAGAGTTAATCAAATATAGTTATTTGAGATAGAGTTAGTCAAACAGAGTTATTCAGGATAAGTTGCCATCTCGTACGACTGCTAGCGTAATTCGCAGGGCTATAAATAGCCTACGACGCTCGGATGTTTCCTGAGGGAGTCAGGTGTAACCATTGTGATCGCTGCGATCTAGAGTCAAGCGAATGGAGTTAAATCGAATATTAGTTATTCGATAGGAATTAAGTTCTTGAGTTAGATTATCGAGGTAAGTTAATCGAGTTAAGTTCTTGAGTTAGATTATCGAGATAAGTGAGTCGAGTTAAGTTCGTCGAGTTAAATTAATCGATGTTAGTTTCATCGAAAGGAGTTAATCGATGTTAGTTCATCGAAAGGAGTTAATCGATGTTAATTTCATCGAAGGGAGTTATCGATTTTAGTTTAATCGAAAGGAGTTATCGATTAGTTAAATCGAAAGGAGTTATCGATTAGTTAAATCGAAAGGAGTTATCGATTAGTTAAATCAAAAGGAGTTATCGATTTTAGTCTAATCGAAAGGAGTTAATCGATGTTAGTTCATCGAAAGGAGTTAATCGGCGTTAATTCCATCGAAGGGAGTTATCAATTTTAGTTTAATCGAAAGGAGTTATCGATTAGTTAAATCGAAAGGAGTTATCAATTTTAGTTTAATCGAAAGGAGTTATCGATTAGTTAAATCGAAAGGAGTTATCGATTTTAGTTTAATCGAAAGGAGCTATCGATTAGTTAAATCGAAAGGAGTTATCGATTTTAGTTTAATCGAAAGGAGTTATCGATTATTTAAATCGAAAGGAGTTATCGACTTTAGTTTAATCAAAAGGAGTTATCGATTAGTTAAATCGAAAGGGAAGATTTTCGAATATCGTTTATTCGAGAGGAGATTATCGAATATAGTTTATTCGAAGGAGTTATCGATTATTAGTTAATCGAAGTGAGTTATAGAATATTAGTTAAATCGAAGGAGTTATCGAATATAGTTTATTCGATGGAGTTAATCGATTAGAGTTAAATCAAATGAGTTGATCGAATATAGTTTGTTCGAATAGAGAAAAGGAGTTAATCGAATATAGTTTATTCGAATAGAGTAAATGAGTTAATCAAATATAGTTTATTTGAATAGAGTTAGAGGAGTTATCGAATATAGTTTATTCGACAGGAGTTAAGTGAATTAGTTAAGTTAAACTAAGTGAATTAGTTAAGTGAATTGGTTAAGTTAACCAAAGTGAATTAGTCGAGTTAATCAAAGTGATTAGTTCAGTTAATCGAGATAAGTAAATCAAGTTAGGTTAATCGAGTTGAATTAGTCAGTCGATTTAATAAATTGAGTTAGTCAAACCAAGTAAAAACCAGTTAGAGTTAATTAATTAAGGTTGACCAGTTAGAGTTGATTGGTTAGAATTTACCAGTTAGAGATAATCAATCAGAGTTAATCAAATAGAGTTAAGTAAAATTAGAACTGACTAGAGATTAGTAAATTGAATGGTTTTCTAAGTGCCTATCTGATGTTGGTTTCGGCCTTCGGGATTTATACTTAGGGGATTGTTCTCATACTAGTTACAGTCAAGGACTGATAGTTGGGGAAGAGTAGTGATATGTAAATAAGCAGATGGAAACGTTTTCTAGTGTTAATAACATATATTTTCTAAACATAGAAAATAAGGCAATATGAATATATATATATATATAGATATATGTTGATGATTGATCGATATAATTTCCATCTGGAAATAATATCGTTGTTTGCACACTTGTTTTTCTTTGATGGTTAAATCACAGACTATCGAAGTTTTGACCATTTTAACGTTGTTAATATAGAGAGACCGATTGGATTATTATCCGAAGAACCACTCTGTATTGGCATAAGCATTGCGAATCATATATGCCAAAGATAACTGAAGACGGAGTAAAAAGCAAGGGTTGTTGTATAAGTCTTAGATAACAGTGACTAAGACGGATATACTGAATAGTGCCTTCGGTTTGTCCAGTCCCAGGACAACTTGTATGGACGAAGATCTGACAGAGTATATCCAATAGATCGCGTAAGTTGATCTGTTCAAACGTATTTACGTTTGGTGGCAGAGGAATTCGTTTCTCTTAGCTGTATACCCGTGTTATTTTTGGATAAGTCAATTTGTGATTTGGCGAGTATGACGATGTGACATTCTAAGTGAATGATGATGACTTGTATGAATGAATGTCTGACAGAGTATTTCCAGAAAGGTCACGTACACTGATTTCTTCAACCGTACCAAGAGTGGAAGCGGAGAAGGAAACTTCTTTTAGCTGACACGTAATGTACTGTTGTAAACGTCAATTAGTGATTTTCGATGGATCTGACAATGTGGCATTCGAAGTGAATCTGATGTGATGATAAAGCGTAGCTTCTAGCCTCATCAACTGGTAAATGACAGAAATCGGGCAGGCAACATGGCTAAGTCGGTCGCATCGAAGTAGGGTGTATAATCACCTATCTAGAGAATATTCATTTGTTTCTTAAATCTATCAATGGTGTCCCATATATATACGGGAACGGTTGTTGATCCCAACCGTTGGTGATGTACATTCGATACACTCAAGCGAAATGAGTGGTCGGTCATGTGTGGCTGAGTTACAAGATGTTCTTGTTGAACTCCGGTGTATCGTTCCTAGAGTACACTGATCGGAAGGTGGTTCCATACCTTGTCATAGTTGGAAATCCATTATCCAATACGCGCTTGCGATTTTGATTATATACTATATATGTAGAACGTGAGATGAAAGCGTTTCTGCTAGTTGATATCTATTTGTACATAGACATTATTATAATATCAAAAGGTTTTTGATATAAAGATATTTTGGATTCTCATAAGGGAAAAACCCGTTCCGTTCTGCAGCGTGGTCTTATAAGATATCGTTTACTTGTTCATATACCTGTTTAAACTGTTTTACTCACACCAGTCCCATGACTGACCCGGAGTTTACTTTGTTGTTTTCCCTAAACTCTTGGGTGCCTAAATTTGTACGGGCAGTCAAGTAGTCGGGATTTACAGATATACTTGAAGAGCCGGAGCAGGAGGCTTCTGGATCATATAGCTGTAGTTTATTTCCGCTGTGTTGTAAGTGTTGTACTCTGATAAGTGCTATTGTATACATAACTGTTATATTTCAAAGTTATGTTACCTATTATATGTTATTCGTTCCGCTGTGAGGTTCGTGTTACTCTGATGTTGTGTTCTTCTTCTTCTTCTTCTATTCTAAGTTTCTATCTTATCTATTCTCACCTTCTAATTTCTTTCATTAATTACCGGGATTTTTTGATGTTTTGGTTATCGACATCGAGCTTATGTCGATAACCAAAGTCGCCCAAAATCCGGGTCGTTACAGTCGAGTACCTTGGGTATGGTTGAAAGGCCTTGTTGTCAAGGTTGGACATTGTCAAGGTTGGACATATGGAGTTTATGCTAGAACTGGGGTTACCATTAGCCCTTGACATATGGCAAGGTTGGCCGTCATACGAATAACGGTGGTTTCAAAGCAGGATTGGCGGTGATAGCCAGAGTCAGTCATGGATGATTGGTTGTTCTGTGTGAGACTTACATAATCTGGATGTCATGTGTGTGTTTTTCGTGATTGAATGGGTGTTCAGGTTTCCATGGATGAATGGTTGAATTGTTATTGTAAAGGCTTTCACTGTTCGATGTGGGGAAGATAAGGTTGAGTTCTTCTCTGGTATCATGGGTAGATTAGTATGTTTATCAATCCTTTCCCATACACTTTATTGCTGAAGTTTGTTAGCTATTTTATCGCTCACTAAGACTGTTGTCTGACTCAAGGTTTTATGTTTCTTCTTATTACTTGGGCTGTTCATCCAGTTGTGGATGGGCATACTAAGTAGCAGGTGACAGGTGATGCTTTACTGAGGACGATGGTGCTGATCGGTGGCGAGCATGAGGCTCATGTACCAGTTTTACTACTATCTAATAATTGGGTTTTCGCAGTTTGCTTTTCTGAATAATGTAATGAGGCAACTTTGTATAAACACTATTTCCAAGTTTGTGGATATTACTTTCTGGTTGTATGAAAGTCTTATGTTTCTACTTCACTATTACTACCTGTTGTCTATGTTCTATTATATTTTCTTTTTGTGTTGTGAGTTTACGACAGGTTCCGCTTGTGTTTACCTACTCTGATGATCGTCCATGACTGCCTTGCACACCTTCAGCGCATTATTTCTTTTGTATAGTGCCTGGGTTATGGGCGGTCGTCACAAAGGGAGGAAGCATAATCCTGGGGATGTTTTAACATTGAGCAGTAAGCTGAAATCTTGTAGAAGGCATAGAAAGTAATCTAATTTATTCTTCTTTTGGACACAATATTGATAGTTCGGTGGTCGTAGTTGCTATGTCTTCAGATATGCTTTGTTTTTTAATAGTATTTCTAGTAGTAGGTTATGTAGTTTCGGAAAGGGAAATCTTCCTGTTGATTTCAGTATAGTGATCATCTAGTGGATATTGTATCTCTTTTACATAGATATGTAGTCGCGTTATGTAACTGGATTTGTTAATGCTATTTGTTTTTGGTAAGTTTTGCTTTAGGAAGAATTATGTTGGCAATAGCCGTGTATGGGGTTGCTATGTAATTAGATAAGTGATGTTTATACTATAATATCGTATGGAGTAATAAAAAATTTGCGCTTACCTTTCAAATTTTTTTAACGTTGTCTAGTGATGAGTCTGATTGACCCTTCATTCGTTGCTCAACAAAGCAACATGAATGCAGATTTCACATATGGATCATCTTTTAATATGCATGGTGGTATGGAGGAGCTTAATCAGAACAATTCAAATTGGTTCTTCTAAGTTTTGTCAAGGTTATGCTTCAAAACTGTTTTTAGTAATATTTTTTGTTTATATTGGAACTATTAACTGCCAAATACGCACAATATTAGGACTATGTACTCGCATGTGCTGTTGTACTTCGTTTATACCACACATCACAAAATGCAGAATCTTGCAATAATAATTTTTGTGGTTACTGTTCAAGCGAAGCATGTGTTTTTGATGAAGGAAAAACCTCTGTCTTTGTCTGCTAATGTATTTTTAAGTAGCATATATGTTAACTTCAAAATTAGCACCCTCATCATTCCTACTTGCTATTTCAAGAGTACAAATGTGCTGTTCCAAATTTTTTTGGACCTGTAGATTAAATAAATATCCTCCGTTCAATTTTTCTCCAATTTTTTTATTAGTAAAAGTTAGAAAATTAAGAAAACAGATGACTGTACATCATGGGATCTATGTAGCTTATGAATTATGTAACACCCCGTAATTTTAAAATATTAAAATTAAAAAATTTAAGGGCACTTAATTTTTAGAAGAACTTAATGAAAGGGGTTACGCCATTACGTTCGTCTCAGAATTCTGATTGAGATAGGGTCCGAGTTTGTGTAAATCGGGCTCCGTATGAAGAAGTTATGGAGCTTAGAAGATTTCATGTTTAAACAGAAATTAAATTAAAATAATAATTAATAATCTAAAACCAGTTTGAATTTCAAAATAGCAGAATTGGGCTGAGCGGGAAATTTCCCACTCAGGGGTGTCGATCCCCCTATATAGGAGACGACCCCTATCAACCAGGTTGGGATGACGTGTTCGGGTGACAATTTTTCTGATTTTAGGGCTTATGTGGCTTCATTTGGTTGGTTAAGTTATGTGTCATTATGAAATGG
This sequence comes from Allium sativum, assembly GCA_030737875.1. NCBI lineage: Eukaryota > Viridiplantae > Streptophyta > Magnoliopsida > Asparagales > Amaryllidaceae > Allium > Allium sativum. The sequence continues at coordinate 728,542,719 of CM060909.1, forward strand.
ATGGTTTAGATTAATCCTAAACTAATCTAAGGGCTCTAATTAATCCTACACATCTATATAAACACCCATAAACCTAAACCCTAATCTAAACTAAAATTCATTCGGGAGCCGCCATGATGCTGCATCCTAAACTAAGCTAGTCTCTTCTCCAACGAATTAAAGCTTAGGAATTGTGAAAAGGGATTCTAGAACAACAACGAACGAATATATTCTTTCTTCTATCACTGTGAGTATAGTTGCTTTCACAAGATAATTAATTAAAATAATTATGATAAGTTGTGATCTGGACTGTATGAATATGCCTGTTGAATCATATGCTATTAGCCATTTCTGTTATCATCTATTTTGTTAATACATGCCAATTTGTTATCATATGTAATTATATTCATTTTATGATGTTAATTCCTATGTCTAATTACATATGCTTGATTAGATTCATCTATGCAAGGTATGTTCATCTATACAAGTTTATATGCAAGTTATGTTTATCTATGCACGTTATGCAAGTTTATCTATGCAAGTTATGTTCATCTATACAAGTTATGCAAGTTTATATACAAGTTATGTTTATCTATGCAAGTTAAGCAAGTTTATCTATGCAAGTTTACATGCAAGTTATGTTCATCTATGCAAGTTATGCAAGTTTATATGCAAGTTATGTTCATCTATGCAAGTTATGCAAGTTATGTTCATCTATGCAAGTTATGCAAGTTTATATCCAAGTTACGTTCATCTATGCAAGTTTATATGCAATTTATGTTCATCTATGCAAGTTTATGCTTATATGTTTAGATCCATGCCAGTTCTTATGTTTAGATCTATGTCAGTTTACACTGCATATGTTAGTTGGATCCATCTTATATGCTAGTTCATGTTTATATGCTTAATGAGATTTTTGTTGTTCTATGCCAAGTTTGTGTTACACATGCTTAATTAGATCTATATTGTTTTATGATAGTGTGGATGTCATATGCCTCTTTCTTTTCCTTTTCTTATGTGTTAGGCTAACAGCGAGTCTAACGTATTATGTGAATTATACGTACGAATGACGTGGGAACGTTGGGGAATAGTTTGGGAAATATTAAATATTGGATATTATGTAATTGGTATAAATTGGTTAGTAACCATATAATTAACTTGAGACATAAATTGTTATAGTTTATATACATGGAAATTATGGACATAATTTGGAGGATAATTATGAGCATAGCTTGAATTGGAAATTATGGACAATTTGAAATAGGGATATTAATTCAAATTGGGGTTGAATAATAAAATGAGATAATGAACATGCCCAACCTGAGGTTAGATTGAGTTGCGGTGTAAGACTGCCTGGAACCACCCGGCACATCCAGTAACCGCAACAACAGGTCTAGTGTGGGAGGTTAGTGCATCAAACCCAAAACCCGAGGTTAGAAAGAGTTTGCGGTAGAAGTTTGTTCGGAACCGTCCGGCACATCTAGCAACCGCAAACAACAGTTCTAATGTGAGAGGTTGGTGCATTAATAAATCAATTAATGCCAATGAATAGACATGCTAAGAATGGTAAGGTTAAGTAACATATGAATAGGCGAAACTTAACCAATACAACATGTTAATTAAACAAATGGGTAGGGTTAGGTTAAATTGAGAACACTTAACCGTTATAACATGTTGATTAGGAAACCCTAGTAACGAGGACCCATTTCAGCAGTAACTCACATAGATGTATCATAGTACCCTGAACTAGGCAGGGTGGGGCACGATTACTGGGCTGATTATAAGCGGTCAAAATAGCGGCGGGTGGTGCATTAGTGTAGGTTCCGACGGATTACGGGCATGCACGTGCTCCGAAGTGGAAAAATCAGGCACTGGGCATCAGTAGTTATACACTGTGCATCTTGAATTGTGTCGGGTTGCCATCATAGGGATTGATACACCCCATGGTGGGACCAACGTAGGTATCTACAAACAAGCGGGGCCGAATGACACAAGTAATAAATACACACGAGTTAGAGTGCCGATCGAATGGGGAGGGTAGTGGGTACAATTAGTGGAGATAGGGGCAGGCGGCACCTATGACAACAGCTAGGGGTACACAAAACTACCATTATTATTATTATCATTGTGATTAGTAAGAGGGATCAACTTTCAGAGTAAATTGGGTTGGTGCAGTGTAGTAATTATCCTGTAGTGATTAGAAGCGCAATCAACGTTTATCTTATTCATCTTGCTTACCTTATCATACATGCTTATGTTACAGCCATTAGTCGACCGTTGGGTTGACCCCGGGGTCGACCCCACCCAGATCTGTGGCAGATCCATTCTTTGAACTGGGACTTGTTGCTTGACCAGATTCATTGGTGGTAAACTATAAATAGGACCTCATTTCTATTGTTTTATTCATCAAAAACAATGGATACAACGAGATGCCGCCGTAACTCAGGTTGAACTAGCCTATTTTTCTGCAACAACGATTTATACATATACAAGAATATCTGCTACAACATCAACACTCTTTTCTCAGTTCTTTAGATCCAGTCCCTGTGAGTTTATGTTGCTTTTAGATATAAACATTTAATAAGTAATCCTGACATGTTTATAAGTTTGGATCTAAACCTATGCCTGTTGATAACCTGAATCATAACTAAACAGATATCTCATTACTTGTACACCTGATCTACTGTTGAGTTCTTACATGCCTATCTCTATTATGCCCATTTCTGTTATCATATGCCTATTTTGTCATTATGCCTATTTCTGTCATCATATGCATTTTATTATGCCTATTTCTGTTCTTTTCTCTCTCTCTCTCCCCCCTTCCCTTTTTATTTTATAGTCAGGCTACCTTCGAGCCTAGGCCTATCGCTGAAATATGCGAACGAACGAAATTGGGAATGATAAATTGGGGCATAACTTGTATTGTAAAACATGACTGGAATTTGGGGGCATAACCTATATTGCGACCTAAGACTTTAAATTGGGGAATATCGTACATGATGATTTGTGACTTGAGGGAAGAGGCATGAAAACCCTATAATGAACATGAATAATTGTTTAAAAATTAATATGCCTAAATTTTCAATAAATAGAAACTGTAATCGCACTTAGACACAAGGTTAGATTACACCTGTGGTATAAGTCTACCCTGAACCGTTTGGCAAATCCAACATCCATAAGTGGTTAATCTAATGTGAGGGGTCTAGTGCATAAATGTACATGTAATGGTGCTAAGACATGAGGCTAAGTCTAAACTTGTGGTAGAAGCCTGCCCAGAACCTCCCGGCATATCAGCATCCACAAGTGGTCGGCTTAATGTGAGAGGTCTAGTGCATTAACAACATGAATGGGAAATGTTAATAACCTGTTAACCGATAATACTTAACCTGTTTAAATCTGTGGGGGTTATATGAACCTGTTAAATTGTATAAGGGTTAAGTAAACTTGTTTGTATCGACGGGGGTTAAGTAAATCTGTTAAATCTATTGGGGGTTATATAAACCCAACAAACTTAACCTGTTTTATATGGTGGGCTTATACGGGCTCGTTACTCTGTTAGGCATAACCTGTCAAGATCCTAGTAGTGGGGATGCAAGCTTAGGGGTGGCTTGTATCATCTGTTGGTGGGACCCATACCAGTTAGTAACCCATATTGGTATCCAAAGGGGGACCCCAAACTAGGGAGGGATCAGGGCATGCTTACGGAGCTGATCATAAGAGGTTCATCTGAGTGGGGGTGTCTAATGGCGCGTTCCAACGGAGTCATGTTCGTGCATGGATCCGCTTTCTCGGGAAAATAAGACGCTATAACACTAGTAGATATATGTGTGCCTCTCGAAAAAAAAGGATTGCCACTTTAGGAAGTGAAACATCCTACTGTCGGGCCAGCACATGGTATCTATAGGATAAGGAGCCTATCGATTGGGGGTGTAATTAGGGTACATCTAGTCTTGCTTGTTTAGGTCCCCATTATTATCGTTGGGGTAACATCTGTCATTTCTGGTGGGATGCCTGTTATTATCATTGGGGGTAAAACCCGTCACTAGAAGTACACCTAAATCTACCATCTATTTCTGTTGGGATCATTTTGTTTCTGTTATACTAGTATTGGTGCAGAAAAAATACTTGAGAAGTGCAATATATTCTGTTCTATTTATTCATCTTATCCTTCTCATTCTGTTATACCTGCCTTATGATACTGTTATCTCTCTCATCTAGTTTATATGCGTATAATGATGCTTTTACTTATTTATATGCTAAAAGTAACTAGACTCGCTAGATTTTGTGTCTGACCCGTTTTATTTCCTTTTCTCTCTCTTCCTTTTCCCCCAGGTTCTCAAGGTGGGAATACTCAGGCTTGATTAAGATTTTCTCTTTTATTTCCACTTAGAGCTGCTTAGATGTAACGCTTTGATTACCTGTCTATTCTAATATGGCTCTTTTTGGGGACTATGCTTTTATATTACTGTACTCTAATGATTTTAGTACAAGGCATATATTTTAATTTGATGTAATGGTTTTTCTGTACTTTAGACTTAGCGGTAACTGGATTTTGGACCACGATGTTTTCTATTTGGAAAATAAAGTATTAAATTCCGATGTTATTTTATATCTGTCATGTGATATTTCTGTTTCTGTTTACCTATAACTCTTCACGAAACTTAATGCATTTTGTTAAAGAGTGACTTTAACGGACGTGGGGTGCCACATTTGGTATCAGTGCTGAAGGTTACCAGATCGCATAAAAGATTTTGAAATTTATTTTCAAAAAGGTTTTAAAAGAAACCATTTTCAAATGAAAAGTCTGTTTTGAAAAACATATTCCCCAAAGCCATATGAAATATCTTTCGACTCTCTATTTGAATCCCTTTTTCCTTTTCTTTTCAGCATGTCTAGGAAACTGATTCTTCCCGAGGGCGGTACAATACCTTCTTGGTTTCATAGGTATTTTGAGGCTACAGCGCCTGCCGGAGGCCAAGCAGATGCCTCCTCCCCTAACTGTAGCCGTTGCTCCTCCTCCTCCTCCGTAAGCGAATACTTTCTCCAAGATATGCAAGGATTTCTTTGCTACGGAAGAAAAGCCATTCCGAGGAACTAAGACTTTTGTAGAAGCAAGGAATTGGCTTAAAGAGAAGGAGGATTTATTTGGGATTTTTTAGGTTGATGACTGTAGGAAGATTCAGTTGGCCGTTTGGCAGCTGAAAGATGAAGCTTCATTTTGGTGGGAACTGACGCACGTAGGACATCTAGTTGAGACTTAGGATGATTTTCGACAGAGATTCGAGATGAAGTTTCTTTCTCAGGCAGAAGGGAGTATGCAAACTGAAAGGTTTCTGGCACTTAGACAAGGAGGCATGTCTATCAAAGAGTATGCCAATAAGTTCAATTAATTAGCGAGGTTTGGCGCTAGTGAATACCTGGCACAAGAAAGCTTTGAGGTTTGCAAGAGGGTTAAATGAACCCCTCCATGGATTGATAATGTCTCATATTCTGATGGGGGCAACTTTCGAGAAACTCGTTGATATAGCATTGATGCACGAAGAAGATAAAGGTGAAAAAAAGGCTAAGATTGATGAAATACAAAACATGAAAGTATGACCCAAGAAAGAATAACAATATCAAAAGAAGGTCGAAAAGAACAACAAAGCCCGAGAAAAGAGGATATGTCATTATTGTGGACGCGTGGGTCATTTGAGCAAAGATTGCAGAAAAAGGAAGAATGCTTGTTTCCAATGTGGTGAGGTCGGACACTTTACTAGAGAGTAACCGAAGAAGCAAGGAAAGGGACAAAGGGCAGGATCTTTTGGAGGGAAGATGAATTCTCTCGTGGTGGGTGTATTAGATAGAGGTAGAAAATTTTCTGTTGAAGGTTTTATTTCTCTTACCGATCATCCTGTTAGAACTCCTTTTGATTTTAGCGCTTCACGTTCTTTTATATTTGATTCTGTGGTTTAGTCTCTGCACCTTAGTGCTGATATGGTTTTGGATCTCGTTGTTGTCTCAAACCCCATTGGGGGAACGACTCATATGTCTATGACTTGCCGGGGTTTGGGAATATATGTGTTGGGCGTCGAGTTTGGGTGTGACGCGTATGTGCTCGTTTTAATGGGCTATGGTTTGATTCTAGGGATGGATTGGCTAGCCATGTATGGTGCCATTCTAGATTGTGAGAGGAGGGACGTTTGGATTTTGACTTTCCATGGGAGGACTCTTGAGATTTCTTGTGACACTAAGGGGTTTATCATGCTTAGTTTCCTAGAGTCACTTGATGCATCTATAAATGGTCTATGATCTGTACCAGTAGTCTGTGAGTATCCTGATGTTTTTGACGAGGTTCGGGGCTTACCTACGAGGCGCGAGATTGATTTCCGAATATACTTGGTGGACAATGCAAAGCCAGTTGCATTGCCTATGCGCCATATGGCTCCAACAGAAAAGAGGGAGCTTAGCAAGCAAGCAGAGGAGATACTTAAGAAAGGGTTTATTAGGCGAAGCATATCAGAATGGGTTGCTCCAGTCATTTTCGCGACTAAGGCAGATGGCTCGCTTCGCTTATGTGTGGATTACATGGAGTTGACAAGCTCACTAAGAAAAATAGGCACCCACTTTCGAGGATAGACGAATTGTTTGACCAACTTGTTGGTGCATGTATTTTCTCCCAGTTATATTTGTCCATAAGATTTCATCAGTTGAGGGTGCCTGAGGATAGTATAGACAATACCGCTTTTAAGACTCCAGATGGTTTCTTCGAGTGGCTCGTCATGCCTTTTGGGTTGACGAACGCACCCACCTATTTTGTGGATCTGATGAGTAGGGTGTTTCAGGAGTTTCTAAATAAGTTTGTTGTGGTCTTTGTTCGTGACAACTTGATTTTCTCGAAGAATGAGGAAGAGCATGCCCTACATTTAAGGGAGGTTTTGAAGACTCTCCGAGCACATCAGCTAAGGCAAAATTCTCCAAATGTCATTTTTAGAGTAAGGAAGTGAGATTTCCCGGGCATGTGGTCTCTAAGGATGGGATAACAGTGGATCCCACGAAAGAAGTTGTAGTTCAAGATTGGAAAATTCCAAAGAATGCAACGGAGGTGAGGAGTTTTCTTCTTTTAGCGGACTATTATAGGAAGTTCATTAAGGACTTCGCAAAGATATCAGCCCCAATCACCAGACTTACAAAGAAGAATTTGACCTTTTCTTGGGATATTGACTGTGATGATGCTTTCTAGCTATTGAAGAGGGCTTTGACAACAACCCTAGTCTTGACTTTGCCTGACGGGAACAAAGTATTCACAGCATACACTGATGCATGTGGTGCAAGGCTTGGTGTTGTTTTGATGCAATAGGGAAGGGTAGTATGTTACGGTAGTAGACAGTTAAGAGTTCATGAGAAGAACTACCCTACCCATGACTTAGAATTGGCTGTCATAGTATTCGCGCTTAAGACTTGGCATCGTTATCTACTTAGAGAGAAGTTCGAGTTGTATACCAATCATAAATCTCTCAAGTACTTGTTCCCGCCGAAGGATCTCAGTTTGAGGCAACAGAGATGGATGGGGTTCCTAGCATCCTATGATTTTGAGATTGCTATACACCTGGCAAGGGTAATGCAGTGGCGGACGCATTGAGTAAGCAGATGATGACTTTAAGTCCACTATTTGTAAAGAGGCGGAGCTTGGAGTGTATATCGACCTTTGATTTTAGGCCATCTACGGATCTTGTACCTAGTTTGTTGTCATCGTTAAAGGTACTACCTACTCTTTTAGATCAGATAGGAACTTAGCAGCTAGAGGACCCACAAATAGTAGACATCTTGGGTAGGCTCAGTAGAGGGGATACTTCTAGTCACCTTAATAGATATTCCATGGATTACAGAGGATGGTTGCGACGAGATGGAAGACTTTGTGTTCCTCGAGGTGGGAGTTTATTGAAGACAGTCCTTGAGGAAGCCCATCATTCTAGGATGACTATCCATCCAGGCGGTGATAAGATTTATAAAAATATGAAGAGGGTTTTCTTTTGGGTTGGGATGAAGAAAGATGTAACAGAGTTTGTTTCTCAATGTCTAATTTTCCAGCAAGTAAAAGCTGAGCAAAGGAAGCCCAGTGGTTTACTTCATCCTTTGGAGGTCCCATAATGGAAGTGGGAGAGCGTCTCTATGGATTTCATTGATGGTTTTCCTAGTTCGAGGAAAGGCAACATCAGTATTTGGGTTATAATTAATAGGCTTACTAAGAGCGCTCATTTCATTCCTATTAAGAGTAAGAGAACGACAACATGGTTGGCGGTAGTCTATCTTCATGAGATAGTCCGTCTACTTGGAGTACCTTCCAGTATAGTGAGTGATCATGACACCATATTAACTAGTGAGTTTCGGAGGAGCTTGCAAGAGGCATTAGGTACACAATTGTGTTTGAGCACCGCTTATCACCCTCAGACCGACGGAAAGGGTGAATAGAGTTCTTTAGAATCTTTTAAGACTTTGTATCCTAGACTTCAGAGGGACATGGGAGGGGCATCTTCCTTTGGTATAGTTTGCCTACAACAAAAATTATTAGGCTAGATTGGAATGGCACCCATAGAGGCATTGTACGGACGACCCTGTAGATCACCGACTTGTTGGTGGAAGTCTACAGAAAGTTTTCTACTTCGACCTCAGATGATTAGAGAAACTTCAGAGAAGATTGATCTTATCGCAGACGCATGAAGACAGCTCGGGATAAGCAGAAGTCCTACGTAGATAAGAGAAGGACTAATATTGAGTTTAAAGTGGAAGATATGGTTTTCATCAAGGTATCACCTTTGAGGAATGTGGTTCGCTTTGGATCTGCAGGGAAATTAGCGCCAAGGTTTGTAGGGCCATTTCCCATAACAGAATCGATTGGCCAAATGACCTATAGGGTGAGGCTACCAGAGAGATTAGCAGGTGTTCATGATGTTTTCCACGTTTCTCGTTTGAGGAAATGTCCGCATGATACAACAGAGCTAGTTGAGCTGAGTATGCTTGAGGAAGTAAAGGTGGAACGAGAGGAAAGAGTTAGAAGAGTTCCTACTCGTATTCTTGGATCAGAGGTTAAGAAGCTACGCAACCGAGAGGTCAAGTTGATGAAAGTTCAATATGGAGAAGACCCCAAGGATGCAACTTGAGAGATGGAAGACAAGATTTGCGCTTCGTACCCTTTTCTTTTCAAGGGTATGTTCGTAACTTCTTTTTCCAAAGCTTTTATCCGTACTTATTTTTGTCACTTGTATGTATCCTATCGATCGAATCTTTGACCTTTAGGGAGAAATCAAATGGATGTAAACCTGTGTTTGAGACAAGTTATGTCTGATGGATGCAAGTGGATGCAAGTGTTTGCTAGTGATTGCTCATGGGTGCATATACACACACATTAGGGACTAGATCTACTCAATCACTCTCATACTACATATGGATGCTTGTGCATTTTAAAATTTATGGATGAAAATGGGTGTATCATCATGTGGATGTTGCATTTGGATGAATGATAGTGCAAAAATATAGAACATACGTGTTTTACTAGGATTATTCGCATACATGTTGGATTCATAGCACTGACATACATTGCATTAAGGAGGTCGACTGAATCAGTAGACCACCCGATCTTTCGCATTAGTATAGGAACATATACATACACCTTTGCAGATGTTCATATAATCATTAGAAATGTTTCAAGGACAATGGATGTCTGTGATTGATAGATGAGTAGATGGATGGTGGATGCTAGGATATACATTCTTCATAACTTGGAGATTTTGGGGATGAAATCCTTTAAGTAGGGGAGAATGTAACACGCCGTAATTTTAAAGTAAACTATAATGATAAACTAAATAATACTTAATTAAATATTAGGAATTAAGTAAAACAAACTGCGCCATTTCATTCATCTCGGAATTCTGCTCAAGATAGACTTCGAGTTTGCATAAAACAGACACCATATGAAGAAGATATTAAGGTTTGAAGTTTGTATATGTATAAGAGAATTATATATAACCAGTCAAGAAAATCAAAATCAGAAGGCGGGAAGATGCGAGAAATCGACCCGTTAGAGGTCGACCCCATGCCCCATGGGTGTTGACCCATGGGTCGATCCCTACATGTGAAGACCCGCAACTTCCCCGTAAAGGAAAGCGACGGATAGTTCGAGAACAAACCACAGCAGAACGCATACAGAAGAACATTTCATTGTATATTACAACAATGCATCAGATTACAAGAATATATAGAGTATAAATGAATATTACACAGAAATATCAGAGATTTAAATTACATTTAAATACATAGCAGCGGAAAATAATACAATACACAACTAGAATGAGATATACGGATACAAAGCTTTCCGGATATCGTTCCAGCTGTAAACCAGGATCCTGTGAATATAAATCTGCAAAACCCAAAACTACTAGCTGCCCATGTCAAAATAAGGGCACCCAGAGTTTAGGTTAAAACAATAAACTCCAGGTCAGTCATGTGACTGGTGTGAGAACTAAAACAGTTATTAATCTTTATTTTAAATCATTAGGTAAATCAAGGGACCACGCCGTATAATACGGAACGGGTTTCCTCCCAAGAATACCAGTGCATGAAACAAACAGCGCAATGCTAAATAAAGAAAAATGAAGCTGTTATAAGACCCAGGTCCCATCACACAATGCAACGCAGTCGAGGATAGGGTTTTCCCTTATAACAGCCAAAGGATGCTTGATACGTTTTAAAACAAATCATTTGATACTATTATAAGTGTATAAAACAACTTCAAATCATAAGTATCAATCATAGGCGGCATGAGCGTCCCATGCCACTATGTCGCCATATATAGGTTTACAAATAAAACCGCAAATGTCACGTATTTGGAAATTGGATTTCCATCTATGAACCGAGGCAAAAGATAGTCCTCAACCGATTCGAGACGCTCTAGCCCGCCCCTCAGGAACAGCCGCAACTGCCCCTTGGATCGTCAGGGCCGGTCCACACGGAGTGGATTATTATGCCTGAACAATACGTCTCCCCACCCTATGGGGTGTAAGTCTGGTCCGTCAGCCGACCAGAATGCATTCGGCCGAAACCGATATAACCGAGGCGCCTCGCAACAGCAACAACCACATAAGTCAAACTCGTCAGGGCGTGTAAAACCACTGACGCCACTTCTAGCTAGAAAGAAACGCAAGTCCTCCCTGAGGTCCGTCTCCCGTTTTTGGTTCATACCTGGTGTGAAACACGCGAGGTAAACGTTACACAAAGCTACGCCACAAAGGCCGTGCTTTGATCATCACCACAAGACTTTGCTTTTCAACAGAAGCCTTGATCATTTGCATCTTAGCATGCCACACAGGCAAACCATCCTATGCAACCGATATCAGTCACACAGAATGAAATCCGATGTCAGACACACAGTCCATTTACAAGTCCGTTCTGGGTCTGAACGAAACCGGAGGCACCTAGTACCCCGCATATCCATCGATCTCCAAGTACGTCTGGACGATCACCAACTGTTTCCATCTTCTTGGGTGTACAGCCCAATCAAGATCATCAGTTATCACCCAAACGACGTGAAGACTTCCGGTCTTCGACCATCGTCTTCATCTTCGACTTATCGTCGTATCAGTTATTCAGAATGGGATAAACCCGGTCTTTCCGAATAACTCACGTATATATTATAAAAGTGTTACACAAACACAACATACGCCTCATTCCAATTCATTAGTCACTAACCGTAAATTAATCAAGAGAATAATTCCCCAAATATTAACCCCGAAGGCCGAAACCAACATCAGATCAATATCCAGAAAACCATTCTGCTTGGCTAACCGACAGTTAGTTTCTAAATTTCACATTCAAATCTAATTAAAGATTTAACTATCGCCTGGAGCAAAACTGGTGATACTCCATTCTCGATCTTTTCAATCTAATTAAAGATTCATTAAAACTCCACTTAGTTTTAATCTGTGACTGGGTTAAAGAATCAGTGTCATCTAAAAACACGGTTCGCGATAAACCCAAAGTCACATTCCATTAATTATCGGGTTAAAGAACGAGTGTTATTTAAAACACTGTTCACGATAAACCCAAAAATCATTCCATTAATTATCGGGTTAAAGAACGAGTGTTATTTAAAACACTGTTCACGATAAACCCAAAAATCAATATCAATTCAATTCCAATTAAATATCATTTAATTGGTACACTTCATTAAATCTAAATAAAAAGATTTAATCTTTTCTCAACTGGGTTCAAGAACAGTGTTAGTGAAGACACCATTCACGACAAACCCAAATCACATTCGATATTCAATACAAGGCTCTGAATAGAAAATACATCGGCTTATATTCAATATCGAATTCTACGACTAACAAATGTCGTATTGGAAATAACGATACAAATATATATCTTTCAAATTTCCATAACAACACCTGTAATATCACGAATTCCAATATCGAAATATTCCGAAGACAATTTCGATTTAAATCCACTCCAATGCAATCATTGGAAATTTTGGTTATTTTCAAAACCCTTTTCGAATTCAATTTATTTATTTAAAAATAAATAGAATTATAATTCTAGTTCAAAACTAGTTCATTTCGATAAAAATCTATTTTTATCTTTTCAAATATGGAGTTTTTCATCCCAAATCTTCACAAATCATTTCTTATGATTTTACATAAATTATTACTATTTTTAATAATTTTATCAAGGCCCGTACAGTCGATTTCCATCAACGGCCATCGAACTGCACTTACAGCGACCTTTTTCAAATTTGATTTGGACATAATTCCAAATCCAACCGTTAGATTTCAAATTTCTAACATTCGTTAGAAAGCTCTTTTCGATACGAACCCAACGGTTCTGGTTTTAGGAGAATCCGACGGTCGGATCTCCCGTAATGTCCGTTTGAAATAAATGGTCGAAATTCGCGAACTGCCGCGGCGCGGCGCGTTCTATTCAGGCCATTATATTATATATATAATATATATAATATATATTTCGTCGATTTCTATTCAAAACGAATTATATAAATAGTTTTAAAATCGTTTCAAAACCTATTTCAACTTCCATTTCAATTCAAAGAAAAATTGAATTCTTCCTTATAAATTCGTTTTAAAATTCATTTCTATTCAATTCAAATTTCAATTCAGTTTGAATTCATATTCAATTCAATTCATTTCGAAATCGTTTTCAATTCAATTCAGTTCGAAATCGCTTTCAATTCAATTCATTTCGAATTCGTTTTCAATTCAATTCATTTCGAAATCGTTTTCAATTCAATTCATTTCGAATTCGTTTTCAATTCAATTCATTTCGAAATCGTTTTCAATTCAATTCGAATTCATTTTCAATTCAATTCATTTCGAAATCGTTTTCAATTCAATTCATTTCGAAATCGTTTTCAATTCAATTCATTTCGAAATCGTTTTCAATTCAATTCATTTCGAAATCGTTTTCAATTCAATTCATTTCGAAATCGTTTTCAATTCAATTCATTTCGAAATCGTTTTCAATTCAATTCATTTCGAAATCGTTTTCAATTCAATTCATTTTGAATTCGTTTTCAATTCAATTCATTTCGAAATCGATAAAATCGATATAAATATCGTTCTCGTCAAAATGGCGTCAATCTAATCAACACGGCTTCATATATTCCTTTATTTTCAAATATTCTATTTCAAATATTTCTTTTTCAAAACTGGAATGAGGCCCAATCAATTACCATATAAAATTAATTATATGGATTTTCATACAACACATGTATATAATAGCATTGAAAATAATCAACCATCAACCAAAGTGCACTACACTGTATAAGCATCAAATATAGATATTCAACGCTTACAACAGCATGTCAATCAATCGATCGACATATTTAATCAATCAGGATGAGTGAACTTCAAATTTCATCCTAACACCCGTGTGGGGTTTCAAACAATCAAACACATATTTTATTTGTGCAGTTAGGCGATGTGTAAAATTTATCGACCCAATCAATGTCATTCAAATAAGTGTACATAAACAAACCATCTGGTTTGTAAATGAATATTTATTTTATTCACTTTCACTATATTCATATTCACGTTAAAAATTGTATTTTTAACGATAAAACATTTTATTCTATCATATGAATTTCTATTATTCATTTACACAATAAAATGATATTTTTATTTTCTAACATATTTTAGAAAATTTCGGCGGCATAACGGCACGATACTAGAAACGGGACAAGGCCTAGCCTAATCCCCGGTCTAGTGAAGGCCCACGCCATTCACTCATCAATCAAATCAATTTCATTTTGCAAACCACAAAATTTGGAGTAAGAGTCTAACCTAGTCTTACTCCTTCGCCTTATAACGGCGCACGTCTAATCCTAACCAATTTATCGATTCGATTTTTCACACCACAAACCACATTCAAACCAATATCTCGATCAATCACCAAACAATCCAAACAAACAAGTCCATGGTATGTGGACGGGTGTCGGGTGCTTCTAATAAGCACCGTCTGCATCCTAGTATATATATATATAACTAGAAATATAAATTGAAAGGTGAGAAATTCTCACTTATAGCTATCCTAGCTCCACGGCACTTCATTTGCAGAAGTCTTCGTCGTTTCGCCTTTTTGTCACCTTCGTTGCCCAAGGCCACTATATATATAAAAAAAAAAAATCGAATTTTTATTTCAAAGTTCCATATATAAAAATCGAATTTTTAGTTCAAAGTTCAATATATAAAAATCGAATTTTTAGTTCAAAGTTCAATATATAAAAATCGAATTTTTAGTTCAAAGTTCAATATATAAAAATCGAATTTTTAGTTCAAAGTTCAATATATAAAAATCGAATTTTTAGTTCAAAGTTCAATATATAAAAATCGAATTTTTAGTTCAAAGTTCAATATATAAAAATCGAATTTTTAGTTCAAAGTTCAATATATAAAAATCGAATTTTTAGTTCAAAGTTCAATATATAAAAATCGAATTTTTATATTCTCCATTATATTTTCAAAAGTGATGTCTTTTTATTTTCAAATCAAGATTGCTTGTATTTTTGAATCAATGACCATTTCAGTTTCTTTTCTTTTTAACAATGTAAAAATCAAATTTTTAAAATATAGATTTCACCTTTATAAAAATAAAGTTTTCGCTTTTATAAAAATCACCACTTTATTTCAATGTATATAAAATAAAAATCAGATTTTTATTTCGCTACATATACAAAGATGATATCTTTATATTCTCTATCCTATAAAGATTATATTTTTAATACTTTAAAAAAATATAAAAATCATATTTTTACTTCACATTCATATCGATAAAAATCTAATCTATTTCATTTTCAAAATCTAATCTTTTTGACATATGAATTTCTATTTTTACTTCAATGCCCTATACATATAAAAATAAAAATTCTTTTCTATTAAAAATCTAAACTATATACTATATAAAATAAAAATCTAGCTTCAGCTTTTAAAGTAGATAAAACTCAGTTTTAAAAATAAAACAAATTCAGTTTTTTTTCATTTTTAAATCAAAATCAGTTTTAACATTTTTAAATCTAAAATCAGTTTAACATTTTTAAATCTAAAATCAGTTTAACATTTCTGTTTTTAAATCTAAAAAAAAAAACAGTTTTTAAAATTAATTAAAATCAGTTTTCTAAAACTTGAAAATAAAATAGCAAAGCCAAAAACAAAAACAAAAACTTACAGATGGGGGGGGGGTTCTGCTGATCGTCGGAGGCTCCTGGCTTCGAGGCGGCGGCACAGGCTCGCTGGCCAGGGTCGCGGAGGCGTCGAACGATTTGGGGGGGGGGGGCGTCTCGTCTTCGTCGAGGAGGGCAGGGGTGGGGCCTTCGCGCCAGGCGCCAGTCGAGGGGAGGGGTCTTCTGTCGTCGCGGTGGCCAAGGTGAGGCTGGAGGGAGGTGGGTCGGTGGAGGGTTCGGGCGGCGGTAGGCTGTCGCCATCGCGCGATGGCTTTCCCCCTTTTTTTTTTTTTTTTTTTTTATTTAAGAACTGAAATTGAAACGGGGGGGGCCAGAAGAAATAAAGGAGAGTAAGGAATATTTTTTTTTTTTTTTTTTTTGTATTATTTTATTTATTTAATTATTTAAAGGTTGACTTTCACATACGACCTCAAAACGAGGTCCACCGCCTGTCGCCCATAGCGTTTCCCCCCCATTCCGAACACAATGGGATATGTATCGCAAGCTGATTTGACCGTTTCGATCAGTTTCCTTTGAATTTACATTTAAATCACTTTATTGAATTTTAAACGTACGTTTCAAATTACCGGGGTCACATACTAACTAGAAAAATTCCATAAAAATATTTTCTAGCTTCGTATTGACGATACGGTCCTAACAAAACTAGTTTCGTCGAATTCTGAGACCGTTAGAAAAATGGCCAATTTCCAGTCGATTAAAATCAACTGAAATGGTTAAAACACGTTTTCCTTTGCCACGCTCACATATTGACTCGAAAAATTATGAAATTTGAAACCTAGCGATAACTTGACACTGCGGATCCAACAAAAGTGGTTTCGTCGAAATCCGAGGTCATTTGCAAAATGTCCATTTTTAAGGGCCTGAATTCCATAGCGACTATTCAGAATTTTCAACTGGACATAACTTTTGATTCCCGCTACTAACTTTTGATTTTTCGGATTCGTTGGAAAGATATTCACTATTAGATTCCATTATTTTTGGTTTCACTAAAATCCGGATTGTTTTGCACCCGGTACATTCAATTGAAGTTTGAAATCGAATTATCGAACTACCGCGCCATTTTTAATTCTATTTATAATTATATATAAATATTTATATTCTAACGGCGACGCGTATAATATATACGTTCGAATTCTATTCAAAATAAGTTTCTCGTCGATATTATTTAAAATAATTCATTTTAAATAATCAAAATTCGCTAAAATTGCCAAAATAAAAATTTTAAACTGGCCCAGATTTTCCGGGTTGTTACAATCTCCCCCACTTAAAACTTTTCGTCCCCGAAAAGGAACAAAGTCGAAAGTGGTTTGATAATTCAACTCTACATTCGATTTGGCTTCCGTTCTCCAACTTTTCAGTTTCTGAGAATTTTCAAAGTTTCAAAAATTTGGCTAACACCCTAAATTTTCGAAAAATTTCGCCATAACCTCCCCTGCAATGGGAGCATCGGGAAATTTCAAATAGCTTCCCCGGTCCTTCAGATCTCAAAAAGAAAAAGAAAAAGCCAAGCGGCTAGCCAATAGGCTCATAAAATCATCATCACCCAAACAAAACAGGAAATTATGTAGTAAACATGTACCTATTTGTCGGGCAAACAAATTTTATTCTCTGCTCTAGCCTCCTTGCTATGACCTGTTCAATGATATATATGTATATGCAAGCAAATGCAACCAATTTTCAATACAATTCAATATTTGTTTCAAATGAACTAAGTGGTCCAAATTTTAATTATTCAAACAATAATCAAACAATACAACCATCAATCAATTAGTGAATTAGCTTTTCAAATTCATAATTTTGATATATATAAAGAAAATCATGTTTTGATGCCAAATCACAACAATGTATTCTAGCTATATATAAGTTTTGGTTCTCACACCAGTCTAATGGAAATATATAGAAAATCACACCTTCGAAACTCGAATACCAATTCTGATGATGTCTAGACTATCATCAGAATCGTCTCCGGGCGACTAGAGTGTGACTCTATATCTATCCAGTATATTAAAACTTCGAATACACGCGGATCAGACGTATACGCAAAATCTATATATACTGGACTGTCCAACTCAATATAAATAGATAATCAAATACGAATAATTGCTTTAAATTTTCAAAACAAAAATTGTTTTTATTTGAAAAATATACTCTTCACACTCGTTCTAGGATACTACTGATCCTATCTCTAACGAGTCATTCTAATTGGATATTACTAATCCAATATCTGATGAATCCTTTCGTATGTTTCTAATGTGTCTTGTTCTCTAGCTTTGTAAACCAAAGCTCTGATACCAACTGTAAAGACCCGCAACTTCCCCGTAAAGGAAAGCGACGGATAGTTCGAGAACAAACCACAGCAGAACGCATACAGAAGAACATTTCATTGTATATTACAACAATGCATCAGATTACAAGAATATATAGAGTATAAATGAATATTACACAGAAATATCAGAGATTTAAATTACATTTAAATACATAGCAGCGGAAAATAATACAATACACAACTAGAATGAGATATACGGATACAAAGCTTTCCGGATATCGTTCCAGCTGTAAACCAGGATCCTGTGAATATAAATCTGCAAAACCCAAAACTACTAGCTGCCCATGTCAAAATAAGGGCACCCAGAGTTTAGGTTAAAACAATAAACTCCAGGTCAGTCATGTGACTGGTGTGAGAACTAAAACAGTTATTAATCTTTATTTTAAATCATTAGGTAAATCAAGGGACCACGCCGTATAATACGGAACGGGTTTCCTCCCAAGAATACCAGTGCATGAAACAAACAGCGCAATGCTAAATAAAGAAAAATGAAGCTGTTATAAGACCCAGGTCCCATCACACAATGCAACGCAGTCGAGGATAGGGTTTTCCCTTATAACAGCCAAAGGATGCTTGATACGTTTTAAAACAAATCATTTGATACTATTATAAGTGTATAAAACAACTTCAAATCATAAGTATCAATCATAGGCGGCATGAGCGTCCCATGCCACTATGTCGCCATATATAGGTTTACAAATAAAACCGCAAATGTCACGTATTTGGAAATTGGATTTCCATCTATGAACCGAGGCAAAAGATAGTCCTCAACCGATTCGAGACGCTCTAGCCCGCCCCTCAGGAACAGCCGCAACTGCCCCTTGGATCGTCAGGGCCGGTCCACACGGAGTGGATTATTATGCCTGAACAATACGTCTCCCCACCCTATGGGGTGTAAGTCTGGTCCGTCAGCCGACCAGAATGCATTCGGCCGAAACCGATATAACCGAGGCGCCTCGCAACAGCAACAACCACATAAGTCAAACTCGTCAGGGCGTGTAAAACCACTGACGCCACTTCTAGCTAGAAAGAAACGCAAGTCCTCCCTGAGGTCCGTCTCCCGTTTTTGGTTCATACCTGGTGTGAAACACGCGAGGTAAACGTTACACAAAGCTACGCCACAAAGGCCGTGCTTTGATCATCACCACAAGACTTTGCTTTTCAACAGAAGCCTTGATCATTTGCATCTTAGCATGCCACACAGGCAAACCATCCTATGCAACCGATATCAGTCACACAGAATGAAATCCGATGTCAGACACACAGTCCATTTACAAGTCCGTTCTGGGTCTGAACGAAACCGGAGGCACCTAGTACCCCGCATATCCATCGATCTCCAAGTACGTCTGGACGATCACCAACTGTTTCCATCTTCTTGGGTGTACAGCCCAATCAAGATCATCAGTTATCACCCAAACGACGTGAAGACTTCCGGTCTTCGACCATCGTCTTCATCTTCGACTTATCGTCGTATCAGTTATTCAGAATGGGATAAACCCGGTCTTTCCGAATAACTCACGTATATATTATAAAAGTGTTACACAAACACAACATACGCCTCATTCCAATTCATTAGTCACTAACCGTAAATTAATCAAGAGAATAATTCCCCAAATATTAACCCCGAAGGCCGAAACCAACATCAGATCAATATCCAGAAAACCATTCTGCTTGGCTAACCGACAGTTAGTTTCTAAATTTCACATTCAAATCTAATTAAAGATTTAACTATCGCCTGGAGCAAAACTGGTGATACTCCATTCTCGATCTTTTCAATCTAATTAAAGATTCATTAAAACTCCACTTAGTTTTAATCTGTGACTGGGTTAAAGAATCAGTGTCATCTAAAAACACGGTTCGCGATAAACCCAAAGTCACATTCCATTAATTATCGGGTTAAAGAACGAGTGTTATTTAAAACACTGTTCACGATAAACCCAAAAATCATTCCATTAATTATCGGGTTAAAGAACGAGTGTTATTTAAAACACTGTTCACGATAAACCCAAAAATCAATATCAATTCAATTCCAATTAAATATCATTTAATTGGTACACTTCATTAAATCTAAATAAAAAGATTTAATCTTTTCTCAACTGGGTTCAAGAACAGTGTTAGTGAAGACACCATTCACGACAAACCCAAATCACATTCGATATTCAATACAAGGCTCTGAATAGAAAATACATCGGCTTATATTCAATATCGAATTCTACGACTAACAAATGTCGTATTGGAAATAACGATACAAATATATATCTTTCAAATTTCCATAACAACACCTGTAATATCACGAATTCCAATATCGAAATATTCCGAAGACAATTTCGATTTAAATCCACTCCAATGCAATCATTGGAAATTTTGGTTATTTTCAAAACCCTTTTCGAATTCAATTTATTTATTTAAAAATAAATAGAATTATAATTCTAGTTCAAAACTAGTTCATTTCGATAAAAATCTATTTTTATCTTTTCAAATATGGAGTTTTTCATCCCAAATCTTCACAAATCATTTCTTATGATTTTACATAAATTATTACTATTTTTAATAATTTTATCAAGGCCCGTACAGTCGATTTCCATCAACGGCCATCGAACTGCACTTACAGCGACCTTTTTCAAATTTGATTTGGACATAATTCCAAATCCAACCGTTAGATTTCAAATTTCTAACATTCGTTAGAAAGCTCTTTTCGATACGAACCCAACGGTTCTGGTTTTAGGAGAATCCGACGGTCGGATCTCCCGTAATGTCCGTTTGAAATAAATGGTCGAAATTCGCGAACTGCCGCGGCGCGGCGCGTTCTATTCAGGCCATTATATTATATATATAATATATATAATATATATTTCGTCGATTTCTATTCAAAACGAATTATATAAATAGTTTTAAAATCGTTTCAAAACCTATTTCAACTTCCATTTCAATTCAAAGAAAAATTGAATTCTTCCTTATAAATTCGTTTTAAAATTCATTTCTATTCAATTCAAATTTCAATTCAGTTTGAATTCATATTCAATTCAATTCATTTCGAAATCGTTTTCAATTCAATTCAGTTCGAAATCGCTTTCAATTCAATTCATTTCGAATTCGTTTTCAATTCAATTCATTTCGAAATCGTTTTCAATTCAATTCATTTCGAATTCGTTTTCAATTCAATTCATTTCGAAATCGTTTTCAATTCAATTCGAATTCATTTTCAATTCAATTCATTTCGAAATCGTTTTCAATTCAATTCATTTCGAAATCGTTTTCAATTCAATTCATTTCGAAATCGTTTTCAATTCAATTCATTTCGAAATCGTTTTCAATTCAATTCATTTCGAAATCGTTTTCAATTCAATTCATTTCGAAATCGTTTTCAATTCAATTCATTTCGAAATCGTTTTCAATTCAATTCATTTTGAATTCGTTTTCAATTCAATTCATTTCGAAATCGATAAAATCGATATAAATATCGTTCTCGTCAAAATGGCGTCAATCTAATCAACACGGCTTCATATATTCCTTTATTTTCAAATATTCTATTTCAAATATTTCTTTTTCAAAACTGGAATGAGGCCCAATCAATTACCATATAAAATTAATTATATGGATTTTCATACAACACATGTATATAATAGCATTGAAAATAATCAACCATCAACCAAAGTGCACTACACTGTATAAGCATCAAATATAGATATTCAACGCTTACAACAGCATGTCAATCAATCGATCGACATATTTAATCAATCAGGATGAGTGAACTTCAAATTTCATCCTAACACCCGTGTGGGGTTTCAAACAATCAAACACATATTTTATTTGTGCAGTTAGGCGATGTGTAAAATTTATCGACCCAATCAATGTCATTCAAATAAGTGTACATAAACAAACCATCTGGTTTGTAAATGAATATTTATTTTATTCACTTTCACTATATTCATATTCACGTTAAAAATTGTATTTTTAACGATAAAACATTTTATTCTATCATATGAATTTCTATTATTCATTTACACAATAAAATGATATTTTTATTTTCTAACATATTTTAGAAAATTTCGGCGGCATAACGGCACGATACTAGAAACGGGACAAGGCCTAGCCTAATCCCCGGTCTAGTGAAGGCCCACGCCATTCACTCATCAATCAAATCAATTTCATTTTGCAAACCACAAAATTTGGAGTAAGAGTCTAACCTAGTCTTACTCCTTCGCCTTATAACGGCGCACGTCTAATCCTAACCAATTTATCGATTCGATTTTTCACACCACAAACCACATTCAAACCAATATCTCGATCAATCACCAAACAATCCAAACAAACAAGTCCATGGTATGTGGACGGGTGTCGGGTGCTTCTAATAAGCACCGTCTGCATCCTAGTATATATATATATAACTAGAAATATAAATTGAAAGGTGAGAAATTCTCACTTATAGCTATCCTAGCTCCACGGCACTTCATTTGCAGAAGTCTTCGTCGTTTCGCCTTTTTGTCACCTTCGTTGCCCAAGGCCACTATATATATAAAAAAAAAAAATCGAATTTTTATTTCAAAGTTCCATATATAAAAATCGAATTTTTAGTTCAAAGTTCAATATATAAAAATCGAATTTTTAGTTCAAAGTTCAATATATAAAAATCGAATTTTTAGTTCAAAGTTCAATATATAAAAATCGAATTTTTAGTTCAAAGTTCAATATATAAAAATCGAATTTTTAGTTCAAAGTTCAATATATAAAAATCGAATTTTTAGTTCAAAGTTCAATATATAAAAATCGAATTTTTAGTTCAAAGTTCAATATATAAAAATCGAATTTTTAGTTCAAAGTTCAATATATAAAAATCGAATTTTTATATTCTCCATTATATTTTCAAAAGTGATGTCTTTTTATTTTCAAATCAAGATTGCTTGTATTTTTGAATCAATGACCATTTCAGTTTCTTTTCTTTTTAACAATGTAAAAATCAAATTTTTAAAATATAGATTTCACCTTTATAAAAATAAAGTTTTCGCTTTTATAAAAATCACCACTTTATTTCAATGTATATAAAATAAAAATCAGATTTTTATTTCGCTACATATACAAAGATGATATCTTTATATTCTCTATCCTATAAAGATTATATTTTTAATACTTTAAAAAAATATAAAAATCATATTTTTACTTCACATTCATATCGATAAAAATCTAATCTATTTCATTTTCAAAATCTAATCTTTTTGACATATGAATTTCTATTTTTACTTCAATGCCCTATACATATAAAAATAAAAATTCTTTTCTATTAAAAATCTAAACTATATACTATATAAAATAAAAATCTAGCTTCAGCTTTTAAAGTAGATAAAACTCAGTTTTAAAAATAAAACAAATTCAGTTTTTTTTCATTTTTAAATCAAAATCAGTTTTAACATTTTTAAATCTAAAATCAGTTTAACATTTTTAAATCTAAAATCAGTTTAACATTTCTGTTTTTAAATCTAAAAAAAAAAACAGTTTTTAAAATTAATTAAAATCAGTTTTCTAAAACTTGAAAATAAAATAGCAAAGCCAAAAACAAAAACAAAAACTTACAGATGGGGGGGGGGTTCTGCTGATCGTCGGAGGCTCCTGGCTTCGAGGCGGCGGCACAGGCTCGCTGGCCAGGGTCGCGGAGGCGTCGAACGATTTGGGGGGGGGGGGCGTCTCGTCTTCGTCGAGGAGGGCAGGGGTGGGGCCTTCGCGCCAGGCGCCAGTCGAGGGGAGGGGTCTTCTGTCGTCGCGGTGGCCAAGGTGAGGCTGGAGGGAGGTGGGTCGGTGGAGGGTTCGGGCGGCGGTAGGCTGTCGCCATCGCGCGATGGCTTTCCCCCTTTTTTTTTTTTTTTTTTTTTATTTAAGAACTGAAATTGAAACGGGGGGGGGCCAGAAGAAATAAAGGAGAGTAAGGAATATTTTTTTTTTTTTTTTTTTTGTATTATTTTATTTATTTAATTATTTAAAGGTTGACTTTCACATACGACCTCAAAACGAGGTCCACCGCCTGTCGCCCATAGCGTTTCCCCCCCATTCCGAACACAATGGGATATGTATCGCAAGCTGATTTGACCGTTTCGATCAGTTTCCTTTGAATTTACATTTAAATCACTTTATTGAATTTTAAACGTACGTTTCAAATTACCGGGGTCACATACTAACTAGAAAAATTCCATAAAAATATTTTCTAGCTTCGTATTGACGATACGGTCCTAACAAAACTAGTTTCGTCGAATTCTGAGACCGTTAGAAAAATGGCCAATTTCCAGTCGATTAAAATCAACTGAAATGGTTAAAACACGTTTTCCTTTGCCACGCTCACATATTGACTCGAAAAATTATGAAATTTGAAACCTAGCGATAACTTGACACTGCGGATCCAACAAAAGTGGTTTCGTCGAAATCCGAGGTCATTTGCAAAATGTCCATTTTTAAGGGCCTGAATTCCATAGCGACTATTCAGAATTTTCAACTGGACATAACTTTTGATTCCCGCTACTAACTTTTGATTTTTCGGATTCGTTGGAAAGATATTCACTATTAGATTCCATTATTTTTGGTTTCACTAAAATCCGGATTGTTTTGCACCCGGTACATTCAATTGAAGTTTGAAATCGAATTATCGAACTACCGCGCCATTTTTAATTCTATTTATAATTATATATAAATATTTATATTCTAACGGCGACGCGTATAATATATACGTTCGAATTCTATTCAAAATAAGTTTCTCGTCGATATTATTTAAAATAATTCATTTTAAATAATCAAAATTCGCTAAAATTGCCAAAATAAAAATTTTAAACTGGCCCAGATTTTCCGGGTTGTTACACTACAAGGAGATGATGACCCTAGGGTCGACCCTACCTAGATCTGGGGAAGATCCGTTCTTTGAACAGGGACTTGTTTCTTGACCAGATTCGTTGGTGGTAGGTTATATATAGGACCTCATTTCTATTGTTTTATTCATTAAAAATAATGGAGACAACGTGATGCTACCCCAACTCAGAGTGAACTAGCCTATTCTTCTCCAATAACGACTTATACATATACAAGAATCTCTGCTACAACATCAGGACTCTTTTCTCAGTTCTTTAGGTCCGCTCCCTGTGAGTTTATGTTTCTTTTAGATATAAACATTTAATAAGTAATCCTGACATGTTTATAAGTTTGGATCTAAACCTATGCCTGTTGATAACCTGAATCATAACTAAACTGATCTACCGTTACTTATACACTTAATCTTCTATTTAATTCTTATATGCCTATCTCTATTATGCCCATTTCTGTTATCATATGCCTATTTTTATCATCATATTCCTATTTTGTTATTATGCCTATTTCTATTCTCTTCTCTTTCTCCTTCCCTTTTTATTTTTATAGCCAGACTACCTTCAAGCCTAGTCTATCGCTGAAATATGCGAAAAAATGAAATTGGGAATGGTTGTGAATGATAAATTGAAGGTATAACTTGTATTGTAAAACATGACTAGATTTAGGGGCATAAACTATAACATGACCTAAACTTTAAATTGGTGCATATCGTACATGATGATTTGTGACTTTAGGGAAGGGCATGAAAAACCTATGATGAACATGAATAATTTTTTAAAAATAAATATGCCTAAATTTACAGTAAATTGAAACTATACCTGCACTTAGACATGAGTTTAGATTACACTTGTGGTAGAAGACTGCCCGGAACCGCCTGGCAAATCCAGCATCCTTAAGTGGTTAATCTAATGTGAGGGGTCTAGTGCGTAAATGTACACGTAACGGGGCTAAGACACGAGGTTAAGTTTAAACTTAGGTTAGAAGCCTGCTTGGAACCGCCTGGCATATCTAGCATCCACAAATGGTTGGCTTAATGTGAGAGGTCTAGTTCATTAACAAACATGAATGGGAAATGTTAATAACCTGTTAACCGGAAATACTTAACCTGTTTAAATCCATGGGGGTTATATGAACCTATCAAATTGTGTAAGGGTTAAGTAAACTTGTTTGTATCGATGGGAGGGGTTAAATAAATCTGTTAAATCTATGGGGATTTTATAACCCGACAAACTTAACTTGTTTTATATGGTGGGGTTATGCAGGCATGTAAATCTTTTAGGCCTAACCTGTCAAAATCCTAGTAGTGGGGATGCAAGCTTAGGGGGTGGCTTGTATCATCTATTGTGTGGGACCATATCAGTTAGTAACCTATATTGATATCCAAAGGGGCCCCCTGAACTAGGTAGGGGTCAGGGCACGCTTACTGAGCTGGTTATAAGAGATTCATATGAGTGGGGGTGTTTGATGGCGCGTTCCAGCGGAGTCATGTGCATGTATGGATCCGCTTGCTCAGGAAAATAAGATACTATAGCACTAGTAGATGTGGTTGTGCCTCTCGAAAAAAAAGGGCTTCCACTTTAGGAAATGATACATCCTACTACGGGGCCGGCACAAGGTATCTACATGATAAGGAGCAGATCGATTGGGGTGGAAATTAGGGTACATCTAGTCTTGCTTATTTAGGAGCCCGTTATTATCGTTGTGGGTAACACCTGTCATTTGGGCTGCCTGTTATTATCGTTGGGGGTAAAACCCGTCACTAGAAGTACACTAAGTCTACCATCTGTTTCTGTTGGGATCATTCTGTTTTTGTTATACTAGTATTGGTGTAGAGAAAAGTACTTGAGAAGCGCAATATATTCTGTTCTATTTATTCTTCTTATCTGGCTCACTCTATTATACATGCCTTATGATATTGTTATCTCTCTCATCTAATTTATATGTCTGTCATGATGATTTTACTTATTTATATGCTAAAAGTAACTGGACTCGTCAGACTTTATGCCTGACCCATTTTGTTTCCTTTTCTCTCTCTTCCTTTCCCCTCAGGTTCTCAGGGTAGGAATACTCGGGCTTGATTAGGATTTTCTCTTATATTTCCACTTGGAGCTGCTTAGATGTACCCCTTTGATTACTTATCTACTCTGATATGGCTCTTTTGGCGACCATGCTTTTATATTATTATACTATGATGATTTTAGTACAAGGCTTATATTTTAATTTGATGTAATGGGTTTTCTGTACTTCATACTTATGTTATAACTAGAATTTGGACCACGATGTTTTCTATTTGGAAAATAAAGTTTTAAATTCTGTTGTTATTTTATATCTGTCTTGTGATGTTTCTGTTTCTGTTTACCTATAACGCTTCACGAAACTTAATGCATTCTGTTAAAGAGTTACATTAACGGACGTGGGATGTCACAACTACTTTGAAGAGAAGACCTGGAGTTTTCTTAGTTGAGACTTTAAAAATGGTAAACAAGGTATGAGTTTCATTTTACTATTGTTTTATTTTCTTATTATTTTTCTAGTTATGATATATGAAACTATCATTGTTCAAAGCATTATTTAATTTTTAATGCAACCATGTTTACACTAGAATTGTTTGATTTATTTATTAAATGTATGAGCTGGTTACCCTCGAAGAGTTTATAGTATAAATGTTTAGACAAAACAATAATTTTTGGGTATAAATTAGTTTCTAAAGGTACCCGCTTAGGTTTGAGTCCAGACGTCCATTACATACCATAAGCACCAGCTTAGGTTTAAGTCCCGACGCCCTTTGCATTTTTAAGTTTCCTTGGTTAAACAATATATTTTGGGTATAGATTGGTTTCCAAATGTACCTGCTTAGGTTTAAATCCGGACGTTCTTTACATCCCATAAATACCCGCTTAGTTTGAGTCCGGACAACCTTTACATCCCATAAGTACCCACTTAGGTTTGAGCTCGGACGTCCTTTGCATTTTTAAGTTTGTTTGGTTAAACAATATATTTTGGGTATAATTTGGTTTTCAAAGGTACCCACTTAGGTTTGAATCCGGACGTCCTTTACATCCCATAAGTACCCACTTAGGTTTGAGTTCGGATGTCCTTTACATACCATAAGTTCATGTTTACGTTTGAATCCAGATGTCCTTTACATTTTTTTAGTCTGTTCAGTTAAACAATATATTTTCAGTATATATTGGTATCCAAAGGTAACCACTTAGGTTTGAATCTGGACTTTCTTTACATCCCATAAGTACCCGCTTAGGTTTGAGTTGGGACGTCCTTTACATTCCATAAGTACCCGCTTAGTTTTGAGTCCGGACGTCCTTTGCATTTTTTAGTTTGTTCGGTTAAACAATATATTTTGTCTATAGATTGGTTTCCAAAGGTACCTCTGAGGTTTGAGTCCGGACATCCTTTACATCCCATAATACCCGCATAGGTTTGAGTCTGAACGTCCTTTGCATTTTTTAGTTTGCTCGGTTAAACAATATATTTTGGGTATAGATTTGTTTTCAAAGGTTTCCGCTTAGGTTTGAATCCAGACGTGCTTTACGTCCCATAAGTACCTACTTAGGTTTGAGTGGACGTCCTTCACATCTCATAAGTACCCGCTTAGGTTTGAGTCTGGAAGTCCTTTGGATTTTTAAGTTTTCTCGGTTAAATAATATATTTGTCTATAGATTGATATCCAAAGGTGCCCACTTCGGTTTGATTCCGGGCATCCTTTGCATCCCATAAGTACCCTAGGTTTGAGTCCAGATGTCATTTAAATCCCATATGTTCCCGCTTAGGTTTGAGTCCGGACATCCTTTGCATTTTTAAGTTTGCTCGATTAAATAATATATTTTGGGTATAAATTGGTTTCCAAAGGTAATCGCTTAGGTTTGAATCCGGACGGTCTTATAACCCATAAGTACTCGCTTAGATTTGAGTTCGGACGTCCTTTACATCCCATAAGTACCAGCTTAGGTTTTAGTCCGAACGTCCTTTGCATTTTTAAGTTTTCTCGGTTACGTAATATATTTTGGCTATAGATTGGTTTCCAAAGGTACCCGATTAGGTTTTAATCTGGACGTCCTTTACATCCCATAAGTACTTGATTAGGTGTGAATTTGGACATTCTTTAAATCCCATAAGTACCCGCTTAGGTTTGAATTCGGACGTCCTTTACATCTCATAAATACCCACTTAGGTTTGAGTCCGGACTTCCTTTACATCCCATAAGTACCCACTTAGGTTTTAAATTAGATGTCTTTTACTTTCCATTAGTACCCAATTAGGTTTTGAATTCAACCATCTTTTACATCCCATAGGTACCCGATTAGGTTTTGAATCCAACCGTCTTTTGTTTTGTGTAATTTTTTGGTTAAACTATCATTTTTAATGCTTTAAACTTTGCCTTGGACTTCATTACTCAAATACAATTTTAAACTATCATTTTGTATACAAAACATGCAAGTGGAGTTGTTGACTACATGATATATTAAATATCATATTTCACATTGTAATCATGATTTTGAACTTCATAACTAATATGCTACATTAAACTTTTATTTTGAACCTTTTAAACACAATTGTGGATTTACAAATTTAAATGCTACGTTAATTATCATTTTGTATACATAACACGCAAATTAGGCTTTGTGCTTATAAGTATACCTTGAATATCAATTTTCTTTATGTATTTTTTGGTGGTTTTTCATTTAAATAACATATGATATATTGATATATCATTTTAAGTCTAATTCAATTGTGCATGTCATACATTAGTATCGTTTAATTCAGGTTTTGATGTTTACTATAATTCATGTATCTTTGTACTGAGAAGTCATTAATTATTTATTTTGCAGGTTTCTTTCCTCTTGCTATGGGTATTGTTTCACACAAAAACGAATCTAACAGGCCTTGGTATTTGTCCCATTTGAAAAAACTACTGAATGAAGATCGGTCTCTAGTTTTTACATCTGATCGTCAATGGGGTCTCAATTTAGGTGTTCCTAAAATATTTTCTTCTTCATATCATAGCTATTGTTTACTTCACATGGAACATAATGTTAGTACTATTGTGAAGGCAACCAAAGCTGATTCTTTTGTTGTGGTGTTGTTCCATGTACTAGAGATTCTAACATGTATGATTTTGAGCGACATCTTTCTAAATTTAAGGATGTTAGGGGTATGGCAATAGAATTTTTCTAAGTGACAAACCTTTTGACCATTAGGCAGATTTGTTTTTTCAAGGAAAACGTTATGGTGAGTATTCTTCAAATGTTGCAGAAAGTTTCAACTCTTAAACTTTGAAAGATATAGTAATGTCTATAATTTCTTGTTTGGATGGCATTCAAGTGAAAGTTATAGAGCAAATGGCTAGGCAAAGGGAGGAATGTCGTTTATGGACAATGACTCTTTGTCATGTTATGGAGGAATTCTTGTCTAAGTTAGTAGATGATGGCTTTAGTTAGGATGTTTCCAAGTTTTCAGACTTCGTGTTTGAATTTAAATCTCCTAAGTCACAGGTTGTCGATCTCAAAAATCATTTGTGTAGTTGTAATCAATGGAGAGTTACTAGTTTTCCATGTGCACATGCAATCAAGTGCATTAACAAGTCTAGATTATCAATTTATGATTTTGTGGAAGACTATTTTACTGTTAGTTCTTTTAAATCTTCGTATGTTAAAGCTTCAATCCAATTCCAAATTTTGATAAGTCAGTGGTTGTTGAAAATGATGTGTTGATAAGGCCTCCTAAATAGGTTCGTGGTGTAGGAAGACCATGTACAAATAGGCGTGGTGGATTTGGATATTCTCAAAATAAAAGAGACATATGGAATCATTGTAATGAGGTTGGCCACAAAAAAAGGAACTCTCTTGCATCTTCAAAAAGTTCTAAAAAAATTGTAATGACACGGATTTCGCCCGGACCTAATCGATCGCTAAACCGACCAAGACCGTTCGATTCCTGCATACGCTAACTCTGGGTATACAACACATCAGAACAAATAACAGAAGACTTCAATAAACATCATAATAATGTTACATCAGAGTACAGAATATCAGAGTATATCGAAATATAATACACAGCGGAAGATAAATTTACATAAATGTAAATCAGTGCACAGCGGAAATATAAACTACACAGCGGAAGACTGTAAATGCCTGGACACAGCTTAAAGCTTCAATCCAGAATCCTGCTCAATACATCTGCAAAATAAAACTACTCGGCTGCCCGTGTGGAAAATAGGGGCAACCGAGTTCACAAGGGGAAAGCAAACTACAGGTCAGTCATGGGACTGGTGTGAGAAACTCTAACAGTAATAAATCTTATTTGATAATATGGTATATCACGGGACCACGCCGCTAACGCGGAACGGGTTTACCCCCATGAATACCAGTGTATAAACAACAATCAATATAGATATATGGATCTACTATGCATCAATCAACATGCAATATCCCAATCTACCCACATAGATTAATCACTACACTTAGATTTTCTAAATCCAATTCAATTTACAGAAATTATTCCTTTGGATTTTATTCCCGATTTCTTATTTCAAATCATTTGAAGTACATATCTAACTTTCTATATTAAAGTAGATTTCACTTCGGGATCTCAAATCAAATCGTTTGGAAATGTGAATTCCAAAACATAACAATGCATACAAACAAGTATGCAACCAAATATAGTGCTCCCCATCGACAAGGCAAAGGGTACGCACCTCGCAACTCGATATATACATGTGCACCTACCCCACATAGGAGTGGGCTACACCGACGATGCACCTCCCACACATGGAGAGCATACACCGCCCTCTCACCCATACTTTTAGTCTCAGGGTTACCCGAATCTTTAGCCACATACTAAATCATTTCATATCCCGAAGTAGGGAAAATCATTTCACAACATAATAATCACAAGTACTTTCAAAATATAGTACTTCACATCAGTAATTCACGCATATGATCAGTCACTATTAATCACATAACCTTTGAGCTCGTACGTCTCAAAGAAGGGTGTTAAGTAAGAGAATAAATTCTCCGCCACCAAACATATACATCATCAATAGCAACTAATCGAATATGCGATGAACCACAATGTAACATATAATACATTTTCTAAATCACTTTAGAAATCATCGGGTTTTGGGCCTCGAAATCCTTTCTGTTTTATAAAACATTTTTATAAAACATTCCCTGTCCAAAATCGGGAATACATTTCTTTTCACTTAAGAAAAATACCATTTCACAATCATTCATTAAATTTGAAATGGACACAACATCGCTAAACACCTTATCATCAAATTGTGAAGTATTTCACAAGGCGTTAGCACATAGATATTTTCAACCCAACCCAATGCTAAATGTAAATGCATATTTTGCTCATAAACTGGTCGAGCACAATCCAAACAATCAATCAATCAAATTTGACATTAAATATAAGGTTTTGAATAGAGATAGTATCGACTTATATTCAACATCAAATCCTGAAACCAACAGATATCATATCGGGAATAACGATATTGATATCTTCCAAATTCCCATCACGATATCTGTATAATCACGGAACCCAATATCGAAAATATCCAAAGATAATTTCAATTTAAATTTAATCCAATTTATTTATTTATAACCATTGGATTATTTTTCTAGTTAATAACTAGTTCATTTCGATAAAAATCTATTTTTATCTTTTCAAATATGGAGTTTTTCATCCAAATTTTTCCCAAATCATTTCGTATGATTTTACACAAATTATTGATATTTTTAATAATTTTATCAAGGCCCATACAGTCGATTTACATCAACGGTCATCGAACTGCACTTACAGCGACCTTTTCCAAATTTGATTTGGACATATCTCCAAATCCAACCGTTAGATTTTGAATTTCTAATATTCATTAGAAAGCTCTTTTCAATAAGAACCCAATGGTTCCGGTTTTAGGAGAATCCGACGGTCGGATCTCCCGTGATGTCCGTTTGAAATCAATGGTTGAAATTCGCGAACTGCCACGGCGCGGTGCGTTCTATTCAGGCCATTATATTATATATATATAATATATATTTCCTCGATTACTATTTAAAACGAATTTTATAAATCATTTTTTTATTCGTTTTCGAAACGATTTCAACTTCATTTCAAATTCAAATCAAAATTGAATTTTTCCATATAAATTCGTTTTAAATTCATTTCAATTCAATTCAAATTTCAAATTCAATTCAATTCGAATTCATTTTCTATTCAGTTCAATTCGAGTTCATTTTCTATTCAGTTCAATTCGAATTCATTTTCTATTCAGTTCAATTCGAATTCATTTTCTATTCAGTTCAATTCGAATATTTCATATACATCGTTTTCATTTCATATATACATCGTTTTCATTTCATATATACATCGTTTTCATTTCATATATACATCGTTTTCATTTCATGATCAATTTTCACAGAAAATACAATCAAACAAACAAGCATACAAGCCATCCATGGTCTGTGAATGACGGGTATCGCGTGCTACTAAACACCGTCTACATCCTAGTATATATATATATATATATATAACTAGAAAAATAAAATTTAAGAGTGAGAAATTCTCACCAATAGCTATCCAATCATCTTGACCCTTATTCTATAGAAATCTTCATCGTACTCGCCTTTCGTCGCTTTCGTTGCCAGTAGCCACTACATATGTAAAAATCGAAATTTTACTTCGCTATTCAATATATAAAAATCGAATTTTTATCTTCACTTTGTATATATAAAAATCGAATTTTTATCTTCACTTTGTATATATAAAAATCGAATTTTTATCTTCACTTTGTATATATAAAAATCGATTTTTTATCTTCACTTTGTATATATAAAAATCGAATTTTTATTTATAAACAAAGATCACATTTTTATTCTTATACCGTTTGTATAAAAATTGCGTTTTTATTTCAATGTTATCTTTATAAAAATTTTAACTTCATATACAAAACAAACTTTCCAAACAATAAAAATCCTACCTTTTCTTAAGTAAAAATCTATTTTTTTTCCTATATTAAAAATCATAGCTTTTTCCAACTTAAAAATCATATTTTTACAATCTCAAAGATCATATTTTTCTAATCTAAAAGAGAAAATCAACGAACTTACATTGATTATCGAGTTCCGGGTGGTCGAAGGAGGTAGGTGGGATGGTCTGAGCGTCGGTGGTCGGAGGGCGAGCTCAGTTCGGCGCTGGAGGTCGGGATGGCCACAGCAGGGGGGGGCGAGGTCCAGGTGGGGTCGCGTTCATCGTTGAGGAGGAGGGGCGGAGGGCAATTGGGGAGGGCCGAAGGTGGTCAGCACTGGCGGCACGGCAACATCATCGGCGGTGGAGGCGACTTCATCGACGGCGGCTTGGTTATTGATTCGGAGCGGGCCCCATAGTGTCGGCAGTTGCTGAAAAGGGGCTAGGGCTTCGGGGTTTCGCCGAAGGTGGCACGAGGGATGCTGGGGGGAGAATCGACGGTGAACATCGGAGGGGGAGGCATCGACGAACTCCGGCGGTTTTCTGAACGAGATCGACATTATCGGTTTTTTTTTTATTTCTTTTCTGCCCGTTGACTATTGAGGAGAGAGAGGAGGGAGAATAAAGGGGAGGGGCCTTTATATAATATTTAATTATTATTTTCCATCCAAAGTCGACTTCGTATACGAACTTCAAACGAGGCCCAACGACTGTCGCCCCTAGCTAATTCCCCCCATTTCGAACACAATGGGATATGTATCGTAAGCCAATTCCATCATTTCGATCAGTTTTCATTTAAATTAACATTTAAATCATTGTATTGAATTTTAAACGTACATTTCAATTTACTAGGGCCACATGCGGATCCTAAAAATTCCAGAAAAATTATTCCTAGCTTCGTATTTACGATACGGTCCTAACAAAACTAATTTCATCGAATTCCGAGACCGTTGGAAAAATGGCCAATTTCCAGTCGATTAAAATCAACTGAAACTGGTCAAACGCGTTTTCCTTTGCCACGCTCACATATTGAATCGAAAAATTATCAAATTTGGAATCTAACAATAATTTGACACTGCAGATCCAACAAAAGTGGTTTCGTTGAAATCCGAGGTCGTTTGTAAAATTCCCATTTTTAAGGGCCTGAATTCCGTAGCGACTATTCAAAATTTTCAACTGGACATATCTTTTGATTCCCGCTATGAAATTTCGATTTTTCGAATTCGTTGGAAAGATATTCACAATTAGATCCTAATGTTTTTGGTTTCACTAAAATCCGGATTGTTTTGCACCCGGTATGTTCATTTGAAGTTTGAAATCAAATTATCGAACTACCACGCCATTTTCAATTCTATTTATAATCATATATATAATTATTTATATTCTAACGACGGCGTATATAATATATACATTTGAATTCCATTCAAAATAAATTTCTCGTCGATATTATTTAAAATAATTCATTTTAAATATTCAAAATTCGCTAAAATTGCCAAAATAAAAATTTTAAAATGTCCCAGATTTCCGGGTTGTTACAATCTCCCCCACTTAAAACTTTTCGTCCCCGAGAAGGAACAAAGTCGAAAGTGGTTTGATTTATCAACTCTACGTTCGATCTGGCTTGCATTCTCCAACTTTTCAGTTTCTGAGAATTTTCAAATTCTTCAAAAATTTGGCTAGCACCCTAAATTTTCGAAAAATTTCGCCATAACCTCCCCTGCACCGGGAGCCACGGGAAAATCCCGAAATTGCCATACAGGCCTTCTGATCTCAAAAAGAAAAAGAAAAAGCCAATAGGCTCATAAAATCATCATCACCCAAACAAAACAGTAAATTATGTAGTAAACATGTACCTATTTGTCGGGCAAACAAATTTTATTCTCTGCTCTAGCCTCCTTGCTATGACCTGTTCAATGAAAGCACATGTATATACAAGCAAATGCGACCAATTCTCAATTTAGTTCAATATTTGGTTCAATTAGGCATAATGGTTCAAAATTATCAAACAAATAAACAAACAACACAATCATCAATCAATTAGTGAATTTAACGTTTCAAATACATAATTTTGCTATATTGTCAAAAATCACATTTTTGATGCCAAATCACAACAATAGGTCCTATCTAATTTTGGTTCTCACACCAGTCAATAGGAAATATATAGAAATCTCACTTTCGTCACTCGAATATAAACACTGATGATGTGATCACAATTATCAGCATCATCCCCGGGCGACTAGAGTGTGATTCTATATCTATCCAGTATATTAAAACTTCAAATATACGCGGATCAGACGTATACGCAAAATCTTTATATACTGCATTGTCCAAATCAATATAAATAAATAATCAAATATGAATAATTGATTTAAATTTTCAAAACAAAACTTGTTTTCACTTTAAAAATTTACTCTTCACACTCGTTCTAGGATACTACTGATCCTATCTCTAACGAGTCATTCTCGTTGGATATTACTAATCCTACCTCTGATGAGTCTTTTGTTCAGTTCTAATGAGTTGTACCCCAAAGATTTGAGTTTAACCAAAGCTCTGATACCATGTGTAACGACACGGATTTCGCCCAGACCTAATCGATCGCTAAACCGACCAAGACCGTTTGATTCCCGCATACGCTAACTCTGGGTATACAACACATCAGAACAAATAACAGAAGACTTCAATAAACATCATAATAATGTTACATCAGAGTACAGAATATCAGAGTATATCGAAATATAATACACAGCGGAAGATAAATTTACATAAATGTAAAACAGTGCACAGCAGAAATATAAACTACACAGCGGAAGACTGTAAATGCCTGGACACAGCTTAAAGCTTCAATCCAGAATCCTGCTCAATACATCTGCAAAATAAAACTACTCGGCTGCCCGTGTGGAAAATTGGGGTACCCGAGTTCGCAAGGGGAAAGCAAACTACAGGTCAGTCATGGGACTGGTGTGAGAAACTCTAACAGTTATAAATCTTATTTGATAATATGGTATATCAAGGGACCACGCCGCTAACGCGGAACGGGTTTACCCCCATGAATACCAGTGTATAAATAACAATCAATATAGATATATGGATCTACAATGCATCAATCAACATGCAATATCCCAATCTACCCACATAGATTAATCACTACACTTAGATTTTGTAATTCCAATTCAATTTACAGAAATTATTCCTTTGGATTTTATTCCCGATTTCTTATTTCAAATCATTTGAAATACATATCTAACTTTCTATATTAAAGTAGATTTCACTTCGGGATCTCAAATCAAATCGTTTGGAAATGTGAATTCCAAAACATAACAATGCATACAAACAAGTATGCAACCAAATATCGTGCTCCCCATCGACAAGGCAAAGGGTACGCACCTCGCAACTCGATATATATATGTGCACCTACCCCACATAGGAGTAGGCTACACCGACGATGCACCTCCCACACATGGAGAGCATACACCGCCCTCTCACCCATACTTTTAGTCTCAGGGTTACCCGAATCTTTAGCCACATACTAAATCATTTCATATCCCGAAGTAGGGAAAATCATTTCACAACATAATAATCACAAGTACTTTCAAAATATAGTACTTCACATCAGTAATTCACGCATATGATCAGTCACTATTAATCACATAACCTTTGAGCTCGTACGTCTCAAAGAAGGGTGTTAAGAAAGAGAATAAATTCTCCGCCACCAAACAGATACATCATCAATAGCAACTAATCGAATATGCGATGAACCACAATGTAACATATAATACATTTTCTAAATCACTTTAGAAATCATCGGGTTTTGGGCCTCGAAATCCTTTCTGTTTTATAAAACATTTTTATAAAACATTCCCTGTCCAAAATCGGGAATACATTTCTTTTCACTTAAGAAAAATATCATTTCACAATCATTCATTAAATTTGAAATGGACACAACATCGCTAAACACCTTATCATCAAATTGTGAAGTGTTTCACAAGGCGTTAACACACAGATATTTTCAACCCAACCCAATGCTAAATGTAAATGCATATTTTGATCATAAACTGGTCGAGCACAATCCAAACAATCAATCAATCAAATTTGACATTAAATATAAGGTTTTGAATAGAGATAGTATCGACTTATATTCAACATCAAATCCTGAAACCAACAGATATCATATCGGGAATAACGATATTGATATCTTCCAAATTCCCATCACGATATCTGTATAATCACGGAACCCAATATCGAAAATATCCAAAGATAATTTCAATTTAAATTTAATCCAATTTATTTATTTATAACCATTGGATTATTTTTCTAGTTAATAACTAGTTCATTTCGATAAAAATCTATTTTTATCTTTTCAAATATGGAGTTTTTCATCCGATTTTTTCCCAAATCATTTCTTATGATTTTACACAAATTATTGATATTTTTAATAATTTTATCAAGGCCCATACAGTCGATTTACATCAACGGTCATCGAACTGCACTTACAACGACCTTTTCCAAATTTTATTTGGACATATCTCCAAATCCAACTGTTACATTTTGAATTTCTAATATTCGTTAGAAAGCTCTTTTCAATACGAACCCAACGGTTCCGGTTTTAGGAGAATCCGACGGTCGGATCTCCCGTGATGTCCGTTTGAAATCAATGGTCGAAATTCGCTAACTGCCGCGGCGCGGCGCGTTCTATTCAGGCCATTATATTATATATATTATATATATTTCGTCGATTACTATTTAAAACGAATTTTATAAATCATTTTTTTATTCGTTTTCGAAACGATTTCAACTTCATTTCAAATTCAAATCAAAATTGAATTTTTCCTTATAAATTCGTTTTAAATTCATTTCAATTCAATTCAAATTTCAAATTCAATTCAATTCGAATTCATTTTCTATTCAGTTCAATTCGAGTTCATTTTCTATTCAGTTCAATTCGAATTCATTTTCTATTCAGTTCAATTCGAATTTATTTTCTATTCAGTTCAATTCGAATATTTCATATACATCGTTTTCATTTCATATATACATCGTTTTCATTTCATATATACATCGTTTTCATTTCATATATACATCGTTTTCATTTCATATATACATCGTTTTCATTTCACGATCAATTTTCACATAAAATACAATCAAACAAACAAGCATACAAGCCATCCATGGTCTGTGAATGACGGGTGTCGGGTGCTACTAAACACCGTCTACATCCTAGTATATATATATATATATATATATATATAACTAGAAAAATAAAATTTAAGAGTGAGAAATTCTCACCAATAGCTATCCAATCATCTTGACCCTTCATCTATAGAAATCTTCATCGTACTCGCCTTTCGTCGCTTTCGTTGCCAGTAGCCACTACATATGTAAAAATCGAATTTTTACTTCGCTATTCAATATATAAAAA
Organism: Allium sativum; assembly: GCA_030737875.1. Classification (NCBI taxonomy): domain Eukaryota; kingdom Viridiplantae; phylum Streptophyta; class Magnoliopsida; order Asparagales; family Amaryllidaceae; genus Allium; species Allium sativum. The sequence continues at coordinate 728,581,986 of CM060909.1, forward strand.
TCGAATTTTTATCTTCACTTTGTATATATAAAAATCGAATTTTTATCTTCACTTTGTATATATAAAAATCGAATTTTTATCTTCACTTTGTATATATAAAAATCGAATTTTTATTTATAAACAAAGATCACATTTTTATTCTTATACCGTTTGTATAAAAATTGCGTTTTTATTTCAATGTTATCTTTATAAAAATTTTAACTTCATATACAAAACAAAGTTTTCAAACAATAAAAATCCTACCTTTTCTTAAGTAAAAAACTAATTTTTTTCCTATATTAAAAATCATAGCTTTTTCCAACTTAAAAATCATATTTTTACAATCTCAAAGATCATATTTTTCTAATCTAAAAGTGAAAATCAGCGAACTTACATTGATTATCGAGTTCCGGGTGGTCGAAGGAGGTAGGTGGGATGGTCTGAGCGTCGGTGGTCGGAGGGCGAGCTCAGTTCGGCGCTGGAGGTCGGGATGGCCACAGCAGGGGGGGGAGGTCCAGGTGGGGTCGCGTTCATCATTGAGGAGGAGGGGCGGAGGGCAATTGGGGAGGGCCGAAGGTGGTCAGCACTGGCGGCACGGCAACATCATCGGCGGTGGAGGCGACTTCATCGACGGCGGCTTGGTTATTGATTCGGAGTGGGCCCCATAGTGTCGGCAGTTGCTGAAAAGGGGCTAGGGCTTCGGGGTTTCGCCGAAGGTGGCGCGAGGGATGCTGGGGGGAGAATCGACGGTGAACGTCGGAGGGGGAGGCATCGACGAACTCCGGCGGTTTGCTGAACGAGATCGACATTATCGGTTTTTTTTTATTTCTTTTCTGCCCGTTGACTATTGAGGAGAGAGAGGAGGGAGAATAAAGGGGAGGGGCCTTTATATAATATTTAATTATTATTTTTCCATCCAAAGTCGACTTCGTATACGAACTTCAAACGAGGCCCAACGACTGTCGCCCCTAGCTAATTCCCCCCATTTCGAACACAATGGGATATGTATCGTAAGCCAATTCCATCATTTCGATCAGTTTTCATTTAAATTAACATTTAAATCATTATATTGAATTTTAAACGTACATTTCAATTTACTGGGGCCACATGCGGATCCTAAAAATTCCAGAAAAATTATTCTTAGCTTCGTATTTACGATACGGTCCTAACAAAACTAATTTCATCGAATTCTGAGACCGTTGGAAAAATGGCCAATTTCCAGTCGATTAAAATCAACTGAAACTGGTCAAACGCGTTTTCCTTTGCCACGCTCACATATTGAATCGAAAAATTATCAAATTTGGAATCTAACAATAATTTGACATTGCGGATCCAACAAAAGTGGTTTCGTCGAAATCCGAGCTCGTTTGTAAAATTCCCATTTTTAAGGGCCTGAATTCCATAGCGACTATTCAAAATTTTCAACTGGACATATCTTTTGATTCCCGCTATGAAATTTCGATTTTTCGAATTCGTTGGAAACATATTCACAATTAGATCCTAATGTTTTTGGTTTCACTAAAATCCGGATTGTTTTGCACCTGGTATGTTCATTTGAAGTTTGAAATCAAATTATCGAACTACCGCGCCATTTTCAATTCTATTTATAATCATATATATAATTATTTATATTCTAACGACGGCGTATATAATATATACATTTGAATTCCATTCAAAATAAATTTCTCGTCGATATTATTTAAAATAATTTATTTTAGATATTCAAAATTCGCTAAAATTGCCAAAATAAAATTTTAAACTGGCCCAGATTTCCGTGTTGTTACAAAAATTATGCGTTTTGTTATTGTAATGGATTAGTTTTTTAGTGTATAGCTACTAAAGCTTACAGAAAATTGAAGTCAGAATATGTGAAATCATTAAAAAAAATAAAAAGTGAAATATTCTGGTTATTTTTTTTTTAATTTCTAATGTCTGTTGTTCCTGTATTTTCGTTTCTTATTGAATTTCTGTTATTAGGAATATATTATTATACATATTGCAAAAAAATTAATATAAATTATAGAACTACATGACTGCATTTAAGTATTAAAAATTCTATTCAATTCTAATTGTACTTAGCATTTCAGTCGAATGCTAGTTGCAACTAACATTCCATTATAATTAGTATGCATCACACCCGTAATACAATTTCAACATTGAAACCTATAATCAATCATCGTACGGAATTGGGGATGATATACAATTTATCATATGATGATATATAGCTTATATGACAAGTTGATATACAGGATGATATTACACAGTTCATATGATGATTTTATATTTGAAATCGTCTGCAAAATAACTTACAAATTATAGTAAAAGTGGATGCAACTGAGATATCGGCTTTGCATTTGCAGTTGAAATTATAGTAAAAGCTGATGCAAAAACACTTACAAATTATTTATACATGTTACAAAGTTCATTTTATTTGGTTTGTACAGACCACATCCAAACAAATGCATAAAGCATGTAAAAGCATAAAGTAGCTTATACGTTTTGCTCCAAACAAATGCAAAAGAATAAAGCTTGTTATTTAAACTGTTATATTTGCAGTTTATATGTTTTTCTCCAAATAAATGCAGAAAGAAGTTTATATAAGTAGATTATTGATAAACATTAGTCAATAATTCAAAAATACAGTAAAAGCATCTAAAATCATGTGACAATGACATTTGCATATACTCGCAGTGGTTCATACAATGAAAACAGACAATTATAATTGAATTAAATTCAATTCAATTCAACAAGTACAAATCCATCTGAGCAATTTGTACAGTGAGAGAAAATTAAAAGCTTTAGAAAACTTATAAGACTCTATTTCATAATCCATCTCAGTTTAATAAATAATAGTTGTTCAGTTCAAATGATATCAAAAGTTGTTATCGGCAGCAGCTATCATCATGTTGAATATTTTTTTACAGACCAACTATATTGCCTATTGTTTAGTATATCAAATACACTTGCAGCTCTTAGGCTTCTGATAGTCTCTTTTGTATTCTTCTCTGGCAATTCATCCTTGTCTAGCTTTTTCATGTTTGCCATTACGAAGAAAGGACAATCAAGTATGTTTCGGATGTAGAAATATTATTTAATACTATAGTATAATCTAATGCTAAAATAGGATAGCATTCTTTAATTCATAACTATGAAATGTAGTTTTATATTTTGGTCATAATATTAATCAATTCTTTTATAGAGACACTATTTTTGCATGTTCAATGAGCTGCCTATTATTAGAAATGCTACATTTAAATATCATTTTGCATATTTATGCATTCCAGTGCCATTTAAAAATATAAATGATAATGCTTTACCAAAAAATACGAATGATAATTTGGCTATTAGATCGCATGTTTAGTTTAGTCCAGAAGGCTTGAAAAATACACATGCTAGTGTAAATAATCACTTTGAATGCTTAATAAATTTATATGAACTAAAAATATATAGATAATAGTTTGAACTGTCATTTTTACAGTTTCATGCTCATTGGAATTTTCTGTTGTAGGTTTAGCTATTGTTTTGATCGTCAGGTATATTCAGCCTTATTTTACAAAATAAGAACAATAATTGGATAAATATGCACTGTCGTCTCATATTCCAATATGATGCATATAAATTAAATGATATATTGAATTTGCATTCAATAACTATCCATCTAATTATCATCTAATGTCTATCAAATATTGATATTCTATTTTCATCTATCATTACATCATAACACATACAGTTAATAAAGTGAGAAGAAGAGAAGTTAGTTACGAATGGGAATCCTATGGTGGAATTTTAGGCCGTAAAACTTTAGGTTTGTTAAATTACTTGTTCAATATACTTTCTTTTGCTCACTTTTCCTTGAATAGCGATTCAATTATTATTTTTCTACAAAAAGAAAATTTAGTGTTGAAATTTGCTTTTAGAGTGTTTTAAAAATATATACTTCTCTTACAATAATGATGGCTTGGTTATAGCTGGGATTCCGGGTTGATATAGTTTTTGGTTTGCTTAAATCATAGTAACTCCACTGCATTGTTTCATAATTTAGCACCAGCAAGTTCCAATGTTTTCCGTAATGCAGAGGGAAGAAAATCTTCTCTGAAAACCCATCTTTCACAATTTTGTCTATTGTTGCTAGGACTATGTCATTGATCAATGTTTGCTGATCATTTATTAAAGCATTCTGCACATTCATACGTATTAGAACACTGCATATTATTTTTTAACATTTATAATTAAAGGCTTATACCTACCATCATAAATGCAGTAAAGTAATAACTATGGTCGTACATTTCTTGATTGTAATAAGACCAGTCAACCAGCTGTTTAACCAAACAAAGGAAGTTGTAAGTTTTATTGAATAATTTTTTTTATTTTTAAACCAGGGATATTAATGCTAGTTTTCACTATCATTTACATGTTTACTGCACTGAAAATGCAAATGATATTCTAAACTATCATCTTGGATATTCGATATATTTATATGCACTTTATAAGTACTGATGCTATTTTTAATTCTCATTTTGTTATTCAGTAGATTTACGTTAAATTTGGAACTTTGAATGCAAGCTTTAACTATAATTCTATCATCCTATACATTTATATGCACTAAAAAAATGTCAATGTTAGTTTTAATTATCGTTCTCCCATCCTACAAATTTACATGTATTTTATAAATAGTAGCGTCACTTCTACCTAACATTCTCCCATTCAATTCATATATATATATATATATATATACTTAGAATACTGCTCAAAACCTATGGAAAGTGGAATGCTATGTTTTTCTATCATTCTCTCATTTTGTACATTTTCTTACTCTTTTTTTACCATCAAAATTCTAATTTGATGTATACCTGACCATCAGTAATGAGACACCCCACGTCCATTAATGTCACCCACTAAGGGAATGCATTAAGTTTTGTGAAGCGTTATAGGTAAACAGGCACAAAATATTTCAAGACAGATATAAATAAGATAGCAGTGGAAATTCAAATTTTTATTTCAGACATAAATTATAACATCGTGGTCCAAAATACCATAAGTAACAAAAACCATTACAATAATATAACTTCTATTTGGTACCATCAGAGTACATAATTATATAAAAAACATAATTCCCCCAAAAAAATGAGCTAAGCCATAGTACAGATAAGAAGTTGGGCTATACTTCAAAAGCAGCTCCAACAAGATGATAACCGAGTCTTGACTAAGCCTGAGGATTCCCTCCATGTGAACCGGGGGGAGGGGAGGGATAGAATGGAAGAAAGAAGAGGAAACAAAAAGGGTCAGACATAAAGTATGGCGAGTCCAGTTACTTTTGGTAAGTAAATAAGCAAAAATAAGCATGACAGGCATATAAGATGGACAAGGAAGATAACATCATAAAAGGTGAACTTGGCAAGGTAACATGATGGAGTATATGCGCTTTGCTAATGATTACTCTGCACTATTACTAGTATAACCAGAGTGAGATGACCCATTCCGCTCTAAAATGGCAGACTTAGGCATACATCCAGATGTACCCTAACTGCTACCCTAATCGATCGGCTCCCTAATCTGCATAGATACCTTGTGTTGGCCCCACAGTAGGAGGTATCACTTCCTAAAGTAGCAACCCCTCGTCTTAATCATGTGCACAACAATATCTACAGGTGTCATGGTCGTCTTATCCTCTTCTTCCTGGCTCATGCACGCACATTGCCCAGTCGGTTTGCACCGCCCACACCGTCCTCTACGTTTGGATCTCTTACAATCAGTCTAGTAAGCGTGCTTCTTCTCTGACCTAGTTTGGAGTACATGTTTGATACCAACCTCGGCTTACTGGCTAAAATGGGTCCCACACAATATGATACAAGCTCTCCCCTTTATCTTGTATCGCCTACTAAGTTTTCATTGGCTATGTACACAACTATGTGTCTTTAATTACATAACCTTATTATTGCTAAAAGTTATGCTTACCCTAAAAGGTGTCTTTAATTATATAACTTTATTTTTTCCTCCGGTTATGTATACCACTAAGTGTCTTTAATTACGTAACCTTATTGGGTTAAGTTTAAGGGCCTATATGTAAATATTATCCACCTCCTCAGATTTACTTAACCCACCCCCTATTCAACCAAATTTACATAACCCCAAATTTTATTTCATATTCATACAATCACAATGGGTTCAACTAGTTTAAGTATTACAACTTGTTACCACATCCATTTATGGTTATAATAGGCTAGACCTCCTACATTAGGCCTACAGCTTGTGCATGCTGGATATGCTGGTCGGGTCTGAGCAGACTTCTTCCACAAGTTGGGCGTAACCTCGTGTCTTAGCCCGTCTCGTATTTGTGCACATAGAACCCTCACATTAGATTCAACATTTGCAGTTGCTGGATATGCCGGTCAGGTCCGGGCAGACTTCCACCACAAATGCAGTCTAACCTCGTGTCATAAGTGCTGTTATAGTTTCCTAATTACTGTAATCCTAGGCATTTTAATTATTAACCAATTAATTATACCTACGCCTTTATAGTTATACCCAATTATATTCATAATGGGTAATATGTCACAATTCATGTTCGTCATTCAAGTTATGCCAATTCTAATGTTTTTTCCCGTTCCCTAACTAACGCATTCGCATCTAATTCATGGCATACTTAGGCTAGATAATAGCCTAGTCATAAACAATAAAAGGGAAATGTGATGGGAATATGACAAAAGTGATTGTTATTACATAATTGGCATAATCATATACTAACATAGTGTTAAGGTTAACATATAAGCGTAGATCCAATGAAATGGTGGCGGTTAACTAGTTTTAACATAGCAAAGAGGTTAAGATGAGCATGACAAGATCTAAATATTAATTTAGATGTCCAATAGGTTCCAATCTAATATGATAAGCACAAGGAGATCTAAATAATAAACTTGATCTGATTAATAATTTAGATGTCTACATAATTCAGATCCAATAGTTAAGAGTAGATCTGATACAAATAAGGTTTAAGATCCACGTCATAGAATGTCACAGAAGTTACAATAGATCTGACTAGCTAGAGATTTAGATCCAAGTAATAACAAATTTCGGAATGTCACATGTTTACAATTTACAATGGATGCAGTATAATTTAGTCACAGGAGCAAATCAAAACTATAGTCATATCAGGTTTACTTTTAAATATTTAAATCTAAAAGCAACTAAGAACTCACAGTGTTTGGATTAAAAAAATAGAACTAGAAAAGGAGCTTGTTGAGATGCGGATCTACACTTGAATCTTTAACTGATTATCCTTATTTGATTTTAGTAGAAGATAAAGGATCCAGCTAAGTTCAGACACCGGTAGCATTTGGCCTCCACTGAATTCCAGTGAAGAAAACAAGAGAAATGGACCTCTATATATAGCTGCCAGCCTCCATAAACCAAATGCCATGTCAGCTCTAGGTGGGTCGACCCCCTACCCATAGGTCGACACCCCCCTTGAGGGATCGACCTTGGAGTCGACACCCCTCCTATGGAGTCGACTGCCCTAGGCGGGATTTGTCCCGCTTCTCTAAATTTCTGTAATTTCGAATTTTGAACTAAGATTTTTGAATTCCTGGACCCTTTATATATAATTTTTTTGCACGTATACAAACTTCAAACCTTCATAACTTCTTCATATGGTGTCCGTTTTACGCAAACCAAATGTCTATCTTGACCATAATTTTGTGACGAACGCAATGGCGTAGTCTGTTTCCCTTAATTATGAATATTAAATTAATTATTATTTAATTTATCCTCTTTTGGTGTTGTTAAAATTACGGGGTGTTACATTCCCCCTTACTTAAAGGATTTCGTCCCCCAAATCTCTAAGTTGAGAAGAATGTATATCCTACCATCCATCAACCGTCTACTCATACATCAATCACAGGCATCCTGTAACGACCCGCATTCTACGCATCATAGGATCGTAGAATATTTATTTCGTTCACATACAAAGTCGTATGGTCATGTAACTTTGGGAGACGACTACTGGGGTCATTTCCCATGTTCATGATTTTTCCTGATTTTTAAATGACCATTTTACCCCTAGTTGATACTGTTTTGGCCATAACTTTTGACTGGAAATGAATTTTGACTTGAAACCACTTCCATTGGCTCCAGATGATGGTTTCTCTTTCCGTAGAGTGGTCACATTAGCCAAACGGACTCACCGTTTGGGAGATATGGCTGAAACAAGTTTCAGACGGTGAAAAACAACTTAATTGGGCTTAACCGGGCGATTAACAGCTAGGCCCAGAGGGGAATTTCGGGTTTAGGGGTATACAGAGGCTGATTAGGGTTAGAAAACATTTCTTTAGACATTTTCCAGCCGCCACTTTCATCCTTAGACATTCTAACAATGGCCTCCTACATCTAAAACACCCCAAATCACTTTCTAATTGAAGATTAGGCTTAGCAACATCAAATTAAGAAGAAAAAGCACCAAGGCAAGGTTAGAGCTGCTGTTGGACATCAGTATTCACCTCAAATCAGAGGAGTTTCAGTCCTGAGAATTTTATTTTGTGGCAAAGGTGAGTGATAGCATCATTTTGACACTAATTACAGTTAATTAAGGGTAATTAGTGAAGATTAGCGAATTTATACACTAATAAATTCTGGAAAAATGTTTAGAAATTCGAAAATAATATTTTATACCTCTGGTAGAAATTTGGTTTAATTTGATTAAGTTTTGTAAACCCTATGACTAGTTTTGCTTAAACATGCTTAAGGGAAATTATTGGGTTTTGGTATATTTTATCCATTTTGACATGAAAATTCATTGTTTTGGTATTTGTGGTTAGTTTGTTATGTTGCTATGACTGTTTGGGATGATTTGTGATTGATAAGTATAGTTAGATTTGTCGAAAACGTCGTCGAATGGCGTAAACAAGTTGCTGGAAAAAGTTGCAGAAAGTTGTGCAGGGTTTCGGATCGGATCGGGTATGGGCTCGGATCGAATAGGGAGCTGGGCAAGGAATCCGACCCGAACTGGAATCTGGCACAAAGAAGGTTGGCAAGAAGGAAGGCCACTGCTTTGAGTTGGAGTTGGACAGAGGATCAGATCGGGCTATGGAGCAGGATCGGATCGGAGTGGGCTAGGGAGCGAGATCGGATCGAAGGAGGCAAGCGAGGGGGATCGGATCGGGCTATGGAGCAGGACCGGATCGGAGTAGGCCAGGGAACGAGATCGGATCGGAGCAGGCAAGCTGGAGGAGGGACGAACCGAACCGACTGGAGCGTGACATCCGAACCGAACCGACGTCTAAGGGGAAGGATCACCGAACCGAACCACACGCAGGAATACACCATGGAGCATTGCACCGAACCGAACCGTGTTATACGTATATATCCGAACCGAATCGAATTCAGGACCACTTCTATGCGACGACTCTTTTGAAGACCAACTCCAATTCGACCAAACCCGAGATGCAAAGGAAGTCCAAAAGAGAAGTTAGAGCTCAAGATTCAGACGGGAATCAATGAGTTCGCTTCATGGTTGGGCTTTGCCGCGGGACGCGTGCTAAGGGGTTTACGATGTCTGTAGCTTTGGACCACTATGGTAGGAGGTACGGAGGCGGATTCAGGGCCATTATGGCATTGGTAGAACCAAGGGCTACGATCAATGAAATGGGTCATTGAAATGTTTGGTCATGTCTCCATATGTTTAGCTTGGTCACAGCAGGGTTTCTACAAGTCGGGATCCGTCGTTACCTTAATTTGTCTAGTGTTCCAAGGTGGTAGATGTCGTATGCTTTACGCACTGAGTGAGGGATGTGAGGATGGTTGCTATGGATGGTTTGTTGCTATCATTATGACATGCACACCCCACCCCCCGTATTCTTTACACTATTTATTATGGCACCTTAGAGAACTGCACGGTATGTGGTACTAACTCTTTGGTTGCAGGTCCAGGTTCAGGTATGGTTTAGTATACCTGTTATTATTCTATTTAGATGCTTATCGCTCATACCAGGCTTTATGTCTGACCCAGAGTTTTATGTCTCCTCTTATTACTCTGGGTGCTCACACGAGCAGACTAGAGACAGGTTAGCTGGTGATGCACGGGTAGATGATCCGGAGACGAGCAGGAGGCTTCCACGTAACATATATATAGTATTCTCCCTGTGTTGTTGAAGATCACTGCTTGGGCATTGGTGGTGTCTCTTCCATTTTGGCTTTCTTTGGTTCAGAGACAGTAGATTTTGAAAAGTTGTAATAAGCTGTATTTGGATTTCCGCTGCTTTGATATTGATGTTGGTTTTAGTTATTAGCTTATGCACTGTCTCGCCTGTTTTATGTCAAGTACATTATTATTACTATATTTTATCCCATGCGCTGTGAGACATTCTACAGGTTCCTTGATTAGTTCATTCTCTTCTTTCCTTTCTCCTGACGACCGTCCCGTGCTAGTCAGGCACGTGTACAGCGCACTTTTGGAGGAAATGCAGGCTGGTGCGGGGCGGGCCATCACACTTGGTATCAGAGCTCTAAGTTGCGTAGTTAACCTAGGGAAGTTATCAGGGAGAGATAAAATACGTATACGAGAGAGCGTATTTGTGATTATTTTGGTTTTTCAAAAAGCTATATATATATACTATTAGTAGTATAAGGATGAAGTCGTACTGCACTAACACCACCGTGGAGTCGTTAATCATTTCCTTTTTCAGATTGACGATGAGCCGATATGTTAGAGGTACCGGTAGAGCGGCCAATAATGGGAATGTTGCCGACATGAGGACGATGTTTACTGACCTCATGAGAGAAATGCTTAGAGATGTACGGAGGGCAGCTCCCAATGATGGAAATGGTGGTGGTCCAATAGTGCAGGCGCCGAGGGTCGATTTCGCCAAGCTGAATAAGGATTATACTAGCCTTGGTGGGAAGCCGTTTCACGGAACGGAGTCGGCCACGGATGTTCAAGATTGGTTGGATAGTTGCGAACGTATCTTCGAGGATTTGGGTATCGAGGATGCGATGAAGAGAAAGCTAACGTTCTGTCAGCTGCAAGGGCGGACAATGAATTGGTGGAATGCTATAAAGGCAGCTACTCCCGAAGATCAGATTACTTGGGAGCAGTTTAAGGCTCGCTTTGGCAAGAAGTTCATTCCAGCTGCTCAGAAGTCGGTGCTTTTTAAGAAATTCTTGGAGCTCAAGAAGAATGGCAGAGCTGTCTCGGAGTATATTGCTGAATTCAACACTCTGTCGAAGTACGGGTTATCTCTTATTGATACTGCCGAGAAAAAGAATGAGAAATTCATAACTGGTTTGGATCAGTACTTGGGGGAAAGACTTATTAACCACATCGATGAGTCGTTTGAGTCGATTGTAGGGAAGGCATTGAGGTCCGAAAGTCTCTACCCTAAGCCGAAGACTGATGTTGCGTCCGCAGGTGAGCCAAAGCCACAAGCAAGAGGTGAAGGCAAAAGTGGTTCCCAGAATAATAGAAAGCAGAATCAGGCTAAGGATGGCCAGAAGAAAAAGAATAAGCAAGATGTTGAGTGGTTCAGCTGTGGTAAGAAGGGCCATTATGCTAGTAATTGTCGGGCCAAGCCAGCGGATAGGAAGTGCTTCAATTGTGGCCAAATGGGACATCACAAGGACAAGTGTCCGCAACCCCCTAAAGAAAAGCAAATGGTGAAAGCATACGCCCTTAATGCTATTCCTTCTTCGTCGAATGCCCCAACTGCGGCGGAGAAGGGAAAGAATGTCGTCATTCAAGGTATGCTTTCTGTTTATGATGTTCCTGTTAGAGTTTTGTTTGATACCGGAGCTTCCAGTTCTTTCATATCTAGTGACCTGGTAGATAGGTTAGGATTGGAGCCCGAGATTGTCGATAGACCTTTAGTAGTGACGAACCCGATTGGTGGTTCAACTAGCCTTAGCATGATTTGTCGTAATGTGGTCTTATCGAGTCATGGATGCATGTTTGCTTGTGATTGCTTTGTTTTGGGCTTTACTGGGTTTGGCATTATTTTGGGAGTAGATTGGCTCCAAAGATACAGGGTGGTGGTAGACTGTGAGGGCTTTTTGGTGACAGCTAGAGCGGATGATGGGCGGAGGATAGTGTTCGGTGGTCTACCCAGTGAGGGGGTATTGGCTAGTTTTCTAAACTCCCTTGACATCCCGCATAGTGAGTTGTCAGGTTTGCCCGTGGTTGGCCAGTATCCGGATGTTTTCGAAGAAGTGACCGGACTTCCACCACACTGAGAGATTGAGTTCCGTATTGATTTGGTAAAAGATGCCAGGCCTATAGTGATGCCACTTCGTCGTATGGCACCGAGGGAGCAGCGAGAGCTCGAGGTGCAAGTCAGCGATCTTTTGAAGAAGGGATTTATCAGAAGGAGTGTTTCTGAATGGGGAGCACCAGTTGTGTTTGCTACCAAGGCGGATGGTTCCCTTCGTTTGTGTGTAGACTACCGCGAGTTGAATAAAGTGACGAGGAAGAACAAGTATCCTCTACCGCGAATAGATGATTTGTTCGACCAGTTGAGTGGCGCGAGAGTATTTTCTCAGTTGGATCTCGCGACAGGTTTTCATCAGCTTAGAGTGGAAGCTGAGAGTATAGCTAAAATGGCATTTCGAACGCCGTCTGGGTTTTATGAGTGGTTGGTCATGCCATTCGGGCTGACCAATGCCCCAGCATATTTTGTGGATCTTATGAATAGGGTATTCAGAGATCAGTTGAATAAGTTTGTCCTTGTGTTCGTTGATGATATTTTGGTTTACTCAAGGACAGAGGAAGAACACAAGGGACATTTAAGAATAGTGATGGAGGTGTTGAGAAAACACCAATTGAAAGCAAAGTTTTCTAAGTGTCACTTCTGGAAGAGGGAAGTGAGGTTCTGGGGCCATGTTGTATCAGAGAATGGGATTGCTGTGGACCCGGCAAAGGTGGCTACAGTACAGGATTGGCCTACGCCCAAGAATGCAACAGACGTAAGAAGTTTCTTGGGGTTAGCGGGATATTATCGTAAGTTTATCCAAGGTTTCTCCAAGATAGCAGTACCATTGACCCAGTTGACTAAGAAGAATCAAGCTTTTGTCTGGGATGGAAGGTGCGAGAATGCATTCAAGAGTCTAAAGAACAAGTTGACAAGCGCGCCAGTGTTAGTCATTCCTAAGGGGAATGAAGAGATGACGGTATACACGGATGCTTGTGGTACCGGACTGGGTGCTGTATTGATGCAAAGCGGTAGGGTTGTAGCTTATGCAAGTCGGCAATTGAAACCACACGAGAAAAGATACCCTACCCATGATTTGGAATTGGCAGCGATCGTGTTCGCGTTGAAGATGTGGAGACACTATCTCTTGGGAGAAAGATTTGAGTTGTTTATAGATCATAAGTCGTTGAAGTATCTCTTCTCCCAGAAGGATTTAAATTTCCGGCAACAAAGGTGGTTAGAATTCTTGGCCTCCTATGATTTTGACATCGCATATACACCAGGAAAGGGCAATGCGGTGGCTGATGCATTGAGTAGAAGACATGCCAGTTTAGGGGCTATGTTTCTAGAATGGAAGCAACTAGAGTATATCGCGGGGTTTGGTTTCAGACCAAAGTGCGAATTGGATCCAGAAGTGTTAGCAAATTTGACGATCAGACCCACTTTGATTGAGCGGATCGGCTCTAGTCAGAGGGACGATCCTAACCTATTGGGAATCATCTCCAAGTTAGAGATGGGTATCGATGAGGAGATGAACAAGTATGGGCTTGATCGAGATGGATGGCTTAGAAAGGATGGAAGACTAGTCGTACCCAATGTCAATGGATTGAGAGAAGAAGTGCTTAGAGAATGTCATCACTCAAAACTAACTATACACCCCGGTGGTAACAAGATGTATCGAGACATGAAGCAGACCTACTACTGGGAAGGGATGAAAAGAGACATTGGGAGGTTTATATCCAAATGCATGAATTGCCAGCTAGTTAAAGCCGAGAAAAAGAAGCCTAGTGGGTTGTTACAGCCATTAGAAATTCCCGAATGGAAATGGGAGCAAGTCTCGATGGATTTCATCGATGGTTTACCGAGGACTAGATCGGGACATGATAGCATTTGGGTGATTGTAGACCGATTGACTAAGAGTGCAAGATTTATACCAGTCAAATCAACCAGAACGGCAGCTAAGTTAGCAGAATTGTATATGAAGTGGGTAGTGAGATTTCATGGAGTACCTAAAAGCATTGTGAGTGACCGAGACCCGTTGTTCACTAGCGGGTTTTGGAACAGCTTACAAGAGGCTCTAGGGTCAGAGTTACATCTCAGTACCGCATATCATCCTCAGACCGACGGTCAGACGGAGAGGGTGAACCGTATTTTGGAAGATCTCTTGAGAGTATGTATATTGGATTTTGGTGGATCATGGGATGATCATTTGCATCTAGTAGAGTTTGCATATAATAATAGCTACCAATCCAGTATCGACATGGCTCCGTTTGAAGCTTTGTACGGAAGACCGTGCAACTCACCATCATGTTGGATAGAGACTGGCGAGAAGTTTATGCTTGGACCGAATGTGGTGAGGGAGACTTCAGGTAAGATTAAGACCATTCAACAACGAATGAAGGCTGCCCAAGATAGGCAGAAAAGTTATGCTGATAAGAGGAGAAGAGAATTAAAATTCTCCGTTGGCGACTTGGTGTTTGTCAATATTTCTCCATTGAAGAGCGTAATACGATTTGGCAGGAGAGGCAAGTTGGCACCAAGATTCGTTGGCCCATTCCCTATTCTCGAACTAGTCGGGAATTTGGCATATAGAGTTGGCTTACCAGAGAAAATGGCGGGAGTTCACAATGTATTTCATGTTTCCCAACTAAGGATGTTCGTTCACGACCCAGATATGACTGTTCCACCTGATCAGTTGGAGGACTTCGAAGTAGAACCCGAGGCGATTGGGAACCGCAAGCCGGCCCGTATTGTCGCGCACGACATGAAGCAACTTCGAAGGAAGGCGGTGAAGCTAGTCAAGGTACAGTGGAGCGAGGACGAGAATGATTGTACTTGGGAGACAGAGGAGAACATTAGGAAGACACACCGAGAACTCTTTGCCTGGTAAGATTTTGACTTCGATTTAGTTTTCCGCATGCTAGGATAGGCTTGTTTGCTTGTTTTGCATGTTTGATTGTTGTATGTGGATGTTAGGCATGCGGGATTCATTGTTTGTTTCTTTGTTAAGGAATTTCGGGGCCGAAATTTCTTAAGGGGGGGAGAGTGTAACGACCCGCATTCTACGCATCATAGGATCGTAGAATATTTATTTCTTTCACATACAAAGTCGTATGGTCATGTAACTTTGGGAGACGACTATTGGGGTCATTTCCCATGTTCATGATTTTTCCCGATTTTTAAATGACCATTTTACCCCTAGTTGATACTGTTTTGGCCATAACTTTTGACTGGAAATGAATTTTGACTTGAAACCACTTCCATTGGCTCCAGATGATGGTTTCTCTTTCCGTAGAGTGGTCACATTAGCCAAACGGACTCACCGTTTGGGAAATATGGCTGAGACAAGTTTCAGACGGTGAAAAACAGCTTAATTGGGCTTAACCGGGCGATTAGCAGCTAGGCCCAGAGGGGAATTTCGGGTTTAGGGGTATACAGAGGCTGATTAGGGTTAGAAAACATTTCTTTAGACATTTTCCAGCCGCCACTTTCATCCTTAGACACTCTAACAATGGCCTCCTACATCTAAAACACCCCAAATCACTTTCTAATTGAAGATTAGGCTTAGCAACATCAAATTAAGAAGAAAAAGCACCAAGGCAAGGTTAGAGCTGCTGTTGGACATCAGTATTCGCCCCAAATCAGAGGAGTTTCAGTCCTGAGAATTTTATTTTGTGGCAAAGGTGAGTGATAGCATCATTTTGACACTAATTACAGTTAATTAAGGGTAATTAGTGAAGATTAGCGAATTTATACACTAATAAATTCTGGAAAAATGTTTAGAAATTCGAAAATAATATTTTATACCTCTGGTAGAAATTTGGTTTAATTTGATTAAGTTTTGTTAACCCTATGACTAGTTTTGCTTAAACATGCTTAAAGGAAATTATTGGGTTTTGGTATATTTTATCCATTTTGACATGAAAATTCATTGTTTTGGTGTTTGTGGTTAGTTTGTTATGTTGCTATGACTGTTTGGGATGATTTGTGATTGATAAGTATAGTTAGATTTGTCAAAAACGTCGTCGAATGGCGTAAACAAGTTGCTGGAAAAAGTTGCAGAAAGTTGTGCAGGGTTTCGGATCGGATCGGGTATGGGCTCGGATCGGATAGGGAGCTGGGCAAGGAATCTGACCCGAACTGGAATCTGGTACAAAGAAGGTTGGCAAGAAGGAAGGCCACTGCTTTGAGTTGGAGTTGGACAGAGGATCGGATCAGGCTATGGAGCAGGATCGGATCGGAGTGGGCTAGGGAGCGAGATCGGATCGGAGGAGGCAAGCGAGGGGGATCGGATCGGGCTATGGAGCAGGACCGGATCGGAGTAGGCCAGGGAACGAGATCGGATCGGAGCAGGCAAGCTGGAGGAGGGACGAACCGAACCGACTGGAGCGTGACATCCGAACCGAACCGACGTCTAAGGGGAAGGATCACCAAACCGAACCGCACGCAGGAATACACCATGGAGCATTGCACCGAACCGAACCGTGTTATACGTATATATCCGAACCGAATCGAATTCAGGACCACTTCTATGCGACGACTCTTTTGAAGACCAACTCTAATTCGACCAAACCCGAGATGCAAAGGAAGTCCAAATGAGAAGTTAGAGCTCAAGATTCAGACGGGAATCAATGAGTTCGCTTCATGGTTGGGCTTTGCCGCGGGACGCGTGCTAAGGGGTTTACGATGTCTGTAGCTTTGGACCACTATGGTAGGAGGTACGGAGGCGGATTCAGGGCCATTATGGCATTGGTAGAACCAAGGGCTACGATCAATGAAATGGGTCATTGAAATGTTTGGTCATGACTCCATATGTTTAGCTTGGTCACAACGGGGTTTCTACAAGTCGGGATCCGTCGTTACCTCAATTTGTCTAGTGTTCCAAGGTGGTAGATGTCGTATGCTTTACGCACTGAGTGAGGGATGTGAGGATGGTTGCTATGGATGGTTTGTTGCTATCATTATGACATGCACACCCCACCCCCCGTATTCTTTACACTATTTATTATGGCACCTTAGAGAACTGCACGGTATGTGGTACTAACTCTTTGGTTGCAGGTCCAGGTTCAGGTATGGTTTAGTATACCTGTTATTATTCTATTTAGATGCTTATCGCTCATACCAGGCTTTATGTCTGACCCAGAGTTTTATGTCTCCTCTTATTACTCTGGGTGCTCACACGAGCAGACTAGAGACAGGTTAGCTGGTGATGCACGGGTAGATGATCCGGAGACGAGCAGGAGGCTTCCACGTAACATATATATAGTATTCTCCCTGTGTTGTTGAAGATCACTGCTTGGGCATTGGTGGTGTATCT
Organism: Allium sativum; assembly: GCA_030737875.1. Taxonomy (NCBI): domain Eukaryota; kingdom Viridiplantae; phylum Streptophyta; class Magnoliopsida; order Asparagales; family Amaryllidaceae; genus Allium; species Allium sativum. The sequence continues at coordinate 728,599,452 of CM060909.1, forward strand.
TCCATTTTGGCTTTCTTTTGTTCAGAGACAGTAGATTTTGAAAAGTTGTAATAAGCTGTATTTGGATTTCCGTTGCTTTGATATTGATGTTGGTTTTAGTTATCAGCTTATGCACTGTCTCGCCTGTTTTATGTCAAGTACATTATTATTACTATATTTTATCCCATGCGCTGTGAGACATTCTACAGGTTCCTTGATTAGTTCATTTTCTTCTTTCCTTTCTCCTGACGACCGTCCCATGCTAGTCAGGCACGTGTACAGCGCACTTTTGGAGGAAATGCAGGCTGGTGCGGGGCGGGCCGTCACACATCCATTGTCTTTAAAGATTTCTAATGCTTATATGAACATATGCAAAGGTGTGTGTATGTGCCCCAATACTAATGCGAAGATTAAGCGGTCTACAGATTCAGTCGACCTCCTCAATGTAATGTATGCTAGTGCCATGAATCCAATATGTATGCAAATAATTCTATTATAACTTGTAAGTTCTATATGTGTGCACACTTATTCGTCCAAATGCAACATCCATTTTCTAATACATCCATTTTCACCCACTAGAAGAAAAGAAAAATGCACACGCATCCATATGTAGTATGAGAGTGATTGAATCGGTCTAGTGCCTAATGTGTGTGTATATGCATCCACAGGCAACCACTAGCAAACACTTACATCCATCAAACATAACATGTTTCAAACACATGTTTACATCCATAGAATTCCTATCTGAAGGTCGAAGATACTATTGATATGACATACTCAAATGATAGAAACAAGCATAGATAAAACTTTGAAAGAGGAGTTAAGAACATGCCCATGAAAAGGAAAGGGTACGAAGCACGAATCTTGTCTTCGGTCTCCCAAGTCGCATCCTTTGGGTTATCTCCCTATTGAACCTTTATCATCTTGATTTCTTTATTGTTTAGCTTCTTAACTTCTGATCCAAGAATGCGGGTAGGAACTCGTCTGACTGTTGCCTCCTGTTCCACTTCTACTTCCTCTAATATACTTGGCTCAACAACTTCCGCGGTGTCATGCAAGCACTTCTGCTGATGAGAAACGTGGAAAACATCATGAATGACAGATAGATTTTCTAGGAGCTTTACTCTATAAGCCATTTGGCCGATCCTTTCGATTATGGGAAATGGTCACACAAATCTGGGTGCCAACTACCCTACAGATCCGAAGCGAACCACATTCCTCAGAGGTTATACTTTAATAAAAACTAAGTCTCCCACTTCAAATTCAATGTCAGTCCTTCTCTTGTTTGCATAGGATTTCTACTTATCTTGAGCTGTATTCATTCGTCGTCGAGTAAGATCAATTTTCTCGGACGTTTCCCTAATCATATTAGGCTCAAGTAACAATCTTTCTGTAGATTCCCACCAGCAAGTTGGTGATCCACATGGTCATCCATACAATGCTTCGAAGGGTGTAATGCCGATGCTAGCTTGATAACTGTTGTTATAGGCAAATTTTACTAAAGAAAGGTGCTCTTCCCAAGTCCCTCCGAAGTATAGGATACACAGCCTTAAAATATCCTCTAGAAATCTGTTCACCTCTCCGTCTGTCCATCGGTTTGAGGATGATAAGCGGTGCTCAAAACACAACTGTGCATCTAATGCTTCTTGCACGCCCCTCCAAAATTCACTGGTAAAGATGGGGTAACGATTGCTTATGATGCTGGAAGGTACTCCATGAAGACGGACTATCTCACGAACATATACTGTTGCCAACCATGATGTCGTCCTCGTACTCTTAACTAGAATGAAATGAGCGCTCTTAGTCAGTCTATCTACCACAACCCAAATACTGGTGTTGCCTTTCTTTGACATAGGAAAACCATCTATGAAATCCATGGAGACGCTCTCCTACTTCCATTGTGGAACCTCCAAAGGATGAAGTAGACCTCCGGGCTTATTCTGCTCAGCTTTGACTTGCTGACAAACTAAACATTGAGAAACAAACTCTGCCACATCTTTCTTCATCCCAGCCCAAAAGAAAACCCTCTTCATATCTCTGTACATCTATCACCGCCTGGATGAATAGTCATCTTAGAATGGTGAGCTTCTTCTAGGGCTATCTTTATCAAGCTTCCAGTTTGAGGAACACAAAGCCTTCCATCTCATCGCAACCACCCCTTTTCATCAATGGAATATTTACTGAGGTGACTAGAAGTCTCCCCTTTTCTTAGCTTATCCATGATGTCTAAAATCTATGGGCCGCCTTGCTGTGAAGCTCCTATCTGATCCATAAGAGTTGGTCGTAATTCTAGTGATACAAATAGATCAGGCAAAATCTTGATGGAGGGTCTAAATTCAAAAGTTGATATGAACTCCAAGCTCTTCCTCTCCACAAACAGAGGACTTAAGGCCATCCTCTTCCTACTTAGTGTATCGGCCACGACATTACCCTTGCCAGGGGTATATGCGATTTCAAAATCATAAGAAGCTAGAAACTCCCTTTGTTGCCTTAAAATTAAGATCCTTTTGCGAGAACAGGTACTTGAGAGATTTATCGTTGGTGTATAATTCGAACTTCTCTCCAAGTAAATAATGACACCACGTCTTAAGCGCGAATACTATGGCAGCCAGCTCTAAATCATGGGTAGGGTAGTTCTTCTCATGAACTCTCAACTGTTACCCCCATAACACACTACCTTTCCTTCTTGCATTATAACTGCACCAAGCCCTATACCACATGCATCAGGGTAAACTGTAAACACTTTGTTACCATCGGGCAAAGTCAAGACTAGGGCTGTTGTCAGAGCCCTCTTCTAACGTTGGAAAGCAACATCACAATCTATATCCCATGAAAAGGCCAAGTTCTTCTTTGTCAGCCTGGTGAGAGGGGCTGATATCTTTGTGAAGTCCTTAATAAACTTCCTATAATAACTTGCCAATCCCAGAAAGCTTCTCACCTCTGTTGCATTTTTCGGAATTTGCCATTCCTGCACTACAACTACCTTTGCGGGATCCACAACTATCCCTTCTTTGGAGACTACATGCCCTAGGAATCTCACCTCTTTTCTCCAAAAATGGCATTTGGAGAACTTTTCCTTAAGCTGATGCTCATGGAGAGTTTTCAAAACTTCTCTGAAATGTTGCGCATGCTCCTCTTCTCTTTTGGATAAAATCAAAATATCATCTACAAAGACTGCGACGAATTTATTTAGAAACTCCCAAAACACCCTACTCATCAGATCGACAAAATAACCAGGTGCATTCATTTGCCCAAAAAGCATAACTAGCAATTCAAAGAAACCATCCGGAGTCCTAAAAGCAGTCTTGTCTATACTGTCCTCAGCCACCCTCAACTAATGAAACCTCGTGGCCAAGTCTAACTAAGAGAATACCGAGGCACCAACAAGCTGGTTAAACAAGTCGTATATCCTCGGAAGTGGGTGCCTATTCTTCTTTGTGAGTTTGTTCAACTCTCTATAGTCCACACACAAATGAAGTGTAAACCCCGAATTTTCTGTTAACAGTAAATTAACAAATTAAAGTATAATTAGTTCTAAGTGATAGAATTAAGGGAAACGGGTTACGCCATTGCGTTTGTCTCGAAATTCTTCTTGAGATAGAGTCCGAGTTTGCGTAAATCGGACTCCGTATGAAGGAGTTATGACCTCCGGAATTTTCAGAATTCGATTTAAAATTCAAACAGCCCGAAAACAAGTTCAAAATTCAAAACTGGACCACGTAGTCGACTTGGGGGTCGACCTGCTTGGTCGACCTGACTTGCTTGGTCTGGTCCTAGCTCAGTTTCTGGGGCTTGGCTGTGTCACTAGGGCTGATTTGTCACTTTCTGATTGGCTTCTCTTCAGACGGATGGCCTTGATTAACTCTAGCTTCATCGACGACTCTAATTAGTTTGAAATTCTATATAAACAAACTTAGTCTCTAACCTAAATTCACACAAATAAAATAGAGCTAGAGCCGTCATGCTGCTGGAAGGAAGCCAAGAGTAGCCTCCAATTGAAGAAAGATTAGAGACGAGCAAAACTAAAGTAAAAACAAGAATCAAACAACGTTTATCTACCTAAAGGAAAGCATTGCAAATTCAGAACTCAGAATCCAGAATTCAAGTTCGTCATTTGTTGTAAGTATAGTGATTTTTCCGATGGGAATAAAATTAAGATTTGATTCGATGTAAAATGGAAATGGAATTGTGCTATTGTATAACGACGATGCTAATTCATAACTGTATTGCAATGATTGTATTGTGAATGGTTGGGATGTTTGTGGTATAATTGATTTGATGTTGATCCTATTGTACATTTAGAATGAAAGCAACATCACACACAAGTATATGGTTAATGTTAGAATTTAAACGTATATGTTTATATGTTTAATATAGTTTGTATGTGTTATGTCCAAGTTAAGATCTCATGTATATACTTTATGCTAAAACCTCTATGCCTAAATGATTAAGTTCATATACATGCTCACATGTTTATACAAAAGTTGCAAGTTCATAATTGGAACCATGCCAAGATCCATTTTAATACAAGTTTCATGTTATAGTAGTAAACATGATTGGATCTACTTCATACACGTGATAAAATTATACATACTTTATGGACATGTCATACTCTTGTCATATGCTAGTGATGTTCGACGTTATGCTTAGATATAAACATGTTTAGGCTTATGTTGTCTAAATCATATGCTAATTCATGTGACACCTATTTAGTTAGATCCCTATTTCAATGCAAGTTCACATATATGTGAGTTGATTTAGTATATGTTGCAAATTCACATATATGTATGTTGATTTAGTCTACGTTGCAAGTTCACACCTATGATATTCATGTTGACTATTTTGCAAGTTCACACCTATAATATTCATATTGACTATGCCGAAAATGCCAAGTTTACACCTATGTCATGTTTATGTTAATGAATTTCTTTATGCCAATTTTGTATATGCTAAATTAGGCTAAGTTTTTAGCCTAATATTATATGTTAAAAATCATGCGGACGAAAAATTATGCTAAAATTGTTAGCCTAATATTTAGACGGGTAACGATGGGAAAAATTGGTAATAATAGGAAACTTGACATAAATTAGTGAAAATGTATGTGTTGGCATGTTTGGCACATGCCAATAATTGGTGGCACTTAAATGGTATAAAATTCTTATACCAAAAATGATGAACTTGGAAAGTGGGCCACAATATTTAATTGTTAACAAATTTACATATAACAAGTAATAGAGACAAATATGTAAATTTAGAAAATACGAGTATGCTTAACCGGAGGTTGGATTGAGTTGTGATGTAAACCTTCCCGGACCCACCCGGCCGTCTAGTAATCACAACAATACCTATCCAATGTGAGAGGTTAAGCATTGAGCCCAATAAGGACCCGAGGTTAGACTGAGTTACGGTGTAAACCTGCCGGGAACCAACCGGCACATCCAGTAACCGTAACAATACCTGTCTAATGTGAGTGGTCGGTGCTTTAAAAATCTAAGGACAAACCAGTCAGGATGGTAGGGTTAAGTTAACTAAAACACTTAACCAATTCAACATGTTAATTAAACTGATGGGTGGGGTTAGGTAAATACAGACACTTAACCACTTAACATGTTTGACTAGAAAACCCTAGTAACGGGAACCCATTTCAGCAGTAACCCAATTAGGTATCATGGTACCCTGAAACTAGGTAGGGTGGGGCACGACTACTGGGATGATTGTAAGCGGTCAAAAGCGATGGCGGTAGGTGCAATAGTGTGGGTTCTAATAGAGTGCGGGCGTGCACACACTTCGGAGCAGACAAACAGGGCACTGGGCACCAGTAGTATAACCTATGCATTCTAGGATTGTGTCGGGCCGCCACTATGGGACTTGATACACCCCATGGTGGGACCAGCATAGGTATCTACAATCATTGGGGGCCGTATGACACATATGATTTTGCGAGTAGGAGCCGATCTTTAAAAAGGGGTTCACTTCACCCCGATCATGGGGTGCCAGTTGACACAATGCAAGTAGGTGCAGATATATAGTGTGGTGTGTGATAGTATATTCGGTTCAAACTGCTTTATCTTAGTTTATGATACTTTCCTATTTCCAGTTTATACCTATCATGCCCTTTTTCTTATTCTCATACTAAAGAGTCACTAGACTTACCAGGCTTTATGTCTGACTCTATTTTTCTTTCGTCTTCTTTTCTTCTGTTCCCCCCCTCGGTCCATAGGGGGGAAACAACCCAGCTTAGTCAGACTCTTTGCAAGCTTCAAGATAGTAGATGTATGGTTTGGACTCTCTTTCCTTGGCTATGGCTTTTGGACACATTCTATGGGGATTTATGCAGCTTTTATTATGTTTTATGCTTCTTTATTTAATTATCAAGACAGAAATGATGATGTAATGTTTTGGAAGTTATCATGAAACAATTATGGAAATGTTTTGTATGAACACGTATTTTATTAAATGAAAGTCGGCTTGTTTTCCACTGCTTATACATATGTGTTTATATCTGTCTTGTGCTTTATCTGTGACTTTTACTTATAAACCTCCACTGAAGTTAAGGCATTCCCTTTGTGAGTGACCTTAATGGAGGTGGGGTGTTTCACTTGGTATCAGAGCATAGGTTTACCAGATTAGATAAAGGTTTTTGAAACTATTTTCAAAGAGAAGTTTAAAGAAGCATATTTTTTTCAAGGAAAAGCATTGTTTTTAAAAGGCATAGTCCCCCAAAGCCATATGCACTATATCTCTATCCTTTTGTCTTGAATACTTTCTTTTTTTGTTCCAGCATATCTAGATATCTTAACCTTCCAGAAGGAGTACCGATACTTGGCTGGTTCCGAAGATACCTAGAGGCTAGGGCCAGTGGTGCGGGTCCAGCAGAAATTCCTCCTCCCACAGTGGCAACGGTTCCTCCTCCTCCTCTTCCTCATGGAAATACTTTCGCTAAGACGTGTAGAGACTTCAAGGCAATGAATGGAAAGGACTTTTATGGAACTGAATCCTTTGTGGTAGCAAGGAACTGGCTGAAGGAGACCGAAGATTTGTTCGTCATCTTCGAAGTTGACGACGGGAAAAAGATACAGCTAGCAGTGTGGTTGCTTAAAGATGAAGCTTCCTATTGGTGGGAAGTTACGCATGCTGAGAGGCCAGTGGAAACTTAGGAAGATTTTAGGGTGAGGTTTGAGATGAAATTTCTCTCCCAAGATGAAAGAAGCCTGCAGATGGAGAAGTTCCTAACTCTTAAACAAGGGAGTATAGCGATCAGGGAGTACGTCAATCAGTTTAATCAGCTGGCCAGATTTGGACTGGATTTAGTAAACACCCAACACAAGAAGGACCTTCGCTTTGTCAAAGGTCTGAATGAGCCTCTACACAGCCTTGCTATGACCCATATACCTATGGGAGCGACTTATGAAAGCTTGGTGGACATGGCGCAGCTACACGAGGAAGATAAAGGCAAGAAAGAGGCAAAAACAGAAGTGCCTCAAGACAAGAAGGGGGAAGGGTCACAGAACAAGAGGGCTGATTCAAAGAAAGGCGGGAAGAACAACAAACCCCATGAAAAAAGAAAGTGTAATTTCTGTGGCATTGTTGGACATATAGTGAAAGACTGCAGAAAGAAGAAGGCGAAGATGAATGGTGGCTGTTTCCATTGCAACGAGACTGGACACATGGCTAAGGACTGCCGAAAGAAGCGGGGGCAGGGACAGAGAACTAGCAGGGGGACAGTTTCACGCGCTGGTGGCACCTCCACAGGAACGAGGTAGAAATATTTCTGTTGAATGCTTAGTTTATCTCTATGATCATCCAGTTCGCACTCTCTTTGTTTCCGGTGCATCACACTCCTTTATTTCATCTGCTTTAGTAGAATCTCTGCACCTAGACACTAGTATGATAGAAGATCCCTTGGTTGTTTCAAATCCAATTGGGGGCTCAGCTTATTTGTCAATGGTTTGTTTGGAATTGAAAATCACTATTCTAAGTGTTGAGTTTAGATGTAGTGCCTTTGTTTTGGGTTTCTCGGGATATGGATTGATCTTAGGCATGGACTGGTTATCCAGTAATTTCTTGATTGTGACAAAAGAGTGGTTAGACTCTTGACTCGGCTCGGTAGCACTCTAGAAATTTCTCGTAATCCCTTGAATGCTGTTATGCTTAGTTATATAGAGTCGCTTGATGCTTCTGTTGAGAATTTGCAGTCGGTTAGAGTGGTCCGGGAATATCCGGATGTCTTTGAAGAGGCAAAGGGCTTACCTCTGAAGTGGGAAATAGACTTCCACATATATCTTCTTGATAATGCAAAGCCCGTAGCTTTACCTTCAGACACATGGCTCCAAAGGAGAGAAAGGAGCTCAGTAAGCAAGTTAAGAAGCTTCTCCAGAAGGGGTTTATAAGGCGAAGTATCTCGGAATGGGGCCCTCCAGTGGTGTTCGCCACCAAAGCAGATGGCTCACTACGTCTTTGTGTGGACTATAGGGAGCTAAACAAGCTGACTAAAAAGAATAGACACCCGCTTCCCCGAATAGACGATTTGTTTGATCAGCTTGTAGGTGCGTCGGTCTTCTCCCAACTTGATCTGGCTACTGGGTTCCATCAACTAAGGGTAGCTGACATAGCATTGATAAGACGGCGTTTAGAACCCCAAACGGTTTCTTTGAGTGGCTTGTCATGCCTTTCGGTTTGACAAACACTCCCACTCATTTCGTGGACCTAATGAGCAGGGTGTTCAGAGAATTCCTCAACAAGTTTGTGGTTGTCTTCGTAGACGATATTTTGATCTTCTCAAAGAATGAGGAAGAACATGCTCAGCATCTGAAGGAGATCATGGAAACTCTTCGAGTTCATCAGCTAAAAGCCAAATTCTCCAAGTTCCACTTTTGGAGAGAAGAAGTAAGGTTTCTTGGATATATAGTGTCCAAAGAAGGGTTAGCTGTGGACCCCGCGAAAGTGGTGGCAGTGCAAGATTGGAAGACACCAAGAAATGAAACCGAAGTCTGAAGCTTTCTCGGGCTAGCAGGTTTCTACCAAAAGTTCATTAGAGATTTCGCAAAAATCTCAGCCCCACTCACAAGGCTAACAAAGAAGAATCTAGCATTCGCTTGGAATTTGGATTGCGAGTTTGCTTTCCAACAATTGAAAAGGGCTCTCACAACATGTAACAACCCGAATTTTAACAACGTGTTAAGATAAGAATCAAGGCAGAATTAAATTATAAAATCTGAATCAGGATAAACGGGTTGCGCCATTGCGTTCGTCTCGGAAAAATACGCGAAATAGAGTCCGAAATTTCGTAAATCGGAGTCCGTATGACCCAGTTAAGGCCCAACGAAGTTTCACGAAAATTCAAATCCGAAAACAGATTTGAAATTCAGCCCAGAAAGAGAAGGCGGGAAAATTCCCGCCAGACACACAGGGTGTCGACCCCTGTGTCGACCCCCCTCCAGGGGGTCGACATGGGTGTCGACCCCGGGGTCGACCCCCCCTCCAGGGGGTCGACATGGGTGTCGACCCCTGGGTCGACCCCCCCGGTCGGACCAGTTTTTCTGGTGCACCTGTTTTGGCTCCTGGGTCTTGTTTTGGGGGCTTGTGACGATTTTGGATGGCTCAGATCTATTCTAGGGTTAATCTAAAAGCTGAAATCAATTGCCTACAACTATTTAAAGACCCTAAGACCTAGCTTAAATCATACTATTTCATTTTAGCACTCATGCAGCCGCCATTAAATCTAGAACTCTAAATTAAAAATACAAAGAACAAAATTAAAGAAGACGAAGGATGATTCTTGAAGGCTACAACTAGAAGCAACAACAACTACGACGCTTTAGACAACGGATTTGGGACTATTTGATTTAAAGTTTTGATTTGGATTGCTTGCTTCATATTGTAAGTTCTATGTCACTTTTTAGGCAAAAACGCTAAAATAACATGGACATGCTATGAATTGAAACCGGATTTAAGAACTATTATTAATCCATGTTTATATTGTTTAACTTTGAATCAAAATTTGGGAATATTGCTATGTTAATGTTGCAAGTTAAACTTATCATGATGTTGAGGTTGTTATGAATCACTTGGGCTTAATTTTATTGCAACTTGAACAAATACATGTCCATGGAATCATTATGTTCATTGAAATCCTCATGTTGATTAAACCATGCCTATGATGCTAATTAAACTATGTCTATGATATTAATGAAACTATGCCTGCGATGTTAATATACCTATCATGTTAAGGACAAATTGGGAATTGCTAGGTTATGATGAAAAGTTGGAATCATTATGTTTATAATGCTAAATGAGAATCATTATGTTAAAAATTCTAAATTAGAATCCACTATGCCTATTAGAATTACCATGCCTTTAATGTTTCATGTTTGTAATCAAATATTATTATGCCCGCAAGGATTATTATGCCTATGATGTAAAGTTAAATTCATCATGTTAAACTAAGTTGGAACTATTACTATGCCAAGTTATCATCATGCTAGTATTGAAACCATGTGATATGTTATAGCCTGTTTATTATGCAAGTGATGTTGGAATTGTCACGTATGCCTATCACATGTTTGGTGTTATTTCCCTTTATCTCTTGAATTGTTTATGCTTGCGAACGAAGTACGTTTATATACATTGGGGATACGATTGGGTATAATAGGCAAAACTTGAATTGATTATAATCATAAACCGTGAAATTTGGCATAAGTAGAACATGAAATATGGCACAAAAACTTGACTTGAACATGCCATAACTTGATTTGAAACATCCCTTAGTTGGACATAAAATTTATATGAATATGCTATGAAAGTAGCACGAATTTGATAAGAACATGGGCATGACTTTAGAAAACAAGAAAGTGGCCAACTCGAGGTTGGGTTGAGTTTGTAGTGTAAATCTGCCCGGAACCGCCCGGCAAATCCAGTTGCTACAAACAATAGAATCCAATGTGGGTAGTTGGTCACATCGCGCTTGAAACCCGAGGTTGGGTTGAGTTCGTAGCGTAAACCTGCCCGGAACCGCCCGGCAAATCCAGTGGCTACGAACAATAGGATCCAATGTGAGTGGTTCGGTGCATTAACAAATCAATTAATGCCAATTAGAGTTAAGTCATGAACATGAAAAGACAACTTAACCAACTTGAACACGATTTGTAGGGCTAAGTCATGAACTTGAAACGACAACACTTAGCCAACTTGACATGACACGTAGGCGGGTTAAGTAACGAATTTAAATGACATACTTAACCATCTTGACATGACTAGACTGGAAAAAGATTAAGTCACGAATTACATGACTTAATCGGTTAGGCAGGTTAGGTCACGAATTACATGATCTAATCTATAGGCGAAACCCTAGACACGACCCTTTTCAGCAGTAACCCTCTAGATGTATCAAGGTACCCTGGGGCTAGGCCGGGTGGGGCACGATTACTGGGCTGATTGTAAGAGGTGAACGACGGCAGTGGGGTATGCCAGTGAAGGTTCAGTGGACTACGATCGTGCATGTATTCCGGGGCAGGCACTGGGTATCCGTAGATTTATCTGTGCATCTTGAATCGTGTCAGGGGTTGACACCCTAGGGCTGATACACCCGAAGGTGGACCCAGCACAGGTGACTACATTCGTGATTAGCCGTATGACACGGACACTTGATGAGCTAGAACTTGTAGGGAGCCGATCGACTAGATAATCGCTCCGTAGGACCCCGTACTTGGGTCAGACCCCGTTTCAGGGTCATTTCATGATATTGGGCCGTGGGATTTATTTCGTGATTAACTAGTGACATGGGCTTAGTATACTGGTACAGTTGATGCAACGAATCTTGAACATGTGATGCTTTATTTGACTTGTCTTGACTTATCATGATCACCTTAGTCTATCTTGTCCACCTTGACGCCATTCTCAAGTTTAGTTCCAGTTCATACATGACATGATGTTTTAACCATCTTTACACTGAAAGTCACTAGAACTTACTCAGTCTTTATGACTGACCCTTTTCCTTTCGCCTCTTTTTCTTTCGTTTCCCCCCCTCAGGTTCTCAGGGAGGAAACACTAGCTCTTAGCTTGGACATCACTTGCTTTGGTTCAGCATGTACGGTTTGCTATGGCTGCTTCTTTTTACTGCACTTGGGAAATAAGCTGTTTTTCTGTTTTAAGTTATTGCTTCTTTGGCTATTATTACAAGACAGTTGTAATGAAGTTGTTATTTGAAATGTTTGTAAGAGACATGGTTTACTTTGGAATAAATTGAAGTTCTGTTTTGCTCATAAATTCTTCCGCTGTTTACTTAATTATTTATTTATGTTCTGTCTTGTGATAATTCTGTGATGTTATCTCGATAATACCCCTCCAAAACTAGTGCATTCCCTTTGTGAGTGACCCTAGCAGAGGTGGGGTGTTACACAACAGCCCCATTTCTTACATTGCCAGATGGAAGCAAGATGTTCACAGTATACATGGATGCTTATGGCATGGGACTAGGCGTTGTTATGATGCAAGAAGGGAAGGTAGTATCTTATGGTGGAAGACAATTGAAAGTTCATGAAAAGAACTACCCAACCCACGATCTTGAGTTGGCCGCCATCGTCTTTGCGCTTAAGTCTTGGCGCCATTATCTCCTAGATGAGAAGTTAGAATTATATACTGACCATAAATCGTTGAAGTATCTTTCCTCGCAGAAAGATCTCAACTTGAGGCAGCAAAGGTGGATGGAGTTCCTTGCCTCATATGATTTTGAGATTTCCTATACTCCTGGCAAGGGCAACATAGTAGCAGACGCCTTGAGCAGAAAGAAGCTGACCTTAAGCCCTCTCTTTGTAGAAAGGCAAAGCTTGGAGTATATAGCCAGTTTCGACTTTAAGCCCTCCTCTGATTTTGTACTTGGCTTGTTGGCATCACTAGAAGTACGACCCACTCTTTTAGACTCAATAGGGGTCACACAACGTGAAGACCCACAGCTTGTGGATGTGATTGATAAGCTAATTAGGGGTGAAACTTCCAGTCACCTCAATAGGTACTCCATCGATGATAAGGGTTGGCTGAGACAAGATGGAAGATTATGCGTCCCACAAGCAAGGGATTTGGTAAAGATGGTTCTCGAGGAAGCACACCATTCCAAGATGACAATACACCCAGGTGGAGACAAGATGTGCAAGGACGTAAAGAGAGTTTTCTTTTGGAGCAGCATAAAGAAGGATGTGGCCGATTTCGTTTCTAAATGCATGATATGCCAACAGGTCAAGGCGGAACAAAAGAAGCCTGGAGGACTACTTCATCCTCTAGAAGTCCCGCAATGGAAGTGGGATAGCATTTCAATGGACTTCATTGATGGGTTGCCTAGGTCAAGAAGGGGCAATACTAGCATTTGGGTAATAGTGGACAGGCTCACAAAAAGCGCCCACTTTATACCCATCAAGACTAGAAGGACTGTCACATCCCTAACATCTCTTTATCTCAAGGAAATAGTTTGACTCCATGGAATACCCTCCAGCATAGTTAGTGACCGAGGTCCCATCTTTACGAGCGAATTTTGGTGGAGTCTGCAAGAAGTTGTAGGCACACAGTTATGCTTGAGCACGGCCTATCACCCCCAAACCAATGGTCAGATGGAAAGGGTGAACAAAGTATTAGAAGATCTTTTGAGACTGTGCTTTCTTGACTTTAGAGGGACATGGGAGGATCATCTTCCTTTAGTGGAACTCGCCTACAACAATAGCTACCAAGCCACCATCGGCATGGCGCCCTTTGAAGCTTTATATGGAAGACCGTGCCGATCACCAACTTGTTGGTGGGAGTCTATAGACAAGATTATACTTGGGCCAGACATGATTAGAGAGACTTCAGAAAAAGTGGACTTGATACGAAGGAGAATGAAGACTGCCCAAGATAGACAGAAATCCTACGCAGACAAAATAAGGACAGTCCTTGAGTTTGAGGTTGCGGACAGGGTTTTCCTTAAGGTATCTCCCTTAAGGAATGTCATTCGCTTTGGATCCGCAGGGAAAGCTAGCACCAAGATTTGTAGGACCGTTCCCTATCATTGAGAAGATTGGGAAGATGGCTTATAGAGTAGAGCTGCCCGAAAGGTTGGCTGGAATTCACAATGTCTTTCACGTTTCTCATCTCTGGAAATGTCTACATGAATCTGCGGAAGTGGTGGAGCCAAGCATCCTAGAAGAAGCCGAAGTGGAATGCGAAGCAACTGTGAGGAGAGTTCCAACCCGCATCCTAGGAACTGAAGTGAAAAAGCTACGCAACCGTGAAGTCAAGCCTGTCAAAGTTCAGTGGAGCGACGCCGAGGAAGACGCGACTTGGGAAACTGAGGACAGAATTCGCGCGGTCTACCCTTTTATTTTTTAGGGTACATCATTGATTTCTCTTTTTCCTTAAGTTGTGCTTGTATCTATCTTTTTAGGTATATCTCCTCGATATTATACTTTATCCTTAGGTAGAAACCCCTTTGGATGTAAACATGCAATTGGAACATGTTATGATTGATCGCTGCAAGTGGTTGCTAGTGGTTGCTCGTGGATGCATATACACACACAACCTAGGTTTTAGATCGGCTCAGTCACTTCATATTGCATATGCATATATGTATTCATATTTGTATGTGGTTGAAACTTGATATGTTGTCATATGGATATCGCATTTGTATGAATGATTGTGCACTCATGTAGAATTATGAGTAGGGAAAATTTGCATGCATAGTGGATTCATGACACTTACATGATTCGCATTATTGAGGTCAACTGAATCAGTAGACTGCTGTAACGACCGGGAATTTCGCTTGATCCGAATCAGTCGCTAAACCGACCAAGACCGTTCGAAACGCCTGATTGTTTTGAGAACACGACAAATTAGAACACAGACAGAAGAACATTTCATTGTTAATTACAACAATTCACCAGAATACAAGAATATACAAAGCATGAATAAATATTACACAGAAAATAACAGAGATTTAAATTACATTTAAATACATCGCAGCGGAAAATAATACAATACACAACTAGAAGTAATACACGGATACAGAGCTTTCCGAGTATCGTTCCAGCTGTAAATCAGGATCCTGTGAATATAAATCTGCAAAACCAAAACTACTAGCTGCCCATGTCAAAATAAAGGCACCCAGAGTTTAGGTTAAAACAATAAACTCCAGGTCAGTCATGGGACTGGTGTGAGAACTAAAACAGTTATCAATCTTTATTTTAAAGTTAGGTAAATCAAGGGACCACGCCGTATAACACGGAACGGGTTTCCTCCCAAGAATACCAGTGCATAAAACAAACAGCGCAATGCTAAATAAAGAAAAATGAAGCTATTATAAGACCCAGGTCCTATCACACAATGCAACGCAAGCCGGAGGATAGGGTTTTTACCTTATAATAGCCAAAGAATGCTTGATACCCTAAATTTCATGTTTTAATCTTAATCAGACTCCAACCGTAAATTAGTAAGAGAACGATTCCCTAAGTATTAACCCCGAAGGCCGAAACCAACATCAGACCAATACCCAGGAAACCACCTATCTTATCTCGTTTCCAGTTAGTTTCTGATTTTATATACAATCATGAATATCAATCATAGACGGCATAAGCGCCCCATCCCACTATGTCGCCATACTAGGCTCTACAAATAAAACCGCAAAATCACGTATTGGAAGTTGGATTTCCATCTGTGAACCAAGGCAAAAGATAGTCCTCTACCGATTCGAGACTGTTTAGCCCGAGTCTCAGGAACAGCTGCAACTGCCCCTTGGATCGTTTGGGCCGGTCCACCGATGTGGATTATTATGCCTAAACACTACGTTTCCCCGCCCTTTGGGGCGTAAATGAGCCAACAAATGACTCCATCGGCTTCACATAGTCACTGATATATCTGAGGCGCCTCGCAACAGCAACAACCACATAAGTCAAACTCGTCAGGGCGTGTAAAACCACTGACGCCACTTCTAACTAGAAGGAAACGCATGCCCTTCCTAATGTCCTCTCCCGTTTCTGGTTCACAACCGGGGTGTGAGGCTCGCGAATCAACGCTACACTAAGCTATGCCACATAGGCCGTGCTTTGATCATCAACCACAAGACTTTGCTTTTCAATAGAAGCCCTGATCAATTGCCACTTAGGCATGCCACACAGGCAATTCACTCCATGCGTCTGATATCCATCAATATATAACCCCTGAGATCGTATGTCTCAGAGAAGGGCGTTAAGCAAGAGAATAAATTCTCCGCCGCCAAACAGATATATAATTAATAGAAATCAATCACACAGAATAAAATCCAATGTCAGACACACAATCCATTTACAAGTTCGTTCTGGGTCTGAACGAAACCGGAGGTACCTTGTACCTTGCATATCCATCGATCTCCAAGTACGTCTGGACGATCACCAACTGATTCCTTCCTCTTGGGTGTACGGCCCAATCAAGATCATCAGTAATTATCCAAATGACGTGAAGACCTCAGGTCTTCAACCACCGTCTTCATCTTCGACTAATCGCCGAATCAGTTATTCAGAATGGGATAAACCCGGTCTTTCTGAATTACTCACGTATATAATAAACAAGTGTTACATAAACACAAGATACGCCTCATTCCAATTCATCAGTCACTAACAGCAAATTAGCAAGAGAATAATTCCCCAAACATTAACCCCGAAGGCCGAAACCAACATCAGATCAATACCCAGGAAACCATTCATCTTAGCCAACCTACAGTTAGTTTCTAAATTTCACATTCCTAGGGAAAGGTTCCCATTAATTTTATCAAAGATAAATTCTTTTAAATTTATTCTTTAATCATCCTTTGAATATCACATCAAACTAGTCGGGATTAACGAACCTTACCGAAGTAAACATTTGTTATAATTTCCCATTCCCAACCTATTCATCCCATGAAGTAAAACTGGTAATACTTCATATCTAACACCACAGTGTTATTGGTAAATTCAATTACCATTTCACGTTCAAATCTAGTTAAAGATTTAACTATCGCCTGGAGCAAAACTAGTGATACTCCATTCACGATCTTTTCAATCTAATTAAAGATTCATTAAAACTCCACTTAATTTTGATCGTTAACTGGGTTAAAGAATCAGTGTCATTTAAAACACGGTTCACGATAAACCCAAAATCACATTCCATTCTATCAGCCTTTAACCGTAAATTAGCAAGTGAACAATTCCCTAAGTATTAACCCCAAAGGCCGAAACCAACATCAGATCAATACCCAAGAAACCATTCAACCTAACTAATCTCCAGTTAGTTTCTGATTTTCTTAACTCAGTTGGGTCTAAGAACAATATTATTGAAGATACCGTTCACGATGACCCAAAATCACATTCCATTAATTATCGGGTTAAAGAACAATTGTTATTTAAAACACCATTCACGATAAACCCAAAAATCAATTCAAATTCAATTCCAATTAAATACCATTTAATTGGTACACTTCATTAAATCTAAATAAAAAGATTTAATCTTTTTCTCAACTGGGTTTAAGAACAGTGTTAATGAAGACACCATTCATGACAAACCCAAATCACATTTGATATTAAATACAAGGCTCCGAATAGAAAATATATCGGCTTATATTCAATATCAAATTCTACGACCAACAAATATCGTATTGGAAATAACGATATAAATATATCTTTCAAATTTCCATAATAATATCTGTATAATCACGAAATCCAACATCGAAATATTCCAAAGACAATTTCGATTCAAATCCATTCCAATTCAATTATTGGAAATCCTGGTTATTTTCAAAAACATTTCAAATCCAATTTATTTATTTTAAAAATAAATAAATTATTATTCTAGTTCAAAACTAGTTCATTTCGATAAAAATCTACTTTTATCTTTGCAAATATGGAGTTTTTCATCCCAATTCTTCACAAATCATTTCTTATGATTTTACACAAATTATAACTATTTTTAATAATTTTATCAAGGCCCGTACAGTCGATTTCCACCAACGGCCATCGAACTGCACTTACAGCGACCTTTTCCAAATTTGATTTGGACATAATTCCAAATCCAACCGTTAGATTTCAAATTTATAATATTCATTAGAAAGCCCTTTTCAATACAAAACCAACGGTTCCGGTTTTAGGAGAATCCGACGGTCGGATCTCCCACAATATCCATTCGAAGTCAATGGTCGAAATTTACGAACTGCCGCGGCACGGCGCGTTCTATTCAGGCCATTATATATATATATATATAATATATATATTTTATATATTTCGTCGATTCCCTTTTAAAACGTATTTTATAAATCGTTTAAATTCGTTTTCAAAATGATTTCAACTTCCTTTTTCAAATTCAAATCAAGATTCAATTTTTCAATATAAATTCGTTTTAATTTCATTTCAAATCGATTTCGATTCAATTTCAATTTAATTCAAATTTCAATTCATTTCAATTTAATTCGAATTTCAATTTAATTCGAATTTTGAAATCACTTTCAATATTCATTGAAAAATGAATAAAATCGATATAAATATCGTTCACGTCAAAATGGCGCAAATCTAATCAACACGGCTTCATATATTTCTATTTTCAAATATTCTATTTCAAATATTTCTTTTCCAAATATTTCTATTCAAATATTTCTTTTCCAAATATTTCTATTCAAATATTATATTTCAAATATTTCTATTCAAATATTTCTTTTCCAAATATTTCTATTCAAATATTCTATTTCAAATATTCTATTCAAATATTCTATTCAAATATTTCTATTCAAATATTTCTATTCAAATATTCTATTTCAAGTATTTCTTTTCAAATATTTCTATTCAAATATTCTATTTCAAATATTTCTATTTAAATATTTCTATTCAAATATTCTATTCAAATATTTCTATTCAAATATTCTATTTCAAATATTTCTTTTTCAAAACCGGAATGAGGCCCAATCAATTACCATATAATGTTAATTATATGGCTTTTTCTACAACACATGTATATAATAGCAATGATGAATAATCAACCATCATCCAGAGTGCACCACACAACTGCATAAGCATTAAATAAAAATATTTAATGCTTATAACAACCTGTCAATCGATCGATCGACATACAACTAATTATTGGGATTAGTGTATGTCATATATCATCCTAATACCCGTGTGGGGTTTCAAACAATACAACACAGATTTTATTTGTGTAGTTGGGTGATGTGTAAAATTTATCGTCCCAATCAATATCAGTCAAATCAGTGTATATAAACAAATCGTCCGATTCGTTTATAAATATTCATTTTATATACACGTTAAAAATTATATTTTTAACTATAAAATAGTATAAAAATTATATTTTTAACTATAAAATATTTTACACTATAAAATATTTTATTTCATTTACCATCACACAATCAAATTTCACTACACAGCAATCAAACAAACAAGTCATCCATGGTCTGTGGACGACGGGTGTCGGGTGTTACTAAACACCGTCTGCATCCTAGTATATATTTCAAACTAGAAATAGACATAAAAGTGAGGAGTTCTCACAGAAGGTTCCACTCCGCCGTGCTTTGCTGTTGAACTGCTGAATCGTCTGGATCTGTTTGCAATTCTAATGCACTCCTTTCACGCTGTTCATAATAAAAATTATATTTTATCACTTCATTTCAATAAATAAAAATTATATTTTTATTTCTACTTCATATGTATTACATCGCTTCTTTCAATATAAAAATTATATTTTTATATTTCTACTTCATATATAAAGATCGAATTTTTATGTCATTGCTTTAAAAATCACATTTTTATTTCAACATATATATATAAGAAAAATCAGATTTTTATTCTGCTACATATATAAAGATTATATTTTTACTATCTATATAATATAAAAATCGTATCTTTATTCTGTCTACAATATAAAAATCATATTTTTAACCTTTCTATAATATAAAAATTATATTTTTATTTCGCTCTTTTCATATGTAATTAAAAATCGAATCTTTTCAAAGTTAAAAATCGAATCCTTTTCTGTTATTCATATAAATAAAGTTCATATTTTCTTCTAGCTTTCATATCTATAAAAATCCTAACATTTCTAATTCAAAAATCACATCTTTTCTTGTCTAAAAATCTAATCTTTTTGTAACTAATAAAAATCAGTTTTTATATCACCTAAAACTCAGTTTTTATATAAAGGCAAAATCAGTTTTTATATAAAGGAAAAATCAGTTTTTATATAAAGGAAAAATCAGTTTTTATATAAAGAAAAAATATAAAAACTCACCCCTATCTTTCTGTTTTCCGTCGAACTAGGCTGAAGAGGGGGGTCGGAAGTTGCTCGCGAGGTGGAGGGGACTGGGGAGGCGTCGGCCGGTCGGAGGTGGGGCGGATGGCTCCAGGGTCTCAGGGCGTCGGGTTTTCATCGACTGGAGCTTGCGGTTTTGTAGAGGAGGGAGAGTGAGAGGATCGACGGCGAGAGGAGAGGAAATGGAGGCGATTGGGGGAGGTGGTGCGGCAAGGCTCGCCGTCGGTGGGTGGCTCAGGCGATGGCATCGAGCGCCATTTTTTTTTCTTTATTCGATTTGAAATGAACGTGGGTGGGGGGGCCTGATCGTGGATATAGGAGAAAAAAAGGGGGGTTGACCCCATTTAATAATCAAATAATTTATTTACTCCTTTAAAGTATTATTTTTCGTTCGAACTCAGAATCGAACCCATCGACTATCGTCCTTAGCGTATTACCCCCATTCCGAACACAATGGGATATGTCTCACAAGCTAATTCGATCGTTTTGACCAGTTTTCGTCAAAATTAAAATATAACTCTATATATTGAATTTGAACGCGCATTTCGATTTACCTGGGCAACATTCTAACTCTAAAAATTCCTAAAAAATATTTTCTAGCTTCGTATTGACAATATGGTCCTAACAAAACTAATTTCGTCAAATTCTGAGACCGTTTGAAAAATGGCCATTTTCCAGTCGATTAAAATCAACTAAAACTGGTCAAACGCGTTTTCCTTAACCACGCTCACATATTGATTCGAAAAATTATGAATTTTGAAACCTAGCAATACCTTGATATCCCGGATCCAACAAAATTGGTTTCGTCGAAAACCGAGGTCGTTTGCAAAATTTCCATTTTTAAGGGCTAGAATTCCATAGTGACTATTCTGAAATTTCAACTGGGCATAACTTTTTATCCCCGCTATGAAATTTCAATTTTTCGGATTTATTGGAAAGATATTCTTAATTATATTCAAATATTTTTGGTTTCGTTAAAATCCGGTTTATTTTGAATCCTGTACATTCATTTGAAATTTGAAATCGAATTATCGAACTACCGCGCCATTTTCAATTCCTTTTATATATATAAATAAATATTTATATTCTAACGACGACGTATATAAATATATACATGCTAATTCTATTCCAAATAAATTTCTCGTCATTATAATCTAAAATAATTCATTTTAAATAATCAAAATTCACTAAAATTGCCAAAATAAAAATTTTAAATTGGCTCGGATTTCCGGGTTATTACAATCTCCCCCACTTAAAACTTTTCGTCCTCGAAAAGGAACGAAGCCGAAAGTTGTTTCACAAATCAACACAACTTCTAGTATCTTCATTACGGCTTAAGGTCTTCAATTTTTTAGTTTCTAAGAATTTTCCAAATTTTTCAAAAATTTGGCTAACACCCTAAATTTCCGAAAAATTTCGCCATAACCTCCCCTGCACCGGGGACTTCAGGACATTTCATATAGCCTCCCATGGCCTTATTCAATCCAAAAGAAAAAGAAAAAGCCAATCGGCTCATAAATCCATCATCACCCAAACAAAACAGTAAATTATGGTAAACATGTACCTATTTGTCGGGCAAACAATTTTATTCTTCTGCTCTAGCCTCCTTGGTATGACCTGGTCAATGTAAGTACATGTATATGCATGCAAATGCGATAAATTTTCAATATAATTCACTATTTGATAAAATTTGGCTAAATGGTTCAACTTTAATTAATCAAACAATAACCAAACAACACAATCAGCAATAAATTAGTTGATTAGCTTTTCAAATTCATAACTTTGATATATAATCAAAAAATCATATTTTTGATGCTAAATCACAACAATAGGCCCTATCTAGTTTCGGTTCTCACACCAGTCTATTGGAAATATATAGAAATCTCACTTTCGAAACTTGAAAATAAATATTGGCGATGGTGCCCCGTCACCAGAATTATCCCCGGGCAACTAGAGTGTGATTCTATAACTATCCAGTACATTAAAACATCGAATACACGTTTGCAAGACATATATGTAAAATCTTTATATATTGGATTGTCCAGATTAACTTAATATAAATATTCAAATACGTATACAACGATTTAAATTTCAAAACAAAAATTGTTTTCATTTCAAAAATATATTCTTCACACTCGTTCTAGGATACTACTGATCCTATCTCTAACGAGTCATTCTCGTTGGATATTACTAATTCAACTTCCGATGAATTCTTTCGCATGGTTCTAACGTGTCTTGTTCTCGAGCTTTGTAAACCAAAGCTCTGATACCACGCTGTAACGACCGGGAATTTCGCTTGATCCGAATCAGTTGCTAAACCGACCAAGACCGTTCGAAACGCCTGATTGTTTTGAGAACACGACAAATTAGAACGCAGACAGAAGAACATTTCATTGTTAATTACAACAATTCACCAGAATACAAGAATATACAAAGCATGAATAAATATTACACAGAAAATAACAGAGATTTAAATTACATTTAAATACATCGCAGCGGAAAATAATACAATACACAACTAGAAGTAATACGTGGATACAGAGCTTTCCGAGTATCGTTCCAGCTGTAAATCAGGATCCTGTGAATATAAATCTGCAAAACCAAAACTACTAGCTGCCCGTTTCAAAATAAGGGCACCCAGAGTTTAGGTTAAAACAATAAACTCCAGGTCAGTCATGGGACTGGTGTGAGAACTAAAACAGTTATTAATCTTTATTTTAAAGTTAGGTAAATCAAGGGACCACGCCGTATAACACGGAACGGGTTTCCTCCCAAGAATACCAGTGCATAAAACAAACAGCGTAATGCTAAATAAAGAAAAATGAAGCTATTATAAGACCCAGGTCCCATCACACAATGCAACGAAAGCCGAAGGATAGGGTTTTTACCTTATAATAGCCAAAGAATGCTTGATACGCTAAATTTCATGTTTTAATCTTAATCAGACTCCAACTGTAAATTAGTAAGAGAACGATTCCCTAAGTATTAACCCCGAAGGCCGAAACCAACATCAGACCAATACCCAGGAAACCACCCATCTTATCTCGTTTCCAGTTAGTTTCTGATTTTATATACAATCATAAATATCAATCATAGACGGCATAAGCGCCCCATCCCACTATGTCGCCATACTAGGCTCTACAAATAAAACCGCAAAATCACGTATTGGAAGTTGGATTTCCATCTGTGAACCGAGGCAAAAGATACTCCTCTACCGATTCGAGACTATCTAGCCCGAGTCTCAGGAACAGCCGCAACTGCCCCTTGGATCGTCAAGGCTGGTCCACCGATGTGGATTATTATGCCTTAACACTACGTTTCCCCGCCCTTTGGGGCGTAAATGAGCCAACAAATGACTCCATCGGCTTCACATAGTCACCGATATATCCGAGGCGCCTCGCAACAGCAACAACCACATAAGTCAAACTCGTCAGGGCGTGTAAAACCACTGACACCACTTCTAACTAGAAGGAAACGCATGCCCTCCCTGATGTCCTCTCCCGTTTCTGGTTCACAACCGGGGTGTGAGGCTCGCGAGCTACACAAAGCTATGCCACATAGGACGTGCTTTGATCATCAACCACAAGACTTTGCTTTTTAAAAGAAGCCCTGATCAATTTCCACTTAGGCATGCCACACAGGAAATTCACTCCATGCGTCTGATATCCATCAATATATAACCCCTGAGCTCGTACGTCTCAGAGAAGGGCGTTAAGCAAGAGAATAAATTCTCCGCCGCCAAACAGATATATATTTAATAGAAATCAATCACACAGAATAAAATCCATTGTTAGACACACAGTCCATTTACAAGTTCGTTCTGGGTCTGAACGAAACCGGAGGCACCTTGTACCTTGCATATCCATCGATCTCCAAGTACGTCTGGACGATCACCAACTGATTCCCTCCTCTTGGGTGTACGGCCCAATCAAGATCATCAGTAATTATCCAAACGACGTGAAGACCTCCGGTCTTTAACCACCATCTTCATCTTCGACTAATCGTCGAATCAGTTATTCAGAATGGGATAAACCAGGTCTTTCTGAATAACTCGCGTATATAATAAACAAGTGTTACACAAACACTACATACGCCTCATTCCAATTTATCAGTTACTAACCGCAAATTAGCAAGAGAATAATTCCCCAAACATTAACCCCGAAGGCTGAAACCAACATCAGATCAATACCCAGGAAACCATTTATCTTAGCCAACCTACAGTTAGTTTCTAAATTTCACATTCTTAGGGAAAGGTTCCCATTAATTTTATCAAAGATAAATTCTTTTAAATTTATTCTTTAATCTTCCTTTGAATATCACTTCAAACTAGTCGGGATTAACGAACCTTACCGAAGTAATCATTTGTTTTAATTTCACAATCCCAACTTATTCATCCCATGAAGTAAAACTGGTAATACTTCATATCTAACACCACAGTGTTATCGGTAAATTCAATTACCATTTCATGTTCAAATCTAATTAAAGATTTCACTATCGCCTGGAGCAAAACTGGTGATACTCCATTCTCGATCTTTCAATCTAATTAAAGATTCATTAAAACTCCACTTAGTTTTAATCTTTAACTGGGTTAAAGAATCAGTGTCATTTAAAACACGGTTCACGATAAACCCAAAATCACATTCCATTCTATCAGCCTTTAACCGTAAATTAGCAAGTGAACAATTCCCTAAGTATTAATCCCAAAGGCCGAAACCAACATCAGACCAATACCCAAGAAACCGTTCAACTTAACTAATCTCCAGTAAGTTTCTGATTTTCTTAACTCAGTTGGGTCTAAGAACAATATTATTGAAGATACCGTTCACGACAACCCAAAATCACATTCCATTAATTATCGGGTTAAAGAACAATTGTTATTTAAATCACCGTTCACGATAAACCCAAAAATCAATTCAAATTCAATTCCAATTAAATACCATTTAATTGGTACACTTCATTAAATCTAAATAAAAAGATTTAATCTTTTTCTCAACTAGGTTTAAGAACAGTGTTAATGAAGACACCATTCACGACAAACCCAGATCACATTTGATATTAAATACAAGGCTCTGAATAGAAAATATATCGGCTTATATTCAATATCAAATTTTACGACCCACAAATATCGTATTGGAAATAACGATATAAATATATCTTTCAAATTTCCATAACAATATCTGTATAATCACGAAATCCAACATCGAAATATTCCAAAGACAATTTCGATTCAAATCCATTCCAATTCAATTATTGGAAATCCTGGTTGTTTTCAAAACCATTTCAAATCCAATTTATTTATTTTAAAAATAAATAAATTATTATTCTAGTTCAAAACTAGTGCATTTCGATAAAAATATACTTTTATCTTTTCAAATATGGAGTTTTTCATCCCAATTCTTCACAAATCGTTTCTTATGATTTTACAAAAATTATTACTATTTTTAATAATTTTATCAAGGCCCGTACAGTCGATTTCCACCAACGGCCATCGAACTGCACTTACAACGACCTTTTCCAAATTTGATTTGGACATAATTCCAAATCCAACCGTTATATTTCAAATTTTTAATATTCATTAGAAAGCTCTTTTCGATACGAAACCAACGGTTCCGGTTTTAGGAGAAACCGACTGTCGGATCTCCCGCAATATCCATTCGAAGTCAATGGTCGAAATTCACGAACTACCGCAGCGCGGCGTGTTCTATTCAGACCATTATATATATATATATATATATATATATATATATATATATTTCGTCGATTTCCTTTTAAAACGTATTGTATAAATCGTTTAATTTCGTTTTCAAAATGATTTCAACTTCCTTTTTCAAATTCAAATCAAGATTCAATTCTTCAATATAAATTCGTTTTAATTTCATTTCAAATCGATTTCAATTTAATGAAAAATTCAATTCATTTCAATTTAATTCGAATTTCAATTCATTTCAATTTAATTCGAATTTTGAAACCACTTTCAATATTCATTGAAAAATGAATAAAATCGATATAAATATCGTTTACGTCATAATGGCGCAAATCTAATCAACACGGCTTCATATATTTCTATTTTCAAATATTCTATTTCAAATATTTCTTTTGCAAATATTTCTATTCAAATATTTCTTTTCCCAATATTTCTATTCAAATATTCTATTTGAAATATTTCGATTCAAATATTTCTTTTCCAAATATTTCTATTCAAATATTCTATTTCAAATATTTCTATTCAAATATTCTATTTCAAATATTCTATTCAAATATTTTTATTCAAATATTTCTATTCAAATATTCTATTTCAAATATTTCTTTTCAAATATTTCTATTCAAATATTCTATTTCAAATATTTCTATTTAAATATTTCTATTCAAATATTCTATTCAAATATACTATTCAAATATTTCTATTCAAATATTCTATTTCAAATATTTCTTTTTCAAAACCGGAATGAGGCCCAATCAATTACCATTTAATGTTAATTATATGGATTTTTCTACAACACATGTATATAATAGCAACGATAAATAATCAACCATCATCCAGAGTGCACCACACAACTGCATAAGCATTAAATATAAATATTTAACGCTTATAACAGCATGTCAATCAATCGATCGACATACAACTAATTATTGGGATTAGTGTATGTTATATATCATCCCAATACCCGTGTGGGGTTTCAAACAACCCAACACAGATTTTATTTGTGCAGTTGGGCGATGTGTAAAATTTATCTTCCCAATCAATATCAGTCAAATTATTGTATATAAACAAATCGTCCGATTCGTTTATAAATATTCATTTTATATACACGTTAAAAATTATATTTTTAGCTATAAAATATTTTCCACTATAAAATATTTTATTTCATTCACCATCACACAATCAAATTTCACTACATAGCAATCAAACAAACAAGTCATCCATGGTCTGTGGACGACGGGTGTCGGGTGCAACTAAACACCGTCTGCATCCTAGTATATATTTCAAACTAGAAATAGACATAAAAGTGAGGAGTTCTCACAGAGGGTTCCACTCCGCCGTGCTTTGCTGTTAAACTGCTGAATCGTCTGGATCTGTTTGCAATTCTAATGCACTCCTTTCACGCTGTTCATAATAAAAATTATATTTTTATCACTTCATTTCAATAAATAAAAATTATTTTTTTATTTCTACTTCATATGTATTTACAACGCTTCTTTCAATATAAAAATTATATTTTTATATTTCTACTTCATATATAAAGATCGAATTTTTATATCATTGCTATAAAAATCACATTTTTATTTCAACATATATATACGAAAAATTAGATTTTTATTCTGTTGCGTATATAAAGATAATATTTTTACTATCTATATAATATAAAAATCGTATCTTTATTCTTTCTACAATATAAAAATCATATTTTTAACCTTTCTATAATATAAAAATTATATTTTTATATCGCTCTTTTTATATGTAATTAAAAATCGAATCTTTTCATAGTTAAAAATCGAATCCTTTTCTCTTATTCATATAAATAAAGTTCATATTTTCTTCTAGCTTTCATATCTATAAAAATCCTAACATTTCTAATTCAAAAATCACATATTTTCTTGTCTAAAAATCTAATCTTTTTGTAACTAATAAAAATCAGTTTTTATATCAACTAAAAATCAGTTTTTTTATATAGGAAAAATCAGTTTTTATAAAAGGAAAAATAGTTTTTATATAAAGGAAAAATCAGTTTTTATATAAATAAAAATATATAAAAACTCACCCCTATCTTTCTGTTTTCCGTCGATCTAGGCTGAAGAGGGGGGGGGGGAAGTTGCTCGCGAGGTGGAGGGGACTGGGGAGGCGTCGGTTGGTCGGAGGTGGGGAGGATGGCTCCAGGGTCTCAGGGCATCGGGTTTTCATCGATTAGGGCTTGCGGTTTTGTAGAGGAGGGAGAGTGAGAGGATCGACGGGGAGAGGAGAGGAATTGGAGGCGACTGGGGGAGGTGGTGCGGCGAGGCTCGCCGTCGGTGGGTGGCCCAGGCGATGGCGTCGAGCGCCATTTTTTTTCTTTCTTTATTTGATTTGAAATGAACGTGGGGGGGGGGGGCTGATCGTGGGTATAGGAGAAAAAAAGGGGGGTTGACCCCATTTAATATTTATTTAATTAATTTATTTACTCCTTTAAAGTAATTTTTTTCGTTCGAACTCAGAATCGAACCAACCACTGTCGTCACTAGCGTATTACCCCCATTCCGAACACAATGGGATATGTTTCGCAAGCTGATTCGATCGTTTCGATTAGTTTTCGTCAAAATCAAAATATAACTCTATATATGTTGAATTTGAACGTGCATTTCAATTTACCTGGGCCACATTCTAACTTTAAAAATTTTCCAAAAAATATTTTCTAGCTTCGTATTGATGATACGGTCCTAACAAAACTAATTTCGTCAAATTCTAAGACCGTTTGAAAAATGACCATTTTCCAGTTGATTAAAATCAACTGAAACTGGTCAAATGCGTTTTCCTTTGCCACACTCACATATTGATTCGAAAAATTATGAATTTTGAAACCTAGCAATAACTTGACATCCCAGATCCAACAAAAGTGGTTTTGTCGAAAACCGAGGTCGTTTGCAAAATTTCCATTTTTAAGGGCCAGAATTCCATAGCGACTATTCTGAAATTTTAACTGGGCATAACTTTTTATCCCCGCTATGAAATTTCAATTTTTTGGATTTATTGGAAAGATATTCTTAATTAGATTCAAATATTTTTGGTTTCATTAAAATCCGGTTTATTTTGAATCATGTACATTCATTTGAAATTTGAAATCGAATTATCGAACTACCGCGCCATTTTCAATTCCTTTTATATATATAAATAAATATTTATATTCTAACGACGACGTATATAAATATATACATTCTAATTCTACTCCAAATAAATTTCTTGTCGTTATTATCTAAAATAATTCATTTTAAATAATCAAAATTCACTAAAATTGCCAAAATAAAAAATTTAAATTGGCTCGGATTTCCGGGTTATTACAACCGCCTAATTTTTGCATTAGATAAGGACATATACACACACTATGCATACGATCATGAAGCATTAGAAGTCTTTTAAGGACAATGGATGCCTGTGTTTGTTGGTTGAGTAGATGGACGATTGGATGTTAAGATATACGTCCTTTCAGACTTGAAGATTTCGGGGACGAAATCCTTTAAGGAGGGGAGAATGTAACACTCCAAATTTTTTGTTAACAGTAAATTAACAAATTAAAGTATAATTAATTCTAAATGATAGATTTAAGGGAAGCCATTGCGTTCGTCTTGGAATTCTGCTTGAGATAAAGTCCGAGTTTGCGTAAATCGGACTCCGTATGAAGGAGTTATGACCTCCGGAAGTTTCAGAATTCGATTTAAAATTCAAACAACCCGAAAACAAGTTCAAAATTCAAAACTAGACCAGAACTGGGCAGGACGGGAATTTTCCCGCCCAGGACCCAGGTCTACCAGGAGGTCGACCTGGGGGCCGACCTGCAGGTCGACCTGCTTGGTCGACCTGACCTGCTTGGTCTGGTCCTGGCTCAGTTTCTGGGGCTTGGCTGTGTCACTAGGGCTGATTTGTCACTTTCTGATTGGCTTCTCTTGAGGCGGATGGCCTTGATTAACTCTAGCTTCGTGGACGACTCTAATTAGTTTGAAATTCTATATAAACAACCATAGTCTCCAACCTAAATTCACACAAATAAAATAGAGCTAGAGTCGTCATGCTGTTGGAAGGAAGCCAAGAGTAACCTCCACTTGAAGAAAGATTAGAGACGAGCAAAATTAAAGTAAAAACAAGAATCAAACAACGTTTATCTACCCAAAGGAAAGCATTGCAAATTCAGAACTCAGAATCCAGAATTCAAGTTCGTCGTTTGTTGCAAGTATAGTGATTTTTCCGATGGGAATAAAATTAAGATTTGATTCGATGTAAAATGGAAATGGAATTGTGCTATTGTATAACGACGATGCTAATTCATATATGTATTGCAATGATTGTATTGTGAATGGTTGGGATATTTGTGGTATAATTGATTTGATGTTGATCCTATTGTACATTTAGAATGAAAGCAACATCACATACAAGTATATGGTTAATGTTAGAATTTACACCTATATGTTTATATGTTTAATATAGGTTGTATGTGTTATGTCCAAGTTAAGATCTCATGTATATACTTTATGCTAAAACCTCTATGCCTAAATGATTAAGTTCATATACATGCTCACATGTTTATACAAAAGTTGCAAGTTCATAATTGGATCCACGATAAGATCCATTTTAATACAAGTTTCATGTTATAGTAGTAAACATGATTGGATCTAGTTCACACATGTGATAAAATTATACATACTTTATGGACATGTCATATTCTTGTCATATGCTAGTGATGTTCGATGTTATGCTTAGATATAAACATGTTTAGGCTTATGTTGTCTAAATCATATGTTAATTCATGTGACACCTATTTAGTTAGATCCCTATTTCAATGCAAGTTCACATATATGTAAGTTGATTTAGTCTATATTGCAAATTAAAATATGTATGTTGATTTAGTCTATGCTGCAAGTTCACACCTATGATATTCATGTTGATTATTTTGCAAATTCACACCTATGATGTTCATATTGACTATACCGAAAATGCCGAGTTTACACCTATATCATGTTTATGTTAATGAATTTCTTTATGCCAATTTTGTGTACGCTAAATTAGGCTAAGTTTTTAGCCTAATATTATATGTTAAAAATCATGCGGACGAAAAATTATGCTAAAATTGTTAGCCTAATATTTAGACGGGTAACGATGGGAAAAATTGGTAATTATAGGAAACTTGACATAAATTAGTGAAAATGTATGTGTTGGCATGTTTGGCACATGCCAATAATTGGTGGCACTTAAATGGTATAAAATTCTTATACCAAAAATGATGAACTTGGAAAGTGGGCCACAATATTTAATTGTTAACAAATTTACATATAACAAGTAATAGAGACAAATATGTAAATTTAGAAAATACGAGTATGCTTAACCCGAGGTTGGATTGAGTTGTGATGTAAACCTGCCCGGACCCGCCCGACTGTCCAGTAATCACAACAATACCTATCCAATGTGAGGGGTTAAGCATTGAGCCCAATAAGGACCCAAGGTTAGACTGAGTTACAGTGTAAACCTACACGGAACCAACCGGCACATCCAGTAACCGTAACAATACCTGTCTAATGTGAGTGGTCGGTGCTTTAAAAAGTTAAGGACAGACTAGTCATGATGGTAGGGTTAAGTTAACTAAAACACTTAACCAATTCAATATGTTAATTAAACTGATGGGTGGGGTTAGGTAAATGCAGACACTTAACCACTTAACATGTTTGACTAGAAAACCCCAGTAACGGGGACCCATTTCAGCAGTAACCCAATTAGGTATCATGGTACCCTGAAACTAGGCAGGGTGGGGCACGATTACTGGGCTGATTGTAAGCGGGTAAAAGCGACGGCGGTAGGTGCAGAAGTGTGGGTTCTAACGGAGTGCGGGCATGCACACACTTCACAGCAGACAAACAGGGCACTGGGCACCAGTAGTATAACATATGAATTCTAGGATTGTGTTGGGCCGCCACTATGGGACTTGATATACCACATGGTGGGACCAGCATAGGTATCTACAATCATTGGGGGCCGTATGACACATATGATTTTGCGAGTAGGAGCCGATCATTAGAAAGGGGATCACTTCACCCCGATCATGGGCTGCCAGTTGAGACAATGCAAGTAGGTGCAGAGATATAGTGTCGGGTGTGATAGTATATTCGGTTCAAACTGCTTTATCTTAGTTTATGATACTTTCCTATTTCCAGTTTAAACCTATCATGCCCTTTTTTTGTTCTCATACTGAAGAGTCACTAGACTTACCAGGCTTTATGTCTGTCTCTATTTTTCTTTCGTCTTCTTTTTTTCCGTTCCCCCCCTCCCCAAGGTCCACAGGGAGGAAACAACCCAGCTTAGTCAGACTCTTTGCATGCGTCAAGATAGTAGATGTATGGTTTGGACTCTCTTTCCTTGGCTATGGCTTTTGGACATGTTCTATGGGGATTTATGAAGCTTTTATTATGTTTTATGCTTCTTTATTTAATAATCAAGACAAAAATGATGATGTAATGTTTTGGAAGTTATTATGAGACAATTATGGAAATGTTTTGTATGAACACGTATTTTATTAAATGAAAGTCTGTTTGTTTTCCGCTGCTTATACATATGTGTTTATATATGTCTTGTGTTTTGTCTATGACTCTTACTTATAAACCTTCACCGAAGTTAAGGCATTGCCTTTGTGAGTGACCTTAATGGAGGTGGGGTGTTTCATGAAGCGAACCATCCGCCTTAGTTGCTAATATACTTGGAGCACCCCATTCAGATATGCTTCGTCTGATAAATCCTTTTTCAAGTAGTTCCCCTACTTTCTTACTCAACTCCTTCCTTTCCCTTGGAGCCATATGATGCACTTGTAATACAACTGTCTTTGCATTGTCCACCAGATATATACGAAAATCGATCTCGCCCTCGGAGGTAAACCCCACACCTCATTAAAAAAATCAGAATAATCTTGGACTACTAGAATATATCGCAAATCATTGATAGACGCATCAAGAGACTCTAGGAAACTAAGCATAAAAGACCCTTGAGGGTCACAAGAAATCTCGAGGGTCCTCCCATGATAGGTCAGAAGCCTAACGACCCTTCTCTCATAATCCGGAATTGCACATATGTGGCTAGCCAGTCCATTCCTAGAATTAACCCATAGCCCATGAACCCGAGCACATACGCATCGCATTCAAATTCAACGCCTAACACAAATATTCTCAAACCCCTGCAAATCATAGATAAATGAGTCGAACCACCAATGGGGTTTGAGACAATTATGGGATCCATTACCATACTATTATTTAAGTGCAGATATTCAACCACAGAACTAGATATAAATGAATGTGAAGCGCCAGAATAAAAAAGTGTTCTATTAGGATGATTTGAAAGAGAAATTAAAACTTCCACAGTAATTTTTCTACCTCTATCAGGAGAACTGATCGCGAGGCCATGCACTTACCCTCCAGAAGTTCTTGACCTTATCCTTGTTTCTTTGGGCACTCTTTAGCAAAGTGTCCGATCTCTCCGCAATTGTAACAAGAATTATTTCTTCTTTTGCAATTTTTCACCAAGTGACCCTCACGCCCACAACTGTGACACTTCCTCTTATCCTTACCCTTGTCATTCTTCCCTCCTTTCTTCTGTTGTTGTTGTTGTTGTTGTTGTTGTTGTTGTCCTTTCTTGGACCATATCTTCATGTTTTGTGTTGTTTCCTCAGCTTTGACCTCCTTCTTTTCTTCTTTCTCTTTCTCATACATCAAGGCCATATCAACAAGTCTTTCAAAGGTAGCTCCTATTGGAATATGGGACATGGCTAACCCATGAAGGGGTTCATTTGGGTTCGTTTAGCCCTTTAACAAACCGCAAAGCCTTCTTATGTGGATTGTCTACCAGTTCCAGTCCAAATCTTACCAGCTGGTTGAATTTTTCCACATACTCTCCAACCGTTAGGTTTCCTTGTTTGAGTGCTAAGAACTTCTCCATTTGCTTGCTTTTCTCAGCTTGGGAAAGAAATTTCATTTCAAACCTTTGTTTAAAGTCATCCCAAGTTTCCACTGGATGACCTGCTTGGGTTACCTCCCACCAAAATGAAGCTTCGTCCTTTAGTAGCCAAGCAGCTAACTGAATCTTCCTGCGATCCTCTACTTCAAAAGATTACAAACAAGTCCTCAGTCTCCTTGAGCCAATTCCCTGCCTCTAAGAATGTCTCGGTTCCATGGAATGGTTTCCCTCCCATAGCACGGAAATCTTTGCAGATCTTAGAGAAGTTGTCTGCACGCGGAGGAGGAGGAGGAGGAACAATGAATGCAGCTCGGGGAGGAACGTTTCCTTGGCCTTCGGAAGGCACCATGGCCTCCAGATACCTACGGAACCAGCCTAGTATCGTAATTCCCTCTGGAATGTTAGGTTCCGCAGACATGCTAAAAAGAAAAGGAAGGAGGTTTAGACAAAGGACCGAAGGGTATTACATATGGCTTTGGGGATTATGCTTTTTGAAACAGACTTTTCTTTTTCAAAATGCTTTCTTTTAAAACCTTTTTGAAAATAGTTTTCAAAAACTTTGATCTAATCTGGCAACCTTCGGCTCTGATACCAAGTGAGACCAAATTTACCCACCCCCTCAGATTTACTTAACCCACCCCCTATATGTAAATATTACCCACCCCTATATGTATTTTATAAATAGTAACTTCACTTCTACCTAACATTCTCCCATTCAATTCATATACATACTTAGAATACTGATCAAAACGTATGGATAGTGGAACACTGTGTTTTTCTATCATTCTCTCATTTTGTACATTTTCTTACTCTTTTTTTACCATCAAAATTCTAATTTGATGTATACCTGACCATCAGTAATGAGACACCCCACGTCCGTTAATGTCACTCACTAAGTGAATGCATTAAGTTTTGTGAAGCGTTATAGGTAATCAGACACATAATATTACAAGACAGATATAAATAAGATAGAAGTGGAAATTCAAATTTTTATTTCAAACAAAAATTATAACATCATGATACAAAATACCATAAGTCACAAAAACCATTACAATAATATAACTTCTGTTTTGTACCATCAGAGTACATAATTATATAAAAAACATAATTCACCAAAAAAAAGTGCTAAGCCACAGTACAAATAAGAAGTTGAGCTATACTTCAAAAGCAGCCCCAACTAGATGATAACCGAGTCTTGACTAAGCCTGAGGATTCCCTCCCTGTGAAACTGGGGGAGGGGGGAGGGAGGAGAGAACGGAAGAAATAAGAGGAAACCAAAAGGGTCAGACATAAAGTATGGCGAGTCCAGTTACTTTTAGTAAGTAAATAAGCAAAAGTAGCATGACAAGCATATAAAATGGATAAGGAAGATAACATCATAAAAGGTGAGCTTGGCAAGGTAACATGATGGAGTATATACGCTTCGCTAATGATTACTTTGCACTATTACTAGTATAACTAGAATGAGATGACCCCTTCCATTCTAAAATGGTAGACTTAGGCATACGTCCAGATGTATCCTAACTGCTACCCTAATCGATCGGCTCCCTAATCCGCGTAGATACCTTGTTCTGGCCCCATAGTAGAAGGTATCACTTCCTAAAGTGGCAATCCCTCATCTTAATCATTTGCATAACCATATCTACAGGTTTCATGGAGTTCTTATCCCCTTCTGCCTGGCTCATGCACGCACATGGCCTGGTCGGTTTACACCGCCCACATCATCCTCCACGTTTGGATCTCTCACAATCAGTCCAGTAAGCGTGCCCCTTCTCTGACCTAGTTTGGAGTACATGTTTGATACCAACCCCGGGTTACTTGCTGAAACGGGTCTCACACAATATGATACAAGCTCTCCCCTTATCTTGTATCCGCCACTAAGTTTTGATCGGCTATGTATACCACTAGGTGTCTTTAATTACATAACCTTATTATTGCTACAAGTTATGCTTACCCTAAAAGGTGTCTTTAATTACATAACTTTATTATTTCCTCCGGTTATGTATACCACTAGGTGTCCTTAATTACATAAACTTATTTGGTTAAGTTTGTGGGCCTATATGTAAACATTACCCACCCCTTCAGATTTACTTAACCCACCCGCTGTTCAACCAAATTTACTTAACCCCAAAATTTAGTTCATATACATACAATCACTATGGATTCAACTAGGTTAAGTATTACAATTTGTTACCATGTCCATTTATGGTTATAATGGGCTAGACCTCCCACATTATGCCTGCAGCTTGTGGATGCTGGATATACTGGTCGGGTCCAAGCAGACTTCTTCCACAAGTTGGGTCTAACCTCGTGTCTTAGCCCATCTCGTATTTGTGTACTTAGACCCCTCACATTAGATTCAACATTTGCGGTTGCTGGATATGTCGGTCGAGTCCGGGCAGAGTTCCACCACAAATGCAGTCTAACCTCGTGTCATAAGTGTTGTTACAGTTTTCTAATTACTACAATCCTAGGCATTTTAATTATTAACCAATTAATTATATCTATGCCTTTATAGGTGTTCATGCCCATTTACCCAATTATATTCATAATGGATAATATGTCAAAATTCATGTTCATTATTCAAGTTATGCCAACTCTATTGTTTTCCCCCATTCCCTAACTAACGCATTCGCATCTAATTCGCGGCATACCTAGGCTAGATAATAGCCTAGTCATAAACAATAAAAGGGAAAGGTGATGGGAATATGACAAAAGTGATTGTTCTAACATAATTGGCATATCATATACTAACATAGTGTTGAAGTGAACATATAAGCATAGATCCAATGAAATGGTGACGGTTAACTAGTTTTAACATAGCAAAGATGTTAAGATGAGCATGACAAGATCTAAATATTAATTTAGATGTCCAACAGGTTCGGATCTAATATGATAAGCACAAGGAGATCTAAATAATAAACTTGGTCTGATTAATAATTTAGATGTCTACATAATTCAAATCCAATAGTTAAGAGTAGATCTGATACAAATAAGGTTTAAGATCCACATCATAGAATGTCATAGAAGTTACAATAGATCCGACTAGATAGAGATTTAGATCCAAGTAATAACAAATTTTGGAATGTCATATGTTTACAATTTACAATGGATCCAGTATAATTTAGTCACAGGAGCAAATCCAAACTATGGTCATATCAGGTTTACTTTTAAATATTTAAATATAAAAGCAACTAAGAACTCACAATGTTTAGATTAAAAAAATAGAACTAGAAAAGAAGCTTGTTGAGATGCGGATCTACACTTGAATCTTTAACTAATTAGCCTTATTTGATTGTTGTAGAAGATAAAGGATCCAGTTCAGTTCAGACATCGACAGCGTTTGGCCTCCATTGAATTCCAGTGAAGAAAACAAGAGAAATGGACCTCTATATATAGCTGCCAGCCTCCAAAAACCAACTGCCACCTCTGCCCTAGGGGGTCGACACCCCTCCTATGGGGTCGACTCCCCTCCTATGGGGTCGACTCCCCTCCTATGGGGTCAACTCCCCTAGGCGGTATTTTTTGCGCTTCCCAGAATTTCTATAATTTCGAATTTTGAACCGAGATTTTTGAATTTTTGGACCCTATATATATATATATATATATATATATATAATTCTTCTATGCATATACAAACTTCAAACCTTCATAACTTCTTCATACGGTGTCCGTTTTACGCAAACCAAATGTCTATCTTGACCATAATTTCAAGATGGACGCAATGGCGTTGTCCGTTTCCCTTAATTCTAAATATTTAATTAATATTATTTAATTTACCCTCTTTTGGTGTTGTTAAAATTACGGGGTGTTACAAGTAAGCCCCTCAAAAGGTAAATCTTCTAGTAAGGATTTCACTGTAATGATTCCTCCTTGATTCACTTCATCTTTTTGGTATGCTATAGTGCTGCACTTGAATATCAATATTTTACAAGTCAGGTATTTTTTTGATTTTATTTAGTTATAAATATAAAGAAAGAAAACAAGGTTACAATCTTGCTTTTCGCTTTCTATGAATTTTAAGAAAGTGATAATTCTTTGTTGTTGTTTTCATCCAATAATTTTAGGATACTATTTTTTGTGATAGTTCTGCATTTGTAAGCTTTATTTGTTGGCGAATATCCATCAGTATCAATTAATTTTTCATTTTCAGCTGTTTCAGTTTCAGTTTCCCCTTCGTAATTGGATCCTTCATTTTTCTTCTTCTTTTTCTTGTTCACTTTCTTTAGCTTCTTCACATTCTCTAGCTTCTTCATTTTTCACCTTCTTCATCTTCTTCAGTTTGTCTAGCTTCTTAATTTTCACCTTCTTCAACATCAGTTTGCTCCTTGCTCTTTTTTCTGTGTATTATTTCATATTGGGATTCCCAATCAAATTTACTCCTTCGTTAGCATTTTTAACCCTCTAAACTAAAGAGCTTTGTTTTTTTCGGTGGTGTTCTATGCATTGTCAAGAGTTCCTTTGTTTTCTTTGAACCTTTGTATTAATCCTGTTGTTCCTTCTCTTGTTGCCATATCAGCATTTGTTATGTTATTTTGAGATCGAACGTTGGTGGTTCTGCTTTTTGTAGTTGTTTTGATACCAACATTTCTATTTCTTTTCTTAGCTCTACGATAAGGCCTTCAGCGTGCTTTCTTTTCTATTGTTCATTTTCAAATTCTTCTTCTTTCTTCTTCAGTTTCTATTCCAAATCCATAATATATTGCTGCAATGACTCTACTTGTTCTTTCGTTGTCTCTTCCAGATTTTCATCTATTTGCATCCACATATTTTTATTGGTATCATTTTAAAGAGGTTTTTGTTGGGCTCTTTCTTCAAGAAGTGCTTCTTTATCATTCGATATGTCTCTCATTTCAACAAAAATCTATATATTAATATAAATATAAATGAATGAACAAACAATGAATTAACTAGTGTTATGTAGAATTATCATTTTTGATTTGATGTTATATCTGACTATTGTTCATTAGAAACAACTACAAAAAACTGTTTTTCTGCAGAAATGATATATGTAACTATCATTTAAATTATGACTGAATTATAATAAACTTTTTTAAGCTTGCAACGTTCCACCTTTCAAATCTTGGTAAGGTGGAATAGAAGTTTGCTATTGGTGATGTCAAACTGACATGCTCACATAGGAAAAGCTACAAATAAAATATTAGTTGTTAAAGTATAAAATTTGTATAATTTAATTTATAGAAATAAATGCCTTAGTATAAAGTTTAAATGTTGTACTTACCATCGGGAGCATGGAAGAACCCGACATGTTTGTTGTCTTTGTTTTAAAAAACGTCAAAGTTCTAATCAATGAATGATGGATTGAAACTGGCCAAGATACCGAGCTCATTTTTTTTAGATCAATGATATAAGGAATGTATCCCCATGGAAAATATCTTTGATTATCAGGGAAAAAGAAGGTGATCATTGCAAGAATTAAGATCAGTTCTGGAAAATCAGTTTCATTTTGAGTTTTTTTTTGGTTTCCAGTACATTGTTTATTTTTGAAATTGTAAGGTCTTTGGTGATGCGCACTATGGTACCAAAATTTCTTAGAACAAAATCTTTACAATTCTATGGAAGCACTTATAAACTCATTTTAGGCACTGGAAATATTAATCCCTGACACAGATAATATGAAAAGAATGGAAATATCTTCTGGTTTGATTTTAAGAAACACATTCCCCACTTTAAAATCTTGTTCCTCGATAGAAAACATTTCTATTATATCATATAAGGCTGTAGATGATTTAATGAAAGCAGAAATGATAAAATATCTTTGAAAAAGAGAAGAATAAACTTTTCAAATAGGGTTT
Organism: Allium sativum; assembly: GCA_030737875.1. Lineage (NCBI taxonomy): Eukaryota > Viridiplantae > Streptophyta > Magnoliopsida > Asparagales > Amaryllidaceae > Allium > Allium sativum. The sequence continues at coordinate 728,639,199 of CM060909.1, forward strand.
GCTTAAAAAAATGACTGATATATAAGCTCACCCCTTTCTGATAACTTTGTGGAATATTTTGATCATTGGGAGCAAGCTACAGCAATATTGATTTTTTTTGCCATCCTTTCTTTGCTGTTTTCCCCCTTTTTGCTTTTGTTTCTTCAAAATTTTTCTGTTGATTCTTGCAAAAAAACTATGAATGAATCATTCTATACTGAATAAATTTTAATGCTATTTTCATCTATCATTTTTTTAAATGCATTCTAATTTTTATACATCAACTTTTTCAACTATGACTAAATAATTTTCTAATGATATATAAATTTATCATTTTGTAAATGCTATATTCATCTATCATTACTATTTTTCAATGTATGCTTTTAGAGTTTGAAGATTGAATACTATGTTTTTCTCATTGTTTTTTTTCAATGTTATATTCGTCTGTCATTAGCTATTTGTTGCTTTTGTCTACATCTTCCAAATCCTGATTGTTATGTTCCTCTATCATTTATCATTCCATCCTAACACATGAATCAAATAAAGTAACATATTCAACTATAATTTTGTCATGCTACTTTTGTCTTGTTGGTATATTGATATACTGCCGTAAAGGCCTTGATATATTGCCATAAGGGTATTGATATATTGCCACAAGGCCCTTGATATATTACCGCAAGAGTCTTGATGTATTTCCATAAAAGCCTTGATATATTGCAATAAGAGTATTGATATATTTCCATAATGACCTTTTACATATCTTTCTCGTTCTTTCCATATCTTGTACGTTTGGCTATATAAACAGCTCATTGTAATCCTAATAACACATATTTCTTTTGAGCAGTCAAGCTCTTCTCTTGATTAATGCAATTCATATTAATTTTCTTTTTTGTGGATTATGAATCCTAACATGGTATCAGAGTTATGTTCACGTTTTTGCTTGCTTGTCAACCTTACTTAGAACTCATGTACAAGTCAGGTAAAAATGTCTGGAGGTGATGATTCGTTACAGACTAATGGTGTCGTTTAGATGGCAAAAATTACTCCTATTGGAGTTATGTCATGAAATGTTATCTGAAAGGAAAATAGATGTATGGTTATATTTCTGGTGTTATTGTGATTTCCAAAGCTACTGATGTTGAATTGATGGTGAAATGGGATACCAATAATGCAAAAATCATCACTTGGATTAATAATTTTGTTGAGAATAGAATTGGTAGGCAACTGGCTAAGTATGATACGGCTAAGGAAGTTCGGGAATACTTGGAGCGACTATTTTAACATTTTAATTTTTCTTTCCAATATCAATTAGAGGTTGATATTCGGTCAATGTCTCAGAATGATCGAAGTTTTCAAGAATTTCATTCAGAAATTACTTCTCTTTTGAATTAATTAGCTATGACAGAGGCTGTTGAGCTTAGAGTAATCACTCCTTATATCACACGTAGAGAGCTTAATGTCTCGTTCAATTATTGATGGCTCTTCGACCAGAGTACGAGAATTGTCATGCGTCTATCTTACATTGCACCCCTTCACCGACTATTGATTCTGTTCTACATGAGTTATTAGCTGATGAAACTCGTCTGAAGACTCAAAAAGAAATGACAGCGCACACTTCTTTTGCATCTGTTTTAGCCACACCATCACAATGAGATAAGTCAAATATCAAAACTAGTTATTATTGTAAAAAACCCGGCCATTGGAAAAATCAATGTCCAGAATTGTTGGCTCATCAGAAAAATCATCGTTTAAGTCAGGTGAAAGATCACAACGTGGTGGACAGCAATGGTCTTCCTCTATTGCATTGGTACACCCTTCTGATGAGTCGATTGTTGATTCTCGTGCAGAGCAATTTTAGAAGTTCTTGGCAAGCCAGTCTCAATCTCAAAAAATGACAAATCCTCAATTTCAGCAATATGCCATGTCCGCTCCTTCCGTAAAAGGTCTGAATTCATCTTTGTGGGTTTTAGATTCTGATGCACATTATCATATGTCTTATGATTTTTCATCCTTTTTGTATATATCTTCTAAATCTCACCCAACCATTATTTTGACTGATAGTGGCACATCATTGTCGTTAATAGGAATCAGTACCATTCACACTACACATGTTTCCCTTCCAAATGTTTATTACATTCCTAAAATAACTATGAACCTTGTTTCGCTTCGATAATTATGTGATCTTGGATATCTTGTTCACTTCTCTTCCACCACTTGCCTTATACAAGATCCCAACTCCAAGAAGGTGATTGGGATAGGCCGTAAGCACGGTGGCATTTTTTATTTTGGATGACTTGCACATTCCGAGTCATGTTGTTGCAGCTAGTATTGATATTTCCTCTTTTCGTTTAACTCGTTTGTCTTCTATATTTAATTTATGGCATTCTAGACATGGTCATATTTCAGGCTCTCGCCTTAAATTCTTATGTAATAGTGGTGTTTTAGGAAATTTACGTTCTCATGATATTTCTGACTGTATTGGTTTTAAACTTGGAAAATTTTCTGCTTTGCCTTTTAATCAAAGTGTTTCTGCATCTTATGTACCTTTTGATTTGATTCATTCTGATGTTTGGGGTCCAACACGTATTCCTACAAAAGGAGGGTGCAAATATTATGTTTACTTTATTGATGACTATACTCGTTATTGTTGGGTCTTTCTGATGAAAAGTCGTTCTGAGTTTACTAATATTTATATAGCCTTTCGAACCTATGTTAAAACACAACACTCTACTGTGATTGAATATTTGCTGACATATTCACAGTTGATGGTACTTTGCATCAGTTTTCCTGCACTGACACCCCACAACAAAATGGTGTTGTAGAAAGAAAGCATAGACATCTTGTTGTGACTGCTCGTTTTATGATGCTTTCTACTAGTGTCCCAAACGAATTTTCGGGAGAAGCCGTTCTCACCTCTGTTTATTTTATTAATAAAATCCCGATTTCTCATAATTCATGCATATCTCGCCATGTCAAGTTGTTTGGTCAAATTCCTGATTACCTTCTCTAAAAGTGTTTGGGTCTTCTTTCTTTTTCCTTTGCCCACATGTAGAGCATACAAAATTATCTTCTCGTGTTGCTATTTGTGTTTTCTTGGTTATGGTATAGGTCAAAAAGGTTATCGTTGTTATGATCCATCTTCAAACAAATTATATGTTTCTCAACATGTTTCCTTGATTGAGTATATTCCATTCTACTCTATTTCTGCAAGTCCTCATTATATGACTAGGTTTAATCTTATCCGTATTGATCCCTTTAAGGTTGATCACTCCTCTGATTCACCACCTCCTATCATTGATGCACCATCACCCATACACTCTGTTCCGTCTTCTTCGTCTACAAATAAAACTTTACCCCTCACTATGACTAACATAGCACCTCCGTTACTACAAATCCAATTCATCCTCGTTATCCCAGTCGCATAAGAAAATCAACCCAGTTATCATATTTTACTTATTCTTGTTACTCTCAACCTTTTTCTTCATTTCTTGTTTCCATTGACACTTATTCTGAGCCTACCTCTTACTTGGGGGTTGTTCGTTCTAATATATGGCAACATGCTATGGCCGAAGAAATGTCTGCTTTAGATAAAACTAGTACTTGGAATCTTGTGAATCTTCCTATTGGAAGGAAAACTATTGGTTGTCAATGGGTGTATAAGATTAAGATCAAGTCATATGGTTCTATTGAATGATACAAAGCTTGCTTAATGGCAAAAGGATTTTCCTAAGAGCATGGCATTGATCATGAGGAGACATTTGCCCCTATGGCTAAGATGACATTAGTTTGGGTTCTTATTATTGTTTCATCCATTCGCAAATGGAACAATTATCTAATGGATGTTAAGAATGCTTTTTTTAATGGTGATCTTAAGGAATAAGTTTACATGGTTGTTCCACCTGGTGTTTCTCATGCTCCAGGTCAGGTTTGTAGGTTTAAGAAAACATTATATTATCTTAAGCGAGCTCTACGTGCATGGTATGAGAGACTTTTGAATGTTATTATATCTCTTGGTTTTACCTCTAGTCCTCGTTATTCAGCATTATTTGTTGGATCTACTTCTACAGGACATATTCTTGTTTTATTATATATAGATGATATGATCATTACAGGAGATGACATTGACGGTATTGCGACCATTAAAACTACATTGTCTTGTCGCTTTGATATGAAGGATTTGGATTCTCTATGCTATTTTTTAGGCATTGAAGTAGCCTCCTTTAAAAAAGGTTATCTTCTTTCCTAATCCAAATAAGTTGCTGATATCATTCATTGTGCCCATCTTACTGATGAGCAACATGTTTGATACACCACTTGAGGTAAATGCTCGTTATACTCTGACCGATAGGAGTCTTCTATCAAATCCCACCTTGTATCGTTCCGTTGTTGGGTGTCTTGTTTATCTGACCATAACTCGTCTTGATATCGCCTATGTTGTTTACATTGTTAGTCAGTTTGTCTCTTCTGCTACCTTAGTTCATTAGGCTGTTGTTGTCTGCATCCTTCGTTATTTACAGGGAACCCTTTATCAGAGTCTCTTATTTCCATCATCCTCATCTTTTGAGCTTTGTGCCTTCTCTGATGCAGATCGGGCTGGTGATTCCACATCTAGAAAAACCACTATGGGCTTTTGTGTATTTCTTGGTGACTCCCTAATTTCATGGAAAAGCAAGAGACAAGATGTTGTTTCACGATCTTCCACAGAGGCAGAGTATAGTGCTATGGCATCTACTACTTCTGAAATAATTTGGTTACGTTGGTTATTGGAGGATATGGGTGTTTCTATTTCTTATCCTACTCCTATGTATTGTGACAACAAGAGTGCTATTCAAATTGCTCACAAACTTATTTCATGAGCGCACCAAACATGTTGAGATTGACTGTCACTTCACACTGTTGTTGTAGATTTCTTCATGAAGGCTCACACTGTCGAGCGTCTTAAATTTTTCATTGACAAACTCTAGATGCTTCTTGCCATACCATCGCGTGTTTGAGGGGGAATGTTGGCATATTGTTATATTGCTATAAAAGCCTTGATATATTGCCATAAGAATATTGATATTTTGCCATCAGAGCCTTGATATATTACCATAAGAGTCTTGATATATTGTCATAAAAGTCTTGATATATTGCCATAAGAGCATTGATATATTGTCATATTGTTAGCATATTTCCATAATGGCCTTTTATGTATCTTTTTAGGTCTTTCCAAATCTTGTACATTTGGCTATGTAACCATCTCATTGTAATCCTAATAACACATCTTTCTTTTGAGAAGTCAAGCTCTTCTTTTGGTTAATGCAATTACTATTAAATTTATTTTTTGTGGATTATGGATCCTAACATGTCTTTCATTTTTTTCTCAATGCTATATTTATCTATCATTGTATAGCTATATATCTTGCTTTTGTCTACCATCTTTCAAATAATGAACTCTATTTTTCTCTATCATTTATCACTGCATCATAACACATTAAGCAAACAAAATAACATATTCAACTATAACTATATCATGCTATATTTGTCTAACATTGTTTACAATGATATGTATGTCTATCATTCTATAGATATACATCTTACTTTTGTCTATCATATTCCAAACATTGAATGTTATGCTCCTCTATCATTTATTATTGCATCATAACACACACACATCAAATAAAGTGACATATTCAACTATAACTATGTCATGCTATGTTTATTTATCATTTCTTTCAATGTTATACTTATTTATCATTATATAGCTATTCATCTAACTTTTGTTTACCATCTTATAAACACCGAATGTCATGTTTGTCTATCATTTATCATGCACCATAATACACACAACAAAACAAACTAAAATATTCAAATATAATTATGTCATACTATTTTTGTCTATCATTTTTTTCAATGTTATATTTACTTGTCATTTTATAGCTATTCATCTTATAGTTATGTACCCATCTGTAAAACACTAAATGCTATGTTCGTCTATCAAATAATATTTCCATATGATGCATGCAACTAATGAGATGGTATATTGAACCATCATTTTAAATTAATCTTTATTTCAAAAAATTATATGTTATACCTTTGTTTTTCTTTTCCTAGTGATTATTTCATCACACTGATTTTGCTCCTTTAGCTCATCTTCTTTCTCGATTTCAGCTCTTATTAACCTTCTCGGTCTTCTTCATTTCTTGTGAATAATAGTGGAATCAACATAAGTGTGTGGTTTAGATTTTCGTGGGGAAGTCCTAGTTTGTGTAATTTTAGCTTTTCGTATAGAAGCCCTAGTTTTTTAGAATGTCGATTCTTCGTTCTTTTGGTGTAGATTCTATTGTAATCAACTAATTTACGTCTAATGATTGAGTTGATTATGTGCGGAAGACCTAGTTTCTGATTATTGAACTATATAAGTTCATATTTCAGTTGCCATTGTTTATTGAAAATTGATTTTTTTTTTTTTTTTTTTTTTTTTTTTGCAGAGAAAATGAAAGTGAAGTGGCACGATGGATAAATTTGGTGCTTGTCTTTGAGACAAAAGTTAAAGTTAACGTCTGTTGAAATTAAATTTTATTAAAAAAAAGTTCTTTAAACTAATTTCCACTGATAAATTTATTGTTTATGTACATAAATGGTTATAGTTAATTTACTAATTAACCTTGTTATTTTTTGTTATGTACATAAATGTATAATTGTGGTCTATATATTTATATAGTCAAACATAGATTTCTTATTTTGTTTTTTTGTTAGTACATGTACATATACAACTGACATATAGATTATTAAATTACTTTAAATTTGAGATTTTATAAGCAATTTAACTACATGGATTAAACATGAAAGATTTGAAAATAGTCGATGCAGCTGTACATAATTATAGAAATGTCAAAATAACCACCATTAAGTTTTTCTTTATTGGGAAATGAAGAAGGAGAGGAAAACTGAGTTAGAAAATAAGGGAAGGTTAACATGTGTGAAAAGTAAGTAATACGATTGACGTGTGTTGAAACAAGAGGTAACTTTGGAAGCCAGGTGTTAGTCGCAAAATGCTATGTTTTAAAGATGTGCTTGCGGTAATTGGAAGTGGGCAATTTTAGCGGAATATTTAAGCGGACCAATTAGTTAAGCGGAGAATGCGTTTGTGCCTTTAAGTGAACTATTTTTATTTTTGTTTTTTAATTTAATTAATTCATGTTTAAAACAGAACAATATCATTAATGCAGAATAATACAGTAAATCAAACAGAACAGTCCATTAAGTAATAATGATACAGAAAATGATAAAACATACAAATACAACACAATACTAACAACGACGGAAATTTCTCACTTGATAACTTAGAATAACCAAGTATGCCTCCGTCACGGAGGTCGTGAACAACATCCCATTCACCGCTTGGAATTTGCAGCAGTTCATTCCAAGATGTATACACCATCTTTAGATTGTCTCTTTTATTCTTCATCTGTGTCTGCATAAGATCATCGTCGAATCGCTCAATTAAATTTCCTCTGAATAGCAGTCAGAAATCTTCCAGTGCCTTTGAGATTTAAATGATTGACGCAGATTTCTACGAACTCCTCCATTCTTTCCACGGCCTAAGTAGCGATAGACATAGACGAAGATCCAAAAGTTATGGATGAAGAGGAGTGTGTCATTTAACTGAAAAAGGTAACCAAAAAATTACAAAAAAATATGTTGTACATACGAATGTTTAAAATATTATGGTGGAGAATTTTACCTAAAAATAAGCTCAAATCGACTTGAAAAAAATTAAAATGAAGAGAAGGCGAATGAATTTGATCAAAAAATAAAGGAGGATGGAAGAATTTGTAGGGAGAGGTGAAGTTTGGCCGTTGGAAACGGACGCGTCGGTCCTCAATGGCTAAATTTGGCTAAATTGGACCATTACCATCTTTGACGTGACAATCCAATTTGTGCTACTGAACATACCATAACTTCCCATTACGAGATTAGGGAAGGATTCCATTCTCAAGTGATTTTGTTTTAAGTTATCATTTTCGATGTCTCTCCACACACAATTCCGACCATTTACAAATTCGCAAATAACAAAACAAAAGTATGATCACATACAGATATATGACGTGGTCTCAACATAATAAAAAATATACATTGGTTAACATATTTTACAAAATAAAAAAATTCCCATTTTTAGTTGAAAACTCATTAGATAGTGAATTAAATATTTTTCAAATAAAAATTTATGGAAAAATATATAAATTAAATTACCTTGTTAAATAACACCTTGTTATATTAAAAAATTAGTTTCCTATGAATTTTTCAATTCAAAACTATTTCGAATATTTTAATTAAGTTCAATATTTGTATTCAAAATGCTAAATAGACCTGTGTCATTGCAAATAAACTAAATTAGAGCTTGGAAAGGACTAAAGAAAGCCGTATCGGAAATCATCATGCAACGACTTGTCATAGTATCTTTGTGTAATAAAGAAAAACAATCCATGCATTATGTAACACCCCGCATTTTTATAATATTAATTCAATTAAATAATTACAGAAAACGATATATGGAAAACAAACATTTTTAGGAATGTCAGAATTGGGCTTCGGAACGTGTACCATTGCGTTTGTTGCATTTTTCAGATAAGTTTACATATATAATATGTTCTGAACGGAGTTCGTGCGGCAAATTCATGACTGTACGAAGTTTAGCATCAGAAAATATTTGTATGTAAATGTGTGTAGATATAATTTATATTTTTAGATTTTGTATGCACATAAATTTTGAGAAAAACGGTCGTTAGAAATTGAAATAAATAGACAGTCAGAAAGAGGAAAGTAATTGACATTAAAATTGAAATGTTCATATTAACTGACATTAACAAAGAAATTGTATAATTAGCATCAAAATAAATTGCGAATAAACGCGTGTTATAAATGGTACAGGATTGTTCAATAAAAGAAAGTTTGAAATAACGTTAATTAGGTAGCATTTTAATTTAGAATAATAGGCACACACTAATACATAAATAGTGCGCATTTGAAATGGAATTAATGCGCGTTAAATATGGCGTAACATAATAGAAATAAACGTTAAAGATAATGTTCATTGAGTTAAAAAGGGAATAAACACACAGAAAGTTAAAATGGAAGAATTATATATGCACATTTATTTCTCATTTTAAATTAGAAATCGATAAGACTGAAGAATGGGAAAAGAATTAAATAATAATGTTAACAAATTGTAACATTACGGAATAAATAAAGACAAGAAATAATATGTTGGCGGCGTGACCTTGATATACACGTAATTGTGTATATTTTATCCGCTTATTTATCTTATTTTTTTCTTTAAAATAATTAATACTATGTATTTATAGTTGTGTTTTTAGATTATTTAAGATGAATAGATTAAAGCAATTAATTATTGAAAAGCTTAAAGAATTGGTGCAAGAAGAGTGTTGATTTTTAGAGTTTGATTAAAGCATGAAGACTTGATGAAATGTTGTTGTTCAACCACCTTCTGTTGCTTATTTTAAAGTTAAGATTCAATGAATTTTCATCAGGATCGCTTGTCTTAGATGTTATGGAGTTATTATTCATTGAAGTTGATTCTGTTTAATGTCTGCAAGCTATTTTTCCATGACATTTGCATGTCCATTCACTTGCGCTCACATTGGTCTAGTTGTTATTTGGGTAAAGCATTTTGTCCCACATCTTGTAATTGTCCACTTAGTATTGGTCATGACAGCAATAAATACACTATATCTCTTTCATTTAGAATTACATTAGGTTTTATTCTGTAACTCTCTTGGAATAATACTATTCTTCCCCTATTCTCTTTAGTTTCAGTTTTATTTTATTTTTCGTATTTTATCATTTAGATATGTCTAGCCAATTCCATTTAATTAAGGGTGTTGACATTTATATATTGGATTTAATATGAATCATCATATAACCAAATAGATTAGGACTTTATGCATACAGATCTGGATCTGAACCAAGAGTTAGATCTGAACCTCCATATTTTGTGTCGTTTAAGAGCTATGCTCCTTCACAAGGTATATTCGTGTTCAATCTAATGCTTATCAGATTTAGATCTAATTTTTAGGGATTTAGAAATAAAGTAATGAATCTGTCCTGATAGCCTGTGGTTGTTTACGAGCTTAGCTCCTGCATAGGTTATGCTTATCATTATTCACATTTTTAGTTCTAAAAAACTAATTAGCGCTGATTCATATTTGTGACATAAGCATGAATTAGATCTAAAATTTGTTTGGCTAGTGGTGATTATCAGTCCAGTTTATGTCATTACTCCCTAATTGCTTTCATTTATTATAAAAACTCTTTTTATTTATTTTCTGTCGTTTTCAAATAATCAAACTTTCGGGATAACTTGATTGGGTTTATTACTTAAAATAATTTTGTCCCAGAGTTCGACACCCTTTACAACAACCCTTGTTGTTTAGGAAAGCTGAACGAATTAAATAATTGTTTACAATTGTTCAATTTGTTCATAACAAATTTTAGCGCCGTTGTCGAGGATCAAAATAATTTTTATTAGTAAATCCTTCGGGTATATTTTTATTTTCTTATTTTTCCATTAAAAAAAACATAAAAATATTTTTATTTTATTCCTTTTATTTTCTTTCATATATAGGAAAAATATCGTTGGTTGATTTGGTATTGATTATTGAAACTGTAATTTTCTACAAAAAAAGTTGCTAAATTTTATATCATTTCTTCTTTCCTGATTTCAATACAATTTCTTTCCCTTTGTTCCATTTATTTCTTTCCAAATTTCTACAAACTCTTCCTTATTTTACAAGTCTTAAAAAAATTGCAATCTTTTTCTCCTTTCTTCTTATCTGCTCGTCACCAAACAGTTCGCCACAATTTGAAAATTCATCTATACGGCCTCAAACAACTTCTTCATCGCCATCAACCTGCAAAAACCATTGTCATAACCTTCAACATCCTCTTCACTTACATCACTCCACCGCATACACTACAAACCATCACGTTCGTTTCCTTTGCTGTATACAAACTTCAATACCCCTATCGTCGATCTTCAGTACCCTTCACCCAAAACCACTCTTCAAACCCTCTTCAAAACCGCAACATCCTTCTCTTACTAATTTCAACAAACTCCCAATGCAAGCCCCAAACTCTTACTACAAACTTACAACAAACCATCACACCAAGCCAACTGTGAACACCAGCATACGCAGTCCAGCCACACAAATGCTCCATATCAGCTACTGCCATTCAACCATACCAACTTCCACATCTCCAAACTTCGTAAACTTCCAAACCCCCCATCACCAAACAATCATCTCAAGTTTACATCAACCGTTCACCGCATCTTCACAAATCCTATCCCACAATTCAAACCAAAATCAATCAGGCCAACCAGCCAAACCCTAATCCATATCACCGCACCAACACATAACCCCAACCCCCATCTTCATCAACTTTAGATCATCACCCTTTTAACCAATTTAGCATTGCGCAACTCACCATTAAACATGCACCTTTCCCACCTTCAACATAATCACACAATACTTCATCAGAACCCCAAATCCGATTCGCAATACCCTATCAAATCCATCCCCAAATTCACAACCGGAAAACACCAAATTCGAAGGCCTCAACACCAAAACAAATCAAAACCGATTCACAAAAATCTCAAGTGGATTTCGAACTTGGACAGATTTCAGAAGAAAAAAAACGAAAGCAAGAAATCTATATTTTCTTGAATGTGCTAATGAGTATCTCGTTGTTTGTCTTTCTGGGGATGGTGAATGTATATGATAAGCGTTTCCAATTGAATGTGTCTCCCTATATCCAATTAGGTTGAGCTAGCTCTATTTTTGTTGAGTCCTCGTTTGAGTGCGTGGCCGTTGTTTTTTATTTGAGCGTGTGGTTCATGTTTTAAATCTTGTTCATGTTTTGTAGTGCATGCCTAATTTTTGTTCAGCTTGGTTCTTTTGATTACTTTTGTTTAGTTTTTAGTTTTTTAGATAAGCTTACTTCTTAATTGGTAGTTTAACTTTAGTCTAATTTTTATTTTAGTCAATAATTTTTTCTTTTGTTCTTTTGCTTTAAAAAAAAATCAAATTCACTCCAGATCAGAAGAATCAGAATTCAATAAACAAACAGGAATTTCAGAGGCAAAGCAATTTGCAATTATCAGAATTTGAATTTTTAAAGAGGTTGCACACCAAGTGGGGTGTGAATGCGCTAGCGCTATCAGTTGCACTGGATGGACTGCCGATCTAAATGAGAATTTTCTAAACTCTATAGCGTCTGCTGTTGCTTGAAAAATATATAAAAATTTCTTGCAAAGATCTCGTGCAGGTGCTGCAGATTGCTTGTAAAAAATTTATTTCTACAATTTATTATTCTGTGATTGTTATGTGATTGAGTTAAATTGCATTCATACTAGAAAAAGCTGCATTAATAAATAAAAATTGTAGACTCTGGACTTAAGGGCGTCATGAGCTAACTCTCCCAGTGTCTAAGAAAGGGTGAAGTTTCGAACTCAATCAAGTTCTTAAAACTTCAGCTGCATTGCTATGGTGATTCATGGTGCACTGATAAATCCTGTCCCGATCTAGCTAAGACTTGTTACTTGTGTAGTTTGAAATCATTAGGTTCATAAATTTTTAGTTAGGTGCTATTAAGGAAAGAAAATTTTATTGTAGCTAATTTCTGCATGTCTGATTGTTTTGTGAATTGCAATAAAAAAAATTCAAACTCCTCGAAAATGGAAAAAAATTGAAAAATAAAAAAAAATTAACTTCTTTTTTATTCTTTAGCCCTTATCATTTCTGTAGTTTTCTTAAAAAATCCCATTTTCAAAAAAAATTCTCTCTCACCTCTTTCCGAACTTCTCCATTGTCTAAATTTCTTTGGCGAACTCTTTTCTTCTTCTTTCTGGTGCATGCGATCTTGGACCCGTGACCAAGAATCTCGTTATTTAGTTCGAGTCAGACCAGCTTCTCTTTCCCCAAAACCCATTTTACTTGAACAACCTTTAGAAATAGCTAATGAACCCGCACCCGCAACTTGTACCCTAATGGGTAGAATCCTTCCCGATAGAGTTTCTGTCTCTTCTTGCATTTAGTTACCCAATCATGTGGGCAATCACTATGAAATCTGGTCAAGTCAGATAAGCATGCTACCCAAATTTGATAATTTTTCTCATGACGAACCATATAGTTTCTTAATGAAATTTGAATACGCTTGTGCAACCTTTAAATTACAACAGTTATGTGAGGATGGAATTAAACTACATTTGATTCCATTCGCACTAACTGACTCTGCAGAAAAATGGTTTCTCAGCTTACCTCCTAATTCGATAAAAAAAGGGGATGAATTTATTGTAGTTTTCCTTAAAAAGTTCTACCCCCTAAAAAAACAGCTAGAGTTAGAAATGAAATCACTAATTTCCACCAAAAAGGGGAGGGAAATCTTTTTGGCAATATTTCGAAAGATTTAAAGAACTGTTGTTTAGTTATCCCCATCATAGTTACGAAACATGGTCGTTATGTCAAAATATACACGATGGACTTGATAATAGTGCTAGGAAAATGTTAGAGTCTATGTGTTAGGGCAATTTTCTAAAACAGACGGACGTAGAAGCTTGGGAATTTCTGGATGAGTTAGCAGAAAAATCGAAACAATGGGAACGAACCAATGAAAAATCTCTCTATTCGCATTCCAATAGTAATACTATCGAACCCTCTTCTTCTAATACTCTCGTTGATGCCATACTGAACGTTGTTAGAACACACACTCAAGTTAAAAACGTTTCCAAAGCCATGTGTCACATATGCCTTAATTCCGATCATAAGGCTGATGACTATCCCCAGTCCCTTAAGCAAGTGAATGCTTTCAACAAACCCAACAACCATCCAAATCTTTCTTGGGTTCCAAACAACCTCCTGATGAATAGACCTTTGAGTCAAGCATTTATGAGCAATGCTTCGAACTCTCCCTTTAGGAAAAATTAGTACAATTCGAGCCAGGCGCCTTTCCAAAAATGTCATCAAACGGTTGCACCCCAATATGAAAAACGTCTTTCTACGATTGAGGGGAATTTATTTGAAGTGATTCAACTTTTAGCGCAAATGACTAAGCAAAGTATTGAAAATCAAAACAAGTTAGACAACTCGTTACACTCACATATGTAAAACACGAATCAACAAATGGTTGAACTTCAAAAACAAATGTCTCAACTTAACACTACATTAAGTGAAAGGGTAAAGGGTACGTTTACAAGTCAACCCATCCAAAACCATAGAGGGAAAAATTCAAACTCTAACCAAATTCACATCATTCAAGATTTAAACATTAGTCACTTGAATGCAATCATAACTCATAGATACGGCAAAAAGATTGACAACCATGTGGTTATCCCAAATGATTTACTGGATGATCTTCTAAACCCTATCGAAAATTCGACCAACTCGGATCAAAAATTGAGCCAATTTCTGATTAGGAACATCCTCAAACTCAAGTATCCCAACCTACTGAGTTGTCTTCTCCATTTCCTCATAGACTTCGACCTAGGAAAAAGACAGATCAACTAGAAAAGATCCTAGGAATATTTAAGCAAGTTAAAGTGAACATTCCTCTTCTAGATATTATACAACAAGTTCCACAGTACATGAAGTTTCTAAAAGATTTGTGCACTCAAAAACGTCATACGCACGTACCTAAAAAAGTGTTTCTAGCGGCAACTCTAAGCGAAGTCTTATCCCAATCAATGCCAGTGAAATACAAAGATCCTGGCTGCCCCACAATAACATGTACTATTGGGGACAAAAAAAATCGATAGATGCCTGCTAGACTTAGGTGCTAGCGTTAACTTGCTTCCATATTCCGTCCACTGCCAATTAGGACTAGGAGAACTGAAACCCACCAAGGTTACCCTTCAGCTTGCAGATCGTTCAAATAAGAGATGTGACGATCGCCCACAGCCTCTGCACTATACAAGAGGAATAATGCGCTGAAAGGTGTGCACGACAGCTATGGATGATCATCAAGATATGTATATAAGCGGAACCTGTCGTAAACTCACAACGCAAGGATAAAATATAATAGAACATATACAACAGGTAATGATAGTGAAGCAGAAAACACTAATCTTTCATGACAACTAGAATGTATTTTCCATACACGTGGATATCAACAATAGTGTTTATACAATTTTCCTCACTATAACACTCAAGGAAATAGCAAACAGCGGAACAAATACTGGACAGTAATAAAACTGGTACATGAGCCTCGTGCTCGCCATCGATCAACATCGTTGTCCTCACTAAAGCATTACCTGTCACCTGTTTCTCAGTCTGCACATCCACAACCGGATGAACAGCCCAAGGTAATAATAGGAAACATAAAACGTTGAGTCAGACAACAGTCTTAGCAAGCGATAGCTAACAAACTTCATCAATAAAGTATATGAGAATGGGTAAATAAATAACTAATCTACCCAGCTCCAGAGAAGAGCTTACACCTGCCTTCCCCACACCTGACAGTGATAGCCTTTACGAACCATACATCCAAAGGGATAAAAATTCAACCATGGTAACCAGAACAATCATTCACACATAACAACTCAGCCGTTATTACGACAAACATTCAAACATCCATGGCTGACCCCAGCTATCACCGCCAACCTTACTTTGGAACCCTTGTTATCGTATGACTGACTAACAACTTGCCGTCAATTGTCAAGGACCACACACGATGCCTCGGTTCTAGCAAAACCCCATGTGCTATACACAACACGTATCTAGGCCATACACGACGCCCAGGGCACTCGACCTACAATTGGTCTTCAATTGTACCCCTGCTTTGAGCCCGCTAGAACCTACGACAACTGAAATTCCTCGACCTTCTTATTTTTAGTCGTCATCAATCACGACTATAGCTCTGAACACTTTAGAGAAATTACTTCACAGGAACTCAATACATCCTTGACTCGTGCCCATATTCGTCACATCCAATGAACAAATCACTTCACTTCGACATTGTCCATTGAATTTACTATGAAATCACCACATCAGTGAGCTGAATTACATCACTGCACTACGGCTAGAGTTCGGGGGGGTTTGTAACGACCCATTTTTTGGACAAATTATATAATCTATAATGTATAGATTATATTGGTAATCTAATTAAATTAAATAAATATGATTTATATGTTTGGTAAAATATCAAGGAAATTCCATAAATATATTTGTTGATAGTTTAAAACTCTTGAACCAATGTATATGTGCACATAAACAAGCAATTAGTGTTTCATCATTTTATTGCCTTTTTGGATTATTTCATAAATGTTGAATTGCTTAAGTAAAATAGTAGATTTCTTGTAACACCCCATAATTTTATAACATTAAAATTCACAAATTAAAATATACTTAATTTTTAGAAGAAGAATTAAGTGAAATGGGTTGCTCTATTATGTTCATCTCAAAATTTTGGGTCAAGATAGACATTTGGTTTGCACAAAACGGATACCTTATGAAGATGTTATTAAGCCTTGAAGTTTGTATGCATATGAGAGAAATATGTATATAGATATATATAAAAATTAAATAAATAAATATTCAAAAAAATTTCAAAATAGCAAATCGGGAGGCGGAATAGCCAAACCTCACCATTTTTGGAGTCGACTAGAGCTCTGCTAGGTCGACTAGGGGTTGATCCAGGGTGTTTGGCTGTTAACCCATAGCACGTTTCGCGCTAAGGGCTGATGTTGCATCTGAGTGGACCTGATGACTTCTGGGTTAATCTAAGAACTCTAATCGATCCTAGACATCTATATATACACCCTAAGACCTAACCCTAATTCATAAAATATTATCTATAACACCATTATGCTGTCAAGCCCTCTCTTAAACCCTAGCCGCCACCTCTAAATTAAATCTCAAGTGTTCATACACAATCCAAATCAAAGTTTAGAGCTTCAACAACAATTATAGAAGATCAATCAACATCACCACAACGTTTCTACACCAATTTCAATTCTTTAATCCTTTTCTTAAGCCACGAAAGGCGAGTACAGTTATTTTCACAAATTTAATGGGATTAAAGTAACATGAAAAGTTGTAAAAAGGATTCATATATATGTTTGTAATGAAAATCTCACCAAGTCTTCACCTTTTTGATTCATGTCATCATATGCCTATGTTTCTATGTAAAGTTCATAGCTTTTATCAGTTTATTCATGTTGAATCTTTTATTATGCCTCTATGCCAGTCTATATGCCCCATTATTTCATGATGATGTTTTATTCCAATTTTCTATGAATTGATTCTCTCTTCTTACCCCTATTCCTTTTATTTGTGGATCTAGGCTACCTTCGAGCCTATATTAAAAATACGCATGAATGCGAATACGTGGGAATGATGTGGAATATGCGAAAATTAGATATTATTGGATAATTGGATAATATGTGAAATTGGCATATTTCAGTATGAATTACATGGAATTGATGAAATTGCTTAAAATTGTAAATTTGTAATTGAGGCTAATTAATGTGTAATTAGTGACAATTTGGAATAGGCAATATTATAGACATGATTATATATTTAATTGGATATATAAGACATGAAAATTGGGTATGGTTGAAATACGATGTTAATGAACCTTTGACACGAGGTTAGGCGCAATTGTGACGTAAGACTGCCTGGAACCGCCCGACAAATCTAGCGGTCACAATTGGACGTCTAGTGTGAGAGGTCAAAGGAATGAATTGTAGGCGTAACAGTTAATGACACGAGGTTAGACCCGGTTTGCGGCGTAAGACTGCCCGGAACCGCCCGGCAAATCCAGCGGCCACAAAGTGTTCGGTCTAATGTGAGAGGTCATGCATTGTTCGTCATAAGGGATGAATTAAAGAATACTAACCATAATAAGACATGGGTATGATTAGAGGGTTAAGTGGGGTGACATGTATATTATGACATGTAAATATGGACTTAATCGGTATAAGATAAGACATGTAAATAATGACATGTATGTATGGACTTAACCATAGCATGTGTAAGACATGGACATTTAAATTAAAATGGTTAAGTGGGAGAAAAACCTAGTGGGGACCAAGCATAGGTGGGAGGCTTGTGTCGTATGGGGGACCCATTTCAATCAGTAACCCGTTTGAGTATCTAATTGGGTCCGGTACTAGGCCGGGGTTGGGGCATGCTTACTTGACTTGAATGTAAGAGGTCAAAACATGAATAGTGTTAGCAACGCGAGTCCAACGGGTTCATGTGCGTGCATGGGTCTGGGCTGGTAGGTAAGACGTTTTTGCATCGTTTAGGTATGACCGTGCATTTTATGTTGGTATCGGGGTTGCCACTTTGGGGAGTGTTACACCCCACTGTGGGGCCAACATGGGTGCCTACGGGGTTTAGGTAGCCGATCGAATGGGTAGATTAAGGGTACCTTAGTGGTGGTAGGAGCAAGCCGGCACCTACGATAGCAGTTAGGTACAAGTAACTACCAAGTTTGTCATGTGGGTACAGTTAGTGGGAAGGGATCAACCTCTAGTAAAAAGAGACTAGTAGATGTGCGCTGTAATTAAGTAATGTGGTGTAACTTAGCAAAAGTGCGGTGTAACGAAATACATGTTGGTTGAGTTGGATAGTCCTTTAGGTGCTACTTTGATGTCGACTTCGGTCTTTGGGGTTAGTACATGGAGGGTTGTTCGCTTAGCCAAGGTGTAGGATTGTCTTAGTACTTAGGAACGAAATCATCTTGTCCATCCTTTTTATCTACCTTATCTAAGTTACAGCCATAGCATGATGCCTATTTATGTCTTGGTCATTTACCTTACCTTTATTTGTTAAAATTACTGGACTCGCCAGACTTTATGTCTGACCCATTTGTTTCCACCTCTTTTCTTTCCTTTTCCCCCCTCAGGTTTGCAAGAAGGGAATACTACAGCTTAGTGTCGATTTCTTTCAGTTGCTTGAAAAGAGTAGATGTATCGCTTTGGACTCACTCTTCTTTTTGGCTTTGCTTATGCTCAGTGGGGATTTATGCATTTATGTTATTTAAGTATTTGCTTCTTTATGTACTTTGAAATTTTTGGAAAAGACTATTGATCCTATTGTAATGGTTTTGGGAACTACTTATGTAAGCTTGTTTTGAGTAATGATGCTATGAAATAAGTTTTATCTTCCACTGTGTTGTTTTATTTATTTATTCTTGTAATTTATCTGTTCTGTACAACAATAACGCTTCATGGACATCGATGCATTCCCTTTGTGAGTGAAATTAATGGACATGGGGTGTTACACGTGGTATCAGAGCTATGGTTACAAGAACAGATAAAAAGTTTTGAAAAGTGTTTTCAAAAGTATTATTTTCCTAGAAAGTATTTTCAAAAACTTGTTTTAAAAAAGCAATTTTCAAGGAACTTTTACTTTAAAGAGCATAATCCCTGCAAGCCATACATCTCTCTTTCGCTTCCCTTATTTTGAAAACTCTTTCTTTTTCTTTTCAACATGTCTGGAGCATCTGAGATACCGGAGGGTTTTCATGTACCCGGTTGGTTTCGTCAATATCTCGAGGCTAGGGCCGCTACCGCGGGTCCGGCCAATGTTCCTCCTCCTCCTCCCCCAGCTCCAGTAATTCCTCCGTGTGGAGATGCTTTCTCCAAGATATGTAAAGACTTTCGTTCGATGGGTGGAAAACCTTTTAGTGGGTCTGAAACGTTCGTTGAAGCTAGAAATTGGTTGAAAGAAGTGGAGGATCTGCTTGGCATTTTCGATTTGGAAGACTGTAAGAAGGTCCAATTGGCTGCTTGGCTGATGAAGGATGAAGCTTTGTTTTGGTGGGAGGTTACTTATGGAGAGCGTGCTGTGGAGACGTGGGAAGATTTTAGGGGAAGGTTTGAGTTGAAATTACTTTCTCAAGCTGAGGAGAGTATGTACATGGAGATGTTCTTGACATTGAAGCAGAAAAACTTGACCGTGAAGGAGTATGTGACCGAATTTAATAAGCTGGCAAGATTTGGGCTAGAGTTGGTGAATACGCCTCACAAGAAGGCCTTGAGGTTTGCAAAGGGCCTAAATGAACCTCTTCACAGTTTGGCTATGTCCCACATTCCAATGGGGGCTACGTATGAAAAGCTTGTTGATATGGCATACATGCATGAAGAAGAGAAGGGTGTAAGTACTTTTAGGCCGCAAGATAAGAATGAGGATCCAAAGAAAGCCAAACAACGAAAGAAATGTAGTAAAGAAAAGAGGAAGTGTCACAACTGTGGGAAACCCGACCATTTGAAGAAAGACTGTAGGAAGAAGAAGAAGTTCGCTTGTTATCATTATGGTGATGCGGGTCATGCTGTGAAGGACTATCCTAAGAAGCAAGGGCAGAGGGCAGGTTCTACTTCGGGAGGGAAGGTTCACGCTCTCATGGCTCGGGACAGGAAGAAGGTAGAAAAATTTCTGTTGAAAGTTTGATTTCTTGTTTGATCATCTTGTCCGTACTTTATTCGATTCTGGCGCATCACATTCGTTTATCTCTACATCATTAGTTGAAACACTACACTTAAATACTAGTCTCGTTGTAGATCCCATTGTAGTCTAAAATCCTACTGGTGGGTCGGCTCATTTATCCATGGTTTGTAGGGATTTTAGATTGTCTATCTTAGGCGTTGGTTTTGAATGTAATGCTTTTGTGATTGGTTTCATGGGCTATGGGTTGATTCTAGGAATGGATTGGCTAGCCAGACATGGTGCCATCCTAGGTTATGAACGAAGGGTAGTAAAATTGTTGAGTCGTAGTGGAATGACCCTTGATATTTCTTGTGATCCTACAGGATCGGTGATGCTTAGTTATCTTGAGTCACTTGGCGCATCCAATGATGATTTACATTCTGTTCGTATAGTCCGTGAATATGTTGATGTCTTCGATGACGTGAGGGGTCTACCCCCAAAACGTGAGATAGAATTTCGTATTTATCCTGTAGACAATGCAAAACCAGTATCTCTGTCAGTACGCCACATGGCTCCTCGTGAGAGGAGGGAGCTTAATGAGCAAGTAGGGGAGTTGCTTGAGAAGGGGTTCATAAGACATAGTATATCGAAGTGGGGTGATCCAGTAGTTTTTGCCACGAAGGCGGATTGGTCCCTTAGACTTTGTGTGGACTATAGAGAACTTAATAAGCTTACTAAGAAGAATAGGCACCCACTGCCGAGGATTGATGATCTCTTCGATCAGTTAGTTGGCGCCTCCGTATTTTCGCAGTTGGACTTAGCCACTGGTTTCCATCAGTTGAGAATGGCTGAGGATAACATAGACAAGACTGCCTTTAGGACTCTGGATGGTTTCTATGAGTGGCTTGTAATGCCCTTCGGTTTGAAAAACACCCCCGCATACTTTGTTGACTTGATGAGTATGGTGTTTAGGGAGTACTTTAATAAATTCGTGGTGGTCTTTGTGGATGACATCTTGATCTTTTATAAGAGCGAGGAAGGGCATGCCTTACATCTTAGGGAAGTGTTGGAGACCCTTCAAGCGCATAACCATAAAGCTAAATTTTCTAAATGTCACTTTTGGAGGAAGGAAGTGCGATTCTTAGGGCAAGTGGTTTCCAAAGAAGGGATAGATGTGGATCCCGCGAAGGTGATGGCCATCCAAGATTGGAAGGTCCCTAAAAATGCTACCGAGGTGAGGAGTTTCTTGGGGTTGGCTGGCTACTATAGGAAGTTTATCAAGGACTTCGCAAATATATCAGCCCCATTGACACGCTTGACGAAGAAGAACCTAGTTTTCACGTGGGACGTAGCTTGTGATGATGCATTCCAACGTTTAAAGAGAGCTTTGACCACATCCCCAGTCTTAGTGTTGTCAGATGGGAGTAGCCATTTACCGTTTATATCGATGCTTGTGGGACAGGACTAGGCGCAGTCTTAATGCAAGAGGGGAGGGTAATATCCTATGGAGGAAGGCAGTTGAGAGTGCATGAGAGAAATTACCCTACACATGACCTAGAGTTGGTCGCTACTGTCTTCACGCTTAAGTCTTGGCACCATTATCTTCTTGGCGAGAAATTCAAATTGTTTACAGACCACAAATCGCTAAAATACTTGATATCTCAGAAGGACTTGAACTTAAGGCAGCAAAGGTGGATGGAATTCTTAGCATCCTATGATTTGGAGATAGCATATACCCCTGGCAAGGGTAACGTGGTGGCAGACGCCTTATATAGGAAAAGGTTGTCCTTGAGTCCATTGTTTTTTGAGCGGCGAAGCTTAGAGTTCATCTCTACGTTTGACTTTAGACCTTCCATTGATTTTGAACCCGGTTTGCTAGCATCCTTAGAGGTCAGACCTACGCTTTTGGGACGGATTGGTGAGGCATAGCGAGATGACTCACAATTGGTTGAGTTAGTAGAGAAGCTCATATGGGGAGAGTCATCGAGCCATCTCAGTAGGTATACCCAAGATGATAAGGGTTGGTTACGTAGAGACGGTAGACTTTGTGTACCACGAGACGAGAATTTGAGGAAGACCATTCTTGATGATGCACATCGTTCGAAGATGACCATTCATCCCGGCAGGGACAAGATGTACATGGACATGAGAGGAGTTTACTTTTGGGCCAGTATGAAGAAGGATGTGGCCGAGTTTTTCGCTAGATGCTTAGTGTGCCAACAAGTAGAAGCAGAGCAAAAGAAGCTCGGTGGGTTGCTTCACCCATTGGAGGTCCCACAATGGAAGTGGGAGAGTGTCTCGATGGACTTTGTTGATGGGTTACCGAGATCGAGGAAGGGTACTACGGGAATTTTGGTCGTGGTAGATAGACTTACTAAGAGCGCCCATTTCATTCCCATGAAGAGTAAGAGGACTGCTCCATGGTTAGCCTCCATATACATTCGAGAGATAGTTCGTTTGCACGGTGTTCCTTCAAGCATAGTGAGCGACCGCGATCCTATTTTTACTAGCGAGTTTTGGAAGAGCTTGCAAGAGGCGGTAGGGACTCAGTTATGTTTGAGCACCGCATATCATCCTCAGATGGACGGCCAGACTGAGAGGGCGAATCGTATTCTAGAGGACCTTTTGAGGCTATGTGTTTTATACTTCAGAGGTACATGGGAGGAGCATCTTCCTTTGGTGGAGTTCGCGTACAATAATAGTTTTCAGTCTAGCATTGGCATGGCACCTTTCGAGGCACTTTATGGAAGGCCGTGTCGTTTACCTACATGTTGGTGGGATTCTACGGATAAGATCTTGCTTGGGCCCGATATGATTAGAGAGACTTCAGAAAAGATTGATTTGATTCAAAGGAGGATGAAGACAGCACAAGATAGGCAGAAATCATATGCGGACAAGAGGAGGACAGATCTTGAGTTTGATATTGGGGACATTGTCTTTATCAAGGTGTCTCCATTACGGAACGTTGTTCGGTTTGGGTCCTTTGGGAAGTTAGCACCAAGATTCGCAGGGTTGTTTCCTATTAAGGAGAGGATTGGACAGATGGGATGTAGATTAGAGTTGCCCGAAAGACTTAGTGGTGTACACAACGTGTTCCATGTTTCGCATTTGAGGAAGTGCTTGCATGAGACCGTGGAAGTGGTAGAGCCGAGCTTGCTTAGAGATGTGGAGATAGAGCGTGATGCGACGATTTGACGAGCTCCTATATGCATTCTTGGGTCGGAGATTAAGAAGTTGAGGAATCGAGAGGTCAGGCTATTCAAAGTGCAATGGGGAGATGATGAGAGCGACGCTACTTGGGAGACGGAAGAGAAAATGCGTTCATTGTACCCTTTTCTTTTCGAGGGTATGTCTTTTAATTTCTCCTTTATCGCTTGGCTTGTACTTGTCCTATCTTTAGTATATCCCCTCGTGTAAGTCTTTGACCTTTAGATAGGGTAGTCCTATGGTTGAAACATGTGTTTGAGACATGTTATGATTGATGGATGCATGTGGATGCAAGTGTTTGCTAGTGGTTGCTCGTGGATACATATACACACACTTTAGGCACTAGATCGGCTCAGTCACTTTCATATTGCATATTGCATATAAATGGATGTATTTAGTTATATGGATGTATATTAAATGGACGTATCATATGGATGTTGTATTTGAATGAATGGTTGGGCACACATGTAGTAATGATATGTATAGGGTTCTTTGCATACATGGTGGATACACAGCACTCTCATTATTTGCATTAAGGAGGTCGACTGAATTAGTAGACCGCCTGATCTTTGCATTAGATAAGGAACATATACACACACTTTTGCATATGTTCATATAACATTATAAATCTTTTAAGGACAATGGATGCTTGTGGATGATGGTTGAGTAGATGGATGATTGGATGGTAGGACATATTCTTCTTAACTTGGAGATTTCGGGGATGAAATCCTTTAAGGAGGGGAGAATGTAACTCCCCATAATTTTATAACATTAAAATTCACAAATTAAAGTATACTTAATTTTTAGAAGAAGAATTAAGTGAAATGGGTTGCGCTATTATGTTCGTCTCAAAATTTTGGGTCAAGATAAACATTTGGTTTGCACAAAACGGATACCTTATGAAGATGTTATTAAGCCTTGAAGTTTGTATGCATATGAGAGAAATATGTATATAGATATATATAAAAATTAAATAAATAAATATTCAAAAAAAGTTCAAAACAGCAAATCAGGAGGGGGAATAGCCGAACCGCACCATTTCTGGAGTCGACCCGAGCTCCACTGGGTCGACTAGGGGTTGATCCAGGGTGTTTGGCTGTCAACCCGTGGCCCGATTCACGCTAAGTGTTGATGTTGCATCTGAGTGGTCCTGATGATTTCTGGTTAATCTAAAAACTCTAATCGATCCTAGACATCTATATATACACCCTAAGACCTAACCCTAATTCATAAAATATTATCTATGACACCATTATGCTGTCAAGCTCTCTCTTAAACCCTAGCCGCCACCTCTAAATTAAATCTCAAGTGTTCATACACAATTCAAATCAAAGTTTAGAGCTTCAACAACAATTAAAGAAGATCAATCAACATCACCGCAATGTTTCTACACCAATTTCAATTCTTTAATCCTTTTCTTAAGCCACGAAAGGTGAGTACAGTTATTTTCATAATTTTAATGGGATTAAAGTAACATGAAAAAGTTGTAAAAAGGATTCATATATATGTTTGTAATGAAAATATCACCAAGTCTTCACCTTTTTGATTCATGACATCATATGCATATGTTTCTATGTAAAGTTCATAGCTTTTATTAGTTTATTCATGTTGAATCTTTTATTATGCCTCTATGCCAGTCTATATGCCTCTTTATTTCATGATGATGTTTTATTCCAATTTTCTATCAATTGATTCTCTCTTCTTACCCCTATTCCTTTTATTTGTTGATCTAGGCTACCTTCGAGCCTATATTAAAAATACGCGCGAATGCAAATACGTGGGAACGATGTGGAACATTGGGAATATAGGAAATTTTGAAAATTGGATATTATTGAATAATTGGAAAATATGTGAAATTGGCATATATTTGGGTATGAATTACATGGAATTGATGAAATTGCCTAAAATTGTAAATTTGTAATTGAGGCTAAATAATGTGTAATTAGTGACAATTTGGAATAGGCAATATTAGAGACATGATTATATGTTTAGTTGGATATATATGACATGAAAATTGGGTATGGGTGAAATACGATGTTAACGAACCTTTGGCATGAGGTTAGGCGCAACTGTGACGTAAGACTACCCGGAACCGCCCAGAAAATCTAGCGGTCACAATTGGACATCTAATGTGAGAGGTCAAAGGAATGAATTGTAGGCGTAACGGTTAATGACACGAGGTTAGACCCGGTTTGTGGCGTAAGACTTACCGGAACCGCCTGGCAAATCTAGCGGCCACAAAGTATTCGGTCTAATGTGAGAGGTCATGCACCATTCCTCATAAGGAATGAATTAAAGAATACTAACCATAATAAGACATGGGTATGGTTAGAGGGTTAAGTGGGGTGACATGTAAATTATGACATGTAAATATGGACTTAACCGGAATAAGATAGGACATGTAAATTATGACATGTAAGTATGGACTTAACCGTAGCATGTGTAAGACATAGACATTTAAATTAAAATGGTTAAGTGGGAGAAAAACCTAGTGGGCACCAAGCATAGGTGGGAGGCTTGTGTCGGATGGGGACCCGTTTCAACCAGTAACCCGTTTGAGTATCTAATTGGGCCCGGTACTAGGCCGGGGTTGGGACATGCTTACCGGCCTTGAATATAAGAGGTCAAAACGTGAATAGCAGTGGCAACGCAAGTCC
Organism: Allium sativum; assembly: GCA_030737875.1. NCBI lineage: Eukaryota > Viridiplantae > Streptophyta > Magnoliopsida > Asparagales > Amaryllidaceae > Allium > Allium sativum. Next base: position 728,665,471 of record CM060909.1, read on the forward strand.
AACGGGTTCATGTGCGTGCATGGGTCCGGGCTGGTAGGTAAGACGTTGCATCGTGTAGGTATGGTCGTGCATTTCATATTGGTATCGGGGTTGCCACTTTTGGGAGTGATACACCCCACAGTGGCGCCAGCACGGGTGCCTACGGGATTTAGGGAGCCGATCGAATGGGTAGATTAAGGGTACCTTAGTGGTGGTAGGAGAAAGCCGGCACCTACGATAGCAGCTAGGTACAAGTAACTACCAACTTTGTCATGTGAGTACAGTTAGTGGGAAGGGATCAACCTCTAGTAAAAAGAGACTAGTAGATGTGCGGGTATTAAAGTAATGTGGTGTAACTTAGCAAAAGTGCGGTGTAACGAAATACATGTTGGTTGAGTTGGATAGTCCTTTGTGTGCTAGTCTGATGTTGACTTCGGTCTTCGGGGTTAGTACTTGGAGGGTTGTTCGCTTAGCCAAGGTGTAGGGTTGTCTTAGTACTTAGGAACGGAATCATCTTGTCCATCCTTTTATCTACCTTATCTATGTTACAGCCATATCATGATGCCTATTCATGTCTTGATCATTTACCTTACCTATTATTTGTTAAAATTACTGGACTCACCAGACTTTATGTCAGACCCGTTTTCTTTCCACCTCTTTTTTTCCTTTCCCCCCAAGGTCCGCAAGGAAGGAATACTATAGCTTAGTGCCGATTTCTTTCAGTTGCTTGAAGAGAGTAGATGTATCGCTTTGGACTCTCTCATCTTTATGGCTTTGCTTATGCTCAGGGGGGATTTATGCATTTATGTTATTTAAGTATTTGCTTCTTTATGTACTTTGAAGTCTTTGGAAAAGACTATTGATCCTGTTGTAATGGTTTTGGAAACTACTTATGTAAGCTTGTTTTTAGTTATGATGCAATGAAATAAGTTTTATCTTCCGCTATGTTGTTTTTTTTATTTATTCTTGTAATTTATCTGTTCTATACAACAGTAACACTTCATGGACATTGATGCATTCCCTTTGTGAGTGACATTAATGGACATGGGGTGTTACTTTTCTCACACGAGTAAATTTGTAGGTTAAAATAAGAATTTACTTATGTAAAATATGATTTCTTCATAAGTTAGCAAAATAAAAGAAATTATTCATTTAAGCAAGATGTTCAACTAAAATTGATAATGTTATAGTATAAAATTCATGTCAAATTAGAATAATTATTTTATAAAATCATGTGTGTATGTATTTATTTGTTTTATGTATATGTAATCAAGTTTATGTTGTTTCAACACTTTTATGAACATATAAACTTGCTTTTAAGTTACGTGAATATGAAGTTACCTAGAGTAGCTAATAGATAAAAAGTAAATATCATTTTCTGCTTTACGTATAAGCTTATAAAAGGGGGCATTTTGTTTATATGACATAAGAGTGGGGTTGTTTGTCTTTAATACTATGTTTAAAGTTATTTAAACAAATGAGTACATATTGTACAAGCTAGGAACATGTTTATTCAGTAAAATTATACTAGCTAGGATGCTAAGTTGATTTGTTAAAATATAAAATCACACATATGCTCAGATTTTTATGAGCAATCACATGGTTATTGTGCTATCACATAAATGAATGTATACTTGCACATGGTGATCTCAAATCAACATGTATATGAAGTACATACTCATATATCTATTTTCTAGCAAGAACATAGGTTGATCTTGAAGTCTAAAACTTTTTCTTGGATGGTGCCATCAATCATCCCCTCACTTAAAGCTGCTACCATTCACCACATTATTTTGCACACTTTGTATGTATCCTCCACATCAAACAAGAAAGCCAACACATCCTACTAGCAACACTACTAAGCCTAGTCCTAGACCCTCAGCACATGGAATTGCACTCATTTGTGTAATACAAAATCTAATCTAGCTGTGCACTTCTAGCCTAGAAGGTATAGATGAAAAGAGATCATACATAAACTTCATTTCAATCATTCAAAGGGGTGTTTCATGTATGTACTGTCCTTGCTAAATTCCTGGCCAGTTTTTTCCTAATTTATTCATTTATAAATACACGAGAATACTACACATTTAAACCACACACAAACGAGTCTCTGATCTGAAGAAGAAAAGAGGAGACTGGAATTGAAAGTGGCTGAGAACACTAGAGCACAAATTTGAAACATAATACAATAATTAGTGAGCCATCATAGTGAGTAAACTCCAATTTTTTACCTTAAAAGTCTATTTTGATTACATATGAATTGTATTTGACTGCATAAAGTTGCTGTTGAGTATATGACATCTTATATACATAATTATTTGTGTTGATTTAAGTCGTTGAAAAACCAATATACTAAACAAACCCCTGTAAATTTAATAACAGGCAGTGAACATCATAGTGAGTAAACATCTCATTTTTCTCTACTACTTATACATTTAACTCCTGAGGATCAACGTTAGTTATATGCTTATCTGAACCCAACTTGTTGAATGCGATCATTAAGTTGTTTTAAAATAGTTAGATTAGGATTTAAGGGTTGAACAAAACAGGGGATAAACCATAATACAAAGACAGTGAAAATGAACTAGATGGGTAAAATTTTCTATTCCTCTTTTATGATTGATGGTCTACTACCTTTGCATATATCCGAAATATGAATATAATGTATCACGGGTACAGAACATAGATTGGAAACAAAAATCTCCGTTAAATATTAAAAACGGTGTAAGAACAGTGGGTAAATTTAGATGCCTAACTTTTCTCCATTATTTACATTTAAGTGCTTGCAAATTCAAGTGTATATTTATACTGATATAAATCCCTTATATTAAATAAAAATATTGAAGTATTAAAATTAGTTAGAGTAGGAGTTAAAAGTTAATAAATAGCCTGAGACGGTAAAAGGAAAGAAGACACGAGGGGTTGGCTAGAGTCGGTTTCGAAAATAAGGAGGTATGGAGCAAGAAGGATGCAAGTAGAACATATGTATGTTCAGTTGACACGCGAGTAACGAAATGTCTTAAGATAAGTCAAACAAACTCTGTATACCTTCAATTAACTCACGCATTGATACACGAGTATTTAGTCCTTGCATGACGGAGAGCATAGGACACATTTGTGAGAGCTAGTTGCATGTTGAGTTGAAGATCTAGTTTGTAACACCCCACATCCGTTAGTGTCACTTACAAAGGGAAAGCACTAAGTTCTGTGAAGTATTATAGGTAGAAGATGCAGATAAATTACAAGACAGATAAATAAAGCAGTGGAAAAGTGAATAAAACTTTATTTCATTTATAAACAGCTTGTACAAAGATTGTTTTCCAACAACAAAGTATCTATCTTGTTTAACAAAATAAAGAAGCATAAATATACAATGATATTCCCCAATAAAACATTAGCCAGCCATAACAGTGGAAAAGAGAGTCCAAAGCAGCACATCAAAGAGTCTTCAAGCTTGAAAAGAGTAACAGGTCCATACAAATCTGAGCTATTCCCTCCCTGACTACCTGGGGTGAGGGGGGAACGGAAGAAAAGAAGACGAAAGAAAACATAGAGTCAGACATAAAGACTGGTAAGTCTGATGGTGCTTCGGTATATGAATAAGGAAAAGGACATGACAGGTATAAACTGAAAAATGGGACAGTACCAGAATAACAGACTAATATAAACCAAAGCAAGACAGTTTAAACTGAATATACTATCACACACCATTCTATATCTCTGCACCAACTAACTAGTATCCCAACTAGTAATCTTTATAAAGATGATAACGTGATCCCAATCCCTGTAATTGCGGTTGCCTTTAGGTGTACATCTATTATTTATTACCTAGATATAATCTAGGGTTTTCTCATCGAGCGCTTCCTAGATTCAACTAGGGTTTATGCGACTTGTCTAATACTTCTCGGATTTAGGATTTATGCCACCTAGGTCCAACTAGGGATTATGCTACCTGTTGAATGATGCCCCTTGTCTAGGATACACTACCTAGAGTGGTATATGTTCCTAAACGTTCCCCACGTATGTGTCGCGAATCGTTTATCGCTGTCCAGATGCACATGTCCTGAAATGTGCGACTCGAGTCCCGTAGCAGGGCTATTCTAGAAACACGGAACTCGGTCGGGAGCTTTCAGATATCTGCCGATGTAGATGCTAAGGTCTATTTTTCTAGTGGCTATGGTCCCACCTGACCCCTCCCTCAACTAATGAAAGGCAATCCAAGAAAATCAAGCACGAGAACTATACTCCTGCCACCTATGCCCCACTTTCCTATTGGCTAGCCACACCCATAAATAGATAGCAAGTATATGGTCTGTTGGGAGTTCTCTGGCTTTCCGCATGCATATCTCGACTGACTCAAGATGGTAGGTAGACGACGAGTTGTTATCACAGGGCTACTGGTCTCGTTGAATCACGCTGGTCCATCCTAGTCTTTAGGTTGCCTTATATTGCAACCAAGGCATACCCTTGGTTCTTATGACACAGACCTCAACCTCTGTGAGCCAAGGCGGATCATCTGCAGCCTCACAGAGTGATATCAAGAGTACCCTCACGTCCTCTCGAAGCCGCGGGCTTCGTTCCCCAATTCGTTAGAGCCTTCTTTAAGATCAGACAGACGTTCGCTCCTTCTCGTGTCGTACTAAGGTTTACTACTTAGTCCCCGAACCGTCGTTTTCTTAACTAATGCTTACAACTTAGTCCTTTTAACTAAGGTTTACAACTTAGTCCTTTTAACTAAGGTTTACTACTTAGTCTCTTTCTCGTCAAGTTGGATTGGTTAAGTGTCATTAGTCGATTCAAGTTAGCTTAACCCATTCCTTTGTCATATTAAACTGGCTAAGTGTTATCAGTAGTTCATGTTGACTTAACCCTATCACAAACCAAGTTATATTGGTTAAGTATTTCTTATTACTTAACCCTACCCATTCATCTTGTATTGGTTAAGTGTCCCTTTTAACCTAACCTTGCCTATCTGTTTTAACTAACATGTTATAACGGTTAAGTGTTCCCTTAGTTAACTTAACCCTAACATCTGTTTAATTAACATGTTCTAATGGTTAAGTATTGTCCCTTCATGTTTTAACTTAACCCTGTTCATTTTATCACACTATGATGGTTAAGTGTTCTAAGTTTACTTAACCTCACCCTCTAGTCTAGTTAATATGTTAAATTGGTTAAGTGTATTAACTTTACTTAACCTCACCTTCTAGTCTAGTTAACATGTTAAATTGGCTAAGTGTTTTCTTAGTTACTTAGCCCCTACAAGTTTTGTCTTGTTAACATGTTAAGTCGGTTAAGTGTTCAGATTAACTTAATCCTACCAATCCTAACTTAGCTTTAATTGTCTTATTAAAGCACCAACCACTCACATTAGACAGGTATTGTTGTGGTTGCCTGTATGTCGGTCGGTTCCGACAGTCTTACGCCACAACTCAGTCTAACCTCGGGTCTTTATGGGGCTCAATGCCTTAACCACCCACATTGGATAGGTATTGTTGTGATTACTGAACAGCCGGGCGGGTCCGGGCAGGTTTATATCACAACTCAATCCAACCTCGGGTTAAACATGCTCGTATTTTCCAGATTTACATATTTGTCACTTTTCATTTTTATATGTTAATGTTTATGGCCCAATTATCCAAATTCACTAATTTTGGGTATAACAATTTATACCGCTTTAAATGTCACTAGTCATTGGCATGTGTCAAACATGCCAATACATGTATTTTATTTAAACCCAATGTTTGTTTCCCCCGTTTGTACGTACGCAGCATTATAACATATGTTGGGCTTAACATTTCAGCCCAACTCATAAACATAAAAAGGGGAAGCACAGAATCATGAATTGTTCTAGAATACATAAAAGTGTGTGGCGCATGAACTTGCAACATAGCGTTTTCACTAACATAGATTATGGGTCATGTGAACTTGCATTTAATAAGGATATAACTAAATTGGTGTCACATGAAATGGCGTATTTTTAGACTTGTTTAAACATGGTTTTATACACATATAACTAGGCATAATGTCAAACACCAAACTAGCATAAAAATGTCCACTTTTTGACATAAACCAAAGGTGTAAACTAACTTTACATCAAGTAGCCTATTTCAACATGAAACTAGTATAATTTGTGTAACCAAAAGGTACTTGCATAAACCCAATTATCACTTGCAAATAAACATAATAATGTATACAAAGGTTTTGAGTCGTGTAGGCATAAAAGGTTTCAACTTGGAACATGTTTACATGAGTATCAACTTAGGCCTAAAAAGAATGTATGCTAACCATGTTAATGACATAACATAAAGATGTCAATTCTAGTTTTTACTACAAACTTGCAAGTGATATTTATTTTCATATACAAATGTCAATAGGCTCGCATCAACCAATTTATGCCACAAACACCCAATACAAAATATGACATAATCAATGCAATACATAGAATTTACATCAATATTTTACAATAGTAAAACCCCAACTTCATTTACATCGAATCACATCGCAATTTCTATTCATATTCAGAAAACCACTATACCTACAACGGGCGCTGAAACTTGTTTTCTGGTTTTTGTTATTCTGAATTTGCAAAGCTTTCCCTTTGGGGAGAAAACGTTGCGTAGAAATTAGATTAGACTTTTGTTTCTTCTTGAATTGGCTCGCCTCTCAAGCTTTTCCTCTTGACGGCTATTTCTCAATCCCCTCCCGGCAGCATGACGGCTCTAGGTTTATTTTTTTTATGTGAATTAGGTTGAGTCTTAGGTCCTTTTTATAGAGTTTCAAGTTGATTTGAGCCGTTCGATGAAGCCAGAAGGAATCCAGGCCATACATGTCAAGAGTAACCAATCAAATGCCGACACGTTAGCCCTAGTGACACACTGGGCTTCAGAATTTCGACCAGAACACATACCAGGCCAGCCAGACCTGACCAGGTCGACAGGAGAGGTCGACCCTATGGTCGACTTGGGTCAACCAGGTCGACCCTATGGTCGACCTGGGCCATGGGAAGGAATTTTCCTGCCCAGCCCGGGCCTGGTCCTATTTTTGAATTTTGAATCCGATTTTCAAGCTGTTTGAATTTTAAATAAATTCTTAAACTTCCGGAGGTCATATCTCCTTTGTACGGAGTCCGATTTACGCAAACTCGGACTCTATCTCAAGCAGAATTTCGAGACGAACGCAATGGCCTAACCCGTTTCCCTTATTTCTTTAGTTTTGAATTACGTATATTTTAATTTATCAATTTACTGTTAACCGAAAAACTCGGGGTGTTACATTCTTCCCCTCCTTAAAGGATTTCGTCCCCGAAATCTTCAAGTTAGGAAGAATGTGTCCTACCATCCACTCACCCATCTACTCAACCATTCAATCATAGGCATTCATCGTCCTTAAAAATATTTCTAAATGCTTTCATATTTATATGCATAGTGTGTGTATATGTCTTTATCTAATGCAAAATCAGGCGGTCTACTGATTCAGTCGACCTCCTTAATGCGAATTATGTCAGTTCCATGCGTCCAATCATGTATGCAATCCTAATGATACATATCATTTCTATATGAGTGCACATCCATTCACTCAAATGCAACGTCCATATGATAACACATTGAGTTCAATCTGTAAACAAATAAATATATGCGAATGCAATATGAAAGTGACTGAGTTGTTCTAGCACCTATGGTGTGTATATGCATTCACGAGCAACCACTTGCAACCATCAATCATAACATGTTTCAAATACATGTTTACATCCATTGGCTTCTACCTAAGGATCGATGATACATCCTAGAGGATATACCTTAAAATCTAGAAAGTATGCATAAAATTCCTAGAAAAAGAGATCAGGGATATACCCTTAAGAAAGGGTATGATGCTCGTGTCTAGTCTCCAGTCTTATATGTCGCACCTTCTTGAGCTTCACTATACGGTACCTTATCTAATTTAACTTCATGATTGCGAAGCTTCTTCACCTCCATTTCCAAGATAAACAGATGTTAACCTTGATACTAGTGTATATACTAAGATGATTAGAGATCTCTCCTCTACTTAGCTTATCCATCATGTTACAAATCTGAGGGTCTAAAGCTAAAGGTTGCTATGTATCTTTTACCTCTCTTAAGGTCAGTCTTTCTTCCTACCTAGGGCACCTGCCACAATTATTCATCTCCCACGCAAACCATCCTAGTAGAACTCAACATCCCTCAAGTACAAGCCCCAGAGACCTGAACCAATATCAGACAAGTACCCAAGGAATACCTCCTCCGAATTTGGATGATCTACATGAGATGATATAAGCAGAAACAACCAAATAATTGAGCACTTAACCTACTCTAGCTATCCTCGCCAATCTTGCTCCAAAACTATCATTGATCGCATAACTGGCTTTGCATTGTCAACTAAATATATGCGGAAGTCTATCTCGCATTTTTAGGGGACAAATCCCTAACCTAACCAAAACATCTGCATGCTCATGGACTATCCTGACGGATCGCAAACCGTTGATAGATGTATCAAGTGATTCTAGGTAGCTAGGCCTAACTGATCCTTTAGGGTCGCACGGAATCTCGAGGGTATTCCCAAGGCGAATCAAAAGTCTAATTACCCTCCCTTCACCATAACTAGCTAACCCACGCCTAGAATCAACCCATAACCCATGAAACCCAAAAACAACATTACGCTTAAACCCATTACTTAACTATAGCTACTCTCAAATTCCTACAAACCAAAGATAAATTGGTCGAACCACCAATTAGATTTGAGACACTAGTGGGATCTTTCTACTATACAAGTACAACAGTGCAGAGACTCAACTATGGAAGTGGACATGAACAAATGCAAAGCGCTAAGATCAAAAGAGTACTAATCGAAACGAAAAGTTAAACTTTTCCAATAGAGACTTTTACTATCCCTCTCCCTCAGGTATCCCGGAGGTGAAAGCATGCATTTGCCCTTCTGCAAATCCTGTCCCTCGTCCTTGCCCTTGTCCTTAATTATATCATGGAAAAGATACCTCCCCTCCTCTTAGGTTTTATAATCCTTTCTTCGTGAGTCGAGTTTTATGTCCATGAATTTCTCATCCTTGCGTTGAGCTCCCTAGGTAAACTCCCCTATCCTCATCTTTACCATCCCTGTGAACTCATGTTGACAAATTTCTCAAATGCTGCCTCCATCGCATGGAAAACCATTCAAAGTTTGAAAGAAAACTAGTCATAGGTGAAACTATGGCTATAGATGGAAGTCGGGCACTACTTTGCCCTTCGATAGGTATCGTAGTCTTATCAAGCCTACGGAACTGTGCCGTGATGAGGTTACCTCCTAGAAAGCCAGGAGCCCCAGAGACTCCGGAAAGGAGGAAGCAAGGATTCAAACAGAGGATCAAAAGATAGCGCATATGGCTTTGGGGAACATGCCTTTTAAAACAAAACTTTTCTTTTGAAAATGCTTCTTTTAAAACCGTTTGAAATTATTTTTTCAAATCTTTTATCTGATCTGGTAACCTTCAGCTCTGATACCACGTGTAACACCCCACATCCGTTAGTGTCACTCACAAAGGGAATGCACTAAGTTTTGTGAAGTATTATAGGTAAAAGATGCAGATAAATAAAGCAGTGGAAAAGTGAATAAAACTTTATTTCATTTATAAACATCTTTTACAAAGATTGTTTTCTAACAACAAAGTATCTATGTTGTTTAACAAAATAAAGAATCATAAATATACAATGATATTCCCTAATAAAACATTAGCCAGCCATAGCGGTGGAAAAGAGAGTCCAAAGCAGCACATCAAAGAGTCTTCAAGCTTGGAAAGAGTAACAGGTCCATACAAATCTGAGCTATTCCCTCCCTGCTTACCTGGAGGGGTGGGAAACGGAAGAAAAGAAGACGAAAGAAAACATAGAGTCAGACAAAAAGCCTGGTAAGTCTAGTGGTGCTTCGGTATATGAATAAGGAAAAGGACATGACAGGCATAAACTGAAAAATGGGACAGTACCAGAATAACAAACTAATATAAACCAAAGCAAGACAGTTTAAACCGAATATACTATCACACACCATTCTATATCTCTGCAGCACCTAACTAGTATCCCAACTAGTAATTTGTATAAAGTTGATAACGTGATCCCATTCCCTGTAATTGCGGTTTCCTTTAGGTATACATCTATTATTTATTACCTAGATCTAATCTAGGGTTTTCTCATCGAGCGCTTCCTAGATTCAACTAGGGTTTATGCGACTTGTCTAATACTTCTCGGATTCAGGATTTATGCCACCTAGTTCCAACTAGGGATTATTCTACCTATCGAACGATGCCCCTAGTCTAGGACACACTACCTAGAGTGGTATATGTTCCCAGACATTCCCCACGTATGTGTCGCAAATCGTTATCGCTGTCTAGATGCACACGTCCTAATATGTGCGACCCGAGTCCTGTGGCAGGGCTATTCTAGAAACATGGAACTCGGTCGGGAGCTTTCAGATATCTGCGAATGCAGATGCTAAGGTCTATTTTTCCAGTGGCTATGGTCCCACCTAACCCCTCCCTCAACTAATGAAAGGCAATCCAAGAAAATCAAGCACGAGAACTATACTCCTGCCACATATGCCCCACTTTCCTATTGGCCAGCCTCAACCATAACTAGATAGCGAGTATATGGTCTGTTGGGAATTGTCTGCCTTTCCGCATGCGTATCTCGACTGACTCAAGATGGTAGGTAGACGACGAGTTGCTATCACAGGGCTACTGGTCTCGTCGAATCACGCTGGTCCATCCTAGTCTTTAGGTTGCCTTATATTGTAACCAAGGCATACCCTTGGTTCTTCTGACGCAGACCTTAACCTCTGTGAGCCCAGGCGGATCATCTGTATCCTCACAGAGGGATACCAAGAGTACCCTCACGTCCCCTCGAAGCCGCGGGCTTCGTTCCCCATTTCGTTGGAGCCTTCTTTAAGATTAGACGGACGTTCGCTCCTTCTCGTGTCGTACTAAGGTTTACTACTTAGTCCCCGAACCATCGTTTTCTTAACTAAGGTTTACAACTTAGTCCTTTTAACTAAGGTTTACTACTTAGTCTCTTTCTCGTCAAGTTGGATTGGTTAAGTGTCATTAGTCGATTCAAGTTAGCTTAACCCATTCCTTTGTCATATTAAATTGGCTAAGTGTTATCTGTAGTTCATGTTGACTTAACCCTATCACAAACCAAGTTATATTGGTTAAGTATTTCTTATTACTTAACCCTACCCATTCATCTTGTATTGGTTAAGTGTCCCTTTTAACCTAACCTTGCCCATCTGTTTTAACTAACATGTTATAACGGTTAAGTGTTCCCTTAGTTAACTTAACGCTAACATCTGTTTAATTAACATGTTCTAATGGTTAAGTATTGTCCCTTCATGTTTTAACTTAACCCCGTTCATTTTATCACACTATGAAGGTTAAGTGTTCTAAGTTTACTTAACCTCACCCTCTAGTCTAGTTAATATGTTAAATTGGTTAAGTGTATTAACTTTACTTAACCTCACCTTCTAGTCTAGTTAACATGTTAAATTGGCTAAGTGTTTTCTTAGTTACTTATACCCTACAAGTCTTGTCTTGATAACATGTTAAGTTGGTTAAGTGTTCAGATTAACTTAACCCTACCAATCCTAACTTAGCTTTAATTGTCTTATTAATGCACCAACCACTCACATTAGATAGGTATTGTTGTGATTACCTGTATGCCGGTCAGTTCCGGGCAGTCTTACGCCACAACTCAGTCTAACCTTGGGTCTTTATTGGGCTCAATGCCTTAACCACCCACATTGGATAGGTATTGTTGTAATTACTGGATAGTCAGGCGGGTCCGGGCAGGTTTACATCGCAACTCAATCCAACCTCGGGTTAAGCATGCTCGTATTTTCTAGATTTACATATTTGTCACTTTTCATTTTTATATGTAAATGTTATTGGCCAATTATCCAAATTCACTAATTTTGGGTATAACAATTTATAACGCTTTAAATGTCACTAGTCATTGGCATGTGTCAAACATGCTAATACATGTATTTTATTTTAAACCCAACGTTTGTTTCCCCCGTTTGTACGTACGCAGCATTAAAACATATGTTGGGCTTAACATTTAAGCCCAACTCATAAACATAAAAAGGGGAAGCACAGAATCATGAGTTGTTCTAGAATACATAAAAGTGTGTGGCGCATGAACTTGCAACATAGCGTTTTCACTAACATAGATTGTGGGTCTTGTGAACTTGCATTCAATAAGGATATAACTAAATTGGTGTCACATGAAATGACGTACTTTTAGACTTGTTTAGACATGGTTTTATACACATATAACTAGGCATAATGTCAAACACCAAACTAGCATAAAAATGTCCACTTTTTGACATAACCCAAAGGTGTAAACTAACTTTACATCAAGTAGCCTATTTCAACATGAAACTAGTATAATTTGTGTAACCAAAAGGTACTTGCATAAACCCAATTATCACATGCAAATAAACATAATAATGTATACAAAGGTTTTGAGTCATGTAGGCATAAAAGGTTTCAACTTGGAATATGTTTACATGAGTCTCAACTTAGGCCTAAAAAGAATGTATGCTAACCATGTTAACGACATAATATAAAGATGTCAATTCTAGTTTTTACTACAAACTTGCAAGTGATATTTATTTTCATATACAAATGCCAACAGGCTCGCATCAAACATTTATGCCACAAATACCCAATACAAAATATGACATAATCAACGCAATACACAGAATTTACATCAATATTTTACAATAGTAAAACCCTAATTTCATTTACATCGAATCACATTGCAATTTCTATTCATATTCAGAAAACCACTATACTTACAACGGGCGCTGAAACTTGTTTTCTGGTTTCTATTATTCTGAATTTGCAAAGCTTTTCCTTGGGGTAGAAAACGTTGCATAGAAATTAGATTAGACTTTTGTTTCTTCTTGAATTGGCTCGCCTCTCAAGCTTTTCCTCTTGACGGCTATTTCTCAATCCCCTCCCGGCAGCATGACGGCTCTAGGTTTATATTTTTTTTATGTGAATTAGGTTGAGTCTTAGGTCGTTTTTATAGAGTTTCAAGTTGATTTGAGCCGTTCGATGAAGCCAGAAGGAATCCAGGCCATATATGTCAAGGGTAACCAATCAAATGACGACACATCAGCCCTAGTGACACACTGGGCTTTTGAATTTCGACCAGAACACAGACCTGACCAGGTCGACAGGGGAGGTCGACCCTATGGTCGACCCTATGGTCGACCCTATGGTCGACACTATGGTCGACTTGGGTCAACCAGGTCGACCCTATGGTCGACCTGGGCCATGGGCAGGAATTTTCCTGCCCAGCCCGGGTCTGGTCCTATTTTTGAATTTTGAGTCCGATTTTCGAGCTGTTTGAATTTTAAATAAATTCTTAAAATTCCGGAGGTCATATCTCCTTCGTACAGAGTCGGATTTACGCAAACTCGGACTCTATCTCAAGCAGAATTTCGAGACGAACGCAATGGCGTAACCCGTTTCCCTTAATTCTTGTGTTTTGAATTAAGTATATTTTAATTTATCAATTTACTGTTAATCGAAAAACTCGGGGTGTTACATAATTGATTGTAGCTGAAGGAAATGGTCCAAGTAGGAGAGATGAATGGATAAAGCTACTGCATAATTCAACTAATGTCGTTCCTCAAAAGACCATAAGGAGCGAGTTCGCAGATTGCACTGTTATAATAGTAGCACATAGGATTCTCACTATGATGGACTGTACTATGATTCTATCTATCAACGACAGGAAGGTGATCGAGTATGATAAACCAATGAGACCGATGAGAAGGGAAGGTTCTTTGTTTGGAGAACTTGCAAAGGAGTATTGATCCCACACTGGAAATACTTCCATATAATTAACATAATTGAAGTTGACTGGTAAATTGTGAAAGTTCGAACCAGTTCAAATAGTAGAAATGACCAATCTCGCTCAGCTAGTTTTTTGCAGTGAACGATGTCCAGTTGATGAATCAAGGTTTAATATTGGGATTTCAAGGAGTTTGAACACTTGTTGAAGTGAATGTAAACATAATAATACAAACTGAAACTTTAAATAAGTAAATTATGATAGTAGAAAGGTAATAGAGGTCAGTACTCTGTTGCTTGGTAGACTTGATGCAATGGTGAACCATACCCCGACACAGAGGGAATGGACTGCGCATCAGTAGGATTCAGAGGGGAAGAATGTCAGTTAGCACGAGTTGCAGTTTCAGGACAAACAGAGATGTATTTTGGCGGCACGAGGCAATTTCCTGGACATGATGGCACTTGAAGCTTCTGTCGACGTTTGAATTTTTTGAGCAGTGGACAATGGAGCATTCTGTTGGTGGAGTTGGACTTTGGGGTGGTGATGTCGTTTGTGGTGGTGATGCTAGAGTTGAAATAGTGGACGGGGCAGCGGTGCAGGTGCACCATGCATACATTACACATAAGAAAAGTGTTGGAATAGAAAGTGTTAATAATCAAGTTAAAAAGCTGATTGATCTCAGCCTGGAAAGCAAAAGTCTCAGAATTATGCATTTGAACGTTCGCCATTTATTATATCTCTTACAACAAAATGGAACAACAGACTGATTGATCTGAGAAAAGCCCCAAAGAACGCTTAAAATACAGATTAGATTGTTTTGGTTTCGATTCTACTATAGTGCACATAAGAAAAGCAAAACAGCAGTTAATATTAATAATATATAATAATATTATACCAGGATTATCACTATTTTCTGTATACATACCCAATTTTTTGGTTTGTGCACTTTTGGTTTAAGAAAACCAGAATAAAATGCATGTGTAGAGTAAAAGGTGTACAAGGTAATGTTGGGCCGACTTGGGCTTCAAAAAAATGAAAAAGAAAAGAGTTTGAATTCATTGAAGCCAAACATAATTTACAAATGAAAAGGGCAACTCGAAGTATACCGGAAGCAGCAAAAATTTGGATTCATAGGCTATGCCCAGAAAGAAAGGAATTTTGTTCTAGTTAAGGTTCTAAGTTCATTTTAAATATAAGCATATTTTTACATAATATAAGAAGTGGAAGTCCGACTCACAAATTTACAATGAACGACATAAGGCACCTATGCGAAAATAAAACCATACTAGGTTGAGAAATCTCATGCTATATAAATTAATAAAAATTTACATTATGTTGATTATAAATAAAAGAGAAGTATAAATGAAAGAAAATAAAACAAAGGATCGGAAGCTCTTTCGGAAATACGGAAATAAACGGTGTCATGTGAGCTGAGGTTAAAAACCCAAAACATTTGATATTTGTATTCGTCAAAAACAGAAGAAAAATTTAAATAAAACCAGTATATTTATTTGAAATAAATATGATGTGATATTAACCGTTACTCGAGATCATGTCCCAAACTGTTATTAGATTGAAATTTATACATCGAAACAACATCGGTTGTTATTGTTAATGTTAATTATCTGTTATAACCTGATGAATTAAACCTAAATTAGATAGAATGAAACATTTACATGTTTTATTATATTTTAATCATCATGTGCTGGTTATGATTCCGAAATTAGACCTAAATTAGATAGAATGAAACATTTACATGTTTTATTATATTTTAATCATCGTGTGCTGATTATGATTTCGAAATTAGAAAATAGCTTTATACAAGTAGTTAATTTGAATGGACATTATATATGATCTGAAATAAATTTGAATAAGCTTTACTTGATCACGCTGTTTAAATTTGATAGTTAAAACACCGGCTATCAAATAATATTCCCTACGCGTTAGTTTGAAAAAACCGGGATGGGAACTGGACCTAAAGCCACTTCGAACCCACTGTTCGATTACGACTAACTTGCAGGCGTATAAAGATGAAGCATTGAAGACCAATGATCATCATGATCAGAAGAACTGCTCGTTAAATTGCTCTGGTCTGGTCCACCATAGTTATATAACCGGTGATTCAGTCGTGATTGAAATCTTCAGATTGCAAGGACTATTTCGCTACTAATCCATCGGGCAATATTGGGTGCAGTAGGAGAGTGCCTTCGGTTCATCCTGTTCCTGGATGACTTGTATGGACGAATGTCTGACGGAGTATTTCCTAAAAAAAACCACGAACGTTGATTTTTACAAATATACCAAGTCGATGGCAAAGAATGACCCTTCTTTTAAATCCAGAGTATATTTATGGACGTCAATTAGTGATTTTGCGGATCTAACGATGTGGCATTCAAAGTAAATGATGGCCAGATGTTCTAATGGTAAATTCTAACCTCAAGTCTCATCAACCGGGAAATGAAAAAATCGGGCAGGCAGCATGGCTATGTGAGTCGCTCCCATTAGGGTGTATAATCACCTATCTTGAGAAATTCCTTTTTGCTTCTTTAATCTACCGATGTTGTCCCTTTCGGGAAACGATTGGTGATCCTAACCATTGGTGATATACATTCGATACACTCAAGCGAAATGAGTGGTCGGTCATGTGTGACCGAGTTGCAAGACGTTCTTGTTGAACCCAGTGTATTCGCCTCTAGAGATACACTATCGGCAGGTGGTTCCATACCTTATCATAGTCGGAATCCAATCTCCAATAAGTGCCCACGGTTTTGATTGTATACAATATATGTGAAGCGTGAGATGCAAGCGTTCCGCTAGATTGCTATTTTTTGTATTTAGAAATTATTATAATATCAGATGATATATCTGACTTCAAAAATGTTTTGGGTTATCGTAAGGTAAAAATCATCTGTATTTATGTGTGGATCGGTCTTACGATTATCATTTATTTCAAAAGGGTTTTTTGAACGTTAAATTAATCTGTTTTAAAATCACTTACTCACACCAGTCCCATGACTGACCTGGATTTTATTTTTCTATGTTTTTCCTAAACTCTTGGGTGCCCAAATTTGTACGGGCAGTCAATTGGTTTCAAGATTTTACAGATTTACCTGAAGGAGCTTAGACCAGGAAGCTTCAACATTACATATAGAATCTATTTCTGCTGTGTTGTTCATATGTTGTACTCTCATAATGTATGTAAGTAAATACAGTTTTGTATTTCAAGATGTTATATAATATATTTTATCCAGTTCCCCTGTGAGATTCGTTATAGTCTGAATCTGTTGTGTTCAGTTCTTTTTTTTTCTATTCTAACTTTCTTTCTTTCTATTTCTCATCCTCTAACTTCGTTCCATTAATGATCTGTTAATTTTTTATGTCTGATTAGTCGATATGGGATACATGATGTAACACCCCATAATTTTAAAATGGGACATAAGATATAATTAAAGAATAATTAATTATTAAAAGAAGAATTAGATAAAACAGGATACACCATTGCGTTCGTCTCGTAATTCTACTTGAGATAGAGTTCGAGTTTGCGTAAAACGGATACCGCATAAAGAAGATATGGACGAACGAAGTTAGGCTGTAAAACCGGAAGTCGACCAGATTGCACTGGTGCACTTCACAAGTGCGCCAGTACAAAAATGCCCTGGCGCACCTTCGAAGTGCGCCCATACCAATCCAGCGCACAATTCCGGAGTGTTCTATGATGATATGTCTTCTTCTGAGTGGCCGGTTGATGTGTATTTGAGATGGGTGGTTCTGATGGACTCCTAGTTCATCTAAGGGCTCTAAATAATCATAGACATCTATATATATCTAGCTAAACCTAAATGTAACGACCCGGAAAAAGTCGATCTTGGTTATCCGATATACAACACATATCGAACATCCAAGGATCAATAATAACCGGAAAGTTAATAGAAAGAAATTAGAGGGTGAGAATAGATAAGATAGAAACTTAGAATAGAAGAAGAAGAAGATACAACATCAGAGTAACACGAATCTCACAGCGGAATGAACAACATATAATAGATAACATATCCTTGAAATACAATCAGTATATGTGTACAATAACATTATCAGAGTACAACACTTACAACACAGCAGAAATAACTATAGCTATATAATCCTGAAGCCTCCTGCTCCAAGCTTTACCAATATATCTGTAAATCCCGACTACTTGACTGCCCGTACAAAATTGGGCACCCAAGAGTTTAGGGAAAACAAAACAAGATAAACTATGGGTCAGTCATGGGACTGGTATGAGTAAAACAGTTTAAAATAGTTTGAACAAGTAAACGATATCTCATAATACCATGCCGTATAACGGAAAGGGTTTTTCCCTTATGAGAATCCAAAATAATCTTTATATCGAAACTCATTGATATTATAATAGTGTCTATCAACCACAATATAATAATCATCTAGCAGAAACACTTTCATCTCACGTTCTACATATATAGTATACAATCAAAACTGCAAGCACGTATTCGGTAATGGATTTCCAATTATGACAAGGTATGGAACCACCTTTCGCTAGTGTACCTCTAGAGAGGAATACACTGGGTTCAACAAGAACATCTTGCAACCCAACCACACATGACCGACCACTCATTTCGCTTGAGTGTATCGAATGTATATCACCAACGATTGGGATCAGCAACCATTTCCCGAATGGGACAACATCAACAATAGATTTTTAGAAGTAAACGAAACTCTAGATCAGGTGATTACACACCCTAATAGGTGCGACCTATATAGCCATGATGCCTACCCGATTTCTGACATTTCCGGATGTGAGGCTAGAAGCTACGCTTATCTCTGACAGATCACACGTTTATTCACTTTGAATGTCACATCGTAATACTCGCCAAATCACAAATTGATTTCCCCAAAAATACAACGGGTATACAGCTAAGAGAAACGAATCCCTCCGCCAACAAACGTAAATATGTTTGAAGAGATCAACTTACGCGATCTATTAAAAATACTCTGTCAGACATTCTTCCATACAGGTCGTCCTGGGACTGGACAACCGAAGGCACTATTCAGTACATCCATCTTAGGCACTGTTATTTAAGATTTATACAACTGCCCTTGCACTTTACTCCGTCTTCAATTATCTTTGCCATATATGATTCGCAACGCCTATGCCAATACAAAGTGGTTCTTCGGATAATAATCCAACCGGTCTCTCCATATTAACAACGTTAAAATGGTCAAAACATTGATAGTCTGTGATTTAACTATCAAAGAAAAACAAGTGTGCCAACAACGATATTATTTCCAGATGGAAATTATATTGATCAATCATCATTCATATATATATATATGTATATATATTTCCTCATTTCTATGTTTAGAAAATATACGTTATTAACACTAGAAAACATTTCCATGGCTTAATTTCGTATCACTATTCTTCCACATCTATCAGACTCTAACTATAAATTAACAAGAGAACAACTTCCTAAGTATAAACCCCGAAGGCCGAAACCAACATGAGATTGATACTCAGAAAATCATTCAACTTACTAATTCTACTCAGTTTCTAATTTTGCTTAACTCTATATCTTTAACTCTATTTGATTAACTCTGTTTGATTAATTCTATCTGACTAACCATATTCGATTAACCCGACTTCGAATAACTAAATTCGATTAACTCTTCGAATAATTAAATTCGATTAACTCTTCGAATAACTAAATTCGATTAACTCTTCTATATCTCGTCAACTTCCTTTTATAATTCTATTTATTTTCTAAATAAATAATCCTTTATCTATTTTGTAACACCCCGAATTTCGGTTAATGCTAAAATTCACAAATTAAAGAATAACTAATCCCAGATGTGGGAAATAGGGGAAACGGGTTGCACCATTGCGTTTGTCTCGGAAAAATACGCGAAATAGAGTCTGAGTTTTCGAAAATCGGAGTCCGTATGAAGAAGATATGGACGAACGAAGTTAGGCAGAAAAACCGAAAAACTAGCCAGAATGCACTGGCGCACTTGTGAAGTGCGCTAACACAAAAATGCACTGGCGCACTTGTGAAGTGCGCCAACACATTTTTACACTGGCGCACTTGGGAAGTGCGCCCGTGTCGAGCCAGAAACCTGCACAGCTTTCTGGCTGGCCTGGTGCACCATTTTAGGGTTTAGGCTGTGTTTTGGGGCTGGTTTCTGGAAGCTTCCGAGATCGGATGGTCCTAATCTAATTTAGGGTTAATCTAATGGCCTAAAACACTTGCCTAATCCTATAAATAAGACCCTAAGCTAGCCCTAAATGGTCATAATCTTATCTCCTAACTAAACTATGCCAAAATTTTCTATGATCATGGCCTCCACTCAAACCCTAGCCTCCATCCTATTTCTAAACTATATCTATGAAGGCTTTCATGTGTATACAAGCATCTTTGAGTTGTATGAGTGATCATTGGCTTGCATTCATCATCAAGTTGCAAGCTTTATGTTCAAGGCTAGAGTTTTTGGGTGATTTGTGGCAAGGGTTTGCTTATTGGAGTTTAGTGGTGAGTTTCTATAGACTTAACAATCAATTGTTAAATTGATTATGATAGGATATGATAAGATATGGCTATGTTTGTGGAATCAATGTGTTTATGCAAGTTTAGTATAGTGTATGTTGTGTGCTATATGCAAGTTTAATGCTATGTTTTATGATGCAAAACACTATGTTGAACATTGATTCATATGTAACATGTTATGCAAGCTATATGGGAGATTATATGCAAGTCTATATGTAACATGTTATGCAAGTTATGTATTTGGTTTTATGCATGCTAAGTATTTGGTTTTATGCATGCTATGTATGTGGTTTTATGCATGCTAAGTATTTGGTTTTATGCATGCTAAGTATTTGGTTTTATGCATGCTAAGTGTTTGGTTTTATGCAACTTTGTCTCTTTTTATGATATGCATAATATATGCAAGATTGTCTCTAAGTATGGCATGTTATGCAAGTTCATATGCAAGTTATGATACATATTCATATGCAAGTTATGATGCAAGTTCATATGCAAGTTATGATACATGTTCATATGCAAGTTATGATGCAAGTTCATATGCAAGTTATGATGCAAGTTCATATGCAAGTTATAATGCAAGTTCATATGCAAGTTATGATACATGTTCATATGCAAGTTATGATGCAAGTTCATATGCAAGTTATGATGTAAGTTCATATGCAAGTTTATGTGCAAGTTCATATGCAAGTTGTCTCTTTTATGATATGCATAATGCAAGTTTGGGTTAAATACTAGTTGGGTTTAATGTATGTTCATATATGCAAGTTGACACCTTTTGAACCCATGATAAAGTTACATGCTATGTTGGCTAAACCCATGACCTTTGTGATGAATCTTCCCTTTATTATGTCGTGTTATGAGAACGAACTACGTGGGGAACGATGGGGTTAATATGCATGTTAAAAAAATGATGTGAAATGGGTATGATTAATCATACCACAAATTAAATGGACGTAATTGGGAATTTACCTATTAAGTTAGGTCTACCCATATTATGGAGTTGGGAATTTACCTATTAAGTTAGGTCTACCCATACTATGGAATTGGGAATTTACCTATTGAGTTAGGTCTACCCATATTCTTAAAAATGTGTAATTAATTAGGCATAATTAATTCAAATTATGGGGGTGATTAATTAGGTGTAATTAATCAACTAAGACACGAGGTTGGACCCTTTTGTAGCGGAAGTCTGCCCGGAACCGACCGGCCATCCAGCAGCTACAAATGATTGGCCCAACGTGAGAGGTCTTAGTCATAAATTAAATACGTGATTAAAATAAAGACACGAGGTTAGACCTTTTTATGACAGAAGTCTGCCCGGAACCAACCGGCATATCCAGCAGTCATAAAAGATGGTCTAATGTGAGAGGTCTTTATGAGGTCATGATCTTAATTAATTAAGAAACACTTAACCATATTAACATGTAGAGGGACATGAGGGGTTAAGTGGGTGCCTTGGGTGGCATGTGGAAATCTAGTGGGTTGCCTTGGGTGGCAATAGAAAATACGATCAGAATACTTAACCAAAGAGGAACATGTAATTAAACATGGGTAAAGGGTTAAGTAAGTGCTTTGGGTGGCATGTGGAAATCTAGTGGGTGCCTTAAGTGGCAATTGATATATGATTAGATGACTTAACCAAACCTTAACATGTAGGTGGGCATGATTATAAAAGGGGTTAAGTGGGATACACTAAATAAAATAACAAGCTTAGGTGGTAGCTTGTGGGGGCCCATTTCAACCAATATCCCAAACGTATCTTAGTGGGCTCGACTCTAGTCGAGTGACGGGACACGCATATTGGGCTTGACTATAAGAGGCCAAAATGGGTTAGCGGTGGCAACGCATGACCAACGGGTTTCATATGCGTGTGTGGACCCGGGCTGGTAAATAAGACGTTGTTGCATCGTGTAGATATAAGCCGTGCACCGTTAGTTTTATCAGGTTGCCACGTTGGGGAATGGTACACCCCACGGTAGGGCCAGCACGGGTATCTACGTTAGGGAGCCGATCGAATGGGGAGTAGTGTGTACACCTAGTGGATTGTAGGGCCCTGTGGCGTCTACTTAGTCACCTAGGGGTACGCGAGAACTATTAAGTTAATTTTATAAGTCCATGGGTGGGATCAACCTTTAAGTTAGGAATGACTGGTGTGGTGCAGTGTAGGAATTACCGTTGGGTGGGTAGATCTGGGGTGGTGTAATCCAGTAATTATCCTTGGGTGGATAAATGCGTCTTTTCGGTTATCTTAGTACATCCTGTGTTTAGTTGGCTACTTAGTATAGTCATTATCCCCAGAGGTACCGTACCCTGTTTATATCATACCCTAATTACTTTAATGATTGTATTGTTAGGGTTATAGGACTCACTCGGACTTATGTCTGACCCCGTTGTTTCTTTATCTTTTTCCCAACCCTCAGGTTTTCAGAGTGGGCCTAGCACTAGTGGGCTTTGATCAGACTGCTTTATCTATCTTTTGGAGCTTGGACCGTGGATGTAAAGCTCAGTTTATCTTTTCTATTATGGCTATTAGGTTATGTAGTGGGATTATGTACTTTCATTTTTATCAGGATGGATATTATGTACTTGACTCTTATTTATGGTTTTGGTGCAACCAAACATGTTTTACTTTCCGCTGAAATGAAATGATGTTTTAAATTCTCAAGTATTACTTAGATCTGTCTTGTTGTAATTTTTCTGTTCTATATTCACTTAAAATACTCCACCGATGTTATGGCATTCCCTTAGTGAGTGACCGTAGCGGGTGTGGGGTGTTACACGTGGTATCGGAGCTTAAGGTTACCAGAACAGATAAATTTTTTAGAAAAACTATTTTCTAAGAATATTTTTGAAAGGAGTATTTTCAAAAACATGTCTTTTAAGAGAAAAGTTTTTGAAAGAAAAGCATAATCCCCAATAGCCATATCTATATCTTTCGAATTCTCCGTTTTGAATCTCTTCCTCTCTCGTTTTGAGTTTCCCCTCCGCGTATAGATGACCTTTCTAAGATAGATAAGAACGGAAAACCACTTCAAGGGACTTAGACATTAGTCGGATTAGAAGTTGGTTCAAGAAGGAGGAGGACTGGTAGGTATCTATTGGATAGACGATGGGAGGAAGGCTCAAATAGTTGTTTGGTTAATGAAGGATGAAACCTCATTGGTGGGAGGTTACGAGTGGAGAATGGGAAGAAGAAGGCGAGTAGTTATCCTTTTGGAGGAATGGGACACCGTATTAGGATTGTCCAAAGGGGCATGGGCAAGGTATGGAATCTTCTGGAGGGTAGTTGTATTCCCTCGCGGCTAGTGTACCAGATGGAGATAGGACCGTCTAGGTTGGAATTTGGATTTCTTTATTTTCCGGTTCGAACTTTATTAGATTCTGACGCATCGAGTTCGTTTATCTCATCATTTTTAGTTGAGTCACTGCACTTAGACACCAGTTTGGTAGATGATCCCTTAGTTGTTTCAAACCCAATTGGGGCTCCATGATGTGTTTGGGTTTGAAAGTTTCTATACTTAGCGTTGAGTTTAGATGTGATGCTTTTTGGGCTTCACGGGCTATGGGTTAGTTTGGGCATGGACTGGTTATCCAGTAGGGGTGCCGTTCTTGATTTTGAAGGGAGAGTTGTTAGGCTTATGACCCGCTTGGGTAACACTCTCGAGATCTCTTGTAATCCCATGGAATCTGTTATGCTAAGTTATCTAGAATCGCTTGACACGTCGGTCGAGAGTTTGCGATCTGTTAGAGTGGTCCGGGAATACTCGGATGTGTTTGAGGAGGTGAAGGGCTTACCTCCGGAGCGGGAGATTGACTTCCGAATATATCTGGTAGACAATGCTAAACCTGTATCTTTACCAGTGCGCCACATGGCTCCTCGCGAGAGGAGGGAACTCCATAAGCAAGTAGGGGAGTTGCTTGAGAAGGGGTCCATAAGACAAAGTATATCGGAGTGGGGTGCTCCAGTAGTTTTTGCTACGAAGGCGGATGGGTCCCTCAGACTTTGTGTAGGCTAAAGAGAACTAAATAAACTCACAAAGAAGAATAGACACCCATTGCCGAGGATTGATGATCTCTTTGATCAGTTGGTTGGCGCCTCAGTATTTTCGCAAGTTGGACTCAGCCACGGGGTTTCGTCAGTTGAGAGTGGCTGAGGATAGTATAGAGAAGATTGCCTTTAGGACTCCAGATGGTTTTATAAGTGGCTGGTGATGCCATTTGGTTAGACGAACGCCTCCGCATACTTTGTTGATTTGATGAGAAGGGTGTTCAGGGAGTACCTAAATAAGTTCGTGATGATCTTGGTGGATGACATCTTGGTCTTTTCTAGGAGCGAAATAAGTTTTCGTATGTGCTCAATAGGTTGAGCAAAGCCCGTTATGGGATAAACGGTGGTTTTGGAGCGAGACTGGCAAGGACATCCAGAGTTGGACAAGGGCTTAATTATTTAGCCGTTTTTACTAGTATCATCTCACGTAGGTCGTCTGAATTCGAAGGAGGTATCCCTTGGGTGTTTGTCTGATATTGGTTTAGGCCTTTGGGGCTTGCATTTGGGGGATGTCGAGTTCGACTAGGGTGGTCTGCGTGAGAGATGGATAGTTGTGACGATTTTGCATGGGAGAATATCCTGATTTTCTCTAGAAGTGGAGAAAAGCATGCCCTACATCTTAGGGAAGTGTTGGAGACTCTTTGAGCGCATTGTCTTAAGACAACAAAGGTGGATGGAATTCTTAGCATCCTATGAGTTTGAGATAGCGTATACCCCTGGCAAGGGTAACGTGGTGGCAGACGCCTTAAGCAGAAAAAAAAGCTGTCTTTGAGTCCATTGTTCGTGGAATGGCGAAGCTTGGAGTTTAATTCTATGTTTGACTTTAGACCTTCCGTTGACTTTGTACCCGGTTTGCTAGCCTCCTTGGAGGTTAGGCCTACTCTTTTGGGGCGGATTGGCGAGGCTCAGCGAGACGACCCACAGTTGGTTGAGATGGTAGAGAAGCTTATAAGGGGGGAGTCGTCCAGCCATTTGGGTAGATACACCATAGATGATAGGGGATGGTTGCATAGAGACGGTAGACTTTGTGTACCGCAAGATGAGGGTTTGAAGAAGGCTATTTTGGATGATGCACATCGTTCAAGAATGACTATTCATCCCGGTGGAGACAAAATGTACTAAGACATGAAGAGAGTTTTCTTCTGGGCCGGTATGAAGAAAGATGTGGCCGAGTATGTGGCTAGATGCTTAGTGTGCCAACAAGTTAAAGCGGAGCAAAGGAAACCCGGTGGGTTGCTACACCCATTGGAAGTTCCGCAATGGAAGTGGGATAGTGTCTCGATGGATTTCATCGATGGGTTACCGAGATCGAGGAAGGGCAATACGGGAATTTGGGTTGTGGTAGACAGACTTACCAAGAGTGCCCATTTTATACCCGTGAAGAGTAAGAGGACCGCTCCATGGCTTGCTTCAGTCTATGTTAGAGAGATTGTTAGATTGCATGGCGTACCATCCAGCGTTGTGAGTGATCGAGATCCTATCTTCACTAGTGAGTTTTGGAGAAGTTTGCAAGAGGCGGTAGGGACTCAGTTGTGTTTGAGCACCGCATATCATCCTCAGACGGACGGTCAGACCGAGAGGGTGAACCGTATCTTAGAAGATCTCTTGAGGCTTTGTATCTTGGATTTTGGAGGTACATGGGAAGAACATCTTCCTTTGGTGGAGTTCGCATACAATAACAGCTTTCAGTCTAGTATTGGCATGGCACCTTTCGAAGCTCTTTATGGAAGGCCTTGTCGATCTCCTACATGTTGGTGGGAATCTACGGATAAGATCTTGCTTGGGCCAGATATGGTTTTAGAGACTTCAGAGAAGATTGATTTGATTTGAAGAAGGATGAAGGCAGCGCAAGATAGACAGAAATCTTATGCGGATCGGAGAAGGACGGATCTTGAGTTTGAGGTTGGGGACATGGTTTTTGTCAAAGTATCTCCGTTGAGAAATGTTGTTCGCTTTGGGTCCGTTGGGAAGTTAGCACCGACGTTTGTTGGGCCGTTTCCTATTAAGGAAAGGATTGGATGGATGACATATAGGGTGGAGTTGCCCGACAGACTTAGTGGTGTTCATGATGTATTCCATGTATCACATTTGAGGAAGTGCTTACATGAGACCGCAGAGGTGGTAGAGCCGAGCTTGCTTAGAGATGTAGAGGTAGAGCGTGATGCGACGATTCGATGAGCTCCTACTCGCATCCTTGGGTCAGAAACTAGGAAGTTGAGGAACAAAGAAGTTCAGCTAGTTAAAGTGCAATGGGGAGATGACGAAAGCAATGCTACTTGGGAGACGGAAGCGAAGATGCGTTCTTTGTACCCATTTCTTTTTGAGAGTATGTCTTTTAACTTCTCCTTTATCGCTTGTCTAGTACTTATCTTATCTTTAGTATATCCTCTTGCTAGTACCTATGACCTTTAGATAAGGTAAATCTATGGTTGAAACATGTGTTTGAGACATGTTATGTTTGATGGATGCGTGTGGATGCAAGTGGTTGCTAGTGGTTGCTCGTGGATGCATATACACACACTCTAGACACTAGATCGGCTCAATCACTTCATATGGCATATTGCATAAAATTGTGTGTAGGAAGCTATATTTATGGATGTATAATGATTGTGTTATCATATGGATGATGCATTTTGGTGAATGATTGTGCACTCATGTAGATATTGTATGTGTCGATAGGGTTCTCTCGCATACATAATGGATGCATGGCACTATCATGGTTTGCATATGTTCATACATTAGATAGGGAACATATACACACACTTTTTGCATATGCTCATACATCATTAGAAACTGTTTTAAGGACAATGGATGCCCGTGTTTGATGGATTGAGTAGATGGTTGTTTGGATGGTAGGATATGCATTCTCCTTAGCTTAGAGATTTCGGGGACGAAATCCTTTAAGGAGGGGAGAATGTAACACCCCGAATTTCGGTTAATGCTAAAATTCACAAATTAAAGAATAACTAATCCCAGATGTGGGAATTAGGGGAAATGGGTTGCACCATTGCGTTCGTCTCGGAAAAATACGCGAAATAGAGTCTGAGTTTTCGAAAATCGGAGTCTGTATGAAGAAGATATGGACGAACGAAGTTAGGCAGAAAAACCGAAAAACTAGCCAGAATGCACTGGCGCACTTGTGAAGTGCGCCAACACAAAAATGCACTGGCGCACTTGTGAAGTGCGCCAACACAAAAATGCACTGGCGCACTTGTGAAGTCCGCCAACACATTTTTACACTGGCGCACTTGGGAAGTGCGCCCGTGTCGAGCCAGAAACCTGCACAGCTTTCTGGCTGGCCTGGTGCACCATTTTAGGGTTTAGGCTGTGTTTTGGGGATGGTTTCTGGAAGCTTCCGAGATCGGATGGTCCTAATCTAATTTAGGGTTAATCTAATGGCCTAAAACACTTTCCTAATCCTATAAATAAGACCCTAAGCTAGCCCTAAATGGTCATAATCCTATCTCCTAACTAAACTATGCCAAAATTTTCTATGATCATGGCCTCCACTCAAACCCTAGCCTCCATCCTATTTCTAAACTATTTCTATGAAGGCTTTCATGTGCATACAAGCATCTTTGAGTTGTATGAGTGATCATTGGCTTGCATTCATCATCAAGTTGCAAGCTTTATGTTCAAGGCTAGAGTTTTTGGGTGATTTGTGGCAAGGGTTTGCTTATTGGAGTTTAGTGGTGAGTTTCTATAGACTTAACAATCAATTGTTAAATTGATTATGATAGGATATGATAAGATATGGCTATGTTTGTGGAATCAATGTGTTTATGCAAGTTTAGTATAGTGTATGTTGTGTGCTATATGCAAGTTTAATGCTATGTTTTATGATGCAAAACACTATGTTGAACATTGATTCATATGTAACATGTTATGCAAGCTATATGGGAGATTATATGCAAGTCTATATGTAACATGTTATGCAAGTTATGTATTTGGTTTTATGCATGCTAAGTATTTGGTTTTATGCATGCTATGTATGTGGTTTTATGCATGCTAAGTATTTGGTTTTATGCATGCTAAGTATTTGGTTTTATGCATGCTAAGTGTTTGGTTTTATGCAACTTTGTCTCTTTTTATGATATGCATAATATATGCAAGTTTGTCTCTAAGTATGACATGTTATGCAAGTTCATATGCAAGTTATGATACATATTCATATGCAAGTTCATATGCAAGTTATGATACATGTTCATATGCAAGTTATGATGCAAGTTCATATGCAAGTTATGATGCAAGTTCATATGCAAGTTATAATGCAAGTTCATATGCAAGTTATGATACATGTTCATATGCAAGTTATGATGCAAGTTCATATGCAAGTTATGATGTAAGTTCATATGCAAGTTTATGTGCAAGTTCATATGCAAGTTGTCTCTTTTATGATATGCATAATGCAAGTTTGGGTTAAATACTAGTTGGGTTTAATGTATGTTCATATATGCAAGTTGACACCTTTTGAACCCATGATAAAGTTACATGCTATGTTGGCTAAACCCATGACCTTTGTGATGAATCTTCCCTTTATTATGTCGTGTTATGAGAACGAACTACGTGGGGAACGATGGGGTTAATATGCATGTTAAAAAAATGATGTGAAATGGGTATGATTAATCATACCACAAATTAAATGGACGTAATTGGGAATTTACCTATTAAGTTAGGTCTACCCATATTATGGAGTTGGGAATTTACCTATTAAGTTAGGTCTACCCATACTATGGAATTGGGAATTTACCTATTGAGTTAGGTTTACCCATATTCTTAAAAATGTGTAATTAATTAGGCATAATTAATTCGAATTATGGGGGTGATTAATTAGGTGTAATTAATCAACTAAGACACGAGGTTGGACCCTTTTGTAGCGGAAGTCTGCCCGGAACCGACCGGCCATCCAGCAGCTATAATGATTGGCCCAACGTGAGAGGTCTTAGTCATAAATTAAATACGTGATTAAAATAAAGACACGAGGTTAGACCTTTTTATGACAGAAGTCTGCCCGGAACCAACCGGCATATCCAGCAGTCATAAAAGATGGTCTAATGTGAGAGGTCTTTATGAGGTCATGATCTTAATTAATTAAGAAACACTTAACCATATTAACATGTAGAGGGACATGAGGGGTTAAGTGGGTGCCTTGGGTGGCATGTGGAAATCTAGTGGGTTGCCTTGGGTGGCAATAGAAAATACGATCAGAATACTTAACCAAAGAGGAACATGTAATTAAACATGGGTAAAGGGTTAAGTAAGTGCTTTGGGTGGCATGTGGAAATCTAGTGGGTGCCTTAAGTGGCAATTGATATATGATTAGATGACTTAACCAAACCTTAACATGTAGGTGGGCATGATTATAAAAGGGGTTAAGTGGGATACACTAAATAAAATAACAAGCTTAGGTGGTAGCTTGTGGGGGCCCATTTCAACCAATATCCCAAACGTATCTTAGTGGGCTCGACTCTAGTCGAGTGACGGGACACGCATATTGTGCTTGACTATAAGAGGCCAAAATGGGTTAGCGGTGGCAACGCATGACCAACGGGTTTCATATGCGTGTGTGGACCCAGGCTGGTAAATAAGACGTTGTTGCATCGTGTAGATATAAGCCGTGCACCGTTAGTTTTATCAGGTTGCCACGTTGGGGAATGGTACACCCCACGGTGGGGCCAGCACGGGTATCTACGTTAGGGAGCCGATCGAATGGGGAGTAGTGTGTACACCTAGTGGATTGTAGGGCCCCGTGGCGTCTACTTAGTCACCTAGGGGTACGCGAGAACTATTAAGTTAATTTTATAAGTCCATGGGTGGGATCAACCTTTAAGTTAGGAATGACTGGTGTGGTGCAGTGTAGGAATTACCGTTGGGTGGGTAGATCTGGGGTGGTGTAATCCAGTAATTATCCTTGGGTGGATAAATGCGTCTTTTCGGTTATCTTAGTACATCCTGTGTTTAGTTGGCTACTTAGTGTAGTCATTATCCCCAGAGGTACCGTACCTTGTTTATATCATACCCTAATTACTTTAATGATTGTATTGTTAGGGTTATAGGACTCACTCAGACTTATGTCTGACCCCGTTGTTTCTTTATCTTTTTCCCAACCCTCAGGTTTTCAGAGTGGGCCTAGCACTAGTGGGCTTTGATCAGACTGCTTTATCTATCTTTTGGAGCTTGGACTGTGGATGTAAAGCTCAGTTTATCTTTTCTATTATGGCTATTAGGTTATGTAGTGGGATTATGTACTTTCGTTTTTATCAGGATGGATATTATGTACTTGACTCTTATTTATGGTTTTGGTGTAACCAAACATGTTTTACTTTCCGCTGAAATGAAATGATGTTTTAAATTCTCAAGTATTACTTATATCTGTCTTGTTGTAATTTTTCTGTTCTATATTCACTTAAAATACTCCACCGATGTTATGGCATTCCCTTAGTGAGTGACCGTAGCGGGTGTGGGGTGTTACATATTTATTTAACAAATAAATATTTCCTTTATAATTCTTTTTATTTTATAATTAATTCCTTTTATAAAATCCTTTTTCCTTTTATATATAAAATCCATCGATTTTATACAAATAATTTATTTTCAAAATCTACTTTGAAAATCTCCTTTCTATTTCTCAGTATTTCTTACGGTATTCACTATACCAAACCACAAAGATCGATATCATTTAAACACGCATAACCAAACAAATTATATATCACATCATATATTACAATATATGAACAGAACAATATTATAAATATTGAGGAGTCCAGTTGGACCCCTCCAACCTGTTTCTGTGCATCGACAGATGTTAAACAGTACGAATATAAAATATTCTGATAAACAAAATCAATATTCGATTAACGATTAATATATATATATATATATATAAATCTATGATTTCAATCAATACACAAACAATTCAACCCAACGGTTAACGCACATCAATCAGTCATCATTTATCAGTTCTAAATATACGTTATAAAAATATAACTGTTCAGAGTTGGTGAGTTTTATTCACATTGGACGATCATCTTTAATAACGATAAACTGTTGTTTGATTTGAATCAAACAATTTATTTCCCCATAAATTCAAACGAGCCCCAATCCACTTCCAGTCAGCTTCATTGTGAAGCTCTCGTCCATACGGTCCCAACGCAACTTACGGTTTGTCACTTTGATATCGTATGACCGAAATATAAAGGTTACAAGTTAATACAAACTTAAATTAAATTTAAACTAAGGTTTATTTATAATTAGGCTTGCCACCTTTTTCTCTAAGGCCCATGTACCTTTTAAACCCACCATGAACAGTGTTCCTCCCCAAAACAGAATTTCCGTGACTTCCTCCTTCAAATCACGCCATTAACAAACCATCCCAAGCCTCGTTCTTCCTCTCTGCTTCACCGATTCAAAAACCCTTAGCACCTGCGTTCATCTCTACTCAAGAGCACCCTCCCCAGCATCACCACTTCACATTCGAAACCCCCTCCTTGACCGCGATGTTCCTTGCTCAACACCGTCGGCTACTACAGGGATCGACACAAAAATCCACGAAAATCCACAAAAAAACCATACGAGGTGCTAATTCCCCTGCTGAAACCAAATACGAACCTTAAACCACTCATCGATGCATTTATTTCGCGAATCGATCAACCCTAGACACCAGACCCTGGCGCTGTACATTGTCGCATAACAGAAAACGACATCGAACCCCCTAGAAGTGATATAATCTTGAAGAGAATCATCCCAGGAATGCATATATATATATGTTTGAGGATTTGTAGCATTTTATTTGAGTTTCTTTGATTTTTCTAAGTTGCAAAAATTTGGGTTTCCTATCAAAATGAATTCGGCGACTTAAAAACTGATTATATAACGGGAGTCAACACTTTGTGTGGTGAAAAAGGTGCATGTGTGGCCTTTCCTAGGCCTTAGAATGGTTTTAGATATTTTATTTCCATTATTTTATATACGTTTCAGCACTCTAAAAATCCCTACGAACACACATGATATCTAAAAATGATGAAAACCGGCATGCAGCTACAGTTCGACATTACGGTCCCAACGAAACTGGTTTCGTCGAATTCTGACTCTGTTTGCTCACATAGCGTATTTTTAAAGGTCAAAATACTGACTATTTTTCACATTAAAATCCCGTACGGCCACACATTGAATCTAAAAATCACCAAACTTGGAATCTAACAATAATTTGATATTGCGGATCCAACAAAATTAGTTTCATCGAATTCCGACTTCGTTTGCAAAAGTGGCTATTTTAAAGCCCTAAATAACCTATTTAAATGTATAAATATATTTAAATATAATTGAATTAAATATTTAAAAATAAATATTATCGTATATATATTCACAGTGGAATACCATATAGCTTCAGAAAAATTTAATATGAATTTCTAACTCGATATTCCAAATCCCGATTAAATCAATATTCGATTTATAATGAAATTCCTTTTTAAAATATAAATAATTCCTTTATAAATTATAAAGGAATTCCACAATGACTTTTCTAAAATTTGATTTGGACATAAATAAAAAACTACATGACGAAATCCCGATTTTCCTCTTTCACTAGAAAAATATACTTCACCAACTCATAACGTTTCTTGTTTCACAGAAATCCGGCTTAAAACGGATTCTGTATTTCCAGTTGAAGTTCAAATCGCCAAATGGCGAACTACCGCGCCATTTCGAGCTCGATTTTAATTATAATATAATTATACGTTCAAACTGTCGTTATTTAAATATATTCGTTATTCAAATTAAATTCTAAACTGAATTATGTATTTTGAATTGCCCAGTTCACACCATATCACTATTTCCACCAATTCTGATTATTTCAGAATTAAATATATTATTTAATTTATTATTTTAATTAAATATTCACTCTTATTTAATTAAACAACCATTAAATCCTCTTAATCACCTTTTAAATAATTAAACAAATATATTATTATATCGCTGAAAATGCGGGTTATTACATTCTTCCCTACTTAAAATAATTTCGTCCTCGAAATTGCTAAGTTAGAAAACTAACCCTATTAACTGGTTAGAACTTATTTGCACACTTCTTAACTTCAGTTTTCAACTGAACCAATTTAAATTTAATTAAATTATTAATTAATTCTTATCAACGAAAAATTTCAAAAATCCTGAAAATTTTCTAACACCTTAACATTTCGAAAATTTTAGCCAGCGCCTCCTTTATACTGGTCAATAGGTCAAACTCCGACTCGCATCTCTGGGCCATCTCCAACCCAAAAGATAACCAAACAGCCAAGCGGCTTGCCAATTCGTCTCATAAATCTCATGGTTATATCAGTCCACATATGCCAACGCCGTCTCAACCAATTTCCAATCAGTTTTTATTTTCAACACAACCATTTGCTTTTTTCCAAACCGAATCTCATTTTGAATTTCTATCCCACAAATCCAAATTTCTTGATATCCTTCTAATCCAATTCAACTCCAATTTGCTTTTGCAAATTTCAATTCAATTTGGTTTTAAATCAAACAATCTTTTTCCTAGGAGTTTTAAACAACTTTTTTTTCCTCAAAAACCAAACTTTCCTTTGTAGGATTCAAACAACTTGTTTTTCTAAATAATTTCAAGAACAATCTCTTTGGTAGTAATCCGTCACTTACAACTCGAAAATGAACAACGATGATGTCCGGATCAACATCGGAATTTATTTTCCAGCGACCGAAGTGAGTTCGATACTATATTACTTTCAAAACCATTTCTAAACATTTCCACTTTGAAATATATTTCAAAATACCATGCTCAAAACAATTTAAAATCTCCCAGGATTTTAAAATTCTCATATATTTATTCCAAATCCATTTACAACACTTTTCCAAATTTCCAGGGTTTGAAATTTCAATTCTGATTTAAATTTCAGATTTAATTCATTTCATTACATTTATGTGAATTCTACTTGGTTATATACATAACCATTTAATTTATAATCTTAAATTACAACCAATATATCCAATATATTATAATCATTCCAATATAAATCATTTATATCGAAATATAATTTGGGTAAAATTATTTCGTTTACCCTCTTTAAAACATACTATGTCGGTTTATCGTATTTAAGTGTTTAGTAACCCTTACCGATACAGTGGATCAAACTGATCGACCAGAATTCACAAACTACTCAACCAATAAATCTCCATAATATGAAACAATTTTTATATCAATAACAAATATGCTCACTCGTATATACACTCAACTCAATCTAGCGTATTGCTAACCCCATCTTTACTATGTCACGCCACAGAGCCAAGGTAATTCACTTAACCTTAATCTCCGATACCAACTGTAACGACCCGGAAAAAGTCGATCTTTGTTATCCGATATACAACACATATCAAACATCCAAGGATCAATAATGAGCGAAAAGTTAATAGAAAGAAATTAGAGGGTGAGAATAGATAAGATAGAAACTTAGAATAGAAGAAGAAGATACAACATCAGAGTAACACGAATCTCACAGCGGAACGAACAACATATAATAGATAACATATCCTTAAAATACAATCAGTACATGTGTACAATAACATTATCAGAGTACAACACTTACAACACAACGGAAATAAATATAGCTATATACTCCTGAAGCCTCCTGCTCGAAGCTCTTCCAGTATATCAGTAAATCCCGACTACTTGATTGCCTGTACAAAATTGGGCACCCAAGAGTTTAGGGAAAACAAAACAAGATAAACTCCGGGTCAATCATGGGACTGGTATGAGTAAAACAGTTTAAAACAGTTTGAACAATTAAACGATATCTCATAAGACCACGCCGTATAACGGAACGGATTTTTCCCTTATGAGAATCCAAAATAATCTTTATATCAAAACTCATTGATATTATAATAGTGTCTATCAACCACAATATAATAATCATCTAGCAGAAACACTTTCATCTCACGTTCTACATATATAGTATACAATCAAAACCGCAAGCACGTATTGGGTAATGGATTTCCAATTATGACAAGGTATGGAACCACCTTTCGCTACTGTACCTCTAGAGAGGAATACACTGGGTTCAACAAGAACATCTTGCAACCCGGCCACACATGACCGACCACTCATTTTGCTTGAGTGTATCGAATGTATATCACCAACGGTTGGGATCAGCAACCGTTTCCCGAATGGGACAACATCATCAATAGATTTTTAGAAGTAAATGAAACTCTAGATCAGGTGATTATACACCCTAATAGGTGCGACCTACATAGCCATGCTGCCTGCCCGATTTCTGACATTTCCGGATGTAAGGCTAGAAGCTACGCTTATCTCTGACAGATCACACGTTTATTCACTTTGAATGTCACATCGTCATACCCTCTAAATCACAAATTGATTTCCACAAAAATACCACGGGTATACAACTAAGAGAAACGTATTCCTCCGCCACCAAAAATAAATACATTTAAAGAGATCAACTTACGCGATCTATTAAATATACTATGTCAGACATTCTTCCATACAGGTCGTCCTGGGACTGGACAAACCAAATGCACTATTCAGTACATCCATCTTAAGCACTGTTATCTAAGATTTATACAACAGCGCTTGCACTTTTCTCCGTCTTCAATTTTCTTTGGCATATATGATTCGCAACGCTTATGCCAATACATAGTGGTTCTTCCGATAATAATCCAACCGGTCTCTCCATATTAACAACGTTAAAATGGACAAAACATTGATAGTCTGTGATTTAACAATCAAAGAAAAACAAGTGTGCAAACAATGATATTATTTCCAGATGGAAATTATATCGATCAATCATCATTCGTGTGTATATATATATATATATGTATATATATTTCCTCATTTCTATGTTTAGAAAATATACGTTATTAACACTAGAAAACATTTCCATGGCTTAATTTCGTATCCATATTCTTCCACATCTATCAGACTCTAACTATAAACTAATAAGAGAACAACTTCCTATGTATAAACCCCGAAGGCTGAAACCAACATCAGATCGATACTCAGGAAATCATTCAACTTACTAATTTTAATCAGTTTCTAATTTTTCTTAACTCTATATCTTTAACTCTATTTGATTAACTCTATTTGGTTAATTCTATCCGACTAACCATATTCGATTAACCCGACTTCGAATAACTAAATTCGGTTAACTCTTCGAATAACTAAATTCGATTAACTCTTCGAATAACTAAATTCGATTAACTCTTCTATATCTCGTCAACTTCCTTTTATAATTCTATTTATTTTCTAAATAAATAATCCTTTATCTATTTATTTAACAAATAAATATTTCCTTTATAACTCTTTTTATTTTATAATTAATTCCTTTTATAAAATCCTTTTTCCTTTTATATATAAAATCCATCGATTTTATATAAATAATTTATTTTCAAAATCTACTTTGAAAATCTCCTTTCTATTTCCCAGTATTTCTTACGGTATTCAATATACCAAACCACAAAGATCGTTATCGTTTAAACACACATAATCAAACAGATTATATATCACATCATATATTACAATATATGAACAGAACAGTATTATAAATATTGAGGAGTCCAGTTGGACCCCTCCAACCTGTTTCTCTGCATCCCTAGATGTTAAACAATACAAATATAAAATATTATGATAAACAAAATCAATATTCGATTAACGATTTATATATATATATATATATATATATATATATATATATATATCCTAATCTATGATTTCAATCAATACACAAACAATTCAACCCAACAGTTAACACAAAGCAATCGGTCATCATTTATCAGTTCTATATATACGTTATAAAAATATAACTGTTTAGAGTTGGTGAGTTTTACTCACATTGGACGATCATCGTTAATAATGATAAACTGTTGTTTGATTTGAATCAAACAATTTATTTTGCCATAAATTCAAACGAGCCCCAATCCACTTCCAGTAAGCTTCATTGTGAAGCTCTCGTCCATAAGGTCCCAACGCAACTTACGGTTCGTCAGTCTGATATCGTATGACCGAAATACAAAGGTTACAATTTAGTACACACTTAAATTAAATTTAAACTTAGGTTTATTTATAATTGGGCTTGCCACCTTTTTCTCCACGGCCCATGTACCTTTTAAACCCACCATGAATAGTGTGCCTCCCCAAAACAGAATTGCAGTGACTTCCTCCTTCAAATCACACCATTAACAAACCATCCCAAGCCTCGTTCTTCCTCTCTGCTTCACCGATTAAAAAACCCTTAGCACCTGCGTTCATCTCTACTCGAGAGCACCCTCCCCAACATCACCACTTCCCATTCGAAACCCCTTCCTCGACTGCAACGTTCCTCGCTCAACACAGTCGGCTTCCATAGGGATCGACACAAAAACTCATGGAAATCCACAAAAAAACCACATGAGGTGCTAATTCCCCTGCTGAAACCAAATACGAACCTTAAACCACTCATCGATGCATTTATTTCGTGAATCGATCAACCCTAGACACCAGACCCTGGCGCTGTACATTGTCGCATAACAGAAAACGACATCGAACCCCCTAGAAGTGATACAATCTTGAAAAGAATCATCCCAGGAATGTATATATATATATATATATATGTTTGAGGATTTGTAGCATTTTATTTGAGTTTCTTTGATTTTTCTAAGTTGCAAAAATTTGGGTTTCCTATCAAAATGAATTCGGTGGCTTAAAAACTGATTATATAACGGGAGTCAACACTTTGTGTGGTGAAAAAGGTGCATGTGTGGCCTTTCCTAGGCCTTTGAATGGTTTTAGATATTTTATTTCCATTATTTTAAATACGTTTCAGCACTCTAAAAATCCCTACGAACACACATGATATCTAAAAATGATGAAAACTGACATGCAGCTACAGTTCGACATTACGGTCCCAACTGTAATGTCCCGCATTTTTATCGGTTTATATTTGAATATTTAAATCAGTTTAAATATTGAATTCTTAATATAAGTAGATTTGAATATTAATTAAAACGAAGTTGAACGTATAAAAATACATATTCAATATAATCGAGCTCATAACGACGTTGCAGTTCGTAATTTAACGTTCTGAACTTCAACTGAGTGTACAGGACCCAGTTTAAATCGGATTTCTGCAAAACAAGAAATATTGGAATCTGTTGAACTGTATCTTTCTGACAGAAGTGAAATATTGAGATTTCGTCGTATAGTTTGCAAGATATGTCAAAATCAAATATTCAGAAAGTCGCTATGAAAATCGTATATCGACTATAATGGTTTATTTGAAATAACTTGATATCGGTTTCAAATTTAGACAAGGTTCTTTTGAGACGCAGTGATAATTTAATTTTTAAAATTTTACTGTAATTTTTAATTAATTTAATAAGCAAATTTTTATTTGGAGTATTGTGCACCCTATATCAATATTTTGGGGTTTCACAATATAAGTGAAACCACCGATATTATTTTATTTTTGGGATCGTTGCACCTCGCTGGACACGACTGTATATTCATTTCTGTCCGTATCAACTATTACATGAACATAATTTTTGATGACGGGTTATATAAGCTTTCCAAAACCTGAACAAATATTGTGGCACACGTATGATCTATTATATCTCCACATACCCTTAAAATATTGTCTGGAACCTGGTGATGGAGTTCTTGTTCGTGAAGCGGAAGTCAAAACCAATATATACATGTAAAAAAAAATATATACATATACCTTACCTTAGATGCTAAGTGATACATGAATGGTCACTGTCGCATTTAAAATTTCTTTGTACGATTGGTTTTCCTTGGCAACCAAGTTTTGTACGACAGAAAGTCTATGATGGAAAGGACACGGTGAACAGTTTACTTATACCAATGAAGTATACGAGCCTATCACTTGCACTGTCATCTAAATACCAGACTACTCTGGCTACAGCGTGCCTAAAAAGTAAATGAGAGTCACATGCGGTTGTTTCAAATCAACACAGACCTAACCATGGTTTCAGCTATCCTATACATCTAATATACGTGGTGAACACGGTTATAACTCTATAAATATGGGTGACCGCTTCATACTTTCTCCTTGGCAGAAAAACAAATGAAAACAAAGCTAGACAAGTATATAAAAATCGCAGCACTTCTTTATAAAATAGACGGCTCCTATCTCCCCCATATTGAACCATGATGATCTTCCATCGGAGACGCTAGCTGGCGAAGGAAACTGAAGAACGTCGGTTCAGCGTGGTAAGGTCGAGGCATGGCCGGAAGCACAGGCGCTCAAGTGGGCGGGAATGACCTGAAGCACGGCGGAACTGTTGCTCGGTTTGAGGGTGATTACAGTTGAAATGATGGCGCATGGAAATAAGAACGTTGATGACGTGAAGAATGGGAGGAAACTGCATGGTGAAGGGCTGTTTAACGTTGTGACTAGCGAACGTTTCAAAAGCATGGTGGTGTCACAGCAGGTGTACGTGAGTTGTATTCAAGGGAAGGAGAGGAAAAATCATACTGGAGCGGAAATGGATGGGAGAAAGTTGGCTACAGGGTTGGAAATTGCATGGTAAAACGTTTGTAGGGGGGTTTCGAACTGGTAAAAAAATGTGAGTATGAGGGGAGAAGGAGAAACACTATTAAATGTGAAGGGGACATGGGCATAAATGCTAACGGTAGGGGGCATATGTTGTTGTGTGATGGAAAGAAGAGGAGTTCGGTGGCTTTATAGTTGTGGCGTGAAGGAATAAGGACGCTGAAGGTCAGCACCAAGGATTTGCGTGTGATAAAAAGTTGAAGTGGATTTATAAAGTAGGATGGTTGCGCATGAAATTGAAGACGTTGAGGGGGTGAAGATAATGGTGGTTACTTCATGTATATTCGTGAGGTATAAAGAAGGTTACGGTGGCAAGATATGGGTTGTTCCGAAAGAAGTAGCCAATTTTAACATATGGAAAAGAAGTGTTCACGTTTAGAGTATATCGTGAGTTGTAGGACCGCTATGCTTTTGGAAATTACAATCACAGGATTCGGTCAGTTTGCAAGTAGTGTAGCTACTGGAAATGAGATTTTCTTGCGTGATTATCTGATGACCAAGTGAAAGAGAAATCGCGACCTTTGATCATATTTTTGACGGTTTTTGATATTTTATTGTGCACTCCGTTAAAGTTATGAACAAGGGGGAACGAACGTGAGCTGTTCAGGCAGAATATTATTAGCTTGGAATTGAATCAGACCGGTCACTTTGAGAGCACGTTGCAGTTTTAGGCAATTAAAACGCCAGATCGGATCAACTAACGCAAATCGTTATTTAACGGTTAACGCGCCAAGGTGAGTAAATTCACTACTCTCTTTTTATTTAAAATATTTTAATTTTATTTTAAATAATGGTTGAATGCTGTGAGATGGTTGTTTAGGAAAATTATGGTTAAATTGGTTGAAATATTACATATCGTTGCATATGTACACATCACCGGTTGGATACTGATTTCATCGATTTTAATATTCCCTAGGATGGAACCAGTGTTAATTGTTGACTAACATCGGTGGATGCAGGAAACCGGTTGGAGGAATCCAACCGGATTCCTCAATATTTATATGAACTGTTTTTTTGTGCATGCACTGTTTGAATCATGTGAATGGAAATTCAATGTTATGTTGATTAAATAAATAGGCGGTATCGATTAAGAAGAAACTGAGATAAGTTGATAGTTGAGGTTGACTAAACCCACTATTTGGTCGAGAATTATTAGTTAGTTAATTGGTTTTCAGTAATAATAACTTAAGAGTGCATTGTTTAAATTAATTAGATTTCTAAATCCTTAATTACCTTTTTAATGAAGATAAAAGGAGTATTGAACTAATAAAATAGTTATTGTTCATTAAGTATGCAACCATTCTATTTTAAATTAATAAGGAAGAAAAAATATCTTACTTCAGCAATGATGAAGTAAATTATTATTTAATTATTTTAATTAAATAATTGTTTTCTTAAACAGATTCCATTTAAGATGTTATCGAGTTGGGAAAGAGATATCAAGATTTTTGTAACGATTAAATATGTCAAGATTTTTGGTAACGAAAAGAGATGTCAAGAATTTGTAAGGGAAAAAGGTGTTGAGATTAATTATAAAGTGGAATATAGTAGCATATTGCAAGTCTCAGAACTATAGCAGTAAAGTAACGCTGTTGACTAGGCTTAAGCGTGACTGTTATGTTAAGATTAGTTATAAAGGGATATAGCAGCGTATAGCAAGTTTGAACTGTAACGATAAATGAAACGCTGTTAACCAAACTTAAGCGTGATGTTATATACAGTAGCACTTCCTAGGCAAGGAAAACAGTTTGGTTTGAAATTCACTTATTCAAAAGTAATAAGTAATGACGTTTGCCCAAAGAAATATAAGAACGAATGTTAAATAAAAAGTGCCTGTGATTTGTGTGATATTGGTTGTACATTGAATGGATGTTGTTTTTACTTCGATAGTTAAACAACCGATTATCGAAGTGTTTTGACCATCGTTGTCGATACGGAGAGACCGGTTGGATTTGATATCCGAGAACCACTCCGTATAGGCATAAGCGCTGCAAATTATGCTAAAGAAAATTGAAGACGAAGTTTCCACTATTGATTATTTAGAGTTATTCCCGCTGCATCAAATGTTATGTTGTACTCTGATATGGTATGTATACACAAAACAGATTTGTATTTCAAGCTTATGTTATATAATATATTTTATTCGTTCCGCTGTGAGATTCGTGTTTACTCTAATTCTGCTCAGTGGTGTTCTTCTTCTTCTTCTATTCTATTAGTTCTATCTTTTCTATCTCATCCTCTAACTTCTTTCTATTAATGATTCGGTATTTTCGATGTCTGAACAGTCGACGCTGGGTTTTGTGTCGATTTTCGGAGTCGAAAATCCTGGGTCGTTACACCAACGAAACTGGTTTTGTCGAATTCTGACTCCTTTTGCTCACACAGCGTATTTTTAAAGGTCAAAATACTGACTGTTTTCACATTAAAATCCCGTACGGCCACACACTAACTCTAAAAATCACCAAACTTGGAATCTAACAATAATTTAATATTGCGGATCCAACAAAATTAGTTTCGTCGAATTCCGACTTCGTTTGCAAAAGTGGCTATTTTTAAAGCCCTAAATAACCCATTTAAATATATAAATATATTTAAATATAATTGAATTAAATATTTAAAAATAAATGTTATCGTTTATATATTCACAGCGGAATACCATACAGCTTCAGAAAAATCTTATATGAATTTCTAACTCGATATTCCAAATCTCGATTAAATCGATATTCGATTTATAATGAAATTCCTTTTTAAAACATAAATAATTCCTTTATAAATTATAAAGGAATTCCACAGCGACTTTTCTCAAATTTGATTTGGACATAAATAAAAATCTACACGACGAAATCCCGATTTTTCTCTTTCACTAGAAAAATATACTTCACCAGCTCCTAACGTTTCTTGTTTCATAGAAATCCGGCTTAAAACGGATTCTGTATTTCCAGTTGAAGTTCAAATCGCCAAATGGCGAACTACCGCGCCATTTCGAGCTCTATTTTAATTATAATATAATTATACGTTCAAACTGCCGTTATTTAAATATATTCGTTATTCAAATTAAATTCTAAACTGAATTATGTATTTTGAATTGCCCAGTTCACACCATATCGCTATTTCCGCCAATTCTGATTATTTCAGAATTAAATATATTATTTAATTTATTATTTTAATTAAATATTCACTCTTATTTAATTAAACGACCATTAAATCCTCTTAATCACCTTTTAAATAATTAAACAAATTAATTATTATATTGTTGAAAATGCGGATCATTACACTAAACCCTAACATAATAACCCTAAAACTATGGTGTCGTTATGATGTTCGTCTACAAGCGAGCCTAGTCTCCTTCATCCTCTCCAAACTAGAAAATCAAATCCAAACTAGTAATCGATTAAGAAGAACATCAAATCAAATGTCTACATCAAAGGATAGCTTTTCAAATTCAGAAATCAAGATCCATCCTTTTTCTGTAAGTTCAGTTATTGTTCCAATTTAAACACCTAATAAGAAATCATGACTGTAATAGCTGGATCTAGAACTATGTCTACTTCTATTTGTGCCTATCCTTTTGTGAATTCTGAATTTCTTATGCCTATTGGACTGTTGTGACTGACATAGAAAAGCCTATCATGCCTATTGGACTGCTGTGACTGGCATAGAAAAAAATATCATACCTATTGGACTGCTGAGACTGACATAGAAAAGCCTATCATGCTTATTGGACTGTTGTGACTGACATAGAAAACCTATCATGCCTATTGGATTGTTGTGACTTATATGATGAAACCTATCATGTTATACATCCTATGCCTTTGAGACTATTGGGACTGATACATTTGAACCTATCATGTTGTATTTAATTTGTGGTTCTTTTATGTACATTGAATTACATGCTAAGTTATGTTCATACATGTTATATGTTAGATCCAAGCTTGTGACAACCCCAAACCCCGTACTGACGGTGGCAATGGTAATCTTTGGAATATAGCACATAAACAGATAATAACATAAAAGAATTAAATAAATACACCAGATAATGTACAAATAATACACTGGATAAACATAATCATCAGAGTTACATAGTATACAGGATCATACTTAGTACAAATACAGTTCAGCTATACATAAATGTCTACAGCGGAAAACAAACATAATATGTACAATAGGAGCTGAACATCATAAAAAAGAGATAAATGATAGAATCCATCTTTAGCTCCAGCTATCCAGAAAGAGCCTGCTAAAACCTGAATACAAGGCTGCCCATGTAGAAAAAGGGGCACCCGAGTTTGCAAGTGAAACAAACTACGAGTCAGTCATGGGAATGGTATGAGAAATCTACAAC
Organism: Allium sativum; assembly: GCA_030737875.1. Taxonomy (NCBI): domain Eukaryota; kingdom Viridiplantae; phylum Streptophyta; class Magnoliopsida; order Asparagales; family Amaryllidaceae; genus Allium; species Allium sativum. The sequence continues at coordinate 728,709,834 of CM060909.1, forward strand.
ACATTTTATAATATGGCTAATCACAGGACCACGCCACTTTCGCGGAACGGGTTTACTCCATTGGATTGCCAGTGCTTTACCACAAGTAAATATTTTAAACATCGCAATGCTTTTTATAAAAATGAAGCCATTATAAGACTCAGTTCCCATCACACAATGCAAAGCAAACCGGAGGATAGAATTTATAACTTATAATGGCTAAAATATGCTTGATACGAATAAAACAAAAGCATTTGATATTATTACCAGTGTTTATATGTTTCAAAAACAATTTCAAATCATAAGTATCAATCATAGACGACATGAGCGTCCCATGCCACTATGCCACCAAATATAGGTTTACAATCAAAACCGCACTGTGTCGTATTTGGAAATTGGATTTCCATCATGAACCAAGGCAAAAGATAGTCCTTACTGAATTCGAGACAATCTAGCCCATGTCTCAAGAAAGTACTCAGTCAAGCCTTTGGATCGTCAGGGCTGGTCCACCGATGTGGATTAAAATGCCTGAACACTACGTTCCCCCGCCCTTTGGGCGTAAATGAGCCAATGAATGACTCCACCTGTCCCGGATCGACCGATATATCCGAGGCGCCTCGGAACAGCAAAAACCACACAGGTGAAAGTACTATAAATGTCAGCCAGTTAAGCACTGATACCACCTCTAGCCAGAAGGAAACACATGCCCTCCCTGAGGTCCTCTCCCGCTTCTGGTTCATACCGAGGTGTGAGGCTCGCGAATTAACGTTATACACAAAGCTATGCCACACAGGCCGGACTTTGATCATCAACCATAAGACTTTGCTTTTCAACAGAAGCCTTGATCACTACATCTTAGCATGCCACATAGGCAATTCACACCATGCAACTGATGGCTACCAATAACATAGAATGAATTCCAATGTCAGACACACAGTCCATTTGCAAGTTCGTTCTGGGTCTGAATGAAACCGAAGGCACTATATACCTCGCATACCCATCGATCTCCACGTACGTCTGGACGATCACCACTCATTATCCATGTTTCAGGATGCCTCCTAATCAGGATATCAGTTATCGTCCAACCGAGGTGAAGGTCTCTGGTCTTCAATCACCGACTTCATCATTGATTTCTTATCATCGATTCAGTTATTCAGAATAGGATAAACCCAGTCTTTCTGAGCAACTCGCGTATATAATAAACAAGTGCTACACAAACACAACATATGCCTCATTGCAATTCATCATTCACTAACCGTAAATTAATAAGAGAACGATTTCCCAAGTATTAACCCCGAAGGCCGAAACCAACATCTGATCAAAACCCAGGAAACCATCCGACGTAGCTAACCTTCAGTTTGTTTATAAATTTCACATTCAACCATCAAATATCCAATAAGCCGGGTAAATTCGGTTTATTTCCATTCCATACCGTTTATAATATTTTATAACGATTTATCGCTATTTTTATTTATTTAAAAATAGCCAATTTATTCGAACGACGCTTCAGGCCATAACGCAGTCGTGGCGCTGTTTTCTTCAGATTTGATTTAGACATATTTGATAATCTAACCGTTAGATCTTCACAAATTTTATATCATTAGAAAGACCTTTTCAAAACGAATCCAACGATTTTAGCTTTGGGAAAATCCGACGGTCGGATCTCCCGGTACGCTCGTTTGAAGTTTCGATTTCAAAATACGAACTACAGTGTCGTTATTCGATTTAATTTAATTATATTTGTATATATATATATATATAAATATAATCGATTGTAGCGCTATTTTTCTTCAGATTTGAATTAAACATTCCAAACAATCCAACCGTTGGATTTTTACAAAGTTGGTGTCGTTGGAAAGATATTTCCAAAGCGAACCCAACGGTTTCGGTTTCGGGAAAATTCGATGGTCGGATCTCCCGCACTAATCGTTTGAAATCACGGTTTCAAAACACGAACTGCAGCTTCGTTATTCGATTCATTTTAATTATATATATATAATCTATTCTTCGATTTCAAAATCATATTCTTTTCATACATTTGATAAAAATGAGATTTTTATCCAATAGACATTTATTTCGACACTTCACTATTTTTTACAATTCATATATATAATAAAAATGTGATTTTTATTGTAAAACAATTTATTTCAAAACACGACTATTTTATATAGTTCATATAGATGTTAAAAATATGATTTTTATTGTAAAGCAATTTATTTCAAAACACGACTATTTTATATAGTTCATATAGATGATAAAAATATGATTTTTATTATAAAACAATTTATTTCAAAACACGACTATTTTATATAGTTCATATAGATGATAAAAATATGATTTTTATTATAAAACAATTTATTTCAAAACATGAATGTCGTTCAACACATGAATTTCTATTCAACACACGAATATAGTTTCAAAACATGAAAATAATTCTAACACATGAATATTATTCAAAATTTCGGCAGCATAACGGCATGATAGTCAAAATCGGGACCGTCCCTAGTACGGCTCCTTGCTCTACCTTAAAGCCTCGCAGCTTTTGACAATGGGGATTTCATGCATCTAGTTCGCACGCAGGCGGCATGTTTATTTTCTTTTCCACAAACTAATCCTATGTGGTTTCAACCAACCATAAACGGGTATTTTTCAACCATAATCAATCAATTTCAACCACAAACAATTCAAATCAACCATTCGCTATCAACCAATTTTCACACCAATCACAACCAATAAATATCGTCCATGATTTGTGGACGAGGGGCGTATATATATATATATATATATATATATATATATACATAAGTATATTTCACTTCTATTTCAACACATATATAATTTTTACAACGCATATATAACTTATACATCGAACGTACAACTTATACAACGCTTATACATGAGGTGTACAACGCTTATATTACTCATACATCGACTATATAATTTATACGTCGTCGTTTTCCATATCGTTTATAATTTAGAAATCTCACATTGGGTTCCACTCCACCAATAATAGCAGAAGGCTCAGAAAAATTTCCGATCTCTTCTAGAATGTAGAAGATGTCCACACAAGTCCACTATCTCTTGTTTCACTGAATTTCGTCAAGAAAAGAAAAAGATATGATTTTTACAGTGAAATAAAAAACCGTAGCGCTTTAAAGTGCTATTAAATAGTTTAATATAATTTCAGCCGTACCTCTCTAAAAATCTTCAAAACTAGGTTTTCGATTTGCGACCAAACCGTGCAACGATTCGTCGATCGGTCACTGCCACGTGCAAGAGCTTGGAAAGAGCTCTCCAACGTCGTGCACCACCTTCAGATCGACGGCCTCTGGCACGAGCGGCGGCGGCTGAAAGGCTCTGACTTTGGAGGCTTGGATCTCACGATTTACTCAATGAAAAAGTCGAAACCTGGTGTGGATTTAAAGCTCCAGCTGAGATCTAAAATTTCTTCAACTGGGTCGATGGGTAATGGTGCGTAGATTGATTACAAAATGGTCAGGAAGTTTTGAGCTGTTATCGTTGTCGATCGGGGGAGGGCGAGAGAGAAAGCGGTGAGAGAGAATCTGATGTGGCCCAATGATATTTTTTTATATTTATAAATTTTAAAAATCCAAAAATACCCCTTCTCACATACTAACTCCAATCCAAACCCAACGACTGTCACCCCTAACTAAGTACCTCCATTCCGAACACAATGGGATATGTTTCGTAGGCCCAATCGACTGTTTCAGTTAGTTTTCCTTCAAATTAAAATATAAAACATTCAATATTTAATTTGAACGTACATTTCAATTTGCCAGGGCCACATATTGATTCTAAAAATTCCCGAAAAATAAATCTAGCTATGTTTTGACGATACTATCCCAACAAAACTAGTTTCGATGAATTCTGAGACCGTTTGAAAAATGGCCCTTTTCTGGTTGATTCAATTTAATAGAAATCGACCAGACACATTTTCCTTTGCCACGCTCACATACTAGCTTCAAAAATTATGAAATTTGAAACCTAGCAATAATTTAACATCCCGGATCCAACAAAAGTGGTTTCGTCGAATTCTGAGGTCGTTTGCAAAATGACCATTTTCACGGGCTATATAAACTTTATAGCGACCTTTCTGAAAATTCATTTAGCCATAACTTTTGCTTCCCGCTATGAAACTTTGATTTTTCAGATTTTTCAGAAAGATATTCACTAACAGATTTAAATATTTTTGTTTCACTAAAGTCCGTTTTGTTTTGCACCCGGTACAGTCAGTCAAAGTTTGAATTCAAATTTTGAAACTACCGCGCTATTTCAGGCCTTGTTTATAATTAGAAATAATTATATTCATTTTCAAACGTCGATTCAAACTTACTTTTCGTTGTTATATTTATTTTAAATATTCAAAATCCACTAAAATAGCCAATTTAAAAATTTTAAATTGGTTCAATTTTCCGGGTTGTTACAATCTCCCTACTTAAAACTTTTCGTCCCCGAAAAGGAACAAAGTCGAAAGTGGTTTGATTAATCAACTCTACTTTCAATCTGGCTTCCGTTCTTCAACTTTTCAATTTCTAAGAATTTTCAAATTCTTCAAAAATTCGGCTAACACCCTAAATTTTCGAAAAATTTCGCCATAACCTCCTTTGTACGAGGAGGGGTTTAGAAATTTATTGAGCCGTATTAGGTACCCAATAAATCCTAATAAGCATGCACATATTTATAGTGATATATTCCTGTGTCCACATGAGAGTGTGTATAGATCATAACTCCAGAGAATAAATTCTCATCACCCTATAAATGGTTTTTGTGCCTTAATGACCATAGAGACGTGTTTATTGTCATCTCCAGACCCGTGTGGCGTTTTTTATTAATCTGGCAATTTACCGTTACATTTTATATGGTCCATATCAGTCATCAGTTCAACCTGTAATATATAGTCATCGCCATACAAGCCTCTCGCTCGTATGGTAAATCTTCAATCTCATCACACAAGCTCCAAATGCTTATGTGGTATATGATGAAGTATGCCTATCTTCAAGAAGTATGCCATGTAGTGTAGTTCAAAATTAATTGTTACTATCCTATGGAGACGTTTATTATTACACACAAAACAACCAGCACTCCACATCCAATGACATTCACAGGAGTTGATATAATAATAAAATTGCGCATCCAACTCATTAAGGTTTACCTATTTGTCGGGCACGCAAATAAATTCTTTACTCAACAGCTAATCCTTTTACCTGTTCAAACATATATAATGCACATGTATATATTTCTATCTATTTTTAAATCAGTTCAATACGTGATTTAATTAACTATCATTCTAATTATTTAATTAATCAAATCCACTATCACACAATGCAAACAACAACCAATTTGTTTTTAACTTTTCAAAAATATACTAATCAATTCCTATACTCTTTTTAAAATCACTCGGACTATCGAATTATAAATTTACATTCATGAAAAGAAAATAACAACAAAGTAGAGAACAAATGGTAATGCAAAGTTTGGTAAATGTACCTTGCACCGGAGTCAATCAGAGATATCCACCTGCACTTAGGATAGGCTTTCTTAATGCTATCCTCTATTTCCCAAGTACAATCTCGTGGATCTCCACTCCATTGCACTTTGACTAAGTGAACCTTTTTGTTCCTCAGCTCTTTGGTTTCTTTGCCAATGATCTTTAGCAGCTCTCTTCTCACAGCCAACTCTAGAGTAATTTCTATATTCCGTTGCGCTGCTTCTTCCACGATCAAGTCTAGGTCATGGACATGCTTTCAAAGTTGAGATACTTGAAACACATCATGTACTCCAGGTAGCCAATCAGGCAATTGAACCCTAGATGCGAGAGTTCCAACCCGTTCAAGGATAGGAAACAGACCAATGAATTTGGGCGCCTATTTCCCTGTTTTACCGAACCGGATAACTCCTCTCATCGGCGATACTTTCAAATATACATAGTCGCCAACAGCAAATGATATATCTCTTCTTCTCTTATCGGCATAGCTCTTTTGTCGGCTTTGAGCGGTGAGTAATCGTTTCTTAATGAAGTCGACTTTGTCCGCAGCATCACGGATCATATCATGTCCCAATACAAGCCTATTGCCAGGTTCGACCTAAAAAGCAGGAGATCGGCACGGTCTAACATACAATGCTTTGAATGGTGACATTGTCAGGCTCGCTTGGTAGCTGTTGTTGTATGAGAACTCAGCCAAATGTAAATGGTCTTCCCATGATCCACCAAAGTCAAGAACATAAGCCAGCAATATATCTTCTAGAATACGATTCATCCTCTCAGTCTGACCATCTGTCTGAGGATGATAAGCGGTGCTTAGATTCAGCTTTGTCCCCAGTTCTACTTGAAATGCCTCCCAGAATTTGCTAGTAAATATTGGATCTCTATCACTTACTATACTGATCGGCACTCCATGTAGCCTAACAATTTCCTTGAAATATATCTGCGCCATACTCTGAGCAGTTCTATTGGATTTGACAGGTATAAAATGGGTGGTCTTCGTAAAGCAATCTACGATCACCCAAATACTGTTATTTCCTTTCCTGGTTCTGGGAAAACCATCTATGAAGTCCATGGAAATATGTTCCTACTTCCAACCTGGAATATCCAATGGTTGCAATAATCCGGCCAGTTTCTGTTGGTCGCTTTTGACTAGTTGGCAAGTAGGGCACCTTCTAACATATATATAGATATCTCTTTTCAACGATTTCCACCAGAATGTTCGCTTGATATCGTTATACATTTTACTCACACCAGGATGGATACTGAGCTTAGATTTGTGGCATTCATCAAGTACCTCTCTTTTGAGATCAGGAACTTCAGGAACACAAATTCGTCCTTGTAACCTCAGAATCCCTTCGCTATCAAGCTGGAAATCTGAAGCATTGCCTTCACAAATCCGCTGGCTCATTCCTTTAATAAATTTGTCGTCTTTTTGGAGAGCAGACATCTTGTCAATCAAAGAAGTCGCAATAATAAAACTGGCGATCATTGCATTCTTTCTACTTAACGCATCGGCCACGACATTGGCTTTCCCTGGAGTGTACAGAATCTCAAAATCGTATGCTGCAAGGAACTCTAGCCAACGTTGCTGCCTCAGATTCAAGTCTTTCTGTGTGAACAGATACTTTAGCGACTGGTGATCTGTAAACAGTTCGAATCTCTCACCCAGAAGATAGTGTCTCCAGATTTTCAAAGCGAATACGATAGCCAACAACTCAAGATCATGAGTAACGTAGTTCTTTTCATGTGGCTTCAGCTGACGGCTAACATAAGCAACCACTTGACCCCTTTGCATTAATACTGCACCAAGGCCTTCTCTAGAGGCATCCGTCTAGAATTTCAAGTCTTGATTGCCATCGATTTTCGTTAACACTGGAGTCATTGTTAATCTTAACTTTAGCTTCTCAAAAGCCTCCTCACATTCTGGAGTCCACTTGAATTTTGCGTGCTTCTTTGTAAGCTTTGTTAAGTGACTAGATATCTTCGAAAAAACTTTAATGAACTTCCGGTAATAACTAGCCAACCCAAGAAAACTTCGGACTTCTGTGGGAGTACTAGGCTGTTTCCAATTTTGAATAGCGGTGATTTTACTTGGATCCACAGCAATTCACTCTTTTGATACGACGTGGCCAGGAAACTTTACTTCATCTTGCAAGAATGTACATTTGGGCAGTTTGGCTTTCAATACATTCCTTCTCAGAATTTCTAGAACTTGCTCCAAATGTTTTTCATGTTCGGCCTTTGACTTGGAGAAGATTAGAATATCATCAATAAAAACCAGAACAAACTTATTCAAGACTCCTCTGAACACTCGATTCATCAAATCGACGAAGTAAGCTGGAGTGTTATATAAGTCGAACGACATTACTAACCACTCATATAATAAGTCTGGACCTATGAATGTTGTCATAGGAACACACTCTTCGACAATACGAAGCTGATAGAAACCTGTAGCTAGGTCCATCCTTGAAAATACTTATGCTCCATTCAGACGATCCAATAAATCATCAATTCGCGGCAGTGGATATTTATTCTTTATTGTCTGCTTATTCAAGTCACGATAATCCACACATAGTCGCAGAGTACCATCAGACTTTGGGACAAACACCACTGCTGCTCCCCAATCAGAGAAACTAGGCCTGATCAGACCCTTCCATACAAGCTGTCGAGTTTGATTGTCTAGTTCTTCTTTCTCCTTTAGAGTCATTCTCCGAATAGCGTGCACTACTGGCCTTGCGTTCGGAATTAATGTGATCTTGAAATCAATTTCTCTCTGCGGAGGTAATCTAACAACTTCTTTGAACACATCCGCATAATTCTTGATGACAAGAATATCTTTTATGAGGTCTTGTATATTCTCCGTGACTACAGGGTTATTTTCCATTTGATCAGGAGAAACATCCAAAGCTGACCAAAAGTCTTTTCTATTAGAATTCTGACCTTCACAGGGAATGGTTATATAATCACCTGATTTAATCTTTGCCTTAACGACTCTGTCAGCGCATTTAACTTCAGCTTCATATTTGGTCAACCAGTATAACCCCAAGATAAGATCAAACTTTGTAAAATTCAAGACGACCGCGATAGTAGGGAACCGATAACGAGAAAAAGAAACCGGCACCCCACAAACCCAACTGAGATCGAGGGAATCTCCAACCGGATTATGGACAGTCATTGGTTCTTTGAGCTTCTTCAAATTCAAATCTAGTTTGTTAACTGCATTCTTTGCAACAAAGCTTCGCGACGCGCCGGTGTCAAACAGTACTTTAACTGGAATATCTTTGACAGTAAGCATGCCATCTAAAACATCTGGCCTTTCCTGGATAGAGGAAGATGCAGGCATTTCTGCCACTCCGTTTACATATTGTAACAACCCAGAATTTTGGGCCGAATTTAAATTTTTTATTTCAATTATTTTAGTGGGTTTTTAATATTTAAAATAGTTTATTTTAAATAGTAACGGCGAAATATTTAGTTTCGGCGACGCTGCGACGTATGAATGGATGAAAAGAAAAAAATTTCCGTTATTAAATTAAAATATTTAATAAATAATAATGATGATGAAAAAATTTACAATAGGAAATGGTTAATATTAACATTTACATGCACCTCATTTTATTTACATTTCTTTCTCTTTTATTCCTACATGCATGCATCTGCATGTCTACCTTTCTTTTTTTCTTTTATTCCTACATTCATGCATCAGCATGTTTACATTTCCTCTCTCTTTACTTCTACATTCATGCATCTGCATGTCTACACTTCCTTTTCCTTTTATTCCTACATTCATGCATCTGCATATTTAAAATCTCTTTTCTCTTTTATTTCCACATTCATGCATCTGCATGTTTACATATCTTTTCTTTTTATTTCTTTGACATCTCTCTTCCTTTCATATGCATTCGTTTTTAAATGAAAAATTATTTTGTATAATATATCCATGTGTGCATTTAATGAGAAAAAAAAAGAAGCGAAAAGGAAGCGAAAGGCTTTCGTTTAATACATTAAATAGAAATTAATTACATTCTACATGTATATGTATGGTGCATGAACACATTTAAATGTGTGTTTCTCAACTAATGTAGTTTTGTGGATGATTAAACTATATATATATATATATATATGTATAAAAAAAACGTTTCCTTTATTTGCCTTGCACACGTTTAATAAAAAGAAAAGAGAAAAAAAGGGGGAAATAACTTCGAGACAAAATAAAAGGAATCAACATTGATAACATTTAAATAAATGATTTCATTCCACATAAATTGTATCTCATTCAAAGAGCAATGGACACATCAACCACTAATTAAGCAATTAAATAATTTAACGCTGAAAAACTTGGAAAGATACGCCTATTAATTTCAGTGCGTTTCTTTTATATTTATTTCACGCACCAATTCCTTTATTTGTGAAAACCATTCTTCCTTCTTTCTCAAACTCATTTTCTCTGTAGGGTAAAGATTTGCAGCTTGCTGAATGAAAATATATATATATATATATATATAAATAATTATCTAATCAGCGCACTAATTCCCTAATTATTTCCTATTTCAGCAAAATCAACAAAAAAGAAACTTTTTCAAAATACATATATGCATGAATTCTATTAATGACATATGCTAAATTAGGGTATTGAGTGTAACACTTATAATGGTAAATTTCAGTAATACATATATGTATTTTTGCAATATTGGTTGCAGTGATAACGATATGTTAATTAAATAAGAAATTCGTACCAATTGTTGTAAAATTAAATTGGGTATAATTGAATAAATTTAATATACAAGGGGGGTATAATTGAGTAAATTAAGAATATAAGGGGATAAAAGAAAATCTTCCTCCACTGTAAAATATCTTAAACTCCTCCCATAACTCTTCACAAACCCTCATTCTCTTTTCTGAAGCCGCCGCCTCCATCTGCTTCTCTTCAATGGCAGCAGCCTATCTCCCTCTCTATTTTATTTCTTCTTCACCTTGCTTACAAACATGAGGCCTGCTATTAGAATTTTTTTTTGTGGAATCCTCTTCTTCAATTTTTCCATCACCATTCTCAAAGGAAAAAAAAAGAGAGAAAAAGGATCTTCAAATTGCAAATTAATTGGTAAGAGAAAAAGGATCTTCAAATTGCAAGTTAATTGGTCGCTCTTTTCTTGTTCTCATCATATCCATGCAAGGTGAGAATTCGAACTTACTTTTAAAAGGGTTCATAAAATTTTAAATTTATGTTTATTTGGAGTAGGAAAAATTGTACATATGATAAAAAATTTGTATGCGATGAAATTTGTTGTTAAGTGTGAGATTTCTATTTTAAAATTTAAAGTTAATTATTTATTTTGATGCGGAATGTATATTTATCTCATATTGATGTTGTATGTATATTGTTGCAATGACTGATTTGTTTTGTGATTGGATGGATCTTTGATTTAAATTGTGTGAATTCATGTTTGTTAAAATAAGGTAGTTGAAATTAAAATTATCATTTTGCTAGTTAGATTGTCAAAATTTACATGGAATTATTCACAAATAAAAACATTGATTTTTTATTTGCAAAAATTTAACATTGGATTGTTCACAAATAAAATAGTCATTTTTATTTGTTATATGAAGGATAAATATTTGTATGTGAATATATTTACATTTTTAATTTGTCATATTTGACAAATTTAAGCAGTTGAATTTCGATAGTCATTTCTGACAAAATTGAGAAAATATATCAACATTTTTGTTTATAAATGATACATTAGAAAAATCAACATTTTTGGTCACCTTTTTATAATGAAATAAAAAGAGAGTTTTTGTCACCTTTTTATAATGAAATAAAAAGAGAGTTTTTGTCACTTTTTAAAGAATGAAATAAAAGGACAACATTCTTGGTCAAAATTTGATTAGTGAAAAAGAATTACATTTTTATTAAAACATGATTAGTGAATAAAAAGATCACATTTGTATTAGAACATGTTAGTTGCAATAAGATTAACAATTGTGTTAAACCATGTTTGTGAAACAAAAATATAAATTTTTGTCATCTAATTAGAAGTAGACAAACATATTCATTTTTGTCAGCCTTGAAAGAATGTATTTTGTCATTTGAAAATAAAAGGCAAGTTTTTAACTTTATTTTGTTTACAAAATAAAACACCAATTTTTATCTTTAATTTTGTTTACAAAATAAAAGGCAAGTTTTTAACTTTATTTTGTTTACAAAATAAAACACCAATTTTAATCTTTAATTTTGTTTACAAAATAAAAGGCAAGGTTCTACATAAGTTATGTTAACAAAATAAAAGACAAATTTTTTACTTATTTTTGTTAACCAAATAAGGGACAAAGTTGTACATAAATTTTGTTCACAAATTAAAAGACAAATTTTTCCCTTATTTTATGAACAAAATAAATTGTAAGTTAAATCTTTATTTCTATTTATATATCAACGTGTAAGTTTTTAATCTTTATTTTCATTTACAAATAAAAATAAAAATGAGACCTTTATTGTGATTCATCCAAAGCACACCAAATCATATATTATATTGTTAGTGTAAATTTTGAAATCACGACGTTGAGTAAATGATTGAAATAGTTAGACAAAAAACCATATTATCGTGGGTTGACATGAATAATGACACAATTTACACCGTTGTGTTAATATAGTTGAGATGACACCAAAAACTTACGTCGTTGTGTTAATATAGTTGTGATGACACAATTTACACCGTTGTGTTAATATAGTTGAGATGACACCAAAACTTACATCATGACGTTAACATAGAAAGATGACACCAAAATTACATCGTGATGTGGATATAGAAAAATGACATAAAATTTCATCGTTATGTTATTATAGTGGGAATAAATCAAAGATTTACATTGAAGAAAAATAAAAAGAAAACATCATATTTTCTATGTAAAGTAAAATAAAAATTGTTAGAGAACATTACATTAGAATAGAAATCACATTTTTCGCATAAAATGTTACATTAGAATAGAAATTACAACTTCAGTATAAAGTGTGACATTAGCAAACGAAATAACATTTCTATTTTAAAATATGGTGTTAGAAAATGTTAATTAGAATAAAAGATACATTTTTGTTAGAAAATGCTAATTAGAGTAAAGGTACATTTCGTTAGAAAATGTTAAATAGAAGTAGTGAAAGACAAAACACATTTTGTTAAATAGGGAATTGGTGAAAAACGAATAAACACCTTTGGTTAATAGGGAATTAGTGGGAAACAAAATATGCATTTTGTTAAATAAGAAAAAGAATGCTTAACCCGAGGTTGGATTGAGTTGTAATGTAAACCTGCCCGGACCCGCCCGGTTGTCCAGCAATCACAACAATACCTATCCAATGTGGGAGGTTAAAGCATATTAAAATTTTCTAAATTTACATTTTATATATGTAAATTACTACAAATATTTAGAGTAAATAAAATAAAACATAGAAAAAAAGACATTTATTTACATTAGATAAATAAAAGATTAAATAAAATTACATACCTATGTAATTAAGATTATAAGAATAAGATTTCATTTTTCATTTGTATTTTGAGATGCAAATGAAATTAGAATAAATATTTTGTTTTATTTGTATTTTTAGTGCAAATAAAATATGGAATAAAAATAACACCTTTATTTACATTTTCCTATGTAAATAAAAAGAATGAAAGAACAAAATTTAGTGATAAGCTTTATTTACAATTTTTTTATGTAAATAAAAGAACAAAATTTTCACATTTTATTAATATAAAGAGAAAGAACAGAATTTTCACATTTTGTTAATTTAAAAAGGGATTAAACAAAATATACATTTTGTCAAATAGAAAAGAGTGAAAAACAAAGTGCACATTTTGTTAAAAGAAAGGTTAGAAAAGATTTAACATAAAACATTCTTTTATGTTAAAAGGAAAGGTTATGAAAGATTAAACATAAATTATTCTATTTATGTTAGGATAAAATGTTAGCAAGGATTCAACGTAAAATATGTGAATAAGGATTATTTACATTTTCTTGTGTAAATAATAAGAACCAATTTTGTGAATAGAATTTGTTTACATTTCCCTATGTAAATAAAAAGACTAAATTAAAATACCATTTTAGTGATAAAGTGTTAAGATAAATTAAAATTACAGTTTAGTGATAAATGTTAAGATAAATAAGAAAAAGAATTTAAAAACATTTATTTACAAATAGTGTAAATAAATAAGAAAAAGTAATTGAAGCCATTTATTTACAAGTAGTATAAATAAATAAGAAAAGAAGTAGAGAAATATTTATTTACATTTAGGTAAATAAATTAGAAAGAGAATAGAAAAACATTTATTTACATTTAGGTAAATAAATAGGGAAATGAATGCAATTTATTCACACATAGTGTAAATAAAATAAAAGAATAGATAAAGTATAATTTATTTACAGTTAGTGTAAATAGAACAGAAAAGATAGAAAAATAAAACGAGTGATAATAAAAGTGATATTTTTATCGTCATTTTAGATGCGATAAAAGAATAGACGATAATAGTTGAAATCGCCAAACGATTTATATTTATTATATATGTATATATATATATATATATATATATATATATATATTATAAATTAAACGAAACGCGCTCGGCAGTTCGCGTATCGGCAATTGTAACTTTAAACAGTTATACCGAAAGATCCGACCGTCAGATTTTTCCAAAACTGGAACCGTTAGGACCACTTTGGGAAGATCTTTCCAACGATATAGACTTCGTCAAAATCCAACGGTTAGATTTCAAGATATGTGTTAATCAAATTTGGTTGAAAACAGCGCCAGGGTCGCCCATTAACCCGAAGCATCATTAAATTAAATTAAGCTATTTTTATGTAAATAAAAGTAGCGATAGGTCGTTATTAAATACCAATAACGATACGAAAGGATTTCAAATTATATATATACGAGAATCATTTGAAAAGACCGAGTTCAATCTCATTTCAAATGATTATAAGACGATATAAGTCGAAGAGTTGAAGACGGTGATTGAAGACCGACGATCTTCACATCGAATGGATGTGTTGCTACTGAGATCCATGAGAGGAGTAGCTACCTTGACAGGGGTTCAGTGGTGGCCGTTCGGATGTAGTGTTGATTTGTACGGATTTGACTTTCGTTCAGACCCAGAGCATAAGTTTATAAATGGAATGTATGTCTGACGTTGTAGTCCTTTATACTACATTCGTTGATCTCTGTTAATATATATCTGTTTGGTGGTTAACGCCCTTCTCTGAGACGTACGAGCTTAGAGGTTATATATTGGTAGAAATCAATGGTGTGGTATGGATTGACAATGTGGCATGCCAAGATGCATGAATCAAGGCTTTTGTTGAAAAGCAGGCCTTGTGGTCAATGATCAAAGCACGGTCTGTTTAGGCGTAGCTTTGTGTATAGCGTGACTTCGCGAGCCTCACACCCCGGTATGAGTCAAAAACGGGATACGGACTGCAGGGAGTGCACACGTTTCTTTCTAGCTAGAGTGATGTCAGGGACCTACCAGCGCTGACATTTTACTTATGTGGATGATGGATTTTGAGGTACCTCGTGTTTTATAGGCCGTTGGTGGTCATACTATAGGTTCAAAGGAAACGGGAAGTGTGTGTTCAGGCATAACTAATCCACTGCCGATAGGCGGGGACCGGCCCTGAAGATCCAAGGGTTCACTGCGGGGGATCCTGAGGCATTTGCTAGAGTGTCTCGAATCGGAGAGGAGCTTGCCCCTAGCCTCGACTCATGATGGAAATCCAATTTCCGATACGACCTTGCGGTTTTGATTGTAGAACTAGTATGGCGACATGATATATGGTACCCATGCCGTCTATGATTTATACATTATGATTGAAATGTTTTTATTAGAACATATACACACTAGTATTAAACCCGTTTTATCGTATCAAGCATCTTTTGACCATTATAAGGTAAAACCCTATCCTCTAGTGTGCGTTGCATTGTGTGATGGGACTTGGGTCTTATAATGGTTTCATTTTTCTAAAAAGCATTGCGTTGTTTAACGATTTACTTTAATTTATGCACCGACAATCCATTGGGATAAAACCCGTTCTGCATTAGCGGCGTGGTCCTTGGATTTGCCTTATTAGTTAAATTAGTTTAAAATTCTCACACCAGTCCCATGACTGACCTGTAGTTTGTTTCACTTTGCAAACTCGGGTGCCCTCTTTTCCACATGGGCAGTCGAGTAGCTTTTTGCAGATATCTATCTCTTTAGCAGGATTCTGGATCGATGCCTAAAGCTGTGTCCAGAGCATTAGGAAGTATTCCGCTGTATTAAGTTTATTTTCTTCCGTTGCAATGTATTAAAACTGTTGTAATTTATCTTCCGTTGTAATTTAATTTCGATGTACTCTGATATTCTGTACTCTGATGTAACATTATATGTAATGTAATAAAAGTCTGCTGTTATTGTTCTAATGTTTTGTATTCCCAAAGTTAAAGTATTCGAAGATTTCCAACCTTTGGGTCAGACCTGTGTGGTTTATGGTCGATTCAAAGAGCGGGAATTTCCGGGTCTTTACAGTTGGTATCAGAGCTCTGGTTAGCTCAAATCTTTGGGGGTACAACTCGTTAGAACTGAACAAAAGACTCATCAGAGATTGGATTAGTAATATCCAAAAAGAATACTCATTAGAGATAGGATCAGCAGTATCCTAGAATGAGAAAACTCGTTAGAGATGGGGTTTGTAATGCCCTAGAATGAGTTGAGAGTGCCCAGTTAATAATTAACGTATTTTGATTATATATAATCCAATATTAGAAAATATGATTTTTGAATATATATAAAAGTTATATATATTTGATAAGTTAATCACCTAAATAAAATTATTGAAAATATAAAAGAAAAATTAAAACTGAGTTGATTAATTAAACAACTTTTAGCTTAGTTCCTTTTCGAGGATGAAAAGTTTTTAAGTGGGGGAGATTGTAACAACCCAGAATTTTGGGTCGAATTTAAATTTTTTATTTCAATTATTTTAGTGGGTTTTTAATATTTAAAATAGTTTATTTTAAATAGTAACGGCAAAATATTTAGTTTCGGCGACGCTGCGACGTATGAATGGATGAAAAGAAAAAAAATTCCATTATTAAATTAAAATATTTAATAAATAATAATAATGATGAAAAAATTTACAATAGGAAATGGTTAATATTAACATTTACATGCACCTCATTTTATTTACATTTCTTTCTCTTTTATTCCTACATGCATGCATCTGCATGTCTACCTTTCTTTTTTTCTTTTATTCCTACATTCATGCATCAGCATGTTTACATTTCCTCTCTCTTTACTTCTACATTCATGCATCTGCATGTCTACACTTCTTTTTCCTTTTATTCCTACATTCATGCATCTGCATATTTAAAATCTCTTTTCTCTTTTATTTCCACATTCATGCATCTGCATGTTTACATATCTTTTCTTTTTATTTCTTTGACATCTCTCTTCCTTTCATATGCATCCGTTTTTAAATGAAAAATTATTTTGTATAATATATCCATGTGTGCATTTAATGAGAAAAAAAAAGAAGCGAAAAGGAAGCGAAAGGCTTTCGTTTAATACATTAAATAGAAATTAATTACATTCTACATGTATATGTATGGTGCATGAACACATTTAAATGTGTGTTTCTCAACTAATGCAGTTTTGTGGATGATTAAACTATATATATATGTATATGTATAAAAAAACGTTTCCTTTATTTGCCTTGCACACGTTTAATAAAAAGAAAAGAGAAAAAAAGGGGGAAATAACTTTGAGACAAAATAAAAGGAATCAACATTGATAACATTTAAATAAATGATTTCATTCCACATAAATCGTATCTCATTCAAAGAGCAATGGACACATCAACCACTAATTAAGCAATTAAATAATTTAACGCTGAAAAACTTGGAAAGATACGCCTATTAATTTCAGTGCGTTTCTTTTATATTTATTTCACGCACCAATTCCTTTATTTGTGAAAACCATTCTTCCTTCTTTCTCAAACTCGTTTTCTCTGTAGGCTAAAGATTTGCAGCTTGCTGAATGAAAAAAAAATATATATCTATATATATATATATAATTATCTAATCAGCGCACTAATTCCCTAATTATTTCCTATTTCAGCAAAATCAACAAAAAAGAAACTTTTTCGACATATATGCATGAATTCTATTAATGACATATGCTAAATTAGGGTAATGAGTGTAACACTTATAATGGTAAATTTCAGTAATACCTTCTTTTTTTTTGCAATATTGGTTGCAGTGATAATGATATGTTAATTAAATAAGAAATTCGTACCAATTGTTGTAAAATTAAATTGGGTATAATTGAATAAATTTAATATACAAAGGGGATATAATTGAGTAAATTAAGAATATAAGGAGATAAACGAAAATCTTCTGTAACAACCCGAAAATCTGGGCCAGTTTAAAATTTTTATTTTGGCAATTTTAGCGGATTTTGAATATTTAAAATAGATTATTTTAAATATAATCGACGAGAAATTTATTTTGAATATAATTCGACGTATATATTTATATACGCCGTCGTTAGAATATAAATATTTATATATAATTATAAATATAATTGAAAATGGCACGGTAGTTCGATAATTCGATTTCAAACTTCAATTGAATGTACCGGGAGCAAAACAATCCGGATTTTAGTGAAACCAAAAACATTAGGATCTAATTGACGATATCTTTCCAACGAAGTTAACAAACTGAGATTTCACTTTATAAATGATAAGTTATGTCCAGTTGAAAATTCTGAATAGTCGCTATGGAATTCAGGCCCTTAAAAATGGACATTTTGCAAATGACCTCGGATTTCGACGAAACCACTTTTGTTGGGTCCGTGATGTCAAATTATTGCTAGGTTTCAAATTTCATAATTTTTTGAATCAATATGTGAGCGTGGCAAAGGAAAACGCGTTTGACCAGTTTTAGTTGATTTTAATCGACTGGAAATTGGCCATTTTTCCAACGGTCTCAGAATTCGACGAAACTAGTTTTGTTAGGACCGTATCGTCAATACGAAGCTAGAAAATATTTTTCTCCAATTTATAGAGTTCGTATGTGACCCCGGTAATTTGAAATGTACGTTTAAAATTCAATATAATGATTTAAATGTAAATTCAATGGAAACTGATTCAAACGATCAAACCAACATACGAAACACATCCCATTGTGTTCGGAATGGGGGTAAAACGCTATGGACAACAGGCGGTGGGCCTCGTTTCGAGGTCGTATGTAAAAGTCAACTTTAGGTTGAATTAAATAATAATAAAATAAAAATAATAAATAAATAAAAAAAGAATTCCCTCTCTCTCCTATATTTCTGGCCCCCCCCCCTTTGTTCGTTTCATTTCGATCCAATAAAAAATAAAAAAAATAAAAAAGGGAAAAGAGGGCTCGACGGAGGACCGTTCGCCCCGTCGCCAGTGGTCCTGGCGCCGCCACCAGGAGGCCGACCTCCCCCTCTCCCACTTCGACGACGACGAAGACCCCCCCCCCCCCCGAACTCCCCCCTCGCTCCCTGCTCAAGCCCAAGCCTCCCCCCCTCCCAAGTTCGGACGCAGTGTCCCAGACCCCCTCATGGCCAGCGCCGCCCAGGAGGGCCCCGCCTCCGCCTGAAGACGCGAGCAATCCCCCGCCTTCCTCCCCAATCATCCACTGTAAGTGACTTATTATTTTTTTATTTTGTAAATCAGTTTTTTTTATTTCCTTTTATATTTTAGCAAAAAAAAAGTGCTGTTTTATGTAGTAAGAAGAAAATATCAGTTTCTAGTTTATATAAAAATTCAGTCTTTGATTTATATTATAGACATAGGAAAAATAAAAATATGGTTTTTATACTTTTAGAAAAATAAAAATATGGTTTTTATACTTTTAGAAAAATAAAAATATGGTTTTTATACTTTTAGAAAAATAAAAATATGGTTTTTATACTTTTAGAAAAATAAAAATGTGATTTTTATCTATTGAACTTCGAAATAAAAATGTGATTTTTATCTATTGAACTTCGAATTAAAAATGTGATTTTTATCTATTGAACTTCGAATTAAAAATGTGATTTTTATCTATTGAACTTCGAATTAAAAATGTGATTTTTATCTATTGAACTTCGAAATAAAAATGTGATTTTTATCTATTGAACTTCGAATTAAAAATGTGATTTTTATCTATTGAACTTCGAAATAAAAATGTGATTTTTATCTATTGAACTTCGATAGAAAAATAGAATTTTTATATATTGAACTTCGATAGAAAAATAGAATTTATATATATTGAACTTCGATAGAAAAATAGAATTTTTATATATTGAACTTCGATAGAAAAATAGAATTTTTATATATTGAACTTCGATAGAAAAATAGAATTTTTATATATTGAACTTCGATAGAAAAATAGAATTTTTATATATTGAACTTCGAAGTAAAAATATGATTTTTATATATTGAACTTCGAAGTAAAAATATGATTTTTATATATTGAACTTCGAAGTAAAAATATGATTTTTTATATATCGAACATCGAAGTAAAAATATGATTTTTATATATTGAACATCGAAGTAAAAATTCGATTTTTATATATTGAATAGCAAAGTAAAAATGTGATTTTTACGTATGTAGTGAAAGCAGCAACGAAGGTGACAAAAAGGCGAAACGACGAAGACTTCTGCAAATGAAGAGCCGTGGAGCTAGGATAGCTATATGTGAGAACTTCTCACTCTAAATTCTCATTTTCTAGTTATATATATATACTAGGATGCAGACGGTGTTTAGTAGCACCCGACACAATCGTCCACAGACCATGGACTTGTTTGTTTGGTTGCATAGATTAGATAGATGATTTGATTTGAAATTGAAATGTTGGGTGAAATTAAGTGGATTGATTGATATGTGAATGGCGTGGGCCTTCACTAGACCGGGGATAAGGCTAGGCCTCGTCCCGTTTCTAGTATCGTGCCGTTATGCCGCCGAAATTTTCTAAAATATGTTAGAAAAATAAAAATATCATTTTATTGAATAAATGAATTGAATAGAAATTCATAGGTTGAAATAAAATGTTTTATCGTTAAAAATATAATTTTTAACGTGAATATGAAAATAGTGAAGTGAATAAATAAATATTCATTTACAAACCAGATGGTTTGTTTATGTACACCTATTTGAATGACATTGATTGGGACGATAAATTTTACACATCGCCCAACTGCACAACTAAAATCTGTGTTTGATTGTTTGAAACCCCACACGGGTGTTGGGATGAAATATGAATTTCACTCATCCTGATTGATTAAATATGTCGATCGATTGATTGACAGGCTGTTATAAGCGTTGAATATCTATATTTGATGCTTATACAGTGTAGTGCACTTTGGTTGATGGTTGATTATTTTCAATGTTATTATATACATGTGTTGTATGAAAATCCATATAATTAATTTTATATGGTAATTGATTGGGCCTCATTCAAATCGTGAAAATAAAGAATATTTTGATAATAACAAATATTTTGATAATAGGAAATATTTGAAATAGAATATTTGAAAATAGAAATTTATGAAGCCGTGTTGATTAGATTGACGCCATTTTGACGTGAACGATATTTATATCGATTTTAAAACGAATTCAAAGTGAATTGAAA
The DNA here is from genome assembly GCA_030737875.1 of Allium sativum. Classification (NCBI taxonomy): domain Eukaryota; kingdom Viridiplantae; phylum Streptophyta; class Magnoliopsida; order Asparagales; family Amaryllidaceae; genus Allium; species Allium sativum. The sequence continues at coordinate 728,730,993 of CM060909.1, forward strand.
ACGATTTCGAATTGAATTGAATTGAAAACGATTTCGAAATGAATTGAATTGAAAACGAATTCAAATTGAATTGAAAACGATTTCGAAATGAATTGAATTGAAAACGAATTCAAATTGAATTGAAAACGATTTCGAAATGAATTGAATTGAAAACGAATTCAAAGTGAATTGAAAACGATTTCGAATTGAATTGAATTGAAAACGATTTCGAAATGAATTGAATTGAAAACGAATTCAAATTGAATTGAAAACGACTTCGAAATGAATTGAATTGAAAACGAATTCAAATTGAATTGAAATTTGAATTGAATAGAAATGAATTTTGAAACGAATTTATAAAGAAGAATTCAATTTTGCTTTGAATTGAAATGGAAGTTGAAATAGGTTTTGAAACGATTTTAAAACTATTTATATAATTCGTTTTGAATAAAAAAATCGACGAAATATATATTATATATATAATATAATGGCCTGAATAGAACGCGCCGCGCCGCGGCAGTTCGTGAATTTCGACCATTTATTTCAAACGGACATTGCGGGAGATCCGACCGTCGGATTCTCCTAAAACCGGAACCGTTGGGTTCGTATCAAAAAGAGCTTTCTAACGAATATTAGAAATTAGAAATCTAACGGTTGAATTTGGAATTATGTCCAAATCAAATTCGAAAAAGGTCGTTGTAAGTGCAGTTCGATGACCATTGATGGAAATCGACTATACGGGCCTTGATAAAATTATTAAAAATAGTAATAATTTGTGTAAAATCATAAGAAATGATTTGTGAAGATTTGGGATGAAAAACTCCATATTTGAAAAGATAAAAATAGATTTTTATCGAAATGAACTAGTTTTGAACTAGAATTATAATTCTATTTATTTTTAAATAAATAAATTGAATTTGAAAAGGGTTTTGAAAATAACCAAAATTTCCAATGATTGCATTGGAGTGGATTTGAATCGAAATTGTCTTCGGAATATTTCGATGTTGGAATTCGTGATTATACAGATGTTGTTATGGAAATTTGAAAGATATATATATTTATATCGTTATTTCCAATACGACATTTGTTAATCGTAGAATTTGATATTGAATATAAGCCGATATATTTTCTATTCAAAGCCTTATATTGAATATCAAATGTGATTTGGGTTTGTCGTGAATGGTGTCTTCACTAACACTGTTCTTGAACCCAGTCGAGAAAAGATTAAATCTTTTATTTAGATTTAATGAAGTGTACCAATTAAATAATATTTAATTGGAATTGATATTGATTTTTGGGTTTATCGTGAACAGTGTTTTAAATAACACTTGTTCTTTAACCCGATAATTAATGAATGTGACTTTGGGTTTATCGTGAACCGTGTTTTAAATGACACGGATTCTTTAACCCAGTTAACGATTAAAACTAAGTGGAGTTTTAATGAATCTTTAATTAGATTGAAATGGTCGAGAATGGAGTATCACCAGTTTTGCTCCAGGCGATAGTTGAATCTTTAATTAGATTTAAACGTGAAATGGTAATTGAATTTACCGATAACACCGTGGTGTTAGATATGAAGTATAACCAGTTTTACTTCATGGGATGAATAGGTTGGGATTGGGAAATGAAAACAAATGATTACTTCGGTAAGGTTCGCTAATCCCGACTAGTTTGAATTGATATTCAAAAATAGATTAAAGAATAAATTCAAGAATTTATCTTTGATAAAATTAATGGGAACCTTTCCCTATGAATGTGAAATTTAGAAACTAATTGTCGGTTAGCCAAGCAGATTGGTTTTCTGGATATTGATCTGATGTTGGTTTCGGCCTTCGGGGTTAATATTTGGGGAATTATTCTCTTGATTAATTTACCGTTAGTGACTAATGAATTGGAATGAGGCGTATGTTGTGTTTGTGTAACACTTATTCAAAGTATACGCGAGTTATTCGGAAAGACCGGGTTTATCCCATTCTGAACAACTGATACGACGATAAGTCGAAGATGAAGACGATGGTCGAAGACCGGAGGTCTTCACGTCGTTTGGGTGATAACTGATGATCTTGATTGGGCTGTACACCCAAGAAGATGGAAACAGTTAGTGATCGTCCAGACGTACTTGGAGATCGATGGATATGCGGGGTACTAGGTGCCTCCGGTTTCGTTCAGACCCAGAACGGACTTGTAAGTGGACTGTGTGTATGACATTGGATTTTAGTCTGTGTGTTTGATTTCTATTAAATATATATCTGTTTGGCGGCGGAGAATTTATTCTCTTGCTTAACGCCCTTCTCTGAGACGTACGAGCTCAGGGGTTATATATTGATGGATATCAAACGCATGGAGTGAATTGCCTGTGTGGCATGCCTAAGTGGCAATTGATCGAGGCTTCTGTTGAAAAGCAAAGTCTTGTGGTGATGATCAAAGCACGGCCTTTGTGGCGTAGCTTTGTGTAACGGTTACCTTGCGTGTTTCACACCCGGTATGAACCAAAAACAGGAGAGGACGTCAGGGAGGGCATGCGTTTCTTTCTAGCTAGAAGTGGCGTCAGTGGTTTTACACGCCCTGACGAGTTTGACTTATGTGGTTGTTGCTGTTGCGAGGCGCCTCGGATTGATCGGTCGTTCTCGAACCGATGGAGTCATTTAGTTGGCTCGTTTACGCCCCATAGGGCGGGGAAACGCATGTTCAGGGTTTAAGTTTAATCCACATCGGTGGACTGGCCCTGAGGATCCAAGGGCCCACCTGAGTCTGGGTCCTGAGGGGCGGGCTAGAGCGTCTCGAATCGGTAGAGGACTATCTTTTGCCTCGGTTCATAGATGGAAATCCAATTTCCAAATACGTGACATTTGCGGTTTTATTTGTAAACCTATATATGGCGACATGATATATGGTACCCATGCCGCCTATGATTGATACTTATGATTTGAAGTTGTTTTATACACTATACACTTATAATAGTATCAAATGATTTGTTTTAAACGTATCAAGCATTCTTTGGCTGTTATAAGGGAAAACCCTATCCCCCGGCTTGCGTTGCATTGTGTGATAGGACCTGGGTCTTATAACAGCTTCATCTTCTTTATTTAGCATTGCGCTGTTGTTTTATGCACTGGTATTCTTGGGAGGAAACCCGTTCCGTGTTATACGGCGTGGTCCCTTGATTTACCTAATGATTTAAAAATAAAGATTAATAACTGTTTTAGTTCTCACACCAGTCACATGACTGACCTGGAGTTTATTGTTTTAACCTAAACTCTGGGTGCCCCTATTTTCGACACGGGCAGCTAGTAGTTTTGGTTTTGCAGATTTATATTCACAGGATCCTGGTTTACAGCTGGAATGATATCCGGAAAGCTTTGTATCCATATATCTACTTCTAGTTGTGTATTGTATTATTTTCCGCTGCTATGTATTTAAAAGTAATTAAATCTCTGATATTTCTGTGTAATATTCATTTTTACTCTGTATATTCTTGTAATCTGATGCATTGTTGTAATATACAATGAAACGTTCTTCTGTATGTGTTCTGTTGTGGTTTGTTCTCGAACTATCCGACGCTTTCCTTTACGGGGAAGTTACGGGTTTTCACATCTTCCTCCACTGTAAAATATCTTAAACTCCTCCCATAACCCTTCACAAACCCTCATTCTCTTTTCTGAAGCTGCCGCCTCCATCTGCTTCTCTTCAATGGCAGCAGCCTATCTCCCTCTCTATTTTATTTCTTCTTCACCTTGCTTACAAACATGAGGCCTGGTATTAGAATTTTTTTTGTGGAATCCTCTTCTTCAATTTTTCCATCACCATTCTCAAAGGAAAAAAAAGAGAGAAAAAGGATCTTCAAATTGCAAATTAATTGGTAAGAGAAAAAGGATCTTCAAATTGCAAGTTAATTGGTCGCTCTTTTCTTGTCCTCATCATATCCACGCAAGGTGAGAATTCTAACTCACTTTTAAAAGGGTTCATAAAATTTTAAATTTATGTTTATTTGGAGTAGGAAAAATTGTACATATGATAAAAAAATTGTATGCGATGAAATTTGTTGTTAAGTGTGAGATTTCTATTTTAAAATTTAAAGTTAATTATTTATTTTGATGCGGAATGTATATTTATCTCATATTGATGTTGTATGTATATTGTTGCAATGACTGATTTGTTTTGTGATTGGATGGATCTTTGATTTAAATTGTGTGAATTCATGTTTGTTAAAATAAGGTAGTTGAAATTAAAATTATCATTTTGCTAGTTAGATTGTCAAAATTTACATGGAATTATTCACAAATAAAAACATTGATTTTTTATTTGCAAAAATTTAACATTGGATTGTTCACAAATAAAATAGTCATTTTTATTTGTTATATGAAGGATAAATATTTGTATGTGAATATATTTACATTTTTAATTTGTCATTTTTGACAAATTTAAGCAATTGAATTTCGATAGTCATTTCTGACAAAATTGAGAAAATATATCAACATTTTTGTTTATAAATGATACATTAGAAAAATCAACATTTTTGGTCACCTTTTTATAATGAAATAAAAAGAGAGTTTTTGTCACCTTTTTATAATGAAATAAAAAGAGAGTTTTTGTCACTTTTTAAAGAATGAAATAAAAGGACAACATTCTTGGTCAAAATTTGATTAGTGAAAAAGAATTACATTTTTATTAAAACATGATTAGTGAATAAAAAGATCACATTTGTATTAGAACATTTTAGTTGCAATATGTAATAACCCGAAAATGCGAGCCAGTTTGAAATTTTTAATTTGGCAATTTTAGCGAATTTTGAATATTTAAAATGAATTATTTTAAATAATATTGACAAGAAATTTATTTTGAATATAATTCGACGTATATTTATATACGTCGTCGTTAGAATATAAATAATTATATATAATTATAAAAGGAATTGAAAATGGCGCGGTAGTTCGATAATTCGATTTCAAACTTCAATTGAATGTACCGGGTGCAAAACAATCCGGATTTTAGCGAAACCAAAAATAATAGGATCTAATTGATAATATCTTTCCAACGAATCCGACAAATCAAGATTTCATAGCGGGAATCAAAAGATATGTCCAGTTGAAAATTATGAATAGTCGCAATGGAATTCGGGCCCTTAAAAATGGACATTTTGCAAACGACCTCGGATTTCAACGAAACCACTTTTGTTGGGTCCGGGATGTTGAATTATTGCTAGATTCCAAATTTCATAATTTTTCGAATCAATATGTGAGCGTGGCATAAGAAGACGCGTTTGACCGGTTTTAGTTGATTTTAATCGACTGGAAAATGGCCATTTTTCCAACGGCCTCAGAATTTGACAAAACTAGTTTTGTTAGGACCGTATCGTCAATACGAAGATAGAAAATATTTTTATGGAATTTATAGAGTTAGTATGTGACCCCGGTAATTTGAAATGTACGTTTAAAATTCAATATAGTGATTTAAATGTAAATTTAACGGAAACTGATTGTAACAGCCGAATCAGCTTACGATACATATCCCATTGTGTTCGGAATGAGGGTAATACGCTATGGACGACAGGCGGTGGACCTCGTTTAGAGGTCGTTGGTGAAAGTCAACTTTTTGCAATTAAAATAAATAAATAAATAAATAAAAAATTAAATTATAGAAACCCCCCCCTCTTCTCGTTTTCATTCAGAAGAAATAAAAAAAAAAAGGAAAAAAGGGGAGAACGGCGGGGGGGCCAAAGCCGCCGCCGCCGCTGCCACCAGGGCCGCCGCGCCCTGGCGCCGACCCCTCCCAGGGGTCCTCCGACCTCTTCTTCCCCTTTTCCTTCGCCTCCTCCTCCTTCTAATCGAAAGCACCCTGCCGCCGCCCCTCTCCTTCTTCTTCCCCTACCTCGAGAAAACCCCCGCCCACCTGACCTCCTGAGCCGCCCGACGCCGCCTAATGACCACCGACAGCGACGTTCTTCCCCCCCCCCCCCCCCCCCCCGCGGTAAGTTTTTAATTATTATTTACTTAGTTTATTTATTTATTTTTAGGTAATACGTTTTATAAAAATAAATAAGGCTTCTATATATTATTAGGACATGGAAAAATACGATTTTTAAAGGTATGATTTTTACTAAGTATAAAGGCTTGATTTTTAATTATAGGAAATTTTGATTTTTAAATCAATATAGATTAGATTTTTACACTAATAAAAATGCGGGTTTTTTTATATTATAGAGAATAAAAATATAATTTTTATATCATATATCGGTTAAAAATATAATTTTTATTATATAGAGAAGTTAAAAATATGATTTTTATATTTTTAAAGTATTAAAAATATGATTTTTATATTTTTAAAGTATTAAAAATATAATCTTTATTATATAGAAGATGTAGAAATATGATTTTTGCTTAAATAGGAAAGAGTATATTTTTAGAGGAAAACTTTTTATTAGAAAAGGCGAAAACTTTTTATTAGAAAAGGCGAAAACTTTTTATTAGAAAAGGCGAAAACTTTTTATTTGAAAAGGTGGAATCTTTGTTTTTATAAAGGCGAAGTCTATATATTTTTGAAATGGAATTTTTATCTATATGGCATCGCAATAAAAATTCGATTTTTATATATTGAACTTCGAAGTAAAAATGTGATTTTTATATATTGAACTTCGAAGTAAAAATTCGATTTTTATATATTGAACATCGAAGTAAAAATTCAATTTTTATATATTGAACATCGAAGTAAAAATTCGATTTTTACATATGTAGAGAATACGGGCGAAAGCGACAAAAAGGCGAGAATGAAGAAGATTTCTATCAAAGAGGCGTCGTGAAGTTGGATAGCTTTGGTGAGAACTTCTCACTCTAAATTTCTTTTCTAGTTATATATATATATATATATACTAGGATGCAGACGGTGCTTAGTAGCACCCGACACCCGTCATCCACATACCATGGATGGCTTGTTTGTTAAATTGTTTGATTGTGTAGTTGGTTAGGTTATTGGTGTGAATTGAATTATTTGGTGAATTGAAATTGATTTGATTGATGTGTGAATGGCGTGGGCCTTCACTAGACCGGGGATAAGGCTAGGCCTCGTCCCGTTTCTAGTATCGTGCCGTTATGCCGCCGAAATTTTCTAAAATATGTTAGAAAAATAAAAATATCATTTTATTGAATAAATGAACTGAATAGAAATTCAAGTGTTAAAATAAATTGTTTTATCGTTAAAAATATAATTTTTAACATGAAAGTGGATAAATGAATATTTATAAACAAATCGGCCGATTTGTTTATATACACTGATTTGACTGATATTGATTGGGTCGATAAATTTTACACATCACCCAACTGCACAAATAAAATCTGTGTTTGATTGTTTGAAACCCCACACGGGTGTTGGGATGAAATTTGAAGTTCACTCATCCTGATTGATTAAATATGTCGATCGATAGATTGACAGGCTGTTATAAGCGTCAGATATCTATATTTGATGCTTATACAGTGTAGTGCACTTTGGTTGATGATTGATTATTTTTCAAAGCTATTATATACATGTGTTGTATGGAATCCATATAATTAACATTATATGGTGATTGATTGGGCCTCATTCCAATCGGGAAAATAAGGAATATTAGAAAAGAAAATTCATGTGTTGAATATAAAAATAGTCATGTGTTGACGATGTTCATGTGTTGAGTGAAACATTTTATATAATAAAAATTACATCTTTATCATATTTACGATTAGAATCTACTTTACGGTAGAAGTCTAATTAAAATCAAACGATAGATACCATAGTTTTATAAAATATTTTACATAACAAAAATAGTGAGGTGTTGACAGTACTCATGTGTTGAGATTAGTCGTGTGTTGAAAGAAATATAGATTCATGTGTTGAATAGAACAAATATTCATTTGTTGAATAGAATAACGAATTATTGAAATATAAAGCCGTGTTGATTAGAGATGCGTTATTTTGACGCGAACGATGTTTATATCGATTTTATTCGTTTTATAATGAATATTGAAAAGTGATTTCAAAATTTAATATTTTGAAAGGAAATTCAAATCGAATTAGATTAAAAATTCAAATGGAAATTTTATTGAATCAATTTGAAATGAATTCGATTCGAATTGAATAGAAAATGAATTGAATAGAAAATGAATTGAATTGAAAACGATTTCGAAATGATTTGAATTGAAAACGATTTCGAAATGAATTGAATTGAAAACGATTTCGAAATGATTTGAATTGAAAACGATTTCGAAATGAATTGAAAACGATTTCGAAATGAATTGAATTGAAAACGATTTCGAAATGAATTGAATTGAAAACGAATTCAAATTGAATTGAAAGTGAATTGAAATGAATTCAAATTGAATTAAAATTTGAATTGAATAGAAATGAATTTTAAAACGAATTTATAAAGAAGAATTCAATTTTGATTTGAATTTAAAAGAAAGTTGAAATTGCTTTTGAAACAATTTTAAAACGATTTATAAAATTCGTTTTAAAATAGAAATCGACGAAATATATATTATATATATTATATATATAATATAATGGCCTGAATAGAACGCGCCGCGCCGCGGCAGTTCGTGAATTTCGACCATTTATTTCAAACGGACATTGCGGGAGATCCGACCGTCGGATTCTCCTAAAACCGGAACCGTTGGGTTCGTATTGAAAAGAGCTTTCCAATAAATGTTAGAAATTTGAAATCTAACGGTTGGATTTGGAATTATGTCCAAATCAATTTCAGAAAAGGTCGCTGTAAGTGCAGTTCGATGGCCGTTGTTGGAAATCGACTGTACGGGCCTTGATAAAATTATTAAAAATATCTATAATTTGTGTAAAATTATAATATGTGAATTGGAAAGAATTGGGCTGGAAAATTCCACATTTGAAAAGATAAAAATAGATTTTTATCGAAATGAACTAGTTTTGAACTAGAATTAAAATCAATTTATTTTTGAAATAAATAAATTGAATTTGAAAGTGATTTTAAAAATAATCAATATTCCCAATACGTGGATTGGACTGGAGTTGAATCGAAATTATCTTCGGGATATTTCGATGTTGGATTTCGTGACTATACAGATATTGTTATGGGAATTTGAAAGATATATTTTATATCGTTATTGCCAATACGATATATGTTGGTTTCAGAATTTGATATTGAATATAAGCCGATATATTTTCTATTCAGAGCCTTGTATTTAATATCAAATGTGATTTGGGTTTATCGTGAATCGTGTTTTAGATGACATTGGTTCTTTAACCCAGTTAAAGGCAAGATATTGATTTTTGAGAAGATTAAAACTAAGTGAAGTTTTAATGAATCTTTAATTAGATTAAAAATGTGAATTGATAATTTAAATTATCAAATCTGAAAGGTGATCGAGAATGGAGTACCACCAGTTTTGCTCCAAAGCGATAGTTAAATCTTTAATTAGATTTGAACGTGAAATGGTAATTAATTTTACCGATAACACCGTGGTGTTAGATATGGAGTATCACCAGTTTTGCTCCATGGGATATATAGGTTGGGATTGGGAAATAAACTAAATAATTACTTCGGTGTGGTTCGTTAATCCCGACTAGTTTGAAATGATATCCAAAGGAAGATTAAAGAATAAATTTAGAAGAATTTATCTTTGATAAAATTAATGGGAACCTTTCCCTAAGAATGTGATTTTGTGAATAAAAGAATATTCTGAATTGGAATGGGGCGTTTGTTGTGTTTGTGTAACATTCGTTTATTATATACGTGGGTTGTTCAGAAAGGCCGGGTTTATACCCATTCTGAATAACCGATTCGACGAGATGTCGAAGATGAAGACGGTGGTTGAAGACCGGAAGTCTTCACATCGTTTGGGTGATTACTGATGATCTTGATTGGGCTGTACACCCAGGATGAGGGAAACAGTTGGTGATCGTCCAGACGTACTTGGAGATGGATGGATATGCGAGGAAAGTGCCTCCGGTTTCGTTCAGACCCAGAACGAACTTGTAAATGGATTGTGTGTCTGACATTGGATTTTAGTCCGTGTGATTGATCTCTATTAAATATATATCTGTTTGGCGGCGGAGAATTTATTCTCTTGCTTAACGCCCTTCTCTGAGACGTACGAGCTCAGGGGTTATATATTGATGGATAGCAAACGCATGGAGTGAATTGCCTGTGTGGCATGCGTAAGTGGCAATTGATCAAGGCTTCTGTTGAAAAGCAAAGTCTTGTGGTTGATGATCAAAGCACGGCCTGTGTGGCATAGCTTTCTGTATAACGTGAATTCGCGAGCCTCACACCTCGGTATGAGTCAAAAACAGGATACGGACCCAAGGAGTGCACGACGTTTCTTTCTAGCTAGGGTGGTGTCAGTGACCTACCAGCCCTGACATTTATATACTTTTCACCTGTGTGGTTGTTGGATATGAGGCGCCTCGGATATAGGTCTGTAAGGACCGGGAAACGTGTGTTCAGGAATTGCCAATCCTCAAAAGTAAGAGAGGACCGGCCTTGGAGGTTCCAAAGGATCATAGTGGGGTCCTGAGGCATTTGCTAGAGTGTCTCGAACGCGGAGAGAAGCTTGCCCCTTGCCTCGGCTCATGACGGAATCCAATTTCCAATACGTGTATTGCGGTTTTAATTGTAGAACTAGTATGGCGACATGATATATGGTACCCATGCCGTCTATGATTGATATTTATGATTGAAATTGTTTTGACACTATGCACCTAAAATAGTATCAAATGATTTGTTTTAAACGTATCAAGCATGCTTTGGCTGTTATAAGGGAAAACCCTATCCTCCGGCTTGCGTTGCATTGTGTGATGGGACCTGGGTCTTATAACAACTTCATTTTTCTTTATTTAGCATTGCGCTGTTTGTTCTATGCACTGGTATTCTTGGGAGGAAACCCGTTCCGTATTATACGGCGTGGTCCCTTGATTTACCTAACTTTAAAACCAATATTAATAACTGTTTTAGTTCTCACACCAGTCACATGACTGACCTGGAGTTTATTGTTTTAACCTAAACTCTGGGTGCCCCTATTTTCCACACGGGCAGCTAGTAGTTTTGGTTTTGCAGATTTATATTCACAGGGTCCTGATATACAGCTGGAATGATGCTCGGAAAGCTCTGTATCCGTGTATCACTTCTAGTTGTGCTTTTGTATTATTTTTCGCTGCTATGTAATTTATTGTAATCTCTGATATTTATCGAATGTAATTTATTCATTTATACTCTGTATATTCTTGTATCTGATGGAATTGTTGTGATAACAATGAAATGTTCTTTCGTCTACGCCCTTTTGTGTGTTGTTCTCAAAGTATTCGTGCTTTCCTTTACGGGGAAGTTACGGGTTCTCTCAGTTGGTATCAGAGCTTTGGTTTACAGAGCTCGAGAACAAGACACATTAGAACCATACGAAAGAATTCATCAGATATTGGATTAGTAATATCCAATTAGAATGACTCGTTAGAGATAGGATCAGTAGTATCCTAGAACGAGTGTGGAGAGTATATTTTTTTAAAATGAAAACAATTTTGTTTTGAAATTTAAATCGTTTTATACGTATTTGATTATTTATTTATTTTGAATATGGACAATCGAGTATATAAAGATTTTGCATATACGCGTCATGAACGTATATTCGATGTTTTAATATACTGGATAGATATAGAATCACATTCTAGACACCCGGGGATAATTCTGGTGATGTGGCCACATCATCAGTATTTATGTTCGTGTTTCGAAGGTGTGATTTCTATATATTTCCATTAGACTGGTGTGAGAACCAAAACTTATATAGCTAGAACACTTTGTTGTGAATTGGCATCAAAACATGATTTCTTTATATATATCAAAATTATGAATTTGCAACGTTAATTCACTAATTGATTGATGTTTGTGTTGTTTGGTTATTTGTTTGCTAATTTTGAACCATTATGCCTAATTAAACCAAATATTGAATTGTATTGAAAATTGGTCGCATTTGCTTGCATATACATATACTTATATTGAACAGGTCATAGCAAGGAGGCTAGAGCAGAGAATAAAATTTGTTTGCCCGACAAATAGGTACATGTTTACTACATAATTTCCTGTTTTGTTCGGGTGATGATGATTTTGTGAGCCTATTGGCTTTTTCTTTTTCTTTCTGAGATCTGAAGGACCGGGGAAGCTATTTGAAATTCCCCGATGCTCCCATTGCAGGGGAGGTTATGGCGAAATTTTTCGAAAATTTAGGGTGTTAGCCAAATTTTTGAAGAATTTGAAAATTCTCAGAAACTGAAAAGTGGGAGAATGGAAGCCAGATCGAACGTAGAGCTGAATTGTTAAACCACTTTCGACTTTGTTCCTTTTCGGGGACGAAAAGTTTTAAGTGGGGGAGATTGTAATAACCCGAAAATGCGAGCCAGTTTGAAATTTTTAATTTGGCAATTTTAGCGAATTTTGAATATTTAAAATGAATTATTTTAAATAATATTGACAAGAAATTTATTTTGAATATAATTCGACGTATATTTATATACGTCGTCGTTAGAATATAAATAATTATATATAATTACAAAAGGAATTGAAAATGGCGCGGTAGTTCGATAATTCGATTTCAAACTTCAATTGAATGTACCGGGTGCAAAACAATCCGGATTTTAGCGAAACCAAAAATAATAGGATCTAATTGATAATATCTTTCCAACGAATCCGACAAATCAAGATTTCATAGCGGGAATCAAAAGATATGTCCAGTTGAAAATTCTGAATAGTCGCAATGGAATTCGGGCCCTTAAAAATGGACATTTTGCAAACGACCTCGGATTTCAACGAAACCACTTTTGTTGGGTCCGGAATGTTGAATTATTGCTAGATTCCAAATTTCATAATTTTTCGAATCAATATGTGAGCGTGGCATAAGAAAACGCGTTTGATCGGTTTTAGTTGATTTTAATCGACTGGAAAATGGCCATTTTTCCAACGGCCTCAGAATTTGACAAAACTAGTTTTGTTAGGACCGTATCGTCAATACGAAGATAGAAAATATTTTTATGGAATTTATAGAGTTAGTATGTGACCCCGGTAATTTGAAATGTACGTTTAAAATTCAATATAGTGATTTAAATGTAAATTTAACGGAAACTGATTGTAACAGCCGAATCAGCTTACGATACATATCCCATTGTGTTCGGAATGGGGGTAATATGCTATGGACGACAGGCGGTGGACCTCGTTTAGAGGTCGTTGGTGAAAGTCAACTTTTTGCAATTAAAATAAATAAATAAAAAAAATTAAATTATAGAAAACCCCCTCCTCTTCTCGTTTTCATTCAGAAGAAATAAAAAAAAAAGGAAAAAAGGGGAGAACGACGGGGGGGCCAAAGCCGCCGCCGCCGCTGCCACCAGGGCCGCCGCGCCCTGGCGCCGACCCCTCCCAGGGGTCCTCCGACCTCTTCTTCCCCTTTTCCTTCGCCTCCTCCTCCTTCTAATCGAAAGCACCCTACCGCCGCCCCTCTCCTTCTTCTTCCCCTACCTCGAGAAAACCCCCGCCCACCTGACCTCCTGAGCCGCCCGACGCCGCCGAATGACCACCGACAGCGACGTTCTTCCCCCCCCCCCTGCGGTAAGTTTTTAATTATTATTTACTTAGTTTATTTATTTATTTTTAGGTAATATGTTTTATAAAAATAAATAAGGCTTCTATATATTATTAGGACATGGAAAAATACGATTTTTAAAGGTATGATTTTTACTAAGTATAAAGGCTTGATTTTTAATTATAGGAAATTTTGATTTTTAAATCAATATAGATTAGATTTTTACACTAATAAAAATGCGGGTTTTTTTATATTATAGAGAATAAAAATATAATTTTTATATCATATAGCGGTTAAAAATATAATTTTTATTATATAGAGAAGTTAAAAATATGATTTTTATATTTTTAAAGTATTAAAAATATGATTTTTATATTTTTAAAGTATTAAAAATATAATCTTTATTATATAGAAGATGTAGAAATATGATTTTTGCTTAAATAGGAAAGAGTATATTTTTAGAGGAAAACTTTTTATTAGAAAAGGCGAAAACTTTTTATTAGAAAAGGCGAAAACTTTTTATTTGAAAAGGTGGAATCTTTGTTTTTATAAAGGCGAAGTCTATATTTTTTTGAAATGGAATTTTTATCTATATGGCATCGCAATAAAAATTCGATTTTTATATATTGAACTTCGAAGTAAAAATGTGATTTTTATATATTGAACTTCGAAGTAAAAATTCGATTTTTATATATTGAACATCGAAGTAAAAATTCAATTTTTATATATTGAACATCGAAGTAAAAATTCGATTTTTACATATGTAGAGAATACGGGCGAAAGCGACAAAAAGGCGAGAATGAAGAAGATTTCTATCAAAGAGGCGTCGTGAAGTTGGATAGCTTTGGTGAGAACTTCTCACTCTAAATTTCTTTTCTAGTTATATATATATATATATATATATATATATACTAGGATGCAGACGGTGCTTAGTAGCACCCGACACCCGTCATCCACAGACCATGGATGGCTTGTTTGTTAAATTGTTTGATTGTGTAGTTGGTTAGGTTATTGGTTTGAATTGAATTATTTGGTGAATTGAAATTGATTTGATTGATGTGTGAATGGCGTGGGCCTTCACTAGACCGGGGATAAGGCTAGGCCTCGTCCCGTTTCTAGTATCGTGCCGTTATGCCGCCGAAATTTTCTAAAATATGTTAGAAAAATAAAAATATCATTTTATTGAATAAATGAACTGAATAGAAATTCAAGTGTTAAAATAAATTGTTTTATCGTTAAAAATATAATTTTTAACATGAAAGTGAATAAATGAATATTTATAAACAAATCGGCCGATTTGTTTATATACACTGATTTGACTGATATTGATTGGGTCGATAAATTTTACACATCACCCAACTGCACAAATAAAATCTGTGTTTGATTGTTTGAAACCCTACACGGGTGTTGGGATGAAATTTGAAGTTCACTCATCCTGATTGATTAAATATGTCGATCGATAGATTGACAGGCTGTTATAAGCGTCAGATATCTATATTTGATGCTTATACAGTGTAGTGCACTTTGGTTGATGATTGATTATTTTTCAAAGCTATTATATACATGTGTTGTATGGAATCCATATAATTAACATTGTATGGTGATTGATTGGGCCTCATTCCAATCGGGAAAATAATGAATATTAGAAAAGAAAATTCATGTGTTGAATATAAAAATAGTCATGTGTTGACGATGTTCATGTGTTGAGTGAAACATTTTATATAATAAAAATTACATCTTTATCATATTTACGATTAGAATCTACTTTACGGTAGAAGTCTAATTAAAAACAAACGATAGATACCATAGTTTTATAAAATATTTTACATAACAAAAATAGTGAGGTGTTGACAGTACTCATGTGTTGAGATTAGTCGTGTGTTGAAAGAAATATAGATTCATGTGTTGAATAGAACAAATATTCATTTGTTGAATAGAATAACGAATTATTGAAATATAAAGCCGTGTTGATTAGAGATGCGTTATTTTGACGCGAATGATGTTTATATCGATTTTATTCGTTTTATAATGAATATTGAAAAGTGATTTCAAAATTTAATATTTTGAAAGGAAATTCAAATCGAATTAGATTAAAAATTCAAATGGAAATTTTATTGAATCAATTTGAAATGAATTCGATTCGAATTGAATAGAAAATGAATTGAATAGAAAATGAATTGAATTGAAAACGATTTCGAAATGATTTGAATTGAAAACGATTTCGAAATGAATTGAATTGAAAACGATTTCGAAATGATTTGAATTGAAAACGATTTCGAAATGAATTGAATTGAAAACGATTTCGAAATGAATTGAATTGAAAACGATTTCGAAATGAATTGAATTGAAAACGAATTCAAATTGAATTGAAAGTGAATTGAAATGAATTCAAATTGAATTAAAATTTGAATTGAATAGAAATGAATTTTAAAACGAATTTATAAAGAAGAATTCAATTTTGATTTGAATTTAAAAGAAAGTTGAAATTGCTTTTGAAACAATTTTAAAACGATTTATAAAATTCGTTTTAAAATAGAAATCGACGAAATATATATTATATATATTATATATATAATATAATGGCCTGAATAGAACGCGCCGCGCCGCGGCAGTTCGTGAATTTCGACCATTTATTTCAAACGGACATTGCGGGAGATCCGACCGTCGGATTCTCCTAAAACCGGAACCGTTGGGTTCGTATTGAAAAGAGCTTTCCAATAAATGTTAGAAATTTGAAATCTAACGGTTGGATTTGGAATTATGTCCAAATCAATTTCAGAAAAGGTCGCTGTAAGTGCAGTTCGATGGCCGTTGTTGGAAATCGACTGTACGGGCCTTGATAAAATTATTAAAAATATCTATAATTTGTGTAAAATTATAATATGTGAATTGGAAAGAATTGGGCTGGAAAATTCCACATTTGAAAAGATAAAAATAGATTTTTATCGAAATGAACTAGTTTTGAACTAGAATTAAAATCAATTTATTTTTGAAATAAATAAATTGAATTTGAAAGTGATTTTAAAAATAATCAATATTCCCAATACGTGGATTGGACTGGAGTTGAATCGAAATTATCTTCGGGATATTTCGATGTTGGATTTCGTGACTATACAGATATTGTTATGGGAATTTGAAAGATATATTTTATATCGTTATTGCTAATACGATATATGTTGGTTTCAGAATTTGATATTGAATATAAGCCGATATATTTTCTATTCAGAGCCTTGTATTTAATATCAAATGTGATTTGGGTTTATCGTGAATCGTGTTTTAGATGACATTGGTTCTTTAACCCAGTTAAAGGCAAGATATTGATTTTTGAGAAGATTAAAACTAAGTGAAGTTTTAATGAATCTTTAATTAGATTAAAAATGTGAATTGATAATTTAAATTATCAAATCTGAAAGGTGATCGAGAATGGAGTACCACCAGTTTTGCTCCAAAGCGATAGTTAAATCTTTAATTAGATTTGAACGTGAAATGGTAATTAATTTTACCGATAACACCGTGGTGTTAGATATGGAGTATCACCAGTTTTGCTCCATGGGATATATAGGTTGGGATTGGGAAATAAACTAAATAATTACTTCGGTGTGGTTCGTTAATCCCGACTAGTTTGAAATGATATCCAAAGGAAGATTAAAGAATAAATTTAGAAGAATTTATCTTTGATAAAATTAATGGGAACCTTTCCCTAAGAATGTGATTTTGTGAATAAAAGAATATTCTGAATTGGAATGGGGCGTTTGTTGTGTTTGTGTAACATTCGTTTATTATATACGTGGGTTGTTCAGAAAGGCCGGGTTTATACCCATTCTGAATAACCGATTCGACGAGATGTCGAAGATGAAGACGGTGGTTGAAGACCGGAAGTCTTCACATCGTTTGGGTGATTACTGATGATCTTGATTGGGCTGTACACCCAGGATGAGGGAAACAGTTGGTGATCGTCCAGACGTACTTGGAGATGGATGGATATGCGAGGAAAGTGCCTCCGGTTTCGTTCAGACCCAGAACGAACTTGTAAATGGATTGTGTGTCTGACATTGGATTTTAGTCCGTGTGATTGATCTCTATTAAATATATATCTGTTTGGCGGCGGAGAATTTATTCTCTTGCTTAACGCCCTTCTCTGAGACGTACGAGCTCAGGGGTTATATATTGATGGATAGCAAACGCATGGAGTGAATTGCCTGTGTGGCATGCGTAAGTGGCAATTGATCAAGGCTTCTGTTGAAAAGCAAAGTCTTGTGGTTGATGATCAAAGCACGGCCTGTGTGGCATAGCTTTGTGTATAACGTGAATTCGCGAGCCTCACACCTCGGTATGAGTCAAAAACGGGATACGGACCCAAGGAGTGCACGACGTTTCTTTCTAGCTAGGGTGGTGTCAGTGACCTACCAGCCCTGACATTTATATACTTTTCACCTGTGTGGTTGTTGGATATGAGGCACCTCGGATATAGGTCTGTAAGGACCGGGAAACGTGTGTTCAGGAATTGCCAATCCTCAAAAGTAAGAGAGGACCGGCCTTGGAGGTTCCAAAGGATCATAGTGGGGTCCTGAGGCATTTGCTAGAGTGTCTCGAACGCGGAGAGGAGCTTGCCCCTTGCCTCGGCTCATGACGGAATCCAATTTCCAATACGTGTATTGCGGTTTTAATTGTAGAACTAGTATGGCGACATGATATATGATACCCATGCCGTCTATGATTGATATTTATGATTGAAATTGTTTTGACACTATGCACCTAAAATAGTATCAAATGATTTGTTTTAAACGTATCAAGCATGCTTTGGCTGTTATAAGGGAAAACCCTATCCTCCGGCTTGCGTTGCATTGTGTGATGGGACCTGGGTCTTATAACAGCTTCATTTTTCTTTATTTAGCATTGCGCTGTTTGTTCTATGCACTGGTATTCTTGGGAGGAAACCCGTTCCGTGTTATACGGCGTGGTCCCTTGATTTACCTAACTTTAAAACCAATATTAATAACTGTTTTAGTTCTCACACCAGTCACATGACTGACCTGGAGTTTATTGTTTTAACCTAAACTCTGGGTGCCCCTATTTTCCACACGGGCAGCTAGTAGTTTTGGTTTTGCAGATTTATATTCACAGGGTCCTGATATACAGCTGGAACGATGCTCGGAAAGCTCTGTATCCGTGTATCACTTCTAGTTGTGCTTTTGTATTATTTTCCGCTGCTATGTAATTTATTGTAATCTCTGATATTTATCGAATGTAATTTATTCATTTATACTCTGTATATTCTTGTATCTGATGGAATTGTTGTGATAACAATGAAATGTTCTTTCGTCTACGTCCTTTTGTGTGTTGTTCTCAAAGTATTCGTGCTTTCCTTTACGGGGAAGTTACGGGTTCTCTCACAATAAGATTAACAATTGTGTTAAACCATGTTTGTGAAACAAAAATATAGATTTTTGTCATATAATTAGAAGTAGACAAACATATTCATTTTTGTCAGCCTTGAAAGAATGTATTTTTTCATTTGAAAATAAAAGGCAAGTTTTTAACTTTATTTTGTTTACAAAATAAAACACCAATTTTTATCTTTAATTTTGTTTACAAAATAAAAGGCAAGTTTTTAACTTTATTTTGTTTACAAAATAAAACACCAATTTTAATCTTTAATTTTGTTTACAAAATAAAAGGCAAGGTTCTACATAAGTTTTGTTAACAAAATAAAAGACAAAATTTTTACTTATTTTTGTTAACCAAATAAGGGACAAAGTTGTACATAAATTTTGTTCACAAATTAAAAGACAAATTTTTCCCTTATTTTATGAACAAAATAAATTGTAAGTTAAATCTTTATTTCTATTTATATATCAACATGTAAGTTTTTAATCTTTATTTTCATTTACAAATAAAAATAAAAATGAGACTTTTATTGTGATTCATCCAAAGCACACCAAATCATATATTATATTTTTAGTGTAAATTTTGAAATCACGACGTTGAGTAAATGATTGAAATGGTTAGACAAAAACCATATTATCGTGGGTTGACATGAATAATGACACAATTTACATCGTTGTGTTAATATAGTTGAGATGACACCAAAAACTTACGTCGTTATGTTAATATAGTTGTGATGACACAATTTACACCGTTGTGTTAATATAGTTGAGATGACACCAAAACTTACATCATGACGTTAACATAGAAAGATGACACCAAAATTACATCGTGATGTGGATATAGAAAAATGACATAAAATTTCATCGTTATGTTATTATAGTGGGAATAAATCAAAGATTTACATTGAAGAAAAATAAAAAGAAAACATCATATTTTCTATGTAAAGTAAAATACAAATTGTTAGAGAACATTACATTAGAATAGAAATCACATTTTTCGCATAAAATGTTACATTAGAATAGAAATTACAACTTCAGTATAAAGTGTGACATTAGCAAAAGAAATAACATTTCTATTTTAAAATATGGTGTTAGAAAATGTTAGTTAGAAATAAAGATACATTTTTGTTAGAAAATGTTAATTAGTATAAAAGATACATTTTTGTTAGAAAATGTTAATTAGAGTAAAGGTACATTTCGTTAGAAAATGTTAAATAGAAGTAGTGAAAGACAAAACACATTTTGTTAAATAGGGAATTGGTGAAAAACAAATAAACACCTTTGGTTAATAGGGAATTAGTGGGAAACAAAATATGCATTTTTTAAAATAAGAAAAAGAATGCTTAACCCGAGGTTGGATTGAGTTGTGATGAAAACCTGCCCGGACCCGCCCGGCTGTCCAGTAATCACAACAATACCTATCCAATGTGGGAGGTTAAAGCATATTAAAATTTTCTAAATTTACATTTTATATATGTAAATTACTACAAATATTTAGAGTAAATAAAATAAAACATAGAAAAAAAAGATATTTATTTACATTAGATAAATAAAAGATTAAATAAAATTACATACCTATGTAATTAAGATTATAAGAATAAGATTTCATTTTTCATTTGTATTTTGAGATGCAAATGAAATTAGAATAAATATTTTGTTTTATTTGTATTTTTAGTGCAAATAAAATATGGAATAAAAATAACACCTTTATTTACATTTTCCTATGTAAATAAAAAGAATGAAAGAACAAAATTTAGTGATAATCTTTATTTACAATTTTATTATGTAAATAAAAGAACAAAATTTTCACATTTTATTAATATAAAGAGAAAGAACAGAATTTTCACATTTTGTTAATTTAAAAAGGGATTAAACAAAATATACATTTTGTCAAATAGAAAAGAGTGAAAAACAAAGTGCTCATTTTGTTAAAAGAAAGGTTAGAAAAGATTTAACATAAAACATTCTTTTATGTTAAAAGGAAAGGTTATGAAAGATTAAACATAAATTATTCTATTTATGTTAGGATAAAATGTTAGCAAGGATTCAACGTAAAATATGTGAATAAGGATTATTTACATTTTCTTGTGTAAATAATAAGAACCAATTTTGTGAATAGAATTTGTTTACATTTCCCTATGTAAATAAAAAGACTAAATTAAAATACCATTTTAGTGATAAAGTGTTAAGATAAATTAAAATTACAGTTTAGTGATAAATGTTAAGATAAATAAGAAAAAGAATTTAAAAACATTTATTTACAAATAGTGTAAATAAATAAGAAAAAGTAATTGAAGCCATTTATTTACAAGTAGTATAAATAAATAAGAAAAGAAGTAGAGAAATATTTATTTACATTTAGGTAAATAAATTAGAAAGAGAATAGAAAAACATTTATTTACATTTAGGTAAATAAATAGGGAAAAGAATGCAATTTATTCACACATAGTGTAAATAAAATAAAAGAATAGATAAAGTATAATTTATTTACAGTTAGTGTAAATAGAACAGAAAAGATAGAAAAATAAAACGAGTGATAATAAAAGTGATATTTTTATCGTCATTTTAGATGCGATAAAAGAATAGACGATAATAGTTGAAATCGCCAAACGATTTATATTTATTATATATGTGTGTGTGTATATATATATATATATATATATATATATTATAAATTAAACGAAACGCGCGCGGCAGTTCGTGTATCGGCAATTGTAACTTTAAACAGTTATACCGAAAGATCCGACCGTCGGATTTTCCCAAAACTGGAACCGTTAGGACCACTTTGGGAAGATCTTTCCAACGATATAGACTTCGTCAAAATCCATCAGTTAGATTTCAAGATATGTGTTAATCAAATTTGGTTGAAAACAGCGCCAGGGTCGCCCATTAACCCGAAGCGTCGTTAAATTAAATTAAGCTATTTTTATGTAAATAAAAGTAGCGATAGGTCGTTATTAAATACCAATAACGATACGAAAGGATTTCAAATTATATATATATATATATACGAGAATCATTTGAAAAGACCGAGTTCAATCTCATTTCAAATGATTATACGACGATATAAGTCGAAGAGTTGAAGACGGTGATTGTAGACCGACGATCTTCACATTGAATGGATGTGTTGCTACTGAGACCCATGAGAGGAGTAGCTACCTTGAAAGGGGTTCAGTGGTGGCCGTTCGGACGTAGTGTTGATTTGTACGGATTTGACTTTCGCTCAGACCCAGAGCATAAGTTTATAAATGGAATGTATGTCTGACGTTGTAGTCCTTTATACTACATTCGTTGATCTCTGTTAATATATATCTGTTTGGTGGTTAACGCCCTTCTCTGAGACGTACGAGCTTAGAGGTTATATATTGGTAGAAATCAATGGTGTGGTATGGATTGACAATGTGCCATGCCAAGATGCATGAATCAAGGCTTTTGTTGAAAAGCAGGCCTTGTGGTCGATGATCAAAGCACGGTCTGTTTAGGCGTAGCTTTGTGTATAGCGTGACTTCGCGAGCCTCACACCCCGGTATGAGTCAAAAAGGGGATACGGACTGCAGGGAGTGCACACGTTTCTTTCTAGCTAGAGTGATGTCAGGGACCTACCAGCGCTGACATTTTACTTATGTGGATGATGGATTTTGAGGTACCTCGTGTTTTATAGGCCGTTGGTGGTCATACTATAGGTTCAAAGGAACCGGGAAGTGTGTGTTCAGGCATAACTAATCCACTGCCGATAGGCGGGGACCGGCCCTGAAGATCCAAGGGTTCATTGCGGGGGATCCTGAGGCATTTGCTAGAGTGTCTCGAATCGGAGAGGAGCTTGCCCCTAGCCTCGAATCATGATGGAAATCCAATTTCCGATACGACCTTGCGGTTTTGATTGTAGAACTAGTATGGCGACATGATATATGGCACCCATGCCGTTTATGATTTATACATTATGATTGAAATGTTTTTATTAGAACATATACACACTAGTATTAAACCCGTTTTATCGTATCAAGCATCTTTTGACCATTATAAGGTAAAACCCTATCCTCTAGTGTGCGTTGCATTGTGTGATGGGACTTGGGTCTTATAATGGTTTCATTTTTCTAAAAAGCATTGCGTTGTTTAACGATTTACTTTAATTTATGCACCGACAATCCATTGGGATAAAACCCATTCTGCATTAGCGGCGTGGTCCTTGGATTTGCCTTATTAGTTAAATTAGTTTAGAATTCTCACACCAGTCCCATGACTGACCTGTAGTTTGTTTCACTTTGCAAACTCGGGTGCCCTCTTTTCAACACGGGCAGTCGAGTAGCTTTTTGCAGATATCTATCTCTTTAGCAGGATTCTGGATCGATGCCTAAAGCTGTGTCCAGAGCATTAGGAAGTATTCCGCTGTATTAAGTTTATTTTCTTCCGTTGCAATGTATTAAAACTGTTGTAATTTATCTTCCATTGTAATTTAATTTCGATGTACTCTGATATTCTGTACTCTGATGTAACATGATATGTAATGTAATAAAAGTCTGATGTTATTGTTCTAATGTTTTGTATTCCCAAAGTTAAAGCATTCGAAGATTTCCAACCTTTGGGTCAGGCCTGTGTGGTTTATGGTCGATTCAAAGAGCGGGAATTTCCGGGTCTTTACACATGTACTGCTTCAGATTTCTGTAATAGCTGGCACTCCCTTACAACATGACCTGCTTGATGACCCTTATTGCATTTCCTTTCACCATGTGAGTTCTTTTGCTTCTTAGTAGGTTTGGATCCGTTCTTTCTTTGCTTCTTTAAAGATCTGCAATTTCCTTGCAAATGCCCTTGCTTCTTGCAATTATTGCATATGGCAGTCGTTGCTGGTTCTTTCCCCGATCTGGCCCTTTTCCGGTTGACTTTAGGCTTCTTACTGACCTCAGACATCATACTGGCCTCAGGATTATCAGTTTCAGACTCCCCTTTATTACTAGAACAGACTTCCTCTTCGTAACGCAACATACCTTTCTTGTCGAGATCCTCATACCGGTAAGCCATGCATTTCATTTCAGAAAAAGGAAGCTTCACATTCCTCATCACACTATTCTGGTATTTTCTTTGCAGGCCATGAATAAACCTCAGATTCTTCCTCTTTGGATCTTGAATCAGATGCGTGGAAAAATGAGAAAGTTCATTGAATCTCTTATGATATTCTGGAATGGTCATATCTCCCTGTATTAGATAAGAGAATTCATCACATAACCGCTCAGTTGCTTCAGGAGGAGTAAATCTTTCTAGGAAAATCAATTTAAATCTATCCCAGGTAATATTACCTTCTGGATTATTCTTAATAATCGAATCCAACCAGAACAAAGCTTCATCTTTGAGTACCCAAGATGCTAGTAATCTTTTCTGGTCGTCTCTCATCTTTAAACCGTCAAAGATTTTCTCAGCAGAACGAATCCAAGCTTGTCTTTTCATAATAGATTCTTCGCCTGAGAACGGTATTCCACCCATTTTGATACTTAATTAATAGTGCCACAATATCTGGTTCTGCATTCCTTCTGTTTCTGACACTCATTTTCTAGTACTTCTGCAAATAGCAGATCAAGTGTCAGGTCAACAGAAAAGATATTTTAAAGCATAGAGACATATACTTGAATGTAAATGCATCTATCAAGGTGTTATTTCATTCTGCTATACTCATACTAGGATATTACTGATCCTATCTGTAATGAGTTCTTCGTCCTAGAACATTACTGTTTCTATTTCTGACGAGTTCGTTAATATGTTATATTCCAGAACTAAGCTTAACCAAAGCTCTGATACCACGTTGTGACGACCCCAAACCCCGTACTGACGGTGGCAAGGGTAATCTTTGGAATATAACACATAAACAGATAATAGCAGAACAGAATTAAATAAATACACCAGGTAATGTACAAATAATACACTGGATAAACATAATCATCAGAGTTACACATTATACAGGATCATACTTAGTACAAATACAGTTCAGATATACATAAATGTCTACAGCAGAAAACAAACATAATATGTACAATAGGAGCTGAACAGCATAAAAAGAGATAAATGATAGAATCCATCTTCAGCTCCAGCTATCCAGAAAGAGCCTGCTAAAACCTGAATACAAGGTTGCCCATGTAGAAAAAGCGGCACCCGAGTTTGCAAGTGAAACAAACTACGAGTCAGTCATGGAACTGGTATGAGAAATCTACTTGACAAATTTTATAATATGGCTAATCACAGGACCACGCCACTTTCGCGTAACGGGTTTACTCCATTTGTAATGACCCGTAATTTGGCAGAAGAATAATTAACTAATTTAATTATTAAATATCGATTTAACGATATTAATAACTGGAATTAAATAATATTTATAATTAATTAATATAAATAATAGAATAAAAGATATTTATTTCTGAAATAGTCAGAAATAGTGGAATTGACAATACTATGTGAAGTGGACAATTTAAAATATATAATTCAGTTTAGAGTTGAATTATAATAACGAATATATTATATAAACGACAGTTTGAACGTAGAATTATAATATAATTATAATCGAGCTCGAAATGGCGCTGCAGTTTGCTATTTGGCGATTCGAACTTCAACTGAATGTATAAGATTCGTTTTAAGCTGGATTTCTATGAAATAAGAAACGTACGGAGCTGGTGGAGTATATCTTTCTAATGGAAGAGAAAAATCTAGATTTCATCAGATAGATTTTGATTTATGTCCAAATCGAATTTCAGAAAAGTCGCTATAGAATCGTTTATCGACCGTAGCGGTTTATTCGATATAACTAGAGATCGGGTCTGAATTTAGACAAGGTTCATTTGGGATATAGTGATAATTTAATTTTTAGAATTTTATGGTAATTTTTAATTAATTAAATAAGCAACTTTTTATTTGGAGTATTTGATACCCTGTATCGACATTTTGGGGTTTCACAATATGAGTTCACCTACCGGTATTATTATATTTTTGGGATCATGGCACATCACTCCATTTAATGATATTTTCATATCAGTCCGTGGACAAACAGAATTTCGTATAATGGGATACTCTCAATTGTCAAACAAAATGTGTGAACATAAAAGGAGCCATGTCCTTGAAATTCCTCAGCCACGTATTATTTCTGAAACATGGAGACCGAATTCTCCATAAAATATCTCACCCCTCATTCCTATAAATAACCTTAACTTCACTACCTTAAAACCTAATTTCTATTCCATCATTCGAGCCGCCACAAACACTTTTCACAGCAAAAACCCAACTCTCGTTCCCTTCTAAAAATCAAACACTGGTCTAAAGTTTTTGTCCAATACATATACGAGAGTCCGAGGGGAAGTCGAGTATAGTATTGCAGTGAGAATGGTGTAGAGATGGTGTTATGCATTTGTATAGAAGATGGGTTTGCGTTTTACTGTTCAGACAGGGAAAGATGGAGTATTACGTTAGGGGCGGGTATGATATTTCGATGATGGGCGTGTCCAGTTCGAGATGGTAAACGTGGAGTGGAGTTCGGAGATGGGTCTGATGCGTGAAGTAGTTGATCAAAGAGGGGGAGTAGGTGATGAGAGTGGTAAAGGTTGATGAGTAGCGAAAGAGAAGAGGGTGAAGAGAGAAAGGAGACTGTGGCGTGAACTGTAAGTGGCGAAGACGCGAAGTGGAGGAGAGGAGTTCGAGAAGGGGACGGGTTGGAGTCTGGAAATACTGGGAACGTGTTTTCTGCTTGGTGAAATGATAGGCAAGGGACATGGAAAAGGAATCCAAGAAGGAGCCGTATGTTTTAAGATCTGGAGGAGAACTTAGAACATGGAAGACTTTCGTGAAATATTATTGGGAGGAGGAGAAGGTGGTACTGAAACGGTGAAGAACGTGTGGGGAAAGGAGGCGTGACCATGTCCTGGAACCGCAAGTGAAGGTGTGGGGTGAACGAAGTTTTTCCAGCCCTTTTATTTTTGTAAATACAGTTTGTGAGTTTACTGAATAGAGGAATAAGGAGGGGTGCAGTTTGTTTTGTTTGTTTTTAAGGTAACAAGAGGAGGAGCAGTTAAATAAAATACAAGAACAGATCGAGTCTGTGAATCTTATTTGTGAAAGTCGGTGAAGGAAACATGGAAGTAGGAGGAGTATGAAATATTTGGCAATGGTAAAATAGGAGGAGTAGTAAACTGATGGGAAGAAGAAGATTTTACGTTGGGTCGGGCTATTTTCCTCATTGGGCCAAGAAAGGAATGGAATTTCGAACGGTCGGATCCGATGGGATCGTATGGACGGGAGCAACACAATGAGACTGACTGGGAGTGAATCAAAGCTCATTACAATTTATGGAAAAATAAATTGTCCGTCTGAATCAAACCGAGTGATGGTTATCGTTATTAACGATGATCGTCCAATGTGAGTAAATCTCACGAACTCTAAACAGTTTATAATTTCATGTTGTATTTTTAGAACTGTTAGAAATTGTCTGATTGATTGTGTGTTGACTGTTTGATTGAACTGCTATTCAGTTAGTTGAATTTCTATATTGATTCTGTTTAACAGAATATATCATATGGAACTGAAAGTGATGTTATCTATATTGTTTAACATCTGTGATGCAGGGAAAACAGGTTGGAGGAATCCGACTGGATTCCTCAACATTTATTTTACTGCTATTTATATATTGATATATGCTGTGATATATAATCTGTTGTCGATTGTATGTGTTTGAATGATATTGATCATTGACATTTGAGTGTTTAAATACCATAGGAAATACTGAAATATAGGAAAGGGAATTTTCAATGTTTATATTGAAAATAAATTATTTATAAAATCGCAGGATTTTATAAAAGGATATTTATTTAGAGATCAAATAAATAGGATTTAAAAGAAATATTTATTTAGAAATAAATAAATAGAATTATATAAAGGAGATATTTATTTAGAGATTAAATAAATAGGATTAAAAGAAATATTTATTTAGAAATAAATAAATAGAATTATATAAAGGAGATATTTATTTAGAGATTAAATAAATAGGATTTAAAAGAAATATTTATTTAGAAATATATAAAAAGATTTTATAAAGGAGATATTTATTTAGAAATAAATAAATAGGATTATAAAGGGATTATTCATTCAGCGAATAAATAGAATTATATAAAAGGGAATTTATTTATAAAATCAAAAGATTTTATAAAGGAAATATTTATTGGAAAATAAATAAGTAGTTAATCAAATTGAATTAGTCGAGTAATCAAAACGAATTGGTCAAGTTAAAACCAAGTGAACTAGTCGAGTTAATAAGAGGGAATTTGTTAAGTTAAATCAAATTGAATTAGTCGAGTTAAAACAAAGTGAATTAGTCAAGTTAAAACAAAGTGAACGAGTCAAGTTAATCAAGTGGGTTAGCCGAGTCGAATTAGTCAAGTGAGTTAATCGAGTCGAATTAGGCAAGTTAAGTTAATCAAATTGAGTTAGCAAGTTAGGTTAAACAATTTGAGTTATCAAGTAAGATTATCAATTTGAGTTATCAGGTTAAGTTAAGCAATTTGAGTTATCAGGTTAAGTTAACCAAATTTAGTTATCGAGTTAAGATTTATTGAGCTAAGATAATCGGAAATTAGTTAATCGAAAGGAGTTATTGATTAGTTTAATCGAAAGGAGTTATCAAATTAGTTTAATCAAAAGGAGTTATCAAATTAGTTATTCGAAAGGAGTTATCAAATTAGTTAATCGAAAGGAGTTATCGATTATAGCTTAATCGAAAGGAGTTATCAAATTAGTTTAATCAAAAGGAGTTATCAAATTAGTTATTCGAAAGGAGTTATCGATTATAGTTTAATCGAAAGGAGTTATCGATTATAGTTTAATCGAAAGGAGTTATCAAATTAGTTATTCGAAAGGAGTTATCGATTATAGTTTAATCGAAAGGAGTTATCGATTATAGTTTAATCGAAAGGAGTTATCAAATTAGTTAATCGAAAGGAGTTATCGATTATAGTTTAATCGAAAGGAGTTATCGATTATAGTTTAATCAAAAGGAGTTATCGATTATAGTTTAATCGAAAGGAGTTATCGATTATAGTTTAATCGAAAGGAGTTATCAAATTAGTTAATCGAAAGGTGTTATCAAATTAGTTTAATCAAAAGGAGTTATCAAATTAGTTATTCGAAAGGAGTTAAGTTAAAGAGTTAAAAGATGAACTTAACCTATTTCGAGGTTTGAAAATGTTGTTCAGTTAAGGTCTGAGAGGTAGTTATACCCCAACTTGATTGACTTCGTTTTAAATTTAGAAATGGTTAAGGTTCGAGAGTGAAAGTAGTTAAGTGATTTTAGTAAATAAGTATAGTGGTTCGAGTTGTCGTTGCGATGTTGATTTAAACATCTGTTTAAATCCAAGTAAAGAAGATTTAGAGATGTTTTCCAAATAGAATCAGAAACGTAATCAAATATTGAAATTGGAAATATGGATTAGAAATGGAAATGTTTTCCAGGGTTAACGTATATTTTCTAAACATAGAAAATAAGGAAATACGAATATATATATATATATATATATATATGATTGATGATTGATTGATAGAATTTCCATCTGGAAATAATATCGTTGTTTGCACACCTGTTTTTCTTTGATGATTAAATCACAGACCATCGAAGTTTTGACCATTTTAACGTTGTTAATATGGAGAGACCAGTTGGATTATTATCCAAAGAACCACTCTGTATTGGCATAAGCATTGTGAATCATATATGCCAAAGATAATTGAAGACGGAGTAAAGTGCAAAGGGTTATTGTATAAGTCTTAGATAACAGTGCCTAAGATGGATGTACCGAATAGTACCTTCGGTTCATCCTGTTCCCGGGTGACTTGTATGGATGAATGTCTGACAGAGTATTTTAAGAAAGGTCATATACATTGATTTCTTCAACCGTACCAAGAGTGGAAGCGGTGAAGGAAACTTCTTTTAGCTGACACGTAATGTATGGTTGTAGACGTCAAATTAGTGATTTTGATGGATCTGACGATGTGACATTCGAAGTGAATCTGATGTGATGATAAAGCGTAACCTCAAGCCTCATCATCCGGTAAATGACAGAAATCGGGCAGGCAGCATGGCTAAGTCAGTCGGACCGAAGTAGGGTGTATAATCACCTATCTAGAGAATATTCATTTGCTTCTTTAATCTATCAATGCTGTCTCATATATATACGGAAAATGGTTGCTGATCCCAACCGTTGGTGATATACATTCGATACACTCAAGCAAAATGAGTGGTCGGTCATGTGTGGCTGAGTTGCAAGATGTTCTTGTTGAACTCCAGTGTATCGTTCCTAGAGTACACTGATCGGAAGGTGGTTCCATACCTTGTTATAGTTGGAAATCCATTACCCAATACGTGCTTGCGGTTTTGATTGTATACTATATATGTAGAACGTGAGATGAAGCGTTTATGCTAGATGATTATTATATTGTGGTTGATAGACATTATTATAATATCAAAAGGTTTTTGACATAAAGATAATTTGGATTCTCATAAGGGAAAAACCCGTTCCGTTATACGGCGTGGTCTTATGAGATATCGTTTACTTGTTCGAACTGTTTAAACTGTTTTACTCATACAAGTCCCATGACTGACCCGGAGTTTATTTTGTTTTGTTTTCCCTAAACTCTTGGGTGCCCAATTTTGTACGGGCAGTCAAGTAGTCAGGATTTTACAGATACTTGAAGAGCTGGAGCAGGAGGCTTCAGGATCATATAGCTATATAGTTATTATTCTGCTATGTTGTAAGTACTGTACTTTGATAATGATGTGTATACATATACTGATTTTATTTCAAGGATATATTATCTATTATATGTTATTCGTTCCGCTGTGAGATTCGTGTTACTCTGATGTTGTCTTCTTCTATTCTAAGTTTCTATCTTATCTTTCCACACCCTCTAATTTCTTTCATTAACTATTCGGTTATTTTCGATCCTTGGATGTTCGATATGTGTTGTATATTGGATAACCAAGATCGCATTTTTCCGGTCGTTACACCATTGGATTGCCAGTGCTTTACCAGAAGTAAATTTTTTAAACATCGCAATGCTTTTTATAAAAATGAAGCCATTATAAGACTCAGTTCCCATCACACAATGCAACGCAAACCGGAGGATAGAGTTTTTACCTTATAATGGCCAAAATATGCTTGATACGAATAAAAAAAAGCATTTGATATTATTACTAGTGTTTATATGTTTCAAAAACAATTTCACATCATAAGTATCAATCATAGACAACATGAGCGTCCCATGCCACTATGTCGCCAAATACAGGTTTACGATCAAAACCGCACGGTGTCGTATTTGGAAATTGGATTTCCATCATGAACCAAGGCAAAAGATAGTCCTTACCGAATTCGAGACAATCTTGCCCATGTCTCAGGCAAGTACTCAGTCAAGCCTTTGGATCGTCAGGGCCGGTCCACCAATGTGGATTAAAATGTCTGAACACTGTGTTCCCCCGCCCTTTGGTGCCTAAATGAGCCAATGAATGACTCCATCGGTCCTGGATCGACCGATATATCCGAGGCACCTTGCAACAGCAACAACCACATAGGTGAAAGTAATATAAATGTTAGCCAGTTTAAGCACTGACGCCACCTCTAGCCAGAAGGAAACGCATGCCCTCCCTGAGGTCCTTTCCCGTTTCTGGTTCATACCGGGGTTTGAGGCTCGCGAATTAACATTATACACAAAGCTATGCCACACAGGCCGGGCTTTGATCATCAACCACAAGACTTTGCTTTTTAACAGAAGCATTGATCACTACATCTTAGCATGCCACACAGACAATTCACACCATGCAACTGATGGCTATCAATCACACAGAATGAATTCCAATCTCAGACACACAGTCCATTTGCAAGTTCGTTTTGGGTCTGAATGAAACCGGAGGCACTATATACCTCGCATACCCATCGATCTCCACGTACGTCTGGAAGATCACCACTTATTATCCATATTTCGGGATGCCTCCCAATCAGGACATCAGTTATCATCCATCCAAGGTGAAGGTCTCCGGTCTTCAATCACCGTCTTCACCATCGATTTCTTATCGTCGATTCAGTTATTCATAATGGGATAAACTCGGTCTTTCTGAGCAACTCGCGTATATAATAAATAAGTGCTACACAAACACAACATACGCCTCATTCCAATTCATGATTCACTAACCGTAAATTAGTAAGAGAACGATTTCCCAAGTATTAACCCCGAAGGCCGAAACCAACATCAGATCAAAACCCAGGAAATCATCCGACTTAGCTAACCTTTAGTTAGTTTATAAATTTCACGTTCAACCATCAAATATCCAATAAACCGAGTAAATTCAGTTTATTTCCATTCCATATCATTTATAATATTTTATAACGATTTATCGCTATTTTTATTTATTTAAAAATAGCCAATTTATTCGAACGACGCTTCAGGCCATAATGCGGCCGTGGCGCTGTTTTTCTTCAGATTTGATTTACACATATCTGAAAATCTAACCGTTGGATCTTCACAAATTTTATATCATTAGAAAGACCTTTTCAAAACGAATCCAACGGTTTTAGTTTTGGGAAAATCCGACGGTCGGATCTCCCGGTACATTCGTTTGAAATTTCGATTTCGAAATACGAACTACAGCGTCGTTATTCGATTTAATTTAATTATATATATATATATATATATATATATATAATCGATTCTGGCGCTATTTTTCTTTAGATTTGAATTAAACATTCCAGACAATCCAACCGTTGGATTTTCACAAAGTTGGTGTCGTTGGAAAGATATTTCCAAAGCGAACCCAACGGTTTCGGTTTCGGGAAAATCCGTTGGTTGGATCTCCCGCACTAATCGTTCGAAATCACAGTTTCAAAACGCGAATTGCAGCTTCGTTATTCGATTTATTTTAATTATATATATATATAATCTATTCTTCGATTTCAAAGCCATATTCTTTTCATACATTTGATAAAAATGATATTTTTATCCAACAGACATTTATTTTGACACTTCACTATTTTTTACAATTCATGTATATAACGAAAATGTGATTTTTATTATAAAACAATTTATTTCAAAACACGACTATTTTATATAGTTCATATAGATGATAAAAATATGATTTTTATTATAAAACAATTTATTTCAAAACACGACTATTTTATATAGTTCACATAGATGATAAAAATATGATTTTTATTATAAAACAATTTATTTCAAAACACGACTATTTTAAATAGTTCATATAGATGATAAAAATATGATTTTTATTATAAAACAATTTATTTCAAAACACAACTATTTTATATAGTTCATATAGATGATAAAAATATGATTTTTATTATAAAACAATTTATTTCAAAACATGAATGTCGTTCAACACATGAATTTCTATTCAACACATGAATTTCTATTCAACACACGAATATAGTTTCAACACATAAAAATAATTCTAACACATGAATATTATTCAAAATTTCGGAAGCATAACGGCAGGGTAGTTAAAACCGGGACCGTCCCTAGTATGGCTCCTCGCTCTACCTTAAAGCCTCACAGCTTTTGACAATGGGGATTTCATGCATCTAGTTCGCACGCAGGCGGCATGTTTATTTTCTTTTCCATAAACTAATCCTATGTGGTTTCAGCCAAATAATTCTCAACCACAAACGGGTATTTTTCAACCACAATCAATCAATTTCAACCACAAACAATTCAAATCAACCATCCGCTATCAACCAATTTTCACACCAATCACAACCAATAAATATCGTCCATGGTTTGTGGACGAGGGGCGTGTATATATATATAATTATATTTCACTTCTATTTCAACACATATATAATTTTTACAACGCATATATAACTTATACATCGAACGTACAACTTATACAATGCTTATACATGAGGTGTACAACGCTTATATAACTCATATATCGACTATATAATTTATACATCGTCGTTTTCCATATCGTTTATAATATAGAAATCTCACATTGGGGTCCACTCCACCAAAAGTAGAAGAAGGCTCAGAAAAATATCTGGTGTCTTCTAGAATGTAGAAGACGTCCACACGAGTCCACTGTCTCTTTTTTCACTGAATTTCATCAAGAAATGGAAAAGGTATGATTTTTACAGTGAATTCAAAAACCGTAGCTCTTTAAAGTGCTATTAAATAGTTTAATATAATTTCAGTCGTTCCTCTCTAAAAGTCTTCAAAACTAGGTTTTCGATTTGTGACCAAACCGTGCAATGATTCGTCGATCGGTCACTGCCACGTGGAAGAGCTTGGAAAGGGCTCTCCGGTGCCGTGCACCACCTACAGATCGACGGCCTCTGGCACGAGCAGCGGCATTGAAAGGCTCCGACTTTGGAGGCATGGATCTCACGATTTACTCAATGAAAAAATCGAAACCTGGTATGGATTTAAAGCTCAAGCTGAGATCTACAATTTCTTCAACTGGGTCGATGGGTAATGGTGTGTGGATTGATCAGAAAATGGCCAGGAAGTTTTGAGCTGTTATCGTCGTCGATCGGGGGAGGGAGAGAGAGAAAGCGGGGAGAGAGAATCTGATGTGGCCCAATGATATTTTTTTATATTTATAAATATTAAAAATCCAAAAATACCCCTCCTCACATACTAACTCCAATACAAACCCAACGACTGTCGCCCCTAACTAAATACCCCCATTCCGAACACAATGGGATATGTTTCGTAGGCCCATTCTACTGTTTCAGTCTGTTTTCCTTCAAATTAAAATATAAAGCATTCAATATTTAATTTGAACGTACATTTCAATTTGCCAGGGCCACATATTGATTCTAAAAATTCCCGAAAAATAAATCTAGCTATGTTTTGACGATACGGTCCCAACAAAACAAGTTTCAACGAATTCTGAGACCGTTTGAAAAATGTCCCTTTTCTGGTCGATCCAATTTAATAGTAATCGACCAAACACATTTTCCTTTGCCACGCTCACATACTAGCTTCAAAAATTATGAAAATTGAAACCTAGTAATAATTTAACATCCCGGATCCAAAAAAAGTGGTTTCGTCGAATTTTGAGGTCGTTTGCAAAATGACCATTTTCATAGGCTATATAAACTCTATAGCGACCTTTCTGAAAATTCATTTAGCCATAACTTTTGCTTCCCGCTATGAAACTTCGATTTTTCAGATTCTTTAGAAAGATATTCACTAACAGATTTAAATATTTTTGGTTTCACTAAAATCCGGTTTGTTTTGCACCCGGTACAGTCAGTCAAAGTTTGAATTCAAAATTTGAAACTACCGCGCCATTTCAGGCTTTGTTTATAATTAGAAATAATTATATCATTTTCAAACGTCGATTCAAACTTACTTTTCGTCGTTATTATTTAAAATATTTATTTTAAATATTTAAAATCCACTAAAATAGCCAATTTAAAAATTTTAAATTGGTTCAGATTTTCCGGGTTGTTACAAAGCTAGTACCCATGTTTAAGATCTATATAAGTTCATGCTTATACAATTAGACCTATGCTATTCGAATGTTAACTGGATCTAATTTAAATGCAAGATTACGTTTATGTCTTTCTATCACAAATTTATACTACGCATGTTGATCTATATTGTTTATGCCTGTTGAAATATTACATGTCCCTTTCTTTTCCCTTTTGTTTATAAGTTAGGCTAGTTTGCGAGCCTAACGTTCTAAGTGAATTATGTGCATGAATAACGGGGGAGATGTTGGGGAGAAATATTTAACTGCATGTTATTAGCATAGATTGGCTCATAATCACGTAAATGATTAGTCGCATTAAATGGTAGAATTTGTATACCTAGAATTAGGGACATAATTTAGAGGGTTTATGAGACATGACTTGAATTGCCAACATTGATGAATAATTTACATATAAACAGTAAATATGTAAATTAATTAAAAGATGAATATGCCTAACCCGAGGTTAGATTGAGTTACGATGTAAGACTGCCCGGAACTGCCTTCCACATCTAGCAACCGTAACAATATAGATCTAATGTGAGAGGTTAGCGCATTAAGCCCAAAAACCCGAAGTTAGATTGAGTTGCGGAGTAAGACTGCCCGGAACCGCCCGGCACATCCAGCAATCGTAACAATATAGATCTAATGTGAGAGGTTAGCGCATTAAGCCCAAAAACCCGTGGTTAGATTGAGTTGTAGTGTAAGATTGCCCGGAACCGCCCGGCACATTTAGCAACCGCAATATTATAGATCTAATGTGAGAGGTTGGTGCTTTAATGAATAAATTAAAGCTAAGAAATAGACAGGATAAGAGTGGCAGGGTTAAGTAACACAAGAGGGCAACACTTAACCAATGTAACATGACAAGTGGTAGGGTTAAATAACACAAGAAGGCAACACTTAACCAATGTAACATGACAAGTGGGTAGGTTAAGTTAACTCGAATAGATTGACGACACTTTAACATGATGAACGAGTGGGGTTAAGTTAATGGGTAACACTTAACCAATATAATATGATGAATGAACAGGGTTAAGTTAAAAGAAATCACTTAACCAATTACAACATGATGAACGAGAAGGGTTAAGTTAATAAGAAACACTTAACCAACATGACATGGCGTGTGGATGGGTTAAGTTAACTTGAATGGATGGATAACACTTAGCCAATTTGGGGGGTATACGAATAGACCCTAGAAAAACCTAATACCTGGGACCCATTTCAACAGTAACCCACATAGATGTATCACGGTACTCTAAACTAGGCAGGGTGGGGCACGATTACTGGGCTGATTGTAAGCGGTCAAAATAGCGGTAGGGGGTGTAGCAGTGTAGTTCCGACGAAGTATGGGTGTGCACGTGCTCCGGAGTGAAAAAGCAGGCACTAGGCATTAGTAGTATACACTGTGAATCTAGAATTTGTGTCGGGTTGATATCATAGGAATTGATATACCTTATGGTGGGACCGGCACAAGGTATCTACACGCAAGAGAGGGCTGATTGACACAGACACAAGGAAAGTTAATACAAGTAGGGAGTCGATCGATAGGGTAGTAAGGGTACATCTAACATCTTCATGGCAATTAGGCTGATTGAGATAAGACCCTCATACTAGATGTACACCTGATGGCTACCACAATTGCGGGGTTTGGATCACCTTATTTTATAACATAGGATACTAGTTGGGACACTAGTAGGGAATACAGATCCTTTTTCACAGGATACTAGTTGGGACACTAGTAGGGAATACAGATCCTTTTTCACAAGATACTAGTTAGGACACTAGTAGGGGATACAGATCGTTCCATAAAAGAAACTAGTTAGGATGCTTGTTGGGTGGTGCAGAGAAAATAGGAAACCGGAGAAAGAACCGAAGCGCATTCATTGTATCTTACCTTGTCATATCTAATGATCATTATTTGTTGTCTTGCTATGCTTATTATCATGGTTATGGTCTGGTACCCAGTTATTCATGTCATGATCCTTTTACCTATTTACATGCTGAATAATAACTAGACTTACTAGGCTTTATGTCTGACTCTGTTTTGTTTCGCTCTCTTTTCTTCCGTTTTCCCCCTCCCCTAGGTTCACAGGGAGGGAATATTACCACTTAGCTCATTTTTCTTTCCAAGCTCGGAGATAGACGATGTATTGCTTTGGACTCTCTTTTCCACTGCTATGGCTGGCTCATGCTTTATTGGGGAATATCATTGTCATTTCATGCTTCTTTATTTTGTTAAACAAGACAGATGCTTTGTTGTAATGGGTATTAGTGTTTTGGTGCTGGAAAACAATCTTTGTACAAGCTATTTTACCAAGCTGTCGTTTTATCAATAAAGTAAAGTTTTATTTATTTTCCGCTGTTTAAATTTTGTCTGTTTTGTAATTTATCTATTCTATATACTTATGACGCTCCACTGAAGTTAGTGCATTCCCTTTATGAGTGAACTTAACGGAGGTGGGGTGTTACACGTGGTACCAGAGCTGATGATTACCAAATCAGATAAAAAAAAATTGAAAACTATTTTTCAAAAAGAAGTTCTAAAGAAGTATTTTCAAAAGAAAAGTTTTGTTTTAAAGGAATATTCCCCAAAGCCATATGCACTATCTTTTGATTCTCTGTTTGAACCCTTATTTCCTTCTTTCTTGAGTCTCCGGGGCTCCTGGCTCTCTGGAAGGTAACCTCGCGGCATGATCCCGTAGGCTTGGTGAGACTACGACACCTATCAAAGGGCGAAGAAGTGCCCAACTTCCATCTATAGCCGCAGTAGTTTCACCTGCGGCTAATCTTCTTTCAAGCTTTGTAAGTTGTCGTGCGATGGAGGTAGTTTCAAGGAACTTATCAACAAGCTACATAAGGATAGTAAGGATGAGAATATGAGAGTTTGGGCTAAGGAGCACAAGCCCAAGGATAGGAAGCTTGTGGATATGGCTTAATCCACGCAGAAGGAGAAAGGTGAAAAGAAAGAGGCCAAAGTGGAGGAATCATAAACAAGGGATTAGAATATAAGAAGGGTGGAAGAAATAATAGATCCCGCAACAAGAGGAAGTGTCTTTTCTATGGTATAGTGGGTCATTTAATTGTAGGAAGAAGAAGATGGGTGGTTGTTTTCAGTATAGTGAAGCAGGGCATATTATCAAGGATTGTCGAGGACAAGGACAAGGGCAAAGGACATAATCTTCTAGCGGGCAATTGCATGCTCTCACTGCTAGTGTACCTAGGAACGTTTCTTTGAAAGTTTAGTTTTTCTTTTCAATCATCCTGTTAGAACTTTGTTCGATTCTGGCGCTTCACCTTCTTTTCTATCTGCTTCCATAGTTGAGTCTCTGCACCTTAGTACTTGTATAGTAGAAGATCCCATTATTGGCTCAAATCCAATTGGTGGTTCGGCTCATTTATCTATGATTTGTTTGGATTTGGGAATATCTATACTAAGCGTTGAGTTTAGATGTAATGCTTATGTTTTTAGTTTCATGGGCTATGGGTTTATTCTAGGGATGGATTGGTTATCCAGTAATGGTGTCGTTCTCAATTGTGAAAGGTGGGTAGTTAGACTTTTGACTCGCCTCGGTAATACCCTCAAAATCTCGTGTAACCCTAAGGGTTCTGTCATGATTAGTTACCTAGAATCTCTTGATGCATCTGTTGATAATCTGCAATCCGTTCAAGTAGTCCGTGAGTATCATGATGTCTTTGATGAAGTGAAGGGTTTACCCCCAAAACGCGAAATAGATTTCCGCATATACTTGGTTGATAACGCTAAACCAATTGCATTAACCGTACAACACACATGGCTCTTAGGGAGAGGAAGGAGCTCAGCAAGCAAGTTAAAGAGTTGCTTGAGAAGGGGTTTATTTGGAGAAGTATTTTTGAATGGGGTGCTCTATTAGTGTTCGCTACAAAGCGGATGGTTCACTTCGCTTATGCGTGGATTATAGAGAATTAAACAAGCTGACTAAAGAAAAAAATAGGCGCCCACTTCCAAGAATAGACGATTTGTTTGACCAGCATGTAGGTGTGTCTGTTTTCTCCCAACTAGATTTGGTTACAGGGTTTCATCAGCTAAGAGTAGCTGAGACAGTGTAGACAAGACTGCTTTTAGGACCCCTGACGGTTTCTTCGAGTAGGTCATCATGCCTTTCGGTTTGATGAATGCACCCGCTTATTTTGTTGACTTGGTGAGTAGGGTGTTTAGGGAGTTTCTTAATAAGTTTGTAGTAGTCTTCGTGAGCGATATCTTGATTTTTTCAAAGAACGAGTGAGAACATGCTTTGCATTTAAGAGAAGTCATGGATACACTTCAAGCACATCAACTTAAGGCGAAGTTCTCCAAAATGTCATTTTTGGAGAGAAGAAGTAAGGTTTCTAGGACATCTGGCGTCCAAAGAAGGGATAGTAGTAAATCCCGCAAAAGTAGTTGTGGTGCAAGACTGAAAGGTCCCAAGGAATGCAACAGAAGTAAGAAGCTTTCTTGGACTAACGGGTTAATATAGGAAGTTCATTAAGAACTTTGCAAAATCCACTTACTGGATTAACGAAGAAGAATCTAACCTTTTCTCGGGATATTGATTGTGATGTCTCTTTCCAACGATCGAAGAAGGCCCTTACAACGACCCCAGTTTTGACTTTTACCTTATGGTAGTAAAGGGTTTATAGTATACACAGATGCATACGGCACGGGACTAGGCGCCATTTTAATGTTAGAAGGGAGGGTAAGGTCATAGCGGATGCCTTAAGAAGAAAAAGGTTGACCTCTTTATGTGAAAAGGAAAAGTTTAGAATACATATCAACCTTTGATTTTAAAACCTTCGGTTAAGTTAGTAGTTGGCATCTCTAGGAGTAAGACCTATGCTTTTGATTAAATAGAAAGAAAAGACTCTCTGATAGTTGACGCAATGAATAAGTTAAGTAGAGAAGAGACCTATAATCACCTTAATAAATACACTCGGTAGCATGATTAGCATCTGTTTATTTTCAACAGATAGTTCTTCTACATGGAATACCCTATAGTGAATTTTGAAGGCCCTTTTGAGGAAATGTTAGCATTAAACAACAGAAGTTGTAGTACCGAGTATATTAGAAGGAGAAGGAGTGGAATGAGAGGCGACAGTGTAATGAGTTCCAACTCATATTTTGGAAATAGAAATTAAGAAGCTACGCAATCGTGAAGTTAAGACAGTCAGAGCATAATGGAGTGAAGCTCAAGAAGATGCGACTTAGAAGGCTGAAGACTAGATACGCGCATCATACCCTTTTTGAAGGTATATCCTTGATCTCTCTTTTTCCTGCAAAGTTTATCTGCATTCTAGTCTTTATCTTTTAAGTATATCCTCTCGGTCCTATGCTCGATCCTTTGGTATAAGCCAATGGATGTAAACATGTGTTTGAGACATGTTATGTTTGTGGATGCAAGTGTTTGCTAGTTGTTGCTCGTGGATGCATATACACACACATTAGGCACTAGATCGGCTCCGTCACTTCCATATTGCATATGCATGAGTGGATTTATATATATATATATATATATATATATATATGGATTGAAACTTGAGGTGATATCATATGGATGATGCATTTGAATGTTTAGTTGTGCACTCATATAGAAATGATATGTATCAATAGGGTTCTTTTGCATACATAATGGACGCATGGAACTATCATGAATTGCATTAAGGAGGTCAACTGAATCAGTAGACCACCTGATTTTGCATTTGGGTAAGGACATATACACACACTATGCATATTTTCATGAAAAACATTAGAAACCTTTTTAAGGACAATGAATGCTTGTGATTGAATGGTTGAGTAAATGGATGTTAGATGGTAGGATATACATTCTTCTTAACTTGAAGATTTCGGGGACGAAATCCTTTAAGTTGGGGGGAATGTAACACCTCGTAATTTTAAAATGGGACATAAGAGATAATTAAAGAATAATTAATTATTAAAAGAAGAATAATATAAAATGGGTTATGACATTGCGTTCGTCTCGGAATTCTGCTTGAGATAGAGTTCGAGTTTGCGTAAAACGGATACCGTATGAAGAAGATATGGACGAACGAAGTTAGGCAGAAAAACCGGAAGTCGACCAGATTGCACTGGCGCACTTCACAAGTGCACCAGTACAAAAATGCACTGATGCACCTGCCAAGTGCGCTCATACCGATCCATCACACAATTCAGGAGTGTTCTGTGATGATATGTCTTCTTCTGAGTGGCTGGATGATGTGTATTTGAGCTGGGTGGTTCTAATGGACTCCTGGTTCATCTAAGGGCTCTAAATAATCATAGACATCTATATATACACAGCTAAACCTAAACCCTAACATCATAACCCTAAAACTATGGTGCCGTCATGATGTTCGTCTACAAGTTAGCCTAGCCTCCTTCATCCTCACCAGACTAGAAAATCATATCCAAACTAGTAATCGATTAAAAAGAACATCAAATCAAATGTCTACATCAAAGGATAACTTTTCAAATTCAGAAATCAGATCCCAGAAATCAAGATCCGTCCTTTTTATGTAAGTTCAGTTATTATTCCGATTTAAACACCTAATAAAAAATCATGACTGTAATAATTGGATCTAGAACTATGCCTACTTTTATTCGTGCCTATCCTTTTGTGAATTATGAATTTCTTATGCCTACTGGACTGTTGTGACTGACATAGAAAAGCCTATCATGCCTATTGGACTGTTGTGACTGGCATAGAAAACCTATCATACCTATTGGACTGTTGAGACTGACATAGAAAAACCTATCATACCTATTGGACTGTTGAGACTGACATAGAAAAGCCTATCGTGCTTATTGGATTGTTGTGACTGACATAGAAAACCTATCATGCCTATTGGACTATTGTGACTTATATGATGAAACCTATCATGTTGTACATCCTATGCCTTTGAGACTATTGGGACTGATACATTTGAACCTATCATGTTGTATTAAATTTGTGGTTCTTTTATGTACATTGAATTACATGCTAAGTTATGTTCATACATATTATATGTTAGATCCAAGCTAGTACCCATGTTTAAGATCTATATATGTTCATGCTTATACAATTAGACCTATGCTAGTTTGCGTGTTAATTGGATCTAATTTAAATGCAAGATTACGTTCATGTGCTTGATTAAGTTTATGTCCTTCTATCCCAAATTTATACTACGCATATTGATCTATATTGTTTATGCCTGTTGAAATATTACATGTCCCTTTCTTTTCCCTTTTGTTTATAAGTTAGGCTATTTTACGAGCCTAATGTTCTATGTGAATTATGCGAACGAATAACGGGGGAGACATTGGGGAAGAAAATACTTAACTACATGCTATTGGCATAGATTGGCTCATAATCATGTAAATGATTAGTCGCATGAAATGGTAGAATTTGTATACCTAGAATTATGGATATAATTTAGAGGGTAAATGGGAAATCACTTGAATTGACAACACTGGTGGATAATTTACATATAAACAATAAATATGTAAATTAATTAAAAGATGAGTATGTCTAACCCGAGGTTAGATTGAGTTACGGTGTAAGACTTCCCGGAACCGCCCGACACATCCAGCAACTGTAACAATATAGATCTAATGTGAGAGGTCAGCGCATTAAGCCCAAAAACCCGAGGTTAGATTGAGTTGCGGTGTAAGACTGCCCAGATCCACCCGGCACATCCAGCAAACGTAACAATATAGATCTAATGTGAGATGTTAGCGCATTAAGCCCAAAAACCCGAGGTTAGATTGAGTTGCGGTGTAAGACTGCCCAAAACCACCCGACACATCCAACGACCGCAACAATATAGATCTAATGTGAGAGGTTGGTGATTTAATGAATAAATTAAAGCTAAGATACAGACAGGCTAAGAGTGGCAGGGTTAAGTAACACAAGAGGGAAACACTTAACCAATGTAACATGACAAGTAGTAGGGTTAAGTAACACAAGAAGGCAACATTTAACCAATGTAACATGACAAATGGGTAGGTTAAGTTAACTCGACTAGATTGACGACACTTAACCAATATAACATGATGAACGAGTGGGGTTAAGTTAATGGGTAACACTTAACCAATATAATATGATGAATGAACAGGGTTAAGTTAATAGAAAACACTTAACCAATTACAACATGATGAATGAGAAGGGTTAAGTTAATAAGAAACCCTTAACCAACATGACATGGCATGTGGATGGGTTAAGTTAACTTGAATGGATTGATAACACTTAGCCAATTTGAAGGGTACACGAATAGACCCTAGAAAACCCTAGTAACGGGGACCCGTTTCAGCAGTAACCCGCACAGATGTATCACAGTACCCTGAACTAGGTAGGGTGGGGCACGATTACTGGGTTGATTATAAGCGGTCAAAATAACAGTAGGGGGTGTAGCAGTATAGTTCCGAAGGAGTATGGGCGTGCACATGCTCCGGCGTGGAAAAGAAGGCACTGGGCATCAGTAGTATACACTGTGCTTCTAGAATTTGTGTCGAGTTGCTATCATAGGGATTCATACACCTTATGGTGGGACCAACACAGGGTATCTACACGCAAGAGAGGGCCGATTGACACAGTCACAAGGAAAGTTAATACAAGTAGGGAGCCGATCGATAAGGTAGTAAGG
This sequence comes from Allium sativum, assembly GCA_030737875.1. Taxonomy (NCBI): domain Eukaryota; kingdom Viridiplantae; phylum Streptophyta; class Magnoliopsida; order Asparagales; family Amaryllidaceae; genus Allium; species Allium sativum. The sequence continues at coordinate 728,775,053 of CM060909.1, forward strand.
TACATCTAATATCTTCATGGCAATTAGACTGATTGAGGTAAGACCCTCATACTAAATGTACACCTGAAGGCTACCACAATTACGGGGTTGGGATCACCTTATTTTATAACACATGATACTAGTTGGGACACTAGTAGGGAATATAGATCCTTTTTCACAGGATACTAGTTGGGACACTAGTAGGGAATACAGATCCTTTTTCATAGGATACTAGTTGGGACACTAATAAGGGATACAGATCGTTCCTTAAAAGATACTAGTTAAGATGCTAGTTGGGTGGTGCAGAGAAAATAGGAAATCAGAGGAAGAACCAAAGCGCATTCATTGTATCTTACCTTGTCATATCTAACGATCATCATTTGTTGTCTTGCTATGCTAATTATCATGGTTATGGTCTGGTATCTAGTTTATTCATGTCATGATCCTTTTACCTGTTTACATGCTGAATAATCACTGGACTTACCAGGCTTTATGTCTGACTCTGTTTTGTTTCGCTCTCTTTTCTTCCGTCCCCCCCCCCCCCTCCAGGTTCACATGGAGGCAATATTACCACTTAGCTCAGTTTTCTTTCCTAGCTCGAAGATAGACGATGTATTGCTTTGGACTCTCTTTTCCACTGCTATGGCTGGCTCATGCTTTATTAGGGAATATCATTTTAATTTCATGCTTCTTCATTTTGTTAAACAAGACAGATGCTTTGTTTTAATGGGTATTGGTGTTTTGGTGCTGGAAAACAATCTTTGTACAAGCTGTTTTACCAAGTTGGTGTTTTATCAATAAAGTAAAGTTTTATTTATTTTCCGCTGTTTAAATTTGTCTGTTTTGTAATTATCTGTTCTATACACTTATGATGCTCCGCTGAAGTTAATGCAATCCCTTTGTGAGTGACCTTAACGGAGGTGGGGTGTTACACATGATATGTATTAGTATCGTTAATCAAGATCGGAACTTTTCGGGTCGTTACAGGGTTTCCCCCGAAAAATATTTTTTTCTAGCCCTTTTTATTCAAATCCGAGTCGTACCCAAAAAATAAAATTTTCAGAAATTGGCCCTGTACGACTGACCCTTGGTGCGACCGACCCAATTCCCTGGTGACCGACTCCTCCCTGTGACCGACCTTAGAGATCGACCAGTCCCTGGGTGCATGACCTAAGCTTACTCGACCCTCGCCTTGCTTGATCGACCCACCTTCAACGTGTAGACCAACCGACCCAAACTTCTTCCAAAACCAGTACCCTCAGACCTGCTCGACCGACCCACACCAAGACCGACCCGACCCAATGAGACCGACCGACCTGGGCATGGTTTCTGGCTTGTTTTCTAAGATACACTTTTGGGACCGACCCACCATGTTCGACCGACCCTGGCTTGCTCGACCTAAAACCTGCATCTTTCAATGCAACTCCGATTTCGACCAAAACTTCGCCAAAACGGTTCATTCGACAAAACCAACTCATCCAGTTCATCCAATATGACTACAAGCATAATATGAAATCACTAATAACGCCAATATGACAATTCCATCAATATACATGCAAAATTCACCAAAATCACCATAAATGTACATATGAGAAAAACCATGGATCTAACTTGCACATTCACATGAAATGTCATAGAAATTACCTATTTAAGCTTACTAAATCAGCTCATAGGGTGATTTATATGAAAATGGACATACCAATGCATAGATCTATAAAAAAAACACTTGAATTTGATGAAAAACATGAACAAATACTCATACACTTCATTGAACCCATGTGAGAGATGCATATCACTCACCGATTCTCCCAAACAAGCAAAAATCAATGAAATAGGAATTCGAACAGCAAGCACCTCGCACCAAACACCTTGATCCTATGAATCCTTGCTTCAATTGATGTAGATCTAGCCTCCAACGCTATAGATCTATGATTTCCCTCCTTGGATTATGATTTTAAATGGTGGAAAGGTGTTAGAGGAAGGAGGAGCACAAGGCACCAAATGAGAAAATGGAAAATTAAAACCATCTACCATATCCCTTACCCCCTATTTATACCCTTCCATCGGCCCATGAGTGGGCCTTCTCCAATTGAGCCCATTTTGGCCTACCAAACCTGGACAACCAACTGAAAAACCTTAAAACAACGATTTCTCCCAAATCGCTGAGCCAAATCTTTAATGTAACCACTCTACGGAAAGGTAATCATCAATTCCTTTCCAATGGAACAGATCTCACCCTTTGATTCGACAAAAGTTAAAAATTATGCCCTATACAAGACTGATAGGGGAAAATGGTTACAAACAAAATTGGTAAAAATTATGGACATGTCTCACATCCCCATAAACAACATATTAAAAGATGAGAATGATCCAACCCTCAGTGAATGAAATAAAAATATTTTATGATCCTCCAATACGTAAAACGCGGGCTGTTACAATAGACCTGTGGGTGAAATTGAGGATGTATTGATAAAAGTAGGCGAATTCATCTTTCCAGTTGACTTCATTGTCCTAAAAACTCGACAGGTAAGCAATCATGTGAACTAAGTTCCTTTGATTTTGGGACGACCCTTCTTAGCAACCTCTAATGCGCTATCAACTATAGAAATGGGTCTATGAAACTTTCTTTTGGTAACATGACCATCGAACTAAACATCTTTAGAATCGAAAACTCTCCTAACTCTTATGTGGACCGGTTTTCTGAAATCCATGCGTTCCACGATAATGAACCTGAGCTCGACCATCTGAACAACGAAATTGAATCGAATTATGAAAATTTGTTTCAAGATATCCCCGAAAATGTCTCTAAGCCAATTCCTGTTGAGCCACTCACAACTGAATCTACCCCTCAACTAATTTCTTCGGTTGAGTCGTCTCACAAATCCGAACTCAAATGCTTCCCACTCATCTTAAGTACGCTTACTTAGGAGACAATGAAACTCTTCGTGTCATTATTGCCTCTGACCTTACTACAAAGCAGGAACAATTGCTCCTTCCCCAGCGTCGACTAAACCCCATCATGAAAGAAGCAGTTCATGATGAAATCCATAAATGTCTTGACAATGGAATCATCTACCCGATTTCCGATAGTCAATGGGTTAGCCTGATTCATGTCGTACCTAAGAAATCAGGGATAACCGTGATCCAAAATGAAGCTAACGAGCTCATCCCAACCCACACCCAGAAGGGCAGGCATGTTTGTATTGATTACAGGAAACTTAACGTTACAATACGTAAGGATCATTTCCCTCTTGCATTTATCGATCAAATGTTAGAACGACTAGCCGGTCATGAGTACTACTATTTCCTTGATGGGTACTTGGGCTATAATCAAACACCTATCGCTCTTGGGGACCAAGAGAAACCACTTTCATTTGTCCTTTCGGTACATTTGCGTACCGTCGTATGCCTTTTGGTCTCAATAATGCACCTGCACCTTCCAGAGGTGTATGGTTAGCATTTTTTCTAATATGATTGAGTAATTTTTAGAAGTTTTCAGGGATGACTTTTCCATCTTTGGAGACCTTACACTGAGCCTTTACATCACCTTGATCTTGTTCTTAACCGTTGCAAAGGTAAACACTTAACTCTTAATTGGGAAAAGTGTCACTTCATGGTCAAACATAACATTGTTTTAGGACATGTCATCTCTAATAAAGGAATTGAAGCAGACAAAGCCAAAATCAAAGTTATCTCTAATCTTCCCATACATAAATCCATTAAGGATATCTGATCCTTTTTAGGTCATGCTAGCTTTTACCATTGCTTTGTAAAGGATTTCAGCAAAATCCTTGACCTTTGACTAATCTTCTTGGTAAGGATGTTCCTTTCGACTTCAACTCTGACTGTATTTCATCTTTTGAGCATCTCAAAAATGAACTTGTCTCTGCCCCGATCATCTGCTCTCCCAATTGGAAGCTGCCTTTTGAAATCATGTGTGACACCTTGAATTTCGCTGTAGGCGCTATCTTAGGACAACGTATCAATAAAAAATTTCATGTCATTTACTACATGAGTTAGACTTTGAACGACGCTCAAATCAATTATACGACCACTGAAAAAGAATTTCTGGTAGTCGTATTCGCTCTAGAAAAATTCAGACCTTATCTGCTTGGCTCACACATCACTGTTCATACCAATCATTCTACACTTAGGTACCTTTTCTCTAAAAAGGATGCCATGGCTCGTCTCATTCATTGGATTCTTCTACTTCAAGAATTTGACATTACCATTAAGGATAAAAAAGGATCCGACAACGTTATTGCGGACCATTTATCTCGTCTTCCAAATGCCTTATCTTCTTTTCTTCTGATCAACGAGACCTTTCCGGATGAACAACTCTTTTCTTTATCCAATGATCCTTGGTTTGCTGACATTATCAACTACTTAGTCACCAAGCAGACCCCTTCTTTTTTGTCTAAGCAGGATAAACAAAATTTTTTTACTAGGTGAAACATTTCTATTGGGACGACCCTTATCTTTTTAAGTACTCACCCGATCAAATCATCCGAACTGAAACACACAGTGTCCTCTCTTTCTATCATGACCAAGCCTGTGGTGGTCACTTCGGTCCTAAAAAGACAGCCGAAAAGGTTCTCCAATTGGGTTTATATTGGCCCAACCTTTTCAAAAACGCTTATGAATTTTGCAAAACTTGTGATTGATGTCAATTCATAGGAACAACTGGCAAAAAAAATATGATGCCATTAAACCCCGTTCAAGAAGTCGAAATTTTTGACATTTAGGGTATTGATTTCATAGGACCCTTCCCTAATTATTTTGGGAATCTTTATATTCTCTTAGCCGTTGATTATGTTTCTAAATGGGTCGAAGTTGTTCCATACAAAACTAACGATAGCAAGGTTGTTGTGCACTTCTTAAAAGGAAACGTCTTTTCTAAATTTGGCACACCTCGCACAATAATCAACGACAACGAAAGTACTTATGTAATCGTTCTTCTGAAGCTATTATGAGTAAGTATTCAATTACCCACAAGTTATCCACTCCTTACTGTCCTCAAACTTCTAGGCAAGTTAAAGATGAAATAGGAAGATTAAAGAAATCCTTGAAAAAACTATGAATCGAAATCATAAAGATTGGTCCTAAAAGTTAATTGACGCTCTTTGGGCTTGCTACACCGCTTTCAAAACGAACTTAGGTATGTCCCTGTATCGGTTGCTTTTTGTTAAGCCATGTCACTTGCCAATTGAACTAGAACATAGGGCATTATAGGCAGTAAAAACTTCAAATCTTGATTTAGAGCAAGCAAGTGAACTTAGGAAGCTTTAACATAATGAACTTGATGAAATTCGAAATGATGCCTATGGAAATGAACAAATTTATAAGGTCAAAATGAAAGTTTTTCACAATAAATCAATTTTACATAAAACATTCATGGCAGGTCAAAAAGTTTTGTTGTATAACTAAAAATTACATTTGTTTCTGGGTAAGTTAAAATCTAGATGGATAGGACCTTACATTGTGTAGACCGTTTTCCTATGGTGGCAGTAGAAATAGAGAATCCAACTGATGGATCATCCTATAGGGTCAATGGTCAATGCCTTAAACCTTACTTGGAACCAACACCCAACCAATAGGAAGAGCTCATGGTCCTCCATGATCCACATTACATTCGGTAAGACGCACTAACCCTCTTTTGTACATATGTAAATATTCTCTTTTTAAATAATTTCCTTTCACTAAGATATGTCAGATTAACGACTGTGAGGACATAGTCACTCATGTGTGTAGGGGGAGAGGGGAATTTACATTACGTCAGCAATCAAATTTTATGAACTATGTCATTCGTTGAACGAGGATTAACTTAAATTCATAAATAACACCTTGGTTCTTTATTGATAAGTTGACTTATTGGGTGATGGGAATGAACATTAATTATTCATTGAGTCGTAATGTGTCTTTTAAGAAGATAGCTTGAGACTGTGCAGATGCTAGTCGTGTTCTGGAGTAAGCGTGTCAACCCTTGTTATACATGTTAGAATGTGCAAGTAAAAAAATCATAAAAAAATCAAATAATAATGTGTGACACCCCACGTCCGTTAATGTCACTCTTTACCAGAATGCATTAAGTTTTGTGAAGAGTTATAGGTAAACAGAAACAGAAACAGAAACATTACAAGATGGATATATAACAACAGCGGAATTAAAACTTTATTAAATAGAAAAGCTTCGTGGTTCAAACCCAATTACATAATAAGTCTAGAATACTGAAAACATAAAATTTCTGCCTTGTACAAAATCATCATCAGAGTACAATAATACATAAAAAGAGCATAATCCCCGAAATATAGCCATAAAAGAGAAGATATGAAATCAAGCAGTACATCTAAGCATCCCCAAGCAGAAGGAAAGAAGAATCCTGATCAAGCTTGAGTATTCCACCCTGAGAACCTAGAGGGGAAACGGAAGAGAAAGAAGAGGAAACAAAATGGGTTAGACATAAAGTCTGGCAAGTCTAATTACTTTTAGCATATAAATAAGTAAAACCATCATAATAGACATATAAATTGGAGAGAGATAACAATGTCATATGGCAGGTATAACAAGGTAAACAAGATAAACTAAACAGATATGCATTGCGCTTCTCTAATACTTTTCTCTGCACCAATACCAGTATAACAAGAACGAGATGATCCCAACAAGTACAAAATGGTAGATGTAGGTGTACTTCTAACGAGAGGTTTTACCCCATATAATGACAGACAGCCCAATAAAACTGACAGGCGTAAACCCCAACGACAAGAATGGGCTCCTAAATAAGCAAGACTAGATGTACCCTAATTACTACACCAGTCGATTGGCTCCCTGCTTTGTACATACCCTGTGTTAGCCCCATAGTAGGATGTATCACCTCCTAAAGTGGCAACCCTTCATTTACAAGATGCGCACAACCATATCCACTGATGTCACAGCGTCTTATCTTCCCTAGCAAGTGGACCCATGAACGCTCATGACCCCGTTGGAATGCGCCGTCAACACCCTCACTCAAGTGACCTCTTATAATCAGCACAGTAAGCGTGCCTCGACCCAGTCCTAGTTCGGGGTTCCCCGTTTGATACCAAGATGGGTTAATTATTGACTGAACGAATCCCACATGACAGATGATATAAGATTCCCTCCTAGGCTTGTATCCCCACCACTAGGATTTCAATAGGTTATGCTTACCAACTTAACAAGATTGCATAACCCTAATAGGTTAAGTTTTTGGGCCTATGTATGTAAATATACCCAACGCCCCAAGATTTACTTAATCCTCCAACTGTTTCGAGCAAGTTTACTTAACCCCTACTCAAGTTAATAGGTTCATGTAATCCTTATGGATTCAAATAGGTTAGGTATTACTAATTCTTCACCATTCATTCATTTATGGTTATTAATGCACTAGACCTCCCACATTAAGCCTACAACTTGTGGACGCTGGATATGTCGGTTGGGTCTGGACAGACTTCTTCTATAAGTCGGACTTAACCTCATGTCTTAGCACGCTACGTGTTTATGCACTTAGGCCCCTCACATTAGATTCACCACTTGTGGACGCTGGACATGTCGGGCGGTTCTGGGCAGACTTCTTCCACAAGTGTAATCTAACCTCGTGTCTAAGCGTGGTTACAGTTTCCAATTACTGTAAATCTAGGCATTTTCATTATTAACCAATTTTCATGTTTATTATGCTAAAAAATTCCCATCCGTTCTACGATACAAGTGTTGCCCCATATTTAGATCAAGATACAGATTATGCCCCAAATCCCAAGTTTTAGCTCAAGGCACAAATTATGCCCAAAATTCCCAATCATGTTTTACAATAAGAATTATGCCCCAAATTACCATTCCCAATCGTTCCCAATTTCGTGTGTTCAAGTATTTTAGCGATATGCCTAGGCTCGAAGGTTGCCTGGTTATAAAAACAAAAAAGGGAAAAAGGGGAAGAAGAGAACAGGAATAGGCATAGTAAATAAAAATTGACATATGATGATAGAATTAGTCATACTAACAAAATAGGCATAGTGACATGATTAGGCAAACCAACATAATCGGCATACAGTGACATGATTAGGCAAACTAACAAAATAGGGGTATCATGAATAGGCATACAGAGATATAAACAGTGAACTAGATATACGATTAATATCAGATCTGTTGTGATTTCATATTATCAATAGGCATAGGCTTAGATCCAAACTTATAGGCATGTCAAGATTACAATTTAAGTGTTTATATCTAAAAGTAACGTAGACTCAATGTGATTGGATCTAAAGAACAGAGAATTGATTGTATATGTTGCATCACAGATCTCTAAATACGTAAAATTATTGTTAAAGAAGAATAGGCGAGTTCAGACTGAGTTGGGGCAACACCTCATTGTCGCCATTGATTTTAGATGAATAAAATAATGGGATTAAGGTCCTTTATATAGCCATCAGCCAATGAATCAGGACACACAGTAGATCCAGATTCGTCTGGGAGGTCGACCCCAGGGTTGACATAGGGGTCGACACCCCTATTGTGGGTTTACCAATGGGTCGACACCCACAGGTCACGGGGTCGACCCCCAAAGGGCCGAATTCCCGTGCCTTCCCTCCTCTGGTTTTTGAATTATTATGCATTCTGGATAATGTTTTATTTATATTTAAATAGCTTATATGTATATAAACTTCAAACCCTAATATCTTCTTCATACGATGTCCATTTTTACGCAAACTTGGAGTCTATCTCAAGCAGAATTCCGAGACAAACGCAATGGCACAGTCCGTTTTACTTTATTCCTACTATTTAATTAAGTATTATTTAGTTTATCAATTTTAGTGTTGTTAAAATTATGGGGTGTTACGTAATGATTTTCCACCTACATCTATTGGATTTTCTAAGTTCATTTTTCCTCCATAATATTTTTTCACTCAAAATTTTAAATTTGTAAGTTCTAAATTCCTCTTGGCCCACTTAAGGATAAATAACTCATTGTAGCATTCTTCTTCAATACCCCACATTATTCAAACCCAATTTTAGTCGATGTACAACCATGTTTCGACGAGTTTTTCTTATATTGTTATACTTAAGAACATTTCTCCTGATTTATTCTCAAAGGTTAATAAACGTCAATTTTTATACCAATATTACACTACCGACTCCATTCTTATTTTAAGGTAGGATAACCATATACCACATCTTATTTTATATGTGTTATCTATCTTAAGAAACTTTGCTTATCTTTCCTTTCAGCTTTTTATATAACATCAATCTAGACTTGTATGTTGAATTAGGGTTATGAAGTAGGGTAACTAGGGGACAAAATTTTCCTTTCATGAAGTGTTGGTTATGACTCACTTAGTAGAGGAGGAATCAAATGAAATAATATGCGGTATCATTCCATTCCATCTCCACTCATCATTGATCATGCAAAAAAAATGCAATAAAGAGAAAATCTCCAAGAATAAAATAGTCATTCATCATTCTTGACTATAAAGCATTCATTTCCATTCTATCCACATCCATCATACCATACTTAGAAGTGAGGATTATAGTAGAGGAGATGAAAGGAAACAAAGCGTCTATACGTTCCTTAGTATTACTTTATCTTTTGTAGATTGAAGTTCAACTAATACACTTGCCCTCTTATTTATAATATTTTTAGAACTTACATAATTCTCCTTCATCTATGCATAACTCACATCCAATACATTACAGTTACACTGGTGCAAAAATTATTCGAAAAAAAAGAATAAATGAATTATTGGATGCACATTTTCGATCTGTAGTACTTTGTTTGACACCATGCTCTTAATCTTCAAGGCAATTACAATATTATCAAGGAATTACAATTAATCTTGAAAAAAATTATTCATTTTTGCACCAATAATGGCATGGACAATTTAGGACTAAACCATTTATTGAATTTAGGTAAAGTCCTTGGAATTTGAAAGACCTTAAATATTTTTTTTATTAATCTACGTACATAAGATGCTTTGGACTTTGTGGATAGTATCTGCTAAAAAACCTCACAAGTCAACACTCGTCCTACTAGGGACACATAGGGGTTTAACGGCTTGTTGCATACACTAAATGCAATCATGTTTCCTACGAAAGTGTGACATATATTAGTTTTGTTTATTCGAGGACAAATAAAAAGATAAGTGTGGGGGTATTTGATATACACGTAATTATGTATATTTTATCTGCTTATTTAACTTATTTTCTCTATAAAATAATTTATATTGTGTATTTATAGTTGTGTTTTTAGATTATTTAAGATGAGTGGATTAATGCACTTAATTGTTGAAAAGCTTGAAGAATTGGTGCAAGAAGAGTGTTGATTTTTAAAGCTGGATTAAAGCATGAATACCTGAAGAAATGTTGTTGTTCAACCACCTTCTGCCGCATATTTTAAAGTCGAGATTCAATGCCTTTTCATTAGGATCGCTTGTCTTAGATGTTATGGAGTTATTATTCATTGAAGTTGTTTCCATTTGATGCCCGAAAACTATTTTTCCATGACATTTGCATGTCCATTCACTTTCGTTGACATTGGTCTAGTTGTTATTAGGGCAAAGCCTTTTGTCCCACATTTTTTAATTGGCCACTTAGTATTGGTTATGACAGCTATAATACACTATATCTCTTTCATTTAGACTTACATTAGATTTTATTTTGTTACTCTTCTCTTGGAATAAAACTATTCTTCCCCTGTTCTCTTTAGTTTTAGTTTTATTTTATTTATGTTTGTTCTTTTATTTTTCACATTTTATCATTTAGCTCTGTCTAGCAAATTCCCTTTAATTAGGGGGTGATGACGCTTATATACTGGATTCAATATGAATCACATAGCCAAATAGATTAGGACTTTATGCATATAGATCTGGATCTGAACCTAGAATTAGATCTGAACCTTCATATTCTGTGTCATTTAAGAGCTATGCTCCTTCACAGGGTATATTCGTGTTCAGTCTAATGCTTATCGAATTTAGATCTAATTTTTAGAGATTTAGAAATAAAGTAGTGAATCTGTCCTGATAGCCTATGGTTGTTGAAGAGCTTAGCTCTTGCATAGGCTATGATTATCAATATTCACATTTTTAATTCTAAAAACCTAATTATCGTTGATTCATATTTGTGACAAAAGCATGAATTAGATCTAAAATCTGTTTGGCTATTGATGACTATCAGTCCAGTTTATGTCATTACTCCCTAATTGCTTTCATTTATCATAAAGAAACTCTCTTTTTATTTATTTTCTGTCGTTTTCAAACAATCAAACTTTCAGAATAACTTATTTGGATTTACTACTTAAAATAATTTTGGCCTCAGAGTTCGATACCCTTTACAATAACCCTTATTGTTTAGGATAGTTGGACAAATTAAATAACTGTTTACAGTTGTTCAATTTGTTCGCAAACAGACCTATTTTAGGTCAAATGATGTGGTTTATTTTCAGCAACGGTTCTAATTTCTTTCCACGAATCTAACGGACCAGGTTCTTTTGAGCGACTATAAATAAATGTATAGGGCTAGCTGTCAAACTCATTATTTTCTAAGCAGACACCGAAGCCCTACCATTTAGGGCCATAAATTTTGTACAAATGTCTAACGTTCGTTCGTGTTTGTGACCGAAATATGTCCGTTCGAGTCTGTATGATTTTCAATTAGGTCATGAGTTAGGAAAACAAAATTTGTATAAGAAAAAATCATGTCAGGTCCCTGTTCATTCGAATTCGTCCGAATTCCATATAATTCTGTATATAGTCGAGAGAAAATCTAATAAAATATATAAAATGTAATATAAATAATCATGTTCGACCAGTTCCGATCGTGTCCGTGTCCGGAAAACATATGTCCATGTCCGATGATTTTATTTAGGACATGAATTAGGACAACAAAATTTGTCAAAGAATAAAATTCGTCCGGTCCATGTTTGATCTGATTTTTTTAAAGACAGAAACCGTACACACCCTTGTCCGGTCCGATCCTACTTATTTACACCCCTACTACTGTTTCATTTCTTTCCCAAACCTTTTTTGGATCAATTTAAATTAGTTTAGGCTTCAGAAACAAGAACTGGAGAATGAAATTCATAGTTTAAGATTGTAGGCGCTCAGAATTTCTTTCCGTACGAAGTAAGTTCCATAGATCTAATTCCAATCCAATTGTTTTGTTTGCTTTTGGGTTCGAAATTGTAAATTTGTGGTTATTATAGTATTGAATCAAATTTGGGAGAAACCACGGTTACTAATTCTAAATCAGATTCTGGAATCGAAATTTGTACAGGTAAGTATATTTAAATTATGCCTTTTGGTAACGGTATATTTATCATTTAATTGCCTGTTATTGTTAGCGAAATAAATAAATGGAATTGTTGTTATTGTGTAATTCGTTCCCTAAATGCGTTAAGAATATTTCTATTGTGTAAATTCATTCCTATATCTTCTGTTTGGGCTTAATAAATTATTGTAATAATAAGATTGTTTATGTTCCTAAAATATATCAATAAGAATATGATTAAAATGTTGGTTACAAAAAAATTACACTAAATTGTGGAAACAGTGGAATAAGAATTAGTAAGCCTAATTTTTATACAAAAGTCACCGAAAGTAAACTAGAATTGGGAATTTCGTAAGAAAACAGGAAATAACATATAACTCAAAAAAGGAATAAATAGTTGACTGAGTTAGTTGAGGTGAAAAAATGATACATTTCCATAAATACCATTACGGTAAATTACAAAGAATGCAGTTGCAAGAAAAAGATAGAAAAAAAAAGATTAGGGTGAAATAGGAGTTTTTGTCGTACTGCACACTAAATAGATATACACACACATATGATGTAATAAAGAGAATAGCTTGCAACTACGTATCTTAATTGATATATATTATGAAAATTAATTTTTGAACATTTCCACTAACAAGTTTGAAAAGTGCGTGAAATATTACCTGTAATAATAGAAATTCCAAAGATGGTAAATAATGAATGGTTATAACTATAAAGGTTCGCTCAAATAACAAGGAATCAAGGGAAAATGTGATTAACAAGGAATTTAACATATTATAATTAATTATATGAATGAGAATGATATATAATAGGTAGGTTTGTCGTAGAAGCAAATGGAATTATAACATAGGTTATAATCAATGATGAAAAGAGAACTTATTAATAAACCTTAGTTAAGGAACTAAGTTAATAAGTAAACCACATCAATGGTTATGGTAATGATATAACATGAGGTTGTAATTAAATGAGAAAGAAAAAAGTAGGCTTATTATTAGTAAACTTATAATTACTAGGATTAAGTATAATGAATGTAATAAGCGGAAGTCCATTCCGGCAGTGTGGACTTGAATTGGGGAAAATAAGTGGCTCATAGATATGGTCCGTTCCAACAGCATGGGGCTGATTAGGGGAAGTAAGCGGCCAAACCTAAGCTAATAAACCGGTTACTTGAATATAAAATGAATGTGTAAATGGTCAAGTTAATTAGCAATGTGATAAGTTAAAGAGCGTGTGATTAAAAGATTAGACATAGGATCTAATAATGCGATGGCGTGATCTGCTTGGACCAGTCTGTACGTATGGTGATGAAAAACTCAATGAGTAGGAGTTGGGTGATTCGGCGATTTTCATCGCTCTAGGCGGAGGTGGTTAGGACCAAATTAAGGATAGTAATCGTCGAATACCTGTCATCGGCAATCAGTGGGATGTGGAAAGACTAGAGCTAAACCAACAGACCAGCGATCTTTCACTATCGGGAAGTTGGTTGAGGGACACACCAAATTGGATGTTAGATTGGTTGATAGGGGCACGTTATTTGCTCTTAACTTAGACTTTCATTAATTGAGGGAGGGGCCAGGGTGGGTCATAACCACCTTGAAAAGAGACATACCGTATGTGAATATGTAATGTAGGCCTAATGAAGTTGTCCTTTAAAAATATTGAAAGCTTCCGACTGAGTTTTTGCATTGGATGCAACCCTATTACGGAATTCGGATTATAGTAGGTAGCACGTTCGTGCGAGGGTCTAGATACACTGGGTGGTGTCTTGTAGACGTTAGGGCATTACTCCATGTCGAGACATGGTTCGATCATGGAGTTCGAATATGAGGAACTGCATGCTTATGTGGCATAACGAGGGTAGTTTTGTGTGATTACATGGTGTGACAATGGAGATTTCCGTACGCGGTTCGGCGTAGGATGGAGGTTATACATGCGTGCGTGGTATGAAAGTGGAGACCGTATGAGGTGTAGATGGGTTTAACCTACTAGGTATTGGGGTAGCTATATATGTATTATATTAGGTTTAACCTATTAGGGAGTAGGTGGGTGCGATGTGTGTGCAGAGCCTAGAGTGTTGTTAACTCAAATAACCTAATAATTAAGAAAATGTAACTGAACGATATATGTAGGGTTATCTCAGAATATACAGGGCTTTTGCGGCTTCTAGTTTAGTATCAGATAGGGCAGATAGGCAACGCGCCTTAGCAAAGAAGGTTTACTTCTCTGTCACTTCCGTACATCTTTAACTTACATTTTCACGAGCGTGATATCGCAAAATATTTGATTCATTTTTCAAATCAAATGAAAAAATAACCTTTCTTTAAAGAGAGAAACTTTTATGACTCTAGAGAGCAGATAATAGGACATATGTCCTATTATCTGCTCTCTTTGTCTTCACATTAGAAATTGTGTTCTGACCCCCTCCTCATAACATACTTGCAGGTTAGATTTATGGCAGAGATTTGCTTTTGGACACTTGTTAGGCAGTGTCATCATTTTGGTAAGGCTATATTTGAATATTATACTTTATTCATTCTGCTGTGAGATGTTTTATCGTGCTCTGATATTTATTATCTTTGTCTTTTCTGTAGGATACTAGACAAGCATCCTCGAGTTTTAATGGTTTCAGATCTGGAATTTGGGTTGTTACATCTGGTATCAGAGCTCAGGTTTAGGAATTCTATATATAGTTAGTGAGTGGCGCATTTGTATTTTTAAATTAAATAAATGTTATATATATATACCTAGATCCAAGAGAGACCCACTTTTGAGAAAACCACACATGTAAAGTAATGAGTAATGAGGCCGTACACCAATGTTAGGATTGTGAAGGGTCCTAAAAGAGTAAGTTCTGACTTAACCATGGTATGGGGTGTACGATAGATTTGATTATTAACGGGAAAGTTTATGTGTCGGTACATGGAAATGGACGATAGGTTTATGTTGTGGGTGGGTAATAAGGTCATATGTTTGGAAAATGGAAGGATTGGGGATATATGTATGTATGTATGTATGTATATGTGTGTGTGTATAGTGTGCATGAGCAGCACAAGAGTTGGACCTCACTCGTAGTTTGAAAAGTTTGCTTGAGGATTAGTAAGGAAGTTAATTTATCTCGTGCAAGAAATTTAGAAAAGTTTGAGTTTGGATAGCACCTTATACCTTCTTTGCTAAGGCGCGTAGCCTATCTAAAATAGTTTTCAAGTTTCAAATTTAAAAGTTTAAAAGTTTTTGGAAAGATGTTGAATTTTTGCATTAAAATGATTTTTTTAAGAAGAAAGTATAAAGATTTTTTTTTTCCAAAAAAAAGGCGTGTAAGCAAGCTGTGGGGGTTAAGTCATAGAGTTAGAAAAGGGAAGGCACGAATAAATGGATTAGGCATGTATTTGGATAGATTTAATATCGATTTAACAATACTGAATAGAAGTAAAATCAATTCTTATTTCCCTAAATTTTTGACTATTAACAAAGTTTTTTTTTTGAGAAAATAGCATTTTTTAAAAATTTAAATGGTTTAGTAAGATAATTCCAATAGTGTTCGTGAATACTTGGTAGAGGTTTGGGAAATTATCTCGGTATGTGAGTAAACTATAAACGTGAGCAGTAATTGTAGAAAGTCTCAACCAAGAAATAGGGAAGTAAAAATGGAAAATAGTCAACATTGAAGAGGTTATACGGTAATGTATATGAACTGAGAAAAATAATGTTAGAAAGTTGTCTCTCTAGTTGCTACTATTTTAGAAAAGAGATTAAAAGGGAAATTTTAAAACTTGTATAGTTTATGTTGAAACGAAATAAAGAGGTTTCGCATAAATACTGATTCTAACGATGATACAAGTTAATTTGAAAAGGTCGGTTAATTCAAATGAGAATTAAGTTCCCATGCAAATCAGTAATAAAATGAGAGAAGATTAAATTTTCAAGGAAAGACCTAGAACACACCTAATGAAAAAATGAAGATAAATGAACAGTGAGAGCAAGTTTGGGATTTTGTATGAAAAACTACAGTATGATGTGTGACTAAAGGAAATCCCATTTTTAGCCATTCTTAGGAAATTAGAAGGCATAACGTGTTGTCTTACTTTAAGAAATGATAAGAACTAGGCACAAGGATGTGAGGTTACTTCATGGTGAAGTAAGGTTTGTCAGGTTTGTATCCGTTTAGGTATCGCGTATGGTTAGCCTATGTATATCAATATATCATTGGTAGACAATTGAGAATGGTTCATGGAACTAGCTTGTACGTGGAATGGGTTTGTAGAGAGTGGTAGATGGAAAGGATGAATGCTATGGTTGGATGGATTCAGTGATAAGGACTTTATATGTCACGGGGACATGGTCCTAGGCCTCCTAGCCTGAGTAGATAACCACATTTAACCATCGTACATTTTTGCTTAGTAGCGATTGTAGTAGAGCCTATCTTCTTTTAGTACGGAGTTGCACTCCTATGTAGTATTCTATTTTATTGTTGAAAATAGAATAGTTTTGTAACAACCTGCATATTTCACGATAATATATTTAAATATAACATCGTTAGTATGGTGTATATCTGAGTAGTCACTTTTTGCATATGGATGAATTTGGACTCGAGACCACTTCCATTGAGTTCAAAATGCCATTTACGACAATAAAAACTGTAAACATCGATATGTTTAGAGTTTGTGAAAATTGGTATTGCGAGTAGTATAGAAACTTAAGTAAGCTTCTCCATCTTCTCCTACTTTCTTTCTTTTCAATTTCTGAAATTTTCTATAAACTAACTCTTAGGAATTCTATTTATATGATCTTAGATCGAAGATTGGTGAGTAATGTTGGAAGAGGGGTTGTTCTAGCTTGTTATTGGATCAATTCCTTGCTTCAAACATTCAAAGGTGAGTTCCTGGAGAACTCATATCTATGCCACAAGCTATATGCTTATCTAGTGTGCCTTTGGCATGTGTATGTTGTGTGCGTTATGTGAATTGGATTGATTGGTGTGAACATTTCATTTCATCTGTTTCGATTATATATGAATCCTAGTATAAATCTTACAGTAAGTTTGATTCACATGATATCAGTATTTCAGCTATTGTAAGAAGCTTCATAGACACCTAGAAAACATCATAAGCCTTCATCCCTAGTCCATGCTCGTCCGAGATCCCTTGAATATATGTGACCTAGGCAAACCTGTGTCCAGGCCCAGATTAAGACATCTGAATTATATTATTCAGACATCTGACTTGTTACTCCATTTATAAAAAAATTGTGAAACTCAATTCAGATGTACGAATGGTAAATTAGACGTTTGATTCACAAATTAAGACGGCTGAATTTGCTATTCAGATGTTTGAATCTCAGAGCAGAAACATGGTTTCTGCCCTTTCAGTTCAGACGTCTAAATTATAATTTCAGATGGCTGAATTGATGAAAAGTGTACATCTTGCCTCTTTCGTGCGATATTTCAAGTTTTATCGATCCTACTTACTTCGGATTGATTTCTATCACTGTTTACGAGTCGATAACTTCTTTTCTGGGCTTTCGATTCCTTCATGATAAATGAATTTATAATCGATAATTGTGGTATTCGCTTTACATTATTAAAACGTGAATCTGAGTTCGATCATTATTCCTATCGATATTATGTGAGAATTGCCACTTTAAAACTATAAATAGTTTTGTATTATTAGTAGATACCAAATCTTTTATTAAAATGGTTTCTGATCCTTCTTCTTAATACATGGTTATTTTATCGATTGCTTTACAAATCTACTAGCATATATTTATACAAACCTTTTCCACATTCGTATGGAAATCCAATTAAACGTGTTGGTAAAAACTAGGAATATGAACCCTTGCATTTGCTTTGACGGTTAATTTTCGGAATCGTTCGTTTAAAAACCATGGCAATAATTACTTCGTATTTCTAGTGGAATATACAAATTGCTAGTAAATATTCGGGTAAAGCAAGTGGTTATAGGACATGTAGCTTGACACTTATATTTACTAGCTTGGCGTAGTTTACACTATACTTGATCATTTTTGATCATTCTGACCTTCGGGTTACTCTGATGATCTTCTGATCGTCCAATGGATCTTTGGATCATTCTGACCTTTGGGTCACTCTAACGATCTTCTGATCATCCTATGGATCTTTGGATCATTCCTACCTTCGGGTCACTCTAATGATCTTCTAGTCATCCTAGATCTTCATATCATACTATGGATCTTCAGATCATTTCAGGAACCTCAGTTCATTCCATTATATTGATGATCTTTGGATCATCCTCTGGTATCGCGACCCGTGGTCTTCGGACCACCGAAGGAGTTTCGACTTAATATTTTTGGCTAGTTGCCTTGAGATCGTGTCCTACCTTTGATACACGTGTCGATGAGCCTTTGGGCTCCCGTCTAGATTCAGGTCTCCCCTTCAACAAGATCTTCTAGATTTTGGCTTTATCGTCCAGAACTTGAGTTTATTGATATTGTGTTAACAGACTAAGTTTCATTGATATTGAGTTATCATTTCATATTGATGGGATAAGCGATATCCTATATTAGGAGTATCTTTGTGAGTTAGGATGAGATATCCTTATATAGCTTTGAGATATTACATGGACATTTCGAGTATTTACATTTTACATGTTTACATTACATTGTTGTTATTTCTTATATGTCATTTGCATTTTATGTGTCTTATTCTTTCTCTGTTTTTTATGATGAGTACAACTAGACTGATCCCTTTATTGTTTATTTCTTATAATTAGTACTTGGGTCAGACCGAGTGTTGTAGGTGCTTCTAGATAACTTCTAACGGGGACCATTCTTGGCTTTTAGCTTTCTACATTATCACTGTAGTAATTTTAGGCTATATGTATATGAGACTTCTATGTATACATATTCTTTTAGCTAGAACATGTACCTATTCTTTTGTTGTATAGTGGATCGACTAGGACCACTACCTTTATATTTACACTTATGTGTAATATTCATATCTATTCCCTCCTTTGTGATGTGAATATCTTTGTCTGACTATGATTATATTGTTATATATTTTACATTGCTACTGAATTATACACAACCACTGTGTGGTGGATTTGAACTTAAATTAGAAGTATTGGATTTCCTCATGAGATTTAAAAAAAGTAAGACCACATTATCCGGCATGTTTAATACTCGTTCAAAGATAATATACATATAGTTTCATCTCAACAGCCTTATTCTTCGAGTTAGCTAACATCATTGCTTGCAATAACCTTGGCTAACGCGAGTATAAAGGTGGGGCGTTACACTTGGTATCAGAGCCAAGTTTTGGAACAATATAAAATATTATATATAACGAGGATCATTGTCCTAAATCTCTCTTAGGAAATTGCATCTTAGGTTTATATTCAAGTCTTATGACCTATCATATCCTATCTTATATCATGATCCTTTGTTTGACCAATCAAATTTATTTGAGTTCAGTTTGAACTAAACAATTTTCATCTTCTCTCTTTTAAAGGAGAAGAATGGTTAGGTCTTCTCTCCATGGTGTCGTCTCTTCGGGAAATCCCACTCAAAATGGAGTGTTTATGTCCACCTGACAACTCTTGGATCTCATGACCAAGACGCATGTTTTCTTAGATTAAGTAGCAACCTCACCAAATTTGGTGGAAATTCGTTCAAAGCCTCCAAAAACGTTATTGAGGCCCAATCATGGTTGAGGACATATGACCACATCTTTCCCCGCATGGATCTTGTGGACTTGCTTCGGGTCCACGTAGCTTCTGGTATGTTCTAAGATTAAGCTCTCGATTGGTATGAGCTCATGACTTTTGAAACTTAAGAAGCGGACCTAACTTGGAAGCAATTTCGAGAAAGGTTTGAGTCGAAGTTTATACCGGAGGGCGAGAAGATAATGTTAACCCGATGTTTTGAAGACCTTATTCAAGATAAATCTTCTATAGCCGAGTACGTTGCACCTTTTGACTCTCTTTCTCTATACAGGCTTGAGCTTATTAATACCACCAAGAAGAAGAGCGAGAGATTTGTGTATAGGCTCAATAAACATCTCAAGAAGGCCTTACTTCTTAAGTTGACCAAACCTTTTACTGTGCTAGTGGATATTGAACTTCATCTTGAGGAAGCCGATAAGGATAACGATGATGGTTCTGTTGTTACTAAGAAAGAAAGGAAGGGGTAGTCCAACCATAAATCCCAAGATTCCTACTCTAGGAAGAAAGGATAACAAGAAGCTTCCGTAGAACATACTTATACTCGAGTTCCTGGAGAATGTCACAGTTGTGGTGTCAAAGACCACTACGCTAACAAGTGCCCTAGCCCTCTCTTTTGCCGTTATTGCAAGGACTCGGGCCATTACTTGCTTTCATACCCTAGGAGTAAGAATAGGAAGAAAGAAAACTAATGCCTATTAAGTTATATTTTTCTCTATTCCTTATTTTATTGATTTCCGTGATTATCTCACTCGAGTTCTTTTGAATTATTATCCTTCGCCTTCTTTGCATCAAAGGAACTTGAAGACACCATGTCCTTAGGTGCTACATGACCCTTACTGTATAATTTTAAGTATTCAATTTTCCAAACCTATCTTTTGTGAAAAAGTTTACATGTGTACCTTGAGCTTTCGTTACCCAATATTTTGCTATCGAGACATCTTTAGCTTTCTTTAGGTAATGATTGAATATTCTTTATTGATTTGGAGTGTTACTTGTTTCAAACAAGTAATTTTGCCTCTTTGATTGAATAACGAATTTAATTAAATGTTTTAGTAAAAACGAGTGGGTTGACACAATTGTGATTACTTCATCAGTTAATTTATGGACTTAGTCAGTTGAGATTCGATTTTTTTTTTGATGAAATCTCAAGATCGTGTATGGTTATTAAGTTGTCTCATGTATTGTATATCTTTATATACATCCTTGAGAAATCTCATGTGTTGTATGTCTTTATATACAGCCTTGTTGATCATTGTCGTTTAAGCTTGTGTGTTATATATATTTATATACATTGATGGGTACCTTATGTGTTATATATATTTATATACATCGATAAGGAGTTGTCTCATGTGTTGTATATCATTGTATACATTGATAAGAGATCACATGTGTTAAATCTCTTTGCGGTGTTAAGCTACCACGTCGGTTCGACAAAAAGTTTAGTGAGGTGTAAAGCCATCTCGTCGTGTGACGAAAAGCTTAGTGAGATGCGAAGCCACCTCATAGCAAGACGAAATGCTTAGTTAATTCCCTTTGCGGTGTGAAGCCACCACGTCGGCTAGACGAAAATCTTGGTAAGGTGTGAAGCCACTTCGTCATAAGATGAAACGCTTAGTTAATTCTCTTTCAGTGTGAAACCACCTCATCATGAAACAAAAAGCTTAGTGATGCGTGAAGCCACCTCATCGTAAGACGAAATGCCTAGTTAATTCCCTCGGCGGTGTGAAGCCACCACATCGGTTAGATAAAAAGCTTAATGAGGTGTCAAGCCACCTCATCGTAAGACGAAATGCTTAGTTAATTCCCTTTGCAATGTGAAGCCACCACATTGGCTAGACGAAAAGCTTAGTAACGTGTGAAGCCACCTCTTTGTAAGACGAAACACTTAGTTAATTCACTTTGCAGTGTGAAGCGACCACATCAGTTAGAAAAAAAATCTTAGTGAGATGTGAAGCTACCTCATCATGCCTAGTTAGTTCTCTTTCCGGTGTGAAGCCACCACGTTGGTTAGACGAAAAGCTCAATGCGGTGTGAAGCCACCTTGTCGTTAGATGAAATACTTAGTAAAATCCCTTTGCAGTGTTGGACCACCTTGTCGAAAGACAAAAAGCTCTATGTGATTATTTACATGCTTATTTTTCATTCCTTTTTTGTTCGGTGTTTGTTGTGATTTTTAGGAATGAATTGACCTAATCGTCTTGAGGTCCATATTTTATTTTCCAAAAGAATCATCCATCTTCGACATCCCTTGTCTATGACACGGATTTCTGTTGTTCTTAACAATTTATTTCAGATTCATTAGCTTCCATATGTTTTCTAAATTATCATAGTAATGAGAATGACATTAAGGAAGACATGTTTTATAATTCACATTACTCGTGAATTTTCTGGAATCTACACCCATTCTAGGGTGGCTGCCTTAATGGGTAATTGAGTTTGGAATTGATTATCATTTCTGTGGCTCAATCTATTTGCTTTTCCTCATTAGTGACCAATAACTAAGGATAATAAGGGAAGATATTCTTGTAAAATAACCTGATGGAGTGTTATGGCTTCGCGATCATGACAAACTTAATAGAATTCTGTACCTCAGATCGATGACCAATTCAATAGGTTAGTTGTGCCTAAGTCATTCCACTATTTGACTTAGCAAGCAATTGTTTCCAACTCTTTATTATCCTGCTTGTTTTGTCAGTGGGGTTAATAGATATTCCAGTTTATTTTGTTAACCTTAACGAACCAAATTTTTCGAGATCTTAACCCGATTGGTTTGACCTCATCCTTGTTGGTGATATCCATGGGAATTTGAAAATCTAAGTTTTTGAGTTTATGAAATTCTTTCAACTTATACCATTTATCATATTTCCATGATTTAGAAGTTTTCCTTTAAATACTAGGGGTTTATTAGAAACTTAAAAGTTCCAGTCTATTTTTTCTTGAAATATTAGAGGACGTGCTAATATTTCCAATTTAGGGTAAATGACCTAGATTTTATTTCGCGATCTTGTTTCTCTAACAAGATCACTTATTTTGTGAATGGGATATTTATGACTGTCATATACATCCTTTTCAATATACGGAAATTTCGTGAGCTAGAATACTCTTAATAAAATTTTAAATGATAAAATTTTCTAGCTAAATTAAGAGAGTGAGTGTTCTAAGATTTTGGATAGTCAATATTCCAAGTTGAAATTGAACGTTTAATTAGTTTATGGTGAAAACATAAGAGAATAGGTTTATAATTTATAAATATATTAAACGTAAAAAGAATTAATTAAATTTAATTAAAACTAGCTCGTCGTGTAGTGACAATTTGTGATTTTGAGAATTGAAGTTCAAAAGAACATATAAATTTCAATATAAGTCGGAATTCTTGGATACAAGAATTATCTGGATCTATTGGATTATAATTTTCAAATGAAAGAAAAAGATTTGAATTTCATTTGGTAAATTCTGAGATATGTCTAAATCAAGTTTTTAGAAAAATCATGGTGCGGTAGTTCGCGATTTAAAATTTAAATAATTATTGAAATTAAGGTTTAGAACATTTAGAATTTAAGTAAGGAAAATTCTAATTTTCTAAAACAACTTATAATTAGAATAAGCTTGTTTCTTATGTATGTTCACGAGTTTTATTTGAACATCATACATATATAGACTTAAGTTATATGTTGATATACAGCTCAAAGTTAAAATCTATGAAATTTTCATAAGTGAAATTTAATATAAGAATGATATACTAAATATAAAAACAAAAGTGAATTTCTTGATTTTACCTATTTTTCTATATATTCTTTTTTTTATGCATGGTTGTTATTTATTTGTGGGTTTTCCTTAAGTAATTGTTGAGGCACAATTTCTCTAAGGCGGAAGTCTGTAACAAACCACATATTTCACGATAATATATTTAAATATTTATTTAAATGTAGCATCGTTAGTCGAGTTTATGTTTGAAAAGTCACTTTTTGCATATAGGTGAAGTTAGACTTGAGACGACTTCCATTGAGTTCAAAATGCCGTTTACGATAATAAAAACTGTAAACATCGATATGTTCGAAGTTTGTGAAAATTGGGACTTCGGGTGGGGTTTGGGCTAGCTAACCTAGCCCACCCTTTTAAATCCACAGCCTCCTCTCCTCCTTCATTCATTCTAATACTTAGCAACAATAGAAAATGGGGAGAGGGAATGAGAAATTCAGATTCCTAAGCTAGGGATTGTGATTAGTAGCTCAAATCAAGAGGAAATGAAGTCTAGAAACTTGTGTAAATTTCTCGATCTCCTTCTCCATCTTCTCCTACTTGCTTTCTCTTCAATTTCTGAAATTTCCTATAACCTAACTTTTAGGAATTCTATTTATATGATCTTAGATTGAAGATTGTTGAGTAATATTGGAAAAGAGGTTGTTATAGATTGCAATTGGATCTATTCCTTGCTTCAAACAATTAATGGTGAGTTTTTGGAGAACTCACATCAATGCCTCAAGTAATATATTTGTCTAGTGTGCATTTAGCACATGTATATTGTGTGCGCTATGTGAATTGGGCTGATTGGTGTGAACATTTCGTTTCATGTGTTTTGAGTTTGATTATATATGAATTCTAGTATAAATCTTTAAGTCGGTTTGATTCATATGATATCAGTGTTTCAGCGAGTGTAGGAAGTTTCACAGACACCTAGAAAACTACATAAGCCTTCACCCCTAGTCCATGCTCATCCAAAATCCCTTGAATATATGTGACCTTGGCAAACCAATGCCCCAACCTAGACTCAGACATCTAAATTATACTATTCAGACATTTGACCTAATACTCCATTTATAAAAAAAAAATTGGGGAACTCAATTCAAATGTCTGAATGGTAAATTCAGATGATTGATGCACAAATTCAAATGGTTGAATTTGCTATTCATATGACTGAATCTCAGAGCAAAAACATGG
Source organism: Allium sativum (assembly GCA_030737875.1). Lineage (NCBI taxonomy): Eukaryota > Viridiplantae > Streptophyta > Magnoliopsida > Asparagales > Amaryllidaceae > Allium > Allium sativum. Next base: position 728,799,940 of record CM060909.1, read on the forward strand.
TTCTGCCTTTTCAATTCAGACGTTTGAATTATAATTTCAGACGGCTGAATTGATGAAAAGTGTACATCTTGCCTCTTTCGTGCGATATTTCGAGTTGTGTCAATCCAACTAACTCCAGATTGATTTCTATCGTTGTTTATGAGTTAATAACTTCTTTTCTGGAATTATGATTCCTTCATGATAAGCGAATTTATAATCGATATTCATGTGATTTGATTTAAGTTATTAAAACGTGAATCCTGAGTTCGATCGTTATTCCAAACGATATTGTACAAGAATTTCCACTTCAAAACTATAAACGGTTTTGTATTATTAGTAGATACCAATTTTTGTTAAAATGGCTTATAATCCTACTTCTTTATTTAGACGACCCGAAATCCCGTTCCGACGGAGACAAGGGTTATCTTTGGAATATAACACAGAAACAGATAATAGCAGAACAGAATTAAATAAATACACCAGATAATGAACAATAGAATATACTGGATAAAAGTAATCATCAGAGTTACACAGTATACAGGATCTTACTTAGTACAAATACAGTTCAGCTATACATAAAAGTCTACAGCGGAAATAAACAAAATATGTACAATAGGAGCTGAACAGCATAAAAAGAGATAAATGATAGAATCCATCTTCAGCTCCAGCTACCCAGAAAGAACCAGCTAAACCTGAATACAAGGCTGCCCGTATCCTCTACATATGTAAAAATCGAATTTTTACTATGCTATTCAATATATAAAAATCGAATTTTTACTTCGTTATTCCATATATAAAAAATCATATTTTTATTATGCTTCGATGTTCAATATATAAAAATCATATCTTACATCTTCTACTTAATAAAAATTCCGTCTTTTCTATTTTAAAGATCTGATCTATTCTATTCTATTCTAAAAATCTGATCTCTCTATCCCAGTTCAAATCTTTTTCTTTTTAAAGTTCTAATCTTTTTCTTTTTAAAGTTCTAATCTTTTTCTTTTTAAAGTTTAAATCCTTTTCTTTTTAAAGTTTAAAATAAAATCAGTTTTTAAACCTTTTAAAAATCAGAATTAAACCTTCTTAAAAATAAGAATTAAACCTTTCAAAAATCAGAATTAAACCTTTCAAAAATCAGAATTAAACTTTTCAAAAATCAGTTTTAAACCTTTTTAAAAGTCAGTTTTAAACCTTTTCAAAAATCAGTTTTAAACTTTTCAAAAATCAGTTTTAAACCTTTTTAAAAATCAGTTTTAAACCTTTTTAAAAGTCAGTTTTAAACCTTTTCAAAAATCAGTTTTAAACTTTTCAAAAATCAGTTTTAAACCTTTTTAAAAATCAGTTTTAAACCTTTTTTAAAAATTAGAATTAAACTTTTTTTTAAAAATCAGAATTAAACCTTTTTAAAAATCAGAATTAAAATAAAATAAAAACAACTTACTGTTTCTGCGAAGAAGGGGGGTCGTCAGGGCGGAGCTGGCCAGCGGTCGGAGGTCGTCAGGGCGGCGGCTTCAGCGGTCTCGGACTGGGAGGGGGGCTCGCGAATTGGGCGTCGCGATGGCTTCAGGGGGGGCGGATGCGTCGCGAGGGGGGGGGTTCGGGTGCGTCGAGGTGGAGAGGAGCGGGATCGGCAGCGTGGTGGGGGTCCTCCGGCGATGGCGCGGAGGTGGTTGGAGGCGGCTCCGTCGAGGGTTGCTGCGTTCGTTTTTTTTTCTTTTTTGTTTGAAATTGAAATGAACGGGGGGGGGGGGGGGGCAGAGGAGATAAAGGGGAGAGGAGAGAGAATGATCTTCTTTTTTTTTTATAAAGTTGACTTTTCATACGACCTCTAAACGAGGCCCACCGCCTATCGCCCATAGCGTATTACCCCCATTCCGAACACAATGGGATATATATCGTAGGTTGATTCGGCTGTTACAATCAGTTTCCGTTAGATTTACATTTAAATCACTATATTGAATTTTAAGCGTACATTTCAAATTATCGGGGTCACATACTAACTAGAAAAATTCTCGAAAAATATTTTCTAGCTTCGTATTGACAATACGATCCTAACAAAACTAGTTTCATCAAATTCTGAGACCGTTTGAAAATTGGCCAATTTCCAGTCGATTAAAATCAACTAAAACCGGTCAAACGCGTTTTCCATTGCCACGCTCACATATTAATTCGAAAAATTATGAAATTTGAAACCTAGCAATAATTTGACATCACGGATCCAACAAAAGTGGTTTCGTCGAAATCTGAGGTCGTATGCAAAATGTCCATTCTTAAGGGCCTGAATTCCATAGCGACTATTCAGAATTTTCAACTGGACATATCTTTTGATTCCCGCTATGAAATTTCGATTTTTCAGATTCGTTAGAAAGGTATTCACTAACTGATTTAAATATTTTTGGTTTCACTAAAATCTGGATTGTTTTGCACCCGGTACAGTCCGACAAAGTTTGAATTCAATTTTTGAAACTGCCACGCCATTTCATTCCTTGTTTATAATTATAATTAATTATATTCGTTTTCAATTGTCGATTCAAACTCAGTTTTCATCGCCATTGTTTAAAATATTTATTTTAAATATTTAAAATCCATTATTTTAGCCAATTTAAAAATTTTAAATTGGTTCAAATTTTCTGGGTTGTTACATTTATACAAAGTTATTTTATCAATTGCTTTACAAATCTACTAGCATATATTTATACAAATATTTTCCTCGTTCGTATGAGAAACCCAATTAAACGCATTACTAAAAAACAAGGACCACAAATCCATGAGTTTGCTTCAACGGTTGGTTCTTGGACTCGTTCAATTGAAAACTGTGGCAATGATCACTTCGTATTTTTGGTGGAATATACAACTTGTTCTTAAATTTTCGTGTAGAGCAAGTGGTTGTGGGACATGTAGCTTGACTCTTATATTTACTAGCTTGGCGCTATTTACGCTATACTTGATCAATTGTGATCATTCCGAACGTCCGGTCACTTTGATGATCTTCTGATCATCCTATGGATCTTTAGATCATTCCGAGCTTTGGGTCACTCTGATGATTTTCTGAACATCCTGTTGATCTTCGGATCATTCTGACCTTTGGATCACTCTTATGATCTTCTAATCATCCTATGGATCTTCGGATCGTACTATGGATCTTTGGATCATCCTATGGGGTCGCGACACGCGGTCTTTGGACTATCAGAGGAGCTTCTGCTTAATATTTTAGGCTAGTGCCTTGAGATCACATCTCACCTTTGATACACGTGTTGATTAGACTTTGGGGACCCATCTTGGTTTAGGTTTCCCTTTCTACGAGATCTTATACATTTCGGCTTCATCGACTTCTAGAACCTGAGTTTTATTGATATCATGTTATCAAATTAAATTTCATTGATATTGAGTTATCATTTCATATTGACGGGATAAGCGATATCCTATCTCAGGAGTATCTTTGTGGGTTAGGATGAGATATCCTTATATAGCTCTGAGATTTCTTTGACATATAACATGGACATTTCGAGCCTTCACATTTAACATGCGTACATTATTGTAATTGCTTATTTGTCATTTTCTATTTATGTCTCTGATTCTATCTCTGTTTATTATGATAAGTATAGCTAGACTGATCCGTTTATTGTTTGTTTTCTTATAAATAACACTCGGGTCAGACCGAGTGTTGCATGTGCTTCCATATAACATCTAGCAGGGACCATTCTTGGCTTTCTACATTATCTTTGTAGTAATTTTGGGTTATATGTATATGAGACTTCTATGTATACATATTCTTTTGGCTAGAACATGCACCTATTCATTCATTTTATAGTGGATCGACTATGACCACTACCTTTGTATTTACACTTATGTGCTATATTCATGTCTATTTCCGCCTTAGTGATGTATATCTGTCTCTAACTCTGATTATATTGTTATGTATTTTATATTGATTCCAAATTATACACAACCATTGTGTAGTTGATTTGAACTTTAATTAGATGTATCAGATTTCTCACGAGGTTTATAAAAGGTAAGACCACATTATCTAACACATTTAACACTTGTTCAAAGCTAATATACAGATAGTCGCACCTCAACATCCTTATTCTTCGGTTTAATTGACATCATTGCTTGCAATGACCTTGGCTAACACGGGTATAGAGGTGGGGCGTTATAAGTTAGTATGGAATTCTTTTTCTAGGTATGTAAGATGATTACTAAAATAGAATGAAGACATAAGATGTTACAAATGAATTAACAGTGTAAGCCAGAAATGAACGACTAAAAGAAAAAAAATGAAAAGTAATAAAGGTGATAACTGCAATAAATGAGCACAATAAGAGAAAATTGCTTCTCCCAAAAGTAAGTTTGGGAAAATTGGAAAAAAAAAACCTTGTGTAAACTATGCTTGGAAAAGAAAGTTGGAATTTTTGTAGGATAGTTGCCAAGGGTTCCAAGTACACGGAAAATGGTGAGTAAAAGTGAAGTGGAAGATACGGATTTTCCCACTTCCTACCTTTTTCTAACATAAGAAACCGTATTTAGAAAACTAGATTTTTCTGAAGTTCGCAAATTTAAAGTTGCTGGTAAGGTTTGGATGCAAAAATTGGGTGATATATGCTCTTATTCAGCAAGAGTATGGGAAAATTGGATGAAAAGATATTTTTTGTTTTAAAAATATTGCATGTATATAGAAACTGCAAGTATATTTAGGTTGTGTGAGTCATGTTCTGAAAATATTTTTGGAAAAAGATGGCATTCATATAGGAGGTACCGCTTAGAAAATCATTGCATACATGAATTTTTATAGTGTATTGCACTTTGCACTAGCGCACAACTGGTTGCAAAACTGGATGTACACATGATGATTGTAGGCTATGCGAGGAATAACATAAGTGTTCCCTTTACTTAATTTCGGGGATGAAACTTTCAAAGGGTAGGAGAATGTAATATCCCGCATTTTTATAATATTAATTCAATTAATTAATTACAGAAAATAATGAATGGAAAACAAACATTTTTGGGATTATCAAGATTGGGCTTTGGAACGTGTACCATTGTGTTCGTTGCATGTTTTTGAAAGATTTACATATATAATATGTTCTGAACGAAGTTCGTGCGACAAATTTATAAATTTATGAAGTTTAGCATCGGAAAATATTTGTATGTAAATGTGTGCAAATATAATTTATATTTTTAAATTATGTATGTACATAAATTCCTGGAAAAATAGTCGTTTGAAATTGAAATAAATGGACAGTCAGAAAGAGGAAACTAACTGATATTAAAATTGAAAAGTTCCTATTAATTTTCATGAACAAAGAAACAATACAATTAGAGTCAAAATAAATTGCAGAAGAAATGCACAAAATAAACGTGTGTTATAAATAGTACAAAATTATGCAATAAAACGAAGTTTGAAATAACGTTAATTAGGTAGCATTTCAATTTAGAATAAATAGGCGCATACTAATATATTAATGGTGCACATTTGAAATGGAATTAATGTGCATTAAAAATGACATGTAGCAAAATAGAAATAAACATTAAAGATAACGTTCATTGAATTAAAAAGGGAATAAACACGTAGAAAGTTAAAATAGAAGAATTATATGCGCGCATTTATTTCACATTTGAAATTTGAAATAGATAAGGCTAATGAATGGGGAAAGAATTAAATAATAAAGTTAACAAATTGTAACATTAAGGAAGAAATAAGGAAGGATATAATATGTTGGCGGTGTGATGTATTTTAGGACAAATGAAGTGTTTTATTTTCAACGACAGTTCTGACTTGCTTTCCACAAATCTAACGGACCGGGCTTTGAGAGACTATAAATAAACATACAGGGAAAACCATCAAACGCATTATTTTCTGACTAGATATTGAATCCCCGCCGTTTCATTTCTTCTCCACACCTTTTCTGAATCAAATTAAATTAGTTTCGGCCTTCTTTGTGTCATGTTTTGATTTGTCTCCTTTTGTTATGTATTCGGATATTGTAGTTTTTCTTTGTTTTATATTATATATGTGTGCTCTCTTCTTTTTAGAAGATCACACATTTTTGTCTTCCAAAAAAAAAATTAGTTTAGGCCTTCAGAAACAAGAATTGGAGAAGGAAACTCATAGCTTAGGATTGTAGGCACCCAGTTCCTTTCCATAAAATGTAAGTTCCATGGATCTGATTCCAATTCAATTCTTTTGTTTCCTTTTGGGTTATGAATTGTAAATCTGTGGTTATTACAGTATTGAATCAAATTAGGGAGAAACCACAATTAATAATGCTTAATCAGATTTTGGAATTGGAAAGCTTATAGGTGAGTGGATTTAAATTAGTGAAAATAATTCATACGTCCCTAGAATGTTTGGAAATACAAATGACATCCTCCTCAAAGTTTATCTTTAAAGCAGGTCCCTATTTTTGACCTTATGTGTTTCCGAAAGAAAAAATGCGCTGCAACATAAAAAATTCAAAAAATCGCCAATATTCCCAAAAAATGCATAAGAATTATTAAAAAAATTCTCAAATTATGAAATTATAACCAATATATGCATACATATACGCAACTTTTCATCTAGAGTTTATATTGAAAATATGAATGAATATATGCATACACGTATGCATATATTGGTTATACTTGCTGAGATGTATGCTATTAAACTTGAACTACTTTGCAAGGCTTATGAATTGTTGCAGAAATGTATGCATTTATTCTATTATGAAACAAAGTTAAAACGGATGAAGGCTTATGAATATGTGCTGACACGTATGCATTTATTTCTTATAAATGCTGAAATGTAAGCAATAATGCTTAAAATGGTGTATGCTTGAAAAAATCAAGCGAGGATTGGATTAATGCATCAAACGATCCATTCATTACCGTATTGCTGCATACAATTCTGCTTTAATAGTGCAGTTTGATGCGTGACTGCAATTGTTGCAGAAATGTATGCGGGAATTACAAATAAATGCATTGTTTGATGCACAATACTGCAGATTCATGTTTTTTTTTGTTTTTGATGCGTTTTTTGGTGGCTCTAACGCATGAATTTAATGACGATTAGTTGTTGTATTTAATTATGTATTTACATGATTTTTTTGCTGATATTTTAGATGATTTACGAAAAATAGGGACGTAATTTATAAAAAAATAAGGGAGGGATGTGAGCCTAATTTCAAAACTTATTAGGGACCTAAGGCAAACTGATCCTTTAAATTATACCTTTTGGTAATGATATATTTTTCATGTAATTCCCTTTTATTCTCAATGAAATAAATATATGAAATTGTTGTGATTATTGTGTAATTCATTCCTAAATGCGTTAAGAATATTATTGTTGTGTAAATTCATTCCTATATCTTCTGTCAAGGCTTAAGAAATTACTGTAATAATAAGATTGCAAATTTGACGATGATTATGTGTATATTCCTAAGATTGTAAATTTAACAGTAAATTGTTATGTTCCCAAAATATATTGTTAATAATATGATTAAAATGTTGGGTTGAGGAAGATAACTAGTAAATTATGGAAATAGTGAAATAAGAACTAGTAAGCCTAATTTTTGTACAAAAGTCACCATAATTAAATTGGAATAGGGAATTGTGTAAGAAAACAGGAAACAATATATAACTCAGAAAAAGGGAGTTAGTAGTTGCAAGAAAAAGAAGAAGAAAAAATTAGTGTGAAATAAGGGTTTTTGTTGTATTGCACATTAATCATATACACACACACACATACACACACATATGATGTAATAAAGAGAATAGCTTGCAACTACATATCTCAATTGATGTATATTATGAAAATTGATTTTTGAACATTTCGACCAACCAATTTGACAAAGTCTGCGAAATATTTCATATAATAACAGAAATTCCAAAGGCGGTAAATAAAGAAAGGTTACAATAGTAAAGGTTCACTCAAATAACAAGGAACCAAGTAAAAATGCGATGAACGGAGAATATAACCTACGATAATTAATTATATGAATGAGAATGAAATATAATAGGTATTGTCCTAGGGTCAAGTGGAATTATAACGTAGGTTATAATCAATGATGAAAAGAGAACTTATTAATAAACTTTAGTTAAAGAACTAAGTTAGTAAGCAAACCCACAACAACATTTGTGGTAACGATATAACATGAGGTTATAGTTAAATGATAAAGAATGGCTTAATATTAGTAAACTTAAATAGGAGGTGTAAGTTTAATGAATGTAATAATGATAAGTAGAAGTCCATTCCGACATTCTAGGGCCGATAAAAGAAAATAAGTGGCTTATAGATACGATTCGTTCCGACAGCATGAGACTGATTAGGAAAGTAAGTGACCAAACATAATCTAATAAACCAGTAACTTGAATAAAAATTGAATGTGTAAATAATCAAGTTAATTAGCAATGCGATAAGCTAAAGTAAGAACGTGATTAAAAGATAAGACATAGGATCTAATAACATGATGGCGTGATGCGCTTGGACTAGTTCGTACATATGGATATGAAGAACCCAACAGTCTAGATCGTCGCGTTTTCTGGAGATACGAGAGGAGCACATGCAACTGATTATTCTACGGACTGGAGGGAAGCATGAGGCTTCTACGGGATGTGGTATGTTACTCTGAGATGGCCCTCCGAGGGACAACTGAATGAAGCCGTCATTTGGAGGTAGGTCTGTTGCACCGTCTAGAGTTTACCTTGACTACAACTATGGTGTGGTAGTTAGATGGTTATGATAGATGGCGTTGGGTGATTTGGCGATTTTCCTCGCTCTAGGAGGAGGTGGTCAGGTCATGGATAATAATCGTCGGATACCTATCATGGGCAGCCAGTGGGATGCAGAAAGACTAGAGCTAAACCAACAGACCAACGATCTTTCTCTATCGGGAAGTTGGTTGAGGGACATGCCAAATTGGATGTTAGATTGATTGACAGGGGCACATCATTAGCTCTTAATGCAGTCTTTCATTAGTTGGGGGATGGGCCAAGGTGGGGCCATAGCCACCGTGAAAAGAGACAAACCATATATGAATATCTACCATGTAGACCTAACGAAGTCATCCTTTATAAATATTGAAAGCTCTCGACCAAATATCGTGCATTGGATGTAGCCCTATTATGGAACTCGGTTTATAGTAGGCAATACGTTCATGTGAGGGTCTAGATACATTGGGTGGTGTATTGTAGATGTTAGGGCATTACTCCTTGTTAATATGTGGTTTGACCGAGGAGTTCAGTTATGAGGATCTGTACGCTTACGTGGCATAACAAGGGTGGTTTTGTGTGATTATGTGGCATAACGATGGAGATTTCCGTACGCGGTTCAGCGTTCGATGGAGATTGTGCATGCGTCCATGGTGTGACGGTGGAGACCGTATGAGGATGGTACTATGTGGAGTACCTTGAGATGTTGGGCATAGCTACATATATATTATATTAGGCTTAGTCTACTAGGGAGTAGATGAGTGCGATGTAAGTGCAGAGCCTAGTATTTTTTTAACCCAAATAACATAATAATTAAGAAAATGTAACTGGACAGTTTATGTAGGGTTATTTCAGAATGTTTAATTTGTCCTCTCGCCAGAACTTGTGTTCTTACCCCCTCCTCATAACATACTCATAGGTTAGATTTGTGGAAGAGATTTGGTAGCCTTTGGACATTAGATAGGCATTGTTATTATTTCGATAAGGCAATATTTGATTATTATATTTTATCCAATCCGTTGTAAGATGTTTTATCAAGCTCTAATATATTTATTATCTTTGTCTTTTCTGTAAGATAATAGACAAACCAACTTGAGTTTCAGTGGTTTTGGATCTAGAAATTTTTAAAAATCCGGACCGCCTAGAACTTAGTTGTTACAACTTTCCCAAGCTTACTTTTGGGAGAATCTATTTTCTCTTATTGTTCTCTTTTATTGCAGTTATTTCTTTTATTACTTTTCATTTTATTTGTTTTTCTTTTAGTCATTCATTTCTGGCTGACATAGTTAATTCATTTATGACATCCTATATCTTTATTCTTTTCTAGCAATCATCCAACATACCAAGAAAAAGAATGCCATACTAAACCATTTCTGTTTCAACAATAAAGTAGAGTACTACATAGTAGTGTAACTCCGTACTAAAAGAAATCAGGCTCTACTACAATCACTACTAAGAAAAAAGGTATGATGGTTAAATGTGGTTATCTAATCAGACTGGAGGCCTAGGACCATGTCCCTGTGACATAAAAAGGTCCTCATCACTGAATCCATCCAACCTTAGCATTCCTCCTTTCCATCTACCACTCGCTACAAACCCATCCTACGTACCTGCTAGTTCCATGAGCCATTCTCAATTGTCCACTAATGATATACTGATATCCCTAGGCTAACCATACCCAATACCGAAACAGATACAAACCTGATAACCCTTACTTCACCATGAAGTAACCTTACATCCTTAGGCTTATTTCTTATCATTTCTCAAATAATACAACACGTCATGCCTTTTAATTTCCTAAGAAGCGCTAAAAATGGGATTTCCATTAGTCACGCATCGTACTATAATTTTTCATAATGCTAAATATTCGTATTCAAAAAGCTATGAATTTTTGGATCATTACAAATAAGCTACATTAGACCTTGGAATGGACTAAACAAATCCGTATCAGAAATCATCATGCAAAGACCTGTCATAGTAACTTTGTGCAATACATAAAAGCAATACATAAAAGCAATACATGCACCTTTTATCGTGCTCGTACGAGCGACTTTCAATTTAAGGGCCTTTTTAGGCATTTGGACCAAGCATAGAAGGTATTGAGCATTATCGTCATGTTCTTTCTATTGATGGAATGCATCTTTATGGTAAAAATTTAGGTATTTTGCTTGGGCCTACAAGAGTTTATGCAAACAACTCTTTTTTATTTTTGGCATTTGCTATTGTTGAAAAAAATTAGGTGAAACTTGGGAATGATTTTTCTCATGTATGTGACACTTAATTCCATTTTTAAATGCAAGATGCATTATATTCATTTTTGATATAATGAAAGGAATTTCAATTGCATTGCAAGAGAAATGGAGAAGGCCTCATCATCATTACTTCAGTCTTCGCTATTTGGAAGCTAATCTCAAAAGGGCAGCTTCTGAATTTTTTTTTTGGTATAGAACTTATTCCATTCTTATGTTAAAGCAAGTGACAAGGTAACATACAAAGTGCAAAAAGAGCAACTAAAAAATGTTATTTTGGATGTTAATAGATGGATTGACGGAAGTCTCAGACCGAAAGATAAACAACAGTCTCTTTAAAAGGACAACAGTGAAATATTTTGTATGATGACTAACAATTCTTTGGAGAGTTTTGTAACACCCCATATTTTCGGTGAATATTTAAATTAAAGAATTTAAGTATACTTAATTTTTAAGAGAAGAATTATGGGAAATGGGTTACGCCATTGCGTTCGTCTCGGAATTCTTCTTGAGATAGAGTCCGAGTTTGCAAAAATCAGACTCTGTATGAAGGAGTTATGACCTTCAGAAGATTCAAGAATTTAAATAATGAAACCAGCCCGAAATTCAAATTTAAGTTTCGAAATTCAAAAAAACCCGAAGCAGGCTAGGCGGGAAATTTCCCGCCCAGAGACCAGGTCGACCTGGGTACATAGGTCGACCAGGGGGTCGACCTCCCCCTCGGGTCAGGTCTGAAACCTGACGTGTTTATTTGTGTGATGATTTTCTGAGTCATTAGGGCTTGTGTGGTAAGTTCTGGTTGGTTCTCTTAGGTTTGAATGGCTTTGATTGGTCCTATGTTGATCTAACGGCTCTTATTAAATCAAACTTCTACATAAGCAACCCAAATATAAACCCTAAACCACACAAATTCATTCCAAGGAGCCACAATGTTGTCAATGATCATCCGAACCTAGCCACCATTTCTCCTCAAACTAGAAAGCAAGATTAAAGCTACGAATCAAATCAAATCAAATCTAAATTAGAAGAACAATTAGTCTACATCAAAGGAGAGCTATTCAGTTTCAGAAAACAGATTCCAGAAATACAAGAATCATTCTCTTTTTGTAAGTTTAAATTATTTTCAGATTTAAACATCTAATGGTGATTTTGGCATGTAATGAAATGGATATAAGTCCACGCTTGATGATAAGACAATTCTTTCAGATTAATTCCTATCTTTCTATTGAATCATTGATTTACATGCCTAGGAAGTTACTATTTTTTCATGTCTATATTTGTTGGACATCTGATATATAATCCTTTTAGGTTCATGATGTTATTTATATCAAATCTATATGTCTATGAGGTTATTTCTATCAGTTTGTTTCAGATCTATCTTTATTATATCTCAACTCTAACAGATCTGTAATCCTCTTAGGTCCATAATATTACTACATATAATCCCACAAACTTAACCGTTAAATAAACATGCTTGAATCGATGGGAGGGTTAAGTACATCTCGTGTAGGTGGGTAATATTAGTACATATAGGCCCACAAACTTAACGGTTAAATAAACATGCTTGAATCGATGGGAGGGTTAAATACATCTCATGTAGGTGGGTAATATTAGTACATATAGGCCCACAAACTTAACCGTTAAATAAACATGCTTGAATCGATGGGAGGGTTAAGTACATCTCGTGTAGGTGGGTAATATTAGTACATATAGGCCCACAAACTTAACCGTTAAATAAACATGCTTGAATCGATGGGAGGGTTAAGTACATCTTGTGCAGGTAGGTAATATTAGTACATATAGGCCCACAAACTTAACCATTAAATAAACATGCTTGAATCGATGGGAGGGTTAAGTACATCTCGTGTAGGTGGGTAATATTAGTACATATAAACCCACAAACTTAACCGTTAAATAAACATGCTTGAATCGATTGGAGGGTTAAGTACATCTCGTGTATGTGGGTAATATTTGTACAAATAGGCCCACAAACTTAACCGTTAAATAAACATGCTTGAATCGATGGGAGGGTTAAGTACATCCCATGTAGGTGGGTAATATTAGTACATATAGGCCCATAAACTTAACCGTTAAATAAACATGCTTGAATCAATGGGAGGGTTAAGTGTATCTCGTGTAGGTGGGTAATATTAGTACATATAGGCCCACAAACTTAACCGTTAAATAAACATGCTTGAATCGATGGGAGGGTTAAGCAAATCTTGTGTAGGTGGGTAATATTAGTACATATAGGCCCACAAACTTAACCGTTAAATAAACATGCTTGAATCGATGGAAGGGTTAAGCACATCTCGTGTAGGTGGGTAATATTAGTACACATAGGCCCACAAACTTAAACGTTAAATAAACATGCTTGAATCGATGGGAGGGTTAAGTACATCTCGTGTAGGTGGGTAATATTAGCACATATTGGCCCACAAACTTAACCATTAAGTAAACATGCTTGAATCGGTGGGAGGGTTGTTAAGTACATCTCGCGTAGGTGGGTAATATTTGTATATATATAGGCCCACAAACTTAACCAATATGAAACCCTAGTAACGGGGACCCATTTCATTAGTAACCCACAAAGATGTATCATGGTACCCTGAAACTAGGCAGGGTGGGGCACGATTACTGGACTAATTATAAGCGGTCAAAACAGTGGCATGGGGTACGTCAGTGTAGGTTCCAATGGTTTACGGGCTTGCACCTACTCCGGAGTGGGAAAAAGCAAGCACTGGGTACTAGTAGTTATACACTGTGCATCTTGAATCGTGTCGGGTTGCTATCATAAGGATTGATACATCTTGTGGTGGGACCAACACAGGGTATCTACACGCAAGAGAGGGCCGATTGACACAGACACAAGAGAAATTAATACAAGTAGGGAATCGTTCGATAGGGCAGTAAGGGTACATCTATCACATTCATGGCAATTAGGCAGATTGAGGTGGAATCCTCATAATAGATGTATACCTGAAGGCTACCACAATTGCGGGGATTGGGATCATGTTATCTTATTATCATTTTATATAGATTACTAGTTGGGATACTAGTTAGGTGATGCAGAGATATAGAAATCAGAATAACAGGGTTGTAGCGAAGCAGTGAAAGAATAGAAGCACATTAAGTTTATCTTGCCTTATCATATCTTTTGCTAATCTTATGTTATCTTATTATCCCTGTAATCACGGTATTGTCTTAGATTCAGTTTATTCATGTCATGTTAATATTACCTGTTTACATATTGAAAATCACTGGACTTACCAGACTTATGTCTGACTTAGTTTTGTTTCGCCTCTCTTCTTCCGTTCCCCCCTCCTAGGTAGACAGGGAGAGAATAGCTCAGCTTAGTTTGGACCGTTTCACTTTCCAAGCTTGAAGATTCTTGTATGTATTTCTTTGGACTCTCTTTTCCCCTGCTATGGCTGGCTCATGCTTTATTTAGGGAATATCATTGTCATTTTATGCTTCTTTATTTTGTTAAACAAGAAAGATGCTTTGTTATAATAGGTAAGGGTGTTTTGGTGTTGGAAAACAATCTTTGTACAAGCTGTTTTACCAAGCTGTTGTTTTATCAATAAAGTAAAGATTTATTTATTATTTATTTTCCGCCATTTAAATTTTGTCTGTTTTGTAATTTATCTGTTCTATACACTTATGACGCTCCACTGAAGTTAATGCATTCCCTTTGTGAGTGACCCTAACGGAGGTGGGGTGTTACACGTGGTATCAGAGCTGAAGGTTGCCGGATCAGATAAAAGATTTGAAAAATTATTTTCAAATTGATTTTAAAAGATGCATTTTCAAAAGAAAAGTTTTGTTTTAAAGGTATATTCCCCAAAGCCATATGCACTATCTTTTGATCCCCTGTTTGAATCCTTGTTTTCCTTCTTTACTGAGTCTCCGGGGCTCCCGGCTTTCTGGGAGGTAACCTCATCGCGGCATAGTTCCGTAGGCTTGATGAGACTATGACACCTGTCAAAGGGCGAAGAAGTGCCCAACTTCCATATATAGCCGCAGTAGTTTCACCCGCGGCTAATTTTTTTTCAAGCTTTGTAGGGTTTTCCGTGCAATGGAGGCAGCTTTCAAGAGACATGTCAACAAGTCACGCAAAGGTGGCAAAGATGAGAATAAGGGAGTTTGGCTAAGGAACACAACCCAAGGATGAGAAACTCATGATATGGACTTGGTTCACAAAGGAGGAAAGAATAGAAAAATCTAAGACAAGAGAAAGTGTCGTTATTATGGTATAACAGGTCATATAATTAAGGACAAGGGCAAGAACAAATGACAGGATTTTCAGGAAGGCAAGTGCATGCTCTCACTGCCAGTGTACCTGAGAGAGAGGTAGTAGAGTTTCTATTGAAAAAGTCTAGTTTTTCTTTTTGATCATCATGTTCGTACTCTTTTTGATTTTAGCGCTTCACATTCGTTTATATCTACTTCCATAGTTGAGTCTCTGCATCTCAGTACTCGTATAGTAGAAGATCCCATTATTGTCTCAAATCCAATTTGTGGTTCGTCTCATTTATCTTTTGTTTGTTAGGATTTGAGAATAACTATATTAAGTATTGAGTCTAAGTGTAATGCTTCTGTTTTTGCTTTCATGGGCTATGGGTTGATTCTAGGTATGGATTGGTTAGCTAGTAATTGTGAAAGGAGGGTAGTTAGACTTTCTGCTTGCCGCAGGAATACCCTTGAGATTTCGTGCGATCCTAAGGGATCAGTTAGGCTTAGCTACCTGGAATCACTTGATGCATCTATCGACGATTTGTGATCGGTTAGAGTAGTCCATGAGTACGCAGATGTTTTTGATTAGGTTAGGGTTTTTCCCCCTAAAACTCGAGATAGACTTCCGCATATATCTATTTGACAACGCAAAGCCAGTTATGCGATCAACGATAGTTTTGGAGCAAGATTGGCGAGGATAGCCAGAGCCGGTTAAGTGCTCAATTGTTTGGTTGTTTTGCTAGTATCATCTCACATAATCATCCAAATTCGAAGGAGGTATTCATTGGGTGCTTCTCTGATATTGGTTTAGGCCTTTGGGACTTGTACTTGAGGGATGTCGAGTTCGACTAGGATGGTTTGTGTGAGAAATAAATAGTTGTGGCAGGCGCCCTAAGTAAGACTGACCTTAAGAGAGGTAAAAGGTACATAACAACCTTTAGCTTTAGACCCTTAGATTTGTGACATGATAGATAAGCTAAGTAGAAGAGAGACCTCTAATCATCCTAATATATACACTTGGTATCATGGTTAACATTTGTTTATCTCGGAAAGATAATTCGATTACATTGGATACCCTCTAGCATAGTAAGCGAGCGAGGTCCTATCTTTACTAGTGGGGTTTTGGAAATGGAGGTCAAGAAGCTTCGCAGCTGTGAAGTTAAATTAGTTAAGGTACAATGGAGTGAAGCTCAAGAAGACGCGACGTGGGAGACTGAAGATAAGACACGTGCATCATACCCTTTTTCTTGAGGGTATATCCTTGATCTCTTTTTCTAGGAATTCTATGCATGCTTGTTTCTATTTCTTAGGTATATCCTCTAGGTCATATCATCGATCCTTAGGTAGAATCTAATGGACGGAAACGTGTATTGAAACATGTTATGATTGATGGTTGCAAGTGGTTGCTGGTGGATGCTCGTGGATGCATATACACACACAATAGGCACTAGATCGGCTCAGTCACTTTCATATTGCATATGCATATGAATGTATTTGTATATGGATTGAAACTTGATGTGTTATCATATGGATGTTGCATATGGATGAGTGAATATGCACACATATAGTATTTACATGATTAGGGATATTTGCATACATATTGGATGCATGACACTCTCATGATTCGCATTAAGGAGGTCAACTGGATCACTAGATCGCCTGATACTGCAATAAATAAGAAACATATACACACACTCTGCATATGTTCATATGGCACTAGAAACCTTTTAAGGACAACAAATGCCTGTGTTTGATGGTTGAGTAGATGGACGATTGGATGGTAGGATATACATTCTTCTTGACTTAGAGATTTCGGGGACGAAATCCTTTAAGAATGGGAGAATGTAACACCCCGTATTTTCGGTGAATATTTAAATTAAAGAATTTAAGTATACTTAATTTTTAAGAGAAAAATTAATGGAAATGGGTTACTCCATTGCGTTTGTCTCGGAATTTTGCTTGAGATAGAGTCCGAGTTTGCGTAAATCGGACTCC
This sequence comes from Allium sativum, assembly GCA_030737875.1. Classification (NCBI taxonomy): domain Eukaryota; kingdom Viridiplantae; phylum Streptophyta; class Magnoliopsida; order Asparagales; family Amaryllidaceae; genus Allium; species Allium sativum. The sequence goes on from CM060909.1 coordinate 728,817,084, forward strand.
GTATAAAGGAGTTATGACCTTCAAAAGATTAAAGAATTTAAATAATAAAACCAGCCCGAAATTCAAATTTAAGTATCGAAATTTAAAAAAAATGAAGCAGGCTAGGTAGGAAATTTCCCGCCCAGAGACCAGGTCGACCAAGGGGCTGACCTGGGTACATAGTTCGGCCAGGGGGTCGACCTAGGGGTCAATCTCCCCCTCGGGCCAGATCTAAAACCTGACGTGTTTCTTTATGTGACAATTTTCTGAGTCATTAGTGTTTGTTTGGCAAGTTTTGGTTGGTTCTCTTAGGTTTTAGTGGCTTTGATTGGTCCTATGTTGATCTAACGGTTCTTATTAAATCAAACCTCTATATAAGCAGCCTGAATCTAAAAACTAAACCACATAAATTTATTCCAAGGAGCCACCATGTTGTCAATGATCATCCTAACCTAGCCACCATTTCTTCTCAAACTAGAAAGCAAGATTAAAGCTATGAATCAAATCAAATCAAATCTAAATTAGAAGAACAATTAGTCTACATCAAAGGAGAGCTATTCAGTTTCAGAAAACAGATTCCAAAAATACAAGAATCATTCTCTTTTTGTAAGTTCAAGTTATTTTCAGATTTAAACATCTAATGGTGATTTTGGCATGTAATGAAATGGATCTAAGTCCATGCTTGATGATAAGACAAATCTTTCAGATTAATTCCTATATTTCTATTGAATCAATGATTTACATGCCTAGGAAGTTACTATTCAATCATGTCTATCTTTGTTGGACAACTGATATATAATCCTTTTAGGTTCATGATGTTATTTATATCAGATCTATATGTCTATGAGGTTATTTCTATCAGTTTGTCCCAGATCTATCTTCGTTATATCTCAACTCTAACAGATCTGTAATCCTCTTAGGTCCATAATATTAGTACATATAGGCCCACAAACTTAACCGTTAAATAAACATGCTTGAATCGATGGGACGGTTAAGTACATCTCGTGTAGGTGGGTTATGTTAGTACATATAGGCCCACAAACTTAAACATTAAATAAACATGCTTGAATCGATGGGAGGGTTAGGAACATCTCGTGTAGGTGGGTAATATTAGTACATATAGGCCCACAAACTTAACTGTTAAATAAACATGCTTGAATCGATGGGAGGGTTAAGTACATCTCGTGTAGGTAGGTAATATTAGTACATATAGGCCCACAAACTTAACCGTTAACTAAACATGCTTGAATCGATGGGAGGGTTAGGTACATCTCGTGTAGGTGGGTTATATTTGTACATATAGGCCCACAAACTTAACCGTTAAATAAACATGCTTGAATCAATGGGAGGGTTAAGTACATCTCGTGTAGGTGGGTAATATTAGCACATATAAGCCCACAAACTTAACCATTAAATAAACATGCTTGAATCGGTGGGAGGGTTAAGTACATCTTGTGTAGGTGGGTAATATTAGTACATATAGGCCCACAAACTTAACCGTTAAATAAACAAGCTTGAATCAATGGGAGGGTTAAGTACATCTCATGTAGGTGGGTAATATTAGTACATATAGTCCCACAAACTTAACCGTTAAATAAACATGCTTGAATCGATGGGAGGGTTAAGTACATCTCGTGTAGGTGGGTAATATTATTACATATAGGCCGACAAACTTAATCGTTAAATAAACATGCTTGAATCGATGGGAGGGTTAAGTACATCTCATGTAGGTGGGTAATATTAGTACATATAAGCTCACAAACTTAAGCATTAAATAAACATGCTTGAATCGATGGGAGGGTTAAGTACATCTCGTGTAGGTGGGTAATATTAGTACATATAGGCCCACAAACTTAACCATTAAATAAACAAGCTTGAATCGATGGGAGGTTTAAGTACATCTCGTGTAGGTGGATAATATTAGTACATATTGGCCTACAAACTTAACCATTAAATAAACATGCTTGAATCAATGGGAGGGTTAAGTACATCTCATGTAGGAGGGTAATATTAGTACATATAGGCCCACAAACTTAACCGTTAAGTAAGCAGACTAGAATCAGTAGGAGGGTTAAGTGCATCTCGTGTAGGTGGGTAATATTTGTATATATAGGCACACAAACTTAACCAATAGGAAACCCTAGTAACGGGGACCCATTTCAGCAGTAACCCACATAGATGTATCATGGTACCCTAAAACTAGGCAGGATGGGGCACAATTACTGGGCTGATTATAAGCGGTCAAAACAGCGGCATGGGGTACGTCAGTGTAGGTTCCGATGGTTTACGAGCGTGCACCTACTCCGGAGTGGGAAAAAGCAGGCACTGGGTAACAATAGTTATACACTGTGCATCTTGAATCGTGTCGGGTTGCTATCATAAGGATTGATACACCTTATGGTGAGACCAACACAGGGTATCTACACGCAAGAGAGGGTCGATTGACACAGACACAAGAGAAATTAATAAAAGTAGGGAGCCGATCGATAGGGAAGTATGGGTACATCTAACACATTCATGGCAATTAGGCAGATTGACGTGGAATCCTCATAATAGAGAGACACCTGAAGGCTACCACAATTGCGGGGATTGGGATCACGTTATCATATTATCATTTTATATAGATTACTAGTTGGAACGCTAGTTAGGTGGTGTAGAGATATAGAAATCAGAATAACAGGGTAGTGGCGAAGCAGAGAAAGAATAGAAGCACATTCAGTTTATTTTGCCTTATCATATCTTATGCTAATCTTATGTTATCTTGTTATCCCTATTATCACGGTATTGTCTTAGATTCAGTTTATTCATGTCATGTTACTATTACCTGTTTACATACTAAAAATCACTGGACTTACCAGACTTACGCCTCTCTTTTTCCGTTCCCCCCCCCCCCCCAGGTAGACAGGGAGGGAATAGCTCAGCTTAGTTTGGGCAATTTCACTTTCCAAGCTTGAAGATTCTTGTATGTATTGCTTTGGACTCTCTTTTCCACTGCTATGGCTGGATCATGCTTTATTTGGGGAATATCATTGTCGTTTTATGCTTCTTTATTTTGTTAAACAAGACAGATGCTTTGTTGTAATGGGTAAGGGTGTTTTGGTGTTGGAAAACAATCTTTGTACAAGCTGTTGTTTTATCAATAAAATAAAGTTTTATTTATTATTTATTTTCCGCTATTTAAATTTTGTCTGTTTTGTAATTTATCTATTCTATACACTTATGATGCTCTACTGAAGTTAATGCATTCCCTTTGTGAGTGACCTTAACGGAGGTGGGGTGTTACAAGTTTCATTCGATTCCTAAAAGATGCAATATCATTACTAACAAAGTCTTTAGTAGCATATGTCTTTCATCATTCTAGTAATTACTTTTACATAAGACGTATTGATGGAATGAAGTATATATCTGAAATCATGTCATTAAACAAAAAAAATGATGGAAAAATATGTAGCAAGAGCATGAAGTATAAGCGTTAACAGGTTCAACTTGTCAGAGTGGTAAGTAACAAACAAAAATACACGTAACTATGTATTAAATATTGCTAATGACAACTACAACTATTTATGCAATATTCATATTCTTTTTATTTTCAATGCTCTCATGTTTTTCCAGCATGTGCATGGTGCAGAAAAGGAGCTAACCATGATTTTATTTTAACGTGGTTCAGAGCAGAGGACATAGCTATTCTTCAATTTTTCATCACGCTTCTGAAAGTAGATATTAGGATGTGCATGAAGGACATATTATACAATTGTCGCCTACACTTATGAATTCAGGAAGACCAATAACCATAAGAACTATGTGGTCATAGATGAAACACGGGATTAAAGATAAAACAAATATGGATAACGTGGTGACTTAGATCATAATAGAATGACTTGCGGGAAAAAATTGCTAAGTGCTTTTACTATTATGTCATTCATGTATTGTACAACTTCTTCTTTTATTTTGTATGTAGCTTTGGTGTTAGAAGTTATTTTTGGTCGAACATTGATGTGACTTGCTGTATTCTGTGATTGTGAATGATACTGTATGCAACTCTTGTATGCAATATCCATTATACACAAAGTTAAACAACAAAAAAGTAATGCATCAACCATTACATAACCATGACAACAACCAAGAAATACAACGACCAATTAATATATCTAACATTAAAATTATTAAATATATTAACTCTATCAAATCAATTTGATATACAACTATACATAACAATTGCATAAACCGTTTTACAAGATCATTTTATTAGATTTCACTGCGGACTATATATAGTCTATATTTTGTCGTAACTTACTAGTTCCCCTTTTCATTTGACTCACTTTGACTTGCATTTCTTGAACATATTTAGTTCCCCTGTGAATAACGGATGATATAACCATTTTATATATCCATAACAATCGACATCATTCAGTTTGAGCTTACGATCTTAGTACTTTGCACATTCGTAAAAATGATGTCTTGCATTTTTCTTTTTTCTATATATAAGTTCCTCACAAAAAACTCCATAGTTATATATTGGCCTTGATGATTTCCCCATCCCACCTTTATTGTTGCTTTGTTTTCCCCGTCATTGAATTGGTTGAACATCAACACCCATACTTTGAGGAACTATTTCAAACCAAGTCTCAGGAACAAATTCACAATCATTTTCTCATTGTTTGTGATATTTCACCAATACATTATCTTCGATCTTCCAATTATCCATATAAGTAAATATGAAATATATACAACTATAAATCAACACAAAAACATAAAAATTCTAAATGATACTAATTTCAAAAATGATATGTAGTCAGTTACCTTGCAAATCTTGTTGTAACTTTATTCTAATCGAATAATAATGTAAAAAAATTATGATTTTGAGTGGATTTGACAAATAAATTGGAATTTATTGGTTGTTGGATTTTGGGTTTAAAATTGAAAAAATAGGAATGAGCTATGAATGGTAAAGTGACAATGTGATAAAAAGTGTGGATGTTTTTGTTTTTATACACACCAGGTCATACAAGCGCAATTATGAGTTACACCTAATTTTTGTAGTTAAAGGCGTAACTCATTGTTGTACCATGGGATTGCGAAATAAAATTAAAGAAACACAAATGTTTGTTGTGTCTTCAATAGTTTAACATAAATGCAACTTATAGTTTCGTCCTAACATTGTCAATTAAAAGAAAATGGCATAAATATTTTCTGGATGCAAACTACTTGTTAACTTGCCATTTTGCAAGACAGTTGCGCTTTGTACTTAGATACATAGATTACTCAACCATGGAAGTGGATAACCCGAAGATATGGTTGAATCGCTAGGAATCGACTGTGGATGCATATACAAAGCTATGAATAACTGGATTCACCTGAATTGCACTTTCAAATTTGCTGAGTTGGACTTAGAATTTGGCCAAGTCCAGGATCGGTGTCACTCCAAAGCACAAGAACTGAATTAAGATTTAATGTTTCAAGATTGGGAAACTGAATTTGGCCATGCTTTTGAGGTTTGGGTCTTTCGACCATGGTGGGCATCCATGCGACTTTCTAGGTTGATTCGGTTTGGGCACTTCCACTATAAATAGACCATCATAGGTTTATAAAAAGTATTATCTTCTCTTCTTCTTGGAACTTCTCTTCTTTAAGATGAAGCTGCGTCATTCCTTGGAGATAACTTCATCTTCTACTTTTTCTTTCTTCACTCTTACAAACAACCAAATGTACTTGTAAACAACAGTATAAACAAAGATTACTTTAAGTGGACGTAGTCTAGACTTTACCAAACCACTATAAAAAAAATCTTCTTTACCGCTCCATATTTTTTTGCTTATGACTTTCTTTTCTCGATTATTTTCTCTATGAGTTGGATAATTAGGATGTTATGCTCGATTGGTCAAAATCAAGTCTAAAACTTTTGGTATGCCAATGGGGCACCTTTGATTGGAACTGAATTTTTAAGGATTCAAACATGGCTAGAGAAAAGGGGACATATGCTCTACCCAAAGGAACTGGATTGGAAGGAAGTTAGGAGGCTTAATATGGAGGAAATCCTTTTATCTATCTCAACAAGGAAGATATGGTTGGAGTGATCGAGCACTTGCATTCTAGCATGGAATGTCTAAGGGATTTTCCTAAGAAACAAGATGAAATGATGGCTAACTTCTTTAATTAGATTAGATAGCATAAAAGACCAAGAGGCAAGGGGTTAGGATGTAGTTGTTGGAGCTTGACCCAATAGAGTAGAAACTATCAGGATAGACTTGGGGGAATTTCCCCTTCATCACGTAGGATCATCACTGATCTTAATCCTCGGATCGGTATCGACCTAATGCAAACAAGCACAACCCCTTTGGAGACTTTGGCTTGGCTTTGATCGCTTCTGCGATTCAAGATTTGGGACTGGTTATTGGAAATCAGGAACATACAAGTCTGGATGTCTAGTTGAATTGAACAAGTGTTAGCCTTGTTCGATTCAACTGGAATGGAACCAAACCCACTCTCCGGGTTAGTACTAACCCGATTCTGACAACCAAAGGCAAACAATTTGGTTTGGAAGGACTTGTCAGTTGAGTCACAGGTGTTGGTTCTAGAGATTGGTGGTAGCTTTTGGATGATGATAACATGATAATGAATATGATTCGAAGAACTTCGAAAGGTGATTTATCTTGATAGGATTTGGATATTGTTAACCGAAGTCCGTTTACTCAAAAATATGGAATTCAAGGAATCCACCTGACTTTTAAAATACTAATGCTGGGAGCTTATGATGGGAAGAAGGACCCGATCATCCATCTTATGAGGTACATGCAACATGTAGAGGTACTAAGGGAATCAGACGAGGTCATGGCTAAATGCTTCCCACTATCTTTCAGATATAGGTTTCATGTAGTTTCAGCAGTTAGAAAGTGACTCTATTAGAATTTGGAATGAGCTTATTGAAAGATTTATTAATAATTCCTGGTCCGCATAACTCAACCCAAATACGTCATGACACAAACTACCATCAAGCAAAGGACTAGGGAGACTCCGCGTGAGTTTCTAGAAATATTCAATGTGGCAGTGGATTTGGTAGATCAACCAGATCCATTTATAGTGTTAATGGTTATAAATTCCGATGGGCTTTTCTGGGTTGGGATCAAGGCCCATTCCGGGTGGGTTGTTACATTTGGTATTAGAGCCTAGATTACCCGATTATTAGGAAATTACATGTATGAGAGGCATACTTGCAATTTTGAAAAAAAGGATTTCAAAAATGTTACTATATGTTAGTGCATATGTATTTATATAAAGAACAAGTATCTATATAAAATATTATTTGTAGGTCAGAAAGACTATACCTTATTTTTTGAAATACCATAGAAACCATAAAATGATATAGCAACTTACTTATCAGTTTAGAAACATATAAGCACATAATGATTGTAGGAACCATAAAGTCAGAAAACCTCCCTATTAATAGGTAATGGATGGAAATTAATTCAGTGGCTTATTTATCATTTATGGTGGAGATAAGGGTCAAACAAATAGAAAGAATTTGAAAATAGATGTCTGTTAGGCTAATTATTAATACATAAAATTCATTACCTTTGCAAATAAAGATGTTAAGTTTCAAGGAAAAATGGAAGTACATCTTTTGTTGATGATATAAACCTCTGTAATAATAATAACAAAAATTTGAAATTTGAAATTTGAAAAGAGCACTAAATGGCCGATAAGTAAAAGGATACTGGAAACGAAAGATACTAATAAGGCGATTATGACCATTTATACAAAGATATGAACATTTAATTTTGAATAAGAAATTAAATATCAATAAGAATGAGCATTACTTAAATGGATAAAATGGACATAAAAGACATTTATAAAGGCAACAATTAGGAATATCAAGAAACAGAATTATAAGCACACGGAAGAAAGGATTTAAGAAAAGAGACAAACTTCAATACAAAAGCGGACATTAATCTTTGCCAAAAAGATAGTATGCAAAATAAAAAAATTTAGAGGAAAAGAATAAATTTTTTTTTTTTTAATTTGACAAAAGGCTTTGCTTGGAAACATACAAAAATGGATTTTTGATAATACCACCAAATTATTAGTAAAAATGAAATTTTGTATAATATGTGAAACATTTTGATAGATAATCTTATGTTAGAAACTTTTCCTATCTAGGAAGAAATTGACAACAAGATTTTTAGGAACAAAAATATTTCTAGAAGGCTTTGGAAAAATTTACCATTACTTCTGATAGAAAAAATAAGAAATATAAATTTTTGAGAAAACAAGAAGATGAATTATTTAATAACTAAAAACTGTTAATGATAAAATAAAAAATAAAGTGTGCATTCATAAACTGTAAGGCAAATAGAAAACAAATGTAAGTTCGTTAGAAAACGATATACAATGAATAATTACAATGGTAAGATTATAGTTGTCACAACCTTCTTGTAACAAATTTTAAAATTTAAAGAAATTAAAAAAATTCAACTTTTCTTGTTTTACCCACATTTGGTGTGTTAAGTTGTAACAACCCGGAAATTCTGAACCAATTTAAAATTTTAATTTTAGTTATTTTAATGGATTTAGAATATTAAAATGATTTATTTTAAATAATAACGATTAAAAATTTATTTTAATCGAAGTTAGAATGAATAAATTTATTTTAATTATATAACAAGCTTGAAATGGCACGGTAGTTTGGAAATTCGATTTTAAATTTCAATTGAATGTACAAGATTCAAAATAAATCGGATTTCAGTAAAACCAAAAGTATTTGAATCTGTTTAATTATATCTTTCTAACGAATGTGGAAAATCAAAATTTCATAACGGGAATAAAAAGTTATGTCCTGTTTAAAATTCAGAATAGTCAACATGGAATTTATATATATTTTATTATATATATGGCCCTTAAAAATAACCATTTTGCAAACAACCTCCGTTTTAAACGAAACCAATTTTGTTGGATCCGAAAATGTCAAATTATTGCTAGATTCCCATTTTCATAATTTTTGGAATAAATATGTGAACACAGTAAATTTAAATGTGTTTGGTAATTTAAATTCGAATTGGATCGACTAGAAAATGGCCATTTTTCAAATGGTTTCCAAATTCGATGAAAATAGTTTTGTTAGGACCGTATAGTCAAAACATAGCCAGATTTATTTTTCGGAAAAATTTGGAATCAGTATGTGGCCCCGGTAAATTAAAATGTACGTACAAAGTCAATATATATTTATTTATATTTTAATTTTAATAAAAACTAATCAAAACGATAGAATTGGCTTACGAAACATATTCCATTGTGTCTGAAATAGGAGTATTTGGCTAGGAATGATAGTCGTTGGGTTTGATTTGGAGTTCGAATCGATCAACAAGCATTTTTAAAATTAATTATTTATTTAATAAATATATATTTATATAAATACCCTCTAATTTTCCCAAACCCAAGCCAATTCTAGCAGCCACCGTTCTCTTCTTCAGTGGCCAAGATTACATGAATTTGATCACTCAAAAACTCCTAATCTAATTTGAATTAAACTGGATCTTCAAAACAAAAATGGTTAGGCTCTTCAAGACCGTGAAGATCAACGGCCGTGATGCACTATAGGTCGATGCGGCAGCCTGAAATTGGGTCAAAATATCTGGGGTTTGGAGGCATTTTTGGCGTAGGTGGGAGCATCACGATGGCGGAGGCTTAGGGTAGAGGTTGGCAGCACAATGGGGAAGAGGGTGGCGGAGGTAGATCAGTGGCCGACGGCCTCTACAGGTGTCGGCGGCGGATTTTGTTCACTCAAGAGTGGGTTACGGGTTTATCTACGGAGGAAGATGGATTAAGTGAAGTAATTATATATTAATTATTTAATTAATTATTTATGTAATTAACATATAAAATAGTATAACTCATTCAAATGTTAATGAAATTCGATGATTTCAGTTTTGTTGGAACCGTGAAGACGAGCACTACATTTCAGAACTGATTGGAATAGGATTGGAGCTGATTGAAAATTTTGATTTGATTAAACGCGCAGTTTAAATCAATTAAAAATAAATACTCCAATAAAATATTGACTGAGTGGAAACCAAAGGTGAGAACTCCTCACTAAAAAGTTTGCACAGTTATTTATTTATTTTCATAACTAAAAAATGTATAGAATTGCCAGTGTAGATTTTTATTAGTTTAATCATTATAAATTGTACACTGTACCTGTTAGATCACCTCCCTCGTCCACAGACCATAGACGATTTAAATTGACTGTATTATGTGTTGTTTGTGATGTTGAAATGTTTAATAAAAAAATGTTAACATTACTGTGGTAGTTGAAATTAAATTATAAATATCTATTTATAATTTAAAACAGTGAAAATTGGTTAAGCTAAAAAATAATTCAGTCTGAATTAGAATTGTTAAATTTGTTAACTAATAATTTATTTAAACTCACTGTTGTTGTTTGTAAACCCCATACGGGTATTGGGATAATATTTGACACACTATTCCCAATAGTTAGTTGTATGTCAATCGATGGATTGACAGGCTGTGATGAGTGTTACTTATTTATTTTAATGCTCACACAGTTATAAATTTCACTCTATATGTGATTGGACCATTTGATGATTATTTATCATTATTGTTGCATACATGCGATGTATGAAATCCATATAACTGAAATTATATGGTAATTGATTGAGTCGCATTCCGATTCAGAAATAATGAAACTTTTAAAATAAAGAATAATTTTAAAATAAAATGTTTTAACAATAAAAATCACGTTTTTGTTAGATAAAAATAAAATGTCATCTTTAACATGTTAATAAAGAATCATGTGTTAAAATACATTTTTGTTAGATAAAATAAAAAATTTCATCTTTAACATGTTAATTAAGAATAAAAGAAGTATATGTTAAATTACATTTTTGGTAGTTAAAAATAATATTTTTAATATGTATGTGAAGTAAATTAAATTTACATGTCTTTAAAAATATTTTTGTTCATTAAAAATATCACTTTCAACATGTATATGCAAGAACCATTAAAATTTACATGAAATTAAATATATGTTTGTTCACTAAAAAAATTATTTTTAACATAAATATGAAGTGTACAAAATTTACATGAAATGAAATAAATGTTTGTTCGTTAAAAATAAATTTTTTTAACGTAATTATGGAATGAATAAAATTTACATGCTATGAAGTAGTTGTTAGTTAGTAAAGAATAAAATGATGATTTTGATGTCCGATTTTGTATGGGCACAAAAATATAAAAATATGAAGCCGAGTTAAGTAGCAAACGCCATTTTTTACTCAAACAGATTTTTATATCGGTTTTATTCATTATATAATAAATATCGAAAAGAAAGTGATTTCAAAATTTAATATTTTGAAAATATTACCATTTTAATATGATAAAGATATAGAACATCCAATTTTGATTTAAAATTGAAAATAAAGTTGAAATCATTTTAAAACGAATTTATAAATATTTTATAAAATACGTTTTAAAATGGAAATCGATGATATATATATATATTATATTTAATGGCCTGAATAAAACGCACCACCCAACGATAGTTCGCGAATTTCGACTATTAACTTCAAATTGATGTAACGGGAGATCCGACTGTCGGATTCTCCTAAATTGGAACCGTTGGGTTCGTATCGAAAAGAGCTTTCCAACAAATATAAGAGATTTGAAATTTAATGGTTGGATTTGGAATTATGCCCAAATTAAATTTAAAAAAGGTCGCTATGGATGCAGTTCGGTGGTCGTTATTGGAAACCGACTGTAAGGGCCTAAATAAAATTATTAAAAATATGGAAAAATTATACAAAATAATAATAAATGATTAAAACAGATTTTGGTTGAAAAATTCCATTTTTGAAAAGATAAAATATATTTTTGTCAAAATGAACTAGTTATTAACTAGAATAATAATCTAATGTTTTTAAATAAATAAATAAATTGGATTTGTAAATTGTCTTAACATAACTAGAATTTTCCAAAGTGAATTGGAACGGAAATTTCTTCGGAATATTTTGATATTGGATTCCGTGATTATACAGATATTGTTGAAGAATTTGGAAGATATATATATATATATATATATATCGTTATTCCCAATATGATATTTGTCGGTTTCAGATTTTGATATTGAATATAAGCCAATATAATTTCTATTCAGAACCTTATATTTAATATCAAATTGGATTTTGGGTTTGTCGTGAATGGTGTCTTCAATTACACTGTTCATAAACCCGGTTGAGAAATGAATAAATCTTTAAATTAAAGATTTAATGAAGTTTTCCAATTAGTTAATATTTAATTGGAATTGAATAAAATAAATTGGATTTTGGGTTTGTCGTGAATGGTGTCTTCAATAACACTATTCTTAAACCCCGTATGAAAAGAATAAATCTTTTAATTAAGATTATTAAAGTTTCCAATTATATTTAGTAATTGAAATAAAATGAAATGTGAATTGGGTTTATTGTGAACTGTGTTTTTAACGACATTTGTTCTTTAACCCGATTAACAGTGAAAATATAATTTTGAATTTATAAATCGTTTACTAAGATTTAAATGGAAAATTTCCAAAGTAAAGTTTTTCAATTTAATATATTAAATTGGAATTGAATGGAAATCGATTGGGTAATAATCGAGATGAGCTTCCGTGGATGAACACCGCTACTATTTATGGAATTTAAAAGGCCTTGCCGCTATTCCATTTATATTATTGGTCTGATATGGGAATTTATACCGATGATATACCGTTATGATTTCTCTGTAGATTCTATTTTGATGTAAGATGATTTTGGGTTTATCTGAACAATGTTTTAAATAACATTTGTTCTTTAACCCAGTTAAAGATAGGATTTATTTCCTAAACTTGAATAATCATTTAATAATGATTTTTGAGATTAAAACTGAATTAGAGTTTTAATGAGTCTTTAATTAGGTTAAAGTGAGATAATTAAATATATCGAATTCATGACATGATCTAGAATGGAGTACCACCGGTTTTACTACTAGCGATAGTTAAATCTTTAATTATATTTGAACGTAAAAGGGTAATTAATTTTACTTAGAATACAGTGGGTGCTAGATATGGAGTGCTACCAGTTTTGCTCCATGGGATGAATAAGTTGCGATTGGGAAATAATAAATAATTATTGCGATAAGGTTCGATAATCCCGACTAGATAAATTGAAATCTTTTGAAATGATATCTAAAGGAAGATTGTAGAATAAATTTAAAAGAATTTATCTTTGATTAAATTAATGGGAACCTTTCCCTAATAATATGAATATTTTATTAAAAGAATATTCTGAATTGGAATGAGGCGTATGATGTGTTTTTATAACACTTGATTATTGATTATAAAATACGCGGGTTATTCGGAAAGACCGGGTTTAACCCATTCTGAATAATTACTACGACGATTAAAAGTCGAAGATAAAGACGGTGGTTGAAGACCGGAGTTCTTCATATCGTTTGGATGATTACTGATGTCTTGATTGGGCTGTACACCTAAGACAAGGTAATAAGTGGTGATCGTTCAGACATACTTGCGGAACGATGAATATGCGAGGACCTCTCTCCTGTATTGGACATATGGGACAAGGAATAAGGTGGCTCTGGTTTGGTTTAGACCCAAAACGGACTTGTATATAGATGTGTGTCTGACATTAGATTTCATTCTTTTCTAATTGATTTCTATTAAATATATATCTGTTTGGTGGCGGAGAATTTATTCTCTTGCTTAACACCCTTCTCTGAGATGTACGAGCTTAGAGTTATATATTGACAGGCGCGAATTGTCAGTGTGGCATGCCAAGATGCAAATGATCAAGGCTTTTGTTGAAAAGCAGAGTCTTGTGGTTGATGGTCAAAACACAGCTTTAATTAGCATAGCTTTGTGTATAGTGTTACTTCGCGAGCCTCACACCCCGTTATGAACCAGAAACGAGAGAAGGATCCAGGGAGAACATGCGTTTCTTTCTAGCTACGAGTGGTGTCATGGTATGGAGCCCAGACATTTTTACTTATGTGGATGATGGAAAGCGAGATACCTCGGATTTGAGTGCCTAGTGGTCTTGATTTACGCCCCATAGGGCAGGGAAACATATTGTTCATGAATTATATATAATCCACTAACATAAGTTGTGGACCGACTCTGTGGCTCCAAGGGACGTTACATTCTGTTCCTGAGGCACGGGCTAGAGTGTCTCGAATTCGGTAAGGACGATCCCTTGCCTTGGTTCATCGATGAAAATTCAACTTCGAATATGACATTGTGTGGTTTTGATTGTAGAACTAGTATGGAGACATGATATATGATACTCATTCCGTCTATGATTGATACATTTATCTTTGAAGTTTTTTTTAAAACACTCTGCACTTATAATAACAAAATAATTTGTTTTAAATGTACCAAGCATGTTTGGCTATTATAAGGGAAAACTCTATCCTTCGACTTGCTTTGCATTGTGTGATGGGACTTGAGTCTTATAATATCTTCATTTTTCAAAAAGCATTGCGTTGTTTTATTTTAAACTGAGGTTCATGGGGAGTAAACCCGTTCCGTGTTATACGGCGTGGTCCCATGATTTCCCTAACTTTTAAAGTAAAGAAGTTAATAATTGTTTTAGTTCTCACACCAGTCCCATGAGTAACTCGGAGTTTGTTGTTTTAACATAAACTCTGGGTGCCCATATTTTCCACACGGGCAGCTAGTAGTTTTGGTTTTCGCAGATATTTCTTTCCACGGGATCTTGGATTACAACTAGAGCTATATTCAGAAAGCATTGTAATCGTATATCTCTTTCAGTTGTGTCAGTTGTTATTTTCCGCTACGCATTATACTTATGTAATATTTTTTACTACTATGTAATTTTAAATCTCTGATATTATTTTTTCACTGTAAATTATTTATTCACATTGTGGAATATTCTTGTACTTTGATGTAATTGTTGTAACAGTAATGAAATGTTCTATTGTTTATGTTCTGATGAGTATTGTTCTCAACTCAATTTGGGCTTTTCCGAAAGGGGAAGTTTAAGTCGTTTCAGTTTGGTATCAGAGCCTTGCTTTACAGAGCTCGAGAACAAGACATGTTAGAACCAAACAAAAGAATTCATTGGAGATAGGATTAATAACATCCTATAAGAATAACTCGTTAGAGATAGGGTTAGTAATACTCCAGAATGAGTTAGAAGAGTATAATTTATAAAGGCAAATTTAGTTTTTAAATTTTATATCTATTATATGTATTCGAGAATATTATTTTATATTTAATTTGAACAATCGAGTATATGAAGATTTTGCATATACGCGTCATGAACGTATATTCGAAGTCAGAAATATACTGGATAGATATAGAATCACACTCTAATCACCCGGAGATGATTGCTGTAGCATCATCAGCATTTATGTTCGAGTTTCGAAAGAGGGATATCTATATATTTCCAATGACTGGTGTGAGAACCAAAACTAGATAGGGCTATTGTTGTAAATTGGCATCAAAAACATGATTTTTGTACATGTATATAAAAGTTATATGTTTGAAAAGTTAATTAACAAATTGATTGCTGGTTGCGTTGTATGATTATTAATTAACTAATAAAAATATTGGAATGATAAAAACTAATAAGAAAATGGACGGTAAATTAAGCCAAATCGAATCAAAATATCGAACTGAATTAAAAATTCATTAGAATTGCATACATATACATGTATATATAATGAACAGGTCATAGCATGGAAGCTAAGAAGAGGAATAAAATTGTATGCCCGACAAATAGGTACATGTTTACTGTATTTCTTGGGTTTGATGATTTTATGAGCCGATGGCTAACCGCTTGGCTTTTCCGTTTTCTTTCCGATTGATGAGGGCCCTGTGAGGCTAGTTGCAGTTTTAAATGTCTCCTCGTACAAAGGAGGTTATGGAGAAATTTTTCGAAATTTTAGGTTGTTAGCCAAATTTTTGGGAAATTAGAAAATTCTTAGAAACTGAAAAGATGAAGAATGAAAGTTGAGTTGGTTGATTAAACAACTTTCAGCTCCGTTCCTTTTCGAGGACGAAAAGATTTTAAATGGGGGAGATTGTAACAACCCAGAAATTCTGAACCAATTTAAAATTTTAATTTTAGTTATTTTAATGGATTTAGAATATTTAAAATGATTTATTTTAAATAATAACGATTAAAAATTTATTTTAATCGAAGTTAGAAAGGATAAATTTATTTTAATTATATAACGAGCCTGAAATGGCGTGGTAGTTTGGAAATTCGATTTTAAATTTCAATTGAATGTACAGGATTCAAAATAAATCAGATTCCAATAAAACCAAAAATATTTGAACCTGTTTAATTATATCTTTCTAACGAATGTGAAAAATTCAGATTTCATAACGGGAATAAAAAGTTATGTCCAGTTTAAAATTCAGAATAGTCGCTATGGAATATATATATATATATATATTATATGGCCCTTAAAAATAACCATCTTGCAAGCAACCTCCGTTTTCGACGAAACCGCTTTTGTTGGATCCAAAATGTCAAATTATTGCTAGATTCCAATTTTCGTAATTTTTGGAATAAGTATGTGAATGAAGTAATTTTAAATGTGTTTGGTAATTTAAATTTGAATTGGATTGACTAGAAAATGGTCATTTTTCAAACGATCTCCAAATTCGACAAAATTAGTTTTGTTTGGACCGTATCATCAAAACATAGATAGGATTATTTTTGGGAATTTTCGTAATCAGTATGTGGCCCCGGTAAATTAAAATGTACGTTTAAATTCAATATATATTTATTTATATTTTAATAAAAACTAAACAAAACAATAGAATTGGCTTATGAAACATATTCCACTATGTCCGGAATATGGGTATTTGGTTAAGGGCGATAATCGTTGGGTTTGATTTGGATTTCGAATTGATCAATAAGCATTTTTAGAACTAATTAATTGTTTAATAAATATATATTTATATAAATACCCTCTAATTTTCCCAAACCATAGCCAATTCTAACAGCCATCGTTATCTTCTTCAGTGGCCGAGATTACATGAATTTGATCACTTGAAGACTCCTAATCTAATTTGAATTAAACTGGATCTTCAAAACAAAAATGGTTAGGCTATTCAAGACCGTGAAGATCAACGGCTGTGATGCACTATAGGTCGATGTGGCGGCCTAAAATTAGGTCAAAATCGCTAGGGTTTGGATGCGTTTTTGGCACAGGTGGGGGCGTCAAGATGGCGGAGGCTTAGGGCGGAGTTCGGCGGCACAATGGGGAAGAGGGTGCGGGAGGTAGATCAGGGGCCGACGGCCTCTACAGGTGTCGACGATGGATTTTGTTCACTCAAGAATGGGTTACGGTTTAGTCTGTGGAGTAATATGGATTAAGTGAAGTAATTATATATTAATTATTTAATTATTTATGTAGTTAACGTATAAAATAGTATAACTCATTCAAATCTCGACGATTTCAGTTTTGTTGGAACCGTGAAGACGAGCACTACATTTCAGAACTGATTGGAACAGGATTGGGATTTTTGATTTGATTAAATGCGTAGTTTAAATCAATTAAAAATAATTCCTGCAATAAAAGACTGACGTAGTTGAAACCAAAGGTGAGAACTCTTCACTAAAAATTCTGCACAGTTATTTATTTATTTTCATAACTGAAAAATATATAGAATTGCCAATGTAGATTTTTATCAGTTTAATCATTATAAATTGTACACGGTACCTGTTAAGTCACCTCCCTTGTCCACAGACCATGGATGGTCTAAATTGACTGTATTGTGTGTTGTTTGTAATGTTGAAATGTTTAACAAAAAAAATGTTAACATTAATGTGGTAGTTGAAATTAAATTATAAATATCTATTTATAACTTAAAACAGTGAAAATTGGTTAAGCTTAAACATAATTCAATCTAAATTAAAATTGATTAAATTTGTTAAACAATAATTTATTTAAATTCACTGTTGTTGTTTGAAAACCCCATATGGGTTTTGGGATGATATTTAACACACTATTCCCAATAGTTAGTTGTATGTCAATCGATGGATTAACAGGCTGTGATGAGCGTTATTTATTTATTTATTTTAATGCTAACACGGTTGTAAATTTCATTTGGATGTAATTGGACTGTTTGATGATTATTTATCATTATTGTTGCATACATGCGATGTATGAAATCCATATAACTGAAATTATATGGTAATCGATTGAGTCGTATTCCGATTCAGAAATAAAGGATCTTTTAAAATAAAGGACATTTTAAAATAAAGAATATTTTTAAAATAAAATGTTTTAACAATAAAAATAACATTTTTGTTAGATAAAAAGAAAATGTCATCTTTAACATGTTAATAAAGAATCATGTGTTAAAACACATTTTTGTTAGGTAAAATAAAAAATGTCATCTTTAACATGTTAATTAAGAATAAAAGAAGTATATGTTAAAATACATTTTTGTTAGTTAAAAATAATGTTTTTAACATGTATGTGAAGTGAATAAAATTTACTTGTCTTTAAAAATATTTTTGTTCATTAAAAATATCACTTTCGACATGTATATGTAAGAACCATTAAAATTTACATGAAATGAAATACATGTTTGTTCATTAAAAATATTATTTTTAACATAAATATGAAGTGTACAAAATTTACATGAAATGAAATAAATGTTTGCTTGTTAAAAATAAAATTTTTAACGTATTTATGGAATGAATAAAATTTACATGTTATGGAGTAGTTATTAGTTAGTAAAGAATAAAATGATGATTTTGATGTCCGATTTTGGATGGGCACAAAAATATAAAAATATGAAGTCGAGTTAAGTAGCAAACGCCATTTTTTACTCAAATGGATTTTTATATCGGTTTTATTCATTTTATAATAAATATAAAAAAGAAAGTGATTTCAAAATTTAATATTTTGAAAATATTATCATTTTAATATGATAAAGATATAGAATATTCAACTTTGATTTAAAATTGAAAATAAAGCTGAAATCGTTTTAAAACGAATTTATAAATATTTTATAGAATATGTTTTTAAATGGAAATCGACGATATATATATTATATATATTTAATGGCCTAAATAGAACGCGCCGTGTATCGACCTTTCGCAAATTTCGACCATTAACTTCAAATAGATGTAACAAGAGATCCAACCGTCGGATGCTCCTAAAGCCGGAACCATTGGGTTCGTATTAAAAAGAGATTTCCAATGAATATAAGAGATTTGAAATCTAACAGTTGGATTTGGAATTAGATCCAAATCAAGTTTGAAAAAGGTCGTTATGGATGCAGTTCGGTGGCCGTTATTGGAAACCGACTGTAAGGGCCTAAATAAAATTATTAAAAAATATGAAAAATTATGTAAAATAATAATAAATAATTTGAAAAGATTTTGGATGAAAATTACCATTTTTGAAAAGATAAAAATATATTTTTATCAAAATGAACTAGATATTAACTAGAATAATAATCCAATATTTTTAAATAAATAAATAAATTGGATTTGTAAATGGTCTTAACAAGACAAGAATTTTCCAAAGTATGAATTGGAATGGAAATTTCTTTGGAATATTTCGATATTGGATTCCGTGATTATACAGATATTGTTGAGAAATTTAGAAGATATATATATCGTTATTCCCAATATGATATTTGCCGGTTTCAGAATTTGATATTGAATATAAGCCAATATAATTTCTATTCAGAACCTTATATTTAATATCGAATTGTATTTTGGGTTTTCGTGAATGGTGTCTTCAATAACACTATTCATAAACCCAGTTGAGAAAAGAATAAATCTTTAAATTAAAGATTTAATGAAGTTTTTCAATTAATTAATATTTAATTGGAATTAAATAAAATAAATTGGATTTTGGGTTTGTCGTGAATAGTGTCTTCAATAACACTGTTCTTAGACCCCATATGAAAAGAATAAATCTTTTAATTAAGATTATTAGAGTTTCCAATTATATTTAGTCATTGGAATAAAATGAAATGTGAATTGGGTTTATTGTGAACTGTGTTTTTAACGACATTTGTTCTTTAACCCGATTAACAGCAAAAATATAATTTGGAATTTATAAATCTTTTGTTAAGATTTAAATGGAAATTTGCCAAAGTAAAGTTTTCCAATTTAATATATTAAATTGGAATTGAATGGAAATCAATTGGGTAATAATCGAGATAGGCTTCTATGGATGAAGACCACTACTATTTATGGAATTTAAAAGGCCTTGCCACTATTCCATTTGTATTATGAGTTTGATACAGGAATTTATATCGATGATGTACTATTATGATTTCCTTTAGATTCCATTTTGTTGGAGATGATTTTTGGTTTATCGTGAACAAAGTTTTAAATGACATTTGTTCTTTAACCTAGTTAAGGACAAGATTTATTTCCTAAACTCGAATAATCATTTAATAATGATTTTTGAGATTAAAACCGAATTAGAGTTTTAATGGGTCTTTAATTAGATTAGAATGAGACAATTAAATTTATCGAATTCATGAAATGATCTAGAATGGAGTACCACCAGTTTTACTCCCAGCGATAGTTAAATCTTTAATTAGATTTGAATGTAAAAGGGTAATTAATTTTACTCAGAACACCATGGGTGTTAGATATGGAGTGCTACCAGCTTTGCTCCATGGGATGAATAGGTTGCGATTGGGAAATAATAAATAATTATTGCGGTAAGGTTCGATAATCCCGACTAGATAAAATGAATGGGAACCTTTACCTAATAATGTGAACATTTTATTAAAAGAATACTCTGAATTGGAATAGGCGTACGATGTGTTTTTATAACACTTGATTATTGATGATAAAATACGCGAGTTATTCGAAAAGACCGGGTTTAACGCATTCTGAATAATTACAATGACGATTAAAAGTCGAAAATGAAGACGGTGGTTGAAGACCAGGGTTCTTCACATCGTTTGGATGACTACTGATGTCTTGATTGGGCAGTACAACCAAGACAAGGTAATAAGTGGTGATCGTTCAGACGTACTTGGAGATCGACGGATATGCGAGGTGGGACGGCCCGTCCCGCACCAGTCGACATTTCCAATGAAAGTGCGTTGTGCCGATGTCCAACCAGTATGGGACGGTCGCCAAAGAAGGAAAAGTAGGGAATTTGATCTAGTAAGGAACCTGTAGAATGTCTCACAGCGCATGGAATAAAATATAATAATAACATACTTGACATAAAACAGGCGAGACAGTGCATAAGCTAAAAACTAAACCATTATAGCAGCGGAAAATCCAAATACAACTTATGTTCCACATCATCGTTATTACAACTTTTAAAAACTGTCTCTAAAGCAAAATAAGGAAGGTACACTACTAATGCACAAAGTAGTGACGAGCTGCGACACAGGGAGAATATCTATATATATCATACGTGGAAGCCTCCTGCTCGTCTCTGGCACAACTACTTGTGCATATTCACCTGACCTGTCTCTAGTCTGCCCATTTAAGAGAACCCAGAGTAATAAGAAGAGACATAAAACTATGGGTCCGACAAAAGTCTGGTATGAGCGATAAGTAGTAAAACAGAACAATAACAGGTATACAAAACCATACCTGAACCTGCAACCAAAGAGTTAGCACAACAAGATGCACAATACTCTAAGGTGAAACTAACATATGGTGTAAAGATACGAGGGTGGGGTTGTGCATGTCATAGTGATGTCAAACAATCAAGAATAACAACCATACTCACATCTCTCACTCAGTGCATACAACATACAATATCCACCGCTTTGTTCACCCATATCCTTGTTATGATCACTCTGCCCCATGGAGTCATGGCGACTCCACTGCACTGATCCATAGCCACCAGTCCTTGCTATGTCCACTCTGCCCCATGAAGTCATAACGACTCCATTGCACTGGCTTATAGCCATGCTACGATCACTCTGCCCCATGGAGTAATAACTACCCACTGCACAGATCTGTAGCCTAACTACCGTCTCTCGGTGGTGAATCAAAGCTATGGACGTTGACAGCTCCTTAGCGCATTAGATCCTGAGTTCTACTTCCCATTTGGACTACCTTTGCATCTCGGGTTTTGGTCTTCTCCGGATTGGTTTGGAAATAAGCTTCCATTCGGATCGGTCCTCTTCTCTTTGTTCTATCCATGGTCATCGATCCCGTTCGGGTCGTGGGTACCTCTCCAAGCCGGTTCGGTTCGTGATCCTGACTCCAAAGCATCGGGTCGGTTCGGGTGTGGCGCTCCGGTTCGTGATCTCCCTTGGCCATCAGCTCGTGGGCTTATGAAGTGGTTCGGGTCGGTATTCCCCTATCGGTTCGGTCTCCTTCTTCAGCTTTGGATCGTGACTTGCTTTCTCAGGCGATCCATGCGGAATGGGTTGGGTCGTACCTTCATTCACGAGAGGATCGGTCAGAGAGCTTCAGGTGCAAGCAGTCGGGTCGGTCTCCAACATCGCGAGCGGGTCAGGTCGGAGCTGCATGGTATTCCACGGTTCGGGTAAGTGGTTCGTGAAGAAGGGGCATCTCACGAATAGGTCGGTTCGAGTAGGGGCGATCCGATCCGGTCCGGCTCTTGCATATTTTTCCTACAACTTCCAACGATTATTTTTACGCCACACGATGGCGTTTTTGACCATTCTAATCAATCACAAAGCATACCATACAGTCATAGCAACATGTATAATCAACCGCAAACACCAAAACAATAATATGATATGTTAAAATGGATCAAACATACCCAAAACCCATATTTTTCTCTTAAGCATGTTTAAGCAAATCTAATGATAAGATTAGCAAAACTTAACCAAATCAACCAAAATTTTTAAAAGAGGTCTAAAACAATATTTCGAAATTTATAAATATTTTTCCAGAATTTAATCATGTATAAATTCACTAATTATCACTAATTACCCTTAATTAACCTTAAGTAGTGTAAAAACAGGGCTAATCACTCACCTTAGCCACAAATAAACTCAGATCTGAAACTTTTGGACAAAATGGTTCGGATTCCAATAAACTCCAGCAGCTGTACCTCGATTTTTGTTCTAATCCGCTTTAATTTGATGTAGATTTGGCTTAATTAGCGATTAGAAGGTGATTTGGGATGTTTTAGCAACCGGAGGCCATTGCTAGGGTTCAAAAGTTGTAAGTGGTGGCTAAGAAATGAAATAAAAAATGATTTACTAACTCATCTCAGCCCTCCCATAACCCTAATCCCGTAATGGGTTATCGGCCCTCTTGCTAATCACCCTAAGTAGGCCCAGTTAAGTTGTTTTTCTCCTTCCAAACCTTGTTTCAGCCATATCTCCCAAATGATGAGTCCGTTTGGCTAATGTGACCACTCTATGGTAAGGTAAACCATCATTCGGATCTAATGGAAGTGGTTTTAGGTCAAATATCCTTACCAATCAAAAGTTATGGCCAAAACAAGATCAGCTAGGGGCAAAACGGTCATTTAAAAATCGGCAAAAATCATGAATATGGGAAATGACCCCAATAGTCGTCTCCCAAAGTAACATGGCTATACGACTTCGTATGTGAAAGAAATGAATATTTTACGATCCTTCGATGCGTAGAATGCGGGTCGTTACATTCTCCTCCCCTCCCTCCCCCCCCCCCCTTAAGAAATTTCGCCCTCGAAATTCCTTAACAAGAAACAAGCAAAGGATCCTGCATGCCTACTGACCATTCACAACAATCAAACATACAAAAACAAACAAATGAGTCTATCCTAGCATGTAGAAAACTAAGTCACAATTAAAATCTTACCAGGCAAAGAGTTCTGGATATGTCTTCCTAATGCTCTCCTCTGTCTCCCAAGTATAGCCATTCTCATCCTCGCCCCACTGAACTTTGACTAGATTCACCGCTTTCCTTTGAAGTTGCTTCGTATCATGCTCGATAATAAGATTCGGCTTATGGTTCCCAACTGCCTCGGTTTCTACTTCGATATCATCCAACTGATCTGGTGAGGGTCGTGCACGAATTTCCTTAACTGGGAAACATGAAATACGTTATGAACTCCTGCCATCTTCTCTGGTAATTCAACTTTATATGCCAAATTCCCAACTTGCTCGAGAACTGGGAATGGACCAACAAATCTTGGTGTTAACTTGCCTCTCCTACCAAATCGTATCACGCTCTTTATTGGAGAAATCTTGATAAACACCAAGTCACCAATGGAGAATTTTAAATCTCCCCTCCTCTTGTCAGCATAACTCTTCTGCCTATGTTGGGTAGCCTTCATTCGTCGTTGGATAACTTTGATCTTATCTGAGGTTTCTCTTATCACATCTGGCCTAAGCACAAAGTTCTCACTGGTTTCTAACCAGCATGACGGTGAGTTGCACGGTCTTCCGTACAAAGCTTCATATGGAGTCATACCAATACTGGATTGATAACTATTATTATGCAAACTCTACTAGATGCAAATGGTCATCCCATGATCCACCAAAATCCAATATGCAAGCTCTTAAGAGATCTCCTGATACTCGATTCACCCTCTCTGTTTGACCGTCGGTTTGAGGATGATACGCGGTACTGAGATGTAATTCTGATCCTAACGCCTCTTGTAAGCTTTTCCAAAATCCACTAGTGAACAACGGATCTCGGTCACTCACAATGCCTTTGGGTATTCCATGAAATCTCACTACCCACTTCATATACAGTTTTGCTAATTTATTTGCCGTTCTATTCGACTTGACGGGTATAAACCTTGCACTCTTAGTCAATTGGTCCACAATCACCCAAATGCTATCATGGCCCAATCTTGTTCTTGGTAACCCATCAATGAAATCCATTGAGACTAGTTCCCATTTCCATTCTGGAACTTCTAATGGTTGCAACAAACCACTAGGTTTCTTTTGCTCGGCTTTAACCAACTGACAGTTCATGCATTTGGATATAAACTTCCCAATGTCTCTTTTCATTCTTCCCAGTAGGAGGTCTGCTTCATGTATTGATACATTTTGTTATCACCGGATGTATAGTCAGTTTTGAGTGATGACATTCTCTAAGCACTTCATCTCTCAATCCATTGACATTGGGCACAACTAGTCTTCCATTCTTTCTAAGCCATCCATCTCGATCAAACCCATACTTGTCCATTTCCCTATCGATACCCATCTCTGACTTGGAGATGATTTCTAATAAGTTAAGATTGTCCCTCTGACTGGAACCAATCCGCTCAATCAAAGTGGGTTTGATCGTCAAACTTGCTTATACTTCTGGATCCAATTTGCACTTTGGTTTGAAATCATACCCAGCAATGTACTCCTGTAGCTTCCATTCTAGAAACATAGCCCCTAAATTGGCATGTCTTCTACTCAATGCATCAACTACCACATTGCCCTTTCCTGGTGTATATGCGATATCGAAATCGTAGGAAGCCAAGGATCCTAACCACCATTGCTATCGGAGATTTAGATCCTTCTGAGAGAAAAGATACTTTAACGATTTATGGTCGGTAAACAACTCGAATCTGTCTCCCAAGAGATAATGTCTCCACATCTTCAATGCAAACGCAATCGCTACCAATTCCAAATCATGGGTAGGATATCTTTTCTCATGTGGTTTCAGTTGCCGACTAGCATAAGCTACAACCTTACCTCTTTGCATCAATACAGCACCTAGTCCGGTACCACATGCATCTGTGTATACCGTCATCTCTTCATTCCCTTTAGGAATGACTAACACTGGTGCACATGTCAACTTTTCCTTTAGACTCTTAAATGCATTCTCGCACTTTTTGTCACAGACGAAAGCTTGATTTTTCTTGGTCAACTGAGTCAACGGTGCCGCTATCTTGGAGAAGTCTTGGATAAACTTCGATAATATCCAGCCAACCCCAAGAAACATCTTACGTCTGTTGCATTCTTGTGCGTAGACCAATCTTGTACCATAGCCACCTTTGCAGGGTCCACGGCAATACCATTCTCTGAAACAACATGGCCCAAGAATCTCACTTCCCTCCTCAAGAATTGACACTTAGAAAACTTTGCTTTCAATTGGTGTTTTCTCAACACCTCCATCACTATCCTCATATGTTCCTTGTGTTCTTCCTCTGTCCTCGAATAAACCAAGATATCGTCTACGAACACAAGAACAAACTTATTCAATTGATCCCTGAATACCCTATTCATAAGATCCACAAAATATGCTGGTGCATTGGTCAACCCAAATGGCATGACCAACCACTCATAGAATCCAGACGGCGTCCAAAAGGCCATTTTAGCTATCCTCTCAGCTTCCACCCTAAGCTGATGAAAAGCTGCCACGAGATCCAACTAGGAGAACACTCTTGTGTCATTCAACTGATCAAACAAATCATCTATCTGCGGTAGAGGATACTTATTCTTCCTTTTCACCTTATTCAACTCGCGGTAGTCCACACATAATCGAAGGGAACCATCTTCCTTGGTAGCAAACACAACTGGTGCTCCCCACTCAGAAACACTTCTTCTGATAAATCCCTTCTTCAAAAGATCGCTTACTTGCACCCCGAGCTCTCGCTTCTCCCTTGGTGCCCTACGACGGAGTGGCATCACTATAGGTCTGGCATCTTTCACTAAATCAATACGGAACTCAATCTCTCGGTGTGGTGGAAGTCTGGTCACTTCCTCGAAGACGTGCAAATACTGGCCAGCCATGAGCACATCTGACAACTCATCATGCAGGATGTCGAGGGAATTTAGAAAACTAGCCATTATCCCATCACTAGGTAGACCACCAAACACTACCCTCCGCCCATCATCTTCTCTAACTATCACCAAAAAGCCCTCACAGTCTACCACCACCCCATATCTTTGGAGCCAATCGACTCCCAAAATAATGTCAAACCCAATAAAGCCCAAAACAAAGCAATCACAAGCAAACATGCATCCATGACTCGATAAGACCACATTACGACAAATCATGCTAAGGCTAGTTGAACCACCAATCGGGTTCGTCACCGCTAAAGGTCTATCGACTATCTCAGGTTCCAATCCCAACCTATCTACCAGGTCACTAGATACGAAGGAACGGGAAGCTCCGATATCAAATAATACTCAAACAGGAACATCATAAACAGAATGCATACCTTGAATGACGACATTCTTTCCTTTCTCCGCCGCAGTTGGGGCATTCGACGAAGAAGGAACAACGTTAAGAGCATATGCTTTCACAATCTGCTTCTCTTTAGGGGTTTGCGGACATTTATCCTTGTGATGTCCCACTTGGCCACAGTTGAAGCACTTCCTGTCCGCTAGCTTCGCTCGACATTCTTTAGCATAATGACCCTTCTTGCCACAGCTAATGCACTCAACATCTTTCTTATTCTTCTTCTTATGGCCATCCTTGGTCTAATTCTGCTTTCTCTTATTCTGAGAACCATTTTTGCCTCCACCGCTTTCTTGCGGCTTTGGCTCTTCTGCAGATGTAACCTTAGTCTTCGACTTAGGGTATAGACTCTCTAATCTCAAAGCTTTTCCTACAATCAATTCAAACGTCTCATCGATGTGCTTAATAAGCCTTTCCCCCAAGTACTGATCTAAGCCTGTTATGAACTTCTCATTCTTCTTCTCAGGAGTGTCAATAAGAGATAATCCATACTTCGATAAAGTATCGAACTCAGCAATATTCTCCGAGACTGCCCTACTATTGTGCTTAAGCTCCAAGAACTTCCTAAACAACTCTGACTTCTGAGCAGCTGGGATAAACTGTTCACTGAATCGAGCCTTAAACTGATCCCAAGTAACTTGATCCTCTGGAGTAGCTGCCTTAATAGCATTCCACCAATTCATCGCCCGTCCTTGTAGCTGACGGGATGCTAGATTTCTCTTTGTCGCATCCTCGATACCCGAGTCTTCGAAGATGTGCTCACAGCTATCAAGTCAATCCTGAACTTCTGTAGCCGATTCCGTTCCATGGAATGGCTTCCCACCAAGACTAGTGTAATCCTTGCATAGCCTGGCGAAATCGGCCCTAGGCGCCTGCACCGCTGCACCACTACCATTTGCAGCATTAGAAGATTCCCTCTGAACATCCCTAACCATCTCTCTCATGAGGTCAGTGAACATCATCCTCATATCAGGAGCATTCCCACTATTAGCTCCTCTACCAGTACCCCTAGTATATCGGATCATCGTTCAATCTGCAAGGAGAAAACGATTAACCATCTATTCAGTGGTGCCAGTGCAATGCGACTTCATCCTTAAATATACTAATAGTGCATATATATATAGCTTTTGAAAAACAAAATATCACAAATACGCGCTCTCATATACGTACTACCTCCCTCTAGTGTCTTCCCTAGGTTAACTATGCAACCTAGAGCTCTGATACCAAATGTGACGGCCAGCCCCACACTAGCCGACATTTCCAATGAAAGTGCGATGTGCCGATGTCCAACCAGCACGGGACGGTTGCCAAAAAAGGAAAAGAAGGGAATTTGAACTAGCAAAGAACCTGTAGAATGTCTCACGGCGCATGGAATAAAATATAATAATAACATACTTGATATAAAACAGGTGAGACAGTGCATAAGCTAAAAACTAAACCATCATAGCAGTGGAAAATCCAAATACAGCTTACGTTCCACATCATCATTATTACAACTTTTAAAAACTGTCTCTAAAGAAAAATAAGGAAGGTACACTACTAATGCCCAAAGTAGTGACCAGCAGCGACACAGGGAGAATATCTATATATATCATACGTGGAAGCCTCCTGCTCGTCTCCAGCACAGCTAATCGTGCATAGTCACCTGACTTGTCTCTAGTTTACCCGTTTAAGAGCACCCAAAGTAATAAGAAGAGACATAAAACTCTGGGTCATACAAAAGTCTGGTATGAGCGATAAGCAGCAAAACAGAACAATAAAAGGTATACTAATCCATACCTGAACGTGGACCTGCAACCAAAGAGTTAGCACAACAAGATGCACAATACTCTAAGGTGGAACTAACATACGGTGTAAAGATACGGGGGTGGGGGTGTGCATGTCATAGTGATGTCAAACAATCAAGCATATCAACTATCCTCACATCTCTCACTTAGTGCGTAAAGCATACTATATCCACCGCTTTGATCACCCATATCCTTGCTTTGATCACTCTGCCCCATGGAGTCATGGCGACTCCACTGCACTGATCCATAGCCACTAGTCCTTGCTATGTCCACTCTGCCCCCATGAAGTCATAACGACTCCATTGCACTAGCTCATAGCCATGCTACGATCACTCTGCCCCATGGAGTAATAACTACCCCACTGCACTGATCCGTAGCCTAACAATCGTCTCTCGGCAGTGAATCAAAGCTACGGACGTCGACAACTCCTTAGCACACGTCCCACAACAAAGCCCAACTCACGAAGTTAACTCGTTGGTTCTCAATTAGATCCTGAGTTCTACTTCCCATTTGGACTACATTTGCATCTCGGGTTTTGGTCTTCTCCGGGTCGATTCGGAAATAAGCTTCCATTCGGATCGGTCCCCTTCTCTTTGTTCTATCCACGGTCATTGATCCTGTTCGGGTCGTAGGTACCTCTCCAAGCCGGTTCGGTTCGTGATCCTGGCTCCAGAGCATCGGGTCGGTTCGGGTGTGGTGCTCTGGTTCATGATCTCCCTTGGCCATCAGATCGTGGGCTTCTGAAGTGGTTCAGGTCGGTATCCCCCTGTCGGTTCAGTCTTCTTCTTCAACTTTGGATTGTGACTTGCTTTCTCAGGCGGTCCGTGGGGAATGGGTCGGGTCATACTACCATTTACGAGAGGATCGGTCAGAGATCTTCAGGTGCAAGCAGTCGGGTCGGTCTCCAGCATCGTGAGTGGACTGGGTCGGAGCTGCATGGTATTCCACTATTCGGGTAAGTGTTTCATGAAGAAGGGGCATCTCACGAGTGGGTCGGTTCGGGTAGGGGCGATCTGATCCGGTCCGGCTCCTGCATATTTTTCCTGCAACTTCCAACGACTGTTTTTAGGCCATACGACGGCGTTTTCGACCATTCTATCTTTTCTAATCAATCACAAATCATACCATATAGTCATAGCAACATGTATAATCAACCACAAACACCAAAACAACAATATGATATGTTAAAATGGATCAAACATACCCAAAACCATATTTTTCCCTTAAGCATGTTTAAGCAAATCTAATGATAGGATTAGCAAAACTTAACCAAACTAACCCAAATTTCTAATAGAGGCCTAAAACAATATTTCGAAAATTATAAATATTTTTGCAGAATTTAATCACGAATAAATTCATTAATTATCACTAATTACCCTTAATTAACCTTAATTAGTGTAAAAACAAGATAATCACTTACCTTAGTGACAATTAAACTCAGATCTGAAACTTTTGGACAAAATGGTTCGGATTCCAATATACTCAAGCAGCTCTACCTCGATTTTTGTGCTAATCCACTCTAATTTGATGTAGATTTGGCTTAATTAGCGATTAGAAGGTGATTTGGGGTGTTTTAGCAAGTGGAGGCCATTGCTAGGGTTAAAAGGTTGTAAGTGGCGGCTAAGAAATGAAATAAAAATTGATTTACTAACTCATCTCAGCCCTCCCATAACCCTAATCCCGAAATGGGTTATGGGCCCTCTTGCTAATCCCCTAACTAGGCCTGGTTAATCTGTTTTTCACCTTTCAAACCTTGTTTCAGCCATATCTCCCAAACGGTTGGTCCGTTTGGCTAAAATGACCACTTTTTGGAAAGGTAAATCATCATCCGAATCTAATGGAAGTGGTTTTAGGTCAAAACTCCTTATCAATCAAAAGTTATGGCCGAAACAAGACCAGTTAGGGGCAAAACGGTCATTTAAAAATCGGCAAAAATCATGAACATGGGAAATGACCCCAATAGTCGTCTCCCAAAGTTACATGGCTATATGACTTCGTATGTGAAAGAAATAAATATTCTATGATCCTTCGATGCGTAGAATGCGGGTCATTACACGAGGACCACTCTCTTGTATTGGACCTATGGGACGAGGAATAAGGTGCCTCCAGTTTTGTTCAGACCCAGAACGAACTTGTAAATGGATGTGTGCCTGACACTAGATTTCATTCTTAGCTAATTGATTTCTACTAATATCTATTTGGTGACGAAGAATTTATTCTCTTGCTTAACACCCTTCTCTAAGACGTACGAGCTTAGAGGTTATATATTGATAGACATCAGCTGCATGGCGTGAATTGTCAGTGTGGCTTGCCAAGATGCAAATGATCAAGGCTTTTATTGAAAAGCAGAGTTTTGTGGTTGATGATCAAAGCACGACTTTAATTAGCATAGCTTTGTGTATAGCGTTACTTCGCGAGCCTCACACCCCGGTATGAACCAGGAACGGGAGAAGGATCCGGGAAGAACATGCGTTTCTTTCTAGCTAGGAGTGTTGTCATGGCATGGAGCCCAGACATTTTTACTCATGTGGATGATGGAAAGCGAGGTACCTCGGATTTGAGTCCCTAGTGGCTCTTGATTTACGCCCCATAGGGCGGGGAAACGTATTATTCGGGAATTATATATAATCCACTAACGTAAGTTGTGGACCGGCCCTGTGGCTCCAAGGGACGATGCATTCTATTCCTGAGGCACGGGCTAGAGTGTCTCGAATTCGGTAAGGACGATTCCTTGCCTTGGTTCATAGATGGAGATTCAACTTCCAATTCGACATTGTGCGGTTTTGATTGTAGAACTAGTATGGAGAATTGATATATGGTACCCATGCCATCTATGATTGATACATTTATATTTGAAGTTGTTTTTAAACACCATGCACTTATAATATCAAAATAGTTTTTTTTAACGTACCAAGCATGTTTGGCTATTATATGGGAGAACTCTATCCTCCGGCTTGTGTTGCATTGTGTGATGGGACCTGAGTCTTATAATAGCTTCATTTTTCAAAAAGCATCGCGTTGTTTTATTTTAAACTGAGGTTCATGTGGAGTAAACCCGTTCCATGTTATACAGCATGCTCCCATGATTTCCTCATCTTTTAAAGTAAAGAAGTTAATAACTGTTTTAGTTCTCACACCAGTCCCATGATTGACTCGGAGTTTATTGTTTTAACCTAAACTCCGGGTGCCCATATTTTCCATACGAGTAGCTAGTAATTTTGGTTTTCGCTGATATTTCTTTTCACAGGATCCTGGGTTACAGCTGGAGCTATATACAGAAAGCTTTGTATCCGTATATCTCTTTCAGTTGTGTTAGTTGTTATTTTCTGCTACACATTATACTTATGTAATATTTTCCACTGCTATATAATTTTAAATCTCTAATGTTATTTTTCCGCTGTATATATTTATTCACATTCTGGAATATTCTTGTACTTTGATGTAATTGTTGTAACAACAATGAAATATTCTATTGTTTGTGTTCTGATGAGTGTTGTTCTCAACTCAATCCGGGCTTTTCCAAAAGGGGAAGTTTGGGTCGTTTCATAAGTTTCACATGAAATAATTGAATTTAAAAAGATCTTTTTCTTCTATATTTTGCACTAGTTGGACAATAAATTTGATATTTGATTGGAAATAAAGAAGATAGAAAATTAGACTGCCTAAACGTCTAGTAGGATATACGTAAAAGATACACTCATTTGAAAGAAAAAGGATAGAAAATTAATTTTTAAAATTTAGGTAGAAATGAGATAGTAAAATTTTCCAGTAATAAAGATAACATGAGAAAGTAATAATAAAAGTAAAAAAAATGAAAATTGATTACCTCAACAGATTAATTTAGTAATTTATGACCATTAAATTGAAATTTGAAAAGCGTCCCTGAGATGCAAGTAAATAAGAATGAAAAGTTATG
Organism: Allium sativum; assembly: GCA_030737875.1. Lineage (NCBI taxonomy): Eukaryota > Viridiplantae > Streptophyta > Magnoliopsida > Asparagales > Amaryllidaceae > Allium > Allium sativum. The sequence goes on from CM060909.1 coordinate 728,849,882, forward strand.
TTTTTAACCAAACCTTCAATGGTAGTAAAACTTTTCAAAACATGGATTAATGCGAAATTCGAGATAATTAAGCTACAGGGCAATAAAAGTTTTAAAATATAATTATAGAAAGAAGTTATTAAACTTTACTACTAAAAAGAATACAAATTTTGAATATTTTTTCAAAGGTATTTTCAAAAGTTGCAGCATAATTTGAGAATATAGCAATGAATGTTGTTAAAGGACCTAATTATCACTTAATTTGATTTTGGATACTTAGTTATTAAGGCTTTGTTTCCAAAATAAAATGATCATTTATTTTGTTAAACCTTAAAACATTTATCGTTTTTGAAAAGTATTAAAAACTGACATTCATTATGTTAGTGAAGACAAGTGCTAAAAAGATAAGAAGTTATTTCACACTTAATTTATAAATTATAAACATTTCATAATTTTTTTTCAAAACTTTGCAAATTTAAAAAGATGCATTTATTGTTCATCAATGAAATGTTTTGTAAGAAATAAATAAATTCTTATTGAAGAATGTTTTATTTAAAAGATGCATATAAACATATTAAGAAAATAAGAAATATTACACACTTTGTAGAAGAGCTATATTTTAGAAGGAAAATGAAAATTCAATACTTTAGGTTTTAGTGAGACATTAAAATACAAATTTTTGAATTTAGTAAATTTTTGTGATTTGTTTGAATATATGATAAAAATAACAATAGCATGTAAATATATTTATTTTGTTTAACTATTAAAGTTATACTTTCACAAAAGAAATAACCCTAGATTAAATAAGGGTAGCAAATTAGATAAGTTAGAGTAGGTTTTATGATTAGATATGAGTAAGTTATACATTCTAATTTGGAAAAAAAATGTATCAATCCTAAAGATCTATATTTGAAAATTTGACATGAGTAAGGATTTGCAGAATCAAAGCTCTATTGCAAACTAGGTTGCCCTAGGTAGTTTAGTTTAGAAATTAGTACGTTTATAATTATACCAAGCAACTAGTAATATACATATATAGGTACAGCGTAAATTACGTGATTTATGATTTTAAGTTTTAGATTCATGGATATTAATTACAAATTTAGTGGGCAATAAATTTGTAATTAATAAGAGAAAAAAAAATTCATAAGGATTGATAGGAAAATAATTAAATTTTGAGAAACCTAAAGGGATTAAAGAAATTGAGTAAGGATTGATTAAATGGTCCAATTTCAAATTTTATGGATATATCAATTAGGATTATGAATGTAACAACCCGGAAAATCGGAACCAATTTTAAAAAAAATATTTTGGCAATTTTAATGAATTTTGAATATTTAAAATGATTTATTTTAAATAATAACGACTAGAAATTTATTTTGAATAGAATTAGAACGTATAAATTTATTTAAATCGAAGTTAGAATATAAATATTTATTTCAATTATAAAAGGAATTGGAAATGACATGGTAGTGTGAAAATTAGATTTCAAATTTCAAATGAATGTACAAGATTCAAAATAAACCGGATTTTAGTAAAACTAGAAATTTTTAAATCTGTTTGAAAATATCTTTCCAACGAATGTGAAAAATCCAGATTTCATAATGGGAATAAAAAGTTATATCCAGATGAAAATTCAGAATAGTTGTTATGGAATTTTATATAATATATAGCCCTTAAAAATAGCGATTTTGCAAATGACCTCCGTTTTCGACAAAACCACTTTTGTTGGATCTGAAATGTCAAATTATTGCTAGATTCCAATTTTCAAAAATTTTGGAACTAATATGTGAGTGTGGTGAATGTAAACGTGTTTGGTCAATTCAGTTTGAATTTAATCGACTGGAAAATGACCGTTTTTCAAACAATTTCCAAATTCAACGAAATTAGTTTAGTTAGGGTTGTATCATCAAAATATAGCTAGATTATTTTTTTGGAATTTTTGGAGCCAATATGTGGCCCCTGTAATTAAAATGCACGTTGAATTCAATTTTGAACGATAAATTGATTTATATTTTAATTTTACTGAAAACTGATCGAAACAGTGAAATTGGCTTACGAAACATATCCCATTCGTTCGGAATCAGGGAAATTAGCTAGGGGCGATAGTCGGTGGGTTTGATTTGGAGTTTGAAGGAAAAACCTGCTATTTATGGAAAATAAAATATTTATAAATAAAAAAGAAAACCCTCGTTTCTCCTCATTAATCAGGCCATCGGCCCTAATTCATTTACGACCTAAATCGCACAAAATTTCCCACTTTAATTTCTCTCAATCCATCGATAATTAGCCTGAGCTCCAGTTAAACGAATCGTAGTATGGGAAGAGAGATTTCAATTGATACCCATATGATCAGTTTTCGTTCACTATATTGGTGGAAATCGAGCCCCAAAGCTGCTCCGTTCGATCGCCAATTCATGGAGTAGGGGGCGAGTTGCACGTGACTGGGGCCGATGGTAGCGCACGCGGAGGCGCGTAGGGGCAGGATCTAATCGAGTTCCGATCGTCACTGGCGAGCGTGAGGAGGAACCCTAAATCTGGAGCATGGGTTTGGTGATGCGGCCTACAGCAGAACAATGAAGAAGGAATTGTAACGGTTAATAACGTTATTAATTAAATTAATTAATTTTAAAAATCTCCAAAGTGTAATTAATGCAATTATTATCATATCTTTTCCATACGAGGTCCAAATTGCGTGAAACTGGATCCGTTGCGATCGTGGCGACGAGAGCTTCACAACAAGACTAACCAGGCCCGATTTGGAGCACGTTAGAATTTCAATCAAAATCAAATCCAAACTGTTCAGAAATTCAAAAAAACACTGGCGGAGTGAAAACGAAATTGAGAACTTCTCACTCAAATTTATTTTCTAATTAAATATACAGTAGGTTGCAGACGGGGCTTAGTAGCTCCTGACACCGTCGTCCACAGACCATGGACGACTTGTTTGATTGTATTATGTGGTGGAAATTGATTGTGATTGTACTGTGAAATAGAAAATAAAATATTCATATGTTGAGTAAAATATTTGAACAATAAAAATATCATTTTTATTGTATATATGAACTGTATAAAATAGTCATGTGTTTAAATAAATATTCATAAACAAATCGGACGATTTGTTTATATGCACTCATTTATCTTATACTGATTGGGACGATATATTTTACACATCGCCCAACTGCATAAATAAAATCTGGGTGTGTTGATTGAAACCCCACACGGGTATTGGGATGATATTTGACGTACACTAATCCTAAATGTTTAGTTTTATGTCAATCGATGGGTTGACAGACTATTGTAAGCGTCAATTATATATATTTAATGTTTATGCAGTTGTGTAGTGCACTCTGGCTGATAGTTGATTGTTTATCATTATTGATATATACATGTGTTGTATGAAATCCATATAAATAAAATTATATGGTAATTAATTGGGTATGATTCCAATTCAGAAATAACGAATATTTTAAAATAACGAACATTTTAAAATAATATTTAGTAAAGGAATAAAATTTGAATTTGATGTCTGATTTTGGATGGACACGAAATATTGAAATGTATGGAGTCGTATTGATTAGATGTGCGCCATTTTGACGCGAACGATATTTTTATCAATTTTATTCATTTTTATACTGAATATCGAAAAGGAAATGATTTCAAAATTAGATATTTTGAAAATATTATCATTTAAATAAAATAATGGTAAGGAGTATTCAACTTTGATTTAAAATTGAAAATGAAGTTGAAATCATTTTTAAAACGAACTTAAAACGATTTATAAAATATGTTTTTAATGGAAATCGACGAAATATATGTAATACATATATTATATATAAGATGGCCAGAATAGAACACGCCGCGCCGCGACCGTTTGCGAATTTCGACCATTGACTTCGAATTGATATTACGGGAGATCCGACCGTTGGATTCTCCTAAAACTGGGACCGTTGGGTTCGTATCGAAAAGAGCTTTCCAACGAATACAAGGTATTTGAAATCCAACGGTTGGATTTGGAATTATGTCCAAATAAAAATTGGAAAAGGTTGCTGTAAGTGCAGTTCGATGACCGTTTATGGAAATCAACTGTACGGGCCTTGATAAAATTATTAAAAATATCAATAATTTGTGTAAAATCATAATAAATGATTTGGAAAGAATTTGGATGAAAAAATCCACGTTTGTAAAGATAAAAATATATTTTTATCAAAATGAACTAGTTATGAACTAGAATTATAATCCAATATTTTTAAATAAATAAATTGGATTTGAAATGGTTTTAAAAATAATCAGAATTTCCAATATATAAATTGGAATGGATTTGAATCCAAATTGTATTCGGAATATTTTGATGTTGGATTTCGTGATTATACAAATATTGTTATGGAAATTTGAAAGATATATTTATATCGCTATTTCCAATACGATATGTGTTGGCTGCGGAATTTGATATTGAATATAAGCCGATATATTTTCTATTCAGAGCCTTGTATTTAATATCAAATGGGATTTTGGGTTTGTCATGAACGGTGTCTTAAATAACACTATTCTTAAACCCAGTTGAGGAAAAAATAAATCTTTTTATTAAGATTTAGTGAAATTTTCCAATTAATTAATATTTAATAGGAATTGGGTAAAAGAATTGGATTTTGGGTTGTCGTGAATGGTGTCTTTAGTAACACTGTTCTTAAACCTTGTTTGAAAATAATAAATCTTTTAATTAAGATTATTAGAGTTTCGAGCTATATTTGGTAATTGGAATAAAATGGAATGTGAATCGGGTTCATCGTGAACTGTGTTTTTAATGACATTCGTTCTTTAACCCGATTTGCAGTGAAATGTGATTTGGAATTTGTAAATCTTTTAATTAAGATTTAGTGGAATTTTCCAAAGAAAAGTTTTCCAATTTAATAAAATAAATTGGAATGGAATGGAATACTATTTGGTAACAATCTAAGTGAGCTTCTGTGGAGGAAGACCATTACTATATATGGAATTTAAAAGGCTTTGCCGTTATTCCATTTATATTATTGGTTGGATACGAAAGTTTATATCGATTATATATATTGATCTGTTTTCCGTGAAGATTCCATAATTAATGGGATTTCGGGTTTATCGTAAACTATGTTTTAAATGACATTAGTTCTTTAACACAGTTAAAGATAAGATTAATTTCTTAACTTTGAGTAATCATTAAGAAATGATTTTTGAGATTAAAACTGAATTAGAATTTTAATGAATATTTAATTAGATTGGAATGTGAATAAGATAATTAAATTTATCGAATTCATGAAATGATCGGGAATGGAGTACCACCAGTTTTACTCCAAGCGGTAGTTAAATCTTTAATTAGATTTGAACATGAACTGGTAGTTAATTTTACCGATAACACCATGGTGTTAGATATGGAGTATTATCAGTTTTTCTCCATGGGATGAATAGGTTGGGATTGGGAAATATAACAAATGATTACTTCGGTAAGGTTCGCTAATCCCGACTAGTATGGATAAACCTTAATTTGGTTTGAATTGATATCTAATGGAAGATTAAAGAATAAATTAAAGAATTTATATTTGATAAAATTAATGGGACCTTTCCCAAAGAATAGGAATATTTAAATAAAATAATATTCAGAATTGGAATGAAGCGTATGTTGTGTTTTTGTTGCACTTGTTTATAATATACGCGGGTTATTTGGAAAGGCCGGGTTTTTACCCATTCTAAATAACTGATACGACGATAAGTCGACGATGAAGACGGTGGTTGAAGACCGGAGGTCTTCACATCATTTGGATGATTACTGATGCCTTGATTGGGCTGTACACCCAAGACGAGGTAATAAGTGGTGATCGTCCAAATGTACTTGGAGATCGACCGGATAAGCGAGGACCTCTCTCCTATATTGGACATATAGGACGAGGAATAAGGTGCCTTCGGTTTCGTTTAGACCCAGAATGAACTTGTAAATGGATGTGTGTCTGACATTGGATTTCGTTCTGTGTTGATTGATCTCTATTAAATATATATCTATTTGGTGGCGGAGAATTTATTCTCTTGCTTAACACCTTTCTCTAAGACGTACGAGCTCAGAGGTTATATATCGATAGACATCAGTTGCATGGCGTGAATTGCCTATGTGGCATGCTGAGATGTAAATGATCAAGGCTTCTGTTGAAAAGCAGAGTCTTGTGGTTGATGATCAAAGCACGGCTTAATATAGCATAGCTTTGTGTATAGCGTTAATTCGCGAGCCTTATACCCCGGTGTGAACCAGAAACGGGAGAAGACCTCAGGGAGGACATGCATTTCTTTCTAGCTAGGAGTGGTGTCATGGTATGGAGCCCAGAAATTTTTACTTATGTGGATGATGGAAAGTGAGGCGCCTCGGTTATATCGGTCACTATGGGGCCGATGGATGGTTTGGTCCATATACTGACCAGTTTTATGCCCCATAGGGCGGGGAAACGCATTGTTCAGGGATTTTAATCCACTCCATGTGGACCGGCCCTGACGATCCATGGCTTGCTTGAGGCTCGGGCTAGAGAGTCTCGAAGTGGTAAGGACGATCCCTTGCCTTGGTTCACAGACAGAAATCCAACTTCCAATACGTGACATTTCGGTTTTGATTGTAGAGCCTAGTATGGCGACATGATAGATGGTACCCATGCCGCCTATGATTGATACATTTATATTTGAAGTTGTTTTATACACTATGCACTATAATAGTATCAAATGTTTTGTTTTAAATGTACCAAGCATATTTGGCTATTATATGGTAAAATCTATCCTCGGCTTGCGTTGCATTGTGTGATGGGACCTGAGTCTTATAATAGCTTCATTTTTCCAAAAAGCTCTGCGTTGTTTATAACTGTTTATGCACTGATATTCTTGGGAGGAAACCCGTTCCGGGTTATACGGCATAGTCCCTTGATTTACTTTTAAAGTTAAGTTTTAAATAACTATTTTAGTTCTCACACTAGTCACATGACTGACCTGGAGTTTATTGTTTTAACCTAAACTCTGGGTGCCCCTATTTTCCACATGGGCAGCTAGAAGTTTTGGTTTTGAAGATATTATATTCACAGGATCCTGGTTTACAACTGGAGCTATATTCGAAATGCTCTGTGTCCTTGTATTTCTTACATTTGTGTTATGTATTATTTTTCCACTACTATGTAACGTATTTTAATCTCTGACATTTTCCTGATGTATATTATTTATTCATACTCTATATATTCTTGTACGCTGATGTAAATTATTGTAATAGCAACGAAATGTTCTTCTGTTTGCGTTCCGATTATTCTTGTTCTCAGACAATCCGTTCTTTCTCTTCTCTTCGGAGACCAGGGAAGTTCGGGTCGGTCACAATGAATGTACAACATCTATAAGAAAAGAAAAAATGAAAAATTGAAAAGAATAAAAATTGTTCGAATGATACGTTAAGTTTCAAATAAAGGATTAAGAGTTCAATACTGTATATACCACTTTATTGTAATTGATAACTTCCAAAAGCATTTTCTTTTTTTAGGTTTTGAGATTTTAATCGCCTGAAGTCTTACGTTGCGATTGGAAGATGACATAAAGTGATGAAATTAATGTATCCCTATTTGGAATTTGGAATTTGGAAGAAAAGTTTATGGAGACACCTAACTAATGATTAACCACATTTGGAATTTGGAAGTTAAAAAAGGAATCGGATTTGCAGCCTATAACGAGTAAATGTGTCGCTCTTAAGATTTCATAATATTGAGTGAAGAAGAAATTTAGCTTCTAGAATTTCATCCACCAGAATAATAATTTGAGACATAAGTTAAAAAAATAGGCATAAATGTCGAATTTGCATAAAACGCCCATTTTAGTTTGAATCTGCAACAACCCATATTTCACATATCGGAGAATAACAAAATAATTTTGACTTGATTCCTTAGTGGTCGTATCACTCCCATATTTTATTATGTTGTTCATGGGGATGTAAGTCATATCCATGATTTTTAATGCATCATTTTATGACCATTTTGTTCTTATGACTTACTATTTAGCTGTAATTTTTGTTAGAGACCGAATTAGGCACTGTAATTGGTCACGTTGGATTGGGGTGGTTGTTGGCCCTTCTATAGACTGGTCACGTTAAAGATTTGGCCTCGCAGTTTAAGAGAAATTGTTGTTTATATTTTTATTTCGGTTGGTCAGGCTAATTAGAAGCTAATGGGCTCATTATTGAGCCATTATACTAATGACCTGAGATTATAAATTGGGGTTTGAGGAGAATTAGAGTTCTTCTCCACATTCCAAACATTAGATTGAGCGCATGAGAACCTCTCGTTCAACCTAATCCCTAAAATGCTAATTTCTTTCATAAATCATTCTAAGTCGCATCAAAGGGAAAGATCTACATCAAAGGGAATTGGATTTCGTAGCTTTGCATCGAATTAAAGGGTTTTCTTTGTTGTTCCTTTATTGTACGGGTTTGTTTTCGTCTCTATTGCATTGGATCTAGGTTTTGTTGAGCGATAGAAATCACTTATATAGTTATTACAGATTATATATGCTAATTACGATTATTTTACACTCTATATGTAAATTTCACCTAATACCGGATCATATATGTTTAATTCAAATCTAGAGACCCTAGAATAACCTAATTTGATCATAGATTATGTAGTTATCATGTTTTAAATGTGTTTAGTAGCATATTATGCTAGGTTTGTGATTATTATGATATGAATCATGTTTGTATTTGTTCATATGATTGTTGATGCTCGAAAGTGGATGAATTATAGTTTGATTTGATTGAATGGTTTGTTATGCGTGATTTATTTGTTCAAAACTGCATGTCGTAGGACTTAAGATCGAAGAACATAGCAAATCAGAGGTTTAGATGAAACTAGGCGGAGAAGTTCTGGAGGACGTTCGAAGACGACACAAAAAATTTCATGTTGAAATCAGCTAAGTACATGGACTAGTCCATCAGGGTAGCTTGTGGGGAGTTGCAACTTGGTGCGTGGGTTCAGCGGGTCATACGCAAATTTTGGTGATGATTGGATGGGTCGAAGTGAGTTCGCTCAAACACTCTATGATGGACCGACATAGAAGACTTCAAGAAGGAGTTAGGCTATGAAATTGGACCAGAAGGAAGTACTTGAGGCTAGGAAGGAAGGGATCCAAACACTTAGCCAACTTTGGCTAAGTGTATGGATCGGTACTGATCAATATAAGATGTAACAGTACCGATCCATAAGGGTAATGAGATGGGGCTGGGGGTCTTATCTATAGGAAGCTATAGTCTTCAAGAGCATGATGATGGTCTATATTTGTTGATAGCATCCATGGGTGGAAGTTATTGTCAAACTAGAGTTGGTTCTTTGATTGTGAACTCAGGAAAGAGTGGTCGAAGCCGAATGTGATAAGTAGCTCAAAGTGGAATAACTCTGCAAGATAATGGATTGACTCGAGTGAGACTCTTGCTAAAAGTTGGAGTTGTAAATGGCTTATATGATTGGAAGCGACAAGGAATCGTTGATAGTTTGAAGGATTCTAGCGAACTCAATATAGGGGCATCGTGGGGACCCCTATCAGGATCTTGGAGATCGAGTTCCTTGGATCACTGTGGAATTGATCTATTTGTCTTTGGAAGGAAAATGTACATTGGACGTACGGTAGTTTGGCTAGAACTGGGGTTTTCCATTAGCCCTTGATGGATGTCGATGTTCAATAATTCGATTTCAACGTATTCAAGGCTTTAGTTAGTGATAGCTAGGTTATTACGTGTAATGCATGTTATGGTTGCTTGTGTGTTATCTTCTATTTTCTCTATGTAGCCTATCACTGTAGGATACTTAAGATAAGTGGGGATTGGAAATCCAACTCTGACTGATATCTATTTCTATGTATTATAGTAGCATGTTTAATTAGATTACTATGTGACAATTCTTTGGTTGCAAGGACATGACAGGTGAGACTTGAACAGTCTATTATCATATTATGCTATGTAGCTGGTGTTATATCTTTATCACCTATACTAGACTGTTGTTGGAGTCAAGGTTCAGTGACGATGATGTCGTATGATGACGAGCTAGAGGCTAGAATATTACTATCCTTATTATATAACTATTTAGGATTATTTCTGCTGTATTGACATTTATATACTCTGATGAGGGATGTAGTGAGGCATGATGTATTCAAATATTCAACTACTGGGATGTTTTATACTTGATATTCTGAGATTTTATGGAGATGGAATTCCCTTTTTTGTTGAGCTTCACTACTGTATCTTATTGTATAGTTTATTGTTATAGACTATCCATGCATTGTGAGTTATACAACAAGTTCTTTTTCAGTTTACTTTACTCGATGATCATCTCGTATCGATCAGGCACATCATACAGTAAACTTTTCCTATAGTTTAGTCCATGAGGTATGGGGCCATTGTCACACTTGGTATCAGAGCTTTGGGTAACCAATTTTACCCGAAGTTTGAGAGGGTAAATGCGTATGAGAAACATACTTGTAATTTTAGTAGATGATATCTATATTATATGATATATAGCATAGAAGATTATCAAGCATTTAAGCACCATTGCAGCCTTTCTCTATTGTGGAATGATCATTCTTGTTTCAGATAAAGATGAGTCATCGACATACAATGAGTGTTGCTAGGGACGAGCCTGCTACTGGAGTGGTAGGCGAAGGTAGTCAATTGGAAGCTGCTGGTACATCCAATTTCTCACTTAAGCATAACTATAGCCTTTCTCTATTGTGGAATTATCCTTCTTGTTTCAGATAAAGAATGAATCAACGAAATAAGCTGAATGCTACTAACGATAAGCCTACTGCTGGAGGGGTAGACAAAGGTAGCCAATCAGGAGTTACTGCAGCTGCTATGCCTGATTTTTCTGCTATGTTTGAGGCCATGATGACAATGATCATAAGAAGGATACCTACTCTAAAGGTGGAAGTAGACGGTGACGCTTCTATACAGGCACCTAGAGTTGTCGATTTCTCCAAGTTGTGCAAGGACTATACTACTTTAGATGGAAAGCCGTTTAGTGGGAAGGAATCTATGATTGAAGTGCATAACTGGTTGGATACTTATGTTTGCATCTTCAAAGACTTGGGACTTGATGATGTAATAAAGAGGAAATTCGTTTCAATGCAGCTTCAAGGGAGAGCGATGGATTGGTGGAACTCCAGCACTCTTGAGACTCCAAGAACCAGATTACTTGGAATCAGTTTAGAGCTAAGTTTTAGTAGAAGTTTATTTCTACAGTCTAGAAATCGATTCTCTTTAAGAATTTTGTTGAGTTTAAGCTAGGTGAGAGATCCATGGCTGTGTATGTAGCAGCGTTTGAGGCTTTATCAAAGTATGCTCATTCTTATCTCAAGACTCTGTATCAAAAAAATATAAAGTTTATCATGGGACTGGATAAGTGTCTTGGGAAACAATTAGTGGACCATATTAGGGATCCATATGAGAAGTTGGGTGAGAAATCTTTGAAGTGTGAGATTTTGTTTCCAAAGAAAGTAAGAGTTGTTGTTAAAAGGAAGGAGGAGTTGAAGCCGCAACAAGGTGGAGAGAATAAGAAAAAGTGGAACAGAAAGAGGAAGCTGCAGCAGCAAGGGAAGAATAGCTAGAAGAAACATAAAGGCAAGGTTTCCTGCTTTAACCGTTACAAGAAGGGTCATTATTCTAAGGATTTTAAAGCTCCAAAGGAGGAAAGGTAGTGTTTTAACTTTGATAAGACCGGGCACTTGAAGAAGACCAGCCCAGAGCCTCTAAGGGTTAAGCAGGTTGTGAAGGCATATGCACAGGATGTTGTACCATCTTCCTTGGGCTCCGACAGTAGCAGAGAAGGGAGGGTGTTGTTGTACAAGATATGCTTTCTGCTAGAGGTGTTTCAGTTCGAGTTTTGTTCGATACTGGATCATCGCATTCTTTTATCTTTAATTAGTTTGTTTGCAAGTTTGGTTTAGAACTTGAGATTGTAGATAGACTATTGGTTGTGACGAACCCAGTAGGGGGTTTCTTCTAGCTTTGTATGCTTTGTCATTGTCGATTTTTATCGAGCCATGGTTACTCTTTTGTGTTTGATTGCTTTGTTTTCAATTTCACTGGGTTTGGGATTATTTTGGGTATGGACGGGCTCAAGAAGTACTTGGCTATAGCGAATTGCGAGAACCTCAAGGTGACAATCGGGAATGTGGAAAGGCAGACAGTTGTGATACGTCGTCTACCATAGGACGCGCTACAACAAACGGGCACATCTATAGCGTTCCAAAATGTTATTATTTCAAACAATAGCATCTTTATGAACTCTATATATGAACATGTTATAACAGATTTGTTATACAATTTGAAAAACGCAATGGAAAACATAATTTTATAGCGTTTCATGTGCTATCGTAGACGCTATGTATCAATACAACTACCTTTCTATAGCGTCTCGTAGCTTGCTATAGAATACTTATACAGATATATTCTACTAATATTATGACGTCATTTAATCACTAGAAAAGTTCGTTATGGTCTTTTACAACACCACTTGCTTACTATGAAAACAATTCAAGCGGTAGAATAACACTATAGTACATAAATGAGTGAAATAGCAATCTTTTCCTAGCATTGTAGAAACGCTAAGGTATACAAAAGCTTTTTTGAAACGCTATAAAATCCTTTAATTGTATGCTATTGAAAATTATTTTTGCACCATATACATATCAATTATCACGCTATAATCGAAGATTTACATAAACACAATATATCATTTCACAAAATCATATAATCACATTAAACAAAAATTAACTAACCATTTAACTTTCATATAAAATAATACATTGTATGTTATAATATTTAATGAACATTAGATTAAAAGTGTAAATGATAAAAGTAATAAAGATCATACTACACATGATGATTTAGTATGTAAACCAAAGAAAATGTTACTTCAAAAGAACTTCAAATCCTTAATATATTGTAGTGTATTGTCATTTGTATGCATGCACGCACGCGCGCGCGCATGCGCACACACACACACACACACACACACACACATATATATATATATATATATATATATATATATATATGTGTGTGTGTGTGTGTGTGTGTGTGTGTGTGTGTGACTTAATTATAGAAAATTAATTAATTTATATGAACTTAATTAATTTTGTTAACTTAAATAAAACTTAGTTGATTTAAATAAACTAATTAATTTAACTTAGTTAGTTTAATAAAATTTAGTTAATTTATATAAATATACAGAAACGATATGAACAACATATGGAATTTCTTAAAATGAACGTAAATATTGTTTTAAATACTTTACTCAACAATTATTGTGACTGTTATAAATTTATTAATTTATATAAAACTTAACTAAATTTTATAAAATTATCTAATTTAAGAAAATAGTTGTGTATTTAATTATTTGAAAACTTAATTAACTTAGTTACTTATTTTAAACTTAGTTACTTTATTATTATTATATCACTTTTATTATTATAAATTTAGTTAACTTCTATAAATTTAATTAATTTTTATAGAACTTAGTTAACTTAGTTAATTTTTATAAGAACTACATATTTTTTATTAAACTTAGTCAACTTTTATAACAAGTTAACAAAGATTTCAAAATAGAGAACATGATTTTTATAAAAATAACTTAGTCAACTACCTAAATTTGCTAGTGATTATACACCAATCGACTTCACCATCACCCATAATGAATAAGGAACGACTCCACCTATGGAAGTTTTCATTGAAGCCTCAGAATTTTGGAAAGACCATCTAGTAGTTTTTTTCTTAGATTCAAAACCACCGGGTGTGGATATTACCACCGCTTGTCGATCGGCATGGAGACTAAGGGGAGGTATTTGTATAACCTTCGTTGATGGCATTTATTACTTGAATAAAAGACGAAAGACACGTGCATTAGAGGGGAATTTAGCTGTTATTGATGGAAAACACTTCATTGTGACAACTTGGAGCACTTCAGTTGATAAGGTAAAAGAGCAAGTCCTGTCCATTCCCATTTGGACCCAACTCACACATGTTCCTTATGTTATGTAACCTCTTCTTGGCCCGAAATGGTTAGCCTGCCATATTGGTAAATTGAAGTGTTTCGATGCTAATGCACAAGCCAGGAAGAACTTAGTCTATTCCCGTGCCTTGATTGAAATCACCCCTGATAAGTCCTTACCTTCACAGATCAAAGTTAGAATTGAAGATCATGAATTTTTAGTTGATATCAAGTATAAATGGAAACCTGGTATTTGTGCGACGTGCAAGGCTTTTGGTCACACGGTGGACAGGTGTTGTGATGTTGTTCATTATTTGCCCCTGCCAAAAAACCCACTTCCTCGTCCTCTTGTTAGAGTTTGGGTTCCCAAATCCAAGACTATAGATCCTGTTACTGACACTCCTTTAGTAAATGATGATGTTGACTCTGGTGTTCAGTGGAATAAGGAAGAACATGCTTGGATTCATGTGAGGACAGGTATGTGCTACAATATGGAGCGTTATTTTTTCAAGTTTGTTGGGATGCTAGCGACACTAGAAATCTTTTCTATCGCCCAATGGGGTGAAATTGGCAACTATGGGATGAAGGTGAGGTTGGGGATGACAATAATACTCTATTGCAGGATACTTCGTGGAATCAGAATTTCATTTTTTTCTCCAGAATCTCCTGATTTTATTGAGAATCTTGCACAGATTATTTGCACTCATGTAGCTTCAACGTCGGATTTTGAGGTTTTGGAGCCTGATATTTTATCCACTGATGATGTTGTATAGTCTTGTACTATCTTATACAACTGCACCTTATGTTCCTGATTTTATCCAGCTGTAGTTGAAATGTGCATGTGCAGTTCACCTGTTCTGTCTCTTTTAATAAAACGTGGTACGACCACTATAAAAATGGTTTGCCTTGCCAAAAAAAAAAACTTAATTTTTATTGCACATTGTTAATATTAATAAACTTTAGATAATTCAATTAAAAAATGAAATTTGGTTAATTTTTGTAAAACTCAATTAGCTTAGTTGATTTTTATATACCTTTAACTTAATCAGTTTGGTTAATTTTTATATACCTTTAGATAAATTTCATAAAACTCAATTAACTTAGTTAAATATTTATAAAATTAGTTTGTAAATATATTATTGCAACTGTTATTCTATTATTACTGTATTATTGTTATATTATTAGTTAAATATTTATAGTATTAGTTTATAAACATTTTTTATTATTATATCACATTATATTATTATTTATTTATTTTTATATACCTTTAGTAAAATTTTATAAATCTCGATTAACTTAGTTAAATATATATAAAATTAGTTTATAAATTTATTATTATATTACTATTATTATATTATATTGTATTGTTATCATTTATTAATTTTTATGTGCCTTTATTTAAATTTTATAAAACTCAATTAACATATTTAAATTTGATAAAACTCACTTAACTTAGTTAAATTTTATATACCTTCAAACAAAATTTAACAAAACTTAATTAACTAAATTAAATATTTATAAAATTTGTTTATAAATTTATTATTATTAAATTACTATTGTTACATTATTATATTATTACTTATTTATCTTTACATACATTTAGTTAAATTTAGTAAAGCTCAATTAACATAGTTAAATAGTTATTAAATTAGTTTATAAATTTATTATTATTATTATATTACAATTACTTTTGTATTATTATTATTTATATAACTTTAGTTAAATTTTATAAAACTCAATTAACTTAGTTAAATATTAATAAGATTAGTTCAATTTTTTTTCTTTTATTATTATTGTATTATATTATAATATTATTGTACTATTATTGCATTATTATTGTATTATTGTTGTATTATATTATTATTATAAACTTAGTTAATCATCATCATCATCATTATTTTAGTTTAGTTACATTTTCATAAAATTATTTAATTTTCATAATTCATCATTATTATTTTATAAATTTAGTTAACTTAATTAAATAATTATTACAATTACTATTATTACTATTATATATTTATAGTATTTAGTTAATTTATCACAATTATTATTTATAAAAAATAATAAACTTAGTTAATTTACTATTATTATAAATTTTGTTTATTTATAAAAGTTGGTTGACTTGGTTAATATTTATAATTTTTTTTGGCAAGGCAAGCCGTTTTTATTGTGGGCGTACCACTTTTATTAGTAATTTATTCTGATTACTATAAACTTAGTTAATCATCATCATTATCATTATTATACGTTTGTTAATTTTGGTATAACTAAGCTAAATTTGTTAATATTTTATATTTTATAATTTATTATTATAACCTTAACTAATTATTATAAACATGCTAATATGTGTCTTCTAATATTATTATAATCTACGTTTACCTTTATAAGCTGTTTTAAGTTAAAATTACTTCATTTGTAGCCCAAAAATGTGAGGCCCTATGAAGTACTGATTATCATTTTATTTCATTAATACTATTTACTAAAGAAACAAAAGGAATCTGAATAGTTGCTCCAATTTAATATGATGTTCTTATAATTTATCAAAAAAATCCTAGTTCGCACAGCAACTGCTCTGTAGCAACAGCCTAGGTATAGGAAACAAATAAATAATGCAACTAAGGAATGGAATGGAAAAAAATAAGAAGCCATATATATGCGTTGTAGTTTCAGCTCATAATCTTAAGTATGACAATATATAAATAACAACATATATATTGACTATAATGCTAGCCTTAACTCACACAACAAGCTAGCGACTCAGACAGCTAAAAGCGGTGTTTGTTCAGTAGTTTTCAGGACAACGGTGTTATTACAAGCCAATGGACATAGTATCCAAAAGAAAATTTGGTACATAGTTTTATTTATAGTGTTGTTGAAACTTCCGGTGGTGAATCATTCTCCAATCATATTTATTTATCCTATTTACACATGTAACATGATTAGCATTCACACATCAAGAAATTCAAGTTAATGGACCTGATTCTAGTGGTGCAAGACCAGACTGTTGATCATATTCCTCATGTATGAATAAAAAAAATGTTTAACTGAAAGAAATTTAATTTTAATTATTTTCTTATTTACTTGTATCCTAGTAACTAGGCCACATACGTAAACCATATAATAGTGACAACAAAGTATACATACCTCATACAATTCAGCTAGTCCACTTTTACTTTTAGTTTCATCCTTTAAGAGTTTAAAACAATAATGAGCTCCATGAAGAAATAATAATAAAATTAGTCCTTAGCTTAAAAAATGAATCTTAGTTATAAACAACAAAAGTAGTAATAATAAAATTAGTCTCAGTACCTTGAACGAAAAGAGAAAAAAAAGGCCAACCACAGAGAAATGCCTGGAATTATTTCATAGGGCACGGGAAAAGACGGGAAGGTTATCGCACTATCACTATGTTTAGTTGTAATTATTTCCTTCCCAATTCAATTGTAAGCAACAATAGGAACCTACATCAATCGCCTTCCATTGCTTATTCCATTTTTGTTTTTATTATGTTTTCGAAAAAAAGATATGACAAACAAGCTTGAAAATAAAAATTATACCAAATTAGCCCCAACATGTCCTTGCATTACCTACTACCAGTGATCCTTGAAGAACAATAATTATGCACCTTGAAGAACCATAGCTCTTGCGGCCTCAGGAAACCACTGATCCCAACAAATGTTTATCATTTCATTGAACAATTTTTTTGGTAGAGCCGACGGGTTGATTGGACCCTTACCACTTTATTAATATACCGAAGAAGAAAACAAAGTTACAAGGATAGACAATAAGAAAAAAGAAAACATGGAATACACGACATATTAATGCTTAAAGAAAACTACACAAAAAATACAAAAAATAACCAAAGACTACAAGCTGTAGTAGCTTTGCTTCTGCATCATCATCTTCCAAAAAATCCTGGCTCATATGAGAATTTCAAATACTTTAAGCCTTCTTTCATCTCATACCATATCAACATTTTGAATTGCCCAAGGTCTCACACTAGCTGAGGATCAAAAACTTTCTTATTTCTCTCTGTCCAAATTCTATAGACAAATTTCTTTAAGTACATAGTTGAAAATCCTGGCTTTATTACTTTTTCCTTTGATCTTATGCCTAATCTATTCCCATTATAATTGACTACTTTGTTAAAAATTGTCATTTCCATTATTTCCCAGTGTTTCTTTCCAAATTTGCTTGATGATAGCACATTCAAAGTAAAGGTGGCCAGTGGTTTCAACTCCACTATAGTAGAATACTGTGACACCCCACATTCGTTAATGTCACTCACTAAGGGAATGCATTAAGTTTCGTGAAACATTATAGGTAAACAGACACAGAATATTACAAGATAGATATAAATAAGATAGCATCGGAAATTCAAAATTTTATTTCAAACATAAATTATAACAACGTGGTCCAAAATACCATAAGTCACAAAAACCATTTCAATAATATAACTTTTGTCTTTTACCATCAGAGTACATAAATATATAAAAAGCGTAATTCCCCCCAAAAAAAGAGCTAAGCCATAATAGAGATAAGAACTTGAGCGATACTTCAAAAGCAGCTCCAACAAGATGATAACCGAGTCTTGACTAAGCCTGAGGATTCCATCCCTGCAAACCTTTGGGGGGGAACAGAAGAAAGAAGAGGAAACAAATAGGGTCAGACATAAAGTCTGGAAAGTCCAGTTACTTTTAGTAAGTAAATAAGCAAAAGTACCATGACAGGCATATAAGATGGATAAGAAGATAACATCATAAAAGGTGAGCTTGGCAAGGTAACATGATCAAGTATATATGCTTCGCTAATGATTACTCTGCACTATTACTAGTATAACCAGAATGAGATGATCCCTTCCACTCTAAAATGGCAGACTTAGGCATACGTCCAGATGTACCTTAACTGCTACCCTAATCGATCGACTCTCTAATCCACGTAGATACCTTGTGCTGGCCCCGCGGTAGGAGGTATCACTTCCTAAAGTGGCAACCCCTTGTTATAATCATGTGCACAACCATATCTACAAGTGTCACAATCGTCTTATCCCCTTATGCCTGGCTCATGCACGCACATGGCTCGGTCGGTTTGCGCCGCCATACCGTCCTCCACATTTGGATCTCTTACAATCAATCCAGTAAGTGTGCCCCTTCTACAACCTAGTTCGGAGTATATATTTGATACCAACCCCAGGTTACTGGCTGAAACGGGTCCCACACAATATGATACAAGCTCTCCCCGTATCTTGTATCCCCAACTAATTTTTCATTAGCTATGTATACCACTAGGTGTCTTTAACTACATAACCTTATTATTTCTACAAGTTATGCTTACCCTCAAAGGTGTCTTTAGTTACATAACTTTATTATTTCCTCCGGTTATGTATACCACTAGGTGTCTTTAGTTACATAACCTTATTGGGTTATGTTTGTGGGCCTATATGTAAATATTACCCACCCCCTCAGATTTACTTAACCCGCCCCCTGTTCAACCAAATTTACTTAACCCCTTTCATATAAATGCAATCCCTATGGATTCAACTAGGTTAATTATTACAATTTGTTACCATTTCCATTTATGGTTATAATGGGCTAGACCTCCCACAATAGGCCTACAGCTTGTGGATGCTGGATATACCGACCGGGTCTGGGCAGACTTCTTCCACAAGTTGGGCCTAACCTCGTGCCTTAACCCGTCTCGTATTTGTGCACTTAGACCCCTCACATTAGATTCAACATTTGCGGTTGTTGGATATGTCGGTCGGGTCCGGGCATACTTCCACCACAAATGTATTCTAATCTCGTGTCATAAGTGCTGTTACAGTTTTCAAATTACTGTAATCCTAAGCATTTTAATTATTAACCATTTAATTTTACCTATTCCTTTATAGGTGTTCATTCCCATTTACTCAATTATATTCATAATGGATAATATGTCAAAATTCATGTTCGCCATTCAAGTTATGCCAATTCTAATGTTTTGCCCCATTCCCTAACTAAGGCATTCACATCTAATTCGCGGTATACCTAGGCTAGATAATAGCCTAGTCATAAACAATAAAAGGGAAAGGTAATGGGAATATGAAAAAAGTGATTGTTCTAACATAATTGGCATAATCATATACTAAAATAGTGTTAAGGTGAACATATAAGCACAGATCCAATGAAATGGTGACGGTTAACTAGTTTTAACATAGTAAAGATGTTAAGATGGGCATGACAAGATTTAAATATTAATTTAGATGTCCAACAAGTTCAGATCTAATATGATAAGCACAAGGAGATCTAAATAATAAAGTAGATATGATTAATAATTTAGATGTCTACATAATTCAGATCCAATAGTTAAGAGTAGATCTGACACAAATAAGGCTTAAGATCCACATCATAGAATGTCATAGAAGTTACAATAGAACCTGCCAGATAGATATTTAGATCCAAGTAATAACCAATTTTGGAATGTCATATGTTTACAATTTACAATGGATTCGGTATAATTTAGTCACAGGAACAAATCCAAACTATAGTCATATTAGGTTTACTTTTAAATATTTAAATCTAAAAGCAATTAAGAACTCACAGTATTTGGATTAGAAAATAGAACTAGAAAAGAAGCTTGTTGAGATGTAGATCTGCATTTGAATCATTAACTGATTAGCCTTATTTAATTGTTGTAGAAGATAAAGGATCCAGTTCAGTTCAGACACCGGTAGCGTTTGGCCTCCAATGAATTGCAGTGAAGAAAACAAGAGAAATGGACCTCTATATATAGCTGTCAGCCTCCAGAAACCGATTGCCACCTCAACACTAGGGGGTCGACCCCCCTTAGAGGGTTAACGCATGGGTCGACACCCTCCTTGAGGGGTCGACCCCCGGGTCGACACCGCTCCTATGGGGTCGACTCCCCTAGGCTGGATTTTTCCCGCTTCCCCGAATTTCTGTAATTTCGAATTTTTGACTGATATTTTTGAATTGCTGGACCCTGTATATATAATTCTTCTGTGCGTGTACAAACTTCAAACCTTCGTGACTTCATCATGCGGTGTCCGTTTTACGCAAACCAATTGTCAATCTTGACCCAGATTTCGAGACGGACGCAATGGCGCAGTCCGTTTCCTTTAATTCTGAATATTAAATTAATTATTATTTAATTTATCCTATTTTGGTGTTGTTAAAATTATGGGGTGTTACATTCCTCCTACTTAAAGGATTTCGTCCACGAAATCTCTAAGTTGAGAAGAATGTATATCCCACCATCCATCACACATCTACTCATACATCAATCACAGGCATCCATTGTCCTTAAATACTTCTAATGCTTATATAAACATATGCAAAGGTGTGTGTATATGTCCCAACACTAGTGCGAAGATTAGGCGGTCTACTGATTCAGTCGACCTCCTCAATGCATTGTATGCCAGTGCCGTGAATCCAATATATATACAAATAATGCTATTATAACTTGTTAGTTCTATATGTGTGCACACTCATTCTTCCAAATGCAACATCCATATGCTAATACATCCATTTTCACCCACTAGAAGAAAAGAAAAATGCACGCACATCCATGTGCAGTATGAGAGTGATTGAGCCGATCTAGTGCCTAATGTGTGTGTATATGCATCCACAAGAAACCACTAGCAAACACTTACATCCACTTGAATCCATCAAACATAACATGTTTCAAACACATGTTTACATCCATAGGATTCCTATCTAAAGGTCGAAGATACTATAGATAGGACATACTCAAATGATAGAAACAAGCATAGATAAAACTTTGGAAGATGAGTTAAGAACATACCCTCGAGAAGGAAAGGGTATGAAGCACGAATCTTGTCTTTGGTATCCCAACTCGCATCCTCTGGGTTATCTCCCCATTGAACCTTTTTCATCTTGATTTCTTTATTGCGTCGCTTCTTAACTTCTTATCCCAGAATGTGGATAGGAACTCGTCTGACTGTTGCCTCCCATTCCACTTCTACTTCCTCTGATATACTTGGCTTAACAACTTCCGCAGTGTCATGCAAGCACTTCTGCAGATGAGAAACGTAGAAAACATCATGAACGCCAGATGGATTTTCTGGGGACTTTACTCTATAGGCCATTTGGCCGATCCTTTCAGTTATCGGAAATGGTCCCACAAATCTGGGTGCCAACTTCCCTACATATCTGAAGCGAACCACATACCTCAGAGGTGATACTTTAATAAAAACTAAGTCTCCCACTTTAAATTCGATGTCAGCCCTTCTCTTGTCTGCATAGGATTTCTGGATATCTTGAGCCGTCCTCATTCGTCGTCGAATAAGATCTATTTTCTCGGATGTTTCGCTAACCATATCAGGTCCAAGTAACAATTTTCTGTAGATTCCTACTAGCAAGTTGGTGATCTATAGGGTCGTCCATACAAATGCTTCGAAGGGTTCCATGCCGATGCTAGCTTGATAACTGTTGTTATAGGCAAATTCTACTAGAGGAAGGTGCTCTTCCCAAGTCCCTCCAAAGTCTAGAATACACAACCTTAAATGATACTCTAGAATTTTGTTCACCCACTCCGTTTGTCCATCGATCTTAGGATGATAAGCGGTTCTCAAACACAATCGTGTGCCTAATGCATCTTGCAAGCTCCTCCAAAATTCACTAGTAAAGATAGGGTCACAATCTCTTACGATGCTGGAAGGTACTCCACGAAGACGGACTATCTCACAAACATAAATTGCTACCAACCATGATGTTGTCCTCTTACTCTTGACTGGAATGGAATGAGTGGTCTTAGTCAGTCTGTCCACTACTACCCAAATACTGGTGTTGCCTTTCTTTGATCTAGGCAGACCATCTATGAAGTCCATGGAGACGGTCACCCATTTCCACTGTGGAACCTCCAAAGGATGAAGTAAACCTCCGGGCTTCTTTTGCTCAGCTTTGACTTGCTGACAAACTAAACATTGAGAAACAAACTCAGCCACATCTTTCTTCATCCCACCCCAAAAGAAAACACTCTTCATTTCTCTATACATCTTATCACCGCCTGGATGAATAGTCATCTTAGAATGGTGAGCTTCTTCTAGGATTGCCTTTATCAAGCTTCCAGTTTGACGAACACAAAGTGTTCCTTCTCATCGCAACCACCCCTTTTCATCTATGGAATATCTACTGAGGTGACTAGAAGTCTCCCCTTTTCTTAGCTTATCCATGATGTCTAAAATCTGTGGGTCACCATGCTGCGAAGCTCCTATCTGATCCATAAGACTTGGTCGTATTTCTAGTTATGCAAATAAATCAGGCAAAATCTCGATGGAGGGTCTAAAGTCAAAAGTTGATATGAACTCCAAGCTCTTCCTCTCCACAAACAGAGGAGTTAAGGCCATCCTCTGCCTACTTAGTGCATCGGCCACCATATTACCCTTGCCAGGGGTATAAGCGATTTCAAAATCATAAGAAGCTTGAAACTCAATCCACCTTTGTTGCCTTAAATTAAGATCCTTTTACAAGAACAGGTACTTGAGAGATTTATGATCGGTGTATAATTTGAACTTCTCTCCAAGTAAATAATGACGCCGTGTCTTAAGCGCGAATACTATGGCAGCCATCTCTAAATCATGGGTGGGGTAGTTCTTCTCATGAACTCTCAACTGTCTACCCCCATAACACACTACCTTTCCTTCTTGCATCAGTACTGCACCAAGCCCTGTACCACATGCATCGGTGTAAACCGTAAATACTTTGTTTCCATTGGGCAAATTCAAGACTGAGTCTGTTGTCAAAGCCCTCTTCAAACGTTGGAAACCAACATCACAATCTATATCTCATGAAAATGCCAAGTTCTTCTTTATCAACCTAGGGAGAGGGGATGATATTTTCTATGTCCTTAATGAACTTCCTATAATAACCTGCCAGTCCTAGAAAGCTTCTCACCTCTGTTGCATTTTTCAGACTTTGCCAATCCTGCCCTGCAACTACCTTCGTGGGATCCACAACTATCCCTTCTTTGGAGACTACATGCCCTAGGAATCTCACCTCTTTTCTCCAAAAATGGCATTTGGAGAACTTTGAATTAAGCTGATGCTCACAGAGAGTTTTCAAAACTTCTCTCAAATGTTGGGCATGCTCCTCTTCGCTTTTGGAGAAGATCAAAATATCATCTACAAAGACTACAACGAATTTATTTAGAAACTCCTGAAACACCCTTCTAATCAGATCAACAAAATAAGCGGGTGCATTCGTCAGCCCAAAAGGCATAACTAGCCATTCAAAGAAACCATCCGGAGTCCAAAAAGCAGTCTTGTCTATACTGTCCTCAGCCACCCTCAACTGATGAAACCCTGTGGCCAAGTCTAATTAAGAGAATACCGAGGCACCAACAAGCTAGTCAAACAAGTCGTCTTTCCTCAACCCTGTGGCCAAGTCTAACCCTGTGCCTATTCTTCTTTGTGAGTTTGTTCAACTCTCTATAGTCCACACACAAATGAAGCGAACCATCCACCTTAGTTGCGAATACAACTGGAGCACCCCATTCAGGTTCATCTGATAAATCCTTTCTCAAGTAGCTCCCTTACTTGCTTATTCAACTCCCTCCTTTCCCTCGGAGACATATGACGCACTGGAAATGCAACTAGCTTTGCATTGTCCACTAGATACATATGAAAATCGATCTCGTGCCTCGGAGGTAAACCCCGTACCTCATTAAAAACATCAGAATAATCTCGGACTACTGGAAAGATCGCAAATCGTCGATAGATGCATTAAGAGACACTAGGAAACTAAGCATAACAGATCCTTGGGTGTCACAAGAAATCTTGAGGGTCCTCCCATGACAGGTCAGAAGCCTAACGACCCTTCTCTCATAATCTAGAATGGCAACATACGTGGTTAGCCAGTCCATTCCTAGAATCAACCCATAGCCCATGAACCTGAGCACATACGCGCCGTATTCAAATTCAACGCCTAACACAGATATTCTCAAACCGCTACCAATCATAGATAAATGAGCCGAACCACCAATGGGGTTTGAGACAACTACGAGATCCACTACCATACTAGTATTTAAGTGCAGAGATTCAACCACAAAATTAGATATAAATGAATGTGAAGCGTCAGAATAAAAAAGTGTTCTAAATAGGATGATTTGAAAGAGAAATTAAACCTTCCATAGAAATTTTTCTACCTCTATCAGGAGCACTGATCGCGAGGGCATGCACCTGCCCTCCAGAAGTTCCTGCTCTTTGACCTTGTCCCCGTTTTTTCGGGTACTCTTTAGTAAAGTCTCCGATCTCTCCGCAATTACAACATGAATTCTTTCTTCTTTTGCAATCCTTTACGAAGTGACCCTTACGCCCACAACTGTGACACTTCCTATTATCCTTACCCTTGTGATTCTTCCCTCCTTTCTTTTGTTGCTTTTATTGTCCTTTCTTGGTCCATATCTTCATGTTTTGCGTTGTTTCCTCAGCTTTAACCTCCTTCTTTTCTCCTTTCTCTTCCTTATACATCAAGACCATATCAACAAGTCTTTCAAAGGTAGCTCCTATTGGAATATGGGACATGGCTAACCCATGATGGGGTTTGTTTAGCCCTTTAACAAACTGCAAATCCTTCTTATGTGGAGCGTCTTCCAGTTTCAGTCCAAATATTGCCAGTTGGTTGAATTTGTTCACATACTCTCTAACCATTAAGTTTCCTAGTTTGATTGCTAATAACTTCTCCATTTGCATGCTTTTCTCAGCTTGGGAAAGAAATTTCATTTCAAACCTCCATCTAAAGTCATCCCAAGTTTCCACTGGATGGCCTGCTTGGGTTACCTCCTACCAAAACAAAGCTTCATCCTTCAGTAGCCAAGCAGCTAATTGAATCTTCCTTCGATCCTCTACTTCAAAGAATTCAAAAAAGTCCTCAGTCTCCTAGAGCTAATTCCTTGCCTCTACGAATGTCTCGGTTCCATGGAATGGCTTCCCTCCCATAGCACAGAAATCTTTGTAGATCTTAGAGAAATTGTCTGAACGTGGAGGAGGAGGAGAAGGAGGAGGAGGAGGAACAACGGGTGCAGCTGGGGGAGTAACTTTTCCTTGGCCTTCGACAAGAGCAGTGGCCTCTAGATACCTACGGAACCAGCCTGGTATCGAAATGCCCTCTGGAATGTTAGGTTCCCCAGACATGATGAAAAGAAAAGGAAAGAGGTTTAGATAAAGGACCGAAGGGTATTACATATTTCTTTGGGGAATATGTTTTTCAAAACAGACTTTTCTTTTTGAAAATGCTTTCTTTTAAAACCTTTTTGAAAATAGTTTTCAAAAAACTTTTATCTAATCTGGCAACCTTCAGCTCTGATACCAAGTGTGACACCCCAAGTCTGTTAATGTCACTCACTAAGGGAATGCACTAAGTTTCGTGAAGCATTATAAGTAAACAAATACAAAATATTACAAGACAGATATAAATGAGATAGCAGTAGAAATATAATTCAAATTTTTATTTCAAACACAAGTTATAACATCGTTGTCCAAAATACCATAAGTCAGAAAAACCATTACAATAGTGTAACTTCTGTCTTGTACCATCAGAGTACATAAATATACAAAAAGCATAATCCCCCCCCCAAAAAAAGCTAAGCCATAGTAGAGATAAGAACATGAGCTATACTTCAAAAGCACCTCCAACAAGATAATAACTGAATAATGACTAAGCCTGAGGATTCCCTCCCTATGGACCTGGGGGGAGGGGTGGAAGAAAGAAGAGGAAACAAAATGGGCCAGACATAAAGTCTGGCGAGTCCAGTTACTTTTAGTCAGTAAATAAGCAAAAGTAGCATGACAGACATATAAGATGGATAAGGAAGATAACATCATAAAAGGTGAGCTTGGCAAGGTAACATGATGGAGTATATATGCTTCGCTAATGATTAAGAAACCCTATTACTAGTATAACCAGAATGAGATGATCCCTTCCACTATAAAATGGTAGACTTAGGCATACGTCTAGATGTACCCTAACTGCTACCATAATCGATTGGCTCCCTAATCCACGTAGATACCTAGTGTTGGCCCCGCAGTAGGAGGTATCACTTCCTAAAGTGACAAACCCTCATCTAAATTATGTGCACAACCATATCTACAGGTATCACGGTCGTCTTATCCCCTTCTGCTTAGCTCATGCACGCACATGGCCTGGTCAGTTTGCATTGCCCGCACCGTCCTCTACGTTTGGATCTCTTACAATCAGTCTAGTAAGCGTGCCTCTTCTCTGACCTAGTTCGGAGTACATGTTTGATACCAACCCCGGTTACTGGCTAAAATGGGTCCCACACAATATGATACATGCTCTCCCCTTATCTTGTATCCTCCACTAAGTTTTCATTGGCTATGTATACCACTAGGTGCCTTTAGCTACATAACCTTATTATTTCTACAAGTTATGCTTACCCTAAAAGGTGTCTTTAATTGCATAACTTTATTATTTCCTCCGGTTATGTATACCACTAGGTGTCTTTAATTACATAACCTTATTGGGTTAAGTTTGTGGGTATATATGTAAATATTGCCTACCCCCTCAGATTTACTTAATCCACCTCCTATTCAACCCAATTTACTTAACCCAAAATTTTAGCTCATATTCGTACAATCCCTATGGATTCAACTAGGTTAACTATTACAATTTGTTACCATGTCCATTTATGGTTATAATGGGCTAGACCTCCCACATTAGGCCTATAGCTTATGGATGTTGGATATGTCGGTTGGGTCCGGGCGGACTTTTTCCACAAGTTGGGTCTAACCTCATGTCTTAGTCCGTCTCGTATTTGTGCACTTAGACCCCTCACATTAGATTCAACATTTGCGGTTGCTGGATATGTCGGTCGGGTCTGGGCAAACTTCCACCAAAAATGCAGTCTAACCTCGTGTCATAAGTGATGTTACATTTTTCTAATTACTGTAATCCTAGGCATTTTAATTAACGAATTAATATTACCTATGCCTTTATAGGTGTTAATGCCCATTTACCCAATTATTGTAACGACCCGTGTTTTTGGCCATCAGATATTTAATTTAATTTATTTATTTTAAATATTATATTGGGAATATTAATGAAATTTAATATTTAATTCGTTATTTAAACGAAGTTTGAACGTTAATTTTATTTATAATATAAATCGAGTTTGAAGATGGCGTGCAGTTCGTAAATTCAAATTTTGAACTTCAACTGAGAATACAGGATTCGATTTAAGTCGGATTTCTGTGAAACAAGAAACGCTGGGATCGTGTTGACGATAATTTTCATATGAAAGAGGAAAATTCAGATTTCATGTTATAGTTTGAAAGTTATGGCAAAATCAAAATTTGAAAAAAAAACGCTGTGGAAATCGTTATTAAAATATCGACCTTTAAAATGGCCATTTTGCAAACGATCTCGGATTTCTACGAAATCAGTTTCATTGGGACCGTAGCGTTAAATTATTATAGGGTGGTGAATGGTGTGACAAACCGATGTCGTATGTGACCACGGTAGCCGTAAATGCCCAATCAAATTCTATAGCGTGTATTTAAATAAATAAAGGGATATTGGAGTGTAACTGGAGCAGACGATCAAATTAGACCACGAAACCAGTCCCGTTGAGTTCGTATAATCGATTAGGGTCAGGATAGGTATATAGTTTGTTATTTTTGAAGACCGAGAAATTTGGTGTTAAAAAAGGTAGTGCGGTGCGCGGTAAAAACAACCTACCAGGGAAACAGTCTCAGAATGCGACGAAACTAGTGCCGTTGGGTTCGTATCAACAAATTATTATAAGATTTCAAAGTTTGGAGTTGATTTGATTTATCTGGTGATCGTAAAAAAATTAAACGTGTGTTCATTTCTGGTTTCATAAAGGAAATTTTTCCATATGACCTCGGATTTCGACGAAACTTGTCCCATTGGGTCCGGAATACCTTTTTACACCAAGATTAGCCTTTTTATCAGTAGACTGAAATCATTTGTAGTGGTTTTAATCGACTACTTCACCACGAAGTTTCGCTATAATATATAATAATAAAAATAACCCATCTATCTCTCACTATATAAGTACCATAACCCTAACTTCTATCTTTCGTTGTCCACTTTTACTCAGCCGCCACACAAACCTTTCGACGGTCATCAATACACCAATTTCCACTTAAATTTCCGATTAAATCCTTCATCTATACAATAACTTTCCAACTGAAATACCATTCATCTCAACAAGAAGTAGGATCTGAGCGGGTATGATTGGATCTGCTGTGATGGGGTGGTCGGTATCTTGACTTGCAACTGTTGCGGTCTTGGATTTACTGTAGCTAGTCGGAGGCGTAGGGGACATCGGGGTTCGGGGCGGAACTCAATAGCAGTACGGCGCATGTTCTGGTGAGCACTAATGAAGTTCCAGGAGTTTGTCCGGTCGTTGAAGGCGGCGAGATATGGCATGCTGGTGGTTCGATGTTTGCCACTGCGGGATGATCAGTGAGATGGGAAAGATGCGGTTTGGTGAGAGGATCGGTGGTGAGCGTGGTATCAGGTTCTGGGAGGGATGATCTCGCGTAAAAGGCAAAAGAGAAATGAAGTGAGGTCGGGCTGTCATTTTGTCTGCAAAGGAGAATTTGTGTGGCCAACTTCAAACATTAACAGAAGTATTGGAAACAGAAGACCGTGAAGAAGAGTTTGGTTCTTTTTTTTGAACGGTGAAGGCAGTTAGATCGAAGGAGGGCTACCAATCAAAACGAACCGGAATGAGCAATTAACAAACGAAGGAAGGAAATACTGGAAACCAAGGGTGCTGATGGTTTAAGTGGAATAAAGAATTGGAACGACAGTAAGGAAGGAGGAATCATCGTTCTGACCTGGTTTGGTTGGGTACCATTTTGTTTTGTTAATAAAATATGTAATGTCATAAAATCTGAATTAAGGAGCTTAATCGAACTCATTTCCAGGTGCTGATTGGGATGGAACGCAGCGTACTGGAGGAAAGGAAACCCTTATTTCTATTCTGAACTTGATTAAAGAAAAGAAGCGTTTATGGTGATGGTACCGTAATGAAATCAGTACCGATAGGAAGAAACGAACTGGAAGATAATCATCTTGATATCCTTAAGTAATAATTATTAAATTCATAATTAATAGTATAATTGGATTAGTATAAATCGTATATTTAAAATAATTATAACATATGCATATACTGATAGAATGGAACACAACGAGTGGTGCCGGGATTGTATGAATGAGATTTACATTCTGGAACAGAAACGAACGCAGTAGAATGCAGTTGGAAATCCCAGTTAAATTAAACGCGAGTTTAATTTAATCAAATCAGTTGTTATTGTGACAACCCAACTCAAGGTGAGTTAAACTCACTCAGTTTTCCCATTTATATTTTTATATAAATTGGGTTTTTATTTTGTGTGCTCTGCTTGCTGATGGTTGCCTATTTGCTAGTTATACATTCGTCTGTTGATTCATTTGATGAAATTAAACTGTGTTTAATTTCAGTGAAGCACCAAATCGTTATTTCTAACGATTGGTTCCAATAAAGGTAACTTACCTTGTTGGTCACGTTTATAAAATAAACGTATTTAATTGGTTGAATTGTTTGAATTGTGTATGGTTTGTGTTAAATGGCCGTTATTTATTTTATCAGTTAAGCAAAACTGAATGGTCTGATTTGCGGTAACCATTTGAATACAGGGAAGAACAGGTTGGAGGGATCCAACCGGATTCCTCAAATATATTATTTATTTCATATTTTCACATATGAACTGTCTTGTTGGTTGATTGACTTGGTTATTGATTTGAACTGGAAATTTAACTTGTGTTGTGTTTAAACCAGTGGGCGGTATTGGTTGAGTATTTGGCAGCGTATGGCCTATAAAATCAATCGTTTTATAAATAACGATTCACCGTCAGGTGAATCGATAGAAATGAAGTTATAAAATTTATTTTACAACTGGAGTTAGATTTTGAAAAATATGATTTTGAATGAAAGTTATTAAAGAGAAAGAAATAAATATTTTATTTATTTAAGACTTCGATTTGTTAATAATTTATTTTCTGATGTTAATCAGATTTACAAATATGAAAATAAGAAATGAATCGAGTGGTATAACTTTGATTATTGTTTTGTAAACAATTAATGGAATTATTAAATTAATTATATTTTTAATTAATTTAAATTAAGGATAAATTGGAATCGGTTAATGAGAGAACCAAGTTTTTGAGTTAATTAAATCGACCAGTTTGAATTGGAGTTGTTTATCAAATTAATGTGTTTTGATGAAAATAGTTAAAAGAATATGGTTTTAACTTTAAATAAGATTTTTATAAAGAAATTGCTATTTATTTTAGTAAATAAAGAAAGTAACTACTAATGTAGTTAATTATTGAAATAAATTATTATTTTAATTAAGGATAATTTAGAAAATCTCTTTTTAAATGGAAATGCATTTAAAAAGTGATCGATGGTGAAATATAATCAAATTGAATGTGAGAGGAATTTATGGATGGTTTTTATATTTAAAACCCAAATTTCTATAACAAAGTTATAAAGAGAATGGTAAGCGAATAAGAGGGCTAAATTTAAAGGGTACTTGAATAGAATAAAAGGATAGAAAGATGGGAAGGGTTTATAATAAACCAGAATCTTATAAATGAGGTTTAAAAGAGTAAAGGCGTTAATTTTACATTAACGATTACTTGATAATGAGATCAAGTAAAAAAGGAATTTTGAAATGAGATTCCAAAATGGGGAATGGTCAGATGGATTGAAAGGAGATTGATAAAAGTGTATTTGGGATAAAGAAGTGGGTCGTAGGTTGTATAACCAAATCCAAACTATAATGGGATTTGTTTTGAGACATGAATGGTATATGGGTTTGATTGCGACTTATATTTATCTGAGGATATGAACGTTGTTGATCAAGGTCTGAGAGGTAATTAAAATACCCCAACTTGAACAACATCGGGATTACCTGAGGATGATATTAGTTGGTAATCGTAAACGAGGTTAGTTATGGTTTCGAGAATGGAATACAAGATATTACGTAACGCTATTTAAAGAAAAATGAGTTGAATGGATTTTCCATGTTGTAAATAATAAGGAATGATGTTGAAATGTTTTTGAAAGGAGAATTAAGCGGGAATTTAATATGGCCAATTTACCAAGTATTATAAAGAAACGGTGTGGAGAACTTTGGAATATTAATTAAGAATTCAATTATCGTATTTTCAAAGATTAAAAGAGTTAGAAGTTTAATTAGATAGAAGTGAATCAGTTTGTTTTAATTAAAAGGCCAACTGATGCTGAATACTGAACCGGTGAACTCATTGGAGTGTCATGGTTGAAACACTGTTTGTTTTGATAGTTAAAACACCGACTATCAAATCTGTCCAATACGATTGTTGGTATGGAAAGACCGGGATTGAATTTATATTCGAAAACCATTCTGACCAACAAATCCGTGAAGATCTCAGAAGATGATCGAGGTGGAGCATTGAAGACCATGGATTTCAAAAATGGAAGAACCACTAATATTCTCTGCCTGGCAAGCAGAGATAAGTTGTGATTCTGTCGTGATTGGGATCTACGGGTTGCAAGGACTTCTTGTTACTGATCCACGGGGTGATTCCTATATTGGATGCAGTAGGAGAGTGCCTTCAGTTCATCCTGTTCCTGGATGACTTGTATGGACGGATGTCTGACAGAGTATTTCCAAAGGGTCACGTACGTTGATTTCTTCAAACGTGCTAAAGTTGTTGGCGGAGAATTGTCGTTCTCTTAGCCCCTAACTAGAGTATGTTTGGGGACGTCAATTAGTGATATCTGACGGATCTGACGATGGGGCATTCAAAGTGAATGGTGACCATATGTTCAAAGATAAATTCTAGCCTCAAGCCCCATCAACCGGGAAATGACAAAAATCGGGCAGGCAGCATGGCTATGTGGGTCGCTCCCATTAGGGTGTATAATCACCTATCTAGAGAAATTCCTATTTACTTCTTAAATCTGTTTCGATGTTGTCCCTTGTCGGGAGACGGTTACTGATCCCAACCGTCGGTGATATACATTCGATACACTCAAGCGAAATGAGTGGTCGGTCATGTGAGGGGCAGGTGGTCCCATACCTTGTCATAGTTGGAATCCAATCTCCAATAAGCGCCCGCGGTTTTGATTGTATACTACATATGTAGAGCGTGAGATGCAAGCGTTCTACTAGATTGTTATTTATTTGTATGTAGACATTATTATAATATCAGACAAGATATTGGTTTCAAAAATGTTTTGGGTTATCGTAAGGTAAAAGTCGTCCGTGTTTATGTGTGGATTTGGTCTTACGATTATCCTTTTCTTTTGAAAGATTTTGAACTTTAAAATCATGATTGGATGATTTATCCTAAATACTGTGCGAGTTTATCTCACTCTGGTTCACCAGACTGACCCAGTGTTTTGTAAGTGCTCGGGTTAGCCCGGGGTGTATAGGTCCAGGTCATCAGATGCTACGAAGTCCAAAGATGAGCTGAAGATGTTCAGACGTACGATATTATATAGCTACTATTCCACTGTGTGTTGTATATGGGAACAGGTTATTATAACTGTCCCATGGTATGGTGTACTCTGATACTGTAAGTATTTTAAAGCTTTCAATAAAGATTTATTCCTGTATTATATTTTGTTCCGCTGCGATGTGAGACTCTATGTTGTGTTCTTCTTCTTCTTCTTCTATTCTAATATTTCTTTCTTCCTTATCTCACCCTCTAAATTCTTTCTAATAACCATCCAGTGTTTCGATGCTTGGAAGATCGGCATGAGTTACAGTAAAGGTATTTATGTCGATTTTCGGGGCTGAAATTCCTGGGTCGTTACAGTGGTATCAGAGCTGAAGGTTAAGTGATTTTCTTGGCTCTGTGGCGTGACTCAGTAGAGATGGGGTTAGCAATACCCTAGATTGAGTTTGAGTGTATGTATATACGAGTGAACGTATCTGTAGATTTTATTAAAAAAAAATATTGTGGAGATTTATTGGTTGAGTTGTTTATGAGTTATGATCGATCAGTTTGATCCACTGTATCGACAGGGGTTTCTAAATACTCAAGTACGATAAACCGACGCAGTATGTTTTGAAAGAGGGTAAATGAAATGATTTACCCAAATTATATTTTGATATAAAGAAAGTATATATATTTGAAGTATTATAATATATTGGATGTGTTGGTTGATTATAATTGAAATGGTTATATAAATAACCAATTGGAATTCGTATAATATAAAAGCAGATTTATTAAATCTGAATTTTAAATTAGAATTGGAATTAAAATTCCCAAAAATGGGAAAGGTGTTTGCAAATGAACTTGGATTGAATATACAAAAAATTTAAAATCCTGGGAGATTTTAATTTGTTTTACGAGCATTGTGTTTGGTATTTTGAAATAGTTTTCAAAATGAAAATGTTTAAATACGGTTTCGATAAGTGATATAGTATTGAACTCACTTCGATAGCTGGGAAATAACTCTGATGATGCTGGCCACATCATCAGCGTTCATTTCCGAGTTCTAAGTGACGGATTACTACCAAAAATCTTGTTTTGAATTGCTTTGAGAAAAACAAGTTGTTTTGATTCCTGAAAAGGAATATTTGATTTTTGAAAGAGCTGAACTGTTTAAAAACTCCCAGGGAAATCGTTTGAACAAAAACAAAATTAATTAGAAATTTGTGAAAACAAATATGAATTGAATTAAAACCAATTAACTGGAAATTGAATCGGGATATAATATATCGAGTAGAATCAGGTTTTGAATTATGAGAAAGGAATCTGAAATGGTATTGGACTGGTAAGTTAAGAGTTGGAATTGTTAATGGATGGAAATTGAGTTAAGAATGGGATTTGGCTTGGACGCGTGAAGGATTTGGTTTTGAGGATAGAATTGGAATTTTGTTTGGAAATGCATTTGTATACGCTGATAGGACAGCAGATGGAAGGGATATAATGATATGCCCGACAAAAAGTTACACGTTTATTTTCGTATGGGTTTCATGATTTATGATCCTATTTGGCAAGCCGCATGGCTGGTTTATTTTCTTTTGGATTGGAGAAGGCCTAGAAAGGCGAGTTGTGGTTGTACCGATTGAGCCGTACAAAGGATGTGCTGGCGAAATTTTTCGAAAATTTAAGGTGTTAGAAAATTTTCAATATTTTGAAAATATTTATTTACAGTATTGAATTGATTCTTGGTTTAAACTAAATTGGATTTGGAAAATCAATGGGTTTATAACGTTCTTTCTTACCTTAGCAATTTCGAGTACGAAATTATTTTAAGGGGGGAAGAATGTAACGACCCGTGTTTTTGGCCATCAGATATTTAATTTAATTTATTTATTTTAAATATTATATTGGGAATATTAATGAAATTTAATATTTAATTCGTTGTTTAAATGAAGTTTGAACATTAATTTTATTTATAATATAAATCGAGCTTGAAGATGGCGTGCAGTTCGTAAATTCGAATTTTGAACTTCAACTGAGAATACATGATTCGATTTAACTCGGATTTCTGTGAAACAAGAAACGCTGGGATCGTGTTGACGATAATTTTCATATGAAAGAGGAAAATTCAGATTTCATGTTATAGTTTGAAAGTTATGGCAAAATCAAAATTTGAAAAAAACGTTGTGGAAATCGTTATTAAAATATCGACCTTTAAAATGGCCATTTTGCAAACGATCTCGGATTTCTATGAAATCAGTTTCATTGGGACCGTAGCGTTAAATTATTGTACGGTGGTGAATGGCATGACAAACTGATGTCGTATGTGACCACGGTAGCCGTAAACGCCCAATCAAATTCTATAGCGTGTATTTAAATAAATAAAGGGATATTGGAGTGTAACTGGAGCAGACGATCAAATTAGACCACGAAACCTGTTCCGTTGAGTTCGTATCGTCGATTAGGGTCAGGATAGGTATATAGTTTGTTATTTTTGAAGACCGAGAAATTTGGTGTTAAAAAGGGTAGTGTGGTGCGCGGTAAAAACAGCCTACCGAGGAAACAGTCTCAGAATGCGACGAAACTAGTGCCGTTGGGTTCGTATCAACAAATTATTGTAAGATTTCAAAGTTTGGAGTTGATTTGATTTATCTGGTGATCGTGAAAAAATTAAACGTGTGTTCATTTCTGGTTTTATAAAGGAAATTTTTCCATACGACCTCGGATTTCGACGAAACTTGTCCCATTGTGTCCGGAATACCTTTTTACACCAAGATTAGCCTTTTTATCAGTAGACTGAAATCATTTGTAGTGGTTTTAATCGACTGCTTCACCGCGAAGTTTCGCTATAATATATAATAATAAAAATAACCCATCTATCCCTCACTATATAAGTACCATAACCCTAACTTCTGTCTTTCGTTGTCCGCTTTTACTCAGCCGCCACACAAACCTTTCGACGGTCATCAATACACCAATTTCCACTTAAATTTCCGATTAAATCCTTCATCTATACAATAACTTTCCAACTGAAATACCATTCATCTCAACGAGAAGTAGGATCTGAGCGGGTATGATTGGATCTGGTGTGATGGGGTGGTCGGTATCTTGACTTGCAACTGTTGCGGTCTTGGATTTACTACAGCTAGTCGGAGGCGTAGGGGACATCGGGGTTCTTGGCAGAACTCAATAGCAGTACGGCGCATGTTCTGGTGAGCACTGATGAAGTTCCGGGAGTTTGTCCGTTCATTGAAGGCGGCGAGATATGGCAAGCTGGTGGTTCGATGTTTGCCACTGCGGGATGATCAGTGAGATGGGAAAGATGCGGTTTGGTGAGAGGACCGGTGGTGAGCGTGGTATCAGGTTCTGGGAGGGATGATCTCACATAAAAGGCAAAAGAGAAATGAAGTGAGGTCGGGCTGTCATTTTGTCTGCAAAGGAGAATTTGTGTGGCCAACTTCAAACATTAACAGAAGTATTGGAAACAGAAGACTGTGAATAAGAATTTGGTTCTTTTTTTTGAACGGTGAAGGCAGTTAGATCGAAGGAGGGCTACCAATCAAAACGAACCGAAATGAGAAATTAACAAACGAAGGAAGGAAATACTGGAAACCAAGGGTGCTGATGGTTTAAGTGGAATAAAGAATTGGAACGACAGTAAGGAAGGAGGAATCATCGTTCTGACCTGGTTTGGTTGGGTACCGTTTTGTTTTGTTAATAAAATAAGTAATGTCATAAAATCTGAATTAAGGAGCTTAATCGAACTCATTTCCAGGTGTTGATTGGGATGGAACGCAGCGTACTGGAGGAAAGGAAACCCTTATTTCTATTCTGAACTTGATTAAAGAAAAGAAGCGTTCATGGTGATGGTACCGTAATGAAAGCAGTACCGATAGGAAGATAATCAGCTTGATATCCTTAAGTAATAATTATTAAATTCATAATTAATAGTATAATTGGATTAGTATAAATCGTATATTTAAAATAATTATAACATATGCATATACTGACATAATGGAACACAACGAGCGGTGCCGGGACTGTATGAATGAGATTTACATTCAGGAACAGAAACGAACGCAGTAGAATGCAGTTGGAAATCCCAGTTAAATTAAACGCGAGTTTAATTTAATCAAATCAGTTGTTATTGTGACAACGCAACTCAAGAGTTAAACTCACTCAGTTTTCCCATTTATATTTTTATATAAATTGGGTTTTTATTTTGTGTGCTCTGCTTGCTGATGGTTGCCTATTTGCTAGTTATACATTCGTCTGTTGATTCATTTGATGAAATTAAACTGTGTTTAATTTCAGTGAAGCACCAAATCGTTATTTCTAACGATTACTTCCAATAAAGGTAACTTACCTTGTTGGTCACGTTTATAAAATAAACGTGTTTAATTGGTTGAATTGTGTATGGTTTGTGTTAAATGGCCGTTATTTATTTTATCAGTTAAGCAAAACTGAATGGTCTGATTTGCGGTAACAATTTGAATACAGGGAAGAACAGGTTGGAGGGATCCAACCGGTTTCCTCAAATATATTATTTATTTCATATTTTCACATATGAACTGTCTTGTTGGTTGATTGACTTGATTATTGATTTGAACTGGAAATTTAACCTGTGTTGTGTTTAAACAAGTGGGCGATATTGGTTGAGTATTTGGCAGCGTATGGCCTATAAAATCAATCGTTTTATAAATAACGATTCACCGTCAGGTGAATCGATAGAAATGAAGTTATAAAATTTATTTTATAACTGGAGTTAGATTTTGAAAAATATGATTTTGAATGAAAGTTATTAAAGAAAAAGAAATAAATATTTTATTTATTTAAGACTTCGATTTGTTAATAATTTATTTTCTGATGTTAATCAGATTTACAAATATGAAAATAAGAAATGAATCGAGTGGTATAACTTTGATTATTGTTTTGTAAACAATTAATGGAATTATTAAATTAATTATATTTTTAATTAATTTAAAGTAAGGATTAATTGGAATCGGTTAATGAGAGAACCAAGTTTTTGAGTTAATTAAATCGACCAGTTTGAATTGGAGTTGTTTATCAAATTAATGTGTTTTGATGAAAATAGTTAAAAGAATATGGTTTTAACTTTAAATAAGATTTTTATAAAGAAATTGCTATTTATTTTAGTAAATAGAGAAAGTAACTACTAATGTAGTTAATTATTGAAATAAATTATTATTTTAATTAAGGATAATTTAGAAAATCTCTTTTTAAATGGAAATGCATTTAAAAAGTGATCGATGGTGAAATATAATCAAATTGAATGTGAGAGGAATTTATGGATGGGTTTTATATTTAAAACCCAAATTTCTATAACAAACTTATAAAGAGAATGGTAAGCGAATAAGAGGGCTAAATTTAAAGGATACCTGAATAGAGTAAAAGGATAGAAAGATGGGAAGGGTTTATAATAAACCAGAATCTTATAAATGAGGTTTAAAAGAGTAAAGGCTTTAATTTTACATTAACGATTACTTGATAATGAGATCAAGTAAAAAAGGAAATTTGAAATGAGATTCCAAAATGGGGAATGGTCAGATGGATTGAAAGGAGATTGATAAAAGTGTATTTGGGATAAAGAAGTGGGTCGTAGGTTGTATAACCAAATCCAAACTATAATGGGATTTGTTTTGAGACATGAATGGTATATGGGTTTGATTGCGACTTATATTTATCTGAGGATATGAACGTTGTTGATCAAGGTCTGAGAGGTAATTAAAATACCCCAACTTGAACAACATCGGGATTACCTGAGGATGATATTAGTTGGTAATCGTAAACGAGGTTAGTTATGGTTTCGAGAATGGAATACAAGATATTACGTAACGCTATTTAAAGAAAAATGAGTTGAATGGATTTTCCATGTTGTAAATAATAAGGAATGATGTTGAAATGTTTTTGAAAGGAGAATTAAGCGGGAATTTAATATGGCCAATTTACCAAGTATTATAAAGAAACGGTGTGGAGAACTTTGGAATATTAATTAAGAATTCAATTATCGTATTTTCAAAGATTAAAAGAGTTAGAAGTTTAATTAGATAGAAGTGAATCAGTTTGTTTTAATTAAAAGGCCAACTGATGCTGAATACTGAACCGGTGAACTCATTGGAGTGTCATGGTTGAAACACTGTTTGTTTTGATAGTTAAAACACCGACTATCAAATCTGTCCAATACGATTGTTGGTATGGAAAGACCGGGATTGAATT
The DNA here is from genome assembly GCA_030737875.1 of Allium sativum. Lineage (NCBI taxonomy): Eukaryota > Viridiplantae > Streptophyta > Magnoliopsida > Asparagales > Amaryllidaceae > Allium > Allium sativum. Next base: position 728,889,588 of record CM060909.1, read on the forward strand.
TATATTCGAAAACCATTCTGACCAACAAATCCGTGAAGATCTCAGAAGATGATCGAGGTGGAGCATTGAAGACCATGGATTTCAAAAATGGAAGAACCACTAATATTCTCTGCCTGGCAAGCAGAGATAAGTTGTGATTCTGTCGTGATTGGGATCTACGGGTTGCAAGGACTTCTTGTTACTGATCCACGGGGTGATTCCTATATTGGATGCAGTAGGAGAGTGCCTTCAGTTCATCCTGTTCCTGGATGACTTGTATGGACGGATGTCTGACAGAGTATTTCCAAAGGGTCACGTACGTTGATTTCTTCAAACGTGCTAAAGTTGTTGGCGGGGAATTGTCATTCTCTTAGCCCCTAACTAGAGTATGTTCGGGCAGGCAGCATGGCTATGTGGGTCGCTCCCATTAGGGTGTATAATCACCTATCTAGAGAAATTCCTATTTACTTCTTAAATCTGTTTCGATGTTGTCCCTTGTCGGGAGACGGTTGCTGATCCCAACCGTCGGTGATATACATTCGATACACTCAAGCGAAATGAGTGGTCGGTCATGTGAGGGGCAGGTGGTCCCATACCTTGTCATAGTTGGAATCCAATCTCCAATAAGCGCCCGCGGTTTTGATTGTATACTACATATGTAGAGCGTGAGATGCAAGCGTTCTACTAGATTGTTATTTATTTGTATGTAAACATTATTATAATATCAGACAAGATATTGGTTTCAAAAATGTTTTGGGTTATCGTAAGGTAAAAGCCGTCCGTGTTTATGTGTGGATTTGGTCTTACGATTATCCTTTTCTTTTGAAAGATTTTGAACTTTAAAATCATGATTGGATGATTTATCCTAAATACTGTGCGAGTTTATCTCACTCTGGTTCACCAGACTGACCCAGTGTTTTGTAAGTGCTCGGGTTAGCCCGGGGTGTATAGGTCCAGGTCATCAGATGCTACGAAGTCCAAAGATGAGCTGAAGATGTTCAGACGTACGATATTATATAGCTACTATTCCACTGTGTGTTGTATATGGGAACAGGTTATTATAACTGTCCCATGGTATGGTGTACTCTGATACTGTAAGTATTTTAAAGCTTTCAATAAAGATTTATTCCTGTATTATATTTTGTTCCGCTGCGATGTGAGACTCTATGTTGTGTTCTTCTTCTTCTTCTATTCTAATATTTCTTTCTTCCTTATCTCACCCTCTAAATTCTTTCTAATAACCATCCAGTGTTTCGATGCTTGGAAGATCGGCATGAGTTACAGTAAAGGTATTTATGTCGATTTTCGGGGCTGAAATTCCTGGGTCGTTACAGTGGTATCAGAGCTGAAGGTTAAGTGATTTTCTTGGCTCTGTGGCGTGACTCAGTAGAGATGGGGTTAGCAATACCCTAGATTGAGTTTGAGTGTATGTATATACGAGTGAACGTATCTGTAGATTTTATTAAAAAAAATATTGTGGAGATTTATTGGTTGAGTTGTTTATGAGTTCTGATCGATCAGTTTGATCCACTGTATCGACAGGGGTTTCTAAATACTCAAGTACGATAAACCGACGCAGTATGTTTTGAAAGAGGGTAAATGAAATGATTTACCCAAATTATATTTTGATATAAAGAAAGTATATATATTTGAAGTATTATAATATATTGGATGTGTTGGTTGATTATAATTGAAATGGTTATATAAATAACCAATTGGAATTCGTATAATATAAAAGCAGATTTATTAAATCTGAATTTTAAATTAGAATGGAATTAAAATTCCCAAAAATGGGAAAGGTGTTTGCAAATGAACTTGGATTGAATATACAAAAAATTTAAAATCCTGGGAGAATTTAATTTGTTTTACGAGCATTGTGTTTGGTATTTTGAAATAGTTTTCAAAATGAAAATGTTTAAATACGGTTTCGATAAGTGATATAGTATTGAACTCATTTCGATAGCTGGGAAATAACTCTGATGATGCTGGCCACATCATCAGCGTTCATTTCCGAGTTCTAAGTGACGGATTACTACCAAAAATCTTGTTTTGAATTGCTTTGAGAAAAACAAGTTGTTTTGATTCCTGAAAAGGAATATTTGATTTTTGAAAGAGCTGAACTGTTTAAAAACTCCCAGGGAAATCGTTTGAACAAAAACAAAATTAATTAGAAATTTGTGAAAACAAATATGAATTGAATTAAAACCAATTAACTGGAAATTGAATCGGGATATAATATATCGAGTAGAATCAGGTTTTGAATTATGAGAAAGGAATCTGAAATGGTATTGGACTGGTAAGTTAAGAGTTGGAATTGTTAATGGATGGAAATTGAGTTAAGAATGGGATTTGGCTTGGACGCGTGAAGGATTTGGTTTTGAGGATAGAATTGGAATTTTGTTTGGAAATGCATTTGTATACGCTGATAGGACAGTAGATGGAAGGGATATAATGATATGCCCGACAAAAAGTTACACGTTTATTTTCGTATGGGTTTCATGATTTATGATCCTATTTGGCAAGCCGCATGGCTGGTTTATTTTCTTTTGGATTGGAGAAGGCCTAGAAAGGCGAGTTGTGGTTGTACCGATTGAGCCGTACAAAGGATGTGCTGGCGAAATTTTTCGAAAATTTAAGGTGTTAGAAAATTTTCAATATTTTGAAAATATTTATTTACAGTATTGAATTGATTCTTGGTTTAAACTAAATTGGATTTGGAAAATCAATGGGTTTATAACGTTCTTTCTTACCTTAGCAATTTCGAGGACGAAATTATTTTAAGGGGGGAAGAATGTAACGACCCGTGTTTTTGGCCATCAGATATTTAATTTAATTTATTTATTTTAAATATTATATTGGGAATATTAATGAAATTTAATATTTAATTCGTTGTTTAAATGAAGTTTGAACATTAATTTTATTTATAATATAAATCGAGCTTGAAGATGGCGTGCAGTTCGTAAATTCGAATTTTGAACTTCAACTGAGAATACATGATTCGATTTAACTCGGATTTCTGTGAAACAAGAAACGCTGGGATCGTGTTGACGATAATTTTCATATGAAAGAGGAAAATTCAGATTTCATGTTATAGTTTGAAAGTTATGGCAAAATCAAAATTTGAAAAAAACGTTGTGGAAATCGTTATTAAAATATCGACCTTTAAAATGGCCATTTTGCAAACGATCTCGGATTTCTATGAAATCAGTTTCATTGGGACCGTAGCGTTAAATTATTGTACGGTGGTGAATGGCATGACAAACTGATGTCGTATGTGACCACGGTAGCCGTAAACGCCCAATCAAATTCTATAGCGTGTATTTAAATAAATAAAGGGATATTGGAGTGTAACTGGAGCAGACGATCAAATTAGACCACGAAACCTGTTCCGTTGAGTTCGTATCGTCGATTAGGGTCAGGATAGGTATATAGTTTGTTATTTTTGAAGACCGAGAAATTTGGTGTTAAAAAGGGTAGTGTGGTGCGCGGTAAAAACAGCCTACCGGGGAAACAGTCTCAGAATGCGACGAAACTAGTGCCGTTGGGTTCGTATCAACAAATTATTGTAAGATTTCAAAGTTTGGAGTTGATTTGATTTATCTGGTGATCGTGAAAAAATTAAACGTGTGTTCATTTCTGGTTTTATAAAGGAAATTTTTCCATACGACCTCGGATTTCGACGAAACTTGTCCCATTGTGTCCGGAATACCTTTTTACACCAAGATTAGCCTTTTTATCAGTAGACTGAAATCATTTGTAGTGGTTTTAATCGACTGCTTCACCGCGAAGTTTCGCTATAATATATAATAATAAAAATAACCCATCTATCCCTCACTATATAAGTACCATAACCCTAACTTCTGTCTTTCGTTGTCCGCTTTTACTCAGCCGCCACACAAACCTTTCGACGGTCATCAATACACCAATTTCCACTTAAATTTCCGATTAAATCCTTCATCTATACAATAACTTTCCAACTGAAATACCATTCATCTCAACGAGAAGTAGGATCTGAGCGGGTATGATTGGATCTGGTGTGATGGGGTGGTCGGTATCTTGACTTGCAACTGTTGCGGTCTTGGATTTACTACAGCTAGTCGGAGGCGTAGGGGACATCGGGGTTCTTGGCAGAACTCAATAGCAGTACGGCGCATGTTCTGGTGAGCACTGATGAAGTTCCGGGAGTTTGTCCGTTCATTGAAGGCGGCGAGATATGGCAAGCTGGTGGTTCGATGTTTGCCACTGCGGGATGATCAGTGAGATGGGAAAGATGCGGTTTGGTGAGAGGACCGGTGGTGAGCGTGGTATCAGGTTCTGGGAGGGATGATCTCACATAAAAGGCAAAAGAGAAATGAAGTGAGGTCGGGCTGTCATTTTGTCTGCAAAGGAGAATTTGTGTGGCCAACTTCAAACATTAACAGAAGTATTGGAAACAGAAGACTGTGAATAAGAATTTGGTTCTTTTTTTTGAACGGTGAAGGCAGTTAGATCGAAGGAGGGCTACCAATCAAAACGAACCGAAATGAGAAATTAACAAACGAAGGAAGGAAATACTGGAAACCAAGGGTGCTGATGGTTTAAGTGGAATAAAGAATTGGAACGACAGTAAGGAAGGAGGAATCATCGTTCTGACCTGGTTTGGTTGGGTACCGTTTTGTTTTGTTAATAAAATAAGTAATGTCATAAAATCTGAATTAAGGAGCTTAATCGAACTCATTTCCAGGTGTTGATTGGGATGGAACGCAACGTACTGGAGGAAAGGAAACCCTTATTTCTATTCTGAACTTGATTAAAGAAAAGAAGCGTTCATGGTGATGGTACCGTAATGAAAGCAGTACCGATAGGAAGATAATCAGCTTGATATCCTTAAGTAATAATTATTAAATTCATAATTAATAGTATAATTGGATTAGTATAAATCGTATATTTAAAATAATTATAACATATGCATATACTGACATAATGGAACACAACGAGCGGTGCCGGGACTGTATGAATGAGATTTACATTCAGGAACAGAAACGAACGCAGTAGAATGCAGTTGGAAATCCCAGTTAAATTAAACGCGAGTTTAATTTAATCAAATCAGTTGTTATTGTGACAACGCAACTCAAGAGTTAAACTCACTCAGTTTTCCCATTTATATTTTTATATAAATTGGGTTTTTATTTTGTGTGCTCTGCTTGCTGATGGTTGCCTATTTGCTAGTTATACATTCGTCTGTTGATTCATTTGATGAAATTAAACTGTGTTTAATTTCAGTGAAGCACCAAATCGTTATTTCTAACGATTACTTCCAATAAAGGTAACTTACCTTGTTGGTCACGTTTATAAAATAAACGTGTTTAATTGGTTGAATTGTGTATGGTTTGTGTTAAATGGCCGTTATTTATTTTATCAGTTAAGCAAAACTGAATGGTCTGATTTGCGGTAACAATTTGAATACAGGGAAGAACAGGTTGGAGGGATCCAACCGGTTTCCTCAAATATATTATTTATTTCATATTTTCACATATGAACTGTCTTGTTGGTTGATTGACTTGATTATTGATTTGAACTGGAAATTTAACCTGTGTTGTGTTTAAACAAGTGGGCGATATTGGTTGAGTATTTGGCAGCGTATGGCCTATAAAATCAATCGTTTTATAAATAACGATTCACCGTCAGGTGAATCGATAGAAATGAAGTTATAAAATTTATTTTATAACTGGAGTTAGATTTTGAAAAATATGATTTTGAATGAAAGTTATTAAAGAGAAAGAAATAAATATTTTATTTATTTAAGACTTCGATTTGTTAATAATTTATTTTCTGATGTTAATCAGATTTACAAATATGAAAATAAGAAATGAATCGAGTGGTATAACTTTGATTATTGTTTTGTAAACAATTAATGGAATTATTAAATTAATTATATTTTTAATTAATTTAAAGTAAGGATTAATTGGAATCGGTTAATGAGAGAACCAAGTTTTTGAGTTAATTAAATCGACCAGTTTGAATTGGAGTTGTTTATCAAATTAATGTGTTTTGATGAAAATAGTTAAAAGAATATGGTTTTAACTTTAAATAAGATTTTTATAAAGAAATTGCTATTTATTTTAGTAAATAGAGAAAGTAACTACTAATGTAGTTAATTATTGAAATAAATTATTATTTTAATTAAGGATAATTTAGAAAATCTCTTTTTAAATGGAAATGCATTTAAAAAGTGATCGATGGTGAAATATAATCAAATTGAATGTGAGAGGAATTTATGGATGGGTTTTATATTTAAAACCCAAATTTCTATAACAAACTTATAAAGAGAATGGTAAGCGAATAAGAGGGCTAAATTTAAAGGATACCTGAATAGAGTAAAAGGATAGAAAGATGGGAAGGGTTTATAATAAACCAGAATCTTATAAATGAGGTTTAAAAGAGTAAAGGCTTTAATTTTACATTAACGATTACTTGATAATGAGATCAAGTAAAAAAGGAAATTTGAAATGAGATTCCAAAATGGGGAATGGTCAGATGGATTGAAAGGAGATTGATAAAAGTGTATTTGGGATAAAGAAGTGGGTCGTAGGTTGTATAACCAAATCCAAACTATAATGGGATTTGTTTTGAGACATGAATGGTATATGGGTTTGATTGCGACTTATATTTATCTGAGGATATGAACGTTGTTGATCAAGGTCTGAGAGGTAATTAAAATACCCCAACTTGAACAACATCGGGATTACCTGAGGATGATATTAGTTGGTAATCGTAAACGAGGTTAGTTATGGTTTCGAGAATGGAATACAAGATATTACGTAACGCTATTTAAAGAAAAATGAGTTGAATGGATTTTCCATGTTGTAAATAATAAGGAATGATGTTGAAATGTTTTTGAAAGGAGAATTAAGCGGGAATTTAATATGGCCAATTTACCAAGTATTATAAAGAAACGGTGTGGAGAACTTTGGAATATTAATTAAGAATTCAATTATCGTATTTTCAAAGATTAAAAGAGTTAGAAGTTTAATTAGATAGAAGTGAATCAGTTTGTTTTAATTAAAAGGCCAACTGATGCTGAATACTGAACCGGTGAACTCATTGGAGTGTCATGGTTGAAACACTGTTTGTTTTGATAGTTAAAACACCGACTATCAAATCTGTCCAATACGATTGTTGGTATGGAAAGACCGGGATTGAATTTATATTCGAAAACCATTCTGACCAACAAATCCGTGAAGATCTCAGAAGATGATCGAGGTGGAGCATTGAAGACCATGGATTTCAAAAATGGAAGAACCACTAATATTCTCTGCCTGGCAAGCAGAGATAAGTTGTGATTCTGTCGTGATTGGGATCTACGGGTTGCAAGGACTTCTTGTTACTGATCCACGGGGTGATTCCTATATTGGATGCAGTAGGAGAGTGCCTTCAGTTCATCCTGTTCCTGGATGACTTGTATGGACGGATGTCTGACAGAGTATTTCCAAAGGGTCACGTACGTTGATTTCTTCAAACGTGCTAAAGTTGTTGGCGGGGAATTGTCATTCTCTTAGCCCCTAACTAGAGTATGTTTGGGGACGTCAATTAGTGATATCTGACGGATCTGACGATGTGGCATTCAAAGTGAATGGTGACCATATGTTCAAAGATAAATTCTAGCCTCAAGCCTCATCAACCGGGAAATGACAAAAATCGGGCAGGCAGCATGGCTATGTGGGTCTCTCCCATTAGGGTGTATAATCACCTATCTAGAGAAGTTCCTAATTACTTCTTAAATCTGTTTCGATGTTGTCCCTTGTCGGGAGACGGTTGCTGATCCCAACCGTCAGTGATATACATTCGATACACTCAAGCGAAATGAGTGGTCGGTCATGTGAGGGCCAGGTTGCAAGACGTTCTTGTTGAACCCAGTGTATTCGTCTCTAGAGATACACTATCGGTAGGTGGTCCCATACCTTGTCATAGTTGGAATCCAATCTCCAATAAGCGCCCGCGGTTTTGATTGTATACTACATATGTAGAGCGTGAGATGCAAGCATTCTACTAGATTGTTATTTATTTGTATGTAGACATTATTAGACAAGATATTGGTTTCAAAAATGTTTTGGGTTATCGTAAGGTAAAAGCCGTCCGTGTTTATGTGTGGATCTGGTCTTACGATTATCCTTTTCTTTTGAAAGATTTTGAACTTTAAAATCATGATTGGATGATTTATCCTAAATACTGTGCGAGTTTATCTCACTCTGGTTCACCAGACTGACCCAGTGTTTTGTAAGTGCTCGGGTTAGCCCGGGGTGTATAGGCCCAGGTCATCAGATGCTGCGAAGTCCAAAGATGAGCTGAAGATGTTCAGACGTATGATATTATATAGCTACTATTCCGCTATGTGTTGTATATGAGAACAGGTTATTATAACTGTCCCATGGTATGATGTACTCTGATACTGTAAGTATTTTAAAGCTTTCAATAAAGATTTATTCCTGTATTATATTTTGTTCCGCTGCGATGTGAGACTCTATGTTGTGTTCTTCTTCTTCTTCTATTCTAATATTTCTTTCTTCCTTATCTCACCCTCTAAATTCTTTCTAATAACCATCCAGTGTTTCGATGCTTGGAAGATCGACATGAGTTACAGTAAAGGTATTTATGTCGATTTTCGGGGCTGAAATTCTTGGGTCGTTACAATTATATTCATAATGGATAATATATCAAAATTAATATTCATCATTCAAGTTATGCCAATTCTAATGATTTCCCCCGTTCGCTAACTAACGCATTCTCATAAAATTCACGGCATATCTAGGCTAGATAATAGCCTAGTCATAAACAATAAATGGGAAAGGTGATGAGAATATGAAAAAGTGATTTTTCTAACATAAATGGCATAATCATATACTAACATAGTGTTAAGGTGAACATATAAGCGTAGATCCAATGAAATGGTGATGGTTAACTAGTTTTAACATAGCAAAAATGTTAAATGAGCATGAAAAGATCTAAATATTAATTTAGATGTCTGATAGGTTCAGATTCAATATGATAAGCCTAAGGAGATCTAAATAATAAACTAGATCTGATTAATAATTTAGATGTCTACATAATTCAGATCCAATAGTTAAGAGTAGATCTGATACAAATAAGGTTTAAGATCCACATCATAGAATGTCAGAGAAGTTACAAGAGATCCAACTGGATAGAGATTTAGATCCAAGTAATAACCAATTTTGGAATGTCATATGTTTTTAATTTACAATGGATCTAGCATAATTTAGTCATAGGAACAAATCCAAACTATAGCCATATCAGGTTTAATATTTAAATCTAAAAGCAACTAAGAACTCACAATGTTTGGATTAGAAAATAGAACTAGAAAAGAAGCTTGTTGAGATGCAGATCTACACTTGAATATTTAATTGATTACCCTTATTTGATTGTTGTAGAAGATAAAGGATCCAGCTCAGTTCAGACACCGGCAGCATTTGGCCTCTATTGAATTCCAGTGCAGAAAACAAGAGAAATGGACCTCTATATGTAGCTGCCAGCCTCCAACAACCAACTGCCACCTCATCCCTAGGGCGGGCGGGCCCCCCTTAGGGGGTCGACCCATGGGTCAACACCCCCCTTGAGGGGTCGACCCAGGGTCGACACCCTTCCTATGGGGTTGACTCCCCTAAGCAGGATTTTTCCCGCTTCCCCGGATTTCTGTAGTTTCGAATTTTGAACTAATATTTTTGAATATATATATATATATATATATTTCTCCTATGCATATGGAAACTTCAAACCTTCATAACTTCTTCATGCGGTGTCAGTTTTACGCAAACCAATTGTCTCTTGACCATAATTTCGAGACGGACGCAATAGCGCAGTCTTTTTCCCTTAATTCTGAATATTAAATTAATTATTATTTAATTTATCCTCTTTTGGTGTTGTTAAAATTACGGGGTGTTACAAATACACTGAGATCATCCACAACCATGCCATGTTCTCTAAGCTTATCTCTTGTATTGTGCTTGACTTTACATAAGCATAAATTGTCCTTTGCACAATTATCTCTTCTCCATATTGCTTTGTGCCATTTGCAATTACTCATATTATCTGTACCATGTAAAGTATCATACAAAATTTTTATTTGAAACAGCTCACCTTTCCAAATTGAGTGTGTGAAAGAATTTGAACTATTATTTTCCCAAACACTTCTGAATTTACTCCACATACTCATGAATGTCCTGATTCGAGGATACAGGCAGAGATAAATGGTTACCAGAGAAGATGTTAGCCACACTGTTATTCAAGTTAATCCCAGATTGATGCATGATCAAACCATTATCACTCCAGGGGTCTTTCCAGAAGTTCATAGTTTCATAGGAAAGTTTCCCATAGTTAAAGTTGGCAGGAAGTAATCTTTGAGATTGATTAAATCTTCCAAGTCTAACTAATGGCATTAAAATTGCTTATAGTCCATTTGATTTTTTCTCTGAGTACATGTTGATAAGACCATGATACCCAAGGTTGTTCTTCCTATTCAGAATATCATTAAAGCGCTTGCCGAAGGCAGCTTTATTCCATAAGCACATGTTCATTATGCCAAGCTCACCTTTATTTATAGGCTTCTCAGGTAAAGCAAAAGTGGTAGGTGCTAAGTATTGCATATGGATGTCACCTTTCCATAAGAAGCGCATGAATGCAGTTGTTTTCATAACAAGGAGCTTTTGAGGTAGCATTAATGTACAATCCCAATAGATATGCATTGCAATGATCATAGATTTAATGAGTGTGACCCTCCTCATTTGACTAAGATTTCTAGTAGACCAACACTCTAGCGTATCAGTAATTTTAGCAAACAAGGAAAAACATTGATGATTTATTACTCTTGATGTTGACAAATGCAAACCAAGGTAAGAGATGGTAATATCATTGTTCTTTAAACTAGTTTGAGTATGAATTTGGGCAATTTGAGTTTAACTAATGCGAGCAGCCAAAAACTCATATTTCTCCAAATTAATTCTCAAGCCAGTCATGCAATAAAATTTATCCAGTGTACTCATGATATTAGCAAGAGTGTTGCTATAACACCCCACATTTTTACCTCAATATAATAAAATAATAATAAATTAATTAAATATTTAGAATTAAGTGAAACGAACTACACCATTGCGCTCGTCTCGGAATTCTGGTCAAAATGACACCTGGTTTGCGTAAATCGGATATCATATGAAGAAGTTATTAAGGTTTGAAGTTTGTATATGTGTAGGAAGAACATATATATATATATATATATAGTAGGTTCAGAAATTCAAAAATCGGTTCAAAATTAGAAATTTGGGGAGGTAGAAGATTTCCCGTCCAGGGGTTTTGACCCCTTAAGGGGAGTGTCGACCCCGGGGTCAACCCCCTAAAGTGTGGGTCGACCCACCTACGGCAGATTTTGGCAGATTAGGGTTTTGGGGGTTTGGCTATATAGATGGCCTGATTTCACTTATTTCTCCACACAAAATAACAATAATGGAGAACTAGATGTTGCCTCTGCCTAGATTAAATCAAATCTTTTCTTCTTCTGCAATCCAGTTATTCAAGTTTAGAGATTTGTAAGCTTTCTTCTATCACAGCGAATCTACATTAATTTTAGATCTCTTATCGAAGTGAGGCAATTTCTAGATCTGGTCTATTTTTCAATTCTCCTCTCTTTCTTTCCTTTTCTTTTAGTAAAAATCATAGATCCATGAATGCTAGGTTCTGAATCTAATTAAGGGAATATCATGGAATGTTAAATTTGGACCAGATCAAGAATTTGGAAAGAAAATTGAGGTGAGTGGATTTAAGCTATAGCATTTTAGATAATAATATATTATCATTTAGCATTCCCCATTATGTATAATTGAAATAGGGTATGTTGAGATGTTAAACAACACATGTTAGTTTATGTGATTTGAACAATTGCATGATTAAATGTTCACGAGCTAGAATTGAAGAATTAAATATATAAATATGGATTTGGGCATAAATTAAATTATGATTAAAGACCTTAATTTGGGTATATAGTACATACTGAATATGACTTGGAAAAAGTGCATGAAAACCTATAAAGAAATAGGAATAATGTTTAAAGAATGAACATGCCTAGATTCACAGTAATTTGACACTGTAACGCTCTTAGACACGAGGTTAGATTGCACTTGTGATAAAGTCTGCCCGGAACCGCCCAGCATATCCAGAATTCACAAGTTGTAAATCCAATATGAGGGGTCTAAGTGCATAAATAAAATATGTAAAGGTACTGAGAAACGAGGTTAAGTCGGCTTGTGGTAGAAGTCTGCCCGGAACCGCCCGACAAATCCAGCATCCACAAGTGTAGACATAATGTGAGAGGTATAGTACATAAATGAATACATATATAAATATATGTAAATAGAAGGAATGATAAACCGCATCAATTGTAATTAATGGGAATAAATGGAATTGAAAGAAAGATACAACAGTAAAATAAAATGGGGAATGATAATAACCTATTATAAATAATTTACATCAATAAGAATGTTGTGTAATAGGTAGACTTGTCCTAGGGACAAGTGAAGATTATAACTTAGGTTATAATAAACTAGTAAGGAAGTAGGATAACTGGTGAAATGGGATAAGAGACACTTAATTGTAAATTAAGTAATCAGTAAATGGGGGAAAGCCTGAAACCAATTGAGAAAAGGGGGGAAATTTATGAAATATAAGAAGTTGTACTTAATTATAAATAATATGAAAACTTGGAAGTCTGAAATATGCTGATAAGAATGTTATGCCAAGGCTTGTCCTAGGGACAAGTGGGAATTATAACTTAGGTTATAATAAAATAACAAGGAAATTGAATAACTTATGTTATGGGATAAATTATACTTAATCGTAAATTAAGTTATTTGTGAGAACGAGTGTAACGTCCCAGATTTTACGGCCATTTAAATTCGAATATTTAATATATTTATATATTAGTCAGAAATACAAAGGGGTTTTTAATCGAATTTATTTATTTAAATTAAAGTTAGAATATATGTATTTTTAAAAAAAAAATAGAATTTTTTATGTTGAGCTTTGAATTTTATACTAATTGAAATAGAACTTATTTGTTTTAAATATATGAGAATATCTATTTATTTTCATTAATTTGGCTACTTAAATTAAATATATATATATTTATCCATGTTCACTCCGTTTGGCGTTATTAACATGAACGTGCATTGGACATATAAAAAGAAAACAGTTAGAACAAATGGAATCTGATCTTTATATATTGTGTTTGTACACATGCAAATACAAAGGAAATTATACAAAGGCAGAACACAATTGGAACATATACATTATGAAACTCAAACTATATATTGTATGAATATCAAACAAGAAAACACATAAAATAGAAATAGGAACCAGAAAGAGATTAATACAAAGAAACAAAATGTATTCATATTTTGTTTATATACAACACAAGGAAAGGGAAGGAAAATATACTTGATATTATACAAGTTCTCGAATGAAAAAAAAAGAGGAAAAAAATCAATATTGGTAAATCAACTTATGCATGTCTCGCCCCTTTCCAGTACCAGCGAATCCATTGGTTTTGATCTGTGAAACAAGAAGAAAACCCATCAAAAAGGGTGATTTCATGACATCATTTGAACAGCAGAATAAAATGAAAAGAATATATATATATATATATATATATATATATATATATATATATATATATATAGCTAAACAGCCTAAGGGAAAGAACATGAACAGCTAGAAAGACAAGACAATACATAATGAAAGAATGTATCTTTTCAAATTATATGAACAGCATGTTTTGTCCATCCAAGAAAAACCATAAATGAACAGTGGATGTACAGAGTAGGCAGAGCTACCATGTTCATGAAAAGCAGCTAAATCAAAAACAGTGAATGCATATGCAAATACATTGGAAAACAATGCCATATATCTCGAAATTGCTGAATAGAATTTGACAATCCGTAGACATTGCGCAGCAAAAATATATATATGTATATATATTATATATATATATAGACAGCTAACCCTATACACAGATCAATAGAAGAATGGAATAGACAATACATAGCTAACAGCTATGTATATATATACAACAGATCAGCTAAGAAAAACAAACAGATTGGTATGAATATTTTAGACATCAACCATACCATAAAATCTACCCCAAAACAATATAGATCTTAAATTTACAATGCATAGTTCACCATCCTTTGATCAGTTCAATCAAAATGCATTCGAACGGATATCATACACCATCAAAATAGTATAACGAAGGTGATGAAAGCATATGGCCTAAGATCTAAGTAGCTAAACTACCTATGTTAAGCTTTGATAGACGTTGAACTTATCTAAAATCAAACCGCAAGTATAAATACGCTAGCACGCAGTAGTGTTCATCAACCAATACGCAAACGCAGTAAACCGAAGAAAAATCCCATTTGAACCTCAGAAGAAGAAAAAAATCAATCATCAAAACAAATAATACTGAAATTAAATTACTTAGCTTTTGGTTCTTGGATGGATTCGCTATCGAAGCCGTAGGAAGTCAAAGGCTAGGGTTAAACGGTTGCACGACGAAGGCGCTGGGTGTCTGAACTCTGTAACGGGTGTAGGGGGACGCTCGCCTCAGTTTTTGGGTAGAGGATGAGGTTGTGACGCCACCAATCTTCGTTGTTGCGGAAGAACAGAGGGAGCTTAGGGTTTTAATTTGGGGACTAAAATGAGGGAGGCGGCTGAAATGAAATAAGGGAGTGGTGGAGAGGGTTTTAAGATGTGAACCGGGTAGTGAGCTTTGGGCCAAAGGATTAAAGGTAAAGCCCGTTCAAATTTATTATAAATCCATGTTTAAAATTTAAATGTTTATTTTAAACTTGTTAATACGATATCTCGTACCCACGATATCAGATTTACGCACGGTCAGTTGCGTTGAGACCGTAAAGATGAGAACTTCGAGATGGAGCAGGTCTGGTCCAAATCAGAAGCAACTGGAAGTTTTAGTCGAAGTAAACGTTAGTTAAATTTGACTAAACCGGACTGTTTATTAACAGGTTTAAATCAAGGTGAGTTAAACTCACTCAGCTCTTCCCGTTTATATTTTATATAAATTGGGTTTTTATTTTACGTGTTCTGATTGTTAGTAGTTGACTGTTTGTTGGTTGTATATATATTGTTGATTCAACAAATGAAATTAAACGGTCATTTAATTTCAGAAAAATACTCGTTGTTTTGAGTTGACCCACACAAAGTAATTTCCCTTGACTGGTCACATTTATAAAACGTGTGGAAATTGTTTGAATTGTTTTGAATGATCTGTTATTGGATTGATGGTCATTATAGAAATTTATCAGTTAATTAAGAATGAACGAATGATTGATTTTGATGGTCGTTGAACCATACTTCAATATCCATTCTGATGTTCACCAATGTATGGAATTGGCAGGGTAACTAGCATCACCTGACCCATAAATCAATCAGTTTATAAAATGTGGATTTTATTAATGAGGAATCGAAAATATTGAAGTTATAAATATATTCTTGACTAAAATAGGTTTTGAAAACTATTTAAAGAAAATAAATATGAATTATTTATTAATTAAAGTTTATAGGTAATTATGGAATTGTTTTGGGAAAACAAATTCTTATGTTAACAAGCATTATTTGCAAATGAGCAAGTGGTAACCTAGTGGTTATGTACTTGATTAATTGCGTTAATTAAACAATTAAATGAAGATATTTAAATTAATTTTGTTTTTAATTAATTTAAAAAGGGAAATTAACTAGAATGAATTGGAGGAGTAATCGGGTTTTGAATTGACCGAGTCAATAATGTAAACTAAGTTGGGTTTTATAATTAGTTTGTGATGAACTAAATAAATTCATTCAACAAATGGTTGTTTGAATTCTAAGAAGATTTTAAAGAGATTTTATTATTTACCTTTGTAAATAAAACTAATTTTACAATAATAAATGAAAGAAAAATTATTTGTTTTAATTTAATTAATTACTTCTTAAATGAGATATATTTAAGTAAGTGATTATTTTGGAGATATAAAGGGGTTTAGGTTAAACCTGAAATGGATAAACAAGGTTTACAAATGGAATGTGAGTTAAATGTTGATTCAAAAGAGGAAATACTTGATAATGGTGCCGAGTTAAATCAATAGGATTTAAAAGGGGAATTTCCCGAAAGAAAAGGAAATTGGTAAAGGGGTTTGATTTGAGCTTGGTAAACAAGGTTAGTAAATAAAGTGATGTTTAATAAGGAACTCTTTAAATAACAATTTATGCGATATTAATTATATTTAAAGAGAAATTTCCAAAAGATAAAGAATATTGTAAAGCAATATTTTAAATAGTGGGATGTGTTTAATATCGGTTCTTAAATTACAACTCGTATTATCTGAAGATAAGAGCTTTGTTGATCAAGGTCTGAGAGGTAATTAAAATACCCCAACTTGAACGACTTCGGGACTATCCAAGGGTGATACTAGTTGGTAATAGCAAGAATGTATGATAAGATTTTCAAAGTAAAGGAAATGATATGAGATGATATTTTCCCTAGTAACAGAATTAAAAGGAGATTGGGCAATAATTAAAAACGAAAGGGAATGAGATATAAAAAGGGTTATTCTATAAGAATAAGGATTTGATATGTTTTTTCCAAGTGACATGAACAATGAGTTGGCCTAACGTCGAATAGTAAGTGGAAATGATCTCTCAGTTATAATAAAGGAAAGGTTATAGTAAATGCTTTGGAAATAATAGTCGAGTGGAAATATTGGATATCGTATATATATTCTTGCAAAATGAATGGTTTTGCATATATCAGTATATTAAAGTGATACGGGAAAGGTTTTTCCCAATATTTGAATATTCAAGTTTATTTAATTTTAATTAAAAAAAGCCAAGTGATGTTGAGTACTAGAACAGTGAATCTATTTTTTTGATTTCATGGATGTTTACTTGATAGTTAAATAACTGACTATCAAGGCTGACCTTTACGATTGTTGGTATGGAAAGACCGGGATCGAATGAATATTTGAAAACCATTCCAACCAACAAATACGAAATATATAGAAAAGATTAGACGACGATCGAGATGGAGCATGTGAAGACCAGAGATCTTCATAAAGCGGAAGAACCACTTATAATCTCTGATTCGACCCGGAGATATACTGGGGTTCTGTCGTGGTTTTGATCTGTGGATTGCAAGGACTATTCGCTACTGATCCATAGGGTGATTCCTATATTGGATGCAGTAGGAGAGTACCTTCGGTTCATCCTGTTCCTGGATGACTTGTATGGACGGATGTCTGACAGAGTATTTCTTAAGAGTCACGTACGTTGATTTTTACAAACGTATCTCTGTTAGTGGCAGGGAGGGGCACCTCTCTAGCTTAACGACCAGAATATTTTTGTGGACGTCAATTAGTGATTTGGCAGATCTGACGATGTGGCATTCAAAGTGTATAATGACCAGATGTGTTCTGACCTCAAGCCTCATCAACCAGGAAATGACAAAAATCGGGCAGGCAACCTGGCTATGTGGGTCGCTCTCAGTAGGGTGTGTAATCACCTATCTAGAGAAAATCCATTTCATTCTATAATCTATTTTGATGTTGTCCCTTTTCAGGAAACGGTGGTTTGAGCCCAACCGTTGGTGATATCGTTCGATACACTCAAGCGAAATGAGTGGTCGATCATGTAAGGGTCGGGTTGCAAGACGTTCTTGTTGAACCCAGTGTATTCGCCTCTAGAGATACACAATCGGTAGGTGATCGCATACGTTGTCATAGTTGAAATCCAATCTCCAATAAGAGCCGTCGGTTTTGTTTGTATGTATATATATATATATATATATATATATGGAGCGTGAGATGCAAGCGTTCCACTAGATTGATATTTACTTGTATTTAGACACTATTATAATATCAGAAAAGATATTGATATCGAAAACTATTTTGGGTTATCGTAAGGTAAAAACCGTCCGTATTTACGTGTAGGATTTGGTCTTATGATTATTACTTTCTTTCAAAAGGATTTTAACTTTGAAATCAAGTTGTGTAATACCCTTAATACTGTGCGAGTTTTTCTCACTCTGGTTCACCAGACAGACCCGGTGTTTTGTAAATGCTCAGGTTAGCCCGGGGTGTACAGGTTCAGGTTATCAGGTACCGTGAAGTCCAGTGACAAGCTGAAGGTGTTCAGATATGATTACTATTCCGCTGTGTGATTTTATATATGAGGACAGATTATTATAACTGTCCAGAGATGTGATGTACTCTGATATTGTAAGTATTTTTCAAAGCTCTCAATAAAGATTTATTTCTGTATTATATTCTGTTCCGCTGCGATGTGAGACTTTGTGTTGTATTGGTTCTTCTTCTTCTTCTATTCTAACTTTCTTTCTTTCTTATCCCACCCTCTAATTTCTTTCTATAAACGTTCCAGTGTTTTCGGTGTTGAAAGGTCGACATGAGTATGGTAAAGGTATTTATGTCGATTTTCGAGGCCGAAAATCCCTGGTCATTACAGTGGTATCAGAGCTATTGGTTGAGTAGTAACCTTGGCTCTGTGGCGTAACTCAATAGAGATGGGGTTAGTAAGACCCTAGATTGAGTTGAGTGTATGTATATGAGAGCGTATTTGTAAGATTTTGTATACAATGTTTTGTATTGTGTTATTTGACTGGTTCAAGTGTTGAGAAGCATTGAACTAGCGAGTGGATACAATGTTGTTTTATAAAAGAGGGTAAATGAAATAATTTTACCTAAGATATATTTTTATATAGAAAAAGGAAACTATTTTCTTTATTATAGTAATGTGGGTTGATTTGTTGTTTTGATTGATTTGATTAGAAATCAAATTTGAAATATGAAATAAAGTTGAACTGATTCGCTGATTGAATCAGATATGAAAGTAAATCTAGTTAAGTAAAACCAATTTAAGAATAAATTCAAAAGGAATGAATTCAAATACATTGGGTTTCAAATAAAGTGGGTTGCCATTTGGATTTTAATTTTTCGAAGAAATTGAGGCCCGGAGTTGCAGTGGTAGTCGTACCAATCGAGCCATGCAGAGAAGGTGCTGGCAAAATTTTAGAAATTTTTTAGAGTTCAGAATTATTTTGAATATAATGCAAAAGTAATGATTTTAAAAATAATTTGGTTCGAAATATTCTTCTTACTTTGCAATTTCGAGAACGAAATTATTTTTAAGGGGGGAAGAATGTAACGTCCCAAATTTTACGACCATTTAAATTCGAATATTTAATGTGTTTATATATTAGTCCGAAATACAAAGGGGTTTTTAATCGAATTTATTTATTTAAATTAAAGTTAGATTATATGTATTTATATTTTTTAAAAAAAACTAGAATTTTTGATGTTGAGCTTTGAATTTTATACTAATTGAAATTGAACTTATTTGTTTTAAATATATGAGAATATCTATTTATTTTCGCAAATTTGGCTACTTAAATTAAATATATATATTTATCCATGTTCACTCGGTTCGGCATTATTAACATGAACGTGCATTGGACATATAAAAAGCAAACAGTTAGAACAAATGGAATCTGATCTTTATATATTGTGTCTGTACACATGCAAATACAAAGGAAATTATACAAAGGCATAACACAATTGGAACATATACATTATGAAACTCAAACTATATATTGTATGAATATCAAACAAGAAAACACATAAAATAGAAATTGGAACCAGAAAGAGATTAATACAAAGAAACAAAACGTATTCATATTTTGTTTGTATACAACACAAGGAAAGGGAAGGAAAATATACTTGATATTATACAAGTTCTCGAATGAAAAAAAAGAGAAAAAAATCAATATTGGAATCAACTTCTGCATGTCTCGCCCCTTTCCAGTACCAGTGAATCCATCGGTTTTGATCTGCGAAACAAGAAGAAAACCCATCAAAAAGGGTGATTTCATGACATCATTTGAACAGTAGAAGAAAATGAAAAGAATATATATATATATATATAGCTAAACAGCCTAAGGGAAAGAGCATGAACAGCTAGAAAGACAAGACAATACATAATTAAAGAATATATCTTTTCAAATTATATGAACAACATGTTTTGTCCATCCAATAAAAACCATAAATGAACAGTGGATGTACAGAGTAAGAACAGCTACCATGTTCACGAATAGCAGCTAAATCAAAAACAGTGAATGCATATGCAAATACATTGGAAAACAGTGCCATATATCTAGAAATCTCTGAATAGAATTTGACAATCCGTAGACGTTGCGCAACAAAAATATATATATGTATATATTAAATATATAGACAGCAAACCCTATACACAAATCAACAGCTGAATGGAATAGACAATACATAGCTAACAGCTATGTATATATATACAACAGATCAGCTAAGAAAAACAAACAGATTGGTGTGTATATTTTAGACATCAACCGTACCATAAAATCTACCCCAAAACAATATAGATCTTAAATTTACAATGCATAGTTCACCGTCCTTTGATCAGTTCAATCAAAATCCATTCGAACGGATATCATACACCATCAAAACAATATAACGAAGGTGATGAAAGCATATGGCCTAAGATCTAAGTAGCTAAACTACTTATGTTAAGCTTTGATAGACGTTGAACTTATCTAAAATCAAACCGCAAGTATAAATACGCTAGCACACAGTAGTGTTCATCAACCAATACGCAAACGCAGTAAACCGAAGAAAAATCCCATTTGAACATCAGAAGAAGAAAAAAATCAATCATCAAAACAAATAATACTGAAATTAAATTACTTAGCTTTTGATTCTTGGATGGATTCGCTATCGAAGCCGTAGGAATTCAAAGGCTAGGGTTGAATGGTTGCACGATGAAGGCGCTGGGTGTCTGAACTCTGTAATGGATGTAGGGGGACACCCGCCTCAGTTTTTGGGTGGAGGATGAGGTTGTGACGCCACCAATCTTCGTTGTTGCGGAAGAACAGAAGAAGCTTAGGGTTTTAATTTGGGGATTAAAATGAGGGAGGCGGCTGAAATGAAATAAGGGAGCGGTGGAGAGGGTTTTAAGATGTGAACCGGGTAGTGGGCTTTGGGCCAAAGGATTAAAGGTAAAGCCCGTTAAAATTTATTATAAATCCATGTTTAAAATTTAATTTTTTATTTTAAACTTGTTAATACGATATCTCGTACCCACGATATCAGATTTACGCACGGTCAGTTGCGTTGAGACCGTAAAGATGAGAACTTCGAGATGGAATAGGTCTGGTCCAGATCAGAAGCAACTGGAAGTTTTAGTCGAAGTAAACGTCAGTTAATTTTGACTAAACCGGACTATTTATCGACAGATTTAAATCAAGGTGAGTTAAACTCACTCAGCTTTTCCCGTTTATATTTTATATAAATTGAGTTTTTATTTTACGTGTTCTGATTGTTAGTAGTTGACTGTTTGCTGGTTGTATATATATACTGTTGATTCAACAAATGAAATTAAATGGTCATTTAATTTCAGAAAAATACCCACTGTTTTGAGTTGACCCACACAAAGTAATTTCCCTTGACTGGTCACATTTATAAAACGTGTGGAAATTGTTTGAATTGTTTTGAATGATATGTTATTGGATTGATGGTCGTTATAGAAATTTATCAGTTAATTAAGAATGAACGAATGATTGATTTTGATGGTCGTTGAACGATACTTCAATATCTACTCTGATGTTCACGAATGTATGGAATTGGCAGGGTAATTAGCATCACCTGACCTATAAATCAATCAGTTTACAAAATGTGGATTTTATTGATGAGGAATCGAAAATATTGAAGTTGTAAATATATTCTTGACTAAAATAGGTTTTGAAAACTATTTAAAGAAAATAAATATGAATTATTTATTAATTAAAATTTATAGGTAATTATGGAATTGTTTTGGGAAAACAAATTCTTATGTTAACAAGCATTATTTGCAAATGAGAAAGTGATAATCTAGTGGTTAAGTACTTGATTAATTGCGTTAATTAAAAAATTAAATGAAGATATTTAAATTAATTTTGTTTTTAATTAATTTAAAAAGGGAAATTAACTAGAATGAATTGGAGGAGTAATCGGGTTTTGAATTGACCGAGTCAATAATGTAAACTAAGTTGGGCTATATAATTAGTTTGTGATGAACTAAATAAATTCATTCAACAAATGGTTGTTTGAATTCTAAGAAGATTTTAAAGAGATTTTATTATTTATATTTGTAAATAAAACTGATTTTACAATAATAAACGAAAGAAACATTATTTGTTTTAATTTAATTAATTACTTCTTAAATGAGATATATTTAAGTAAGTAATTGTTTTGGAGATATAAAGGGGTTTAGGTTAAACCTGAGATGGATAAACAAGGTTTACAAATGGAATGTGAGTTAAACATTGATTCAAAAGGGGAAATACTTGATAAAGGTATCGAGTTAAATCAATAGGATTTAAAAGGGGAATTTCTCGAAAGAAAAGGTAATTGGTAAAGGGGTTTGATTTGAGCTTGGTAAACAAGGTTGGAAATAGGATTTTGTAATTCAGTTTGTGAAACGAAGTCATTGGAATAAGTCGAGAGTAAATAAAGTGATGTTTAACAAGGAAATCTTTAAATAACAATTTAAGCGATATTAATTGTATTTAAAGAGAAATTTCCAAAAGATAAAGAATATTGTAAAGCAATATTTTAAATAGTGGGATGTGTTTAATATCGGTTCTTGGATTACAACTCGTATTATCTGAAGATAAGAGCTTTGTTGATCAAGGTCTGAGAGGTAATTAAAATACCCCAACTTGAACGACTTCGGGACTATCCAAGGGTGATACTAGTTGGTAATAGCAAGAATGTATGATAAGATTTTCAAAGTAAAGGAAATGATATGAGACGATATTTTCCCTAGTAACAGAATTAAAAGGAGATTGGGCAATAATTCAAAACGTAAGGGAATGAGGTATAAAAAGGGTTATTCTATAAGAATAAGGATTTGATATGTTTTTCCAAGTGACGTGAACAAATGAGTTGGCCTAACGTCGAATAGTAAGTGCTCAGTTATAATAAAGGAAAGATTATAGTAAATGCTTTGGAAATAATAGTCGATTGGAAATATTGGTTATCGTGTGTGTGTGTGTATATATATATATATATATATATTCTTTCAAAATGAATGATTTTGCAGATATCAGTATATTAAAGTGATAAGGGAAAGGGTTTTCCCAATATTTGAATATTCAAGTTTAATTAATTTTAATTAAAAAAAGCCAAGTGATGTTGAGTACCAGAACATTGAATCTATTTTTGTGATTTCATGGATGTTTACTTGATAGTTAAATAACCGACTATCAAGCCTGACCTTTACAATTGTTGGTATGGAATGACCGGGATCGAATGAATATTCGAAAACCATTCCAACCAACAAATATGAAATATATAGGAAATATCAGACGACGATCGAGATGGAGCATGTGAAGACCATAGATCTTCATAAAGCGGAAGCACCACTTACAATCTCTGATTCGACCCGAAGATATAATGGGGTTCTGTCGTGGTTGGAATCTGTGGATTGCAAGGATTATCCGCTACTGATCCGTGGGGTGATTCCTATATTGGATGCAGTATGAGAGTACCTTCGGTTCATCCTGTTCCTGGATGGCTTGTACGGACGGATGTCCGACGGAGTATTTCTTAAGAGTCACGTACGTTGATTTTTACAAACGTATCTCTGTTAGTGGCGGAGAGGGGCACCTCTCTAGCTTAACGACCAGAATATTTTTGTGGACGTCAATTAATGATTTGGTGGATCTGACGATGTGGCATTCAAAGTGTATGATGACCAGATGTGTTCTGACCTCAAGCCTCATCAACCAGGAAATGACAAAAATCGGACAGGCAGCCTGGCTATGTGGTACGCTCCCATTAGGGTGTATAATCACCTATCTAGAGAAAATCCATTTCATTCTGTAATCTATTTCGATGCTGTACTTTTCGGGAAACGGTGGTTTGAGCCCAACCGTTGTGATATACATTCGATACACTCAAGCGAAATGAGTGGTCGGTCATGTAAGGGCCGGGTTGCAAGATGTTCTTGTTGAACCCAGTGTATTCGCCTCTAGAGATACACAATCGGCAGGTGGTCCCATACCTTGTCATAGTTGGAATCTAATCTCCAATAAGAGCCGTCGGTTTTATTTGTGTATATATATATACGTGGAGCGTTAGATGCAAGCGTTCCACTAGATTGATATTTACTTGTATTTAGACACTATTATAATATCAGAAAAGATATTGATTTCGAAAACTGTTTTGGGTTATCGTAAGGTAAAAACGTATGTATTTATGTGTGGGATTTGGTCTTACGATTATCACTTTCTTTCAAAAGGATTTTAACTTTGAAATCAAGTTGTGTGATACCCTTAATACTGTGCGAGTTTTTCTCACTCTGGTTCACTAGACTGACCCGGTGTTTTGTAAATGCTCGGATTAGCCCGGGGTGTACAGGTTCAGGTTATCAGGTACCGTGAAGTCCAGTGACAAGCTGAAGGTGTTCAGATATGATTACTATTCCGCCGTGTGATTATATATATGAGGACAGATTATTATAACTGTTCAGAGATGTGATGTACTCTGATATTGTAAGTATTTTTCAAAGCTCGCAATAAAGATTTATTTCTGTATTATATTTTGTTCCGCTGCGATGTGAGACTCTGTGTTGCATTGGTTCTTCTTCTTCTTCTATTCTAACTTTCTTTCTTTCTTATCCCACCCTCTAATTTCTTTTTATAAATGTTCCATTGTTTTCGGTGTTGAAAGGTCGACATGAGTATGGTAAAGGTATTTATGTCGATTTTCGGGGCCGAAAATCCCTGGTCGTTACAACGGGAATCTAAAACCTAAGGATAAGGATAACATAAGTTATGTTTATAGGAAGAGGAGACTTATTAGTGAACCTTAGTTAAAATAACTAAGTTAATAAGTAAAACAACGTTAAATTGTAACGACAACATAAGAGGGAATTATGATTAAATAACAAAGAATTAGGCAACTCAGGAAATGAGGTAAGTTATATTTAATCATAAATGTTAAGTGACATGTTAAATAGATACATGTGAATTGGGATGTACTTAATTACATATTAAGTAGAACATGTAATTATAATGATGAAATCAAATAAGAATATAAAAGGGATTGTGGATTACAAACCTTGGACCACAATCTAGAGAATAACATGTTGTGGGCTTGTTAATAAACATAAATGAGTTAAGTTGTATAACTGAAATTAATAAGCAAGAGGGGCCCATTCGTCAGAGATATAAGGGGTTAGGAAGAATTTGGTAACCTGAATAAAAAGTTAAGATAACCAAGTTAAATGGAAAGCTGATAAGGTAAAGCAAGCGGTAAAAGAATATTTAGACGTAGGGTCAAATAACATATTAAAGTGAGGCGCTTGGAACAGTCCGCACGTTTGAGGGTGGATAACCCAATGGGGAAGATCATCATGGTGTTATAAGACACGAAGGAAGCACACGTTCATCTAATATTATGTCGACTCCAAAGGATTGGAAGGGGAAGCATGCGGCTTCCTGAGATACGTAAGATGCTCCTAGTAGTCCTCTGTGCAGTGGCAGATGTTCAGGTTGTGCTTGTAGACGTTGGGTTTGCGTGTAACTACTAGGTGTGTGGGCCTTGACTGCAAAAGTAGCTTTGCAGTCAGAATGTTGTGATGTGGTGACACTAGGGTATTTGGTGGTCGCCTCAACGGGGAGGCGGAGGGTCACGACCAACCAGGATAGTAGATCGTTGAATACCCATCACTGGCAGCTAGTGGGATACAAAATGACTAGAGCTAAACCCAATAGACCATTCACCTTTCACAATCGAGGTAGGGTGGTTGAGGGGAGATGCCAAATGGATGTTTAGATTGTTTGTTGTTTGGGGCATGTCACTTAGCTCTTGCAGTCATTACTGGTTGAGGAAGGGGCCGAGGTGGGGTCATAGCCACCATGAAAAATAGACCCTAGGAAGATCTGTATTTTGAGGCTCTTAAAGGCGGGCCTATACATATATGGAAAAGCTGTTGACCGAGTTCCGTGTTTCTTGTATCTCCCTGCCACGTAACTCGGTGCACATTAGAGGATGTGCGGTTAAGGCATCAAGCTACAATTGATGATACGTATGTCGGACAGTCTAGATACATGCATGTCAGCTCTGGGTGGTGTATCGTAGACTCGAGGGCATTACTACGGTATGAAATCTGATTTGATCGACGATGGTAGTCTGTACGCTTACGTGGCATAGTAATGATAGATGTATGTGAAACGTAACATTGTTATATAGAGATCTGTACGTCACTCCGGCGTAGGATGAGGGACTGCGTACATTTCTATGGCATTACGGTGGAGACCGTGCGTAGGGGTACCATGGGGTATACCTTAATATTGGAGGTAGCTACATATATACTGTACCTTTTAATCCACTAGGAAGTAAATGGGTATGACGTGTGTGTGAGCCTTGAGTGTTGTTAACCCAAGTAACCTAATAAATATGAAAATGTGATTGAACGCTATATGTAGTGTTATCCAAATTGTATAATTTAAATCCAATCACCAGAACTTGTGTTCTAACCCCCTCCTCATAACATACTCGTAGGTTAGATTTGTGGCAGAGACATGATAGCTTTGGATACTGTTTAGGCAGTATTATTAATATGGTAAGGCTATACTTTTAGTATATTATATTTTATCCATTTCGCTGTGAGATATTTTCTAAGCTCTAACATATTTTATGTCTCTGTCTTTCTGCAGGATACCAGAGCAAACCAACACGAGGTTTCGATAAATTAGAATTTTGAAAAAAAATCGGCCTGTTGGAATTCGGTTTGTTACATCTGGTATCAGAGCTTAGGTTTAGGATTCTTTTATAAATAGTGAGTGAATGTATTTGTATTTTTAAAAATATAAATATATTATATCTATAAAGGAATCCACTAAATATAAAGAGTATAACATGGTAAGAAATGGGATGTTTTTCTTGTACACTAAAGGAATGCATATGGAAATCTGAGACCCTTAGGTATTTTGGGTAGAAAGTGTACAATGTACTTTATATGGAAGGAAATTGAATCCCATATGATTAGTATTTTGGGTTATTGAGCTTAAAAACCTTATAGATTGGAAAAGGTTAAAAAGAGAAAAATGGATTAGGTATATATATAGTTGAGAGAATTAATCTTGGGGGTGACTAGGAAAGCTAGAAAATTGGAAACCCGCTTTGAGTCTAGCCCCATTGTTAACTTTTAAGAACTTGAAATTGTAAAAGTTTTGGGAAAAGGTTTTATGGTGTTTTCAAGTTTTAATCTTGAAAGTTATAGTTTTGAATATGTAAAGAAGTACATAATAGGTTTTAAAGTAAAATGGGGTACACTTTGGAAGCAATGGTTTCTCATGAAAATTTTGTTTAAAATAAAATTCTCTCAGTAAAAGGTACATATTGTAGAGCATGTATAGCTCGCTAGTTTTCTTGTTGTATTTCATACAAGAATTTTTAATAAAGAAAGTTTTGAAATCTCTATTCTTTTGACAATCATTTTTGATAAATTGTTTAAAAGAAAATTGTGTAGGGTGGACAAAATAAGTTGTAGAAAATGAGAATAGAGTAGATGTTGGCACCTTGTAGTAAGATACTGAACCGACCTTATAGGTAAGAACAAGTTATAAACCCAATTGAGAAATAGTCGTCCTTATCTACTCCAGTTTTCGTGATTTAAAAAAAATGATTTACATTTTTTTTATATGTGACATGTTTAGTTTGGAAAAAGTAAGTTTTCATGAGGAAAAATAAGGTTTTGACATTTTTTAAATTTTGGAAGAAAGTTTAGATGAAAAGGCCAAACCATATTTTAAAAGTATGGAGTGGGTGAGGATTAGTGCCTAGGAAAGACGGGAAAAGTTTTGAGGCTATAAGTAGATAGCGAGAATTATCTTGGAATAATAGTAAGTTCCCGTAGAATGTGTAAGCATTGAAATGCCTAGGGTGTTGCTTTAAGTAATTGTTGGTACACAGCTTGGACTAGTGGTGACTGCTGGATAGTAAAAATGGCAAGTGTAACACCCCACATCCCTTAGTGTCACTCACAAAGGGAATGCACTAAGTTCTGTGGAGCATTTAAGGTAAAAGATGCAGATAAATTACAAGACAGAAAAAAAATTAAAACAACGGAAAATAAATCTTTACTTTATTGATAAAATAGTTTGTACAATAATTGCTTTCCAATACCAGAGTATCATCTGTCTTACAAAATAAATAAGCATAAAATAACATTTATATTCCCCAATGTAGCATAAGCCAGCCACAACAGCGGAAAAGAGAGTCTGAAGCGATATATCCAAGAGTCTTCAAGCTTGGAAAGAGTAACAGTCCATACTAAGCAGAGCTATTCCCTCCCTGACTACCGGGGGGAAAACGGAAGAAAAGAAGACGAAAGAAAAACAGAGTCAGACATAAAGCCTGGGTAAGTCTAGTGACTTTTAGCATGTGAACAGGATAAAGTTCATGATGGGAGTAAACTGGAAAAATGGGACAGTACCAGAATAACAGACTAATATATACCAAGGCAAGACGATTTAAACCGATTATACTATCGCACCCCATTTGTAATAACCCGGAAAATCTGGGCCAGTTTAAAATTTTTATTTTGGCAATTTTAGCGAATTTTGAATATTTAAAATAGAGTATTTTAAATAATATCGACGAGAAATTTATTTTGAATATATTCGAACGTATATATTTATACGCGTCGTCGTTAGAATATAAATAATTATATATAATTATAAATAGAATTGAAAATGGCGCGGTAGTTCGATAATTCGATTTCAAACTTCAATTGAATGTACCGGGTGCAAAACAAACCGGATTTTAGTGAAACCAAAAACATTAGGATCTAATTGATGATATCTTTCCAACGAATCCGAATAATTGAGATTTCATATCGGGAATCAAAAGATATGTCCAGTTGAAAATTCTGAATAGTCGCTATGGAATTCAGGCCCTTAAAAATGGACATTTTGCAAACGACCTCGGATTTCGACGAAACCAGTTTTGTTGGGTCCGCAGTGTCAAATTATTGCTAGATTCCAAATTTCATAATTTTTCGAATCAATATGTGAGCGTGGCAAATGAAAACGCGTTTGACCATTTTCAGTTGATTTTAATCGACTGGAAATTGGCCATTTTTCTAACGGTCTCAGAATTCGGCGAAACTAGTTTTGTTAGGACCGTATCGTCAATACGAAGCTAGAAAATATTTTTCTGGAATTTTTCGAGTTAGTATGTGACCCCGGTAATTTGAAATGTACGTTTAAAATTCAATTTAGTGATTTAAATGTAAATTCAACGGAAATTAATCAAAACGTTCGAATCAGCTTACGATACATATCCCATTGTGTTCGGAATAGGGGTAATTAGCTAGGGGTGACAGTCGGTGGGCTTGATTTCGAGTTAAAACAGAAAGTCAACTTTAAATTGGATTAAATAATTAAATTAAAATTAAAAAAAAAAAAAAACCCTCCCTCCTTATCAGCCGACCCCCCCCCCCTTATTCTCATTTCAGAAATTAAAAAAAAAAAAGAAAAAAAGAAAAATGCTCTTCAAAATCCGTCGCCCACCCTCATCGAGACACGCCGCCTTCGACTCCTCTTCCCCCTCCTCCGCCTGCGCACCTCCGCCACCCATCTCCCTCGTCGTCGGCCATCCCCCTCCCCCTTCCCGTTCTCTCTCATCTCACCTCTCCTCCCCTTTCTCACCGAAACCCCAAAGGACCCCCCCCCATCCCTGAAACGCGCCGCACTTCCACTCCTGGCACCCCAGGCGACCGACGACCCTCCCCCGCCCCTCCGGCCGTCCATCGTCGCAGCGGACCCCCCCCCCCTCTCGAAGCCGCTGTAAGCCTTCAGTTTATTTTATCTTTTTTTTTCTGTTATTTTATTTTGTGTATTTAAAGTATTTGGATTAGGGTAAATATAAAAATCAGATTTTATATGAAGTACGATTTATAAAAATTTGATTTTTAGTATGAAAATAACGAAGTAAAGAATATTATTTTTATAGTTCAATGGTAATATAAAGATTATGTTTTCCATAACAAAAAGGTTAGATTTTTATTATAAAAAAAATGGAAAAGGCGGAATTTTTATTGAGTAGAAGAAGTAAAAATATAGTTTTTATATTTTTAAAGAATTAAAAATATAGTCTTTACTATATAGAAATATTAAAAATATGATTTTTATATTTTTAAAGTATTAAAAATATAATCTTTTTAGGATAGAGAATATAAAGATATCATCTTTGTGTATGTAACGAAATAAGAATCTGATTTTTATATACGTTGAGATAAAGTGGTGATTTTTATAAGAAGAAAACTTTATTTTTATAAAGGCGAAAACTTTATTTTTATAAAGGCGAAATCTTTATGTGGAAAATAGCGTGATAAAAATATAATTTTTATCTATTTGACATAGCGAAATAGAAAAATAGAATTTTTATATATTGAACTTCGATAGAAAAATAGAATTTTTATACATTGAACTTCGATAGAAAAATAGAATTTTTATATATTGAACTTCGATAGAAATATAGAATTTTTATATATTGAACTTCGATAGAAAAATAGAATTTTATATATTGAACTTTGAAATAAAAATTCGATTCTTAGATATGGAACTTTGAAATAAAAATTCGATTTCTATATATAGAATAGCGAACTAAAAATTCGATTTTTATATATAGAATAACGAAGTCAAAATTCGATTTTTACATAGGTAGTAAAAGCGGACGACGAAGATGACGAAGATGCGATAGCAATGAAGTTTTCTATCAATGAAGTGCCGTGGAGCTAGGATAGCTATATGTGAGAACTTCTCACTCAAAATTTCTCTTTTGCTAGTTATATATATATATATATACTAGGATGCAGACGGTGCTTAGTAGCACCCGACACCCGTCCACATACCATGGACTTGTTTGTTTGGTTGTGTAGTTGGTTAGGTTATTTGATTTGGATTTGATTGATTGGTTGAATTGGTAATTGATTAAAATTGACATGTGAATGTCGTGGGCCTTCACTAGACCGGGGATAAGGCTAGGCCTCGTCCCGTTTCTAGTATCGTGCCGTTATGCCGCCGAAATTTTCTAAAATATGTTAGAAAAATAAAAATATCATTTTTATTGAATAAATGAACTGAATAGAAATTCATATGTTGAAATAAAATATTTTATCGTTAAAAATATAATTTTTAACGTGAATATGAATATAGTGAAAGTGAATAAAATAAATATTCATTTACAAACCGGACGGTTTGTTTATGTACACCTATTTGACTGACATTGATTGGGACGATAAATTTTACACATCGCCCAACTGCACGAATAAAATCTGTGTTTGATTGTTTGAAACCCTACACGGGTGTTGGGATGAAATATGAAGTTCACTCATCCTAATCGATTAAATATGTCGATCGATAGATTGACAGGCTGTTATAAGCGGTAGATATCTTTATTTGATGCTTATACAGTGTAGTGCACTTTGGTTGATGGTTGATTATTTTTCAATGCTATTATATACATGTGATGTATGAAAATCCATATAATTAATTTTATATGGTGATTGATTGGGCCTCATTCCAATTTGAAAAATAAAGAATATATAAAATAAAGGTTCATGTGTTGACTATACTCATCCGTTGGGAATAGCCATGTGTTGAACGAATTATTTTTATAATAAAATTTACATCTTTATCAATATAAAATAAAGGTTCATGTGTTGACTATACTCATCCGTTGGGAATAGCCATGTGTTGAACGAGTTATTTTTATAATAAAATTTACATCTTTATCAATATAAAATAAAGGTTCATGTGTTGACTATACTCATCCGTTGGGAATAGCCATGTGTTGAACGAATTATTTTTATAATAAAATTTACATCTTTATCAATATAAAATAAAGGTTCATGTGTTGACTATACTCATCCGTTGGGAATAGTCATGTGTTGAACGAAATAATTTAACAAAAATAGTCACACATGGGCGGTACTCATTCGTTGAGATTAGTCGTGTGTTGACAAAAAGAAATATTTGAAATAGAATATATAAAGCCGTGTTAAATAGTGATGCGCCATTTTGACGCGAACGAGATTTATATCGAATAAAACGATTTCGAAATGAATTGAATATAAAACGATTTCGAAATGAATTGAATATAAAACGATTTCGAAATGAATTGAATATAAAACGATTTCGAAATGAATTGAATATATAACGATTTCGATTTGAATTGAATATAAAACGATTTCGAAATGAATTGAATATAAAACGATTTCGAAATGAATTGAATATAAAACGATTTCGAAATGAATTGAATATATAACGATTTCGATTTGAATTGAATATAAAACGATTTCGAAATGAATTGAATATATAACGATTTCGATTTGAATTGAATATAAAACGATTTCGAAATGAATTGAATATATAACGATTTCGATTTGAATTGAATATAAAACGATTTCGAAATGAATTGAATATAAAACGATTTCGAAATGAATTAAATATAAAACGATTTCGAAATGAATTGAATATAAAACGATTTCGAAATGAATTGAATATAAAACGATTTCAATTTGAATGGAATAGAAAACCAATTTGATTTCAAATTGAATATATAATGAACTTGATTCAAATAGAAAACGAATTCGAATTGAATTGAATAGAAAACGAATTCGAATTGAATTGAATAGAAAACGAATTCGAATTGAATTGAATAGAAAACGAATTAGAATTGAATTGAATAGAAAACGAATTCGAATTGAATTGAATAGAAAACGAATTCGAAATGAATTGAATTGAAAACGAATTCAAATGGAATTGAAATTTGAATTGAATAGAAATGAATTTTAAAACGAATTTATAAGGAAGAATTCAATTGTGATTTGAATTAAAAAGGAAGTTGAAAATGTTTTTGAAACGAATTCAAAACTATTTATATAATTCGTTTTAAATAGAAATCGACGAAATATATATTATATATATAATAAATGGCCTGAATAGAACGCGCCGCGCCGCGGCAGTTCGTAAATTTCGACCATTTATTTCAAACGGACATTACGGGAGATCCGACCGTCGGATTCTCCTAAAACCGGAACCGTTGGGTTCGTATCGAAAAGAGCTTTCTAACGAATATTAGAAATTTGAAATCTAACGGTTGGATTTGGAGATACGTCCAAATCAAATTCGAAAAAGGTCGCTATAAGTGCAGTTCGATGGCCGTTGTTGGAAATCGACTGCACGGGCCTCGATAAAATTATTAAAAATAGTAATAATTTGTATAAAATCATAAGAAATGATTTGGGAAAATTTGGGATGAAAAACTCCACATTTGAAAAGATAAAAATGGTTTTATCGAAATGCACTAGTTTGAACTAAATTTGAAACCCAATTGATTCTAATAAATAAATTAGATTTAAAAGGGGTTTTAAATAATCGGGATTTCTAATATATTTGATTGGATTTGAAATGGGTTTATCGTGAATGGTGTTTTAAATAACACTAGTTCTTTAACCCGATAATAAATGGAATGTGATTTGGGTTTGTCGTGAACTGTGTTTTAAATAACACCTAGTTCTTTAACCCAGTAAAAAGAGTTTTAATGAATCTGCAATCAGATTGAAATCCGAATTGATAATCTAAATTATCAAATTTGACAAATAAGCGAGGATGGAGTATCACCAGTTTTGCTCCAAAGCGATAGTTAAATCTTTAATTAGATTTGAACGTGAGATGGTAATTAATTTTACCGACAACACTGTGGTGGTAGATATGGAGTATTACCAGTTTTGCTTCATGGGATGAATAGGTTGGGATTGGGAAATAAAATAAATAATTACTTCGTTACGGTTCGCTAATCTCGACTAGTTGGAAAAACCATAATTTGGTTTTAAATGACATCCAAAGGAAGATTACAGGATAAATTTTAAAGAATTTATCTTGGATAAAATTAATGGGAATCTTTCCCTAAGAATGTGGAATTTAGAAACTAGCTGTAGGTTGGCTAAGAAAATGGTTTCCTGGGTATTGATCTGATGTTGGTTTCGGCCTTCGGGGTTAATGTTTGGGAAATTGTTCTCTTGCTAATTTGCGGTTAGTGACTAATGAATTGGAATGAGGCGTATGTTGTGTTTGTGTAACATTTGTTTTAATATACGCGGGTTGTTCGGAAAGTCCGGGTTTATACCCATTCTGAATAACCGATTCGACGATAAGTCGAAGATGAAGACGGTGGTCGAAGACCGGAAGTCTTCACATCGTTTGGGTAATTACTGACGATCCTGATTGGGCAGTACACCCAAGAGGATGGAAATAGTTGGTGGTCGTCCAGACGTACTTGGAGATGGATGGATATGCGAGGAAAGTGCCTCCGGTTTCGTTCAGACCCAGAACGGACTTGTAAATGGATTGTGTGTCTGACATTGGATTTTATTCTGTGTTGATTGATTTCTGTTAAATATATATCTGTTTGGCGGCGGAGAATTTATTCTCTTGCTTAACGCCCTTCTCTGAGACGTACGAGCTTAGAGGTTATATATCGATAGATATCAATCGCATGGCATGAATTGCCTGTGTGGCACGCTAAGATGCAATGATCAAGGCTTCTGTTGAAAAGCAAAGTCTTGTGGTTGATGATCAAAGCACGCCTACGTGGCAGCTTTGTGTATAACGTGTATTCGCGAGCCTCACACCTCGGTATGAGTTAAAAACGGGATACGGACCGCTGGGAGAGCACGACGTTTCTTTCTAGCTTTGGTGGTGTCAGTGACTTACCAGCCCTGACATATATATACTTTTCACCTTTGTGGTTGTTGGAATGAGGCGCCTCGATTATAGGTCTGTAAGGACCGGGAAACGCGTGTTCAGGCATAATTAATCCTCTAACGTAAGTGAGGACCGGCCCAGCCGCATCCAAGGGTTACCCAGTGTGCGTAGTTCTGAGCATTTGCTAGAGTGTCTCGAACGCGGAGAGGAGCTTGCCCCTTGCCTCGACTCATGACGGAAATCCAATTTCCAATACGTGTATTTCGGCTTTATTTGTAGAGCCTAGTATGGCGACATAGTAGCATGGGATACTATGCCGTCTATGATTTATACTTATGATTGAAATTGTTTTGACACTATACACTTATTATAGTACCAAATGATTTGTTTTAAGCGTACCAAGCATGTTTGGCTATTATAAGGGAAAACCCTATCCCCCGGCTTGCGTTGCATTGTATGATAGGACCTGGGTCTTATAATAGCTTCATTTTTCGAAAAAGCATTGCGTTGTTTATTGATATGCACTGGTATTCTTGGGAGGAAACCCGTTCCGTGTTATGCGGCGTGGTCCCTTGAATTACTTTCTTTTAAAATAAAGTTTTAAATAACTGTTTTAGTTCTCACACCAGTCACATGACTGACCTGGAGTTTATTGTTTTAACCTAAACTCTGGGTGCCCCTATTTTCCGCACGGGCAGCTAGTAGTTTTGGTTTTGCAGATTTATATTCACAGGATCCTGGTTTACAGCTGGAATGATATCCGGAAAGCTCTGTATCCGTATATCACCTTCAGTTGTGCTTTATATTATTTTTCCGCTGCTATGTATTTAAATGTAATTTAAATCTCTGATATTTCTGTGTAATATTTATTCATTTATACTCTGTATATTCTTGTAATCTGATGCATTGTTGTAATATACAATGAAATGTTCTTCTGTTTGTGTTCTGATTTGTCCTGTTCTCAACAGTCAGGGGTTTCGAACGGTCTAGATCGGTTTAACGACTGATTCAGATCGAGCGAAATTCCAGGCCGTCACATTTGGTATCAGAGCTTTGGTTTACAGAGCTCGAGAACAAGACACATTAGAACCATACGAAAGAATTCATCAGATATTGGATTAGAAATATCCAATTAGAATGACTCGTTAGAGATAGGATCAGTAGTATCCTAGAACGAGTGTGAAGAGTATATTTTTCAAATGCAAACAATTTTGTTTTGAAAATTTAAACCATTTTAAACGTATTTGACTATGTATTTATTTTGAATATGGACAATCGAGTATATAAAGGTTTTGTATATACGCGTCATGAACGTATATTCGAAGTTTTAATATACTGGATAGATATAGAATCATACTCTAGTCGCCCGGACCTGATTCTGATGATTGACGCGTCATCATTAGTAATTAGTTTCGTGTTTCAAAGGTGTGCTTTCTATATGTTTCCATTAGACTGGTGTGAGAACCAAAACTTATATAGTTAGAACACATTGTTGTGAATTGGCATCAAAAACAAGATTTTCTGTATATATATCAAAATTATGAATTTGAAAACTCTAATTCACTAATTGATTGATGTTTGTGTTGTTTGTTTATTTGTTTGCTAATTTTAACCATTTAGTCTAATTGAACCAAATATTGAACTATATTGAAAATTGGTCGCATTTGCTTGCATATATATATATATATATATATATATATATACTTATATTGAACAGGTCATAGCAAGGAGGCTAGAGCCAGAGAATAAAATTTGTTTGCCCGACAAATAGGTACATGTTTACTACATAATTTCCTGTTTTGTTTGGGTGATGATGATTTTGTGAGCCTATTGGCTAGCCGCTTGGCTTTTTCTTTTTCTTTTTGAGATCTGAAGGACCGGGGAAGCTATTTGAAATTCCCCGATGCTCCCATTGCAGGGGAGGTTATGGCGAAATTTTTCGAAAATTTAGGGTGTTAGCCAAATTTTTGAAATTTTGAAAATTCTCAGAAACTAAAGAGTTGGAGAATGAAAGCCAGAATGAATGTAGAGCTTAATAATCAAACCACTTTCGACTTTGTTCCTTTTCGGGGACGAAAAGTTTTAAGTGGGGGAGATTGTAATAACCCGGAAAATCTGGGCCAGTTTAAAAATTTTATTTTGGCAATTTTAGCGAATTTTGAATATTTAAAATAGAGTATTTTAAATAATATCGACGAGAAATTTATTTTGAATATATTCGAACGTATATATTTATACGCGTCGTCGTTAGAATATAAATAATTATATATAATTATAAATAGAATTGAAAATGGCGCGGTAGTTCGATAATTCGATTTCAAACTTCAATTGAATGTACCGGGTGCAAAACAAACCGGATTTTAGTGAAACCAAAAACATTAGGATCTAATTGATGATATCTTTCCAACGAATCCGAATAATTGAGATTTCATATCGGGAATCAAAAGATATGTCCAGTTGAAAATTCTGAATAGTCGCTATGGAATTCAGGCCCTTAAAAATGGACATTTTGCAAATGACCTCGGATTTCGACGAAACCAGTTTTGTTGGGTCCGCAGTGTCAAATTATTGCTAGATTCCAAATTTCATAATTTTTCGAATCAATATGTGAGCGTGGCAAATGAAAACGCGTTTGACCATTTTCAGTTGATTTTAATCGACTGGAAATTGGCCATTTTTCTAACGGTCTCAGAATTCGGCGAAACTAGTTTTGTTAGGACCGTATCGTCAATACGAAGCTAGAAAATATTTTTCTGGAATTTTTCGAGTTAGTATGTGACCCCGGTAATTTGAAATGTACGTTTAAAATTCAATTTAGTGATTTAAATGTAAATTCAACGGAAATTAA
Organism: Allium sativum; assembly: GCA_030737875.1. Taxonomy (NCBI): domain Eukaryota; kingdom Viridiplantae; phylum Streptophyta; class Magnoliopsida; order Asparagales; family Amaryllidaceae; genus Allium; species Allium sativum. Next base: position 728,927,306 of record CM060909.1, read on the forward strand.
TCAAAACGTTCGAATCAGCTTACGATACATATCCCATTGTGTTCGGAATAGGGGTAATTAGCTAGGGGTGACAGTCGGTGGGCTTGATTTCGAGTTAAAACAGAAAGTCAACTTTAAATTGGATTAACTAATTAAATTAAAAAAAAAAAAAACCCTCCCTCCTTATCAGCCGACCCCCCCCCCCCTTATTCTCATTTCAGAAATTAAAAAAAAAAGAAAAAAGAAAAATGCTCTTCAAAATCCGTCGCCCACCCTCATCGAGACACGCCGCCTTCGACTCCTCTTCCCCCTCCTTCGCCTGCGCACCTCCGCCACCCATCTCCCTCGTCGTCGGCCATCCCCCTCCCCCTTCCCGTTCTCTCTCATCTCACCTCTCCTCCCCTTTCTCACCGAAACCCCAAAGGACCCCCCCCCCCATCCCTGAAACGCGCCGCACTTCCACTCCTGGCACCCCAGGCGACCGACGACCCTCCCCCGCCCCTCCGGCCGTCCATCGTCGCAGCGGACCCCCCCCCTCTCGAAGCCGCTGTAAGCCTTCAGTTTATTTTATCTTTTTTTTTTCTATTATTTTATTTTGTGTATTTAAAGTATTTGGATTAGGGTAAATATAAAAATCAGATTTTATATGAAGTACGATTTATAAAAATTTGATTTTTAGTATGAAAATAACGAAGTAAAGAATATTATTTTTATAGTTCAATGGTAATATAAAGATTATGTTTTCCATAACAAAAAGGTTAGATTTTTATTATAAAAAAAATGGAAAAGGCGGAATTTTTATTGAGTAGAAGAAGTAAAAATATAGTTTTTATATTTTTAAAGAATTAAAAATATAGTCTTTACTATATAGAAATATTAAAAATATGATTTTTATATTTTTAAAGTATTAAAAATATAATCTTTTTAGGATAGAGAATATAAAGATATCATCTTTGTGTATGTAACGAAATAAGAATCTGATTTTTATATACGTTGAGATAAAGTGGTGATTTTTATAAGAAGAAAACTTTATTTTTATAAAGGCGAAAACTTTATTTTTATAAAGGCGAAATCTTTATGTGGAAAATAGCGTGATAAAAATATAATTTTTATCTATTTGACATAGCGAAATAGAAAAATAGAATTTTTATATATTGAACTTCGATAGAAAAATAGAATTTTTATACATTGAACTTCGATAGAAAAATAGAATTTTTATATATTGAACTTCGATAGAAATATAGAATTTTTATATATTGAACTTCGATAGAAAAATAGAATTTTATATATTGAACTTTGAAATAAAAATTCGATTCTTAGATATGGAACTTTGAAATAAAAATTCGATTTCTATATATAGAATAGCGAACTAAAAATTCGATTTTTATATATAGAATAACGAAGTCAAAATTCGATTTTTACATAGGTAGTAAAAGCGGACGACGAAGATGACGAAGATGCGATAGCAATGAAGTTTTCTATCAATGAAGTGCCGTGGAGCTAGGATAGCTATATGTGAGAACTTCTCACTCAAAATTTCTCTTTTGCTAGTTATATATATATATATACTAGGATGCAGACGGTGCTTAGTAGCACCCGACACCCGTCCACATACCATGGACTTGTTTGTTTGGTTGTGTAGTTGGTTAGGTTATTTGATTTGGATTTGATTGATTGGTTGAATTGGTAATTGATTAAAATTGACATGTGAATGGCGTGGGCCTTCACTAGACCGGGGATAAGGCTAGGCCTCGTCCCGTTTCTAGTATCGTGCCGTTATGCCGCCGAAATTTTCTAAAATATGTTAGAAAAATAAAAATATCATTTTTATTGAATAAATGAACTGAATAGAAATTCATATGTTGAAATAAAATATTTTATCGTTAAAAATATAATTTTTAACGTGAATATGAATATAGTGAAAGTGAATAAAATAAATATTCATTTACAAACCGGACGGTTTGTTTATGTACACCTATTTGACTGACATTGATTGGGACGATAAATTTTACACATCGCCCAACTGCACGAATAAAATCTGTGTTTGATTGTTTGAAACCCTACACGGGTGTTGGGATGAAATATGAAGTTCACTCATCCTAATCGATTAAATATGTCGATCGATAGATTGACAGGCTGTTATAAGCGGTAGATATCTTTATTTGATGCTTATACAGTGTAGTGCACTTTGGTTGATGGTTGATTATTTTTCAATGCTATTATATACATGTGATGTATGAAAATCCATATAATTAATTTTATATGGTGATTGATTGGGCCTCATTCCAATTTGAAAAATAAAGAATATATAAAATAAAGGTTCATGTGTTGACTATACTCATCCGTTGGGAATAGCCATGTGTTGAACGAATTATTTTTATAATAAAATTTACATCTTTATCAATATAAAATAAAGGTTCATGTGTTGACTATACTCATCCGTTGGGAATAGCCATGTGTTGAACGAGTTATTTTTATAATAAAATTTACATCTTTATCAATATAAAATAAAGGTTCATGTGTTGACTATACTCATCCGTTGGGAATAGCCATGTGTTGAACGAATTATTTTTATAATAAAATTTACATCTTTATCAATATAAAATAAAGGTTCATGTGTTGACTATACTCATCCGTTGGGAATAGTCATGTGTTGAACGAAATAATTTAACAAAAATAGTCACACATGGGCGGTACTCATTCGTTGAGATTAGTCGTGTGTTGACAAAAAGAAATATTTGAAATAGAATATATAAAGCCGTGTTAAATAGTGATGCGCCATTTTGACGCGAACGAGATTTATATCGAATAAAACGATTTCGAAATGAATTGAATATAAAACGATTTCGAAATGAATTGAATATAAAACGATTTCGAAATGAATTGAATATAAAATGATTTCGAAATGAATTGAATATATAACGATTTCGATTTGAATTGAATATAAAACGATTTCGAAATGAATTGAATATAAAACGATTTCGAAATGAATTGAATATAAAACGATTTCGAAATGAATTGAATATATAACGATTTCGATTTGAATTGAATATAAAACGATTTCGAAATGAATTGAATATATAACGATTTCGATTTGAATTGAATATAAAACGATTTCGAAATGAATTGAATATATAACGATTTCGATTTGAATTGAATATAAAACGATTTCGAAATGAATTGAATATAAAACGATTTCGAAATGAATTAAATATAAAACGATTTCGAAATGAATTGAATATAAAACGATTTCGAAATGAATTGAATATAAAACGATTTCAATTTGAATGGAATAGAAAACCAATTTGATTTCAAATTGAATATATAATGAACTTGATTCAAATAGAAAACGAATTCGAATTGAATTGAATAGAAAACGAATTCGAATTGAATTGAATAGAAAACGAATTCGAATTGAATTGAATAGAAAACGAATTAGAATTGAATTGAATAGAAAACGAATTCGAATTGAATTGAATAGAAAACGAATTCGAAATGAATTGAATTGAAAACGAATTCAAATGGAATTGAAATTTGAATTGAATAGAAATGAATTTTAAAACGAATTTATAAGGAAGAATTCAATTGTGATTTGAATTAAAAAGGAAGTTGAAAATGTTTTTGAAACGAATTCAAAACTATTTATATAATTCGTTTTAAATAGAAATCGACGAAATATATATTATATATATAATAAATGGCCTGAATAGAACGCGCCGCGCCGCGGCAGTTCGTAAATTTCGACCATTTATTTCAAACGGACATTACGGGAGATCCGACCGTCGGATTCTCCTAAAACCGGAACCGTTGGGTTCGTATCGAAAAGAGCTTTCTAACGAATATTAGAAATTTGAAATCTAACGGTTGGATTTGGAGATACGTCCAAATCAAATTCGAAAAAGGTCGCTATAAGTGCAGTTCGATGGCCGTTGTTGGAAATCGACTGCACGGGCCTCGATAAAATTATTAAAAATAGTAATAATTTGTATAAAATCATAAGAAATGATTTGGGAAAATTTGGGATGAAAAACTCCACATTTGAAAAGATAAAAATGGTTTTATCGAAATGCACTAGTTTGAACTAAATTTGAAACCCAATTGATTCTAATAAATAAATTAGATTTAAAAGGGGTTTTAAATAATCGGGATTTCTAATATATTTGATTGGATTTGAAATGGGTTTATCGTGAATGGTGTTTTAAATAACACTAGTTCTTTAACCCGATAATAAATGGAATGTGATTTGGGTTTGTCGTGAACTGTGTTTTAAATAACACCTAGTTCTTTAACCCAGTAAAAAGAGTTTTAATGAATCTGCAATCAGATTGAAATCCGAATTGATAATCTAAATTATCAAATTTGACAAATAAGCGAGGATGGAGTATCACCAGTTTTGCTCCAAAGCGATAGTTAAATCTTTAATTAGATTTGAACGTGAGATGGTAATTAATTTTACCGACAACACTGTGGTGGTAGATATGGAGTATTACCAGTTTTGCTTCATGGGATGAATAGGTTGGGATTGGGAAATAAAATAAATAATTACTTCGTTACGGTTCGCTAATCTCGACTAGTTGGAAAAACCATAATTTGGTTTTAAATGACATCCAAAGGAAGATTACAGGATAAATTTTAAAGAATTTATCTTGGATAAAATTAATGGGAATCTTTCCCTAAGAATGTGGAATTTAGAAACTAGCTCTAGGTTGGCTAAGAAAATGGTTTCCTGGGTATTGATCTGATGTTGGTTTCGGCCTTCGGGGTTAATGTTTGGGAAATTGTTCTCTTGCTAATTTGCGGTTAGTGACTAATGAATTGGAATGAGGCGTATGTTGTGTTTGTGTAACATTTGTTTTAATATACGCGGGTTGTTCGGAAAGTCCGGGTTTATACCCATTCTGAATAACCGATTCGATGATAAGTCGAAGATGAAGACGGTGGTCGAAGACCAGAAGTCTTCACATCGTTTGGGTAATTACTGACGATCCTGATTGGGCAGTACACCCAAGAGGATGGAAATAGTTGGTGGTCGTCCAGACGTACTTGGAGATGGATGGATATGCGAGGAAAGTGCCTCCGGTTTCGTTCAGACCCAGAACGGACTTGTAAATGGATTGTGTGTCTAACATTGGATTTTATTCTGTGTTGATTGATTTCTGTTAAATATATATCTGTTTGGCGGCGGAGAATTTATTCTCTTGCTTAACGCCCTTCTCTGAGACGTACGAGCTTAGAGGTTATATATCGATAGATATCAATCGCATGGCATGAATTGCCTGTGTGGCACGCTAAGATGCAATGATCAAGGCTTCTGTTGAAAAAGCAAAGTCTTGTGGTTGATGATCAAAGCACGCCTACGTGGCAGCTTTGTGTATAACGTGTATTCGCGAGCCTCACACCTCGGTATGAGTTAAAAACGGGATACGGACCGCTGGGAGAGCACGACGTTTCTTTCTAGCTTTGGTGGTGTCAGTGACTTACCAGCCCTGACATATATATACTTTTCACCTTTGTGGTTGTTGGAATGAGGCGCCTCGATTATAGGTCTGTAAGGACCGGGAAACGCGTGTTCAGGCATAATTAATCCTCTAACGTAAGTGAGGACCGGCCCAGCCGCATCCAAGGGTTACCCAGTGTGCGTAGTCCTGAGCATTTGCTAGAGTGTCTCGAACGCGGAGAGGAGCTTGCCCCTTGCCTCGACTCATGACGGAAATCCAATTTCCAATACGTGTATTTCGGCTTTATTTGTAGAGCCTAGTATGGCGACATAGTAGCATGGGATACTATGCCGTCTATGATTTATACTTATGATTGAAATTGTTTTGACACTATACACTTATTATAGTACCAAATGATTTGTTTTAAGCGTACCAAGCATGTTTGGCTATTATATGGGAAAACCCTATCCCCCGGCTTGCGTTGCATTGTATGATAGGACCTGGGTCTTATAATAGCTTCATTTTTCGAAAAAGCATTGCGTTGTTTATTGATATGCACTGGTATTCTTGGGAGGAAACCCGTTCCGTGTTATGCGGCGTGGTCCCTTGAATTACTTTCTTTTAAAATAAAGTTTTAAATAACTGTTTTAGTTCTCACACCAGTCACATGACTGACCTGGAGTTTATTGTTTTAACCTAAACTCTGGGTGCCCCTATTTTCCGCACGGGCAGCTAGTAGTTTTGGTTTTGCAGATTTATATTCACAGGATCCTGGTTTACAGCTGGAATGATATCCGGAAAGCTCTGTATCCGTATATCACCTTCAGTTGTGCTTTATATTATTTTTCCGCTGCTATGTATTTAAATGTAATTTAAATCTCTGATATTTCTGTGTAATATTTATTCATTTATACTCTGTATATTCTTGTAATCTGATGCATTGTTGTAATATACAATGAAATGTTCTTCTGTTTGTGTTCTGATTTGTCCTGTTCTCAACAGTCAGGGGTTTCGAACGGTCTAGATCGGTTTAACGACTGATTCAGATCGAGCGAAATTCCAGGCCGTCACACCATTCTATATCTCTGCACCACCTAACTAGTATCCCAACTAGTAATCTGTATAAAGATGATAACGTGATCCCAATCCCTGTAATTGCGGTTGTCTTTAGGTGTACATCTATTATTTATTACCTAGATCTAATCTAGGGTTTTCTTATCGAGCGCTTCCTAGTTCAACTAGGGTTTATGCGACTTATCTAATACTTCTCGGATTCAGGATTTATGCCACCTAGGTCCAACAAGGGATTATGCTACCTGTCGAACGATGCCCCTAGTCTAGGACGCACTACCTAGAGCGGTATATGTTCCTAGACTTTCCCCACGTATGTGTCGCGAATCGTTTATCGCTGTCTAAATGCACATGTCCTGAAATGTGCGACCCGAGTCCCGTGGCAGGGCTATTCTAGAAACACGGAACTCGGTCAGGAGCTTTCAGATACCTGCCGATGTAGATGCTAAGGTCTGTTTTTCTAGTGGCTATGGTCCCACCTGACCCCTCCCTCAACTAATGAAAGGCAATCCAAGAAAATCAAGCACGAGAACTATACTTCTGCCACCTATGCCCTAATTTCCTATTGGCCAGCCTCACCCATAACTAGATAGCAAGTATATGGTCTGTTAGGAGTTCTCTGCCTTTTCGCATGCGTATCTCGACTGACTCAAGATGGTAGGTAGACGACGAGTTGCTATCACAGGGCTACTGGTCTAGTCGAATCACGCTGGTCCATCCTAGTCTTTAGGTTGCCTTAAATTGCAACCAAGGCATACCCTTGGTTCTTCTGACACAGACCTTAACCTCTGTGAGCCCAGGCGGATCATCTGCAGCCTCACAGAGGGATACCAAGAGTACCCTCACGTCCCCTCGAAGCTGCGGGCTTCGTTCCCCAGTTTGTTGGAGTCTTCTTTAAGATCAGATGTTCGTTCGCTCCTTCTCGTGTCGTACTAAGGTTTACTACTTAGTCCCTGAACCATCGTTTTCTTAACTAAGGTTTACAACTTAGTCCTTTTAACTAAGGTTTACTACTTAGTCTCTTTCTCGTCAAGTTGGATTGGTTAAGTGTCATTAGTCGATTCAAGTTAGCTTAACCCATTCCTTTGTCATATTAAACTGGCTAAGTGTTATCAGTAGTTCATGTTGACTTAACCCTATCACAAACCAAGTTATATTGGTTAAGTATTTCTTATTACTTAACCCTACCCATTCATCTTGTATTAGTTAAGTGTCCGTTTTAACCTACCCTTGCCCATCTGTTTTAACTAACATGTTATAACGGTTAAGTGTTCCCTTAGTTAACATAACCCTAACATCTGTTTAATTAACATGTTCTAATGGTTAAGTATTGTCCCTTCATGTTTTAACTTAACCCTATTCATTTATCACACTATGATGGTTAAGTGTTCTAAGTTTACTCAACCCTACCCTCTAGTCCACCTATCATATTAAATTGGCTAAGTGTATTAAATTTACTTAACCCCAACCTCTAGTCTAGTTAACATGTTAAATTGGCTAAGTGTATTAAATTTACTTAACCCCACCTTTTAATCTAGTCAACATGTTAATTTGGCTAAGTGTTTTCTTAGTTAGTTAACCCCTACAAGTCTTGTCTTGTTAACATGTTAAGTTGGTTAAGTGTTCTGATTAACCCCACCCATCAGATTTAGTTAACATGTTGAGTTGGTTAAGTGTTTTAGTTAACTTAACCCTACCAATCCAAACTTAGCTTTAATTGTCTTATTAAAGCACCAACCACTCACATTAGATAGGTATTGTTGTGGCTGCCTGTATGCAGGTCGGTTCCGGGCAGTCTTACGCCACAACTCAGTCTAACCTCGGGTCTTTATTGGGCTCAATGCCTTAGCCTCTCACATTGGATAGGTATTGTTGTGATTACTGGACAGCCGGGCGGGTCCGGGAAGGTTTACATCACAACTCAATCCAACCTCGGGTTAAGCATATTCGTATTTTCTAATTTACATTTTAATTATGTAAATTTTTCAAATTCAAGTTACTGCCAAATTTGTTTCCAATCAATCTCATTAGTTTAGGTATATAATTAATACCGTTTTATGCCATAAATCACTTATGTGATTTTTGACCAATTTATGTCAAGTTTCCTATAATTACCGATTTTACCCAACGTTGCCCCGTCTAAATATTAGGCTAACAATCTTAGCCTAATTTTCCGTCCGCATGATTTTGACATATAATATTAGGCTAAAAACTTAGCCTAATTTAGCGTACACAAAATTGGCATAAAAATAATTCAATAACATGAACATGCTATAGGTGTAAACTTGGCATTCTCGACATAGTCAATATGAACATCATATGTGTGAACTCGCAAAATAATCGACATGAATATCATAACATTGTATAACATGCCACAAACTTGCATATAAATATTGGGCCTAGTTAAACAGGTGTCACATGAATCATATAGTTTTGGCCTAACATAAAGGTATAAACTAGTATAACCTAATAGGTGTCATATGAATCCACTACAACATGGTATAACATGTTAATGCATAGGTCTAGGCATAAACTCAAACATAAAACTGGTGTAAGACAAAACTATATGTATAACTTTGACAACCACTTAAGGGTGTGAACTTGCAACACATATGTATAAACATAGATCTAACAATAAACTTTCATATCAATCCTAAACGGATCTTGACATGGATCTGATTATAAGTTCTCACTTGCATAAGAACATGTGAATATAGATCTATTCTAGTCATGTAGGCACAATTGGTTTAAAACATATATACATAGAGCCTACATGAATCATATAAATATTTGTGTAAGTCTAACTTGCAACCAATAACTTGCATAAGCATATATTTAGATCTAACTGTATACATACAATTCGCATAAGGTGTTAATTGTTTGATTCACAATACATAAAAGATTCAATCACCACAACATTCAAATTATCACAAATAACAAATATAAAACAACATCATCAACACCGATATAATTCCATATTACAATTTATATCAAATCATGTCTTAATCGCATTCCCATCTAAAGAGCTACTATAGTTACAACGATCGATGAACTTGAATTCTGGATTCTGAGTTCTGAAATTGGGATGCTTTCCTTTGGGTAGATAAACGTTGTTTTGATTCTTAGTTTTGAATTAGATTTGTTCTAGCTTTGTTTGTCTTTAAGCTTTAGGCGGCGGCCATTCCAAGCTATCTTACAGCAGCGTGACGGCTCCAAGTTTAATTGTGTGAATTAGGTTAAGATCTAGATTGTATATATAGAATTTTAGGATTAATTTAGGCCGTTTGATTAACCCAAGAAATGATCACAACCGTTCAGTCAAGATAGAATTATCCTATTGACTCAGCAATGAGTCAGAAATGACTCAGCATTGACTCAGCATATTAAATGTTCATTTTTTTCATAAATGACACATTGGTTCTTTTCTAACATATCATAACCAAAAGGACATTTTTTTATTTAAAACAAAACATTAGCTAAATGAACATTTCTTAACTAAAATGCCAATTTAATCTGAATAAACATTTTAATCTAAATATACATTTCTTAACGAAATGTTATTCTAATGTTAACATAACAAAAGTGATATTCTAATGTTCATCTTTTCTTTTTATTATTTATTGTCAATCACTTCAAACGTAAATACGTATTTAATAAATACATTTTCCCTTTACCGTTTACATTAATTACCCATATATAAATATATATATATATATATATATGAATAAATCTTTTCTTACTTTTAATTTGCCATAAATCCACTTAGGGAAGGCCATTTAAAAAAAACAATCATTGACAACCAAAAATGTGCAACGTACGCTACATGATACGTACACGTCATATATATATATATATATATATATATATATATATGCGTATATATGTGTATATATTATATATATATATTCATCATTTTTTTCTTTTTATCTATCTTTCCAATTACCATTTTCACACTAAACCACTTTTTGAACTGCGTTCACACTAGGCTATTTTAAGCCATTCACATAAAACAAAAATAGGGTGCTAGCGGGGATCGAACTCTGTACCTCTTGTATGCAAGTCATGTGTTCCAACCAAATGAGCTACTAAGTCTTTTGCTTACAAAAGTTAGAACAGTGCTAAACATTATTCTTTTCTCATTCTTTTTTTTCATGTTTTGCTGCAATATTTAATTTAAGGATATCTTTTTCATATGGAGTCCAATTTATGCAAACTCAGACTCTATCTCAAGCAGAATTTCGAGACGAACGCAATGGCATAACCCATTTCCCTTAATTCTTCTTCTAATTTTTAATTATACTTTAATTTGTGAAACTTAATGTTACAGAATTACGGGGTGTTACATTCTCCCCTTCTTAAAAGGATTTCGTCCCTGAAATCTTCAAGTTAGGAAGAATGTGTCCTACCATCCAATCATCCATCTACTCAACCATTCAATCACAGGCATTCAATGTCCTTAAAAAGATTTCTAAATGCTTTCATATTTATATGCATAGTGTGTGTATATGTCTTCATCTAATGCAAAATCAGGCAGTTTACTGATTCAGTTGACCTCCTTAATGCGAATTATGTCAGTGCCATGCGTCCAATCATGTATGCAAGCATCCCTAGTTATGTAAATACTACATGTGTGCATAGCCATTCATCCATATGCAACATCCATATGATAACATATCAAATTAAATCCGTTAAGCAAATACATATATGTGAATGCAATATGAAAGTGACTGAGTTGTTCTAGCGCCTATGGTGTGTATATGCATTCAACGAGCAACCACTTGCAATCATTAATCATAACATGTTTCAAATACATGTTTCAAGTACATGTTTACATCCATTGGCTTCTACCTAAGGATCGATGATACATCCTAGAGGATATACCTTAAAAGCTAGAAAGTATGCATAAAATTCCTAGAAAAAGAGATCAAGGATATACCCTTAAGAAAAAGGGTATGACGCTCGTGTCTAGTCTCCAGTCTTATATGTCGCACCTTCTTGAGCTTCACTATACGGTACCTTATCAAATTTAACTTCATGATTGCGAAGCTTCTTCACCTCCATTTCCAAGATAAACAGATGTTAACCTTGATACTAGTGTATATACTAAGATGATTAGATATCTCTCCTCTACTTAGATTATCCATCATGTTACAAATCTAAGGGTCTAAAGCTAAAGGTTTCTATGTACTTTTTACCTCTCTTAAGGTCAGTCTTTCTTCCTACTTAGGGCTCCTGCAACAATTATTCATCTCCCACCTTTACCATCCTTGTGTAACATGTTTACAGTTCTCTCTAAAGCTACCTCTATCGCACAAAGAACCCTACAAAGCTTGGAAGAAAATTAGCCGCAGGTGAAACTACAGCGACTATAGATGGAAGTCGGGCACTGCTTCGCCCTTCGATAGGTATCGTAGTCTTATCAAGCTTACAGAACCATGCTGCGATGAGGTTACCTCCCAGAAAGCCAGGAACCCCGAAGACTCAAGAAAGAAGGGGACAAGAATTCAAACAGAGAATCAGAAGATAGTGCGTATGGCTTTGGGGAATATGCCTTTAAACCAAATCTTTTCTTTTGAAAATGCTTTTTTTTAAAACCGTTTTGAAAATAATTTTTCAAATCTTTTATCTGATCCGGTAACCTTCAGCTCTGATACCACGTGTAACACCCCACATCCGTTAGTGTCACTCACAAAGGGAATGCACTATGTTCTGTGGAGCATTTAAGGTAAAAGATGCAGATAAATTACAAGACAGAAAAAAACAGCGAAAATTAATCTTTACTTTATTGATAAAATAGTTTGTACAACAATTGCTTTCCAATACCATAGTATCATCTGTCTTACAAAATAAAGAAGCATAAAATAACATTTATATTCCCCAATGTAGCATAAGCTAGCCATAGCAGCTGAAAGAGAGTCTGAAGCGATATATCCAAGAGTCTTCAAGCTTGGAAAGAGTAACAGTCCATACTAAGCAGAGCTATTCCCTCCCTGACTACCTGGTGGAAAACGGAAGAAAAGAAGACGAAAGAAAAACAGAGTCAGACATAAAGCCTGAGTAAGTCTAGTGACTTTTAGCATGTGAACAGGATAAAGTTCATGATGGGAGTAAACTGGAAAAATGGGACAGTACCAGAATAACAGACTAATATATACCAAGGCAAGACGATTTAAACCGACTATACTATCACACCCCATTCTATATCTATGCACCACCTAACTAGTATCCCAACTAGTAATCTGTATAAAGATGATCCCAATCCCTGTAATTGCGGTTGTCTTTAGGTGTACATCTATTATTTATTACCTAGATCTAATCTAGGGTTTTCTTATCGAGTGCTTCCTAGATTCAACTAGGGTTTATGCGACTTATCTAATACTTCTCGGATTCAGGATTTATGCCACCTAGGTCCAACTAGGGATTATGCTACTTGTCGAACGATGGCCCTAGTCTAGGACGAACTACCTAGAGTGGTATATGTTCCTAGACTTTCCCCACGTATGTGTCGCGAATCGTTTATCGCTGCCTAGATGCACCTGTCCTGAAATGTGCGACCCGAGTCCCGTGGCAGGGCCATTCTAGAAACACGGAACTCGGTCGGGAGCTTTCAGATATCTGCCGATGCAGATGCTAAGGTCTGTTTTTCCCATGGCTATGGTCCCACCTGACCCCTCCCTCAACTAATGAAAGACAATCCAAGAAAATCAAGCACGAGAACTATACTCCTGCAACCTATGCCCTACTTTCCTATTGGCCAGCCTCACCCATAATTAGATAGCAAGTATATGGTCTGTTGGGAGTTCTCTGCCTTTCTGCATGCGTATCTCGACTGACTCAAGATGGTAGGTAGACGATGAGTTACTATCACAGGGCTACTAGTCTCGTCGAATCACGTTGGTCCATCCTAGTCTTTAGGTTGCCTTAAATTTCAACCAAGGCATACCCTTGGTTCTTCTGACGCAGACCTTAACCTCTGTGAGCCCAGGAGGATCATCTGCAGCCTCACAGAGGGATACCAAGAGTACCCTCACGTTCCCTCGAAGACGCGGGCTTCGTTCCCCAGTTCGTTGGAGCCTTCTTTAAGATCAGACGGACGTTCGCTCCTTCTCGTGTCGTACTAAGGTTTACTACTTAGTCCCCGAAACGTCATTTTCTTGACTAAGGTTTACAATTTAATCCTTTTAACTAAGGTTTACTACTTAGTCTCTTTCTCGTCAAGTTGGATTGGTTAAGTGTCATTAGTCGATTCAAGTTAGCTTAACCCATTCCTTTGTCATATTAAACTAGCTAAGTGTTATCAGTAGTTCATGTTGACTTAACCCTATCACAAACCAAGTTATATTGGTTAAGTATTTCTTATTACTTAACCCTACCCATTCATCTTGTATTGGTTAAGTGTCCCTTTTAACCTAACCTTGCCCATTTGTTTTAACTAGCATGTTATAACGGTTAAGTGTTCCCTTAGTTAACATAACCCTAACATCTGTTTAATTAACATGTTCTAATGGTTAAGTATTGTCCCTTCATGTTTTAACTTAACCCTGTTCATTTATCACACTATGATTGTTAAGTGTTCTAAGTTTACTCAACCCTACCCTCTAGTCCACCTAACATATTAAATTGGCTAAGTGTATTAAATTTACTTAACCCCAACCTCTAGTCTAGTTAACATGTTAAATTGGCTAAGTGGATTAAATTTACTTAACCCCACCTTTTAATCTAGTCAACATGTTAATTTGGCTAAGTGTTTTCTTAGTTACTTAACCCCTACAAGTCTAGTCTTGTTAACATGTTAAGTTGGTTAAGTGTTCAGATTAACCCCACCCATAAGATTTAGTTAACATGTTGAGGTGGTTAAGTGTTTTAGTTAACTTAACCCTACCAATCCTAACTTAGCTTTAATTGTCTTATTAAAGCACCAACCACTCACATTAGACATGTATTGTTGTGGCTGCCTGTATGCCGGTCGGTTCCGGGCAGTCTTACGCCACAACTCAGTCTAACCTCGGGTCTTTATTGGGCTCAATGCCTTAGCCTCTCACATTGGATAGGTATTGTTGTGATTACTGGACAGCCGGGCGGGTCCGGGAAGGTTTACATCACAACTCAATCCAACCTCGGGTTAAGCATATTCGTATTTTCTAATTTACATTTTAATTATGTAAATTATTCAAATTCAAGTTACTGCCAAATTTGTTTCCAATCTATCGCATTTGTTTAGGTATATAATTAATACCATTTTATGCCATAAATAACTTATGTGATTTTTAACCAATTTATGTCAAGTTTCCTATAATTACCAATTTTACCCAACGTTACCCTGTCTAAATATTAGGCTAACAATCTTAGCCTAATTTTCCATCCGCATGATTTTGACATATAATATTAGGTTAAAAACTTAGCCTAATTTAGCGTACACAAAATTGGCATAAAAATAATTCAATAACATAAACATGTCATAGGTGTAAACTTGGCATTCTCGACATAGTCAATATGAACATCATATGTGTGAACTTGCAAAATAATCGACATGAATATCATAACATTGCATAACATGCCACAAACTTGCATATAAATATTGGGCCTCGTTAAATAGGTGTCACATGAATCATATAGTTTTATCCTAACATAAAGGTATAACATAGTATAACCTAATAGGTGTCATATGAATCCACTACAACATGGTATAACATGTTAATGCATAGGTCTGGGCATAACCTCAAACATAAAACTGGCATAAGACAAAACAATATGTATAACTTTGACAACCACTTAAGGGTGTGAACTTGCAACACATATGTATAAACGTAGATCTAACAATAAACTTTCATATCAATCCTAAACGGATCTTGACATGGATCTGATTATAAGTTCTCACTTGCATAAGAACATGTGAATATAGATCTATTCTAGTCATGTAGGCACAATTGGTATAACACATATATACATAGAGCCTACATGAATTATATAAATATTTGTGTAAGTCTAACTTGCAACCAATAACTTGCATAAGCATATATTTAGATCTAACTGTATACATACAATTCGCATAAGGTGTTGATTGTTTGATTCACAATAAATAAAAGATTCAATCACCACAACATTCAAATTATCACAAATAATAAATATAAAATAACATCATTAACACTGATATAATTCCATATTACAATTTACATCAAATCATGTCTTAATCGCATTCCCATCTAAAGAGCCACTATACTTACAACGATCGATGAACTTGAATTCTGGATTCTGAGTTCTGAAATTGGGATGCTTTCCTTTAGGTAGATAAACGTTGTTTTGATTCTTAGTTTTGAATTAGATTTGTTCTAGCTTTGTTTGTCTTTAAGCTTTAGGCGGCGGCCATTCCAAGCTATCTTACAGCAGCGTGACGGCTCCAAGTTTAATTGTGTAAATTAGGTTAAGAGCTAGGTTGTATATATAGAATTTTAGGATTAATTTAGGCCGTTTGATTAACCCTAGAAATGACCACAACCGTTTAGTCAAGATAGAATTATCCTGTTGACTCAGCAATGAGTCAGAAATGACTCAGCATTGACTCAACATATTAAATGTTCATTTTTTTCATAAATGACACATTGGTTCTTTCCTAACATATCATAACCAAATGGACATTTTTTTATTTAAAACAAAACATTAGCTAAATGAACATTTCTTAACTAAAATGCCAATTTAATATGAATAAACATTTTAATCTAAATATACATTTCTTAACGAAATGTTATTCTAATGTTAACATAACAAAAGTGATATTCTAATGTTCGTCTTTTCTTTTTATTATTTATTGTCAATCAATTCAAACGTAAATACGTATTTAATAGATACATTTTCCCTTTATCGTTTACATTAATTACCCATATATAAATATTTATATATATATGAATAAATCTTTTCTTACTTTTAATTTGTCATAAATCCAATTGTGGAAGGCCATTTAAAAAAAAAAATCCTTGACAACCAAAAATGCGCAACGTACGCTACATGGTACGTACACGTCATATATATATACATATATATATATATATATGCGTATATATATGTATACATTATATATATATATATATTCATCATTTTTTTTTCTTTTTATCTATCTTCCCAATTACCCATTTTCACACTAAACCACTTTTTGAACTGCGTTCACACTAGGCTATTTTAAGCCATTTCCCTAAAACAAAAATAGAGCGCTGGGAGGGATCGAACTCTGTACCTCTTGTATGCAAGTCACGTGTTCCAACCAAATGAGCTACTAAGTCTTTTGCTTACAAAAGTTAGAACAATGCTAAACATTATTCTTTTCTCATTCTTTTTTTTTTCATGTTTTGTTGCAATATTTAATTTATGGATATCTTTTTCATACGCAGTCCAATTTTAGCAAACTCGGACTCTATCTGAAGCAGAATTTCGAGACGAACGCAATGGCGTAACCCGTTTCCCTTAATTCTTCATCTAATTTTTAATTATACTTTAATTTTTGAAACTTAATGTTACAGAATTACGGGGTGTTACAGCAAGTAAGTGTTTAGATCCATTTGTTAATTTTCATGTAAGGGGTAAATCTTTTTACTACATTCCTGTTGGGATCATTCCATTATTTTGTTCTTGTTGGGTAGTTTTGGTAACACCTAAACCTATCGTGGAACCCATAGTTTGGACCATTTTGTTTGAGGGGGACATAGTCCCGATATTCTTGGCCCTTAGTAGTAGTTGTGTAGGGTGTCTGTTCTCCTTTTTTAGTTGAAAGACTAGAAGTTTATTTAAATTTAAACTAAGATCAGATGATTAAATAAGATAAGGAAAGAGAAATAGTACAACTAAAAAGGAAACAATGAATACAGTAAAGCAACAAACAAGATAAATTATGAGAAAAGATGAATAAGAGTAAAAATTTCCAAGATAAGACGAAAAAGAAAAGCTACAACAGAGAAGATTTTCTTATGTGGCATGTGCTTGGATAGGAAAATACGGGAATCTTTATAAATAGTTTCATAAAATCCCAGTAAGCCTGGAAAAGGGTACATAAAAGATAAATGGAAGATGTAGAATTTTTTGTTTTCCACCTTTTTGTAACAAAAGAAATCGAATTTAGAAATTAGATTTTTATGGAATTCATGAAAGTAAAGCTGGTTGATAGGATTATGGATGCAACAATAGGATGAACTATGCTCTTACTCAGTAATTATGTGGGAAAATTTGGATGAAAAAGCATTTTGATTTTGAAATTATTGCATTCATATAGAACTGCCAGTATATTTAGGATGTGAGCATCATATTTTAAAAGGATTTTTGAAAATTTTGCATACACATTGGAGGTACCGCTTAGGCATACATGTATTATTATTATGTTGTATTTCACCTTGCACAAGTGCACAATGTTTGCAAAAATTGGAAGCACACATGATGGATGTATATTATGCGAGGGGTTAATTGATTTTACCCTTATTAAATTTTGGGGATGAAATTTCCTATGGATGGGAGAACGTAACACCCACATTTTTAACTCAAGATAATAAAATAAGAATAACCTAGTTAAATATTCAGAATTAAGTGAAACGGACTGCACCACTGCATTTATCTTGGAATTCTGGTAAAAATAGACACCTGGTTTGCATGAATCGAACAACGTATGAAGAAGTTATTAAGGTTTGAAGCTTTTATACATGTAGGTAGAATATATATATAATAGGTTTAGAAATTCAAAAATCGGTTCAAAATTCGAAATTTGGGGAGGCGGCATATTTCCTGCCCAGGGGTGTCGACCCCTGGGTCGACCCCCTAAGGGGGGGTCAACCCACCTACGACAGATTTTGACAGTTTGGGGTTTTAGCGGTTTGGCTGTATATGTTGCCCCATTTCACTTGTTTCTCCACACAAAATAATAATAATGGAGAACTAGATGCTGCTTCTTCCTGGATTAAATCAAATCTTTTCTTCTTTTGCAATCCAGTTATTCAAGTGTAGAGATTTGCAAGCCTTCTTCTATCACAGTGAATCTACGTTAATTTTAGATCTCTTATCGAAGTGAGGTAATTTCTAGATCTGGTCTATTTTTCAATTCTCCTCTCTTTTTTTCCTTTTCTTTGGGTAAAAATCACGCACACATGATTGTTAGGTTCTGAATCTAATTAGGGGAAGATCATGGAATGTTAGATCTGGACCAGATCCAGAATTTGGAAAGCTAATTAAGGTGTGTGGATTTAAGCTATAGCATTTTAGATAATAATTTATTATCATCTAGCATTCCCCATTATGTGTAATTGAAATAGGATACGTTTAGATGTTAAACAAATGTTTATAATGAATAAAGCGATAAGTATGACATGTGGGAATAATTGATATGTTAAGATATTAAGTTGTTATGTTGGAGTATAAGCTTGTCAAAATTTACGTAGCCATTACTGTTGTTTCAATTCCATGTTAATTAGCGAAAATTGTGTACCCGGGCCATTAGCGGTAGAAAATAAGTACAATACATGTTAGTTTATGTGATTTGAACAATTGCATGATTAAATGATCATGGGTTATAATAGAAGAATTAAATACGTGAATATGGATTTGGGCATAAATCAAATTATGATTAAGGACCTTAATTTAGGCATATGGTACGTAATGAATATGACTTGGAAAAGGGGGATGAAAACTACAATGAAATAGGAATAATGGTTAAAGAACGAACATGCCTAGATTCATAGTAATTTGACACCGTAATGCTCTTAGACACGAGGATAGATTGCACTTGTAATAGAAGTATGCTCGGAACCGCCCGGCATATCCAGCATTCACAAGTGGTAAACCTAATGTGAGGGGTCTAAGTGCATAAATAAAATATGTAATGGTACTAAGACACGAGGTTAAGTCGACTTGTGGTAGAAGTCTGCCCGGAACCGCCCAACAAATCCAGCATCCACAAATATAGACTTAATGTGAAAGGTCCAATGCATAAATAAATACACATATAAATATATGTAAAAAGAAGGAATGATAAATTGCATCAGTTGTAATTCATGGGAATAAATGGAATTGAAAGAAAGATACAACAGTAAAAGAAAACGGGGAATGATAATAACCTATTATAAATAAATAAATAAATAAATAAATAAGAATGTTGTATAATAGGTAGACTTGTCCTAGGGACAAGTGAAGATTATAAATTAGGTTATAATAAACTAGTAAGGAAGTAGGATAACTGGTGTAATGAGATAAGGGACACTTAATTGTAAATTAAGTAATCAGTAAATAGGGGAAACCTGAAACCAGTTGAGAAAAGGGGGGAAAATTTATGAAATATAAGAAGTTTTACTTAATTATAAATTAAGTAATCTATAAACTTGGAAGTCTAAAATATGCTGATAAGAATGTTATGTTAAGGCTTGTTTTAGGGACAAGTGGGAATTATAACTTAGGTTATGATAAAATAATAAGGAAATAACTTATGTTATGGGATAAATTTACTTAATTATAAATTAAGTTATTTGTGAGAACTTGAACTTAAAATCTACGGATAAGGACAACATAAGTTATATTTATGGGAAGAGGAGACTTATTAGTGAACCTTAGTTAAAAGAACTAAGTTAATAAGTAAAACAACGTTAAGTTGTAATGACAGCATGAGAGGGAATTATGATTAAATAAGAAATAATGAGGCAACTCAGGAAATGAGGTAAGTTATATTTAATCATAATTGTTAAGCAACATGTTAAATAGAAAACATGTTAATTGGGATATACTTAATTACATATTAAGTACAACATGTTATTGTAATGATGAAATCAAACAAGAATATAAAAGGGATTGTGGATTACAGACCTTGAACCACAATCTGGAGAATAACATGTTGTGGGCTTGCTAATAAACTTAAATGGGTCAAGTTGTATTGTAACACCCCTTAATTGCGTTAACATTAAAGAGGACAAATTAAAGAATAATTAGTTTAATATTAAGAATTAAGGAAAATTAACTATGTCATTATGTCCGTCTCGAAATTCTAGCCAGGATAGACACCTGGTTTGCGTAAAATGGATAACGTATGAAGAAGTTATGAATGATAGAAGTTTTTGGGTATTCGGGCCTTTTTCAAGTGGATAGCGGCCCATTACCCAATCCCTTTTTAGGGCTGAGGCAACAATTCAATTTTTGAAACCTAGCAGCTATAAAATCACCTCAATTCCATTGTTTTCTTCACAAAGAAACAATGGCAGCCAAACTCTGCTGGAGTGCGAACTAATGCGGATCTGCTTTCTTCAATTATTAGTTTTGCAAATCAAATTTTGAGATTCTAGTTTCAATTTTCTCCTTCTATCTCATAGATCCAATCCTTATGAGTATAGTTATTTTTAGGTTTAAATAAATAAAAGTGAATTATGAAAGACTGTGATTTGGATCTATGCTATTATCATGTTTTATATTATGACATGATAAATATATTCTATGTTATTATCATGTTTTATGTTATGACATGATAAATCTATTCTATGCTATTATCATGTTTTATGTTATGACATGATAAATCTATTCTATGCTATTATCATGTTTTATGTTATGGCATGATAAATCTATTCTATGCTATTATCATGTTTTATGTTATGACAGGATAAATCTATTCTATGCTATTATCATGTTTTATATTATGACATGATAGATCTATAGTATGCTATTATCATATCTTATGATATGTTATGATAGATTTATTTGTTAGATCTAATTATCATGTGTACATTTTATGTAGATCTAAATCTTTAATTATGTGAGATCCATTTTTTGTAGATCTAAATCTTTAATTATGTTAGATCTAATTATCATGTGGATATTTTATGTAGATCTAAATCTTTAATTATGTTAGATCTATTTTATGTAGATCTAAATCTTTGATTATGTTAGATCTAACTATCATGTGAATATTTTATGTAGATCTAAATCTTTAATTATGTTAGATCTATTTTATGTAGATCTAAATCTTTAATTATGTTAGATCTAATTATCATGTGGATATTTTATGTAGATCTAAATCTTTAATTATGTTAGATATATTTTATGTAGATCTAAATCTTTGATTGTGTTAGATCTAATTATCATGTGGATATTTTATGTAGATCTAAATCTTTAATTATGTTAGATATATTTTATGTGATCTAAATTGTCACCTTATGTTGTCATGTTAGATCTATTTTATGTGATCTAAATTGTCACCTTATGTTATCATATTAGATCTATTTTATGTGATCTAAATTGTCACCTTATGTTGTCATGTTAGATCAATTTTATGTGATCTAAATTGTCACCTTATGTTATCATGTTAGATCTATTTTATGTGATCTAAATTGTCACATTATGTTGTCATGTTAGATCTATTTTATGTGATTTAAATTGTCACCTTGTGTTATCATGTTAGATCTATTTTATGTGATCCAAATTGTCACCTTATGTTATCATGTTAGATCTGTTTTATATGATCTAAATTATCACCTTATGTTATCATATTAGATATATTTAATGTGATCTAAATTATCACCTTGTCATGATGACAATTTCATGTCCATGCTAGTATGTATGTTCACCTTATTATCATACTAGTTTATGTTTATGCCAAGATGATCATTTTAGTCACTCTCCCATTATTTTCCCTATTATCGTTCACGACTAGTCTATTGTCTAACCTAGGCATGCTGCCAATTTTGTGAGGGCGCTAATTAAGGAACGGGGAAAAAGGGTTAAAAATAGCATAAGTTGAATATGAACATTTTTGGACATGTAATTCAAAGTATTGGGTAAAATAGGTATTGACACCTACAAAAAGAAATGCTTAATTAATTGATTAATTAATTAAAAATGGAATGTTTAGTAATTACAATTAGGAATTGTAATTGTACTTATGACACGAGGTTAGGTTGTACTAGTGTTGGAAGTCTGCCCGGACCCGACCAACATATCTAGCAGCCACTAATGTTGAACCTAATGTGGGCGGTTTAAGTACGTAAATATGAATCGGGCTATGACACGAGGTTAGGCCCAACTATGGAATAAGTCTGCTCGGACCCGACCGGCATATCCAGCATCCACATGTTGTAGGCCTAATGCGGGAGGTCTGGCCCATTATGAAACCATAAATGGACGTGATAAAGAATTGGACTACTTAACCAAATCTAATCCATAGGGATTGTGTGAACTTAGACTTAAGTCGGGGTTAAGTAAACTTAATTAAGTAAAGGAGGTGGGTTAAGTAAATCTGAGGGGGTGGGTAATATTTGTATAGGCCCACAAACTTAACCCGGTAAGGTTATGTAATTAAAGACACATAGTGGTATACATAACTGGTGGAAATAATAAAGTTATGTAACTAAAGACACCTTCGAGGGTAAGCATAACTTATAGAAATAAATAAGGCTATGTTATTAAAGACACCTAGGGGTATACATAGTCAGTGAACACCTAGTGGGGGGATACAAAACAAGGAGGAGAGCTTGTATCATATTGTGTGGGACCCGTTTCAGCCAGTAACCCGAAGTTGGTATCAAGTATATACTTCGAACAAGGTCGAAGAAGGGGCATGCTTACTGGACTGATTGAAAGAGATCCAAACGTAAAGGACGACGTGGGTGGCGCAAACCGACCTGGCAATGTGCGTGCACGAGCCGAGCAGAGGGGGATAAGACGACCATGACACCAGTAGATATGGTTGTGCACATCTTGGCAAATGAAGGGTTGCCACTTTAGGAAGTGATACCTCCTACTGTGGGGCCAGCACTGGGTATCTACAGGGTAGGGAGCCGATCGATTAGGGTAGTGGTAAGGGTACACTTGGACGTATGCCCTAAGTCTACCAACTTGTAGTGGAAGGGATCATGTCATTCTGGTTATACTAGTAATAGTGCAGAGTTATCATTAGAAGTATATATACACCCTATCATGTCTGCCTTGTCACACCTGCCATTTATGTAATGATCTCTCTTATCCGCTTAATATGCCTATCATGTTACTTTTATTTATTTGCTGGCTAAAAGTAACTAGACTCGCCAGACTTTATGTCTGACCCTTTTCGTTTCTCCTTCTTTCTTTCGTTTCCTCCTCCCCCCAGGTTCTCAGGGAGGAAACGCTCAGGCTTGACCGTGATTCTGCCGACTTTTGCTAGAGTTGCTGACATGTTTGGCTCAAGCTCCTATCCTTGTTGCTCTGGCTATATTTTGTTCTTGGGGAATTTTACTTCTTTTATGTACTCTAATATTTTTGAAATACAAGACAATAGTTTTTATGTTCTAATGGGTTTTCATGTTTCTTACAAGTGATGTTTTGGACCCTGGTATCTTATGATTAATAAAGTTGTTTTTTTATTCCGTTGTAAAATTTTATATCTGTCTTGTAATATTCTATGTCTGTTTACCAAAAACGCTTCACGAAACTTAATGCATTGCCTTTGTGAGTGACATTAACGGACGTGGGGTGTCACACTTGGTATCAGAGCTGAAGGTTACCAGATTAGATAAAGTTTTGAAAATTATTTTTCAAAAAGGTTTGAAAGAAAGTATTTTCAAAAAGAAAGGTCTATTTTTAAAAACATTCCCCAAAAAGCCATATGTAATATCCTTCGGTTCTTTGTTTAAATCTCTTCCTTTTTCTTTTCAGCATGTCCGGGGAACAAAACATTCCTAACATCCTAGAGGGCGTTATGATAGCCGGATGATTCCGAAGGTATCTGGAAGCCACGGCGCCTGCCGAAGGCCAGCGAAATGTTCCTCCCCCGCTGCACCAATCAGTCCTCCTCCTCCCGCTCCCAAAGCAGATAACTTCACCAAGATCTGCAAAGACTTCCTTGCTATGGGAGGGAAGCAATTCGATGTGAAAGAGACATTCGTAGAAGCTTGGAATTGGGTTAAGGAGACTGGGGACTTATTCTTAATCTTTGAGGTGGAGGACCAAAGAAAGATTCAGTTAGCTGCTTGGCTATTAAAGGACGAAGCCTCATTTTGGTGGGAAGTCACCAAAGCTGGACGTCCGGTGGAAACTTGGGAAGATTTTAGACAGAGGTTCGAAATGAAATTTCTTTCCCAAGCTGAAAGTAGCATGCAGATGGAGAGATTCTTAGCACTCAAACAAGGAAACTTGACGATGAAAGAATATGTGAACAAATTCAACCAGCTAGCAAGGTTCGGGTTAGAGTTGGTGGATACGCCACACAAGAAGGCTTTGTGGTTTGCTAAAGGGATGAATGAACCCCTTCATAGGTTAGCCATGTCCCATATTCCAATGGGGGAACTTTTGAAAAGCTTGTCGATATGGCCCTAATGCATGAGGAGGACAAGGGAGAAAAGAAGGAAGTAAAGACTGAGGGGACATCGCAAAATAAGAAGGTGTGGCCCAAGAAGGGGCAGCAGCAACAACAACAGCAGAAACAACAGCAACAACAATAACATCAAAAGAAAGGAGGGAAGAATGATAAAGGCAAGGATAAGAGAAAATGTCACAATTGTGGGAAAGAAGATCACTTGATCAAAGACTGTAAGAGGAGGAAGAACAACTGTTTCAACTATGGAGAAGTCGCACACTTCGCTAAGGAGTGCCCGAAGAAATAGAGATCGCACGGACAAGGTCAAAGGACATGAACTTCTGGAGGGCAGGTGCATGCTCTCCCAACTAGTGCTCCTGATAGAGGTATAAAAATTTCTGTGGAAGGTTTAATTTCTTTTTTAAACCATCCTATTAGAACACTTTTTTGATTTTGGTGCTTCATACTCATTTATATCAAGTTCTGTAGTTGAATCTCTGCACTTAATTACTAGTATGGTAGTGGATCCCGTAGTTGTCACAAACCCCATTGGTGGTTCGGCTCATTTATCTATAATTTGTCGGGGTTTGAAAATATCTATTTTAGACGTTGAATTTGAATCTGATGTGTATGTGCTCGGGTTTATGGGCTATGGGTTGATTCTTGGAATGGATTGGCTTACCACATATGGTGCCATTCTAGATTGTAAAAAGAGGGTTGTTAGGCTTCTGACTTTCCATGGGAGAACCCTCGAGGTTTCGTGTGACCCACAAGTGTCGGTTACGCTTAGTTTCCTATAGTCTCTTGATGCATTTATCGACGATCTGCAATCTGTTCCAGTAGTCTGGGATTTTTCCGATGTTTTTGATGAGTTTTGGGGTTTACCTCCAAGGCGTGAGATCGACTTTCGTATAAATCTAGTGGACAATGC
Organism: Allium sativum; assembly: GCA_030737875.1. Classification (NCBI taxonomy): domain Eukaryota; kingdom Viridiplantae; phylum Streptophyta; class Magnoliopsida; order Asparagales; family Amaryllidaceae; genus Allium; species Allium sativum. The sequence continues at coordinate 728,952,999 of CM060909.1, forward strand.
AAAGCCAGTTGCATTGCCAGTGCGTCATATGGCTCCAAGGGAAAGGAGGGAGCTGAGTAAGCAAGTAGGGGAGCTACTTGAGAAAGGGTTTATCAGACGAAGCATATCTGAATGGGGTGCTTCAGTAGTATTCGCAACTAAGGCGGATGGTTCGCTTCATTTATGTGTTGATTATAAGGAGCTGAATAAACTCACTAAGAAGAATAGGCACCCACTTCCGAGGATTGATGATTTATTTGATCATCTTGTTGGTGCCTCGGTATTTTCCAAGTTAGACTTGGCCACGGGGTTCCATCAGTTAAGGGTGGCTAAGAATATCATAGATAAGACTGCTTTTAGGACTCCGAACGATTTTTTGAATGGCTGGTTATGCCTTTTAGGCTGACGAATGATCCCTCCTATTTTGTTGACTTGATGAGTAGGGTGTTCCGGGAGTTCCTAAATAAATTTGTTGTAGTCTTTGTTGATGATATTCTGATCTTCTCAAAAAGCGAAGAAGAGCATGCCCAACAATTGAGAGAAGTTTTGAAAACTCTCCGTGACCATCAGCTTAAAGAAAAATTCTCCAAATGCCATTTTTGGAGAAAGGAGGCGAGATTCTTGGAGCATGTAGTATCCAAAGAAGGGATAGTTGTAGATCCTACGAAGGTGGTTGCAGTACAGGATTGGCAGATTCCTAAAAATGCAACTGAGGTGAGAAGCCTTTTCGGGTTGGCAGGTTACTATAGTAAGTTCATTAAGGACTTCGCAAAGATATCAGCCCCACTCACCAGGTTGACAAAGAACTTGGAATTTTCATAGGATATAAATTGTGATGTCGCTTTCCAACATTTGAAGAGGGCTCTTACAACAAAGGTGGATGGAGTTCTTAGCTTCTTATGATTTTGAGATTGCTTATACTCCTGGCAAGGGTAATGTGGTGGAGGACGCATTAAGTAGGCAGAGGATGGCCTAAAATCCTCTGTTTGTGGAAAGAAAGAACTTGGAGTTCATATCAGCGTTTGGTTTTAGACCCTCCATCGAGATTTTGCCTGATTTGTTTGCATCCTTGGAGATACGACCAACTCTTATGGACCAGATAGGAGCTTCACAACAATGTCACCCACATATTTTAGACATCATGGATAAGCTCAAAAGAGGGGAGACTTCTAGTCACCTCAATAGATATGCCATAGATGAAAAGGGGTGGTTGCAATGAGATGGAAGGCTTTGTGTTCCTCAAACTGGAAGCTTGATAATGGCAGTCCTAGAAGAAGCCCACCATTCTAATATGACCATTCATCCAGGCGGTGATAAGATGTACATGGACATGAAGAGGGCTTTCTTTTGGGCTGGGATGAAGAAATATGTGGCCGAATTTGTTTCCTAATGTTTAGTTTGCCAGCAAGTCAAAGCTGAGCAAAAGAAGCCCGATGGTTTACTTCATCCTTTGAAGGTTCCTCAGTGGAAATAGGAGAGCATCTCTAAGGATTTCATAGATGGTTCTCCTAGATTGAAGAAGGCAACACCAGTATCTGGGTTGTGGTAGATAGACTAACTAAGAGCGCTCACTTTATTCCGGTTAAGAGTAAGAGTACGGCATCATGGTTAGTAGCAATTTATGTCCGAGAGATAGTTCGTCTTCGTGGAGTTCCTTCCAACATCATGAGCGATTGTGACCCCATCTTTACTAGTGAATTTTGGAGGAGCTTGCAAGAAGCATTAAGTACATAGTTTTGTTTGAGCACCGCTTATCATCCTCAGACCGATGGGCAAACGGAGAAGGTGAACAGAATTCTAGAAGATCTTTTAAGGCTGTGTATCCTAGACTTCGGAGGGACTTAGGAAAAGCATCTTCCTTTAGTACAGTTTGCCTATAACAACAGCTATCAGGCCAGCATCGGCATGGCACCCTTCGAAGCATTGTACAGACGACCCTGTAGATCACCAACTTGTTGGTGGGAATCAACGGAAAGATTATTACTTGGACCAAATATGGTTAGGGAAACGTCTGAAAAGATTGACCTTATTCGACGGCGGACGAAGACGGTTCAAGATAGGCAGAAATCCTATGCAGACAAGAGAAGGACCGACCTCGAATTTGAAGTAGGAGACTTTGTTTTTATAAAGTGTCACCTCTGAGGAATGTGGTCTGCTTCGGATCGGTAGGGAAGTTGGCACCTAGGTTTGTGGGACCATTTCCCATAACCGAGAGGATTGGCCAAATGGCCTATAGGGTAAAGCTTCCTGAAAATCTATCTGGTGTTCATGATGTTTTCCATGTTTCTCATCAGCGGAAGTGCTTGCATGAAACCGTGGAAGTTGTTGAGACGAGTATATTGGAAGAGGTAGAAGTGGAACGGGGGGTGACAGTCAGGCGAGTTCCTTCCCGTATTCTTGGATCAAATATTAAGAAGCTACGCAATAAAGAGCTCAAGTTTCTAAAGGTTTAGTGGGGAGATAACCCAAAGGATGCGACTTGGGAGACCGAAGACAAGATTCGTGCTTCGTACCCTTTTCTCTTCGAGGGTATGTTCTTAAATCCTTTTTCCAAAGCTTTATCAGTACTTGTTACTATTCATTTGAGTATATCTTATCCATAGTATTTTTCGACCTTTAGATAGGAATCCTATGGAGTAAACATGTGTATGAAACATGTTATGTTTGATGGATGCAAGTGATTGCTAGTGTTTGCCTGTGGACGCATATACACACACATTAGGCACTGAGATCGGCTCAATCACTTTCATACTGCATATGGATGTGTGTGCTTTTTTTTCTTTTATGGATGGAAATGGATGAACTAGCATATGGATGTTGCATTTGGACGAATGAGTGTGCACACGTGTAGAGCTTATATGTTATAATAGGCTTATTTGCATACATATTGGATTCATGGCATTAACATACATTGCATTAAGGAGGTCAACTGAATCAGTAGACCACCTGATCTTTGCATTAGTGTTGGGACATATACACACACACCTTTGCATATATTCATGAAAGCATTAGAAATCCTTTAGGACAATGGATACCAGTGATTATTGGGTGAATAGATGGATGATGGATGATAGGATATGCATTCTTCCCAACTTGTAGATTTCGGGGACGAAATCCTCTAAGTAGGGGGAATGTAACACCCTGTAATCGTGTTAACATTAAAGAGGATAAATTAAAGAATAATTAATTTAATATTAAGAATTAAGGGAAACTGATTATGTCATTACGTCCGTCTCGAAATTCTGGTCAGGATAGATACCTAGTTTGCGTAAAACAGATAACATATGAAGAAGTTATGAACAATAGAAGTTTTTGGGTATTCGGGCCATTTTCAAGTGGATAGCGGCCCATTACCCAATTCCCTTTTAGGGCTAAGGTGGCAATTCGATTTCTAAAACCTAGCGGCTATAAAATCACCTCAGTTCCATTGTTTTCTTCACAAAGAAACAATAGCGGCCAAACTTTGCTGGACTGCGAACTAAGACGGATCTGCTTTCTTCAATTATCAGTTTTGCAAATCAAATTCTGAGATTCAAGTTTCAGTTTTCTCCATTTATTCTCATAGATCCAATCCTTGTGTGTATAGTTATTTTTAGGTTTAAATAAGTAAAAGTGAATTATTAAAGACTATGATTTGGATCTATGCTATTACCATGTTTTATGTTATGACATGATAAATCTATTTTATGCTATTATCATGTTTTATGTTATGACATGATAAATCTATTCTATGCTATTATCATGTTTTATGTTATGACATGATAAATCTATTCTATGCTATTATCTTGTTTTATGTTATGACATGATAGATCTATTCAATGCTATTATCATGTTTATGTTATGACATGATAAATCTATTCTATGCTATTACCATGTTTTATGTTATGACATGATATAACTATTCTATGTTATTATCATATCTTATGATATGTTATGATAGATTTATTTGTTAGATCTAATTATCATGTGGACATTTTATGTAGATCTAAATCTTTAATTATGTTAGACCCATTTTTCGTAGATCTAAATCTTTAATTATGTTAGATCTAATTATCATGTGGATATTTTATGTAGATCTAAATTATCATCTTGTATGATGACAATTTCATGTCCATGCCAGTATGTATGTTCACCTTATTATCATACTAGTTTATGCTTATGCCAAGATGATCATTTTAGTCACTTTCCCATTATTTTCCCTATTATCGTTCATGACTAGGCTATTGTCTAGCCTAGGCATGCTGCCAATTTTGTGAGGGCGCTAGTTAAGGAACGGGGGAAAAAGGGTTAAAAATGACATAATTTGAATATGAACATTTGTTGACATGTAATTCAAAGTATTGGGTAAAATAGGTATTGACACCTATAAAAGGAAAGGCTTAATTAATTGATTAATTAATTAAAAATGGAATGTTTATTAATTACAATTAGGAATTGTAATTGTACTTATGACACGAGGTTAGGTTGCATTAGTGGTGGAAGTCTGCCCGGACCCGACCGGCATATCCAGTAGCCACTAATGTTGAATCTAATGTGGGAGGTCTAAGTACGTAAATACAAATCGGGCTATGACACGAGGTTAGGCCCAACTGTGGAATAAGTCTGCCCGGACCCGACCGGCATATCCAACATCCACATGTTGTAGGCCTAATGTGGGAGGTCTGGCTCATTATGAAACCATAAATGGACATGATAAAGAATTGGACTACATAACCAAATCTAATCCATAGGGATCATGTGAACTTAGACTTAAGTTCGGTTAAGTAAACTTGATTAAGTAAAGGGGGTGGGTTAAGTAAATCTGAGGGGGTGGGTAATATTTATATAGCCCACAAACTTAACCCAGTAAGGTTATGTAATTAAAGACACCTAGTGGTATACATAACTGGTGGAAACATTAAAGTTACGTAACTAAAGACACCTTCTAGGGTAAGCATAACTTATAGAAATAAATAAGGCTATGTAATTAAAGACACCTAGGGGGATAAATGGTCAGTGAAAACCTAGTGGGGGGATACGAGACAAGGGGGAGAGCATGTATCATATTATGTGGGACCTGTTTCAGCCAGTAACCCGAAGTTGGTACAAGTATATACTCCGAACTCGGTCGGAGAAGGGGCACGCTTACTGGACTAATTGTAAGAGATTCAAACATAAAGGACGGTGTGGGCGGCGCAAACCGACCGGGCCATGTGCGTGCATGAGCCGGGCAGAGGGGGATAAGACGACCGTGACACCAGTAGATATGGTTGTGCACATCTTGGGAAATGAAGGGTTTCCACTTTAGGAAGTGATACCTCCTACTTTGGGGTAGGTACAGGGTATCTACAGGATAGGGAGCCAATCGATTAGGGTAGTGGTTAGGGTACACTTGGACGTATGCCCTAAGTCTACCAACTTGTAGTGGAAGGGATCATCTAATTCTGGTTATACTAGTAATAGTGCAGAGTTATCATTAGAAGTATATATATACCCTATCCTGTCTGCCTTGTCACACCTGCCATTTATGTAATGATCTTTCTTATCTACTTAATATGCTTATCATTTTATTTTATTTATTTACTGGCTAAAAGTAACTAGACTCGCCAGACTTTATGTCTGACCATTTTTGTTTCTCCTTCTTTCTTCCGTTTCCCCCCTCCCCCTCAGGTTCTCAGGGAGGAAACACTCAGGCTTGACCGTGATTCTGTTTACTTTTGCTAGAGCTGCAGACATGTATGGCTCAAGCTCCTATCCTTGTTGTTATAGCTATATTTTGTTATTGGTGAATTTTGCTTCTTTTATGTACTCTAATATTTTTGAAGTACAAGACAGTAGTTTTTATGTTGTAATGGATTTTTATGTTTCAGACAAGTGATGTTTTGGACCACAGTATCTTATGATTAATAAAGTTGTTTTTTTATTCCGCTCCAAAATTTTATATCTGTCTTGTAATATTCTATGTCTGTTTACCAAAAACTCTTCACGAAACTTAAGGCATTCCCTTTGTGAGTGACATTAACAGACGTGGGGTATCACATGTATAACTGAAATTATAAGCAAGAGGGGCCCATTCGTCAGAGATATAAGGGTCTAGGAAGAACTTGGTAACCTGAATAAAAAGTTAAGATAACCAAGTTAAATGGATACCTGATAAGGTAAAGCAAGCGCGTAAAAGAATGTTTAGACATAGGGTCTAATAACATATTAAAGTGAGGCGCTTGGATCAGTCCGCACGTTTGAGGGTGAATAATCCAACGGGGAAGATCATCGTGGTGTTATAAGGCACAAAGGGAGCGCACTTTCATCTGATTATTCTATCAGCTCCGAAGGACTGGAAGGGGAAGCACGCGGCTTCCTGAGATAAGTAAGGTGATCCTAGTAGTCTTTTGTGCGCTGGAAGATGTTTAGGTTGTGCTCGCAGAGGTTGGATATGCGTGTAACTACTAGGTGGGTGGGCCTTGACTGCAAAATTAGCTTTGCGGTCAGAATGTTGTGATGTGGTGATACCAGGGTGATTCGGCGGTCGCCTCAATGGGGAGGCGTAGGGTCATGACCAACAAGGATAGCAGATTGTCGGATACCCGTCATCCACAGCTAGTGGGATGCCAAAAAACTAGAGCTAAACCCAATAGACCATTCATCTTTCACTATCGAGGTGCAATAGTTGAGGGGAAACGCCAAATGGATGCTTAGATTGTTTATTGTTTGGGGGCATGTCGCTTAGCTCTTGTAGTCTTTACTAGTAGAGGAGGGGTTGAGGTGGGGCCATAGCCACTATGACAAACAAACCCTAGGAATATATATATTTTAATGCTCTTAAAGGCGGGCCTGTACAGATATGGAAAAGCTCCCAACCGAGTTCCGTGTTTCTTGTACTACCCTGCCACGGAACTCGTTGCACATTAGAGGATGTGCGGTCAAGGCATCAAGCTACAATTGATGATACGTATGTGGGACCGTCAAGATACATGCATGTCGGCTCTGGGTGGTGTATCATAGACTTGAGGTCATTACTCCAGTATGAAATCTGATTCGATTGACGGTGGCAGTCTGTGCGCTTACATAGCATAGTAATGACAGATGTATGTGGAACATAACATTGTTATAGAGATTCGTACATCACTCCGATGTAGGATAAGGGACCGCGTACGTTTCGGTGGCATTACAGTGGAGACTGTGCGAGGGGGTACCATGGGGTGTACCTTGATATTGGGGGTAGCTACATATATACTATATTAGGTTAATCCACTGGGAAGTAAATGGGTACGACGTATGTGTGAGCCTTGAGTACTGTTTACCCAATTAACCTAATAAATAAGAAAATGTGATTGAACGGTATTTGGAGTGTTATCCAAAATGTATAATTTAAATCCAGTCACCAGAACTTGTGTTCTGACCCCCTCCTCATAACATACTCGTAGGTCAGATTTGTGGCAAAGACATGATAGCTTTGGATATTGGTTAGACAGTATTATTAATATGATAAGGCTATACTTTGAGTATATTATATTTTATCCATTCTACTATGAGATATTTTCTGAGCTTTGACATATTTATGTCGCTGTCTTTTCTGCAGAATACCAGAGAAAACCAACACGATTTTTCGATAGATTAGAATTTTCAAAAAAAATCGGTCTGTCGTAATTCAGTTTGTTACAATTTCCATATGATTTGCAGAAGATGATAAGATTATCTACAAATGTAAGAGAAGTAAGTCTTCTTTTTGAACATTTGGGATGTAGTTTAAATTGACCAGAGCCCACATGTTCATCTAGCATACGAGTAAGCAACTCGATGGCTATTATAAATAAATGCACGAAGATTGGATCCCCCCGCCTAATGTCTTGTTTACTCATAAAATACTATACAGGAGTACCATTAATATTTATTGAGAAGTGTGGAGTGCTAATACATGAGTAAACCAGGCATTAAACAAGAAGAATAATTCATGTAACTGAGAATTCTAGTAATAGAGGTCCATTCTATTGAGTCAAAAGCTTTTATGATTTCAAGCTTAAGCATAATTCGAGGTGAAATATACTTAGTTTTACACCCCTTAAGAAGTTCATGAGCTAACAGTACATTATCCAAAATATTTCTACCAGGCAGATAAGAAGATTGATTCGAGGAGATGATATAGGGCATCACTAATTGTAGTTTATTAGCAAGAATTTTAGTTATGCATTTATATATATAATTGCAACAAGAAATAAGTCTAAATGAACCAACCTAACAAGCATTAATTACTTTAGGTATGAGTGCTATAACAGTACTATTAAAAGACCTCTGCATTCGAGCCCTCTTAAAAAACTGTTTGATAGCACTGCATACCTCATGTTTCGCCACATTCCAATGAAATTGGTAAAAAAAAAAGTTTAAACCCATCTAGTCCCCCACATGAGTTCAAACTGAGTGAAAACATAATAATTTTGATCTCACCATCAGTGATGGAAGAACTTAAAGTATCATAATGTTCAGTGTTAAGGTGAGGAAGAATCATAGGGTTAAAATCCTCATATTAGGCACAAAATTATTTACATTACCAAACAGGTCAGTAAAGCACTGAATAAAAGCATTTTGTATATCAATTTGAAATGTATTACTCTTACCATTCATATTAGTGACACAAGAATGTTCTCTTTATTCTGCTTAGCTTTCAAAGTTGCATAGAAATATGTAGAGTTTCTATCACCATCCTCTACCCATTGAATTCTATCTTTATGCTTATTCATAAGCGATTCATGATGCATAACATCCTTTATTTTGTTAGATTATTGTGTTTCTAATGTTGTAAGTCTAGGATTGGTGGGGTCATCATTCATTTGCAGTTGTATATTCTCAAGTTGTTGCATCCAGTGATGGGAGTGGCCACTACCACTACCAAACTTGCTACTAGACTAAGATTTCAAAGAATACTTAAAATTCTTCAACTTTTTATGTAAAATGTACATAGGGTTACCAAAGGTAGGATTATTCCACTCCTTCTTAACCAAATCCAATAATTGAGGATCCTTAGTCCATGTGTTGAAAATTTTAAAACTAGGTCTCATAATATTCGAGCTCTCTCCCAAATGTAAAACTTGAGGAGAATGATCGGATAAAATGGGAGGAGTAGTTCACTGATCAAACCAGGCCATTTTTTTAGAGAAACAACATTACAATGATCTATCTTGGAAAATGTTATAATTCCATTTCTCTTACAATTATTCTAAGTGTATATAACTCCACAGGAGTTTAATTCAATAAGACTAGAATTATTTAAAGCAACAATAATAGGACTAATTTCAGTCAAAGCTACAGGGGAACCTCCTATTTTATCGTTAAGACGAAGTGGTGAATTAAAGTCACCACACACTTACCAAGGATGAGTGTGTTGTCGAAGTGCAGGAAGCATTTGAAATAGTTTAGTTCTAGCATTAGCAGAGTTGAGGGCATAATAACAGTGAAATAATAAGATGTAGTTGATGGTAAATGCAAGTTATGAAAGTGTATATGTTGACTCGATGAGCTTATCTTCGAGAATTTATGAATAATAGGATCATAAATAAGTAAAATTCTGCCATAGCTTGCCTCATGTAGGTTATGAATAAAAATCCAGTTAGAGTTAATGTACCTTACCGCTCCCAGTGTAAGTGCTTCATCCAGCTTAGTTTCAAGTATAGCAAGAGCACTTAAATTATATTTCCTGATCAAGAGTTTGCATTGATCTAATTTCATGTCTTGGTGGGCTCCTCTAATATTCCATACACAAAGGTTTTGCTGCATTGGGAGACTCAGTATTTTTGCAATTGATTGCCTTAGATCGTGTCATGATCTGATTAGAATTTGAATTTTTGACATTTGAACTACTATGTATGAATTTTATTGGTTTACCCACATCAAATAAATGAGAATCAATAGGATCTTTGTGGCTAAGAGGGGGAGTTATGTTGCAATAAAGGCTTGCATTAATATTCTTTAGAACATTTTCACTGGGAGAGGAAGTTGATGCAATAGTAGGTTTAGATACATTATGATCTTGCAAATTATTTTCTTGAAACATAGATTTCAATAGTACATCTTCTTCCTTCCCTTCCATTTAAAGCCCACACACAATTGGCAAAGATGCTTTTAATGCACTATTCAGTTCAAGGAGTTCTTCCTCTTGCATGTTCTCGTTGACATGCATAGAGCTTGCATTGACACATTTGATTGAATTGAACTTCTCTACCTTTTCTAACTCTCTATTTTGCTCAGTATTCTCATTTAAGAAAGAAAGTAACTTGTTATGATTGCTCTGGATAGCCATTTCCATTATATTTGCTTCGGTTTCACCTTCAATTGTTCCTCCAATGATGACCTCCTTACTACCATTTCCTTGCACATCACACTTATTCTGTTGTGTTTCAGTGTGCTCTTGCAATACCCTAAAACTGTCATATATTTGAATTCCTCCTTCACTGGTACCCTCATTAGTATCTAGGATATTGTCGGCATCTTTCATGTTTGTTATTTCATTATGGGAAATGGTTTCATTATTTCGAACACAAATATTTGGAATTCCCCCCTCCTCAAGAATGACTTCCTCTTGACTTGAAACAACCTCTTTTCTTTTCTGCCATTGTGTCCTCTTTGTTGTTATCAAAAAATAACCAAAAGTACTCTTGTTTCTATGATTTTTGAAAGTGACATTTTTCTTATTCCTCTCCACTTTTTTGCCATGGATGAACTTTAGATACAACAACCCTTCTCTGTTTATTGAACTCATTTCTTTTTCCAGTATTGTTAGGCTCAACATTCCTTTCAACCACCACATTAACTTTGGAGCTTACAGTGTTAACTGGTTGGATGATAATATACTTTTCATGGTTACCTGATTTATTACCAACATTCTCACCATGATTTACCTTCTTTCCTGAACTTACCTTACAATCTTCCATGCTATGGCCAAACACTCTGCAAGGAGTGCAGACAGGTGGTTTCCAAAGGTAGTAAACCTTAATTGTAACACCCAACCTCCGTTAAGGTCACTCACAAGGGAATGCCTTAACTTTGGTGGAGCATTTTAGTAAACAGAATAGAAACTTACAAGACAGATAAAACAGTACTTGAAAAATTTATAACTTTATTTCAACAGAAGCTTGGTTACATCCTTTCAAATCATAATATCAGAATTCAAGTACAAAATATCAGTCTTGTACAAAAGCCTTCAGAATGCATAGTTTAAAATCATAATCCCCACAGAAGAAGACAAGACATACTTTAAGCACTGCAAGCAGAAGAAATCTGGATCAAGCTAGAGTATTCCCTTCTACAAAACCTGGGGGGAGAAACGAAAGAAAGGAGGCAAAACAACAAGGGTCAGACAAAAGTCTGGCAAGTCCAGTGATTTTCAGTTATGAACAGATAATAATAACATGACATGAAAATAAAACTGGATGAGAGATAACTGTAACAGATGTAGCAGATATGACAGAAGAACAGAATGATATAAGCTATTGCTTTACACTTCTCTGCACTAATACTAGTATAACAGAATTAGGTGTCACCCTAATGTCTAAACTGAAATAGAAACAGGTACAGAATAATTTCCACGCTAGTAATGGGCCTTTACCACCCGATCAGAAACAGACAGAAGCAGAATGTAGCATAGCATAAGATGTACACTAGTAATTGGGCCTTTACCACCCGAACAGACGGTACCACGCAGAAACAGACAGGTGTTGCCACCCAACAGAAACAGACGGTACCAACAGAAATAGACAGAACTAAGTGTACCCTAAAACCCTACCCCAAGCGATCGGCTCCCTAATACATAAATACCATGTGTCAGCCCCACCGAAGGGTGTATCATTCCCTAAAGTGGCAACCTTTGAATGACACAGACCTATTTACAGATGTCACGGCGTCTTACATCCTCAGAGGCAGACCGGGATCCATGCACGCACATGACCCGGTTGGAACGCACCATCAACACCCCTCGCCATTATCAGAATGAACCGCTTATAATTAGTTCAGTAAGCGTGCCCGGACCCTACCTACTGTTGGGTCAAAGTTTTGATACCCGAAAGGGTTACTGACTAATATGGGTCCCAAACAACAGATGACACAAGTAATTCCCCTCCTATCCTTGTGTCCCCAGACTAACAGATTTCAGATTAACAAGTTCAGACATATAGAATTCAGATCAACTAGTTCACAAGTCAGACAAGTTTTAGACTAACGGATCAGATATACGGATTTAACAGATTTACAGATTTGTCTAACTTTGTAATTGGGCCTACCGATTCACGGAACAGATTTATTAAACTCATCAGTCTAGTGGGTTTAACCCTATCCGCCCAACACGTTTTAGACATTATATTTATCTCAGATTTTCATTAATTAAATATTAATGCCCAGACCTCTCAAATTAGACTGACAGTTTGCGGCTCCTGGTTAGGCCGGTTGGTTCCGGGCAGATTTCTGCCGCAAACTGAGTCTAACCTCAGGTTTCAAGCACATTATGACTAACTTCTCACATTAGAACCTATTGTTTGCGGCCACTGGATGTGTCGGGCGGTTCCGGGCAGGATTACGCCGCAAACTCATTCTAACCTCGAGTCAGCCATGTTTATCTTTGCGGCCAATTAATTATTAATTTACCATTTATGCCCACGCCTAATATACATGTCAATTTTCATAATTATAGCCAATTCAGATTATGTCAATAACATACTAAATATATCAACTCAACAGATATGGCAGATAACAGATTTAGCAGATTAGGCGACTTAACGGATTCGGCAGATTAAGCAGTTTAGCAGATTTAGCATATAACAGTTTAGGCATCTTCAGCAGACTTAGCAGATGACAGATTTGGTATATGAACAGATATAGCAGAATATAGCAGAACTAGCAGACTAGGCAAAATAACAGAACTAGCAAATTAGGCAATATAACAGAACTAGCAGATTAGGCCATATAACAGATTTAATCATTCCTTAAAGTTTCATAAACATATCTTGCCTAATTATAAATTTGGCCTAAGTTTGCATGCCTAAATAGTTGTCATGATTCACATTATGATCATATACCCCACGTTTGCATTGAATTTACATGGCACAGATTATGGTCATAATTTACCATATAACACACGTCTCAAATTTAGTTAAACTTGCCTAGTACAAAAGATTCACATATAAATTATACCAAATATAGCCATCGATTTCAATGCATGTCATATATTCAAAAATCTCCCACTTAGGTGTTATTCACATTTAATAGTTATCAAATCTTAACATAAATCTTCACACCTAAGTCATATTCCCTTTTTATCCCAAATCATGAATCTCTATATAAGCAATATGCCCAACAATCTAGAACTTTAAATTATAACAGATCTTTAATTCAAAAATATGCGTTATGTCCAGTGTCTCAAGTCACATGTTAATATACAATGGTTCCTCTTCTTCCAATTCACAGAATATGCACAGATCTAAATCTAGTTTACAAGCTATGTCCTTTTAGTCACAGATTAGCCATGTCCAATTATGCCATCATTCATTATTTGTCCCAAAGTTTAACGTTCGTGCGTTAATCTCTTATGAGATTTGGCGCAGGCTCGGGGTAGCCTGGCTATAGAACAGAAAGAAGAAAGAGATATAGAATAAAATAGATCAGAACAGAACATACGCAATCTCAAATTCAGATTTACAATCATGTCACAATTATAATTAAAGTTTATATCGGAAAATAACCGCACTTGCCTTGGTTGGATTCTAAAAGAAAAAGGTGTTGTAGCTGTTTTCTTTTAATCCTAATCAGAATTGGAGGAAGAAGAAGCACAAGTCCTAGCTTAGGTTTCAGCAGAGTAGAGACGCCATTGATTTATTTATTTTTAGAGAGGAAGAGAGAAATGGAGGCTAGAGAATTGTATATGAGATTTAGGTTTAGGTTAGGGATGTATACATAGGTGTAGGAAGTTATTTAGGACCATTAGATTAACCCTGAATCATGAGAACCATTCAAATGCAAAATCTGCATTTGAGCGAATCGGCCCACGGGATGACAGCCAAACACCCTGGATTAACCCCTAGTCGACCCAGCGGGGCTTGGGTCGACCTCAAAAATGGGCCGGTTCGGTTATTCCCCCTCCCAATTCGCTGTTTTGAACCTTTTTTGCATGTTTATTTATTTAATTTATATATATATCTATATATATTTCTCTCATATGCATACAAACTTCAAGGCTTAATAACTTCTTCATAATTAACCATTTTTTTTTAATATTCTCAGAAAATACGGGGTGTTACATTCTCCCCTCCTTAAAGGATTTTGTCCCCGAAATCTTCAAGTTAAGAAGAATGTATCCTAACATCCAACATCCATCTACTCAACCATTCAATCACAGGCATCCATTGTCCTTAAAAGGTTTCTAATGTCGTATGAACATATGCAAAGTGTGTGTATATGTTTCTTATCTAATGCAAAATCAGGCGGTCTACTGATCCAGTTGACCTCCTTAATGCGAATCATGTTAGTGTCATGAGTCCAAATATGTATGCAAGAAATCCTATTTAATACACATCATTTCTATATGAGTGCATAACCATTCATCCAAATGCAACATCCATGTGAGGAGTCAATCATTCTGCATCCACAAAAATTGAAAAATGCACACACTTCCATATGCAGTATGAGAGTGTTTTTGAGCCGATCTAGTGCCTAGTGTGTGTATATGCATCCACGAGCAACCACTAGGAACCACTTGCATCCACTTGCAACCATCAAACATAACATGTCTCAAACACATGTTTACACCCATTAGTTTCTACCTAAAGTTCGAAGATTCGATCGATAGGATACAGTCGAATGATGGAAGCGAGTACAGATAAGACAAAGACTTGGTTCCCATTAGACATTGGTTGAGAAAATAATTCCCCTAAGTATCAACCCCGAAGACCGAAATCAACATCAGATTGACACCCAGAGGATTACCTCCTTTAGACAATGTCAAAACTGGAAAGCAGAATTATTCAAATATTTATAGACTACTGGTACAGATCAGGTTCCCTAATGATTCTTAGGAAGCTAAGCATGATAAAATCATATCCCACAAAAACTCAGAATGTATGCGTCATACTTGACGTCTAACACAGATATCCCTCAAACCCCAATCTATCATAAACAGATGAGTCATAACCCTTATAGGTTTGAGTCTACAACGGAATCAGAAACAATACTAGTATTAAAGGGCAGAGTATCAATTACAAAATCAAAATACCATAATCAGAAAGAGTCTTAACTCCATAATCAGATAAAGAAATTAAACCTACTATAGGAATTTTCCTACTTCTATCCTAGCCACTAGCCTCAAGATATTGATGAAACCAACCGGGTACGTGAACACCCTCTGGTATCTCAGATGCTTCAGACATGCTAAAACAAAAAAAAGGAAAGATTCAATACAAAAAAAGGACTGAAGGAAAGAAATATGGCTCTTGGGGATCATGTTTTTCAAAATAAGCTTTATTTTTAAAAATACTTCCTTTCAAAACCTTTTTGAAAATAGTTTTCAAAAACTTTACCCAATCTGGTAACCTTCAGCTCTGATACCAAGTGTAACACCCCACCTCCGTTTAGGTCACTCACAAGGGAATGCCTTAACTTTGGTGGGGCATTTTAGTAGCCAGAACAGAAACTTACAAGACAGATAAAACAGTACTTGAAAAATTTATAACTTTATTTCAACAGAAGCTTGGTTACATCCTTTCAAATCACAATATTAGAATTCAAGTACAAAATATCAGTCTTGTATAAAAGCCTTCAGAATGCATAGTTTAAAATCATAATCCCCACAGAAGAAGACAAGCCATACTTTAAGCACTGCAAGCGGAAGAAATCTGGATCAAGCTAGAGTATTCCCTTCTACAAAACCTGGGGGGAGAAACGGAAGAAAGGAGGCGAAACAACAAGGGTCAGACAAAAGTCTGGCAAGTCCAGTGACTTTCAGTTATGAACAGATAATAATAACATGACATGAAAATAAAACTGGATGAGAGATAACTGTAACAGATGTAGCAGATTTTACAGAAGAACAGAATGATATAAGCTATTGCTTTACACTTCTCTGCACTAATACTAGTATAACAGAATTAGGTGTCACCCTAATGTCTAAACTGAAACAGAAACAGGTACAGAATAATTTCCACGCTAGTAATGGGCCTTTACCACCCGATCAGAAACAGACAGAAGCAGAATGTAGCATAAGGTGTACACTAGTAATTGGGCCTTTACCACCCGAACAGACGGTACCACGTAGAAACAGACAGGTGTTGCCACCCAACAGAAACAGACGGTACCAACAGAAATAGACAGAACTAAGTGTACCCTAAAACCCTACCCCAAGCGATCGGCTCCCTAATACATAAATACCATGTGCCAGCCCCACCGAAGGGTGTATCATTCCCTAAAGTGGCAACCGTTGAATGACACAGACCTATTTACAGATGCCACGGCATCTTACATCCTCAGAGGCAGACCGGGATCCATGCACGCACATGACCCGGTTGGAACGCACCATCAACACCCCTCGCCATTATCAGAATGAACCGCTTATAATTAGTTCAGTAAGCGTGCCCGGACCCTACCTACTGTTGGGTCAAAGTTTTGATACCAGAAAGGGTTACTGACTAATATGGGTCCCAAACAACAGATGACACAAGTAATTCCCCTCCTATCCTTGTGTCCCCAGACTAACAGATTTCAGATTAACAAGTTCAGACATACAGAATTCAGATCAACTAGTTCATAGGTCAGACAAGTTTTAAACTAACGGATAAGATATACGGATTTAACAGATTTACAGATTTGTCTAACTTTGTAATTGGGCCTACCGATTCACGGAACATATTTATTAAACTCATCAGTCTAGTGGGTTTAACCCTATCCGCCCAACACGTTTTAGACATTATATTTATCTCAGATTTTCATTAATTAAATATTAATGCCCAGACCTCTCAAATTAGACTGACAGTTTGCGGCTCCTGGTTAGGCCGGTTGGTTCCGGGCAGATTTCTGCCGCAAACTGAGTCTAACCTCGGGTTTCAAGCACATTATGACTAACTTCTCACATTAGAACCTATTGTTTGCGGCCACTGGATATGCCGGGCGGTTCCGGGCAGGATTACGCCGCAAACTCATTCTAACCTCGAGTCAGCCATGTTTATCTTTGCGGCCAATTAATTATTAATTTACCATTTATGCCCACGCCTAATATACATGTCAATTTTCATAATTATAGCCAATTCAGATTATGTCAATAACATACTAAATATATCAACTCAACAGATATGGCAGATAACAGATTTAGCAGATTAGGCGACTTAACGGATTCAGCAGATTAAGCAGTTTAGCAGATTTAGCATATAACAGTTTAGGCATCTTCAGCAGACTTAGCAGATGATAGATTTGGTATATGAACAGATATAGAAGAATATAGCAGAACTAGCAAATTAGGCAATATAACAGAACTAGCAGATTAGGCCATATAACAGATTTAATCATTCCTTAAAGTTTCATAAACATATCTTGCCTAATTATAAATTTGGCCTAAGTTTGCATGCCTAAATAGTTGTCATGATTCACATTATGATCATATACCCCAAGTTTGCATTGAATTTACATGGCATAGATTATGGTCATAATTTACCATATAACACACGTTTCAAATTTAGTTAAACTTGCCTAGTACAAAAGATTCACATATAAATTATACCAAATATAGCCATAGATTTCAATGCATGTCATATATTCAAAAATCTCCCACTTAGGTGTTATTCACATTTAATAGTTATCAAATCTTAACATAAATCTTCACACCTAAGTCATATTCCCTTTTTATCCCAAATCATGAATCTCTATATAAGCAATATGCCCAACAATCTAGAACTTTAAATTATAACAGATCTTTAATTCAAAAATATGCGTTATGTCCAGTGTCTCAAGTCACATGTTAATATACAATGGTTCCTCTTCTTCCAATTCACAGAATATGCACAGATCTAAATCTAGTTTACAAGCTATGTCCTTTTAGTCACAGATTAGCCATGTCCAATTATGCCATCATTCATTATTTGTCCCAAAGTTTAACGTTCGTGCGTTAATCTCTTATGAGATTTGGTGCAGGCTCGGGGTAGCCTGGCTATAGAACAGAAAGAAGAAAGAGATATAGAATAAAATAGATCAGAACATACGCAATCTCAAATTCAGATTTACAATCATATCACAATTATAATTAAAGTTTATATCGGAAAATAACCGCACTTGCCTTGGTTGGATTCTAAAAGAAAAAGGTGTTGTAGCTGTTTTCTTTTAATCCTAATCAGAATTGGAGGAAGAAGAAGCACAAGTCCTAGCTTAGGTTTCAGCAGAGTAGAGACGCCATTGATTTATTTATTTTTAGAGAGGAAGAGAGCAATGGAGGCTAGAGAATTGTATATGAGATTTAGGTTTAGGTTAGGGATGTATATATAGGTGTAGGAAGTTATTTAGGACCATTAGATTAACCCTGAATCATGAGAACCATTCAAATGCAAAATCTGCATTTGAGCGAATCGGCCCACGGGATGACAGCCAAACACCCTGGATTAACCCCTAGTCGACCCAGCGGGGCTTGGGTCGACCTCAAAAATGGGCCGGTTCGGTTATTCCCCCTCCCAATTCGCTGTTTTGAACCTTTTTTGCATGTTTATTTATTTAATTTTTATATATATCTATATATATTTCTCTCATATGCATACAAACTTCAAGGCTTAATAACTTCTTCATAATTAACCATTTTTTTTTAATATTCTCAGAAAATACGGGGTGTTACATTCTCCCCTCCTTAAAGGATTTCGTCCCCGAAATCTTCAAGTTAAGAAGAATATATCCTAACATCCAACATCCATCTACTCAACCATTCAATCACAGGCATCCATTGTCCTTAAAAGGTTTCTAATGCCGTATGAACATATGCAAAGTGTGTGTATATGTTTCTTATCTAATGCAAAATCAGGCGGTCTACTGATCCAGTTGACCTCCTTAATGTGAATCATGTTAGTGTCATGAGTCCAAATATGTATGCAAGAAATCCAATTTGATACACATCATTTCTATATGAGTGCATAACCATTCATCCAAATGCAACATCCATGTGAGGAGTCAATCATTCTGCATCCACAAAAATTGAAAAATGCACACACTTCCATATGCAGTATGAGAGTGTTTTTGAGCCGATCTAGTGCCTAGTGTGTGTATATGCATCCACAAGCAACCACTAGGAACCACTTGCATCCACTTGCAACCATCAAACATAACATGTCTCAAACACATGTTTACACCCATTAGTTTCTACCTAAAGTTCGAAGATTCGATCGATAGGACACAGTCGAATGATGGAAGCGAGTACAGATAAGACAAAGACTTGGTTCCCATTAGACATTGGTTGAGAAAATAATTCCCCTAAGTATCAAACCCGAAGACCGAAATCAACATCAGATTGACACCCAGAGGATTATCTCCTTTAGACAATGTCAAAACTGGAAAGCAGAATTATTCAAATATTTATAGACTACTGGTACAGATCAGGTTCCCTAATGATTCTTAGGAAGCTAAGAATGATAAAATCATATCCCACAAAAACTCAGAATGTATGCGTCACACTTGACGTCTAACACAGATATCCCTCAAACCCCAATCTATCATAAACAGATGAGTCATAACCCTTATAGGTTTGAGTCTACAACGGAATCAGAAACAATACTAGTATTAAAGTGCAGATTATCAATTACAAAATCAAAATACCAGAATCAGAAAGAGTCTTAACTGCATAATCAGATAAAGAAATTAAACCTACTATAGGAATTTTCCTACTTCTATCCTAGCCACTAGCCTCAAGAAATTGACGAAACCAACCGGGTATGTGAACACCCTCTGGTATCTCAGATGCTTCAGACATGCTGAAACAAAAAAAGGAAAGATTCAATACAAAAAAAAGGACTGAAGGAAAGAAATATGGCTCTTGGGGATCATGTTTTTCAAAATAAGCTTTATTTTTAAAAATACTTCCTTTCAAAACCTTTTTGAAAATAGTTTTCAAAAACTTTACCCAATCTGGTAACCTTCAGCTCTGATACCAAGTGTAACACCCCACCTCCGTTAAGGTCACTCACAAGGGAATGCCTTAACTTTGGTGGAGCATTTTAGTAAACAGAACAGAAACTTACAAGACAGATAAAACAGTACTTGAAAATTTTATAACTTTATTTCAACAGAAGCTTGGTTACATCCTTTCAAATCACAATATCAGAATTCAAGTACAAAATATCAGTCTTGTACAAAAGCCTTCAGAATGCATAGTTTAAAATCATAATCCCCACAGAAGAAGACAAGCCATACTTTAAGCACTGCAAGCGGAAGAAATCTGGATCAAGCTAGAGTATTCCCTTCTACAAAACCTGGAGGGAGAAACGAAAGAAAGGAGGCGAAACAACAAGGGTCAGACAAAAGTCTGGCAAGTCCAGTGATTTTCAGTTATGAACAGATAATAATAACATGACATGAAAATAAAACTGGATGAGAGATAACTGTAACAGATGTAGCAGATATGACAGAAGAACAGAATGATATAAGCTATTGCTTTACACTTCTCTGCACTAATACTAGTATAACAGAATTAGGTGTCACCCTAATGTCTAAACTGAAACAGAAACAGGTACAGAATAATTTCCACGCTAGTAATGGGCCTTTACCACCCGATCAGAAACAGACAGAAGCAGAATGTAGCATAAGGTGTACACTAGTAATTGGGCCTTTACCACCCGAACAGATGGTACCACACAGAAACAGACAGGTGTTGCCACCCAACAGAAACAGACGGTACCAACAGAAATAGACAGAACTAAGTGTACCCTAAAACCCTACCCCAAGCGATCGGCTCCCTAATACATAAATACCATGTGCCAGCCCCACCGAAGGGTGTATCATTCCCTAAAGTGGGAACCTTTGAATGACACGGACCTATTTACAGATGCCACGACGTCTTACATCCTCAGAGGCAGACCGGGATCCATGCACGCACATGACTCTGTTGGAACGCACCATCAACACCCCTCGCCATTATCAGAATGAACCGCTTATAATTAGTTCAGTAAGCGTGCCCGGACCCTACCTACTGTTGGGTCAAAGTTTTGATACCAGAAAGGGTTACTGACTAATATGGGTCCCAAACAACAGATGACACAAGTAATTCCCCTCCTATCCTTGTGTCCCCAGACTAACAGATTTCAGATTAACAAGTTCAGACATACAGAATTCAGATCAACTAGTTCACAGGTCAGACAAGTTTTAGACTAACGGATCAGATATACGGATTTAACAGATTTACAGATTTGTCTAACTTTGTAATTGGGCCTACCAATTCACGGAACAGATTTATTAAACTCATCAGTCTAGTGGGTTTAACCCTATCCGCCCAACACGTTTTAGACATTATATTTATCTCAGATTTTCATTAATTAAATATTAATGCCCTGACCTCTCACATTAGACTGACAGTTTGCGGCTACTGTTTAGGCCGATTGGTTCCGGGCAGATTTCTGCCGCAAACTGAGTCTAACCTCGGGTTTCAAGCACGTTATGACTAACTTCTCACATTAGAACCTATTTTTTGCGGCCACTGGATGTGCCGGGCGGTTCTGTGCAGGATTACGCCCCAAACTCATTTTAACCTCGAGTCAGCCATGTTTATCTTTGCGGCCAATTAATTATTAATTTACCATTTATGCCCACGCCTAATATACATGTCAATTTTCATAATTATAGCCAATTCAGATTATGTCAATAACAAACTAAATATATCAACTCAACAGATATGGCAGATAACAGATTTAGCAGATTAGGCGACTTAACGGATTCAGCAGATTAAGCAGTTTAGCAGATTTAGCATATAACAGTTTAGGCATCTTCAGCAGACTTAGCAGATGACAGATTTGGTATATGAACAGATATAGCAGAATATAGCAGAATTAGCAGATTAGGCAATATAACAGAACTAGCAAATTAGGCAATATAACAGAACTAGCAGATTAGGCCATATAACAGATTTAATCATTCCTTGAAGTTTCATAAACATATCTTGCCTAATTATAAATTTGGCCTAAGTTTGCATGCCTAAATAGTTGTCATGATTCACATTATGATCATATACCCCACGTTTGCATTGAATTACATGGCACAGATTATGGTCATAATTTACCATATAACACACATCTCAAATTTAGTTAAACTTGCCTAGTACAAAAGATTCACATATAAATTATACCAAATATAGCCATCGATTTCAATGCATGTCATATATTCAAAAATCTCCCACTTAGGTGTTATTCACATTTAATAGTTATCAAATCTTAACATAAATCTTCACACCTAAGTCATATTCCCTTTTTATCCCAAATCATGAATCTCTATATAAACAATATGCCCAACAATCTAGAACTTTAAATTATAACAGATCTTTAATTCAAAAATATGCGTTATGTCCAATGTCTCAAGTCACATGTTAATATACAATGGTTCCTCTTCTTCCAATTCACAGAATATGCACAGATCTAAATCTAGTTTACAAGCTATGTCCTTTTAGTCACAGATTAGCCATGTCCAATTATGCCAGCATTCATTATTTGTCCCAAAGTTTAACGTTCGTGCGTTAATCTCTTATGAGATTTGGCGCAGGCTCGGGGTAGCCTGGCTATAGAACAGAAAGAAGAAAGAGATATAGAATAAAATAGATCAGAACAGAACATACGCAATCTCAAATTCAGATTTACAATCATGTCACAATTATAATTAAAGTTTATATCGGAAAATAACCGCACTTGCCTTGGTTGGATTCTAAAAGAAAAAGGTGTTGTAGCTGTTTTCTTTTAATCCTAATCAGAATTGGAGGAAGAAGAAGCACAAGTCCTAGCTTAGGTTTCAGCAGAGTAGAGACGCCATTGATTTATTTATTTTTAGAGAGGAAGAGAGCAATGGAGGCTAGAGAATTGTATATGAGATTTAGGTTTAGGTTAGGGATGTATATATAGGTGTAGGAAGTTATTTAGGACCATTAGATTAACCCTGAATCATGAGAACCATTCAAATGCAAAATCTGCATTTGAGCGAATCCGCCCACGGGATGACAGCCAAACACCCTGGATTAACCCCTAGTCGACCCAGCGGGGCTTGGGTCGACCTCAAAATTGGGCCGGTTCGGTTATTCTCCCTCCCAATTCGCTGTTTTGAACCTTTTTGCATGTTTATTTATTTAATTTTTATATATATCTATATATATATTTCTCTCATATACATACAAACTTCAAGGCTTAATAACTTCTTCATAATTAACCATTTTTTTTTAATATTCTCAGAAAATACGGGGTGTTACATTAATCCTCTGAGTTCCACCATCTGGAGTCTTCATAAGAAAGTCGTCAACAAGCTCAGTACCTGGTTTTACCCCAATAAGGCATTTAGCATACTCCAATCTCTCTAACCTCTATGTCGTTTCATCAAAGCATATGAGTTTTTCAAGCCTATACGCAAGCAAGTTTATACCAGGGTGTGACCAAGAAAACAGTGGAATGTTCGAGAACTGTACCCACAATGGAACAGCTTTGACAGATCCATAGACATAGCTAACTTGCTGGTCATAAGGTTTAATGATAAACAATTTGTTCCTCATAATTATGGGATCTCCCATTAAAATATTTTGTCTATTTTCTTCATTTAAGAGATGAAATAGGAAAAGCACTCCATCAAATTTATCCTGTAGCAAGCCTTTCAATTGCCATATGGATTTTACCTTTTGAAATACAGTAGTGAATGAAAGGGGTGCATCCAAGAAAAATCCCACAAGCATATCCTTCCAAATTTGAATGCCATCTTCAATGATGGCTTCTATATGTTCCATTGCATCATCATAGAAAGTAGGATACACTTCAATCAGTTCGTATTTTCCGGCATTTCATGGAAAATGATGGAACAATGAAGTCCAGTGCTTTTGACTGTTAAGTAAGTGAGTTACTTGCGGTAATGCAGATGAGGTAGAAGTAGAAGAGCAAGAGGTACCGGAGGTGGCGGTAGGGGAGGATCTAAAGAGGGATAAAGTTCGGTGGGTTGAGCGTTAAGGTTTGAAGGAGACGGAGGAGAAAGCGAGATCGAAGAGGTTGCTACCATGGATATTACCATTGGAAAATTGATTGAGCAAAATTTATCATAAGCTTTGTACTAATTTAAGTCAATTTAGCATGACAAAATTCATATATGAGAAGATTTGATGGTACTTACCAATCCCAATTTTAGCAAACCTAGTAGCAATAACTTTAAAACTTGTGTTGCCTGAGTTGAAATAGAACTTTTCTTGATATCCTAAAATGGTCACAATGTTCGTGTGAGCAAAATTACGTGACACGCATATTACTAAAAAGCTAACTCAAAACGAATAATAATGAAGTAAATCGCAAATCTGATCCATTTGGTATATGTAATTTCCTATAAAGTCCAAGTCAGTTCCATCGGCATCAATAGTAGCAACATAATTGTAATGAGACATTGTTTTCCTCTTTAAAGAAACTTACAGGTATCACAACACCCAACTCCTTTGCAAGGTTTTGCATTTTTTGATGCATGGTATATGAAATACTGATGCAATATTTGTTTATAAGGATGTTAATTAAATGAAGTACAATTATGAATTCAATAAACTTATAGCAATCTAAGATGCAAGTAAATCTGGCGGTGGCAAGTCAGTTCATCGTTGTCATATTTTGTAATACCCCACGCCCATTAATGTCACTCACTAAGGGAATGCATTAACTTTCATGGAGTATTATAAGTGTATAGAACAGAATATAACAAGACAGATACATATATTGGTACTTTAAAAATCTAAAACAACTTTATTGCAGCGGAGAAATAGTTTGGTTACAACACCAAAATCAACAATTAAACCAAGTACATTTAATAACCATATTGACAAATTATTTTTTGAGTACATAAAACAAAAGGCATAACCCCAACATAAATAGCCATAAAAAGAGATAAGCTAAACTTTTAATTTCAGCAATCCAAGCACTTCCAAAAGAGAGAGAAAGAGATCCAAATCAAGCTCCACTAGGCCCACCCTGAGAACCGGGGGGGAACGGAAAGAAAAGAGGTGAAACAAACGAGGTCAAACATAAAGTCTGGTGGGTCCAGTAACTTTAACAATATAGTTATAAAAGTAATAGGATAAGAACATAAACTGGAAAGTAAGAGATGGCTGTAACATAAGCATGTATGACAAGGTAAGCAAGATGAATAAGATAAACGTTGATTGCGCTTCTAATCACTATAGGATAATTACTACACTGCACCAACCCTATTTACTCTGAAAGTTGATCCCTCTTACTATTCATAATGATAATAATAATAATAATATTGGTAGTTTCGTGTACCCCTAGCTGTTGTCATAGGTGTCGCCTTCCCCTATTTCTACTAGTTGTACCCACTACTCTCCCCATTCGATCGGCTCCCTAACCCGTGTGTATTTATTACTTGTGTCGTTCGGCCCCGCTTGTTTGTAGATACCTTTGTTGGTCCCACCATGGGGTGTATCAATCCCTATGATGGCAACCCGGCACAATTCAAGATGCACAGTGTATAATTACTGGTGCCCAGTGCCTGATTTTTCCACTTCGGAGAATGTGCATGCCAGTACTCCATCGGGACCTACACTGACGCACCACCCGCCGCTATTTTGACCGCTTATAATCAACTCAGTAATCGTGCCCCACCCTTCCTAGTTCAGGGTACCGTGATACATCTATGTGGGTTACTACTGAAATAGGTCCCCATTACTAGGGTTTCCTAATCAACATGTTATAACGGTTAAGTGTTCTCAATTTAACCTAACCCCACCCATTTGTTTAATTAACATGTTGTAATTGTTAAGTGTCGCCTATTCATATGTTACTTAACCATACCATTCTTAGCATGTCTGTTCATTGGCATTAATTGATTTATTAATGCACCAATCTATCACATTAGAACTAATGTTTGCGGTTGTTGGATGTGTCGGGCGGTTCTGGGCAGACTTCTACCGCAAACTCATTCTAACCTCGGTTTTTGGGTTTGATGCGCTAACCTCTCACATTAGACCTGTTGTTGCGGTTGCTGGATGTGCCAAGTGGTTCTGGAAAGTCTTACACCGCAACTCAATCTAACCTCGGGTTAGGCATGTTCATTATCTTATATTATTATTCAACCCCAATTTGAATTAATATCCCTATTTCAAATTGTCCATAATTTCCAATTCAAGCTATGCTCATAATTATCCTCCAAATTATGTCCATAATTTCCATGTATATAAACTATAACAATTTATATCTCAAGTTAATTATATGGTTACTAACCAATTTATGCCAATAACATAATATCCAATATTTAATATTTCCCAAACTATTCCCCGACGTTCCCACGTCGTTCGTACGTATAATTCACATAATATGTTAGGCTCGCTGTTAGCATAACTCATAAGAAAAGGAAAAGAAAGAGGCATATGACATCCACACTGGCATAAAACAATATAGATCTAATTAAGCGTGTGTAACACAAACTTGGCATAGAACAATATAAATCTAATTAAGCATATAAACGTGTATCATATAAGATGGATCCAATTAACATATGCAATGTAAACTGACATAGATCTAAACATAAGAACTGGAATGGATTTAAACATATAAGCATAAACTTGCATAGATGAACATAATTTGCAGAACGTAACTTGCATATAAACTCACATAACTTGCATAGATGAACATAACATGCATAACTTGCATAAATGAACATAACTTGCATATAAACTTGCATAACTTGCATAGATGAACATAACTTGCATATAAATTTGCATAGATAAACTTGCTTAACTTGCATAGATAAACACAACTTGCATATAAACTTGCATAACTTGTATAAATGAACATAACTTGCATATAAACTTGCATAGGTAAACTTGCATAACTTGCATAGATAAACATAACTTGCATAACTTGTATAGATGAACATAACTTGCATAGATGAATCTAATCAAGCATATGTAATTAGACATAGGAATTAACATCATAAAATGAATCTAATTACATATGATAACAAAATGGCATATATTAACAAAATAGATGATAACAGAAGTGGCTAATAGCATATGATTCAACAGGCATATTCATACAGTCCAGATCACAACTTATCATAATTATTTTAATAAATTATCTTGTGAAAGCAACTATACTCACAGTGATAGAAGAAAGAATAGATTTGTTCGTTGTTGTTCTAGAATTCCTTTTCACAATTCCTAAGCTTTAATTCATTGGAGAAGAGACTAGCTTAGTTTAGGATGCAGCATCATGGTGGCTCACGAATGAATTTTAGTTTAGATTAGGGTTTAGGTTTATGGGTGTTTATATAGATGTGTAGGATTAATTAGAGCCCTTAGATTAGTTTAGGATCAATTTAAACCATCCATTTCACAATGACACATCACTCAGCCAACCAAATGAAGCCACATAAGCCCTAAAATCAGAAAAATCGTCACCCAAACACATCAGCTTAACCTGGCCGACAGGGGTCGACTCCCCTATAGGGGGTCGACACCTATGTCGACACCCCTATAGGAGGGTCAACACCTGTGTCGACTCCCCCTAGGGGTGGTCGACACCCCTGAGCGGGAAATTTCCCGCTCAGCTTAATTCTGCTGTTTTGAAATTCGAACTGGTTTTAGATTATTAATTATTATTTTAATTTAATTTCTGTTTAAACTTGAAATCTTCTAAGCTCCATAACTTCTTCATACGGAGCCCGATTCATGCAAACTCGGACTCTATCTCAAGCAGAATTCCGAGACGAACGCAATGGCGTAACCCGTTTCACTTAATTCTCCTTCTAAAAATTAAGTATCCTTAAATTTGTTAATTTTAATATTTTAAAATTACGGGGTGTTACATTCTTCCCCCCTTAAAGGATTTCGTCCCCGAAATCTTCAAGTCAAGAAGAATGTATATCCTACCATCCAAACATCCATCTACTCAACCATCAATCACATGCATCAATTGTCCTTAAAAGATTTCTAATGTCATATGAACATATGCAAAAAGTGCGTGTATATGTTCCTTATCCAAAGCAAAATCAAGCGGTCTACTAATTCAGTTGACCTCCTTAATGCAAATCATGATAGTTCCATGTGTCCGTTATATATACAAAAGAATCCTAATGATACATATTATTCCTACATGAGTGCACAATCATTTCATTCAGATGCAACAGTCATATGATAACACAATCAATATACATCCATTAATTTAAATATGCACACTTATTCATATGCAATATGAAAGTGATTGAGCCGATCTAGTGCCTAATGTGTGTGTAAATGCAACCATGAACAAGCAATAGCAAACACTTGCATCCACTTGCATCCACCAAACATAACATGTCTCAAACACATGTTTACAACCATAGGATTTTCCTACTGAAAGATCGAAGATGTAATCGAGAGGACATACTAAACGATAGAACAAGTACAAACAAAGCGGTAGAAAAAGGAGAAATTGAGAACATACCCTCAAAAAGGAAAGGGTACGACGCATGCATCTTGTCTTCCGTCTCCCAAGTCGCATCTCCTTGATCATATCCCCATTGCACTTTGACCAACTTGACCTCTCGGTTGCGTAATTTCTTGCCTCTGATCCAAGGATGCATGTAGGAGCTCGTTTGATCGTGGCATCTCACTCCACTTCCCTAAGCATGCTCGGCTCCACCACTTCCGCGGTATCATGTAAACACTTCCTCAAATGCGGCACATGAAATATGTCATGCACACCACTAAGCTTCTCTAGCAACTTTACTCTGTACGCCATCTGTCCAATCCTCTTTGTAATGGGGAACGACCCTATGAACCTCAGTGCCAATTTCCCTGTAGCTCAAAGCGAACTACGTTTGTCAATGGTGACACTTTGATAAAAACCATGTCCCCAACATCAAACTCCAGATCGGTCTGTCTCTTATCAGCGTATGACTTTTGCTGGTCATGTGCCATCTTCATTCATCTTCGAATCAAGTCCATCTTCTCCGGAGTTTCTCTCTAATCAGCTTGGGCCCAAGCAAAATCTTATACGTAGACTCCCACCAACAAGTTGGTGATTGACACGGTTGTCCGTAAAACCCCTAATACTAGCTTAATAACTATTGTTATAAGCGAACTCCACAAATGGAAGGTGCTTTTCTCATGTCCCTCCAAAATCTAGGATACAAAACCTCAAAAGATCTTCAAGGATTCTATTCACCCTTTCTGTCTGTCCATCCGTCTGTGGACGATACGCGATGCTCAAACATAACTGCGTACCTACCACCTTTTCCACATCACCTTTTCCTCTAGCATCGATAACTGCTCCAAGCCCTATTCCGCAAGCACCAGTATATACTGTGAGCAGTTTGCTCCCATCTAACAAAACTAAACTGGAGCTATCGTCAAAGTCCTCTTCAAACGTTGGAAAGCATTGTCATAGTCAACATCTCAAGAAAAAGTCAAGTCCTTCTTCATCAACCGAGTAAGTGGGGCTGATATCTTCGCGAATTCCTTAATGAACTTCCTATAATAGCCCGCCAACCTCAGAAAACTTCTTACTTTTGTTGCATTCTTAAGAATCTTCCAATCTTGGATTGCAGCCACCTTCACGATATCCACTGCTATCCCTTCCTTAGGGACCACGTGTCCTAAGAACCTCACTTCTTTCCTCCAAAAATGACATTTGGAGAACTTAGCTTTGAGTTGATGCACTCGTAGGATCTCTAAGACTTCCCTAAGATGTAGGGCATGCTCTTCCTCGCTTCTAGAGAATATCAAAATACCATCCACAAAGACTACCACAAACTTGTTTAGAAACTCCCTAAACACCATACTCATCAAGTCTACGAAATACGCGGATGCATTTGTCAAACCAAAAGGCATGACGAGCCACTCGAAGAAACCATCGGGAGCCCTAAAAGCAATCTTATCTATGTTGTCCTCAGCCATCCTTAGCTGATGAAATCCTGTAGCTAAATCCAACTGCGAGAAAACCGAAGCACCAACCAACTGATCGAACAAATCGTCTGTCCTCGGCAATGGGTGTCTGTTCTTCTTCGTGAGCTTATTCAGCTCTCTATAGTCCACGCACAATCTAAGCGAACCATCAGCCTTCGTAGCAAAAGCAACTAGGGCACCCCATTCCGAAATACTTCTTCTTATGAACCCTTTCTCAAGCAACTCTCTTACTTGCTTACTGAGTTCCTTTCTCTCTCTAGGAGCCATGTGGCGCACTGGTAATGCAACTGGCTTTGCATTATCTACTAAGTATATACAAAGGTCTATCTCGCGCCTCGGGGGTAAACCCCGAACCACACCAAAGACGTGACCATACTCACGGACTACACGAATAGATTCCAAATCATCGATGGATGCGTCAAGAGATTCTAGGTAGCTAAGCATCACCGGACCTCTAGGGTCACAAGAAATATCAAGGGTTCTTCCACAACGAATCAACAATCTAACTACCTTCCTTTCACAGTCTAGGATGGCACCATACCTAGCTAGCCAATCCATCCCTAGAATCAAGCTGTTACCCATGAAACCAAGAACGTAGGCGTTGCATTCAAAACCAACGCCCAAGATAGACACTCTCAAATCCCGACAAAATATAGATAAATGAGCCGAACCACCGATAGGATTTGAGACCACAATGGGATCCATAACTAAACTAGTATTTAGGTGCAGTGTTTTACTAACGAAGCAAATATGAACGAATGCGAAGCGCCAGAGTCAAACAAAGTTCGAACAAGATGATCAAAAAGGAAAATCAAACTTTCAACAAAAACGTTTCTATTTCTCTCCTATCCTGGTGCCATGAGAGCATGAACCTGTCCTCCAGAAGTAGGTCCTGTCCTCTGCCCTTGTCATTGCCTCCTCGGGCAATCTTTAATCAGATGTCCTGCCTCACCGCAATGAAAACAACCAGGCTAATTCTTCTTCTTAATTACATGGCCCGTTATACCACAATAAAGACATCTTCTCTTGTCACAGGGTTAATTATTCTTTCCAATTTCTCCTTTACCTTCTTCGTGGATTAAAGCCATATCAACAAATTCATCATCCTTGGGTTGTGCTCCTTAGCCTAAACTCCCTCATCGACCAAGCAGCTAGCTGAACCTTCCTTTCATCGTCTATCTCAAAGATACCAAACGAGTCCTCCACTTCCTTGAGCTAATTCTAGCTTCAACAAACGTCTCAGTCCTATGAAACGGTTTTCTGCCCATTGCACGAAAGTCCTTACATATCTTAGAAAAAACATCAACATATGGGGAAAGGGACTCAAGAAGGAAAAGGGAGAGATTCGAAACAAAGAATCGAAAGAAAGATATATGGCTTTTAGGGGTTATGTTTTTCATAATAAACATTTCTCTTAAAAGTACTCTCTTTAAAACATGTTTTTGAAAATACTTCTTTCTAAAAATGCTTTTGAAAACGATTTTCAAAATCTTTTATCTGTTCTGGTAACCTTTAGCTCTGATGCCACGTGTAACACCCCACGTCTATTAATGTCACTCACTAAGTGAATGAATTAACTTTCATGGAGTATTATAAGTGTATAGAACAGAATATAACAAGACAGATACATATATTGGTACTTTAAAAATCTAAAACAACTTTATTATAGTGGAGAAATAGTTTGGTTACAACAAAAAAATGAACAATAAAACCAAGTACACTTAATATCCATCTTGAAAAATTATTTTCTGAGTATGTAAAACAAAAAGCATAACCCTAACATAAATAGCCATAAATAGAGATAAGCTGAACTTTTACTTTCAACAATCGAAGCACTTCTAAAAGAGAGAGAAAAAGATCCAAATCAAGCTCCACTAGGCCCACCCTAAGAACC
This sequence comes from Allium sativum, assembly GCA_030737875.1. Classification (NCBI taxonomy): domain Eukaryota; kingdom Viridiplantae; phylum Streptophyta; class Magnoliopsida; order Asparagales; family Amaryllidaceae; genus Allium; species Allium sativum. Next base: position 728,984,954 of record CM060909.1, read on the forward strand.
TTGGGGGGGAACAGAAAGAAAAGAGGCGAAACAAACGAGGTCAGACATAAAGTCTGGTGAGTCCAGTAACTTTAACAATATAATTATTAAAGCAATAGGATAAGAACATAAACTGGAAAGACCCATGGGGCATGGTCCTAACATGTCGATTTCCTGCATCATCCAACCTCCTAAATTTTGATTTTCAGGACTGGTTTGTATATATATAATTCTCTTGTATGTATACAAACTTCAAACCTTAATATCTTCTTTATATGATGTCCGTTTTACGCGAACTTGTAGTCTAGCTTAAGCAGAATTCCAAGACGAAAGCATTAGCGCAGTCCGTTTTACTTAATTCCCAATATTTAATTAAGTATTCTTTAGTTTATCATTATAGTGTTCTTTAAAATTACGGGGTGTTACAACAGTCGCATTTAAATATATTGATGGTCGACAATGTTTAAAATCAAGTAGACAAGCACAAAAATAATACAAACTCTCTCAAACTGATTGATTGTAGTATTAACATCCATGGCCTCATAACTAACATGATTATACTTTTACAGTTCAAAACTTGCCTACACCAATTTAAAAAAGAAGAAAAAAAGGATTATACTTTTGCAACACCTCTAAATACCAATGTAAATCATTATATGAGATTGCATTATCCCCATATATCTCTTTCAATGCCAAATTTTTTCCGCTATAAGCGTAATAATATGAAAAATTGAAATTGTACTATTTTCTAAATTCCTTTATAATGTCCTTTGCCTTCTTCATAGGAGCATCTTGAATTTGATCCACAATCAAAGAGTTGACAAATCTACTTGAAATATTAACTCTGCTAACATCTCTAAGAGCTGTTGCACATGAATGATCAAAATTGTAGGTTCTAATAAAAAAAACCGAGAAAGTAAGACAGGATCAAAATAAGCATTAAGATAAAACTTACAACCATCCTTCATCCAAGAGAAATTAATGGAAATTCTATCCAAAGAGTATATAACAAAAATCAAAACATAACCATTTTTTATTTGATATGCCATTAAAAACTCCCTAAAATCCTCAGCTTCATTAAAACAGAAACCAAGAAAATCCACAATTATTTTTCAGAACCTTTCTTCAACATATCTTTCAAATAATGAGATGAATTAGCATGTGAATCAATATTTTTTGCGAAATCACTACCAATTGAAGTGCTTCGAACACCTGCAAAACCCAAACCACGGCCACCAATACCAGCTTCGATAGCACAAACATTTTCCTTAACTGGACTTAAAATATCGACTCTTCTTAAAAATTTGAAAACATAAAATGCCAAACAATCTAAATCAGTATCGATAATTATATTCTTATTCTCAAGAACATAAGATATCTTAATAAAAAACAGACTACGGTGATCTTAACACCAAATATTGAAGAGCCCATGGTAAGTCGAGTAGAAAAACAATTCTCATCATGTTCAAAAATAATTGTCAAACTATTTGCTTTATCATTAAAAATATCAAGACTGCAAAAGAAAATAAAAAACCAATTAGCATACTTAAATGAACACAATAGCAATTGTAAATGCTAAATTAACATAGCATAACAAATGAAAATCAAATTAAGTGCTAAATTAAAGCAGTATAAATTAATTAAAAAAGCATATAATAAATGAACATATCATAGTAAGATTTAAAAAAATCATGAATACTGCAACAACAAATGCTATATAAGCATAACATAACACAACAAACCACATATAAGATTCATTGGAATGATCGAATGCAACAAAATTGTAAAACAATTAACAGAGCTGAAGAAATATAGCGATAAACATTAAAATCCTACTTTTTCATAGAAATAAATCCAAAATTGAGATCGAAATCTGGAAGAAGACAAACTGTGTAACCTAGATGAAAAAATATACTTACTAATCGAAATTATTATATCGAACAAAGATAAGAAATGATTGAAACAAATAAAAGCAACATACCTAAACTATGCAAATTGTTTGATGAAGATCGAAATCACAATGAAGATCAACAGTAAAGAAATAGGATCAACAATCGATAAGATCGAATGCAAAATTAAAGAAACACGCGTCTTCAGTCGAGAAAATAGATGGAATAAGATCGTAGATGAAGATAAAGTAATTTAAATTTTACAGAATATTGGTCCTTAAAACGAAAAATTAAAGCCCGCATCCTTCAAACGAATGAAAATAAGTTGCGTCTGTAGGCGCAAAAAGTAAAGGAGAAGTTCCACCAGCCCATTTTCCTATTATAAGAATTACAAATTAATTTAGACTGTTCGGTCAACATCGTTTTAGTTATGTGACTCGTTAGATGTAAATTTGGTTAGCGACCTATATCAAAATATTCGGATATTAACGTTCACACACCACATAGCACTGGTATGACATTTTGGCCAAATAAGTTACTTACTTGGTTTCGGTAAATCCAATTTTACTTTATTACGTGTTACTCAATTATGACTATTCTTTACACTAATTCGCTTCATCAAAATTATATCACTTTAGACTTATGGAATTTGATAATAATAAAAATCATAGTATTATCCATATTCAACCCATTAATCCAAACACAAAGCTGTTTGTTCAATAATAACAGTTATTAATAAGCGAACTATTTTGATTAGAGAAATTGACTTTGAGTTGACTAGAGTTGACTATGATACTAACTCCATATAATCAAGGAGATGAATATTCTCTTTAATAATTATTTATTTCAAATACTTCTAATCAACTCAACTACAGTCATTCGATGGACATCATGCTATGATCTGACTATAATCAAAGCGGGGCTTTCATATCGAAGATCAATAATACTTCTAAATTGAGAGAACAATGTAAATTGGCCACACCGATATTTTTTGTTTGACCTTGGTTATAGTAACCAACAGATAGTTATCGAGCGAGTTGTTTCAAAGTTATCTGATAACTATCAATATGAATTTTTTTAATGCCCTCATTAGTCACGAGTAATGTTCTATCCAACATTTATAGAGTGTTACGTACTCGAGTCTAAATCAATACAATGATATCCAGTCTCGATGCATCATAAATAGGAACATTAAAAATTATATATTTATTTTTATCATGATGAATTACTATGGTTACAACGCTTTGTAATTTGTGTAACAAAACATATCATTTTTGGATTTTCTATTAGATAAATTTTAATTAAATCAGTTAACCAATATAACACAATATATCAAGTATACAGTAGGAAGAAAACACTTTTTATTTCAAACAAGACTGGTTATCCAGTAAGATATATATAAGAAATTATATAATTGCCCTTAGGCATACCCTTAATCGTATTAGAATGGAGGAGACAACTGCTTTACGATTTCTTCCCTTCAGAGAGCATACTCCCACCAAATTCAAATAGTTAGACTATATGTATGATGGCATTATAAAGAAAAGCAATTGTATTTATAACCTTCACATCCAACCAATTCGACACCTAGACTTACTCAGATATTCTTAATGGGATAGCAAATGATATTCTTTTTAATCTACTGACATTACTTCTCATTGGAAACTCGACGCTGAATTATTGTCTCGGGCATGGAAAGTGAGATCCCCGATTCTAAGAGACAAAGATCTAAATTATGATATATTCAAAAAATCTATTGAATATTATCATAATTTGATTGTCGCTCGACAATTATGAATGGTGGGGCTTTATTTTATATTTGGGCAACTGCCAATAGATTGTAAGCATGTTCATTTTTCGCCAAGTAATGATATTGAACTTAGAAATTTATTTGATTGGATGATCACATAATTTAAAGCAAACAAATGATGTATTATTAACTTTAAGTATATCATTTTTTTAAAAGAATTTGCACTTTATAAGTAATTTATAATTTAATATCAAGTATTAATATTTGTTTAAAATAAATAAATGTAGAAATTTATACAAAAAATCAACCCTTTATGTTCACATTTGCAATGAGATCATAATTGCAATGAGATAATAGTTGTTGTACTATTAGACATTTTACTTAGTACATAATAATTGCAATGAGATAAATGTTCGATTGATGAAGTAGTTGGTTGGTTTGATATAAACGATGATGAAAAACAAAACAATTGTGTTGAAGATATTTATATATTCTATTGTGACATTGATGATTGATGACAAAATAAAAGAACTAGACAGCTTGAAAGTCAGTAAGAATAGAGTAATTTGATAAGAATACTAAATTATGAAAGACTCGAATGTTCGCTAAAAGGAATAAATTAACAAGAGAATATCATGGTTCTTTATTGAACTATTTTTTAATAGATAATAAAATACAATAAATAGACAAGAAGATAAAGTAACTTTATAGAGGAAGGAAAACATTACGTAAAGAAACAAATTGTGATTGATTCATCTCTATTATTTGAGTAATTGCATAGACGAGAATCAAGGATTTGAATGTTAAATAAAGGAATAAAATTAAGAATTTTTACTTCAATATTATTTGATAAGTATATTATTATAATAAAAATATAGAAAAATAGCTTTTGTGAAACTCAAACTTGTACTATTACCATTAATCAAATTTCTAAATTGAATCTCATTGTCAAGTCAAGTCATCTATAAGTTTTAATATATAATAAATTTTAACTTTAATTTGATTAAAATGAAAATTAGTAAAATGTCACATCATCAAAAAAAGTTACTGAAATGTTACTACTTTATATAGAAAGATACATATAACATTTTTTTTTGATTTACGTGTGGAACCTAAGACTTCACTCTAGCCATTGCTTGTCGGTCTTAGTAAACCCCACGGGTAGTGATATACCCCGATTTTTCAACGCCTTCACACTACCTAGGTAGTCACCCCTAGAAATTGGCAGAGGTGGCCCTCGAACCTGAGACCTATGTCTCATCCCAATTCGCCCACCCCTAACCAACTGAGCTAGGAGTGTCGGGTTACATATAATAAATTTTGAATGCTAAAAGTATAACGAAATAATTTTAGTGAAACCTGAATGTCTAACAACTAGTCTCCCTCTAATAGTTTATCACATTCTTCGTTTATTTTTAACTCTTCCACTCGAAATGCGTACAATCCTGGAATTTTACCTCTTTAGAACTAGGATTGCCATCTGACCCTATTTTCCCCATAACTCTATCCCTCTCTCTCCCCACCAAGACTCACGTTTCCCCAACCTGCGATAAATGCGAGAAGATTAGCATTCCTAATATCGAACCCAAGACATGTTCAGCTTTAGATAAACCATCAAAATCTTCTTCTTTCTTACAAAATCTGTGACGACCGCCCAAAGCTCCTGCACTAAACAAGAGGAATAATGCACTGAAAAGTATGCCAGACAGCTATGGACGATCATCAGAGTAGGTAAACAACATCGGAACCTGTCGTAGAACTTATAGCGCAAGGATAAAATATAATAGAACATGTACAATAGTTAATAGTAATCAAGCATCATATAACAAACTTTTGAATCTTTCTCAACTTCCTGAAAGTTTATCCAACTGATACTAAAGTTTGTACATAAGGCCTCACAACAACCCTCATAGAGCATTAAAATAACGGAAACAGAAATACCAGATAGCAGTAAAGATGATATGCCAGCTTCCTGCTCGCCATCGATCAGCATTATCGTCCTCACTAAAGCATCACCTGCTACTCAGTCTTCCCATCCACAACCGGATAAACAGCCCAAGGTAATAAGAGGAGACATAAAACCATGAGTCAGACAACAGTCTTAGTGAGTGATAAACAACTAACAAACTTCAACAATAAAGTATATGAGAATGGTTAGATTTACCAACCACTACCCAACACCATAGAAGAACTCAACCATATCTTCCCCACATCAGACAGTGATAGCCTTTACGATATTCATTCAACCATTCATTCATGCAAACCAGAACATCCATTCAATCATAGCAAACACTCATAACATCCAGATTATATATATATCACATGTAAACCATCCTAATCGAATTCAACATCCCTCAAGCACAAGCCCCAGAGGCCTAAACCAATGTCAGACAAGCACTCAAGGAACATCTCCTTCGACATTGGATAACTTACATGAGACGGTACAAACAGAACAACCAAACAATCAAACATCTATGACTGACTCTATCTATCACTACCAATCCTTCTTTGAAACCATCGTTAATCGTATGACGGCCCATCATGACTGCTATATGTCAAGGGCTAATGGTAATCCTAGTTCCATCAAAACTCAATACGCCATCACGAATCGTATGTTTGTCTTCTCAAATCTCAACAACTAGGCCCTTCACGACTGCCCAAAGTACCCCTGCTTTGAATCTGCTAGAACTTACGATAACGATCATCTCTCGTCCTTAGTCGTCATCTCTAGCGACTAATCATAAAATCAAGTCTCACTCAAGCAACCATTATCCATAACCCAATACCTTTGAGTTGTCTGCTTATCCGTTGCTTTTCACTGATCAACGAACACATCACATCACCTCGAACACTCCCATCTGGATATACATCGAAGTCACCACACCATTGGACCGAACAACAATCAATATAAGGCTCAACTTCCACAACTAAGTCATGACCTTCATCCGAACCAACCGACCCCATTACCCAGGAGCGACCGTTACTTCTCCCACAAAATGACCGACCGACCCTCGGCAGTCGACCGTCCAATCATTAGTCAACCGTCCCTTCCACTAAGGAGAGACCGACCCCACCTTGGATCGACCACATTTCTTACTATCCAGGTTGGTGCGACCGACCCTGATCATATGGAGAGTACGACCGACCCTCCTTCAGTAGCTCGATCGATCCAATCCTAGTCCAACTATCCTGGAATATCTTGGCAAGAGCGACCGACCGGATTAGGCTCGATCGATCCAACCATTAAATCATTCCCAGGCTCGCTCAACCGATCCCTCCTTCTTCAGGAACACACGAACGAACTATTCTTCTTCTCTCCAAGCTTGCTCGAGCCTTCTTCTTTTCTTGTTTCCCAAGAAATCGTCTGTGGTGCGAACGACCCCCTGTGTGCGACCCAAAACCCGCACTTCACCAATTCCACTCCAATTTCTACCAAAACTTCGCCAAACGTTAGATTCGACGAATCCAACTTGTCTAATCCATCAAATATGATCAACAACACGGTTTGAACCCTCTAGCAACATGAAAATCATAGTTTTCCCCAAAACATACAAAATCACTCCAGGAACCATCATGAATGAACATATGAACAAAACTAAAGATCTAACTTGCATAATCATATGGAATAACATAGAATCAATGATTTAAACTTAATAAATGAAGTCATAATGTGATTCATGTGAAAACGGAATAAATATGGCATAGATCTATGGAAAAACACTTGCATATGATGAAAAACATGAACAAACACTCATACACTTTATTGAATCCATGTGAGAGATGCATATCACTCACTGATTCTCCAAAACAAGCTAAAATGATAGAAATAAGAATCCGGACAGCAAGCACTTCACACCAATCTCCTTGATCCGATGAATCCTTGTTTCAATCGATGTAGATCTAGCCCCCAATGGTGTAGATCTATGATTCCCCCCTTTTGATTTGGATTTTTAATGGTGGAATGGCGTTTTAGAGGAAGGAGTAGCTCAAGGCCTCCAAATGAGATAATGAGAGAAATAACCTATTCTCCATGCCCCTCACCCAATATTTATAGTTTCCACCAACCACTAATGGTCCTCCCCTCAAATCAGCCCATTAGGCTCCCAAAACCTGAACAGCCAACCGAAAAACCTTAAAGCAGTGATTTCTCCCAAATCGTTGAACCAAATCTTTAATGTAACCACTCTACGGAAAGGCAATCATCAATTCCTTTCCAATGGCACAGGTCTCACTCCCTGATTCAACCTGAGTCAAAAGTTATGCCCTGTACAAGACTGATAGGGGCAAAATGGTCACAAAACAAAATTGGTAAATAGTATGGACATGTCTCACATCCCCATAAGAAACATATCAAAAATGAAAATGATCCAACCCTCAGGGAATAAAATAAAAATATTTTATGATCTTCCGACACTAAAATGCGGGTTGTTACATTCTTCCCCCCTTAAGGATTTCGCTCCCGAAATTCCAAGCAAACACAAACAACCGCAACAATTCGGCATGTCTATCATCCATGAAAAGCCAATCCTAACATCCAAACTAGCAACCATCAAGCCATGCATCCATAGCCTTATCCTAGCACGCAGAATTCTATCAAACAACAACAAGATACAACGATAATATGACCAAAGGGTACTACCAACGAAAAAGTTCTAGATGAGTCGCCCTCATGCTCTCTTCTGTCTCTCACGTACGATCGTCGCCATCTTTTACTCCATTGTACCTTGACTAGGTTAATCGTCTTCCTCCTAAGTCATTTCGTGTCATTTCCCACAATGCGAAGTGGCTCACGAGGTTTCGCAACTAGGGTCTCAACTTCCAAGTCTACATACTATTCTGGAGATACCACCACATTTGAATCATGCATGAACTTATGTATAAACGACATGTGGAAAACATTACGCACACTCGACATCTTCTCGGGTAACTCCAATCTATATGCAAGCTTTTCTATTCGCTAGACTATCGGAAATGGTCCAACAAACCTAGGAGCCAACTTTCCTTTACTTCTAAAACGAACCACATGCTTTAATGGCGAAATCTTCACGAAAACCATATCGCCTACGTCGAACTCCAAATCTTTTTGACGCTTATCGGCATAACTCTTCTTACGATCTTGGGCTGCCTTTATTCACTATCGAACGATCTTGATACAATCCGTGGTTTCACTTATCATTTTTGGCCCAAGTATCAACTTATATCCAGTTTCTACCCAACAAGCTGGAGAATTACATGGCCTACCATACAACGCCTTATATGGTGCCATACCAATGCTAGACTGGTAGCTATTATTATATGCAAACTCCACTAAATGTAGATGGTCTTCCCATGATCCTGCGAAGTCTAACACACAAGCCCTACGGAGATCTTCCAAAACTCGGTTGAATCTCTCGTTCTAACCATCAGTTTAGGGATGATAAGCCGTACCTAAACACAACTCGGTTCCCAAAGCCGCTTGCAAACTTTTCCAAAATCCACTTGTAAATAATGGATCTCGGTCACTCACTATACTCTTTGGGACACCATGGAATCGAACAATCCATTTGACATAAAGTTTAGCCAATTTCGACACTGTCCTAGTCGAATTGACAAGAGCGTACCTTGCACTTTTGGTCAAGCGATCCACGATGACCCAAATACCTTCACTTCCTTCCCTGGTTCTAGGTAGTCAATCGATAAAATGCATCGATACTTGCTCCCACTTCCACATAAAAACTTCCAATGGCTGAAGCAAACCACTCGACTTCTTTTGTTCAGCTTTCACCAACTGACAGTTCATACACGTGGAAATAAACTTTCCAATATCTCGCTTCATCCCCTCCTAGTAGTAAGCTCACTTCATGTCCTGATACATCTTATTTCCACCGGGATGAATCGTCAACTCCGAGTGATGACATTCTCTCAGAACCTCATCTCTCAATCCGTCAACATCAGGAACAACAAATCGTCCTTGCTTTCGAAGCCAACCTTCTTGATCGACTTCGAACTCTTTATCCTCTGGTTCTAATCCCTGGATAAACTCGACAAGCTTTACATCTTTCTTTTGGCTCTCGCCAATCCTTTCAATAAGAGTAGGTTTTATCGATAAGCTGGCCAACATTTCAGGTTTCAGCTCACAATTTGGCCTGAAATCGAATCTTGCCAAATACTCAAGGATCTTCCATTCCGAAAACATCGCTCCCAAACTTTCTTGTCTTCGACTCAATGCATCTACAACTGCGTTACCTTTTCCAAGAGTATAAGCTATACCAAAATCATAAGATGCCAGAAAATTTAGCTACCGTTGTTGCCGAAGATTCAAATTCTTTTGGGAGAAAATATATTTCAATGACTTGTGCTCCGTAAACAACTCGAATCGAACTCCCAACAGGTAATCTCTCCACATCTTCAGAGCAAATACAGTCACCGCCAACTCCAAATCATGAGTTGGGTAATTCTTCTCATGCGAACTTTAGTTGTCGACTCGCGTAAGCCAAAACCTTATCCTTCTGCATTAGCACTGTTGCAAGTCCAGTACCACATGCATTAGTATATACCACCATCTCTTCATTTCCACTTGGAATGGTCAACACAGGGGCACTCATAAGTCTCTCTTTCAGGATCCCGAACGCTTGTTCACAATTTGCATCCCATGTGAACACTTGGTTATTCTTTGTCAATCCTGTCAGCAATGCCGCTACCTTGGAGAAATCCTTGATAAACCGTCGATAATAACCAGCCAACCCAAGGAAACTTCTCACATCTGTCGCATTCTTAGGCCTATCCCAGTCCTGGATTACTACCACTTTAGCGGGATCAACTGCTATCCCATTTCCAGAAACAACATGACCTAAGAACCTCACTTCACTCTTCTAGAAGTGACACTTTGAAAACTTAGCTCTCAGCTGATGTTTTCGCAAGATTTCCAACACAACTCTCAAGTGCATCTTATGTTCTTCCTCGTTTCTAGAGTAGACCGAATGGCATTACTAACCATTCGAAGAACCCGGATGGTGTCCTAAAAGCAGTCTTTGGAAAACTATACTTTTCCACCCTTAACTGGTGAAATCCCGCTGCCAAATCCATCTGAGAAAATACTTTGGCTTCGTGAAGCTGATCGAGCAAGTCGTCAATCCTCGGCAACGGATACTTGTTCTTCTTGGTCACCTCGTTCAAATCATGATAGTCCACACACAATCTTAACGAGCCATCTGCCTTGGTTGCAAACATGACTAGTGCACCCTACTCGGAAACACTCCTCTGAATGAATCCTTTTGACAAAAGGTCTCGAACTTGGACCTCCAACTCTCATTGTTCCTTAGGCGTCATCCGCCTAAGATGCATAACAATTGGTCTAGCACCCTCGACCAAATCGATCTTAAACTCGATCTCACGATGTGGCAGCAACCCTTTGACCTCGTTAAAGACATCTACATACTCATTAGTGATCAGCACTGATGACAGGTCTTCTTGTGGAATCCCAAGTGAATATAGGTAACTCACGAAGACCTCGTCTTCACGCTTACATCTAATCAACCCTTTCACCTTTCCACATCCCCGACCCCCACCTCTAGCTTCTTGCAATTCACCTTTGCCGCATACTTCTTGAGCCAATCCATGCCCAAGATGATCCCAAACCCAGTGAAGTTCAAAACAAAGAAATCACACACAAAAGAGAAACCATGACTCAATAATTCTAGACCACAACAAATCATACACAAACTGGAGGAACCCCCAATTGGATTAGTCACGATCAATGGTCTATCACAAATTTCGGGTTACAAACCCAAGCAACACATAAGCTCATTGCAAATGAATGAATGCGATGCTCCAATATCAAACAAAACTCGAGCTGAAACACTTTTAATAGAAAGAGTACCTTGAATGATGACACCCTTTCCCTTCTCCTCTGCAGTAGGAGCCCTTGAAGAAGATGGCACGGCTTGCAAAGCATATCCCTTCACAATCTGCTTTCCCTTAGTTGATTCTAGACAGTCATTCTTGAGATGCCCAGACTTGCCATAATTGTGACACTTCCTCTCAACTTTCGGATTTTTGCACTTGTTAGCATAATGTCCTTTCTGCTGACAGTTAAAACAAACTGACTCACTCTTGGGTTTCTCTTAGCCATTCTTCCCTTTCTGTTGTTGTTGCTTCCTTTTCTTATTATTTCCACCTTGTTGTGGTTTCTATGCTTCTTTGGCTGCAGTGACAACATTGGTCTTTTTAGGAAACAAACTCTCATGGCGAATAGCTTTCTCCATGAGCTTCTCAAGTGAATCATCGAGATGATCCACCCACTACAAAAAATAAGGTTATTTACGGCAAATTGTTACGGCGTTGTAGGGCCTCTCGCAGTCTTCGTTTCTTCTGAAGGTGATAACGGCTCCATACAGCGCAACTTCCACGTCATTGGAGCCCTCGGGAAAAATTTAGATCAGTCGCGCTAAATTATTTTGCTTTCCCTAGTATTTGCCACTTCTCAAAATCCCTTTCCGTTCTCACTTCCAAAGCCCTAAAATCCTCATCCGAATTCTCACATCCAAAGCCCTAAAATCCTCATCCGAAGTTGGCTTTCATCATGGATCTTAGTGGAATCCTTAACACGAGGTCAAAGGTACGTTTCTTCTGCTCTACCATTTAGTACCAAATTAATTCTCTTTGTTGCTTTCATGTAAAATACTAACCCCAATAGGTTTCCTCATTTCTTTGCTGAACTGGCTACTAAACTATTTCTGTCTGAGCCCTTGCTTGCTCTGTAATCGTTGTGATGAGACGGTACAATACTCTCGTCTATTTCAGAATCCATATTCGTTTACAAAAAAATTCAATTTTTTTTTGAAAATTTCATGTTAGTTAGTAGCATTTGCTTGATTTCATGTTAGTGATTGTTATGCCTTGAATTTACTGTTTTGATTTTGTTCAGTTTTGAACTTTAATTGTCAATTTTGAGTCCCATTTCATTTTTTTATGCTTAGCTTATGTTATGATTTTGTACTTTAATTTTGATGGTGTTCATCTAAGTGGATGGTTTGGAAGCAACAATGGTTGATTTTTTTTTTCAATTTTTTTGCATTTCGAACATTAGAATGCATAAAGCTTCTTGAAACATTCTCTAGGATCTGTAAATTTACACATTTGGATGTGTATAAAAAGTAACTAACAAGTCTTTGTTAAGTTAATTACACTGTGGAATATTCATATATTCTGATGCCAAACTGCACATACTTGCACAATGACAAAATTGATAATTAAAAAAGCATATGGTGTTTGGTGAGGATTCGTTACCATTGGGTAACAATTAACATAGAAATAACATATTGACCTGTACACTGGGAAATCTAGAAAAATTTGAAAACCAAATATTGATTTTATTTTAACATTGCAGCTTTTACTGAATGAAAGTAAAGAGAATCTCGCAAAACAAAGGACGGGTGAAATTAACCTAAACCAGTATATCATTACACATCTTTTTTATATGATACTAGCGTTGAGTGTGGTCAAACTTATCATCATTTCTATATAACATGCTTACACTCAGAATTCGTTAAAAATATGTAGTTAAGATGATCAAACCTATAATCAAATGAGTAACTAGATTTTAACTTTTAGGAAGGCACTTTAACATCGGTGAACTCAGTCAAAATAAAAATAAATAGGCTTTGGTTTGCTGATATGATGTACATGAGTATTCAACATGGTCCAACGTACCGAATAAAAAAAACTTAGTGTAGTTGGTTTTTAACTGCTTTCTGTTTGGTTTGGTTGAAATTTGATTGACATGGTAATTACTGTACTTGAACATCGGCTTTGAGGATAATAAAGTCGTTTTCTTGGTTTGGGGTTGAGACTGAATAACATTTGGGCATCAATATATTGTTGGTTCTGGATACAGATGGCTTTCATCTTTCTTAGGCATTGCTTAATCCTACTTTGATTGTTGCTTCCTATAGAAAAATAATATTGCTCATTTTATTTATTTAGTGTTCTTGTTATTCTTCTATTCAACCATACTAATGACTTCAACTTTAATTCTTATATAGTTTTCTATGAATAGAAAGCCTTAAACTGGAATACATTTTATAGAATTAAGCCTGTTTTATAAGTGTAAAAGTTGCTATATTTGACATGTTTCATTGCAAGAAAATAGTATACATTACAGGTGCAATGAATTACATTTTGACTAGTTTTATGCACCGATGTACATTCATGTTCAAATCAAAATTAATGGTACGGTTATGTGATATTAACAGTTGAAAAGTATGAATAGATAGTTATTAACATATTGACAATTCTTTTCATGCGGATATCTTTTTCAGCCACTCAAAATGCAGTTTACAACAAAAGTTTGGCATCCAAGCATCAGCAGCAGAAATAGAGCAATCTTTCTGGATATATTGAAGGATGAATGGAGCCCAGCCCATACTCTCTGGTCTACACTTTTGTCATTATTGGTTCTTCTTTCAGCGCCTGCTCCTGATGACCCTCAAGATCTTGTCGTTGAACAACAGGTGTGATTGGTATCATTTTCCCCATTTTTTAACACTTTCATGTATTGCATATAAGTTTAAGACAAAATGTTAGCATGCCCTGTTGAACATGAGCATATAAGGATGTTCTTGTTTTGATATTTCAGTGCCTGTTTTTGTAAATATGTAGCTGCTGCCTTGCTAGTATGAAGATAGGAGACTATTCTCATATATTTTACATGTAATTATTGATTATGTAGAAGCATCTTATAAAGTTTGATGTGTACATTAAAGTCAGTTTCTTCTCCAATGTGTAGTAATTTCGAGTTGATGTAAATTTCCTTAAGGCATGTAAAGTTTATATAGGACTGAAAATTTTGGTATACATTTTATTGGTTATTGTTTACAATTCTTTCGTTGTTAAGAATACAACTAAAATCCCATATTACAGGCCATGTGCAACATTAAGTGTTGATTTGTCTCTAGTATGATTCCGAAGGCTTGTTCTTTCATTTTCAGTATGATTAGCATATACTACTGCCACTACCTTTTTCTGACCACTGTAGCAGTGTTGCAATAAACATGTAATATATTAATCAGATACCTCTACAATGTTAATTTTCCATATTGATGAATTCCAAAGCAATGGATTTCGCCTTTAGGATCTGAATTATTATGAGCTGTTGCCCAAGTATTATTCGCTTTTATCCTTACTTTTGGCCCTTTTATTTATGCTGCGTATATATCCCATTGTGGGTTTTCAATGACATCTGAGTTTGCAGTTGCTCTGGTCTCAAAAATATTCTCCTTTAATCGGGTCCTTCGGGTTAGTCTTCGTTTACCTGATTTCCTGTCTTTGTTTACTTGACTTTCTGAGTTGATGAGTTAGTCTTCTATTGTCTCAGCAATATGTATGTAACTGATATGTAGTGCTAATCATATGTAGTGTTATTGACATTTTAAGTCGTAACTGGTATCATATGGATTTGTTATGACCCCAAAAAAAAAGGAAAAAAAAAAGAAACTATCTTTATTTTCACTTCATTTTCAGGTGTTGCTGGTATACATCTACGGCCTCCAATTCTAATTTGTGGATTCTGCTGGTAACCTAGCCTCCCTCTTCTATTTATCATAACCCGTTACTTTGTGTGTGAAAAACTGAGATTACATGGGTCGGATAAGAAAGCTTCAAGAGTATTCTAATAAGGTACTCCTTTTTTAGCATTAAAATATTTTATTTGTCATTTAATATATGTACCATAAAAAAATCCACATGCTGCCACTACAATTTGGTATCTTGCTTGAAGCTCAAGTTTGCTAGGAAACCATGATTACTATTTGATACAATGATGTTAAACATTAATATATTTGTTGATAGAATTGAATATGACATACTAATCATCTTATTCTTATATTTGTAAAAAAAATCTATTTGTATTGTATTTTTGTGGATCCGCTTCTATTGTTATGTCTGGAAATGATCTACATTGGTAATTGTCTTATTTTCTATTTTTTCCTCTCATTTTTCTTTTTATAATAATTAGATGGAGTAGTGTTCTAGTTTCATGTTCTGATAGAAATCAAATGTTCTAATTGTCAGGGATAATATTCAAGAATATTGTTATTTCTAACCAAGATCATTTTTGAAAAGACTTCCCAAGATTTCAATGTGATATATTTGTTTCATTAAAAACAAAAAGACATAGTTTGGAGTAACAAATGATCTTTCTATAATTCTGTAAGTATAGTATTTAATGCTTTAATTGACTTTGTAACTATTTCTTCAATTTTGTAGGATTAGTATTTAATGCTTTAAATGATTTTGTAAGTTTGCTGTGATTTTGCAGGTTTAGTGTTTAAGGTTTTGAATGATTCTGTACGTTTTTTCTATGAATCTACATATTTACTATTTGACACTTAGAATAAATTTGTAATTTTTGCTATGATTATGCATGTTTAGTATTTGATGCTTTAAACAATTTGTAAATTTTGCAATGAATCTCCGAGTAATTTTCTTGAACATTACTCGATGTCTGAACCATGTATATATTGTAGGCACCATGTATTCTAGTTAAATTAACCAATTTATTTTGAATCTTATCGTTCAACTTTGGACGCAAAATCATCATTGATGCTACTGTAATTTTTTGTTTTCCTTCAGACAAACATCTATACCATCTTTTACATGCTACTTTGAGTTCCATTGTTAATGCAGACTACTAAATATTATACTTTCTTTTATATATTATTTTTTAACTTTTTTTCTTTTAATTGCTCCAAAACAGTAATGTTTAACATGTATTTGAAGCACACTTAGCAGAGGAATAACTTAAAAGCTTGGCAAGGATGACATCAACATGTTACTTTCTGCCACGTCAAATCATCAGGTATTTTCATTTGCAATCCAAATGTTAACCACTTGAAATAATTTTATTTCCAAGGATTCTGCAGGAACTGCATTTCATGCTATATCATAACCCTGAATAACATTGTGTATCATGGTACATAAGTAAAATTTTATAATTATATATTTCTAGATTTTAGTTTACTGAAGAAGCATTGGATGATGGTTATCAAACTTATAATATTTCTATATTTTTCTTGCTATATTGATGCAGGTTTGCTTTATTCATGAAACTGACAATTAACACTTTCATAATGACCATCGTTGAATACCCAATAAACTCCCATTTGTGTACCATTGACTTAAAACAACTTTTCTAACCTAAGCATGATCTTATTCCATAAATAAAGGCGGTTTTTTGGGATTGATAATGTCAGATCTCCTTTCCAAATTGATGTTCTTTGGGATTGATAAAAGATGGTTATTTGCCTAGTAAAACATCATTAGTATTTTGTTTATCACAGTAGACGATAAATATATTTTTGTAACTAAAGCACCAGCCAAAGTGAGATTATTTCTTCATTAAGTCATCGGGCTTTACTCGAATTAAATGTACTATGCACTAATTGGGCTTCTAGATATATTGGCGATCTCATACTCTAACAACCATAACATTAGATTTTGATGCAACTTCGCTTCCTTTTGGAAGCATAAGGTTTGCTCCCACATTTCCCTATATATTCGCTAATTTATGATAAAGTTGTATATTTTACGCTGTGAGCTCTATTGTTTGTTAAGTAATGATTATGTTTCATAAGCTAGCCATATATAATTTGCGAAAATTTTATTATTCGATAAAATATACTCATGAAGATAAATGATATAAATAGCCTATACCCAATTTTAAACATGCTTAGCATTCATTTCATATGCTATATAATGTGTTTTAATTTAGTTTTTCTAGAAAATTACCATTGTTTATCCACTATATGTAGCACTACATTTCATATCTAATTCCACCACTTAATTGACTACAAACTAACTTATATAATGCATTTAAAATTTCATTACGAAAAGTTACAATGATTGGGACAAAGGAACTTGATTATAGTAAATTTTAAGAAAGAACAGTTATAGTCAAATCATCTAAGGCCTTATCCAACCCCAAATGATCAGTTTCTCTATCAATTTTGTTTACATATTTTTTCGTTATAAATTTATTTTTCAAATCATTCCATACTTATAGGAGTATTTTGCTCTGTCGTCAACTCCTTTCCCATGTTATAAATCCAAAAAAATTCACTCCAGCTTGTTGTGGTTTGTTTTTATCAGTGCCTATCACATTGAATATTTTGTAACAAAATTATTTTAGTATCATCCAAATTGAAATGTGTTGACTGCTGCAATTCACCTCACATAAGTGTTTAGAATTCAATGTTTCTAGAAGTTAACATGAATATATTCATGGTGTTCGAACATTTGTTGAGACTAAATGTGAACTTGTTTTATTTAGTACATCCTTCTTTTCGATTTCGATCTATTGACAACAAATTACTAGACCCTGTTATTGATTATTGACATAAATACGATTGCAAGTACAAAAATTCTAGATCCTGACTATACATATATCAAACTGAATAAAATTTCTATTTATTTAGTAACTGAGATTTTGGCAGCAATTATTTCACATTTTTTGCAGTGAATATCATTACCCCCTTATAAGTTTCAAAGTAATGCAATACTGCTTAATGGAACAAGCTGCAAAATAATATGCAATTGAATTCTGATCTGTCAGCAATTAAAGCCCTACCTCTATTTTGTTTGGCTGAATCTATTTGTGCATTCTATTTTTGAATACGGAAAATTTGCTCATGATTTTGGGCAATGTGTTTGAAAATGGCTATCTTAACATCTTTGAAGTTTTAGTTTACTATTGTGGAGACTTCAAGCACGTAGCCTCCTATTAGAAAGGTGGTTTTCCTAGCATAGAAAGTGCAACATTTTGATGTTTTATTAGATGTAGTAAATTATTTTCGGTTTGCATACTTGATTATTGTACATATTCAGTTTTTTGTTGCAAACAAGTGTATTCATGATACATCGTATGTGAAACATTATGTTATTTGAAAATTTGATTTTTGGTGTATATTGGTATGTGTATTGTATGTTGATATGTGTATTCTAATTTATCCGATTTTGATGGGAAGGGGCTATATGATTGCAGTTTTTGTTGATGTGGTAGTGGGGCCTGGATGAATGAGAAGAAAATGAGGATGTTAGTATTGGGGTATGATCTAATGTTGTTTTTGGTAAATTTATTGGTTATTTTTCCTCAAATTGATGCTATAAGCATGCTACTATTTTGCTCAATTTGTTTTACAGGTACTTCTTTTATGGATTGAATGTTGTGAGTTGAGCTTTTATTGTCACTCTTCGGAGGAAGAGGTGTGGTAGTTAATAATCACCAGAAGTGATGGTAAGTTGATTTTATTCCGCATTCTAATCTAGTCATATATGGCTTGGATATTTTAACTAGTTTTCCAGCTATTTTTTTCTATTTCCGGTACAGAATCGGCTGATGTTTTAATTAGGTTCTCATTTTGTTTTCGTTTAAAAATTTGTTGTGAACCCATAAATTACTACTCTTTCGTGGCTGAGTAAGTTTTTGAAGCATGATTGTGTTTTGTGATAGTAAATAATTTTTTGTTCTGTATTACATAACAATAACATGCACTAGTTGTTATATTTTCCTAGGTGGATTTAGGTTTTACTGCACTAACACTTTATATTTGTTCATAGAGAATAACTACAATAACTTGCACTGTTTTTCTTTATATCAGGATTATATCCATCTTTTCACAAAAAAGAATAATGTTGAGCAAAAATCAAGCCTCATGAGCATACTGCACTAATGTTTCTTTGCTAGAATGGCAGGTGACTTGCCTATGGAACTAATCCTTCCCACTATCTTGTATCGGATGGGTTTATTATGGTCAACTCGTATTGGATAGGATTATTATGGTCAACTCTTTTTGACCTATACCAGTACCATGTAGCACAACTTTTTTTTATTTGTATTACTCAGTTTATAAAGCACTGTTTAAACTGCTTTAAATCTAATGTATAATGTGTTGATTATGATATAGGTTTATTAATTATTGTTTATATATATATATATATATATATATATATATATCTGATGAAATATTTGAGTAGATCATTTAAAATGCTATAAAGATATGGATGTGTTGTCTGAATGCTGTGGGATGCTCGTGGCAGTCTCTGTGACAATTATATCTTAAACAGATGTCAGGGTTTGATTTATACTATTGTAGACAAACTTATAGCGGTTCAAAATTGTCATCACAACGGAACATGGCACAGCGTTTTGATTAGGCTAACATATGCTGACACACACACAGCGTTTGAGTTGGGCTATCATATGTTTGGATTAGGCCAACATATTCGGACACACACAGCGTTTGGGGTAGGCTATCATATGTTTGGATTAGGGCAACATATGCTGAAATGCACAGCGTTTGGCTTGGGCTATCGTACATCATAGATCTATTACTGCATGTCGTTATACAGCATGCTTTAAAACGCCATGAAAACCTATGATAGCATTTTAAAAACGCCATTAAAAGTCTTTTTTGTTGTAGTGACCAACGGCTTTCCAATATAAGCATCCAAACCCAAGACAAATTTCTCATTCTTCTGATAGGGTGTATCAATGTATGAACAAGCATATCTAGACAAAGCTTCGAAAGCAGAGATATAGTCAAGAACTAATCTGCCATTCTGCTTCAATTCGACAAACTTCTTGAAGAGAACGGACTTCTGAGTAGTGGAGATAAATTTTTCTTCAAACTTAGCTTGGAACTGCTCCCATGAAATCTCCTCTTCTGGAGTCTCAAGTGTAACAGAATTCCACCACTCCATAGTCGTGCCCTACAGCTGCCTTGATGCTACTTTTCTCTTTATTGCACCTTCAATAGCTAAGTCTCCAAAGATACGAACACAAGAATCCATCCACCTCTAAACCTCTTTAGCTGGCTTAGTTCCCTTGAATGGTTTTCCTACTAGTGACATAAAGTCTTTGCACAGCTTTGTAAAGTCTACTACTCTAGGAACTCGCACACCTACATCTACCGTTGTTGCCACTGGAGCGGGTACCCTTCACATAATTTCCTCTACCATGGCTTCAAACATGGTCGGGTAGTTTGGTTCACTGCCATTTCCCCCTCCAGTATTAGCTCCCCTAGCAATGTGTCTTGATTCTCGTCTACTCATTCTAAATTTGTAGTTTAGAATAATTAGTCGCTTCCAAGAAAAACTGCTAAAGAGATACAACGACTACTACCACATATGCCAATATATATAGTAAGCATCCAAACGAAATCTACAAATATGTCTCTCATACGTAATTACGTCTTCGAACTTTGGCTAAAATCGTTAACCAGAGCTCTGATACCAAATGTGACGACCACCCATAACTCCTGCACTAAACAAGAGGAATAACGCGCTGAAAAGTATGCCAGGCAGCTATAGACGATCGTCAGAGTAGGTAAACAACATCGGAAGCTGTCATAGAACTCGCAGCGCAAGGATAAAATATAATAGAACATATACAACTGGTAATAGTAATCAAGAATCATATAACAAAATTCTGGAACTTTCTCAACATCCTGAAAGTTTATCCAACCGATACTAAAGTTTGTACATAAGGCCTCACTACAACCCTTATAGAGCACTAAAACAGCGGAAACAGAAATACTAGATAGTAGTAAAGATGATACACGAGCCTCCTACTCGCCATCGATCAGCATCGTCGTCCTCACTAAAGCATCACTTGTCACCTGCTACTCAGTTTTCCCATCCACAACCGGACGAACAACCCAAGGTAATAAGAGGAGACATAAAACCTTGAGTCAGACAATAGTCTTAGTGATCGATAAACAGCTAACAAACTTCAATAATAAAGTATATGAGAATGAGAAGATTTACCAACCACTACCCAATATCATAGAAGAACTCAACCATATCTTTCCCACATCGGACAATGATAGCCTTTACGATATCAATCCAACCATTCATTCATGGAAACCAGAACATCCACTCAATCACAGCAAACACTCATAACATCCAGATTATATATATATATCCCATGTAAACCATCCTAATCGAATTCAACATCCCTCAAGCACAAGCCCTAGAGGCCTAAATCAATATCAGACAAGAACTCAAGGAACATCTCCTTCGACGTTGGATAACTTACATGAGACGATACAAACATAACAACCAAACAATCAAACATCCATGACTGACTCTGGCTATCACCGCCAATCCTAATTTGAAACTATCGTTAAGCATATGACGGCCCATCATGACTGTCATATCTCAAGGGCTAATGGTAACCCTAGTTCCAGCACAACTCCATACGCCATCATGACTCATATGTTTGTCCTCTCAAATCTCAACAACTAGGACCTTCACGACTGCCCAAGGTACGAGGCCCTTTACGACTGCACAAAGTACCCCTGCTTTGTCTGCTAGAACTTACGATAACGACAATCTCTCGGCCTTCGCATCTGTACTCATCATCCTTGGCGACTAATCATAAACTCAAGTCCCACTCGAGTAACCGTTATCCACAACCCAACACCTTTGAGTTGTCTTCTTATCCATTTCTTTTCACTGATCAACGAACACATCACATCACTTCGAACACTCCCATCTGGATATACATCGAAGTCACCACACCATTGAACCGAACAACAATCAATATAAGGCTCAACTTCCACAACCAAGTCACGATGATTGACTAGGTTGTCTTCATCCGAATGGACTGACCCCATTACCTAGGAGCGACAATTACTTCTTCCACAAAACGACATACTGATCCTTGGCAATCGACTGTCCCATCATTACTCAACTGTCCCTTCCACAAGGAGGGACCGACCCACCAGACCGACCCCGCCTTGGGCTGACCACCTTTCTTACAATATAGGTTGGTGCGACCGGCCCTGATCATATGGAGAGTACGACCGACCCTCCTTCAGTAGCTAGACCGATCCAATCCTAGTCCAATTATCCTCGAAAATATTGGCAAGAGCGACCGACCGGATTAGGCTCGATCGATCCAACCATTAAATGATTCCCAGGCTCGCTCGACCGATCCCTCCTTCTCTAGGAATGCATAACCGAACCATTCTTCTTCTCTCCAAGCTTGCTCGAGCCTTCTTCTTTTCTTGTTTCCCAAGAAATCCTCCTTGGTGCGAATGAACCCCTGTGTGCGATCCAAAACCTACACCTCACCAATTCCACTCCAATTTCCACCAAAACTTCGCCAAACATTAGATTCGACAAAATTAACTTGTATAATCCATCAAATGTGATCAACAACATGGTATGAACCCGTTAGCAACATAAAAGCAATAGTTTTACCCAAAACATACAAAATCACTCCAAGAACCATCATGAATGAACATATGAACAAAATTAAAGATCTAACTTGCATAATCATATGGAATAACATAGAATCAATGGTTTAAACTTACTAAATGAGGTCATAAGGTGATTCATGTGAAAATGGATTAAACATGGCATAGATCTACGGAAAAACACTTGCATATGAAGAAAAACATGAACAAACACTCATACACTTTATTGAATCCATGTGAGAGATGCATATCACTTGTTGATTCTCCAAAACAAGCTAAAATGATAGAAATAAGAATCCGGATAGCAAGCACCTTGCACCAATCTCCTTGATCTGATGAATCCTTGCTTCAGTCGATTTAGATCTAGCCCCCAATGGTGCAGATCTATGATTTCCCTCCTTTTGATTTGGATTTCTAATGATTGAAAGGTTTTATTTTAGGAAGGAGTAGCTCAAGGCCTTCTTCAAATGAGAGAATGGGAGAAGTAACATATTCTCCAAACCCCTCACCCCCTATTTATAGTTTCCACCAACCCGCTAATGGGTCTCCCCCCAAATCAGCCCATTAGGCTCCCAAAACTTGAACAACCAACTGAAAAACCTTAAGATAGCGATTTCTTCCAAACCGCTGAACCAAATTTTTAATGTAACCACTCTACGGAAAGGAAATCATCAATTCCTTTCCAATGGCACAGGTCTCACCCTTTGATTCGACATGAGTCAAAAGTTATGCCCTGTACAAGACTGATAGGGGAAAAATGGTCACAAACAAAATTGGTAAAAATTATGGACATGTCTCACATCCCCATAAGCGACGTATCAAAAGATGAGAATGATCCAACCCTCTGGGAATAAAATAAAAATATTTTACGATCTTTCGATACGTAAAATGCGGGCTGTTACAAATTCAATGGCTAATATTTTGTTGTGAAATATTAGAGGGATTGGCAACGATCCTACAATTAATCGACTCAAACACTTATCCAAAAGAACATAATATTTCTATTTTAGCTATTCAAGAACCTTTTTTGATGAATATACTCTCTCTATCCTCATTTACAAATTATGATTTTATGGTGGGAATTGCTCTAGGAAAATTTGGGTTCAATAAAAATTTAATTGGGAAGCCAATCTTCTTCCTGATTCCGAACAAGTTCTTGCCTTCTTGGTTAAAATACTTCCTTAATTTCTTTCTGAACTATTCACATGTGCTTGTGCTAAATGCAACATAACCTAAAGACATGGTCTTCGGTCTGACATCTCCTTTTTATCATCTCTCAATTTTAGTTCCTAGGCCATACGAGGTGATTTAAACATTATAGCTAATCATGATGAGAAGACTAATGGTAACCCCACCAATATCCATGCCATAGAAGATTTCACCAAAACTATTGCATCGGTGGGTCTTGTCAGAATTCCCTTTTGTAGCTTCACATTTATAGGGAGTAATAACTGTGAGGCCCAAATTTCCGCTAGACTTGATAGGGTTTTTGGTAACTATGGATGGTTCGCTAAACCTTTCTTTTATATCGCTGATCACCTTCACCGGACTAACTCAGAACACTCTACCATACTCTTACGTCTCTCCTCTTGCTTCGATTTCATCCCCAAATCATTTATATTCCAAAACATGTGGGTCAAGCATCGCACTTTCCTTGACATTATCAAAACTGCTTGGGGTCGTCTCTTCAGCGGAAATTCCCTTCGATCATTTGCTTCCAAACTCCAAAATGTTAAGAAACAACTTCGTTCCTGGAATAAATATGCATTTTATAACATCTTTAACAAGGTTAAGAATGTCAAAAATCATTTAATCATTAAGGAGTTATCTTTAAGATGTTGATACCTCTGCAACTCTTAGAGCTGATTGGATTCAGGCCAAAGATGCCTTCGATGAGCTCTCTGCCTATAATACATCTATTGGAAGCAAAAAGGATAGAATTAAATGGACCATTCATAGAGAATCCAATTCCAAATTTTTCCACACTATCGCCAACTGAAACAAAACCAAGTTATCTATCCACAAAATTAGGAAGTCGGGTTATTCATGGGCCTCTATGGGCCGAGAAACAGATCTCATGCTATCTTTTTTTAAGGACCTCTTAGGATCCCCTTCGAGTTTATGTACTGATTCTGGCATTGTATCCGATATTCCTCTCCTGCTCCAAGGCCCTGAATTAGATGTTCTTGCAAGTAGAGGGAAACAGAATTGATTGTCTTCCAACTGAATCAAAATAATTTTGCTTGTTCGGATGGATTTAATTGGTTCTTCTATCGTCCTGTTGGGATATCATAGGTCCTGAGCTTATCTTGACTATTAAAACAATTTTTGGTGGGTTTCCCCTCCCGTAGAGTTAGAACGCCACAAATATCATCCTTATTCCTAAAATTGATAATCTGTCCTCTCGATCTAAATTTAGACCTATTAGCCCTAGTAATTTTTCTAACAAAATCATATCCAAGATTTTCACAAATAGGACATTGTGCATTATGCCTAACACTATACCTTGTTCCTAAGCCATTTTAATTAAAGGTAGGTTAGTCACTGATAACATTCTCGATAACCAGAAAATTGTCTCCTAAATCAACTACAACGCTTCAGGGTACAATGTGATTATTAAACTTGACATGGCCAAGGCCTATAATCAATTATCATGGTATTTCCTCATCAAAGTGCTTTGGAAATTTGGCTTTAGAGAGGCCTCCATCAATAATGTCTGGAGACTAATCTCAAACACTTGGTATTCCATTCGAGTGGACGAGATCCCGAAAGATTTCTTTCGCTCGAGAATGGGAGTTTGGCATAGCGATCTTTTATCCTTCGCTCTGTTCGTTATTGTTGTTAAAGCCCCCAACATGGATGTTTATCACTTAATGGTGTCTGGAAAAGGTAGTCGTTTCTCCTTTCCAAGTGGTACTCCTCTTGTCTCTTCCCTCTCGTTTATCATTGACATTCTTATTTTCACTGTAGCCACCCGAGTTCCATATGTAACTTGTGTTGGAGAATAGAGTTTTGATGACAACAAGCTTATTTCAATATTAATTGATTATAAAATATATACTATCATCTCTATCTAGAATATATATACACGTATGCAGGATTTGTATATAGGAATTAATATTGAAGACTATACGGTTTTAGAGTTTAAGAGATTTAGAATTCATAGAAGATTCAAGACTCATGAGTAATCAAGAAATCAAGAGTTCAAGATAAATATAGTAATAGAGTCTAGTTTATATGTAAGGCTCTGAAAAGCAGCCCAGGTTCAAATTCAAATTCTGATTTTCAAATTCCGATTTTCAAATTTCAAATTCTATTTTCAAAAATTCAAATTCTAATTTTAATTAAGTTTTTCTATTTGATCTTTGATTTTAAACTTGAGTTTTAAAGTTTACATATATTTATATAGTTATATAGTTATATGCTTTTATATTTATATAGTTTTAAACTTTATAGTTTTATAAATATGTTTATATAGTTTATATTTATGATATATAATACTTATTTATATCAATATGCTTTAATTCAAGAATTTCTAGAATTATATATATATATATATATTAAAACACTTGAAAAATATTCAAATTTCAATTTTTCAAACATATATGTCGACATACATATGTCGGGATGTCGACATACAACTGGCATATTTTCAGTTTTGAAAGGAAGTGTGACGGCCCGCCCCGCACCAACCGACATTTACTCCAAAGTGCGCTGTACACATGTTCAGTTAGTGCGGGACGATCGTCAGAAGGAAAGGAAGAAGATGAAGAATCAACAAAGAACCTGTAGAATGTCTCACAACGCATGGAACAAAATATAATAACAACATACTTGACATAAAACAGGTGAGACAGTGTATAAGCTGAAACAAACTATCATAGCAGCGGAAAATCCAAAGTACAGCTTATGATCCAAAGCCAACATTATTACAACTTCTAAAAAAACTGTCTCAAAAAGCTAAACAAAAAAGGTACACTACTAATGCCCAAAGTAGTGATCAGCAACGACACAGGGAGGATATCTATATATATATCATACGTGGAAGCCTCCTGCTCGCCTCCGAATCCGCTACTCGTGCATCACCAGCTTGCATGTCTCTAGTCTGCTCGTGAGAGCACCCAGAGTAATAAGAAGAGACATAAAACTCTGGGTCAGACAAAAAGTCTAGTGTGAGCGATAAGTAGCTAAACAGAACAACAACAGGTATACTAAACCATACCTGAACCTGGACCTGCAACCAAAGAGTTAGCACTACATACTATACAACACTCTAGGGTGCCATAACAAACGGTGTAAGGAATACGGGGGTGGGTTGTGCATGTCATAGTGATGGCAAACAAGTCAAACATAGCAACCATCCTCACATCTCTCACTCAGTGCGTAAAGTATACGATATCCATCACTTCGATCACCCAATACTTTGCTAGGTTCACTCTGCCCCATGAAGTCACAACGGCTTCACCGCACTGATCCATAGCCATTAATCCTTCGCTATGTCCACTTTGCCCCATGGAGTCGTACACACCCCACTGCACTGGCTCATAGCCATATTAATCCTTTACTATGTCCACTCTACCCCATGGAGTCACAATGGCTCCACTGCACTGGCTCATAGTCTTACTACGATCACTTTGCTCCTCGAGTCATGGAGACTCTACTGCACTGATACGTAGTCCCACAACGATCACTTTGCCCCTCGAGTCATGGTGACTCTACTGCACTGATACGTAGCCCATTATTCCTTTAAGTGGTGAATCGAAGTTATGAACGTCCACAACTCCTTAGCACACGTCCCGTAGCAAAGCCCAATCATGAAGTGAACTCATTGGTTCCCAACTGGATCCTGAGCTCTAACTTCCATTTGGACTACCTTTGCATCTCGGATTTTTGGTCATCACTGGATCGGTTCGGATCCTCAACTCTTCTTCTCTGTCGGTTCGGATCGGTCTCTTCCAAGTGCTCCGGGTTGGATCGTGGCCTCCAAGTCCCTTCGTAGTACATCGGTTCGGTTCGGGTTCCTGGTCTCCGATCCGATCCACTTCCCCTTCCTCTTTTGTTCCGATCCCCTTCTCTTCCCTTCAATCGATCTGATTCCCCCTTCTTTAGCTCGATCCGATCCTAGTTCAACCATTATGGCCTTCCTTTTTGCCATACTTTCCCTTGTGCCAAGCCTCAGTTCGGTGATCCCTTGCCAAGTCCACTATCCGGTCCGAGCCCATTCCCCCGATCCGATTCGAAAGCCTGCACCATTTTCCTGCAACTTTTCCAGCGAGTGTTTTACGCCATTCGACAGCGTTTTCGACCATTCTAACTATTCTAATCAATCACAAAGCATACCATACAGTCATATCAACAAGTAGAAGTGACCTCAAACACCAAAACATAAATATGATTGGTTAAAATGGATCAGACATAGCCAAAACCCCATATTTTCCCTTAAACATGTTCAAGCATAATTAATGATAGGATTAGCAAAACTTAACCAAATTAACCAAAGTTCATATCAGAGGTCTAAAACATCATTTAAGAATTTATAAGTATTTTTCTAGATTTTTATCATGTTTAAATTCGCTAATTAACACTAATTACCCTTAATTAACCATAATTATTGAGGAACTATGCAAATCACTCACCTTAGCCACAAATAAACCTTATATCTGAAACAAATCTCTGATATGGCGCGAATACCGATGCTAAACAGCAGCTCTAATCTTGATTTGGCGAAGATCTCCCTTGATTTGATGTTGCTAAGCTTAATCCTTGATTAGAAAGTGATTTGGAGGTGATTTAGAGGTTGGAGGCCATTTTTAGGGTTTCTAAGAGGTAAATGGAGGCTAGAAAACTGAAATGGAATGAAACCCTAACTCTTTTTAGTCTCCCCATAACCTAATCCCGAAATGGGTTATGGGCCCATTCACTAACCATGCTATTTGGCCCGGTTAAGCAGTTTTTCACCTTCCAAACCTTATTTCAGCCATTTCTCTCAAACGGTAAGTCTGTTTTCCACATATGACCACTCTACGGAAAGGAAAACCATCATCCAAAGCCAATGGAAGTGGTTTCAGGTCAAAATTCCTTTCGAATCAAAAGTTATGGCCGAAACAAGATCAGCTAGGGGCAAAACGGTCATTTAAAAATCGGCAAAAATCATGAACATGGGAAATGACCCCAATGGTCGTTTCCCAAAGCCACATGACCATACGACTTCATATAAGAAAGAAATAAATATTCTACAATCCTCCGATGCGTAGAATATAGGTTGTTACATTCTCCCCTCCTTAAGAAATTTTGCCCCCGAAATTCCCTAACCAAAACACACGAAGGGTCCCGCATGCCTATCAGTCATAAAACAACAATCAAACATGCAAAACAAGCAAAACAAACCTATCCTAGCATGCGGAATAACTAAACTGCAAAGTAAATCTTACCGGGCAAAGAGTTCTGAATACGTCTTCCTAATGCTCTCCTCGGTCTCCCAAGTACAGTCATTCTCGTTCTCGCCCCACTGAGCCTTGACTAGCTTCACCGCCTTCCTTCGAAGTTGCTTCGTATCGTGCTCGACAATACGAATCGGCTTGCGGTTCCCAACCGCCTCGGGTTCCACTTCGAAGTCCTCTAACTGATCCGGTGAAATAGTCACATCTGGGTCGTGTACGAACTTCCTTAGCTGGGAAACATGAAATACATTGTAAACTCCCGTCATCTTCTCGGGTAAGTCAACTCTATACGCCATATTCCCAACTTGTTCGAGAACTGGGAATAGGCCAACAAATCTTGGTGCCAACTTGTCTCTCCTGCCAAATCGTATCACGCTCTTCAACGAAGAAATCTTGACAAACACCAAGTCACCAACGGAGAATTTTAAGTCTCTTCTCCTCTTATCAGCATAACTCTTCTGCCTATCCTGAGTAGTCTTCATCCGTTTTTGAATGATCTTAATCTTATCTGAAGTTTCCCTTACCACATCTGGTCCAAGCACAAACTTCTCACCGGTCTCTATCCAACATGATGGTGAGTTGCACGGTCTTCCATACAAAGCTTCATATGGAGCCATACCGATACTGGATTGGTAGCTATTATTATATGCAAACTCTACTAGATGCAAATGGTCATCCCATGATCCACCAAAATCCAATATACAAGCACTTAAGAGATCTTCCAATATACGATTTGCCCTCTCTGTTTGACCGTCGGTTTGAGGATGATACGCGGTACTGAGATATAATTCTGACCCTAGAGCCTCTTGTAAGCTCTTCCAAAACCCACTAGTAAACAACGGGTCTCGGTCACACACAATGCTTTTAGGTACTCCATGAAATCTCACTACCCACTTCATATACAGTTCTGCTAACTTAGCTGTCGTTGTGGTCGATTTGACTGGTATAAATCTTGCACTCTTGGTCAATCGATCCACGATTACCCAAATGCTATCGTGTCCCAATTTAGTCCTGGGTAAACCATCAATGAAATCCATCGAGACTTGCTCCCATTTCCATTTGGGAATTTCTAATGGTTGCAACAAACCACGAGGCTTCTTTTGCTCGGCTTTAACTAGCTGGCAATTCATGCACTTGGATATAAACTTCCCAACGTCTCTTTTCATCCCTTCCCAGTAGTAAGTCTGCTTCATGTCTCGATACATCTTGTCACCACCGAGGTGTATAGTCAGTTTTGAGTGAAGACATTCCATAAGCACTTCATCACTCAAACCATTCACGTTGGGTACAACTAGTCTTCCATTCTTTCGAAGCCATCTTTCTCGATCAAGCCCATACAAATTCATCTCCTCAACCGTCAATATTCATCTCTAACTTGGAGATGATTTCCAATAGATTAGGATCGTCCCTCTGACTGGAACCAATCCGCTCAATCAAAGTGGGCCTGATCGTCAAACTAGCTAACATCTCTGGATCCAATTCGCACTTTGGTCTGAAATCGTCCCTGTGATATACTCCAGTTGCTTCCATTCAAGAAACATAGCCCCTAAACTGGCATGTCTCCTACTCAAGGCATCGGCTACCGCATTGCCTTTCTCAGGTGTATATGCGATATCAAAATCATACGAAGCCAAGAACTCTAACCATCTCTGCTGACGGAGATTCAGATCCTTCTGAGATAAGAGATACTTTAACGATTTATGATCGGTAAACAACTCAAATCTCTCTCCTAAGAGATAATGTCTCTACATCTTCAACGCGAACACGATCGCTGCCAGTTCCAAATCATGGTTAGGATACCTTTTCTCCTGTGACTTTAGTTGCCGACTAGCATAAGCTACAACCCTACCTCCTTGCATCAATACAGCACCTAGTCCGGTACCACAGGCATCCATGTATACCGTCATCTCTTCATTCCCTTTTGGAATGACTAACACTGGCGCACGCGTCAACTTTTCTTTTAGACTCTTGAATGCATTCTCACACACTCCATCCCAGACGAAGGCTTGATTCTTCTTAGTCAACTGAGTCAACGGTGCCGCTATCTTGTAGAAGTCCTGGATAAATTTACGATAATACCCAGCTAACCCCAAGAAGCTTCTTACGTCTGTTGCATTCTTGGGCGTAGAACAATCCTGTACCGTAGCCACCTTCGCAGGGTCCACGACAATTCCATTCTCTGAAACAACATGGCCCTAGAATCTCACTTCCCTCCTCCAGAAGTGACACTTAGAAAATTTTGCTTTCAATTGGTGTTTTCTCAACACCTCCATCACTATCCTCAAATGTCCCTTGTGTTCTTCCTTTGTCCTTGAGTAAACAAGGATGTCTACGAACACATGAACAAACTTATTCTACTGATCTCTGAATACCCAATTCATAAGATCCACGAAGTATGTTGGTGCATTGGTCAACCCAAATGGCATGACCAACCACTCATAGAATCCAGACGGCGTCCTAAATGCCGTTTTCGGAACACTCTCAGTCGCTACTCGGAGCTGATGAAATCCTGTCGCGAGGTCCAACTGGGAGAACACTCTTGCTCCTTCCAGTTGATCAAACAAATCATCTATCCGCGGTAGAGGATACTTATTCTTCCTCGTCACCTTATTCAACTCGCGATAGTTCACACACAAACGAAGGGAACCATCTGCCTTAGTGGCAAACACAACTGGTGCTCCCCACTTGGAGACACTTCTTCTAATAAACCCCTTCTTCAAAAGATCGCTTACTTGCACCTCGAGCTTTCGCTGCTCCCTTGGTGTCATACGACGAAGTGGCCTCACTATAGGTCTGACATCTTTCACTAAATCAATACGGAACTCAATCTCTCAGTGTGGTGGAAGTCCGGTCACTTCCTCGAAGACATCCGGATACTGGCCAACTATGGGCACATCTGACAACTCATCATGCGAGATGTCGAGGGAATTTATAAAACTAGCCATTACCCCATCACTAGGTAGGCTACCAAACACTACCCTCCGCCCATCATCCGCCCTAACTGTCACCAAAAAGCCCTCACAGTCTACCACCACCCCGTATCTTTGGAGCCAATCAACCCCCAACATAATGTCGTACCCAGTAAAGCCCAAAACAAAGCAATCACAAACAAACATACATCCATGACTCGATAAGATCAAATTTCGGCAAATCATACTAAGGTTAGTCGAACCACCAATCGAGTTCGTCACAACCAACGGTCTATCGATTATCTCGGGTTCCAGTCCCAACCTATCTACCAGGTCACTAGATATGAAGGAATGGGAAGCCCCAGTATCAAACAATACTCGAACAGGTATATCAAGAATAGAAAGCATACCTTGAATGACGACATTCTTTCCTTTCTCCGCCGCAGTTGGGGCATTCGACGAAGAAGGAACAGCATTAATAGCATATGCTTTCACAATCTGCTTCTCCTTAAGAGGTTGTGGACATTTATCCTTATGATTTCCCACTTGACCACAGTTGTAGCACTTCCTAACCGCTGGCTTGGCCCGACATTCTTTGGCATAATGACCCTTCTTACCACAACTGAAGCACTCAACAACTTTCTTGCTCTTTTTCTGGCCATCCTTAGTTTGGTTCTACTTCCTCTTGTTCTGAGTGTTATTCTTGCCTCCACCGCTTGCTTGCGGCTTCAGCCCTTCTACAGAGGCAACCTCAGTCTTTGACTTAGGGTAAAGACTCTCTGATCTCAAAGCTTTCCCCACAATCGATTCAAAAGTCTCATCGATGTGGTTGATAAGCCTTTCCCCCAAGTATCTATCCAAACCAGTAATGAACTTCTCATTCTTTTTCTCAGGAGTATCGATAAGAGATAGTCCATACTTCGACAAAGTGTCGAACTCAGCAATATAGTCCGAGACTGCCCTACCATTTTGTTTAAGCTCCAAGAACTTCCTAAACAATTCTGACTTCTGAGCAGCTGGGATAAACTTGTCGCTAAAGCGAGCCTTAAACTGATCCCAAGTAACCTGATCCTCTGGAATGGCTATCTTAATAGCATTCCACCAATTCATCGCTCGTCCTTGCAGCTGACGAGACGCTAGCCTTCTCTTCATCGCATCCTCGATACCCAAGTCGTCGAAGATGCGATCACAGTTATCCAACCAATCCTGAACATCCGTGATCGACTCCGTTCCGTGGAACGGCTTCCCACCAAGGTTAGTGTAATCCTTGGACAACTTGGCGAAATCGGCCCTAGGCACCTGCACTACTGGACCACCACCATTACCGGGATTGGGAACTGCTCCTTGAACATCCCTAAGCATCTCTCTCATGAAGTCAGTGAACATCGTCCTCATGTCAGGAGCATTCAGCACCCCTCGTATCTCGACTCATCGTTCAATCTGTAAAGAGAAAATAATTAAGTATCTCCATAGTGGTGCTAGTGAAGTACGACTTCATCCTTATACTACTAATAGTATATACATATATATAACTTTTGAAAACCAAAATAATCACAAATACGCGCTCTCATATACGTATTATCTCTCCCTAGCGTCTTTCCCTAGGTTAACTACGCAACCTAGAGCTCTGATACCAAATGTGATGGCCCGCCCCACACCAACTGACATTTACTCCAAAGTGCGCTGTACATATGTTCAGTTAGCGCGGGACGGTCATTAGAAGGAAAGGAAGAAGACGAAGAATCAACAAAGAACCTGTAGAATGTCTCACAGCGCATGGAACAAAATATAATAAGAACATACTTGACATAACAGGTGAGACAGTGTATAAGCTGAAACAAACTATCATAGCAGCGGAAAATCCAAAGTACAACTTATGATCCAAAGCCAACATTATTACAACTTTTAAAAAAAACTATCTCAAAAAGCTAAACAAGAAAGGTACACTACTAATGCCCAAAGTAGTGACCAGCAATGACACAGGGAGGATATCTATATATATCATACGTGGAAGCCTCCTGCTCGCCTCCGAATCCGCTACTCGCGCATCACCAGCTAGCCTGTCTCTACTCTGCTCGTGAGAGCACCCAAAGTAATAAGAAGAGACATAAAACTATGGGTCAGACAAAAAGTCTGGTGTGAGCGATAAGCAGCTTAACCGAACAATAACAGGTATACTAAACCATACCTGAACCTAGACCTGCAACCAAAGAGTTAACACTACATACTGTACAACACTCTAGGGTGCCATAACAAATGGTGTAAGGAATACGGGGGTGGGTGTGCATGTCATAGTGATGGCAAACAAGTCAAACATAGCAACCATCCTCACATCTCTCACTCAGTGCGTAAAGTATACGATATCCATCACTTCGATCACCCAATACTTTGCTATGATCACTCTGCCCCATGAAGTCACAACGGCTTCACCGCACTGATCCATAGCCACTAATCCTTCGCTATGTTCACTTTGCCCTATGGAGTCGTACACACCCCACTGCACTGGCTCATAGCCTTACTAATCCTTTACTATGTCCACTCTGCCCTATGGAGTCACAATGGCTCCACTGCACTGGCTCATAGTCTTACTACGATCACTTTGCCCCTCGAGTCATGGTGACTCTACTGCACTGATACGTAGTCCCGCTACGATCACTTTGCCCCTCGAGTCATGGTGACTCTACTGCACTGATACTAGGGCTGCACAAAGTATGGGTTGGGTCGGGTTAGACCAAATATTACATCTGACCCGCATAGGTATGGGTTTAAGGTAGCTCAACCTGTATCCAACCCTATATGAGGTTGGATATGGGTTGGTTTGAAATATGGGTTGGGTCGGGTTTAGTAGGGTTGGGTTGAGTTGCTTGAATATAATAAAAAAATGAGAATATAAGGGAATTGTTTTAAAACTTATACTAGAATATTCAGCATAGTATATCAAATTTTAGCTGGCATAATGCATTTAAAATAACTGATTCGTTATATGACATATTTCATTAAAATTTCATTGTAAAACACATCATATGAAATTAATTTACTACATAGTAGAACAAGTGTTTCATTTTAAAATACACTGAAATGCTCTTTAAAATATATTTGTCATATTATATTTGGTTTGGATTGATATGAAATATGTTATTTGTATATTTACTATAGAATAAAAAACATTATTCCAGGACTATATTATTCTAATTTTAAGTAGGCTAATATTAAATTAGTTTTTCAATATAGGGTTGAGTTGGGTTAAAAATAAGGTTAGGTTGAACAAAATATCAAATCCGACCCGTATATAGTATGGGTTACAAATTGTAACCCATATCCGACCCGAACTACGATGGGTTGGGTTGGGTTTATGTGGTTTGGGTCGGGTTGGTGGGTTGGGCGGGTTGGATATGGGTTGTGTGCAGCCCTAACTGATACGTAGCCCATCATTCCTTTCAGTGGTGAATCAAAGTTATGAACGTCGACAACTCCTTAGCACACGTCCCGTAGCAAAGCCCAATCATGAAGTGAACTCATTGGTTCCCAACTGGATCCTGAGCTCTAACTTCCATTTGGACTACCTTTGCATCTCGGCTTTTTGGTCATCACTGGATCGGTTCAGATCCTCAACTCTTCTTCTCTGTCGGTTCGGATCGGTCTCTTCCAAGTGCTCCGGGTCAGATCGTGGCCTCCAAGTCCCTTCGTAGTACATCGGTTCGGTTCGGGTTCCTGGTCTCCGATCCGATCCACTTCCCCTTCCTCTTCCGTTCTGATCCCCTTCTCTTCCCTTCAGTCGATCCGATTCCCCGTTCTTTAGCTCGATCCGATCCCAGTTCCACCATTGTGGCCTTCCTTTTTGCCATTATTTCCCTTGTGCCAAGCCTCGGTTCGGTGATTCCTTGCCCAGTCCACTATCCGGTCCGAGCCCATTCCCCCAATTCGATCCGAAAGCCTGCACCATTTTCCTACAACTTTTCCAGAGAGTGTTTTACGCCATTCGACGACGTTTTCGACCATTCTACCTATTCTAGTCAATCACAAAGCATACCATACAGTCATAGCAACAAGTAGAAGTGACCTCAAACACCAAAACATAAATATGATAGGTTAAAATGGATCAAACATAGCCAAAACCCTATATTTTCCCTTAAACATGTTCAAGCATAATTAATGATAGGATTAGCAAAACTTAACCAAATTAACCCAAGTTCATATCAGAGGTCTAAAACATCATTTAAGAATTTATAAGTATTTTTCCAGATTTTTATCATGTTTAAATTCGCTAATTAACACTAATTACCCTTAATTAACCATAATTAGTGAGGAACTATGCAAATCACTCACCTTAGCCACAAATAAACCTTAGATCTGAAACAAATCTCTGATATGGCACAAATAACAATGCTAAACAGCAACTCTAATCTTGATTTGGTGAAGATCTCCCTTGATTTGATGTTGCTAAGCTTAATCCTTGATTAGAAAGTGATTTGGAGGTGATTTAGAGGTTGGAGGCCATTTTTAAGGTTTCTAAGAGGTAAGTGGAGGCTAGAAAACTGAAATGGAATGAAACCCTAATTCTTTTCAGCCTCCCCATAAACCTAATCCCAAAATGGGTTATGGGCCCATTCACTAACCATCCTATTTGGTCCGGTTAAGCAGTTTTTCACCTTCCAAACCTTATTTCAGCCATTTCTCCCAAACGGTAAGTCCGTTTTCCACATATGACCACTCTACGGAAAGGCATACCATCATCCGAAGCCAATGGAAGTGGTTTCAGGTCAAAACTCCTTTCCAATCAAAAGTTATGGCCGAAACAAGA
This sequence comes from Allium sativum, assembly GCA_030737875.1. Taxonomy (NCBI): domain Eukaryota; kingdom Viridiplantae; phylum Streptophyta; class Magnoliopsida; order Asparagales; family Amaryllidaceae; genus Allium; species Allium sativum. The sequence continues at coordinate 729,021,957 of CM060909.1, forward strand.
TCAGCTAGGGGCAAAACGGTCATTTAAAAATCGGCAAAAATCATGAACATGGGAAATGACCCCAATGGTCGTTTCCCAAAGCCACATGACCATACAACTTCATATAAGAAAGAAATAAATATTCTACGATCCTATAATGCCTAGAATGCGGGTTGTTACAGGTAGTGTCTTTTCACTATTTGTAACATTTCGGAAGCCTTGCAACCTTTCAAATCTTATAAATAGAGGTTGATTTCAATTTTTTTATTCATTCTTCTTCTCTACCTTCATCTCTTTTCATTCCTCCATTATTATTTCATATTTTTATGATTTCTACACTGATACTCTGCCGATTTCTATTCTAAATATATAAAACTTCTTCTCTTCTCACTCTTTACTAATTACTCTTTGAATCGAAGTGCTATGAAGAGTTAAAGGGCTGTTGTAATCATTTGTATTATTTTGGGATAGTTTGGAAACTGTGTGTTCCTTGTAGCCATGAAATCAAGGAAAGGAAATGGTGTTAACCTTGTAGCCGGGAAATCAAGGGTGGCGGAAACGGTGTTAACCTTGAAGCAGTGAAATCAAGGGGATCGTACTGAGATTTTGATCTAGTAATAAAACTCTGCGCAATCCAGCGTTGCGTGGGACTGGACGTAGGAGCAATCCGAACCATTATAAAATCTGGTGTGTTCTTTCCTTATTTGCATTTTATTTTTTGTTTATTTCTGTGTTTGTGTTTGATTTTGTGTCTGTGATTATCTCTGTGGTGTGTGATTCATATAGTAGATCATATTAGTTTTATATTTTCTTAAATTCCTTGAAAACACTATTCACCTCCCTCTAGTGTTAGTTTTGCCTTAAGATCCATTCCGCATTCCCTAACAATTGTATCGGAGCAAGATCTTTCAGAAAGTTCATAATCTGATTTTTGAAAATATTAAATGGAAAATTTTGAAATGTTTGTTAACACTAGTGTCAATTCATGAATTGTATCAATGTTGAAAGAGTCTGCATTCAATTATATTGAAAATTCAAATGATCTACTGAAATATTGTCCAATACAGGAAAATATATGTTATATGTCTTTTGAAAATTCAAAAGTTGAAAAGATAGGTGAAGTGACTGTTGAAAATTCAAATTCCAAAATGGTGTGTTACATGGCCGTTGAGAATTCAAATTCTAGCAAATAAATGGTTAAAAAAAAGGACAAATGGATACTGGATAGTGGCTGTTTGAGACATATGACGGGAAATCCAGAAATACTAAATACTCTAGTCTATGAAGATGATGGAATGGTAAACTTTGGTGATAATTCTAAAGGATATATTGTTGGCATCGGCAATGTCGATAATTCTGAAACTCCTACCGTTTCTGATGTTTTATTAGTTAGGAATTTGAAACACAACCTACTAAGTATAAGTCAACTTTGCGTTAAGGGTTATATAATAAACTTTGAAAGGGATAATGCTTTATAGAAGATAGGAATTCATAAGTAATATTCGAAGGATATATATATATATATAATATGAAAATCTCCAACAATAATCTATGTCTAATGGCCAATATAAGTGACCCTTGGATTTGACATAAGAGATTTGGTCATATAAATTTCAAACACATTTCTATAGTTTCTAAATTAGATTCAATTAAGGGATTACCCAAAATGAAGTTTAAAGTTAATAATTTATGCGTTGCTGTCAGTTCAGAAAATTAAAAAGAAGTTCATTTAAATCAAAAGAAGAAATTACAACCTTAAACCAGTAGAGTTAATTCATATGGATTTATTTGGTCCATCTCAAACCCAATCAATAAATCACAATTAATATGTTTACGTAATAGTCGACGATTTTTCTAGATTTATTTGGACTTTGTTTCTTAAAAATAAAAGTGATGTTTTTGATCAATTTAAAACTTTTTCTAAAAGAATTTAAAACTTATTACCTCTAAAAATCAAAACAATACGTAGTGACCAAGGAGGAGAATTCGAAAACGAAAATTCTGAGTAATTTTGTAATAAAAAGGGAATAAATCATAATTTTTCTATCCCTAGAACCCCCCAACAAAACAGAGTAGTTGAACATAAAAATAGGATGATACAAGAGTGTGCAAGAACTATGTTATCTGATAGTAACTTACCAAGAAATTTTGGGTTGAGGCAGTTGCAACAACTTGTTATAGTTTATATTGAATTTTAATCAAACCCTTAACTCATAAAACACCATATGAACTTTTGTATAATAAGAAACCAATAGTATCATATTTTAAAATATTTGGAAGTAAATGTTTTATACTTAATATTAAAGAAAATTTAGATAAATTTGACTCAAAACATATGTAATTATGATATTTGGGCTGATTTGTATTGATTATTATATAGCCATGTATTTAGGGGGAGTAATTTACTTTAGTATAGGAGTTATATAGATGGATATAGGATTTAGGGAGATTATTTTTAGAATTTCTTTTTGATAATGCCAAAGGGGGAGATATTACAAAAAAAATAGACATAGTTTAAGTAGAATATATAGGATTCATATTAACAGGGGGAGTATTAGAAGGAACAACATCAACAGGTATTTACATGTAAGAATATTTTATAAACAAAGGTTGTCATCATCAAAAAGGGGGAGATTGTTGGAGAATGGAGTTTTGATGACAACAGCCTTATTTCAATATTAATTGATTATAAAATGTATACTAACATCTCTTTCTAGAATATATATACATATATATGCAGGATTTGTATATAGGAATTAATACCGAAGACCATATAGTTTTAGAGTTTTAGAGATTCAAGAGATTCAGAATTTAGAGAAGATTCAAGACTCGTGAGTAATCATGAAATCAAGAGTTCAAGATAAATATAGTAATAGAGTCTAGTTTATATGTAAGACTCTGAATAGCACTCCAGGTTCAAATTCAAATTCTGTTTTCCAAATTCTGAATTTCAAATTTCAAATTCTATTTTCAAAAATTCTAATTCTAATTAAGTTTTTCTATTTTATCATTGATTTTAAACTTGAGTTTTAAAGTTTATAAGTTTATATATATTCATATAGTTATATACTTTTATATTTATATAGTTTTAAACTTTATAAATTTATAAATATGTTTATATAATTTATATTTATGATTTCATATGATTTTCTACTTTATAATACTTATTTATAGCACAATTTTTTAACTCAAGAATTTCCAGGATTATACATATATTAAAACACTTGAAAAATATTCAGATTTCAAAATTTCAGACATATATGTCGACATACATATGTGGGGATGTCGACATACAACTGTCATATTTTCAATTTTGAAAGGAAGTGTCTTTTCACCATTTATGACATTCCAGAAGCCTTGCAACCTTTCAAATCTTATAAATAGAGGTTGATTTTGAATTTTTTATTCATTTTTCTTCTCTATCTTCATCCCTTTTCATTCCTCATTTAATATTTTTATGATTTCTACACATATACTTTGTCGATTTCTAATCTAAATATATAAAACTTCTTCTCTTCTCACTCTCTACTCGTTACTCTCTGAATCGAAGTGCTATTAAAGAGTTATAGGTTGTTGTAATCATTTGGGATTGTTTTGGGATAGTTTGGAAATGATATGTTCCTTGTAGTTGTGAAATCAAGGAAAAGAAATGGTGTTAACCTTGTAGTCGGGAAACCAAGGGTGGTGGAAACGGTGTTAACCTTGTAGCCATGAAATCAAGGGGATTGTACTGAGATTTTGATCTATGGATAAAACTCTGCGCAATCCAGCGTTGCGTGGGACTGGACGTAGGGGCAATCCGAACCAGTATAAAATCAGTGTGTTCTTTCCTTTTCTACATTTTATTTTTGTTTATTTCTGTGTTTGTGTTTGATTCTGTGTCTGTGATTATCTCTATGTTGTGTGAATCATATTGTAGATCATATTAGTTTTAGATTTTCTTAAATTCCTTGAAAACACTATTCACCCCCCCCCCCTCTAGTGTTAGTTTTTCCTTAAGATCCATTCCGCATTCCCTACAACTTGATGCTCTTTCTTCGCGCCTATGAGAGGAGCTCGGGCTAGAAAATTAATGACTCTTAAAGCTCTTTAATATGCTCCTCTTATGCCTTTATAGTCAACAATCTACCCTCAAAGGAGTCACTGGTTTCACTCTTAAGAACCTTCCTAATTCTTATCTAGAATCCAATTATACAAGGGACGAAAAGTCAACTTATATTTTCGCAATCCCTTAGTTAAAGCCCGAAAACTCATATCCAAATGGAGCTCCTCGCTTCTCTCGCGTAAAGGTTGGCTCATCATAATCAACTCTATCCTTAGCTCCTTAGGATCCCACGTCTTTACTGTCTCTATCCCCATAAATTCATTCTTTATGGAATTATGTCACCATTGTTCCGATTTCTTCTGGGGTCCTAATAATCACCACTAAGTTTCATGGAGCCACTTTTTTTGCCCTAAAATAGATTGAGCTCTTAATGTATGGGGCATGTATGATGTGTACAAATCCTATAGCTACAAAATATGGGCTTGATTTCTTTGTTGTAACTCATTATGGGCCAGTTTTTTAAAATACAAATATCACATACTTGAACCTAGTTGTTTTTATGGTATTCCCATTGCTGTGAGTTAACTTTAGAAGTGCATGCAGAAAGTTTTCCTGCTGTTGTGAGAGAAACCTGGAAGTGCACGCAGAAAATCAAACTTTCCTACAAAGCAGACTCGACGGTGGCAAACTCTACTTAGTCTAGTGGGTGTACTCTCTTAAGATGGTCTGGAATGCTATCAGATCCCAATGCCCATCGCGTTTGCAATTTAAATTAATTTAGGACCCCTGCATTCATCCAAAAATTTCTATTCTAATGTGGAAGATCTTTCATGATGCCCTCCCTCTCGACCACAACATTTCTAAAATCCATATCCATGTTGTTTCCAAATGTTATTGAAGCCCTGACGGTCATCCCGAATATTTTCATCATCTACTCGGCACTAATGCTTGTGATCTCCATATTTGGCATCATTTTGAGGGCCTCGTCGGGTTCTCTTTTATTGACCTCAATCTTAAATCTAGATGCCTCAAACAGTGGTCCAAGTCGAGGTGAAAATCTATACGAGCCATCCTTTTTTTAATTAATCCCAACCTACATCTATTGGAACCTTAGATGCATCCGAAACAGATTTTGATTTGATGATAAACACTAAGACATAGCTAAAATCATTCATCAAATTCACGATGACATCAAAAGCTCATTACGGCCAGGCCATACAGTAACCCCGTTAATAGATTTACGAACTCATATATTATTGATTTTAACATTTGTGTTTCCCCATGAAGTTTTATCGCCCATGTACATCTTTTACCTTGATTGTGTGCACTTGATGTATATTATTGATGTAACAACCCGGAAAATCGCAACCAATTTAAAATTTTTATTTTGGCAATTTTAATGAATTTTGAATATTTAAAATGATTTATTTTAAATAATAACGACTAGAAATTTATTTTGAATAGAATTAGAATGTATAAATTTATTTAAATCGAAGTTAGAATATAAATATTTATTTTAATTATATAACGAGCCTGAAATGGCGCGGTAGTTTGAAAATTCGATTTCAAATTTCAAATGAATGTACAGGATTCAAAGTAAACCGGATTTTGGTAAAACCAAAAGTATTTGAATCGGAGAGGAGCCATCCCTTGCCTCGACTCATGATAGAAATCCGATTTCCAATACGTGACATTTCAGTTTTGATTCTAGAGCCTATATTGGCGACATGATATATGGTACTCATGTCGTCTAGGATAGATACATTTATATTTGAAGTTGTTTTATACACTATGCACATATAATAGTTCAAATGATTTGTTTTAAACTTACCAAACATGTTTGGCTATTATAAGGGAAAACCTATCCTTTAGCTTGCATTGCATTGTGTGATGGGACCTGGATCTTATAATAGCATCATTTTTTCAAAAAACATTGCGTTGTTTGTTCTATGCAGTGGTATTCTTGGGAGGAAACCCATTCCGTTTTATACGGCATGGTCCCTTGATTTACCTTATTTCTAAAATAAAGTTTTAAATAATTGTTTTAGTTCTCACACCAGTCACATGACTGACCTGGAGTTTATTGTTTTAACCTAAACTCTGGGTCCCCCTATTTTCCACACGGGCAACTAGTAGTTTTGCTTTTGCAGATTATTTCTTTTCCAGGATCCTGGATTTACAGCTGGAGCTATATTTGGAACGCTCTATATCCGTTTATCTCTTTCAGTTGTGTTATGTGTTATTTTCCGTTGTTATGTAATGTATTTTAATCTCAGATATTTTCCGATGTATATTATTTATTCATACTCTGTATATTCTTGTACTCTGATGTAAATTGCTGTAATCAGCAATGAAATTTTCTTCTGTTTGCCTTCTGATTTGTCGTGTTCTCAGCTCAATCCAGGCTTTCCCGTAAGGGCGAGTTTGGGTCGTTTCAATTGATTACTACTGTTTTGTATTTTCATTGGCAGGGTGGTGGGAGCTTTGTTCGCAGCCTTGAATATAGTGCTTTAGAGATTTTCTTTTAGTCTCTCGTGTGTCACCTTCTTCTTCTTTGTGATGATTTACTCTGTATTTACGCTTTGTTGGCTCTCGTTTCTACGAGCCTATTTTATTGTTAGGAATGCTTCTCTTTTAGTTTTTTACATGCGCAACGATGGAGGGCTTTGTCCCTGCCTCTTTTGGTATTATATATGTATATATATAGCGCCACTCTCCTCCATTATTTTGATAGTTTTTTTATGGATGGACCATTTGATTAAAAACCGCCTAAAGGGAAAGGTAAACATATATTTAAAAAAAAGCATGTCATGCCTTATTATTAAACGTATATATAATATTTATTTTTAATACTAGTTGTAATACCTTTGGTGTCACACTTTTTTATGTTAACATGGACCAACAGAAATTCCACTCTAAAGCTATGAATAATTCTTAACCACTTAAAAATGGAATTGAACAATGATTTTCTTTACGAGTTCAAATCATTTATCTACAAATATTATTAAAACTTAATATTACTTAAAAGTAGTATCCAATCAAAAAAATTCATTTACAAATTTAATATATCCTTCTATAAATATTCACATCCTAACATCGCTTAAAAATAGGGTCTAATAAATATACTTTCCTGACAAATTTAAAATGTTATTCTATAAATATCACCACACCATAATATCATTCAAAAAGGTTGGTACTATTTACAACTATCTAGACGCTCGCTAACGCTACTTAAATATTCAATAAAATTAAATTATAAAAATTACTTTAGATGCCAACTCTGAACATAAAAATGAGTTAGAAGTAAAAACATCAAAATAAAATGAAATGTAAACCTCAGACATAATTATTTCACATTCTCTCAACCATTAGTTAGTGGAAACAGTCAGATGAACAATGTAGCTATAAATATTTCATCAATTCATAATAGAAGTTTATAAGCTAAGGTATCTAATTATATTTACAACATGTGTGTAAATCAATATTTCTGTGACTTCCTTGTTTTACCGAATGACGATATAACTAAATATATTCGACTATATCATAGTATTTTCTATTACGTTTCATCGTTATTTTTCCCTTTTTCTAGTTAAAATAGCAATAAAAGTAATATATCGAATATTTTTTATTGAACCAAATTTGATATAGCATAAGTTCTTTAACATATTTCAAAATTGCACCAAATTTGAGTTGCAAATTATTTACGTTAATTTTAGTTTGGATTACATAATTTATTAAAAATATGAAAATACATACAAGATTAAAGTAAGTAATACCATTTTCATTAACAAAATAGTTAGGTTCGTATTTATTGACGAAGTATTTGATGAAAAGAAGGTTAGAATATTTTGAATGAAGAAATTTTTATTATCAAATCTTTGTATCACTTGAAATTATAATATAATTTTTGATCCGTCTTTTTTCAAGGCCTTCATGCTTTGGATTTATGGTTACTAGATCGCTCCAAAATCGACATGGGCTTAGAAACCTAGGATGAAGCATTGGATTTCATGAATACACTTGGAATATTGGATGGATAAATTTGGATCGGCCAACTATGTTGCCCCTAGTCATTATAAGTTTGATAGGCTTGGATTGGCATAAAATGTGCCATCTCGGATTGGTATATGTGATTCAGTACTATGCATTGGTCAGATGGTTTGGCCTCAGATCGGTCAAGCTATCATTATCCTCGGATCGGTAGTAGCATAAATGCCTTGGATCGATATTGGTTAGTGTTCACAGGATTGATGCAACTCATTTTCAGACTTTTGCAATTTGGCTTTCGAGGATTCAGTTTCCCACTCATGCACGGATCCACTCAAAACATCGGAGCAATGCGGGTGCAAGGACTTTGCAGAGTCCCGAATTGATTCCCTCCGCCCAGTGCCGAACCATTATAAATATCTATGTTTTTTTTACTTTCATGCATTTTGTGTATGGATATATGTTGTTATTCTATGTATTATACCCATAATTGGGTGTTGGTGTCTAATTGACAAAATATAGTGCCACATTTTGGTACGGTAAGAAGGGGGCGACTACTTTTGGATTCAGATTTGCTTAAGGATTTAGGTAGCTCTTGGATTCAATCATGGTTAAAAGAACGGATGCTACTACTCAGGCTGATGGCGCTGGATTCGAAGGAAGAAGGAGGATTCCTCCACTGGAAACCCCTCTATCTATCTAACTCGGGAAGAGATGGATGGAGTGGTCAAGAAACTCAAATCTCGCCTGGACCGGTAGGAAGGACTCCTCAAATGGAAAAAGGAGATGATGACAACTTTTATCACAAGGATGGAAGGATTCGAAAGGCCAGAAGGAATGGTATGACAACTGAGGCTGGACCTAGTGGTGCTGCGGGTTTAGGACAAGACTTGGGGGCAACTCCCACGAACTCGACCCGAATCGGTACCATCTTGACCCAAATCTGTACCGGCCCGGCCCCAACCAAGGGCACCCCCCAAGGCACTGATGCTATGGTACACGACGAATTAGCTCGCCATGTTCTGGATTCTAGAAATGGAAATGCAGTGCAAGAACATGCATGTGTGGACATGGATGATGGAAGATCTCCTACATCCCTTTGAACTTAGTTCGTACATAATCATGTTACCTGGGTTGGGGCTGATCCGAATGGAAACGTCGTGGATCGACATGTTACCTCCTTTGGATTAAAAACTAGGGGTGTTGGTGTTGGATTGGGTGATTGGCAACAACTTCTCAGCAATGGAAATCGGATCACGGATGTGATTCGATGATTTTCTTGAGGCTGGATTTCACAACCGGATATAGACTGCATCAATTCCATCCTTCTCACTCAGGTTATAAGGAATTCTCAAAATCATCGGACTTCAAACTACCGGTGTTGGAGACTTATGATGGTAGGAAGGATCCTACTATTCACCTTATGCACTACATACGCCACATAGAAGTGTTGACGGCATCGGATAGCATCATGGCAAAGTGCTTCCCACTTTACCTCATGGATATCGCTACTATGTGGTTTAGGCAGCTGGAATCAGAATCTATTAGCAGTTGGAATACTTGGTTGAATGGTTTATCGAGCGGTTTAGGTCCACATCTCTCGATCCAAGAACGTCACGATGTTCATGAAAATCAAGCAAAGGACCGGAAAGACTGTACGGAAATTTCTAGAAAGAATTAATGCGATGGTGGCATTGGCGGACTGACCAGATCCGTCCATGGTACTTATGGTTTTCGTCTCAGCCATATTGGATAAATCAGACTTCAAGATCTTACTGGAAAGGGATCTTCCAAGGGACTTTAGCGAATTTTACTTTGAGGTGGATATATTTCAACGCCAAGAGGATGCGAGAGCGGATAAGGAAACTCTCGAAGTTAACACCGTTAAGGACGTATGATAAAGGCAAAGGAAACACCTCGTTTGGAAATGATTGGAATAATCAACAACGGAGAGAACCTAAATGTTGTTCATACATGGAGATCAATACTTCTCTAAAAGACATCCAATTGGACTCATGAAACTTCTCCTCAGAAGGGAGCCGACACAAAGGGAAAGGAAATCTAGTAAATGCTACTTGTTTCATGACTTGGATGGTCACAATAAAAAAGAGTGTGAGCATTTACAGGATATGGTTGAGGAACATGTCAGGCGCGAAGAACTAGCATAATACATTAGGAATATGACTGCGACAGCGGAATAAGTGCAGCCGCCTACTATCACTCAAAATAGGAACGAGCTAGGACCTAGCTCATGTGGGTTGACCATCAATTGATTTGGAATCTTTAGGTGTTGGTTTTAGATGGCTACGTCGACCTACTCATGCACTGGATTAGGACTTAATCCCTAGCATACTATGTTCCCAACAATAAACCATCCACCTTCCGTTTAATAAATTTGTAATAAGAAAAGGCTAAGTCGACCCATCTACGTACGAAATTAGGATGTAATCTCTAGACATGCTCTGTACCCAATAATGAACAGTTAGTTTTGTTTTGGCTTTTGTAATAACATGGTACTTTGGAACTTTAATAAAGTTACTTTCCTTATATGGATTATGCTTTTGAAGTATGGAATCACAAATTAGAATTTTAAACTTTAATAATTGGTCCTTAAATTTGGATTATGCTTGGGCAAAGTCGGGATGTCTTGTCAGGATTAGACAAGATCGCTTGGTATTACTCGAGTATGGAATATACTCGATCGAATTTAAGTTGTTTTGTCAGGATTTGGCAAAGCAGCTCAGATGGTTTTTTGCAGGTGTGGATTATACCCACACTAGCTAGGCTCGGAAAGGCCATCATTTTTTAATACAGATTTCGAATTGGATATCCTGGATTCTGGCTTTCTTGGATTTTATGGATTTATCGGATTTCTTTGGTTTTCTAGATATTTGGATTTCTCGGATTTAGATGTTGCATATTTCAGATTTGGTTTTCTCTTATAATACAGCCAGGAGAGATCGTAGGATTGTATTGGCTTCAGAGTTGGTTTTCTTTGGATTTTAGATTCTGATTTGTTTTCTATTAATACAATCCTTTGTAATTGCGGCTCTCTGGATCTCTAGTCCTTAGTTATCAAATTTATTATGGTTTTCTATTAGACTTCTCTTAGATTACGGCTTCCGAATTTATAGACTTTTGGATTATACAAATTAAACACATCTTCTACCGATAGGCGTGTTTTGAAGGGCAAGTGTTGACTCGTCTTTTTGCAGAGTCGTCAAACTTTGGATTTACAGTTACCAGATCGCTCGGGACTTGAGCATGTATCCCTTTGGACTAAAAAAGATGGGCTGAAGCATTGGATTTCGCGAATACACTAGGAATATTGGATGGATAAATCCAAATCGGCCTACTCATTTGCCCCGGATAGGCATGAGCTCGATAGGCTTAGATCGGTATAACACTTGTCATCTCGGATCGGTATACGTGATTCAACACTTTGGATCTTTCAGATGGTTTGGTCTTGGATTGATCACGCTATCGTTATCCTCTGATCGGTATAGGCAAAACACCTTTGATTGGTATTGGTTAGTGTGCATAGGATTGGTGTAACTTATTTTTGGACTTTGGCAATGGCTTTCAAGGATTGGGTTTACCACTCATGCACGAATCCACTCAGAACACCTGAGCAATGCAGGTGCAAGGATTTGGCACAATCCTAGATCGGTACTGATCCGAGTCAATGTTGATTGGCGAATCGAGATTTCTCTCTTATGAACGTGGTCTTCGCGAGATCCTATCTTCTCTCTCCCTTTGTCGACCAACCCCAACTCTATAACAGTTATAAATACGCCAGGATTTGGACTTTTTTGGGGGATCTTTCTCGTGGACTTTTGGCTTGGTTTTTGAAATGCATATGCAAGGACTCTACCATTGCCACACATTACTTTCTTTTACTCTACATTTCTAAAATCAAAATGGACTGTAATTGTAATCATACTATATAAACAAGTGCTTACCCCACGATGGATGTAAGAAAAACTTGCCAGACCACTATATATTTGTGTCTTTTTACTTTCTTGCATTCTGCGTTTAGATATATATTGCTATTATGTTATTTCTACCCGAAATTTGGTGTTAGCGTTCGATTGGCCAAATCTAACGTCAACAAAAATAAATAAACTTTATTATTTATAAATTCAAAATCGACAACCAACAACCGAGTCCAAATATAACTTAATAATATGATCCAACAAATAAACTTATTTAATAATTACTTTTCTACTAGTTAGTGGTAGAAATACAATTTAAACTAATAAAAATTAGATGTTACAACTTAAAAAATTCAAATTGACTATGTATGATTTTAACATAGAAATATGATCATATATTTGTGCAAAGCATATACAATAACCATTTTTGTATCCGCCTAAGGTGATTAACCATCATATTTTCAGTTTTGAAGTGTTTTAAACATGTTTTTTTTTTAATTATAAGCATTATTAACGATAAATTCATATAGCTCTAATTGTTTTTTTTTTCAAATTTATTTATTTATTTATGAAACGATCATGCATGCATGTGTTATTAGTTCATGAAAGCACATTTTATTATATATAAGCTATTCCTTTAGCTTCAATTGCTCATTTTTATAATTCAATGTTAAATACTCTACAAAACAAATATATGGTTTATATGCTTAACCCTAGTTATTTAATTCTTCAACTGTTACAGTAACTATATAATGGTAACCACTTCAATGATTGATATGATAGTGGTTGATGGTTCAACGAGCTCTAAATGTTATACGCGAAGCAAATGCCTTAGCATTCATAAATAATAATAGAAATCAAGATTAATCCTTTATTTTAAAGCTCATTACCTAACTAACTATTCGAAGAAAAAAAGTTATGGAACTCCTTTCAAATGTTTCCAACAAAAATGTACATTTTTAAATGTATGTGTATTTAAAACCGATATTTGCAATTTAAAAATTGTAATAAAGGTTGAAAACATTGATGAGATTGATTTATTTATTTTTGAAATCTGTTTTTGGCATAGGCAAAGTGAATTTTACAACTTTTAAGTGTTAAAAACCAATACTAAATAATAATGTAATCTTTTCACTTCACAAAACAAATCAACATGCATACATCTACATCTACTAAAGGGTCTGCAACTTTAACCCAACGATTAGGCTTTTTGCGTCGTGTTAACGACACGGGTTCAAAATCAGTTTACCATGTACATAAACCAATACCAACAACTAATTTGATGTTCATGGATCGAACTAAGTGCACTAAAAAGTTTTACAAATTCGGTCTGATCTGTTCCTCACGGACAATAAAAAAAATCAAAATCTACTAACGGCATCAGAGGGCATTTGGTCACATTAAACTAAACAAAATTGTTTCAGTTCAAAACTAGGTATTATTATATAAAAAATAGATAGATTACAGCAGCAGTAGCTGTTGCAATCATGGTGCAGCAGATATCAAACAATCAGAAACAGACATTGACCAGAATCCATTGAATTGAAAATTCCTCTTACAGCGAAATGTGGTATAGTTGTAGAAACCAATTACTAATCACATTTTTCTCAAAACTCTGACCTGAATACAGGAATCTCTTAGAAACTTATGTACATACAAAGAATATTATACAACACTCATGGGGATATCTCAGGAGGAAAGAATATTTCAGTCTTCTGCTATGAACACTGAAATAACCCTGAAGGCTTACAAAAAAAATACTAACACTTAATGTATAAGGATCAAAAAATATCACAGGGCGAGGAACTGTGGTTTAGTCTTCAGGTTATGCTATAATCCGACCAACTTGGAAAATCTATCTGAAAGATTAGCTATTACAAAGCCTGCAAATACCTGTGAGCATTAACAAACATGAAAACAGATATGTATATCCATAACTCAGAACATACATGCACAAAAAATATTATTTAGAAAATGGATATATTTCATTTTATTTTTTAGAGAAAAAAAGAAGAGCTGAATGCTCTCTTCCTGCCATTAATTATTTATGCTTTGGTAATTTCCTGCTTTGGGAAAGATGCTAGTCATCAAGCGGGCTACGCATGCATTTAATTTTTTGTACATTGCAATGTGCATGCTTTTTTGTATAGTAAGATGTGCTGTCTTCTGTATATAATTTTATTTCTTTGTTGTATATTATACATATGAGTGGCTTGCAAAAATAACGGAAAATAACCACTCATACAACAGACTACGAACCCCACAGGTATATCTCCCTAATAAAGGAGAATACATGTACTATTAAAACCAGTTAAAAATATAAAACAATTGCATATAAGAATTCGTAGGTAACAGGATTTAAAATGACAGACTGTTTATGGCATGGTAATACTGCATGCAAATTGAAATTTCAAGTTGACATATTTGGGAATTTAGAAATACCTGGATTGAGCCAAGGATATATACTGCTGAATAATGACGGCCATGAATCAACATATCAGCTACCATTGCTAGTGGTATTGTCAAAGACATGCCTAACGTTGCCACTAAAGGAGTAGTCCACACCACACATAATGCCCTGGGATTTGTATAAATAATAATTGGCAATCAAGAGCCGTACGATAAATTGAAATACACCACTACCACTAATGTACATTGGATTGAAGAATATTTTATCGAGTTGGGCCAAATTATAAGAGCAGTAACAAATGGGCTAATTTGTAAACATGCTACAAACTCGAGTCACTTTTCACACTGGTGTCCAAGCAGCATTTTTACCGGCATGATTTCCGCTGGAGCGATTTAAGGTTTAAAGTAGCTCAAGTGTAAATTCTAATGGAAAACGAAGAAAATATACTAGCACAATTTAAAATCGCACAAGTGCACAATGTTAAGTTTGTGCCAACATGAAGTTTGTGATTGGTTTGCTAAAGTGGCGTGTTTTAATTAAAATCCAAAATTGTATCGTAGTACACAGCTGGACATACCAAAAGTAATCTGAGAGTACACTTCCAATAAGTCCATTAGCGAGGACAACTTCATCCATTTTAAGAGAATGTGGTACTGTAAACTTGGGTTCAATACCCAATGCTGTCAAAGGCCAAACTGAAACATAATCGATTTATTAATAGAATTTGAATGCCAATCCAAGTCTAGCAACATATGTAATTGCATTCCTTAAGAGAAAGTGGATGTAGATAGAAAGCTATCTTTTTGGATTAATATCTGTCTTACCAAGCCACCAAAGAGCCAACAATGTAAATAATCCAACATATCCAAACAACTTTTGCACATCAACCCTTTCACCTTCCTCTCCAGCGAACTTCTTGAGAAGTACTGTAATTTTGAATTGATATGATTATTAGTTGAGCATGTAATTACCTCAGGATAGAAATTCACACTATCATATCAAACATGCATGACAATGCAATAATATTGTTATTAATACGAGAAATGTATATAACCTGTAAATAGTCCATACGAGACAGCAGAGAGAAGACCAAAAAGATCACCTACTAGAGATCTCTTGTCATTCCTACACATATAGCACGTATGAAGATGACAACATAAAGAAACTCAAATATTATAGCATACCAACAGAACATCCAAGGTACAGGAAAAATGAGCAAGGGATACTAAATTTGCTGCCTAACATAGTAGTAGGCTATATGCAAATGTTCACCAGAGGTAAATAAATGTTTTCAGGTTTCTGAAAATAGCAAGAAGGAACAAAATATTTTTAGTCCCTAACTAGCTATATAATAAATAGGCATTAAATAAAACATTGGATCTCACTGATTTTCAACTATTTTTTCCCCCTTTGATAATAAAATTTGTGAAACCTCAACATGACTGATTGTAACAGCCCTACACTTTACACTAAAGTTTTAGAAAGTAATATAACTATTGGTTTGAATAACATAATTTATACCCAATAAATTTGATTCTAATTAACATGTACAAATAAATTATGAAATTAATGTAGGATTTTTTTTTTTGGGCAGAGCCGACCGGTTTTTAAGGTGACCACAAACACCTTTATAACTAATAATAAAAATACAATGAAGTACAGGTGATTGTAGTTAACAATCAACTTCGGTTTTTAAGGTGGTCCGTCCACCGCTAACAGAGTTTGTAGTGTTCCGTCCACTGTGCCATACGGGCTTACAACACTGGATCTAGTCAACATTAACTAGACAACAAATTTCATACTCCACGCAGGGAGTGTTATTACATCATCTGTTACAACAAATAATAAACTTAAAGCCAATATGTAACAGAACCATTACATGTACAGATGTACAAAGGACGTGAAAAATCATGTAAACAAACATGAAAAATCATGGGGTTGTGAAAGAATGTCATGAGTCAAAATATTATCAAACCATGATATATTGGCACAATAGTCTTCTACAAGAAACATTGTCAATTATTCACTCTTAAGAGAAAATTACTTAAATGAATGGAGTTATCTGCAATCTATAAGAAGTTCAAAGCATTATTCATTGGATGAAAAGAGACAGAAATCATTTTTATATTTCACGGAATATTTAAAATAAAAGTCATCTTTGTATCCAACTTTTATGTCCACATAATAATGTAGATAAGAAAATCCTTTGAGATGAATGTGATACAAAGTCGATGGGTAATAGGCGGCGATTTTAACGTTATACAATATCATAAAAGGTCAATGGGTAAAACCAATATTTGTACAACTTATGCTTTGCCCAAAAATAAAAAAAAGTACATCTCATAAACATCATACAGTTCCATATTTTTATATTAAGATTAACTGATATAAATATTACATATTTAAAAAAAAAACTACTATTTTTGGGAAACTAAAACATTACTAGATATGCTATATATTGCTAAATAAAATATAATCATCACTAGTTATCAGACTAGAATTCCTTTATCATACGAGACTTGAAATGTTAATAATCAAAAAACAAATAGTGATAAAGTAAAATAATTTAGCGAGCTATCTATCATATATTTAATATTTCGTTCCTTTTATCACTCTCAAATTACAAAATCCAAACCAAAGTAAATAAATTCATCATCTTGTGAACTGAATTGTAATAGTGCAAAATTGGCCTGATTCAATTCATCAAGAGAACATAAAACATTCCAAAGTTATGATTTTCTTTTTTTAATCAACTATTGACACAGAAACCATAACAGCTAGCTTGATACTAACTATAAAATGTCAATTATTGATTTCTAATAAATAATATTGAATGACCATACTGAAATAAATTTACCATGCATATCAAACATTAATTTACGATCAAAAATAGAATCAAATTTCACATGTTTATAAATCACTGTGCATAAAAAAATAACTATGTTTCGATATACTTCCGAACAGTGTGGTATTTAAATAAGACACTACATAAAATAGTCAAGGACCACTAGCTCAAAGGTAATAACTTTATATTGTTGTTCTAGAGGTCTTGGGTTTGATACCGGCCAACACATTAAAAATGAGTGCTATGCTTATATTAAGTATCACTTTGTTTATATATATATATAGGAACATAAAATCTAAACAATTGGATTGCCCCTCTGATTTCACCCCTCATATAAGGATAAATCGATCATGTAGCTGAGATTTTGTGTCCTTTAACTTATGTCAAATTTGTGTATTCAAATAGCCGCTCCCATACATACATACATACATACATACATACATACATATATATATATATATATATATATAGAGAGAGAGAGAGAGAGAGAGAGAGAGAGAGAGAGAGAGAGAGACACACACACACGTCCAAGTGGGCGTGCATCTAATCATAAAGTAGACACAATAAAACAAATTTACATGAATTATCCTCACCATCTTCTATTTAACAGAAGCATAAATTTGACAACGAGTTTATTGAAGTAAAAAAATAAAACACTGGATATTTTCAGACAATACAATCGAAAAATTAGATTCTTAGTAGAATACTCAAATTCTGAATAATTAAATCTTGATACCTATCAACGCTATTGTAATAAATCAATATATACAAAGAATTGTTTGTAAAAGAGTAATATTGACTTGTCTATAGTTGGATTCTTAGCATTGATTTCTGAGATATCTAACTTGCAAGAAACTTGACTCCTGGAATAAATTTCATGTCAAATACCAATTACAGAATAGTACAATTGTAAGACAGGGCCATCTAACAAAGGTGCTCAAAGAACTTGAATAGTTTACAAAGCATTTGACAATAACATGGTATATTTACAAAAAATGTTGGTAACAGTTGGCGTACAACAGAAGATATAAGTGATAAATGGGCTAGCATGACAACTATTGCGGAACTCAATGATAAGTGGGCATCACATGCAGGGCCTGGTGGATGGAACAATCCGGATATGCTAAAGGTTGGAAATGGTGGTATGAAAATCCATACATATATATATATATATATATATGTATATATGTATGTATATATGTATATATGTATGTATGTATGTATATATGTATGTATGTATGTATGTATGTACGTACGTACGCACGCATGTATGAGAAGCGTTACGGGGAACCCTTGTTTTTTAGCACCCCTACCCGTTCGTGAGCTACACCAATCCAAATCGAACAAGAATTTGTAGATGTTCAATCCACATATATATTATCATCTATCCAAAATTTAAGCTCATTCCAACATTCGTAACGTTTTCAAAATCTTAGCTCAATTATTCACCGTTCAGACATTTATTTGAACCGTTAAATTTAAACATCAAATATATTAATCTACGAATGTCAGAACGAGCTCAAATTTTGGATAGATGATAATATATGTGCAGATTGAACATCTACAAAATCTTGTTGGATTTGGATTAGTGTAGCTCGTGGTAAATATATTAATTTTGATATATGTATATATATATATATATATATATATATATATTATGAAGTAGCAAAAAAAATTCTCGTTCAAACACTTTGTAAGCAGTTAAAACATTTTTTTGCTTAGATCTACTACGTACTTATCATGTATTAAATAAAATAATAAACTAGCTCATAAAAAAAAAAATACAATCAATTTAAAATATTATTCCTACAACATACTAATAATACACAAAATTGTTGCAAATTTATTTACACGTAAACAATCAAATACTAATATACAACAAGATGCTTAATATTATTTTTAAATCGGCTAGTTTTACTGATCCTCTACTTCCTTCTTTAGCCACCCCATACTGAAAAAACAATTCAAATAGCAATATTATACTCTTTACCTATGAAACCCGTAGTTCCTGCAACAAAACAAGCAGTGTTGGACATTTTCTAGTACATGAGTTAACCATGTTGAAAAATAAATGATTCCAGCCATATAAAAAAACAGTTCCGTTGAATTAGATAAAGAAAACAAAAATTACTGGCCATTTTAAACAAAACTCGAAAAACAGTAATCAAATTGTGCGAAAGGTTGCACGGTGCGAAAGAACAATAAACAGGATCTAAATTTGTCAATTGAACATCAATCTAATCTGATAGCAATTATTCTATTACTTCAAACAAATAGTATATAACTATAACGAAGAAACAAAGAGACGCGCAACATTTATATTGGTTTCACTATCACCAAGATAGTGTACGTCCAGTTCAAAAGAGTGAGATCTTATTTCACATAAGAGAAATAAAAGAGATTATAAAATAAGAGTTTACATATCCAAATCTCAAATTAAGCTTAATAAAACGAGAAACTCCATTTGGTGATCACTGACACCATGCCAGGATGAGTTTACAATGAAGTCTACCCACAATATATAGTCAGTGAAATCTATGTGAGTCATCAATCAAATTACCAAGATATGCTAAGAAAAAATGTAGGCAAATTACAGAGGAAACAAATGGCGCAAACATAGCAAGTAAATCAATCATTCACTTCCTTTGCAAAGATGGTAGGAAATAATCTTGCATTTATTTCTTTGTCATCTCATGCAAATGCAATCAATAATTTATCCATTTCCATATTAAAAATATCTACTTTTCATTTTGCATATTTGTTTCCACCTATTTATAATTTTATATCACCGAAATTTAACAAAACTTCAGTCTAAACTAAGTCAGTATTCCAATTCAACTTTAGCATATGAGGTCCACTGTATAACAATTTTTGATACAATTCCAAATTTTATAAATAAAAGCAACAACAAACTATAAAATCATCTGGACTACTGCAAGAAGTTTATTTAGTTTTCTTTGTCGATAATGATTTGGAGTAGAAATCACTTTCTGTTTAAAAAGAACATCTAAAGAGATAAATGAACAGGGAAAATGTACCAGGAATGCCAAAAGCAGAAAGAAGAAATTGTAAAAAGGTAGGAACGTAAAAGAATGGGATGCGTAAGGAAGTGAATGCAGGGTGAATAATTTTAATAAAATAACAGGGGTTTACAGCAAAAAGTGAAGGGTAAATCGAATTTGCCTTTAATGTAAACCTCACAATCTATAACTACGACTATAAATGATCAGAACATAATTTTGAAGTATATGAACATCGAAAACAGTACCATGTGTAAAAATATATTCTACGTTTCACCATTACAATTTGTTTTATGAAATTTGGAAAACATAAGTTTTGCCAAAAGGTGGGAACAACCTCAAATAATTTTTTGAAAATTGTTAGCACCAGCACCAACTTCAAATAAAAATGTACTAGAGAAACAAAATTGAAGAAAATAAAGTCAAAAGCAGTAAGAAAGAAAACACAAAGATTTTATAGCGATTCGACTGACTTTGGCCTACGGCCACCGCATAAATTTTCTTTTTATTTATATTAGTTATAAATATATGACAGTTATAATCCGACATAAACCAAGAATAAAAATGTCAGCCTCGTTAGGACAGAAAGAAGATCCATTTTCTTGTGTAGAAGACCTAGCATTTATAGGTGAATACGAGATGGGATCCGACTGAAAATTCACAGAGGAAACCCCAAGACCGAGTCGAACACCCGCAGAATATATGAGCTTCATAGGGCCCATTATGAGGGTTCGGTGGTACCGACCCTAACAGGGAGATCGTAACTAATCTCCTTAGATGGTAGCTGTGAGGGGTGCAACCCTTATAGGTTCTTTGCTTTGGATCTCCAGCATTGTTTTATGTAGTTGCCTAGGTGAAATTGTGAGATACTGAGTTATTTATGCTAAGTCGATCCGCTAGTTTTGAGTCTCCATAGCCATGACGATCTGATCCGACCTTAAAAATTACTGATATATTACTAGAAAAGTTGTCAATCCATATTTAACCAATTCCAAAGTATCATTTGAATGAATTTGCTTGATCGCAATTTCGTATTCTTATTCGCACTTAATTTCTGAGTCGATCAATCATCTATTCGGGCTTTCTGCCTCGATGACTGAAAAATCCATTAGTCAAATTCAATATGCAATGGCCTTGCGAAAATGCAAACAAAAACTTACTTCCTCCCCCCTCCCCCTCCAAAAAATAAAAGCATTCCTTGCAATAGAAAGGTGTGATTTATATGATTAAATTCTAAAACCACCTGTAAGTGAATTTATAAGCCTTGATCTCTCCAGATCACAAATCAATACCTATGGTTGCTCTTAGTCGATAGCTAAACATGTAATTTCTTCGAATAAAAAATCCAAATTCATAGCCGCTATAAAGCCTAAATCTGCAATGTCTTCGGATTGATCGCCAAATCCTCAATCTCTTTGGGTTGTTATACAAAGCCAAGGCATCTCTAGATCATTGGCCTCTTCAGACCGATAAGAAGATTCATGCCCTCTTCAGTCGATCCGCGACCTCTTCAGACCCTTGCTAAATATAATTCATACTTGACAATGAATTGATCGATCGCGTCGTTTTCCGACGAAGCGGCCTACTCCTTATACTCCTGTACCGAAACTCTAGCAGGACAAATTGTGATGTTCATAGCCCTCCTTAAATCGATAATAGTCTTTGCGGACTCTTGTTAAGTCCAATCCAGTCGCTCACCAACGAAAGGGACTTGACGATAAGTGAGCCGATCCTACCGGTCTCTGATGAAACGACTCACCCCTGCTCTTTGGCTCCGACATTCCAAGCAGTGTTTAATACGATCATTTATAATTCGTCCTTGACTCTCCGATCGATGACTTAATTCAAGTGATACACGCCCATCTTGTTGCTTTCCAGCGAAGAGCCTACGTTAGCTCACCAGCCTTAACTCACCGATTGAGGACTCATGATCAAGGTTCGAAAACTCAGTTTCGCTCGGTTGAAATTTTGATGGTTTCGGTACATTTCGGAGGTTTTGGTTTTGGTTTCGGTTTCGGTCTCAATTAGCATAATATTAGTTTGATTAGTCATTATGTATTTAAAAGTTAAAATATAGAGCTATAAAATCTGATTAAATATTATAACCTATCTATAAAAAACCATCTAAACGAAACTGGCCAGATTGAATAGAATGGACTCCTTATTTCCTTCATTTAATATATATATATATATATATACACACACACACACACACAGACACAGGGCCCAGTTTATTTATTTTATCTTATAGGCCCAGTTAACATACTCTACAGGACCGCAATATGTAACCCTAAAATATCGTTCCCCTTGAGTCAACTTTGTCTTCCAGTGAATATCCGGATCTCAACGTTTTTTCTTTCCAAAACCGAGTCCATATCTTTCAGCGAAGCATGTCAATTCCAAAAAAAATAAACTTCCCCTTGAATCGACTTCATCTCCACTGATCGATTGCAATAAGATGCTATTTTCTCAACTCATTCAAGTCGATTTTGAGTTTAGGTAATTTATTTTCAGTAATTTTCGATTCAATTTCTTTTCGCTTGCTTTTTCTTCTTTCGATTTTGCTTGATTTGAAAATTTTCGGTTTTTTTTGCTGAGATTAAGCGAAACGAGTTTTTGCCTTAGTTTGGTACCGCCTTCGGCCGGAACCAAACCGGGATGGACGAAATCTCGGCGTTCCGGCCGAAACCTCAAACCATGCTCACGATTATCCATGATGTACGAGTCCATCTTGTAATGCATATTTAAATATTTAATGATTCGTTGTTTGAGTTATTAATGTCCATAATCAAAAAACTAATTGTTGCCTCTCCGAACATAATGGTTTATCATCATCTCATAGTGTGCCTAAGGGCTGCTCATGATCCCGTCCATGTGTAAGTGGCTTAACTGTTTTATTTGTTATAATTTGTTAGACTCCTGTCATCCCAATCAAGAGACTAAAAGTTATGCTCTTGAGTCGGGGTCGCTCAGATTTGTAGCGGATGACAACTGCTCCTTTTCCATCACCATAAACTTGTTCTTGATATGCTATGTGGGAGTTGTCCACTCATCACATGCCTCTCAACCAAATCCTTTAAGCGTCTATAGTTGTTGGTGATGTGCCTATCAAATTCGTGGAACATGCAGATATTTCCAAAAGGCATTTCCGGTTCGATGGGTTTCCTACAAAATGACCTGCAATACGTAAGATGTCCAGTATATCCAAATATACTCTTTTCAAAGATTCGTTCAAATCCGTAAATGAAGAGAATTATGGTTCTTTCATTTTCTTTTTGATCCTTTATTTCCATCATCCATCTTTCGTTTTCCTTTTTCTTTATTTGATCCTTTCTCGAATGGTTCTCCACCCTTTACAGCATTAACTTCCTTCGATCAACTTCAGCATCATCCTGCCACAAAAACCATTCAGCCTCATTGTAAGATTATCCAAGATCCATTAGAGGATCTCGTTCCAAAAGCTATTTTAAACTCAGTGTTATCCGCGATTTCGGAAAAAACCAATGATGGATCAAGCCTATCCGCTGAAATAACCACCGCACTGAACCTTGTTAAGAAATTCCTTAGGGGCTCGCCTACCATCTGCTTTATCATTGTCATAGTCATACTATTTTTAAGTCTTGAGATGTAGACCCGAAATTGTCTCTTGACCTTGTTAATCGGTTCCATCCAAGTGCGTATAAATTCGCTTTCCAGCTCTCTTAATCAAACTGCCGCCAAATTCGTCAAAGTATAAAGGAAAACAACAATCCTTCACCTTATCTAATGCAACTAGTACCTCCATATATCTCAAATATTGCCAAATTCGTCAAGTATAAAGGGAAACGTCAATCCATCACCTCCTCTAATGCAGCTAGTACCTCCATATGTCTCACATATCTAGGGATGGCAATGTAGAGGGTTTAAGGTCCAAACCCGCTTGATCTGCCTCTATTTAAACTAGACCCGCCCCATTGGGTCTTTGGGGACAAGTAAACTAGATATCCGCTTTTGGAGATTCGGGTCTGGGGCACAGCAAACCCGCCCCAACCCGACCCGTGTTATTGAAACTACATTGAAACACTTTATAACTATAATAATTAGTTGTTAATCTTCTTAGATATATGTGGTTATGACTTGAATATTATATTCTTTTAATCAACAAACTATAATTTTTTTGTAGCATTAAGTTGCATCAATGATAATCATACAATAACAAATGCATACATTTTAAACATTTATCTTACAACACATTTTATTATATTCTTGTTGACGGGCAAAATTGTCGCACGCCAACACCCAATGTGTATGTATGAACAATTATCCAAATAAGCGTTAAATAATGTAAATGCGGGGAGACACAGCTTTTATAGTGCTTCGGCAGTAACACCTACGTCCACTTTAGGATCATCATTCATCATATCTTTTGTCTTTTACAGAGTTGTACGAGTTTGGACAATAGCTAAGTACAAAATGTTAAAATAGAATAGCAAAATATATGCTTGGTATACACTTAGACTAAATTGTCCTTCTTCTTCGTTGAAAAGCGTTGACTTGGTCAACAACATCCAAGTTTGGTGTTCATACCCATGAAGCTCAAACATAGCATAACAATCCTTGTTAATGTTCAAGTGTTGAAGGAAAACATGCATGCCATGTTTTAATTATCCATGTCATCTCCCATGGCCATGGTGGAGGTGTTGGAAGCCATTAATGAGTGTCTGGAGCTTTCAAGGTCCAAAAATTCCAAGGGAGAAGGATCCAAATGAAGGCCAAGACTTGGAGTATTTATAGGAGGAAGGCTAGGTGGGAGTAGGTAAGAGTAGGTGAGCAGCAGGGCCCACAGAAGCTATTTTCGCACCCCATAAAACAGTCTACTTCATGAAATTCGCACTCTCTGGCCCGGGATGCGAAATTTCGCACCTCCTGGCCCCAGGGTGCGAAATTTCACACCCCACCGGGGGTGCAGAATTTCGCTCCTCCCTGGGGCATGCGAAATTCGCACCCCGCTGGGGGGTGTGGAATTTCGCACCTCCCGGAGAGGTGCAAAATTCGCACCCCACCTAGGTGTACGAATTTGATGGAGGAGGTCGAACTTCTTGGTGCGGAAACCATGCTACTTTTAGATGTCGAAGTTTCTGAATACGAAGTGAAGGAATCCACTATTTTGCTGGTCCGAAGTGAAGAAATCTGAGCTTCCAACATAGAAAAAATCGGACAAATCGAGAGGTGCCTACTGGTTCGACCTAACCGGCTAGGACCGCTAGGTCGATCGGCGCCGGGACTGTGGGCCCGGACACCGGCGCTGGGCCCAGACCCGCTTGACGGCTCGCCTTCGGCTCGGAGCACGGCTCGCCTTCAGCTCAGATGATAGTTTGCTTAAGAGTTCATTGGAGCCGTAAAAGGCCATCTGATAGAGGTTTCGGGTCTTCTTATGTTTGTGATGCAACTTTGACCATGCTGCTTTGTGTTTTTGACGTTTGAGCGCGACGCTCACCGAATACTTGACGTGTGACAGCTTCAACAAAAAAGCGTGTCAACAATTCTTTTATCAATGTAAACACATTATTATTTGTATACATAATTTATCGTTTAATGATAAAAAAAATATAAGCATATAAATTTGCGTACATTAAAATGCAATTTCACTAGGTCATGGGACGGATCGAGTCTACCCTGACCCGTACGAGTTCCAGGACGGGGCAAAATTTCAGATCTGCATCGGGTCTACGGGACGGGTTTGGGGTCTTCCCCATTGTCATTCCTAAATATATCGCATCAAAAGTGTTATCGGATTTGATTTTCTGTCATAAGTATTCTCGATAGTTTAAAGTTCGGTGGATTCCTAAAGTGTCTAATATAAAGAGCGAATGAACTCTTATTTACATCCTCTAAGTTCTGGGTTGGAAATCCACCTGTGACTGCCCATCTGATCATATCCGCAAGCATATCATTGTGATTCATAAGTAGCATCTAATCCACATTTATATCCTACCCCCCCCCCCCTCTCCCGGGTCTCCACAAGAGAATTACGGTGCATACTCCTCAAAGCCGTGCATTCACAGTTTAATTTGTTTTAGTAAGTCCAGTTCCAGCCACAAGCCCTGCACCATTCCCTCCAAGATCAACAGGAATTGGGCCCCCCGATTCTGTAGGGTCGACGCTAATCCTTATGTGGGGACTGGTGTCGCTCTTGCACTTGTCTGAGGGTCAGCTCCGGTTGCTCCAATCCACTCTTTCGCATACTCGATTCAGCTCCATGCTCTTCAACCCGAACTCATGTTGCTCTAGTTTGTCCGATCTTTTGAAGGAAGCATGTCATTATCTCCTTATGTTGTGTAGTGATCTTTGCAATCATCTCATCCATCCTATGGTTTGCATCTCCTCTTTACTAAAATAAATAGGTGGATTGTTTCCTCTTGAGGATGCCTCCTCGTTGATCTCATGCCCGGTTTTTTAAGCTCCATCAATTGTAGTCCTTATAGATAGTTTCACCATTATCGATTCTTCCTAAAAAAATTCAATCGACAAGTACAAAAAATCATCTAAGTGAAAGCACTAAAATGTTGACATCAACACCCAAAACCGTATGAAAACACCACGATCCAACAATCCAAGCTCTAATACCCAAGGTTTCCAAAATGATATTCAAATCGTAAATCGTAAAGTTCAAACTATGAATCGAAACAAGATTTAAATCGTGGATTCCAAAAACATAAATTTTAAAGTTTGCACACAGTTTGAAATTAATTTTAATGTTTAAACTTCTACATCTAAACCTAAAACATTATTTTCTATCTTATTTCGATTTTAATTCATTTTCAAATGATTAAGATAGGAATTGTAGACCCAATTAAGCATGTTGAATCTATTAATTTTGAATGGTATTTCTAAAGTGTGATATTTGCCTAGTTTGAATCGGAATACAAATCGAATCGGAAAGGAAGAGATTCGATTCAAAACGGGATTCAAATCGTAGGATTTTAAGATTTTTGACAACAATGCTAATACCGAATTGCCGATACCCAAAAGTGACATCAACTTCAAATATAGATGTAATAGAGAAATAAAAGTAAAGAAAATGAAGTTCAAAGCAGAAAGAATGAGAACACAAAGATTTGTAGTGGTTTGGCTAACTCCGACCTACGTCCACTTCATAAGTTTTCTTTTTATTTATATTGTAAGTAGATTATAGTTACACTCGTGTATAAACCAAGAATAAAAATGGTAGAGTTTGGATAGAAGAGGAAGAAGAATATCATTTTCCTTGTGTAGAAGATCTGTTATTAATAGCTGAAGACAAGATTATATCCGATTGAAAATTCACAGAAGAGATACCAAGACCAAGTCGAAAACTCCAAAAAATACAGGCCACCTAACGCCGATTATGGGGGCTCAGCACGGACCGCATATGGAGAATTAACACTCATCCCCTTAGATGGTGGAGTGGAGGATGCGACCCTATAGTGGGTCCCCTTTGTCCTTTGCTTCGGATCTCCAACGTTGTTTTCTGTAGCTGCTCAAGTGAAACTGTGAGATATTTAATTATTTATATTGAGTTGAACTTCTAGTTTGGTGTCTCCATAGTAGCCATGACGATCTGATCTGATACCCAATGTGTAACAGCCACGCAAAAATGCAGGCTAACAAAAATACTACTAAATATTAATTTATTTAAATACATAAAGTCATTACAAATACATACTGACAAGCATACATATATAATGGTAATATTACAACACTAAAATATTGTAAAAAAAAGAGTGTGTGTACGTGTCTCTCTCTCTCTCTCTCTCTCTCTCTCTCTCTCTATATATATATATATATATATATATATAGAGAGAGAGAGAGAGAGAGAGGAAGGTTATATGGCTCCCATTTTGTTGGCACCCCTTTTGCACCTCTATAATAGCCACACATTTATTATTTATTAAGTTAGTGGGAGGATAGAGAATTAGTGGAAGGAGAGAGAAAGAGGATTATGTGGTGGAAATCAGGGGGGCTAAAGGGGTGCTGGACTATTTGGGGTGCTCTTGATCGCTCCTCATATATATATATATATATATATATATATATATATATATGAGGAGGGTTCCGCTACACCTCTTATATTGCACATAAACTCTCCTCCTTAATCTCCACCATCCATTTCCCCACTCATTCTCTCTTCCCACTAAGAAATAATATTAAAATGGAAAGAGAGAGAATGAGTGAGGAACCCTCTATATATGGTTATATTATTATATATAAATAAATATTAGTATAATGTGAGAGGTTAATAGAACTTTCTTTCAATGTACGCCTTACAACCTACAAAAGTGCAATAAATGATCAAAACATAATCCCAAAATTTATGAATGAAAAAAAAACAGTACCATGTGTAAAGTAAATATTCTACAATCCAATAATACAACTTCATTTAAGAAATTTCGAAAATGTTACTTTTAAAAAAAAAAGGAGGGAAAAACATAACAACGTCAAATTTTACATTATAAATTTTCAAAAATACTAATAAATATTAATTTATTTGAATAAATTATATCAGTAAAAATTGATTTCAACAAAAAAAAGGTAAATAAATATACATAACAGTGATACTATAACAATAAAATACTGTAAAAAAACATGTATATGTGACTATATTATCATGCAAATAAATATTATTAAACATAAGGATAACGAGTCAAATACATTATATGGACCAAGCAGTTACTAACAGTTTAGATTTTTAACATTCGTATTTCAAAATCAACATCTCCAGCATCCATCAAAGAAACAAAAATAAACATGCATATGAATACAACATACAACTAATGACTACTGAATCAATGAAAGACAATATTGTATAGGTTGGTACATGCCTTGAGTTCAAACTCTTTGGCATGAATGATCTTTCTTTCTTTTTTGGTTTGGTTTTTTTTTTGGGGTGTGTGTGTGTGTGGGGGGGGGGGGGGGGGAGTCCTTGCAGTAAGCAAATTGCAGTGATTAGAAAAAGAAAATTAACTTAAGAAATAACATGTGCACCAAAAGATTGGGCACACACTGTAGTATAAATAACATAGTCTTAACTAATATTTAAAAAATCAACTAATTTTGGAAGCCCAAAATATAGAAATTCTCCACATCCAAACACCCAGAAAATATAACATATATTTTAATAATCACATTGCAGCTATACATTCATGTTTCATTAATCAAGGAAAGTGTTGGCTACATAAATAATATAATCAATATACTAATTAACTAAACATATCTTAAAATAAAGGAAACTGGTGTGCGCGCAAAGTAGTCAATAGCAAATAGCACAAGGCTTGTGCAACGCGTTATATTGCGCTATGCGCTATTTTTTTTTTTTTTTTTTCTACAAATAATCAAGTGAATTTAATTTACTACAGAAACAATTTGCTTTTCAATTAGAAGCAAATTTAACTATACTTTACTGCAAAAACAATACTAAAATATATATATTTGGCTGCTGTGGTTATATTATATATTTATTTGATTTTTGGAGAGGTGCTACTCGACCTGCTCACTTCCGACATACCCTCCCTGCTCCTTCATCGCTGGACACTCAGGTAAGTAGCTCCGCCCATCCGCGCTGATGGACCTCCTTAGCTTCAGGCTCTCCATCCTTCGCTGTTAATAGCTAATGTTTATGTATTTGGCTGCTGTGAGTTTTTTTGGGTCTGTATATTTTGGCTGTCTTTATGGTTGACTTAGCCCTGAACCTTATTCCACTGGTTGGGCATGTCAACCAGAATATTGATATATATATATATATATATATATATATATATATATATATTATGCTAATCAGCTGTGTAGCTTCACGC
Organism: Allium sativum; assembly: GCA_030737875.1. NCBI lineage: Eukaryota > Viridiplantae > Streptophyta > Magnoliopsida > Asparagales > Amaryllidaceae > Allium > Allium sativum. The sequence continues at coordinate 729,051,990 of CM060909.1, forward strand.
TGCACACCCGTCTTCCTCAAAAAAAAAAAAAAAAAAAAAAAAAAAAAAACTAAACTAAATTTGAGGCAAGTTCATGATTCAATCTTCATTCCTAATATTACTAGCAAGTAGAAACTAGACCACAGTTTGGCTCAAAATGAAAAAAAAAAAAGGGGGATGGGAAATATTTCAGGAATCAATACTTAATAACAGTGGTTCAGATTTGAGAAGAAATAGTAAACAAACAAAAAATCAATCAAAAAATTAAATGAATAAACAATAATGTAAGTCCAATTGAGTCGGCTTCAACTATTCAATAACTGATATTGATTTGTGGAAGAAAGAACGTTTTTCCAAAATTGGAAGTTGTAGGATCACGTACGTTGTGAGCTGAATCAAAAAGGAAAATGTGTTCCATGATTATTCAACTCCAAATGGAAATGTGCCAGATTGGGATTTATTAACTGCTCTCGTACCTTAAAAGACAAAATAGTATGCTATTCAAAGTAGGGTTATCATCAATATCCGAATCCGCATCCGAAAGCAGATAAATATATGGTATTCGGAAGAATGGATGTGGACATATACACATCCACATCCGAAAATTATTTGTTTGTTTTTCTCATAATTATAGTTTGAATTATGTGTATTTTAGTATAATGAAATATACTAGTTTATTATTTTATTAAGTTGAAAGTCTATGTTATACACATAAACGCATATTAATTGCTCAAAATTATTTATTATCATCATATTTGTTTATTTTTAGCACTTTAATAAATCAACTGAACTTAGAACCCTTTAGCAGGAAATTCAAAAATGGCGACGTTCAAAACCCTAGTAGCGAATTCAAAAATCGCATTTTCAAATTTTGCGTCTTCATTCTCCAATCAGATTTCTCTCTCGCAAGAAGACAATCAAAGAAAAGACAATACAAATCTTCCTTCGTACAGGGATGTACTGATGAGGCCACCTGTAAAGCGAGATGACTTTTACAATAATTCCAAAAAACCTTTTTTCCAATCGTCGCCTCGTTTTTCGAGCCGATATAATGAAAAAATCAGAAAAATTAAATATGTTAATGGGTGCTTCAGATGCGGGGAATCAGATCATTGGGCTAGAGACTGTCAGAACCCAATTTTATGCTTCAATTGTAACAAAACCGGTCACAAAGGGTTTAATTGTAGATCTCTCATCAAAACTCCTCCTCAAAGAAAGGTGAACACGAACAAAAACACACGGATTACGGCAGATCTTTTCCCAAATGATTTCCGATAGGCTCGATCTATGGTTGTTATCTCGATCACCAGAGGCGCTTTCTCGATCATCCAATTGGAGGATCTTATCAGATCGAGATTTGGTAACAGAGCTCCAGGCTGAAATTAGACTGTTAGGAAGTGGGAGACGATTTTGTGGTGAAATTCTCTCCTTCGCTGTTACCTGAAAACTTTTATTATTCTACGGCCATACGGAGGGGATCAACCACTTTGAAGCAATGGAGTCCAAAAATGGGGTGCTGCAACAAGAAGAAAGTGACAATTAAAATTGTGTTGAAGAATGCGCCGCTAATTTACCGTTGCCTGGATGTACTCAGAGCCGCTTTTGCAGAGGTGGGTTATGTCAACAGACTACAATATAGTGTTCTGCATGATGCTGATTTTACCAATTTGAGAGCAGAGATCGCCGTAGACGAAACACTGGAGCTTCCGCCATTTGTGATGGTCCCAATTGAAGATTTTTATCATGAGGTCTTTTTTGAAAAATGTGATGATGATTCATCAGGCAACTTCGATGTTAGGGAGTTCAAGAGATGTGTTTTTTCAAGAGGTGAAGATGGCAGATTGATGAGGCGTGACTACAGGGAAGTGGGTGGTGGCAATAGAGAAGCTGGGGTGGACATGCATGATGCTCATGATGATGCAGATGTTGAAATTGAGAATAATCCCATTGTGGTTTCATCGGATGAGGTGGAGGATGTTAATGTGGGGAATGTGGTTGAAGCAAATGGTGGGAATTTCTTTGTAAACTATGATGGTGGAGTGCAAGTTGAAGTAAATGCTCGTGGAGATATCATTGGGGTAGGCAATGCTCATGTTGATGGCAATGGCTTGGCTGATCTGATTGATGACTCTGGAAATAGTAACATGCATGCAACTGAAGATGGAGAAAATGTCGTCAACGAAGAGGATGATGTTAGAGGCAAAACTTTGGCACTGACTGATTCTGGTGACTGTTCACATACCAAAAGCATTGGCAAGGGCAAACGTGCACTGGAGAGCTCGGGGTAGTGATGCTCAGGCGAAGCGCCAGAGGTCTCCCTCATCCGCTCGAAGGTAGCGTTTTTGTCCCTGCTTTACTTAATTCGTTATCTTGTGAACAAATGCATGCTCTTGCTAGTCGTTCTGGTTTTAAGATTACCGATGATGTTATTAATGACTTTCAAATTAAAGAGTTAGAGAGGGCTAACGAATCACTATAATTATTGTAACTTGGAATGTTAGAGGCCTAGGAACTTATGACAAGTGTCTTAGGGTTAAAAACTATCTTAAATCCATCCAGCCTGACATTGTTTTGTTGCAAGAAACCAAACTTGAAAAACCAGAACCCAATGTTTTTAGATGTTTGGGATGGGGTGTCATCGACAAATGGAGTTTTATTCCAGTTGTGGGAAGTGCAGGAGGGATTTTCACTGGTTGGAATAGTAACCACTGGACCTTAAAATAAGAAATTATGCAAAACTATTGTCTGCATGTTGCCTTGGAGTGTAGAAAAACTAAAATGATGTATTTTATATCAAATGTGTACGGCCCCAACACTAGAAAAGATAGAATGACGCTTTGGAATGAGGGAGTTGAGTTTCATAACCTGATGTATGGCCCCTGGGTAATTGGAGGAGATTTTAATGCTACTCGCTTTGATTTTGAAAGAAACAATATAAACACAAATCATGCTGGAGATATGGCTGATTTTAGTGACTTTGTGAGGGAATGTGATTTAATTGATTTACCCCCGTGAATCGAAGGTTTACGTGGAGTGATGGTAGATTTCCGTCAATCGAATGTGTCGTCAATCGAATGTTATCTTGATTCCGAAAAAAGAAGGAAATGTTTCAGAGGCGGATTTTCGTCCCATTAGCCTGTACAGCTTCAAACTTATCACAAAAGTTCTAGCCAACAGGTTGAAGGAAAAGATGGATGGATTGATTGACAAATCACAATCAGCGTTTATAAAAGGCAGATTTATTCTAGATGGAGCAGTGATGGTTGATGAGGTTATTTCCCATTGCGACCGCTTTGATTTACCATGTGCAATTCTCAAGCTGGACTTCGCTAAAGCATTTGATACTGCCAATTGGAGATTCATGATTGAAGTTTTAAATGCAAGGGGGTTCCCCAGCCGTTGGGTGGAATGGATTTCAATGATATTAACATCGAGCAGATCAAACATTTGTGTTAACAGAGTTGCAGGCTCTACCATCATCTCTAAACGTGGATTGCGCCAAGGTGATCCACTATCTCCACTTCTTTTTGACCTTATGGCGGATGTGTTTTCACAAATTCTTAAAGTCAGCAGTGTAAATGGCATCATCAAAAGCTTTGGTAGCGAGCATGTTATGGGGGCATAAATTCTTTACACTATGCTGACGATACTATTATTTTTAGTAGCCATGAATGTAAATACATAGCTGCTCTTAAATTTATACTGTACACTTTTGAAAGCTTGTCTGGTTTAAAAATAAACTTCCACAAAAGCAGTGTTTACACTTTAGGGTGTAGTGCAGATTTGAACAGGAAACAGTGTTGTCAATAGCGAATAGCGCAAAATAGCGCAAGGCCTGCGCTATGCGCTATAGCGTGCGCTATAATGTTTTTTTTTTTTTTTTTTTTTTTTGCTTACAGAAAAGAAGATCTTAAAAAAAAAAAAACAGGAAAAAGGCACAAAAGGAAAAAACTGTATGTTTAAAATCTCCAAAAAGAAAAAAAAACGAAAATGCATGTTCAAAAAAGAAAAAGCAAAATAGCGCGCTATTCATGGCTGCGCTATGATAAAATAGCGCGCTATAGCGCGCTATTTTTGCGCTACACGGGACCCCTGCGCTATAAGAACCAAAATAGCGCAACCTGTGCGCTATGCGCTATAGCGCTCGCTATGACAACTATGACAGGAAATGTGCGGAGTTGCTCAATTGCAAAGCTGATAATTTTCCACTTAATTACTTGGGGATGTGCATACGACCAAAGAAGCTTATGAAGAAAAATTAGCAACACTTGATTGAAAAAGTGGACGTGAGATTGGCGAGATGGAAGGAAATTCTTTATCAAGGGCGGGGAGACTTGTGTTGGTCACCTCGGTGCTATCTTCGACTTCACTATACTGGATGTCTTACTATAAATGTCCTGGAAGGGTGATAGACAAAATTGACACAATACACAGGAATTTTTTCTGGACTGGTGAAAAGGAAACCAAGAAGTTGAGCTATTTGATTTCATGGGAACAGATTTGCAAGTCGATTGATCAAGGAGGTCTCGGCGTTATCAACCTAAGACATATGAACTCTTCTCTTCTATGCAAATGGCTTTGGACGATGATAAGCGACAAGCAAATTTTTTGGAAAGAGTGGATTATCAATACTTGTTACAATGGTATATTTGATTGGAACGCTGATTTTACACACTGCTCCGCCTTCTGGAAAGGTGTCATGAGTAACTTCCAATGGATAAAGATTGGAACTAAGATTGTAGTGAAAAATGGTCATAATATCTCCTTTTGGCTGGATTGCTGGTTAACACCCATCCCTCTATGTGTTGAGTTTGCAGAATTATACGAGATAGCCTACAACAAACATTATACTGTTTTGGAAATGTACAATGCAGACGTTGCGAACTATAAATGGAAACTATGCTTCTGCAGAATAGTGGTTGGCAATGCTCTTCTGCAATTATGTCGCTTGTTTAGTTTGCTAGAGGGTGTTAATCTAAACAACGAAAAAGATGAAGTCATTTGGATGCTAGGTGGAGAGAAAAAGTTGTTTAGTGTGAAAAGTATATACAAACTGATGAATTTCTCTGAAAGAAAGTGGTCAGGGTTTGAATATATGTGGCAGTTCAAGGTCCCTCCAAAGGTCAAGCTTCATATGTGGATAGTCATTCATGACAGGCTAAACACAAGTAATTTATAGCGTAAAGGGGTGAATACAGTGGGCGGCTGTGCTTTTTGCGATGAAGATGAAGAAGACTATCTGCGCCTTTTCTGCACATGTGACTACGCTTACTACGTTTGGACTAAATGCATAGTTTACATTAGACCTAAACTGACGTGATTACATTAGAGACCAGTTTGCATTCTGGCATTACACGTTCCCTACTTTAGATGATTCCCCTAAATGTCACTTGTTTGTTCTCCTTAACTTTGCATATGTGTGGACTTTATGGCAAGAAAAAAACTACAAAAAATTTAAACTCGAGTTTAGAAGGCCTAATAAAGTTATTTACACAATTCTTCATTTTGTTTTCGCATGGACATGCACCAGCAGCAGCTGGAAATATGTGGATACTATAGCGGCAAGGGTGCACGACAGAGCTAGAGGAAGAAATGGTCCACACGCATGATGCACTAAAGCTTAATGGATGCTGCTGTTTTATCAGTTTGGGGGCTGAAATGCGCATAATGCTGTAGTAGTTATGTTATGCTTTTATTTTGGCAGGCTATGTTATATGTTTGATGTTATATGCCTGTGTTTTAGAGTACTTATGTAAATATATGATGATCACTGTATGTACATGTATGAACACTGTATGGTTCCACGTATGTTAATATATCAAGGCGTGAATCAGCTTGATTCACTACCTTTCTGCTTCAAAAAAAAACTTTATGTTAAACTAAAAAATTACATTTATGTTTCTTGATTTATCGATCGTTGACGGATCGAATAATTATTTGATATCCGGCCATATCCGCGGATGCGGATATCCGAAAATGATTTCGGATGCGAATGTGAATATGTTGATATAACACTATCCACATCCGAAAGCATCCGTTGACAACCCTAATTTAGAGTTATGCACTATTTTGTGCTTTGACAAAATAATGTGATCCCTATGCTTTTATAAGTAAAATAGTGCAAATCCTATGCTATGCGCTATTTGTTGTCATAGCGCGCTTTGATAACACCGTATGTACATTCTTCTTGGTCATGAATTCCTTGTGTTGGATTTTTTAATCACACTCTAATCCCTTACTATGTGCATGAAAAATTATGCCTCTTGCATCTTTTGATTATGATCCGTTAACAAGCATTCGCTACTGTTTCATATTAATATTATATAGAATCGTATATGAATGTTGTTTGGCTTGATTATTGTAGTTTAAAGATGATTATAAATTGTTTAAAGATGATTATTGTAGTTTAAAGATGATTATAAATTGTTTAATCCCTGACCAAAATTAACTTGACCGTTTGCACCTTAATTAGAATGTACCTGCATCTGATTGACACCATGTTTATATCAAATCAAATCGATGACTAGTTATCATGGAAAAACCATCAAGCTGATTGTAAGCCCAAAGCTATAATAATGTAAACCAAATATTTATCTGAGAACAATTTCATTATTTTGAAATCCTAATTCAAATTTTGGGTCCTTCAATTTGGATATACTTCCGAATTCAATTTTGTAACTCAAATTGCAACCCTAAACTGATCACCCAAACACCAAAAATATGAGGTAAATCTCAAAATTTTAACAAGTGCCAAATCAATCGGAAAATCCAAGTTTGATTTGTATGTTCAAATTTAAACTTACAATTAATTTATTCGATTTTGATAACTTTTTAAATAATTTTTTAAATTCTACTCAAATTAGATCAGTTGATTGTTAATTAATCTGGAAAGTAAATGTAATGATAATCTTATAATACAACGAATACCAACTTACGAATTAAAAGAATAATAATGCATGTTTTAGTATTATTCAAGGTGGGTGGGAAAGGGTATGTTTTATTATTTGAGCAACAAAAGCTAAATACTTCATGACATGATGTAAAGTTCTTATATCTATTTGAAGGGTGGGTTTCACTCCCAGAGACTGTACCACGTAAGATTGTTAAATATTGTTTTTTCTTGTTTTCACTATGGGTTCCAAAGATAGGAGAATTGACATAGCATTCTATGACAGCCCTTAGAAGGAACCCAAATTGATTGCACAACGTGAAACAATCAAGCATAGCTTCGAATGACTTTTAGAAATAAGCAAGATATTTGATGAAACATTATTATTTAAACCAAGGGAATTTGGTGATATTATTGATTCCCGCAGTACTATTTCGACCTTCAAATAGCATTGATAGCTATTGTGTTGGTTCATACAAATGTGATCAACTTGTATGTTATCGAGCTACCAAACATTTCATGGTAAGTAGTACTTTTTGGATAGCTCGGAAATGGAACTTACAAACATACAAGATTTAACTATAAAAATAAAAATAAAAATATAAAAGTAATAAAAATTGGTCAAGATATGCAAATTCATTACACTTCATCATATCATTTTAGGTCAAATAAAACTAACACCTTCAGTAGTTGTCGGACCACTCTAAAAACTGATAGTGGTAGACCACTCTAAAAACTAACACCTTAAAAACGTGTCGGACCACTCTAAAAACTGATAGTAGTGAACGTTCCACCTTAAAAACCGATGTTGTAAGTTGGTAATATGCCAATCTCCTGTATTAATTGTAATTGTTATTTGTTATAATACGCGTTTGCGGTCACTATAAAAATCGGTCGGCTTTGTCAAAAAAAACTAACGCCTTCACTATTAGTTCCTACCTTTATGTTCTACTGCAGGATACATTATTATAATAACCTCAGTTGGCCATCAGTCGTATTAACACGATCTCATTTTTGTTCAAAGTTCAAATCTGAGAAAAATGGGTTGTTGCAGAGGTACTTATCAACAATGCAAGATAACAAGTAAAGAAGAAAAAAAACATACCCTGAAGAGTTTAGCTCTGAATCATCTGCGGCCCAAGTCTTACCCAAAGTTGTCATTACCACTCCAGCCATACTAACAAAAACAGCAACTACTTTTGCCATGTTCAAAGAATCTTGTCCGAGGAGTGCACCAATGAATAAAGTGAAGAGTCCCGATGTTGAAGATAATACCGTAGTACTTGCCACACTGGTTCGTGCAAGTGCAGCATTTGATAAGTACTGTTATCATTCATATGTAAACATGTCTAAGGACGATCTCCTCAACTCTAAGGATAACTAAAGATAATACATAAGTAACATACATGCCCATTTCTGCTGATATTAAAGCCTTAAACCACGACTGTTTAGTATAGACACATAAAACAAAGACCATCCTAAGCTAGAAGTATTTAACACATAAAATAACCGACTGTTTATAATGTTCAAGTAAGAAATTACCTCTGTCACAAACCAAATGGGAGCAAGATAGAATGAATATACAGCAATTTCCCTTGCAGAAAGTTCTTTGTTCTCACTTAGACTTACAGTGCTAGATTCATCTCTGAGGCCAGAAACAAGAGGATTTTCCTCCTCGTGTGAAGTAAGGTCTATTGAGCTATCCTTTTTATTCATAGGTGTTTGGACTGCCAATTCTAAAACCTTGTGAACTCCACTAAATTTAAGTGAAGAGTCGATTCCTGAAGATAATAATTCAGGAACCATCCTAGTTTTGCGCTTTTTTAATGCATTACACAATAAATCTTTGAAAAATGCTATAGGAAGATAGACAACCATAAGAGAGGCTCCTAAATAAGTGACTGCAAATGGTTGTTTGTAATCTGTAAATATACCCTGCATAAAAGTAAGATATGGGTGTTAACAATACAGCTTTTCTTACATAGAATAAACAAATTAACTAAACGGATTTTAGTGCATAATTGAAGGAAAAAAGATGTTCCTTACTAGTTACAAGTGCAAAGCCTTCCAAAATGCATGATTCAACATACAAAACAATTTATGACATGCAGATGTCTTAGTGTATCATGGATTTCCTTCACCAATTCATACTTTCACACATATTTACATCCATTGCGCACATATACGAATATAACTACATATGATCATGCATAAATCTATCAGTAACCATTATTATATATATTTGTTATCATTCTACCATTCAGATGATATTCTAGCCAATGTTGTAAATATAAATTGAAGGAAAATGCAATCACAATTTTAGCATTTCCTCTGTAACGGTGAATTATTTCCATATCAGTATACAATTAATTTTAAGCATAGACAAGAATACTTAAAACACTTGGTATAACGAACAACTCAGGGACCCTAACAAGTAAATAAATGGAAATTGTAAGATTTTACCTTTTGCAAGTTCAATAATCGTTAATGTTTTATTACTCAAACAATAAAACAATTTGCTACGCTACATTATGCAAGTATAAATTAACAGGAATCAGTTTAGTTCACAATGGCAAAATCAGCTTTTACACTCTGAGCGCTGGTAAATAGTCAACTGCAAAGCATGGTCCACCAGCGGGTTCCCCTAAAAACCTTTAAGCAATAACAAGAATGTGACCGAATCATCCATAACCAAACACCTTTTTTTTTTTCCCTTTTTTTTAAAACCAAATATCTATGTTTCCTATAGAGGAGTTCAACTAAGGATGCTAGGTGATTCCAATTGCCACATATAGAAGTCCCGAAAAAGTTATGTATAGTTTAAAAACCAAAATTCACCTAGCATTGGTTGCTTAGTGTTACCGGACCTTTTGGCCCGGCTATCAGAAGCAATCCGAATTGACACGACTTGACGATCGCAAAGCTAAACAACTTAAAAGTTTCACTCAAAGGCCTAAAGATCAAGTCCAAATGGCGCCATGCGTCTACGATCGCCTCGGCTCATTTGAACAACTCCTAAATGTTCGCACACTCAAGGATCGGTAGGAATCCCCAAGGAGGATTGGTATGGATCCCATTGTCCTCAACAACTCAGCTTACAAGTTATTAATACGCAGGATCGGTACAACTCCCCATCTGAGATTGGTATGATTTCGCGAATTCACAACTTCACTACTCAACTTTGAAGGCTCATACCCCCACGTTGGTTAATTGGATCACAACCAAACTTCACACAGCGACGAAGGAAGGAGGGAAGGCGTATACGTGAACCGATCCCCCAGAACGACTAAGTGTGGGGATCGATACCGATCCCGGAATTGGCACCGATGCACTCGCTTTGAAGTTTTGTGCCTTGGGCCATATATACACCCTACACTTTCGAACCTCAAATTTTCAGCATGAACCTCAGCTATAAATAGCCCTATTTTTGACAAAATATGGATCCTTTGAGGCATTCTAACTACTTCGTACCATCTTACTTTGGAGTTTTACCGATTCGTACATTGTACTTAGTAAATTTCAGCAATAAAGTGATTGAACTTACAAAGTGAACGTAGGTCCACTTACGCCAAACTGTTGGAAACCATTATCTTCTTCTTTAACTACATTTCTACAACTTCTTACTATTTTTTTAATTTTAGTTTAACGTTTATTGAACTATTTGTGTGTTGTACCTAATTTTAGTGCCAAAAGTTATGGTGTTTTTATTGAAAAATAAGAAAAACTCGTTTTTTTTTCTTCCAATCCATTTGAGTTTCAGAACTTCTTCTGACATTCACGTGGTCTACATACAAAGCTCGATATCATGGTGAAGAAAATCAAGTCCACAGCCGCTGGAACTTCTCATGTCGATCATCAAGAGACATCGCTCCAACGGCAACCTTATGACAGTCCTAATCCTAATGTTCATGCCACAACCAATGTGGCTACTTCGTCCAACCCCAATGCTCCGGTTGCAAGCTCATATGTTCGAGCTAATGAGGAAACTGAAAAGCACTCAAGGGGATCTCAATCGGCAGATCATCAATAACCTTGAACTAATGGATACGCTGCAACAATATACCCGAAGGAATATTTCTCGCCTGGAGGAAGATAGAAGCGTTCATTCTTCTAATAACAACCGTTTCTCCGAAAACTCTTCATCAAGATCCTGCCAAAGCAACCGAAGCCATTGGAGGACTTCTCACAAATGCACGAATGGAAACGCCAAAGAGGGAATGAGACCTACTCGTTCCTGGCTTGGTCCAGCCTATAATCAAGGAATTGGAACCATGACCAATAACACTTAAGCTCATACCACCACTCAAAACCTGATTTCTAGACTGCTCATCGCTAACCAGAATCAGATCATTCCTGCCCAACCTCCTCGAAGTTCCAACTTGACGATGATGATGAACGTCCCCAGAGGAGAAGACGCAGGCACTACACTCCAGAGAGAGAACACAACCGTCGAGACCTGACAGAGACCTCACCTCCGGATATTACTACTGTGATCCAAAGGATCATACGCAAAACTCAAGGAGGCATCGCCGACGTTTGGGAAACCCGTATACGAGGCGCAATCCTTTCATCGAAGCCGTTCTGATTGCTGAATGGCCTCGAAGGTTCAATATGCCAAAACTTGATGCTTACTCAGGAACGACTGGTCCTCGGGAATTCCTCAACAGATATAAATGTCATATGGATTCATCTCGCGCAATTGGTGTGATGATGTGTAAATATTTCCCCGTATTCCTCGAATGCATGACTTTGCTATAGTTCTCTCGACTAACGCTGAGAACCATATCTTCTTTCGACCGCTTGATAAAGATATGGTAAAACAATTCAAGAGGCACACTACGATGCACAAGGACGTCCTAACAATTTCCAATATATTCCAAGGAGCCAAAGAGATATTAAAGAGCTACTTGGAAAGATTCAATAACGCCTTTGCGAATGTTGATGATCCGCACTACACCTGATTAACGGTGTACATCCAAATACAAAGTTGAGAAAATGGCTAAACCTAAAGCCTCCAAGGACATTGAAGGTGTTCTACGAAGAAGCCAGTGAATACCTACGCCAACAAAAGGCGCGTAAAAATCATGCAATGCATGGTCATCCCCGCAATTCACATCGGGATACTGCGCAAAGCAACGCTGTTGTCAAATTACCCAAGGTAAACTTTGGAAAAGACAATGGGAGTGTCCCGAATAAACCTGCTCAAGGTGGAAGCAACTGAGGTAGTAATGGCAAAAGGAAGGATTCCAAGAATCGATCAAGATTTCAATCATACGACAACTACACTCCACTCAAAAAACTCTCTTGAAAATATCTACCTCAAGACTTGCAACACTCTCTAATACAAAAAGCCAAATCCTAGAAAATCGACGGAAAAAGCAAAAGAATTTGGAAAGTATTGCAGATATCACAAGATGTACAATCATAATAAAAACGACTGTCGTCGCTTGAGGGATGCTATCGAAAAACTTATCCATCAGAGAAAACTTGAGCAATACAAACAAAGTCATTCTTCCACGAACACCAACCAACGAGGGCCTTGGTCATAAACTAGACCCCCAGGGATCAATTTCCATTTAGCAAGCTTGTGACAGGAATAAGTGACTCAGATAATCAATGCCACACCATTTGTTTCATTCTGTTTTAATTCATAATTAAACTTTGTTGCTTGTTCCATTTGAATAAACAATTTGATTGTATGCCTCATTTCCACTTGTTGTTTGAGTTGTTGAAATGACTTACTTAAACAAAAAAAACCTTGATGATCCATCCATGGATCATCGGAGTACTACTCCGATAATTGCAATCAAGTTGTTCATGCTTTGAATTGTCTCCTACGCGGGCAAGGATGTAAGTCAGACATGATACGGCACAACTCATCTATGCTCCGATACATTTGGGAATCTATTCATCGACTTACCATCATTACACTAAAGACTTCATGAGTCAAACAGAAGTCACAAGGCTTACTCATGCTCAAGCCTGCGTAAGAGTCTATCCGTTGACTCGAACTCCAACCTATCGGGCGAAGTGCAGCTAGAGTCAAATATGATTCATCCATTTACTCAACGAACTGCACTTCCGATGAATTTCCATCACTCATGGTATGTTATTTGTGATCCGACCAACTTTCACACACGAGCCCGACATAAAACTTAGCATTGGTTCATCCCATCAAATCCACTTTTGGACTGCAATCACATGGGTATGATCTGACTAGCCACAAACCAACTCGAGCTTTGAACAAACGACAAGTCCAAGTATAAACTCACGACGCTCACGACTCAAGTGTCCGACCACCAACACTATGTCTCTGAACTTGGAGGCAACCAATTCGGCTAAGTCTAAGCGAATGTGATACAGACCGTTCACTTGGCCAACTCTAATCCTCAGAGTTTGGACTTCAGTATAAATAGGCAAATAACGACGCCGTCAAGTTTAACCCAAACAAAGCGACGGAAGAGTGTAAAGGATGAAGAAACAACGTCCACAACTCCAGCTTAAATAAATGGCATGTGAATATAAAGGGTTAATCACGGCACCCAATTTCAAACTCCACGCGACTTGGGACTGACGATTAGACGGAAGTCCCTAGAGTGGAGTATCTGACCCTGAATTCCATACAACTTGAGATCAACGACTGAAAGGAAATCTCAAGGATGGAATCAATAATTTTAAACTTCACACCACTCGAGTTCACAACCGAAAGGAGATCCTGAAAGTGAAGTTTCAAATAATCAACCTAAATTTAAGTATGAGGATGAGTTACAACATACTGGTATACTGATTGGAAAGTATATAAATACTCAAACACTTACAATTTCACAAAGAATAAAAGGAAATTCTGACTTTTATATACAATGTTATGATGCACATACAAAAAAATACTATCATATCAATCCAAAAGCGAGGGTCGTACTTGCAACATACTTAGCCAAAGAGTGAAAAAAATTACACATGTACAATCAATCAATCATTTCTTCTTTCCATCCGACTTCGATGGCAATGATTTGCTACTCTCACCCTTCCTCTTCCTTTTTCCGCTTCCACTGGCTACCTTCTTCCCCTGTTTGGAGTTGACTGAGGACGAGGCTTGATTTCAAAGCCCTTTTTCAGGTCTTGTTCATCTGAAATCTCCGTTATCTCTTCCTGACCTAAAGGAATGATCATCTTCAAAGGCAGAGGATGAGGCTCGGTTATCGCAGTTTTCACTTTGTCGGCTTGCTCTTTGGCCCTCTTCTTAGCCGCTATCTCCTCTTGCTTGATGGCAAGCTCGGCCTATAATTTCTCTGTCATTTCTTTTTAAGCTTGGCTCACTTGAGTCGCCACCAGTGTCTGTGACCACAACCTTCTTTCCTTCCTTATCTCCCCTTTGAGCCAACAACTCATCCATCCTTGCAAGCATTGTCTCCGTATCGATTTCGCCTGGCTCTAAACCTTTAAAGGACTCAAAACCCCCAAAGTCCAGGTTCATTTGCCTCTTATATTCGTCCACGTCATATGGTGCTCCGGTTGTCGTTATTGGCACAAAGGCAAGGGGAGTCTCAATCCCAAAGGTGCATGTACGTCGAAAACGAAGCAGTGTTAGTCTTCTTTTATTCCCTTGCAACTCAATAGGAAGCCGAGTAGCCTCCCCAAATGCTTTAATCATCCTCTTGAAGACTGGAGACGAAGTAGAAATACCTTGTATTTCCAGTTCAGCAGTTTCCATGGCGGCATTGCCTTTGTTGATTAATGACATGAATCCTCTGATGCTCAACCCGAGACAATCATGGTCGTACCCTTCAATAGTGGTAGTTATGTGGGATGAGCCACCAGTGACGGCTGGCGGAACAATTTGGAATTAGGAAGCACTCTCTTAAATATAATGAGCGGCAATAACGCTCTCATTCATGAACGCTTTCCCCTTCAATCTGGTTGCCTCTTCTGCTGCCTCAACACCTTTTAACTGTCGCCTTCCCTCCATCGGGACTTGACGCTCATTGTTTTTCAAATATTAAGCCACCAATGCCTCTTCATTCACTTCCTCAGCATCCCATGCAGCAGACTCATCATTCGAAAACTTCTCTCTGGTCAAAACAAGTATCCCTCAGATAGTCATCGGCTCCGGAGATACCACGGTGGAAGATGACTTAGGCGAAAAACCCTAGGACAGCTAAATCGATCTTCTCCTCGTCTTTGGCATCTTGCTTGTGCAATTTTTGCCCTAACTCCCTCCAATTGAGCCTCAAACCGCTTCCTCACTTCTTCAGCATGCCCTAGTACTTCCATATTTGATGCCTCTGCAACTGGTTTTACTTTCCTAGCTACTTCTACTTTGTTGGCCTCCAGTAATCTTTTCAAATCCTCATTTTTTTCCCTCCTCGTCCGCTCAGTCACCTCATTCTCTTTTTTGAATCTTTCATTTTCTTAGGTAAACTCTTTGTTATTCTTCTCGACGCCTGTGATCCGAGCGGACTGGGAGGCCACTACCTCCTTGTATTCTTCCCTTACTTGAACAGTTGTTGCAGCCGCCTCTTCAACCTTTTTATTAGCCGTGCTCATTTGCTCTTTCAACTCTTCAATTTCTTTGTCTCTCGACCTGATTCTGTCTCGATCGGCGCTAGCTTCAAGCTTTAATTATTTTATCTCAACATTCTTTCTGACGATCAGGCGAGATATTTAATTAAATGTAAACTTGCGGTTGATATCAGGGGCTACAAATGGTACTAAGTAAAGGAGTGTGTATATACATGTACATATGCATATACATACATACGCGGGTGCATACAGTGTGTGTACGTGTGTGTATATATATACATACATATACACGCATCCCAGACAAAGTAGTAACCCCCTGATTTCTACCACACATTTCCATTTCTCTCTCTTCTCATTAACTCTCACTCTCTACACTAACTTATTAAATTATAAATGTGTGGTCTAAAACGAGGTGCTACCAAATAGGGATGTCCTGAAGAGTGCCTTGTATGTATGCATGTATGTATGTATGCATGCATGCATGCATGCATGTAAAATCACTATGAATCATGGGAAAATCATATTGTTAAACACATAAGCAAATTACAGATAACTTATTAGCCAAAAAGGTCAGAGGGAAAGACACTTTAAAGCTTAAACTTAGCTAGTTAATTAGTACAAACTGGAACAGACAACTTATTAGCCATACCAATTACATAGATACATAACTCTATATCCAAAGTATTAACCTCAATCTGCACCTGAATTCCTATTATGCAACTGCACATCTGGCAATAAGATATGCATACATAAAATAAAATTTTGAAACAAAATAATAAAAGTATACCTGGGTAACTTCAGCAGAGGAAACCCATATGACAACAACCGCCCCAATCAAAAATAAACCAGCTTTATATCTCCAAGACATGTTACCTCCAGATTCGAGCAAATCTTCGAAAATATCACAAATTACAACGAAATGGAAAACGATTGTCAAGATCTTTCCTTGTCGGTATATAAGATCTGAGACAGCTTAACGTCAGTGGACAAAAGGGCAGTAAGCTTATTTTGGATTGGAAAGGGTTAAAAAGTGTAGAATTTGTGCGGAGGGTAAAGCGACAATTTTGCTTATTTAATTGGTTTGGTAACTACAAGGACAGATCTATACTAACGTTGTTTTGTTGAAGACAAGGACTTTGACGAATAAATATAGAGGCGTTGCTTGCCAGGCTGCCAGCTTTGCAAAATTCGCATGTTTTTTATTCAGAGGCAGCAATTGCAAAATTTACTCTTTTCTTTGCCCGGTGCCATCTGAAACAGACGGGATCACCATTAAATTAATGTACCGGAAAAAATCATGGTTTCCTTGTCATAATAAAAACTTACGTTAATGGATTTAACTTTGGGGTTTTACGTATAAGGACAAAATTAACAACAAAAATAGTGTGGTGCTAAAGACACTCCAATATGTTCTTCCTAGTACCACGACTAAAAATACCACAAGAATTAGTATTACACTTTTCTTAATACCACACACTTAAAAAATAGGGGCTACCACACTGTTTTAGCCTATTTTTATTTCGCTCGATATTCGCTCGTCCTAATTTGTAAAATCGATCAACGAGCTAAACCGTAGATCTATAACTGATCAACGAATTCGATGCCACAATGCCAAAGAATATACAATAGCCGTGAATAATGTTTGAATTAAGCAAAGTAGAAGAGAAAATGAGAGATTAGGGTTTTCATATCACCAAACAATTGAGAGATTACTGTACGAAATTATTTTCCCGCAAGTGATGCGAAGAAACAACGATTACGAGAGATTAGGGTTTTTGGACTAGCTTAGTATATGATTGGTTCGGCAAATAACGATTGAGTGAGATTTTAGAATGAAAAGGGAATGTGGTATTAGGAAGCATACAAAATATAATGAGTTTTATTTTTTTTTAATTGCGGTATTAGGAAGAACATATTGGGATGTCCTTAGCGAAGTGATTTATGCGGAATTTTGATGAGGATCTAGTATTGTTTATTTAGATACCAATGGAGTATAACAAAAATAATTATGAAATCTCACGAAAAACAAAGAACAAAAAAGGACATAGAAGATTTAACGTGGTTCGGATATGAATATCATACGTCCACGGAGGCCCAACAACTTTTATTTCTCAATGAAGAAATGAGTACATAAGAGAGGAGGAAGATTACAATAGAGAGAAGATTAATGGTGGATTACATTTTTCATACAATAACATGACCTCTATTTATATAGAGAGATTTCTTGACCTCCAAGTAAACTTGGCACCCAAGTTATTCCATATAGGAGCCAATTACATGATTGACAATCAATCTTTCCTTCTCTACAAATATTTGAATCATCAATTTCAACACTCCACATTGATTCAAATATGACAGTCTTTCTTCATCATCTCATCTTCAACAATCAACATAGAAGTTGTTGGGCCCAACGCCCCATGGCGCTCAAGTAACAGGAAGCAAACTGATCAAGTTTGAGCAATGCTCAAACTTGTCCTTCGGAAGTGACTTAGTCATCATATCTGAAGGATTATCCGAAGTACCCACCTTCAATAATTTGATCTTGCTTCGTTCTTCCTCAAGCATAAGAAAGAAACCTCTAACATCAATGTACTTTGTCCGTGAACTATAAGCTTGATTCTCAACAAGATGAATAGCACTCTGACTGTCTGAAAATAGCTCCACTGTCCGCTGCGCCATTGAAAGATCATCCAACAACTGAAGTAAGTACAATCATTCCTTTGTTGCTTTCACAATCGATATCAACTCTGCTTAGGCAGTCGACAAAGCTACGATAGATTGCAGCTTTGATCTCCATGAAATCGAGCCTATGCCAAGTGTAAAAACATAGCCCGACACTGACTTCCTAGCATCTTTATCCCCAGCATAATCAGAATCACAGTATCCTCTAAGAAAGATGTCACCATCTACTCCACCATATAGCAACCCACCGAAGAAGTGCCTCGAAGATATCTAAGAATCCACTTCACTGCTTGCCAATGTTCTTGGCCTGGGTTAGACATATATCGACTGACAACACCAACTGCATGGGCCAAATCTGGTCTCGTGCACACCATCGCATACATGAGACTACAGACAGCACTAGAATAAGGTATATTAGCCATATACCTTTTATCTTCTTCCGATGTAGGAGAATGGTCTTTCGACAACTTAAAATGAGAGCCTAAAGGAGTGCCTACCAGTTTGGCTTTCTCCATCCCAAATCGAGCGAGGACTTTCTCGATGTACTGCGCCTGAGTGAGCCTTAACTCTCTCTGCTTCCCATCCCTGCTTATCTCCATACCCAATATTCTTTGTGCCTTTCCCAAATCCTTCATATCAAACTCTCTGCTGAGCTCCGCTTTCAACTCCTTAATTTTGACCATACTCTGAGATGCAATCAACATATCATCAACATATAATAACAAATAAATCATGTCATCATCACATCTCCTAAAATAAACACACTGGTCTTTGAAGCTTTTGGAGTATCCCTGTGGAAGCATAAACTTATCAAATCTCTTGTACCATAGTCTAGGAGACTGCTTCAGTCCATAAAGAGATTTGTTAAGTTTACAAACATAGTCTGGCCTGCTACTATCAATGAACCCTTCCGGCTGTCGCAAATAAATCTCTTCATCTAGATCACCATGCAAGAAAGCAGTTTTGACACCTAGTTGCTCTAACTCCATGTCATAATGAGCAACTAATGCCAAGAGAATACGAGTGGAAGTATGTCTAACAACTGGAGCAAAGATGTCATGATACTCTACCCCTTTCTTTTGAGCATACCCATTTGCTACTGGTCTTGCTTTATATCTGAACTTTCCATTGCCACCGTCTTTCACTCTATAGATCCACTTACATCCAATAGCTCTCTTGTTGGTAGGAAGTGGCACCAAATCCCAAGTGTGATTTTTTCGTAAAGATTCGATCTCTTCTTCCATCGCTACTAACCAACTAGAACTGTCAACTGATGCAATAACGTCTCTATAATCTCTGGGCTCATCATGGACAACATTTAATGCATATCTTGATGTATCATCAAAGTCAATGTCTTTGATGCTCAAACCAACAAATTCATCAAGCCATATGGGCTTTCTTCTTTCTCTAACAGGCCTGGTCTCTGTATGAGCTCCACCTTGAGTTTGATCTTCTATGCCAGTATCCATAATATCCTCATCAACCACGGCGTCATCGGAAACGCCATTTGAACGTCTATGGAAAGAATCAACAGATGATTTGCTTTGTGTTTGGTATTCTTCACATGTCCTCTCATCATCATCCGATGAGGAAGGCTCCACCTTCAACTTAGCCTTCTCATCAAAAGTTACATGCCTGCTTATAATAAGTTTCTTGCTAATAGGACACCACAACCTATATCCTTTTACTCCTCTTCTATAACCTAGAAAGATACACTTGCGAGCTCTGGGTTCCAGCTTTCCTCGACTCTTATGCACATAAGCTGGACAACCAAACATCTTGAGGAATGAATAGCTAACAGACTCTCTTTTCCATACTTCTTCAGGGATCTTCATATCTATGGCAGTAGAAGGTGTGCGGTTGATGAGGAAAGCCGCCATAGATAAAGCTTCAGCCCAAAATCCCTTTTTTAACTTAGCAGTCAATCTGAGGCACCTAGTTCTCTCCAACAATGTCTGATTTGTCCTTTCTGCAACTCCATTGGACTGGGGGTTGCCTAGTGTGGTGCAATGCCTCTTAATGCCTTCAGACTCACAACAATCGATGAATTCCTGTGATACGAATTCACCGCCATTATCTGAACGGAGAACTTTCAACTTCTTCCCTAACTGCTTCTCCACCATGGATTTCCATTTACGAAATCTGGCTCCACCCAAGGATGGGCAAGGGGAAGGTCCCCAAACATCCGTGTGAACATAATCCAAAATAGCTTTTGCCTTATGCTCACCAACACCAAAAGAAATCTTTGTCTGCTTACCAAGAACACACTCTTCACAAAAACCAAGCTATGAATACCGAACTCCGTCAATCAAACATCGCTTTCTTAACTCATCCATGTTTCGCTCGCTAATGTGGCCCATCCGCAAGTGCCATAATCTGGAAGGATCTGAATCAGCTGAAGTAACCGAAGCTGATTCACCAACTACAGTAGTGCCCTTTAGTAAATAGAGATTTCTTGCCCTCACTCCTTTCATAACGATCATGGAACCCTTAGATATTTTCATCTTCTCTTCTTCAAACACAATCTTTAGTCCAAGTCTACTCAATGCCCCAACAAAAATCAAGCTCCTCCTTAAATCAGGTACATGCCTAACATCAGTAATGGTTCGAATAACACCATCAAACATCTTGATCTTTACACTACCAACACCAACCATACGACAAGAAGCATCATTGCCCATCAGAACTTCTCCTCCATCAATCTCACGGTAAGTGGAAAAAGAGTTCCTATCAGGTGTCATATGATAGGATGCGCCAGAATCAATCAACCATAGGGTGCTCTTCCCAGAAGAGGTAGAAGCTGTAAACACATCAGTGTCACTCTCTGTATCTGAATTCTCCGCTGTAGAGGCTGAAACTTGCTTTGAGTCTTTTCTTCTTCCTTCAATCTTGGGACATTGTCAACAAAGTGCCCGGGTTTCTTACAATAATGGTAAGTCAATTTCTTAGGCCCCCTAGACTGGGACCTCGAAGAATTCCGCTCTTCACCTTTCTTTGACTTGCTTTGACTTCTACCTCTCTGAACAAATAAGCCTTCGGTATCACTAATCAATGCCAGTGCTCGCCAATCTACCTCTTAACACTTCATTATGAAGGCCAGTCTTTACATCAGAAAGACTAATTTTACTGCGGCCATAAATCATGGAATTGACAAAAGCAGTATATTATTTAGGCAAGGAACATAGGAAGATCACAGCTTGAGCCTCATCAGTAATATCAACATATGCTGCCTTCAGGTTCATAACTAAAGTGGTCAAGGCATCTACATGCTCCATAAGATCGGCTCCAGGCTTCATCTTGAATGAATAAAGTTGTTGTTGTAGAATAATCCGATTTGTGAGAGACTTATCTTGATATGCATCTGATAATGCATCTCATAGTTCCTTCGCCGTCTTCTTCTGAGAAAATTCTCTAAGGATTTCATCTGAAAGACTCAACTGAATTGTTGTGAGAGCTTCGTCTTCCATTTCCTTCAATTCAGCTGCATCAACGTCTTTCAATTTCTCAGGCGCAGAAACAACTTTAAAAGTCTTCTCCTTTTTCAATACGGCCTCCATCTTTATCTTCCAAGTACCAAAATCTCCTTTTCCTTCAAAACGTGTTACTCCATAATTGATGCCAGATCTTCCAGCAGACTTACTAAAAGTAGCCATTAATATCCAAATAGAAACAATAGCACCAACTCTGATACCAAACTGAAGTGATTTATGCGGAATTTTGATGAGGATCTAGTATTGTTTATTTAGATACCAATGGAGTATAACAAAAATAATTATGAAATCTCACGAAAAACAAAGAACAAAAAAGGACGTAGAAGATTTAACGTGGTTCGGATATGAATATCCTACGTCCACGGAGACCCAACAACTTTTATTTCTCAATGAAGAAATGAGTACATAAGAGAGGAGAAAGATTACAATAGAGAGAAGATTAATGGTGGATTACATTTTTCATACAGTAACATGACCTCTATTTATATAGAGGGATTTCTTGACCTCCAAGTAAACTTGGCACCCAAGTTTTCTTGACTTTCAAGTAAACTTGGCACCCAAGTTTTCTTGACTTTCAAGTAAACTTGGCACCCAAGTTATTCAATATAGGAGCCAATTACATAATTGACAATCAATCTTTCCTTCTCTATAAATATTTGAATCATCAATTTCAACACTTAACACCACACAAAATTTATCCATAAGGACAAGAGGCTAAAATTTTAACCATAAGGACAAATTTTAGTGCAAAGAGAGGAATTCAGGGGCCCACTATCATTTTATGCTTTACACTAAAATTTGTCCTTATGGTTAAAATTTTAGCCTCTTGTCCTTATGAAACAAAATTTTGTTAATTTTGTCCTTCACAGTATTTTCCTGTTTAACTTAAGGGTTTTGCGCAGAATCTATATTTTTGATGTTGTTGCTAGAAATGTATTTGTAATAAGGAATATTTAGTATTAAGGACACATTTCAAAAAAAAAAAATCCAAGGACAACTATGTTTAATAATTAGATTAAGGACAAAAGCTAAATTGCATTATATCAACATGAACTTCACTTTAATTCTCATTATTACTGAATTAATTTAACAAATAAAAAACAACAATTAAAATTGAAAGAAAAAGATGATTTAAAAATTATTTTAATCAATAGATGTTATTACAAACATATGAAAATAATCAGCTCGGAAAACTAAATGAATATAGTTTGATAACTTGGAAACACGGCTTTATATTATATCATCCAAATACAGAATTAGGTCATTTTAAAGCTAATCTCATTTACATCATAAAAAACTATACCGTAAATAACAAAACTATATGCATTTAGCTTTCCATCCTGAATTTTCTTATATTCTTTTTTTTTTCTATATTTACGAAAAAAAACTTTTCATAATTAATTTTTGTCAATTTTTAGTCTTATAATCACAGGAGAACATTTTCGTATTAATTTTTATTATTTTTAATCTTATATCAAGTTCTTTTTAATATCAATAAGTGCTATTAATTTAAAATATTTGGACCTTTTCCTATTAAAACATGAAAGTTGTCCTTGATCCACATAGTAAAAGTCACTTGTCCTTGGACCTAAATTTTTCTAGAATGTGTCCTTCAAACAAATATCCACTTGTAATAATATGTAAATGAGGTAATTAGCGAAAATGATAAACCTCTGAATAAATTAGATTAAAGGAAAACAAGTTTTATTTTTTGATTGAAGAACAAACTTTTAAAAAGGTTAAACTGAAGAAAACATTAAATATAGCACTACAAGAAAACACTGATTTAGCGTCAAATATTTAGAAGCGGAAATTTCCATCGCTAATTTGCGACGGATTTCCATCTGATCTGTAAGGGAAAGTTTTTTGTTTTTTTAACTTTTATTTCGTTTATTTATTACCGTCGTCTTCTGTCATCCGTCACTAAATCGTTGCAAATTGCGTCAAATTACCGACAGAAAAATTCTACCGTAAATTTCCACTGCAAATTCAGGTAGAATACCGACGAATATTTATTGAAGCTATTCTACAGCAGAATTTCAACAGATTTGCAAGAGATGTTTATATTATTTTTCTAAGATATACATTAGTGTTATTTTTTAATAACATTAACATGTTGAATAATTAATAATTAATTTGTTCTAATTAATGATTTATAAGTAATAATAAATAATTTACAATTTTAGTAATATTATTTAGTAATCACTTATATTTTATAATTATAGTTGATAATTATATTTTATATTTCAAAAATTTTGGATCGCTACCCCATTTCATTTGGTGTTTGCGCATAGGGTATGAGGTGCGGTTTGGAGGTGAATCAGCACGAGTTAGCGGATCAATAGGAATAATCAATTAATAATTAATTTTATTATTTAATAAGCAATAATACACATAATAAGTGAAACACCCCGCCTCCATTAAGGTCACTCACAAAGGGAATGCCTTAACTTTGGTGGAGGTTTATAAGTAAAAGTCACAGATGAACTCAAGACAGATATAAATACACATATTTTAAACAGCGGAAACCAAACAAACTTTTATTTCATCAATACGTGTATCAAACAAAGATTTCCATAATTGTCTCAAAATACTTCCAACATTACAACCTCATAACTGCCTTGATTATTAAAGAAGCATGAAAACATAAATAAAGTGACAAAAATCCCCATAGTGATATCCAAAGCCATTTTCCGAGCAAGAAAGATCCAAATCATACATCTACGTTCTTGGTGCTTGTAAAGAGCCTGACTGAGTTGAGCTGTTTCCTCCCTGTGGACCTGGGGGGGAACGAAAGAAAAGAAGACAAAGAGAAAATAGGGTCAGACATAAAGCCTGAGTAAATCTAATAACTCTTCAATATGTGAATAAGAAAAGGGTATGATGGATGTAAACTAAAAATAGGAAAGTGTCACAAGCTAAGGAAGTGTCGAATGTACTATCACACCCATACTATATCTCTGCACCTACTTGAGTTTACTCTAACTGGCACCTCGTGGTGAGGGTGAAGTGATCCCCATTCTTATTAAAGATAGGCTCCTACTTGCGTTAACATGTGTCATACGGCCCCCAAGAATTGTAGATACCTATGCTGGTCCCACCATAGGGTGTATCAAGACCCATGGTGGCGGTCCCGACACAAATCCTAGAAGGCATAGGTTATACTACTGGTGTCCCCAGTGCCCTGGTTGTCTGCTCCGGAGTGTGTGCACGCCCGCACCCCGTTAGACCTGCACTGTGCACCCACCGCCGTCGTTTGACCGCTTACAATCAGCCCAGTAATTGTACCCCACCCTGCCTAGTTTCAGGGTACCGTTGATACCTAACTTTGGGTTACTGCTGAAACGAGTCCCTCGTTACCAGGATTTTCTAGTCAAACATGTTAAGTGGTTAAGTGTCTGTATTTACCTAACCCCACCCATCAATTCTTGTTAACATGTTGAATTTGGTTAAGTGTTGTAGTTGACTTAACCCTACCATCTGTCTTTAGCCTCTTAGGAGCACCAGACCACTCACATTAGACAGGTATTGCTACGGTTACTAGATATGCCGGTCGGTTCCGAGCAGGTTTACACCGTAGCTCAGTCTAACCTCGGGTCCTTATTGGGCTCAATGCTTAACCACCTACATTGGATAGGTATTATTGTGACTACTGGACAGTCGGGCGGGTCCGGGCAGGTTTACATCACAACTCAATCCAACCTCGGGTTAAGCATATCGTGTTTTCTAAATTTATATATTTTTTTACTTCTCAACTATATGTAAATGTCATATCTTTTATTTTTGGGTATTTCAATTCATACCGCTTATGTGTCATAATCATTGGCATGTGCCAAACATGCCAACAAATATTTTCATATTTTACACCCAACGTTATTACCCCCGTTTGTTCGCAACGTTATAACATGTGTTGGGCTTGTCACAATTCAGCCCAACTTTATAAACGTGAGGAAAAGGGGAAATCAAGAACATGTAATACATAAATGTGTGTGGCGCATGAACTTGCAATTTGGCGATTCAACTAACATATAACATGGGTCATGTGAAATTGCATTCAAATCAAAGTATGACTAAGTAGGTGACATATGAAATGGCATAGTTTAGGCAAATACAAACTTGTGTTTAAACATGTTAACTTGGCATAATATCAACCACAAAACTAGCATGTTGTATATTCACAAAAATGTACAATTTTTACATCTAATTATATAGCCTATTTCAACATGAACTTGCATAGTTTACGAAACCCAAACTGTAACACCCCACCTCCGCCAGGGTGACTCTTGCAAGCACTCTGACTTTGGAGGGGCGTTTGAATCAGGTAAACATGCATAATGATATATCAAGGCAGAACAAGAACATATGTATATATGTAAACAGAGTAAATAACATAGATAAAACAGCGGAAGATTCATACTATTTCAAAACAAGTCTGGTACAACATAGCTTTCCAAATAAACAAGTCTAGATAAAAACAACATCAACTGAAAAACTGAAATACATAAGTACTATCCCCAAAATAAGTGATAACCATAGCTAGCTTCATGTCAAGACCGTACATGAGCTAAAATCCCACAAGCAAGCGATCAGAAATCCAGCAAAGCTCCAATATTCCCTCCCTGAGAACCTGGGGGGGGGGGGGGGGAACGGAAGAAAAGAGGCGAAAGAAAACAGGTCAGTCAAAAAGACTGAGTAAGCCCTACTACAATCAATGTAAACTGATAAAGTTAACTGGCATGAGAAGCAGGTATGATCATAAGGATAACAACATACTAGCATGATGATTAACTAACAAGGTAGATAAAGGTGTCATCGCATAATCAGGTTTAAGGTTTTGCACCACAGGTGTACTAGCAAACTAACATGACTGGAATGAACAAGTATTGATCCCTTGGCCCAATAACATGAAATGACCCTAATACAAGGTCCAACCAAACGGTCTAGTCGATCGGCTCCCTAAGCCTAACTCGTCACGTGTTGGTGTCAATACGGCCCAAACATAATTGTAGTCGAACTGTGTCGGGTCCACCCTTCGGGTGTATCAAGCCCTAGGGTGCCAACCCCTGGACACCATAAACATGAGTGCACAGTCTCGATCTACTGGTACCCATGGGTGACTTCTCCAAATACGGACTACGTGCACGACCATAATCCGTCCGGAACTACATCGGCGTACCACCCGGCCGTCGTTTATTTGGTCGCTTACCTCCAGCCCAGTAATCGTGCCCCCTTCCCTAGCCTAGTCCCTAGGGCCTTAATGATACAAATTTGGGATTACTGCTGGAGTGGGCCCCCATTGCTAGGATTTTTCTAGTGGGTTAAGTACGGTTTAACCCTCTTGATAATCATGGATTAACTTGGTTAAGTGTAACGATGAGTTCACGATTTAACCCCGATTAATCTACCAAGCCCAAATTGGTTAAGTATTAAGTGGACCATGAATTAACCCTAATCATGA
This sequence comes from Allium sativum, assembly GCA_030737875.1. Classification (NCBI taxonomy): domain Eukaryota; kingdom Viridiplantae; phylum Streptophyta; class Magnoliopsida; order Asparagales; family Amaryllidaceae; genus Allium; species Allium sativum. Next base: position 729,079,009 of record CM060909.1, read on the forward strand.
GGCATTAATTAATTTAATGCGCCTTAACCTCTCACATTAGACCTTGTTGTGGTTACTAGTTAAGCCGGGCGGGTCCGGGTAGCTTTACACCACAACTTGGTCTAACCGCGGGTTCAAGGTTCAACATGGCCAACTTCTCACATTGGGTCCTATTGTTTGTAGCAACTAGTTAAGCCGGTCGGTTCCGGGTAGGTTTACGCTACAAACTCAACCCAACCTCGAGTTGGTCACACTTATCTTTTCTAAGTGTCATGTCCATCATGTTTCCAAAACATGTTACAAATTTTCAAGCAATTGGGTAGACCTAACTTAATAGGTAAATTCCCAATGGGTAGACCTAACTTAATAGGTAAATTCCCAAGCTTATGTTTTTATGTCTTTTAAGTTTACCCAACCCCAAACGCAATCCCGTCGCTTACATATCGCAATAGCGCATAAAGGATAGAAAGAGGGAACTTGGCATAATCATGACATAAAGGTGTTGAAGCCACAAGTTCAACATGGTGGCATATGAAATGTACATGTGTTCATATACTTGCATATTACATTTTTAGGCCTCAAAAACATGCATAAAACCAAACTTAGCATATTGGTGATACATGGTGATGAATGACATGTAGAGATGGCCATAAGTTCGCATTTAGCCTCACATGCAAGTTATCATAAGAGATATGATAACTTACATGTTGCCAAAATGCAACCTTTAGCATAAAGCTTGGAGCTTTAAGCTCATAAACCCAAGATAAGCTTGCATAACATGATAACATGAACAAAAGGATCAACCCAAACTTGCATAACATAACTTGCATATCATATGACAAACTTGCATATCAAACTTGCATAACATAACTTGCATATCATATGACAAACTTGCATATCATAACTTGATGAACTTGCATAACACATCATAGTAAACTTGCATAACACATCATAGTAAACTTGCATATCATGGCAAACTTGCATATCATACATTTAACTTTAGAGTTTAAGTATGAAAGTAGAATAGGGCTTACAATGCTTATGAGGACTCAAATGAGTATAGCAAATATAAGAAAGCCCTTATGCAATCAAATAGACCCAAAATGCAAGCTCTAACTTAAAAACCCTTGAGCCAAAATGATCAAAACTCTTTCTTTATGATGCAAATATAGAAACTTGACTTGAATGCAAGCTAATGATGCTCATACAAGTTTGAAAACACTTGTATGCATGGAAAATCACTTAGAAATTTATTTAGGAATTTTATGAAGAGGGTGGAGGCCATGAGAGGAATGATTTTGCCATAGTTTAGTTGTAGGATTGTTTAATGATGATTTAGGGTTAGGTTAGGGCCTTATTTATAGATTAGGTAAGTGTTTTAGGCCATAGGATTAAACCCTAGTTGCAATCTCAGCCCTTAAAACCGAATCTGGCCCCCAAGCTCAACACAATCTCAAAATGGTGCACCAGGCTAAACAGCCCGGCTGGACCAAGTCGACAGCCAAGTCGACAGGGCTGTCGACTTGGGTCCAACCAAGTCGACCCCCAAGTCGACAGGGCTGTCGACTTGGGTACTTTGGCGGGAATTTTCCCGCCTGGCCCAAACTGGCCCAAATTTCCAATTTCAAACTTGAATTTGAAATCTGTTTTTACTTTGAATTTTTCTGAAAACTTCGTTGGGCCTTAATCGGGTCATACGGACTCCGATTTTCGAAAACTCGGACTCTATTTCGCGTATTTTTCCGAGACGAACACAATGGCATAGCCCGTTTCCCTTGATTCAGATTTTTGAATTAAATTCTGCCTCGATTTACGTTACAACAGGTTATTGAAAATACGGGTTGTTGCATTCTCCCCTCCTTAAAGGATTTCGTCCCCGAAATCTTCAAGTTAGGAAGAACGTATCCTACCATCCAACATCCATCTACTCAAAACATCATCCACGAGCAATCATTGTCCTTACAAGATTCTAAATGTTGTATGAACATATGCAAAGGTGTGTGTATATGTACTTATCTAATGCAAATATCATCAATGCAAATTATGTTAGTGAAATGAATCCATATGTATGCAATTCCTAACATAATGTATAACATCTATATGTGTGCACATAACATACATCCATATGCAACATCCATGTGATAAAACAAAAATTTTCATCCATGAATAAGCATAAACACTCATGCATATGCAATATGAGGAGTGTGTGAGCCGATCTAGTGCCTAACGTGTATCATGCATCCACGAGTAACCACTTGCAAACACTTGCAACCACTTGCAACCATCAAGCATAACATGTTTCAAACACATGTTTCATCCAAAGGGTTTCTACCTAAGGTTCTCATGACAAGATTAACACGATAAACTAGATAAACATGGATAGCAAAGAGAAAGATATGCTAACAAAGAAAAGAGAATGGGAGTGTACCCTCAAAAAGGAATGGATAAAGCCCACGCATCTTCTCCTCGGTTTCCCAAGTTGCGTCTTCTTCGGCTTCACCCCATTGAACCTTCACCAACTTGACCTCTCGATTCCTTAGCTTCTTGATCTCCGTCCCCAAGATACGAATCGGAGCTCTCCTCAAGGTAGCCTCTTTCTCCACTTCCACATCTTTCAGAACAGTTGGCTCAACAACCTCTGCTGATTCATGTAAACACTTCCGGAGATGCGAGACATGAAAAACATCGTGTACTCCGGCAAGCTTCTCGGGCAACTCCACTCTATAAGCCATCTGCCCGATCCTCTCTATAATAGGGAATGGTCCAACAAACCTCGGTGCTAACTTCCCAACGGCTCCAAATCCGACCACATTCCGCAAAGGAGAAACCTTCACGAAAACCATATCCCCAACATCAAACTCCAAATCAGTTCTTCGCTTATTAGCATAGGATTTCTGTCGGTCTTGGGCCGCTTTCATCCGTCTCCGAATCAACTCGACCTTCTCGGATGTATCTCTGATCAGATCAGGCCCAAGTATAAGCTTATCTGTAGTCTCCCACCAACATGTAGGCGACTTGCACGGCCTCCCATATAAAGCTTCAAATGGTGCCATCCCTATGCTTGCCTGATAACTGTTATTATATGCAAACTCAACAAGAGGAAGATGGTCTTCCCAAGTACCACCAAAATCCAGAATACAAAGCCTCAACAGATCCTCGAGTACCCTATTCACCCTTTCGGTTTGACCGTCCGTCTGTGGGTGATAAGCCGTACTTAGATTCAACCTCGTGCCCATAGCTTCTTGCAAGCTATTCCAGAATTGACTTGTAAAGATTGGGTCACGGTCACTGACTATACTAGAAGGGACTCCATGTAGTCTCACAATCTCACGAAGATATACAGACGCTAGCCAAGATGCGGTCCTCTTGCTCTTCACCGGAATGAAATGAGCACTCTTCGTAAGTCTATCCACAATAACCCAAATGCTCATATTCCCTTTCCTTGACCTTGGTAGCCCATCGATAAAATCCATGGAAATACTCTCCCACTTCCATAGTGGAACGTCTAGAGGATGCAATAGCCCACCGGGCTTCTTCGACTCGGCCTTAACTTGCTGGCAAATGATACATCTAGAGACAAACTCTGCCACATCCTTCTTCATCCCAGGCCAAAAGAAAATGCGCTTCATATCTTTATACATCTTATCTCCGCCCGGATGTATAGTCAACTTAGAGCGATGCGCTTCCTCCAGAACTTTTTTTACTAAATCTTCTACCATTGGAACACATAACCTTCCATCTCTCCTCAGCCAACCCTTGTCATCAATAGAATATCAAGCGAGATGACTAGACGCCTCTCCTCGAATCAGCTTATCCATAATCTCAACTACCTGAGGGTCTTCTCTCTGCGAAGCCCCAACTTGATCAAGAAGGGTAGGTCTGAGTTCCAGAGATGCTAAAGAACCGGTCATCGACTCAATCGCCAAATAGAAATCAAAGGTTGCCACATACTCTAAATTCTTCATCTCAACGAATAGAGGACTCAGAGTCAACCTTTTTCTACTCAATGCATCTGCTACCACATTCCCCTTGCCAGGGGTATAGGCTATCTCAAAATCATAGGACGCCAAGAATTCCATCCATCTTTGTTGCCTCAGATTCAGATCTTTCTGAGAAAAGAGATACTTCAATGACTTGTGATCGGTATAAAGCTCAAATCTTTCTCCCAGAAGATAATGGCGCCAAGCCTTGAGTGCATATACTATTGCTGCTAACTCTAAGTCATGAGTGGGATAATTCCTCTCATGTACTTTGAGTTGTCTACCGCCAAAGCATATCACTCTTCCTTCTTGCATCAGAACAGCTCCTAACCCCGTGCCACATGCATCGGTGTATACTGTAAATAACTTCCCTCCATCGGGCAAAGCTAGAACAGGTGCTGATGTAAGAGCTCTCTTGAGCTTCTGAAAAGAAAGCTCGCATTCTATGCTCCAAGCAAAAACTAAATTCTTCTTCGTCAATTTAGTGAGAGGAGCGGAAATCTTTGCGAAGTCCTTGATGAACTTCCGGTAAAAACCCGCAAGACCTAGAAAACTTCTCACTTCGGTTGCATTCCTTGGAGTCTTCCAATCCTGAACTGCAACTACCTTAGCGGGATCCACCGCTAAGCCTTGCTTAGACACTATATGCCCAAGGAATCTAACTTCCCTTCTCCAAAAGTGACACTTGGAGAACTTGGCCTTCAACTGTTGCGCTCTAAGCGTATCCATCACCTCCACAAGATGCCTTGCGTGCTCTTCCTCATCCTTAGAGAAGATCAGAATATCATCTACGAAGACCACGACAAACTTGTTCAAGAACTCCCTGAACACCCTACTCATCAAGTCCACGAAATATGCGGGTGCATTAGTCAAGCCGAACGGCATGACAAGCCATTCGAAGAATCCATCTGGAGTTATGAACGCAGTCTTGTCTATACTATCTTCAGCTACCCTGAGCTGATGGAATCCAGTAGCAAGATCAAGCTGAGAGAAAACAGAAGCACCGACAAGCTGGTCAAAGAGATCATCAATCCTCGGTAACGGGTGTCTGTTCTTCTTAGTCAGCTTATTTAACTCTCGATAGTCAACACAAAGTCGGAGAGAACCATCTGCCTTGGTAGCGAATACCACAGGCGCTCCCCATTCAGATATACTTCGTCTAATGAAGTTCTTCTCAAGCAACTCTTTTACTTGCTTACTTAGCTCCCGCCTTTCACGCGGAGCCATGTGCCGAACGGGCAAAGAAATCGGCTTTGCATTATCCACCAGATAAATGCGGAAATCAATCTCTCGCTTAGGGGGCAACCCCCTAACTTCATCAAAAACATCCGGATACTCTCGAACCACTCTCACAGACTGAAGAGTTTCCATTGACGAGTCGAGTGATTCCAGATAGCACAACATGACGGGACCTCTCGGATCACAAGAAATCTCTAGGGTGTTTCCGAGGCGAGTCACGAGCCTCACCACCCTATGCTCACAATCTAGGATGGCTCCATATCTGGACAACCAATCCATGCCCAGTATCAATCCGTATCCCCTAAAACCAAGAACATAAGCACTGCACAAGAACTCTACACTCAGTATAGAGATCCTCAAATCCCCACATATCATAGACAAATGGGTGGAACCCCCAATAGGATTTGAGACACAGACAGGATCATCTACCAAGCTAGTACTAAGGTGCAAACTATCAACAAGATCAGATGAGATAAAGCTATGCGATGCACCAGAATCAAACAAGGTACGAACTGGAAAATCAGAAATATATACAAGGCTCTCAACAGAAATACTACCTCGATCGGGAACTGGAGCGGTATTGAGAGCATAAACTTGCCCTCCTGAAGGTCCAGCACGCTGAGTCTGACCCTGGCCTTGCCCTTGCTTCTTCGGGCAATCCTTACTGAAATGTCCAGTCTTACCGCAGAAAAAGCATTCACCATTCTTCCTTTTCCTCTTCTTACAATCCTTAATAAGATGCCCAACTGAACCGCAATAATGGCACTTCTCCTTGTTGTTCTTGCCCTTGTTGTTGTTCCCCTTGTTGCCTTGACTCTTGTTCTTGTTCTGATTGCCTTGACTGCTTTGACCACTTGGATTACCCTGATTTCCTTTTCCCTGGGAATCAGTCTTCTTGGCTTGAGTATCATTCATCTTGGTCTCTTTCTTGACATCTCCCTGAAGTAACGCCATATCAACCAAACTCTCAAACGTGGCCCCATGGGGAATATGTGACATAGCCAATCCCTGCAACGGCTCATTCAATCCTCTAGCAAAACGAAGAGCCTTCTTCTGAGGAGTATTCACCATATCCAAGCCAAAACGAGCTAACTGATTGAACTTGTTCACATATTCTTTGACAGACATATCTCCTTGTTTCAAAGTTATGAACCTCTCCATTTGCAGATTCTCCTCAGCAGAAGATAGAAACTTAAGCACGAACCTTGCCCTGAAATCGGCTCAAGTCTCAACAGGCCTAGTACCATTGGTGACTTCCCACCAATAAGCGGCTTCATCCTTCATAAGCCAAACCGCCAACAAGATCTTCCTCTGATCGTCTAACCCAAAGATAGCAAACAAATCCTCGGTCTCTTTCAACCAATTTCTGGCCTCTACAAAAGTCTCAGTGCCTTGAAAGTTCATGCCACCCATTGCTTTGAAATCTTTGCGAAGTCAGCTTGAGGATGCTGAGGGGGAGGAGGAAGAGGAACCTCAGCGACAGGAGGAGGAGGAACATTGACTACCGGAGGAGGAGGAGGAGGAGGAACATTAACTACTGGAGGAGGAGGAGGAACATCTGCGGGGCCGGCTTCGGTCGCCCTAGCCTCCAAAAGTTTCCTATACCAAACAGGTACGTGTACTCCCTCCGGAATAGCAAAGTTATCGGCCATACTGAAAACGAAGAAAAAGACAGATTCAGAATGGCGAAAAAAACGAAGGAATTTTGCTAATGGCTTTTTGGGGAATAGCCTTTAAAATAAACTAGACTTTTCTTTGGAAAATACTTTATACTTGGTTTTGAAAATAGTTTTCAAAAAGTTTTCTTAAAAACCTCTTTGTTCCTTCTCGTAAACCATATGCTCTGATACCAAATGTAACACCCCACCTCCGCCAGGGTGACTCTTGCAAGCACTCTGACTTTGGAGGGGCGTTTGAATCAGGTAAACATGCATAATGATATATCAAGGCAGAACAAGAACATATGTATATATCTAAACAGAGTAAATAACATAGATAAAACAGCGGAAGATTCATACTATTTCAAAACAAGTCTGGTACAACATAGCTTTCCAAATAAACAAGTCTAGATAAAAACAACATCAACTGAAAAACTGAAATACATAAGTACTATCCCCAAAATAAGTGATAACCATAGCTAGCTTCATGTCAAGACCGTACATGAGCTAAAATCCCACAAGCAAGCGATCAGAAATCCAGCTAAGCTCCAATATTTCCTCCCTGAGAACCTGGGGGGGGGGGGGGACGGAAGAAAAGAGGCGAAAGAAAACAGGTCAGTCAAAAAGACTGAGTAAGCCCTACTACAATCAATGTAAACTGAAAAAGTTAACTGACATGAGAAGCAGGTATGATCATAAGGATAACAACATACTAGCATGATGATTAACTAACAAGGTAGATAAAGGTGTCATCGCATAATCAGGTTTAAGGTTTTGCACCACAGGTGTACTAGCAAACTAACATGACTGGAATGAACAAGTATTGATCCCTTGGCCCAAGCTTTGGCCCAATAACATGAAATGACCCTAATACAAGGTCCAACCAAACGGTCTAGTCGATCGGCTCCCTAAGCCTAACTCGTCACGTGTTGGTGTCAATACGGCCCAAACATAATTGTAGTCGAACTGTGTCGGGTCCACCCTTCGGGTGTATCAAGCCCTAGGGTGCCAACCCCTGGACACCATAAACATGAGTGCACAGTCTCGATCTACTGGTACCCATGGGTGACTTCTCCAAATACGGACTACGTGCATGACCATAATCCGTCCGAAACTACATCGGCGTACCACCCGGCTGTCGTTTATTTGGTCGCTTACCTCCAGCCCAGTAATCGTGCCCCCTTCCCTAGCCTAGTCCCTAGGGCCTTAATGATACAAATTTGGGATTACTGCTGGAGTGGGCCCCCATTGCTAGGATTTTTCTAGTGGGTTAAGTACGGTTTAACCCTCTTGATAATCATGGATTAACTTGGTTAAGTGTAACGATGAGTTCACGACTTAACCCCGATTAATCTACCAAGCCCAAATTGGTTAAGTATTAAGTGGACCATAACTTAACCCTAATCATGAGGCATTAATTAATTTAATGCGCCTTAACCTCTCACATTAGACCTTGTTGTGGTTACTAGTTAAGCCGGGCGGGTCCGGGTAGCTTTACACCACAACTTGGTCTAACCTCGGGTTCAAGGTACAACATGGCCAACTTCTCACATTGGGTCCTATTGTTTGTAGCAACTAGTTAAGCCAGTCGGTTCCGGGTAGGTTTACGCTACAAACTCAACCCAACCTCGAGTTGGACACACTTATCTTTTCTAAGTGTCATGTCCATCATGTTTCCAAAACATGTTACAAATTTTCAAGCAATTGGGTAGACCTAACTTAATAGGTAAATTCCCAATGGGTAGACCTAACTTAATAGGTAAATTCCCAAGCTTATTTTTTATGTCTTTTAAGTTTACCCAACCCCAAACGCAATCCCATCGCTTACATATCGCAATAGCGCATAAAGGATAGAAAGAGGGAACTTGGCATAATCATGACATAAAGGTGTTGAAGCCACAAGTTCAACATGGTGGCATATGAAATGTACATGTGTTCATATACTTGCATATTACATTTTTAGGCCTCAAAAACATGCATAAAACCAAACTTAGCATATTGGTGATACATGGTGATGAATGGCATGTAGAGATGGCCATAAGTTCGCATTTAGCCTCACATGCAAGTTATCATAAGAGATATGATAACTTACATGTTGCCAAAATGCAACCTTTAGCATAAATCTTGGAGCTTTAAGCTCATAAACCCAAGATAAGCTTGCATAACATGATAACATGAACAAAAGGATCAACCCAAACTTGCATAACATAACTTGCATATCATATGACAAACTTGCATATCAAACTTGCATAACATAACTTGCATATCATATGACAAACTTGCATATCATAACTTGATGAACTTGCATAACACATCATAGTAAACTTGCATAACACATCATAGTAAACTTGCATATCATGGCAAACTTGCATATCATACATTTAACTTTAGAGTTTAAGTATGAAAGTAGAATAGGGCTTACAATGCTTATGAGGACTCAAATGAGTATAGCAAATATAAGAAAGCCCTTATGCAATCAAATAGACCCAAAATGCAAGCTCTAACTTAAAAACCCTTGAGCCAAAATGATCAAAACTCTTTCTTTATGATGCAAATATAGAAACTTGACTTGAATGCAAGCTAATGATGCTCATACAAGTTTGAAAACACTTGTATGCATGGAAAATCACTTAGAAATTTATTTAGGAATTTTATGAAGAGGGTGGAGGCCATGAGAGGAATGATTTTGCCATAGTTTAGTTGTAGGATTGTTTAATGATGATTTAGGGTTAGGTTAGGGCCTTATTTATAGATTAGGTAAGTGTTTTAGGCCATAGGATTAAACCCTAGTTGCAATCTCAGCCCTTAAAACCGAATCTGGCCCCCAAGCTCAACACAATCTCAAAATGGTGCACCAGGCTAAACAGCCCGGCTGGACCAAGTCGACAGCCAAGTCGACAGGGCTGTCGACTTGGGTCCAACCAAGTCGACCCCCAAGTCGACAGGGCTGTCGACTTGGGTACTTTGGCGGGAATTTTCCCGCCTGGCCCAAACTGGCCCAAATTTCCAATTTCAAACTTGAATTTGAAATCTGTTTTTACTTTGAATTTTTCTGAAAACTTCGTTGGGCCTTAATCGGGTCATACGGACTCCGATTTTCGAAAACTCGGACTCTATTTCGCGTATTTTTCCTAGACGAACGCAATGGCATAGCCCGTTTCCCTTGATTCAGATTTTTGAATTAAATTCTGCCTCGATTTACGTTACAACAGGTTATTGAAAATACGGGTTGTTACACAAACGATGTTTGAAATAGAGCCAATTATATTTTACAAATAAACATGAATTTGCATAGTTTATGAAACATAGATCCAATTATACTTGCAAACATAGATCTAATTATACTTGCCAATAAACATAAGAATGATATCATGGGTTTTGGGTCATGTAGGCATAAAAGGTCTATAACATGTTTACATAAATTCTAATTTAGACTAAGGGAATATACATAGTCTATGCCATCGACATATACAAAAAGGGATCAATTTCTAGTTTTTGCCACAAACTTGCAAGTGCCATTGTTTTTCATATACAATTGTTCAATAGGCTTGCATCAATCAATTTATGCCACAAACATCAATACACAAGTCATGATAGAATCATTACAATACACAAAGGTTATAACAACACGATTCTATTTTCATTTACATCGAATCACATCACAGTTTTTATTCATATTCTGAAAGGTCACTATACTTACAACGAATGCAGAATCTTGAATTCTGGATTCTGAATTCTGAAACTGAGATGCGCTCCTTTGGGTAGACTAACGTTGCGTTGATTGATTTGATTAAACTTTAATTTGATTCGTCTCTTAGGCTTTAGTGTTGGCTTGTCTCCAGGCTTTCTAATTGACGGCCATTCCTAGTTCCGTTCCAGCAGCATGACGGCTTTTGTATTATATTATTTGTGTGAATTTAGGGTTAGACTTGAGTTGTATTTATAGAATTTTAAATTGTTTTGAGCCGTTATATGAAGATAGGAGGAATCTAGACCATACAAAGTTCAAAGGGCCAATCAAAAGGTGACATGTAAGCCCTAGTGACTCAGCCAAGCATCAGAATTCGACCAGACCCTGACCAGGCCAGCCATGGCCTGACCAACAGGTCTTTCTGACCTGGGCGCACTTGGCAGGTGCGCCAGACTAAAAATGTACTGGCGCACTTCCCAAGTGCGCCAGTTCAACTTTGTTCTGGTGCACTTCCCAAGTGCGCCAGTGCATTCTGACTCGTTTTCTGGTTTTTCTGCCCAACTTCGTTCGTCCATATCTTCTTCATACGATATCCGTTTTACGCAAACTTGGACTCTATCTCAAGCAGAATTTCGAGACGAACGCAATGGCGTAACCCATTTACCTTGATTTCATCATTTATAATTAATTATACTTTAATTTGTGAAGCTTAACGTTATAGAATTCACGGGGTGTTACATTCTCCCCTTAAAAAAGGATTTCGTCCCCCGAAATCTTCTAGTTAAGAAGAATGTATATCCTACCATCCAACAGTCCATCTACTCAACCAACAAACACAGGCATCCACTGTCCTTAAAAGACTTCTAATGCTTCATGATCATATGCATAGTGTGTGTACATGTACTTATCTAATGCAGAAATCAGGCGGCCTACTGATTCAGTTGACCTCCTTAATGCGAATCATGTAAGTGTCATGAATCCATTATGTATGCAAATTTTTTCCTACTCATAATTCTACATGAGTGCACAACTATTCATACAAATGCGACGACCATATAACAGCATATCAAGTTTTCAACCATATATAAATAAGAATACATATATGCATATGCAGTATGAAGTGATTGAGCCGATCTAAGACCTAGGTTGTGTGTGTATATGCATCCACGAGCAAACCACTAACAACCACTTGCAGCCATCAACCATAACATGTTTCAAATACATGTTTACATCCAAAGGGGTTTCTACCTAAGGATAAAGATAATATCGAGGAGATATACCTAAAAAGTTAGATACAAGCACAACTTAAGAAAAGAGAGAGGTCAAAGATGTACCCTCAAAAAGAAGAGGGTAGGCAGCGCGTATTCTGTCCTCAGTTTCCCAAGTCGCGTCTTCCTCGGTGTTGCTCCACTGAACCTTAACGAGCTTCACTTCGCGGTTGCGTAGCTTTTTGATTTCAGTTCCTACGATTCGAGTTGGAACTCTCCTCATAGTTGCTTCACGTTCCACTTCGGCTTCTTCTAGAATGCTTGGCTCCATCACTTCCGCTGATTCATGTAGACATTTCCGGAGATGAGAAACATGAAAGACGTTGTGAATTCCAGCCAATCTTTCAGGCAGATCTACTCTATAAGCCATTTTCCCAATCTTCTCGATGATAGGGAACGGTCATACAGATCTTGGTGCTAGCTTTCCTGCGGATCCAAAGCGAACGACGTTCCTTAAAGGGGATACCTTAAGGAAAACCCTGTCCCCAACCTCAAACTCAAGGTCGGTCCTTCTCTTGTCGGCGTAGGATTTCTGTCTGTCTTGGGTTGTCTTCATTCTCCTACGTATCAAGTCCACTTTCTCTAAAGTTTCTCGAATCATGTCTGGCCCAAGTATAAGCTTATCTGTAGACTCCCACCAACAAGTTGGTATTTGCACGGTCTTCCATACAAGGCTTCGAAGGGTGCCATGTCGATGGTAGCTTGGTAGCTGTTGTTGTAGGCAAATTCCACTAAAGGAAGGTGATCCTCCCACGTCCCTCCAAAGTCAAGAACGCAAAGTCTTAAAAGATCCTCTAAAACTCTATTCACCCTTTCTGTCTGGCCATCGGTTTGGAGGTGATAGGCCGTGCTCAAACATAACTGCGTGCCTATAGCTTCTTGCAGACTCCGCCAAAACTCACTCGTGAAGATAGGGTCTCGGTCACTAACAATGCTGGAGGGTATCCCATGGAGTTGAACTATTTCCTTGAGATAAAGAGATGTTAGAGATGAGGCAGTCCTTCTACTCTTGATAGGTATAAAGTGGGCGCTTTTAGTAAGCCTATCCACTATTACCCAAATGCTAGTGTTGCCTCTTCTCGACCTAGGCAGTCCATCAATGAAGTCCATTGAAATGCTATCCCACTTCCAATGTGGGACCTCTAGAGGGTGAAGTAGTCCTCCAGGCTTCTTTTGTTCCGCCTTGACCCGTTGGCAGGTCATGCACTTAGAAATGAAATCTGCCATGTCTTGCTTCATGCCGCTCCAAAAGAAAGTCCTTTTTATATCCTTGTACATCTTATCACCGCCAGGGTCTATAGTCATCTTGAAATGATGCGCTTCCTCGAGAACCTTCTTTGTCAACTCCCTTGCTTGTGGGATGCATAATCTTCTATCTCGTCTCAGCCAACCCTTATCATCAATGGCGTATCTATTGAGGTGACTAGAAGTCTCACCCCTAATAATTTTACAGGAAAATTGGCACAAGGAAAAACTTAGACAAAAGTTTAGTGAGAAGGACAAGAAGTATGAATTTTAGCCACAAGGACACTTTGTAGTGTATGATAGTGGACCCATGAATTCCACTTTATACTAAAAAGTGTCCTTGTGGCTAAAATCCAAACTTCCTGTCCCTGAAACTAAATTTTTCTCTAAGTTTTTCCTTCTCCCTAAAAACCTCATAATTTTATTAATCACATCAACAAGCTGAGGGTCTTCACGTTGTGCAGCCCCTATTGAGTCTAAGAGAGTAGGGCATACTTTGAGAGATGCTAACAAACCCGGTACAAAATCCGAGGAGGGCCTAAAGTTGAAACTGGCTATATACTCCAAGTTTTGCCTTTCCACAAAGAGAGGGCTTAGGGTCAGTTTCTTTCGGCTCAACGCGTCTGCTACCACGTTGCCTTTTCCGGGAGTATAGGAAATTTCGAAATCATACGAGGCAAGAAACTCCATCCATCTTTGCTGCCTCAAGTTAAGATCCTTCTGGGAGAAGAGATATTTCAACGATTTATGGTCAGTGTATAATTCAAACTTCTCACCTAGGAGATAATGGCGCCAAGACTTAAGTGCAAAGACGATGGCGGCCAACTCAAGATCGTGGGTTGGGTAGTTCTTTTCATGAAATTTCAATTGTCTTCCGCCATAAGCTATTACCCTTCCTTCTTGCATTAGAACAGCGCCTAGTCCCGTTCCACATGCATCCGTGTATACTGTGAACATTTTGCTTCCGTCAGGCAGAGTTAGAACTGGGGCTGTTGTAAGAGCCCTTTTTAATCGTTGGAAAGCAAACTTACAGTCCAAATCCCAAGTGAACGCTAGATTCTTCTTTGTTAGTCTCGTGAGTGGGGCTGAGATTTTCGCAAAATCCCTAATAAACTTTCGGTAAAACCCGGCTAGCCCAAGAAAGCTTCGAACTTCGATTGCATTTCTTGGTGTCTTCCAATCTTGCACTGCCACCACTTTCGCAGGTCCACAGCCAACCCTTCTTTGGACACTATATGCCCAAGAAACCTTACTTCTTTTCTCCAGAAGTGACACTTGGAGAATTTGGCTTTTAGTTGATGTGCACGGAGAGTATCCATGATTTCTTTCAGATGCTGAGCATGTTCTTCCTCACTCTTTGAGAAGATTAAGATATCATCTACGAAGACAACCACAAATTTGTTGAGGAATTCTCTGAACACCCTGCTCATTAGGTCTACGAAATAAGCGGGTGCGTTTGTCAAGCCGAAAGGCATGACAAGCCACTCGAAGAAACCGTCTGGGGTTCTGAATGTTGTCTTATCAATGCTGTCTTCAGCTACTCTTAGCTGATGGAACCCAGTTGCCAGATCAAGTTGGGAGAAGACCGTCGCACCTACAAGCTGATCAAACAAATCGTCGATTAGGGGAAGAGGGTGCCTATTTTTTTTGGTCAATTTGTTTAGCTCCCTATAGTCGACGCAAAGGCGAAGAGAACCGTCTGCTTTGGTTGCGAACACCACTGGAGCACCCCATTCCGAAATGCTCCGTCTAATGAACCCCTTTTCGAGAAGTTCTTTAAGAGCTCCTTTCTCTCCCTTGGAGCCATGTGTCTGATGGGTAAAGCTACAGGCTTTGCGTTATCCACAAGATATATGCGGAAGTCTAATTCCCGCCTTGGAGGTAAGCCTTTCACTTCCTCAAAGACATCCGGATATTCCCGGACTACACTAACTGATTGCAAATTCTCATCAGAAGCATCAAGCGACTCTAGATAACTAAGCATAATAGCATTCAAGGGATTACAAGAAATTTCTAGAGTGTTACCAAGCCGAGTCAAGAGTCTAACTACTCTTTTCTCACAGTCAAGAATGGTACTATTACTGGATAACCAGTCCATGCCTAAGATCAAACCATATCCCGAGAAGCCCAAAACAAAGGCACTACAACTAAACTCAACGCTGAATAGAGATTTTCAAACCCAAACAAACCATTGACAAGTAAGCGAAGCCCCCAATTGGATTTGAAACTACTAAGGGATCTTCTACCATACTAGTGTCTAAATGCAGAGATTCTACTAAGGCAGATGAAATAAAAGAGTGTGATGCGCCAGATTCAAAAAGTGTACGAACTGGATGATCATAAAGATAGACTACACTTTCTACAGAAATATTACTACCTCGTTCCTGCTGAGGTGCCACTAGCGCAGGAACCTGACCCCCTGAAGTGGATCCGGCTTTCTGTCCCTGCCCTTTCTTCTTTGGGCAGCCCTTAGCTTGGTGTCCAGTTTCTCTACAATGGAAGCAACCTCCCATCTTCGCCTTCCTTTTCCGGCAGTCTTTTGATATATAGCCCACAATGCCATAGAAATTGCACCTTCTCTTCTCACGGGGCTTATTGTCCTTCCCTCCTTTCTTGAAGTCTGTTTTCTTTGCTTGTAGACCTTCTTTCTTCTCTTCCCCCTTAGTTTCTTTCTTGCCGTGGTCTTCCTCGTGTAGCAACGCCATGTCCACTAGGCTTTCATAAGTCGCACCCGTAGATACATGGGTCATGGCAAGGCTGTGTAGAGGCTCATTCAAACCCATGACGAAGCGGAGTGCCTTCTTGTGCTGGGTGTTTACTAAGTCTAGCCCAAACCTGGCCAGCTGATTAAACTGATTAACATATTCCCAGATCGTCATGCTTCCCTGTTTCAGAGTTAGAAACTTTTCCATTTACAGGCTTCTTTCGGCTTGGGAGAGGAATTTCATCTCAAACCTTGTCCTGAAGTCTTCCCATGTTTCCACCGCCCTCTGAGCATTAGAAACTTCCCACCAATAGGATGCTTCATCCTTAAGTAACCACACCGCAAGTTGTATCTTTTGCCTGTCATCCACTCCAAAGATGACAAACAAATCCTCAGTCTCCTTTAACCAGTTTCTTGCTCCAACAAAAGATTATGTCCCATAAAAGTCTTTTCCACCCATAGCCTTGAAGTCTCTACATGTTTTTGCGAAGGCATTTCCACGAGGAGGCGGAGGAGGAACCGCGGCCACTGGAGGAGGGATGTCTACTGGGCCCGTGCCATTGGCCATTGCTTCTAAGTACCTCCTAAACCAGCCGGGAATCGACACTCCTTCTGGAAGGTTAAGGTCTCTAGACATGCTGAAACAGAAAGGAAAAAATTCAAAACGAAGGATAGAGAGGGATAGATAGGGCACATGGCTTTGGTGGATTTTGCCTTTTTATAAATATAACACTTTTTCAAAAAAATGCTTCTTTAAACTTTCTTTTTGAAAACAATTTTCAAAAACTTTTATCTTGTCTGGTAAACCTATGCTCTGATACCAAGTGAAACACCCCGCCTCCATTAAGGTCACTCACAAAGGGAATGCCTTAACTTTGGTGGAGGTTTATAAGTAAAAGCCACAAATGAACTCAAGACAGATATACATACACATATTTTAAACAGCGGAAACCAAACAAACTTTTATTTCATCAATACGTGTATCAAACAAAGATTTCCATAATTGTCTCAAAATACTTCCAACATTACAACCTCATAACTGCCTTGATTATTAAAGAAGCATGAAAACATAAATAAAGTGACAAAAATCCCTATAGTGATATCCAAAGCCATTTTCCGAGCAAGAAAGATCCAAATCATACATCTACGTTCTTGGTGCTTGTAAAGAGCCTGACTGAGTTGAGCTGTTTCCTCCCTATGGACCTGGGGGGGGGGGGGGGAACGAAAGAAAAGAAGACAAAGAGAAAATAGGGTCAGACATAAAGCCTGAGTAAATCTAATAACTCTTCAATATGTGAATAAGAAAAGGGTATGGTGGATGTAAACTAAAAATAGGAAAGTGTCACAAGCTAAGGAAGTGTCGAATGTACTATCACACCCATACTATATCTCTGCACCTACTTGAGTTTATTCGAACTAGAACCCCGTGGTGAGGGTGAAGTGATCCCCATTCTTATTAAAGATAGGCTCCTACTTGCGTTAACATGTGTCATACGGCCCCCAAGAATTGTAGATACCTATGCTGGTCCCACCATGGGGTGTATCAAGACCCATGGTGGCGGCCCCGACACAAATCCTAGAAGGCATAGGTTATACTACTGGTGTCCCCAGTGCCCTGGTTGTCTGCTCCGGAGTGTGTGCACGCCCGCACCCCGTTAGACCTGCACTGTGCACCCACCGCCGTCGTTTGACCGCTTACAATCAGCCCAGTAATTGTGCCCCACCCTGCCTAGTTTCAGGGTACCGTTGATACCTAACTTTGGGTTACTACTGAAACGGGTCCCTCGTTACCAGGATTTTCTAGTCAAACATGTTAAGTGGTTAAGTGTCTGTATTTACCTAACCCCACCCATCAATTCTTGTTAACATGTTGAATTTGGTTAAGTGTTGTAGTTGACTTAACCCTACCATCTGTCCTTAGCCTCTTAGGAGCACCAGACCACTCACATTAGACAGGTATTGCTATGGTTACTAGATATGCCGGTCGGTTCCGGGCAGGTTTACACCGTAGCTCAGTCTAACCTCGGGTCCTTATTGGGCTCAATGCTTAACCACCTACATTGGATAGGTATTATTGTGACTACTGGACAGCCGGGCGGGTCCGGGCAGGTTTACATCACAACTCAATCCAACCTCGGGTTAAGCATATCGTGTTTTCTAAATTTACATATTTTTTTACTTCTCAACTATATGTAAATGTCATATCTTTTATTTTTGGGTATTTCAATTCATACCGCTTATATGTCATAATCATTGGCATGTGCCAAACATGCCAACAAATATTTTCATATTTTACACCCAACGTTATTACCCCCATTTGTTCGCAACGTTATAACATGTGTTGGGCTTGTCACAATTCAGCCTAACTTTATAAATGTGAGGAAAAGGGGAAATCAAGAACATGTAATACATAAAGGTGTGTGGCGCATGAACTTGCAATTTGGCGATTCAACTAACATATAACATGGGTCATGTGAACTTGCATTCAAATCAAAGTATGACTAAGTAGGTGACATATGAAATGGCATAGTTTAGGCAAATACAAACTTGTGTTTAAACATGTTAACTTGGCATAATATCAACCACAAAACTAGCATGTTGTATATTCACAAAAGTGTACAATTTTTACATATAATTATATAGCCTATTTCAACATGAACTTGCATAGTTTATGAAACCCAAATGATGCTTGACATAGAGCCAATTATATTTTACAAATAAACATGATCTTGCATAGTTTATGAAACATAGATCCAATTATACTTGCAAACATAGATCTAATTATACTTGCCAATAAACATAAGAATGATATCATGGGTTTTGGGTCATGTAGGCATAAAAGGTCTATAACATGTTTACATAAATTCTAATTTAGACTAAGGGAATATACATTGTCCATGCCATCGACATATACAAAAAGGGATCAATTTCTAGTTTTTGCCACAAACTTGCAAGTGCCATTGTTTTTCATATACAATTGTTCAATAGGCTTGCATCAATCAATTTATGCCACAAACATCAATACACAAGTCATGATAGAATCATTACAATACACAAAGGTTATAACAACACGATTCTATTTTCATTTACATCGAATCACATCACAGTTTTTATTCATATTCTGAAAGGTCACTATACTTACAATGAATGCAGAATCTTGAATTCTGGATTCTGAATTCTGAAACTGAGATGTGCTCCTTTGGGTAGGCTAACGTTGCGTTGATTGATTTGATTAAACTTTAATTTGATTCGTCTCTTAGGCTTTAGTGTTGGCTTGTCTCTAGGCTTTCTAATTGACGGCCATTCCTAGTTCCTTTCTAGCAGCATGACGGCTTTTGTATTCTATTATTTGTGTGAATTTAGGGTTAGACTTGAGTTGTATTTATAGAATTTTAAATTGTTTTGAGCCGTCAGATGAAGATAGGAGGAATCTAGACCATACAAAGTTCAAAGGGCCAATCAAAAGGTGACACGTAAGCCCTAGTGACTCAGCCAAGCATCAGAATTCGACCAGACCTTGACCAGCCCAGCTAGGGCCTGACCAACAGGTCTTTCTGACCTGGGCGCACTTGGCAGGTGCACCGGGCTAAAAATGTACTGGCGCACTTCCCAAGTGCGCCAGTTCAACTTTATCCTGGCGCACTTCCCAAGTGCGCCAGTGCATTCTGATCCGTTTTCTGGTTTTTCTGCCCAACTTTGTTCGTCCATATCTTCTTCATATGATATCCGTTTTACGCAAACTTGGACTCTATCTCAAGCAGAATTTCGAGACTAACGCAATGGCGTAACCCATTTCCCTTGATTTCATCATTTATAATTAATTATACTTTAATTTGTGAAGCTTAACGTTATAGAATTCACGGGGTGTTACAATAAAGATCTGCCAAAAAGAATATACATGGTAATTAAAATTTAAAAATTAATATTCAATTACAATTACAAAATTAGTATTTAGTTACATTTTATTTATTTATTGTATTTTGATATTTAAATTTTAACATTGATATTTAATTTACTAGTTGATATATATTTAACAACTGATAATTACTAATTATTGCTGATAATAGACTATTAATAATATACGCATAATATTTAGTATTTATTTACTAATATTAAATGTTAATAAAGAAGCGGTAATATTAATCTTTAATATTTAATTACATTTGGTGTATTAGAGATGCAGTCATTAATCGTTGAATAATAGTACATCAATCATTAATCGTTGAATAATAGTACATCATATCGAAATCTAATGTAAAAGCCATATTGTTATGCTATTGGTCAACTACACAAACAGATTACTATAAACTGCAGGTATAACTCCAAGCTGTCGATTTTGTTGGAATCCAACGTGTTGTATTAGCAATTCGCGTCATTCCCATCAGTTTGTTCTCCATTTCTCCTCAAATTTTTTATTTTCTCCCAAACCGTAATACTTCCCCGAATCAAAAAACAAATCCCTAATTTTAATTTAAATCCTACATTTGAAGTAATTGAAACTGAAGGAGAAATGATTGAAGGGGCCAGCGGCAGAAAGATATCGAGGAAGAAGTTTGTCATCAGGTCAGTCAAATCCAGAGCTTCAATCTAGCTCATTGCGTTGGTATCTAGAAGCATCAAAATTAGTTGGAGGGGTTTCGCTAATTTTTGCAACAAAACCAAACTAAACGCTTTGCTCTTCTTGGCAAATCACTCCAGGATTCTCAAAATACGATATCATCTAGGGTTTCGCCATCTTCGTTCCATCGTGTTCGTCCTCTCGAATCTACCGCAGTTTCCATCTCCTTTCATCTGTAGCAACAAGTTTCTAATCTCCATCTTCTTAGGTGTGTACTGATTTTTGTTTTTCCTTTTATTAGTTTATCATGTTTCTTCTGTATTCTTAAATTTTGAATCCTTGATTTCCCTACTTTCTGATGGTGTTAAGTTTAAGCTGTTAACAACTAATAGAAATAAAAATAATATTTAAATAGAATAATACAATTTAGTGATATGGATTAAGTTTTTTTAATTCTTGAAAAGTGGTAACAATCACTTGTTACTTTGTTAGTCCGAAAAGAAATGGCTACTCTTTGTTTTGAACTGTTAAGCAAGATAAAACTGTTGGTATGTATTTTTCCCATGACAACACATGTGTATCCATAAGTAATTAATAGGGGTTAAACACAATTGTGTAACATATACTGGTTCCAAGTAATTTTGTAGTCTAACTTTTTATCCCTTGCTTATATTTTGTGAGTATGAGATCGAGAAATATCATCCAAATTACAAAATTTCATCAGCAAATTGCGTTAAGTAACACAACCTATTAATTAGCACATAGGTCATAAAGCTATAGTTGTCAAACTGAAGAAAAAATATTTATTTGTTTTATCACATTCACATATTTGAATAATGTCCACTAAAAGTGCAGTATTTCAGATTATAACAATGAAAACTCAAAGGGAAGGTTTCATTGTTTAGTATATCCATGTGGAGGATATTCGGTGTATATATGTTCTTTCCACGACCATTATACATAACTGATTGCCACCTACACTTGTGATCACACTTGGAATGCATGTCGAGATAGTAATATTGTCTTCCAATTACGAGACTTTAGAGAGTACAAATATATTTAACCAAAATATCAATTTGGCCACTAAAGTCACAATCTTTTGAATTGCTATGCTCAAAGGCTGCAATTTGATATACACCCTTAAAAAAACAAAATAGTAATGTCACCTTACTCTATAATTTTCTGCATTGAAAGTTTAATGTTTTCAATGTACACATTTTAACCAAAACCATAAATTTTTGCATTTTTAGTGCGATTAGCAAATATCAGGGCTTTTCTGCGGATCTTTTCACTTAATTTGTTGTTTGCAGCGGAAATATATGCATTGAAAACTGTGAATTTCACTGGAAAAAATATATATGCACATTACAAATCATAATATTTTTGGAAATGAAAGCTAATATTTTACAGAGCATGTTTGGTACATGCTAGAACAACATAAAAATAATGAATCATGCAAAATATACATAACATAATTGAATATTGTATCTTTGGGCTTCTAGTGTATAATATAACATAATACTTTCTGTATCTTGGAAAAAGGAGTTATATATTGTGAAAAACTAACTTATGTTACCAAATTATAATAAACATAATTGGTATGTCCATAGTATTCACCAGGCCTCGGCACCAGCGTCACTCGTCGTCAGAGTCCTCTGCCTCCACTTGCATGCCGCCATCGTGAGTTTCATTCGTCCCCAAGGCGCCTCTGTCACCGCAACCGTCAGCCGTTCCTTCGAACAAAAATCGAGATCGTCGCCGTCTTTTCAGACCACCGTACCCTCCGACAGTCTACATCCATCGAGACAGTTGTTCCTTCCTCAACCGTGCCCACTGCATGCTTCTTTTCTGCTATTTTATGGTGAGTTTCGCTCACGGTTAGTCTTTATTTGGGTTTTGTTATTCAATTGTGTTGCTCAAATATAGTTTTGTTTGGTTTTGGTCTTTGTATGAATACTGGTTTTGCAATCAATTTTTCTCATTGTTATATGTGGGGATTAGATTATGTCTCTCTGCCGTACGTTTAATCTCAAGGCTACCACCTGACGTGACTGCTTCATGCGAACCCAATCATTGATTCTGTCCAAACTCTATGGTCCTAGGTTTGGTAGGTGAGTTTTCAAACACGATTTTTCTTTGTTCGAGTTATAACATTGATTAACAATGAAGTATTATAACATATGACTTGGTATTGAACTATCTTCGCCTTGGTTGTATTGCACCTATGTTCTACCAGTTGCTGACCTTGTTTTGGCACACTTGTGCTTCCTTGACCATATAACAACTGTGTTACTTTATATTGGGTAATGTTTGGCATTCTTACCCTGTGGCCTTGCCTTGGAACCGAACACCAGCATGTGTGTTTGTTAAACTTTATACCTGACTTATGCCTTGTCAGCCTGAAAGCTAATACACCGTGATGTTTATTTTGACCATGGTAACCACTCACATTTTCATGCATTGGTACATACCCTTATTTAGTTTGTAAGTATAACTATATTTATACTAAAAAAAAATGAATATGCTTGTCGTGCCTTTTTGTTTCCAAAGAAGAAGAAAACCAAGTACCGTCTGTGTTGTTTATAAACAAATGAAGGTTCCAAACAAAATGAGTTGCATGGAAAATGATATCTTGGTTCTTCTTTTATTTATTTATTTGCATTGCTTCAGTCATTTTGTATTTTAGTGGGGAAGAAAAGATGAATGAAATATTATGTGGTGTTTACTGAAAGGAAAAAGAATATGTGAATGAGAAGAATGGAAACGCCCTCCCATCATTTTCTTTCTTACCCTTTTTGTTTGCCTGGCATGTATTCATTTTGAAGCTACATTATTTTGTCCATATTTTTGGACACGCAATCAAGAGGGGACAGAATTCCACTTCCCCTCTTTACCTGGAAACAAAAAGAACTCTCTGTGCATGGAATGTAAATGTGTGTATGTGTGTAGTGTGTTTGTGAGTTCATGCAAGTGTTGTGCGTGTATGTGAATATATGTGCGTGAGTTTGGTTCACGAAGTAGATTCATACTTCAGCATACAGGGAAAAACGCATGAAACTATTTATTTAAATAGCTTAGTTAAGTTGTTTGATTTACATTTATTTAAAGTATGAAAATCTTACCGATCATTTATGTTATCGTGCATTTGTTTAAAGGAAATCATCAGCTAACATTCCTAAAATGTCAAAAGTGGTCTTTTGCTACTTCCCGAAGTTTTTAGCCTGCATAATGACGATAATATTTGAAAGAGTGAAAAGCAAAAGCCTTCAGAAAAATAAAGGAAGAGATACCAAATTTTTACTCAATCCTTCGTTAGTGAACTCTTCATTTTCTTCCATGTCCAAAGGCTCAAGGAAGAATAAGCAAGACAGTTAGAGCATTGAAGAACAAATAACAAAGATGATGGCAATGCTTAGGGACTGTGATAGAGTTTTGCGTTTGCCGTTGTCGTTGTCTTCGTAGATTGGTTAGGTAGTTAAGACTTATTTTAATGTAAATATAATGTTATGTGGAATTAGTACACCATTGTATGTGTTTGTATATGGGAAAATGTTAGCACCAGCTGAATAGTTTTATTATCATAATTTAACTTCGCGTATGAATTAATGAAGGATTATGGATGTTCTTTCTTGTATGTGATTATTGATGTTCTTTTCAGTTCAAAATTAATATTGTTGGCAAATTTAACTTTGCTTTTTTGATATGCTATTTATTTCAGCATTCACAATTGGATGATATTAGTTATATATATATATATATATATATATATATATATATATATATATATATATATATATATATATATATATATATATAGGCAGATCAGAAGGAGAACAGCGATGGATTGCCGACTAATGATGTTAGATGAAATGTTCACAAAAAAAAAATACGTCGCTAATCCTTAAGGGTTTACCGACAAATTACCGACAAAAATATTTTAAATAAAATATTCGTCGCAAGTCCCTTGCTAATTAGCAAGGGATTACCGACGGAACTTTATAAACAATAATTTCTCAATAATACATATTCGTCGCTAAAACATCGGTAAATAAATTTTTAAATCATTTAAAATTAAAATTTTATATTGAGAGAAATGACGGAAAATGGTCGAAGAACTCAAGCTAAAATCCGTCGCAAAAGTTTGACACAAATACCGTCCTGAAATTTACCGACTACTCAGATCCGTAGGTAATCCGTCGCTAATGCCTACATAGCGATGGATTACCAGCGGATTTCGCCGTTGCAAAATCAGTTTTTTCTTGTAGTGTCGCAGCATGCTATACGGTGTAAAACTAAATATAAAGTTAGTTATATTTAGGCCTGTCCTACAGTCTAATTTTTTTCAAAATTTGTCCTTTGATCTGAAAATAAAACTTGTGTCCTTCAAGCTGAATTTTTATCAAAGTTTGTCCTTGTATCCATTTTCACTATGTAAATTGTGTCTCTATTTTTTCTAAATCAAAAAACACAAATCAACTTGTAGTTTTCTAATAAAAATTACAAGTTAACTTGCATTTTTCAAATTCTCGAGAGGAAATTATAATTTAGAAAACTGCCAGTTACATTGCATTTTCCGTTAGAAAGTGTAAGCTAGCTTATGTTTTCTGTTTTTCAAAAGTAATGACAAAATTTACAATTCGTTTCTACAGGGACTTTTCTTGTAACAACATCAAAATCAGGAACTTGCGACTCTTTTCGTTTTTAATTCATATTGATAAGTGTTTTTGTTCAAATGCTATTTTTTAGGAAAATGATAGTCGGCATTACGTTATGCAACCATATTATAGCATAGCAGAATACGAATAGTTCACGATCGACAAGCCCGGTCACAATTAAAAAGATTTAGTCACAGTCTACATATCAGAGCAAGATCTGAACACTAAGAAGTCATCACGATGATAACATAGTATACATAAAAAAACAACATACTTTGTTTCCTAAAACTACCCAACAAGAACGTTATTTGCACTCAAGGTCAGCCCAATCTAAATACTCGCTCCTGTTGAGTTTGAAAAAAAAAATGTCCTTGAGAACATTAACATGCTAGGAAGTGAATTATGCTGCCTTTGGTATATGAAGCAATAATGGAACAATGAAGACATGTTACATTTATTATATAAGTTATGCGTCAATACTATGAAGTTGTAACTATTATTTTGGAATCAACTTTTCGCCCGCCTTCTATGTTGTCACCCTCTATGTTTGTTGCCTTAGGCGGCCTACCATGGCAGCCTAACCTTAGTGGCAAGCCCGACTGCATTGTTACTTCCAACTTATTCTTTTTGATATTGTTGTCCATTCCGATAAAGCATTAGTTGAAGATTCCCAAAATGTTCAATCGTTAATCATTTTTATAATGATATCAACAAGATAACAACACAAATTTTAGATTTCCTTGTGTTATTAATGCAAAATTCAATCTCTATTCCTTCAGATGTCCAAGTGAAAGCCAAGACCAGGCGCTATAAGGTGGAGATGGAGTTACATGTCTATGTGATCTCAATACTGAACAAAGTCATCCCCAAAAAGACTTATATTAACTGATAAATTAGATGGATAGAAAGCTCTTATAGGAAAACCTTTAGTGATAAAATATAATATCAGAGTTATCACAGTTATGATCACAAAGAAAGCAGCTCCGACAAGAATCGAGTTGCCCTTTTGACTAGATGATATGCCATGTTAAGATTATTAAGCATTATCATCAACATATGAATCTTTAATTTTGGATGAAGTTATATACTCCAAAGTGAAGAAAATTTGAGTATCATACTGGAGAAATCATAGAATTAACATAGCGATTCAACGGTGACATCTCGACTTTATTGAGACCGCCAGGAGAGAGAATCCTCCTTAGTCCTAACATAAATGTGGGAGGTCATCTAAATATCAGAGAAAATTTCCTTCAGATTATCATCTACTACTTCATGAGGTTGAATTGATTTTGAGTGGTGAAGCAATGAATTTGGCTGCACTCCGTGGAAAGAAAATTTGGTCCCCATAATGTGTGGAATGATGGGGTATTTATAGGTGATCTTTAGAAGGAGTGGCAGTTTAGTAAATACATGTGTTCCTTGAAGGCCAAGAAACGACTTGCCTTAGTTCGTTCAAATGAGTTATATTCACACGCGCGACCTGATTATGTACAACAATGGACAGTTGTACACAGCTGCCAGACAGTTGTTAGGAACGACTTGATTATTTCACATGGTCTAAACACTTGTATACGACATGTCGTTGAAATGAGCATACAACCTGACTTAAAACTATCTCGTACTGGCTTAATATAAATGGATCCATTTCTTTAACTCCCTTTCCACGTGTCCCTGAGCTATCCATATATATTTATGCCATGTTCTATAGTATATGTTTGACATATGTTACATACTTGTATCCTCGTATTCATGCACACCAAAATACTTGCCACGTCATCCTTAATAACATGGAAAATAGGAACAAGCTAAGTTGACGACCTGGTGCATGTAATAGCAAAACGACCTGATAATCATTCCATCTGCCACGTAGCGCTTTGAGTGAAAATATGACCAGTTCAAATTATATTCACACGACCCCATATATTGTAAAGAAAACATGGTCCATATTATGAGAAGCATTTTACCCCCATCGATCTGTACATGATCTTTAACCGTCCTATCTTCTCATGAAAGCAGTACTCCAACCGACTTGAATATATGTTGTACTTATATGTTTAAATTATATTCGACCCATGCTCATGTTGTATGTATACAAACGACATGACAACCATATATATTGTGAACGACCTAAATGCTTGGATCACGACCTAACTAAGGTCGTTTGCACGACCTGGATAAGCTCGTTGGCACGACCTGATTAAGGTCGTTGGCACTTGGCACGTCCTGATTTGTCTTCATTAGATGAATGCCAAACGACCCCCTAGTTCATGTGAATGTAACATACTTTCAGGTGTTAATCTACCCATGCCCACTTTGGACTGTTCACGCTCCACTATTCTGTCATATACAATTGGTTAGCACCATCCATTTGTTTGTTCAAGGAGACACAGGAAATCCATGTGTTCGACTCGTGTGCAACGTGCTAGCGGTGTGCCAGCTCCTCATATTATTGAAATGTCGTGACCCATATATGCATGCAGATAATCCAATATGTGTAAACACGACCTAACTAAAGCAGACAGTCCTATTGCTTAACAAACTGAGGCTTCGCCACGTGGCCATTTTTGCGGATGACCTGACTCAGGTCATATGAACGACCTGTCTTAGGTCGCCTGACCGACCCAATGAGTTTCGTGCGGTTACAGCTCATGCTTTACGCTACACGATCCATGTTTTGAATATATTCGATTCATTAACTAAAATAATATTGTTTGATCTATACATATGTTTTTCTTAACACATTTGCCTGTCAAAATTTATATTTTTGTTTCATAAGAATGTAAACATTGAAATAAGTGACATAGTTTGTGTTAAACATAATAATAGATGATTGACAATATTATTTTTCATGAATTGGTGATAGTTTTTTTTATATAGAAACATGTCAAGCTTTATACACCACGTGTATTTTTCAATAATGGACCGTTCAATAATCGCCTTTAATGGGTCGGGCTTGGCCCACATAAGAGATTAGAGAAGCTCAATTTTGCCCGCGCCTTTACATTTTCTTTCGAATCTAGCGATTTCCTCATAATCTTCGCATCGGGAAATAGATTTTAATTGCAGCTGAAGCTTTCGGGAAAAATTCGATTCATCTTCAACTTCCCGCTTTGCTTTCAACTAATTCCCTTTCCAACCAAACCCGCGCTTTGTCTTGCCTCCGAGCGTTGTCACTACCTTTGTCATTGATCGACTTTGACGCTGGCAGCTTGCCGGAGAATCTCGAATATGTTCGAGTTTAATTACCGTAGTTGCACTTAATTTGAAATGATTTGTGGCGATTTCTTCTCAGAGCTGAATTGCGTCATCTTTAAGCACTTGGAGTTTTTAGCCGATAGCTTGCATTTTGTCATAGCCTAGATTTGAAATCGTGTGCATATCCCGTTTATTTCTGGTCGTCGATGACTAAAAATTCTGATCCAAACCCTAAATGTTCATAAGCTTGAAGCTCGATGCGAGTCTCTCTTCAGATTAGAGTCTTCCTAATTTTTCAACGTTTATTCTACGATATGTTCTTTCTCCTTCTTCTGATCAACTGTTTTCAAGAGTTGAACCAACCATGTTTTGGATCCTTGTAGTGATCGAGTTATCTTGCAATTTGTAGGTATATGGGTTTTGTTGAGCTGACGATTCAGGTTTTGTTGAGCAATTGATGCTTTAAATTAGACTCGGCTTTAATGAATTTGAGGAAATTAAATTTGACTGTCGTGCTTCGATTGCAGTTTCAACAGCTCTAGAATTTGCGTTGATTAGGATTTTTCGGCTTCAAACTGATTTAGCAACTTTTTTGAACTTTCGATGTCGTATCTTGGTCATAGTTTTCCTATGAACCGTGTATTGTAGTTGGTCTCCATACTCTGTGTTGAAATCTTGTGTCGAGTCAGACTTTGGGATGCTTGTAACCTGTTGCGGATGTGAGATAATTCATGTTGATTCATGCTTTGATATGCTCGCCGATTTTTAGTAATTTTGTGAAGAAATTTGCGCTTGAATTGATCAATATTTTTATGTTGTTGCATCTTTGACAATTGTGTTTTGATGATCATTGTTGATGTTGCCTCGAATTAGCTCAGGAATTTAGCCACAGAACTACCCATCTTCCTCGAGTTAGAAGATGACACCAAGCTTCAGGTCGTTGAACGACCTGAATCTCCAGATCATTGGATGTACTAAGTCTTTGGGTTATTTGAGCGACCTTGAGTACTCTAGGTCGTTGAACGACCTGAGGATCTGGGCCATCGGATGACCTGAGTTCTTGGATCGTTAAATGACCTGGGCCTTGGTCATTTGAATGCACTCTCTTGGTTTACGATATTTAATCAACCTCAATGTGACTTCAACTCATATTTTTGGACTTGTGATTGAAGTGTGGTTTTTGTCCTTTCGTCTGTCTTATAACAACAAAAACAACAACAACAACAAACGCTTGCATACTTCTGGACTTATATATTGCTATCGACTCTCCACATCGATAACAGATTAGTTAAATCATCAAAATGAATTATAATGAATTTTATGACTAGGGCTGAATGATGTGCCTATACAGAGCTATTTTTTTCAACTGTTTATAACTCATCAACATTGTCTGCATAGATATAATATTCTAATCCGAATCTGCAACGGCTCTTGAGATTTGCTAATCGACATATATACCAACCACAAATTTCAAGCTTCGCTTTTTTAACGACTTGTACAATTCTATACGACGACTTATGTTTTATAAAACGCACACCTGTACTTTATTGAAAGACGAAGTTTCATGTGCAAAATGATACCAGACAGAAGACTAGTTATTGTTTTGGATAGGAGATCATTTCTTCTTAAACTTGAAGCTTTAATTTGAGTTTCCGAGGCTATAACAGTTGTAGCTTCTGGATTACAAATGAATCAGTTTTTGGTTATCCATCGTCCTTTTAACAAATTGCCGGAGAAACGCTATTCTGCACTAGCTTGATATGTCTTTCATCAAGCATGCATTCATTTTAGCATTCCCGAATCTAACGCAAAATTGCCAAGGAAAGTAAATTTCACTGTTTGTTCGCCTTTTGACTTTTTCGTAGTAGCTTGGTTGGACTCAGGAATCCCAGTTTGAATTTGCACATAGCTCTTGAACTGGTCGATGATGCATACCGGTCTCGTTTGGGCCTTTTGCCTTATTTCGATAAACAGTAGTACAACATTGACCCAGTTTCATTGGAGAGTTTTCCTTAACATATGTGTCTTTACAGAGAACCTGTAATGAATAACTTTTGCATGCATTTGATGGCGAATTCATTGTCAATTGCTTAATATAACAACGGGTTAGTCCAGTAAATGGAGATAAATTATGAGAATCATTAACAAAGTTGAATGTGTTATCAATGTGAAATTATTTTTATCTAGGAGTTTACAACTCGCTAGTTACAATCCACGCTGGTAATACACTTAATTTGCTTGTCGACAACACTTGAGATTCGTTAGTTTAGGTTTTGGACAGTGAATTCTAAGTATTATCTTTTGAACTGTTACTGCACTAGATTTAATATTTATGAAAGGTGTGCACCTGACAATTTATCTGATGGAATTCTGGGTAGCCTGGACCATACAATTATTAGCGATGCCCAAGTTAGCCGGGCTCCTGTTCTCTCCTAATCCTCTTGGGTGGCCATGACCGCCGGATTTCTGGGAAACTGAGTAGCTTATGTGCATCGCTTAATAAGTTGTGCTGAGCGAGCATTTTATATGCTGCTTCTGCACTATCCATCCTGAGGACCTTGAGCCTTGGAACCAGGTCTCGGAATTTTAATGTTGTACAGTAATGAATCACTTCTTGCATTATTGCTGGATTTGCTCATATTTGTCTTTTCTATATTCTAAGATGCTTAGGAGTCTATCGCAGCCTCGTGGTATTGTCGTCTCTTCCAACAATGTTTGATATCATGTATCATCCCGGGCTATACAAGACTTTGAATCTCAACTTCACAACGGCTTGCCCTAGTGCATTACTATTATTTAATCTTCTTTTTATATCTCATATTGACACCATTAATGGATATTAGCTTCAATTCCTTGGGAAGCGTTATTGCTTTTTCGTTTTCGAATTATGTCGTATTTGCACAGTCGCTTTTCAAGCATCGCTTATCCTCGGGTTTGAAGCAGAATACCATTGGGTTCTTTGAGTTATCTACGATTAGAGCTTTGTGGTTAGGGGAGCTTTTGTGTTGAGGGATTCTGGGTTTGATTGACGAAGGAGTTCATTCTTATAAAATATTGCTTTTGATTTGATTTGACCTATGTATCTACCTCTTCTTTTTTATGAGGCTTACAACTAATTACTGATAACCAGTTGGATATCCAAGATTGATCTTCATTGCTGTAATGAATCTTACCGATATCGAGCGTATCGATGTTGTCAAAATTTCAAGTGCTCCACTTTTGAAGTTAAGGTGAGATCTCTTGTTCGCTGTACATTTTGGCTCATATACCTTCAAGTGCACTAATTTCGTTGTCGGGTGCAAGTCGATTTTTTCTTATTGCGATGTCGTGATGAGCCATGGTATGTTTTCTGAACATTGTCCACCCTTAATGTGGTTGTGTTTCCCCCATACCATGGGTCATCATGAACTGCATAAGATGAATGTGATCAACTTTGCTGAATTTTCTTGATTCAAATTGTCACACTAGAAGCTTCTAAATTGTGGGAAAAGTCTTTTTGCTTTTAATAGTTTATTTAGAGCCTCTGAGCTTGCCAATATATCTGGGAAACACGACTTTAGTAGCTGATCATAAGTTTCTTCTTTGGAGAGGTTTGTCTCTTAATTCAATTCTTGTCTCTTCCGACCTAATAAATCAGGCTTCAGAGAAACTAGGTTGAATGCCCTCGCGTAAGGAGGTCCTTGGTTTATTCCAACATTTATCTCATCCAGCCGAGTAATTGCATTAGAGACTTGATTGGATGCCTTCGTATAAGGAAGTTTCTGATTTGTCATTGCATAAGAAAGACCTTGGTTTCGCCATCACGTAAGGAAGGTCTTGGTTTGGTCTTCGCGTAAGGAAGGC
This sequence comes from Allium sativum, assembly GCA_030737875.1. Lineage (NCBI taxonomy): Eukaryota > Viridiplantae > Streptophyta > Magnoliopsida > Asparagales > Amaryllidaceae > Allium > Allium sativum. The sequence goes on from CM060909.1 coordinate 729,111,024, forward strand.
TCCTGGTTCGTCTTCGCGTAAGGAAGACATTGGATTCATTTTCACGTAAGGAAGGTCTTGGATTTCGTGTTCGCGTAAGGAAGACTTTGGGTTGGCCTTCGCATAAGGAAGGCTTTTGATTCACCTTCACGTAAGGAAGGTTTTGGATTTCATCTTCACGTAAGGAAGACATTGGTTTTACCTTCGCGTAAGGAAGGTTTTGGATTTCGTCTTCACGTAAGGATGACGTTGGTCTGCCCCGGTGTTCATCTCATCTAGCCAAGTAATGGCATCAAAAATTCGACTAGGTATCTTCGCGTAAGGAAGACGTTTGATTCACCCTCGCGTAAGGAAGGTTTTTGATTTCGTCTTCACGTAAGGAAGAAGTTGGTTTTACCTTCGCGTAAGGAAGGTTTTGGATTTCGTCTTCACGTAAGAAAGACGTTGGTCTGCCCCAATGTTCGTTTCATCCAGCCGAGTAATGGCGTTGGAAATTCGACTGGGCGTCTTTGCGTGAGGAAGACGTTTGATTCACTTTCACGTAAGGAAGGTTTTTGATTCACCTTCGCATAAGGAAGATGTTTGTTTCGTCTTCGCGTAAGGAAGGCTTTGGGTTGACCTTCGCGTAAGGAAGATTTTGGGTTTCGTCTTCGCGTAAGGAAGACATCGGTTTGCCCCACCGTTCATCTCATCCAACCAAGTAATGGAGTCGGAGATTCGACTGGGCGCCTTCGCATAAGGAAGACGTTTGATTCACCTTCGTGTAAGGAGATGTTTGATTCACCTTCACGTAAGGAAGATGTTTGTTTCGTCTTCGCGTAAGGAAGATGTTGGATTTGGCTCAACCTTTGTCATAATCGGGCCGAATCAATCTGGCTTTGGCGATCTTGTTGAGTGCTTTGCTTGCTCCTTTCCATACCGCTTGACCTGAAGTGACTCCCTCTTTCGATTTACAAGATGGTGCATTACATTTTGCTTTATACGCGAAATAATGCTTGCAACAATCGACACTTGAGTTGTCATCGTTGGGATGTGTTGTTAGGATCACCTAGTCTTGTAGAACTATGAGGAAACAAGCGCTCATTAGATAGCCTGCAATATTAAATCAATTTTAGAACCATGAAATTCTAAGCTAACAATAGAATTTTGCAAGGAATCCTAAGAGTTGATTAAGTGCAAGCTTCATCAATAGCAGAAATAGTAAATGTTTGGGTATAATGCCCCCAGTCATGGTGGGTTACTTGTAAGAAGAAATTACAACAACTTTCATAAGAAATGAACAATGTTTTTAGCAAAGAGTTGACACGAATGGTCATTGACTAGATGTCTAGCCTTGTGGCAGCTATAGCAATCTCTAGTCTCCTTTACTTTCTTTGGTTTGCTACAATTGCTTGTATAACGCCCTTTCTCTTGGAAGTTTTTAATATTTAATACCCTAGAGAAACTTCCTTTCTTCTCTTTGTTCTGTCCTTGCTTCTTCCCATTGAATTTTCTTTTTTTTCAAACGTTGTTGTTATTGCCTCCTTTTTCTTCTGATGCTTTATCAATTGTAACTGTCTATATAGCATATCTACTAAGTCCATAAACAGTTGTTTCACATGCGTGATGTCATTCTCACATAACACTTTTACTCCATTCCTTTGATAAACCATTCGTTCTTCTTTAGCAGGGTGTTTGTAAGTTTTGATCTGAAATGAGATAGTTCATTAAACTTGTTCAAGTATTCTTTAAAAGATATATTTGCCTTCTTGAGACCCATGAATTCCCCATCATTTTGGAGACTCCTGCTGAAGGCATATATTGTTTCTTAAAAATTTAATTTAATTCTTCCCAAGAAATGTCATCTTCTACTGTACCCTGAGTGATAGTTTCCCACCATACTACAACTCCATCCTAAAATTGCCAAGTAGCCAATACCCTTTTTTGATCATCTTACATGTTCAAGTCTTTGAAAATTTTCTTACATGAAGTTATCTAGGCTTGAGCCACTATGATATCATCAGCTCCTATAAATGGCTTTCCTTCGCATAATGCTTATTGTGAAGAGGAAGACTGAACTGGGGATGACCTGGAATTACATCCTCTTCAACTATTGTAGTGCGAACATTGGAAGTGGTACTGCCTCCACCCCTACATCTTCTGTAACAACTCGGTAAATCAGAACCAATTTAAAAATTTTATTTTGGCAATTTTAATGAATTTTGAATACTTAAAATGATTTATTTTAAATAATAACGATGAGAAATTTATTTTGAATAGAATTAGAACATATATATCTATTTAAATCGAAGTTAGAATATAAATATTTATTTTAATTATAAAAGGAATTGAAAATGGCGCGGTAGTTTGAAGATTCGATTTTAAATTTCAAATGAACGTACAGGATTCAAAATAAACCGGATTATAGTGAAACAAAAAAATATTATAATCTATTTGAAAATATCTTTCCAACGAATCCAAAAAATTGAAATTTCATAGCGGGGATAAAAAGTTATGCCCAGTAGAAAATTCAGAACAGTCGCTATGCAAATATAGCCCGTAAAAATAGCCATTTTGCAAACGACCTCCGTTTTTGACAAAACCACTTTTGTTGGATCCGGGATGTCAAGTTATTGCTAGATTCCAATTTTCATACTTTTTGAAATCAATATGTGAGTGTGGCAAAAGAAAACTTGTTTTGCCAGTTTTAGCCAATTTGGATCGACCAGAAAATGGTCATTTTTCGAACGGTCTTCAAATTTGACGAAATTAGTTTTGTTAGGACCGTATCGTCAATACAAAGCTAGAAATATTTTTTTTGGAATTTTCAGAGTCAGTATGTGGCCCCGGTAATTTAAAATGTACGTTGAAATCAATTTTGAACATTAAACTAAATTATATTTTAATTTAAAGAAAAACTGATCGTAACAGTCGAATTGGCTTACCAGACATATCCCATTGTGTTCGAAATGGAAGTAATTAGCTAAGGGCGACAGTCGTTGGGTTCAAATTGGAGTTGGAATTAAAAGATAACTTTTTGGAGATTAAATTAATTAAATATATAATTAAAATTAAAAGCCAACCCCTCTTATATTCTCTTCCCCCTTTCCCCCGTTCATTTTCAGAAAGGAATAAGAATAAAAAGACCTTGTGCGCCGCCCAGCCTCATGCAACTGTCGCGCCTCGGCCGGACCCCACTAGCGCCGATGATCCCCCTCCTCCCTCCAAGGCCGACGCCCTCCCCCTTCTTTCCCCATCGAAACCCCACCCCAAATCCATTCGAACCCAAACCATAGCCCCACCCCCCCCCCCCCCCCCGAGACCAAAAATCCGCAACGCCCTGACCTCTGGGACCTACCGCCGAACTCCACAAGGCCATGACCCCGCCTGAGCACCTCCGGCGCCCACCACCACCCCAAACCCTGCTAGTAAGTCTTCATGTATTTTTATTTTTCTTAATTTGCAATGTAATAAGTTTTTGAATTTTTATTATAGGAAAAACTGAATTCTATTGTAGGAAAAAAATATGATTTTTTTTGAGAAAAGATTATATTTTTTTTAGAGAAAAGTTTATATTTTTATACACAAAAAGAATTGATTTTTATAACATGAAAAGATTTCGTTTTTAACACTGAAAAGATTTCATTTTTAACATTAATAAGGATTAGATCTTTAAAAATATGAAGATTAGATTTTAGAAAATATAAAGAAGCGATTTAAAAAAATATAAAGATGTGATTTTTATCTACCTAGCGTTGACAAAAGAATGATATTTTTATATATATAAAAACGATATAAAAATATGATTTTTATATTGGAAGTGAACAAATAAAAATATGATTTTTATCTTGAAAGTGAATAAATAAAAGTATGATTTTTATTATGAAGAAGAGTGAAATAAAAATGTGATTTTTACTATGAACAGCGTGGAAAAGATTGCGATGAAATCGACGGGAATTTTAGGCAAATCCGAACCATTCTGAAATAGAGAATGGAGGAGTGGATCCCAAAGGTGAGAACTCCTTACTGAAATTTTTATACAGTTATTTATTTTTGACTGCATATATGAACTGCTCCCCATCGTCCACAAACCATGGACGACTTGTTTGATTGTTTGGTTGATTGGAATATTTGTTTGAATTTGGTTTGGGATGAATAATGAATTGATATGATTTGGTTTGTGTATGGCATGAGCCATTATTAGGCGAGGAATAAGGCGAGACCTTATCCCGGTTCTAGTATCGCGCCGTTATGCCGCTAAAATTTTCTAAAATATGTTAGAACAATAAAAATATCATTTTTATTGTACAAATGGACTGAATAGAATATTCATATGTTGAATAAAATATTTTATCATTAAAAATATAATTTTTAACGTTGATATGAATAAAATAAATATTCATTTACAAATCAGACGAGTTGTTTATGAACACCCATTTTACTAATATGGATTGGGACGATATATTTTACACATCGCCCAACTGCACAAATAATATTCAGTATCTGTTGGTTGAAACCCCACACTGATGTTGGGGTGATATTGGATGTACACTAATCCCAATTGTTTAGTTGTATGTCGATCGATTGTTTGACAGACTGTTGTAAGCATTAAATATTTATTTTTAATGCTTATGCAGTGTAGAATGCACTCTGGATGATGGTTGATTGTTTATCGTTGTTGTTGTATACATGTATTGTATGAAATCCATATAATCAACATTATATGGTAATTGACTGTGTCTGATTCCAGTTCAAAAAGAACAAATATTTTAAAATAACGAATATTTTAAAATAATATTCAGAAAAGAATCATAATCTGATTTTGATGTCCTCTTTGGGATGGACACGAATATATTTAAATATATAAAGCCGTGTTGATTAGATTAACGCCATTTTGACGTGAACAATATTTATATCGATTTTATTCATTTTTATAATGAATATTGAAAGAGAAGTGATTTCCAAATCTGATGTTTGAAAATATTATCATTTACATATCGATGATATGGAATATTAAATTTTGATTTAAAATTGAATATGAAGTTGAAACCGTTTTGAAAACAAATTTAAAACGATTTATTAAATATGTTTTGAAAGGAAATCAACGAAATATATATATATAATATATTTAATGGCCTGAATAGAACGCGCCGCGACAGATCGGGAATTTCGACCATTGACTTCGAATTGACGTTATGGGAGATTCGACCGTCGGATTCTCCTGAAACTGGGACCTTTGGGTTCGTATCGAAAAGAGCTTTCTAACAAATATTAGAGATTTGAAATCTAACGGTTGGATTTGGAATTATGTCCAAATCAAATTTGGAAAAGGTCATTGTAAGTGTAGTTCGATGGCCAATCGACTGTACGGGTCTTGATAAAATTATTAAAAATATCAATAATTTGTGTAAAATCATAATAAATGATTTGGAAGGAATCGGGATGAAAAATTCCATAGTTGTAAAGATAAAAATATATTTTTATCAAAATAAACTATTATTAACTAGATTTAAATCCAATAACTTTTAAATAAAATAAATTGGATTTGAAATGGTTTTTAAAATAACCAAAATTTCCAATATATGAATTGGAATGGATTTGAATCGAAATTATCTTCAGAATATTTCGATATTGGATTCCGTGATTATACAGGCATTATGGAGGAATTTGGAAGATATATGTATCGTTATTCCAATATGATGTTTGTTGAGTTCAGTGTTTGATACTGAATATAAGCCGATATATTTTCTATTCAGAGCCTTGTATTTAATATCAAATAGGATTTTGGGTTTGTCGTGAACGGTGTCTTTAGTAACACTGTTCTGGAACCCCATGTGAAGAGAATAAATCTTTTAATTAATATTTTTAGAGTTTCCAATTATATTTAATAATTGGAATAAAATGGAATGTGAATTGAGTTTATCGTGAACCATATTTTTAGCGACATTCGTTCTTTAACCCGATTTACAGTGAAATGGGATTTTGGGTTTGTCGTGAACGGTGTCTTTAGTAACACTGTTCTGAAACCCCATGTGAAGAGAATAAATCTTTTAATTAAGTTTTTTAGAGTTTCCAATTTATTTAATAATTGGAGTAAAATGGAATGTGAATTGGGTTTATCGTGAACTGTGTTTTTAGCGACATTCGTTCTTTAACCCGATTTACAGTGAAATGGGATTTGGAATTTATAAATATTTTTGTTAAGATTTAAAGGAGATTTTCCAAAGTAAAGTTTTCCAATTTAACATATAAAATTGGAATTGAATGGAATTCGATTGGGTAATAATCGAAGTGAGCTTCTATAGAGGTAGACTGTTAATATATATGGAACTTAAAAGGCTTTGCCGTTATTCCATTTATATTATCGGTTGGATATGGAAGTTTATATATATATATATATATATTGATCTATTTTCCGTGAAGATTCCATTGTTAATGGAATGAGATTTTGGGTTTATCGTGAGCTGTGTTTTAAATGACATTAGTTCTTTAACCCAGTTAAAGGTAAGATTAATTTCTTAACTTGGATTAATCATTAAGTAATGATTTTTGGAAATTAAAACTGAATTAGAGTTTTAATGAATCTTTAAATAGATTAAAAGGTGAATTTGATATCTAAAATGATCAAATCCAAGAAATGATCGAGAATGGAGTACCACCAGTTTTACTCCAGGCGATAGTTAAATCTTTAATTAGATTTGAACGTAAAATGGTAATTTAATTTACCAATGACACCGTGGTGTTAGATATGAAGTATCACCATTTTTGCTCCATGGGATGAATAGGTTAAGATTGAGAAATTAAACAAATGATTACTTCGGTAAGGAGCGCTATTCCCGAGTTGTTTGGATAAACCATAAAATGGTTTGAATTGATATCCAAAAGCAGATTAAATAATAAATTTAAAGAATTTATCTTTGATAAAATTAAAGGGAACCTTTCCCAAAGTATAAGAATATTTGAATAAAGGAATATTCTGGATTGGAATGAGGCGTATGTTGTGTTTTTATAGCACTTGTTTATTATATACGCGAGTTATTCAGAAAGTCCGGGTTTATCCCATTCTGAATCACTGATTCGACGATATATCCAGGATGAAGACGGTTGTCGAAGATCAGAGGTCTTCACATCGTTTGGATGATTACTGATGTCTTGATTGGGCTGTACACCCAAGACAAGGTAATGAGTGGTGATCGTCCAGACGTACTTGGAGATCGACCGGATATGCGAGGACCTCTCTCCTGTATTGGACATACGAGACGAGGAATAAGTTGCCTCCGGTTTCGTTCAAACCCAGAACGAACTTGTAAATGGATGTATGTCTGACATCGGATTTCATTTTGTGTGATTGATAGACATCGGTTGCATAGCGTGAGTTGCCTATGTGGCATGCTGAGATGCAAATGATCAAGATTTTTGTTGAAAAGCGGAGTCTTGTAGATGATGATCAAAGCACGGCTTTAATATAGCATAGATTTGTGTAGCGTTAATTCGCGAGCCTCGCAGCCCAGTGTGAACCAGAAACGGGAGAGAACTTAAGGAGGACATGTGTTTCCTTCTAGCTGGGATTGGTGTCTGGGTTTTGCACGCCCTGGCGTTTTACTTATGTGGATGATGGATAGCGAGGCGCCTCGGTTATTTTGGTCTCTGCGGAGCCGATTGATGGCCTTTATACAGACCAGATTGACGCCTCATAAGGCGGGGAAACGTAGTATTCAGGCATTTTAATCCACATCGAGTGGACCGGCCCTGACGATCCAAGGGTCACTCGAGCTCTGATCCTGAGATACGGGTTAGAGCGTCTCGAAGCAGTAAGGACGATCCCCTGCCTTGGTTCCCAGATGGAAATCCAACTTCCAATACGTGACAATTGCGGTTTTGATTGTAGAGCCTAGTATTGGCGACATGATATATGGTACCCATGCCGCCTAGGATTGATACATTTACATTTGAAGCTGTTTTATACACTATGCACTTATAATAGTATCAAATGATTTGTTTTAACGTACCAAGCATGTTTGGCTATTATAAGGGAAAACCCTATCCTCCGGCTTGTGTTGCATTGTGTGATGTGACCTGGGTCTTATAATAGCCTCATTTTTCCAAAAAGGTTTGCGTTGTTTTGTTGTATGCACTGGTATTCTTGGGAGGAAACTCGTTCCGTGTTATACGGCGTGGTCCCTTGATATATCTGATTTAAAGTAAAGTTTTAAATAAGTATTTTAGTTCTCACACCAGTCACATGACTGACCCGGAGTTTATTGTTTTAACATGAACTCTGGGTGCCCCTATTTTCCACACGGGCAGCTTGTTGTTTTGATTTTGCAGATTTATATTCATAGGATCCTGTGTAACACCCCACACCCGTTAAAGTCACTCACTAAGGGAATGCCTTAACTTCGGTGGAGTATTTAAGTGAATATAGAACAGAAAAATTACAACAAGACAGATATAAGTAATACTTGAAATTTAAAACATCATTTCATTGCAGCAGAAGGTAAACATGTTTGGTTACATATCAAAAACCAACAAGAGTCAAGTACAAAATATCCATCTCGTTAAAACATAAGTACATAATCCCACTACATACTAATAGCCATAATAGAAAAGATAACCGAGCTTTACTTCAAGAGTCCAAGCTCCAAAAGATAGATAAAGCAATCTGGTCAAAGCCCACTAGTGCTAGGCCCACTCTGATAACCTGAGGGTTGGGAAAAAGATAATAACAACGGGGTCAGACATAAGTATGAGTGAGCCCTATAACTTTAACAATACAATCATTAAAGTAATTAGGGTAAGATATAAACCTGGTAAGGTACAACTGGGGATAAATGACTATACCAAGCAGCCAACTAGACTTAGGATGAACTAAGATAACGGTAAAGACATGCCTATCCACCCAAGGATAATTCCTACACTGCACCACACCAGATCTACCCACCCAAGGGTAATTCCTACACTGCACCACACCAGATCTACCCACCCAAGGGTAATTCCTAACTTAAAGATTGATCCCACTAAGTGTACTTAGTAATCTTAAAAGTAGTTTCGTGTACCCCTAGCTGACTACATAGGTGCCGTCTGCCCCTATCTCCACTAGGTGAACCCCGTACTTAGTAATCTTAATAGTAGTTTTGTGTACCCCTAGCTGACTACATAGGTGTCGTCTGCCCTTATCTCCACTAGGTGTACCCACTACTCCCATTCGATCGGCTCCCTAACGTAGATACCCGTGCTGGCCCCACGGTGGGGTGTATCACTCCCCAAAGTGGCAACCCGATACAATCAACGGTGCACGGCTTATACCTACACGATGCAACAACGTCTTACCTACCAGCCCGGGTCCACACACGCATATGAAACCCGTTGGACTTGCGTTGCCACCGCTAACCCGTTTTGGCCTCTTATAGTCAAGCCCAGTACGCGTGTCCCGTCCTCGACATGGGTCGAGCCTAATAAGATACATATGGGTTACTGGTTGAAATGGGCCCCCACAAGCTACCCACCAAAGCTTGTCCCTTCAAGTGTATCCCACTTAACCCTTTTTAATAATCATGCCCACTTACATGTTTAAAGTTTGGTTAAGTCATCTAATCATATTTCAATTGCCACTCAAGGCACCCACTAGATTTCCACATGCCACCCAAGGCACTTACTTGATTTCCACATGCCACCCAAGGCACTTACTTAACCCTTTAATCATGTTTAATTACATGTTCCACTTTGGTTAAGTATTCTAATCTTATCTTCTTTTGCCACCCAAGGCAACCACTAGATTTTCCCCATGCCACCCAAGGCACTTACTTAACCCTTTAATCATGTTTAATTACATGTTCCACTTTGGTTAAGTATTCTAATCGTATTTTCTATTGCCACCCAAGGCAACCACTAGATTTTTCCACATGCCACCCAAGGCACCCACTTAACCCCTCATGCCCCACTACATGCTTATCTGGTTAAGTGTTTCTTAATTGATTAAGAATGTGACCATTGTAAAGACTTCTCACATTAGACTATCTTTTATGGCAGCTGGATTTGCCGGTCGGGTCCGGGCAGCCTTACGCCATAACCGAGTCTAACCTCGTGTCTTTACACTTGTCACGTATTAAGTTTGTGCCTAAGACCTCTCACATTGGGCCAATCATTTGTAGCCGCTGGATTTGCCGGTCGGTTCCGGGCAGTCTTATGCTACAAAAGGGTCCAACCTCGTGTCTTAGCCGATTAATTACACCTAATTAATCACCCCCATAATTTGTATTAATTATCCCTAATTAATTACAAATTTATCGATGTACATAATTGACTCAATTATGTCCATCCACTTTATGGTATGCATAATCATACCAACTTCACACCATTTCATTAACATGTATATTAACCCCATCGTTCCCCACGTAATTCGCTAACATGACATATTCAAAAGGGAAGATTCATCACACATACAATGGGTTCAACATAACATTAGCATCAACATGGGTTTTAAAGGTGTCAACATGCATATAGCATCAAACCCAACTAGCATAAATAACCAACCCAAACTTGCATGAATCACATATGTCATAAAGAGGGTAACTTGCATAAGCTACTTATGTCATTCAAAGGGGTAAACTTGCATATGTATGTATGACATACAAAGGGGTTAACTTGCATATGTATGCATATCATACTAAGGTGTAAACTCGCACATGTTACTTGCATATAATCAAACACCAAACTTGCATAACATGTCATATATGAACTTGCATATAATCAAACACCAAACTTGCATAACATATCATATATGAACTTGCATATAATCATACACCAAACTTGCATAATCATGGTGTCATAATGGATCAATGTTTATCATAGCAATTTGCATAACTAGCATCATGAACACATAGCATAAAACTTGCATAACTTGCATAACATCATGATCACCTAGCATATGACTTGCATAACTTGCATAACATCATGATCACATAGCATTTGACTTGCATAACATCATGAACACATAGCAAATGACTTGCATAACTTGCATAACATCATGAACACATAGCATATAACTTGCATAACTTGCATAACATCATGAACACATAGCATATGATAACATAACTTGCATTGATCCACATTCATAGCCATAACCTCATTATATCCTATCATAATCATTTCAACAATTGGTCATTAAGGCTATAGAAACTCACAACTTGTTGATTAGCACTCCTATGAAGAAGATTAAGTTGCTAAAGTTGATTAGAAGTTGATTTGAGAAGCTATCTTCTTCTACAATTTGATGGAGGCTCCTTCAAGTTGCATTTTGACGGCATAACGACGTTGTCTCCAATTTTAGCATGAATTAGGGTAGTCTTAGGGTGTATTTATAGAATTAGGATTTAGTTTAGGCCCTTAGATTAACCCTAGATTAGGTTAGAGCCGTCAGATTTCGTCACAAGCCCTAAAACATAGCCCAAACCCCATCAGGTTGCGCCCAGGTCACACAGATCGACAGGGGGGGTCGACCCCTGTGTCGACCCCTGGGTCGACCCCTAGGGGGGTCGACACCCATGTCGACCCTAGGGTCGACACCCTCTGCCTGGCAGGAATTTTCCCGCCTCTTCTGAAATGTGAAATTTTTGTATTTAAATCTGTTTTGAATTTTCTGCAAACTTCTTCGGGCCTTAACTGGGTCATACAGACTCCGATTTTTGAAAACTCGGACTCTATTTCGCGTATGTTTCCGAGACGAACGCAATGGCATAGCCCGTTTCCCCTGATTCATATTTTTAAAATTTAATTCTTCCCTGTTTTATATTATAGCAAGTTATTCAACATACGGGGTGTTACATTCTCCCCTACTTAAAGGATTTCGTCCCCGAAATCTCTAAGTCAAGAAGAACGTATCCTACCATCCAAACAACCATCTACTCAAACCATCAAACACTGGCATCCATTGTCCTTAAAATTTCTAATGATGTATGAACATATGCAAAGAGTGTGTGTATATGTTCCCTGTCTAATGAAAAATTAGGCGGTCTACTGATTCAGTTGACCTCCTTAATGCAAACCATGATAGTGCCATGCATCCAATATGTATGCGAAAGAACCCTATCGACACATACTATTTCTACATGAGTGCACAATCATTCACCAAAATGCATCATCCATATGATAGCACGACCATTATACATCCATTAATATAGCTACCTACACACAGTTATATGCAATATGCAATATGAAGTGACTGAGCCGATCTGGTGTCTAAAGTGTGTGTATATGCAACCACTAGCAAACACTTGCATCCACACGCATTCATCAAACATAACATGTCTCAAACACATGTTTCAACCATAGGTTTACCCTATCTAAAGGTCAAAGGTACTAATGAGAGGACATACTAAAGATAAGACAAGTACTAGACAAACGATAAAGGAGAAGTTAAAAGACATACCCTCAAAAAAAGAATGGGTACAGTGAACGCATCTTCGCTTCTGTCTCCCAAGTAGCATTGCTCTCATATTCTCCCCATTGCACTTTGACTAGTTGAACCTCTCTGTTTCTCAACTTCCTAATCTCTGACCCAAGGATGCGGGTAGGAGCTCGTCGAATAGTCGCATCACGCTCTACCTCCACTTCTCTAAGCAAGCTCGGCTCTACCACCTCTGCGGTCCCATGTAGGCACTTCCTCAAATGTGACACATGGAATATGTCATGTACCCCACTAAGTCTCTCGCGTAAATCCACTCTATATGCCATCCGTCCAATCCTTTCCTTAATAGGAAACAGTCCTACAAATCTTGGTGCTAACTTTCCAACGGACCCAAAGCGAACAACATTCCGTAATGGAGATACTTTGACAAAGACCATGTCCCCAACATCAAACTCAAGATCCGTCCTCCTCTTATCCGCGTAAGATTTCTGCCTATCTTGCGCTGCTTTCATCCTTCTTCGAATCAAGTCAATCTTTTCCGAAGTCTCTCTAACCATATCAGGCCCAAGCAAGATCTTATCCGTAGATTCCCACCAACATGTAGGTGATCGACAAGGCCTTCCATAAAGAGCTTCAAAAGGAGCTGTACCAATACTGGACTGAAAGCTGTTATTATACGCGAACTCCACCAATGGAAGATGCTCTTCCCATGTACCTCCAAAATCTAAGATACAAAGCCTCAAAAGGTCTTCCAGAACACGATTCACCCTCTCGGTCTGGCCGTCCGTCTGAGGATGATATGCGGTGCTCAGACACAATTGAGTCCCCACTGCTTCTTGCAAACTCTTCCAAAACTCGCTAGTGAAGATAGGATCTCGATCACTCACTATGCTAGAGGGTACCCCATGCAATCGAACTATTTCTCGAAGGTAAACTGAAGCTAGCCATGGAGCAGTCCTCTTGCTCTTCACGGGTATGAAATGGGCACTCTTAGTAAGCCTGTCTACCACAACCCAAATTCCCGTATTACCCTTCCTCGATCCAGGTAATCCATCAATAAAATCCATCGAGACGCTATCCCACTTCCATTGCGGAACTTCCAATGGGTGAAGCAACCCACCGGGTTTCTTTTGCTCCGCTTTCACTTGTTGGCACACCAAGCATCTAGCGACATACTCGGCCACATCTTTCTTCATACCGGCCCAAAAGAAAACTCGCTTCATATCTTGGTACATCTTGTCCCTACCGGGATGAATGGTCATCCTAGAACGATGCACATCATCAAGTATAGCCTTCCTCAAACCCTCATCTTGCGGTACACAAAGTCTACCGTCTCTACGCAACCACCCCCTATCGTCTAGGGTGTACCTACCCAAATGGCTGGACGACTCCCCCCTTATGAGCCTCTCTACTAACTCAACCAACTGTGGGTCGTCCCGCTGTGCCTCGCGAAGCCATCCCAAAAGAGTAGGTCTGACCTCTAAGGATGCTAGCAAACCGGGTACAAAGTTAACGGAAGGTCTAAAATTAAACATCGAGATAAATTCCAAGCTTCGTCGTTCCACGAACAATGGACTCAAGGACAACCTTTTTCTGCTTAAGGCGTCCGCCACCACGTTACCCTTGCCAGGGGTGTACGCTATCTCGAAATCATAGGATGCTAAGAACTCCATCCACCTTTGTTGTCTTAAGACTATGTGCTCGAAGAGTCTCCAACACTTCCCTAAGATGTAGGGCATGCTTTTCTCCACTTCTAGAGAAAACCAGGATATTCTCCCATGCAAAACCGTCACAACTATCCATCTCTCACGCAGACCATCCTAGTCGAACTCGACATCCCCCAAGTGCAAGCCCCAAAGGCCTAAACCAATATCAGACAAACACCCAAGGGATACCTCCTTCGAATTCAGACGACCTACGTGAGATGATACTAGTAAAAACGGCTAAATAATTAAGCCATTGTCCAACTCTGGATGTCCTTGCCAGTCTCGCTCCAAAACCACCGTTGATCAAATAACTGGCTTTGCTTAATCTATTAAGCACATACAAAAACTTATTTCGCTCTTAGAAAAGACCAAGATGTCATCCACAAAGACCACTACGAAGTTATTTAGGTACTCCCTGAACACCCTACTCATCAAATCAACAAAGTATGCAGGGGCGTTCGTCAAACCAAATGGCATCACAAGCCACTCATAGAAACCATCCGGAGTCCTAAAGGCAGTCTTCTCTATGCTAACCTCAGCCACTCTCAACTGATGAAACCCCGTGGCCAAGTCCAACTGCGAAAACAATGAGGCGCCAACCAACTGATCAAAGAGATCATCAATCCTCGGCAATGGGTGTCTATTCTTCTTTGTGAGCTTGTTGAGTTCTCTATAGTCTACACAAAGTTTGTGGTTATTCTTGCCCCGTTTCCCGGAATTTACTCTCTTGTCTTGAGACTCATTCGCCTTGACCTCTTTCTTGTCATTGTTATCTTCTTCTTGAAGTAGGGCCAAATTCACCAAACTCTCGAAAGTCGCCCCCAAGGGTATATGAGACATGGCCAAACTATGTAATGGCTCGCTTAGTCCTAGAGCAAAGTGTAGGGCCTTCTTCTGAGCTGTATTAACCAAGTCTGAATTGACACGAGCCAGTTGATTAAACTTATCTATGTACTCCCTAATAGTCATGTCCCCTTGCTTCAGGAATAAGAATCTCAGTCCAAACCTTCCTCTAAAGTCATCCCAAGTCTCAATTGGCCTGGTCGCGGTGGTGACTACCCACCAACGTGCAGCTTCTTCCTTTAGCAACCATACTGCTAATAAAACCTTCCTTCGGTCACCTATATCAAAGGTGGCTAAAAGATCTTCGGTCTCTTTCAACCAATTCCCTGCTTCTACAAAAGTCTCTGTTCCATTAAAATTCTTGCCACCCATCCTCTTAAAGTTCTTGCAAGTTTCCGCGAAATCCGCTTGTGGAGGCTGAGGGGGAAGAGGAACATCAGCTACGGGAGGAGAAGGAGGAACAGCGGCCTCGACTGGGGAGACAACATTAGGGACACCCGGGACCGGTGCCGTGACTTCCAAGTACCGACGAAACCAATCGGGTATCGTTACTCCTTCGGGCAAGATGAGATTATCAGACATGCTGGAAACGAAAAGAAAAGAGTTTAAACGAGGAGTCAAAGGATAGTGCTGATGGCTTTTGGGGAATAGCCTTTTTAAAACAACTAGACTTTTCTTTGGAAAATACTTAATACCTGGTTTTGAAAATAGTTTTTCAAAAGTTTTAAAAACCTTTTTTTTTATCCCTTCTCGTAAACCATATGCTCTGATACCAAATGTAACACCCCACCTCTGCCAGGGTCACTCGCAAAGGAATGCACTAGCTTTGGAGGGGTATTATTGGTAAACATGCATAGTGATATAGCAAGGCAGGACATGACATATAAATATATGTAAATAAACAGAGTAAGTAAATAAAACAGCGGAAGACTTTTAAACTATTTCAAAAACAAGTCTGGTACATCAAAATGTCAATTTCCCAAATAAACAAGTCTAGTACATGAAATAACATCATCTGAAACTGAAAAAGAAAACATAATAGTAGCTATCCCCAAAGTGGAAGAAACCATAGCGAGCCCAAGTCCAAAGCATACATGAGCTATCCAAGAAGCAGCTAAGATCCAAGCTAGGCTCCTGTATTCCCTCCCTGAGAACCTGGGGGGGGGGGGGGGAAATGGAAGAGAAGAGGCGAAACAAAACGGGTCAGTCAAAAAGACTGAGTAAGCCCTGCTACGATCAGTCTATAAACTAATAAAGTTAACATCATGATGGGAACTGAGATGATCATAGATAACAACATACTGGCATGGTAAATTAACTACAAGATAGATAGAGGTGTCATCGCATAAACAAAGTTAAGTTTTTGCACCACGGTGTACTAGCAACCCAACATAACAGATATTGATCCCTTGGCCCAAGCTTTTACCCAATAACATGAAGTGACCTTAATAAAAGGTCCAACCCACGGTCTAGTCGATCGGCTCCCTATAAACCTAACACGTCAAGTGTTGGTGTCCATATGGCCCACATATGGTTGTAGTTGGTCTGTGCTGGGTCCACCTTTGGGTGTGTCAAGCCCTCGGGTGTCAACCCCGGACACTTAAGCAATAATGCACAGCCCTAACCTACTGGTACCCGTGCCTCGAGTTTGTCCTACATCGGACTACGTGCACGTCCGTAGCCCGCCGGACCCGCACCGCTGTACCACTCGGCCATCGCCCTTTGGTCGTTTACATCCGTCAGTAATCGTGCCCCGCCCTAGCCTAGTCTCTAGGGTTGTGATGATACCAAACTGGGATTACTGCCGGAACAGACCCGCCGCTAGGGTTTCCTAAGAGGGTTAAGTGTGATTTAACCCTTCACTAATCCTGGATTAAACTGGTTAAGTGTGGCTTAACCCCATTCTAATCCCTTGAACTCCCAAATGGATTAAACTAGTTAAGTGTAACCAACGGTTCACAACTTAACCACATTCTAATCCCTCGAATCCCCAAATTGGTTAAGTATTAGTGGACCCTGACTTAACCCTAATCATGAGGCATTAATTAATTTAATGCACCTTAACCTCTCACATTAGACCTTGTTGTGGTTACTAGTTAGGCCGGGCGGGTCCGGGTAGGTTTACACCACAACTTAGTCTAACCTCGGGTTTTGGCACCACATGACCAACTTCTCACATTGGGTCCTATTGTTTGTAGCCACTAGTTAAGCCGGTCGGTTCCGGGTAGAATTACGCTACAAACTCAACCCAACCTCGAGTTGGCCACACTTTTGTTTTCTAAGTGTCATGTCCACTTTATTTCAAAACATAATCACAAGTCAAACGATTACTTGGGTAGACCTAACTTAATAGGTAAATTCCCAAGGGGTAGACCTAACTTAATAGGTAAATTCCCAATCTTATATTTTCATGTATTTTAAGTTTACCCAAAACCCCCAACGTCATTCTATCGCTTATATATTCGTAATAACGCATAAAGGATAGGAAGAGGGAACTTGGCACAACATACATGACAAACTTGCACAACGATCATGCATAACATGTTAGACTTGCACAACTTAGCATAGTGAACTTGCATATTACCATAAACATGCATAACATGTTAAACTTGCATAACTTAGCATAGTGAACTTGCATATTACCATAATCATGCATAACTTGTCGAACATGCACAACTTGTCATTTTAAACTTGCATAAACATGCACAACTTGTCAAAACATGCACAACTTGCCAAAACATGCACAACTTGTCATTTTAAACTTGCATAAACATGCACAACTTGTCAAATCATGCCCAACTTGTCAAAACATGCACAACTTGTCAAAATATGCACAACTTGTCAAATCATGCTCAACTTGTCAAAACATGCACAACTTGTCAAAATATGCACAACTTGTCATTTTAAACTTGCATAAACATGCACAACTTGTCAAATCATGCTCAACTTGTCAAAACTTGCAAATCATGGCTTAGTAAACTTGCATAAACATGCATAACTTATTTAACATACAAATCATGGCTTAGCAAACTTGCATAAACATGCATAACTTAATAAACATACAAATCATGGCTTAGCAAACTTGCATAAACATGCATAACTTAATAAACATACAAATCATGGCTTAGCAAACTTGCATAAACATGCATAACTTATCAAACATGCATAAACCCCAACTTTCATCACACATTAACTTTAGAGTTTTCTAAAATGAAGGTAAGAGGGCTTACAATGCTTATGCGGACTCAAATGAGTATAACAAATGCAAGAAACCCCTTATGCAACTAATTAAAACCCCCAAATGCAAGCAAACTTGATCAAGACTCCTCCTTTATGATGCCAATTGAAAAACAAGCCTTTAATGCAAGCTAAGGAGGATCATACAAGCCTAAATATGCTTGTATGCATGGAAAATCACTTAGGAATTAAATTAGGAATTGTATGAAGAGGGTGGAGGCCATGAGAGTTTGGATTTTGGCATAGTTTAGTTGCTAGAATGATTAATGAGGCTTTAGGGTAGGATTAGGAGCTTATTTATAGAAGATTAGAGTGATTTAGACCATAGGATTAACCCTAGGTGAATTTTGGCCCGTCAGATTTCGGAATGCTCTAGAACCAGACCACACAACCAAGCCCAAACCAAAGTGGTGCGCCAGGCTAATCTGCCTGGCTACCCCCTGTCGACAGGGCTGTCGACAGGGCAGTCGACTCCCTGGGGACCCTGTCGACAGGCCTGTCGACATGGGGCCCCTGGCGGGAGTTTTCCCGCCTTGGCCCAGCTGGCCCAATTCTTTAAATTTGAATCTGATTTTAAACCTTGAATTTTCTGAAAACTTTGACGGGCCATATCTGGGCCATACGGACTCCGTTTTTCGAAAACTCGGACTCTATTTCGCGTATTTTTCCGAGACGAACGCAATGGCATAGCCCGTTTCCCTTGATTCAAATTTTTGAATTGAATTCTGCCTCGATTTATGTTATAGCAGGTTATTGAAAATACGGGTTGTTACATTCTCCCCTCCTTAAAGGATTTCGTCCCCGAAATCTTCAAGTTAGGAAGAACATATCCTACCATCCAACATCCATCTACTCAAAACATCATCCACGAGCAATCATTGTCCTTAAAGGATTCTAAATGTGGTATGAACATATGCAAAAGTGTGTGTATATGTACTTACCTAATGCAAAAATCAGGCGGTTACTGATACAGTAAACCTCCTTAATGCATATGTATGTAAATCAGGCGGTTACTGATACAGTAAACCTCCTTAATGCATATGTATGTCAGTGAAATGAATCCATATGTATGCAAATTCCTAAATTCATAGTATCTATATGAGTGCACATCACATTCACCCATATGCAACATCCATGTGATAACACACAATTTCCATCCATGAATAAGCATAAACACTCATGCATATGCAATATGAGGAGTGTGCGAGCCGATCTAGTGCCTAATCGTGTATAATGCATCCACGAGCAACCACTTGCAAACACTTGCAACCACTTGCAACCATCAAGCATAACATGCTTCAAATACATGTTTCATCCAAAGGGTTTCTACCTAAGGTTCTCATGACACGATGAACTAGATAAACTAGATAAACTAGATAAACTAGATAAACTCCTTTTTGGATTACAAGAAATCCATTCAAATTTTGACATATAGTACTAACCGATGAGTCTTAACCCCCTTATGGAGTTCACAACAGAAATAAGATCGAGAATGGGACCGAGAGGGTATATATACAAAAGATAATTTTGCAAGCAAGCTCCACAGAAAAACAAGGATCAAGGATGCACTCTTAAAAGAGATATGATGCGCGTATCTAGTCTTCACTCTTCTTAGTCACGTTTCCTTGAGCTTAACTCCATTGTGCTTTGACCATCTTTCACTTCATGATTCCTTGGCTTCCTAACTCTTATTTCCCAAATTCGGGTTGGAACTCATTTCATTATCGCCTCTCGTCTTTCTCTTCCACTTATTCTTCTTTCTGTATACTTGGCTTAAACATACTATAACCTCATGATTTCATGCAAGCTCTCCAAAATTCACTAGTGAATCCTGGATCTCGTCCACTCACTATACAGTATTTCACGCAGCAGAACTTTTGTTGCCAATTGCCCTTATAAACGTGATTTTCTATAACTCATGCTTAATCGAAATGAACCACCCGCCTATGAGTGATAGGTCATACCTAGATTCAGTTGTCTACTCATGGCTTCCTGTAGGCTCCTTCAAAACTGGCCAACTTCTTGTGGGTAAACCGTTGCTAAACATGATGCAGTCCTCTCGCTCTTCACCGGACTGAAATGAGCACTCTTCGTGAGTCTACCTATTATGACCCACATACCCGTATTCCCTTTCTTTGATCTAGGTAGTCTATCCACATAATCTATCGAGATGTTTTCACACTTCCCTTGCGAAACTTCCAATGGAGGTAATGGCCCACTGGGCTTCTATGACTTGGCCTCAACCTGGTGGCACAACATGTATCCTGAAACCAACTCGGCCACCTCCTCGAGTGATGCGCATCTTCAAGAACCCTCTTTACCAAGTCTTTCACTCGAGGAACACATAATCTCTTGTCGCGCCTTAGTCATCCTTTATAATATATCTAGCGAGGTGACCTAACATCTCGCCTCGAGTCGACTGGTCCATGTTCTTGACCAACTGCGGGTCTTCTTCCCGTGAAGCTCCCTTCTTGATCCAGAAGAGTAAGTCTAAGCTCAGGTAATGCTAACTAACTAGCCAAACGGAGGAAGCTTCTCGCTTCAATTGCCCTCCTCAGAGTTTTCCGGTCTTAAACCGCACCCACTTTAGCGGAATCCACCGCTAAGCCTTACTTAAGAACTATGTGCCCAAGAAATCCAACTTCTTCCCTCCAAAGTGACATTTGGAGAACTTGACCTTCCACTGGTGGCTCTAAGCGTATCCATCTCCTCCTTGAGATGTATAGCATGTTCTTCCTCGTTCTTTTGAGGAGATCAAAATATCGTCTATGACGACCATGACAAATTTGTTCAAGGACTCCCTAAACACCCTACCCATCGAGTTCGCGTAATATGCGGGTGCCTTAGTCAAACCAAATAGCATGACTAACTATTGCAAATATCCATCTAGAGTCCTAAACTCAGTCTTGTCAATCCCATCCTCAGCCCTCCAAAGCTGATGGAATCTGGTAACTGGATCAAAAGAAAACAGATGCTCCTACAAGCTGATCGAACAAATCATCGATCCTTGGTAACGGTTATCTATTCCTCTCACGATAATCAACACATAAGCGAAACAAACTGTCCACGTCAGTAACGAATACTACCGGAGCACCCTACTCGAAAATGCTTCGTCTCAGGAAGTTCTTTTCAAGCAACTCCTTGACTTGCTTTCTTAATTCTCACCTCGTGAGGTCATGTGCCTAACCGGCCACGAAACTGGCTTGGTATTACCAACCAGATAATGCGGAAATCTATCCCACGTCTAAGGGTAACCCCTTCACTTTCCCCAAGATATCAGGATGTTCTCGGACCACCCTCACAGATTGCAAACTATCGATAGACGAGTTGAGGGACTCAAGATAACAATCATGACGGGACCCCTAGGGTTGCTAGAAATTTCTAGGGTATTACCGAGGCGAGTCATGAGCCTCACACACCTATATACAAAAACCCAGAATGGCTCCAAAACCGGACAACCATCCCATGCCCAAAACCAACCCATATCCCCTGAAACTGAGAATAAAACATCCCACGAGAATTCTATACTTAAGATAGAAATTTTCAAATCCACTCAGACCACAGACAAACGGGCAGAACCCCCAATTGGATTTGAAACACATACGGGATCATCAACTACACTAGTACTTAGGTGCAAAACTTTCAACTGGATCAGATGAAATAAAACTATGCGATGTGCCAGAATCAAACAAAGTTCGAACAGGGAAAATCAGAAAATGTGAACAAGATTTCCACAGAAACGCTACCTCTATCATAAGCTGGTGCTGAGGGGATGAACTCGCCCTCCAGATAGTCCGACATACTGAGTCTGGCCTTGCCCTTGTTTCCTCGGGCAATCCTTGCTGAAATGTCCAAACTCACCACAAATGAAGCATTCGCCCCGCTTTCTCTTTTCCTTCTTCCTACATTCCTTGGCTATATGTCCAACTTTACCACAGAAGTTGCACTTCCTATTCCCTCTTGGCTTGTTCTTGCGGTTGTGGTTATTCTTGCCCCGTTTCCCGGAATTTACTCTCTTGTCTTGAGACTCATTCGCCTTGACCTCTTTCTTGTCATTGTTATCTTCTTCTTGAAGTAGGGCCAAATTCACCAAACTCTCGAAAGTCGCCCCCAAGGGTATATGAGACATGGCCAAACTATGTAATGGCTCGCTTAATCCTAGAGCAAAGTGTAGGGCCTTCTTCTGAGCTGTATTAACCAAGTCTGAATTGACACGAGCCAGTTGATTAAACTTATCTATGTACTCCCTAATAGTCATGTCCCCTTGCTTCAGGAATAAGAATCTCAGTCCAAACCTTCCTCTAAAGTCATCCCAAGTCTCAATTGGCCTGGTCGCGGTGGTGACTACCCACCAACGTGCAGCTTCTTCCTTTAGCAACCATACTGCTAATAAAACCTTCCTTCGGTCACCTATATCAAAGGTGGCTAAAAGATATTCGGTCTCTTTCAACCAATTCCCTGCTTCTACAAAAGTCTCTGTTCCATTAAAATTCTTGCCACCCATCCTCTTAAAGTTCTTGCAAGTTTCCGCGAAATCCGCTTGTGGAGGCTGAGGGGGAAGAGGAACATCAGCTACGGGAGGAGAAGGAGGAACAGCGGCCTCGACTGGGGAGACAACATTAGGGACACCCGGGACCGGTGCCGTGACTTCCAAGTACCGACGAAACCAATCGGGTATCGTTACTCCTTCGGGCAAGATGAGATTATCAGACATGCTGGAAACGAAAAGAAAAGAGTTTAAACGAGGAGTCAAAGGATAGTGCTGATGGCTTTTGGGGAATAGCCTTTTTAAAACAACTAGACTTTTCTTTGGAAAATACTTAATACCTGGTTTTGAAAATAGTTTTTCAAAAGTTTTAAAAACCTTTTTTTTATCCCTTCTCGTAAACCATATGCTCTGATACCAAATGTAACACCCCACCTCTGCCAGGGTCACTCGCAAAGGAATGCACTAGCTTTGGAGGGGTATTATTGGTAAACATGCATAGTGATATAGCAAGGCAGGACATGACATATAAATATATGTAAATAAACAGAGTAAGTAAATAAAACAGCGGAAGACTTTTAAACTATTTCAAAAACAAGTCTGGTACATCAAAATGTCAATTTCCCAAATAAACAAGTCTAGTACATGAAATAACATCATCTGAAACTGAAAAAGAAAACATAATAGTAGCTATCCCCAAAGTGGAAGAAACCATAGCGAGCCCAAGTCCAAAGCATACATGAGCTATCCAAGAAGCAGCTAAGATCCAAGCTAGGCTCCTGTATTCCCTCCCTGAGAACCTGGAGGGGGGGGGGAATGGAAGAGAAGAGGCGAAACAAAACGGGTCAGTCAAAAAGACTGAGTAAGCCCTGCTACGATCAGTCTATAAACTAATAAAGTTAACATCATAATGGGAACTGAGATGATCATAGATAACAACATACTGGCATGGTAAATTAACTACAAGATAGATAGAGTTGTCATCGCATAAACAAAGTTAAGTTTTTGCACCACGGTGTACTAGCAACCCAACATAACAGATATTGATCCCTTGGCCCAAGCTTTTACCCAATAACATGAAGTGACCTTAATAAAAGGTCCAGCCCACGGTCTAGTCGATCGGCTCCCTATAAACCTAACACGTCAAGTGTTGGTGTCCATATGGCCCACATATGGTTGTAGTTGGTCTGTGCTGGGTCCACCTTTGGGTGTATCAAGCCCTCGGGTGTCAACCCCGGACACTTAAGCAATAATGCACAGCCCTAACCTACTGGTACCCGTGCCTCGAGTTTGTCCTACATCGGACTACGTGCACGTCCGTAGCCCGCCGGACCCGCACCGCTGTACCACTCGGCCATCGCCCTTTGGTCGTTTACATCCGTCAGTAATCGTGCCCCGCCCTAGCCTAGTCTCTAGGGTTGTGATGATACCAAACTGGGATTACTGCCGGAACAGACCCGCCGCTAGGGTTTCCTAAGAGGGTTAAGTGTGATTTAACCCTTCACTAATCCTGGATTAAACTGGTTAAGTGTGGCTTAACCCCATTCTAATCCCTTGAACTCCCAAATGGATTAAACTAGTTAAGTGTAACCAACGGTTCACAACTTAACCACATTCTAATCCCTCGAATCCCCAAATTGGTTAAGTATTAGTGGACCCTGACTTAACCCTAATCATGAGGCATTAATTAATTTAATGCACCTTAACCTCTCACATTAGACCTTGTTGTGGTTACTAGTTAGGCCGGGCGGGTCCGGGTAGGTTTACACCACAACTTAGTCTAACCTCGGGTTTTGGCACCACATGACCAACTTCTCACATTGGGTCCTATTGTTTGTAGCCACTAGTTAAGCCGGTCGGTTCCGGGTAGAATTACGCTACAAACTCAACCCAACCTCGAGTTGGCCACACTTTTGTTTTCTAAGTGTCATGTCCACTTTATTTCAAAACATAATCACAAGTCAAACGATTACTTGGGTAGACCTAACTTAATAGGTAAATTCCCAAGGGGTAGACCTAACTTAATAGGTAAATTCCCAATCTTATATTTTCATGTATTTTAAGTTTACCCAAAACCCCCAACGTCATTCTATCGCTTATATATTCGTAATAACGCATAAAGGATAGGAAGAGGGAACTTGGCACAACATACATGACAAACTTGCACAACGATCATGCATAACATGTTAGACTTGCACAACTTAGCATAGTGAACTTGCATATTACCATAAACATGCATAACATGTTAAACTTGCATAACTTAGCATAGTGAACTTGCATATTACCATAATCATGCATAACTTGTCGAACATGCACAACTTGTCATTTTAAACTTGCATAAACATGCACAACTTGTCAAAACATGCACAACTTGCCAAAACATGCACAACTTGTCATTTTAAACTTGCATAAACATGCACAACTTGTCAAATCATGCCCAACTTGTCAAAACATGCACAACTTGTCAAAATATGCACAACTTGTCAAATCATGCTCAACTTGTCAAAACATGCACAACTTGTCAAAATATGCACAACTTGTCATTTTAAACTTGCATAAACATGCACAACTTGTCAAATCATGCTCAACTTGTCAAAACTTGCAAATCATGGCTTAGTAAACTTGCATAAACATGCATAACTTATTTAACATACAAATCATGGCTTAGCAAACTTGCATAAACATGCATAACTTAATAAACATACAAATCATGGCTTAGCAAACTTGCATAAACATGCATAACTTAATAAACATACAAATCATGGCTTAGCAAACTTGCATAAACATGCATAACTTATCAAACATGCATAAACCCCAACTTTCATCACACATTAACTTTAGAGTTTTCTAAAATGAAGGTAAGAGGGCTTACAATGCTTATGCGGACTCAAATGAGTATAACAAATGCAAGAAACCCCTTATGCAACTAATTAAAACCCCCAAATGCAAGCAAACTTGATCAAGACTCCTCCTTTATGATACCAATTGAAAAACAAGCCTTTAATGCAAGCTAAGGAGGATCATACAAGCCTAAATATGCTTGTATGCATGGAAAATCACTTAGGAATTAAATTAGGAATTGTATGAAGAGGGTGGAGGCCATGAGAGTTTGGATTTTGGCATAGTTTAGTTGCTAGAATGATTAATGAGGCTTTAGGGTAGGATTAGGAGCTTATTTATAGAAGATTAGAGTGATTTAGACCATAGGATTAACCCTAGGTGAATTTTGGCCCGTCAGATTTCGGAATGCTCTAGAACCAGACCACACAACCAAGCCCAAACCAAAGTGGTGCGCCAGGCTAATCTGCCTGGCTACCCCCTGTCGACAGGGCTGTCGACAGGGCAGTCGACTCCCTGGGGACCCTGTCGACAGGCCTGTCGACATGGGGCCCCTGGCGGGAGTTTTCCCGCCTTGGCCCAGCTGGCCCAATTCTTTAAATTTGAATCTGATTTTAAACCTTGAATTTTCTGAAAACTTTGACGGGCCATATCTGGGCCATACGGACTCCGTTTTTCGAAAACTCGGACTCTATTTCGCGTATTTTTCCGAGACGAACGCAATGGCATAGCCCGTTTCCCTTGATTCAAATTTTTGAATTGAATTCTGCCTCGATTTATGTTATAACAGGTTATTGAAAATACGGGTTGTTACACTAACAGATCGCAAACTCTCGACCGAAGCGTCAAGCGATTCAAGATAACTTAGCATAACAGAATCCATGGGATTACAAGAAATCTCGAGAGTGTTACCTAAGTGGGTC
The DNA here is from genome assembly GCA_030737875.1 of Allium sativum. Lineage (NCBI taxonomy): Eukaryota > Viridiplantae > Streptophyta > Magnoliopsida > Asparagales > Amaryllidaceae > Allium > Allium sativum. The sequence goes on from CM060909.1 coordinate 729,137,421, forward strand.
ATGAGCCTAACAACTCTCCTTTCGCAATCAAGAACGGCACCATTACTGGATAACCAGTCCGTGCCCAAAATCAACCCATAGCCCGTGAAGCCCAAAACAAAAGCATCACATCTAAACTCAACGCTAAGTATGGAAATCTTCAAACCCAAACATATCATTGACAAATAAGTGGAGCCCCCAATTGGGTTTGAAACAACCAAGGGATCATCTACTAGACTGGTGTCTAAGTGCAGTGACTCAACAAATGATAATGAGATAAACGAATGCGATGTGCCAGAGTCGAATAAAGTTCGAACAGGATGATCGAGAGAACCAAATTTCAACCTAGATGGTCCTACCCCCATCAGGTATACCAGCCGTGAGGGAATACATCTACCCTCCAGAAGATCATGTACCTTGTCCTTACCTTTTTGGACAATCCTAATAAGGTGTCCTATTTCTCCAAAACAACTAGCCTTCTCCTTCACATTCTCCTTTCGTGACCTCTCACCACGATGAGGTTTCGTCCTTTATTTACCTAATAGCTATTTGAACCTTCTCCCTCGTCCATCTTAAAGGTACCCATAAGCCCTCCACCTCCTTGGACTAACTTCTTAGCCCGGCAAACGTCTTAGTCCCTTGAAGTGATTCTTCCGTCCTTCATATGGAAGTCCTTATTTATCTTAAAAAGACATCTATACGCGGAGGGGAAATTCAAAAAGAGAAAGAGGAAGAGATTCAAAACGGAGAGTCGAAGGAAGGATATATGGGTCTTGGGGATTATGTTCTTTTCTTTCAAAAACTTTTCTCTTAAAAGACATGTTTTTGAAAATACTTCTTCCGAAAAATGTTTTTAGAAAAATAGTTTTCTAAAAATTTTATCTGTTCCGGTAACCTTCAGCTCTGATACCACGTGTAACACCCCACACCCGTTAAGGTCACTCACTAAGGGAATGCCTTAACTTCGGTGGAGTATTTAAGTGAATATAGAACAGAAAAATTACAACAAGACAGATATAAGTAATACTTGAAATTTAAAACATCATTTCATTGCAGCAGAAGGTAAACATGTTTGGTTACATATCAAAAACCAACAAGAGTCAAGTACAAAATATCCATCTCGTTAAAACATAAGTACATAATCCCACTACATACTAATAGCCATAATAGAAAAGATAACCGAGCTTTACTTCAAGAGTCCAAGCTCCAAAAGATAGATAAAGCAATCTGGTCAAAGCCCACTAGTGCTAGGCCCACTCTGATAACCTGAGGGTTGGGAAAAAGATAAAAACAACGGGGTTAGAAATAAGTCTGAGTGAGCCCTATAACTTTAACAATACAATCATTAAAGTAATTAGGGTATGATATAAACCTGGTAAGGTACAACTGGGGATAAATGACTACACTAAGCAGCCAACTAGACTTAGGATGAACTAAGATAACGGTAAAGACACGCCTATCCACCCAAGGATAATTCCTACACTGCACCACACCAGATCTACCCACCCAAGGGTAATTCCTACACTGCACCACACCAGATCTACCCACCCAAATGTAATTCCTAACTTAAAGATTGATCCCACTAAGTGTACTTAGTAATCTTAAAAGTAGTTTCATGTACCCCTAGCTGACTACATAGGTGTCGTCTGCCCCTATCTCCACTAGGTGAACCCCGTACTTAGTAATCTTAATAGTAGTTTCGTGTACCCCTAGCTGACTACATAGGTGTCGTCTGCCCCTATCTCCACTAGGTGTACCCACTACTCCCATTCGATCGGCTCCCTAACGTAGATACCCGTGTTGGCCCCACAGTGGGGTGTATCACTCCCCAAAGTGGAAACCCGATACAATCAACGGTGCACGGCTTATACCTACACGATGCAACAACGTCTTACCTACCAGCCCGGGTCCACACATGCATATGAAACCCGTTGGACTTGCGTTGCCACCGCTAACCCATTTTGGCCTCTTATAGTCAAGCCCAGTACGCGTGTCCCGTCCTCGACATGGGTCGAGCCCAATAAGATACATATGGTTTACTGGTTGAAATGGGCCCCCACAAGCTACCCACCTAAGCTTGTCCCTTCTAGTGTATCCCACTTAACCCTTTTTAATAATCATGCCCACTTACATGTTTAAAGTTTGGTTAAGTCATCTAATCATATTTCAATTGCCACTCAAGGCACCCACTAGATTTCCACATGCCACCCAAGGCACTTACTTGATTTCCACATGCCACCCAAGGCACTTACTTAACCCTTTAATCATGTTTAATTACATGTTCCACTTTGGTTAAGTATTCTAATCTTATCTTCTATTGGCACCCAAGGCAACCACTAGATTTTCCCCATGCCACCCAAGGCACTTACTTAACCCTTTAATCATGTTTAATTACATGTTCCACTTTGGTTAAGTATTCTAATCGTATTTTCTATTGCCACCCAAGGCAACCACTAGATTTTTCCACATGCCACCCAAGGCACCCACTTAACCCCTCATGCCCCACTACATGCTTATCTGGTTAAGTGTTTCTTAATTGATTAAGAACGTGACCGTTGTAAAGACTTCTCACATTAGACTATCTTTTATGGCAGCTGGATTTGCCGGTCGGGTCCGGGCAGCCTTACGCTATAACCGAGTCTAACCTCGTGTCTTTACACTTGTCACGTATTAAGTTTGTGCCTAAGACCTCTCACATTGGGCCAATCATTTGTAGCCGCTGGATTTGCCGGTCGGTTCCGGGCAGTCTTATGCTACAAAAGGGTCCAACCTCGTGTCTTAGCCGATTAATTACACCTAATTAATCACCCCCATAATTTGTATTAATTATCCCTAATTAATTACAAATTTAACGATGTACATAATTGACTCAATTATGTCCATCCACTTTATGGTATGCATAATCATACCAACTTCACACCATTTCATTAACATGTATATTAACCCCATCGTTCCCCACGTAATTCGCTAACATGACATATTCAAAAGGGAAGATTCATCACACATACAATGGGTTCAACATAACATTAGCATCAACATGGGTTTTAAAGGTGTCAACATGCATATAGCATCAAACCCAACTAGCATAAATAACCAACCCAAACTTGCATGAATCACATATGTCATAAAGAGGGTAACTTGCATAAGCTACTTATGTCATTCAAAGGGGTAAACTTGCATATGTATGTATGACATACAAAGGGGTTAACTTGCATATGTATGCATATCATACTAAGGTGTAAACTCGCACATGTTACTTGCATATAATCAAACACCAAACTTGCATAACATGTCATATATGAACTTGCATATAATCAAACACCAAACTTGCATAACATATCATATATGAACTTGCATATAATCATACACCAAACTTGCATAATCATGGTGTCATAATGGATCAATGTTTATCATAGCAATTTGCATAACTAGCATCATGAACACATAGCATAAAACTTGCATAACTTGCATAACATCATGATCACCTAGCATATGACTTGCATAACTTGCATAACATCATGATCACATAGCATTTGACTTGCATAACATCATGAACACATAGCAAATGACTTGCATAACTTGCATAACATCATGAACACATAGCATATAACTTGCATAACTTGCATAACATCATGAACACATAGCATATGATAACATAACTTGCATTGATCCACATTCATAGCCATAACCTCATTATATCCTATCATAATCATTTCAACAATTGGTCATTAAGGCTATAGAAACTCACAACTTGTTGATTAGCACTCCTATGAAGAAGATTAAGTTGCTAAAGTTGATTAGAAGTTGATTTGAGAAGCTATCTTCTTCTACAATTTGATGGAGGCTCCTTCAAGTTGCATTTTGACGGCATAACGACGTTGTCTCCAATTTTAGCATGAATTAGGGTAGTCTTAGGGTGTATTTATAGAATTAGGATTTAGTTTAGGCCCTTAGATTAACCCTTGATTAGGTTAAAGCCGTTAGATTTCGTCACAAGCCCTAAAACATAGCCCAAACCCCATCAGGTTGCGCCCAGGTCACACAGACCGAGAGGGGGGGTCGACCCCTGTGTCGACCCCTGGGTCGACCCCTAGGGGGGGTCGACACCCTCTGCCTGGCGGGAATTTTCCCGCCTCTTCTGAAATGTGAATTTTTGTATTTAAATCTGTTTTGAATTTTCTGCAAACTTCTTCGGGCCTTAACTGGGTCATACGGACTCCGATTTTCGAAAACTCGGACTCTATTTCGCGTATTTTTCCGAGACGAACGCAATGGCATAGCCCGTTTCCCCTGATTCAGATTTTTAAAATTTAATTCTGCCCTGTTTTATATTATAGCAAGTTATTCAACATACGGGGTGTTACATCCTGGTTTACAGCTGGAATGATATTCGAAAAGCTCTGTATCCGCATATTCTTTTCAGTTTTGTTTTGTATTATTTTCCGCTGCATTGTAAATTGTAAATCTATGATATTTTTGTTCTGTATATTATTCATGTACACTCTATAATATTCTTGTATTCTGATGAAACTGTTGTAATAAGCAATGAAATGTTCTTCTGTTTATGTTCTGATTTGTCGTGTTCTCAAAGCAATCCGTGCTTTCCTTTACGGGGAAGTTCGGGTCGTTTCATTTTGGTATCAGAGCTTTGGTTTACAGAGCTCGGAGAACAAGACACGTTAGAACCAAACGAAAGAATTCATCAGAGATTGGATTAGTAATATCCAATGAGAATGACTCATTAGAGATAGGATCAGTGGCATCCTAGGACGAGTTGGAAGAGTGTTGTTTTTAAAATGTAAGTAAAAACAAATCTTGTTTTGAGAATTAAATCCAATCATACGTATTTGATTATTTATTTTATATTGAATTTGGACAATCGAGTATATGATATTTTGCATATACGCATCATGAATGTATATTCGAAGCTTTAATATACTGGATAGATATAGAATCACACTCTAGTCGCTCGTAGATGATTCTGATGATGGCATGTCATCATCGGAGCTTATGTTCGAATTTCGAAAGTGGGATATCTATATATTTCCAATTGACCGGTGTGAGAACCAAAACTAGATAGCGTTATTGTTGTGATTTGGCATCAAAAATATGATCTTTGATTATATATCAACATTATGAATTTGAAACATTAATCCACTAATTGATTGCTGGTTGTGTTGTATGATTATTGGTTTGATTTATTAGAACTTTGAACCATATAGCCAAAATACGTCAAATATTGAACTGAATTGAAAATTGTTCGGAATTGTATGCATATACATGTATATACATTGAACATGTCATAACAAGGAGGCTAGAGAAGAGGAATAAAATTGTATGCACGACAAATCGGTACATGTTTACTAATTTATTGGATTTGGATGATTTTATGAGCCGATTGGCTAGCCGCTTGGCTTTTTCTTTTTCTTTTTGAGATGAGAGGGCCTGTGTGGCGGTTTGAGGATTTTCCCGGTGCTCCCCGTACAAAGGAGGTTATGGCGAAATTTTTCAAAAATTTAGGGTGTTAGCCAAATTTTTGAAAAATTAGAAATTCTTAGAAACTGAAAAGTTGAAGATTGAAAGCCAAACTGAAAGCTGAGTTGATCAATTAAACAACTTTCAGATCCGTTCCTTTTCGAGGACGAAAAGATTTTAAGTGGGGATATTGTAACAACTCGGAAAATCAGAACCAATTTAAATTTTTTATTTTGGCAACTTTATGAATTTTGAATATTTAAAATGATTTATTTTAAATAATAACGACGAGGAATTTATTTTGAATATAATTAGAACGTATATATCTATTTAAATCGAAGTTAGAATATAAATATTTATTTTAATTATAAAAGGAATTGAAAATGGCGTGGTAGTTTGAAAATTCGATTTCAAATTTCAAATGAATGTACATGAATCAAAATAAACCGGATTTTAGTAAAACCAAAAATATTAGAATCTATCTAACAATATATTTCCAACGAATCCGAAAATTGAAATTTCATAGCGGGGATAAAAAGTTATGCCTAATAGAAAATTCAGAATAGTCGCTATGCAAATATAGCCCATAAAAATAGCTATTTTGCAAACGACCTCCGTTTTCGGTGAAACCACTTTTGTTGGATCCGGGATGTCAAGTTATCACTAGATTCCAATTTTCATAAATTTTGAAATCAATATGTGAGCGTGGCAAAAGAAAACGTGTTCTGTCAGTTTCAGTCAATTTGGATCGACCAGAAAATGGCCATTTTTCAAACGGTCTTCAAATTTGACGAAATTAGTTTTGTTAGGACTGTATCGTCAATACGAAGCTAGAAATAATTTTTCTGGAATTTTCAGAATCAGTATGTGGCCTCGGTAATTTAAAATGTACGTTGAAATCAATTTTGAACGTTAAATTAAATTATATTTTAATTTAAAGAAAAACTGATCGTAATAGTCGAATTAGCTTACCGTACATATCTCAATGTGTTTGGAATGGGGGTAATTAGCTAGGGGCGACAGTCGTTGGGTTCAAATTGGAGTTGGAATCGAAAGATAACTTTTTGGAGATTAAGTTAATTAAATATATAATTAAAATTGAAAGTCAACCCCTCTTATACTCTCTTCCCCCTTTCCCCCATTCATTTTTAGAAAGGAATAAAAAAGAAGACCTCGCGCGCCGCCTAGCCTCACGCCACCGCCGTGCCTCGGCCGGACCCCACCAACGCCGACGATCCCCCTCCCTCCAAGGCCGACGCCCGCCCCTTTCTTTCCCCATCAAAACCCCACCCCAAATCCATTCGAACCCGAACCCTAGCCCCCCCCCCCCCCGAGACCCAAAATCCGTCATGCCCTGACCTCTGGGACCCGCCGTCGAACACCACAAGGCCATGCCCCCCGCCTGAGCACCTCTGGTGCCCACCACCACCCCAAACCCCGCTAGTAAGTCTTCATGTATTTTTATTTTTGTTAATTTGCAATGTAATGAATTTTTGAATTTTTATTATAGGAAAAACTGAATTCTATTGTAGGAAAAAAATATGATTTTTGTTTGAGAAAAGATTATATTTTTTTTAGAGAAAAGTTTATATTTTTATACATAAAAAGAATTAATTTTTATAACATGAAAAGATTTTGTTTTTAACATTGAAAAGATTTCATATTTAACATTAATAAGGATTAGATCTTTAAAAATATAAAGATTAGATTTTAGAAAATATAAAGAAGTGATTTTTAAAAATATAAAGATGTGATTTTTATCTACCTAGCGTTGACAAAAGAATGAGATTTATATATATATATATATATATATATAAACGATATAAAAATATGATTTTTATATTGAAAGTGAACAAATAAAAATATGATTTTTATATTGAAAGTGAAAAATAAAAATATGATTTTTATTACGAAGAAGAGTGAAATAAAAATGTGATTTTTACTATGAACAGCGTGGGAAAGATTGCAATGAAATCTACGGGAATTTTAGGCAAATCCGAACCGTTCAGAAATAGAGAATGAAGGAGTGGATCCCAAAGGTGAGAACTCCTCACTGAAATTTTTATACACTTATTTATTTTTAACTACATATATGAACTACTTTCCGTCGTCCACAAACCATGGACGACTTGTTTGATTGTTTGGTTGATTGGAATATTTGTTTGAATATTGTTTGGGATGAATAATGAATTGATATGATTTGGTTTGTGTATAGCGTGAGCCATTATTAGGAGAGGGATAAGGCTAGACCTTATCCCGGTTCTAGTATCGCGCCGTTATGCCGCCAAAATTTTCTAAAATATGTTAGAAAAATAAAAATATCATTTTTATTGTATAAATGAACTGAATAGAATATTCATATGTTGAATAAAATATTTTATCGTTAAAAAATATAATTTTTAACGTTGATATGAATAAAATAAATATTCATTTACAAATCAGACGATTTATCTATGAACACCCATTTTACTGATATGGATTGGGACGATATATTTTACACATCGCCCAACTGCACAAATAATATTCAGTATCTGTTGGTTGAAACTCCACATAGGTGTTGGGGTGATATTTGACGTACACTAATCCTAATTGTTTAGTTGTATGTCGATCGATTGGTTGACAAACTGTTGCAAGCATTAAATATTTATATTTAATGCTTATGCAGTGTAGAATGCGCTCTGGATGATGGTTGATTGTTTATCGTTGTTATTGTATACATGTATTGTATGAAATCCATATAATCAACATTATATGGAAATTGACTGTGTCTGATTCCAATTCTAAAAGAACAAATATTTTAAAATAACGAATATTTTAAAATAATATTCAGAAAATTATCAAAATCTGATTTTGATGTCCGATTCGGGATGGACACGAATATATTTAAATATATAAAGCTGTGTTGATTAGATTAATGCCATTTTGACGTGAACGATATTTATATCGATTTTGTTCATTTTTATAATGAATATTGAAAAAGAAGTGATTTCCAAATCTGATGTTTGAAAATATTATCATTTATATATCGATGATATGGAATATTAAATTTTGATTTAAAATTGAATATGAAGTTGAAACCGTTTTGAAAATGATTTTAAAACGATTTATAAAATACGTTTTGAAAGGAAATCAACGAAATATATAATATATATATTATATATATTTAATGGCCTGGATAGAACGTGCCGCACCGCGGTAGTTCGCGAATTTCGACCATTGACTTCGAATTGACGTTACGGGAGATCCGACCGTTGGATTCTCCTGAAACCGGAACCGTTGGGTTCGTATCGAAAAGAGATTTCTAACGAATATTAGAGATTTGAAATTTGATGGTTGGATTTGGAATTATGTCCAAATCAAAGTTGAAAAAGGTCGTTGTAAGTGCAGTTCGATGGCCGTTTATGGAAATCGACTGTACAGGCCTTGATAAAATTATTAAAAATATCAATAATTTGTTTAAAATCATAATAAATGATTTGGAAAGAATTGGGATGAAAAATTCCACATTTGTAAAGATAAAAAATATATTTTTATCAAAATGAACTAGTTATTAACTAGATTTGAAATCCAATAATTTTTAAATAAAATAAATTGGATTTGAATTGGTTTTAAAAATAACCAAAATTTCCAATATATAAATTGGAATGGATTTGAATCGAAATTATCTTCGGAATATTTCGATATTGGATGCCGTTATTATACAGGCATTGTGGAGGAATTTGGAAGATATATGTATCAGTATTCCAATATGATGTTTGTTGAGTTCAGTATTTGATATTGAATATAAGCCGATATATTTTCTATTCAGAGACTTGTATTTAATATCAAATGGGATTTTGGGTTTGTCGTGAATAGTGTCTTTAGTAACACTGTTCTGAAACCCCATGTGAAGAGAATAAATCTTTTAATTAAGATTTTTAGAGTTTCCAATTATATTTAATAATTGGAATAAAATGGAATGTGAATTGGGTTTATCGTGAACTGTGTTTTTAGCGACATTCGTTCTTTAACCCGATTTATAGTGAAATGGGAATTTGGATTTGTAGTGAATGGTGTCTTTAGTAACATTGTTCTGAAACCCCATGTGAAGAGAATAAATCTTTTAATTAAGATTTTTAGAGTTTCCAATTATATTTAATAATTGGAATAAAATGGAATGTGAATTGAGTTTATCGTGAACTGTGTTTTTAGCGACATTCGTTCTTTAACCCGATTTACATTGAAATGGGATTTGGAATTTATAAATCTTTTTATTATGATTTAAAGGAGATTTTCCAAAGTAAAGTTTTCCAATTTAACATATTAAATTGAAATTGAGTGGAATTCAATCTGGTAATAATCAAAGTGAGCTTCTGTAGAGGAAGACTGTTAATATATATGGAATTTGAAAGGCTTTGCCGTTGTTCCATTTATATTATCGGTTGGATATGGAAGTTTATATCGATTATATATACTGATATGTTTTCCATGAATATTCCATTGTTAATGGAATGAGATTTTGGGTTTATCGTGAGCTGTGTTTTAAATGACATTAGTTCTTTAACCCAGTTAATGATAAAATTAATTTCTTAACTTGGAATAATTATTAAGTAATGATTCTTGGAAATTAAAACTGAATTAGAGTTTTAATGAATCTTTAAATATATTGAAAGGTGAATTTGATAACTAAAATTATCAAATCCAAGAAATGATCGAGAATGGAGTACCACCAGTTTTACTCCAGGCGATAGTTAAATCTTTAATTAGATTTGAACATGAAATGGTAATTTAATTTACCGATAACACCGTGGTGTTAGATATGAAGTATTACCAGTTTTGCTCCATGGGATGAATAGGTTGGGATTGAGAAATTAAACAAATGATTACTTCGGTAAGGAGCGCTAATCCCGACTAGTTTGGATAAACCATAAAATGGTTTGAGCTGATATCCAAAGGCAGATTAAAGAATAAATTTAAAGAATTTATCTTTGATATAATTAATGGGAACCTTTCCCAAAGTATAAGAATATTTGAATAAAGGAATATTATGGATTGGAATGAGGCGTATGTTGTGTTTTTATAGTAATTGTTTATTATATACGCGAGTTATTCAGAAAGACCAGGTTTATCCCATTTTGAATAACTGATTCGACGATATGTCGAGGATGAAGACGATAGTCGAAGACCAGAGGTTTTCACATCGTTTGGATGATTACTGATGTCTTGATTGGGCTGTACACCCAAGACAAGGTAATAAGTGGTGATCGTCCAGATGTACTTGGAGATCAACCGGATATGCGAGAACCTCTCTCCTGTATTGGACATACGGGACGAGGAATAAGGTGCCTCTGGTTTCGTTCAGACCCCGAATGAACTTGTAAATGGATGTATGTCTGACATTGGGTTTCATTCTGTGTGATTGATAGACATCGGTTGCATAGTGTTAATTGCCTGTGTGGCATGCTGAGATGCAAATGATCAAGACTTCTATTGAAAAGCAGAGTCTTATGGTTGATGATCAAAGCACGACTTTAATATAGCATAGCTTTGTATAGCGTTAATTCGCGAGCCTCACACCCTGGTGTGAACCAGAAACGGGAGAGGACTTCAGGGAGGACATGCGTTTCCTTCTAGCTAGAAGTGGTGTCTGGGTTTTGCACGCCCAGGCGTTTTACTTATGTGGATGATGGATAGCGAGGCGCCTCGTTTACTTCGGTCTCTGCGGAGGCTCGGAGCCGATGGATGGTCTTTATACAGACCAGAATGACGCCCCATAGGGCGGGGAAACGTAGTGTTCAGGCATTTTAATCCACGTCGAGTGGAACGGCCCTGACGATCCAAGGGTCACTCGAGCTCTGATCCTGAGACACGGGCTAGAGCGTGTCGAAGCGGTAAGGACGATCCCTTGCCTTGGTTCACAGGCGGAAATCCAACTTCCAATACGTGACATTTGTGGTTTTGATTGTAGAGCCTAGTATTGGCGACATGATATATGGTACCCATGCCGCCTAGGATTGATACATTTATATTTGAAGCTGTTTTATACACTATGCACTTATAATAGTATCAAATGATTTGTTTTAACGTACCAAGCATGTTTGGCTATTATAAGGGAAAACCCTATCCTTCGGCTTGCGTTGCATTGTGTGATGGGACCTGGGTCTAATAATAGCCTCATTTTTCCAAAAAGAATTGCGATGATTTGTTGTATGCACTGGTATTCTTGGGAGGAAACCCATTCCGTGTTATATGGCGTGGTCCCCTTTTATATCTGATTTAAAGTAAAGTTTTAAATAACTGTTTTAGTTCTCACACCAGTCACATGACTGACCTGGAGTTTATTGTTTTAACCTAAACTCTAGGTGCCCCTATTTTCCACACGAGCAGCTTGTAGTTTTGGTTTTGCAGATTTATATTCACAGGATCCTGGTTTATAGCTGGAATGATATTCGAAAAGCTCTATATCCGCATATTCTTTTCGGTTGTGTTTTATTTTATTTTCCGCTGCATTGTAAATTGTAAATCTCTAATATTTTTGTTCTGTATATTATTCATGTACACTCTGGAATATTTGTGTATTCTGATGAAATTGTTGTAATAAGCAATGAAATGTTCTTTCGCTTGTGTTCTGATTTGTCGTGTTCTCAAAGCAATCCGGGCTTTCCTTTACGGGGAAGTTTGGGTCGTTTCATCTTCTGTTACCACTCTTTTTTCCACTATCTGTGAATAGCACGAAAAATACTTGTCAGGGTATACAAACGAATTATCTTAGGGATTATGGAACAGTTGAGAGTACTTATTTTCCATCGGATTTTACTCATCATAGGTTACTACAAACCCTCTTCTAGTGAGTTTCCTTGTGTGTCACCCTAAAGCTTTGTATGAACCAAAGCTTTGATACCAACTGCGATGCCCCGGGATTTCAGCCTTCGAAAGTCGATATTTGACACAACTCAAGCATCAAATGTTGGAGTTTCAAATGCCTAATTCTTGGTTTTCTAAGGTAATAACACACCAGAAATAATCACAATGAAATAAAACAAATTCTCATAAACATAATATGAGATACATCGGAGTTACATAATCAACTTCATTATAATAATGTACATATCCAAATAAGATGCTCCTCAAAAGCTAAGTGTTTGGAATATTATTATAATATGAGTTCCATATTCATCTCTAATATCTAAAAGATAGTCCACAAAAGCTAAGTGTTTTACATGATAAGATGCTCCTCAAAAGATAGTGCTACAAAGTATTGCTATGACCCGACTCTTAGGCTGCCCATGCAAAAATTATAGGGTCTCAGAGTTTAAGGGAAATTGATAAACTCCATGTCGGTCATGGGACTGGTATGAGAAAAGAAAACAATTATCTTTATTTTATTTTAAAGTTAGGTAAATCATAAGACCACACCGTATAATACGAAATGAGTTTCCTCTTATGAGTATCAATCATAAAACTTGCAATGCTTTTTGAAAATGAAGCTACCGTAAGGTTTCTCGTCATACATACCATCCAAACACAGCTTAGGAGAGGTTTCCCCTTATGATAGCCAAACATGCTTGATACGCGGAAATCATTTTATATTACTTTTAGTGTCAAAATATGGAAATCATTTTCATAAATAAATGTATCAATCCTATACGACATAATGTCTCATACAATTATGTCGCCATATAGGTTTACAGCTAAAATCGTACAAACTCGTAATGGAAAATAGATTTCCATCAAATGACTAGGCTAAGGAACTTCCTTACTGATAGGTACATCTCTAGAGGGATGCCTCGAAAACAACACAAGTTCTCTGCCAACACAAGGCCGGTCCATTCTTTCTTGGATGAATTCGAGTACTCCTAAGTATGTCATCTCCCGGTCGTTGCCAACCTATAACTGGGGCCCCGCAATATCAACAACCACAAAAAGTAGAAGTCACCACATATGTAATCCCCGGTCTCCGTACCATGGTACACATTTTATCTAGAAGGAAATAACACACCCATAACTTCACTGCATATTTCTGTTTTGGTCATTTACTAGGGTGTGAAGTTTGTCGAAGTCTCGTTACACTATACTACGCTATCTAAGCCATGCTTTGATCATCAATAGCACATCACTTAGCATGCCACATTGCCATCTCATAACATATAATTGATAATTGCTAACCATATCACATTCGAGCTCGCATGTCTCAAAGAAGGTTGCTAAGCTAAGAGAATAAATTCTCCGCCACCAACAAAAATATATTGAACAAAAAACAATTATATATTACAAGATACAACGCCAGGCACACATCCATACAAGTCCATTCCGGGTTTGAACAAAATCGAAGGTACCTTATTCCTCATCCAATAAAGGAGAAAGTTCCTCAAAAATCCAGAAATTCCCCAGATACGTCCGGACGTGCCACCATTATAACATCTCAATGCTAGAGCAACCCAGTGAAGAGAAAATCAACAGACCAATCCTTTCGATGTGAAGATTTATGCTCTTCAACACCATATTTAAACACTTTTCATTACGTCTCATTCTTATTTGGAATGGTCTTCAAATCTAAGTCTAATCCCATACTTTTCAAATAACAATCGTTCTGTTAAAACTTATGGATGTATAAGTCTTCATTTAAATCTCAACTCAAATTTTCATTATAATATTCTAATATTCATCTTAAATCATTTATCAAAGTTCGGAATATTATTATGAATTTTAAATCCCTTTAAAACTCCATTCTTGATAGTAGTGGTTAAAAGCGTTACCAAAAGTTACTCAAAATAGCTAATTTTGCAAATTTTGCTTAAACAACTTTAAATCTTAATAAATTTGATCCAAACCACTTTAAAACTATTTATTATGGTTTACTAGAATTTTTCTTTATTTTTAATAATAAAAAAAACTATATTAATCGATTTCCAAATTTGGCATCTAAACTACACTTATATCGACTTTTTCAAAAATGGTTTTACACATTACTTAAAGTTTGTTTATTAAAATTCGAAATTCCTTTTCCATTTGAAAACTATTATCTTTAGGAAGCAAACATTTTTTGTTTCGAATAAATCCTATTCAATTTGCTCCTATTATGAGCGTTTAAAGTTTATAGCTGAAATTCATGAACTATCGCAGCGCGACTAGTCCTATTCAGACTATATTATAATTTTATATTAAAATAAATTCAATTTACTTTGAAATAGTTTATAAATCGTTTTAAAACACATATATACTTATTTGAAAACAATATTTCAAATTTTACCTTAACAATTAAATATTCCTATTTAATAAATATTATAATATTATTTTATTATTAAAATAATATTATTTTTCAAAACTTATCATTTCAAACCCAACTTTCCTGAAATCCATTAAAAAATAAAGGAGAAAGTTTGAGTAATAATATTGAGTTAAAACACTTTCTATATGTTCAAACTAAACTTCACTTTTTAGGTTACTATTCATTTTTAATTTCAAATTTGAACATGCTATTTATACTTTAAATAATTTTCAAATAATTTTCCATTCTATTAAAAGTTTTTCATAAATACTTTAATTTCATTTACATATCATTTTGGATTTAAAACTCCAACTTTTATTTTTCACTTATTATTTAAATGAATAAAATATTCATTTAAATTACCTAAACTTATTCATCACCCATATATTCATATATAACTCGTGTAGTGCACTCATCATCACTACTAATGATCATATTAACCTCCATATCAATGTTCATAACTTCCATACATTCATTACACATATATATTACAATTTTATATGTGCATAAGCGTTTGGTTAATAACGCTTACAAATATAGTTAACAACAAATTAACCACACATGTATAACCATCATCCAATTAACCAC
Organism: Allium sativum; assembly: GCA_030737875.1. NCBI lineage: Eukaryota > Viridiplantae > Streptophyta > Magnoliopsida > Asparagales > Amaryllidaceae > Allium > Allium sativum. Next base: position 729,152,710 of record CM060909.1, read on the forward strand.
CATAACCGTATATATAACCAATATATATATATATATATATATATATATATATATGAGGTTTCTCACCTTAGGGATTCAATCCACCAAAATTTTTAAATTTGAAGGACCTAAATGAAATTATCCCTTCCTTTTCTTTTCTTTTCTTTTTTTGTACGGAGGAGGTTGTGGTGCGCAAAGAGGAGATAAAGTAGGGGGATCTAGGGGCGTGAGAGGGGGTGGGTTTCTTGCAGTGGGGTGGGAGGATGTTTTGTCGTGGGTAGGGAGAGGGTGTTAAGGGGGAGGGGGACTGGCGTGGGTAGGGAAGGGATGTCGGTGTATTTTTGGAGGAGGAAGAGGTGGCTAATGGTAGCCAAAGGAAAGAGGAAGAAGGAGGAAGCTAGGCCTTGGAAATCATGACTAGAAGAAGGAAGAGGAAAATAGAAAATGGAGAGTGGAATGAATGAATTGGTAGGAAGGAAAGTGGGTCTTTTTATACAAGTGGGAGAGGTTTCTCCACTTGACACATCAATGGTAGTTTCACAAAACAAGGGGCTAAGCCCATCGTTTTGCTAAAGAAGTTTGGAGAATAAGACAAATGACATGTGCTTAGGAATATTCTAGACTTCCTAAGCCCTTTCCATTGCATTTTTTAATCTAATATGCTATAATAGTATATGCAAGACATACATAACTTTGCTAATTTAAACTCAAACTAACTTTTGTAAATTCCGATCAAACGACAAATGATAGCAACCATTTTTAATACTCTTGTTTGTCGATTTAAATCTTCTTATTCTCTATAAAACTCAAGTTCATTTTTAAATTAAATCAAAATTAAATGGAGTATTATAGTTTAAAAATCTTTCCTTTTAAATTGACAAAAATTTGATAAAATCGATAAAAAAACCATTATAATTTTTTTTGATAAAAGCTCGACGAAAATTTAGGGATGTTACATTTCTTGTTAGATGCTCTCTCATTTTCATATAATCTTTCTCATGTTGTTAAGTTGACGCTTGTAATGCATGATTCTAGATGGCGATTGAGTGTTAAAAATTTGTTTCATGATTTTCCATATTTCTTGAGCGCTTTTGCATCCTATGAGTTATGGTAACAATGTGTGACTGATCGAAGAAAAGAGTTAAGAGCATAAAAGACTATCTTGTCTTTTTTATTGAGTGAATTCTTTGTTTGAAATTAAGTTTCCATCTTTGTTTGATATTACTCGAGCAGGAAAAAGTAATGTGCCATTGATGAAATCTTCTACGCCATAACCAGTCAATGCATTCAAGATTTGAAATTTCCATAATCGATAGTTGCTTTCATCTAGTTGAATGGGTATAATAAGATTTTTTGGGTTAACTATGGTTCTTGGTTCATTTGTAGGGTTTTGGAGGTTGTCAAATGATTCAGATACATTGTTTTGCTGGAGATGATCTACCTGAGACTTTTGCATGGTCTTCGACCATGAAAAGGGAAGAAATTGAACACGTGACAAGAAAACTCTGATGATCAAACTGTTGCAACTGGGATTGATAAATTACTGATCAATTCGAAGACGACATAAATAAAGATAAGGATAGAAATTTTGATTTGATTAAGACCGCAATCAAGATTGGAGAAATGGAAATTTCTTCGATGATGGAATCTTGACTAAGAAGAGATAATGCTCCAAACAGAATCCAAATTAGCAAAAGCAAGAAATTTTGTTACCCTTAGGTAGTTTACTTTGATACCATAATCGAGAATGTAAAAGAGTTGTTTTACTGCTTAAGCAATAATGCTACTGTTAGAATTCAGATCTGGAGAAAAGAGAGAGATACAACGGTGAACAATTAAAAGACTACATTTTATTGAGATGCTTGATTGCTATTACAATAGAAATAATTGATTAATTTTACAATGCTAAACATTGGCTCTACTTATAGATGAGAGGGAGAATTCTAGAATAGAATATTCTAAAGCATATTTGGATCTATACCAAATATAGACCAAATTAATACAATCCTAATATAACTCATAATTAATGCAATCCAAACAAAAGGAAACATATTTTATTATTATCTCTAACATCCCCCGTCAAACTCACGATGCGGAGAATCGTGAGTTTGCCAAATAGAAGCTGCAAACTGAAGAGTAGCAAGATCGCGAATCCATTTTAATATTGTTAGAGAGTAACACCAAACTCCAAGCACCGAACAATCAACTCCAACTCCAAGAAACTCAACAATCTTCAATCCAAAACAACTCAACTTTCTTCAATCTGACTGGTAAGCAAAAGATCTGAGCGGCCAAAAGACAAAACTGGTCCCAGATGAATTTGTATGTTTTCATCCCCCAAACATACAAAGAAAACAAAACTAAACCAAAATGGGATGAGTTTGTATGTTTGCATCCCCCAGACATACAAACAAAACAAAATCAAATCAATAGGGATGATCAGCATATGTTTGCATCCTCCAAACATACCATACAGCAACCACATATGAAACACCCCACCTCCGTTAAGGTCACTCACAAAGGGAATGCCTTAACTTCGGTGGAGCATTATAGGTAAAAGATGCAGATAAATTACAAGATAGACAAATAAAGCAGCGGAAAATAAAGTCATTTATAAACAACTTAATTCAGCAAGCTTTTACAACAATTTTCTCAATCTTACTTTCATAGAAATTCTGTCTTGATTCAAAAACTTCCAAGTATAAAAGAAGCATAAAAACAATGATATTCCCCAATAAAGCATGAACCAGCCACAGCAGTGGAAGAGAGAGTCCAAAGCAATACATCGACTATCTTCGAGCTTGGAAAGAAAACTGAGCTAAGTGGTAATATTTCCTCCCTGTGAACCTGGGGGGGAGGGGGGAAGAAAAGAGGCGAAACAAAACTAGGTCAAACATTAGTCTGGTAAGTCCAGTGACTTTCAGCATATAAACAGGCAAAAGCATCATGACATGAATAAACTGAATATAAGACAATACCGTGAGAACAAGGACAACATGATAACATACGATTAGTATAGATATGATAAGGCAAGATAAACTGAATGCGCTTTTACTCTTTCTCTGCTTCGCTACTACCTTATTATTCTGATTTTTATATCTCTATATCTGCACCACCTAACTAGTGTCCTAACTAGTAATCTGTATAAAATGATAATATGATAATCGTGATCCCAATCCCCGCAATTGTGGTAGCCTTCAGGTGTACATATATCATGAGGATTCCACCTCAATCTGCCTAATTACCATGAACATGTTAGATGTACTCTTACTACCCTATCGATCGGCTCCTTACTTGCATAAATGTTCCATGTGTCTGTGTCAATCGACCCTCTCTTGCATGTAGATACCCAGTGCTAGTCCCACCATAAGGTGTATCAGTCCCAATGATAGCAACCCGACACGACTCAAGATGCACAGTGTATAACTACTAGTACCCAGTGCCTGCTTTTTCCCACTCCGGAGTACGTGCACGCCTGTAAACCGTCGGAACTTACACTGACGTACCCCCTACCGCTGTTTTGACCGCTTATAATCAACCCAGTAATCGTGCCCCACCCTGCCTAGTTTCAGGGTACCATGATACATCTATGTGGGTTACTGCTGAAATCGGTCCCCGTTACTAGGGTTTCCTGCTGGTTAAGTTTGAAGGCCTATATATTTAAATATTACCAACCTACACGAGATGTACTTAACCCTCCCACCGATTCTAGCATGTTTTCTTAATGGTTAAGTTTGTGGGTCTATATGTACTAATATTACCCACCTACACGGGATGTACTTAACTCTCCCATTGATTCAAGCATGTTTATTTAACGGTTAAGTTTGTGGGCCTATATGCACTAATATGACCCACCAACCCGACAAGTACTTAACCCTCCCGCACATTATGTCATATTGGTTAAGTGTTGTCCATTCATGTTAACTTAACCCACCCATTCATCGTGTCATGTTGGTTAAGTGTTTCTTATTAACTTAACCCCGTTCGTTCATTTGGTTAAGTGTTTTCTTGTTAACTTAACCCCACGTGTTCATCATGTTGTATTGGTTAAGTGTCATCAATCAATTCAAGTTGACTTAACCCACCTACTTGTCATGTTACTTTGGTTAAGTGTTGCCTCCTTGTGTCAACTTAACCCTACCACAAATCAAGTTATATTGGTTAAGTGTTGCCTTCTTGTTTTAACTTGACTTTACAACAAATTAAGTTATATTGGTTATGTGTTGCCCTCTTGTTTTAACTTAACCTTACCACAAATCAAGTTATATTGGTTAAGTGTTTCTTATTACTTAACCCTACCCATTCATCATGCTATACTGGTTAAGTGTTTCCTATTAACTTAACCCTAGTCATTCATGTTATATGAGTTAAGTGTTCCTATGAACTTAACCCTAGTCATACATCTTGTTCATTAGCATTAATTGATTTATTAATGCACCAACCTCTCACATTAGATATGTGTTGTTGCGGTTACTGGATGTGCCAGGCGGTTCCGGGCAGTTTTACACCACAACTCAATCTAACCTCGGGTTTTTCTTGGGCATGATGCACTAACCTCTCACATTAGATAGGTGTTGTTGTGGTTACTGGATGTGCCGGGCGGTTCCGGGTAGTTTTACACCACAACTCAATCTAACCTCGGGTTCGACATATTCATCTTTTCACTAATTTACATATTTACAGATTATATGTAAATTATTCACAATTGTTGTCAAATTTCAGATTATGCCATATTTTCCATAAATGTCCAAGTCTAGATTTATATGCTAATTATCCCAACCAGTCATATTCCAATTCTCAATTATGCCCAACAAAGCTAATTGCAAGTTATGGCCCCCAAATTCAATTTCGAGTTATTACTCAAATTAGGCTACATCTAATCTTCCCAAGTTTGTACTAAAAGTCATGCTCCAATACCCCAAGTTCGCAACAAAGACAAATTATGCCCCAAATCATAAGTTACAAAATTATGTTCCACCATTACCAAATAGACTATTCCTCATTACCCCCGCATTCCAATCATATGCATAATAAGTTTCAGTCTATATTCGAGGTTAATCTAGGTTCATAAAATAAAGGGGACGAAAGATGAACATAAACGAGAGTAGGCATAAAACATGCATTAAAATGGTAGATCTGTCAAATATTTTGGACCTAAGAGGATTACAGATCTGTTAGAGTTGGGGTATAACAAAGATAGATCTGAAACAAACTGACAGAAATAACCTCATATAGATTTGATATAAATACATCATGAACCTAAAAGGATTATATCAGATGTCCAAAAAAGACAGGCATGATCGAATAATAACTTCCTAGGCATGTAAATCATTGATTCAATAGAAAGATAGGAATTAATCTAAAAGATTTGTCTTATCATCAAGCATGGACTTATATCCATTTCATTATATGTCAAAATCACTATTAGGTGTTTAAATCTGAAAATAACAAGAACTTACATGTTTATAGTTCAATTTATGCCCTAAATCCCAAGTTATATACCCAATATACTTTATACCTTCAAATCTCAAGTCATATGTCCAACACTTTATGCCTGAAATCTCAAGTCATATATCCAATACTTTATGCCTCAAATCTAAAGTCATATGTTCGATACACTTTATGTTTTGAATACAACATGTGTTATGTCCTCAAATCAGTTACAACTCAATTATGCCCAATTATACACAAATTTATACTTTTCCCAAATTTTAGCGTTGGTCATGTCCAAATCATATTTTATGCCCAACTTTATTTCCAACGTACGTTCATCTCTTATGAGATCTGGCTCAGGCTCGCAGTAGCCTAGCTATAAAACAAAAAGGGAAGAAGGGAAGAAGAGACAAAGAATGGACATAATATTATCAATGAGATAGATCCAAAGGATATAGAAAGACAGATAGAAATAGGTATAATCTCAGATCCAGATTTATTACAATGTCAGAATCACAATTAACTTTTATTTATGAAAGTAACGTGAACTTGCAAATTACAGAACGATCTTGAATTCTGGGATCTGTATTCTGAAACTGAATAGCTCCCCCTTGAATTAGACTATTTGTTCTTCTAATTTAGATTTGATTTAATTCTTAGAAAATAGTTGTTGAAGTCGTTGAATTAGCCTTTGAATCTCTACTTGAATTCTAAACTTGATTTCTATGAAGAGCTTGAGCAGCATAACCCCGTCTTTGATTTATTTTGATATAAATTAGGGTAGAGTATAGGCGTAATGAAGTTGTGTAGAGAAAACTGTAGCCTTAGGGGTGTTTATATAGCAGAGGGATCAACGAATCTGGTCAGAACGGGCGTCCAAATGCAGAAAAATGAATCTGTCCTCAGATCTGGAAATAGGGGGGAGGTCGACCCCCTGGTCGTTCTGTGTGACCCAGATCAACCCCTGGTCGACCTGGGTCTTGGCGGGAAATTTCCCGCCCAGCCCGGGCGTGTGATTTTAATTTTGAATTTCAAACCTGAGCTGTTTTATTTAAATCTCTGAAACTTCTGAAGGTCATAACTTCTTCATACGGAGTCTGATTTACGCAAACTCGGACTCTATCTCAAGCAGAATTCTGAGACGAGCGCAATGGTGTAACCTGTTTCCCTTAATTCTTCTCTTAATAATTAAGTATACTTTAATTTGTTACTTTAATGTTTACAGAAAATACGGAGTGTTACATTCTCCCCTCCTTAAAGGATTTCGTCCCCGAAATCTTCAAGTTAGGAAGAACGTATATCCTAGCATCCAACATCCATCTACTCAACTATTCAATCACAGGCATCCATTGTCCTGAAAAGGTTTCTATTGTTGTATGAAGATATGCAGAGTGTGTGTATATGTCTCTTATCTAATGCAAAATCAGGCGGTCTACTGATCCAGTTGACCTCCTTAATGCGAATCATGAGAGTGTCATGCATCCAATATGTACGCAAATATCCCTAATCATGTAAATACTATATGTGTGCATATTCACTCATCCATATGCAACATCTATATGATAACACATCAAGTTTCAATCCATATATATATAAGTTCACTCATGCATATGCAATATGAAAGTGACTGAGCCGATCTAGTGCCTAATGTGTGTGTATGCATCCACCAACCACTAGCAAACACTTGCAACCACTTACTTCCACCAAACATAACATGTCTCAAACACATGTTTACATTCGTTGGCTTCTACCTAAGGATCGAGGATAGGACCGAGAGGATATACCTAAAAGATAAAGACTAGCATGCAAAATAAATATTACAGAAAAAGTGGAATCAAGGGTGTACCCTCAAAAAAAGGTATGATGCGCGTATCTAGTCTTCAGTCTTCTAAGTTGCATCTTCTTGAGCTTCACTCCACTGTACCTTAACTAATTTAACTTCACGATTGCGAAGCTTCCTGACCTCCATTTCCAAAACCTACTAGTAAAGATAGGACCTCGATCACTTACTATGCTAGAGGGTATCCAATGTAGTCGAACTATCTTTCCAAGATAAACAGATGTTAACCATGATACCAAGTGTATATACTAAGATGATTATAGGTCTCTCCTCTACTTAGCTTATCCATCATGTCACAAATCTGAGGGTCGATATATCTCACGCAAACCATCCTAGTCGAACTTGACATCCCGCAAGTACAAGCCCCAAAGGCCTAAACCAATATTAGACAAGCACCCAAGGAATACCTCCTCCGAATTTGGACGATCTATGTGAGATGATACTAGCAAAACAACCAAACAATTGAGAACTTAACCAACTCTGGCTATCCTCTCCAATCTTGCTCCAAAACTATCATTGATCGCATAACGGGCTTTGCATTGTCAACTAGATATATATGGAAGTCTACCTCACGTTTTAAGGGACAAACCCCAACCTTAATCAAAAACATCTGCGTACTCATGGACTACTCCAACGGATCGAAAATCGTCGATAAATACATAAAGTGATTTTAGGTAGCTAAGACAAACTGATCCCTTAGGATCGCACGAAATTTCGAGGGTATTCCCGAGGCAAGTTGAAAGTCTAACTACCCTCCTTTCACAATTACTAGCTAACTAATCCATGCCTAGAATCAACCCATAGCCCATGAAACCAAAAACATAAGTATCTCAAATCCTTACGAACCAAAGATAAATGAGCCGAACCACAAATTGGATTTGAGATAATAATGAGATCTCCCACTATACAAGTACTAAGGTGCAGAGACTCCACTATGGAAGCAGATATAAACGAATGTGAAGCGCTAAAATCAAAAAGAGTACTAATAGGATGATCAAAGAGGAAAATCTAAACTCTTTCAACAAAAACCTTACTACCTCTCTCTCAGGTACGCTGGCGGTGAGAGCATGAACTTGCCCTCCAGAAAATTCTGTCCTTTGTTCTTGTCCTTAATTATATGACCCATTATACCATAATAACGACACTTCCTCTTGTCTTAGATTTTTCTATTCTATCTTCATTTGTGAACCAAGTCCATATCCATGAGTTTCTCATCCTTGGGTTGTGTTCCTTAGCCAAACTCCCTTATTCTCATCTTTTCCATCTTTGTTTAACTTGTTGACAAGTCTTTCGAAAGCTGCCTCCATCGCATGGAAAACCCTACAAAGCTCGAGAAAAAAAATTAGCCGTAGGTGAAACTACAGCGGCTATAATGGAAGTTGGGCACTTCTTCGCCCTTTGACAGGTGTTGTAGTCTCATCAAGCCTACGGTACCATTCCGCGATGAGGTTACCTCCCGAAAAGCCAGGAGTCCCGGAGACTCAGGAAAGAAGGAAACAAGGATTCAAACAGAGGATCAAAAAGATAGTGCATGTGGCTTTGGGGAATATGCCTTTGAAACAAAACCTTTCTTTTGAAAATGCTTCTTTTAAAATCGTTTTGAAAATAATTTTTCAAATCTTTTATCTGATCCGGTAACCTTCAGCTCTGATACCAAGTGAAACACCCCACCTCCGTTAAGGTCACTCACAAAGGGAATGCCTTAACTTCGGTGGAGAATTATAGGTAAAAGATGCAGATAAATTACAAGACAGACAAATAAAGCAGCGGAAAATAAAGTCATTTATAAACAACTTAATTCAGTCAAGATTTTACAACAATTTTCTCAATCATACTTACATAGAAATTCTGTCTTGATTCAAAAAATTCCATGTATAAAAGAAGCATAAAAACAATGATATTCCCCAATAAAGCATAAACCAGCCATAGCAGTGGAAGAGAGAGTCCAAAGCAATACATCGACTATCTTCGAGTTTAGAAAGAAAACTGAGCAAAGTGGTAACATTTCCTCCCTGTGAACCGGGGGAGGGGGGGGGGGACGGAAGAAAAGAGGCGAAACAAAACTAGGTCAGACATAAGTCTGGTAAGTCCAGTGACTTTCAGCATATAAATAGGCAGAAGCATCATGAAATGAACAAACTGAATATAATACAATACCGTGAGATTAAGGACAACAAGATAACATACGATTAGTATAGATATGATAAGGCAAGATAAACTGAATACGCTTCTACTCTTTCTCTGCTTCGCTACTACCTTGTTATTCTGATTTTTATATCTCTATATCTGCACCACCTAGCTAGTGTCCCAACTAGTAATCTGTATAAAATGATAATATGATAATCATGATCCCAATCCCCGCAATTGTGGTAGCCTTCAGGTGTACATCTATCGTGAGGATTCCACCTCAATCTGCCTAATTGCCATGAACATGTTAGATGTACTCTTACTACCCTATCGATCAGCTCCTTACTTGCATAAATGTTCAATGTGTCTGTTTCAGTCGGCCCTCTCTTGCGTGTAGATACCCTGTGCTGGTCCCACCATAAGGAGTATCGGTCCCTATGATAGCAACCCGACACGACTCAAGATGCACAGTGTATAACTACTGGTACCCAGTGCCTGCTTTTTCCCACTCCGGAGTACGTGCACGCCCGTAAACCATCGGAACCTACACTGACGTACCCCCTGCCGCTGTTTTGACCGCTTATAATCAGCCCAGTAATCGTGCCCCATCCTGCCTAGTTTCAGGGTACCATGATACATCTATGTGGGTTACTGCTGAAATGGGTCCCCGTTACTAGTGTTTCCTGCTGGTTAAGTTTGTGGGCCTATATATACAAATATTAACCACCTACACGAGATGTACTTAACCCTCCCACCGATTCTAGCATGTTTTCTTAATGGTTAAGTTTGTGGAACTATATGTACTAATATTACCTACCTACACGAGATGTACTTAACCCTCCCATCGATTCAAGCATGATTATTTAACAGTTAAGTTTGTGGGCCTATATGTACTAATATTATCCACCAACCCGACATGTACTTAACCCTCCCACACATTATGTCATATTGGTTAAGTGTTGTCCATTCATGTTAACATAACCCACCCATTCATCATGTCATGTTGGTTAAGTGTTTCTTATTAACTTAACCCCGTTCGTTCATTTGGTTAAGTGTTTTCTTGTTAACTTAACCCCACGTGTTCATCAAGTTGTATTAGTTAAGAGTCGTCAATCAATTCAAGTTAACTTAACCCACCTACTTGTCATGTTACTTTGGTTAAGTGTTGCCCCTTTGTGTCAACTTAACCCTACCACAAATCAAGTTATATTGGTTAAGTGTTGCCCTCTTGTTTTAAATTAACCTTACTACAAATCAAGTTATATTGGTTATGTGTTGCCTCTTGTTTTAACCTAACCTTACCACAAATCAAGTTATTTTTGTTAAGTGTTTCTTATTACTTAACCCTACTCATTCATCATGTTATACTGGTTAAGTATTTCCTATTACCTTAACCCTAGTCATTCATGTTATATGGGTTAAGTGTTCCTATGAACTTAACCCTAGTCATACATCTTATTCATTAGCATTAATTGATTTATTAATGCACCAACCTCTCACATTAGATATGTGTTGTTGCGGTTACTGGATGTGCCGGGCGGTTCCGGGTAGTTTTACACCACAACTCAATCTAACCTCGGGTTTTTCTTGGGCATTATGCACTAACCTCTCACATTAGATAGGTGTTGTTGTGGTTACTGGATGTTTCGGGTGGTTCCAGGCAGTTTTACACCACAACTCAATCTAACCTCGGGTTAGGCATATTCATCTTTTCACTAATTTACATATTTACAGATTATATTTAAATTATTCACAATTGTTGTCAAATTTTAGATTATACCATATTTTCCATAAATGTCCAAGTCTAGATTTATATGCTAATTATCCCAACCAGTCATATTCCAATTCTCAATTATGCCCAACAAAGCTAATTGCAAGTTATGGCCCCCAAATTCAATTTCGAGTTATTACTCAAATTAGGCTACATCTAATCTTCCCAAGTTTGTACTAATAGTCATGCTCCAATACCCCAAGTTCGCAACAAAGACAAATTATGCCCCAAATCATAAGTTACAAAATTATGTTCCACCATTACCAAATAGACTATTCCCCATTACCCCCGCATTCCAATCTCACGCGTAATAAGTTTCAGTCTAGATTCGAGGTTAATCTAGATTCATAAAATAAAGGGGACGAAAGAGGAACATAAACGAGAGTAGGCATAAAACAGGCTTTAAAATGGTAGATCTGTCAAATATTTTGGACCTAAGAGGATTACAGATCTGTTAGAGTTGGGGTATAACAAAGATAGATCTGAAACAAACTGACAGAAATAACCTCATCTAGATCTGATATAAATAACATCATGAGCCTAAAAGGATTATATATCAGATGTCCAACAAAGACAGGCATGATCTAATAATAACTCCCTAGGCATGTAAATCATTGATTCAATAGAAAGATAGGAATCAATCTAAAAGGTTTGTCTTATCATCAAGCATGGGCTTAGATCCATTTCATTATATGCCAAAATCACTATTAGTGTTTAAATCTGAAATTAACTTGAACTTACATGTTTACAGTTCAATTTACGCCCCAAATCCCAAGTTATATGTCCAGTATACTTTATACCTTCAAATCTCAATTTATATGTCGAACACTTTATGCCTCAAATCTCAAGTCATATGTCCAATACTTTATGCCTCAAATCTCAAGTCATATGTTCGATACACTTTATGTTTTGAATACAACATGTGTTATGTCCTCAAATCAGTTACAACTCAATTATGCCCAAGTTCGATACACTTTATGTTTTGAATACAACATGTGTTATGTCCTCAAATCAGTTACAACTCAATTATGCCCAATTATACACAAATTAATACTTTTCCCAAATTTTAGCTCTGGTCATGTCCAAATCATATTTTATGCCCAATTTTATTTCCAACGTACGTTCATCTCTTATGAGATCTGGCTCAGGCTCGCAGTAGCCTGGCTATAAAACAAAAAGGGAAGAAGGAAAGAAGAGACAAAGAATGGACATAATATTATCAATGAGATAGATCCAAAGGATATAGAAAGACAGATAGAAATAGGCATAATCTCAGATCCAGATTTATTACAATGTCAGAATCACAATTAACTTTTATTTCTAAAAGTAACGTGAACTTACAAATTACAGAACGGTCTTGAATTCTGGGATCTGTATTCTGAAACTGAATAGCTCTCCCTTGAAGTAGACTATTTGTTCTTCTAATTTAGATTTGATTTGATTCTTAGAAAATAGTTGTTGAAGTCGTTGAATCAGCCTTTGAATCTCTACCTGAATTCTAAACTTGATTTCTACGAAAAGCTTGAGCAGCATAACCCCGTCTTTGATTTATTTTGATATGAATTAGGGTAGAGTATAGGCATAATGAAGTTGTGTAGAGAAAACTATAGCCTTATGGGCGTTTATATAGCATAGGGATCAACGAATCTGGTCAGAACGGGCGTCCAAATGCAGAAAAATGAATCTGTCCTCGGATCTGGAAATAGGGGGGAGGTCGACCCCCAGGTCGACCTCCTGGTCAACCTGTGTGACCCAGGTCGACCCCCTGGTCGACCTGGGTCCTGGACGGGAAATTTCCCGCCCAGCCCGGGTGTGTGATTTGAATTTCGAATTTCAAACCTGAGCTGTTTTATTTAAATCTCTGAAACTTCTGAAGGTCATAACTTCTTCATACGGAGTCCGATTTACGCAAACTCGGACTCTATCTCAAGCAGAATTCTGAGACAAAAGCAATGGCGTAACCCGTTTCCCTTAATTCTTCTCTTAAAAATTAAGTATATTTTAATTTGTTACTTTAATATTCATAGAAAATACGGGGTGTTACAACCTATCACGTTCAATCAACGTCAATTGCCCTCCTAATAAACAGGGTTACCGATACAGACATCAATACATACAATACCATCTTCAAACTAATGCTACTCTCTAACAACTCAATTAACCCATCAACTCGTTCACACAAACTGCGCATCACTCGTTCAAAATTGCAAGACTCCCAAATCGAACCCACAAAGACGACAATCTGCATCTCCTTTATGAAATCGCATCCATCTCTAACTCATCATCAACAACCAAAAACGACAGCCTGCAACTCACCGACCAAAACAAACCAAACTCGTCTACAACTCCATTTCAACAGCCACTCTACAAGTTTTTTTTCTTCACAAAACTACAAAACAAACAAAACCACAATCATAGACCACCCACTTCTCAACTCCATACAACAAACACATCGCCTATAGCAACTCTACTATCCCGCCTGATCACAATTTTGCATGCAACTGCCGAAGTTAGACCTCTCACCTCTAGCAACCCACAAACCTCCAAACGCCATCCACACCTCAACCTGAAGCAAGCACGAAACATTCATCCCACTACAATATGGTTGCCATCCTTTTTTTTTTTTTTACAAAACACTCACTTCTTCTTTTTTTTTTTTTTACACAAAACACTCACTTGACATCTACGAAAATTCAATACAAAATTTTAACGTTTAGCAAGACACATCTTAGTTGAGATTACAAGCCATAACACAAATATTGATGGCCAAAATTATAACATAAAGCTGCATCACCATAGCTTTGCTGAACCATCACCTTAAAGCATTACCACCTCTTAAACACATACAAGATCCACACACAAACATCTCCTGTTACCACACTACAAGCCTCCATCATCAAACAAGCACCTTGCCATAAACACCAATCAAACATATACATAACCCGCGACCACATCACCAGATACCCTGAACCATCGCAACCACTAGCGAGATAACCGCCTTTCATCATTTCTAATTCAGCCGGATCTGCCTCCTCAACACTAATTCCATGACTCTATTTAATTACTTCTTCTGCCACAACAATTTTTTTTTCGAAAACTTTGAAACCCGAATCAATAGCTTATATTCGAAACCCCAATTTGAACGACAACATCAACACAGATCTGAAAACGCACGGATCCGAACCCATTTATTTTAAGAAGAGAAATACCAAAAAGAATAAAACAGAACCCAATCACCGCAATTGTTGAAGGCGGCTTCAGATTTCGGATGAAGTGGAAACACAGGGGTTTCGAGTTCATTTTTTTCTTCTTTTCGTTTAACTGAGAAGAAAAGAACCGAACAGAACCAAAAAGAACAGATCTGAAAACGAGATGTATTCGTGGTACTATTATTATATCAAATAAAACAACAAAATAAAAACTCAACTCTTTTCTCCCTCTCCTCTCTGACCTAGCTCTGATACCATGTTAGAATTCAGATCCAAAGAGAAGAGAGAGATACAACGGTAAACAATTAAAAGACTACATTTTATTGAGATGCTTGATTGCTACAATAAAGATAATTGATTAATTACAATGCTAAACATTGGCTCTACTTATAGATGCACTACAAGAAAGGGGCTTAAATTCGACGGCCCATATCGACGGTTTCCGACGGATTTTTCCGACGACTTTTTCCGACGGCTTTCGACAGGCCGTCGGCGGCCGTCGGAAACCGTCGATTATAAACGTATTATCTTCCAGAACAGAACACGCATTCACTTTGCCCTCCTCAAACCCATTTTCCAGCCGAATTTCCAACCCTTACACCCCCAAATTCACGATTTTCCACCTCCAAACACCAAATTTTTCACGTCCAGATCACTCCTGACTCCTCCTCAAGCTTCCAGCAACATCAATTTAAGGTAGAATTCGTTTTTTGGTTAAAATTTCAATTTTTGACCTAAACCTAAATTTGGTAAAATTAGTAAATTAAGCTTAATTGTTGATTGCAATTGGTTCCTATGGTGTTGTAGTATGTTATATCATCATATTATATGTGTGTTTCATTTGCTACACTGAAATTGAAAAAGTTATGTTAAATATTTGCATATTTGTGTATTTGACATCAAAATTTAGGCATGTTTTGGATATATTGTTGTTTGTAGTGGTCATAAAAAATTGTTTAAAAACTCAGATATTTACAAATTGGTTTAACTGTGTGTATGTGTTTCAATTTAGATTGTTTATGTCGTTGTATATATAATTTAGGATATTTTTGTACATGTGTGCCGTTATGCGCTCGTCATTCTTGCACGTGTTATTTGAGATACGAATAATTAAATGGATGAACTATGAAAAGTACATCGTGCAAATTTTGATTTATGCACAAAAACGCATGATTCTAAATTCTAGTTGTGTGCCTATTGAATCGATGGTAATAATATTGTTTTAAGTTGATTGAAATGTTAGCAGATGTGATAAAATATAAAATATTTTTTTGTTGCAGTAAAACGTACTTTATATTAATATGCGCACATATAATTGAGTAATATCCCCTAGAGTGTTTTCGGCCCCGTCTGACGAGTGTTGTACATGATCGTTATATAAATAATTGTTTTTTTTCAAATTAAAAAACGACCGTTTATATTCATCTGGTACAATATTCGTTGGATTTGTCCTTGTATTGGACAAGTTATAAACGCAATAAGCATCTACATTTTGTATACTACTTCGTTTCAAAAGATTCACAAAATTTTGGTTCCATTTTCCCTTTTGTTTCCTGCGTACATGTGTACAGTGCAGGAAACAAAAGGGAAATGCTGCCGAAATTTTGTTGAATCGTTTGAAACGAAGTAATATACAATTGTAAATGTTTACTGTGTTTATAATGGGAAGTAGGATGCCTGACCATGTAAAAGAATTGCATTAAAAAAAGTGTCAAATTTAACTGTGTTGGGTTATGGATATTTAAGATTATTTATTTTAAATAACAACAATTGATTTTTTGTTATTTAAGTTAGATTTTATAAATTAAAATAATTTATATTCCAAGACTAAAATGGCGCGGTAGTTTCAAAATTTAATTTTGAACTTTGGAAAATTATATAAAATTCATTTTAAATCAGATTTGGACGAAACAAGAAACGCTATGACCGTATTGAAAATATTTTTCTAACGGATATAAGAATTTGAGATTTTAGTTCATAATTTGTAAGTTACGACAAAATCAAAATTTCAGAAAAACGCTATGGAATTAATATATAAAATACATATGGACCAAAACGCTATGGAATTAATATATTTTTAATATTAAATATATATGCCTTAAAAATGAAAATATTTCAATATACGTGCGTTTTATTACCATTAAGTACAAGTTTTTTTTGTAATTTGAATTCTTAAATAAATATTAATTTTTGGACTTATGACTGAATTTCTCAACTAGGAAAAATGATTGATTATTTTGTTGATCGGAGGAGTTGGATGTACCAAAGAAGAGGACAGAGAGGTTCAATAAAAGAAGATTTTTATAATGGTATAAATGTCTTTGTTGACTTTGCTTTAAGTAATAATGGAAGCGATCCTGAAATTCGTTGTCCGTGTAGCAAGTGTAAACATTTGAAATATTTGTTACCCGATGTTGTGAAAGTCCATTTGTGCAAAAACGGATTCATACCCGAGTATTATTTTTGGGATCGTCATGGAGAAGTTGTATCAAATACTCCTGTTGAGACTGAGGTAGACAATCCTGTTGAAGAAAATGTTAGCACGACCCATATTGAAAATATGGTGGAAGATGCAGCTTGATCTATGTTTCCTATGATTGCAGCCGACGACGATGATGGAAATGATGAAGAACCGAATATTGAAGCTAAGAAAATTTATGATTTGTTGGATAATGCTAAGAAACCTATTTGGGATGGTTGTACAAGCGGCACTCAGCTATCGGTAATCGCGGAATACATTGCGATGAAATCTAAATACAACATCACTGAAGCTGGGTTCACAGCAATTGTACAAGCTGCAAAAAGGCACATGCCGCCGGATAATTTAATGTGTGAAAATCACTACGAAGTTAAAAAACTTATGTCGGCATTTGGTTTACCTTATCAAAAAATAGATACATGTGTAAAAGGATGTATGTTGTTTTGGAAAGATGACGTAAACCTTAGAAATTGTAAAATTTGTAATGAAGAAAGATATAAACCACGAAAAAAGAAGGGAAAGGAAGTTCCATATAAACGTATGCATTACTTACCTCTTACTCCAAGGCTTCAAAGATTATATGCATCTTCTGCAACTGCATCTCATATGAGATGGCATAAGGTGAGATCGGAGCAAGAAGGTACGTTGACCCATCCAGCCGATGGGGAAGCATGGAAGCATTTCGATAAAACTTATCCCAATTTTGCAGCGGAGAGTCGTAATGTCAGACTAGGATTATGTACGGATGGTTTTTCACATTTTCTCAGTTTGGTTCTAAATACTCATCATGGCCCATTATCATCACACCTTATAATTTACCTCCATGGATGTGTATGAAAACACAATATATGTTTCTTACTGTTATTGTTCCTGGGCCCGAAGATCCAGCACAAGGAATTGATGTTTATTTACAACCGTTAATTGAAGAATTAAAAACATTGTGGAACGAAGGAGTAGAAACGTACGATGTTTCAAAGAAGAAAATTTTTCGCATGTTTGCTTCTTTGTTGTGGACAATAAGTGATTTTCCTACATATGCAATGCTTTCAGGATGGAGTACTGCTGGTCGTCTATCATGTCCATATTGCATGGAAGAGACACGAGCGTTTTCCTTACCGCATGGTAGGAAAATTTCATGGTTTGACTGTCATCGATGTTTTCTCCATGTAAATCATGTTTTTAGAGCAGACAAGAAAAACTTTTTGGTTAATAGAGTAGAAACCAGACAACCTCCAACGTTATGGACTAGCGAAGAAATATATGAAATGGTTCGAAATCATCCAAAGATATATCAAACTGGAGTTCAAACAGAAATTGAAGGCAAATCGATTTATCATAATTGGTGCAAACAGTCTATTTTTTGGGAGTTGCCGTATTGGAAACATCTTCTGCTTCGTCATAACATTGATGTGATGCATAATGATAAAAATGTATTTGATAATGTCTTTAACACGATTTTGAATGTTAAAGGGAAAACTAAAGATGATTTGAAATCAAGGCGCGATATAGAAGAATTATGCAAACGTCCCGAGCTTCATATGAAACCTAATGACAGTAAAAAACCCAAAGCATGTTATGAATTAGATAATAATCAGGTTAACGTTGTTTTAAAATGGGTTGAAGGGTTACGATTTCCTGATGGGATTTCCTCAAACCTTCGTAGGTATGTTGACTTCAAAAATGGTAAATTGAGCGGAATGAAAAGCCACGATTGTCATATTATGATGGAGCATCTATTCCCAGTTATGTTCAAAGAACTACTGCCGTTAAAAGTTTGGAAGGTAATAACGGAGCTTAGTTTGTTTTACAAAGAACTTTGTTCAACTACTTTGAAAGTGGAACGTTTACGTAAATTTGAGGTAGATATTCCAATATTGCTTTGCAAATTAGAGAAAATATTCCCACCAGGTTTTTTTAATGTAATGGAACATTTACCTGTTCACCTTCCAACTGAAGCACGATATCAAGGTCCTGTCCAATATGGATGGATGTATCCATTCGAGAGGTAAATATAGACATATTAACGATTAATTTAATTGAATTTAAAACTATTAAATAATGTAAATTAATATTGCATAGGTATCTGATTCATTTGAAGAAAAAAGTGAGACAAAAAGCACGAGTTGAAGGTTCGATATGTAAATCTTATATCGAAGAAGAAGCTTCGTTCTTTTTCTCTCATTATTTCAGTGATCATGTGAATATATCATTTGAAAGTGTTCCAAGAAACGACGAAGGAGACAAACAAGAATCGTCTCAAACAGTTTTGTCTATTTTTAGACAACATGGTCGACCTTCTGGAAAATGTGTTGACGTCTGGCTAAATGATAAAGATCTTCATGTAGCTCACACTTATATTCTTCTAAATTGTGCTGAAGTTGCACCATTCGTTAGGTAATCTGAAATATCAATTACTGCATTTTTATTTCTACATCTTTACGTGTGTATAATCTAATGCAAAACACTATTTCTATTTACAACGTTTACGAACGTGAACATCCAAATGGAGATATAGTAAAGAATTTTCTGCTTGGTTTACAAATTATGTTTATGAACCCAAAAATTGTGTTGTTGATGAAGGGTTGAAACATCTTGCAATGGGACCAAAAAGATTGGTTAAGACATATCCAATATATTTTGTTAATGGATATAAATTTAACACAAAAGAATACGGTGCTGAAAAATCAACGAACAATACTGGTGTATTCGTTAAAGGCAGTGACGATCCTGAGAATCACATAAAAGATTTTTATGGCGTTTTAACACAAATTTTGCAATTGACATATTTCTCACGACCCGCAGAGGAGGTGTTTCTATTTAAATGCGATTGGTTTAGCAATGTTCCGGGTTCTGGGATTAATGTACATAAGGATTATAATCTGATTGAAATAAAGCATACATCGCGTTATTACAAGTATGATCCTTTTGTACTAGCCAAACAAGCATTACAGGTTTATTATGCTCCTTACCCGTCTCTAAAAAGAGATAAAGCAGATTGGTCGGCAGTTTTTAAAACAAAGGCCAGATTTACGTTTGATGGGAAGAATATTCCAAACGAAGGAGCCTATCAGGCAGAACTCGAACAGAACAATGAAATAATAATTGAAGATGATCATGCAGATTTCGGACCTCTAATCGATGAGGCAAATGCTTTGGTAGATGCGTTTGAGAGTGCGGAGGAAGATAGTATGCAATCTGAGGATGAATTTGAATCTGAAGAAGATGATGATTGATATAGATGATGATCGAGTACTATCTATCTATTGTAATGTAATTATGTAGTAAACCCAGCTTATTTTGCAATTCATGTAACTCTATTAAATTTTTAACTTTTATGATCGTTTTTTACATCTTTTGTGTCATATGCAGTTTTGCTTATTTATTTGTCTTAAATCTGCAATAATGTAAAAATGTTAATCTTTGGAATATGAGACCAAATCAAATACAGGTATAAACAATTTCTCTTTTATGTCATTTTTTGCATCTTTTATGTCACTTATTTAGCAGCTTATATCGTTTGTTTAAGTCAGCTTAGATCTTTGAAATGATTTGTATGTGACAGGTATGTCATCTAGAGGAAATTCGTCAGGCGAGGGTTCTGGATCGCATCCCCACGTGCGTCCAGTCGTGTCCTTAGTTCCTACGAGTACTGGGTAAAAATTAAACTTTATTTAGCATGTTTATTATTTTATACAGCACACTTATATGTTTTTCACATTTAATGCAGGACTTTCGATCTTCAGCCTTCGAAGACTATTTTGACCGCTTCGATAGCAGCATATAAGGCGAGGATGTCGGGATGTTGGCCTAAGTGAGATTTGATACCACCTCACATGCAGGAGGTCATTTGGCAGGATGTGCTAGTAAGTATTTTCTTTTATATTTTTTGCAATATAATTTATGTTAATCGCTGAGATATACTGTACATATTTTACTACTAATGTTTGTTTAACGTGAAATACAGGCTGAGGTTGATATACAGACTCATGATTTGGCATTGGCTAGGACGTATTGGATGCAAAAGATGAGGAAAAACTATAAAGATGCCATATCAACAATGAAAAAAAATAGGAAAAAACCTACGTGGATGGGAGATAATGTTTGGAGTGGGTTTCTGAAGTATTGGGATAGTGATACAGCGAAGGTTAGTGTACTATTTTTTTTTTAAGAAATATTAAAATATTTAGTCTGATAATTATAAAATTTTAAATGTGAAGGCGGAGTCACAAAGAAACAGCGCGAATAGGAATAAAAATCCAGTCACGCATAGAGGAGGATCCAAGTCATTCCAGCAGTATCGGCAGGAGTTGGTAATTTTTTTTAAATACGACTTATTATGCTGTATATAGTTTTGAACATTTAATAATTGTGTTTAATAATCTAATTCAGGAGGCTGAGGGGCAGGGTCCAGTCTCCTATATGGATGTGTTCACACGTACGCATGCCATAGAGCATGTCGACTCAGACGGGAACATCACATACTCATGGCATGACGAGAAATCCAGGAAGAGTCACGTAAGATTTCATTTTATGTAGAAGTTTATGTAGTAATTGTTAAATTAATATAAAATACGATATCATGATATTAATTTTATATACATTCCTATTGGGCTTGCAGGAGAAGTTCATGGAGAAACGTCAGTTGCGTCTAGCTGAGACTGGAAATGAGCAGCTTACTACAGACGAGGAGGACATTATCTTCCAGTCAGTGATGGATCCACAGACGCGTAACAGACGATATGGATTTGGAAATCAAGTGGTAAAACATTTTTAGTTTAGTTTAATTTTTATGCGTTATATTTTTATCTAGAAAGCTTAAGCCTCAAGTTCTTTAATTTTGTGATAAATATATCTTTCATGATACCAATGTTGCGTGCATTCAATGATATCATTTGAGAGATCAATAATTATTGCTCTAAATTAACTCGATGAAGTGCGTAGTTTACGGTATTAAATTATGCCATTTAAAGCATATCAAATTTCTTTAACATGTGATATCACACCTGTCATTGGTTGTTGTTATAATTTAAAGCATATCAAATTTCTTTAACATTTGATACCAACAAGTAAGCATTAACTATGTTATTGTAATTTATATAACGTTTTATAATCAGTGTTATGCGTTGGCTTGGAATAGGTTCATTTATGGTCTTATTTACCATAATAGTTAAAAGAGGATATATAATGTAATGATATAGTCGATAACTTTTTTATGTCAACGAAGATTATAATGTATTACTCCCAACTCTTTAATTACATATTTTTATGCCGTGCAGATTATTAAAATAATTGTAAATGATTAAAAGAATTTTAAATAATTGTTACAGTCCACCAGTCAGCAG
The DNA here is from genome assembly GCA_030737875.1 of Allium sativum. Lineage (NCBI taxonomy): Eukaryota > Viridiplantae > Streptophyta > Magnoliopsida > Asparagales > Amaryllidaceae > Allium > Allium sativum. The sequence continues at coordinate 729,174,890 of CM060909.1, forward strand.
GCACGGGCCAGACATGCTAGAGAAGCTATGGACGCCGCAGAGATCGAGGACTTGAGAGCTAGGGTGGCACAGCTTGAGGAACAGAATCGCCGCCAAGCCATTGAGATGACTCAGATAGTGGATCGACGCATAGCAGAGTTCGAGCGGCAGTATGGACGTTTTCCCTCATCAGCTGGCTCTGCAGAGGAGGGTGACCAGTGATGTTGCTTGTTAGGTATGTTTTTTTAGTTTGACATATGTACATATATGACTAGAGATGCGCTATATATATATAGGGGTGTATGACTGAACATTGGTTGACATTTCATATGTATTTTGATGGTAGACAAGATGTGGTGGATTGATGTAGTAAATGTGATGTATTATATAGTGTGCAATCGTAGAAGTGTTATGTTTTATATGTTTTTTTATCGTTTTTATGAATTTTTGGTTGAATTGGTTTGGTTTTGATGATTTTTTGGTTGAAATGGTGTGGTTTTGATGGTTTGTGTATGAAATGTTGTGATGGAGTTAAAGACCGATGGTCTGAATTAATGAATTGAGTGGAATTTGGGTTTGATGGTTAAATAGCAGCTGTAATATAAAAAAAAAGTAGCAGTATTTCCGACGGCTTCCGACGGCTTACAGGTTCAAAAGTCTATAACGGTTTCCGACGGCTTGCGACGGTTTCCGACGGCCGTCGAAAGCCGTCGGAAATTGACGAAAACCGTAGGAAAAATATTCGGCAACAGCCGTCGAAAACCGTCGGAAGCACTGTGTGCCGACGCCTTTAATTGCGACGGGGATTTCCGACGGCTTCCGACCATTTCCAACGGCCGCCGACGGTTTTCAGCCGTCGGAAATCCGTATTATTCTTGTAGTGATGAGAGAGAGCATTCTAAAATAGAATATTCTAGAGTATATTTGGATCTATACCAAATATAGACTAAATTAATACAATCATAATATAACTCATAATTAATGCAATCCAAATAAAAGGAAACATATTTTATTATTATCTCTAACAGCTACGTAACAATCACATGATGTATTTATACACTAAATTGTGTAATTGATAGTACAACCGTACAAGATGAGGAGATTGCAAAATTGCCCTTGTAACCCTAGTATGTAGTATCGTTTCAATTAGGAGTATTCATTTTAACCGCTAGATCATCAAAATTAATTGTCTACATGGATGAGCTGCTTTTTTGTCGCTTTCTTTAAAATATTTCGCTGCTTTGCCGAAGTTTTGGTAGGCAGACAGTGTATAGTACCGTCTATTAGATAAATCAACCTCAATATGAAATAAAAACATCATGTTGCACGAAAAATAGTGGAGCATGTTTTTGTCTTTGTGGGTGGTGTTGAAACCGTTTTAAATGTTCTCATTTTTAGTATTAAGAAAACTGATTTGTCGAGGCGGTAGATGTCCGAACATGTGTAATGGACATGCATTATCTATTTCCTTATACAAGAAAAAAGGCTAAACTAGATGCCAAAATGAATAATATCCTTTCTATATACGAAGCTCATTCTTTTATAGTGCTTATAAGACGACTATGTAATTAGTAATGCATTCTTCCTATACTTAATATTCAATTCAAGACAAGAAATTTTCAATACATATGAATTTATTAGTTTCTAAATCAAAACATATCTTCAATCAGCCTTACTGAAACTGACAGTAAATTAAATTGGTTTATAATTTCGTACTTTATAACATAACACAATGAATTTACTTGCTTTTCATTTTCAAAGAAGGCTAACAGCATTAATTTTTTTTTATGGGTTTCCATTTTAATACATATATTTCAATTCTACTTTATGCCGCCTGATACGTGATATATTAACAATTCCACTGACGCGGCCAGAGCAATTATTCACATTAATCAATGCAGTATTAGGTATCAATATTATCTTATATGTTTGTGCCACAAGCATAAATCACATTCATTGTAATGACCTGGGATGATGTACCTACTTCAAACCATTAACAATAACGACACTGATTGCAAAACTTTATTGCCTTGTAATTTACTATGATGTTTATACATGATGTCAATAAATTATCGTATATAGAAGGCACATGACTTTTGCTTATACACTTTGATTTATTACTAAGTATATTAGTATGTTCTGAATGTATGTTTCAGTATGACCAAATCAAGTGTACTTCTGGTCAGTTTAAATAGTTCTTATGTCACTATGCATGCACAACCCAAAAAAACTAGTATTTTTCCCTCCCTAGTGTGATTTGGTTTTTCCTTTTCTATTTTCAGTTTATAACTAAGACTTAATATGTGTATCCATAAACTTTCAGAAAATCAGTAATATATTTTACACAAGCATTTTGTAGTTAACCAGAATCAAATTTATTATTCACTTGAGTAATTTTTTCATATACACAGATAAGAGATTACATCTACTGAACCATGGCACATAATTAATTAACCCAACTACTGTACAAAAATATACACTTCCGTGTATGTATGTTTATATGAAAAAGAAAGAAATAGCACTTTCTTTCTAATTTGAGTAAAATTTGACTAATATATAAAAAACAATCTTAGTTCATGAAGTTGCGATCAAGCTGAAAATGTACTAAGTTGTTGACAAACATGCACTGCACAGATCAAACAAAATGCACCGATTACCTAACACTTCGTGTAAACAAGAGAAGAAAAAGAAACTAATAACCATAAAAAGCACAGATTACTTGAAAGGAACTACATTTCTTTAGCAAAATCTTTTTTTTTTTCCCTCAACACAATTTGTACGTTGAATTCCTAAAGAGGAAAACAAGCTAAGCTACCAAAAGCATCTCAAGAGGCCAACTATGAAGCGAAAGAGATAATTTTCATCGCACATCAAATCGTTCCGAACCAATCTTCGTAGATCATCATTCCTGGGCAGGACCTCGCTGTAGTACAAAATCGTTGCGATAGAAGAAGCTGGATTCCTTGCCATAGAAACCATGGATCTCACAAATGAGCTTGCAAACAATGGGGACAGCCACTGCGCATGCATGCCAAACACACGGAAGAATCCAAAAATATAATTCTTTAGTTATTTTAATTGGTTCATAGATGATTCTCTTTAACATGATTTTGTTACATATGCATTTTATGTACAGTCACAGTAAGATGTAGAAGAAGGAGCTAAAAGGAAGAAGAAAACATACCATGTTTGTATTGTAAGAGTAGGATGGAAGAGAAAAACTATAAGCTGAGTTAAAGCAACTGTTTTGTGAAGTTATGTGAAAGAAGAAAATTTGTTGATGTATAAATATTTCTTGGAGAAGTGGGTAAATATATGTATGTTTGCAAGAAACGAGGTTATATGATCTGTTTCTAAATCTTTGTGTACATTGGACTCAACGACGAGTTTTAAAACAGTTGGCGAGTCCAACAAGATGCGCCCATTGTCTTGTATGTCCACAAAGTGCTCGGTTGCATGCCCTTTTAGCAGTAGTCTTTGCTTTTAGTGCTGCTACGTTACAGAATATACGTTAACTTTTTCTTGCACCAAACATCACACGTATATTTGGTATATTTTGTGCAGTGCACCAAACATCACACGTATATTTGTTAATATATATATATTTGTTAATATATATATATATATATATATATATATATATATATATATATATATATATATATATATATATATATATATATATACCTTAAATTCAACCATTCTTAATATCAAGCATCTATTGGACAGACGTATGTTTTTAGATGCCTGTCCAAAAGACGCAGAAGAAAATTACATATCTGTAACCAAACCTATTGAATGTATCAAATCATTGAATGTACATTCTGCTAGAGTTGTTTTTAATTGTACATCGCACAAAATATTACTTTTACTTCTCTTTTGGAGATGCTTTTAAATCCACATCATTCACGTATTAATTTGTACTGACCAAGTAAATCAATATCTACTATATTAAAAATTATATATATATATATATATATATATATATATATATATATATATATATATATATATATATATAGGTAGGGATCGACAACACCTCAAAAATGAAGCAGTCCAAAAACCCTTTGATTTCCACCTCTCGTTTATATTAAAGAAAGTGAATGAGAAGTAAAAGAGTTAATGGAAGGAGAGAGAAAGGAATTTAGTGGGAAATGTGTGGTGGAAAAGTGGTAGGCTAAAGGGGTGCTCACTATTTGGGGTGCCATTGTTCAATGACACCCGAAATAGTGAGCACCCCTTAGCCTACCACTTTTCCACCACATATTTTTTTCCCTCTCTCCTTCCACTCATTCTCTCACCTCCCACCCATTTTCCATTCACTTTTTTTAATATAAATGAATGGCTGAAATTGGGGTGTATATATATATATATATATATATATATATATATATATATATATATAAAATTTCCAATAATCTCTTTGGAATTGTTAAAAATAACACTTCACCTAAGCTCCTACAGTTCACGCTCTCTTCATCTCGTAACTTCAATTACTACATAAAAAACTCTAACCATCCAACACTAATACCATCATTGTCAACAATCCATTATCTATTTCATAAAATATCCATATACTTTTTTTTTTGACAAAACCAACCGGTTTTTATAGTGATCTGTAACACTTTTTTTATTATAATCAATAATAAAAATACAGTATAGTACAAGTGATTGTGGTTACAATCAGCTAATTCGGTTTTTAAGATGGAACGTCCACCGCCTACAGAATTTATTGTGTTCCGTCTACTCTACCTCTTAGGCTTACAGCACTGAAACTAGCTAAATTACTAGACTACAAATAAAGCTCCAACGCAGGGAGTCACATGCTTCGTAAACTATTACAAAGAAATGTCATGTATTAAATACATATGAATACACAATATACAACAAGTAAAGCATGGGTATCCATCATTTGACTTAATGTCCACTCCAAAAGAGCAGTAGCGTGCATGATTCCTTGAGCCACACCCATCCATTGTGCAGCAACAGCATTCCATCCTAGCAATCTAGGCGTATGTCGTAGAGAGTACTTCCCTTACATCTTGATCCCCACACCACTGAAGCATCAAGCACGAATTACATGGTAACCTTTCGTGTGAACATACTGAGTAAAGCCATAAGCAAGGAGGGATCGAAATAAAATCACCGAAGGGACTACGAATTCGAGAGCATAAGCTTCACCAGTTTCACTGCAGCCTCAATGAACAAACGCCGTACCAGATTGCCAAACTCACACCAACCAGTAAAGAACACAGAGGGACACACTTTAAAAACAATAAGCACTGATCTGTTAGCACAACAAGAGATCGTAAAAGCACAAGTAGGCAAGATCATCACCAGAACACAACGACAAGGGTCAGCGCCATAGAATCTCGTATTATGCCGCGGGGACAACCCAACCATACTTACACCATTCTTTCAATACTGACAAACAATGCCAAAAGGAAAATGGAGCAATGTACCAAAGTTACATGCCACAGAGCTTTACTGACCAAAAAACAACCAAGCACCTCAAAAGAACCAACCCAAAAAGAATCCAAACCCGACTTACAAATCTACTTACAAAACGAAGACAAGATGAGCATTGAATACCCTATTAGCATGTACATAAACGAGGATGTGAAATCTACTAAAATTTACAGAGAGATTCTACTCACTCGTTAACTCCACGTAAGTGCCACAAACCCCTTCCAGTAGCAAGATCATTAGTTGAATAACCACTCAATAAACAAGTAGTTGGCTGGAATAATGTTGTGGAGAAATTTTGATTCAACACCGCTCAAATCAAAAATCCCCAACGCCGCGGAAAACGAGATCGTGATAATAGTGCAAAAACAACCAATCGAACAATCTCAATCTTATCCAAACCAATCACAATCATCAAATAATGGAAATAATAGAGCAATAACAAGAAACTAAATCACACAGGGATTTATAGTGGTTCCACCGACGTCTTGTCAGTGTACGTCCACTTTGAGAGAGAAACCTTTATTAATATCAATAGAAGAGTACAAGAGATTGATTACAATGATCAAATTTACTAGAAAAATTTGATTTTGTGGAGAAAAGAAATGAAGAAGATTAGGATTGCCAAAACTCTAATTAGAATAAATCTTGATCTAATCTCTTGATTTTTTTCATATCTCCTTTTGGATTTGATGTAGCTTATATAGGCATAGAGAAGTATATGGAAATTCCCAAAATTTCCTCTAGATCCGAAATATTCTCCAGATCCAAAATATCATCCAGATCCAAAATATCCTCCAGATCCAAAATATTCTGTACAACAGTATCGCATACTTCAACACTCCACCTCGATACTATATCCATCTACATCACAACCTTCAATGCACCCAAGCATTTCCTTCTATCTTCAATCCAGAAAGCTTGAATGTTTCTCCAATGAACTCCGGCATAGCCACCGCCCATTGCACTTCACTAACGAGTTCAGGCATAGCCCCCACCCGTCAATAAAGTGTTGAAACATCCAACTCCTAAACCAGTCCCACCGAAAAACAATGTACTCGGGAGTGAAAATGAGTACTTACCATAAAGATAGAACAACAACCTCTCACTGATACTCTTCTACATCCAAGTTTCTCTCTCAACTGTGCCACCTCGTGGCACCTAGCATCTCTCCAAGCGAATTAAGTTCGAGCAATGCTCGAACTTCCCAACCGGCAATGTCTTAGTGAACATGTCCGCCGCGTTATCCTTTGTGTGCACTTTCCGAAGGCATACTTGCTTGTCTTCGTCCATGGCTACTAGAAATGACTCTCTCACTTCAATATGCTTCGCTCGTGAGCTAAACGCCAAATTCTCCGCCAAATGTATAGCACTTTGGCTATCACATCGAACATCAATACTCTCATGTTCGAAACCCAAGTCACACAATAGTCGCTTCAAATAGAGTGCCTCCTTTGCCGCTTCCACAACGGCTATCAACTCCGCCTCCATAGTGGATAAAGCAACTACAGTCTGCAATCTCGATCTCCAACTAATGGCCGTACCACCAAGTTTGAAGACATATCCGGAAGTTGATTTCCTCCGATCCCTATCACCGGCGTAGTCCGAGTCACAATAACCAACTAACTTGCAACTCAATCCATCACTACCACCAAAAACAAGACCATGAGATGTTGTGCCTTTCAAGTATCTCAATATAGCCTTCACGGCTTCCCAATGCGATTTCCCCGGATTAGCCATATACCGACTAACCACCCCGACGGCATTTGCAATATCGGGCCTTGTACACACCATGGCATACATTAAGCTACCAACCGCACTTGCATATGGCACCTTTGCCATATAAGCCTTGTCTTTCTCTCCGATAGGCAATCCCTTATCCGAAAGCTTCATATGTAAAGGTAAAGGTGTATTTAACGCCTTTGCATTCTCCATGTTAAACCGACAAAGCACCTTTTTAATGTACTCCTTTTGAGTCAATCTCAACTCAAAACGCTTTCGGTCCCTTACAATCTCCATGCCCAAGATCTTCTTTGCTTCTCCAAGGTCTTTCATCTCGAACTCCGCCTTTAATTTCTCTTTCAACTTGTTGATTTCTGCCTTGTCCTTAGAAGCAATGAGCATATCGTCCACATACAAGAGTAAATACACCCAACAATCATTTCATAACATCTTGAAGTAAACGCAAGCATCCTTGATGCTTCGATGGAAGCCACTTTCAAGCATGAAATGATCAAATCTCTTGTACCATTGCCTAGGTGATTGCTTCAAACCATATAGTGATTTCTTCAACTTGCAAACTAGTTCTGACTTACCTTCTACAACAAACCCTTCCGGTTGCTCCATGTAGATGTCTTCATCCAAGTCTCCATGCAAGAAGGCGGTTTTCACATCTAGTTGCTCCAACTCCAAGTCGTAAATAGCAACTAATGCAAGTAGTATCCGGATAGAAGTATGCCTCACAACCGGTGCGAAGATCTCATCATACTCCTTTCCTTTCCTCTGTGCAAACCCCTTAGCCACTAGCCTAGCTTTGTATCTTCCATCGTCCTTCACCTTATATATCCATTTGCACCCAATAGCACGGTTTCCTTGAGGAAGTGGAACCAACTCCCAAGTTTGGTTCTTCATCAACGATTGCATCTCTTCCTCCATGACGCAAATCCACTTCGAGCTATCACTCGAACCCATGACGTCATCAAGGTCCATCGGCTCATTTTGGACTACATGAAGAGCATAGTCCAAATTCTCACAAAAGCTAAGATAGTTCCAATCACCATATCTTTCGGGTGGCCTTATAGCACGCCGACCAACCTGAGTAGCAATACCATCACCCGGTCTTCCTTCAGCTCCACCTTGAACTGAATCTTCTCTAGGCTCGTGCACATCGCCAACACTACTAGAGGAATCCTATGGACTATGTGATGTAACATCAACCGCATTCACCTCGCAAGCACCTCCAACAACTCTACTCTCTCTAGGTCTGAAAGTGGGAATAAATTCCTTCTCCTTCCATGAACCAAATCCGGAACATCCGATGAGCCTTCGTTCTCCTTGAACATAGCCGACTCATCAAAAGTAACATGACGAGAAACCATAGCCTTCTTCGTTTTCGGATTCCAAATCCGATAGCCTTTGACGCCATCCATATATCCGAGAAAAATCCCTTTGAAAGTTCTAGGCGAGAGCTTATCATTCCCCGGATAATGCACATAAACAGGACTGCCAAATATACGAAGATAACTCAAGTCAATGCTCTTCCATTTCCACACTTCCTCCGAAATTTTATTATCAATAGCCGAGCACGGAATTCGATTAATAATATGCACCGCGGTTGACAAAGCTTCGGCCCAAAATCTCTTAGACAAACCCGATGTCAATCTCAAGCATCAAGCTTTCTCTAGTAGAGTTCGGTTCATTCTCTCCGCCACTCCATTAGATTGCGGACTCCCGGTGTAGTAAAATGCCTTCGAATACCATGATGCTTGCAAAAATTCAGAAACTCTCCGGAAACATACTCGCCGCCATTATCGGACCTAAGAACCTTCAAAGATTTTCCACTCTCATTCTCAACAAGAGCCTTCCATTCTTTGAATCTTGCAAATGCCTCCGACTTGGCCTTCATTACATACACCCAAACCTTCCGAGAAAAATCATCAATGAAAGAAATATAATATCTTGCTCCTCCCAAAGAAGCTACAGGTGCTGGTCCCCAAACATCCGTGTGCACATACTCAAGAATCCCTCTTGAATCATGTTTTCCTTCACCGAATGATACTCTAGTTTGCTTCCCCATGACACATTCCTCGCAAAACTCCAACTTGTTGAAACTCTCACCATCAATCATCTCCCTTCGACGAAGAACATCTAAACTCTTCTCCGAGACATGACCCAATCTCAAATGCCACAGCCGTGTAGCATCTAAGCGACGAGAACTATCAACACTGACACAAGTTTCGCCTTGCACGGTCACTCCTTGAAGCAAATAAATACCATGAGTTCTAGCACCCCTCATAACCACAAGCACACCCTTCGAAACCCTCAAGCTATCACTTCAATCGTGATCTTGCAACCTAAAGAATCCAACTGTCCCAAAGAGATAAGTGACTTCCGTAGTCCCGGAACATAGCGCACATTAGTGAGAGTACGAACCACTCCGTCAAACATTCGAATTTTCACGGATCCAATGCCCTTCGACTTGCAAACTGCACCATTTCCCATAACAATTGATTTTCCTTCCCGTTCAACATAAGAAGAAAAACAATTCCTATTAGGTGTCATGTGATATGAAGCCCCCGAATCAAGCACCCAATCGCTGCCCGAAACATCTGATGCTACTGCCGACAAAACATCTACGTCTCCCTCACCAACATCTCTCTCCACCGCAACTGATGAAGATGCTACTTCCTTCTTCCCCTTCTCTGGACAATCATTCTTCCAGTGACCAGGTTTCTTACATATAAAGCACTTGCCATTTCTTTCCTTTGACTTTCCTCTTCCACCAGGCTTCTTAGACTTAGAACGCCCCCAGTTTCCCTTCTTCTCTGACTTTTCTTTCTCCGCAAATAAACCTTGACCATTACCAGCACCACTACTACCATCACTCAGCTCCTTCATCTGATCTCGCAATTCCTCACTAAGAAGACCCGTCTTGACATCATTTAGAGTCAATGTATCCCGACCATAGATCAAACTGTTTGAGAACCCAGTATAGCGCTCAGGCAACGAACATAGCAATATCATCGCCTTTTGCTCCTCCTCAATCTTCAAATCTACCGCCTTCATCTTCATTAGCAAATCATCAAACACATTTAAGTGCGCCTTTAGCGAAGTTCCTTCCTTCATCTTGTAGGTAAAGAAAGTCCGCAACAAGATCAGTCGATTTGTGAGTGATTTCTTCATATACAACTCCTCCAACTTGTTCCAAATACCTTTAGCAGTCGTCTCACCACTAATTTCGGAAATAACATTCTCTCCCATGGCAAGTTGAAGTGTAGTGAATGCCCACTCTTCCATTTCTTCTCTCTCCACATCTGAGATGTCCTCTGGCAATAAATGTGTATCAAACACTACGCGATGTACCCGATTCCGCCTATGAACCGCTTTCATCTTCCACTGCCACTTTTCGAAATCATTATCGTCATTCCACTTGTCGATAACCAATTGTGAACTAGCAGCTGCATACGACCCACGTACATAAGGAGCTACACCACTTGGACCAACTGTTGATGAATTATTTGAACCTAATTCCGGCATTTCTACAACTATCTACCAACACCAATGCTCTGATACCAAATGTTGTGGAGGAATTTTGATTCAAGACCGCTCAAATCAAAAATCCCCAACGCCGCGGAAAACGAGATCGTGGTAATAGTGCAAAAACAACCAATCGAACAATCTCAATCTTATCCAAGCCAATCACAATCACCAAATAATGGAAATAATAGAGCAATAACAAGAAACTAAATCACACAGGGATTTATAGTGGTTCCACCGACGTCTTGTAGTGTAAGTCCACTTTGAGAGAGAAACCTTTATTAATATCAATAGAAGGGTACAAGAGATTGATTACAATGATCAAATTTACTAGAAAATTTTGATTTTGTGGAGAAAAGAATTGAAGAAGATTAGGACTGCCAAAACCCTAATTAGAATAAATCTTGATCTAATCTCTTGATTTTTTTCATATCTCCTTTTGGATTTGATGTAGCTTATATAGGCATAGAGAAGTATATGGAAATTCCCAAAATTTCCTCTAGATCCGAAATATTCTCCAGATCCAAAATATCCTCCAGATCCAAAATATTCTCCAGATCCAAAATATCCTCCAGATCCAAAATATTCTCCAGATCCAAAATATTCTCTACAATAGTATCGCATACTTCAACAATAATCTCACACAGTGGAAAGAGGCTAATTCGGAGATGGATTCTTTGAGATCTGGGGAATTGAGATGTTGCTGAGGATAATCAGGGAAAGTAAAAGCCCAATGTCGATTTCATTCGGTAAAGCTTAGATTATTTGGTACGAAGCACAGGAAAAGGCAAACTCCACGCATAGCGAAAACATGGGAGGAATAAGAGAAGCGATGAGGAGACAAGAAAGTGTAAAGGAGCAATTTTGCAGAGGGAGAATGTGTTGTCCAAAAATTGCGCGAATGCGGAAGCGAAATAAGTAGGATCTAGATTTGCCAATTGAACATCAATCTAATCTGATAGCAATTATTCTATTACATCAAGCAAATAGTAAATAACTATAACAGAGAAACAAAGAGACACAATATTTAGACTAGTTCCACTATCCTCCATAAGATAGTGTATGTGCAGTCCAAAAGAGAGAGATTTTATTCCATACAAGAGATTACAAAATAAGAGTTTACATATCAAAACCTCAAACAGGCTTAACAAGAAGAGACACTCCATTTGGGGATCGCTGGCTTCATTCCAGGATGGATTTACACTAAAGTATATCCCTTAATATATAGTCAGTGCAGATCCATGTGAGTCATCAATTACATTACCAACCAACATATGGTAATAATATAATGGAGGAAAATTACCATAGCAACAAATGTGCAAAGATAAAAAATAAATCAATCTGTTTCTTTTGCATAGATGGAAGAAATTAATCCGTTCATTTATTTCTCTACTATCTCATTAAATGCAATCAATGCATTCCCATTATAAAAATATTTACTTTCCATTCTTTGCAAATTTGTTCCAATCAATTTGTGATTTTGTATCACCAAATTTAACATTCTACCTTGATGCAAAATCACATATCTCCAACATCCCATCTCGAATCAAATTTTCTTCACATCATAAAACTCTTCAACATAACTCCACTTCAATCAAAATCTCACAATGAGATAGAAACATAAAATGAATATTTGCCTAATGGGTTCCAACAAAGCTACCCCCCATCACACCATGTTAACGAGCTCAAACTACGTCCCCGCCCCGCCAACAAAATGTTGCAAATATCCAAAAGAAAAAAAAGAAGGCAGACACCAAAGTAATCTCAACACCGTCAAGGCCAAAAATAATTATCTCAATCACCATTTCAAATACAGAGCCAAAATCCAAATCTCTGTACACACAAAAAATCTCTCTCATGCCACTTAGTTATTACAAACTTCACCCACCGCCTGCAAAAGATGCATCTACCACTATGAGTTGCACCGCGCATAAACCAATGGTCTAAAAGTGCTTGCAATAACATCGACACCCGTCTAACACTTGACCTGAGCTCCTTCCTCGATCACCCCGGATCCCTCGAGCATCATCAACGTGAAGACCCCTGTCTAAACCACAATGATCTCTGTCTCGACACCCGTCTATCACTTGACCTGAGCTCCTTTACTGATCATCTTGAATCCCTCGAGCATCATCAATGTGAAGACCCCTGTCTAAAACATGATCAAAAATTCTCAAATCCAATGGTCCTTTCAACACAGTAAACTCCATATCACGTCAAAGTTCCTAGATTGGAACATTCTTCTCTCTTAACATAATCTCCTCCACCAAAGTCTTCCGTTTCCCCAAAAAAGTAATAGCATAATTACCACTGAATCTACCAACCTTTGTAGATCCAAAGTAATCTCCAAAAAACCTCAAACATGCTTAACAAGAAGAGACACTCCATCTGGAGATCGCTGGCTCCATGTCAGGATGGGTTTACACTAAAGTCTACCCCTTAATATGTAGCCAGTGCAGATCCATGTGAGTCATTAATTACATTACCAACCAACATATGGTAATAATATAATGGAGGAAAATTACCATAGCAACAAATGTGCAAAGATAGAAAGTAAATCAGTCCATTTCTTTTGCATAGATAGAAGAAATTAATCCCTTCATTTATTTCTCTACCATCTCATCAAATGCAATCAATGCATTCCCATTATAAAAATATTTACATTCCATTCTTTACAAATTTGTTCTAATCAATTTGTGATTTTGTATCACCAAATTTAACAGAATGAAGAAAGGAAAAGGAGAGAGGGCGGTCCATGTCGCCATTAACAGAGTTTACCCATTCGAAGCTTAAAATTGTCATTGCTATTTTGTGTGAAAATATCCATCTCTTGATCACAGAAGCTACCTATTGTCCAAAATTATAACTCCTCCATGCATCGTAGTTTCCCATCGAATCAGCTTCGTAGTTTGCAATCAAGTGGTTTTACAACCAATGTTGAAGTCATTGTGCTTTGATTCCTCAACTTCACTAGTTGATTATATTTCGATTCCTCAATTGCTACTACTTAGATACCAAAATTTGATACTTTTAGGTATGTTTTAAACTCCTACATTTTTGTAAAAATATTACAACTCACGAATTGTCAACTAAGTGTTGTTTTTGTGTTTGGTTGTTTTTTTGATGATCCATTATTCCTTTGAATCATAGTTCACCATATTAATTATATTTTCAACACTAGTTAGTGGTTTTTGGTACAATCACTAATTTCTTTTCCACACTAGCTTTTGAACCATATTTGGTATTAGGTGAACAAACAATACATGTTTGAGAAACAGTTATCATATGTAGTCAATTCTCAATTTATGTGCAATTATGTTGCTATGAAAAAATCATGAGAAAAATGATGTATTTTGTGCAATTATATTGCTATGAAATAAATTCATGAGAAAAATGCTATCCTTTGTATGTTAACCATCACGTAAATGGTGGCCAAAATAAGACCATAGAATCGCTATTGTTACAAAATGACACCGCGACAATACTGAACAATAGAGAATATCAAATAAATTGCTAACAATTCGCACACACTTGTGCATACATAAGTACGTATAACATATGTGAGCTATGATCAATAACACATGTTATCTAGCATCATTTTATATCCTTGGATATGCCATAAAAATCTAATTAATTAAATATTTCTTTTATTCTCTCTCCTACCAAAAAGACGAAATATTTAAATATAACCATAAATGATAAGTTTTGATTAATTAATTATTCAGAAATGTTGTACTTAAAATTTATTAAAGAAGCTTTTAGCCTAATTTCCACTATTTTGTTAACCGTTGTACCTCACCAAAATGGAGAAAATAAACAATGCAACATGTCAAAGTAACAAATGAGAGAGACTTCAATAAAAGTTATGCAGTAAATGTCCCATTATTATCCTAATATAACTATGTATGTCTCATAGCGGATTTATGCCGCTTTTATTTCCCCAAATAGCCTGTAAGATAACCTTTTTGCTTTAAGCCCTGCTATATTCCACTATTTCCGATATATCCCTTTTTTTTGTTAAATTCTATCATTCACCCTATATCTTCTATGAAAAAATAAATTGATAAATGACGTTTATACATTATAAGAAATATGAAGTTAGTCTTTTAATTTAATATTTTAGCATGTATTTTTAGAAACAAAACTACTTCAATATTCTATTAAATTTAATCAAGTTAAATAAAAGTTTACATTTATTTATATATATTTGTGTATGTTTTTAACTAAAACTGAAAATGTACTAGTTATAATTAAACCAGAAGTTTTTTATTTATATATTTGTAAAAACAATAAGAATGAGTTATGTATATTATTTAAGTCTCATCCGCAATATTCTCATTTTATCCCATTATGGCTTTTTGCATATCCGCCACACTGAATCTGCAAAGTTATTTAGCTACATAGAATAAAACACACTATTAAGGAAATGCAATTCCAGTATTCCCAAACCGTGTGTTTCGTGTGTCCAATGAAATCCAGACCATTCACTGATTACTAACTAAATAAATTAATATTAATATAAAGAATAATTGAAATGAACAGTAATATGTACAGTTGACGAGACACATAGATTTGGGA
Organism: Allium sativum; assembly: GCA_030737875.1. Taxonomy (NCBI): domain Eukaryota; kingdom Viridiplantae; phylum Streptophyta; class Magnoliopsida; order Asparagales; family Amaryllidaceae; genus Allium; species Allium sativum. The sequence continues at coordinate 729,190,169 of CM060909.1, forward strand.
AAAGGAATATCTATGATAAGGAGGTATATATAAAATAAGTCTATTTGGAGTATGTTACAAAATATGGTATTTAGGTTTTTGTCCCATATTTCCCAAATGTGAGACTTTTATTATTTATGGAATAGGAAGAAAGAAAAAGAATGAGATATTAGTTCAACATTTACGAATGTAATTCTACATTTATTTAAATATATCAAAGATCAAATAATAAGAGGCATTCTGCATATACCTCTACTATTGTCATTAGATGTCAAAATAATACTAAAGTAATACAATTATGAGAGGCAAATAAGAACCTCCTCTAAGAACTACGTTACTAATAATAAACTAGGGAATATAAATTCCTTAATTAGCCGTCAATACAATGCCATATGCGTAGGCATCATGTAATATCACTCTAATAGAGGCAGTAATATTTTATAAATGCCTATAAAAACTTCAATGAAGACGGTAACAATATAAGATATATGTATACAACACAGTATATGCATAAAAGTCATATTTCAAATTCAATATAAATGTATACTGATATATTCACACAAAAAGGAGGGAGAATCCAAAATATAATTGTCATAAACAAAATTGATTACATAGCAAGTTCAACATAAGTTATAAAAAGTAAATTAAATACGTGCGATCACACAAAACACAATTTATCAATATGGATAAAAGTCAAAGTACTTAAAAGGATTTGTTTTTTGTTTTTTCTTGTTTTTAGCTAGGAATCCGTATAGAAGTTATTAGGACCGAACTCTCCTGTAAAATGTACTGCAATAATAAATACACTATCGACCATACTTCTAATCCATTCTCGACACCAGCTAAATATTCTGACATAAGCACCTCTAGATAATTGTATCATTATTAATACTAGTCTGGACCTATGTTATGCACACGGTTTGTTTAAATAACTGTTTTAAAACAATTTAAACATAATTGCATAGAGATGTGCCATTAACCTATTTCATGTTTGCAATCCTTATAGTGTATGATGTTTTGGTTAAAAGAGTATCAAAAAATTTGATTTTGACCCTGTTCGAATGAATTTGAATACTATACCTATTGAAAAATTCAACATATAACAATCGGAAACGATTTCTATTCAAATAAAGTCCATGAATGCCATTTTTTATTCGACCTAGCTCTAAAAAATGGTTATAAAATTCTATGAAAATATATTATAGAAACTAATTTCAATATAACAAAATATTAATTCATAATTTCTACGAAAACAGAAATTGCCACTAATGTGAAAAAGTTTTCCTTAACATCGAATATTGGTTAATATGGTATACAAAAATAAAATGACATAAATATACATGAATGTGCATACTGCGAAAACATTATTTATATAACTGTAACTTGATTCATTATAGAACTACACTGTACACCTAGAAAGAACAAAAGTTCTATGCATATTATGTATTTTATGATGCATGTAAATGAAGGAATCCAATGTTTGCTGAGCAGTCAATTATTATGAGCCCCTTTATATAAGAGTTTAGGGCCGCAAATGTTAATCCGGCAATTACAGGAATTATTGTAATCAAATAAACATTAACATAAATAATATATATTACCATATGTAATATATATTAACATAAATGATGGATATCAAATATTTTATCATTAATATATATATATGTATATATTACCATATGTAATATATATTATCATAAATAACAGATATCAAATATTCTAACACTCCCCTGTAGTGAAGCAGGACGTTGTTGGACGTTGAGGCTGTCTTGAAATTCGCCAAATAGTACATGCAGAAGACCTTTTGTAAAAATGCCAGCAATCTGATAATGGGATGGGATATGAAGGACTCGAACTTCACCTTTAGCTACTTTTTTACGGACAAAGTGAATGTCCATTTCAATGTTTTTAGTGCGTTGATGCTGAACTGGATTACCAAATAAGTAGATCGCACTTACATGGTCATAATAAACAAAGGTGGCTTTCTGAATGGGAACATGCAACTCTAATAACAAATTTCAGATCTAACAGGAGTCAAAGTCAACATTAGCAATTCCTCTATACTCAGCTTATGCACTAGAACAAGACAATGTAGGCTGATGTTTAGAGGACGAAGGAATAAGATTATATCCAAGAAATACATAATAACCTGAGGTGGATCATCTAGTATCCGAGCATCCACCCTAATCAACATCTATATAGGCAATGAGTTTGTCAAAAGAAGACTTATACATATGTAAACCATAATATAATGTACCCTGAATATAGTGGAAGATGCGCTTGAGACCAGTCATGTGCTCAACTTTCAGATCATGCATGTGAAGGCACACCTATTGTACTGCATAAGAAATACCAGACCTTGTGAAGGTAAGATACTGAAGAGCACCAATAAGGCAATGATACTTAGTAGGATCCTCATACGGAGCATCCTTGGTAGCAGTAAGTTTAGATTTAGTATCAACAGGAGTAGGGTAAGGTCTGCAGTTAGATATTTTAGCTATGTCAATGATATTTATAGCATACTTTTTTTGAGATAGAAATATGCCATTTGCAAGATGAGTAACAAGAATATCCAAAAAAACTTGACTGACCAAAATCCTTTATAGCAAATTCTAAACTCAAAAGAGTAATGAAAGAATTGCGCAAACGATTTGAAGAAGCAGTAAGAATTATGTAATCAACATACAATAGTATATATGCCATATCCGAACCTTATCTGTAAATGAACAAAGAGTGATCAGATTTACTGTGAGTAAATTCAACGGATGCAACGAAATCTGTAAATCGCTGATACCAAGCCCTAGGAGCTTGTTTTAAACCATATAGAGTTTTTTAGCAAATAAACATGATTTTGAATGTCTCTTGTCTCGAAACCTTATGGGCCAATGCATATAGACTGTCTCATTAGGATGACCATGCAAAAAGGCATTCTTGACATACAGTAGATGAATAGGCCAAGATTTTGAAAGAGCGATACTAAGAACTGCTCGTATGGTTGCTGGTTTAACTACTGGACTAAACGTTTATTCACAATCAATACCTTGCTACTGAGTTTTACCATCACCTACAAGACGAGCTTTATGCCGCTCAAAAGAACCATTAGATTTGTACTTGTGATGAAAAATCCACATAGATCAGATTACATTAACATTAAGTGTCCTCGGTACTAACTCCCATGTCTTATTATCAATTAAAGCATTAAATTCATCCAACATTGCACTATTCTAGTTTTGGTCATGAAAAGAACTAATAGGATACTTAGGTATGGGAGATATGTTTGTGGTGGATGTGTGTAAACTGGTAGTGTATTTAGGATTTAGTTCAAAATTCCATCCATTGATCGGGTTGTCATACGAAGTAATATTGGGTTGTTAGGCCGAGAACAACTTTGTGGGCTTTGGGTTTGGTTTATTTGAGGAGTTGAAATGGAGGTGTTTGGGGAAAGAGTTGCTACAGACCTAGACTTGTGAGATTGGGCAGCGGATTGGGCAGGGTGAGTGGCCTGTTTTTATGGACTTAAAAGAAGTGGAGTGGGTTGTGGGCTTAGCTGAGTTTGGCGACCAAGCTAAGTGTTGACAGCACATGGAGATAATTGTTGGGGAATTGAGCCTGTGGGAGCTAGTGTCACAACATAAAAAGATGCAACTGGGTCCGTTTGAGGCCGTGGCCCTGTAAGAGGAAGCCGATTTAGTGGGCTAGAATGAGGCGTGGACTCAGTTATATTTGGAGGCTTTAAAGTGGAATGCAAATAATTCAATAAATAATTAGAATTGTTGGCAGTAAAAAAATCATACATTGTATTTGTGGTTTTGCGAATGGGTATTCGATCTCAATGAATTTCACAAGACGACAAATAATGATTTTGTTGTTTTCCATATTGTAACACTTTAAGCCTCTATGGTTGGGACCGGGACTAAGATAAGCACATGAAGTGGATCGAGCTTGCAATTTGTGGATTGAAGTGGTCGGAAACAAAGGAAAACATAGGCAGCCAAATACACGCAATTCCGAATATTTGGGATCATATTGGCATAGAATTTGGGTAGGGGACTGAAATCCTAAGACTTTAGTTGGAAGTACGTCAAGAAGATATGTGGCCATTTCTAAATCATGGTGCAAAAAAGAAGGTGGCATAGAGGCTTTAACAAGCAAGGTACAAATGATGTTGTTTATTGATTTAATGTGTCGTTCGGCTTTTCCATTTTGAGGAGAGGTGTGGGGACAAGAAAGGCGAAATAACATCCGATTATCATCAAAAAATAGTTTAAAGGTGCCATTGATGTATTCTGTACCATTGTCACATTGGAATGTTTTAATATTACGTTCAATTTGAGTTTTGATTAGAGCATGAAAAGATTTGGATAAGTGTTTGACTTGTGACTTTTTGCAGAGGGAAAGCCCAAAAAAATTTGAGAAAAAGAACATAATAACAGTGGCCAACAAAACTAACAACAGGAGATATCCAAAGATCACTGTGAATAATATCAAAAGGTAGCAAAGTGTATAACAGAGAATAATAAAATGCTAATTTAGAATTTTTGCCAAGCGGATAAGAAAAACAATAAGTTTTATGAGTCTTATTGCAATTAATGAAGTTTTTATGATTTAATGATCTAAGAACAACAGCGCCAGGATGTCCTAAGCAGTCATGCCAAAGATCTGGAGAGAGAGCAGTAAAGACTGACTGATTGATAAAGGAAGTGGCTTAGTTATTGGAGAAGAGAGGATAAATATCCCCAGTGTTGTCACATCTCATTAGTTAGGTCCCCGTCTGTAAATCATTAATAGAAAATCTAAACGGATCAAATTCAACAGAAACCATATTATCAGTGGTGAACTTACGAAAGTATATTAGGTTTTTAACAAGTTTAGGAGCATATAAAATATTGTTTAGGAAAATGGAGGGTAAGGTAAAGGTAAATCAGTGCTAACGTAACCAATAATTGGAATTAGATGACCATTATACGATGTGACAAATAATCTATGGTTAATTATTGTGTGTTGGGATGTTTGAATAACATTGACCCTAGAATAATTGGTATTTAAATATCGCAAAAATATATTCGAATGAAATGGAAAATGAATTTGGGTTTTAAAAGGAAAAAGCTATTTTTTAAAATAAAAATGTAATTTCGAATAGGCTAGAACATAATAGGATGTTTTTAATAATAAAACAAGTGATTTGATTTATAAACGATGTCTATATAATTATTATTGGATAATTTGGGAAAGTAAATTCAAAGGTGGAATTTGAAAAAGGAATATTGTAAATCATTTTAAAAAGACACGTTGAAATTTATTTCGACGTTCGGAATGTAAGTGGAATTGAAACAAATCCATAAGGATTTATAATTGGTATTCGACTTTGTCAAAGTTTATAAAATTATTATTTTTATAAATTATATAGTATATAATTCGAAGCGTGACAAGATAATTAATATTTGGTTTGAAACCGATATATTTTAATCAAATGTAAAATCTATATAGAATTATAAACTTATATTAAAAACGTGTAAACAAAATTTGATAAATAAAATAAAATGTGAATAAGAAGTTATAAAATGACTCGATAATTGGAATTTGAACCTGGAATAGTATTTAAAATTGAAATCAAGTTTTGAATTGATAAAACGAGTCCAGTTTTCTGGAAAGGAATGATATTCACGTAGTGAATAATAATTTGAAAGCAAATGTTTTGCAGATTTGAATGGAATTAAGGAAATTAGAAACTAGATGGAGATTAGTCAAGTTGAATGGCTTTCGAGTATCGATCTGATGTTGGTTTCGGTCTTGGGGTTGTGTAACGTCCCGCCTTTTTGACCGCTTCAAATTGATAATTAAACCAACTTAATACGTCCAAACCGATGGACCATTATTTAGCTTACAGGGTTTAAAAACAAAATCGACACAGAAAATGCAGAATAAATAGTAGACACAGTATCGAACAACAAAATATCACTTTTATATATATCCAAAAATTTTGATACAAATTTTCTATACACAGCGGAACCTGAAAATACACTTTTAGTACAAAGGAAAAATAATTATTGTTTTAAAATCTTCTGAGCGCGCCATCCCTGAAAATCCCCAGCTTCGCCAATCTTCGAATCCTAAGCGGTAATCTTAAAATCTGCAACGCTCAAGTCTGACCCGAGCGTTCCATATAAAACACTCGAGTCAGGATTAATCATAGTTCAAGTAAATTAACTTCAATATAAACTGAAATATAATAGTTAATCCTCAAATCACTCATATTCCAAATACAGTAGTGCACTGTCTACGTTATATGGGTTTTTATCTCAGGGACAAATGGTCATGGAAGCCTGCATATGCACACGTGTACAGGTACCCGTGTGCACTGCCCAACATCCCATGACCACAAATAATCAAGTACGGTAAGGTTCATAGAGTACGCACAATATGCAACAAAATCGGCCTCAAACAGACAACAGTGTCCATAATAGGAAACCAGGGATCAACGATAAGCACACAAAATAGTGCAGTAAAAAAATATAACAATTCCAACATGGTGATCAAGCTAAGAACAAGACTGTAATGGCAACAGCAGTACTAAGAAGTGCACAGATGCAGGCCCAAAGGTATGAATATTCGACAGCCCAGGTTTGCTCAAATTCACATGCATGGTTCAAAGAAAAATGACAAGAGGCAGATATACTAATAGGACAGAGGCAAGAAACTGGGCCACACTATATGTGCAGCAAGAATCAAGACCTGACAGCCAATCTACGAATACAATGGTCGTTAACATGGTAGTTGCAAATGGACAGTGTACCAGGGAAATACATATGGGCAATAATACACATAGGTGTTCCAAGCAGTAATAAATCATTTTCCAGGTCTTAAATTTGACATAATATAAATGTAGTGCAAGACTTATGATACACAGTAGCCTTAGTGGTCCCAAACACCAGCCTTATGCATCCCATTTGTTAAAAACGTAGTGCAGTCAATACTTTCAGGGGGTGGTTAGTATGTCAGGAAAGAATACATATATACCTAATTTCACATTTTCATTTCATTCCCATAGGGCCCAGACCTTAGCATTTATAACAAGACATAGTCTAAAACAAGCGTAGTCTACCCCTTTCTTATGTCCAGATTGCACGAAAGTATTGAAAGAGATTGGTATGTTTTTTTTCTTTCTTTCATTCATTTTTCTTTCATCCTTATGTTAAAACAAACTATATATAGCTAATTCACAAGCTTAATATATAATGGATATATGGTTGCACTTTACACTAACAAATCCTGATATACTTGAAAGAGCATTGGCCTGGTATTAGCATTTCAATGTCTACATAAACAAATATACATAGAAGAGCAAACCCTATGTTAAGCGTCTGCAATACGGGTTCAAGTGCCAACAAGAAAGCATACTGAATGTATGTTCAAATGCCAACAAGAAAGCATACTGAAATAGTTTAATTATGGGTTCAAGTACCAACAAGAAAGCATACCGAACACGTTTCAGGTGTCAATGTATTTCAGAAAGTAGAGTACCTATTAATGCAACCCTTCAACACAGAAATTTTAATGAAAGGACTGTCAATATAAACTTATTTTTTTTTTGTTTGTGGGAAAGTGCTCAGTAAATTTAAATAGATACATTAAAGTTGAGTCTTTTTTTTTTGCACAAATCATTTACACCACTACATATTCCCTAAAACTTAATGATAGAACTGCAATGGCCGAGTTCAACAGATATGAACACAACTCCTACATATAAGTATAAACACTCATATATGATTATGCAGTTTTTATAATTGACAGACAAAACCATCCCTGATAAAGAAACTGGTAAGCTCATGCATTCTAAACAATTAAAGCCAAAATTGTTTTTGTCTATAGATGCAACCAACTAAAAAGGTAAGAGTCAACTAAAATTTATATGCATTTGAAATTTTCCTCTTGACATAAAAACCCATGACTGCTATTCTCTACCCAATAGAAGAATATGACAGTATATGTGAGTAGAGTGGTGTTGTGCAACTAAATTCAGAGAGAGATGAAACTGTGTAATCGGAAATGATGGTGCAACAAACAGGGTGACCATCACACACTAAATACAAATTACGAATTGAAGACAACATTCAAGTTTGTCGGACCACCTAAATTCATAATTCAATATAAAAAAATTAAGCAGATGTATTTACTGGTTAGCCTAACTCGCTCAGTAAATCAAACGGCATGCGAGGGTATGTTTCAGGTTCAACTAAGCATGTATGTGTTCATGTTTTCAAACAAGTCGGCAGCTCATAACTGATCGAATGTAAATGATATAAGGCCGAATGCAAACAATATGTCTTATGTTCCAGGTTTACAGACGAATCACACAGGAAACTAAGGAAGTGTATCATTTTCTACAGATAATGGTTGTTCATTACATACCACAATATTTTTTTTTGTTTTAAAGCGTACAAATATAGATCAAAGTATGTGTTATTCCAAGTTGCAAATAAGCAAGCCAAAAATGGATTTTTAGGGAAGTCAAAAAATTCAAACACACAAATAAATCAAATCGGACCAAAGAACAAAACCCACAAGAAGGTCAACTCAGAACTAGGTTTAAATCTGCAGATCATTCCAGATAATCAACTATTATATCCTATTTAATTGAAATCAAATTTCTTGAAAACAAGATTAATCGCGAGTGAGATAACTCACCTTGAAACAACGAATGGAAGGTGGTGGCAATAACGGGAAGGACACTCGTGGCATGGAGGCGGCCGATGGTGCAGCGTCTCCGATTTTTAGGGCAGGCGATCCATGGCTTTAGCATTGACGAGACGGAGTTCGACCGGGGTGGATACGATCAACTCTGCTCTCTCTCTCCGTCGCTTGCGCAAAAGGGATATCGGAACTCAAGAAGGTGCGGTGGCTTCGATTGAATGCAGCAGAGGTGATTAGGGTTTTTAATTTAAAAGAGGTTGCACTGATTTAGGGCAGAGGCTGATTACAAATTAGGAGAAAGCAACGATTTGCTCTTTAGGGCTGAGGAATGATATCGATTTAGGTAGAAGAGGATTTTTTTCTTAGAGGAAAAGAAAGAGGTGTGTGATTTTATAGAAGGGGAAATTAAAGATAAGAACGACATTTAATCAGTAGAGTAGGGTAGCACATATAGGTCTGTGCAGGATTTATCTGAGGTAGGCAAAGATTTAAACTGAGGTAAGGTTCATTTGGGTTTAATTTAATATTTAATTATACCACAAATTACCGTTGAACGCTCCATATTTGTACTGCAATAAAACTATACATATCTGTTCGTCGCTTTCCTATGAATTAGAAAAGCGCGACATTTAAATTAAATTCTGCAAGCATACAGGTGTGTAGCATACAGGTCGAACACAGGGAGGTGTAATTAAAATCAAATTATTTATTTAATCTCTTGGGTGAATTAGACGATTTTCGAGGTTGGTTTTTGAAAACAATGAAAATTGAAACTGCGATCCGATTTAGAACAAATCTAATTGAACTGACGATCAAATCACAATTATCAATTGGAAATTAAAATACAAAACAAAAATAAAATGCAGAAAGTAAAATTGCAGGAAAAGAAGAACAACAAAAAGTAAATTAGGATTGTCGTTGAAACTAATCAAACGACTAATCACTAACAAAAAATGTAAAATACAATTGGTGCTCTTCCAAAACTAATTGTGAAAACAACACCTATTGCTAAGAAAGAAAAATGCAGAAATAGTAAAAAGGAAGAACTTTTATTAATGGAGAAGAGAATACAGAATAATGGATGGTGGCTATAATGACATTACAAGGGTATTTATAGGATAGATAGCCAAACCCTAACCCTAACCCTAATACAATGATAGATGGGCCTTAGGGAATTCACAAAAGAGTTTACAATGAGAGTTTCAAATGGGCCTTAGTTAAATCTATTAAATTTTTGGCCTTTCTTCTTTTCCTCTTGGTTCTTTGACAAGCTTCCCTTGATTTGAGAAATTCTTGGTCTTTCTACCAATCATTTTCTTGTCCAACAGCAACTAGATGTGAGATCTTCATCTACAATTCTTCAAAATGTAAATATATACCAATTTGATCTCCATTTCTCTATTTTTCTGGTTGCATGCGGGCTGGGTTGGAATATCTGTAAAAGTAACAAAACAATACCTGTAACACCCCACACCCGCTATGGTCACTCGCTAAGGGAATGCCATAACATCGGCGGAGTATTTTAAGTGAATATAGAACAGAAAAATTACAACAAGACAGATATAAGTAATACATGAAAATTTTAAAATATCATTTCATTTCATTGCAGCGGAAAGTAAAACATGTTTGATTACATCACAAAACCATAATAAGAGTCAAGTACCAAATATCCATCCTGATAAATAAAAGTACATAATCCCACTACATGAACTGATAGCCATAAAAGAAAGGGTAAGCTGAGCTCTACACCTATGGTCCAAGCTCCAAAAGAGAATAAAGCAGCCTGATCAAAGCCCACTCGTACTGGGCCCACTCTGATAACCTGAGGGTTGGAAAAAAAAGATAAAAACAACGGGGTCAGACATAAGTCTGAGCGAGTCCTATAACTTTAACAATACAATCATTAAAGTAACCAGGGAAGACATAAGCTTGATATACGGTAACGTCTGGGGATGAATGGCTACACTAAGCAGCTTGGCAGACTTAGGATAAACTAAGATAACTGTAAAGACGCACTTACCCACTCAAGGATAATTCCTAGATTTCACCACCCCAGATCTACCCTCCCAAGGGTAATTCCTACACTGCACCACACCAGTTCTACCCACCCAAGGGTAATTCCTACTTAAAGGTTGATCCCACTAAGTGTACTTAGTAATTTTACCCAGTAGTTTCGTGTACCCCTACATAGGTGCCGTCTGCCCCTATCTTTACTAGGTGTACCCACTACTCCCAAGCGATCGGCTCCCTACCGTAGATACCCGTGCTGGTCCCACAATGGGGTGTATCATTCCCCAAAGTGGCCACCTAATAATATCAACGGTGCACGGCTTTATATCTACACGATGCAACAACGACTTACCAACCAGCCCGGGTCCACACACGCATATGAAACCCGTTGATCCTGCGTTGCCACCGCTAACCCGTTTTGGCCTCTTATAGTCAAGCCCAATATGCGTGTCCCGTCACTCGACTAGAGTCGAGCCCACTAAGATACGTTTGGGATATTGGTTGAAATGGGCCCCCACAAGCTACCACCTAAGCTTGTTATTTCTAGTGAATCCTACTTAACCCTTTAACCATGTCCACTTACATGTTATAAATTTTGGTTAAGTCATTAATCATATTTTAATTGCCATTCAAGGCACCCACTAGATCTCCACATGCCACCCAAAAGCACTTACTTAACCCTTTAACCATGTTTTAATTACATGTTCCACTTTGGTTAAGTATTCTAATCGTATTTTCTATTGCCACCCAAGGCAATCCACTAGTTTCCTCATGCCACCCAAGGCACCCACTTAACCCCTCATGTCCCACTACATGTTAATATGGTTAAGTGTTTCTTAATTAATTAAGACCGTGATCTTCCATAAAGACCTCCCACATTAGACTGGCTTTTATGACAACTGGTTAAGCCGGTAGGGTCCGGGCAGTTTTACGTCATAACAGAGTCTAACCTCGTGTCTTTACTTTAATCACGTATTTAATTTGTGCCTAAGACCTCCCACATTGGGCTAACATTTGTAGCAACTGGTTAAGCCGGTAGGGTCCGGGCAGTTTTACACTACAAATGAGTCCAACCTCGTGTCTTAGTCGATTAATTACACCTAAGTAATCACCCCCATATTTATTAATTATCCCTAATTAATATTCACATTTACAAGAATATGGGTAGACCTAACTCAATAGGTAAATTCCCAATTCCATAACATGGGTAGACCTAACTCAATAGGTAAATTCCCATGGGGTAGACCTAACTCAATAGGTAAATTCCCACTTATGCTTATTCATTTTATGGTATGCTTAATCATAACCATTTCACACCATTTCATTAACATGTCTATTAACCCCATCGTTTCCCATGTACTTATGCTAACACGACATATTTCCAAGAGAAGATTCTTTCACAATTAACATGGGTTTCACTTAGCATACATTAGCATTAACATGGGTTAAAAGGTGTCCACTTACATCATGATATTAACCCAATTATCATTGCTAAATAACCCAACTTGCATGAACATACATATGTCATGTATAAAGGCAACTTGCATAAGTGTTCATAGGTTATACAAAGGTGAACTTGCATGTGTCTTAAAGGTGTGAACTTGCACAACATGTTACATGTTAACTTGCATAACATCATACACATAACTTGCATAATATCATAAACATAACTTGCATATCAACATACACATAACTTGCATAACATCATGCACATAACTTGCATAACATCATACACATAACTTGCATATGAACTTGCATAACAACATGCACATAACTTGCATAACATCATACACATAACTTGCATATGAACTTGCATAACAACATGCACATAACTTATATAACATCATACACATAACTTGCATAACATGTTGAACTTGCATATAAGCATACACATAACTTGCATAACATGTTGAACTTGCATATATGACTTGCATCTTAAAGGAGGGTAAACATGCATATATATATATATATATATATATATATATATATATATACATAGCATATAAAGGTGTCATCTTGCATATGTATGCATCACATTTAAAAGGGTAAACTTGCATGTCATGATTTATGCATAATACCAAACACTTAGCATGCATAAAACCACATACTTAGCATGCATAGAATCAATTACTTATTATGCATAAACCCACCACTTAACTTGCATAAACCCACATACTTAACTTGCATAAACCCACATATCCAACTTGCATAAACTCACATATTCAACTTGCATAAACTCACATATTCAACATGCATAAACATAGGATTAACATTAAACATAGATTAGCATATTCACATCATATCATATGACTTGAAAACCCATTAATCCTCATGCAAAACCATAGATCTCATCATATCTCATCTACTTAATTTAGCAATTGATCATCAAAGTGATAGAAACTCACAACTAGCAAAATTTGCACTCCAAATGAAGAAGATTAAGATGCTTAGAGTGGATTAGAGGTTGATTAGAGAGTGATTAGCTTGCAACCCTCTTCATTGATTTGTGGAGGCCATGATCAAGTTTCATTTTGCCATAGTTTAGTTACAAGATCTAATTATGAATAGATTAGGGTAGGTTTAGGGTGTATTTATAGATTAGGTGAGTGTTTTAAGCCCTTAGATTAACCCTAGATTAGATTAGGACCCTTAGATTTCGGAAATCTCTAGAACCCAGCCCAAGACTCAACCAAAAACTAGATCTGGTGCACCCAGATCAACAGGGCCGACACCCTGTGTCGACACCCCTGTCGACAGGGCTGTCGACACCCCTGTCGACATGCCTGTCGACACCCCTGTCGACATGCCTGTCGACACGGGGCTAGGCGGGAACTTTCCCGCCCTTTCCGCTTTTGGCTCCAAACTTGCTTTAGAACTGAATTTTAAATCTGTTTTTAACTTTGAATTTTCTGCAAACTTCATTGGGCCTTAACTGGGCCATACGGACTCCGATTTACAAAATTTCGGACTCTATTCTGCGTATTTTTCCGAGATGAACGCAATGGCATAGCCCGTTTCCCCTGCTTCAAATTATTAAATTTAATTCTGCCCTGATTTCTATTATAACAAGGTATTCAACATACGGGGTGTTACATTCTCCCCTCCTTAAAGGATTTCGTCCCCGAAATCCCTAAGTTAAGGAGAATGCATATCCTACCATCCAAACAACCATCTACTCAATCCATCAACCACGGGCATCCATTGTCCTTAAAACAATAATTCTAATGATGTATGAACATATGCAAAAAGTGTGTGTATATGTTCCCTATCTAATGTAAAATTAGGCGGTCCACCAATTCAGTTGACCTCCTTAATGCAAACCATGATAGTGCCATGCATCAATATGTATGCGAAAGAACCATATTGACACATACTATTTCTACATGTGTGCACAACCATACACCAAAATGCATCATCCATATGATAACGCAACCATTATACATCCATTAATATAGCTACCTACACACATAAATATGCAATATGCAATATGAAGTGACTGAGCCGATCTAGTGCCTAAAGTGTGTGTATATGCATCCACGAGCAACGACTAGCAAACACTTGTATCCACTTGCATCCATCATACATAACATGTCTCAAACACATGTTTCAACCATAGGACTATCCTATCTGAAGGTCAAAGGTACTAACGAGAGGACATACTAAGGATAAGATAAGCACAAGATATGCGATGAAGGAGAAGCAAAAGGACATACCCTCCGAAAGAAAAGGGTACCTCGAACGCATCTTCGCTCCTGTCTCCCAGGTAGCGTCGCTCTCTTCATCTCCCCATTGTACTTTGACTAGTTGAACCTCTCTGTTTCTCAACTTCCAAATCTCTGACCCAAGGATGCAAGTAGGAGCTCGTCGAATCGTCGCATCACGCTCTACTTCCACTTCTCTAAGCAAGCTCGGCTCTACCACCTCTGCGGTCTCATGTAGGCACTTCCTCAAATGTGACACATGAAATACATCATGTACACCACTAAGTCTCTCGGGAAACTCCATTCTACAGACCATCTGTCCAATCCTTTCCTTAACAGGAAACGGCCCCACAAATCTTGGTGAACGTCATTCCGAAATGGAGATACTCTTACAAAACCATGTCTTCAACATTAAATTCAAGATCCGTTCTCCTCTTATCTGCGTAAGATTTCTGTCTGTCTTGCGCCGCTTTCATCCTTCTTCTAATCAAATCGACCTTCTTCGAAGTCTTTCTAACCATATCGTGCCCTAGCAAGATCTTATCTGTAGACTCCCACCAACATGTAGGTGATCGACAAGGCCTTCCATAAAGAGCTTCAAAAGGTGCCATGCCACTGCTCGACTGAAAGCTGTTATTATATGCGAACTCCACCAATGGAAGATGCTCTTCCCATGTACCTCCAAAATCTAAGATACAAAGCCTCAAAAGGTCTTCTAGGACACGATTCACCCTCTCAGTCTGGCCATCCGTCTGAGGATGATATGCGGTGCTCAGACACAATTGAGTCCCCACTGCTTCTTGCAAACTTTTCCAGAACTCGCTAGTGAAGATAGGATCTCGATCACTCACTATGCTAGAGGGTACCCCATGCAATCGAACTATCTCTCGAAGATATACTGAAGCTAGCCATGGAGCAGTCCTCTTGCTTTTCACAGGTATGAAATGGGTGCTTTTAGTAAGTCTGTCTACCACAACCCAAATTCCCGTATTACCCTTTCTTGATCTGGGTAACCCGTCAATAAAATCCATCGAGACGCTATCCCACTTCCATTGCGGAACCTCCAATGGGTGAAGCAACCCACCAGGTTTCTTTTGCTCCGCCTTCACTTGTTGGCACACCAAGCATCGAGCGACATACTCGGCCACATCTTTCTTCATACCGGCCCAGAAGAAAACCCTCTTCATGTCTTGGTACATCTTGTCCCCACCGGGATGAATGGTCATCCTAGAACGGTGTGCATCATCGAGAATAGCCTTCCTCAAACTCTCGTCTTGCGGTACACAAAGTCTACCGTCTCTACGCAAGCACCCCCTATCGCCTAGGGTGTACCTACTCAAATGGCTGGACGACTCCCCCCTTATGAGCTTCTCTACCAACTCAACCAACTGTGGGTCGTCCCTCTGTGCTTCTCCAATTCGCCCCAAAAGAGTAGGTCTAACCTCCAAGGATGCTAGCAAACCGGGTATATAGTCAATGGAAGGTCTGAAATCAAACATCGAGATAAACTCCAAGCTTCGCTGTTCCACGAACAATGGACTCAAGGACAACCTCTTTCTGCTCAAGGCGTCCGCCACCACGTTACCCTTGCCAGGGGTATACGTTATCTCAAACTCATAGGATGCTAAGAATCCTATTCACTTTTGCTGTCTTAAGACTATGCGCATGGAGAGTCTCCAATACTTCCCTAAGATGTAGGGCATGCTCTTCTCCACTCCTAGAGAAAATCGGGATATTCTCCCATGCAAAATCGTCACAACTATCCATCTCTCACGCAGACCACCCTGGTCGAACTCGACATCCCCCAAATGCAAGCCCCAAAGGCCTAAACCAATATCAGACAAACACCCAAGGGATACCTCCTTCGAATTCAGACGACCTACGTGCGATGATACTAGTAAAAACGGCTAAATAATTAAGCCCTTGTCCAACTCTGGATGTCCTCGCCAGTCTCGCTCCAAAACCATCGTTTATCCCATACTGGCTTTGCTCAGCCTATTGAGCACACACGAAAACTTATTCCGCTCCTAGAAAAGACCAAGATGTCGTTTACAAAGACCATCACAAACTTATTTAGGTACTCCCTGAACATCCTTCTCATCAAATCAACAAAGTATGCGGGGGCGTTCGTCAAACCAAATGGCATCACCAGCCACTCATAAAAACCATCCGGAGTCCTAAAGGTAGTCTTCTCTATACTATCCTCAGCCACTCTCAACTGATGAAACTCCGTGGCTGAGTCCAACTGCGAAAATACTGAGGCGCCCACTAACTGATCAAAGAGATCATCAATCCTCGACAATGGGTATCTATTCTTCTTTGTGAGCTATAGTCTACACAAAGTCTGAGGGACCCATCCGCCTTCGTAGCAAAAACTACTGGAGCACTCCACTCCAATATACTTCGTCTTATGAACCCCTTCTCAAGCAAATCGCCTACTTGCTTATGGAGTTCCCTCCTCTCACGAGGAGCCATGTGGCACACTGGCCAAGATACTGGTTTGGCATTGACTACCAGGTATATTCGGAAGTCAATCTCCCGCTCCGGAGGTAAGCCCTTCACCTCCTCAAACACATCCGAGTATTCCCGGACCACTCTAACAGATCGCAAACTCTCGACCGACGTGTCAAGCGATTCTAGATAACTTAGCATAACAGATTCCATGGGATTACAAGAGATCTCGAGAGTGTTACCCAAACGGGTCATAAGCCTAACAACTCTCCCTTCAAAATCAAGAACGGCACCCCTACTGGATAACCAGTCCATGCCCAAAACTAACCCATAGCTCGTGAAGCCCAAAAGCATCACATCTAAACTCAACGCTAAGTATAGCAACTTTCAAACCCAAACACATCATGGAGCCCCAATTGGGTTTGAAACAACTAAGGGATCCTCTACTAAACTGGTGTCTAAGTGCAGTGACTCAACTAACAATGATGAGATAAACGAACTCGATGCGTCAGGATCAAATAAAGTTCGAATCGGATAATAAAGAAATCCAAATTCCAACCTAGACGGTCCTATCCCCATCTGGTACCCTAGTCGTGAGGGAATACAACCACCCTCCAGGAGATTCCGTACCTTGCCCTTTCCACTTTGGACAATCCTAATAAGATGTCCCATTCCTCCCAAAAGGATAACTACTTGCCTTCTTCATCCCAGTCTCCACTCGTATCCTCCCACCAATGAGGTTTCATCCTCCATTAACCAAACAACTATTTGAGCCTTCCTCCCATTGTCTATCCAATAGGTATCTACCAGTCCTCCTCCTTCTTGAACCTACTTCTAATCCGACTAACGTCTAAGTCCCTTGAAGTGGTTTTCCATTCTTATCTGTCTTAGAAAGATCATCTATACACGGAGGGGAAATTCAAAACGAGAGAGGAAGAAATTCAAAACGGAGAATTCGAAAGATATTGATATGGCTATTGGGGATTATGCTTTTCTTTCAAAAACTTTTCTCTTAAAAGACATGTTTTTGAAAATACTCCTTTCAAATATATTCTTAGAAAATAGTTTTTCTAAAAATTTTATCTGTTCTGGTAACCTTAAGCTCTGATACCACGTGTAACACCCCACACCCGCTATGGTCACTCGCTAAGGGAATGCCATAACATCGGCGGAGTATTTTAAGTGAATATAGAACAGAAAAATTACAACAAGACAGATATAAGTAATACTTGAAAATTTTAAAATATCATTTCATTTCATTGCAGCGGAAAGTAAAACATGTTTGATTACATCACAAAACCATAATAAGAGTCAAGTACCAAATATCCATCCTGATAAATAAAAGTACATAATCCCACTACATGAACTGATAGCCATAAAAGAAAGGGTAAGCTGAGCTCTACACCTATGGTCCAAGCTCCAAAAGAGAATAAAGCAGCCTGATCAAAGCCCACTCGTACTGGGCCCACTCTGATAACCTGAGGGTTGGAAAAAAAAGATAAAAACAACGGGGTCAGACATAAGTCTGAGCGAGTCCTATAACTTTAACAATACAATCATTAAAGTAACCAGGGAAGACATAAGCTTGATATACGGTAACGTCTGGGGATGAATGGCTACACTAAGCAGCTTGGCAGACTTAGGATAAACTAAGATAACTGTAAAGACGCACTTACCCACTCAAGGATAATTCCTAGATTTCACCACCCCAGATCTACCCTCCCAAGGGTAATTCCTACACTGCACCACACCAGTTCTACCCACCCAAGGGTAATTCCTACTTAAAGGTTGATCCCACTAAGTGTACTTAGTAATTTTACCCAGTAGTTTCGTGTACCCCTACATAGGTGCCGTTTGCCCCTATCTTTACTAGGTGTACCCACTACTCCCAAGCGATCGGCTCCCTACCGTAGATACCCGTGCTGGTCCCACAATGGGGTGTATCATTCCCCAAAGTGGCCACCTGATAATATCAACGGTGCACGGCTTTATATCTACACGATGCAACAACGACTTACCAACCAGCCCGGGTCCACACACGCATATGAAACCCGTTGATCCTGCGTTGCCACCGCTAACCCGTTTTGGCCTCTTATAGTCAAGCCCAATATGCGTGTCCCGTCACTCGACTAGAGTCGAGCCCACTAAGATACGTTTGGGATATTGGTTGAAATGGGTCCCCACAAGCTACCACCTAAGCTTGTTATTTCTAGTGAATCCTACTTAACCCTTTAACCATGTCCACTTACATGTTATAAATTTTGGTTAAGTCATTAATCATATTTTAATTGCCATTCAAGGCACCCACTAGATCTCCACATGCCACCCAAAAGCACTTACTTAACCCTTTAACCATGTTTTAATTACATGTTCCACTTTGGTTAAGTATTCTAATCGTATTTTCTATTGCCACCCAAGGCAATCCACTAGTTTCCTCATGCCACCCAAGGCACCCACTTAACCCCTCATGTCCCACTACATGTTAATATGGTTAAGTGTTTCTTAATTGATTAAGACCGTGATCTTCCATAAAGACCTCCCACATTAGACTGGCTTTTATGACAACTGGTTAAGCCGGTAGGGTCCGGGCAGTTTTACGTCATAACAGAGTCTAACCTCGTGTCTTTACTTTAATCACGTATTTAATTTGTGCCTAAGACCTCCCACATTGGGCTAACATTTGTAGCAACTGGTTAAGCCGGTAGGGTCCGGGCAGTTTTACACTACAAATGAGTCCAACCTCGTGTCTTAGTCGATTAATTACACCTAAGTAATCACCCCCATATTTATTAATTATCCCTAATTAATATTCACATTTACAAGAATATGGGTAGACCTAACTCAATAGGTAAATTCCCAATTCCATAACATGGGTAGACCTAACTCAATAGGTAAATTCCCATGGGGTAGACCTAACTCAATAGGTAAATTCCCACTTATGCTTATTCATTTTATGGTATGCTTAATCATAACCATTTCACACCATTTCATTAACATGTCTATTAACCCCATCGTTTCCCATGTACTTATGCTAACACGACATATTTCCAAGAGAAGATTCTTTCACAATTAACATGGGTTTCACTTAGCATACATTAGCATTAACATGGGTTAAAAGGTGTCCACTTACATCATGATATTAACCCAACTATCATTGCTAAATAACCCAACTTGCATGAACATACATATGTCATGTATAAAGGCAACTTGCATAAGTGTTCATAGGTTATACAAAGGTGAACTTGCATGTGTCTTAAAGGTGTGAACTTGCACAACATGTTACATGTTAACTTGCATAACATCATACACATAACTTGCATAATATCATAAACATAACTTGCATATCAACATACACATAACTTGCATAACATCATGCACATAACTTGCATAACATCATACACATAACTTGCATATGAACTTGCATAACAACATGCACATAACTTGCATAACATCATACACATAACTTGCATATGAACTTGCATAACAACATGCACATAACTTATATAACATCATACACATAACTTGCATAACATGTTGAACTTGCATATAAGCATACACATAACTTGCATAACATGTTGAACTTGCATATATGACTTGCATCTTAAAGGAGGGTAAACATGCTTATATATATATATATATATATATATATATATATACACACACACATAGCATATAAAGGTGTCATCTTGCATATGTATGCATCACATTTAAAAGGGTAAACTTGCATGTCATGATTTATGCATAATACCAAACACTTAGCATGCATAAAACCACATACTTAGCATGCATAGAATCAATTACTTATTATGCATAAACCCACCACTTAACTTGCATAAACCCACATACTTAACTTGCATAAACCCACATATCCAACTTGCATAAACTCACATATTCAACTTGCATAAACTCACATATTCAACATGCATAAACATAGGATTAACATTAAACATAGATTAGCATATTCACATCATATCATATGACTTGAAAACCCATTAATCCTCATGCAAAACCATAGATCTCATCATATCTCATCTACTTAATTTAGCAATTGATCATCAAAGTGATAGAAACTCACAACTAGCAAAATTTGCACTCCAAATGAAGAAGATTAAGATGCTTAGAGTGGATTAGAGGTTGATTAGAGAGTGATTAGCTTGCAACCCTCTTCATTGATTTGTGGAGGCCATGATCAAGTTTCATTTTGCCATAGTTTAGTTACAAGATCTAATTATGAATAGATTAGGGTAGGTTTAGGGTGTATTTATAGATTAGGTGAGTGTTTTAGGCCCTTAGATTAACCCTAGATTAGATTAGGACCCTTAGATTTCGGAAATCTCTAGAACCCAGCCCAAGACTCAACCAAAAACTAGATCTGGTGCACCCAGATCAACAGGGCCGACACCCTGTGTCGACACCCCTATCGACAGGGCTGTCGACACCCCTGTCGACAGGGCTGTCGACACCCCTGTCGACATGCCTGTCGACACCCCTGTCGACATGCCTGTCGACACGGGGCTAGGCGGGAACTTTCCCGCCCTTTCCGCTTTTGGCTCCAAACTTGCTTTAGAACTGAATTTTAAATCTGTTTTTAACTTTGAATTTTCTGCAAACTTCATTGGGCCTTAACTGGGCCATACGGACTCCGATTTACAAAATTTCGGACTCTATTCTGCGTATTTTTCCGAGACGAACGCAATGGCATAGCCTGTTTCCCCTGCTTCAAATTATTAAATTTAATTCTGCCCTGATTTCTATTATAACAAGGTATTCAACATACGGGGTGTTACAATACCCAAGTAATATTTATTTATATACAAAAGATAAGAAATAAGAGCATAAAATAAACACATTTCTATGTCAATCAAATACCCCCACACTTATCTTTTACTCGTCCTCGAGTAAAACAAGAAATGAAAAAACTAGACTAGATAGGTCACACTTTCGTAGGAAACACGATTGCATTGAGCGTATGCAACAAGCCGTTAAACCTCTAGGTGTCCCTAGTAGGACGAGTGGTGTCTCGTGAGGGTTTTCAGCGGATACTACCCACAAAATCCAAATGCAGTATACTATGATTCTAATGAAACCACATGAATGCAATGGACATATGCAAAATAAAAGCAAAAATGAAAACAAGACTTGTTTCTGAAGTGGTACAACAAATTAAATTAACAATTTCTAGTCAGTTGATTTTATTTTAGATACCTCAACTTGTCACAAATTTTCAATATAAATCAAGTTTTCAAATGTTAAATTCCAGTTTGGCCAGTTAGTTCGGTCGACAATATAGTGCAGCCATGAAATAAATTCTTAGTTTGCTTGGCACAGTTTGCAAAGTGGTATTATTATTTTCTCATGTATGGCTAGTCAAATCAATAAGGTCAAGAAGTGTTTGGGCATCATCGCTTATTCTTTATTCTATAAAATTTTAAAATTTATGTTCAAGTACATACACCTAACTTAGAGGACCAAGGTTTACCACCCATGCACTGCCTCGCGGACTAACGGAGAGTAGGTAAAGAGCTTGGCGGATTGTGCAGGCCAACTTTGGCTTTGTCAACAACGTGTCGGTAATCCTTAGGTGTCCAATCTCATAAAATGAGACCAAGATATTCCAACGCTGACTTTGTCAACAACATGTCGGATAGAGCTTGGCGGGTTTGCACACCAACGATTGATATACAAGCAATGTTGGATACCCTTGGATTACTGTTATTATTATTGAAAATATAAGCACAAAAGAGAGTTACGCGAATTCAACTTAACACAACTTATTTTTAAAGATTTGAAAAGCCAATATAAGTATTTTAAGTCCTCCACTTATTTAAACAAAGTCTACAATATAGAATAGATTTCATGGCCATCACCTAAGAATCTCCCTATGTACCGGTTACACTATTATCCCTCAAAATTAAACTTTTCATTATATTTCAAATTCGAATTTAGCTGAGAGAGAAAAATACTATCAACTGGCTAAAAATTGTAAACTTATTTTGTTGTATCAATTGAAAATGAGTCGTATTTCAAAAAAAAAAAAATGGTATGTTATTACAGTTTAAAAAAAAAGGCATGTTACTATAGTCTAAAATGCATGATGGTCCTATTTAAATGATGAAAATGAAAAGAAAGAAAAATAAAGAAAAAAAAACAAAAATGAGTGAAATGCAGACTCCGATGAAATCCCTCACCTTATGTGAATTGGGGTATTGCCCTTAACAGAATGAATAAAAAGTGCAGAAATAACAACAATCACACAATTTAATTGCAGAAATTAAAAATTTACATTCATGCCGCTGCCCCTGCAGAATTTTTTTACAACAATTGTCTATTTTTTTTCTTTGCAGCAGAGCACCTGTAGAGTTAAAAGAAATTTACAGTGGGGTATGGCTGTCCATCCAGAAAAAATGAGTAGCGTCAATGATTGAAATCTCACTATTCGCAATTTCTTTTGATTTCTGAAATCTTGATTTGTTGCTTGAACTCCAGTCACCTTGTCCTTAGTTCGAAATCACTTTTTTTTTTGAATGAATTGAATAACAAAAAAAAAACACAAGAAAAAGAAACAAAGGAATTAACAAAAAAAAAGCTAACTTTTTGGAGAAGTTGGTGCTGAAGTGTGGATTGAAAAAAAAACTGTGGTGAAATGAGATTATGTGAGAGGAAGGGGTATTTGATCAGTGGGAAGAAATGAAGCAGGGAAAAATAATTGAAAAAAAAAGAATGAATCTTTTTATGACCTTCCCGTTTTTTTATTATTGTTGAAAAAGTGGACAAATAGGAAAGAAACAAATGACAAAAAAAAAGGGTAGAGAGATTTCAGGAAAGAAAGAGAATTGTAAAGGAAGGAAGGAAAGTAATTGTAAAAGATTTGGAAAAGAAATTGAGAAGGGAAAACAATAAAAGAGAAGACAAAAACAGAAAGAATTTTTTTTCTTTTGTTTATTGTTGTAAAATTAGAAGAGGATTTTTTTTGAAAAGAAAGGGAATTTGTAAGAGAAGAAAAGAAATCAAATGTATTAAGAACAAGAAAGACAAAAGAAGAAAGGAATTTTTTTTTGCAAAAGAGGAATCTATTTTTTTTTTGAAATTTGTAAAAAGAAAAAGAATGTAGATGATTGGAAAGAAAGTGGAAAGATGGAAAGAATAAAGGAAAATTGAAAGTTGTTTTTTTTTCAATGAAGGAGAGAGCCGGAAAGAAAAAAATGAAAAAAAATGGAAAGAGAGATTGTAGGAGGTGAATGAGAAATGCAATTGGAAAGAAATGAAAAAAAAAGAATGCAAGTTTTTTTTTATGAAAATTTGAACAAGAAGAAAGGGAAAGAAATGAATGGTAAAAACCCAAACAAAAAGGAAAAAAAATTAAAAGAGGAAGGAAATAAGAGAAAAAAGCAAGGTTTTTTGAGTAGAGAGGAAGGGTAGAAGAAATTGAGGAAAGAAATAAAAGCAGACAAAAACAAGAAAGAAATCAAAGTAGACAGAGAAGAAATTGCAAAAGTTTTTTTTTAGAAAGTTGTAGACAAAAGATGGAAACAAATAAAAAAAAAAGGAAAGGGAAAAGAAAAATGTGAAAATCAGCAAGGTGGTAGAAAGATGGAAAGAAATTGAAGAAAAGTTAGCAACTTTCTTTTTTTGTATATATTTTTTTCTTCTTGAAGGAATTAGATTGGAAGAAATGCAAAATTAAAAAAAGGAAAGAAATAAATGAAAAAAAGAAGGAAAATTAAAAGAAAAAGTGACAAGATTTTTTTTCCTTGTCTTAGAGATTATGATATCAATATGTGATACACAATCAACTAATCAAGATTTTTATCTATATATATCTACAAGAAAACGATAGGAAAATAAAAGAAAATTTGGCAAGATTTTTTTTTACAAAATCAAACAAAAAAAAAAAAAACTAACACGAATCAGAAATTAAATAAATAATAAAATTCAATTGTTACCTCCCCGGCAACGGCGCCAAAAACTTGTTCGTCGCTTTCCTATGAATTAGAAAAGCGCGACATTTAAATTAAATTCTGCAAGCATACAGGTCGAACACAGTGAGGTGTAATTAAAATCAAATTATTTATTTAATCTCTTGGGCGAGTTAGACGATTTTCGAGGTTGGTTTTTGAAAACAATGAAAATTGAAACTACGATCCGAATTAGAACAAATCTGATTGAACTGACGATCAAATCACAATTATCAACTGGAAATTAAAATACAAAACAAAAATAAAATGCAGAAAGTAAAATTGCAGGAAAAGAAGAACAACAAAAAGTAAATTAGGATTGTCGTTGAAACTAATCAAACGACTAATCACTAACAAAAAATGTAAAATACAACTGGTGCTCTTCCAAAACTAATTGTGAAGACAACACCTATTGCTAAGAAAGAAAAATGCAGAAATAGTAAAAAGGAAGAACTTTTATTAATGGAGAAGAGAATACAGAATAATGGATGGTCGCTACAATGACATTACAAGGGTATTTATAGGATAGATAGCCAAACCCTAACCCTAACCCTAATACAATGATAGATGGGCCTTAGGGAATTCACAAAAGAGTTTACAATGAGAGTTTCAAATGGGCCTTAGTTAAATCTATTAAATTTTTGGCCTTTCTTCTTTTCCTCTTGGTTCTTTGACAAGCTTCCCTTGATTTGAGAAATTCTTGGTCTTTCTACCAATCATTTTCTTGTCCAACAACAACTAGATGTGAGATCTTCATCTACAATTCTTCAAAATGTAAATATATACCAATTTGATCTCCATTTCTCTATTTTTCTGGTTGCATGCAGGCTGGGTTGGAATATCTGTAAAAGTAACAAAACAATACCCAAGTAATATTTATTTATATACAAAAGATAAGAAATAACAGCATAAAATAAACACATTTCTATGTCAATCAATATCGTTCCGTCTTCGCATTCTGAATTCAATAAAATCAGTTTGATTGTAATTCAACTCTGTTTATGTACGATGTTATTTTAATTTATATTGCTTATTGGCTCATCGATTTTATTCTGTTTGTTCCCAAAGCAACATTGTTTAAATTTTGAATTTAAAACATTAAATTCAATATCTTTATATATATGAATACGCACATATTCAAATCAATTTTCAATATATTCTAACAAATAAAATCTCCAATTTATTTAATGTCAATAACGTTTACTTAATTTTTCAACCATCTATATATTTTTCAATCGAATTTCAGATCCAATTCAAATATCCAATCAAATTTAATTCAATTATTCACAATAATTATTTGATTCCCAACCCACCGTTCAGAATTAAATATCGAGTTCAATTCATACACAAACCATATATTCGATTTCTAATCTCAACATCAATATAAAAATGATTATAAATAATTAATTCTTTAATTAATCTCATATTCTAGTTATCGAAATTTATGGGATGTTACAGGTAAGGAGTTGTTCTCTTGCTAGTTTACAGTTAGGGACTGATGAATGTTAAAGAATAGTGATGCGTGAATAAGAAATGGAAACGTTTTCCGTTGTCAATAACGTATATTTTCTAAATATAGAAATTAAGAATTTATGAATATAATGGAATTGTTTTCCGACGTTAATAAGAGGTATTTTCTGGAATATAGAAAAATAAATAGTTTATGATATATGGGAATATTTTCCAAGAATCGTGAGAGGCTAAACGAGTTTTGAAAAATATATGGGTAAAGATATTGAAGAGAAAATTGGGGAAATGAATAAATTAAGAAGGAAATTAATTTAAAAGGGCTTAGTGTTGCTTGATGTTTGATTAGTAAAATTTCCATTTGGAAATAGGTCGTTAGTTATATGGATGTTTCCTTTGATATTTAAATAACCTGCTGTCAAAGTTTTTGCCTACTTTATATTTCCGTTGTCAATATAAAGACAAGGATCAAGTTTATTATCTGAAAACCATTCCCTATGGGCATAAGCGTTGCGAATCAAATATACTGAAGATAATTGAAGATGGAGTAAAGTGCAAGGGTTATTCTGTTAATCCTAGGTAGTAATTACCTAAGATGGATCGATGGGATAGTGCCTTCGGTTTGTCCAGTCCTACGACAACTTGTATGGACGAATGTCTGACAGAGTATTCCTAACAAATCATGTGCATTGATCTCTTTAAATGTATTACATTTGGTGGAGGAGGAATTCATTTCTCTTAGCTTTATACTCGTGATATTTTTAGGGAAATCGATAATTGGTTTAGCAGGTTTGACGATGTGGCATTCAAAGTGAATGAAGACGTGATATGTCAAAGAGGTAAATATGGCCTCTAGCCTCACAACCGGAAAATGACAAAAATTTGGCAGGAAACATGGCTAAGTGGGTCACCCACAATTATGGTGTATTATCACATATCTAAAGAAAATTCATTTCCTTCTTAAATCTATCGATGCAGTCCCTTTTCGGGAAACGGTTGCTGATCTCAACCATTGGTGATCTACATTCGATACACTCAAGCGAAATGAGTGGTCGGTCATGTGTGGTCGGGTTACAAGATGTTCCTTGTTAACCCAATGTATTCTTCTCTAGAGATACACTATCGGAAGGTGGTTCCGTACCTTGTCATAGTTGGAAATCCATTACCCAATAAGCGCACATGGTTTTTGATTGTATACTATGTATGTAGAGCATGAGATGCAAGCGTTCTGCTAGATTGATATTCACTTTATTTAGACAATATTATGATATCATAATAGTATCGATTTTAAAGAATGTTTTGGGTTATCGTAAGGTAAAAACCATTCATGATTATGTGTGGATCAGTCTTACGATTATCCTTTCTTTTAAAAAGGAATTTTTAAAAGTTAAATCAAGTGCTTGGAGTTTACTCACACTAATCCCATGACGACCCATAGTTTGTTTTGTTTTGT
This sequence comes from Allium sativum, assembly GCA_030737875.1. NCBI lineage: Eukaryota > Viridiplantae > Streptophyta > Magnoliopsida > Asparagales > Amaryllidaceae > Allium > Allium sativum. Next base: position 729,217,876 of record CM060909.1, read on the forward strand.
TTTACCCAAAATTCTTGGGTGCCCAAATTTGTACGGGCAGTCAAGTAGTCGGGAATTTTCAGATATACTTGGAGGAGCTTGGAGCATGGGGCTTCCGCTTTAGATAACTACTGTTTTATTTCCGTTGTAATGTGGTGTGTTGTACTCTGATAATGGTATGTATATACAGACAAGTTTGTATTTCAAAAGTTATGTTATATAATATATTTTATGCATTCCGCTGCAAGACTCATATTTACTCTGATGTTGTTGTATTTATGTTCTTCATTTTCTTCTATTTTAACTTTCTTTCTTTCTATTTCCCCCCTTTAACTTCTTTCTATTAATGATCTGGTGAATTTCTGGTGCTTAGTTAGTAGATATGGTATTTATGTCAATAATTAGGATCGGTAATTTGTCGGTTCGTTACACAATGTACTGAGCCCAGGCAATTTACTTATGTGGATGTTGGAATCGAGGCGCCTCGGATAGGCCATGGTGGTCGACATACCTGTGATGCTAATTAGCGACGTACTGCTGACCGGACTTGCTGATCCAAAGGGATAGGCGGTTCCCTAGGAGATTTTACTAGAGATGTTCTGAAATTCAGACGAGGAAGATCCCTTGCCTCGGCTCATGATGGAAATCCAAATTCCAATACGCGACTTTACGGTTTTAGCTGTATACCTATGGCGACATAATAGGATGGGGTATTATGCAGTCTAAGATTGATACATTTATTTTTGAATTTGTTTTCTGCACTATACACTAATAATAATAATAATAATAATAATAATAAAGAAACCTCGTGTATCAAGCTTGTTTGGCTATTATATGGTAATACTCCATCCTCCGTCTTGCACTTGCATTGTGTGATGGGATCTAAGTCTTATAATAACTTCATTTTTCAAAAAGCATTGAGTCGTTTTTGTTTTAAAACTGGTATTTATGTGGAGGAAACCCGTTCCGTGTTATACGGCGCGGTCCGGTGATTTACCCAACTTTAAAATTAAGTATAATAATTGTTTTGAGTTCTCACACCAGTCTCATGACTGACCTGGAGTTTATTGTTTCCCACCTAAACTTTGGGTGCCCATATTTTCCACACAGGCAACCAGTAGTTTTGGTTTTGCAGATATTCTTTTCACAGGATCCTAGATTATGGCTGGAGATGTTCTCTAGATTATTTTGTAGTCTTCCACTATTTATATTTGTATCTTCGCTATATTGTAATCTATTAATCTGATTTACTGCTATGTATTATTTATTTGTACTCTGATATTCTTGTACTCTAATGTAATATTGGTTTAATAGCGATGAAAATTTCTTTTGTGTTCTACTCCGATGTGTCGTGTTCTCATAACAAACTGAGCTTTTCTATCTCTTGGGATCAGACATGTGTGGCTTATGGTCGGTTCGAAGGGCGTGTAAATTCAGGTCGTTACAGGTGGTATCAGAGATTTGGTTTACAAAGCTCCGAGAATACGACACATTTGAACTGGATGAAAGAGTTTTTCAGAGATAGGATTAGCAATATCCTATAAGAAGGACTTGTTAGAGAAATGGTTAGTAAAACTGTATAATGAGTTTGGAGAGTATTATTTATAAAGATGAATTTAGTTTTGAAAATTATATCTTATTATAAGAATTTGAATATTTTATTTGATGTTGAGTTTGAACTATCAAGTATAAGAAGATTTTGCATATACGCATTGCAAACATGTATACAAAGTCTCGAATATACTACGTAGATATAGAATCACACTCTAGTCGCCCGGGGATGATTCTGGTGATTATTGCATTATCATCAGTGTTTATTTTCGAGTTTCGAAAGTAGGATATCTATATAATTCCAATTGAATGGTGTGAGAACCAAAAACTTAGTTAGAGTTTAATGTTTGTGATTTGACTTTGAAAATAAATTTTTAAGTATATAAAGGAGATATGTTTTGGCAACATATAAATTTGGAAAATTAATTAACTAATTGATTGTTGGTTGTGATGTGTGATACCTAGTTCAACTAATAAAAATATTGGAATAATAAGACCAATATGAGAATGGAAGTTAAATTAAGTCAAATCAAATATAATGTTGAACTGAATTAAAAATTAGTTTGGATTAGACATGAGTATATGTCGGACAGGTTATTGATTAGAAGCTGAGAAGAGGAATAAAACTGCCTGCCCAACAAAGGGTATATATTTACTGTATTGACTGTATGGTGATTTTATGAGCCAATTAGCAAGTCGTTTGGATTTTCTTTTTGATTGATAAGGGCCCGTGGAGGCTAGTTGTAGTTGTACTAATTGACCGGTACAAAGGAGGTTATGGCGAAATTTTTCGAAAATTTAAGGTTTTAGCCAAATTTCAAGAAATTGAGAAGCTCTTAGAAACTGAAAAGTTGAAGAGCTCGAGTTAGAATGAAGGTTGAGTTGGTTAAGTAAACGACCTTCGGTTCTGCCTTCCTTTTCAGGGACGAAAAGTTTTTAAGTAGGGGAGACTGTAATAACCCACATTTTTTGTCAATTTTAAATTTGAATTTTAATTTATTTTTAATGAATTTTAGAATAGTAAAATGTTGATTTTGGGCTCAATAAAATTTGAAAATAATTTAAAATTTAGTTTTATGTTTTATTTTACTTAAAACAGGCCTAGTAAACTTTTTAGAATCAATTTAAAAGTGAAGATTTTGAAAATCGATATTTTAATGTTATTCTAATGACCTATAAGCGGACCATTTTTAAGACAGTCTTGGTATTCGAAGAAACCATATTCATTGGATCCGGAATGTCTAAATATGTCAGGATTCAAAATTTTAAGTCAAACGGGGTTAATATGTGGGCGTACGATATATAAACCTAAGCTGAAATTTCAGTTAATTTTTGATTTAAGCTAGAAATAAGGCGATTTTTCAAACGATCTCCAAGTTCCATGAGACTAGATTCGTTGGAAGCGTAATTCCATAATGTAGCAAGATTTAAAATTTCATAGTTTTTGGAGTTAGTATGGGGTCGCAAGACTAGAACGAACTTTGCAACGTATAATTAATACATGGACTAAACAAGTCATTTCACATTAATTCCTTAATCAATTGGATTTAGAAAACTCATCTTCCTCCATGCCATATGTCGTATTCTTCCTACACTAGTCATTTCATGTACTTAATTCATTTTTATTTTATTTTATTTTTATTCACTTTTCTATTTTAAAACATATTTCCTTTTCTTCCTTTAAACCTTAAACACCATTTCCATGGCTTCCCTCCTCCTTTCAAGCCATGCCGCCGCCCAAGGGGCCCCACCACCATTGTTACCTGCTGCGCCGGTCCCCTCCGCCTCCACAGCCCTCACCAACGTGGGTCCCCCTCCAATTTGCACAAAACACACTAAAACCCTTTTTATTTGCAAAAGGTAGCTCCTTTAAGTCTTAAACCAAGTCTAACCTCCTCCTAGTGAACCCCACAATCCATGCTACCACCCACATCCACCTCCTCCTCTGTCCAGGTCAGACCATGGGCCCCATACCCCTCCACAAGTCCAAAACCCACTAAAAATCAATGTTTTTACTTAAAACCTTAAGTGCATTGGTGTTTGAGTGTATTCGAACATTTGTTGGCAAGTTTAAGTTAAACATGCGAGATCTTTGGTCCGTAGCAGGCAAGTAGAGTTCAAAATTGAAGTATCTTGATGTTTAGGATTGCTTTGGTGGGAGCTTCTCACTCTAAATGCTTTATTTGTGTAGTTTAATCATAGTTACACAACTGATTAGGTTATTGTTAAGTGATTTAAGTTAATATGAACTTGTGATACGAATGGGAAGTGAAATTGTCTTAATTAGCATGTGAAAACATTATTGAAATGTTTATGATAGTCATTATGAGGTTAAATGCCCATTTACAAGTCACATAACTTACTTACATTCACCTATTTAAGTGATATTGACTATGTTGAAATATAACTTGGTACAAACAAGTCATGAGTGATTGCTTGGGTTCGTGATTAATATGAATTGATGGAGAAATTTGTTTAATTATTGTTTATTGGTTAAAAATCCCATACGGGTCTTGAGATGACAATACACCTAGATAAGCTACATGGATTGCAATGTAAACCCTACATAAGCATTCAGATGATATTTTTACACCTCTTCCATGTGTGTATATAAGCCAATTGGTTGTTTAGTAAACCCTACATGGGTCTTGGGATGACAATAATTCACACGTCTCCCTTTGTGTGTATGCAAGCTATATGGATTGTGATGTAAACCCCACACGGGTATTGGGATGATATTTTTGCACATCTCCTAAGTGTGTATATAAGCCAATTTGTTGTGTAGTAAACCCTACACGGGTATTAGGATGACAGTAATTCACACGTCTCCCTTATGTGTATGTAATCTACATGATTGTGATGTAAACCACATAAGGGTATTGGGATGATACTTTTACATATCTCCCAAGTGTGTAGAAAAGTCACGATTGGTTGTAATGGTATTGTAAACCCTACATGGGTATTGGGGTGAAGGTAAACACTGATCTTAGTCCCAAGTGTGTAGACTGTCAATCCGTTGAATTGAAAGAACTGTTTAAGCGTTATTTATTAAGTTTAATACTTATATGGTATAGTGCACTTTGTGTGTGAATTGGATGCGGAGTGATGGATGACTGGATGTTAACTAGATGTTTAATAGTTGTTTACAACAATTGTTGGATACATATAATGTACGAAATCCATATAAATTTGTTTATATAAATATTTGTTGAGATTTCATTCTAATTTGGAACAAAACCGAATATTTTAATAATATAATATTCAATGAAAATGAAAGTTTGATTTTGATGTCCAATTTTGGATGGACGCAAAGACATAAGAATATCGATGAATTTTCATAACTAAACTAACTGGTTTTGAATCAGTTTTCTTTCGGTTTTGGTATGTTAAAGTTTTTTATTTGAAATGAATAGTAACCTTTCAAAGTGATGTTCAGTTCGGTTATTTAGCTAACGTTTTAAAAGAAGTTTTCTTTCAAAAGTTCTTTGTTTATTTTTATTATAAATGACAGGAGATTTTGAGTTTAAAGTATCGAGTTTTGAAAAATAATATTATTTTAAGAATAGATTGACACCAACAATCCGACGTTTCATGTGTCTTTCCATATTAATCCAGAGTTCGGGTTATTTTTAGTTAATCCCAAGTATTGGGGGTCCCTTCCCATGTTGATCCCCTTTACTTATTAACCTGTTTAGCCGATTTCAAGCTTTTAACTTTACCAAATACACATGAAACTTCGAATTAATATGTGAAGATATATAAAACTTCGGATTAATGTTGTCAATATGCCCAAATACATGTGAAACTTTGGATTAATATGGAAAGACACGTGAAACTTCGGATTAATGGTGTCAATATGGGAAGACACGTGAAACCGACTAAACATGTTAATATGTAAATGGGAACAATATGAGAAGGGACCCTTAATACTTGGGATTAACTAACCTAAACACTTGATTAATATGGGAAGACACGTGAAACTTCGGATTAATTGTGTCAATTTGTTCTTATTTTAGTGATTAGAATAATATTAAAAATGACTTAAAGTTGAGATATGTGATTTTGAAGAGAAACGACTGAAATAGGATTTCCAATGATAGATCATATATCTTTTATACAATTAATAAAATATTTTGGAAGGCATTTCGATTTATTTTTAATTATGAATCGATTCGGGCTTGAATACGACTTGTCGCGCAGCGATAGTTCGCAAACGTCGACTCATAACTTCGAACTGATGTACCGAGAGATCTAATCATTGGATTCTCCTAAAATTGGAAGCATTAGAACTGTAGTGAGATGTACTTTCAAATAAAATAAGAAGTTTTGAAATCCAACAGCTTGATTTTAAAATAAGTCTAAATCTATTGTGGAAAAGGGCGCCATAGATGCAGTTCGGAGGCTGAAATTGGAAACCAACTGTAAGGGCCATAATAAAATTATTAAAAATATGAATAAATTATGTTAAATCATAATAAATGATTTGGAAAGATTTAGGGTGAAACACTCTAACTTAGAAAAGATAAAAAATATTTTGTCTGAATAAACTTGTTAACAACTAGAATAAAGAACCAAAAGGAATGTGCGATGATTCTTGAGAGTACAATCTGGTGGCACACGTGGGATCTAACTGGAAATTATTCCATTAGGCGAGGGGTGGGAAGAACCGAAAGGACATTGGATATTCGACTAAGATTAGACGATGTTTTCTAAAGATGAATAATCCAGTGGTTTTTAATTAACATATTGGGTTGTGAATGGTTTTAATATAATCGAAAGTTTTCCAACATATAAATGGAAAGGATTTAAATGGAAATTATCTATTCAAAGCCTTGTATTTAATATCAAATTGAATTTTGGGTTTGTTGTGAATGGTTTCTTTAATAATACTATTCTTAAACCCAGTGGAAATGGAATAAATCTTTTAATTAAGATTTAGTGATTTTTTTCAATTTAATAAAATAAATTAGAATTGAATGGAAATCGATTTAGTGATAATTGAGATGAATCTCTGTGAAGGAAGATGTTAATTAAGAAGGCTTTGTCGTTATTCCTCTGAAAATATTAGTCTGATACGGAAATTCATATTGATTATGTTCTGTTATGATTTCCGTGAAAATTCTATTTTTAATAGAAGTTGATTTTGGGTTTTATCGTGAATGATGTTTTATATAATATTTGTTCTGTAACCCCATTAACGATAGAATTAATTTCCTAAAGTTGAATAATCATTAAATAATGATTTTTGGAGATTAAAACTAAATGGAGTTTTAATAAATATTTATTTAGATTTGAAATGTAATGAGGTAAATAAATTTACCATAATGCGCTGGGCGTTAGATGTAGAGTACCACCAATTTTGCTCCATGGGATGAATAGGTTGAGAATGGGATAATGATATGAAATATTATTTTTGCGTAAGGCTCGTTGATCCCGGTAAAACTTATAAACCTTAATTGGGTTTAAGTTGAGAAAAGAGACTATATAGTCTTTTGAAATGATTTCCCATAAATGATTTAAATGATAAGTTTAAATGATGTAAATCTTTAATGAGATTTGTGGGGAATGATTCCAGTGTAAAGAATATTTTAATAAAAGAATATTCTGGATCGGAATAAGATATTTAATATGTTTATCTATTACATAATTTTAAAGATGCGTGAGTTATTCGGACAGACCAGGTTTAACCGATTCTGAATAACTGTTACGGTGAATAAAAGTCAAGGATAGTAAAGACGATGGTTGAAGACCAGAGATCGTCATATTGTTTGTATTATTGCTGATATCTTTCTTGGAAAGTACACCAAAGATTAGGTTATAAATGGCGGTCGTCTAGACGTACTTGGAAGTCGACTGGATATGCGAATGCCTCTCTCCTGTATTGTAAATATGGGACGAAGAATAAGGTGCCTCTGGTTTCGTTCAGACCTAGAACAACTTGCAAATGGATTGTGCATGACATTGTATTTTAGGTTGAATCAATTGATCTCTACTAAGTATATATATGTTTGATGGCGGAGAATTTATTCTCTTAGCTTAACACCCTTCTCTAAGACGTATGAGCTTAGAGGTTATATATTGGTGGATATCGGTTGTATGGTATGAACTGACAATGTGGCATGCTGAGATGCATAGATCAAAGCTTTTGTTTAAAAGTAGAGCTTTGTGGATGATGATCAAAGCATAGCGAACATCTCGTAGCTTTGTGTTATGGCGTTAATTTGTGAGCCTCACTATAACACCCTGAATTTTTAACGACACCAAAAGAGGATAAATTAAATAGTAATTAATTTATAATTCAGAATTAGAGGAAACGGACTGCACCATTGCATCCGTCTCGAAATTCTGGTCAAGATAAATATTTGGTTTGCGTAAAACGGACACTGTATGAGGAAGTTATGACGGTTTTAAGTTTGTATACGCGCAAAAATATTATGTATACACGTATGAGTCAGAATTTTATCTAGAACAGTTCAAATTCGAAAATTGAAAAATAGCGGCAGAATTCCCGCTATAGGGGGATGACCCCCCTAGATAGGTGTCGACACCGGGGTCGACCCCCCTTAAGGGGCATCGACCTAGGGGTCGACCCACCCACAGGGGTGTCGATACCAATAGGGCTGACGTGGAACTCGATTTCAGGGGGTCTGGCAGCTATATATATGTGTCCTATTCTCCTATTTTCTTCATTGGAAATCATGGGGGCCATATGCTGCCGGGGTGCGAATTGAGACGGAACCGTTTTCTACAACAACATACTTTGCAAATCAAATTTAGAAATTCAAGATCCGTTCTTTCTCAATTCTCTACACCTAACGCTGCGAGTTTCTAGTTTCTTTTAGGTTTAGATAAATAAAAGTAAATTGTGAAAGACTGTGAATTGGATATGTTGTAAAGTGTGATTCTGTACTAGTATTAAATCCTATACTATGTCATGATAGATCTATTTCCCTAAATCTAGTAAAATTGTGGTTATCCTATTATGTTGCCTATGTGGATCTTGACTTGTAAGTATATTATGGTGAATGTACATCTATTAAATTGAACAGTTGTAACATTGGCTAGATCTAGTTCTTTATGTAAATCCCCTTTCACCTGTCGTATTGTGATGAATCTAGATATGTTGTAAACTTGACATGTGAAGCCATCTTTAGATCTAAACATGTTACTATGTTACCCTAATTATGCTAGATCTAAATAGTGGAGACCTAAATGGTTAATTTAGATATCATTATGCTTGCTTTGACATCGTAGTTGCCACAAGTTCATCAGTTTTATGTCCACCTTGTTATGATGTTAATTACATGTCCATTCACCTTGTTATCATGCTAATTTATGTTTATGCCAAGATATGTTGAAACTATCACCTTCGTCATATTCCCTTTTCTTTGTTATGGCTAGGCTACTTTATAGCCTAGATGCCGCCAAAATACGTGTGAATACGTTAGTTAGGAAACGGGGAAAAGGGATTTATAATTGGCATAATTTATGTAATATCTATATGAATTGGACATATAATTCAAATAGGGAAACACAGAAATAATCACCTATAATGACATAGGTAGATTTGGATAAAAATGGAATGTCTAGTAATTACAATTAGGAATTGTAATTGCACTTATGACACGAGGTTAGGTTGCATTAGTGGTGGAAGTCTGCCCGGACCTGACCGACATATCCAGCAGCCACTAATGTTGAACATAATATGAGAGGTCTAAGTGTGCAAATACAAATCGGGCTAAGACACGAGGTTAGACCCAAATGTGGAATATGACTGCCCGGACCCGACCAACATATCCAGCATCCACACGTTGAAGGCCTAATGTGGGAGGTCTAGCCCATTATAACCATAATTGGACATTGTAATGAATTGGACTACTTAACCTAATTTAATCCATAAGGGTTGTATGATTATGAAATTAAGTTAGGGTTAAGTAAAGTTGGATGGGTAGTGGGTGGGTTAAGTAAATTAGAGGGGGTAGGCAATATTTACATATAGACCCATGAACTTAACCCAATAAGGTTATGCAATTAAAGACACTTAGTGGTATACATAACCGATGGAAAAATATAATAAAGTTATGTAATTAAAGACACCCTTTAGGGTAAGCATAACTGACATACGGCTATGTAATTAAAGACACCTGGGGGTATACATAGTCAGTGAAATACCTAGTGGGGATACAAGACAAAGGGGGAGAGCTTGTATCATATTGTGTGGGACCCATTTCAGATAGTAACCCGGAGTAGGTATCAAATAAAGAACTCCGTGCTAGGCGGAGAAGGGGAACGCTTACTAATTGATTATAAGAGATCCAAACGAGACGGACGGTGTGCATTGCGCAAACCGACCGGGCCATGTGCGTTCATGAGCCGGACAGAGAGGGATAAGACGACCGTGACACCAGTGGATATGGTTGTGCACTTCTTGGGAAATAAAGGGTTGCCACTTTAGGGAGTGATACCTCCTACTGTAGGGCCAGCACAGGATATCTATGGTGTAGGCAGCCAATCGATTAGGGTAGTGGTTAGGGTACACTCGGGCGTATGCCCTAAGTCTACCAACTTATAGTGGAAGGGATCATCTCATTTTAGTTATACTAGTAATAGTGCAGAGTAATCATTAGTGAAGCACATACACCTTACCCTGTCTACCTTGTCACACCTGCCATTTATGTAGTGATCTCCCTTATCCACTTTATATGCCTATCATATTACTTTTATTTATTTACTGGCTAAAAGTAACTAGACTCGCCCGACTTTATGTAACACCCCGTATTTTCTGTGAACGTATAAGTAACAAATTAAAGTATACTTAATTTTTAGGAGAAGAATTAAGGGAAACGGGTTGCGCCATTGAGTTCGTCTCGAAATTCTGCTTGGGATAGAGTCCGAGTTTGCGTAAAACGGATACTGTATGAAGGAGATACGGACGAACGAAGTTAGGCAGAAAAACCGGAAACAGGCCAGAAATGCACTGGCGCACTTGTGAAGTGCACCAATACATATTTACACTGGCGCACCTGCCAAGTGCGCCCAGGCCGAGGCTGGAGCCTGCACAGCTTTCTGGTTCAGGCTGACCCGTGTTGTTGAGTCCATTCTGACTCCTTGCTTAGTCATTAGGGTTGACTCATCACCCTATCATAATTGAATGGTTTTGATTAACCCTAAGAACATCCGACGGCTTAAATTAATTCATAACTCTATAAAAAGACCGCTAGTCACAAACCCTAAATCAGAATTAAAACAAAGACCATGGCCGTCATGCTGTTGTTTTGAGCCCTAGAGCAGCCGCCACCAAATCAAAGAGAAAGAACAACAACCAAATCAGAACTACCCAACCCTAACAGCGATTCTTCATCAAAGGAGCGCTAATTCGACTGCTTTTGAGTGGTGAGTTCGATAATCTTAGCAAAATAATTATTAATTTAATTAGATTAAGTTATAACACGGATTTGTATGGATGTGATATGAAGTATTGATTGTATGTTGTAATGATGTTGTAGGATTATGATTGAAATATCTATGATGTTATGTTGTGATGAAAAGTTACGTTGCTATCATCCATGTTGTAATTATATATATTCAAATCGTCATGTTTCTTATGCTAGTTTGTGGTATTGATTCATATGATAATCCATATGTAGGGAGGTCTAAATGTTGATTCAAACATGAACCATATACAAGTTTGGGTAGAATTACATGTGACCTTACATGATTATGGCACCTAGTTTATGTGAGAATTTAATTGAAAGCTAGGCTATAACATGATACTTTACATGTTAGATATTAGTTTACACCATTATTGTGATGTATAAATCACATATGTGAATTTATGAGTTGGACATGAATCATGTTATGTTATTACCTATGCAAGTTTAATCCCTTTAGATATAGGTTCATGACATATGATGTCTATGCAAATTTGTGGCCATTATTTCATCAAGTTCACACCTTTAGATTTGGGTCTATGTTATACATGATGTTTATGCAAGTTCGTGGCCAATTTCTCATCAAGTTCACACCTTTAAATTTGGAACCATGACATAAGTTGTTATGCAAGTTTTATTCTTGGCCTATGCAAGTTTTAGATGTAGAACATCATTCACATATGCAAGTTCACCCCTATGTTAGATCTATGTTTTAATTATGTATATATGTTATGCTTTCTTTTATTTCATGAGTTAGACTACTCGAGTCTAACGTATTTTTTTACGTTAAACGAACAAACGTACTACGTGGGGAAAAAGGGAATAATATTAAAAATATTTAATTGGCATAATTGCCTTAAAAGGCATAAAATAAGGTTCTGGTGAAATTGGTATGATTTTACATACCATAAATGGATGGACATAATTGAGTCAATTATGGACATCGCTAAATTTGGAATTGATTGATAATTTGAATAAGGAAAGTAATTCAAATTGGGGATGATTAATTAGGGGTAATTAATCGTCTAAGAAACAAGGTTAGACTCTTTTGTGGTGTAAGACTGCCCGGACCCGCTCGACAAATCCAGCTGCCACAAATGCCAGTCTAATGTGAGAGGTCTTAGGCCTAAACTAAATACGTAACAATTGTAAAGACACGAGGTTAGACTCTTTTGTGGTGTAAGACTGCCCGGACCTACCCGGCAAATCCAGCTGCCACAAATGCCAGTCTAATGTGAGAGGTCTTTATGAGGTTACGGTCTTAATGAATTAAGAAACACTTAACCAGATAAGCATGTAGTAGGACATGAGGGGGTTAAGTGGGTGCCTTGGGTGGCATGTGGAATCTAGTGGGTGCCTTGGGTGGCATTTGGAAATACGATTAGAAACACTTAACCAAAATACGAAACATGTAATTGAAACATGAATAAGAAGTGGGTTAAGTGGGATGTACTAGAGGGGACCAAGCTTAGGTGGATAGCTTGTGTCAAGTAATGGGGGCCCGTTTCAATCAGTAACCCATACGTATCTTTGTGGGCTCGACCCAAGTCGAGGACGGGACACACATACTGGGCTTGACTGTAAGAGGCCAAACTGGGTTAGCGGTGGCAACGCAAGTCCAACGGGTTCATATGCGTGTGTGGACCCGGGCTGGTAGGTAAGACGTTGTTGCATCATGTAGGTATAAGCCGTGCATTCTTTGTTGTATCGGGTTGCCACTTTGGGGAGTGATACACCCCACTGTGGGGCCAGCACGGGTATCTACGAGTTAGGGAGCCGATCGCTTGGGGGTAGTGGGTACACCAGTGGAGATAGGGGCAGACGACACCTATGAAGGCAGCTAGGGGTGCACGAAACTACCAATATCATTATTAAGTCTATAGGCGGGATCAACCTTAGGGTGCCTAGTGGTGGTACAGTATACTAGTGGCGGTGCAGTTTAGGAATTATCCCATAGGGTTGGTGTAGTTCAGTAATTATCCTATAGTAGTTTAGGTGCGCTTTAACGATATCGTAATACATCTTGTTTCCTCGTTTACTCTGTTATACTCAATGGTTCATGGTCATTTCCCTATTTTTCCAACTTATGCCTTAGCCTAGTTACTTTGTTAATTATATTGTTAGAATTATCGCACTCGCCAGACTTTATGTCTGACCCCCCTTTTTCCATCTCTTTCCTTTTCCCCCTCCAGGTGCTCAGGTTGGAACTAGCACCGGTGGAGCTTGTTCTTGGACTGCTTTAGAAGATTTCTTGGACCGCTGAAGTAAAGTTCAGCTTCTCTTTATTTATGGCTATTTTAATGTTGGGGATTATGTCTTTCTGTTTATGTACTTTGTTTTATCAAGATGGATATGATGTACTTGACTTTGGTTTATGGGTTTGATGATGTAATCAAACACATGGGTTTATCCGCTGTAATAAAGTTTTAATTTTCAAGTACTTCTTTATATCTGTCTTGTTGTGATTTTCTGTTCTATATTCACTATAAACGCTCCACTGAAGTTAAGGCATTCCCTTTGCGAGTGACCTTAATGGAGGTGGGGTGTTACACTTGGTATCAGAGCTGAAGGTTACCAGAACAGATATGAATTTTTGAAAAACTATTTTTCAAAACAATTTTTATAAAGAAGTACCTTCAAAAGTATGATTTAAGGAAAGTATTTTCAAAAGAAAAGTATATTTTGGAAAGCATAACCCCAAGAGCCATATATCTTTCCTTCAGTCCTTTTTGTATTGAATCTTTCCTTTTTCATTTCAGCATGTCTGAAGCATCTGAGATACCAGAGGGCGTTCATGTGCCCGGTTGGTTCCGTCAATATCTTGACGCTAGGGCCGCCGCCGCAGGTCCAGCAAATGATCCCCCTCCTCCGCCCCCTCCTCGTGCAATTGCTTTCTCAAAGATCTGTAAAGATTTTAGGGCCATGGGTGGAAAGGATTACAAGGGAACTGAATCATTCGTAGAAGCGAGGAACTGGCTTAAAGAAACTGAGGATCTGTTCGTTATCTTCGAGGTGGACGATAGGCAAAAGGTACAGTTGGCGGTATGGTTGCTCAAAGACGAAGCTTCCTACTGGTGGGAAGTCACTAACGCCGATAGGCCGGTTGAAACATGGGTGGATTTCAGAACAAGGTTTGAGACGAAATTCCTCTTGCAAGCCGAACGAAGTCTACAATTGGAAAAGTTCTTATCTCTTAAGCAAGGAAGTATGACAGTCAAGGAATACGTCAACCAGTTCAACCAACTGGCTAGGTTCGGACTAGATTTAGTCAACACTCAGCATAAAAAGGCTCTCCGCTTTGTTAAAGGATTGAACGAGCCACTACACAGGCTAACCATGACCCATGTACCCATGGGAGCGACTTACGAGAAATTGGTGGACATGGCACTACTGCACGAGGAAGACAAGGGCCAGAAAGAGACAAAGAAGGAAGAACCACAGAATAAGAAAGCATGGCCCAAAAAGGAAACACAAAAGAAGGATGAGAAGTCTGAAGATAAGAAGGAGAAATAGTGCTTTACTTGTGGAAGCTCGACTCATCTGAACAAGGATTGTAGAAAAAGGAAGGGCACTTGCTTCAACTGTAGTGAGATGGGACACTTCACTAGGGACTGCCCGAAGAAACGAGGGCAAGGGCAGAGGGCAGAACCCACTTCTGGAGGACAGGCGAATGCTCAAGTGACTGGTAGATAGGGTAGAAATAAGAAAATTTATGTAGAAGGTTTAATTTTCTTATCTGATTTTTGAGTTAAAACTCTTTCTGATTCTGGCATTTTGATTCTGTAATCGATACTCTGCACTTTAATACTAGTATTGTTTCTGATTCCGCTGTAGACTCAAACCCCTAAGGGTTAGGACTCATCTGTTTGTGATAAATTGGGGATTGAGAGATATATGTGTTAGGCGTCAAGTAGGACGCATACATTCTGGTTTTTATCATGCTTAGTTCGGTAATCTGATTTGTACCAGTAATCTGTAAATATCTAAATATTTCTGATAATGTTAAGATTTCCAGTTTTGACATTGTCTAAAGAGGGTAATCCTCTGGGTGTCAATCTGATGTTGGTTTCGGTCTTCGGGGCCAATACTTAGGGAAATTATTCCCTCAACCATGGTCTAATGGAAACCAAGTTTTTGTTTCATCTGTACTCACTTCCATCATTCGACTGTATCCTATCGATCGAATCTATGAACTTTAGGTAGAAACCAATGGGTGTAAACATGTGTTTGAGACATGTTATGTTTGATGGTTGCAAGTGGATGCAAGTGGTTGCTCGTGGATGCATATACACACACTAGGCACTAGATCGGCTCAAAAACACTCTCATACTACATATGGATGTGTGTGCATTTTTCAATTTTTGTGGATGCAAAATGATTGACTCAGCACATGGATGTTGCATATGAACGAATGGTTGTGCACTCATATAGAAATGATATGTATCAAATAGGAAAATTGCATAAATGTTGGACTCATGGCACTGACATAATTCGCATTAAGGAGGTCAACTGAATCAGTAGACCGCCTAATCTTTGCATTAGATAAGAAACATATACACACACTTTTGCATATGTTCATACAACATTAGAAGTTTCTAAGGACAATGGTTTATTGTGGACGATGGTTGAGTAGATGGGTGATTGGATGGTAGGACACATTCTTCTTAACTTGAAGATTTCGGGGACGAAATCCTTTAAGGAGGGGAGAATGTAACACCCCGTATTTTCTGTGAACGTATAAGTAACAAATTAAAGTATACTTAATTTTTAGGAGAAGAATTAAGGGAAACGGGTTGCGCCATTGCGTTCATCTCGAAATTCTGCTTGAGACAGAGTCCGAGTTTGCGTAAAATGGATACCGTATGAAGGAGATATGGACGAACGAAGTTAGGCAGAAAAACCGGAAACAGGCCAGAAATGCACTGGCGCACTTGTGAAGTGCGCCAGCACAAAAATACACTGGCGCACTTGGGAAGTGCGCCCATGTCGAGCCAGAAACCTGCACAGGGTTCTAGAGAGTTCTAATGACGATTTTTGATGTGCTGGACGGACCTGATGGCTTCTAGGGTGATCTAATGGTTCTGAAACACTCTCTACACCTATAAATATGTGATTAACCTAACCCTAATTCATAGAATATTGTCTATGACACCATTATGCTACCAAACTCTCTCTTAAACCCTAGCCGCCGCCTCTAAATCTAATCTCAAGTGTTTATTTACAATTCAAATTAAAGTTTAGAGATGCAACAACAATCGAAGAAGATTAATCAGCGTTTCTGCATAAATTCGATTTATAATCCTTTTCTTTAGCCACGAAAGGCAAGTACAGTTATTTTCCGATATAAACGTTAATTATGATTGTGGCATTAATTGTAAATCTGAATCTGAGGTTATGTATGTTCTGTTCTATTTAGATCTATCTTATTCTGTATCTCTTTCTTCTTTCTGTTCTATAGCCAGGCTACTACGAGCCTGCGCCGAATCTCATAAGAGATTAACGCACGAACGCTAAATTTTGAGACAAATAATGAATAATGCATAATTGGACATGAAACTGTTTCCTATGAGACTATTATTGCCTTTGACTATGATTCATGACTATGAGACTATTGCCTATGACTATGATTCATGACTATGAGACTATTGCCTATGACTATGATTCATGCCTATGAGACTATTGCCTATGACTATGATTCACGCCTATGAGACTATTGCCTATGACATTGAATAAGAAACTATTGTGATTTGTCGCCCATGACTATTGTAGTTAGTTTCTTACGCCTATTCCCTTAATGATACTAGATCTCATATTTAGTATGTAACTTTGCTAGTTTATTCCCATTCACTGTTATGTACATCGAGCCTAGTGGGGCCATTATCATTGTATTTGGTTCATTATTTCATGCCTATTCTTTCTTGTGCTTATCTCCTATTCCTTTTGCTAGGGCCATTTCATGAGTACTTAGAGAACTTGTTGAAACATTGGGCGTAGCTTAATTAAGTTAATAAATATGTTGGCATAATTTGAATTGGCTATGATAGAGAATGATTTACATGCATATTAGTCTTGGACAAAAATGGTAAACTAGAATATTAAATCTAGTTTTGACATGAACTTTAAATGGGAATATTAAGGCTAAGATTTGGGGCATATATTGTATTATGAATTATGACCTTGATTTAGGCATGTAAGTTTAGGCTAAATCTATGATTAGGCAAGATAGGTAAATAGAGTTTTAGATATATATAATCTGCTAAATCTGTTATCTGCTAAATCCATTAAATTGCCTAATCCGTTATCCGCTAAATCTGTTATATTTCCTAATTTGCTAGTTCTGCTATATTGCCAAATCTGCTAGATCTGTTCATCTGCTAAATCTGTCATCTGCTAAGTCTGCTAAAAATGCCTAATCCGTTACATGCTAAATCTGCTAAATTGCTTAATCTGTTAAGTCGCCTAATCTGCGAAATCTGTTATCTGCTGAGTTGATATATTTATTCTGTTATTGACATAATTTGAATTGGCTATTGTTATGAATAATTGACATGTATATTAGGCATGGGCATAAATGGTAAATTATTAATTAATTGGCCGCAAAGATAAACATGGCTAACTCAAGGTTAGAATGAGTTTGCGGCGTAATCCTTCCCGGAACCGCCCGGCACATCCAGTGGCCGCAAACAATAGGTTCTAATGTGAGAATGTAAAGACCCGCAACTTCCCCGTAAAGGAAAGCGTCGGATAGTTCGAGAACAAACCACAACAGAACGCATATAAAAGAACATTTCATTGCTTATTACAACAATGCATCAGATTACAAGAATATACAGAGTAACAATGAATATTACACAGAAATATCAGAGATTTAAATTACATTTAAATACATAGCAGCGGAAAATAATACAATACACAACTAGAAGTAGATATACGGATACAAAGCTTTCCGGATATCGTTCCAGCTGTAAACCAGGATCCTGTGAATATAAATCTGCAAAACCAAAACTACTAGCTGCCCGTGTCAAAATAAGGGCACCCAGAGTTTAGGTTAAAACAATAAACTCCAGGTCAGTCATGGGACTGGTGTGAGAACTAAAACAGTTATTAATTCTTTATTTTAAAGTTAGGCAAATCAAGGGACCACGCCGTATAACACGGAACGGGTTTCCTCCCAAGAATACCAGTGCATAAAACAAACAGCGCAATGCTAAATAAAGAAGAATGAAGCTATTATAAGACCCAGTTCCCATCACACAACGCAACGCAAGCCGGAGGATAGGGTTTTTACCTTATAATAGCCAAGAATGCTTGATACGTTTAAAAGAAATCATTTGATACTATTTTAAGTGTATAGTGTATAAAACAACTTCAAATCATAAGTATCAATCATAGGCGGCATGAATGCCCCATACCACTATGTCGCCATATATAGGTTATACAATCAAAATCGCAAAGTCACGTATTTGGAAATTGGATTTCCATCTATGAACCGAGGCAAAAGATAGTCCTCAACCGATTCGAGACGCTCTAGCCCGTGTCTCAGGCAAGCGCGCAGGCAAGCCTTGGATCGTCAGGGCCGGTCCACCGATGTGGATTATTATGCCTGAACACTACGTCTCCCCACCCTATGGGGTGTAAGTCTGGTCCGTCAGCCGACCAGAATGCATCGGCCGAAACCGATATAACCGAGGCGCCTCGCAACAGCAACAACCACATAAGTCAAACTCGTCAGGGCGTGTAAAACCACTGACGCCACTTCTAGCTAGAAAGAAACGCAAGTCCTCCCTGAGGTCCGTCTCCCGTTTTTGGTTCATACCGGGTGTGAAACACGCGAGGTAAACGTTACACAAAGCTACGCCACAAAGGCCGTGCTTTGATCATCACCACAAGACTTTGCTTTTCAACAGAAGCCTCGATCAATTGCCACTTAGGCATGCCACACAGGCAATTCACTCCATGCGTTTGATATCCATCAATATATAACCCCTGAGCTCGTACGTCTCAGAGAAGGGCGTTAAGCAAGAGAATAAATTCTCCGCCGCCAAACAGATATATATTTAATAGAGATCAATCACACGGACTAAAATCCAATGTCAGACACACAGTCCATTTACAAGTCCGTTCCGGGTCTGAACGAAACCGGAGGCACCTAGTACCCCGCATATCCATCGATCTCCAAGTACGTCTGGACGATCACTAACTGTTTCCATCTTCTTGGGTGTACAGCCCAATCAAGATCATCAGTTATCACCCAAACGACGTGAAGACCTCCGGTCTTCGACCATCGTCTTCATCTTCGACTTATCGTCGTATCAGTTATTCAGAATGGGATAAACCCGGTCTTTCCGAATAACTCGCGTATATTTTAAATAAGTGTTACACAAACACAACATACGCCTCATTCCAATTAATCAGTCACTAACCGTAAATTAATCAAGAGAATAATTTCCCAAATATAAACCCCGAAGGCCGAAACCAACATCAGATCAATATCCAGAAAACCATTCTGCTTGGCTAACCGACAGTTAGTTTCTAAATTTCACATTCATAGGGAAAGGTTCCCATTAATTTTATCAAAGATAAATTCCTTGAATTTATTCTTTAATCTATTTTTGAATCTCAATTCAAACTAGTCGGGATTAACGAACCTTACCGAAGTAATCATTTGTTTTAATTTCCCAATCCCAACCTATTCATCCCATGAAGTAAAACTGGTAATACTTCATATCTAACACCACAGTGTTATCGGTAAATTCAATTACCATTTCACGTTCAAATCTAATTAAAGATTTAACTATCGCCTGGAGCAAAACTGGTGATACTCCATTTTCGATCATTTCAATCTAATTAAAGATTCATTAAAACTCCACTTAGTTTTAATCTTCGACTGGGTTAAAGAATCAGTGTCATTTAAAACACGGTTCACGATAAACCCAAAATCACATTCCATTAATTATCGGGTTAAAGAACGAGTGTTATTTAAAACACTGTTCACGATAAACCCAAAAATCAATATCAATTTAATTCCAATTAAATATCATTTAATTGGTACCTTTCATTAAATCTAAATAAAAAGATTTAATCATTTCTCAACTGGGTTCAAGAACAGTGTTAGTGAAGACACCATTCACGACAAACCCAAATCACATTCGATATTCAATACAAGGCTCGGAATAGAAAATATATATCGGCTTATATTCAATATCAAATTCTACGACTAACAAATGTCGTATTGGAAATAACGATATATATATCTATATCTTTCAAATTTCCATAACAACATCGGTATAATCACGAATTCCAACATCGAAATATTCCGAAGACAATTTCGATTCAAATCCATTCCAATGTAATCATTGGAAATTTTGGTTATTTTTAAAACCCTTTTCGAATTCAATTTATTTATTTCAAAATAAATAGAATTATAATTCTAGTTCAAAACTAGTTCAATTCGATAAAAATCTATTTTTATCTTTTCAAATATGGAGTTTTTCATCCCAATTCTTCCCAAATCATTTCTTATGATTTTACACAAATTAATACCATTTTTAATAATTTTATCAAGGCCCGTACAGTCGATTTCCATCAATGGCCATCGAACTGCACTTACAGCGACCTTTTTCAAATTTGATTTGGACATAACTCCAAATCCAACCGTTAGATTTCAAATTTCTAACATTCATTAGAAAGCTCTTTTCGATACGAACCCAACGGTTCCGGTTTTAGGAGAATCCGACGGTCGGATCTCCCGCAATGTCCGTTTGAAATAAATGGTCGAAATTCACGAACTGCCGCGGCGCGGCACGTTCTATTCAGGCCATTATATTATATATATAATATATATAATATATATTTCGTCGATTTCTATTTAAAACGAATCATATAAATAGTTTTTAAAATTCGTTTCAAAAGCAATTTCAACTTCCATTTCAATTCAAATCAAAATTGAATTCTTCTTTATAAATTCGTTTTAAAATCCATTTCTATTCAATTCAAATTTCAATTCAATTCGAATTCATTTCGAAATCGTTTTCAATTCAATTCATTTCGAAATCGTTTTCAATTCAATTCATTTCGAAATCGTTTTCAATTCAATTCATTTCGAAATCGTTTTCAATTCAATTCATTTCGAAATCGTTTTCAATTCAATTCATTTCGAAATCGTTTTCAATTCAATTCATTTCGAAATCGTTTAAAATCGATATAAATATCGTTCACGTCGAAATGGCGTCAATCTAACCAACACGGCTTCATATCTTTCTATTTTCAAATATTCTATTTCAAATATTTCTTTATTCAAAATAGTTGTTATTATCAAAATATTTCGTTCAACACATGACCAATCTCAATGAATGAGTACTGTCAACACATGAACTTTTATTTTATAATATTAAAGGTGCAAATTTTATTACTAAAACATTTCGTTCAACACATGACCAATCTCAATGAATGAGTACTGTCAACACATGAACTTTTATTTTATAATATTAAAGGTGCAAATTTTATTACTAAAATATTTCGTTCAACACATGACCAATCTCAATGAATGAGTACTGTCAACACATAAACTTTTATTTTATAATATTAAAGGTGCAAATTTTATTACTAAAATATTTCGTTCAACACATGACCAATCTCAATGAATGAGTACTGTCAACACATGAACTTTTATTTTATAATATTCTTTATTTTTCAAATTGGAATGAGGCCCAATCAATTACCATATAAAGTTAATTATATGGATTTCCATACAACACATGTATATAATAGCATTGAAAAATAATCAACCATCGACCAAAGTGCACTACACTGTATAAGCATCAAATATAGATATTCAACGCTTATAACAGCCTGTCAATCAATCGATCGACATATTTAATCAATCAGGATGAGTGAACTTCAAATTTCATCCCAACACCCGTGTGGGGTTTCAAACAATCAAACGCATATTTTATTTGTGCAGTTGGGCGATGTGTAAAATTTATCGTCCCAATCAATGTCATTCAAATAGGTGTACATAAACAAACCGTCCGGTCTGTAAATGAATATTTATTTATTCTCATCACGTTAAAAATTATATTTTTAACGACAAAACATTTTATTTCAACATATGAATTTCTATTCAATTCATTTATCCTATAAAATGATATTTTTATTTTTCTAACATATTTTAGAAAATTTCGGCGGCATAACGGCACGATACTAGAAACGGGACAAGGCCTAGCCTTATCCCCGGTCTAGTGAAGGCCCACGCCATTCACATATCAATCAAATTCACCAAACAATCAAATCCAAATCAAATCATCAAACTAATTTATGCAACCAAACAAACAAGTCCATGGTCTGTGGACGATTGTGTCGGGTGCTACTAAGCACCGTCTGCATCCTAGTATATATATAACTAGAAAAAGAATTTTTGAGTGAGAAGTTCTCACATATAGCTATCCAATCATCTTGACTCTTCTTTTGCAGAAGTCTTCGTCGTTTCGCCCTTTTTGTCACCTTCGCCCGTATTCTCTACATATGTAAAAATCGAATTTTTTTTACTATGTTATTCAATATATAAAAATCATATTTTTATTTCGATGTCATATAGATAAAAATTCCATTTCAAAAATATAGACTTCGCCTTTTCTAATAAAAAGTTTTCGCCTTTTCTAATAAAAAGTTTTCCTCTTTTCTAATAAAAAGTTTTCCTCTTTTCTAATATAAAGTTTTTCCTCTTTTCTAATAAAAAGTTTTTCCTTTTTTCTAATAAAGATCAAATCTTTTTCCTTTTAAAGTTAAAACCTTTTTCCTATATTAAACCTTAAAATAAAATCAGTTTTTATTTTCTTTATAAATCAGTTTTTATATCCTTTATAAATCAGTTTTTAAATCCTTTATAAATCAGTTTTTAACTAAAATAAAATTCAGTTTTATACTAAAATAAAATTCAGTTTTATACTAAAATAAAATTCAGTTTTATACTAAAATAAAATTCAGTTTTATACTAAAATAAAATTCCGTTTTATACTAAAATAAAATTCAGTTTTATACTAAAATAAAATTCAGTTTTATACTAAAATGAAATTCAGTTTTATACTAAAATAAAATTCAGTTTTATACTAAAATAAAATTCAGTTTTATACTAAAATGAAATTCAGTTTTATACTAAAATAAAATTCAGTTTTATACTAAAATGAAATTCAGTTTTATACTAAAATAAAATTCAGTTTTATACTAAAATGAAATTCAGTTTTATACTAAAATAAAATTCAGTTTTATACTAAAATGAAATGAAGAAACTAAAATAAAATAAATAAATAAGAATTACCTTAGTTTTGAATGGGGGGGGGGGGATTGCTCGCGTCTTCAGGCGGAGGCGGGGCCCTCCGGGGCGGCGCTGGCCTTGGGGCATCGGCCTGGGAGGGGGGGTAGGTGGAGGCGGTCGAACTCGAGGGGGCGACGATGGAGCTCTGGTGGTCGGCTAGGGCACGCGGATCCGGGTCTTGCGTTCGAGCTGGGGAAGGGTGGAAGCAGGAGGAGGAGAGTAGGGGGAGGAGTGGGGCGGCTGTCACCTGGAGGCGCGGTGGCCCTTGGGGAGGGCGGCGGCTCCTCCCCACCTTCGTCGCCTCCGTCATCTTCTTCTTCTTTTTTTTATTTTTTTATTTTTTTTTATAATGAAACGAACGGGGGGGGGGGGGGGGGGGCAGAGAGAAATAGGGGGTGAGGAGATATTTTTTATTTTATTATTATTTTAATTACATAAAGTTGACTTTTACATACGACCTCAAAACGAGGCCCACCGCCTGTCGTCCATAGCGTTTTACCCCTATTCTGAACACAATGGGATATATATCGCAAGTTGATTCGATCGTTTGAATCAGTTTCCGTTTAATTTACATTTAAATCACTATATTGAATTTTAAATGTACATTTCAAATTACCGGGGTCACATACTAACTAGAAAAATTCCAGAAAAATATTTTCTAGCTTCGTATTGACGATATGGTCCTAACAAAACTAGTTTCGTCGAATTCTGAGACCGTTAGAAAAATGGCCAATTTCCAGTCGATTAAAATCAACTGAAACTGGTCAAACGCGTTTTCCTTTGCCACGCTCACATATTGATTCAGAAAATTATGAAACTTGAAACCTAGCCATAACTTTACACCACGGACCCAACAAAACTGGTTTCGTCAAAATCCGAGGTCATTTGCAAAATTTCCATTTTTAAGGGCCTGAATTCCATAGCGACTATTCAGGAATTTCAACTGGACATATCTTTTGATTCCCGTTAGGAAATTTCGATTCTTCGGATTCGTTAGAAAGATATTCATAATTAGATCCCATTATTTTTGGTTTCACTAAAATCCGGATTGTTTTGCACCCGGTACATTCAATTGAAGTTTGAAATCGAATTATCGAACTACCGTGCCATTTTCAATTCTATTTATAATTATATATAAATATTTATATTCTAACGACGACGCGTATAATATATACGTTCGAATTATATTCAAAATAAATTTTCGTCGATATTATTTAAAATAATTCATTTTAAATAATCAAAATTCGCTAAAATTGCCAAAATAAAAATTTCAAACTGGCTCGCATTTTACGGGTTGTTACAATCTCCCCCACTTAAAACTTTTCGTCCCCGAAAAGGAACAAAGTCGAAAGTGGTTTGATAATTCAACTCTACGTTCGATCTGGCTTCCATTCTCCAACCTTTCAGTTTCTGAGAATTCTCAAAAATTTCAAAAATTTGGCTAACACCCTAGATTTTTGAAAAATTTCGCCATAACCTCCCCTGCACCGGGAGCATCGGGGAATTTCAAATAGCTTCCCCGGTCCTTCAGATCTCAAAAAGAAAAAGAAAAAGCCAAGCGGCTAGCCAATAGGCTCATAAAATCATCATCACCCAAACAAAAAAGTAAATTATGTATTAAACATGTACCTATTTGTCGGGCAAACAAATTTTATTCTTCGGCTCTAGCCTCCTTGCTATGACCTGTTCAATGTAAGTATATGTATATGCAAGCAATTGCGACCAAATTTCAATACAGTTCAATATTCGGTTCAATTAGGCTAAATGGCTAAAAATTAGCAAACAAATAAACAAACAACACAAACATCAATCAATTAGTGAATTAGAGTTTCAAATTCATAATTTTGATACATAGACAAAAATCATGTTTTTGATGCCAATTCACAACAATGTGTTCTAACTATATTAGTTTTGGTTCTCACACCAGTCTAATGGAAATATATAGAAAACACACCTTCGTAACACGAATATAAATATTGATAATGCGGCCGCATTACCAAAATTATCTCCGGGCGACTAGAGTGTGATTCTATATCTATCCAGTATATTAAAACTTCGAATACACGCGGATCAGACGTATACGCAAAATCTATATATACTGGATTGTCCACATCAATATAAATAATCAAATACGAATAATTGATTTAAATTTTCAAAACAAAATTTGTTTTCATTTGAAAAATATACTCTTCACACTCGTTCTAGGATACTACTGATCCCATCTCTAACGAGTCATTCCCGTTGGATATTACTAATCCAGTATCTGATGAATTCTTTCGTACGGTTCTAATGTGTCTTGTTCTCTGAGCTTTGTAAACCAAAGCTCTGATACCACGTGTAAAGACCCGCAACTTCCCCGTAAAGGAAAGCGTCGGATAGTTCGAGAACAAACCACAACAGAACGCATATAAAAGAACATTTCATTGCTTATTACAACAATGCATCAGATTACAAGAATATACAGAGTAACAATGAATATTACACAGAAATATCAGAGATTTAAATTACATTTAAATACATAGCAGCGGAAAATAATACAATACACAACTAGAAGTAGATATACGGATACAAAGCTTTCCGGATATCGTTCCAGCTGTAAACCAGGATCCTGTGAATATAAATCTGCAAAACCAAAACTACTAGCTTCCCATGTCAAAATAAGGGCACCCAGAGTTTAGGTTAAAACAATAAACTCCAGGTCAGTCATGGGACTGGTGTGAGAACTAAAACAGTTATTAATTCTTTATTTTAAAGTTAGGCAAATCAAGGGACCACGCCGTATAACACGGAACGGGTTTCCTCCCAAGAATACCAGTGCATAAAACAAACAGCGCAATGCTAAATAAAGAAGAATGAAGCTATTATAAGACCCAGTTCCCATCACACAATGCAACGCAAGCCGGAGGATAGGGTTTTTACCGTATAATAGCCAAGAATGCTTGATACGTTTAAAAGAAATCATTTGATACTATTTTAAGTGTATAGTGTATAAAACAACTTCAAATCATAAGTATCAATCATAGGCGGCATGAATGCCCCATACCACTATGTCGCCATATATAGGTTATACAATCAAAATCGCAAAGTCACGTATTTGGAAATTGGATTTCCATCTATGAACCGAGGCAAAAGATAGTCCTCAACCGATTCGAGACGCTCTAGCCCGTGTCTCAGGAAAGCGCGCAGGCAAGCCTTGGATCGTCAGGGCCGGTCCACCGATGTGGATTATTATGCCTGAACACTACGTCTCCCCACCCTATGGGGTGTAAGTCTGGTCCGTCAGCCGACCAGAATGCATCGGCCGAAACCGATATAACCGAGGCGCCTCGCAACAGCAACAACCACATAAGTCAAACTCGTCAGGGCGTGTAAAACCACTGACGCCACTTCTAGCTAGAAAGAAACGCAAGTCCTCCCTGAGGTCCGTCTCCCGTTTTTGGTTCATACCGGGTGTGAAACACGCGAGGTAAACGTTACACAAAGCTACGCCACAAAGGCCGTGCTTTGATCATCACCACAAGACTTTGCTTTTCAACAGAAGCCTCGATCAATTGCCACTTAGGCATGCCACACAGGCAATTCACTCCATGCGTTTGATATCCATCAATATATAACCCCTGAGCTCGTACGTCTCAGAGAAGGGCGTTAAGCAAGAGAATAAATTCTCCGCCGCCAAACAGATATATATTTAATAGAGATCAATCACACGGACTAAAATCCAATGTCAGACACACAGTCCATTTACAAGTCCGTTCCGGGTCTGAACGAAACCGGAGGCACCTAGTACCCCGCATATCCATCGATCTCCAAGTACGTCTGGACGATCACTAACTGTTTCCATCTTCTTGGGTGTACAGCCCAATCAAGATCATCAGTTATCACCCAAACGACGTGAAGACCTCCGGTCTTCGACCATCGTCTTCATCTTCGACTTATCGTCGTATCAGTTATTCAGAATGGGATAAACCCGGTCTTTCCGAATAACTCGCGTATATTTTAAATAAGTGTTACACAAACACAACATACGCCTCATTCCAATTCATCAGTCACTAACCGTAAATTAATCAAGAGAATAATTTCCCAAATATAAACCCCGAAGGCCGAAACCAACATCAGATCAATATCCAGAAAACCATTCTGCTTGGCTAACCGACAGTTAGTTTCTAAATTTCACATTCATAGGGAAAGGTTCCCATTAATTTTATCAAAGATAAATTCCTTGAATTTATTCTTTAATCTATTTTTGAATCTCAATTCAAACTAGTCGGGATTAACGAACCTTACCGAAGTAATCATTTGTTTTAATTTCCCAATCCCAACCTATTCATCCCATGAAGTAAAACTGGTAATACTTCATATCTAACACCACAGTGTTATCGGTAAATTCAATTACCATTTCACGTTCAAATCTAATTAAAGATTTAACTATCGCCTGGAGCAAAACTGGTGATACTCCATTTTCGATCATTTCAATCTAATTAAAGATTCATTAAAACTCCACTTAGTTTTAATCTTCGACTGGGTTAAAGAATCAGTGTCATTTAAAACACGATTCACGATAAACCCAAAATCACATTCCATTAATTATCGGGTTAAAGAACGAGTGTTATTTAAAACACTGTTCACGATAAACCCAAAAATCAATATCAATTTAATTCCAATTAAATATCATTTAATTGGTACCTTTCATTAAATCTAAATAAAAAGATTTAATCATTTCCCAACTGGGTTCAAGAACAGTGTTAGTGAAGACACCATTCACGACAAACCCAAATCACATTCGATATTCAATACAAGGCTCTGAATAGAAAATATATATCGGCTTATATTCAATATCAAATTCTACGACTAACAAATGTCGTATTGGAAATAACGATATATATATCTATATCTTTCAAATTTCCATAACAACATCGGTATAATCACGAATTCCAACATCGAAATATTCCGAAGACAATTTCGATTCAAATCCATTCCAATGTAATCATTGGAAATTTTGGTTATTTTTAAAACCCTTTTCGAATTCAATTTATTTATTTAAAAATAAATAGAATTATAATTCTAGTTCAAAACTAGTTCAATTCGATAAAAATCTATTTTTATCTTTTCAAATATGGAGTTTTTCATCCCAATTCTTCCCAAATCATTTCTTATGATTTTACACAAATTAATACCATTTTTAATAATTTTATCAAGGCCCGTACAGTCGATTTCCATCAATGGCCATCGAACTGCACTTACAGCGACCTTTTTCAAATTTGATTTGGACATAACTCCAAATCCAACCGTTAGATTTCAAATTTCTAACATTCATTAGAAAGCTCTTTTCGATACGAACCCAACGGTTCCGGTTTTAGGAGAATCCGACGGTCGGATCTCCCGCAATGTCCGTTTGAAATAAATGGTCGAAATTCACGAACTGCCGCGGCGCGGCACGTTCTATTTAGGCCATTATATTATATATATAATATATATTTCGTCGATTTCTATTTAAAACGAATCATATAAATAGTTTTTAAAATTCGTTTCAAAAGCAATTTCAACTTCCATTTCAATTCAAATCAAAATTGAATTCTTCTTTATAAATTCGTTTTAAAATCCATTTCTATTCAATTCAAATTTCAATTCAATTCGAATTCATTTCGAAATCGTTTTCAATTCAATTCATTTCGAAATCGTTTTCAATTCAATTCATTTCGAAATCGTTTTCAATTCAATTCATTTCGAAATCGTTTTCAATTCAATTCATTTCGAAATCGTTTTCAATTCAATTCATTTCGAAATAGTTTTCAATTCAATTCATTTCGAAATCGTTTAAAATCGATATAAATATCGTTCACGTCGAAATGGCGTCAATCTAACCAACACGGCTTCATATCTTTCTATTTTCAAATATTCTATTTCAAATATTTCTTTATTCAAAATAGTTGTTATTATCAAAATATTTCGTTCAACACATGACCAATCTCAATGAATGAGTACTGTCAACACATGAACTTTTATTTTATAATATTAAAGGTGCAAATTTTATTACTAAAATATTTCGTTCAACACATGACCAATCTCAATGAATGAGTACTGTCAACACATGAACTTTTATTTTATAATATTAAAGGTGCAAATTTTATTACTAAAATATTTCGTTCAACACATGACCAATCTCAATGAATGAGTACTGTCAACACATGAACTTTTATTTTATAATATTAAAGGTGCAAATTTTATTACTAAAATATTTCGTTCAACACATGACCAATCTCAATGAATGAGTACTGTCAACACATGAACTTTTATTTTATAATATTCTTTATTTTTCAAATTGGAATGAGGCCCAATCAATTACCATATAAAGTTAATTATATGGATTTCCATACAACACATGTATATAATAGCATTGAAAAATAATCAACCATCGACCAAAGTGCACTACACTGTATAAGCATCAAATATAGATATTCAACGCTTATAACAGCCTGTCAATCAATCGATCGACATATTTAATCAATCAGGATGAGTGAACTTCAAATTTCATCCCAACACCCGTGTGGGGTTTCAAACAATCAAACGCATATTTTATTTGTGCAGTTGGGCGATGTGTAAAATTTATCGTCCCAATCAATGTCATTCAAATAGGTGTACATAAACAAACCGTCCGGTCTGTAAATGAATATTTATTTATTCTCATCACGTTAAAAATTATATTTTTAACGACAAAACATTTTATTTCAACATATGAATTTCTATTCAATTCATTTATCCTATAAAATGATATTTTTATTTTTCTAACATATTTTAGAAAATTTCGGCGGCATAACGGCACGATACTAGAAACGGGACAAGGCCTAGCCTTATCCCCGGTCTAGTGAAGGCCCACGCCATTCACATATCAATCAAATTCACCAAACAATCAAATCCAAATCAAATCATCAAACTAATTTATGCAACCAAACAAACAAGTCCATGGTCTGTGGACGATTGTGTCGGGTGCTACTAAGCACCGTCTGCATCCTAGTATATATATAACTAGAAAAAGAATTTTTGAGTGAGAAGTTCTCACATATAGCTATCCAATCATCTTGACTCTTCTTTTGCAGAAGTCTTCATCGTTTCGCCCTTTTTGTCACCTTCGCCCGTATTCTCTACATATGTAAAAATCGAATTTTTTTTACTATGTTATTCAATATATAAAAATCATATTTTTATTTCGATGTCATATAGATAAAAATTCCATTTCAAAAATATAGACTTCGCCTTTTCTAATAAAAAGTTTTCGCCTTTTCTAATAAAAAGTTTTCCTCTTTTCTAATAAAAAGTTTTCCTCTTTTCTAATAAAAAGTTTTTCCTCTTTTCTAATAAAAAGTTTTTCCTTTTTTCTAATAAAGATCAAATCTTTTTCCTTTTAAAGTTAAAACCTTTTTCCTATATTAAACCTTAAAATAAAATCAGTTTTTATTTTCTTTATAAATCAGTTTTTAAATCCTTTATAAATCAGTTTTTAAATCCTTTATAAATCAGTTTTTAACTAAAATAAAATTCAGTTTTATACTAAAATAAAATTCAGTTTTATACTAAAATAAAATTCCGTTTTATACTAAAATAAAATTCAGTTTTATACTAAAATAAAATTCAGTTTTATACTAAAATGAAATTCAGTTTTATACTAAAATAAAATTCAGTTTTATACTAAAATGAAATTCAGTTTTATACTAAAATAAAATTCAGTTTTATACTAAAATGAAATTCAGTTTTATACTAAAATAAAATTCAGTTTTATACTAAAATGAAATGAAGAAACTAAAATAAAATAAATAAATAAGAATTACCTTAGTTTTGAATGGGGGGGGGGGGATTGCTCGCGTCTTCAGGCGGAGGCGGGGCCCTCCGTAAAATTCCGTTTTATACTAAAATAAAATTCAGTTTTATACTAAAATAAAATTCAGTTTTATACTAAAATGAAATTCAGTTTTATACTAAAATAAAATTCAGTTTTATACTAAAATAAAATTCAGTTTTATACTAAAATGAAATTCAGTTTTATACTAAAATAAAATTCAGTTTTATACTAAAATGAAATTCAGTTTTATACTAAAATAAAATTCAGTTTTATACTAAAATGAAATGAAGAAACTAAAATAAAATAAATAAATAAGAATTACCTTGGTTTTGAATGGGGGGGGGGGGGGATTGCTCGCGTCTTCAGGCGGAGGCGGGGCCCTCCGGGGCGGCGCTGGCCATGGGGCATCGGCCTGGGGGGGGGGGGGGGGTAGGTGGAGGCGGTCGAACTCGAGGGGGCGACGATGGAGCTCTGGTGGTCGGCTAGGGCACGCGGATCCGGGTCTTGCGTTCGAGCTGGGGAAGGGTGGAAGCAGGAGGAGGAGAGTAGGGGGGGAGTGGGGCGGCTGTCACCTGGAGGCACGGTGGCCCTTGGGGAGGGCGGCGGCTCCTCCCCACCTTCGTCGCCTCCGTCATCTTCTTCTTCTTTTTATTTTTTATTTTTTTTATAATGAAACGAACGGGGGGGGGGGGGGGGCAGAGAGAAATAGGGGGTGAGGAGATTTTTTTTTTTTATTATTTTAATTACATAAAGTTGACTTTTACATACGACCTCAAAACGAGGCCCACCGCCTGTCGTCCATAGCGTTTTACCCCTATTCTGAACACAATGGGATATATATCGCAAGTTGATTCGATCGTTTGAATCAGTTTCCGTTTAATTTACATTTAAATCACTATATTGAATTTTAAATGTACATTTCAAATTACCGGGGTCACATACTAACTAGAAAAATTCCAGAAAAATATTTTCTAGCTTCGTATTGACTATACGGTCCTAACAAAACTAGTTTCGTCGAATTCTGAGACCATTAGAAAAATGGCCAATTTCCAGTCGATTAAAATCAACTGAAACTGGTCAAACGCGTTTTCCTTTGCCACGCTCACATATTGATTCAGAAAATTATGAAACTTGAAACCTAGCCATAACTTTACACCACGGACCCAACAAAACTGGTTTCGTCGAAATCCGAGGTCATTTGCAAAATTTCCATTTTTAAGGGCCTGAATTCCATAGCGACTATTCAGGAATTTCAACTGGACATATCTTTTGATTCCCGTTAGGAAATTTCGATTCTTCGGATTCGTTAGAAAGATATTCACAATTAGATCCCATTATTTTTGGTTTCACTAAAATCCGGATTGTTTTGCACCCGGTACATTCAATTGAAGTTTGAAATCGAATTATCGAACTACCGTGCCATTTTCAATTCTATTTATAATTATATATAAATATTTATATTCTAACGACGACGCGTATAATATATACGTTCGAATTATATTCAAAATAAATTTTCGTCGATATTATTTAAAATAATTCATTTTAAATAATCAAAATTCGCTAAAATTGCCAAAATAAAAATTTCAAACTGGCTCGCATTTTACGGGTTGTTACAGAGAAGTTAGTCATAACATGCTTGAAACCCGAGGTTAGACTCAGTTTGTGGCAGAAATCTGCCCGGAACCAACCGGCCTAACCAGTAGCCGCAAACTGTCAGTCTAATGTGAGAGGTCTGGGCATTAATATTTAATTAATGAAAATCTGAGATGAATATGATGTCTAAAACGTGTTGGGTGGATAGGGTTAAACCAACTGGATTAATGAAATTAATAAACCCGTTTCATGAATCTGTAGGCCCAGTACAAAGTTAGACAAGTCTGTAAATCTGTTAAATCTGTATGTCTGATCCGTTTGTCTGAAAACTTATTAACTTGATTTTCTGATCCGTGAACTAGTTGGCCTGAACTCTGTATGTCTGAACTTGTAAACAAGTTAATCTGAAATCTGTTAGTTTGGGGGCACAAGGTTAAGAGGGAAAATACTTGTGTCATCTGTTGTTTGGGACCCATATTAGTCAGTAACCCTTTCTGGTATCAAAACTTTGACCCAACAGTAGGTAGGGTCCGGGCAAGCTTACTGAACTAATTATAAGCGGTTCATTCTGATAATGGCGAGGGGTGTGGATGGTGCGTTCCAACCGGGTCATGTGCGTGCATGGATCCCGGTCTGCCTCTGAGGATGTAAGACGCCGTGACATCTATAAATAGGTCTCTGCCAATTGGTTGTCACTTTAGGGAATGATACACCCTTTTGTGGGGCTGGCACAGGGTATTTATGTATTAGGGAGCCGATCGCTTGGGGTAGGGTTTTAGGGTACACTCAGTTCTGTCTGTCTCTGTTGGTACCGTCTGTTTCTGTTGGGTGGCAACACATATCTGCGTGGTACCGTCTTTTCGGGAGGTAAAGGCCCATTTACTAGTGTACACCTAATTCTAACATTCTGCTTCCGTAGGGATTATTCTGTTTTCGTTCCTATCTCTGTTCGGGTGGTAAAGGCCCATTACTAGCATTCTGTTTCTGTACTTTCTGTTCGGGTGGTAAAGGCCCATTATTAGCATTATGTTTCTGTACCTTCTGTTAGGGTGGTAAAGGCCCATTATTCTATTTCTGTTTCTGTTTAGACATTAGGGTAACACCTAATCCTGTTATACTAGTATTAGTGCAGAGAAGTGAAAAGTAATATCATCATGTTTCTTCTGTTTAACCTAAGTATATCTGTTATTCCTGTTTCCTGTTTTATTTGCATGCCATGACATTATTATCTGTTCATAACTGAAAGTCACTGGACTTGCCAGACTTTATGTCTGACCCTTGTTGTTTCACCTCTTTTCTTCCGTTTCCCCCCAGGTTTTCAAGGAGGGAATACTTTAGCTTGATTCAGATCTTTCTTCCTGCTTGGAGTGCTTGAAGTGCTTAAAGTATGGCTTGTCTTTTTCTAGCATCTTTGGTGGGGATTATGATTTTAAAGTTTTGTACTCTGATGGCTTTTGAACAAGGCTGATATATATGTACTTGAGTTTTTGGTAAAGTTGTAACCAAACTGATTTATGTCCGCTGCAATAAAGTTATAAAGTTTTTCAAGTATTATTTTTATATCTGTCTTGTAATATTCTGTTCTGTTTACTAAAATGCTCCATCAAAGTTAAGGCATTCCCTTTGTGAGTGACCTTAACGGATGTTAGGGTGTTACACTTTATGTCTGACCCTTTTATTTCTCCTTCTTTCTTCCGTTTCCCCTTAGGTTCTCAAGGAGGAAACACTCAAGCTTGTTCGGGACTTAGATATCATCTTGTTGGTAGCTACTTCTGAAGTATGGCTCAAGTTTTTGTCTTTACTATGGCTTAACTCTTTCAATTGGGGAATTATGCTTTTCATATACTTATGTACTCTGATGGTGCATGACAGAAGTTATTTTATTGTAATGGTTTTTGTGACATATGGTATTGTGGACCATAGTATTTTGATTTATGTTTGAAATAAAAATTTAAATTTCCGTTGTTATCTTATTCATATCTGTCTTGTAATTATTCTATGTCTGTTTACCTATAACGCTTCACGAAACTTAATGCATTCGCTTAGTGAGTGACATTAACGGACGTGAGGTGTCACACTTGGTATCAGAGTTGAAGGTTACCAGATTAGATAAAAGTTTTTAAAATTATTTTTCAAAAAGGTTTTAAAAGAAAACATTTTCAAAAAGAAAAGTATGCTTTGAAAATATTCCCCCAAGAAGCCATATGTAATATCCTTCGGTCCTTTATCTAAATTTCTTCCTTTTTCCTTTTTCAGCATGTCTGGGGAACAAAACATTCCTAATATCCCATAAGGCGTCAAATACCCAGATGGTTTCGTAGGTATTTGGAGGCCACGACGCCTGTCGAAGGCCAAAGAGATGTTCCTTCCCCAGCTACACTAGTCATTCCTCCTCCTCCCCATCCAAGAGCAGATAACTTCGCCAAGATCTGCAAGGACTTCCGTGCTATGGAAGGGAAGCCATTCCATGGGAACGAGACATTCGTGGAAGCTAGGAACTGGCTTAAGGAGACCGAGGACTTATTCGTAATCTTTGAAGTAGATGATAGAAGGAAGGTTCAGTTAGCCACCTAGCTACTGAAGGACGAAGCCTCATTTTGGTGGGAAGTCACTCAAGCTTGACGTCCGGTGGAAACTTGGGAAGGTTTTAGACAGAGGTTCAAAACAAAATTTCTTTCCTAAGCTGAGAGAAGCATACAAATGGAGAGGTTCTTAGCACTCAAACAAGGAAACTTGATGGTGAAGGAGTGTGTGAACAAGTTCAGCCAACATGTAAGGTTTGGGTTTGAGTTGGTGGATACACCACACAAAAGGGCTTTGCGGTTTGCTAAAGGGCTGGATGAGCCTCTGCATGGGTTAACTATGTCCCATATTCCAATGGGGGCCACTTTTGAAAAGCTTTTTGATATGGCCCTAATGCATGAGGAGGACAAGGGAGAGAAGAAGGAAGCAAAGGCTGAGGGGACATCACAGAATAAGAAGGTGTGGCCTAAGAAGGGGCAACAACAACAACAGAAGAAAGGAGGGAAAGATGACAACGGCAGGGACAAGAGAAAATGTCTCAATCATGGAAAGGAGGGTCACTTGATCAAAGATTGTAAGAGAAGGAAGGCCAATTGCTTTAATTGAGGAGAGGTAGGACACTTCTCTAAAGAGTGCCCGAAGAAATAGGGATTGCAGGGACAAGGTCAAAGAGCAGGAACTTCTGGAGGGCAGGTGCATGCTCTCGCGATCAGTGCCCCTGAAAGAGGTAAAAAAAATCCGTAGAAAGTTTAGTTTCTCTTTCAAACCAATCAGATAGAACACTTTTTGATTCTGGCGCTTCACACTCATTTATATCAAGTTCTGTAGTTGAATATATGCACTTAATTACTAGTACGGTAGTAGATCCCGTAGTTGTTTCAAACCACATTGGTGGTTCAGCTCATTTATCGATGATTTGTCGGGGTTTGAAAATATCTGTGTTAGGCGTCGAGTTTGAGTGCGACGCGTATGTGCTCGGGTTTATGGGCTATGAGTTGATTCTAGGAATGGATTGGCTTACCACGTATGGGGCCATTCTGGATTGTGAGAGGAGGGTTGTTAGACTCCTGACTTGTCATGGGAAGACCTCGAAGTTTCTTGTGAGCTCGAAGGGTCTGTTATGCTTAGCTTCCTAGAGTCTCTAGATGCATCCATAGATGATTTGCAATCTGTTCTAGTGGTTCGAGATTATTCTGATGTTTTTGATGAGGTACGGGGTATACCTCCAAGGCGCGAGATCGACTTCCGCATATATCTGGTGGACAATGCAAAGTCAGTTGCATTACTAGTGTGCCACATGGCTCCAAGGGAAAGGAGGGAACTGAGTAAGCAAGTAGGGGAGCTACTTGAGAAAGGGTTTATCAGACCAAGCATATCTGAATGGGGTGCTCCAGTCATATTCGCAACTAAGGCGGATGGTTCACTTCGTTTGTGTGTTGACTATAGAGAGTTGAACAAGCTCACCAAGAAAAATAGGCACCCGCTTCCGAGGATTGATGATTTATTTGATCATCTTGTAGGTGCCTCGGTATTTTCTCAGTTGGACTTGGCTACGGGGTTCCATCAGTTGAGGGTGGCTGGGGACAACATATATAAGACTGCTTCCAGAACTCTGGACGGTTTCTTTGAATGGCTAGTTATGACTTTGGGTTAACAAATGCACCCGCCTATTTTGTTGATTTGATGAGTAGGGTTGGGAGTTCCTAAACAAATTTGTCGTAGTCTTTGTTGATGATATTTTGATCTTCTCCAAGAGTGAAGAAGAGCATGCCTAGCATCTGGGAGAAGTTTTGAAAACTCTCCATGACCATCAGCTAAAGGCAAAGTTCTCCAAATGCCATTTTTGGAGAAGGAGGTGAGATTCTTGGGGCATATAGTCTCTAAAGAAGGGATAGATGTAGATCCCGCGAAGGTGGTTGAAGTGCAAGATTGGCAAATTCCTAAAAATGCAACCAAGGTGAGAAGATTTCTTAGGTTGGCAGGTTATTATAGGAAGTTCATTAAGGACTCCGCGAAGATATCAACCCCTCTCACCAGGCTGACAAAGAAGAATTTGGCATTTTCATGGGACATAGACTATGACGTTGCTTTCCAACGACTGAAGAGAGCTCTAACAACAACCCCAGTCTTGACCTTACCTGCTGGAAGTAAAGTGTTTACTATTTACACTGATGCGTGCAATATAAGGCTTGGTGCGGTTCTGATGCAAGAAGGGAAAGTAATATGTTATGGGGGTAGACAGTTGAGAGTTCATGAGAAGAACTACCCTACCCATGATCTAGAGCTAGCTGCCATAGTATTCGCGTTAAAGACGTGGCTTCATTATTTACCTGGAGAAAGGTTCGTGTTATACACCGATCATAAACCTCTCAAGTATCTATTCTCACAGAAGGATCTCAACTTAAGGCAACAACGGTGGATGGAGTTTTAAGCTTCTTATGATTTTGAAATTGCTTATACCCCTGGCAAGGGTAACGTGGTGGCAGACGCACTAAGTAGGCAGAGGGTGGCCCTGAGTCCTCTGTTTGTGGAAAGAAAGAACTTGGAGTTCATATCATCCTTTGATTTTAGACCCTCCATCAAGGTTTTGCCCGGTTTGTTTGCATCCATGGAGATAAGACCAACTCTTATGGATCAGATAAGAGCTTCACAACAAGGTGACCCACTGATTTTAGGCATCATGGAAAAGCTCAGAAGAGGGGAGACTTCTAGTAACCTCAGTAGATATGCCATAGATGAAAAGGGGCGGTTGCCACGAGATGGAAGGCTTTGTGTTCCTCAAACTGGAAGCCTAATAAAGGCGGTCCTAGAAGAAGCCCACCATTCTAAGATGACCATTCATCCAGGCAGTGATAAGATGTACAGGGACATGAAGAGGGTTTTCTTTTGGGCTGGGATGAAGAAAGATGTGGCCAAATTTGTTTATCAATGTTTAGTTTGCCAGCAAGTCAAAGCTGAGCAAAAGAAGCCCAGAGAATTACTTCATCCGTTGGAGGTTCCACAGTGGAAATGGGAGAGCGCCTCTATGGATTTCATAGATGGTTTGCCTAGATCGAAGAAAGGAAACACCAGTATCTGGGTTGTGGTGGATAGACTCACTAAGAGCGCTCACTTTATTCCAGTTAAGAGTAAGAGGACATCATCATGGTTGGCAGCAATTTATGTTCGTGAGATAGTTCATCTTCATGGAGTACCTTCTAGCATCGTAAGCGATCGTGTCCCCATCTTTACTAGCGAATTTTGGAGGATCTTGCAAGAAATATTAGGTACACATTTGTGTTTGATCACCGCTTATCATCCTCAGACCGATGGACAAATGGAGAAGGTGAACAGGATTCTTGAAGATCTTTTGAGGCTGTGTATCCTTGACTTCGGAAGGACTTGGGAAGAGCATCTTCCTTTAGTAGAGTTTGCCTATAATAACAGTTATCAAGCTAGCATCGGCATGGCACCCTTTAAAGTGTTGTACGGGCGACCCTGTAGATCGCCAACTTGTTGGTGGGAATCTACAAAAAGATTATTACTTGGACCAAATATGGTTAGAGAAACATCCGAAAAGATTGACCTTATTCGACGACGGATGAAGACAGCTCAAGATAGGCAGAAGTCCTATGTAGATAAGAGAAGAACTGACATCGAATTCGAAGTGGGAGACTTGGTTTTTATCAAAGTATCACCTCTGAGGAATGTGGTTCGCTTCGGAGCAGTAGGGAAGTTGGCACCTAGGTTTGTGGGACCATTTCCCATAACCGAATGAATTGGCCAAATGGCCTATAGAGTGAAACTCCTAGAAAATCTATCCGGCGTTCATGATGTTTTCCACGTCTCTCATCTGCGGAAGTGCCAATATGACACCGCAGAAGTTGTGGAGCCGAGTATATTGGAAGAAGTAGAGGTGGAACGGGAGGCGACAGTCAGACGAGTCCCTATCCATATTCTTGGGTCAGAAGTTAAGAAGCTACGCAATAAGGAGATCAAGTTGCTAAAGGTTCAATGGGGAGATAGCCCAGAGGATGCGACTTGGGAGACCGAAGACAGGATTCATGCTTCATACCCTTTTCTTTTCGAGGGTATTTTCTTAACTCGTTTTTCAAAGTTTTATCAGTGCTTGTTTCTGTCAAAAGAGTATATCTTACCCATAGTATTTTTCGGCCATTAGATAGGAATCCTATGGATGTAAACATGTGTTTGAAACATGTTATGTTTGATGGATGCAAGTGGATGCAAGTATTTGCTAGTGGTTTCCTTTGGACGCATATATACACACATTAGGCACTAAGACCGACTCAATCACTCTTATACTGCATATGGATGTGTGTGCATTTTCTTTTCTTCTATAGATGGAAATGGATGAGTTAGCATATGGATGTTGCATTTGGATGAATGAATGTGCACACATATAGAACTCACATGATATAATAGGATTATTAGCATATATATTGGATTCATGGCACTAACATACATTGCATTAAGGAGGTCAACTGAATCAGTAGACCGCCTGATCTTCGCATTAGTGTCGGGACATATACACACACCTTTGCATATATTCATATAAGCAATTAAAATCTTTAAGGACAATGGATGCCAGTTATTGGTGGATGAGTAGATTGATGATGGATGGTAGGATATGCATTCTTCTCAACTTAGATATTTCGGAGACGAAATCCTTTGAGTTAGGGAGAATGTAACACCTCGAATTTTTAACAACACTAAAAGAGGATAAATTAAATAGTAATTAATTTATAATTCAGAATTAGAGGAAATGGACTGCACCATTGCGTCCATCTCGAAATTCTGGTCAAGATAGATATGTTGTTTGCATAAAACGGACATCGTATGAGGAAGTTATGAGGGTTTTAAATTTGTATACGCCCAGAAATATTATGTATACACATATGAGTCAGAGATGAGTCAGAATTTTATCCAAAACAGTTCAAATTAGAAAATTGAAAAATAGCGGCAGAATTCCCGCTCTAGGGGGTTGACCCCCCTAGAGGGGTGTCGACACCGGGGTTGACCCCCCTTAAGGGGTATCGACCTAGGGGTCGACCCACCCACAGGGGTGTCGACACCCCTAGGGCTGACGTGGCACTCGGTTTCAGGAGGTCTGGCAGCTATATGTATGTGTCCTATTCTACTATTTTCTTCATTGGAAATCATGGGGGCCATATGTTGTTGGGGTGCGAACTGAGACGGAACCGTTTTCTACAACAACATACTTTGCAAATCAAATTCAGAAATTCAAGATTCGTTCTTTCTCAATTCTCTACACCTAACTCTGTGAGTTTCTAGTTGCTTTTAGGTTTAGATAAATAAAAGTAAGTTGTGAAAGACTGCGAATTGGATATGTTGTAAGGTATGATTCTGTGCTAGTATTAAATCCTATACTATGTCATGCTAGATCTATTTCCCTAGATCTAATACAATTGGGGTTATTCTATTATGTTGCCTATGTGGATCTTGACTTGTAACTATATTGTGGTGAATGCACATCTATTAAATTGAACAGTTATAACATTGGCTAGATCTAGTTCTTGATGTAAATCCCCTTTCACCTGTTATATTGTGATCAATCTATATATGTTGTAAACTTGACATGTGAAGCCATCTTTAGATCTAAACATATTACTATGTCACCCTAATTATGCTAGATCTAAATAGTTGGACACCTAAATGGCTAATTTAGATCTCATTATGCTTGCTTTGACATCGTAGTTGCCACAAGTTCATCAGTTTTATGTCCACCTTGTTATGATGTTAATTACATGTCCATTCACCTTGTTATCATGCTAGTTTATGTTTATGCCAAGATATGTTGAAACTATCACCTTTATCATATTCCCTTTTCATTGTTATAGCTATGCTACTTTATATCCCAGATGCCGCCAAAATACGTGCGAATACGTTAGTTAGGAAACGGGGAAAAGGGATTTATAATTGGCATAATTTATATAGTATTTATATGAAGTGGACATATAATTCAAATGGGGAAACACAGGAATAATCACCTATAATGACATAGGTAGTTTTGGATAAAAATGGAATGTCTAGTAATTACAATTAGGAATTGTAATCGCACTTATGACACGAGGTTAGGTTGCATTAGATGTGGAAGACTGCCCGGACCCGACTGGCATAACCAGCAGCCATGTTGAACCTAATGTGAGAGGTCTAAGTGTGCAAATGCGAATCGGGCTAAGACACAAGGTTAGACCCAACTGTGGAATAAGACTGCCTAGATCTGACCGACAAATCCAGCATCCACACATTGTAGGCCTAATGTGGGAGGTCTAGCCCATTATAACCATAATTGGACATGGTAATGAATTGGACTACTTAGCCTAATTTAATCCATAAGGGTTGTATGATTATGAACTTAAGTTAGGGTTAAGTAAAATTGGATGGTTAGTGGGTGGGTTAAGTAAATTAGAGGGGTTGGGCAATATTTACATATATGCCCACAAACTTAACCCAATATGATTATGTAATTAAAGACACCTAGTGGTATACATAACCGATGGAAAAATGTAATAAAGTTATGTAATTAAAGACACTATTTAGGGTAAGCATAACTGACATAAGGCTATGTAATTAAGGACACCTGAGGGTATACATAGTCAGCGAAAAACCTAGTGGGGATACAAGACAAAGGGGGAGAGCTCGTATCATATTGTGTGGGACCCATTTCAGATAGTAACATGGAGTAGGTATCAAGTAAAGAACTCCATGCTAGGCGGAGAAGGGGCACGCTTACTGATTGATTATAAGAGATCCAAATGAGACCGACGGTGTGGGCGGTGCAAACCGACCGGGCCATGTGCATGCATGAGCCGAGCAGGGGGGGATAAGGCGACCATGACACCAGTAGATATGGTTGTGCACATCTTGGGAAATAAAGGGTTGCCACTTTAGGGAGTGATACCTCATACTGTGGGGCCAGCACAGGATATCTACGGGGTAGGAAGCCGATCGATTAGGGTAGTGGTTAGGGTACACTCGGACGTATGCCCTAAGTCTACCAACTTATAGTGGAATGGATCATCTCATTTTAGTTATACTAGTAATAGTGCAGAGTAATCATTAGTGAAGCACATACACCTTACCCTATCTACCTTGTCACACTTGCCATTTATGTAGTGATCTCTCTTATCCACTTTATATGCCTGTCATGTTACTTTTATTTATTTACTGGCTAAAAGTAATTAGACTCGCCAGACTTTATGTCTGACCCTTTTGTTTCTCCTTCTTTCTTCCGTTTCCCCCCACGTTCTCAAGGAGGAAACACTCAGGCTTAGTCAGGACTCAGATATCATCTTGCTAGGAGCTACTTCTGAAGTATGGCTCAAGTTTTTGTCTTTACTATGGCTTAACTATTTCAATTGGGGAATTATGCTTTTTATATGCTTATGTAATTTGATGGTGCAAGACAAAAGTTATTTTATTGTAATGGCTTTTATGACTTATGGTATTGTGGACCACAGTATTATGATTTATGTTTGAAATAAAAATTTAAATTTCCACTACTATCTTATTTATACCTGTCTTGTAATTATTCTGTGTCTGTTTACCTATAACGCTTTACGAAACTTAATGCATTCCCTTAGTGAGTGACATTAACGGACGTGTGGCGTCACACTCACACTTCGGTATGAGTCAAAAACGAGATGAGGGACCATTGGGGGAACATGCGTTTCTTTCTAGCTAGAGGTGATGCCATGGTATGGAGCCTAGGCAATTTTCTTATGTGGATGTTGGAATCAAGGCGCCTCGGAAATGGCTGCATAAGGCCATGATGGTCGACGTATTTACTAAGAGGTCCGATAGGACAGGGAAATGTATTGTTCAGGTGATGCTAATCAGCGACGTACTATTGAGCGGTCCTCACGATCCAAAGGGATAGGTAGTTCGCTCGGACATTTTGTTAG
Organism: Allium sativum; assembly: GCA_030737875.1. NCBI lineage: Eukaryota > Viridiplantae > Streptophyta > Magnoliopsida > Asparagales > Amaryllidaceae > Allium > Allium sativum. The sequence goes on from CM060909.1 coordinate 729,261,025, forward strand.
AGATGTTCTGAAATTCGGATGAGGAAAATCTCTTGCCTCGGCTCGTAATGGAAATTGTGACACCGCATGTCCGTTAATGTCACTTACAAAGGGAATGCATAATGTTTTGTGAAGCATTATAAGTAAACAGAACAGAAATATTACAAGACATATATATAAAATAACAGCGGAATAAAAACTTTACTTATCATAAAACCCCGTGGTACAAAAATTCACATGTCTGAAATACAAAGTCCTATTACAACATAAAAGCCACTGTCTTGTTCTATCAGAGTACATAAATACTTAAAAGAAAACATAATTCCCCAAAAATAGATGAAGCCATAGTAGAGATAAGAAATTGAGCCATACTTCGAAAGCAGCTCCTAGCAAGATGATAACTGAATCTTGACTAAGCCTGAGTATTCCCACCCTGAGAACCTGGGGGGAGGGGGAACGGAAGAAAGAAGAGGAAACAAAAAGGGTCAGACATAAAGTCTAGTGAGTCTAGTTACTTTTAACAAGTAAATAAATAAAAGTAGCATGACAGGCATATAAAGTGGACAAGAGAGATTACTACATAAAAGGTAGTTGTGACAAGGTAGACAGGATAAGGTGTATACGCTTCTTTAGTGATTACTCTGCACTATTACTAGTATAACCAGAATGAGATGATCCCCAACATGTATGAAATGGTAGACTTAGGCATACTTCTGGTGAGAGGTCTTAACCCCATACAATCCACCGGCAGCCCCAATAATGGACTCCTAAACTTACCAGAGACTAGATGTACCCTAACTACTACCCTAATCGATCGATTCCCTACTCCGTAGATACCCTGTGCTGGCCCCACGGTAGGATGTATCACTTCCTAAAGTGGCAACCCTTCATTTCAAGATGTACACAACCATATCTACTGATGTCACAGTCGTCTTATCCTCCTCTGCCCGGCTCATGCGCGCACATGGCCCGGTTGGTTTGCGCCGCCCACACCGTCCACCACGTTTGGATCTCTTACAATCAGTCCAGTAAGTGTGCCCCTTCTCCGACCTAGTTCGGAGTACATGTTTGATAATCACTCCGGGTTACTGGTTGAAACGGGTCCCACACAATATGATACAAGCTCTCCTCTTTGTCTTGTATTCCCCACTAGATTTTCCGTTTGATTTTGTATACCACTAGGTGTCTTTAATTACATATCTTTATAATTTCCATCGGTTATGTATACCACTAGGTGTCTTGAATTACATAACCTTCTCGGGTTAAGTTTGTGGGCATATATGTAAATATTAATATCACCGGCCTACCCAAGATTTACTTAACCCCTATTCACTGAGTCAAGCATATTTATTTAACGGTTAAGTTTGTGGGCCTATATATACTAATATTACCCACCTACCCAAGATTTACTTAACCCATATTCATGTTTATGTTCACACAATCCCTTATGGATTCAACTAGGTTAAGTATTACAGACTAACAGGTCATCCCTATTCACATTGACTGCTTTTTTTACTTGCCAAAGTTTCACTTGCTTATTAATTTCGTATAAATATAACTTAATCCATTTAAGTTCGTTAATAAGCCCCATTACATGTTATTCTTTAGATTGTAATTAACAGAAGTAATCTTACAATCTTTCACCCCTGGATTGTAATTAACGGAAGTAATCTTACAATCCCTTTTGTATTGTCTGTTTCCATAGTTACAATAACATGTTTTACTTAATATTTAATTAAGTATACTTCTTCTCAGTTTACCTATTTCTTGTTTAACATATCACTACAACTTGACATTGTTTACTTATTAACTTAGTTTTCTTAACTAAGGTTTACCAATAAACTTTCTTTCCTTTTATTATAACTTATGTTATAATTTCCACTTGTCCCTAGGACAAGCCTACCTATTATATACAGCATTTTCATTAAATAATTAATCATAATTGGTTACTATCATTCCTTTTTTACTCCAATTCATTACCATGTCCATTTATGGTTATAATGGGCTAGACCTCCCACATTAGGCCTACAACTTGTGGATGCTGGATATGTCGGTCGGGTCCAGGTAGACTTATTCCACAAGCTGGGACTAAGCTCGTGTTTGAGCCCGTCTCGTATTTGGCACTTAGACCTCTTACATTAGGTTCAACATTAGTGGTTGCTGGATATGCCGGTCGGGTCCGGGCTGACTTCCACCACTAATGCAACCTAACCTAATGTCATAAGTGTAATTACAATTTCTAATTGTAATCTTAGACATTTCATTATTATCCAAATTCTCACCTATGTCTTTTTAGGTGATTATGCCCCTTTTTCCCCAATTTTATACAAAGTGAATTATTTGTCCATATTTATATCAATTAACCAGGTTATGCCAATTCTAATATTTTCCCCCGTTCCCACACTAACACATTCGTATATATTTGGCGGCATCTAGGCTAGAAAATAGCCTAGCCATAAACAATAAAAGGGAAAGATGATGGAAAAAATGACAATAGTGATCATTCTAACAAAAGTGACACAAACATATATGCTGGCATAGACAAGTAATTGACATAATAAGGTGGACATAAAAACAGATATGGTGAAAAGGGCAATGATAAAACTAGATCCAACATACTTAGGATGAACAAATCCAAATAAGAACTCATATGCCCAAAAATGACAGATCTCAATTAATCACAATATGATGATCTAGATCTAAGCAAAGGTTCCATTGTCCATATAATGATAATCCTAGATTAACCAAAAACTTGAGAAAGGTTCAGATCTACAAAGGCGACATGGTAAACTAACCACAGGTGAATTAGATCTATAAAAATAGATCTATCATAATAAAGTTTGAGATCCAAGAATAACATAGATTTCAAGACAGATCCAAATCACAATGCTATCACGTTTTACTTTTAATCATTTAAATCTAAAAGTAACCTAGAACTCACAGTGTTTGGATTAAATGAAAAGGTAGAAAATAGATGAGGTTGGATCTACACTCAAATCTCTAAGTTTGATTAGCTATAGTTGATCGTTGTTGAAGAAAAGATCCGTCTCAGTTAAGACACTGACAACATTTGGCCTCCATGATTTCCGATGAAGAAAACAAGGGAAATGACCATGTATTTATAGCCGCCAGCCCCTCTAAAATAGACTGTCACATCATCCCTAGGGGTGTCAACACCCTTGTATGGGGGTCGACCCTGGTGTCGTCACCCCTTAAGGGGGGTCGACCCCGGTGTGGATACCCTTCTGGGGGGTCTACCCCCTAGAGCGGGAAATTTGCCGCCTTACGAAATTTTGATTTTTGAACAATTTTGGATAAGGTTCTGACTCATATCTGACTGATATGTATGTATATATTTCTTATGCGTGTATACAAACTTAAAATCCTCATAACTTCTTCATACGGTGTCCGTTTTACGCAAATCAAATGTCTATCTTGACCAGAATTTCGAGACGGACGCAATGGCGCATTCCATTTACTTAATTCCAAAAATTAAATTAATTATTATTTAATTTTCCTCTTTTAGTGATGTTAAAAATACGGGGTGTTACATTCCCTCATCCTCAAAGGATTTTGTCCCCGAAATATCTAAGTTGAGAAGAATGCATATCCTACCTTCCATCATCCATCTACTCATCCATCAATCACTAGAATCCATTGTACTTAAAGATTTCTAATTCTTATATGAATATATGCAAAGGTGTGTGTATATGACTCAATACTAATGTGAAGATCGGGCGGTCTAATGATTCAGTTGACCTCCTTAGTGCAATGTATGTTAGTGCTATGAGTCCAATATGTATGCAAATAATCCTATTATAATATGTAATTTCTATATGTGTGCACACTCATTCATCCAAATGCAGCATGTATATGATAACATATCCATTTCCATCCATAAAAGAAAAGGAAATGCACCACATCCATATGCAGTATGAGAGTGATTGAGCAGATCTAGTGCCTAACGTGTGTGTATATGCATCGACAAGCAGCCACTAGCAAACACTTGTATCCACTTGCATCCATCAAACATAACATGTCTCAAACACATGTTTACATCCATAGGATTCCTTTCTAAAGGTCGAAAATACTATGGATAGGATAAATTCAGATGATAGAAACAAGCATAGATATAATTTTGGAAAAGGAGCTAAGAACATACCCTCAAAAACAAAAGGGTACGAAGCCTGAATCTTGTCTTCGGTCTCCCAAGTCGCATCCTCTGGGTTATCTCCCAATTGAACCTTTATCAGCTTGATCTCTTTATTGTGTAGCTTCTTAACTTTTGATCCAAGAATATGGGTAGGGACTCGTCTGATTGTCGCCTCCCGCTCTACTTCCACTTCTTCCAATATGCTTGGCTTAACAACTTCCGCGGTGTCATGCAAGCACTGCCGCAGATGAGAAACGTGGAAATCATCATGAACACTGGATAGATTTTCTAGGAGCTTTACTTTATAGGCCATTTGGCCGATCCTTTTGATCATGGGAAATGGTCCCACAAATCTAGGTGCCAGCTTCCCTGCAGATCCGAAGCGAACCACATTCCTCAGAGGTGACACTTTAATAAAAACTAAGTCTCCCACTTCAAACTCGATGTCAGTCCTTCTCTTGTCAGCATAGGATTTCTGCCTATCTTGAGCTGTCTTCATCCACCGTCGAATAAGGTCAATCATCTCAGATGTTTCTCTAACCATATCTGGCCCAAGTAATAATCTTTCTGTAGATTCCCACCAACAAATCGGTGACCTACAGGGTTGTCCTTATAATGCTTCGAAGGGTTCCATGCCAATGCTAGCTTGATAACTGTTGTTATAGGCAAACTCTACTAAAGGAAGATGCTCTTCCCAAGTCACTCTGAAGTTTAGGATACACAGCCTCAAAAGATCCTCTAGAACTCAGTTTACCCTCTCCGTCTATCCGTCTGTCCATCTGTCTAAGGATGATAAGCGGTGCTCAAACATAACTGTGTACCTATTGCTTCTTACAAGCTCCTCCAAAATTCACTGGTGAAAATGGGATCTCGATCACTTACGATACTGGAAGGTACTCCATGAAGACGGGCTATCTCATGAACGTAAACTGTTGCTGTTAGCCTGCTTTGTGACCAGGCTACCCAAAGCAAAGATCATGTTGACACACTCTTTGGCAAATGCTGTCACATATGGAATCTCTGGATAACATCACTCTCCGGCATTGGAAGCATCAACAGAAGACATAGGGCAGTTTGGTTAAAATCACAACATCAGTATAAACTGGACCAAAACCCCTACTAAACGACCTCATTTGGATCTAAACAAACTAAATACTTGTAGCCCTTTGAATTAACTTCAAGTGGGGCTTTCGTTTGGTCCAATTGGCCTTACGGTTTGAAAGTTATGTCTGTTTCCGTGAACGCATGCAGAAATATGGAAAAACATGGATTTTGGCTTTTTTGAAGATCGGGTCGTGATCATCCCCGGGGTCGGATCGTGACCACCCCCTGAGGTCAGATCGTGACTACCCCCGGGGGTCGGATCGTGACCATGACCCGGCCTGACCATCACCATCATGACCATCACTAGCTCACCACCCCGGTTCACGAACCGCGACCAGGACCCGCTACTACACATGTAGATTTTGACCTATTCTCGAGGCTATGATCGCTCCTACTTTCCCGGATCGGGTGCCGCGTGTCCTACCACGACCTGATCACCATATGGGCTCTCCTACAGCTATAAATACACCTCCAGAGGGCATTTTCAGGGGACTTTTGGCTCCTCCTGGTCCATGGCTGCCATGACCAACATTTCTCCATGAATAACCACCATCTACCTTAATAAAATCAATGAATTCAGAGAGAATTATTCATTAGATTCAAGTGATTGAGAGACAATATTTATTGTAATTGTAATTGTAATATATGAGTGGAATGAGAAAAGATGAAGTGGACGTAGGCTCGTTAACGCCGAACCACTATAAAAATCTCGTTGTCTTGCTTTTTTCTCTATTTTTCGATTATTTCTTCATATGCTATGCTCTAAATACGACGATTTGAGTGTTAGGACCACTTTTTGGTCTAACATTTTGGTGCTTTCACTGAGAATTGAATTCTCATCCTAACGGATTGTTGTTCTACTATTTGGATCTCTAAGTCTGAAGTAGATAATCCGTGTTCCTACCATTTTTGAAGATTTCGTTGATTTCAGTAAATCAGAACTCCACGACTCCTAAAAGGAGTAAGGAATTGCAAACTTCCCATGCGAATAAAGAGTGAACAGATGGTTCGCAGGTCGAAGGGTTTGTGAACTGGTTTGTGAGCAGGGCTCGTGAACAGGGTTCGTGATGAGGGCTCGTGGAACGTTGTCTGGTCGTGAAGGCCTATTCAATGGCTCGTGAAGATGTTCCCGACCCGGTCCCGAAGAGCAAAAAATCAAAGAAACACACGTCCTCACCCACCGACTCGCGAAGAGAAGACCACGAACCGGTCTCAGGATGCACCCACGACCCGAACCGATGCTGGGTATATTGGGGCCACGAACCACAGTGTAGAGCCTGTACAGAACAGCTGATGATACGACGATCCACGACCCGAAAAGGTGCCAACGATCCGAAGACTTGCTGAGCCACGAACAGTAGGGGACCCCTGAACCACGATCCGCGGAGGTGTCCGAACCGCGACTCGCACTGGTGTACTCGACCCGCTACAAAGAAAAGTAATGACGAACAAGGGTCACGACCCACCTCGAAAAAGTGACAGTTTTTGGAAAAAATACGATTTTCGAATCATTTCAGAAAACGCTCCATCTTCCAAAATCGAAAAAATCGCCGCCGGGACTGTGGGGCCCCGGACCCCCACCGGCGCTACGCTCGGACCCGGTGACGGCCTCGCCTTCGGCTCAAAGCATGACTCGCCTTCAGCTCGAAGCACGGCTCGCCTTCAGCTCGGAGTATGTTTTGTACTATAGTTAATACTTACCAATAGAGATTCGGTAGATAGTCTAATCATATCGACAGCTAATTGACAACGACTGAGATTCTTCCTAGAGCCATAACACCTATTTATTGATGTTATTCAATATGAGGAGCCATTGAAAAGATTTGACATGCTGGATACGACAGTATACGAGATAATGATTGTCTCATAGCAGCCTCTTCTTCCAAAGTTCTGATGGTGTATTGATTTCACCAAAGCAACTGATGTTTTCCATGAACGAGTAGTAATCACCTGGTTTACATGACTTAAACCTATCCGATGGGTGGGGTCCCAGATGGCATTAACATGGAACCGTCCAGGCACTATTTCGGAGACTCGGATGATCATAGCAACGATGACTCGCAATGACAAGATACTAGAAAGTGACTAAGGATTATTACAAATCTACAATTCACTTGTATGGTGTAATGAAAGACATATATCCTACGGTCTACACCTGGGAGAACTTAGCTGATCTTTCCAATGCATAACTACTATCCACAAAATTAATGAAGATTGATTTCCATTATAAAAGGGTCACATCAACACACTTCGGTGCCCAGAGTTAGGTACCAGTTGAACCGCCGCAAGCCGTGATCAGACATATGGATCTTTCCACAAGTGATAACAAATTGATTGCTCATCAGTCACCATATGACCTTGGTCAAGAGATGAGAGCTTGAGATTAACGTAAATATGAATCAACCATTAGCTCTCCACTTCATTTGCCAGCCACGCTATTACATTTAAGATTATCTGATCAAGGAATCGACCAACCAGCTCCAATAGAATTCATACCCTGCATTGCACCCTATTGCCTATTGGTAAATATCCCAACCGAAGATGGAGTGGGAATGGTCTATTGTGACCAAGTTATTGGAGAAGCTGACTATTTGGCTAGAATATGCTACACAACACAGATGGCATGAAACCAAAAGACACTTCCCCTCCAAATGAAATGGAGTGTGAAGGAGGTGTCAATATTGCGAATAAAGGGAGCATCACTAAAGGAATTGCCCGTTGATCTACCCGAATACATGGACCCCAGAGAGGATGGTGATTCAGATGTAGAAGGGTGACATCTAATGACGCAACTATGCATGTTCTGATTGTTTACGCCGACCTGACTAAGGTCTTGAAATCGGATCTCATTTAGACCTCTTCCGAACGAGGGAACTAACATGCTTTTTGCAGGCGAGCCTGGATGTGTTCACTTGGACCTATGCTGATACTCGCGAGATTTTACCATAGATTATGAGCCACTTGTCAAGTATAAAACTGAAGTGTTCTCCTGTCAAGCAAATAAGGCATATGAGAGCATCTGACTTGAAGTGAGATGGCACACATCCCGCTTGGATATCAAATCCCATCCTCGTCAAGAATGCTAATGGAAAATGGCGCTCATGCATTGATTTTTCAGATTTGAACAAAGTTCGCCCAAAAGGAAGATTCCCGTCACTCAGAATTGACTGGCTTGTGGATTCAATGACTGGACACGAACGTCTCCCTCATACGGACATGTGCGCAAGTTACAACCAGATTTTTATGCATGTGCTGATCATGAATAAACATGTTTTATCATGGACCTTGAACTGTACTATTATATGTAGTTTTCATTCAGACTGAATAATGCCGAGGCAACATACCAACACTTACTGAATTGTATGGTCCACAGCCGTAGTGAATGGCCCATGGAAGTCTATATAGATGATACAATTGTGGAGTCCAAGCGATCAACCTACTACATTTCAAGTCTTACAGAGATGTTCAACATCTGAAATGAAGCTACACCCTTTGAAGTGCTCGTATGGCGTAGCGTCGGGAAAGCTTCTTGGCCTCATAGTTAGCTCACACGGAATCGAAATCAACCCTGATCAGATTGCAATGATCATAAACATCCATGAACAACAAAGAATTAAAGTTGTCTGACGCTTGACAGGAAAGTTGTCACCACTTACACGTAATGAGGAAAAGGTCCAGGAACTAGTCTATAATGTAAGCAAGAAGGTCGCCATGGTAGAGCGCAACTACCCAAAAATTGAAAGGGTTGTCTATAACTCGCTAATTGCTCTGAAAAATCTCCCCTACTACTTCCAAGTTCATCCGAGTGTTATACGCACTTGTGAGCCGCTGCGATAGGACATGCAGCGACCTGATGCATCTGAAAAGTTGCTCCAATGGAACATAGAGCTGAACTAGTTTAATCTCAATTCCCCCCTAAAGAAGTCCGTACGGGGGCAAGCATTTGCCAACTTCATCGCTGAATGTACCATTCCCGAAGAGGATATGTTAGATGAAGAAAATGCCCCCTCGGAATGAAAGACGAAATCAAGCATCTGGAAACTGTATACAGATGGTGCAAGAAATGATCGACGATCCAACGCCGGAGTTTTGCAGATAATCGCCGAAGGGCGGCTCGAAAGCTATTCCAGTCGAAGAAACCACAACTCGCAGCTTACCTAGAACCAGTAGAAGAGCTGTTGGATGGATTGGAATGTTACAACATGCCTCATATTCCGCACATAGAAGGTCATAAGGCATATAATCTGATCAAGTTAGAAGGTTCCGACAATCTAGAAAAGATAGAGATGATCCCAATCAAGACACTACGAGCTCCGACCATTGATCATATGGAAGTTGATCCAGTGTTGGGTACTACACCCGAATGAGAATCATCGACAACCTCCGTAAGAAACTTCCTGCAGCACGGAATGCTTTCGGCAACGAGAATGAATGGCGTACCATCGTTCGTTATGCCACAAGATATGAAGTGAAAGGCGCCATGGATTACTTCCTTCGGAAGGTTGTCCCAAGATAGAAATCGACGAATCTCATTGCTGAATTCACCACCCTGAATGGTTATACAGATTCACTAGTCAACTTCCCGCTATATGGGAAATGTACACGAATGAAACTTCTGATGAACGACATTTTGGTGTTAGAAAATGATGTTTCACACTTCTACTCCCTTCATCGATTATATTCCAAGCAAACTCGTGCCCCAGACACTGGGGGCAACTGGAAATTCGAGCGAAGTTCGCTCAGATTACATCTGATTCAAGGCTGATACATCCTAGATTTGTATAGCCGACTGCCTTAGTCTTGCTCAAAGATTGGCAAGTTAAAGGTTTGGAACACTTGAGCCCAAATGTTGAATGATTGTCTGCATACCATCCTCTTATCCCCGATATGGTATCGAAGGCATAGCAGCAAATTTATGAGATATGACTATTTCACCAGCAGCAATATCCTACTTCCTAGCATAGAAAGTGCAAAAGTTTCTATAAGCATGAATCCATTGTTCTCGTGCCAATTGCCATCCTAACACCAATGCGATGATATGCTACCATTAGCAATATAGTCATGACTTACTGGCACTCTATCCTTACCCTTAGCATGGGGGCAAAAAGGCGATTCAAAGGAGATGTGACCTCATCACTCGCCTGTGATACTTACCTAACCGTCTTTGCCATCTCAAGACCCCGGTCAAGGTCTATTCATTTTTAGGAGTACAGCCCCACGATAGTTTGAAAAGATATCCTTCATCAACTAAGAGACTTTGGCAGCCCTTCACTGTAAGAGATAGGGCAAAGCAAAATGGAACTGCAATGAACGTGCAATGCCATTTTCGCTCAGAATGATACTCAGTCCTTTAACAGGATTATTCTCTAACCATGACTCTTGTATTTGTATGCTTTATGAGTAATTGATGTGATTAACTCAGATGAATTAATTTGTGGATGGTGTAGGTACCTAGGATCTGGTGCCAATTAGGCTTCTAACACCCTCATGACGAATTATAGATCATTACCATAACGAGCCCGATTGAAATGCTCGTTTACAAGGCCACGCCCTCCGTCTAAAGAAAGTTGTATAGCTTAAGGTGGATCTGAGATGACCATCCAATCCTTGGCTCACACGTGGCAGACCACAAGACAATTGCGCATAAATCATCGAATTGCAAAGTCGGAGTCCGACTCCAGATGGAAGCGGTGTGACCGTCTATATGGCTCGATCCTATCCTCGATGCCACCAGATTACATGAATCCTGACAGGGGGCAGCAGTGCCCATTAATATCCTTACTTTTCAATCATCAGATTTGATTTTACATGCCACTTGAGTTATTGACATGACTAATTCGTGCGATATGAATGATGAAGGTACCCGGAGTTTTGTGCCAACCACTCCTCCCGTAGATTGTTTGGAGGAACGCAAAGCCTTGGCAAACACTTTTCGATAAACTCTAATCCTCAGAGCTTGGATAAGAGTACAATTCTTAGACGAGTGTAATGGGCGCGCCATGATTAAAGACCACTCGATCCATAACTCTAACTCTCAAGATTCGAGAGAGAGTATAAAGGACAGAAAGATGATGTCCTCCACTCTAACTCTCAAGATTCGAGAGAGAGCATAAAGGACGCGAAGATGACGTCCACAAGGCGTGAATGTGCGCCATGATAAAAACCACCTTGACAACACTCCACCCCGCTGAAGGATCGAGAGAGTATAAAGGCGCTAGAGACTTAGCGCCCCCAGAACTTCTGCCCCGCTGAAGGATCGGTGAGCAAACTAAGAACCGAGCTCGAACTCTAACCCGCTGAAGGATCGGGAGAGTATAAAGGCACCATGGATTGGTGCCCCAAGAACTCCTACCCTGCTGAAGGATCGGGGAACAGACTGAAAGCCGAGTTCGTACTCCAGTGAGAGTACAAAGGCATAGATTAAAATTCCAGTCAAGGGCTCCTACCCTGCCGGAGTGTCGGGGGCCAGACTGAAAGCTGAGCCCGGATCCTCCATGTCCGGACATGGGGGCAAAATAGTGAAGGTCCTAAACAATCCTCAACAAAGTCCTGGCCATGCACTAAGTTAATAATTGATTAGGGGCATACCTGTACAAACATACTATTTTAGTGCATTTTCATTTATAATTGCATTGACAACTTATAACGCTTCATGATTTATTTGACCATTTGTGTTTCAAATGTTTAAATGCATAACTAATTATGGAATGTTCACAGGTACAAGACAATGCGAAAGAAACAAAATTTTAATTACTAAATGTAGGTTTACAAAAGATAAGTAGTCAAGAACGCGAGGGCCTCACTCGTAAAAATAGCAGCATGCCAATGGAAAGCGAACAAAGGGTCGTGTTCAGAAGGATGACCTAGGCCCCTTGAAGACCAGAAAACAGATGCAAAGAAAACGTCCATCTGCTGATCCCAACTTACTTCCAGAGTGGGAAGCTCAAATAAGGGTGGATATATCCCATGTAATAATTGAACGTGACGCAACCATTTCGTCCCCGACCTTTTCCTTGATGCATAGATCAAACGGGAGCAATAAAGGTGACTACGATCCAACTATTCATCGCTTGATTTCAATCCTTGGAGCTTGGATGGGAGACTGGAGATTAGCACTGGATGAGTACCAATAAATCGGTTTGCACTCAACTCCGACTCTTGGTGCGAGGAGTGAATATAAATCCAGAGAAGATATGGATTCGAACCCTGCTACTCAGAACAAACCCCCGAGGATGGGGGCACGGAATACGAGCCTCAAGCAGCATAGTTCAACTATTTGATGCCTCCGTTCCCAGTTGAGTGACAGAAGTCTGATTGACGGCTTCTGCACATGTGGATCTAAGAAGCTCGAGGCCGATCTTCACTTATTTCAAGACTTTACACTGGGGGGATCAACGACAATTGAAAGGCCAAGCAACAATCATCAATTCGCTGGAAATGATAAAATCAAAGTTCAAGCAATGACGAACTTGGCTCGGCCAGATAGCAACCATCAGCTCGGATTGAACACAAATCAATCAGCAGGCGTGCAGTATGCGACTTTGATTCAGAACATCGTGGATGGAAACATGAACAATGGAACAGCTACCTGCACCATCCTAGATGAGAATGCACGAATTGTAACAAACTTAGGTTATGCACGACCAACTTTAGCTCCAACTCGAATGGATACTCGAGCGACATTCCATACTCTGCTCCAAGAAAGAATGCAATAATTCGAAGAACAGGAACCCGATCGGGTCGAATGACTTGAACCACTACCCGGGGGCAATATCGAAGCGGAAGCAAGAAATCAGCAAAAACCCCCTTTGTAATATCAGACTCGATGCTGGGGGCACCATCCATGATCTTGACAATGTGCAGCAATTCTTTAATAACAACCTGCTCACCAGTTTGATTTGGCGCCTCTCGAGGGGCGGCACTTCTCAAGATGATAGGGATAATGACAGTCACAGCCCTTTCACGTGGGACATGAGAATCCCCTGTTATTCCCCCGAACTTTAAACTTTCTCGGTAACAAGATTTTCTCATAGGCTTTGAAGAATTCAACCCCGAGGTCGATATACTTTTACGACAAGAAGGTGTTAACGTCGAGATGGGCGATCTTGATGCTTTTGTGACAAAGAATGGAGCACCTTCCAACTCCTGAAACGATAAGGACAAAGGAAAAGCCCTGGAAAAGAACGATAAGAATGTGCAGTTCCAAAAAGAATCCATACCACTTATCGAGCCCATGATCTTGTTTGTCAAGCTCAATTGAACCGAGCATGAGAAAGAGACTCAAAATGACTGTGATAACCATTTCGGACTATGCTGAAGCATAAACGGAGGGGCCCAACTAACTTCATAATGACATTTAGTCAGTCGCATTTAGCAAGCTTACTTAACTTCACAACTAATCCAATGGGAGTAACCGAATTCGCTAACGTCCGATGAGGCAATCCTCACTATCCAACTAAAGAGTAGGGACCATATCAAAGAAAATATAATTCGAACATTTGCGTATACAACACCAACTCTTGCTGATTCGAGAGAGAGCACAGAATGTCTTGGGTCGACTAAGATTGCTGAACCTGTAACTCTTACCCGATGCAATGACTGGAAGTATAAGACCCTGAAGATTGGATGCCCGATTGACTTAATTTAAACCCCATCGATGCTGGGGGCATAAGCCCTGACTTTGCTTGTCCTCCGATGGCACTGAGAGCACAAGTGTCGATTCGTAGAATAACTCTAAAGACAATCTTGGCATGGAATGAGATTCAAAACATGTACGTTATGCCTCCAGAGTATGACATGATTCATCTTCCCAGACCAAGCGAGCTAGATTGCGAATCAAATGTGAACTTAAAGAGTCAAACTACACCGGATGGAAGGTGTGAAAAACCTATCTACTACCTTGCGATGGTGACGATCATATAGGCACTGGTCCACATGATTTTAACAGCATCCCTTACTGACAACTTCATATGTGAATATTGGATTAAGAAATGATCCATAACAATTGTGGATCCCTTTGACTACGATCCAGAGTAATCGTGGCTTTCGAGTTCCTTACTGTTACGATTCAATGCGATTTTAAGATCTTGGATCATTATCGAGATATTAAGATAGTCCAAACTTGAGCACAAATGACAAATTCATATGATGATTCTGGTGTGCTCCATCCCAACAGTCCAGATGTTAGCTCAAAGCCCAAAGATTCTTGCATCGCCCCATGACTTAGATGGCTACTTCATACATCGACTCATACATAAGAGAAAGTACGACCCGACAACATGCTTGGCTTAAGTAGAATGACGACAGTGTTCGACAACGACCTGTGCGTGTAGAATTATACTCGAGAGCCAACGATCTAATGTGATTTTTGATGAATGAATCAGACCACTTGATTCGACAAGGCTTAAACCATTACTTGATCATCTCGAATACTTCTTCCATAAAACTTGGTCTGACTACCTCCAAAGGAAGCAATGCAACACATGGATAAAGCTTTCTCAAGGATAAATGATGTTCCAAAGAGATTTAGCTCAACACATTCAAAGCACATCTCATCTGTGATAAGATGTACTTTGGGGGGCAAAATGTTAGCCTTCTTTGTGACCAGGCTACCCAAAGCAAAGATCATGTTGACACACTCTTTGGCAAATGCTGTCACATATGGAATTTCTGGATAACATCACTCTCCGGCATTCGAAGCATCATCAGAAGACACAGGGCAGTTTGGTCAAAATCACAACATCAGTATAAACTGGACCAAAACCCCTACTAAACGACCTCATTTAGATCTAAACACTTTAAACACTTGTAGCCCTCTGAATTAGCTTCAAGTAGGGCTTTCGTTTGGTCCAATCAGCCTTACGGTTTGAAAGTTATGTCTGTTTCCGTGAACGCATGCAGAAATATGGAAAAACATGGATTTTGGCTTTTTTGAAGATCGGATCGTGATCACCCCCGGGGTCGGATCGTGACCACCCCCTGAGGTTGGATCATGACCACCCCCTGGAGTGGGATCATGACCACCCTCTGGGGTCGGATCGTGACCACCCCCGGGGGTCGGATCGTGACCATGACCTGGCCTGACCATCACCATCACGACCATCACCAGCTCACCACCCCGGTTCATGAACCGCGACCAGGACCCGCTACTACACATGTAGATTTTGACCTATTCTCGAGGCTATGATCGCTCCTACTTTCCCAGATCGGGTGCCACATGTCCTACCACGACCTGATAACCATATGGGCTCTCCTACAGCTATAAATACACCTCCAGAGGGCATTTTCAGGGGACTTTTGGCTCCTCCTGGTCCATGGCTGCCATGACCAACATTTCTCCATGAATAACCACCATCTTCCTCAAAAAAATCAACGAATTCAGAGAGAATTATTCATTAGATTCAAGTGATTGAGAGACAATATTTATTGTAATTGTAATCTATGAGTGGAATGAGAAAATATGAAGTGGACGTAGGCTCGTTAACGCCGAACCACTTTAAAAATCTCGTTATCTTGCTTTTTTCTCTATTTTTCGATTATTTCTTCATATGCTAAACTCTAAATACGATGATTTGGGTGTTAGGACCACTTTTTGGTCTAACAGTTGCCAACTGTAAACATCCCACCTCCGTTAAGGTCACTCACAAAGGGAATGCATTAACTTTGGTGGAGTATTATAGGTAAATGGTACAGGTAATTTACAAGACAGACAATATAAACAGCGGAAAGTCTAAATTTTATTTCATAAGCACGTGGTCCAGTCAAAACATTACAACAACTGTCTTAAAAACCAACTTCCAAAATCATTACAATAAAGCCTCTGTCTTGACTAAAACATAAAGAAGCATAAACAATAATAAAGCAGCATAAATCCCCAATTAAGAGTGTAACCACAGCCACAACCCAAGAAAAGAGAATCCAAGCTATACATCTACTCTCTTCAAGCTGGAAAAGGTCTGGACTAAGTTGAAGTATTCCCTCCCTGCGGACCGGGGGGGGGGGGGGGGAACGTAAGACAAGAAGACGAAAGAAAACAGGTCATACATAAGCCTGGTAAATCCAGTGATTATTTAGCATGTAAACAGGTAAAAAGATCATGACATGAATAAACTGAACCTAGGACAATACCCTAGAAATAAGATACTATCGCACTCATTTCTATTTCTCTGCACCTACTAACAAGTGTTTCAACTAGCACCATGAGTTCATGATAAAATGATCCCTTTTATCGATCGGATCCTACTCGCATGCATTTATGACTTGGGTCATTCGGTCCCGCTTGATTGTAGATACCTGGGTTGGTTCCATCATGGGGTGTATCAATTCCTATGGTGGCAATCGGACATAAATTCAAGATGCACAGTGTATACTACTGATGCCCAGTGCCTGATTTGTCCATGCCGGAGTACGTGCACGCCCGTACTCCGTCAGAACCTACACTGCTGCACCACCCGCCGTTATTTTGAACACCTATAATCAGCCCAGTAATCGTGCCCCACCCTGCCTAGTTTAGGGTACCATGATACATCTGTGTGGGTTACTGCTGAAATGGGTCCCCCTTACTAGGGTTGCCTAATCAACAATGGTTAAGTGTTCTCAAATTAACCTAACGCCACCCGTCAGTGTAGTTAACATGTTGTATTGGTTAAGTGTTGCCTTAATTAACTTAACCCTACCATTCTTAGCCTGACTTAGCTTTAATTCATTCATTAAAGCACCAACCTCTCACATTAAATCTATATTGTTGCAGTCGCTAGATGTGCCGGGCGGTTCCGGGCAGTCTTACACCGCAACTCAATCTAACCTCGGGTTTTCGGGATTAATGCGCTAACCTCTCACGTTAAATCTGTACTGTTATGGTTGCTGGATGTGCCGGGCGGTTCCAGGCAGTCTTACACCGTAATTCAATCTAACCTCGGGTTAGGCATATTCATCTTTTCATTAATTTACATATTTACCATTTATGTTTATACGTAAACTATCCACCAATGTTGTCAACTCAAGTCATGTCCCATTTACCCTCTAAATTATGTCCATAATTCTTAGGTATACAAATTATACCATTTCATGCCATTAATCATTTACATGATTATGAGCTAATCTATGCCAATAGCATGTAATTTAATATTTTTCCCAATGTATCCCCCGTTATTCGTTCGCATAAATTACATAGAACGTTAGGCTCGTAAATTAGCCTAACTCATAAACAAAAGGGAAAAGCAAAATGGACATGTAACATTCCAACGGCATAAAATAGTATAGATCAACTAAGAATGTGTGATATAAATTTGGCATAGTACCACACAATTTTAATTAAGCATGTAAATGTGAACTTGCATTTGAGTTGGACCAAATTAACATAGATCTAAATATCTAAGCATGTAGATCTAGTCATATAAGCATATATGAACATGACTTAGCTTATGAACTTGCATATAACATGTCATAAAAGAATCACCAAATTTATATACAACATGATAGGTTCATCACCAAATTGATATACAACATGATAGGTTCATCACCAAATTAATATACAACATGATAGGTTCATCACCAAATTTATATACATCATGATAAATTGTACCAATCACAATAATCTCGTAGGCATAAACATGAATCAGAATACGATTATCTTACAACTAGGCATAGTTCTAGTTTCGTTTTATTACAAGTCACGACTTTTATTTGTTCAAATCTAAAAAATAACAGAACTTACAAACAAAAGAACAAATCTTGTTTTCTGGGATCTGATTTCTGAAACTGAAAAGCTATCCTTTGATGTAGACTTTTGATTCTCTAGTTTTGATTTGATTTGGGGCTTCCTAACTTGATTTGTAGTTTAGAGAAAAATGGAGGCTACGCTAGTTTGGCCATGGACAACATGACGGCTTCAGAGAGCAATTTTATGAGGTTTTAGTGTTGAGGGTTGGGGTTATTTATATAGAAGTTTAGATTAATGAGAGCCATTAGATCAACCTAGGAGAAATAAGAGCCATCCAGACCAAATAGAGCCAACCGGAAGTCGCCACATATGCCCTAGTGACTCAGAAAACGTCACTGGACAAAACAACCCAGATCTGGTCGAGGGGGTCGACCCCTACGGGGAGGGAAGGGGGTCGACACCCCAGTCGACACCCCTCCTGGGGGGAGTCGACACCTATGT
Organism: Allium sativum; assembly: GCA_030737875.1. Lineage (NCBI taxonomy): Eukaryota > Viridiplantae > Streptophyta > Magnoliopsida > Asparagales > Amaryllidaceae > Allium > Allium sativum. The sequence continues at coordinate 729,279,423 of CM060909.1, forward strand.
CGACCCCCCTTGGGGGAGTCGACCCCTATGGACGGGAATTTTCCCGACCAGCTGATTCACAGAATTTTGAATTTCAAACTACTTTTTAATTTAATTATTATTTATATTTAATTTCCATTTAAACTTGAAATCTTCTGAACTTCGTAACTTCTTCATACCGAGTCCGATTCACGCAAACTCGGATCTATCTCTAGCAGAGTTCCGAGGCGAACGCAATGGCGAAACCCATTTCCCCTAATTTCCACTTTTAAAATTAAGTATTCTTTAATTCGTTACTTTAATGTTCACAGAAAATACGAGATGTTACATTCTCCCCTCCTTAAAGGATTTCGTTCCCGAAATCTTCAAGTCAAGAAGAATGTATATCCTACCATCCAATCATCCATCTACTCAATCATCAAACACAGACATCCATTGTCCTTAAGAAGATTTCTAGTGCTTTCATGACTATATGCATAGTGTGTGTATATGTCCTTATCTGATGCAAAATCAGGCGGTCTACTGATTCAGTTGACCTCCTTAATGCAAATCATGATAGTGCCATGAATCCATTATGTATGCAGTTATTCCTAATCATACTTTCTCTATGAGTGCACAATCATTCATACGAATGCAACGTCCATATGATGACACATCAAGTTTCAACCCATATATATACATACATGCATATGCAATATGAAAAGTGACTGAGCCGATCTAGTACCTAGTGTGTGTGTATATGCATCCATGAGCATCCACTAGCAACCACTTGCAACCACTTGCAACCATCAACCATAACATGTTTCAAGTACATGTTTACATCCATTGGTTTCTACCTAAGGATCAAGAATAGGACCGAGGAGATATACTTAAAAAGATAGATATAAGCATGCATAAACTAATGGAAAAGAGATCAAGGATGTACCCTCAAAAAGAAAAGGGTAGTCTGCGCATATCTTGTCCTTAGTCTCCCAAGTCGCATCTTCCTCAACGTTACTCCATTGAACTTTAACAAGCTTGACTTCATGGTTGCGTAGCTTTTTGACTTCTGTCCCTAAGATACGAGTTGGGACTCTCCTCACCGTCGCTTCTCATTCCACTTCTACTTCCTCTAGTATGCTTGGCTTCATAACTTCCGCAGACTCATGTAAGCACTTTTGTAGATGAGAGACATGGAAAACATTATGAACTCTAGCCAATCTTTCGGGCAGCCCTACTCTATAAGCCATCTTCCCAATCCTCTCAATGATAGGAAATGGCCCTACAAATCTTGGTGCCGATTTTCCTGTAGACCCAAAGCGAACGACATTCCTTAAAGGATATACTTTAAGAAAAACCCTGTCTCCAACCTCAAATTCAAGGTCGGTCCTTCTTTTATCAGCGTAGGACTTCCATCTACCTTGTGCAGTCTTCATTCGTCTTCGTATCAAGTCCACCTTCTCTGAACTTTCTCTAATCATGTCCGGCCCAGGTACGAGTTTGTCTGTAGACTCCCACCAACAAATTGGTGATCGGCATGGTCTTCCATATAAAGCCTCGAAGGGTGCCATGCCTATGGTGGCTTGGTAGCTATTGTTGTAGGCGAATTCCACCAAAGGAAGATGATCCTCCCATGTCCCTCCAAAATCAAGAATGCACAATCTCAAAAGATCTTCTAATACTCTGTTCACCCTTTCCGTCTGACCATCGGTTTGAGGGTGATAGGCAGTGCTTAAGCATAGTTGTGTGCCTACAGCTTCCTGCAAACTCTTCCAAAACTCGCTCGTAAAGATAGAATCTCGATCACTTACTATGCTAGAGGGTATTCCATGCAATCGTTTAAGATAAATGGATGATAACGATGAGGCAGTCCTCCTACTCTTAACAGGTATAAAGTGAGCGCTTTTAGTGAGCCTGTCCACTATTACCCAAATACTGGTATTGCCCCTTCTTGACCTAGGAAACCCATCAATAAAGTCCATCGAAGTGCTATCCCATTTCCACTGGGGAACTTCTAGAAGATGAAGCAGACCACTAGGCTTCTTCTTCTCCGCTTTGACTTGCTGGCATATCAAGCATTTAGAGACAAACTCAGCTACATCCTTCTTCATGTCATTCCAAAAGAAAACCCTTTTTATGTCTTTATACATCTTGTCCCCACCTGGGTGTATGGTCAATTTAGAATGGTGTGCTTCTTCGAGAACGGTTTTCACCAAATCTCTTGCCTGTGGGATGCATAGTCTTCCATCCCGTCCCAACCAACCCTTGTCATCGATGGAGTATCTATTGAGGTGACTATAAGTCTCACCTCTCGTTAGCTTATCCATCACATCAACTAGCTGAGGGTCCTCACGTTGCGCGGTTCCTATTGAGTCCAAAAACGTAGGCCGCACCTCTAGTGTTGCTAACAAGCCAGGTACAAACTCAAAGGAAAGTCTAAAGTCAATGTTTGCTATGTACTCCAAGCTTTGCCTTTCTATAAAGAGAGGACTTAAGGTCAGCTTTTTCCCACTTAAGGCGTCTGCTACCACATTGCTCTTCCCAGGGGTATAAGCAACCTCAAAATCGTATGAGGCCAGAAATTCCATCCACCTTTGTTGTCTTAAGTTAAGATCCTTCTGTAAGAAAAGGTACTTTAACGATTTATGGTCAGTAAACAATTCAAACCTTTCTCCAAGTAGGTAATGACGCCATGACTTAAGAGCGAAAAACAATGGCAGCTAGTTCTAAATCATGAGTTGGGTAGTTTTTCTCATGTACCTTCAACTGCCTTCCTTCGTAACAAACTACTTTGCCCTCTTGCATCAAGTCAACGCCCAATCCTGTTCTGCATGCGTCTATGTATACTGTAAACATCTTGCTCCCATCAGGCAATGTCAGAACCGGAGCTGTTGTCAGAGCCCTTTTTAGTCGTTGGAAAGCAATGTTGCAATCCAAATCCCAGGCAAAAGTTAGGTTCTTCTTCATCAACCTAGTAAGTGGGGCCGAGATCTTCGCGAAGTCCTTAATGAACTTTCTGTAAAAGCCCGCTAGTCCGAGAAAGCTTCGAACTTCAGTTGCATTCCATGGAATCTTCCAATCTTGCACTGCAACTACTTTTGTGGGATCCACAGTTATCCCCTCTTTGGACACCAAATGTCCAAGAAACCTTACTTCTTCTCTCCAAAAATGGCATTTGGAGAATTTTGCTTTCAGCTGATGTGCACGAAGAGTATCCATGGCTTCCCTTAAATGCAAAGCATGCTCTTCCTCACTTTTTGAGAAGATCAAAATGTCGTCCACGAAGACCACTACAAATTTATTAAGGAACTCCCTGAACACCCGACTCATTAAGTCAACGAAATAGGCAGGCGCATTTGTCAAGCCGAAAGGCATGACAAGCCATTCAAAGAAACCATCCGGGGTCCTGAGTGCAGTCTTATCAGTGCTGTCCTCAGCCACTCTTAGCTGATGAAACCCGGTAGCCAGATCTAGTTGGGAGAAAACTGATGCACCTACAAGCTAATCGAACAAGTTGTCTATTCTTGGAAGTGGGTTCCTATTCTTATTAGTCAGCTTGTTTAGCTCCCTATAGTCAATGCATAGGCGAAGTGAACCATCCGCTTTGGTTGCAAACACCACTAGAGCAACCCATTCAGAAAAACTCCACCTCATAAACCCCTTTTCAAGAAACTCTTTAACTTGCTTACTGAGCTCTTTCCTTTCCCTTGGAGCCATGTGTCTAACAGGTAGAGCAACGGGTTTTGCATTATCAACAAGGTATATGCGGAAGTCTATCTCTCGCTTCGAAGGCAAACCCTTCACCTCTTCAAAGACATCCGAGTATTCACAGACTACTCTAACAGATTTCAAGTTTTCAACAGACGCATCAAGAGATTCTAGGTAGCGAAGCATAACAAAGTTCATGGGATTACAAGAGATTTCTAGAGTGTTACCGAGGCGAGTCATAAGTCTAACTACTCTGTTTTCACAGTCGAGGACGACACCATTATTGGATAGCCAATACATGCCTAGAATCAATCCATATCCCTTGAAGCCCAAAACATAGGCATTACATCTAAACCCAATGCTTAGTATAGAAATTTCCAAATCCAAACAAATCATTGATAAATAAGCCGAACCCCCAATTGGATTTGAAACAACCAAGGGATCCTCTACTATACTGGTGTCTAGGTGCAGAGATTCAACTAAAGCAGTAGATATAAAAGAGTGCGATGCGCCATAATCAAAGAGAGTACGGACAGGATGATCAAAAAGATGAACTAAACTCTCAACAGAAATATTTCTACCTTGTTCTTGCGGAGGTGCTATGAGAGTGTGAACCTGCCCTCCATAAGTAGATCCAGTCCTCTACCTTTGCCCTAGCTTTCTTGGGCAGTCTTTAGCCATGTGTCCTATCTCGCCGCACTGAAAACAACCACCCATTTTCCTTTTCTTCTTTCTGCAGTCCTTAATCAGGTGTCCAGGTATGCCACAAAAATTACAGTTCTTCTTGTCACGGGGTTTGTTATTCTTCCCGCCCTTCTTGGAATCCGTCTTCTTGTTCTGTGATCCCTCCACTTTCTTGTCTTGAGGTACTTCCGCCTTTATCTCTTTCTTGCCATCCTTATCTTCCTCCTGTAACAGTGCCGTGTCCACTAGTCTCTCATAAGTCGCACCCATAGGTATATAGGTCATAGCTAGGCTGTACAGTGGCTCGTTCAACCCTTTAACGAAACAGAGTGCCTTCTTATGTGGAGTGTTCACTAACTCCAATCCGAATCTAGCCAGCTGGTTGAATTGGTTGACGTATTCCCTAACTGATAGGCTTCCCTGTTTGAATGCCAAGAACTTCTCCATCTGTAGGCTTCGTTCAGCTTGCGAGAGGAACTTCATTTCAAATCTCATTTTGAAATCCTCCCAAGTTTCAACTGGTCTCTCAGCATTAGTAACTTCCCACCAATAAGAGGCTTCGTCCTTAAGTAACCACACAGCCAATCGTATCTTCTGCCTATCGTCCACTTCAAAGATAACAAACAAATCTTCGGTTTTCTTGAGCCAGTTTCTTGCTTCCACAAATGATTCAGTCCGATTAAAGTTCTTTCCACCCATGGCTCAAAAGTCTCTACATATCTTTGAGAAAGCATTTGCATGAGGAGGAGGAGGAGGAGGAACAGCTGCAACTGGGAGAGGAGGAACGTCTGCTGGGCCTACGTCATTAGCCCTAGCCTCCAGGTACCTTCTGAACCAGCCAGGTACCGGCACGCCCTCAGGAAGATTAAGGTCCCCAGACATGGTGAAACGAAAAAAAAGGTTCAAAACAAAGGATATAAAGATAGTGCATATGGCTTTGGGGATTATGCTTTTTTTTTAAATAAAACAACACTTTTCTTAAAAATGCTTCTTTGAGCTTCTTTTTGAACAATAGTTTTCAAAAACTTTTATCTAATCTGGTAAACCTCGCTCTGATACCAAGTGTAAACACCCCACCTTCATTATGGTCACTCACAAAGGGAATGCATTAACTTTGGTGGAGTATTATAGGTAAAAGGTACAGGTAATTTACAAGACAGACAATATAAACAACAAAAAAACTAAATTTTATTTCATAAGCACGTGGTCTAGTCAAAACATTACAACAACTGTCTTAAAACCAACTTCCAAAATCATTACAATAAAGCCTCTGTATTGACTAAAACATAAAGAAGCATAAACAATAATAAAGCAGCATATCCCCAATTAAGAGTGCAACCACAGCCATAGCCCAAGAAAAGAGAATCCAAGCAATACGTCTACTCTCTTCAAGCTGGAAAAGGTCTGGACTAAGTTGAAGTATTCCCTCCCTGCGGACTTGGGGGGAAACAGAAGATAAGAAGACAAAAGAAAACGGGTCATACATAAGCCTAGTAAGTCCAATGATTATTAAGCATGTAAACAGGTAGAAAGATCATGACTTGAATAAACTGAACCTAGGACAATTCCCTAGAAATAAGATACTATCGCACTCATTTCTATTTCTCTGCACCTACTAACAAGTGTTTCAACAAGCACCATGAGGTCATGATAAAATAATTCCTTTTATCGATCGACTCCTACTCGCATGCATTTATGACTTGTGTCATTCGGTCCCGCTTGATTGTAGATCCTGTGCTGGTTCCACCATGGGGTGTATCAATTCCTATGGTGGCAACCCGACACAAATTCAAGATGCGCAGTGTATACTACTGTTGCCCAGTGCCTGATTTGTCCATGCCGGAGTACGTGCACGCCCATACTCCGTCGAAACCTACACTGCTGCATCACCCGCCGTTATTTTGACTGCTTATAACCAGCTCAGTAATCGTGCCCCACCCTGCCTAGTTCAGGGTACCATGATACATCTATGTGGGTTACTGCTGAAATGGGTCCCCGTTACTAGGGTTGCCTAATCAACATGTTAAAATGGTTAAGTGTTCTCAAATTAACCTAACCACACACATCAGTTTAGTTAACATATTGTACTGGTTAAGTGTTGCCTTAATTAACTTAACCCTTCCATTCTTAGCCTGCCTTAGCTTTAATTCATTCATTAAACCACCCACCTCTCACATTAGATCTATATTGTTGCGGTCGCTGGATGTGTCGGGCAGTTCCGGGCAGTCTTACACCGCAACTCAATCTAACCTCAGGTTTTTGGGCTTAATGCGCTAACCTCTCACATTAGATCTGTATTGTTATGGTTGCTGGATGTGCCGGGCGGTTCCAAGCAGTCTTACACCGTAACTCATTCTAACCTCGGGTTAGACATATTCATCTTTTCATTAATTTACATATTTACCATTTATGTTCATATGTAAATTATCCACCAATGTTGTCAACTCAAGTCATGTCCCATTTACCCTCTAAATTATGTCCATAATTCTTAGGTATACAAATTATACCATTTCATGTCATTAATCATTTACATGATTATGAGCCAATCTATGCCAATAGCATGTAGTTTAATATTTTTCCCAATGTATCCCTCGTTATTCGTTCACATAAATTACATAGAACGTTAGGCTCGCAAATTAGCCTAACTCATAAACAAAAGGGAAAAGCAAAAGGGACATGTAACATTCAAATGGCATAAAACAGTATAGATCAACTAAGCATGTGTGATATAAATTTGGCATAGTACCACACAATTTTAATTAAGCATGTAAATGTGAAATTGCATTTGAGTTGGACCAAATTAACATAGTTCTAAACATCTAAGCATGTAGATCTAGTCATATAAACATATATGAACATGACTTAGCTTATGAACTTGCATATAACATGTCATAAAAGAATCACCAAATTTATATACAACATGATAGGTTCATCACCAAATTGATATACAACATGATAGGTTCATCACCAAATTAATATACAACATGATAGGTTCATCACCAAATTTATATACAACATGATAAATTGTATCAATCACAATAGTCTCGTAGGCATAAACATGAATCAGAATGCGATTATCTTACAACTAGGCACAGTTCTGGTTTCGCTTTATTACAAGTCACGACTTTTATTTGTTCAAATCTAAAAAATAACTGAACTTACAAACAAAAGAACAAATCTTGTTTTCTGGGATCTAATTTCTGAAACTGAAAAGCTATCCTTTGATGTAGACTATTTATTCTCAAGTTGTGATTTGATTTAGGGCTTCCTAACTTGATTTGTAGTTTAGAGAAAAATGGAGGCTACGCTAGTTTGGCCATGGACAGCATGACGACTTCAGAGAGCAATTTTTTGAGGTTTTAGTGTTGAGGGTTGGGGTTGTTTATATAGAAATTTAGATTAATGAGAGCCGTTAGATCAACCTAGGAGAAATCAGAGCCATCCAGACCAAACAGAGCCAACCAGAAGTCGCCACATATGCCCTAGTGACTCAGAAAACATCACTGGACAAAACAGCCCAGATCTGGCCAAAGGGGTCGACCCCTATAGGGGGGGTCGACACCCCAGTCGACATCCCTCTTGGGGGGTCGACACCTATGTCAACCTCCCTGGGGGGAGTCGACCCCTATGGGAGGGAATTTTCCCGCCCAGCTGATTCATGGAATTTTGAATTTTGAACTGCTTTTTAATTTAATTATTATTTATATTTAATTTCTGTTTAAACTTGAAATCTTCTTAACTCCATAACTTCTTTATACGGAGTCCGATTCACGCAAACTCGGACTCTATCTCAAGCAGAATTTCGAGACGAACGCAATGGCAAAACCCATTTCCCCTAATTTCCACTTTTAAAATTAAGTATTCTTTAATTCATTACTTTATTGTTTATAGAAAATACGGGGTGTTACACCAACCATGTTATCGTCCTCTTACTCTTAACTGGTATGAAATGAACGCTCTTAGTAAGCCTGTCTATTATCACCCAAATGATGGTGTTGCCCTTCCTTGTTCTAGGCAAACGATCTATGAAATCCATGGAGACGCTCTCCCACTTCCACTGCGAGACCTCTAAAGGATGAAGTAAACCACCGGGCTTCCTTTGCTCAGCTTTGACTTGCTGGAAAATCAAACATTACGAAATAAACTCTGCTACATCTTTCTTCATCCCATCCCAAAAGAAAAACCTTTCTCAAGTAGCTCCCATACTTTCTCTTGGAGCCATATGATGCACGGGCAATGCAACTGGCTTTGCATTATCCACTAAATATATGTGGAAATCGATCTCGCGCCATGGGGTAAACCCCGAACCTCATCAAAGACATCAGGATACTCACGGACTACTGGAACAAGTTTTAGATCATCGATAGATGCGTCAAGTGACTCTAGGAAACTCAACATAATAGACCCCTTGGGGTTACAAGAAATCTCGAGGGTCTTCCCTTGGCAAGTCAAAAGTCTAACGACCCTCCTCTCACAATCCAGAATGGCACCATACGTGGTAAGCCAATCCATTCCTAGAATCAACCCATAGCCCGTAAACCCGAGCACATATGCGTCGCACTCAAACTCGACGCCTAACAAAGATATCCTCAAACCCCGACAAATCCTAGATAAATGAGCAAAACCACCAATGGGGTTTGAGACAACTACGGGATCCACTACCATACTAGTAATTAAGTGCAAATATTCAACCACATAACTAGATATAAATGAATGTGAAGCGCCATAGTTAAATAGTGTTCTAATAGAATGATTAGAAAGAGAAATTAAACCTTCCACAGAAATTTTGCTAGCTACAGGAGCACTGATCGCAAGAGTATGCACTTGCCCTCCAAAAGTTCTTATCCTTTGACCTTGTTCCTGTGATTCTTGTTTCTTCGGTCACTCCCTAACAAAGTGTCCGACCTCTCCACAAACAAAGCAAGCATTCTTCCTTTTGCTGCAGTCCTTGGCCAAGTGGCCCTCTCACCCGCAACTATGGCACTTCCTCTTACTCTTAGCCTTATCATTCTTTCCGCCCTTCTTCTCTTGTTGTTGCTGTCCTTTCTTGAGCCATACCTTTTTATTTTGTCTTTCCTCAACCTTAGCTTCTTCCTTTTCAGATTTATTTGAACTTTATCTGTGTTCCCTTCCTGGGCCATCATTTTTCTCATCCTTGGGCTGTGCTCCTTAGCCCTTACTCCCTTGTTCTCCTTTTTACCATCCTTGTGTAACAAGCTAACAAGTCTCTCGAAAGTTGCCTCCATTGCACGAAAATCCTTATGAAGCTCGAGATAACTAGCCACAGGTGATACTACTGCAACTACAGATGGAGGTTAGGCACTTCATTGCCCTTCGACATGTGCCGTAGTTTAAACACGCCTACGGCATCCTTCCGAAATGGGGGATACCTTTCGGGAAGAATCGGTTCTCGAAACAAAAAGGAAAAAGGAATCAAGTGGAGAATCGAGAGATATTACATATGGCTTTAGGGAGTATGTTTTTCAAAACAGGCTTTTCTTTTTGAAAATGCTTTCTTTTAAAACCTTTTTGAAAATAATTTTCAAAAACTTTATCCAATCTGGCAACCTTCAGCTCGGATACCAAGTGTGACACCCCACGTCCGTTAATGTCACTCACAAAGGGAATGCATTAAGTTTCGTGAAGCGTTATAAGTAAACAGAACATAAATATTACAAGACAGATATATAAAATAACAGCAGAATAAAAACTTTATTTATCATAAAACACCATGGTCTAAAAACTCACATGTCTGAAATACAAAAACCCATTACAACATAAAAGCTACTGTCTTGTTCTATCAGAGTACATAAATACTTAAAAGAAAACATAATTCCCCAAAAAGAGACAAAGCCATGGTAGAGATAAGAACTTGAGCCATACTTCGAAAGCAGCTCCTAGCAAGATGATAACCGAGTCCTGACTAAGACTGAGTACTCCCACCTGAGAACCTGGGGGGGGGGATGAAAGAAAGAAGAGGAAACAAAAAGGGTCAGACAAAAAGTCTGGCGAGTCTAGTTACTTTTAGAAAGTAAATAAATAAAAGTTGCATGACAGACATATACAGTGGATAAGAGAGATTACTACATAAAAGGAAGGTGTGACAAGGTAGATATGATAAGGTATATATGCTTCTGTAATGATTAATCTGCACTATTACTAGTATAACCAGAATGAGATGATCCCCAACATGTATGAAATGGTAGACTTAGGCGTACTTCTGGTGAGAGGTTTTAACACTATACAATCCACAGGCATCCCCAATAATAGACTCCTAAACTTACCAGAATCTAGAAGTACCCTAACTGCTACCCTAATCGATCGGCTCCCTACTCCGTAGATACCCTGTGTTGGCCCTACAGTAGGATGTATCACTTCCTAAAGTGCCAACCCTTCATTTTCAAGATGTTCACAACCATATCTACTGATGTCACAGTCGTCTTATCCCCCTTTGTCCGACTCATGCATGCACACGGCCCGGTCGGTTTGCACCGCCCACACCGTCCTCCAGGTTTGGACCTCTTACAATCAGTCCAGTTAGCTTGCCCCTTCTCCGACCTAGTTCGGAGTACATGTTTGATACCTACACCGGGTTACTGGCTGTAACGGGTCCCACACAATATGATACAAGCTCTCCCCTTTGTCTTGTATCCCCCACTAGTTTTTCCATTTTATTATGTATACCACTAGGTGTCTTTAATTACATATCTTTATTATTTCCATTGGTTATGTATACCACTAGGTGTCTTTAATTACATAACCTTATCGGGTTAAGTTTGTGGGCCTATAAGTAAATATTAATATTACCTACCTACCTACCTATGATTTACTTAACCTCTATTCACTGATTCAAGCATGTTTATTTAATGGTTAAGTTTGTGGTCCTATATATACTAATATTACCCACATACCCAAGATTTGCTTAACCCCTATTCATGTTTATGTTCACACAATCCCTATGGATTCAACTAGGTTAAGTATTACAGACTAACAGGTTATCCCCGTTCACATTGACTACTTTTTTTACTTGCCAAAGTTTCACTTTCTTATTAATTTCATATAAATATAACTTAATCCATTTAAGTTCGTTAATAAGCCCCATTACATGTTATTCTTTAGATTGTAATTAACAGAAGTTATCTTACAATCTTTCACCCCTAGATTGTAATTAACGGAAGTAATCTTACAATCCCTTTTGTATTGTTTGTTTCCATAGTTACAATAACATGTTTTACTTAATATTTAATTAAGTATACTTCTTCTCAGTTCACTTGTTTCCTGTTTAACATATCACTACAATTTGACGTTGTTTACTTATTAACTTAGTTCTCTTAACTAAGGTTTACTAATAAGCTTTATTTCCTTTTATTATAACTTATGTTATAATTTCCACTTGTCCCTAAGACAAGCCTACCTATTATATACAACATTTTCTTTAAGTAATTAATCACAATAGGTTACTATCATTCCTTGTTTACTCCAATTCATTACCATGTCCATTTATGGTTATAATGGGCTAGACCTCCCACATTAGGCCAACAACTTGAGGATGCTGGATATGCTTGTCGGTTCCGGGCAGACTTATTCCACAAGTTGCGACTAAGCTCGTGTCTGAGTCCGTCTCGTATTTGCGCACTTACACCTCTCACATTAGGTTCAACATTAGTGGTTGCTGGATATGCCGGTTGGGTCCAGGCCAACTTCCACCACTAATACAAACTAACCTCATATCATAAGTGCAATTACATTTTGTAATTGTAATCTTAGACATTTCATTATTATCTAAATTCTCACCTATGTCTTTTTAGGTGATTATGCTCCTTTTTCCCCAATTTTATACAAAGTGAATTATATGTCCATATTCAGATCCAATAACCAGGTTATGCAAATTCTAATATTTTCCCCCGTTCCCTCACTAACGCATTCGTATATATTTGGTGGCATCTAGGCTAGAAAGTAGCCTAGCCATAAACAATAAAAGGGAAAGATGATGGGAAAAATGACAATAGTGATCATTCTAAAAAAATTGACACAAACATATATACTGGCATAGACAAGTAATTGGCATAATAAGGTGGACATAAAAACAGATATAGTGAAAAGGGTAATGATAAAACAAGATCTAACACACTTAGGATAAACAGATCCAAATAAGAGTTCATATGTCCAAAAATGACAGATCTCAGTTAATCACAATATGATGATCTAGATCTAAACAAAGGTTCAATTGTCCATATAATGATAATCCTAGATTAACCACAAACTTGACAAAGGTTTAGATCTACAAAGGTGACATGATAAACTAACCACAGGTGAATTAGATCTATAAAAATAGATCTAGCATAATAAAGTTTGAGATCCAAGAATAACATAGATTTCAAGATAGATCCAAATCACAATACTATCATGTTTTACTTTTAATCATTTAAATCTAAAAGTAACCTAGAACTCACAGTGTTTGGTTTAAAAGATAAGGTAGAAAATAGCTGAGGTTGGATCTACACTCTAATCTCTAAGTTTGATTAGCTTTAGTTGATCGTTGTTGAATAAATGATCTGTCTCAATTCAGACACCGGCAGCATTTGGCCTCCATGATTCCCAATGAAGAAAACAAGAGAAATGACCATGTATTTATAGCTGCCAGCTCCTCTGAAACTGACTGCCATGTCAGCCCTAGGGGTGTCAACACCCCTGTAGGGGGGTCGACCCTGGTGTCGACACCCCTTAATGTGGGTCGACCCCAATGTCGACACCCCTCAAGCGGGGTAGACCCCCTAGAGAAGGAAATTTGCCGCCTTATGAAATTTTGATTTTTTAACGATTTTGGATAAGGTTCTGACTCATATCTGACTCATATGTATGTATATATTTCTTCTACGCGTATACAAACTTAAAATCCTCATAACTTCTTCATACGGTGTCCGCTTTACGCAAACCAAATGTCTATCTTGAGCAGAATTTCGAGACAGACGCAATGGCGTAGTCCGTTTCCCTTAATCCGAATACTAAATTAATTATTATTTAATTTATCCTCTTTTAGTGATGTTAAAAATACGGGGTGTTACAGAAATCCAAATCCAATACATGACTTTATGGTTTTAGTTGTATACCTATGCCGACATAATAGGATGAAATACTATGCCGTCTAAGATTTATACATTTATTTTCGAAATTGTTTTCTGCACTATACACTAATAATAATAATAATAAAGAAATCTCACGTATCAAGCATATTTGGCTATTATAAGGTAAAACTCTATCCTCCGGCTTGCGCTTGCATTGTCTGATGGGACCTGAGTCTTATAATAGCTTCATTTTTCAAAAACCATTATGTCATTTTTGTTTTAAAATGGTATTCATGTGGAGGAAACCCATTACGTGTTGTACGGCATAGTCTCCTGATTTACTCAACTTTAAAATTAAGTATAATAACTGTTTTTAAGTTCTCATACCAGTCCCATGACTGACCTGGAGTTTATTGTTTCCCACCTAAACTATGCATGCCAATATTTTCCTCACATTCTACCAATAGTTTTTGTTTTGCAGATATTCTTTTCACATGATCTTGGATTATGGCTGGAGTTGTTCTCTGGATCATTTTGTAGTATTCTGCTGTTCATATTTGCATTTCCGTTGTATTGTAATCTATTAATCTAATATTTTTCTGCTGTTATTACTTATTCCTACTCTGATATTCTTGTACTCTTATGTAATATTGTTGTAATATCAATGAAAAGTTCTTTTGTGTTCTATTCTGATGTGTCGTGTTCTCATAACAATCTGAGATTTTCTGTTTCTTTGGATCAGACCTATGTGGCTTATGGTTGGTTTAAAGGGCGGGAAATTCAGGTCATTACCGGTGGTATCAAAGATTTGGTTTACAAAGCTCCGAGAATATGACACATTAGAACTGGATGAAAGAATTCATCAGAGATATGATTAGCAATATCCTATAAGAAGGACTCATTGAAGATAGGGTTAGTAATACCCTAGAATGAGTTTGGAGATTTTTATTTATAAAGATGAAGTTAGTTTTGAAAATTATATCTTATTATAATAATTTGAATATTTTATTTGATGTTGAGTTTGCACTATCAAGTATAAGAAGATTTTGCATATACGCCTTGCAAATGTTTATACGAATTCTCAAATATACTGGATAGATATAGAATCACACTCTAGATGCCCGGAATGATTCTGGTGATTAATGCATTATCAACAGTGTTTATTTTCGAGTTTCGAAAGTGGGATATCTATGTACTTCCAAGTGACTGGTGTGAGAACCAAAAACTTAGTTATAGTTTAGTGTTTGTGATTTGACTTTGAAACTATATTTTAAAGTATATAAAAGAGATATGTTTTGAAAACATATAAACTTAGAAAGTTAATTAACCAATTGATTGCTGGTAGTGATGCGTGGTAATTATTTTAACTAGTAAAAATATTGGAATAATAAGACCAATATGAGAATGGAAGGTAAATTAAGTCCAATCAAATATAATGTTGAACCGAATTAAAAATTACTTCAGAATAGATTGGAGTATATGTTGGATAGGTTATTGATTAGAAGATGAGAAGAGGAATAAAATTGCCTACCCAAAAAAGGATACATATTTACTGTATTCATTTGGTATGGTGATTTTATAAGCCGACTAGCAAGCCGTTTGGCTTTTAGATTTTTTTTTTTGATTGATAAGGGCCCATAGAGGCTAGTTTTAGTTGTACTAATTGACTAGTAAAAAGTTGGTTATGGCAAAAAATTTCAAAAATTTATGGCATTAGCTAAATTTTGAGAAATTGAGAAGCTCTTAGAAACTGAAAAATCGAAGAGCTCGAGTTAGAATGAAGATTGAGTTGGTTAAGTAAACGACCTTCGGTTCTGCCTTCCTTTTCGGGGACAAAAAGTTTTTAACTAGGGGAGGCTGTAATAATCCACATGTTTGGTCAATTTAAAATTTGAATTTATCTTTTTAATGAATTTTGGAATAAAAAAATGCTGATTTTGGACTCAATAAAATTTGAAACTAATTTTAAATTTAGTTTTATGATTTATTTTAATTAAAACAGGCTCAGTAAACTTTTTAGAATCAATTTAAAACTGAAGATTTTGAAAATCGATATTTTGATGCTATTCTGATGACCTATAAAAGTGCCATTTTTAAGATAGCCTCTGAATCTGATGAAATCAATTTCATTGGATTTGAAATTTCGAAATATGCCAGGATTCAAAATTTCAAGTCAAACAGAGTTAATATGTGAGCGTGCATGTATATAAACATAAGCTGAAATTTTAGTTAGTTTTCGATTTTAGCTAAAATTAATGCGATTTTTCAAATGATTTCCAAATTCAAGGAGACTACATTCGTTGGAAGTATAATTCCACAATGTAGCGAGATTTCAAATTTTGTAATTTTTGGAGTTGGTATGTGGTAGCGGGACCAGAACGAAGTCCGCGACGTATAATTAATACATGGACTAAACAAGTCACTTCACATTAATTCCTTAGCCAATAGGATTTAGAAAACTCATCCATCTCCATGCCACATGTTGCATTATTCCTACACTATTCACTTCATGCACTTAATTCATTTTTATTTTATTCTTATTCCCTTTTCTGTTTTAAAACATATTTCCATTTCTTCCTTTAAACCTTAAAAACCATTTCCATGGCTTCCCTCCTTCTTCCAAGCCACGCCTCCACCCTAGGGGCTCCACCACCACCGTGACCTGCTGCGCCAGTCCCGCCTCTGCTTCCACATCCCTTACCTACATGGGTCTGCTCTCCCCTTTTCACAAAACGCCCTAAAACCACGTTTATTTGCAAAAGGTAGCCCCTTTAAGCCTTAAACCAAGTCTAACCTCCTCCTACCTCCTTCTAGTGGACCCCACACTCCATGCCACCACCCACATCCAACTCCTCCTCTATCCAAGTCATACCGCGGGTCCCATGCCCTCCACAAGCCCAAAACCAACTAAAAATCAAAGTTTTTACTTAAAATCTTAAATGCATGAGTGTTTAAGTGTATTCGAGCATTTGTTGGCAAGTTAGAATGGAGAGATCTTTGTTCTGTAGCACTCATGTAGACTTCAACATTGAAGCATCTTTTGTTTAGGATGGTTTTGGTAAGAGCTTCTCACTCTAAATGTTTTATTCATGTATTTTAATCATAGTTACATAGTTGATTAGTTAATTATTAAGTGATTTAAGTTAATATGAACTTGTGATATGAATGGGAAGTTAAATTGGCTTAAGTAGAATGTGAGATAATTATTAAATGTTTTATGATAGTCATTATTTGGTTAAACGCCCATTTAGAGGTCACAAGACTTACTTATGTTCACCTATTTAAGTGATATTGACTGTGTTGAAATATAACTTGGAGCAAACAAGTTATAATTGATTGCTTAGGTTCGTGATTTATATGAATTGAGGGAGAAATTTATTTAATTATTGTTTATTGGTTAAAAACTCCACACGGGTTTTGAGATGACAATACACCTACACGTCTCGCATGTTTGTAGATAAGCTATATGTATCGCAATGTGAACCCCACATGGGTATTGAGATGATATTTTACACGTCTCCCAAGTGTGTATATAAGGCAATTGATTGTGTAGTAAACCCCACACGGGTCTTGGGATGATAGTAATTCAAACGTCTCCCTTGTGTGTATGTAAGCTACATAGATTATGATGTAAACCTACACGGATATTGGGATGATATTTTCACACATTTCCCAAATGTGCATATAAGCCAATTGATTGTGTAATAAACATCACATGGGTCTTGGGATGACGGTAATTCGTATGTCTCCCTTGTGTGTATGTAAACTACATGGAATGTGATGTAAACCCCAACGGGTATTGGGATGATATTTTTACACATCTCCTAAGCATGTAGATAAGTCACGATTGGTTGTAATGATATTGTAAATCCCCACATGGGTATTAGGTTAAAGATAAACACTGATCTTAATCTCAAGTGTTTAGACTGTCAATCCGTTGAATTGACAACACTGTGTAAGCGTTATTTATTTAATGTAAGGCTTATATGGTATACTGCACTTTGTGTGTGAATTGGATGCAGAGTAATGGATGACTGGATGTTAATTAGATGTTTAATAGTTGTTTACAACTATTGTTGGATACTTATAATGCACGAAATCCATATGATTTTTTTATATGAATATTGGTTGAGATTTCATTCCAATTTGGAATAAAACTAAATATTTTAATAATATAATATTCGATGAAAATGAAAGTTTGATTTTGACGTCCGATTTTGGATGGATGCGAGGATATCAAAATATCGATGAATTTTCATAACTAAAACAACCGGTTTTGAATCAATTTTCATTCGGTTTGGGCATGTTAAAGTTTTTGATTTGAAACGAATAGTAACCTTTCAAAGTGATGTTCAGTTCGGTTATTTAGCTAACATTTTAAAAGAAATTTTCTTTTGAAATTTCTTTGTTTATTTTTATTACAAATGACATGATATTTTGAGTTTAAGTAACGAAGTTTGAAAAATAATATTATTTTAATGACTAGAATAATATTAAAAATGACTAAAGTTGAGATATGTGATTTTGAAGAGAAACGAATGAAATTGGATTTCCAGTGATAGATTATATATATTTTATAATTTATAAAATATTTGGGAGGCGTTTCGATTTATTTTAATTATAAGTCGATTTGGGCCTGATTAGGACTTATCGCGCGGTGACAGTTCGCGAACGTCAACCCATAACTTCGAATTGACGTACCGAAATATACGACCGTTAGATTCTCTTGAAATTGGAAATGTTAGAGCCGTAATGAAATGTTTTTCCAAATCAAATAAGAAGTTTTGAAATCCAATGGTTTGATTTGAAAATAAGTCTAAATCAGTTTTGGAAAAGGGCCCTATGGATGCAGTTCGGTGGCCGCAATTGGAAACCGACTATAAGGGACTTAATAAAATTATTAAAAATATGAATAAATTATGTTAAATCATAATAAATAATTTGGAAAGATTTTGAATGAAATTCTCCAAGTTAAAAAAGATAAAATATATTTTTATGTGAATAAACTAGTTCACAACTAGATTAAAGAACCAACAGAATTATGCGATGCTTCTTGAGAGTATAGTCTAATTGCACCCGTGAGGTCTAACAGGAAATTATTCGGTTAGGCGAGGTGTTGGAAGAACCAAAAGGACATCGGATATTTGACTAAGATCAGACAATGTTTTCTAAAGTTGAATAATCTTGTGGTTTTTAGTTAACATATTGGGTTGTGAATGGTTTTTATATAACTAGAAGTTTTCCAACATATGAATGTAAAGGATTTGAATGGAAATTGTCTTCAGATATTTTAGTATTGGATTCCATGATTATACGGATATCGTTGAGGAATTTGGAAGGTATAGATATCGTTATTCCTAAAACGATATTTGTTGGTTACATAATTTGATACTGAATATAAGTCGATATGATTTCTATTCAAAGCCTTGTATATATTTAATATCAAATTCAATTTTGCGTTTGTTGTGAGTGGTATCTTTAATAGTACTGTTCTTAAACTCGGTGGAAATGGAATAAATCTTTTAATTAAGATTTAGTGAAATTTTCCAATTAATAGAATAAATTGGAATTGAATGGAAACCGATTTAGAGATAATCGAGATGAACCACTATGAAGGAAGACCTTTACTATTTATGGAATATAAAAGGCTTTGTTGTTATTCCGCTTATAGTATTCGTCTAATAGGGAAATTTTTATCGATTATGTACTATTACGATTTCCGTTAAAGTTCCATTTTTAATGGAAGTTGATTTTTAGTTTTATCGTGAACGATGTTTTAAATAACATTTGTTCTTTAACCCAGTTAAAGACAAGATTAATTTCCTAAAGTTGAATGATCATTAAATAATGATTTTGGAGATTAAAACTAAGTGGAGTTTTAATAAATCATTAATTAGATTTGAAATGTAACGAGGCAATTAAATTTACCGTAATGTGGTGGGCATTAGATATGGAGTACCACCAGTTTTTCTCCATGGGATGAATAGGTTGGGAATGGGATAACAATATGAAATATTATCTTTTGCGTAAGGCTTGTTGATCCCGGTAAAACTTATAAATCTTAATTTGGTTTAAGTTGTGAAAAGTGATTATATAATCTTTTGAAAATGATTTCCAAAGAAAGATTTAAACGATAACTTTAAATGATGTAAATCTTTAATGAGATATGTGGGGAATAATTACCAGTATAAAGAATATTTGAATAAAAGAATATTCTGGATTGGAATGAGATCGTTGATATGTTTATATATCACATGATTTTAAAGATGCGTGAGTTATTCGGAAAGACCGGGTTTAACTCATTTTGAATAACTGTTACGACGATTAAAGTTGAAGATACTAAAGACGATGGTTGAAGACCGGAGATCTTCACATCGTTTGGATTATTGTTGATGTCTCGCTTGGAAAGTACACCTAAAATGAGGTTATTAGTGGCAGTCGTCCAGAGTACTTGGATATCGACCGGATATGCGAGGGCCTATCTCCTGTATTGGACATATGAGACGAGGAATAAGGTGCCTCTGGTTTCGTTCAGACCCAGATCGGACTTGCAAATGGGTTGCGTGTCTGAAATGTATTTTATCCTATATCAATTGATCTCTTCTAAATATATATCTATTTGGTGGCGGAGAATTTACTCTCTTAGCTTAGCACCCTTCTCTAAGATGTACGAGCTTAGAGGTTATATATTGGTAGATATCAGTTGTATGGTATGAACTGGAAATGTGGCATGCCGAGATGCATGAATCAAAGCTTTTGTTGAAAAGCAGAGCTTTTTGGATAATCATAAAAGCATGAATATTATAGCATAGATTTGTTTTATGGTGATAATTCGCGAGCCTCACACCCCGGCATGAGTCAAAAATGGGACGGGGGACCATAGGGAGAACATGTGTTTCTTTCTAGCTAGAAGTAATGCCATGGTATGGAGCCCAGGCAATTTACTTTTGTGGATGTTGGAATCGAGGAGCCTCGAATATGACCACACAAGGCCATGGTGGTCGATGTACTGACCAAGGGGTCTGATGGCACCGCGAAACGTATTGTTCAGGTGATGATAATCAGCGATGTACTGCTGACCTGCCCTGCCGATCCAAAGGGATAGGTAGTTCCCTGGGACATTTTGCTAGAAATGTTCCGAAATTCAGACAAGAAAGATCCCTTGTCTCGGCTCATGATGGAAATCCAAATTTCAATACACAACTTTACGATTTTAGTTGCATACCTTTGATGACAGAACCACAATTTATCACCGGGAGCTAACCGCAGAATTTAAGTAATTCTACCGTTTTACGAAGATCCATGATCTTCAATTGCTCCATCTTGATCAGTATATGATATCTTCAACTGTTTACGTATTTACCGATCGGAATGATTTTTGAATATAAATTCGATCCCGATCTTTCTGTACCAACGATCGTATAGGACATATTTGATAGTTAGTTATTTAACTGTTAAATAAACAACCATTCAATCATGGAAATAAAATATATTTACTGGTTTAACATTTAGCATCACTTGGCTCTTTAATAATTAAAATAATTAACGAATGGTTAATTAAAAACTTCTAAATCTTTAACCATTTTAAAATATGGTATTTACTTCTTATTTTAACATAAGAGTCTTCTCAACACTATATTATTTTAATACTTAGAACCATATATTACAGCCATATCAAATTTTCTATTTAACTATTATTTCAAAACATTAATTACAACATTTTCGTGCATTTCTATACTTCAACATTCATTAGTCCCTGTCTGTAAGTTGGTAAGAAAATAATCCCCTAAGTATCAACCCCGAAGGCCGAAATCAACATCAGGTTAACACTAAGAAAATCACCCAATTCAACCAATCTCCAGTTAGGTTCCAATTCTTAAAATTTTCTCTTAACTCCTTATCAACCCATATTATTCCACTTCTATTCTCGTTTCAATTCCACTCATTTCATTTGATTTCATTATTAAGTATCGCCAACTTAAAATCAACAATTAAACTTCACATTCCTTCTACAAACCTTGTTTATAAAAACTCAAGTTTAATATAAATCCTTTCTTATCTCAATTCCTTCTTACTTAGTTTAAATATTAAGTAAATATTTATTTTAAGATATCATATTCGCTTAAAATCTCTTTTATACTTCATTATGAAACTCAGTTTTAAAATATAAACCCGTGTATAAACTCCTTTCAAAATTCAACTAGATTCCATTACCTACTTTGATTACATACATAAATGAAATAAATTTAAGAAGTAATCACTTAAATTATTATAACTTAAATAATAAATTACTTCATTATTAACTGAAATAAAGATTTTTTTAAATCTTATTAAACTAAAACAATTATCCATTAAACTATTAGATTTGATTCGTTGACAACAAACTAATTTAAAAATCAATTTCAGTAAAGTGGTTGACTTAGTCAAATCAAAAACATGGTTATCTCGTTAACCAATTCCAATTAGTCCTTCCTTTAAATTAAATAAATAAATAATTAATTCAAATAATCCCATTTAATTGTCTCTGAGAAACAATTAAACCAACTCTTAACTTTTACATTAATTTCTGCTCATCTACTTATAAATCTTATTAACATAAGAATTTAATTTATAAAACCATTTAATAATTACTTATAACTTAAATAATAAATATTTATTTACTTTGTATATACTTTCATTCAAACAATAGATTTAAACATCTATCTTCGGTTATAAAATAAATTTTATATCTTCACTTATGTTGATTCAACTGACGGCAAATCAATATTTATAAAATGATATATTTTTGGGCCAACTGCTGCCAATTACTCAACAACTGTTGTATTTAGATTCAACAATCAATATTCAAACCAATCATCCAATCATATGGGTTAAACAGTTCATAAAATTGTAATATAAAAATAAATAATAAATATGAGGAATCCAGTTGGATCTGCACAACCTGTTTTTCCCTACATCAAAATACGTTACCTCAAATAAAATCATAAATTTCAATAAACAAATATAATATTCAACAATTAAACAATAGCAATCCAAACTTCCATATTTCAATTTAATACGTTTATATGTTATAAATGTAACCAAAGAGTAAGTTACCTCATTTGGTAATAATTGTTAAAAATAACCACTAGTTTAAATTAAATAAAACGAATGTTTAATTTAATCTGTTCAATCAACACACACACAGACACACACAAATATATATATAGCATCCATCAAACAATTAAAAATCATAACATACAAATATTAAACCCGACTTATATAAAATATAAGTGGGATAAAACTGAGTGAGTTTTGCTCACCTTAGATTTCCATTCGTTATCAAATTGGTTTATTTTAATTTAATTAAGCAAGCATTTATTTTAATTCAAACACCCAGCCACGCTCAACTCTGTCCACACCAGTTCCATAATAATACGTTTGTCGATACGGTCCCAACGTCCTTTAGTTTGTTCCATTCTATTAATATATGCACATGTTATAAAATTTATACGGTTATATTTTAAAAAAATTTAATTTAATTAACACTTAATTAAATGTTAATTATGTTGTTAAAATAATAATCGGCTACGTTGAAGAACGATTTAGCACACTAAGATATACTTATATAAATAGGTTAAAGTTAAACGTTAATAAACCAACCTTGCTTCGATAATTTACGTAAAAATTGGCCATGACAGGTGATTAGGCAGTTTCAAACTACATAGTTAGACACATTCGAAAGAACTAGGCATATGTTTAGAAGTACCAAGGCACGTTATAATTCGTTCAACAAAAAAAAAAAGATTAAGCAGAATTAAACCTCATTAGACAAATTAAATAATGAATGGGCACATAAATGTTACTGTACTATTTCATTATGCATGGTTAAATGCTTTAGGTACATTTCAACGTAATTTGAGCCACGTTATATATACTACTTAAATATATTTTATTAGTTTAAATCTTAACTTAATGTTAGTATTTCGTTAGGCAATTATACTATAATTAGGCATATGAAAATTTACAATTAGGCACAATATAACTACCCAGTCCACTGTTCATATTTACGCTAATCTACTTTAGTTTGGCACGTTTAACACAGTTGGGCATAATATCAATGGAATTAGGTACAAATGAAGATATAATTAGGCATGGTTTAAGCCTCATACTGTATATATCTTCCTCTCACCTTCTGTTATTATTCACGTACTGCATATCACAAACTCCCCTCATACACGCCATCGACCAACTGCCGCTCCACCGGAGTTCACTAATGTTCCGACCAACGCTGCTCTGACCCCCTTCTGAAACCGTGACTAGCTCGACACCCTCTCGAACTTCAATCTAACCCAGCTACTACTTCGTGAATCCAATATAAAATATATATGCCACACTATCCCGTTCATGTTCCCCACTTCGCCATGAACTGCGCCACCCCTTAAGATCTCACATCCGATCACTTCAGCTCTAACCAGCTCTCGTATGCACAACTCTCACCCTACCGAAGACATGTTGCTTCAAAACCCACGTTCATTGCAACTCGAACCTAGTTTTCTCCACCTACCATGACTGCGCACACATAAAGATGTTAAATGTGGTGATGTTTTAACTTGCAAAAAAAAAACGGGCTTGTGTGTTATTAATTTAGGCGAGGGGAGTTTTCATTTTGTTTTTAATTTTTAATAAGCCATGGAAGCATGGCATGGTCTCATTCTGGAAGAATAAACTTGGATGGAGATTGTGCGTATTTATTTGTGTAAAAAAAACTTGGCACCCAATTTTTAGGTAAACATAGGATAGGTCAGTCTACGCAATTTTGTTGTACAACAACATGTACAAATGTACGTGGGAAAGGAAAGATTTGGGTAGGCTGTAGAATTTTTGGGGTAGGCTTGTACCTTGTTAACTTGCTTAGAATTAAAGAAATAAGGTAGGTTTAAAAATATAGGTGCATATGTCTGCCTAGGGTAGATTTCACTTGAATTTAGTTACTTAGGAATTAAGTTTTATTATTTTATTTTGTTTTTATACGGTTAGTTTATATTTCCTCTATTCACCGCTGACCATTAAATATACGTATCTCCACACCCGAAATCCAAACGCAAAGAAACTGGAAGCACTGCTACGTCTTGATGGTCATAACTCAATGGAACTCGTTTGGTCGAAAACCGACTTTGTTTGCACAATGACGTTATATTAATTTCAATTTATTTATCCGTTCCCAATTTAAATAACACCCGCCCACAAAATAACTCTAATTTGTTCCAAACTGGGATTCCTACAATAATAAGCTATACATACTCCAATGAAATTCATTTCGTTGAAAACGAAGATCGTTTGAAAATTTGCTATTTCTAAGGCTAATATAATACCGATGTAATATAAATTAATTCCAAAACAATTCAATTTAATAATAATAAATTATTGTTGTCATAGAGATTCAAACGGAATAATATATCACTTCAAATTCAACCAATATAGAATAATAACTCAACACAAATATTTTCGAGTTAAACAATATCAGAATTATATATAAAAATCCTTTTAATTATATTAAATAAACATTATCGTTTATTAACGATTTCATAGCGACTATTTGAAAATTTGAATTGGACAAAACTTACAATCTATAATATGAAATCTCAAATTTTCTCTTTCATTAGAAATTTATTATCAAATAGATTCGGACAATTCTTGTGTCTCAAAATTCCTGCTTAAAATGAATTCTATTATTCAACTGAAGTTCAAAACTCAATATTACGAACTACCGCGACATTATGAGCTCGTTTATGATTAAATATAAATTATACGTTCAAACATCATTTAATAAACTAATTCTAATATAAATCCATTTATAATATCAATTTAATATTTAAAATAATAAATATATTTATAAATATTTGAGTACCAAAGTTATGGGACATTACATTCCTTTCACCTTAAAAATTTTCGTCCTCGAAATCACTTAGTAGGAATAAATCTCAAATCCCGATTATTTTCAAAATAATTATTATAGAATATTATCAAAATTTATAAGTTTTATAAATTTATGAAAAATTCGCCAGCACCTCCTTTGTACGTTTAATCGGTACAACTACAAATACCACTGCGGGCCTCACATTGACCAAAAGAAAACAAAAACCAAACGGCTACCGAACTTAGGGGTAAAATCAATTACCTAATTAATAATGCTAAGTTTCACCTATTTGTCGGGCATTCAAATTCTAATTCCAAAGCAAAGCACTAACAGGTTTTCCTATTGCAACCTGTACTTCACTCAACTTACAAGGCAAGCAACAAATACATTAAAATTTATTCATAATCGATTCCATACTCAAGTACCAGTTGATTTTCTAATTAATTCACTTCGTCATTTAATAATCCAAATTATGATTTATATATTTCTATTTAACTTATCTTTTGTTAATTTCTAATTCATTTAATTAAATTTTCATTTACTAGTTTCATTAATGAAATCTTCTGGTTATATTAAACCATTTCAAATTTTTAATCCAATTGATTTCCATTCAAATCAATCAAACAAACCAATATCTCAATAATTTGATGAAATTGTTGCTTTACTATACAAAATATAATTTGGGCAAAATTATTTCATTTACCCTCTTTACCAAACAATATAGTGTCTGTTGATAGTTAAAATGCTTCTCATTGCTTGAACCGATCAAATTACACAATATAAAACATTTTTATAAAATCTACAAATACACCCTCTCAAATATATACAATCAAACTCAATCTAGAGTATTACAAACACTATCTCTATCGAGTTATACCACAGAGCCAAGGTTATTACTAAACCTTATGCTTTGATACCTCTGTAACGACCCGATGGAATTCGAATCCCGAATTTTTACAATAATACATAAACCTGTTTTACTAGCCAAAACCTAAGTGTCAAAAACACCAGATAGTTAATAGAAATAAATTAGAGGGTGAGATAAGAAAGAAATATTAGAATAGAAGAAAAAGAAGATGAATAACAACACAACAAAACCAGAGTCTCACATCGTAGCAGAACAAAATATAATATAGAAGAAAATTTTTATTCAGAGTTTGAAATAATACTTACAATCATTAGAGTGCATTAACACATACGGAAAATTATAACAACCTGTCCTCATATACAACACATAGAGGAAATATACTAATACGTGTCATATGTATGAACTCCCCCAGCTTATCTTCGGACTTCACGACATCTGTGACGGCAAAGAATTTCGCTCGGTCCGAACCGGTCGCTAAACCGACCCAGACCGTTCGAAACGCCCTATCGTTTGAGAACAAGACAAAACAGAACACATACAGAAGAACATTTCATTGTATATTACAACAATGCATCAGATTACAAGAATATACAGAGTATAAATGAATATTACACAGAAATATCAGAGATTTAAATTACATTTAAATACATAGCAGCGGAAAATAATACAATACACAACTAGAAGCAGATATACGGATACAAAGCTTTCCGGATATCGTTCCAGCTGTAAACCAGGATCCTGTGAATATAAATCTGCAAAACCAAAACTACTAGCTGCCCGTGTCAAAAATAAGGGCACCCAGAGTTTAGGTTAAAACAATAAACTCCAGGTCAGTCATGTGACTGGTGTGAGAACTAAAACAGTTAATCTTTATTTCAAAGTTAGGTAAATCAAGGGACCACGCCGTATAACACGGAACGGGTTTCCTCCCAAGAATACCAGTGCATAAAACAAACAGCGCAATGCTAAATAAAGAAAAATGAAGCTGTTATAAGACCCAGGTCCTATCACACAATGCAACGCAAGCCGGGGGATAGGGTTTTCCCTTATAACAGCCAAAGAATGCTTGATACGTTTAAAACAAATCATTTGATACTATTATAAGTGCATAGTGTATATAACAACTTCAAATCATAAGTATCAATCATAGGCGGCATGGGTACCATATATCATGTCGCCATATATAGGTTTACAAATAAAACCGCAAATGTCACGTATTTGGAAATTGGATTTCCATCTATGAACCGAGGCAAAAGATAGTCCTCAACCGATTCGAGACGCTCTAGCCCGCCCCTCAGGATCAGAGCTCGAGTGACCCTTGGATCGTCAGGGCCGGTCCACACGGAGTGGATTAAAATGCCTGAACATGCGTTTCCCCGCCCTATGGGGCGTAAACGAGCCAACTAAATGACTCCATCGGTTCGAGAACGACCGATCAATCCGAGGCGCCTCGCAACAGCAACAACCACATAAGTCAAACTCGTCAGGGCGTGTAAAACCACTGACGCCACTTTTTAGCTAGAAAGAAACACATGCCCTCCCTGACGTCCTCTCCCGTTTTTGGTTCATACCGGGTGTGAAACACGCGAGGTAAACGTTACACAAAGCTACGCCACAAAGGCCGTGCTTTGATCATCACCACAAGACTTTGCTTTTCAACAGAAGCCTTGATCATTTGCATCTTAGCATGCCACACAGGCAAACCATCCTATGCAACCGATATCAGTCACACAGAATGAAATCCGATGTCAGACACACAGTCCATTTACAAGTTCGTTCTGGGTCTGAACGAAACCGGAGGCACCTAGTACCCCGCATATCCATCGATCTCCAAGTACGTCTGGACGATCACCAACTGTTTCCATCTTCTTGGGTGTACAGCCCAATCAAGATCATCAGTTATCACCCAAACGACGTGAAGACTTCCGGTCTTCGACCATCGTCTTCATCTTCGACTTATCGTCGTATCAGTTATTCAGAATGGGATAAACCCGGTCTTTCCGAATAACTCGCGTATATATTATAAAAGTGTTACACAAACACAACATACGCCTCATTCCAACTCATTAGTCATTAACCGTAAATTAATCAAGAGAATAATTCCCCAAATATTAACCCCGAAGGCCGAAACCAACATCAGATCAATATCCAGAAAACCATTCTACTTAGCTAACTGACAGTTAGTTCTAAATTTCACGTTCAAATCTAATTAAAGATTTAACTATCGCCTGGAGCAAAACTGGTGATACTCCATTCTCGATCTTTTCAATCTAATTAAAGATTCATTAAAACTCCACTTAGTTTTAATCTGTGACTGGGTTAAAGAATCAGTGTCATTTAAAACACGGTTCACGATAAACCCAAAGTCACATCCCATTAATTATCGGGTTAAAGAACAAGTGTTATTTAAAACACTGTTCACGATAAACCCAAAAATCAATATCCATTCAATTCCAATTAAATATTATTTAATTGGTACACTTCATTAAATCTAAATCAAAAGATTTAATCTTTTCTCAACTGGGTTCAAGAACAGTGTTAGTAAAGACACCATTCACGACAAACCCAAATCACATTCATTAATTATCGGGTTAAAGAACAAGTGTTATTTAAAACACTGTTCACGATAAACCCAAAAATCAATATCAATTCAATTCCAATTAAATATTATTTAATTGGTACACTTCATTAAATCTAAATAAAAAGATTTAATCTTTTCTCAACTGGGTTCAAAAACAGTGTTAGTGAAGACACCATTCACGACAAACCCAAATCACATTCATTAATTATCGGGTTAAAGAACAAGTGTTATTTAAAACACTGTTCACGATAAACCCAAAAATCAATATCAATTCAATTCCAATTAAATATTATTTAATTGGTACACTTCATTAAATCTAAATAAAAAGATTTAATCTTTTCTCAACTGGGTTCAAGAACAGTGTTAGTGAAGACACCATTCACGACAAACCCAAATCCCATTTGATATTCAATATAAGGCTCTGAATAGAAAATATATCGGCTTATATTCAATATCAAATTCTACGATTAACAAATGTCGTATTGGAAATAACGATATAAATATATATCTTTCAAATTTTCGTAACAACATCCGTATAATCACAAATTCCAACATCGAAATATTCCGAAGACAATTTCGATTCAAATCCACTCCAATGCAATCATTGGAAATTTTGGTTATTTTCAAAACCCTTTTCAAATTCAATTTATTTATTTAAAAATAAATAGAATTATAATTCTAGTTCAAAACTAGTTCATTTCGATAAAAATCTATTTTTATCTTTTCAAATAGGGAGTTTTTCATCCCAATTCTTTCTAAATCATTTCTTATGATTTTACACAAATTATTACTATTTTTAATAATTTTATCAAGGCCCGTACAGTCGATTTCCATCAATGGCCATCGAACTGCACTTACAGCGACCTTTTTCGAATTTGATTTGGACATAATTCCAAATCCAACCGTTAGATTTCTAATTTCCAATATCCGTTAGAAAGCTCTTTTCGATACGAACCCAACGGTTCCGGTTTTAGGAGAATCCGACGGTCGGATCTCCCGTAATGTCCATTCGAAGTCAATGGTCGAAATTCGCGAACTGGCGCGGCGCGGCGCGTTCTATTCAGGCCATTATATTATATATATAATATATATAATATATATTTCGTCGATTTCTATTTAAAACGAATTATATAATTAGTTTTGAAATCGTTTCAAATTCTATTTCAACTTCTATTTCAATTCAAAGCAAAATTGAATTCTTCTTTATAAATTCATTTTAAAATTCATTTCTATTCAATTCGAATTTCAATTCAATTTGAATTCATTTCAATTCGCTTTCAATTCCATTTGAATTCGTTTTCAATTCAATTCATTTCGAAATCATTTTCAATTCAATTCATTTCGAAATCGTTTTCAATTCATTTCATTTCGAAATCGTTTTCAATTCAATTCATTTCGAAATCGTTTTCAATTCATTTCATTTCGAAATCGTTTTCAATATTTATTTTAAAATGAATAAAATCGATATAAATATCGTTCACGTCAAAATGGCGCCAACCTAATCAACACGGCTTCATATATTGATATTTCCAAATATTCCATTTCGAATATTTCTATTTCAAATATTTCTATTTTAAATATTTCTATTTTAAAACTGGAATGAGGCCCAATCAATTACCATATAAAGTTATTATATGGATTTTCATACAACACATGTATAATAGCATTGAAAAATAATCAACCATCAACCAAAGTGCACTACACTGTATAAGCATCAAATATAGATATCTAACGCTTATAACAGCCTGTCAATCAATCGATCGACATATTTAATCAATCAGGATGAGTGAACTTCAAATTTCATCCCAACACCCGTGTGGGGTTTCAAACAATCAAACACAGATTTTATTTGTGCAGTTGGGCGATGTGTGAAATTTATCGACCCAATCAATATCAGTCAAATCAGTGTATATACAAACAAATCGACCGATTTGTTTATAACTATTCATTTATTCACATTCACGTTAAAAATTATATTTTTAACGATAAAACATTTTATTTCAACCTATGAATTTCTATTCAATTCATTTACACAATAAAATGATATTTTTATTTTCTAACATATTTTAGAAAATTTCGGCGGCATAACGGCACGGTACTAGAAACGGGACAAGGCCTAGCCTTATCCCCGGTCTAGTGAAGGCCCACGCCATTCACACATCAATCAAATCAATTCGTTATGCAAACCACAAAACTTGGAGTAAGAGTCTAACCTAGCCTTACTCCTTCGCCTTATAACGGCGCACGTCTAATCCTAACCAATTTATCGATTCGATTTTTCACACCACAAACCACATTCAAACTGGATCGCATTTTACGGGTTGTTACAATCTCCCCCACTTAAAACTTTTCGTCCCCGAAAAGGAACAAAGTCGAAAGTGGTTTGATTATTCAACACTACGCTCGATCTGGCTTCCATTCTCCAACTCTTTAGTTTCTGAGAATTTTCAAAACTTCAAAAATTTGGCTAACACCCTAAATTTTCGAAAAATTTCGCCATAACCTCCCCTGCACCGGGAGCATCGGGGAATTTCAAATAGCTTCCCCGGTCCTTCAGATCTCAAAAAGAAAAAGAAAAAGCCAAGCGGCTAGCCAATAGGCTCACAAAATCATCATCACCCAAACAAAACAGGAAATTATGTAGTAAACATGTACCTATTTGTCGGGCAAACAAATTTTATTCTCTGGCTCTAGCCTCCTTACTATGACCTGTTCAATGATATATATGTATATGCAAGCAAATGCGACCAATTTTCAATACAATTCAATATTCGATCAAATTAGGCATACTAGTTCAAAATTATCAAACAATTAAACAAACAACACAAACATCAATCAATTAGTGGATTAACGTTTCAAATTCATAATTTTGATATATATAAAGAAAATCATGCTTTGATGCCAAATCACAACAATAGGCCCTATCTAATTTTGGTTCTCACACCAGTCAATAGGAAATATATAGATATCACACCTTCGTTACTCGAACATGAATACTAATGACGACTAGTCAATCATCAGAATCATCTTCGGGCCACTAGAGTATGATTCTATATCTATCCAGTATATTAAAACTTCGAATAGACGCTAGCTAGGCGCATACGCAAAATCTTTATATATTGGACTGTCCTAATCAATATAAATAAATAATCAAATACGATTAAGTGATTTAGATTTTCAAAACAAAAATTTGTTTTCATTTTCAAAAACATACTCTTCACACTCGTTCTAGGATACTACTGATCCCATCTCTAACGAGTCATTCCATTGGATATTACTAATCCAATATCTGATGAATTCTTTCGTATGGTTCTAATGTGCCTTGTTCTCTGAGCTTTGTAAACCAAAGCTCTGATACCAACTGTGACGGCAAAGAATTTCGCTCGGTCCGAACCGGTCGCTAAACCGACCCAGACCGTTCGAAACGCCCTATCGTTTGAGAACAAGACAAAACAGAACACATACAGAAGAACATTTCATTGTATATTACAACAATGCATCAGATTACAAGAATATACAGAGTATAAATGAATATTACACAGAAATATCAGAGATTTAAATTACATTTAAATACATAGCAGCGGAAAATAATACAATACACAACTAGAAGCAGATATACGGATACAAAGCTTTCCGGATATCGTTCCAGCTGTAAACCAGGATCCTGTGAATATAAATCTGCAAAACCAAAACTACTAGCTGCCCGTGTCAAAAATAAGGGCACCCAGAGTTTAGGTTAAAACAATAAACTCCAGGTCAGTCATGTGACTGGTGTGAGAACTAAAACAGTTAATCTTTATTTCAAAGTTAGGTAAATCAAGGGACCACGCCGTATAACACGGAACGGGTTTCCTCCCAAGAATACCAGTGCATAAAACAAACAGCGCAATGCTAAATAAAGAAAAATGAAGCTGTTATAAGACCCAGGTCCTATCACACAATGCAACGCAAGCCGGGGGATAGGGTTTTCCCTTATAACAGCCAAAGAATGCTTGATACGTTTAAAACAAATCATTTGATACTATTATAAGTGCATAGTGTATATAACAACTTCAAATCATAAGTATCAATCATAGGCGGCATGGGTACCATATATCATGTCGCCATATATAGGTTTACAAATAAAACCGCAAATGTCACGTATTTGGAAATTGGATTTCCATCTATGAACCGAGGCAAAAGATAGTCCTCAACCGATTCGAGACGCTCTAGCCCGCCCCTCAGGATCAGAGCTCGAGTGACCCTTGGATCGTTAGGGCCGGTCCACACGGAGTGGATTAAAATGCCTGAACATGCGTTTCCCCGCCCTATGGGGCGTAAACGAGCCAACTAAATGACTCCATCGGTTCGAGAACGACCGATCAATCCGAGGCGCCTCGCAACAGCAACAACCACATAAGTCAAACTCGTCAGGGCGTGTAAAACCACTGACGCCACTTTTTAGCTAGAAAGAAACACATGCCCTCCCTGACGTCCTCTCCCGTTTTTGGTTCATACCGGGTGTGAAACACGCGAGGTAAACGTTACACAAAGCTACGCCACAAAGGCCGTGCTTTGATCATCACCACAAGACTTTGCTTTTCAACAGAAGCCTTGATCATTTGCATCTTAGCATGCCACACAGGCAAACCATCCTATGCAACCGATATCAGTCACACAGAATGAAATCCGATGTCAGACACACAGTCCATTTACAAGTTCGTTCTGGGTCTGAACGAAACCGGAGGCACCTAGTACCCCGCATATCCATCGATCTCCAAGTACGTCTGGACGATCACCAACTGTTTCCATCTTCTTGGGTGTACAGCCCAATCAAGATCATCAGTTATCACCCAAACGACGTGAAGACTTCCGGTCTTCGACCATCGTCTTCATCTTCGACTTATCGTCGTATCAGTTATTCAGAATGGGATAAACCCGGTCTTTCCGAATAACTCGCGTATATATTATAAAAGTGTTACACAAACACAACATACGCCTCATTCCAACTCATTAGTCATTAACCGTAAATTAATCAAGAGAATAATTCCCCAAATATTAACCCCGAAGGCCGAAACCAACATCAGATCAATATCCAGAAAACCATTCTACTTAGCTAACTGACAGTTAGTTCTAAATTTCACGTTCAAATCTAATTAAAGATTTAACTATCGCCTGGAGCAAAACTGGTGATACTCCATTCTCGATCTTTTCAATCTAATTAAAGATTCATTAAAACTCCACTTAGTTTTAATCTGTGACTGGGTTAAAGAATCAGTGTCATTTAAAACACGGTTCACGATAAACCCAAAGTCACATCCCATTAATTATCGGGTTAAAGAACAAGTGTTATTTAAAACACTGTTCACGATAAACCCAAAAATCAATATCCATTCAATTCCAATTAAATATTATTTAATTGGTACACTTCATTAAATCTAAATCAAAAGATT
The DNA here is from genome assembly GCA_030737875.1 of Allium sativum. Lineage (NCBI taxonomy): Eukaryota > Viridiplantae > Streptophyta > Magnoliopsida > Asparagales > Amaryllidaceae > Allium > Allium sativum. The sequence goes on from CM060909.1 coordinate 729,313,618, forward strand.
TAATCTTTTCTCAACTGGGTTCAAGAACAGTGTTAGTAAAGACACCATTCACGACAAACCCAAATCACATTCATTAATTATCGGGTTAAAGAACAAGTGTTATTTAAAACACTGTTCACGATAAACCCAAAAATCAATATCAATTCAATTCCAATTAAATATTATTTAATTGGTACACTTCATTAAATCTAAATAAAAAGATTTAATCTTTTCTCAACTGGGTTCAAAAACAGTGTTAGTGAAGACACCATTCACGACAAACCCAAATCACATTCATTAATTATCGGGTTAAAGAACAAGTGTTATTTAAAACACTGTTCACGATAAACCCAAAAATCAATATCAATTCAATTCCAATTAAATATTATTTAATTGGTACACTTCATTAAATCTAAATAAAAAGATTTAATCTTTTCTCAACTGGGTTCAAGAACAGTGTTAGTGAAGACACCATTCACGACAAACCCAAATCCCATTTGATATTCAATATAAGGCTCTGAATAGAAAATATATCGGCTTATATTCAATATCAAATTCTACGATTAACAAATGTCGTATTGGAAATAACGATATAAATATATATCTTTCAAATTTTCGTAACAACATCCGTATAATCACAAATTCCAACATCGAAATATTCCGAAGACAATTTCGATTCAAATCCACTCCAATGCAATCATTGGAAATTTTGGTTATTTTCAAAACCCTTTTCAAATTCAATTTATTTATTTAAAAATAAATAGAATTATAATTCTAGTTCAAAACTAGTTCATTTCGATAAAAATCTATTTTTATCTTTTCAAATAGGGAGTTTTTCATCCCAATTCTTTCTAAATCATTTCTTATGATTTTACACAAATTATTACTATTTTTAATAATTTTATCAAGGCCCGTACAGTCGATTTCCATCAATGGCCATCGAACTGCACTTACAGCGACCTTTTTCGAATTTGATTTGGACATAATTCCAAATCCAACCGTTAGATTTCTAATTTCCAATATCCGTTAGAAAGCTCTTTTCGATACGAACCCAACGGTTCCGGTTTTAGGAGAATCCGACGGTCGGATCTCCCGTAATGTCCATTCGAAGTCAATGGTCGAAATTCGCGAACTGCCGCGGCGCGGCGCGTTCTATTCAGGCCATTATATTATATATATAATATATATAATATATATTTCGTCGATTTCTATTTAAAACGAATTATATAATTAGTTTTGAAATCGTTTCAAATTCTATTTCAACTTCTATTTCAATTCAAAGCAAAATTGAATTCTTCTTTATAAATTCATTTTAAAATTCATTTCTATTCAATTCGAATTTCAATTCAATTTGAATTCATTTCAATTCGCTTTCAATTCCATTTGAATTCGTTTTCAATTCAATTCATTTCGAAATCGTTTTCAATTCAATTCATTTCGAAATCGTTTTCAATTCATTTCATTTCGAAATCGTTTTCAATTCAATTCATTTCGAAATCGTTTTCAATTCATTTCATTTCGAAATCGTTTTCAATATTTATTTTAAAATGAATAAAATCGATATAAATATCGTTCACGTCAAAATGGCGCCAACCTAATCAACACGGCTTCATATATTGATATTTCCAAATATTCCATTTCGAATATTTCTATTTCAAATATTTCTATTTTAAATATTTCTATTTTAAAACTGGAATGAGGCCCAATCAATTACCATATAAAGTTATTATATGGATTTTCATACAACACATGTATAATAGCATTGAAAAATAATCAACCATCAACCAAAGTGCACTACACTGTATAAGCATCAAATATAGATATCTAACGCTTATAACAGCCTGTCAATCAATCGATCGACATATTTAATCAATCAGGATGAGTGAACTTCAAATTTCATCCCAACACCCGTGTGGGGTTTCAAACAATCAAACGCAGATTTTATTTGTGCAGTTGGGCGATGTGTGAAATTTATCGACCCAATCAATATCAGTCAAATCAGTGTATATACAAACAAATCGACCGATTTGTTTATAACTATTCATTTATTCACATTCACGTTAAAAATTATATTTTTAACGATAAAACATTTTATTTCAACCTATGAATTTCTATTCAATTCATTTACACAATAAAATGATATTTTTATTTTCTAACATATTTTAGAAAATTTCGGCGGCATAACGGCACGATACTAGAAACGGGACAAGGCCTAGCCTTATCCCCGGTCTAGTGAAGGCCCACGCCATTCACACATCAATCAAATCAATTCGTTATGCAAACCACAAAACTTGGAGTAAGAGTCTAACCTAGCCTTACTCCTTCGCCTTATAACGGCGCACGTCTAATCCTAACCAATTTATCGATTCGATTTTTCACACCACAAACCACATTCAAACTGGATCGCATTTTACGGGTTGTTACAACATCCGATAACCTGAATATGTAAAACTCGGTCTAATTAGAGCATTGCAAATGCCAGGATCAGTCTGATGAACTAGAGTGAGGAAACTCAACAAGTTTAAGGTATCATCCAACTTGATTTTAAAGTCCAAAACATTTCTTTTCGAAAGAAAAGTATAGTTGTAAGACAGTCCATACAAAAACACGGACGATTTTTACCATACCATAACCCAAAACAATTTGAAATCATATCTATTCTGATATTAAAATAGTGTCTAAATCAAATAAATAACAATCTAGCAGAACGCTTGCATCTCACGCTCTACATACATAGTGTACAATCAAACTGCAATCTCTTATTGGAGAATGGATTCCAACTATGGCAAGATATGGAACCACCTTCTGACAGTGTATTTCTAGAGTGGAATACACCGAGTTCAATAAGAACATCTTGTAACCCATGTAAACATGACGAGCCACTCACTTCGGTTGAGTGTTCCGAGCGTATTATCACCAACAGTTTGAACATCAACTGTTACCGAAAGCATACAACAATGATAGAATAAAGAAGCAAATGGATTTTCTCCTGATCAGGTGACAATACAACCTAATGGGAGCGACCCACTTTGCCAAGCGACCTACCCGATTTTATACCATTTCCCGGGTGATGAGGCTTGAGGTTAATAATTACCTTTTTAGGATAGCACATCACCATTTATTTTGAATGCCACATTGTCAAATTCAACAAAAAATCGCTAACTGATTTCCACAAAAATACATTGGGTGTTAAGCTAAAGAAGTTTCCTTCTTTGCCACCAAACTTGGTACGTTTTAAAATGTAACGACCCAAAATTTTAAGCTATTGTATAATTAATTTATTCAATTATTTAATTAATGGTTTGGTAATTTAAATGGTTTGAATTCAAATTATTATGAATATTTAATTAAAGTAAATAGTAGAATAATAAATTTAATTCCAAAATAGTTGGAATTAGTTGAATTGACAATATTGTGTGAATTGGGTAATTTGAGAAATTTGATTGACTTTATATTCATGTTATAATAACGAATTAATTTAATTAACGATGTTTGAATGTATTGATTATAATATAATTTTAAATGAGCTCATAACATCGCAGTAGTTTATAATATTTCGTTTTGAACTTTAAACGGTTATACAGGATTTGTTATAACTCGGATTTCTTTGAAACAAGAAACATTGGAATCTATTAAATTATATTTTTCTAATGAAAGTGAAAAATCGATATTTCGTCTTATAGATTGTAATTTATGTTCAAATCAAATTTTTAGAAAGTCGCTGTGGAATCATTTATAAACCATAATGATTTATTTTATAAATAAATCAATTTTTAATTAATCTAAGAGTCCTTTTAACTTGAATTAGAAATGTCAAGTTATAAATTCGTATTAGCTTATTTTGGAGCTATATGATATTTTATTTGGATATGCACGATAATAATTTATTATTATTAAACTGAATTGCTTTAAATTTAATTTATTATTTTATTGATTTTTTTAAGCCTAGAAATAACCATTTGCTGAAACAGTCATGGATTTCAACGAAACTAGTTTCACTGGAATAACATTACTATATTATTGCACGAAACCATATTTCGTGGCAATCCGATGTTATATGACCACGGTAGCCAAAAACTCCCGGTTATTTTGCATAGAAATTTATTTAATTAAATTTATTCAATATTTGTGTGTAACTTGAGCAAACGATCGAATTAAGGCATGAGACAAGTTCCGTTGAGTTCACATAGACATTTAGAATTTTTCTGTAATTTTTATTTTTGATAAATAAGCTACTTTTCATTCAATGGTAATTTTGGGATCGTGGCACATTACTCGTCACAATGGTACTTTTACTTTCATCGATAGTGGATCGTACATAAAAATAGTTTTACATAATGTAGTACCCTAATTTTCTTTAAAACAAACAAAGATACAAAACTCAGTTGAATGTCCCAAAATTTTTGATCGTATGCATATAGTAGTTGCAACTTCAAAACACTTGTACTAGGCACTTCTGTATCTTGATTGACATAATGGATTTGTATGTTCCCTTTTTATACCAAATTGAATCAATTTTTCCAGTCCGGTCATCATTTGGCTTGATACCTAGTTAGTATGTTTTATGTATGTAAGATACAAATACAACATATAATTACGTTATTTTTTATGGAACATAATCATCAAATAAGCATTCACCCTGCAATTATCATGCATATACCGTATAGGAAATATCTATCCTTTAAACCGAGTACCTTTAAAATGTAAATGAACCATTTTAACTACTTTAATTCAAATTTGACATTTATTTAAACATATATGGGACATCACCATTTCAGAACTAAATATAGCCTCAGTCTATTCTGTGGCACATCATGTACATCTCATTTTGCTTCATGCCTAAGTTGAACTTGCTTACCACCTATTTTAACCTATAAACGTACGTGAACTTTCACCTTCTCAAGTGACCTACCCTAGCTTAGTTGCATGTCCTATATATTGTGTTCCTTCACTACCAAGCTATGTAAGCCGTGTATGCCAAGGGGTTGCTGCTATAAATAATGCACGAAAGATTTCCCTTTCGCTGGTTTCAGGAGACGACGCAGTGAACAAAGAAAAAAAGGGTTTTAATCATCAATTTTTTTCCAAGTAATTACTCTACGAATAATTCCAAAACTAGTATCTTTGAAATCTTTGAATGACCCTCTTCAATCTCGCATAAGTCTTGATAGGACCGATCAAGTGTGTGTTCGTTGAAAAATTTAACAGTATGTGTATAGATTATTAGCGTTCGAAAAATTTGGTTTTAAAGCATAGATTATTAAAACCATTTTTGGATTTATGTTCAGAAAGTAAACTAACACTCGTGTGCGAAATTCTGGAATGGACGTTAAGATTTTAGTTCGATTGTTTTCATTGTGCGTGAGGACGTGGAGGGGGGAGGGAGTTCGACGCGATCTCCAAGGTGGCTTCGATTGGAAGGTAATGGTAGTGGGAAGATGAAGTTCATGAGGAGAAGGAGAATGGTGCTTTTTAATTGAAACTTCATAAAGTAGATAAGGAGCAGTGTGTAACGAAGCTTTAGAAAAATTTGGAGCAGCGTATACCTATGGTGGAGTTTCATTTTGGGGTAGAAGAAAGAAAGGGTACGTGGGTATGGGTAAATTCAAAAATAGTATGGCCCAAAATTTATATATATAAGTTTAAATTAATTTAGTTAATGTATTAATTTGTTAACGAATATCTTTTGCATACGGACTCTGATTGATGAGCCGTCTATCACATTAGGATCGTATGGTCGTAGGCTAAACAACGGAATTTTTTTGCAACAATTTGGTGGTCGTTACAATTTTAGGCAGAATAAAATGCCTAACGAGATCTATCGAACATTAATCTTTATTTAACGTTTAACTACCAATGTGAGTAAACTCACTAACACTATCTTTTTTTATAATTTTATAAATGTTATTAAATATTGATAAGTAATGATTGAATGTTATGTGATGGTCACTTGGATGAATTGATAATAAATTGGTTGAAATAATATATATATATATATATATAGTTATATATATGAATCATCGATTGAATACTGATTCTGTTTACTTCTATATTTCATATTGATACGAAATTGGTATTATTTATGTTGATTCACATCTGGGGATGCTGGAAAACGGGTAGGAGGAATCCAACTGGATTGCTCAACAATTATATTATTGTTTTTCATATATTGCGTGATATGATGTGACAAATAATCTATGGTTGATTATTGTGTGTTTGGGATTTTTGAATGACATTGACCCTGAAATAATTGGTATTTAAATACCGTAAAATATATTGGAAAAGAATTCAAGATCTAAAAAGGAAAAATCTATTTTTAGGTAGAAGTTGAATTTCGATTGGGCTAAATGTAATAACTTGTTTAAATAATATAAAAACAAGTAGTTTGGTTTATAAAAGATGTTTATAAATGAGCAGAAATAATTAGTATTGAATAACTTGGGAATGTAAATTCAAGAATGATTTCAAAAATGGAAATCGTTTAAAAAGAAGCGACGAAATTTATTTCGATGTTCGAAATGTAAACAAAAATGAGATAAATCCGTAAGGATTTATATTTTGAATTCGACTGTGATGAATGTTATAAAAATAATTTATTTTTAGGAATTATATATTATGTAATTCATAATTTGACAAGAAAAGTAATATTTAATTTGAAACCAATAATTTGTAATCAAACATGTAATCGAAATTAAGTTATAACTTATAAACGGAGTTTATGGAATGAAATATGAAGTATAAATTTATAAAATAACTCAATAGATGGATTTTTAACCTATGAAGGTATTTATAAATAAACTCAAGATTTATTTAATAAAATGAGTCCGGATTGGTTTAGAGAAATAATATTCACATATTAAAGTGAATAATGATTTAGAAGCAAAAGTTTTGCAGATTAAAATGGTGATAAAGGATATTAGGAATGTTATGGAAGTGATTAATTCAAAAATGAATTTAGAAATTGAGTTGACCTGAAATGGTAAATTATTTTGAAGTTCAGAACGCTAATCAAATATAAATTATTTAAAGGAGAGTTTGACATTGAATTTAGAAAAGTTTTATTTATTTTCCAATTTTAAATCAAGATTATTTATGTTAGACCGAAAAATGGCACTAACATCCGATGCAGTGTGAAATCCTCACAAACACAGATCACATATGATAAAATGCAGAAATTAATAATGGGACACACGATATTTTTATAGTGGTTAGGCTCAATCCAAACATACGTCCACTTTATAGATTCTTAAATCCTAAGAAGTTATAAGAGCAAGCCTTACAATCTGTAAGAACTCGTTATACAAGTACAATTCACTCGAATTTATACACGAAATCCTCGTATTTAAATGAAAAGAGGTAAGAAATAATACACGAAGTCCTCATGTTCTTGTGAAGTAAGTATGTATTTGATGTATGCAGAGAGTTATGGAGAAAGCCGTGCTAAGGAGGAGCCAAAGATCCCTTCAAGATGCCATGCGATTGAGTATTTATATCCGTGATGAGGCTTCAGCGTGTTCCAGGTCAGATGTCCCACGTGGCGAGCTTCCGTTGAATCTCGAAATGTAGTGGAAAGAGTGGAGAAATCCTCTCCAGACCATGCCATGCCAAGTGTTACTCGTTTTGAGTTAACAGGAATTGAAATTGCCTTAAGAAGACGTGCAAAAATCATCACAAGCGGGTTGAGTCCATCCTGTTTGACCCGAACCAGTGTGTGCCAGAGTTCCGTATGCCAAACCGCTCTGGTGTAAGGTCGGGTCAATTCAGTTCTACCTGAGCCGGTAATTCCCTGATTCCAGGTTCTGAACTATTCCAATGCGCAGAGCTGGGTCGGGTCCAATCCGATGCATTCGACACAATCTGGTAGAGTCCTGTAAATCCAACACTTCGTTGATGCCAAATTCAAACTTTCCAATGTTTCTTCACTTCATCCAAGTGAATGTTGATCAATGTATGTTTATACTAAAGTCCTGGTAATTCTGTTGATAGAATATTTCCGGACGCGTTTACGGAAACAGATGTAACTTTCAAACTGTAAGGTTGTTTGGGCCAAACAAAAGTTATACCCGATGCTAATTCAGAGGGATACAAGAGTTACCATGTGAAGCACTATAATTGATGTTTTTGGGCCTAAAAAGCACCATTCTAAAAGTGTTGTAGGCCATTCTATGTTTGTTTTGCGACTTCGACCAAATCACTTTGTGTTTGCTGATGATGTTCTCAATGTTTGAGTACGTTGCTAACCAGAAACTTGTCATGTGAAAGCTTTAACAAAAGAACGTGTCAACAATTTATTTAATTAATTAAATAATATTTATTTATTCAAATTAATGAATACAAGTTATATTTTAAGGTTAATATTCTGAAAGCAGGGGTTATAACGCTATCGTTATAACCAATGATTTCCGTTAAAGAAGTGGATTCGTAAACTGAATCTGAGAGTTACATAAGCTATTATTTGACAAGAAATTAAGAAATGGAGTTAAGGGAATTAGAAACTGACTGGAGATTAGTCAAGTTGAATGGCTTTCTGAGTATCGATCTGATATTTGTTTCGTCCTTCGAGGTAGATCTTAGCGAGTTGTTCTCTTACTAGTTTACAATAAAGGGGCTGATGAATGTGGAAGAATAATGGTGCGTGAATAAGAAATGAAATTTTTTTCCAATATTAATAAAGTATATTTTCTAAATACAAAAAATAAGAACTTGCAGATAAATGGAAATGTTTTCCGAGAATCGTGAGAGGATAAACGGGTTTAAAGAAATAGCTGGGAAAATATGAAAAATGGGAAATGATAAATTAATTAGTAATTAATTTAAAAGGGCTCGGTGTTGGTTTATGATTGATCGGTAAAATTTCCATTTAGAAATATGATCGTTGGTTGTAGGGATGTTTTCCTTTGATAGTTAAATAACCGATTATCAAAGTTTTTGACCATTTTTCCGTTGTCAGTACTGAAAGACTAAGATCAGATTTATTATCTGAAAACCACTATGTATGCGAATAAGCGTTGCAAATCAAATATAATGAAGATGATGTTTATGCAAGGGTTGTTATGGCGATCCTAGGTAGAAATTGCATAATACGAATTTACATAATAGTGCCTTCAGTTTATTCAGCCCTTGGACAACTTGTATGGAAGAATGTCTGATAGAGTATACGTAATAGATCGCGTAACATATTCACATTTGATGGTGGAGGAATTCATTTCTCTTAGCTTTGTACCCATGGTATTTCCGTGGTATTTTTGGGGAAATCAATTTGTGATTTGGCAGCTATGATGATGTGGCATTCAAAGTAAATAAAGTTGTGATCTGTCTAAGGGTAAGTTATGAATTTAAGCCTCTTTAACTGGGAAATGGTATAAAATCGGGTAGGTTGCATGGCTAAGTAGGTCGCTTCCAGTTTGGGTATATTGTCATCATCTAGAAAAATTTCATTTTTTGTCTTCTTTCGTTTTTGTATCTCCCGGTAATATGGTGGGCCCAAAACATAAGATGACAATATATTCAGAACATTCAAGCGTAGTGATTGGCCGATCATGTTTAGCTAGGGTTGCAAGATGTTCTTGTTGAACCCCTAGTGTATTTTCTCTAGAGGAACACTATCAAAATTTGGTCCCATACCTTGCCATAGTTGGAAATCCATTCTCCAATAAGAGCCCGTGGTTTTGATTGTATACTATGTATGTAGAGCGTGAGGTGCAAACGTTCTGCTAGATTGTTATTTACTTGATTTAGACACTATTATACATCAGAATAATATTGTTTTAAAGAATGTTTTGGGTTATCGTAAGGTTAAAACCATACGTGTTTATGGGTGGATCATTCTTACGATTAAGCTTTCTGTTAAAAAGATTTTTCAAAGTTAAACCAAGTGTTTTGAGTTTATTCACACCAGTCCCAAGACTGACCCAGATTTTATTTGTTTTGTTTTACCCTAAACTCATGGGTGTCCAAATTTGTATGGGCAATCAAGTAGTCAGGATTTTACAGATATACTTGGAGGAGCTTGGAGCAGGTGGCTTCAATGTTATATATATATATAGTTTATTTCCGCTGTGACGTTATGAGTTGTAGTTTGAAATGGTATGTATATACAATTATAAGTTTGTATTTCAAAAGTTGTTATATATTATATTTATTCGTTCCGTTGTGAGATTCGTGTTTACTCTGATTCTGATGTGATTTGTTTTCTTCTTCATCAATTCTAGTTTTCTTTCTTTCTATTTCTCACCCTCTAACCTCTTTCTATTAATATTCTGGTAATATAGGTACTTGAATAGTTGACATGGTGTTTTGTGTCGATTTTCAGGGTCAAAAATCTCTCGGTTCGTAACAGTGGTATTAGAGCAGAAGGTTAAATAATTACCTAGGCTCTATAGCATTACTCAATAAAGATGGCTTAATAATACCCTAGATTGAGTTTGAGAGTATGTATACAAGAGAGCGTATTTGTAGATTTATATAAAAATGATTTTATATTGTGGAGATTTATTGGTTGAGTGGCTTATGAATTCTGGTCAACGGTGAGGCAATGCAATGTTGATAGGGGTTTATAAACACTTGAATACGATGAACCGATACAGTATGTTTTGGAAAGAGGTTAAATGAATAATTTTACCCAAAATATATTTTGCTATAAAAGAAGTATATATCTTGGGATTATTATAGTATATTGGATGAGTTGGTTGTTATTATAAACGAATAAGATTATAATTCAAATGGTTATAGATAACCAATCATAATTCATATTAGTATAATATATAAAATCAGATGGATTGAATCTAAATCTAAACCATATTTCGAATTAAAATCACAGAAAATTGGAAAAGTATTTGAAAATGAATTTGGGATTTAATATATGAAAATTTTAAGTATCTAGGAGATTTGAAAAAAAATCCTAAGCATTGTGAAGATATTTTGAAAAGATTTCAAAATGTAAGTGTTTAAAAATGCTTTTTTGAAAGTGATATAGTATTGAACTCACTTCAGTCGGAAAATAATTCTTTTTGATGACAGCCGCATCATCAGTGTTCATTTTCGAGTTTCTAAGTGGTGAATTACTATCAAAGATATTGCTTTTGAATTGTTTTGAGGAAACAAGTTGTTTGGAATTCTAAAAAGGAATATTTTATTATTATTTTTAAAAGTGCTAAGCTATTTAAAACTCCTATGCAACAATCTGGGATATCTGACTAGTTAAATGATCAGTTTATGTAAATTTATAAATTAATTAAATTTGAAATAAGTTGTTTAGAATTATAAAATATAGTTGAAAAGTATTTTGTTAAAATATATAATTTTATATACACCTTTGGTAGCATTTGGTTAAGTGTTGCATATAGTTTTTAATAGTATTTAAAGGGAAAATGCTACCAGAGGCACCTCCATTCTCTTTATTACAAGTGTTAGGAAACTTGTAATGTTGCATGCAACTCTATTTCTCTTTATTACAAGTGTTATGACACCTGTAATTTTGCATGCAAAACTCCATGCATGACATACACTTGTCCTATGAGGTGTCATCACCATATTAATCCATTTCAAGTATAAATATACCACCTTTCTTCCCTTAAACATCCATTCTCATTCTCTCTTCCATTTCTCCTCCTTCCTTACCTTAAAATACATGGCTTACATGGTATAAATCCTCCTCCTTCTCCAATTATATAATATATATATATATATTGCTAAAAGTCGGTAATGTCAAATAGTCAGTTCAGAATAGCTATAACTGGTCTAGCAGCCTAGCAATAAAGGATAGCATAGTGGAACCCCAAGGTGAGAACTCTCTAGCCACAACTTATATATTTAATTAGTTGTTAGACTAATTTAAATATAGTGATGAATTATTAGTGGTTAATGATGGTTGATGTTTGTTGTGATGGATGATGATTGTGTAGTTTAGAACACACATACTATTAAGAGATAGTGTTATATCGCTTGTGCACAGTTATTATTTATTCAGTAATGTTGATGATGGTTGCTATGGATGTTTATAATGGTTTTTGATGTTGTTTGACATGATAATTATGGAATTATATTGGTGATCAACAAATCTCCTTCGTAATTAGAAGCAATATTATTATTGAAATTGGAGGTTAATAATTGAAAAAGACACATATGTATGAATTCATATGTATTGATGAAGTCTCTTTAAAAAAATACCAGAACATTCTAGGATGAAAAAGAGGATAGTTTCTGGGCTTGTATTTAGAAAATATAGTTTCTTGCTCTCCCTAGCTATCCGTAATTGATCCGACTGACGGAGTGGTTAATTAAAAATTTAATCTGGAATTATTTGAATTTAGAAATAAATTGGAATTTAATTTAATATTAAGTGGAAAATAAAAGTTGAATCTTAAACCCGAAATAATTTGGAAAGTCAATTTGAATTAATTTAAATGGTTTTAAATGGTTTATATATGTACTCAATAGTTTTCTAAAATATTTTGAAGTATCGCAGATAATTTTTATTGCAGTCAAAATAGAGCTTATTACACAGCGATAGTTCGCATATTTTAGTTGCAAACTTTAAACGCTTATAACTTTTGAAATTTAAATCGGATTTCCATGAATCGAAAAACGATTGATTTCTATTAACAAGGGCTTTCAAATGAGCAGCTATTCAATTTATATTTAAAACTGTTTTGGGAAAAGGACGTTGTAAAAGCTATTTTTAATATTCTAAAATACGGATTTTTTTTTGTAAAATCATTACAAATTATTTAAAAGATGTGTTTTAAAGGAGAAAAATTAAAATATGTATTTTGTTAAAGTTAATTTGAGAATAGGTTTAAAGTAGTTTAAATTAACAAATCCAAGACAGATGGATACTTGGTTGAAAGCTTGTGTGATCTGTAATTGTGTTTTTTTAAATTGCACTTATTATTTGGAAAAACCGAGATCAGATTTATGTCCAATAACCATTCCAAGTAGTAATACGACGCTGTGGGGTAATAGAAGACATTGAAGACCGGTACCCTTCATATCATAAGGATGACTTGCTGATTGTCTCAAATGGGTAGATCCCCATTGCAGATGGATTTTATATCAGTTAAGTGGCAAGAAGCCCGAAAGTATGTGAAGGAATTCCGAATTATTGTTTCGTTCGAACCCAAAATGGACTTGTATGGATTGTGTGTCTGACATTGTAATTGACTGCGTAGCATTGATCTTTATTAATACATATCAGCTTGGTGGCAGAGAATTTATTCTCTTAGCATAACACCCTTCTCTAAGACGTATGAGCTTAGAGGTTATATATTGATAGAAATCAGTGATGTGTTGTGAATGGAAAATGTGGCATACTTAAGTTATGTGATGAGCTATGGATGATCAAAAAATGGCTTATTCAAGCTTAGCTTTGTGTATATTGTGACCTTGGCAATCCTCACACCCTGGTAAATGGCCAAAATAGGAAGAAATGCAGCAGGTTTATGGGTGTGTTATCTCTTCTAGATAAAAGGTGTACCATGGTATGGAGCCCAGGTGTGACGACCCGGAATTTCAACCCTCGAAAATCAACACTTTAACACCTTCTTGTATTCAAAATGCTGAAGATTTAAGTGTCGGATTCCTTGTTGTCTGGGGATATAACACATTAGATAAATCACAATGAAATAAAACTACTTCTCATTTATATAACATGAGATTACATCAGAGTTTACCACATTACATATCTATAACCAAAAGAACAGCGGAAACTGAGTAATAATGTAAATCCCATAACAAACTTCATCTTCACTTGAATAGCTCCAGATCACAGATCCCTACGAAATAATATGTCCCAAAGAAAATAGCTAATACTCCACAGAAACAGCAACTCCACAAAAGCAAGGGATCCACCGAGAAAAAGGTTCCAAGACACAAGCTTCAAATACTGCTACTAAACCTGACACTAGGCTGCCCGTGTAAAAATTATGGGCACCCAGAGTTTTGTGTGAAATCAAAACAACTCCGGTTTAGTCATGGGACTGGTGTGAGAACTCATCATATTTGTTTGTGCATAGAAAATTCGCAATGACTTTTTGAAAATGAAACTAACATAAGGTCTTGCGGCACACACACACACAATGCAAACACACACATGGGCAAGGTTTCTCCTTATGATAGTCAAAAATGCTTTAATACGCGGAAACCATTTTGATATTATTACTAGTGTTTAGTGTGAAAAACAATTTTCGAAAGTAAATGTATTAATATTAGTAAGCATAGGTACCATATATTATACTGACATAATAGTATACAACTAAAACTGTACGGGTTCATAGTGGAGATTGGGTTTCCAATAATGACCAGGTAAAGGAACTTCCTTTCCGAACCGAATTTTGAACACCTCTAGAGGGATGTACGAGGATCAACTCATGCTCCTCATGCCAACACAAGGCCGGGTTACCTTTGTAACTAGGTAACATAGAGTATGCCTGAGTATGTCATCTCCCGGTCGTTACCGACCTTTCCGAGCACTCGCCATAAACAACCACAAAAGTAGAAGTTTTTCGCATAGGTTAATACCTAGGCTCCATACCATAGTACACCTTTTATCTAGAAAGAGACAACACACCCATAACCTTGCCGCATTTCTTCCTCTTTTGACCACTTACCGGGGTATGAGGCTTGCCGAGGTCACGATATACACAAAGCTACGCTTAAATAAGCCATGATTTGATCATCTATAGCTCATTACATAACTCAAGTATGCCACATTGTCCATTCACAACGCACCACTGATTTCTATCAATTTATAACCTCGAAGCTCATACGTCTTAGAGAAGGGTGTTAAGCAAGAGAAAAATTCTCCGCCACCAAATAGACATATATTTAACAGAGATCTGTGCTACGCAGTCAATTACAATATCAGACACACAATCTATACAAGTATGTTCTGGGTCTGAACGAAACCACAATCCGGAATTCCTTCACATACGTTCAGGCTTCATGCCATTTAGCTGATATAAAATCCATCCGCAAATAGGAGCTACCCATTTGAGACATTCAGCAAGTCGTCCATACGATATGAAGTGTCCCGGTCTTCAATATCGTCTTCAATGCCCTCAATTTTCTCCACAACTTTGTATTATTACTTGGAATGGTTTTTAGACATAAATCCAATCCCGATCTTTCCAAATAATAAGCGCAACTTTAAAACCATGTGGATATATAAGACCAAATCAAGTCTCAACCCATATTCCATGTTTGGAAACTCAAACTATCATTTAAAGCTTTTTATTACATGTTAGTAATTAATTACTAAGGTTAGAGTAAGATTTATAAAGTTAAATACCTTTTACATTGAATAAACAAAGTTACAAAAGTGTTACAAAAAGTGTTTCAAAATACGATGTTCGCTAGTTTATGGGAAATAACCTTTATATTACCAAAACTTCACGATTTCAACATAAATCACTTTTAAATAATTAATTATGATTTTACACAAATTTTCCGTATTTTTAAATGACCATTTATCATTATAGTTAATGGATAGCACTTGCAACAACATTTTTAAATATTAATTTAAATATAACTTGAAAATCATAAGTTGAAATTAAAATCTGCTTTCACTCATTTGAAAGCTTATGTTGATGAGAATCAAACGTTTTTCATTTCATGGGAATATGATTAAAGTTGCAAAAGTTATAAGTATTTAATGTTTTAACAAAAATACGCTAAATTCTACTACAAATTCAAATAGCTTCAAATTAAATTTCAAATTAAATTTTGAATTACCATCCTTTCCGTCGGATCATTTAGGGATAGCCAGGGAGAGAAGGAAACTATATTTTCCAAACTCAAGCCTAGACACTATCCTCTCTGTCATCCTAGAACGTTCCGGTATTTATTTTGACAAACTCTATTTAAATTACAATATACATTCACATAAAAACTTTACTAAATTGCTTTAAAATGATTTATAAAATCATTTGTACTTATACAAACTATTTAAAACTTTTATCAACAACATTCCAACTTTCAAATCTAAATGAATAAAATATTCATTTATAACACAAACTTGGTCCGAGACTTATCTGATATCCTTATAATCCACACATGTTGGATTAGATGATGTCTAGATATCCCAGAATAGTTTTTAATATGTACCTAAATCAGGTACATTCACCATAAATATAACAGGAAAAATTTAACTGCCAAACAAAAAGGCAAATAATATTGGTGTACGATCAACTGAGGGAACTACCAAAACTTTCAGCGAAGTGTCTTCACCTTTTATGAAAATTATTTCCACTCCTAAACCATAGTAGCAGATTAGTGAAGAAGAAACTTTGGGAAATTCCTATGCAAATTTAAAATAAATTAAATCATATCTTTGATGAGGAAACCTACCTTTAGCAGGCAAGAATGAATCCATATCCAAATAATGGTGTCAACGATGAACTCCTTCAGCAAGTATGATCACGACATAATAAAAAATTCACTAAATGTGCCTTTAAATATAAGTCAAAAATCAAATGAGGCTACAGATTCATAAAATAAGATTTGGTCCTTTACACCAAGGACGTGAAATGCTGCATTTCAAAATAGAAATATGAAAGTGTCAGTTTTTTCCCTTTCAGTTGCATCATTAAAGCTGAACAATTTATAAAATTAAAGTGAACAATTCATATATCATAGGTGGCGGACAATGATTGTTGAACAATTTGAAAAAAATAAAGAAGGCTAAACTTATTGTTTTATCTATACTACTATATTAAAGCAGAGTTTTACTTCAAGGGTGCACAAGCCACCTAGAATATTTCGGTAGAAATTTTGATCTGAAACGTTGCACTATACTATCCCCTTTCCTCTCGCTTTCCTCAACCGACTTATCTCACTTTGCCCTTCCCCTTTCATATGCAAAAAGAAAAAAGAAATTACTCTTCAAAGTTCGATTACCACCCTCTCCACATCGCCTGTTCAACGATTATTCCCCCTACAAGCAACCGTGAATCGCTCTTCCCATCCTTCCGCAGCTCTCAGGCGTGTGTCGATTTCAGCGTTCCTTCCTCTGTCTCTCCGTCTCTAAGGTACGCATTTTACCTCCTCTTCCTCCTGTTTATGTTGATCTCCATATCTTGAATTTGAAACGGTTTCATGCGTCAACCCAATTCGTAAATTCTTTTTGCTTATAATTAATCTGTGTTTTAGGATGACTTTGTTTTTTTTATCCTTCTCTTCGTTTCCTTGCTTATATCCTTAGCCCTCATATTAACGCTCCTGCCATCTCTGATCTGAGGACATTGAACTCCGTTTCCAATGTCATGGCCAGTTACTTCGACTCCAAATCCTCCCTAGAACCCATCCTTCTTCATCGGTTTAAGCATCTCGAAGCAATTCAAAACTCCATCGGCTTTTTGGACCAGCTTGGATAGTTCCTACCATTAAGGTATTCTGCTTTTCAGTTCTTATCGATCCCCTATATTTCTTCTAGAATCTTTTCCTATTAATCAATTATTCTTTCAATCGAGTTAATTTGGTTTTTATATTTATGTGCTTCCTTGATTGAATGATTAGCAATTACCAAGTGGAGTGACAGATGATGGGATGTAGAAGTTTCATGTTGATTTCCACGGCTCGAGGGTAGTATGTTTTTTTGGTTACACTAACTTTGTCACTTTTTTTAATGAATTTACCTACTGTTATTTTAAAATCATATATAAATGATATGAGTATAATTGATTATGGAGCTTTATATGAAGATGATGTTTAGAGAGCCAGGGTTCATGGTTTATATTATTACATCGATCTAATTTGTTTTTTTTCCATGTTTTGGTACGGGTTGCTTGGATGCACTTTAATCAGACTTGGAGGCCCGATGTTTGGTACACATTGTTATCATATGGGTTGTTTATTAGTGTAAATGTAAAAAACCAATTTTTTAAATCGTGTAAGTCTAAAATAAGCAGTTATAGTACTTATTTTAGTTTAGTTATTACATTTTTTAACACAGTTTTAATTTTTGGACAGGCCTGAATACCTCATTTAGAGAACGATCCAAATATCTGTGGCGCTTTACATTAAAAAACATGTGTTCTGTTATGGATTTCAATTTCTAAATTTGGAGCTTTCCTTTGATGGTTGTTCTTCCATTATCGCACTACATGTAAGTTTGATATGTATGAACTTTTCAAATTTTTTACTTCCACCTATACGTGATCAACCATGCTAATGTTTTGGACTGTCATGTTTGAGTATTTTTTCGAGGACATACTTATACATATTAAAAGGCTATTAATTGAGCCTATACGATTTCCATTCATGCGTTTGAATTGTCAAATAGGAATGATTAGTTTCATTTTGGAAACCTTTCAATGTGTAACATAAAATTTAGTCCTGTAGCATATTCCACTAACAAAATTCAATGATCATGTAAAATTTTTCCACTATCCTAATTAAATTGCCTATGAACATGAGTGAAATTCTAATTCAAAATTCAATAAATCACATTTATGATCCAATCTTCCCTAGAAATTAATGAGCTAATACTTAGTGAGGACTACCTCATAGTGTTATTCTCATGGAAGTCGCATCCATAGACTGTGAGGCTAATCCTACTAAAACTGAACATGAAAGGGCAAATGAAAAGATATTGAATATTTTGTTTAAAAAAAAGATGGTCAATCGCTAAGAAGGAACACATAAAAATGATTGAATGGTCTAACAAAATAGCTGCTTTCCACAACTGAGCTTTAGTTGTTCTACTTGCCTTTTATTAACTATTTGTTTACACAATTTGTTGTGAAAATTTGCCTTAATTGATTTCCTCACTAAGTCATGTGTGGTTAATATATCTTTATGCAATGATAGAAATTGAATTTCCAAAACAAGTGTAAGCTAATAATTAATTCTCTCTCTCTCTCTCTTTCTATATATATATATATATGTGTGTGTGTGTGTGTGTGTGTGTGTGTGTGTGTGAGTGTGTGTAGGCGCGCGCGCGCGTGCGCGGGAGCGTGCGTGGGTGCGCGGGTGTGCGTGCGCGTGCATGCTTTGAAATAATTAGCAATATGAATACATATCATATTTTTATCCGTCTTCTCTTTGAATGAAAATGCACTGCTAAGAATTTTTTAGCTTAACCACTATAATTTTTGTTATTATGAATCCTATTGTTGCTATGCCTATCATGTAGAAACCAAATAGTTTAATGGGTTTGAATATAGAGCACCATAGTTATAACCCCCCATAACGCCTCATTTGTTTCTTCACGTCTACATATTTCTGAAGTTGTCAACCTTGATTTCAAAATACTAAGAAACCTGTTTCTTTGTTTGCAATGCATTAACAAAAGTATGATCACTTACAGGGATCATTGCCGAAGGTGCAGATTCCATTGCAGAAGCAGAAAGCTCTATTTTAGAAGGACTCATTTGGTGGGTTTTTTAATTAAAAAAAAACAATTATTATTATTGACTTACTACATTGTTCTCAATGTATCACTTATAATTTTTTGTTTTTATGTTGCGGTCATGTACGTACTGTAGTTGCCACATTAGGAGTGCTTCAAGACATGATAAATGGTCTTCAATTTTACTATCCTATCTCAAGTAATAGGAGATGGAATTCTTATATTTGAATTTTCTTATTTTTTGGTATTCGTAATGCTAAATATTTCCACCTTTGGCATCAGTTTCTTTGTTGTTTGGTATAGTAACGAATTTGCGGTCAC
The DNA here is from genome assembly GCA_030737875.1 of Allium sativum. Taxonomy (NCBI): domain Eukaryota; kingdom Viridiplantae; phylum Streptophyta; class Magnoliopsida; order Asparagales; family Amaryllidaceae; genus Allium; species Allium sativum. The sequence goes on from CM060909.1 coordinate 729,333,263, forward strand.
TTCCTGCCACTAATTTTCTACCACGCTTAGAAATTTGAAGCATCGTCTTAGTTATAATTTGGTTATACGTTTGCATTTTGCCTTAACTAGGGCATAACAAATATCTGAAGAATGCCATGTTAACCAAAAGCATGAAATATAGAGTATACAAATTGAAAGTAAAATTTATAATTTATAAATGATAGTTTAACCACCATTTCTTCGTTGAAGAATACGTGATAGCATAAGCATGATTACTTTCTGATACTGAATTCAACACATGGTATCTCAGTTTCAACTCTTTATTATTAATTTTTTATTCACCACAATTCTTTGGAGTTGATTGTAAAAATACCCTTTAATGAATAGCTTTTACATCTTGGTTATGTTTATAACTGTGATTTTCCACTACAACCTGTTCTCTTTTTAAATTGATTTGCATTAGTTTTCAGCTAGATTGAAGACTAAGACCGTGCTAATTGTTGTAGTTATGGAAATTCTTTTCAGGCCAGCGGAAAGTAACATAGGTTTAATAGTTCTTGGAGAGCATACATACAAAATTGTAATGGGATAATCACTCATCTTAGCAATTCATAATTTTTTAATTAGCACTGGTATCAAGTAAGTGTTTGAAATAATTAGAAAATGGTTTCTACATTATCTCTTGGCTTTGGTAAACATTGACGTGCCATACACTCCATGATTTGAAGTTTGGGTATTTCACATATGAATTTTGCCAATGTGTTTTCGATTGGAACAATTTAAGTTGTACCTTTTTTATTTTACACTGTTACTGTATACTTAATCAAACGTACCAAATTTTATAGTTATGTGACATGGTATTTTGATATATACCGTTCTCAACCTGACCTGAAAATAATAATAATAATAATAATAATAATCAAATGGACCAAATTTGCATTGAGTAAACAAAATTTCTGATTTCTAACATAACATTTGTGACCTTATATGCCATGTATGCAGTGAGAAATCTTGAACTAGGACAGTTAACGCACATATGCCTAGATGATATATTATAGAAAAACTAGATTTGGATTTAATGAGGGTAACTTCTTTTCAATGCGCACCTACTTTAAATTATAAAAATACTAAGGACCTATCTAAAAACATTCCCATTTTTTATTTCAGTCAAACTGCTGGAAGTATTTAAAGTAAATTCACAGATACTTTCAACTGATAGTGCAGATATTTGCCTAAGTTTGAGAACAAGTGGCCCATCCCAACTTTCACTTATATTGATTCATAGTCGACAGGAATAAACAGTACAGTAACTATATAAGTTCTCCACTTAAAGACTAATATGAATCATCATTTTCAAATAAATTGTTTTGAATTTGACATGGATAAACATACACTTTTTACATGCTTTGAAAGAATGCATGATTTTTTTACCATCCCTGCTATGGAATAAAATCAATATCTCCACATGCATAATTTATTAGACAAAGCTGACCGTGTTTGGACTACCAATATTGAATACACAATGCATAGATGGTAATCTCTTTCACTAGAACTTAATGCAGTGTCTAAAGTATTATAAATTGCAAAAACAAGGCATGTACCATTCCGCACTATTTTCAAAATTGAACCTGAGAGTCGAGATGTTTATTCCAACACAGGATTGATCTTATTGACAAAGTGACCACGGCAGGTTGCCAAAGCCCAAAAGTGGGCTCAACTTTTGGGTCATCGACCCACCTTTGAGGTCAGAGTGACCCCCATTGGGGAGTTCTTGCTGCCACTACCACCAATCATTTGACTGTAATTACATCATAAAAGCAAAGCAGAGATCTCTCAAATCACTGTATTTTGGTAATCTAAAAGAAAGAGATGTAAAAGAATGAAGATGTGCTTGGAAGTGGCGACTAAATATGCATTGAAAGAAGCGATTCATAGCCAAAGAGTCCCACTGGCTAATATTAGCAACCAATCGGAACTGATGCTCCTGGGCAGGTACTCAATCATGTAGAATACCTATGAGATCATGATGGACATATTTATTTACATTTTTGATTTAAAGAGATTTGTTGAAAAGTTTGTTGGCTCGCTTTTTTGACCAAGCCATCCAGGATCATTCATAAAAGGAAACCAGGAAACCAAGTCCCCCAAGAAATTGGAAGAATGGATCGCATGCCATCGTCTCGCCCAGGAATGGATCGCACGCCATCGTCTCGCCCAGGAATGGATCGCACGCCATCGACTCGCCCAGGAACGGATCGCTCCCATCTCGTCGACGAACGGCACCTCCAGGCGATCCGATCCCTTGGTACGAACCGAACCCCCTGACCCGTTCAACCACGAGCTGGTCTTCAGCGATCCGAATCGCACGGATCTCACGACACCTGTTCATAACGGCTAGTTTGACTGTTTCTTCAATGGTGGCGATGCGATCCGGTAATCTCGGGATTCGTGCCACGTGTCCGCGATCCGCCTGACAAAATCAGCTATAAATAGCCCAGAGCTTGGCATTTTTCGGGATCTTTTTGGCAATAGTGAATACTGAATCCGCCATTGTTGTCAAACCACTGAAATATTGAGAGAAATCACTGTTGTACTAGCTTTTAAAGCATAATCAATAAGATATAAAGTGGACGTAGGCTCGTTAACGCCGAACCACTATAAATTCTGAGTGTTATTTTCTTTTTCCTTGTTCCTCATTTAGAATTCTCTACAGTTTATAACAATTTGGGTGTTAGGTCCAAATTTCGATCTAACATTTTTGGTGCTTTCACTGAGAATTGAACTCAGGCTTAAAGTTTCGTCATTCGTTTTCTTGAAGATTCCAGCGATTCAGATATCATGGCTGGAAAAAGATCTAAAGTTTCGCAGACCAACGAAACGATCGAGGAGAGTGTACACGAACTGGGCAACGAAGAGACTCTGGATCGCGGAGCGCAGGGGGCGATCCGATCCGATGAAAACACCTCGTTCTGAGTCGATGAGAACGAGACGATCCGCGCTACTGAAGGGGTTGTTACTCGATCCCGGGGCAACACCTCGCAGCCTCCGCGCACCACGACCACGAGTCGATCTCAAGGGGGCGCAGCGAACCGCCCTCCACGAACCGCAGCTACCCGAACTGATGGTCAGAACACAACTCGACCTGGAAAAGAGCCTATGACCCACTCCTATCGTCCTGGAACCTCTGCTCGACCCGGTCCGAGCACCTTGCCCATAAGAGAGGGTGATGATGACCACTATGATCCTGCTGCTCCTGTCACTGAGGGGGATCTTTCCCGCTTTGTCGAAATGTGGGATAGGTTATTTGATGAGTTAGCCGCCCAAAGGCAGGAAAGTTCTATCCTACGGAAAAACCTGACGGCTATGGATAGAAGACTTGATGAGCTAACAAGGCAAAGAACATCGCCAGTTCGTCCACTCACCCCAGCATATTCCTCTTCATCTGAAGAATCGCCGAGACCTCCGCGGCGACCGTATGAAAGAGCCGAAAACATAGAACAGCTTCGGTTCGGGACCCTGCCCTCACAAGAAGAAGAAGAACTAGGGGCAAGACCCACAGACCGTAATATGGATGGTCAAGCAACGACCCTCAGGACTCGAGATGTGAACAGTCCTGTGCATGACAGACCACCTCAGCCCCGTCGTCGTACGCATACTCATGATAACAGGGGGCAGCGAGGCCCCGTCCAAGCCCCGGACTTTGTAGCTACTCCCCGAAGAGAGATCAGAGAACCTCGTCGGGCCAGAGGCACTGACCCCGAACCTCCTTTGACTAGTGCAAACGTTGCAACCATGGTTCGCCAGATTTTGGCTGACAGCCGTGGACAGAGGAACGAAGATTGGGGGATTGACCGCAGTCATACTCCTTTTACTGACGATATTTTGGATGCAACTTTTCCAAGGCGTTTCAACATGCCATAAATGAACCGATATGCAGGGAGGTCTGATCCTGTTCAGCACCTAATGAGATACTCTTGGTCGATGACTGCTGCCGCCGCTTCTGACGCGGTTAAGTGTAAAGCGTTTCCCATATTCCTGGAGGATGTGGCTTTGCTATGGTTTACTCGCCTGCCGGCAAGATCGATTTCTAGCTTCAGGGAACTAAGCGAGAAGTTCGTAGAGCAATTCCGTATCTACGCACAGAAGACGAAAAGCGTGATCGATCTATTTCTTGTCAAACAGCGACCAGGCGAAAGTCTAAAGATGTACCTGGATCGTTTCAATTTGGCCGCCACTGAGGTCAAAGATCCTCATGAGCCGACCATTGTCGCAGCACTAATTGATGGAGTGGATAAGGACACTGAATTCGGGAGGTACTTGGCAGGCAAACCACCCCACACCAGAGAATTATTCTATGAGAAAGCCAATGTACATCTACGCCGGGAAGAGGTATACGCGAACCGAAAGCTTAAAACAACTGATAAGGAAGAAGTTTAGAGCAATGTCGCCATCAAACAGACTGGAGACAGCTCGGGGAAAGTTGAGGTTAACGTCGGAAATCAGAACCAGGGTGGTCGCCGATCGGGTAACAACAATAACAATGCCAACGGCAACAGCCGGAAGAGGGGCCGAGGGAACGACTCCCAGAGAAGGACTCGTCCCAGGGCCTTTGAAAGTTATACACCCATAAATGACACTCTAGAAAATATCTTCGTGGATGCGTATGAAGTCCTCTAGAATAAGAGGCCACCTCCTAGAGAGTCGACATAAAAAGAGCGTGAGACAGGGAAGTTTTGCCTCTTTCATCAAATCCACGGCCATTCGACGAATGAATGCCGTCACCTGAGGGACGTAGTCGAAAGGCTGCTTCGAGAAGGGAAGCTAGACGAATACAGAGTAACGCCTAGGGACAGGGGGAAAGCAGTACAGGCCCCGAATCAGAATCAAAATCAACTTGCTGCTAGGCCAACTGCTCAGCAAAAGGGAAAGAATATTGTAATCAACACCGTGATCGGTGGACTTTACCTTGTTGGGCATAGTTCCAAAGCTTTAGATCAATATGTCAACGCAGCCAAACAACACCTCAAAGTGGGGGAATGTAGCAACCCCGAGGACAGTGTCCCGGTGAAGCAGCAAAAGATGATGACTGATGACGTTGTTTTCCGAGAATGAGAAAGCATCGGGGTCCATGCCCCAACTGAAGATCCACTTGTAATTACGATACCCATCGGGCCAGCCACTGTTCATAAGGTACTGGTGGACAACGGGAGTTCCGTTAATATCCTTTTCAAAAAAGCCTTTGACCAGATGAATCTTGAGATAAAAGACTTGAAGCCCTGCCAAGGATGGATTCGTGGATTCAACGGAGCATCCACCGCACCTATGGGTTATGTAGAATTGCCAGTTACACTTGGGGAAGGAGAACGCCAGAGAGTGAGAATCCTTCCCTTTGTGGTTTTGGATGTCGAATCGCCATACAATGCCTTCCTGGGCCGGCCGGCCCTCGCAAAATTCAGAGCCTGTATAGCCCCCTGGTGCTTGCTATTGAAGTTCCCCACAGAAGCTGGCGTTGGTATCGTCAGAGGGGATCAAGTTGCTGCGCGAGCATGTTATGTTGCCGAATTAAAGTTGCTTCGCAACGGCGGGGATATCGAAACTAAAGGCACTCCTCCCCCTTTGGGGGCAGAAACCTTATAGCAACCCAAGAGGATAATTGTTGGAGAGTTGCCTAGAGTGATGCCCGAGGATATAGATCCCAGAGAGGATCAAGAACCCGGGGGCAGAACGGCAACTCCCAATGAAGCAACTGTGGACGTGCCAATCGATGACAGTGATCCGGAGAAGGTCCTTAAGATTGGATCCCAGTTAAGTCCGACTCTTGCCGAAGAATTGACGACTTTCTTAAAGAACAACTTGGATGTATTCGCTTGGACCCATGCGGATATGTGCGGGATATCCCCATCAATCATGAGCCATTCTTTGAGCATTAACCCCAAACATCCTCCAGTAAAGCAAAAAAGGCGAATGCTGGGCCCAGAGAGGTCTGCTGCCTTGAAAGAAGAGGTTGGAAAGCTAAAGAGTAATGGGTTTATCAGAGATTCCACTTACCCAGACTGGATTTCGAATCCAGTCCTGGTAAAGAAGGCCAACGGAAAGTGGCGAACGTGTATCGACTTCTCGGATCTAAACAAAGCTTGTCCAAAGGATAGTTTCCCATTACCTCGAATTGACCAATTGGTAGACTCGACGGTAGGTCATGAGCTTCTCTCATTCATGGATGCTTATTCAGGATACAACCAAATTCCGATGCACGTTCCGGACCAAGAGCATACTAGCTTTATCACTGATCTGGGATTATATTGTTACGTAGTAATGCCCTTTGGTCTGAAGAATGCAGGCGCTACGTACCAACGTCTGGTCAACAGAATGTTTTATAACCAAATCGGGAAAACAATGGAAGTATACGTTGACGATATGTTGGTTAAATCCAAGCAATCCTTTCAACACGCTACTGACTTGGCAGAGATGTTCGGTATTCTTCGAAAGTATGGGATGAAACTCAATCCCACCAAATGTTCATTCGGTGTTGCTTCTGGAAAATTCTTAGGATTCATTGTCAGTTCGCGTGGTATCGAGATTAATCCGGACCAGATCACGGCAATCAGGAACATTCAGGAACCTAGGCAAATTAGGGATGTGCAAAGCCTTGCCGGAAAAGTGGCCGCACTAAGCATATTTATCTCCGGGGCTACGGATAAGTGCATCCCATTCTTCGAATTAATAAAGCGAGGAAAACGCCACTTTAAATGGACACCTGACTGCGTAGAAGCGTTTCAGAATTTGCTCAGACACTTGGAGAAGCCTCCAATTCTATCTAAACCAATAGACCATGAGGATTTATTTGTGTATTTGGCAGTATCATCTCATGCAGTCAGCTCAGCATTGGTAAGGGAAGAGGAGAAGGTCCAAAGACCTGTGTATTACGTGAGCAAAAAATTAACAGCGGCATAGCGTAATTACCCACGGATAGAAAAACTGGCGTATAGTTTACTGATTGCCTCCAGAAAACTTCGGCACTACTTTCAAGCACATCCTATTACCATATATACTGACCACCCACTCAAGCAAGTTTTACAGAGACCGGAGGCATCTGGAAGGTTAGTCAAATGGAATATTGAGTTAAGTCAATTTGACTTGAACTTTCAGCCCAGGCGATCAATTCGGGGGCAGGTGATAGCTGACTTCATAGCAGAGTTCACTGTTCCTGAAGAAGACATAGCAAACGAAGAAGTGGAACCCTCAAAGTTACTTTTCGACCCTAATGTCTGGAGATTATATACTGATGGTGCTAGAAACAACGAAAGATCCGGCGCTGGAATAGTGCTTGAAACCCCCGAGAAACGATTGATAACTTATGCCATCCAAATGGAGTTTCAGGCCACTAACAACGATTCTGAATATGAAGCTCTGATAGCCGGATTAAAGATTGCAAAGATGCTAGAAGTCACAAAATTGAACATCTTCTGCGATTCCAAGTTAGTTGTGAACCAAGTTACTGGGAGATTCCAAGCTAAAAGTGCAAGATTGATTCTATACTTAAAGAAAGTGAGAGAACTGCTGAATGAGTTTGATCACTACAGCATATCTCATATTCCGCGGTCAGAAAATCAGCAGGCAGACAAGTTGGCAAAGATGGCTAGTTCTAACGATCCTGAAGTGATAGGGCTAGCCCCCGTTGAAGTACTTCGGTCTCCCAGCATTGATCAGATGGAAATCGACCTAGTAATAGAGACGGAACCAGAAAAGGAGTCGTGGATGACTCCTATAAAGAATTTCCTAATGGATGGAGCGCTTCCGACCAGGAAAAGCGAGAGGCGTAAAGTGATTCGTAAAGCCGCCCGATACGTACTGCAGGGCGGAATCCTTTATAGACAAGGGTATTCAATGCCCCTCCTTCGGTGTATAGCCCACGATGACATCAAACGTGTGCTGCAAGAAGTCCACGAAGGCGAATGTGGCGACCACACTGGGGGGCAAACTTTGGCGAAAAAGATATTGCGGCATGGTTACTTCTGGCCTACCATAAACAAGGATGCAGTAAAATATGCACGACGATGTGATGCGTGCCAGAGATTTTCAAAGATACCTAGGGCGCCTCCGAGCCAGTTAAAAACGATAATGAGTCCATGGCCTTTTGCTATGTGGGGAATTGATATCATAGGAAGTCTCCCCATAGCGAGGGGCGGAGCAAAGTTCGCCATTGTGGCTGTAGATTATTTCACTAAGTGGGTCGAGGCAGAACCACTAACTACGATCACAACTAAACGGGTGATCAACTTCATCGTGAGAAACATCATCTGTCGATTCAGGAATCCAAAAATTGTGATAACAGACAACGGAACTCAATTTGATAGTGCTGAATTCAGAAACTTCTGCCAAAGATACCACATCGAGAATCGATACACCTCCGTGGCACACCCACAATCGAACGGGCAAGTCGAAGCTGTAAATAAAGTAATTAAGTCCATTCTGAAAAGAAGAATGAAGCGGGCTAGAGCCATGTGGGCTGACGAATTGCCCTTGGCGCTATGGGCCTACAGGACGACATATAAATCAGCGACAGGACATACCCCGTTTTCCCTTGCTTTTGGAACGGAAGCAGTCATCCCGATTGAGATAAAGGTACCTTCTCATCGGGTGACCTATTATGATCCAATGTCCAATAATGAATTGCTCCTTGAGTCCCTGGATATGATCGAAGAAAAGAGGGATGAAGCCGACCTGCGTGCTCTGAGATGCAAACAACAGGTCGCCCGATATTACAGCAAAAAGGTTCGAGCCCGAACCTTGGAACTCGGAGACTTGGTTCTGAAACGTGTCTTTCCACCCCCAACTCATATGGGAGCGAAGTGGGAAGGACCGTACTCTATTCTCAGCAAGCTTGATAATGGAACCTTCAAGCTGGCAACCGTAGATGGAAAGGAAATCCCCAGAGTGTGGAATGCCCAACATCTACGGCCATATTTAACATGAGAGGCTTCAAACTTATTCTTTTGCTTTGTTAAAAAAAAAAAAAACTATGTACAGGGCATGACTCGCCTAGAACAGTCTGATTCCTTAAAGCAAGAGATTATAAAGTGGACGTAGGTCATGATTCGACCGAACCACTATAAAAATACCGTGTGTCATTTACCTTAATTGCATCTTTATTTATTTGCCTATGAAAATCAGTGTGAATAATGCAGGTACCCGAAGTCCGGTGCCGACAGTTCCTCTCGTAAACTAATCAGAGGAACCCAAAGCCTTGGTAAATGCTCTAGCTGCTTGTTCGACTGGTTTTAATCCTCGGAGCTTGGATTAAAATGTAAACCTGAGACGAGTTTGAGGAGCATGCATGATCGCAGACGACTGAGTCCCAACTCTAACTCTCCAGAGAGAGAGAGAGAGTATAAAGGCGTCTCCGATTGAGCGCTGAGAAAGAGCTCCTTTCCCGCTAAAGGATCGGGGAGCGAATGAATCGCTGAGCTCGAACTCTAACTCTCCAGAGAGAGAGAGAGTATAAAAGCGTCTCCGATTGAGCGCTGAGAAAGAGCTCCTTTCCCGCTAAAGGATCGGGAAGCGAATGAATCGCTGAGCTCGAACTCTAACTCTCCAGAGAGAGAGAGAGAGTATAAAAGCGTCTCCGATAGAGCGCTGAGAAAGAGCTCCTTTCCCGCTGAAGGATCGGGGAGCGAATGAATCGCTGAGCTCGAACTCTAACTTTCCAAAGAGAGAGAGAGTATAAAGGCGTCTCCGACTGAGCGCTGAGAAATAGCTTCTCCCCCGCTGAGGGATCGGGGAACGAACGAATCGCCAAGCGTAAAACTCTAACAATTGATTAGGGGGCATCACGCGCTCCTATGCAAACACTAAACTTTGATATAACAGTGTAACATAGCATGAACATTCTTCTTCCTGTTGATTGTCTGACTTATAATTATTAATAGTTGGCTAACGACTAAACATGGAAAGTTTCTATGAATACAGGTACGCAATGATGAAAGAAGAAACAAATCCTTGTTTATGTACTGCAAATCAACAAAGTGAAAACAAATTAGAAACAAAAGTGAGGACCAGTCTCACAATTACACTTCCTGGCCAGTGGGAAACCTAAAAGACAAAATATCAACAAGCATCCTATTTATGCTTTGATTTCTTCTCTCGCTTCTGCCTCTCCAGCCTCTCCTTGTCGGCTTCAGATGAATCCTCCTTCTTCCTTTTTCGCTTGTCCACAAGGGGAGCATCTGACTCCTCTAAGGTCTCCTCTCCCCCTTCTTTTCCCTTGCTTCTGCTGGAGAGGGAAGCCGGGAAGTCATCGGGGTTTGCAAAGTGAAGTTGCCGGCTGATGGACTTGGACTGGATTTTCATAATCATCCCAGTTTTGGGATCAAACTCTGCAAGAGGAACCACATCCAAAGCCTCATCCCCCACCTTCTTTAAAGCCAACTCTTTCTCTTGTCTGGCTTTTCGGCTGGCCAGGGGTTCCTCATCATCATCATCATCGTCGGCCTTTTTGGTGCCGGTAGTATCCTCTTCGTCATCAACGTGGCGACCATCCATGTCTTTTAAAGCTTCGATGGTCTCGGCATCCTTGAGTACATCGGGACCAGCACCCGGCAGGATGGTCTCCTCCTCCACTTCTCTCTCTTTTCCAACGCCCTTGTCGACGGGCTCGCCACCTGCATTACGAGAGACATACATTACTAATTCAATGGGTTGTCCTGTTAGACGACGACAATTCGCAATCGCTTTAACAAATTGCGGGGAAAAGAGAGAGATACCTTCAGCAGATACTCTCTCTTGAGTAGATCCGGATGCTCCAACAACCACGGGAGTTAGTCCTAAGGGGATTAGCGGATCGTCAGGATGGTATTCCTCAACTTCGGAGGTTTTAGACTTTGCGGCGGAGCTGGAACCTTCGTCAATTTTGCTTTTGCCTTTAGCCATGGTTCTCTCCTTCTCCATTTCCGCTAGGATTAAGCGACGACCCTCTGCCAGATCCTCAGGCTCGTTGTCCCTTAGGATGCTCTTCATCAATTCATCTTCGTTGATCTCTTCGACCCCAGTCTATGCTTTTCGCCCTCCACGATGGCATCCCATAATTTGGCCAAAGTAACATGATAATCCGGGATCCATGAGATATTGCGAGTTTTGAGAACCTGGCCAAGGAAATCAAAAATCATCTCCTCAAACCCCTCGATTTCTTTCTCTCTTTCAAGGAGTTTGTTGTTGGAGGCAGTGGCCATTTCAATGGCGCTATCAACGTTCTTTTCGGCAAGAGCTGCCCGTCTCTCCGCGTCTGCCACCTGATCATTCAAAATCACTTTTTCCGCCTCTACCAGAGCCAACTTTTCTTTTAGACTCGCTTTCTCTGCCTCCCAAGCAGCCTTCTCCGTCAAAAAGTGGCCTTGTGCCGTTACCAATTCGATGTTGGCCATTCTGAGGTCTTCAACCTCCTTTTTTAAGGCCATTTTTTCCTGGCTATTGGAATCCAGTTCTGAATGAAAGCGCTGCTTGGCATTTTCTAATTCAGTTTTATAGTTTGCGGCGTCTCTCTGTGCCAAAGCGAGCTGGGCTTGAGCGTCTTCCAGGTCCTTCTCTAATTTTGTCCTAGCCCTTTCATTATTTTCGAGTTTTGCTTTAGACCTGTGAGCTTCTATTTCGAGTGTTCGGATGACCTCCGAAAGATTAAGTGCGTGCTTTTTCATTGTCTCGTACTGCTTGGCCACGTGACGGATATGCCCGATAACTTCTTTATCCCAGTTTTTAGGGACCGGCTCCAAGGCAGGAACAAAGACCATCCTATCAAAGAACATTCCTGGAAATTGTTCCCGTAGCTTTTCCAGCCTACCTTGGATTTCAGGACCGTGAACGTAGTCCCGTGAACCTGGAGGCAGCTAACTCTGGTTGGCTGGTGGGGACAATGTTACTTCTCTCTTGCTCAGTTTCTTTGGATGAATCTCTGTCCCCATCTTTGGATTCGTGACGCCTTTTGGACGACCGACTGTGGGAAGGCGCACTCTTTGGAGGGGTCAACTCTTTTGGAAGTGTCTTCCCCCCGGTCGGAATTGTCGGATGACTCGAAGGCCTGGTAGAAGTTGATTTGGGTGGAGATCGAGGTTGCGAAGAGCTCGGCCTATGAGGAGGACCGCGAGGGCGCTCGGTACCCGGACGAAGGCTGGGGGTGCCTTCGCGAAGAGAACGGTACGAATAGGATTTCCTGCGAGACATCGCTCCTGTAAAAAGAAAAGAAGAGCATATTATCACTTTGAATATCCACAACATAAAAGTGCACGGTCAGGCAGTGTGTGTGAGGTGTGCATCCCATATAATTCCCCCTAACAGACCCGGGCCTGGAGACGGGCTCATCTGGCCCGTTTCACGTCCCCTTGTTGAATCAGTCGCCTCTTCGGGAGCAGAAAAGAAAGGCTCCTCGCCGAAGTCTTTTTCCGTGTATTCAATGTCGGGCAGAGGGATTTTATTCAGCTCGTCGAATAACTGTTCTTCTGTCAATTCGTCATCACCGACAGTTTCCATTGGAGCAGAGGTAGGGATTTCCTTCGACACATCACCACGGGACTCATCCCCCCTGTATACATTCAAGTCTTCGTCGTCTTGGATGACTATCGGAGAAGGACTTTTGTGAAATTTGGTTGTTTCCACCGCTTGTGAAGTTCCCTCTCCTTCCGTTGGGGGCACATATTTATAAGGTTTGCCGCCAGTTCCAAGTCCAAATTTCCTATCCAAGAGGCGATGCTTATGAAGGTTGTCATCCGTAATGCATTTTTTAATCCTTAAAAAGTCGGATCTGCTTTGCAAAAGAATGGATAACCGGTTGTTGTATAATGCACCCTCTATTTTCGGGAAGACATGATCTGTTTAAGACAAAGGAAAAAGCGGAAGAATGTTATTACTTAGACTCCCCAAGCAGGATATTCAACTAGGCGATCAAAGTTTACTTGATTTGAGCCATCTCCGTGAGCATCCAGCCTGTTTTCTTATGTAAAACCAGTCGGACTTAGGATCCCCAATGTTGCTGTATCCGTCGTACAGAACTTTCCTGTTCGCCACTGATTCAAAAAAGGAAAAGTTGGGAGTTGCAGAAGAACGGTGCTTGAAGAGAAAGAAGAACACCAGATCTCTGAATTTGAGTTCGGCGTGCAAGATCTCCGCATAAGCAACATATAAAGAGTATAGAGATGCGTAGGCGTTTGGATGAAGCTGCATCGGGGCAATGCCTAATCGTCTCAGAGTTTCAATGACAATTGGAGGGAACGGAGGAATGGCTCCTACTAGACACATTGTTCGGCTGATCGACATGTACCCTTCTGGAGCCAGATGGGGTCTATCTTCGCTTCCAGGTGTCAAGACATCGTCCCAAGGAATGCCGTGTCTTAGGCAGATTCTTTTGAGTTTTATCTCGTCAAGCTTGGACGCTAAAGAATCAGAGAATTTATCTATCCCGACTGCGCCTGGAATTTCGTCCGGAGCTCGCTCGTCAGACTCGGAGTTGTTACTGGATGAAGTACTTTCAGTCGGATCTGACTCTGTAGCTTCATACTCAGACCCGGAATCTTCACCTCCTGGATTGGTTGGAGGAATTTGGGGATTATACTGCTCAGGAGTCTCGGATTCTGTTTCGGCTACAGATCTTGAGGAAGAGTGATCGTTCGACATTGCTGCTAGGACGAGAAAATATGAACGATAAGATCAACACTACCCGTCCCCCGTGCGTGCAAGTGTTGGTGTGTGTGCTGGTGTGTGCGCATTATTAAAAACAATAATAAAACATGAAAGCAGTCAAGGTTATTAAAGGTCGTTAGTCGTCATATGCAGTCAAATCATGAGGTCATTTAGTCCAGAAAGATCAACATCAAGGCTCTATCCTAACTGTCCAGAGTTTTTTGGCGACAAGGCGTTGATTAAAGTCTGAAATTTCTTCGTATCACCAGCCGCGAGACGGATCGCATAGCAGAGGGATCGCCCCCTTCGACTCGCATGGCAGAGGGATCGCCCCTTTCCAGATCGTAGGGCAAGGAGATCGCCCCTCATCGAATCGCCGGACGAAGGGAAAGCTCCCTCACGAACCGTTGCGACTGCCACGATACGACCCTTTGTTGCCACCGCCGTCTTTCGTCTCGCCACTTGCTTTCGTTTTCAATCCTTGACCACGATCCGAGTCGGCCTTCCTTCCCCCTCTGCATCCTTCTTCTTCCTCGTCTCCTTCCCGTCCTCAAGGTCTGAGCTCCACGCTCAATGGCCATGGCGACTTGGTGATTTATTCAGAAAGTAGCGGATTTATATTGTTTCTCCCTTGAATCAGCCGTAGAAATTCAGGAAAGTACTATGAGAGTGCTTTCTATAAAGTTACCTTTCTAAAAACTGAGAGAATACTTGGATTTTCGAAAGTTTTAAAAGGTTGGATTTGTTTTTCAATAGCTCGCGCGAGACGATTCAGCAGAGAGGAAAAAGAAGGAGAATGAAGAGGGGAGCGTCGGCTTATATAGGCAAAGAAGGTGACCGTTTGTCTCCCCTCCTTTGTCTTATTCGGTCCACGAAGCACCATGCAGGCCACGATCCAGAGATAGAATCGCATAGAAGCCCACGGACCGCTTTGAAATGATGGCCCACAATACTCAAAGCCCGACACGACTCAAAGGAAGATACGCCCCGTTTCGCACAAGAGCCTAGGAACTCGGCACGAGACGAGCAGATGACCAAATCGGATCGTGTCGTCCTATGGCGATCCGACTCATGCATGTGTCGATTTGAACCAATGCGACTGTTGACTTACATCCCTTCAGGAGAGGGTAAATAAGAATCTTCGAAGCATGTTTCATCATCAATAAAACATACTTCGAGGGGGCAAAATGTTGGCTCGCTTTTTTGACCAAGCCATCCAGGATCATTCATAAAAGGAAACCAGGAAACCAAGTCCCCTAAGAAATTGGAAGAATGGATCGCACGCCATCGTCTCGCCCAGGAATGGATCGCACGCCATCGTCTCGCCCAGGAATGGATCGCACGCCATCGACTCGCCCAGGAACGGATCGCTCCCATCTCGTCGACGAACGGCACCTCCAGGCGATCCGATCCCTTGGTACGAACCGAACCCCCTGACCCGTTCAACCACGAGCTGGTCTTCAGCGATCCGAATTGCACGGATCTCACGACACCTGTTCATAACGGCTAGTTTGACTGTTTCTTCAATGGTGGCGATGCGATCCGGTAATCTCGGGATTCGTGCCACGTGTCCGCGATCCGCCTGACAAAATCAGCTATAAATAGCCCAGAGCTTGGCATTTTTCGGGATCTTTTTGGCAATAGTGAATACTGAATCCGCCATTGTTGTCAAACCACTGAAATATTGAGAGAAATCACTGTTGTACTAGCTTTTAAAGCATAATCAATAAGATATAAAGTGGACGTAGGCTCGTTAACGCCGAACCACTATAAATTCTGAGTGTTATTTTCTTTTTCCTTGTTCCTCATTTAGAATTCTCTACAGTTTATAACAATTTGGGTGTTAGGTCCAAATTTCGATCTAACAAAGTTAAAACGAAAATGCTCTATGTGTGAAATTTGCACATGAAAATTAAGATATGCAGTTTGCAATGGTTCTCTAGATATGCTTTGGTTGTTGCTATCTTCTGATACTTTGGTTGTGGTTTACAGTATTTGTTTGGTTGTAATTTAAATATGGTAAATTTTAGTTGCAAGATTAGACGTTGGAATGAATGTGAAATGTCATTCTTACGTTTTATGATTTATTTTGTGTCGTAATACAATAACAAATTTAAAAAAGAATATCTTTGGAGAAAAGGAACATTGAAGCATGCATGATAATGTAAAAGGTGGAACCAAGTGCATGCATAACAAATTTAAATGCTCCCACGCAATAGCGGGCTACGAGGAGGTCGAATGTACGCAATCTTTCCCTCGCACTGCATACTACTCAACGTTAGTAATATAGGTCGTATGTACGCAATCTTTTCCTCGCACTACATGCTACTCACCGTTGGTAATATGTTACACACAGTCTTAAGAGAAGATCAAGTGTGATTTTAGTTCGTGTTTTAAACCATCATTTGTTACCTTTTTTTTTAAATTACTTTTCATTTACTTAGCAAATGCTATGTCTGCATTCAAGCAGTACGATTGTTGTGTACATAAATTTACGGTCCTTTGTTATGGTATATCATGCCTGCAAGTTTCACTTTATAATTTTTTTAGCAAGCGTACTCTAACCCAAGATAGTATAATCTCATTGGCCTTTCACTTTTATACAAAATGAATTTTACACTGAAGTCATGATGTGGCATTTATTTACGATTGTGCCTGCAAACATCAATAAAAACACGTTTATTTTGCAATAACCGTGTGCGAAGCACGGGTGCGCACTTGTAATTATTAACTAACTTTGTTGCAAGGCAAGGTAGAAGTAATTGATTCAGCGACTAAACTTAGTTGCTATATGCTAAAACAGAAGTATGAATATATGAGATTTTTTTTCTCAGTTGCATCATTAAAGATGAGCAATTTATTAAATAAAAACTGAATGATTTATATATTATAGGTCTTGACCAATAGTGTTGAACAGTTTGAAAAAATGTGAAGAAATGACCTTTATACAAAGCAGTGTATTTGTATATGTTGAACGGATTAAGAGATATATATAAATTTACACGACAAATAGTAGCTCAATTACTGTAAAAACTGAACTTATTGTTTTATAACTATTAACTGACTTTATTACATGCGACTGATTCAGTGACTAAACTTAGTTGCTACATGGTAAAATAGAACTATGAAAATGTCAGCTTTTCCTATTCAATTACATCATTAAAGCAAAGAAACAACCCAAATTTTACTTTTTTTGTGTTTACATCCAGTTACAGTACCCAATGATATCATCATATGGAAAGCACATAAAAAAAAACATTGAATGAAGGATGACCATTGAAGATGATTGTGTTATGCAAAAGAATATGTTAACCCAGACAAAAATTTCATTTTAAATAGTAAGACAGCATGTGATTCTTGCCGAATAAAATTTGTATCAATAATTCGTGTCCCAAAAATAAATCGCAGAACATCTGAACATGAATCTAAATGCAGAACGTGGAATTTATTTACAGATATTACCTAGACCCGATGAAATTCTGATGTCTTGGGAACACATCGAGAAACTTGAACGAAAGAGTGGTATCCGACGTTTATAGAATGAGGATGGAAAGGATGCGTTGGAAGCAAATCAAATCGCCTATTATCAGGGTTAAGGCGCAAAGGATGAGTATATTATCCACAATTAGTCTAAATTACTGATAATGAAATGAACAATTTAAATGACTGCCTTATGCTATCGAACTTGCAGGAGCCTAATTATTCCACACATTCAGGAAGACTTGCTAGAGAAATTAAGAGGTTGGATCTTTCTTATTTTCGTTGGCAGCATTTGTTTTGGCAGCGAGAAACCCTTTTCCTCCTTTCTGCCCATAATTCAGATCTGGTTATGTTGTAGACAGAAGATTTCAGCGAATACCTAATTGAGGAAATTGTACGCCTGGGGTTTGAATGAGAATAGAGTACGTGGGAAAACGTTAGAAGACGCAAATCGCAGAAAAGAGTTAAGAATGAACACAGAAGACGAATGAACAAAGTTAAGGGTTCAAATGAGAATAGAGGAAGGGGGAAAATGTTAGAGGATGCAAACCGCAGAAAAGAGTTAAGAATGGACACAGAAGACGAATGAACAAAGTTAAAAAAAAAGTTGCATTAGTGAGACGGTTCAGTTTTGTCCTACGTGGATATGCTCAAAGCTTAATTCATGCATTTATTCTTCAACAACACGTGCCCATCATAATGCATACATTTATTCTTCAAATCATAGTTCAATTAGGTTAGAAACCAAAGATTATCGTTTAGATATCTAGTATTTCAACTTTATTTAATAAGAAAAAATGTTTAATATGAAAAATATCATAGAGTAGAGTATGAATGAATGAAAGAAAATAAATTTTACACTTATTATACTATCTATTGAGTTCTATATATAATACATACATCACGCGAATCGAGTCGATGAATTTTTGTCAGGAATATTTGTAGTGAATGAGTAAGTTAGGTCAACAAAAGTAAGCATACAGAAATTTATAAGTTAATGGTGCAATCTAAAGACGGGAAAAAGTTCCAAATAAAGAAATTTCTATCCTACCAATAAAAAGTAGAATAAAAAATGGAACATATTCCAAAAGTTATGCCCTATACATGAAGAAACTGACCACAACCCAAGGCAAGGAGAACAAAACCGAAAATAGTAGGTGTGCGTAGCAGGCACATTTAGTTAGAAGTTAAATAGGAATAGGCGATGATTTTGGTGAGGACAATACTGCTACTCTTTTGATACTTAGGCATGGAAAAGGAAAAATGAAAAAGAGAAAAGAATGAAGGAATTGGCTGACTTTGATGAGGGATTAGTATAAGGTGGTTCAGCTGCTTTAATGAATGACATGTAAGTATAAAATGAGATAATGAGAATGCATGAGAGAAAAGATTTGTTGAATACGTTTTCCAAATATTAAGATGCAACAGTAGATAAAATTATATGATAAGTCCTATATACAGAAATATGTATCCATGCTTAGCCTAACAATGTTCACTTGTATTTTAAGGTATAAATTCTGTTGTTTTTATTTATTTTATATTTACTAATTTCGTAGCTTTTACAAATTTATTTCATAAATGCTCATTTCCTGTTTTTCTTCTTTGCGTTACAACCCATCTGAATTTGTCTTTAAACCATAGTATACAGTTATATTAATTTTCATACTGTTAACATAGTCAAATTTCAGGTACAATCACGCACAAAAAAAAAAAAGAAAGAAAGAAAACACATATAAAGGATTTGAAAATTTACCACATTAATAGTAAATATGTTGAAAAAAAGTAATAATCGCACTGACTGTTATTTAAAGAATTTAAACTCTAAGCTTCATTTCCATACCATTTCGCATCTATCACTCAAATTAGTTGTAAACACAAACTTTATAAATTTTAATATCCATATTTGATACTGAATCACAAATAGATTGTTTTCTATATACTTTACGGATTTTAAAAGAAGTTAAACCAGGAAATAAAACACACTTCAACACTTTCTTGGTTAGGATTCATATCTTTAGTGAATTAAAAGTTGAATAAAATTAATTATATTGAGGTCATATGAAGTGGTAATATACTATTATATTGACAATTTTATAAGATATAATATCATACAGTTTAAGGTATAGCTAAAATGTGAATACTTTATTGTTCGCAAGAATAATACCATATCCATACGGATTTTATAAAATGTTAATAAATGAAATTATCGAATCAAAATATATATTGAAATCATAGCAAAATCATGGTTAGAAATACAGATGTATACAGTAAGCATATCCGTTTATTTGAAAGTTTAACTTCCCCATATGGAGCACCAGTTTGGACTAAACCTTATTTTTCAATGCACTTCAGGTTTCTGCAAATTTTCATAACATAGAAAGTAAAAATATAATATAATTCTAGCTTATTAGTTGATTAAGCACCAAATAACTCATATTTTAAGAATTTAACTTTTGAAGATCTATAAGTTGCACTCCCCAATAGATAAATAATTGTTTTATCTCAACAAATGATAATATAATCAATTTCATTTTCCTGGTAGACCGATTACCATTTAAGATGATATGACGAATGTTCTCTGTTTTCATTTGTTAATGGATCTTGAGCACATTAATATTAATAAATGTATCAATATTTCTTTTTTCACTAAAATGTACAGTATAATTGATTTGCAAAAAATATATAGGAAGAAAATAATGGCCAAGACTGTTTAGTACAAACACGGTAACAAATAAATATGAATTACGTGTAAGAAAGGTTTGTTTCTATGTATAGATGGATAAGACAATAAATAATTATTATACTAACAGATCATCATGGATTTTCAAATATTTCCTATTCGGCAAATATGGAAGCCTACAAGACTACATTTTGGTGAGAGTTATATGGAAATTTTGTTGGAATTAAAGAGGAGGAGGATACTTAATTTTCTTACTTCTTGCATCATAACCAAAATGATAGGTTTTATGTAGAGAGCCTTACATGTCACTGCATTTAATAGACATCACACTTTACTAAAAGACACACAAACTTTAATATGACTCTTAACCATAAAAGACACATAACTTACGAACTGGCGTCTAGACTTCATAAACTAATAAAGATAAATTTCAAATTATTATTTCCAACACTCCCCCTTAATTTGAAATTTTCTTTCTAACTTCTTTCGGGTTGAATGTCTTAAGCTCCTCTTCTTTTCTTGCTTTCTTTGTTGTCATCAACTTACCATGCAGTACTTTTTCTGCAACATCAGCAATAAATCTTGTTTCAGAATTTGACCATTTATCATCCGACTACATGGGTTCCATTGGTTGAGCAATTTTCCTATCGACAAATAATTGCTCGATTTCATCTTTATTAACGTTAGATGAGTGTGAAATTTTTGAAGCTGTTGTACTTCTCTTTCTCAATGCAATTTCTACAGCTCCAGCTTGTTTCCCTTTCAAGTTAAGCACTCTAACTTTCTCCGCCTTGATCATATCCTCCAAACGACTTCTTTCCCTTTTACCCACATCGACTTTTGCCTCCCCCTTCATAGAAGGCTGAGCATTCATGTCACCGTCTTGCCACCCGATCGACTTAAGTGCAGACCTTAATTGTGGATCAAGCAAATTGCCTATGATCACATTGTAACGACCCGTGTTTTTGGCCGTCAAGTATTTAATTAAATTTATTATTTTAAATATTTTATTTGGAATATTAAAGGATTTTAATATTGGATTCGTTATTAAAACGAAGTTTGATCGTTATAATATAATATAAATCGAGCTGGAAATTGCGCGGTAGTTCGTAATATTGAATTTTCAACTTCAATTGAATATACATGATCCGATATAAGTCGGATTTCTGTGAAACGAGAAACGTTGGAACCGTGTTGATTATAATTTTCATATGAAAGTGAAAAATCAAGATTTCGTGTTATAGATTTGAAGTTATGGCCAAATCGAATTTTAAAATAGTCGCTGTGAAAAATCGTTATTTAAATATCGGCCTTTAAAATGGCCATTTTGCAAACGGACTTTGATTTCGACGAAATCAGTTTCATTGGGACCGTAACATTAAATTATTGCACGATGTTAAATGGAGTGGCAAACCGATGTCGTATGTGGCCACGGTAGCCAAAAACGCCCGTTCAATTTCTATAGCGCGTAATTAATTTAATAAAGGGTTATTTGGGTATAACTTGAACAGACGATCAAATTAGGCCGCAAAACCAATTTCGTTGAGTTCGTATCGTCGATTATAGCCAGGATAGGTATATAGTTTGTTATTTTTGGAGACCGTGTAAATTGGTGTCTAAAATGGCATTGCGGTGCGCGTAAAAATAGCCTACCGGGGAAACAGTCTCAGAATGCGACGAAACTAGTGCCGTTGGTTTCGTATTGAAGAATTATTTTAGAATTTCAAGATTTCAAGTAAATTTGACTTATCTAGTGACCGTGGAAAAATTAAATGCGTGTTTATTTCTGGTTTTAAAAAGGAAATGTAAAAGATGAGTTTTGTTCTATAAGAATAAGCATAGTTATCGTTTTCAAGTAATGAATAAAAGATCTAGCGTAACATTGTTTTATATATAAATTAGTAGAATGGATTTCCCAATATTGGATAATAATGCGGCTAATGGTTTGGAAATGAAAATAGAAAACTGAATGTGAGATAGGATTCTACTAAGTATGAACTTGTTTAAAGTAATATCTTATAATAAGAAGCGTGAAAAACTATATATTATAATATCGAAATATTTAAGAGTTTCAAATCTACATTTGTTTAAATAAAGAGGCCAAGCAATGATGAACCAGTGAATCCGTTGGACTGACATGATTGAAACATTGATTATTTTGATAGTTAACTCACCGACTATCAAAATTTGTCAAATACGATTGTTGGTACGGAAAGATCGGGATCGAATTATATTCGAAAACCATTCCGACCAACAAATACGTGAAGATACCAGAAGATGATCGAGATGGAGCATTGAAGACCGTATATCTTCATTAAACGGAAGAACTACTAAAAATCTCTGGTTAGCTCCCAGAGATAAACTATGGTTCTGTCGTGGCTGAAATCTACGGGTTGCAAGGACTTCTTTCTACTGATCTGTAGGGTGATTCCTTGGATGCAGTAGGAGAGTACCTTTGGTTCATCCTGTTCCTGGATGACTTGTATGGGCGAGTGTCTGACAGAGTATTTCCAAAGGAATTACGTATGTTGATTTCTTCAAACGTATTTCTGTTTATGGCGGAAAAGGCTGTACACCTTCTCCTAGCTAAACTGCAGAGTATTTTTGTAGTTGTCAATTAGTGATATCTGGCGGATTTGACGATGTGGCATTCAAAGTGAATGGTGACCAAATGTGTTGAAAGAGAATTTAAACCTCAAGCCTCAACAACCGGTAAATGACAAAAAAAATCGGGCAGGCAGCATGGCTATGTGGGTCGCTCCCATTAGGGTGTATAATCACATATCTAGAGAAAATCTTATTTGCTTCTTTAATCTATTTCGATGCTGTCCCTTTTCGGGAAACGGTGGTTTGAGTCCAACCCTTGGTGATATGAGTGGTCGGTCATGTGAGGGCCGGGTTGCAAGATGTTCTTGTTGAACCCGGTGTATTCGCCTCTAGAGATACGCTATTGGCAGGTGGTCCCATACCTTGTCAAGGTCGGAATCCAATCTCCAATAAGCGCCCGCGGTTTTGATTGTATACTATATATGTGGAGCGTGAGATGCAAGCGTTCCACTAGATTATTATTTACTTGTATTTAGACATTATTATAATATCAGGAAAGATATTGGTTTTCGAAAATTGTTTGGGTTATCATAAGTAAAAACCGTCCGTGTTTATGTGTGGATTGGGTCTTACGATTATCCTTTTCTTTGAAAAGATTTTAACTTTAAAATCAAGTTGTGTGTTACCTTAATACTGTGCGAGTTTTTCTCACTCTGGTTCACCACACTGACCCGGTGTTTTGTAAATGCTCGGGTTAGCCCAGGGTGTACAGGTTCAGGTTATCGAAGGCTGTGAAGTCCAGAGACGAGCTAGAGATGTTCAGACATATGATATTATATAGCTACTATTCCGCTGTGTGTTGTATATGGGAACAGGTTATTATAACTATCCCATTGTGTGATGTGCTCTGATATTATAAGTATTTTTTTTAAAAAAAGCTCTCATTAAAGTCATTTTTGTATTATATTTTGTTCCGCTGCGATGTGAGAGTTTGTGTTGTGTTGTTTCTTCTTCTTCTATTCTAATATTTCTTTCTTTCTTATCTCACCCTCTAAATTCTTTCTAATAACGTCCGGTGTTTTCGGTGTTTGAAAGGTCGGCATGAGTTACGGTAAAGGTATTTATGTCGATTTCCGAGGCCGAAAATTCCTGTTCGTTACAGTGGTATCAGAGCTATTGGTTTAGTTATAACCTTGGCTCTGTGGTGTAACTCGATATAGATGGGGTTAGTAATACTCTAGATCGAGATTGAGTGTATATATATAAGTGCGTAATTGTAAATTTTGTATACAAATGTTTTGTATTGTGTTGGTTGATCGGTTCCAGTGTTGAACTGGCAAATCGATACAGTATTGTTTTGAAAAGAGGGTAAATGAAATAATTTTACCCAAATTATATTTTTGTATAGAAAAGGAATAACTTTGTCAATTTATTGAGATATTGGTGTATTTGATGTGTTTGTCGATTTGGAGAAATTCAAGTTGATTAAGAATTTGAATTGGAATTTAGCTTGGCTAAGTGGAAATTGAATTAAGTATGATAATGAAATATAATAAAACAAATTTGGAATTTGGGGAATTGATGGGATAATAAATAGAAATCGATTGGCTATTAACCAATTGTGATTCAAACATGTGAACCAGAGTAAAGATTAATATTGAATATTAATAGTTAATAAAAGGTGGTTGATTGGTTAAGTTGGTTGTTGATTAATTATTGATTGTATGTTTGATTAACCAATGGTAAACAAGAGTTGAATGAATTAAAAATAAATTCTAGAGTTAAGCATTGAAATGAAAACCGAATATGAATTGAAATAAATAAATTCACCATGTATTTAAAAGTGAATTAAGGCTCATGCTTGATTTTGGAAATGGGTGCAGTTATAATTGTTGATTAGTGAAATATTATCGCAGTTTATTACTCATATGTGAATTGAGCTAAGTACAGGTGCCAGCTGTCTAACCAGAATGATACTGGTTGGGTGAATCGTATATACGTCGAGCAGATATGCTCAATAACGCTCGCAAAAAGGTACGCCTATGCAGAATATGAAATTTTGGTTTTATTTGGGTTTTGAATTTGGGTTTTGAATTTTTCCAACCCTGTTGGTCGATGTATATATATTTCTTGAACCTGCGATATCGCAGTTGTCACTTCGTGCAGGGGAGACTCTGCCGATTTTTTCCGAGAATTTAATGTGTTAGAAATTTTTTTGATACTCTTGGAAATATTTATATATGGTGTTGAAATGGTTTTGATTTAAAATAAATTAGATTTGTAAATTAATGGGTTGTAACGTTCTTTCTTACCTTAGCAATTTCGAGGGCGAAATTATTTTAAGGGGGGAAGAATGTAACGACCCGTGTTTTTGGCCGTCAAGTATTTAATTTAATTTATTATTTTAAATATTTTATTTGGAATAATAAAGGATTTTAATATTGAATTCGTTATTAAAACGAAGTTTGAACGTTATAATATAATATAAATCGAGCTGGAAATCGCGCGACAGTTCGTAATATTGAATTTTCAACTTCAATTGAATATACAGGATCCGGTATAAGTCGGATTTCTGTGAAACGAGACACGTTGGAACCGTGTTGATTATAATTTTCATATGAAAGAGAAAATTCCAGATTTCGTGTAATAGATTTGAAGTTATGGCCAAATCAAATTTTAAAATAGTCGCTGTGAAAAATCGTTATTTAAATATCGGTCTTTAAAATGGCCATTTTGCAAACGGACTTCGATTTCGACGAAATCAGTTTTATTGGGACCGTATCATTAAATTATTACACGATGTTAAATGGCGTGGTAAACCGATGTCGTATGTGGCCACCGTAGCCAAAAACGCCCGTTCAATTTCTATAGCGCGTAATTAATATAATAAAGGGTTATTTGGGTATAACTTGAACAGACGATCAAATTAGGCCGCGAAACCAATTCCGTTGAGTTCGTATCGTCGATTATAGCTAGGATAGGTACATAGTTAGTTATTTTTGGAGACCGTGTAAACTGGTGTCAAAAATGGCATTGCGGTGCGCGTAAAAATAGCCTACCGAGGAAACAGTCTCAGAATGCGACGAAACTAGTGTCGTTGGGTTCGTATTAAAGAATTATTTTAGAATTTCAAGATTTCAAGTAAATTTGACTTATCTAGTGACCGTGGAAAAATTAAACGCTTGTTTATTTCTGGTTTTATAAAGGAAATTTTTTCATACGACCTCGGATATCGACGAAACTTGTCCCATTGGGTCCGGAATACCTTTTTACACTAAGATTAGCCTTTCTATCAGAAGACAGAAATCATATGTAGTGATTTTTAGCGTGATTTCTCCATGACGAAGTTTAGTTTTATTATTATATTAATAAAAACTTTCCCACTCACATTCCAAATATGGTTTTTGGACATGCGCACCATTTTTTTTCACCTTGCGTTCCAGACTGCTACCGCCTTGCGTTTCCTTGCAACCCAAATTTCTTTATTTCTTGCGCATAAATCTTTCTCAGAAACCGTGGCTATCAAGATTTTTATTTTTATTTTATTATATTATTATTATTTTTTTGTCACGCAAACAACTATTTTTAGCTCTGCAAACCTATGCTTTTTTTCCTTGCTATCCACGGTGCCTTCCCACTATATAAACACGATGCACTGTTCTTTCTTTTCCTTCTAGCACCATTATAAACAAAAAAAAATATAAATAAATAAATAAATGGACGGCGGTTGCTTGAGGCACGGTGGAAGGGACAAAGCATGCTGCGTGTTTTCGAAAGGGAGAGGGGAACGTACATGAGTCCAACGTGGAGATGGCAAGTAGAAAATGGGTTCAAGTGAGGTAGCAGGAGCATTTTTGTTTTGTGAAAAAAGAACAGTAAAAATGGGAAAAGTGGCACCATAGTTTTTGGGAAGGAAGAGGGTATCGGTAGGAGGGGAAATGATTTAGCTGTAGGTGGTTCTGTGTTCGCAAGGAGAAGAAGGGAAGAACAAGTAGGGACGGTGGAGCATTTGTAGAAAAGAGAGACCAGCAGGAGGGCGTGAGCTTCAACGCATAAAAAAATAAATAAATAGCGTCAGTCCACTTTCTGGTTTCGAAAGAAGGGAGGAAAACGCCTTCTAGTGCAGGCGCGATGCATGGACTTGGGGTAATGGGCCAAGGGCTTTGGGCCGGGTGTTTTTGTTTTAAAAAAAAGAAAGATAGAAACAACAGCGTTGAAGTGAAGATGCACCGGGGAGTGTCAGGACAAGGCGTGGATCAGTGGAAGAGTGCATGCACGCAAAGGATAGTGGAAGTGGAAAACGAAAGTAGAATGATGAGCAGTTGTTTGCTGGTAAGTTTATAAAGTGGTTAACCTTGTTTAGTGGGTCTAATTTTGAGTATGCAAACCATATGAGAACAGTGCCTTTAAGCGTTAACGTAAAAGGTGCCTAATCGAAGTTTAAGTTTGCAAATCCATATCTTAACGTAAGCTCAAAATTAAGTTAATACATATATTATAAGTAATAATAGTATTACTTTTGAAGCATATATAACGACAGGCTAATGAAGTATATACATGACGTTGTTAGATGATTCTCAATGCACCTAGGAATATATGTACCCTATTTCTGAACGCGCCTAACTCCCTTGTAAACATACCAACCGAGATTTTCTTTTACAACGTAAATTAAAACATAGAGATAAAATCATTATTTAAATTTCAATAATATTAATCTATTAACTGATCATCATATTAAAGTTGTAACCATGCATGCAGTATTGTAATGAGATGAAACAAAGAGCATTAGAACCATAGGACAAGCGCTTCATTATGGAGCTGATCCGATCAAAGATAGGTGCTACTGAAGTGAACCGTTTCAACGACAGACGGAAATCAAAGTGAGTTAAACTCACTTAGTTTTTTTCCCATTTATATTTTATATAAATTGGGTTTTATTTTGTGTTCTTTGCTTGCCAATGGTTGACTGTTTGCTAATTATATATTTATTTGCTGATTTAACTGATGAAATTAAACCGACGTTTAATTTCAATGAAATACCAAATCGTTATTCTAACGATTGGTTACAATAAAGGTAACTTACCTTGTTGGTCACGTTTATAAAATAAACGCGTTTAATTGGTTGAATTGTTTGAATGGCTTGTGGTTGGATTAAATGGTCGTTATTTGTTATTATTAGCTAAATGGTTGAATGACCTGATTTGAGATAACCATTTGTATACAGGGAAGAACAAGATGGAGGGATCCAACGGGATTCCTAAAAAATTATGATTTATTTTCATATTATCATATGAACTGTCATGTTTGGGTGATTGATTGGAGTAGTGATCATTGATTGGAAAGTCAACCTGTGTTGTGTTTTAACCAACGGGCTATATTGGTTAAGTAATCGGCAGTAAATGGCCTGGAAGTAAATTTATTCCATTTATATCAATTTACCGTCGGGTAAATCGATCGAACTGAAGTTATAAAATTTATTTATAACTAAAGATAGATTTTGAATATATATTTTGAATAAAGCTTTATTAAAAGGAAATAAATATTTATTACTTATCATTTAAGTTAATGATCGAAGTAAATTATTATTTTAGTTAATAATTTAGAAAATAACCTTTTAACTGAAATTCATTTAAAGGGAATAGAAATGGTAATAAAATCTAGTTGAATGGTGAAAGGAGACTATGTACGGGATTTATATTTAAAACCCAAATTCTTATAACAAAGTTATAAAAAGGAATTTCAAGCGAATATAATAGCTTGAAATAAACATACAAATTAAGTCAAAGGAGATTGAGATAAAATGGTTTATATTAAACCAGAGTTAGATAAATGAAGTTTAAAGTGTTAAAGCGTTAATTTTACATTAACGTTATGTAATAATGGGATTAAGTAAAAGTGAGGTATGGAAATGTGAATTTAAAGGGGGAAAATGGTCGAAAGGATTTGAAAAGGAGTTGGAAAATTGTGTTGTTAAGGAGCAATTTAATGGAATTATTTAAATTAATTGATTATATTAATTTAAAGGGAGAATGAAATGGGAATTGGTAAAAGAAGTGAGTCGTGGGATTTGGTAATCAAATCCAAATTGTGAGTGAAACTTTTTAAAAAGGAAAAAAGGTTAAAAGTGAAGCTTATAAAGAAGTTACTTAATTATTATATCCGAGGAAGAGATTTTCAAAATG
Organism: Allium sativum; assembly: GCA_030737875.1. Classification (NCBI taxonomy): domain Eukaryota; kingdom Viridiplantae; phylum Streptophyta; class Magnoliopsida; order Asparagales; family Amaryllidaceae; genus Allium; species Allium sativum. The sequence goes on from CM060909.1 coordinate 729,361,775, forward strand.
AAAAAGAAGGTTTATGCAACCCTATTTTGAATGAAATAGATAAAGGGAATTTGAATTGATATTAGATTAAAATATTGGTTTTGGGATTACAACTTATATTTATCTTTAGGTATGAACGTTGTTGATCAAGGTATGAGAGGTAATTAAATACCCCAACTTGATCGACAGCGGGAGTATCTGAAGATGATATTAGTTGTAATGGTAAAAGAGGATAGTAATGATTTATTATTTCATTAGAGAAATAATAACGCAAATTTTTTTATGGAGATTTGGAATAGATATATATATATATATATATATATATAATGAGGATTCCAAAATGGAAATAAAAAGGAGTTGCGTGGATTATAACGATCTTGTCGAGGTTTAAAAAGGAAATGTAAAAGATGAGTTTTGTTCTATAAGAATAAGCATAGCTATCGTTTTCAAGTAATGAATAAAAGATCTGGCGTAACATTGTTTTATATATAAATAAGTGGAATGGATTTCCCAATATTGGATAATAATGCGGCTAATGGTTTGGAAATGAAAATAGAAAACTGAATATGAGATAGGATTCTACTAAGTATGAACTTGTTTAAAGTAATATCTTATAATAAGAAGCGTGAAAAACTATATATTATAATATCGAAATATTTAAGAGTTTCAAATCTACATTTGTTTAAATAAAGAGGCCAAGCAATGCTGAATGCTAAACCAGTGAATCCATTGGACTGACATGATTGAAACACTGATTATTTTGATAGTTAACTCACCGACTATCAAAATCTGTCAAATACGATTGTTGATACGGAAAGACCGGGATCGAATTATATTCGAAAACCATTCCGACCAACAAATACGTGAAGATGCCAGAAGATGATCGAGATGGAGCATTGAAGACCGTAGATCTTCATTAAACGGAAGGACTACTAAAAATCTCTGGTTAGCTCCCAGAGATAAACTATGGTTCTGTCGTGGCTGAAATCTACGGGTTGCAAGGACTTCTTGCTACTGATCTGTAGGGTGATTCCTTGGATGCAGTAGGAGAGTACCTTTGGTTCATCCTATTCCTGGATGACTTGTATGGACGAGTGTCTGACAGAGTATTTCCAAAGGAATTACGTACGTTGATTTCTTCAAACGTATTTCTGTTGATGGCGGAAAAGGCCGTACACCTTCTCTTAGCTAAACTGCAGAGTATTTTTGTGGTTGTCAATTAGTGATATCTGGCGGATTTGACGATGTGGCATTCAAAGTGAATGGTGACCAGATGTGTTGAAAGAGAATTTAAACCTCAAGCCTCAACAACCGGTAAATGATGAAAAAAATCGGGCAGGCAACATGGCTATGTGGGTCGCTCCCATTAGGATGTATAATCACCTATCTAGTGAAAATCTTATTTGCTTCTTTAATCCATTTCGATGCAGTCCCTTTTCGGGAAACGGTGGTTTAAGTCCAACCGTTGGTGATATACATTCGATACACTCAAGCGAAATGAGTGGTCGGTCATGTGAGGGCCGGGTTGCAAGACGTTCTTGTTGAACCCAGTTTATTCGCCTCTAGAGATACGCTATCGGCAGGTGGTCCCATACCTTGTCAAGGTCGGAATCCAACCTCCAATAAGCGCCTAAGGTTTTGATTGTATACTATATATGTGGAGCGTGAGATGCAAGCGTTCCACTAGATTGTTATTTACTTGTATTTAGACATTATTATAATATCAGGAAAGATATTGGTTTTCGAAAATGGTTTGGGTTATCATAAGGTAAAAACCGTCCGTGTTTATGTGTGGATTGGGTTTTACGATTATCCTTTTCTTTGAAAAGATTTTAACTTTAAAATCAAGTTGTGTGTTACCTTAATACTATGCGAGTTTTTCACACTCTGGTTCACCAGACTGACCGGATGTTTTGTAAATGCTCGGGTAAGCCCGGGGTGTACAGGTTCAGGTTGTCGAAGGTTGTGAAGTCCAGAGATGAGCTGGAGATGTTCAGACATATGATATTATATAGCTACTATTCCGCTGTGTGTTGTATATGGGAACAGGTTATTATAACTGTCCCGTTGTGTGATGTGCTATGATATTGTATGTATTTTTTTTAAAAAATCTCTCAATAAAGTCATTTCTATATTATATTTTGTTCCACTGCGATGTGAGACTCTGTGTTGTGTTGTTTCTTCTTCTTCTATTCTAATATTTCTTTCTTTCATATCTCACCCTCTAAATTCTTTCTAATAACGTCCGGTGTTTTCGGTGTTTGAAAGGTCGGCATGAGATACGGTAAAGGTATTTATGTCGATTTCCGGGGCCGAAAATTCCTGTTCGTTACAGTGGTATCAGAGCTATTGGTTTAGTTATAACCTTGGCTCTGTGCTGTAACTCGATAGAGATGAGTTTTGTAATACCCTAGATCGAGATTGAGTGTGTGTATATATATATATATATATATATATATATATGAGAGCGTAATTGTAAATTTTGTATACAAATGTTTTGTATTGTGTTGGTTGATCGGTTCCAGTGTTGAACTGGCAAATCGATACAGTATTGTTTTGAAAAGAGGGTAAATGAAATAATTTTACCCAAATTATATTTTTGTATAGAAAAGGAATAACTTTGTCAATTTATTGAGATATTGGTGTATTTGACGTGTTTGTCGATTTGGAGAAATTCAAGTTGATTAAGAATTTGAATTGGAACTTAGCTTGGCTAAGTGGAAATTGAATTAAGTATGATAATGAAATATAATTAAACAAATTTGGAATTTGGGGAATTGATGGGATAATAAATAGAAATCGATTGGCTATTAACCAATTGTGGTTCAAACATGTGAACCAGAGTAAAGATTAATATTGAATATTAATAGTTAATAAAAGGTGGTTGATTGGTTAAGTTGGTTGTTGATTAATTATTGATTGTATGTTTGATTAACCAATGGTAAACAAGAGTTGAATGAATTAAAAATAAATTCCAGAGTTAAGCATTGAAATGAAAACCGAATATTAATTGAAATAAATAAATTCACCATGTATTTAAAAGTGAATTAAGGCTCATGCTTGATTTTGGAAATGGGTGCGGTTATAATTATTGATTACTGAAATATTATCGCAGTTTATTACTCATATGTGAATTGAGCTAAGTACAGGTGCCAGCTGTCTAACCAGAATGATACTGGTTGGGTAAATCGTATATACGTCGAGCAGATATGCTCAATAACGCTCGCAAAAAGGTACGCCTATGTAAAATATGAAATTTTGGTTTTATTTGGGTTTTGAATTTGGGTTTTTAATTTTTCCGACCCTGTTGGTCGATGTATATATATTTCTTGAACCTACAATATCGCACATGTCACTCCGTGCAGGGGAGACTCTACCGAATTTTTCCGAAAATTTAATGTGTTAGAAATTTTTTCGATACTCTTGGAAATATTTATATATGGTGTTGAAATGGTTTTGATTTAAAATAAATTAGATTTGGAAATTAATGGGTTGTAACGTTCTTTCTTACCTTAGCAATTTCGAGGACGAAATTATTTTAAGGGGAGAAGAATGTAACGACCCGTGTTTTTGGCCGTCAAGTATTTAATTTAATTTATGATTTTAAATATTTTATTTGGAATATTAAAGGATTTTAATATTGAATTCGTTATTAAAACGAAGTTTGAACATTATAATATAATATAAATCGCGCTGGAAATCGCGTGGCAGTTCGTAATATTGAATTTTCAACTTCAATTAAATATACAGGATCCGATATAAGTCGGATTTCTGTGAAACGAGAAATGTTGGAACCGTGTTGATTATAATTTTCATATGAAAGAGAAAATTCCAGATTTTGTGTAATAGATTTGAAGTTATGGCCAAATCGAATTTTAAAATAGTCGCTGTGAAAAATCGTTACATAAATATCGGCCTTTAAAATGGCCATTTTGCAAACGGACTTCGATTTCGACGAAATCAGTTTCATTGGGACCGTAACGTTAAATCATTGCACGATGTTAAATGGCGTGGCAAACCGATGTCGTATGTGGTCACGGTAGCCAAAAAGCCTGTTCAATTTCTATAGCGCGTAATTAATATAATAAAGGGTTATTTGGGTATAACTTGAACAGACGATCAAATTAGGCCGCGAAACCAATTCCGTTGAGTTCGTATCGTCGATTATAGCCATGATAGGTATATAGTTTGTTATTTTTGGAGACCGTGTAAATTGGTGTCTAAAATGGCATTGCGGTGCGCGTAAAAATAGCCTACCGGGGAAACAGTCTCATAATGCGACGAAACTAGTGCCGTTGGGTTCGTATTGAAGAATTATTTTAGAATTTCAATATTTCAAGTAAATTTGACTTATTTAGTGACCGTGGAAAAATTAAACGCTTGTTTATTTATGGTTTTATAAAGGAAAATTTTTCATATGACCTCGGATTTCGACGATTGTCCCATTGGGTCCGGAATACCTTTTTACACTAAGATTAGCCTTTCTATCAGAAGACAGAAATCGTATATAGTGATTTTTAGCATGATTTCTCCACGACGAAGTTTAGTTATATTATTATATTAATAAAAACTTTCCCACTCACATTCCAAATATGCTTTTTGGATATGCACACCATTTTTTTTATCCTTGCGTTCCAGACTGCTACCGCCTTGCGTTTCCTTGCAACCCAAACTTCTTTATTTCTGGCGCATCAAACTTTCTTAGAAACCGTGGCTAACAAGATTTATATTTATATTTTATTATATTATTATTATTATTTTGTCACGCAAACAGCTATTTTTTGCTCTGCAAACCCATGATTGTTTTCCTTGCTATCCACGGTGCCTTCCCACTATATAAACACGATGCACTATTCTTTATTTTCCTTCCAGCACCATTATAAACGAAAAAAATAATATAAATAAATGGACGGCGGTTGCTTGAGGCACGGTGGAAGGGACAAAGCATGCTGCGTGTTTTCGAAAGGGAGAGGGGAACGTACATGAGTCCAACGTCGAGATGGCAAGTAGAAAATGGGTTCAAGTGAGGTAGCAGGAGCATTTTTGTTTTGTGAAAAAAGAACAGAAGAAATGGGAAAAGTGGCACCGTAGTTTTTGGGAAGGAAGAGGGTATCGGTAGGAGGGGAAATGATTTAGCTGTAGGTGGTTCTGTGTTCGCAAGGAGAAGAAGGGAAGAACAAGTAGGGGCGGTGGAACATTTGTAGAAAAGAGAGACCAGCAGGAGGGCATGAGCTTCAACGCATAAAAAAAAAAAAAAAAAAAAAATAGCGTCAGTCCACTTTCTGGTTTCGAAAGAAGGGAGGAAGACACCTTCCAGTGTACGCGCGATGCATGGACTTCGGGTAATGGGCCAAGGGCTTTGGGCCGGGTGTTTTTGTTTAAAAAAAAAGAAGAAGAAAGAAACAGCAGCTTTGAAGTGAAGATGCATCGGGGAGTGTCAGGACAAGGCGTGGATCAGTGGAAGAGTGCATGGACGCAAAGGATAGTGGAAGTGGAAAACGAAAGTAGAATGATGAGCAGTTGTTTGCTGGTAAGTTTATAAAGTGGTTAACCTTGTTTAGTGGGTCTAATTTTGAGTATGCAAACCATATGATAACCGTGCCTTTAAGCGTTAACGTAAAAGGTGCCTAATCGAAGTTTAAGTTTGCAAATCCATATCTTAACGTAAGCTCAAAATTAAGTTAATACATATATTATAAGTAATAATAGTATTACTTTTGAAGCATGTATAACGACAGGCTAATGAAGTATATACATGACGTAGTTAGATGATTCTCAATGCACCTAGGAATATATGTACCCTATTTCTGAACACGCCTAACTTCCTTGTAAACATACCCAACCGAGATTTTCTTTTACAACATAAATTAAAACATAGAGATAAAATCATTATTTAAATTTCAATAATATTAATCTATTAAATGATCATCATATTAAAGTTGTAACCACGCATGTAGTATTGTAATGAGATGAAACAAAGAGCATTAGAACCATAGGACGAGCGCTTCATTATGGAGCTGATCCGATCAAAGATAGGTGCTACTGAAGTGAACCGTTTCAACGACAGACGGAAATCAAAGTGAGTTAAACTCACTCAGTTTTTTTTTTCATTTATATTTTATATAAATTGGGTTTTATTTGGTGTGCTTTGCTTGCCAATGGTTGACTGTTTGCTAATTATATATTTATTTGCTGATTTAACTGATAAAATTAAACCGTCGTTTAATTTCAATGAAATACCAAATCGTTATTCTAACGATTGGTTCCAATAAAGGTAACTTACCTTGTTGGTCACGTTTATAAAATAAACGTGTTTAATTGGTTGAATTGTTTGAATGGCTTGTGGTTGGATTAAATGGTCGTTATTTGTTATTATTAGCTAAATGGTTGAATGACCTGATTTGAGATAACCATTTGTATACAGGGAAGAACAGGTTGGAGGGATCCAACGGGATTCCTCAAAATTTATGATTTATTTTCATATTATCATATGAACTGTCATGTTTGGGTGATTGATTGTAGGTAGTGATCATTGATTGGAAAGTCAACCTGTGTTGTGTTTTAACCAACGTGCTATATTGGTTAAGTAATCGGCAGTAAATGGCCTAAAAGTAGATTTATTCCATTTATATTGATTTACCGTCGGGTAAATCGATCGAACTGAATTTATAAAATTTATTTATAACTAAAGATAGATTTTGAATATATATTTTGAATAAAGCTTTATTAAAAGGAAATAAATATTTATTACTTATCATTTAAGTTAATGATCAAAGTAAATTATTATTTTGATTAATATTTAGAAAATTACCTTTTAACTGAAATTCATTTAAAGGGAATAGAAATGGTAATAAAATCTAGTTGAATGGTGAAAGGAGACTATGTACGGGATTTATATTTAAAACCCAAATTCTTATAACAAAGTTATAAAAGGAATTTCAAGCGAATATAATAGCTTGAAATAAACATACAAATTAAGTCAAAGGAGATTGAGATAAAATGGTTTATATTAAACCAGAGTTAGATAAATGAAGTTTAAAGTGTTAAAGCGTTAATTTTACATTAACAATATGTAATAATGGGATTAAGTAAAAGTGAGGTATGGAAATGTGAATTTAAAGGGGGGAAATGGTCGAAAGGATTTGAAAAGGAGTTGGAAAATTGTGTTTTTAAGGAGCAATTTAATGGAATTATTTAAATTAATTGATTATATTAATTTAAAGGGAGAATGAAATGGGAATTGGTAAAAGAAGTGAGTCGTGGGATTTGGTAATCAAATCCAAATTGTGAGTGAAACTTTTTAAAAAGGGAAAAAGGTTAAAAGTGATGCTTATAAAGAAGTTACTTAATTATTATATTCGAGGAAGCGATTTTCAGAATGATAAGAAAGTTTATGCAAACCTATTTTGAATGAAATAGATAAAGGGAATTTGAATTGATATTAGATTAAAATATTGGTTTTGGGATTACAACTTATATTTATCTTTAGGTATGAACGTTGTTGATCAAGGTCTGAGAGGTAATTAAATACCCCAACTTGATTGACAGCGGGAGTATCTGAAGATGATATTAGTTGTAATGGTAAAAGAGGATAGTAATGATTTATTATATCATTAGAGAAATAATAACGCAATTTTTTTATGGAGATTTGGAATAGATATATATATATATATATATATATAATGAGGATTCCAAAATGGAAATAAAAAGGAGTTGCGTGGATTATAACGATCTTGTCGAGGTTTAAAAAGGAAATGTAAAAGATGAGTTTTGTTCTATAAGAATAAGCATAGTTATCGTTTTCAAGTAATGAATAAAAGATCTGGCGTAACATTGTTTTATATATAAATAAGTGGAATGGATTTCCCAATATTGGATAATAATGCGGCTAATGGTTTGGAAATGAAGATAGAAAACTGAATATGAGATAGGATTCTACTAAGTATGAACTTGTTTAAAGTAATATCTTATAATAAGAAGCGTGAAAAACTATATATTATAATATCGAAATATTTAAGAGTTTCAAATCTACATTTGTTTAAATAAAGAGGCCAAGCAATGCTGAATGCTAAACCAGTGAATCCATTGGACTGACATGATTGAAACACTATTATTTTGATAGTTAACTCACCGACTATCAAAATCTGTCAAATACGATTGTTGATACGGAAAGACCGGGATCGAATTATATTCGAAAACCATTCCGACCAACAAATACGTGAAGATGCCAGAAGATGATCGAGATGGAGCATTGAAGACCGTAGATCTTCATTAAACGGAAGGACTACTAAAAATCTCTGGTTAGCTCCCAGAGATAAACTATGGTTCTGTCGTGGCTGAAATCTACGGGTTGCAAGGACTTCTTGCTACTGATCTGTAGGGTGATTCCTTGGATGCAGTAGGAGAGTACCTTTGGTTCATCCTATTCCTGGATGACTTGTATGGACGAGTGTCTGACAGAGTATTTCCAAAGGAATTACGTACGTTGATTTCTTCAAACGTATTTCTGTTGATGGCGGAAAAGGCCGTACACCTTCTCTTAGCTAAACTGCAGAGTATTTTTGTGGTTGTCAATTAGTGATATCTAGCGGATTTGACGATGTGGCATTCAAAGTGAATGGTGACCAGATGTGTTGAAAGAGAATTTAAACCTCAAGCCTCAACAACCGGTAAATGACAAAAAATATCAGGCAGGCTGCATGGCTATGTGGGTCGCTCCCATTAGGGTGTATAATCACCTATCTAGAGAAAATCTTATTTGCTTCTTTAATCTGTTTCGATGCTGTCCCTTTTCGGGAAACGGTGGTTTGAGTCGAACCATTGGTGATATACATTCGATACACTCAAGAGAAATGAGTGGTCGGTCATGTGAGGGCTGAGTTGCAAGACGTTCTTGTTGAACCCAGTGTATTCGCCTCTAGAGATACGCTATCGGCAGGTGGTCCCATACCTTGTTAAGGCGGAATCCAATCTCCAATAAGCGCCCGCGGTTTTGATTGTATACTATATATGTGGAGCGTGAGATGCAAGCGTTCCACTAGATTGTTATTTACTTGTATTTAGACATTATTATAATATCAGGAAACATATTGGTTTTCAAAAATGGTTTGGGTTATCATAAGGTAAAAACCATCCGTGTTTATGTGTGGATTGGGTCTTACGATTATCCTTTTCTTTGAAAGGATTTTAACTTTAAAATCAAGTTGTGTGTTACCTTAATACTGTGCGAGTTTTTCTCACTTTGGTTCACCAGGCTGACCCGGTGTTTTGTAAATGCTCGGGTTAGCCCGGGATGTACAGGTTCAGGTTATCGAAGTCTGTGAAGTCCAGAGACGAGCTGGAGATGTTCAGACATATGATATTATATAGCTACTATTCCGCTGTGTGTTGTATATGGGAACAGGTTATTATAACTGTCCCGTTGTGTGATGTGCTCTGATATTGTAAGTATTTAAAAAAAAAGCTCTCAATAAAGTCATTTCTATATTATATTTTGTTCCGCTGCGATGTGAGACTCTGTGTTGTGTTGTTTCTTCTTCTTCTATTCTAATATTTCTTTCTTATCTCACCCTCTAAATTATTTCTAATAACATCCGGTGTTTTCGGTGTTCGAAAGGTCGGCATGAGTTACGGTAAAGGTATTTATGTCAATTTCCGAGGCCGAAAATTCCTGTTCGTTACACACATCCTTGCTTTCTTCACTTTTGGTACCAACAGGCACTGTAACCTTTTTACATGTACCATTTGATGCCACGTCTTCATCTGAATTCACTTTCTCTGCTTTGTTAGCTTGCAATTATGCAACAACGAAAGTTCTAGTACACTTGCTCTTGTGGTTATGCCACATGCATTTTTGGTTGTTGCCAACTTTACTAACACGGTCTTTATCTGATGGTACTTTCAATTTTCTGGTCCCGAGCTTACAGGGATCGCACTCATTTCTTTCATTACTTCTGTCCTCGATTTCTTTAACTCCTCCTTTGTTTTCGTCGTTGATAGATTCCTCTCTTTTTTTATTCTCCTTTTGTGCCTCATCAACATGATCTGCAATGATCATTTGTACTGACTCCTCATCAGCAGCCTCATCTTCTAATTTTTTGACTTCAACATCTCTCTCCTCCTCACTATTTTTCTTCTCATCCTCCTTACCATAAATCTCCTTCAATAAAACCCACAATTCTTTTGCGGATTTTTCTCCAATAATATGGTCAAAAGCTTCTTCATCAACGTTCTCACTCATTGCAGCACGTGCACAACGATCTTTCCATCTCAACTTTGTGAATGCCTCACTCTCTTTCTCCATTATATTTTTGACATCTTTTGGCCACTCATACCTATTCTCAACGATCTCCCAAAGCCCTTTGGAGATCAATTCTTCTTTCTTTTTATTACCCCACTCTTCGAAATTTTGTTTTGTGAGAACGAACGATGAGAAAAATAACATTGCCATAGTTTTAACCTGGCGCTCTGATACCAATTTGTTGGATTGAAGAGGAGGAGGATATTGAAATTTTAATGGAGGAAAAACTCTTTTTTAATTTCCTTATCAATTTCTTACACTTCTTACCTACTTTTTTCTTACTTCTTGCATCATAACCAAAATGATAGGCTTTATATAGAGAGACTTACATGTCACTTCATTTAATAGACATCACACTTTACTAAAAGACACACAAACTTTAATATGACTCTTAACCATAAAAGACACATAACTTACGAACTGATGCCTAGACTTCATAAACTAATAAAGATAAATTTCAAATTATTATTTCCAACAAATTTGTACGCTGTTCACCACACTTCATGCTCGATGGACAAAAATCCTTCTTGTTTTACCAAAAAATAAACTATAATTAAATTGCAGAAGATAAAGGAAGAAAGTATATGGATCAATATTGTTTAATACAAATGCAGTAGTAAATCAAGATGAATTACATCTAAAAAAACATGTTTCTACATTATAATTGGATATGACAATAAATAATTAGTGTAACGACACATCATAATGAATTTTCAAGTAATTCCTGTTCAGTAAACATGGATATGACAATAAATAATAACAACATGGTTTGAACTTTTGAAATCAAAAATCAATAATAAATGCAAATAATCTGAAATTGGGATATAAGATTTAGGGTGAGAATGCTAGTAGTTTGAAAAGCCTATCTTTTATAGATAATACTATTACTGATAAATGGAAACTAATTTTGATAGCATTCTAGCAATAATTGTACATAAAATGTATCTCATGCTCAGAAAACTATGTTTTCCTTTCCAAATCAAGATAAGGTAAATTTTGTTAATGTTATGTCATAATTATTAGTTGGCTATTCTAAGAATTTGAAATAAAAGATATATTTATATATGCATTAGATTTGAAAAACCCAATTTTAACAGTTAGAATTGTAGCGACAAATAAAAGATATGCTAGCCCCGAATTATGCATGTAATTGCTCTTCTAAACTTGCCAAAATATGCATGTTGAGTAATTACGGTAAGGGAAAAGCTTTTTATAGATATTTAAAGTTTTGTCATCCTTGAAAATATATTGGCAGAAAATTATGCATTAAATACTCATTTAAACTTTCAAAATTACTCATATAAGGAAAACTTTTCTTTAGGCACAAAGGATCAAATAGATAGGCTACTAAATATTTTTCTACCTGCGTTCTATGCAATTAGGATACTTCAAATAATATAGTAAATAGTAAAAGCATCATCAACTCTCAGTTGTTGTTGCTGTTGCTGTATAAGATTTTGGATTAGAATGTAGCAATTTAAAAAACCCCAATGTAGAAGACAAAAGTATTAATGGAAAATGCAATTCAATTTTTGGAAAAAGATGATGACAATTCAAAGAATTCTATGCTAACCATGGGTTTGTTTGTCATTTAGCATAGATTAAATGCTAAAACAATAGTAAACATTATGTAATAACCCGGAAATCCGAGCCAATTTAAATTTTTTATTTTGGCAATTTTAGTGAATTTTGAATATTTAAAATGAATTATTTTAAATATTAACGACGAGAAATTTATTTTGAATAGAATTCGAACGTATATATTTATATAGATCGTCGTTAGAATATAAATATTTATTTTAAATTATAAAAGGAATTGAAAATGGCGCGGTAGTCCGAAAATTCGATTTCAAAGTTCAAATGAATTTACAGGATTCAAAATAAACCGGATTTTAGTGAAACCAAAAATAATAGAATCTAATTTAGAATATCTTTCCAACGAATCCGAAAGATTGAAATTTCATAGCGAGAATCAAAAGATATGTCCAGTTGAAAATTCAGAATAGTCGCTATGGAAATCTGGCCCTAAAAAATGGAAATTTTGCAAACGACCTCGGTTTTCGATGAAACCACTTTTGTTGGATCCGTGATGTCAAGTTATTGCTAGGTTTCAAAATTCGTAATTTTCTAAATCAATATGTGAGCGTGGCAAAGGAAAACGCGTTTGACCAGTTTTAGTTGATTTTAATCGACTGGAAAATGGCCATTTTTCAAACGGTCTCAGAATTCGATGAAATTAGCTTTGTTAGGACCGTATCGTCAATACGAAGCTAGAAAATATTTTTTGGGAATTTTTCTAGTTAGTACGTGGCCCTAGTAAATTGAAATGCGCGTTCAAATTCAATATACAGAGTTATATTTTGATTTTGACGAAAACTGATCGAAGCGATCGAATCAGCCTACGATACATATCCCATTGTGTTCGAAATGGGGGTAATTAGCTATGGATGACAGACGGTGGGTCTCGTTTCGAGGTCAGAATAAAAAGTACCTTTTTGAAATAATTAAATAAATAAACAATAAAAAATCTCTCTCCTCTACCCCTTACTTTCTCTCAGGCCCCCTCCGTTCAGTTTCATTTCAACAAAAAAAAGAGGACGGAGGCGGAAGAACCGCCATCGCGGCCCCGTAGGCGGCGCCGCCCACGCCAGAAACCCCCCTCCCTGCGTCGGTCCCCTCTCCCTCATCCTCTTCTCCTTCCCGCTTCCCTCCTGCTCGACGTGAACCCTAAAACACTCCCCTCGACTGAAATCCACTGCACCGCCCACGCCCTGCCTAGCACCACCTCCATGACGGCCTGTGCCCCTCTCCACCACCTCGACCCCCCAGTAAGCTTCCATCTTTATTTTTCATCATTTATAATGTTAAAATTTTGATTTTTAATTTGTATAACATAGGAAATTATTTTTTAAATGATGGGAAAAATCAGATTTTGTATATTTAAATAGAAAAGTTTATATTTTTGTAATAGGAAAATTTAAATTTTTATATATACATCAAAGTATTATTTTTTCTTTAAAAATCCGATTTTTGTTCTCGTTTAAAGCTATGATTTTTATTATGGAAAAGCTTTGATTTTTAAATATAGAAAAAGCATTGTTTTTGAATATGAAAAGGGTTTGATTTTTCTATGGTATTCATATGAATAAAAATATGATTTTTATATTATAGAAGTATTAAAAATCCGATTTTTATTATGTAGAAGAGATAAAGATATAATTTTTATATGATGTAGAGTATAAAAAATATAATTTTTATAGATGTAGCGAAATAAAAATTTGATTTTTATTATATATATGTTGAAATAAAAATGGGATTTTTATAGCGATGATATAAAAATTCGATCTTTATATCAGAAATAGATATAAAAATATAATTTTTATATAGAAGGTAGCGTTATAAAAATATAATCTTTATAATGAAAAACATCGTGTTAAAGGTGCTATTTTTATCATCTTAAGAGTGAAATAAAAATATATGATTTTTATATATGTAGTGAATACGGGCAATTAAGTGACAAAAGGCGAGCACGACGAAGATTTCTACATATGAAGAGTCGCGGCGTTTGGTTTAGCTCTTAGTGAGCACTCCTCACTTTTATTTTAATTTCTAGTTGAAATATATACTAGGATGCATACGGTGTTTAGTAGCACCCGACACCCGTCGTCCACAGACCATGGATGACTTGTTTGTTTGATTGCTGTGTTGTGAAATTTGGTTGTGTGATGAAGAATGAAATAAAATATTTTATAGTGAAAAATATTTTATAGTTAAAAATATATTTTTTAACGTGTATATGAAATGAATTTTTATAAACAAATCGGACGATTTGTTTATATACACTGATTTGACTGATATTGATTGGGACGATAAATTTTACACATCGCCCAACCACACAAATAAAATCTGTGTTTATTGATTTGAAACCCCACACGGGTATTGGGATGAGATTTGACGTACACTAATCCCGATTGTTTAGTTGTATGTTAATCGATGGGTTGACAGACTGTGTAAGTGTTAATTATTGATATTTAATGCTTATGCAATTGTGTGGTGCACTCTGGATGAAGGTTGATTATTTATCGTTGCTATTATATACATGTGTTGTAGAAAATCCATATAATTAACGTTATATGGTAATTGATTGGGCCTCATTCCATTTTAGAAAATAAATTCATGTGTTGAATTGAAAATAAATTCATGTTTTGAATAGAAAATAAATTCATGTGTTGAATTGAAAATAAATTCATGTGCTGAATAGAAAATAATTTCATGTGTTGAAATAAAATAATATTCATGTGTTGAATAGAATAAACATTCATGTGCTGAATAGAATAAACATTCATGTGTTGAATAAAAGCTGTGTTAATTAGATTGACGCCATTTTGACGTGAACGATATTTATATCGATTATATTCGTTTTTATAATGAATATAGAAAAGGAAGTGATTTCAAAATATAACATTTTGAAAATATTATCATTTATAGATTAATGATATGGAATATTCAATTTTGATTAGAAATTGAATATGAAGTTGAAATCGTTTTGAAAACGAATTTAAAACGATTTATAAAATACGTTTTAAAAGGAAATCGACGAATTATATATTATATATATATAATATAATGGCCTGAATAGAACGCGCCGTGCCGCGGCAGTTCACGAATTTCGACCATTCACTTTGAACGGATATTACGGGAGATCCTACTGTCGGATTCTCCTAAAACCGGAACCGTTGGGTTCGTATCGAAAAGAGATTTCTAACGAATATTAGAGATTTGAAATCTAACGGTTGGATTTGGAATTATGTCCAAATCAAATTTGGAAAAGGTCGCTGTAAGTGCAGTTCGATGGCCGTTGATGGAAATCGACTGTACGGGCCTTGATAAAATTATTAAAAATATCAATAATTTGTGTAAAATCATAAGAAATGATTTGTGAAGAATTGGGATGAAAAATCCCAAATTTGAAAAGATAAAAATAGTTTTTTATCGACATGAACTAGTTTTGAACTAGAATTATAAACCATTTATTCTTGAAATAAATAAAGTGGATTTGAAATGGTTTTTAAAATAACCAGAATTTCCAATAATTGAATTGGAATGGATATAAATCGAAATTGTCTTTGGAATATTTCGATGTATGTTTTCGTGATGATACAGATATTGTTATGGGAATTTGAAAGATATATTTATATCGTTATTTCCAATACGATATTTGTTGGTCGTAGAATTTGATATTGAATATAAGCCGATATATTATCTATTCAGAGCCTTGTATTTAATATCAAATGTGATTTGGGTTTGCCGTGAATGGTGTCTTCATTAACACTGTTCTTAAACCCAGTTGAGAAAAAGATTAAATCTTTTTATTTAGATTTAATGAAGTGTACCAATTAAATGGTATTTAATTGGAATTGAATTTGAATTGATTTCTGGGTTTATCGTGAACGGTATTTTAAATAACACTTGTTCTTTAACCCGATAATTAATGGAATGTGATTTTGGGTTGTCGTGAACGGTATCTTCAATAATGCTGTTCTTAGACCCAACGGAGTTAAGAAGATCAGAAACTAACTGGAGATTAGTTAAGTTGAATGTTTTCTTGGGAATTGATCTGATGTTGGTTTCGTCCTTCGGGGTTAATACTTAGGAAATTGCTCACTTGCTATTTTACAGTTAAAAGCTGATAAAATGGAATGTGATTTTGGGTTTATAGCGAACCGTATTTTAAATGACATTGATTCTTTAACCCAGTTAAAGACAGGAAGTTTAAAACCAAGTGGAGTTTTAATGAATCTTTGATTAGATTGAAATGATCGAGAATGGAGTATCACCAGTTTTGCTCTAGGCGATAGTTAAATCTTTAATTAGATTTGAACGTGAAATGGTAATTGAATTTACCGATAACACCGTGGTGTTAGATATGAAGTACTACCAGTTTTACTTCATGGGATGAATAGGTTGGGGTTGGGAAATTTAACAATTGATTACTTCGGTAAGGTTCGTTAATTCCGACTAGTTTGGATAAACCATAATTTGGTTTGAATTGATTTTCAAAAGAAGATTAAAGAATAAATTTTAGGAATTTATCTTTGATAAAATTAATGGGAACCTCTCCCTAGGAATGTGAAATTTAGCAATTAACTGAAGATTAGTTAAGAAGAATGGTTTCCTGGGTATTGATCTGATGTTGGTTTCGGCCTTCGGGGTTAATATTTGGGGAATTATTCTCTTGCTAATTTACGGTTAGTGACTGATGAATTGGAATGAGGCGTATGTTGTGTTTGTGTAACACTTGTTTATTATATACGCGAGTTATTCAGAAAGACCGGGTGTGACGACCCCAAATCCCGTTCTGACGGAGACAAGGGTAATCTTTGGAATATAACACATAAATAGGTAATAGCAGAACAAAATTAAATAAATACACCAGATAATGAACAATAGAATATACTGGATAAAAGTAATCATCAGAGTTACACAGTATACAGGATCTTACTTAGTACAAATACAGTTCAGCTATACATAAATGTCTACAGCGGAAAACAAACAAAATATGTACAATAGGAGCTGAACAGCATAAAAAGAGATAAATGATAGAATCCATCTTCAGCTCTAACTATCCAGATAAAGCCTGCTAAACCTGAATACAAGGCTGCCCGTGTAGAAAAAGGGGCATCCGAGTTTGAGAGTGAAACAAACTACGAGTTAGTCATGGGACTGGTATGAGAAATCTACTCAACATATATATATATTATGGCTAATCACAGGACCACGCCACTTTCGTGGAACGGGTTTACTCCATTGGATTGCCAGTGCTTTAAAACAAATCTTTCTTTTAAACATCGCTATGCTTTTTATAAAAATGAAGCCATTATAAGACTCAGTTCCCATCACACAATGCAATGCAAACCGGAGGATAGAGTTTTACCTTATAATGGCCAATATATGATTGATACGAATAAAACAAAGGCATTTGATATTATTGCTAGTGTTTATATGTTTTGAAAACAATTTCAAATCATAACTATCAATCATAGACGGCATGGGTACCATATATCATGTTGCCATATATACATACAATCAAAACCGCACGATGTCGTATTTGGAGATTGGATTTCCGTCATGAACCAAGGCAAAAGATAGTCCTTACCGACTTCGAGACTGCCTAGCCTGAGCCTCAGGGTCAGAGCGCATCGACCCTTGGATCGTCAGGGCCGGTCCACCGATGTGGATTAAAATGCCTGAACACTGCGTTTCCCCGCCCTTTGGGGCGTAAATGAGCCAATGAATGACTCCATTGGACCCGGATCGTCCGATCAAACCGAGGCGCCTCGCAACAGCAACAACCACACAGGTGAAAGTATATAAATGTCAGGGCTAGTAGGTCACTGACACCACCCTAGCTAGGAAGAAACGCAGGCCCTCCCTGATGTCCTCTCCCGTTTCTTATTCATACCGGGGTGTGAGGCTCGCGATTTCACGTTATACACAAAGCTACGCCACACAGGCGGTGCTTTGATCATCACCACAAGACTTTGCTTTTCAACAGAAGCCCTGATCTCTGCATCTTAGCATGCCACATGGGCAATTCATGCCATGCGACTGATGTCCATCGATATACAACCTCTGAGCTCGTGCGTTTCAGAGAAGGGCATTAAGCAAAAGAATAAATTCTCCGTCGCCAAACAGATGTATATTTAATAGAGATCAATCAACACAGAATAAAATCCAATGTCAGACACACAGTCCATTTACAAGTCCATTCTGGGTCTGAACGAAACCGGAGGCACTAAATACCTCGCAAACCCATCGATCACCACGTACGTCTGGACGATCACCACTCATTATCCATATTTCGGGATGCCTCCCAATCAGGACCTCGGTTACCACCCAAACGAGATGAAGATCTCCGGTCTTCTACCACCATCTTCATCTTCGACTTTCAAATGTCGGTCAATTATTTGAAATGAGAATTAACTCGGCCTTTTCAAATAATTCATGTATATCCTAGAATTTTAAATCAATTTATTTCAAGGGTTAAATCAATAGACAACACCAACTTGTTCTTTAATGTATTTTTCACACCAAACACATTCAACCATCAAAAGCCACATAAATCGAGCAAATTCTGTTTATTTCCATTCCATATCGTTTATGATATTTTATAATGATTTATCGCTATTTTTATTTATTTTAAAATAGCCAATTTATTCAAAACGACGCTTCGGGCCATAACGCGGCCGTAGCGCTGTTTTTCTTCAGATTTGATTTACACATATCTGAAAACCTAACCGTGGGATCTTCATAAAATTTACATCATTAGAAAGGTCTTTTCAAAACGAATCCAACGGTTCCAGTTTCGGGAAAATCCGACGGTCGGATCTCCCGGTACAATCGTTTGAAGTTTCGATTTCAAAATAGGAACTGCAGCGTCGTTATTCGATTAAATACAATTATATTTATAAATATAAATAAATATAATCGTTTCTGGTGCTGTTTTTCTTTAGATTTGAATTAAACATTCCAGACAATCCAACCGTTGGATTTTTACAAAGTGCGTGCCGTTGGAAAGATATTTCCAAGGCGAACCCAATGGTTGCGGTTTCAGGAAAATCCGATGGTCGGATCTCCCGGTACAATCGTTTGAAATCACGGTTTCAAAATACGAACTACACGACCATGTTTCGTTTAATTTTATTTATATTTATATATTTATATAAATATAGTTCATTCAAAAATTCCTATATCATTTTCACTTCATATATTTCACTAACGCCTTTAAATTTTGGAAAATTTCGCCATAACCTCCTTTGTACGGGAGGGGCTGGGAAAATTCCCAAATAGCCACACGGGCGTCTCATGTCGAAAAGAAAAAGAAAAAGCCAAGCGGCTAGCCAACAGGCTCATAAAATCATCACCCAAACAAAACAGTAAATGTGTACCTATTTGTCGAGCACAAAATTTTATTCCTCTTCTCTGGCCCCTTTGCTATAACCTGTTCAATAAATATGCATGTACATATATACAGTTCTTATCACTTATCATTTTCCATTCAACTTCATATTCGATTTCATTTGGTTTACCAACACCATTCATTCTAATGTTGCATGCATAGGCAAAAATCATATCATTAGCTAATTAATGAATATTCCGACTCATGCATATTTATTTGAACGAGTTGCTATTTTTAACACTTCACATTTCAACAATTCATGTATATAATAAAAATGGGATTTTTTTATTGTAAAACAATTCATTTCAAAATCCTATTATTTTATATAGTTTATATAGGTGATAAAAATAGGATTTTTCTTATAAAACAATTTCTTTTGAAAACGAGATTATTTTTCATATTCCATATAGTTGATAAAGGGTGATTTTTGTTATGAAACAATTTATTTCAAAATATGAATACCATTCAACACATGAATTTCTAATCAACGAATGAATATCGATTCAACACATGAAGGTTTTCTATAGTTTCTATATATAGATAAAAATGTGATTTTTATATTTAAAACGCGAATACCATTCAACACATGAATTTCTAATCAACGAATGAATATCGATTCAACACATGAAGGTTTTCTATAGTTTCTATATATAGATAAAAATGTGATTTTTATATTTAAAACACAAATACCTTTCAACACATGAATTTCTAATCAACGAATGAATATCGATTCAACACATGAAGGTTTTCTATTCAACGAATAAATATAGTTCAGAAAATGAAAATAATTCAAACACATGAATATTATTCAAAATTTCGGCAGCATAACGGCAGGGTAGTTAAAACCGGGACCGTCCCTAGTACGGCTCCTCGCTCTACCTTAAAACCTCGCGGTTTTTGACAATGGGGATCATGCATCTAGTTCGCACGCAGGCGGCATGTATATATTTATTTCATTTTCACAAACTAATCCTATGCGGTTTCAACCAAATATTTCTCAACCACAAATGGGTATTTTTCAACCACAATCAATCAATATCAATCACAAACAATCCCAAACAACCATTCGCTATCAATCAATTTTCACACCAATCACAATCAATAAATATCGTCCATGGTTTGTGGACGAGGGGCGTATATATACATATATATTTATATATAGCAATTCACTTCTATTTCAACACATATATAATTTTTACAACGCATATACAACTTATACATCGAAGTACAACTTATACAACGCTTATACATGAGGTGTACAACGCTTATATAACTCATACATCGACTATATAATTTATACATCGTCGTTTTCCATATTGTTTATAAATTAGAAATCTCACATTGGGTTCCACTCCATCAAAAATAGCAGAAGGCTCAGAAAAATATGCGGTCTCTTCTAAAATGTAGAAGACGTCCACACGGTCACGATGTTTCCTGTTTCATCGAATTTCGTTAACACAAGAAAAGGATATGATTTTTCAAAGATGGATGAAATTTGCAACACTTTAAAGTGTTAAAACAGGTTTAAATAATAACAGCCGTATATTACCCGAACTGTTCAAAATTAGGTTTGCTAATTTCTGGAAATCCATGAAGTGAACTGGCGATCGGGTTGCGCCACCAGGTAGGGGAAGGAGAGGCGCTCCAATCGAGGTGGGGGTTGGCCAACTCGCGGCGGCGGTGGAGGCTCAGGCGGCGCTCGAACGACGGAAGTTCGAGGTGATGGATCTCGTCGTACAGGCGATGGTAGGAGTCGCCACTGGTATGGATGCGAAGGGGAGGACGTGATCTTCAAAAAGTTGCAAAGGAGGTGGTGGTTTTGGTGAGCGGTTTCGCCGGAATCAGCCAGGGAAGATCGAAGATGGTTTCCGCCTTCGATCACAGCGGGGAGAGAGAACGATGAAGGAGATGGATTGTGATTGGCCAGAATTTTTATTTATATATTTATTTATTTCAAAAATCCAAAAATACCCCCTTGTCACAAACGAACTCCAATTCCAACCCAACGACTGTCGTCACTAACGTTTTACCCCCATCCCGGACATAATGGAATATGTCTCGTTGGCCAATTTGACTGTTACAGTCAGTTATTCTTTAAATTAAAATATAAAACATTCAAATTCTGATTTGAACGTACATTTTAATTTGCCGGGCCCACATACTGATTCGAAAAATCCCAGAAAAATTATTTCTAGCTTCGTATCAACGATACGGTCCTAACAAAACTGATTTCGTCAAATTCTGAGACCGTTTGCAAAATGGCCCATTTCTGGTCGATCCAATTTAACTGTAATTGGCCAAAACACATTTTCCTTTGCCACGCTCACATACTAGCTTCAAAAATTATGAAATTTGAAACCTAGAAATAACTTCACATCCCGGATCCAAACAAAGTGGTTTCGTCGAATTCCGAGGTCGTATGCAAAATGGCCAATTTCACAGGCTATATAAATTCCATAGCGACCTCTCTGAAAATTCATTCGGCCATAACTTTTGCTTTCCGCTATGAAAATTCGATTTTTCCGATTCGTTAGAAAGGTATTCACTAACAGATTTAAATATTTTTGGTTTCACTAAAATCCGTTTTGTTTTGCACCCAGTACAGTCCGACAAAGTTTGAATTCAAATTTTGAAACTACAGCGCCTTTTCAAGCCTTGTTTATAATTATAATTAAATATATTCATTTTCAATTGTCGATTCAAACTCAGTTTTCATTGCCATTATTTAAAATATTTATTTTAAATATTTAAAATCCATTATTTTAGCTAATTTAAAAATTTTAAATTGGTTCAGATTTTCTGGGTTGTTACAATCTCCCCCACTTAAAACTTTTCGTCCCCGAAAAGGAACAAAGTTGAAAGTGGTTTGATAAATCTACTATCACGCAACACAACAACCAATCCAATTGTTTTCAACCTTTCAAAACCATACAAAATAATTTCTATGCTCTTTTAAAATCATTCAGACTATAGAATTAAAAGTGCACATCCATGAAAAGAAAATAACAATAGAGTAGAGAATTGAATGGTAATGCAAAGTAGGGTAAATGTACCTTGCACCAGAGTCAATCAGAGATATCCACTCGGCATCTAGGATAAGCTTTCTGAATGCTCTCCTCAGTTTCCCAAGTACAATCTCGTGGATCTCCACTCCACTGCACTTTGACTAAGTGAACCTTCTTGTTCCTCAGCTCTTTGGTTTCTTTGCCGATAATCTTTAGCGGCTCTCGTCTCACAGCTAATTCTGGAGTAATTTCAATATCCTGTTGAGCTGATTCTTCCACGATCAAGTCTGGATCATGAACGTGCTTTCGAAGTTGAGATATGTGAAATACATCATGAACTCCAGGCAACCAATCAGGCAATTTAACCCTATAAGCGAGAGTTCCAATCCGTTCCAGAATAGGAAACGGACCAATGAATTTGGGCACCAACTTTCCAGTTTTACCGAACCGGATAACTCCTCTCATCGGCAATACTTTCAAATATACATAGTCGCCAACGAAAAAGGACATATCTCTTCTTCTCCTATCGGCATAGCTCTTTTGTCGTCTTTGAGCGGCGAGTAATCACTTTTTAATAAAATCGACTTTGTCGGCAGCTTCTCGAATCATATCAGGCCCCAATACAAGTCTATTACCGGGTTCGACCCAACAAGCAGGAGATCGGCACGGTCTACCATACAATGCTTCGAATGGCGACATTGTCAGGCTCTCCTGGTAGCTGTTGTTATATGAGAATTCAGTCAAATGCAGATGGTCTTCCCATGATCCACCGAAATCTAGGACACAAGCCCGCAATAGATCTTCTAAAATACGATTCATCCTCTCAGTCTGACCGTCTGTCTGAGGATGATAAGCGGTGCTCAAATTCAGCTTCGTCCCTAGCTCGACTTGAAATGCCTCCCAGAATTTGCTAGTGAATATTGTATCTCTATCACTGACTATACTGAGCGGCACCCCATGTAGTCTAACTATTTCCCTGAACTATATCTACGCCAGACTCTGAGCAGTTCTGTTTAATCTGACAGGTATGAAATGGGCGGTCTTCGTGAAGCGATCTACGATCACCCAAATACTGTCATTCCCTTTTCTGGTTCTGGGCAGACCATCAATGAAATCCATAGAAATATGTTCCCACTTCCAGCCTGGAATGTCTAGCGGTTGTAATAATCCAGCTAGTTTCTGTTGGTCGCTCTTGACTAGCTGGCAAGTAGGGGATCGGCTAACATATAAAGAAATGTCCCTCTTCATCGACTTCCACCAGAAAGTGCATTTGATGTCATTATACATTTTGCTTACTCCCGGATGGATACTAAGTTTCGACTTGTGGCATTCATCCAGTACTTCCTTTCGAAGCTCAGGAATGTTAGGGACACAGATTCGACTTTTGAGCCTTAGAATTCCATCATTATCAACTTGAAAACTCGAGGGTTCGCCTTGTTGAATTATCTCCCTGATCTTCTGAATGAAGTGATCGTCCTCCTGAAGAGCAGATATTTTATCTAGCAATGAAGTCGTGATAATAAAACTAGCGATCATCTCATTCTTTCGGCTTAACGCATCGGCCACGACATTTGCTTTCCCTGGAGTGTATATAATTTCAAAATCGTATGTTGCAAGGAACTCCATCCAACGTTGTTGTCTCAGATTCAAGTCTTTCTGGGTGAACAAATACTTCAGCGACTGATGATCTGTAAACAGTTCAAATCTCTCACCTAGGAGATAGTGCCTCCAGATTTTCAAAGCGAACACTATAGCCAATAACTCAAGATCATGAGTTACGTAGTTCTTCTCGTGTGGCTTCAGTTGACGGCTAGCATAAGCAATCACTTGGCCTCTTTGCATTAATACTGCGCCAAGGCCTTCTCTAGAAGCATCAGTCCAGACCTTTAAATCCTGGTTGCCATCGATGATGGTTAACACTGGAGCAGTCGTTAGTCTTAACTTTAGCTCTTCAAAAGCCTCCTCACTTTCTGGAGTCCATTTGAATTTAGAGTGCTTCTTTGTAAGCTTTGTTAAATGACCAGATATCTTCGAAAAGTTTTTAACAAACTTCCGGTAATAGCTAGCCAATCCGAGAAAATTGCGGACTTCAGTGGGGGTGCTGGGTTGTTTCCAGTTCTGAATAGCTGTGATTTTACTTGGATCCACATCGATTCCTTCTTTCGATACGACGTAGCCCAGAAATTTCACTTCATCTTGCCAGAATATACATTTGGAAAATTTGGCTTTTAATACATTCCGTCTCAGAATTTCTAGCACCTGTTCCAGATGCTTTTCATGTTCGGCCTTTGATTTAGAGAAGATTAGAATATCATCAATAAAAACCAGAATAAATTTATTCAATACTCCTCTGAATACTCTGTTCATCAGATCGACAAAATAGGCTGGGGCGGTACATAAGCCGAATGGCATTACTAACCACTCGTAGAATAAGTCGGGACCTATGAATGCTGTCATTGGAACACACTCTTCGGCAATTCGAAGTTGATGGAAGCCTGTAGCTAGGTCCATTTGTGAAAATACTTGTGCTCCATTTAATCGATCCAACAAATCATAAATACGCGGCAATGGATATTTGTTCTTTAATGTCTGTTTATTCAGATCACGATAATCCACACATAGACGTAGCGTACCGTCAGATTTTGGGACAAACACCGCTGCTGCACACCAATCAGAGAAACTAGGCCTGATCAGACCTTTCCATACCAGCTGTCGTGTTTGATTGTCTAATTCCTCCTTCTCTTTCAAGGACATTCTTCGAATAGCATGAACTACCGGCCTTGGATTAGGAATCAAAGAAATTTTGAAATCTATTTCTCTCTGCGGAGGTAAGCGAGCAACTTCTTCAAACACATCCGCATAATTTTTGACAACAGGAATATCCTTCACTAGGTCGGGAATATTCTCTGTGATTTCAGGGACATTTTCTGTTTGGGCTGGAGAAACATTTAGATCTGCCCAGAAGTCTTTTCTATTAGCTTTCTGTCCTTCACAGGGAATGGTTATATAACCACCCGATTTTATCTTTGCCCTAACAACTCTCTCGGCGCATCTAACCTCTGCCTCATATTTGGTCAGCCAATCCAATCCCAGAATAAGATCGAATTCATTAAAATTCATGACCATAGAGATAGTAGGGAATTTATAGCAGGAAAAAGAGACAGGTACTGCACAAGCCCAACTGAGACCGATGGAACCCCCGACCGGATTTTGGACAGTCATTGGTTCTTTGAGCTTCTTCAAATTCAAATCCAGTTTCTTAGCTGCATCCTTTGCAATGAAGCTTCGTGATGCGCCTGTGTCAAACAGTTCTTTAACTGGAATGTTCTTGACATTGAGCGTGCCTTCTAAGACATCAGCCCTTTCTTGACTAGCTGAGGGCTCAGAAGTTTCTGCCAATTCATTCACTTGTACTGCTTCGGGCTTGTTTAAGAGCGGGCAATCCTTTGCCAGATGGCCGGCCTCGTGGCACTGTTTACACTTCCTATTCTCTTGAAACTCCCCAACTTTTCCCAACCTTTTCTTCTTTTGCTTTCGATTGGCTCTATGTCCATCTTTTATTGGTTTCTTTAAAGATTTACATTTTCTGGACAAATGCCCCTTCTGATTGCAGTTCTTGCATATGGCAGTCGTGGCAGGTTCTTTTTCAGATCTAGCCCTTTTTCGATTTACTTTAGGCTCTTTACTGACCTCAGACCTCGTACTGGCTTCGGGAATATCAGTTTCCGCCTCTTCTTTGTCACTACAACAAACTTCTTCTTCGTCGCGCAACATTCCTTTCTTATGGAGATCTTCATACTGATAAGCCATGTATATCATTTCAGAAAAAGGGAGCTTCACATTCCTCATTACACTATTCTGATATCTCCTTTGCAGGCCTTGAATAAATCTCAGATTCTTCCTCTTTGGATCTTGAATCAGATGAGGAGCAAAGTGAGCAAGTTCGTTGAATTTCTTATGATATTCTGGGATGGTCATATCACCTTGTATCAAATAAGAAAATTCATCACATAATCTCTCGGTTGCTTCGGGAGGAGTAAATCTTTCCAGGAAAATCACTTTGAATCTGTCATAGGTGATATCACCTTCTGGATTATCTTTGATGATTGTTTCCCACCAGATTAAAGCTTCTTCTTTGAGCGCCCAAGATGCTACTAATCGTTTCTGGTCATCTCTCAGCGGGATACGCTCAAAAATTCTTTCGACAGAACTCATCCAAGCTTGAGTTTGAATTATAGATTCATTGCCCGAGAACTGCGCTCCGTTCAGATTTCGGTATCTCTTTAATAGAGCCTCTAGATCGGGTTCTGCATTTCTCCTGTTTCTGACACTCATTTTTCTAGTACTTCTGCAATTAGCAGAACAAGTGTCAGGTCACAGAAAAGGAATTTTAAAACATAGAAACATATACTTCAAATGTAAATGTGTCTATTGAGGTGTAGTTTCATTCTGCTTTACTCATATTAGGATATTGCAGATCCTATCTGTATAGAGTTACCCATCCTAGAACACTACTGGTTCTATTTCTGACGAGTTCGTTCAAATGTTATATTCCAGGACTAAGCTTAACCAAAGCTCTGATACCACGCTGTGACGACCCCAAATCCCGTTCTGACGGAGACAAGGGTAATCTTTGGAATATAACACATAAACAGGTAATAGCAGGACAAAATTAAATAAATACACCAGACAATGAACAATAGAATATACTGGATAAAAGTAATCATCAGAGTTACACAGTATACAGGATCTTACTTAGTACAAATACAGTTCAGCTATACATAAATGTCTACAGCGGAAAACAAACAAAATATGTACAATAGGAGCTGAACAGCATAAAAAGAGATAAATGATAGAATCCATCTTCAGCTCCAGCTATCCAGATAAAGCCTGCTAAACCTGAATACAAGGCTGCCCGTGTAGAAAAAGGGGCACCCGAGTTTGAGAGTGAAACAAACTACGAGTCAGTCATGGGACTGGTATGAGAAATCTACTCAACACATATATATATTAAGGCTAATCACAGGACCACGCCACTTTCGTGGAACGAGTTTACTCCATTGGATTGCCAGTGCTTTAAAACAAATCTTTCTTTTAAACATTGCTATGCTTTTTATAAAAATGAAGCCATTATAAGACTCAGTTCCCATCACACAATGCAACGCAAACCGGAGGATAGAGTTTTACCTTATAATGGCCAATATATGATTGATACGAATAAAACAAAGGCATTTGATATTATTGCTAGTGTTTATATGTTTTGAAAACGATTTCAAATCATAACTATCAATCATAGACGACATGGGTACCATATATCATGTCGCCATATATACATACAATCAAAATCGCACGATGTCGTATTTGGAGATTGGATTTCCGTCATGAACTAAGGCAAAAGATAGTCCTTACCGACTTCGAGACTGCCTAGCCCGAGCCTCAGGGTTAGAGCGCATCGACCCTTGGATCGTCAGGGCCGGTCCACCGATGTGGATTAAAATGCTTGAACACTGCGTTTCCCCGCCCTTTGGGGCGTAAATGAGCCAATGAATGACTCCATCGGACCCAGATCGTCCGATCAAACCGAGGCTCCTCGCAACAGCAACAACCACACAGGTGAAAGTATATAAATGTCAGGGCTGGTAGGTCACTGACACCACCCTAGCTAGGAAGAAACGCATGCCCTCCCTGATGTCCTCTCCCGTTTCTGGTTCATACCGGGGTGTGAGGCTCGCGATTTCACGTTATACACAAAGCTACGCCACACAGGCGGTGCTTTGATCATCACCACAAGACTTTGCTTTTCAACAGAAGCCATGATCTCTGCATCTTAGCATGCCATACGGGCAATTCATGCCATGCGACCGATGTCCATCGATATACAACCTCTGAGCTCGTGCGTTTCAGAGAAGGGCATTAAGCAAAAGAATAAATTCTCCGCCGCCAAACAGATGTATATTTAATAGAGATCAATCAACACAGAATAAAATCCAATGTCAGACACACAGTCCATTTACAAGTCCGTTCTGGGTCTGAACGAAACCGGAGGCACTAAATACCTCGCAAACCCATCGATCACCACGTACATCTGGACGATCACCACTCATTATCCATATTTCGGGATGCCTCCCAATCAGGACCTCGGTTACCACCCAAACGAGATGAAGATCTCCGGTCTTTTACCACCGTCTTCATCTTCGACTTTCAATCGTCGTTCAATTATTTGAAATGAGAATTAACTCGGCCTTTTCAAATAATTCACGTATATCCTAGAATTTCAAATCAATTTATTTCAATGGTTAAATCAATCGACAACACCAACTTGTTCTTTAATGTATTTTTCACACCAAACACATTCAACCATCAAAAGCCACATAAATTGAGCAAATTCTGTTTATTTCCATTCCATATCGTTTATGATATTTTATAATGATTTATCGCTATTTTTATTTATTTTAAAATAGCCAATTTATTCAAAACGACGCTTCGGGCCATAACGCGGCCGTGGCGCTGTTTTTCTTCAGATTTGATTTACACATATCTGAAAATCTAACCGTGGGATCTTCATAAAATTTACATCATTAGAAAGGTCTTTTCAAAACGAATCCAACGGTTCCAGTTTCGGGAAAATCCGACGGTCGGATCTCCCAGTACAATCGTTTGAAGTTTCGATTTCAAAATACGAACTGCAGCGTTGTTATTCGGTTAAATACAATTATATTTATAAATATAAATAAATATAATCGTTTCTAGCGCTGTTTTTCTTCAGATTTGAATTAAACATTCCAGACAATCCAACCGTTGGATTTTTACAAAGTTGGTGCCGTTGGAAAGATATTTCCAAGGAGAACCCAACGGTTGCGGTTTCAGGAAAATCCGATGGTCGGATCTCCCGGTACAATCGTTTGTAATCATGGTTTCAAAATACGAACTGCACGGCCATGCAGTTGAAATATCTCCCGGTACAATCGTTTGGAATCAGCCTGGGAAGATCGGAGATGGTTTCCGCCTTCGATCGCAGCGGGGAGAGAGAACGATGAAGGAGATGGATTTTGATTGGCCAGAATTTTTATTTATATATTTATTTATTTCAAAAATCCGAAAATACCCCCTTGTCACAAACGAACTCCAATTCCAACCCAACGACTGTCGTCCCTAGCATTTTACCCCCATCCCGGACACAATGGAATATGTCTCGTTGGCCAATTTGACCGTTACAGTTAGTTATTCTTCAAATTAAAATATAAAACATTCAGATTCTGATTTGAACGTACATTTTAATTTGCTGGGCCTACATACTGATTCGAAAAATCCCAGAAAAATTATTTCTAGCTTTGTATCGACGATACTGTCCTAACAAAACTGATTTCGTCAAATTCTGAGACCGTTTGCAAAAAGGCCTATTTCTGTTCGATCCAATTTAACTGTAATTGGCCAAAACACGTTTTCCTTTGCCACGCTCACATACTAGCTTCAAAAATTATGAAATTTGAAACCTAGCAATAACTTTACATCCCGGATCCAACAAAAGTGGTTACGTCGAATTCCGAGGTCGTATGCAAAATGGCCAATTTCACGGGCTATATAAATTCCATAGCGACCTCTCTGAAAATTCATTCGGCCATAACTTTTGCTTTCCGCTATGAAAATTCGATTTTTCAGATTCGTTAGAAAGGTATTCACTAACAAATTTAAATATTTTTGGTTTCACTAAAATCCGTTTTGGTTTGCACCCGGTACAGTCCGACAAAGTTTGAATTCAATTTTTGAAACTGCAGCGCCTTTTCAAGCCTTGTTTATAATTATAATTAATTATATTCATTTTCAATTGTTGATTCAAACTCAGTTTTCATTGCCATTATTTAAAATATTTATTTTAAATATTTAAAATCCATTATTTTAGCCAATTTAAAATTTTTAAATTGGTTCATATTTTCTGGGTCGTTACACCGGGTTTATCCCATTCTGAATAACTGATTCGACGTGGTGTCGAGGATGAAGACGGTGGTCGAAGACCGGAGGTCTTCACATCGTTTGGGTGATTATTGATGATCTTGATTGGGACGTACACCCAAGAGGAGGGAATCAGTTGGTGATCGTCCATGCGTACTTGGAGATCGATGGATGTGCGAAGTACAAGGTGCCTCCGGTTTTGTTCAGACACAGAACGGACTTGTAAATGGACTGTGTGTCTGACATTGGATATCATTCTGTGTGATTGATGGTATAGGTTGCATGGAGTGGTTTTCCTGTGTGGCATGCTAAGATGCAAATGATCAAGGCTTCTGTTGAAAAGCAGAGTCTTGTGGTTAATGATCAAAGCACGGCCTGTGTGGCATAACTTTGTGTAGCGTTGATTCGCGAGCCTCACACCCGGTGGTGAACCAAAAACGGGAGAGGACCTCAGGGAAGACATGCGTTTCTTTCTAGTTAGAAGTGGCGTCAGTGGTTTGATGCGCCCTGACGAGTTTGACTTATGTGGTTGTTGGTTTGCGAGGCGCCTCGGATATATCGGTGACTATGTGAAGCCGATGGAGTCATTCGTTGGCTCATTTACGCCCCAAAGGGTGGGGAAACGCAGTGTTCAGGCATTTTAATCCACATCGGTGGACCGGCCCTGTCGCTCTAAGGGTCGATGCACTCTGACCCTGAGGCTAGGGCTAGAGAGTCTCGAAGCCGGTGAGGACGATCCCTTGCCTCGGTTCACAGATGGAAATCCAATTTCCAATACGAAACTGCGGATTTGATATGTAACTTATACATGGCGACATAATGGCATGGGACGCTCATGTCGCCTATGATTAATATTTATGATTGCATATCAAATCAGAAACTAACTGGAAATGAGCTAAGATGGGTGGTTTCCTGGGTATTGGTCTGATGTTGGTTTCGGCCTTCGGGGTTAATACTTGGGGAATCGTTCTCTTACTAATTTACGGTTGGAGTCTGATTAAGAATCAAAAGATAAAATTTCGCAAGCATTCTTTGGCTGTTATAAGGTAAAACCCTATCCTCCGGCTTGCGTTGCATTGTGTGATGGGACCTGGGTCTTATAACAGCTTCATTTTTCTTTACTTAGCATTGCGCTGTTTGTTTAATGCACGGGTATTCTTGGGAGGAAACCCGTTTCGTGTTATACGGTGTGGTCCCTTGATTTACCGAACTTTAAAAACCAATATTAATAACTGTTTTAGTTCTCACACCAGTCACATGACTGACCTGGAGTTTATTGTTTTAACCTAAACTCTGGGTGTCCTTATTTTGACACGGGCAGCTAGTAGTTTTGGTTTTGCAGATTTATATATTTACGGGATCCTGATTTACAGCTGGAACGATACCCGGAAAGCTCTGTATCCGTGTATTACTTCTAGTTGTGTATTGTATTATTTTCCGCTGCTATGTAATGTATTGTAATCTCTGATAATTTATGATGTGTAATATTCATTCATACTCTGTATATTCTTGTATTCTGATGGAATTGTTGTAACTAACAATGAAATGTTCTTCTGTTTGCGTTCCTATGTGGCTTGTCCTCAAAGTATCCGGGCTTTCCTTACCGGGGAAGTTACGGGTTGTAACAGCTTGGTATCAGAGCTCTGGTTTATAGAGCTAGAGAACAAGACATATTGGAACCATATGAAAGAATTCATCAAAGATTGGATTAGTAATATCCAATGAGAATGACTCATTAGAGATGGGATCAGTAGTATCCTAAAATGAGTGTGAAGAGTATATTTTTAAAATGAAAACAATTTTTTTTGTTTTGAAAATTTAAATCAATTATTCGTATTTGATTATTTATTTGTATCGATTTGGACAATCAAGTATATAGAGATTTTAGTATACGTCTGATCCACGTGTATAGAAGCCTCAAATATATTCGATAGATATAGAATCACACTCTAGTCGCCCGGGTCTGATTCTGATGATGGCGCGCCATCATCAGTATTTATATTCGAGTGACGAAAGTGAGGTTTCTATATATTTCCAATTGACAGGTGTGAGAACCAAAATTAGATATGGCCTATTGTTGTGATTTGGCACCAAAAATGTGATTTTTGACAATATATCAAAGTTATGAATTTGAAAAGCTAATCAACTAATTGATTGCTGATTGTGTTATTTGATTATTGGTTGATTAGTTAAAAGTTGAACCATTTAGCCAAATTGTATCAAATAGTGAATTGTATTGAAAATTTGTCGCATTTGCATACATATACATGTACTTACATTGAACAGGTCATAGCAAGGAGGCTAGAGCAGAAGAATAAAATTGTTTGCCCGACAAATAGGTACATGTTAACTAATTTCTTGGGTTTTGGATGATTTTATGAGCCGATTGCCTTTTTCGTTTTCTTTTGGATTGAAGAAGGCCATGGGAGGCTATATGAAATATCCCGAAGTCCCCGGTGTAGTGGAGGTTGTGGCGAATTTTTTCGAAAATTTAGGGTGTTAGCCAAATTTTTGAAAAATTTGAAAAGTTCTTAGAAACTGAAAAGTTGAAGAACTTAAGTCGTAAAGAAAATAATGAAAGTTGAGTTGATTAGTTAAACAACTTTCGGCTTCGTTCCTTTTCGGGGACGAAAAGTTTTAAGTGGGGGAGATTGTAATAACCTGGAAATCCGAGCCAATTTAAAATTTTATTTTGGCAATTTTAGTGAATTTTAAATATTTAAAATGAATTATTTTAAATATTAATGACGAGAAATTTATTTTGAATAGAATTCGAACGTATATATTTATATAGATCATCGTTAGAATATAAATATTTATTTTAAATTATAAAAGGAATTGAAAATGGCGCGGTAGTCCGAAAATTCGATTTCAAAGTTCAAATGAATGTACAGGATTCAAAATAAACCGGATTTTAGTGAAACCAAAAATAATAGAATCTAATTGAGAATATCTTTCCAAAGAATCCGAAAAATTGAAATTTCATAGCGAGAATCAAAAGATATGTCCAGTTGAAAATTCAGAATAGTCGCTATGGAATTCTGGCCCTTAAAAATGGGAATTTTGCAAACGACCTCGGTTTTTGATGAAACCACATTTGTTGGATCCGTGATGTCAAGTTATTGCAAGGTTTCAAAATTCGTAATTTTCTAAATCAATATGTGAGCGTGGCAAAGGAAAACGAGTTTGACCAGTTTTAGTTGATTTTAATCGACTGGAAAATGGCCATTTTTCAAGCGGTCTCAGAATTCGATGAAATTAGTTTTGTTAGGACCGTATCGTCAATACGAAGCTAGAAAATATTTTTTGGGAATTTTTCTAGTTAGTGTGTGGCCCCAGTAAATTGAAATGCGCGTTCAAATTCAATATATAGAGTTATATTTTGATTTTGACGAAAACTGATTGAAACGATCGAATCAGCCTACGATACATATCCCATTGTGTTCGGAATGGGGGTAATTAGCTATGGACGACAGGCGGTGGGTCTCGTTTCGAGGTCAGAATAAAAAGTACCTTTTTGAAATCAATAATTAAATAAATAAAAAATAAAAACTCTCTCTCCTCTACCCCTTACTTTCTCTCAGCCCCCCCGTCAGTTTCATTTCAACAAAAGAAAAAAGAAAAAAAAGAGGATGGAGGCGGAAGAACCGCCATCGCGCCCCCCCCCCCCAGGCGGCGCCGCCCACGCTAGAGACCCCCTCCCCGCATCGGTCCCCTCTCCCTCCTCCTCTAATCCTTCCCGCTTCCCCCCTGCTCGACGTGAACCCTAAAACACCCCCATCGACTGAAATCCACCGCACCGCCCCTCTGGGCCTACGCCCTGCCTGGCGCCACCTCCATGACGGCCTGCGCCCCTCTCCACCACCTCGACCCCCCAGTAAGCTTCCATCTTTATTTTTCTTCATTTATAATGTTAAAATTTTGATTTTTAATTTGTATAACATAGGAAATTAGTTTTTAAATGATGGGAAAAATCAGATTTTGTATATTTAAATAGAAAAGTTTAGATTTTTGTAATAGGAAAATTTAGATTTTTATATATACATCAAAGTATTATTTTTTTCTTTAAAAATCCAATTTTTGTTCTCGTTTAAAGCTATGATTTTTATTATAGAAAAGCTTTGATTTTTAAATATAGAAAAAGCATTGTTTTTTAATACGAAAAGGGTTTGATTTTTCTATGGTATTCATATGAATAAAAATATGATTTTTATATTATAGAAGTATTAAAAATCCGATTTTTATTATGTAGAAGAGATAAAGATATAATTTTTATATGATGTAGAGTATAAAGATATAATTTTTATGTGATGTAGAGTATAAAAATATAATTTTTATAGATGTAGCGAAATAAAAATCTGATTTTTATTATATATATGTTGAAATAAAAATGGAATTTTTGTAGCGATGATATAAAAATTCGATCTTTATATTAGAAGTAGGTAAAAAATATAATTTTTATATAGAAGGTAGCGTTATAAAAATATAATCTTTATAATGAAAACATCGGGTTAAAGGTGCTATTTTTATCATCTTGAGAGTGAAATAAAAATATATGATTTTTATATATGTAGTGAATACGGGCAGCGAAGTGACAAAAGGCGAGCACGACGAAGATTTCTACATATGAAGAGTCGTGGCGTTGGTTTTAGCTCTTGGTGAGCACTCCTCACTTTTATTTTAATTTCTAGTTGAAATATATACTAGGATGCAGAGGGTGTTTAGTAGCACCCGACACCCATCGTCCACAGACCATGGATGACTTGTTTTTTTAATTGCTGTGTTGTGAAATTTGGTTGTGTGATGAAGAATGAAATAAAATATTTTACAGTGAAAAATATTTTATAGTTAAAAATATAATTTTTAACGTGTATATGAAATGAATATTTATAAACAAATCGGAAGATTTGTTTATACACACTGATTTGACTGATATTGATTGGGACGATAAATTTTACACATCGCCCAACCGCACAAATAAAATCTGTGTTTGTTGATTTGAAACCCACACGGGTATTGGGATGAGATTTGACGTACACTAATCCCGATTGTTTAGTTGTATGTCAATCGATGGGTTGACAGACTGTGTAAGCGTTAGTTATTGATATTTAATGCTTATGCAGTTGTGTGGTGCACTCTGAATGATGGTTGATTATTTATCGTTGCTATTATATACATGTGTTGTAGAAAATCCATATAATTAACGTTATATGGTAATTGATTGGGCCTCATTCCAATTTAGAAAATAAATTCATGTGTTGAATAGAAAATAAATTCATGTGTTGAATTGAAAATAAATTCATGTGCTGAATAGAAAATAATTTCATGTGTTGAAATAAAATAATATTCATGTATTGAATAGAATAAATATTCATGTGTTGAATAGAATAAACATTCATGTGTTGAATAAAAGTCGTGTTAATTAGATTGACGCCATTTTGACGTGAACGATATTTATATCGATTATATTCGTTTTTATAATGAATATAGAAAAGGAAGTGATTTCAAAATATAACATTTTGAAAATATTATCATTTATATATTAATGATATGGAATATTCAATTTTGATTAGAAATTGAATATGAAGTTGAAATCGTTTTGAAAACGAATTTAAAACGATTTATAAAATACGTTTTAAAAGGAAATCGACGAAGTATATATTATATATATTATATATATAATATAATGGCCTGAATAGAACGCGCCGCGCCGCGGCAGTTCACGAATTTCGACCATTGACTTCGAATGGATATTACGGGAGATTCGACTGTCGGATTCTCCTAAAACCGGAACCGTTGGGTTTGTATCGAAAAGAGCTTTCTAACGAATATTAGAGATTTGAAATCTAATGGTTGGATTTGGAATTATGTCCAAATCAAATTTGGAAAAGGTCGCTATAAGTGCAGTTCGATGGCCGTTGATGGAAATCGACTGTACGGGCCTTGATAAAATTATTAAAAATATCAATAATTTGTGTAAAATCATAAGAAATGATTTGTGAAGAATTGGGATGAATAATACCAAATTTGAAAAGACAAAAATAGATTTTTATCGACATGAACTAGTTTTGAACTAGAATTATAAACCATTTATTTTTGAAATAAATAAAGTGGATTTGAAATGGTTTTGAAAATAACCAGAATTTCCAATAATTGTATTGGAATGGATTTGAATCTAAATTGTCTTTGGAATATTTCGATGTATGTTTTCGTGATGATACAGATATTGTTATGGGAATTTGAAAGATATATTTATATCGTTATTTCCAATACGATATTTGTTGGTCGTAGAATTTGATATTGAATATAAGCCGATATATTTTCTATTCAGAGCCTTGTATTTAATATCAAATGTGATTTGGGTTTGCCGTGAATGGTGTCTTCATTAACACTATTCTTAAACCCAGTTGAGAAAAAGATTAAATCTTTTTATTTAGATTTAATGAAGTGTACCAATTAAATGGTATTTAATTGGATTTGAATTTGAATTGATTTCTGGGTTTATCGTGAACGGTGTTTTAAATAACACTTGTTCTTTAACCCGATAATTAATGGAATGTGATTTTGGGTTGTCGTGAACGGTATCTTCAATAATACTGTTCTTAGACCCAACGAAGTTAAGAAGATCAGAAACTAACTGGAGATTAGTTAAGTTGAATGGTTTCTTGGGTATTGATCTGATGTTGGTTTCGGCCTTCGGGGTTAATACTTAGGAAATTGCTCACTTGTTATTTTACGGTTAAAAGCTGATAAAATGGAATGTGATTTTGGGTTTATCGCGAACCGTGTTTTTAATGACATTGATTCTTTAACCCAGTTAAAGACAGGAAGATTAAAACCAAGTGGAGTTTTAATGAATCTTTGATTAGATTGAAATGATCGAGAATGGAGTATCACCAGTTTTGCTCCAGGCGATAGTTAAATCTTTAATTAGATTTGAACGTGAAATGGTAATTGAATTTACCGATAACACCGTGGTGTTAGATATGAAGTATTACCAGTTTTACTTCATGGGATGAATAGGTTGGGGTTGGGAAATTTAACAATTGATTACTTCGGTAAGGTTCGTTAATCCCGACTAGTTTGGATAAACCATAATTTGGTTTGAATTGATTTTCAAAAGAAATTAAAGAATAAATTTGAGGAATTTATCTTTGATAAAATTAATGGGAACCTCTCCCTAGGAATGTGAAATTTAGCAATTAACTGAAGATTAGTTAAGAAGAATGGTTTCCTGGGTATTGATCTGATATTGGTTTCAGCCTTCAGGGTTAATATTTGGGGAATTATTCTCTTGCTAATTTACGGTTAGTGACTGATGAATTGGAATGAGGTGTATGTTGTGTTTGTGTAACACTTGTTTGTTATATACGCGAGTTATTCAGAAAGACCGGGTTTATCCCATTCTGAATAACTGATTCGACGTGGTGTCGAGGATGAAGACGGTGGTCGAAGACCGGAGGTCTTCACATCGTTTGGGTGATTACTGATGATCCTGATTGGGCCGTACACCCAAGAGGAGGGAATCAGTTGGTGATCGTCCAGACGTACTTGGAGATCGATGGATATGCGAAGTACAAGGTGCCACCGGTTTCATTCAGACCCAGAACGGACTTGTAAATGGACTGTGTGTCTGACATTGGATATCATTCTGTGTGATTGATGGATATCGGTTGCATGGAGTGGTTTGCATGTGTGGCATGCTAAGATGGAAATGATCAAGGCTTCTGTTGAAAAGCAGAGTCTTGTGGTTGATGATCAAAGCACGGCCTGTGTGGCATAGCTTTGTGTAATTTTGATTCACGAGCCTCACACCCCGGTGGCGAACCAAAAACGGGAGAGGACCTTAGGGAGGACATGCGTTTCTTTCTAGTTAGAAGTGGTGTCAGTGGTTTGACACGCCCTGACGAGTTTGACTTATGTGGTTGTTGGTTTGCGAGGCGCCTCAGATATATCAGTGACTATGTGAAGCCGATGGAGTCATTCATTGGCTCGTTTACGCCCCAAAGGGCGGGGAAACACAGTGTTCAGGCATTTTAATCCACATCGGTGGACCGGCCCTGTCGCTCCAAGGGTCGATGCGCTCTGACCCTGAGGCTCGGGCTAGAGAATTTCGAAGCTGGTGAGGACGATCCCTTGCCTCGGTTCACAGATGGAAATCCAATTTCCAATATGAAACTGCGGATTTGATATGTAACTTGTATATGGCGACAAAGTGGCATGGGACGCTCATGTCGCCTATGATTGATATTTATGATTGTATATAAAATCAGAAGCTAATTGGAAACGAGCTAAGATGGGTGGTTTCCTGGGTATTGGTTTGATGTTGGTTTCGGCCTTCGGGGTTAATACTTAGGGAATCGTTATCTTACTAATTTACGGTTGGAGTCTGATTAAGAATCAAAAGATAAAATTTCGCATATCAAGCATTCTTTGGCTGTTATATTGTAAAACCCTATCCTCCGGCTTGCGTTGCATTGTGTGATGTGACCTGGGTCTTATAACAGCTTCAGTTTTCTTTACTTAGCATTGCGCTGTTTGTTTTATGCACGGGTATTCTTGGGAGGAAACCCGTTCCGTGTTATACGGCGTGGTCCCTTGATTTACCGAACTTTAAAAACCAATATTAATAACTGTTTTAGTTCTCACACCAGTCACATGAATGACCTGGAGTTTATTGTTTTAACCTAAACTCTGGGTGCCCTTTTTTTGATATGGCCAACTAGTAGTTTTGGTTTTGCAGATTTATATTCACGGGATCCTGATTTACAGCTAGAACGATACCCGGAAAGCTCTGTATCCGTGTATTACTTCTAGTTGTGTATTGTATTATTTTCCGTTGCTATGTAATGTATTGTAATCTTTGATAATTTATGATGTGTAATATTTATTCATACTCTGTATATTCTTGTATTCTAATGGAATTGTTGTAATTAACAATGAAATGTTCTTCTGTTTGCATTACGATGTGGCTTGTCCTCAAAGTATCCGGGCTTTCCTTACCGGGGAAGTTACGGGTTGTAACACATTGTGAACATATATAGTTCATTTATCAAATGGAAAAACCTCATTTCCTTAATCATATAACCATAATTCACTTCAATCTATGCTAACCCATGGTATTGTACCTCATTTGGAATGAACCTATTAGAACTTCTGTTAGAGTGCAGAAGTCATGGCTTGGAAAATAAAAAATAATCAATATCTATTAAGGAACAATAAAACTTAATCAATAACACATTACTGACTATTGAGGAACCAACTTATAAACTCTACAACGATGAAAAAAAGCGGGAAAAGTAAATTATGAAATTGGAAATTTGAATTAACACCCAACACCTTCTCTTTTGGCAAATTATAAACAGAACTAAATATGTACTTTATATATTATTCTTCTAATTGATTCCTACATTCGAAAAATGTTAACTTATAATTTGACAATTTGCTTAAACTTAGCATATATAACAAATTGAAACACATATATTAATACAGAATTGAAATAGGAAATTCAAAAATGTAGGCATGCGTTGTATATAATATATATACATCTATATAATAAAATTCCCCCCTAGAAAAACAACAAGACAAAGAGGGGCTGATATTTAATATTGAAACATATATCAAGCGGCTATTAACGATACACGTTTCCTCGAACGCAAAACAGAAATAAATGGACCTACTTAGTTGGTAATTAAACCACGTCCTTTTGATTTCTATCCATTTTCCCACGATTCATTACCGGTAATTACTTCCCTTTCTATTTATTCAATTCCACATTAATTTTTTTCCAACGATCCCTTCAAAATCATTTTTGAGTTTTATCCATCGCTCCAGCAAGGATCTTATTCTCCAAAATGAAAAAAATTGTTTTCAATTGGATAGAAGCATAGTACTCTTACATCTTCTTCTGGCTTGGTTGCTCCAATCTTCAACTACGGATTCACGGATACTTATGAAATTAAAGGTAATCTTCTCAATTTCACTTCAATTTTCAAAGTGTCTGCTGGAATTTAATATGATTTAACATAATGAATTTTATATTATTTGTGCTTCCTGAATCACTACGTTTGAACCGACATCGCTTTGTATTTTTTGGTGTTCAATATGAAATCAAATTGCTAATCGGCATCGCTCTATAGTACGATTCAGTTTCTTTTAATTTCAAGTGTTTTTTTGGTGATTTTTCCCATCTAGATGTAAAGACCCGCAACTTCCCCGTAAAGGAAAGCGTCGGATAGTTCGAGAACAAACCACAGCAGAACGCATACAGAAGAACATTTCATTGTATATTACAACAATGCATCAGATTACAAGAATATACAGAGTATAAATGAATATACACAGAAATATCAGAGATTTAAATTACATTTAAATACATAGCAGCGGAAAATAATACAATACACAACTAGAAGGAGATATACGGATACAAAGCTTTCCGGATATCGTTCCAGCTGTAAACCAGGATCCTGTGAATATAAATCTGCAAAACCAAAACTACTAGCTGCCCGTGCGGAAAATAGGGGCACCCAGAGTTTAGGTTAAAACAATAAACTCCAGGTCAGTCATGGGACTGGTGTGAGAACTAAAACAGTTATAATTCTTTATTTTAAAGTTCGGTAAATCAAGGGACCACGCCGTATAACACGGAACGGGTTTTCTCCCAAGAATACCAGTGCATAAAACAAACAGCGCAATGCTAAATAAAGAAAAATGAAGCTGTTATAAGACCCAGGTCCTATCACACAATGCAACGCAAGCCGGGGGATAGGGTTTTCCCTTATAACAGCCAAAGAATGCTTGATACGGTTAAAACAAATCATTTGATACTATTATAAGTGCATAGTGTATAAAACACTTCAAATCATAAGTATCAATCATAGGCGGCATGAACGGCCCATAACACTATGTCACCATATATAGGTTTACAATCAAAACCGCAAATGTCGTATTGGAAGTTGGGTTATCATTTATGGTATGAACCGAGGCTAGGGGCAAGATCCTCAATGATTCGAGACTGCCTAGCCCGAGTCTCAGGCAAGCGCGCAGGCAAGCCTTGGAGCGACAGGGCCGGTCCACCGATGTGGATTATTATACCTGAGCACTACGTTTCGCCGCCCTTTGGGGCGTAAGCGAGCCAACTAAATGACTCCATCGGTTCGAGAACGACCGATCAATCCGAGGCGCCTCGCAACAGCAACAACCACATAAGTCAAACTCGTCAGGGCGTGTAAAACCACTGACGCCACTTTTAGCTAGGAGGAAACGTAGGCCCTCCCTGAGGTCCGTCTCCCGTTTTTGATTCATACCGGGTGTGATACTCGCGAATCAACGTTACACAAAGCTACGCCACAAAGGCCGTGCTTCGATCATCAACCACAAGACTTTGCTTTTCAACAGAAGCCTTGATCATTTGCCACTTAGGCATGCCACACAGGCAATTCACTCCATGCGATTGATATCCATCAATATATAACCCCTGAGCTCGTACGTCTCAGAGAAGGGCGTTAAGCAAGAGAATAAATTCTCCGCCGCCAAACAGATGTATATTTAATAGAGATCAATCGCACGGACTAAAATCCAATGTCAGACACACAGTCCATTTACAAGTCCGTTCTGGGTCTGAACGAAACCGGAGGCACCTAGTACCCCGCATATCCATCGATCTCCAAGTACGTCTGGACGATCACTAACTGTTTCCATCTTCTTGGGTGTACAGCCCAATCAAGATCATCAGTTATCACCCAAACGACGTGAAGACTTCCGGTCTTCGACCATCGTCTTCATCTTCGACTTATCGTCGTATCAGTTATTCAGAATGGGATAAACCCGGTCTTTCCGAATAACTCGCGTATATTTTAAATAAGTGTTACACAAACACAACATACGCCTCATTCCAATTCATTAGTCACTAACCGTAAATTAATCAAGAGAATAATTCCCCAAATATTAACCCCGAAGGCCGAAACCAACATCAGATCAATATCCAGAAAACCATTCTGCTTGGCTAACCGACAGTTAGTTTCTAAATTTCACGTTCAAATCTAATTAAAGATTTAACTATCGCCTGGAGCAAAACTGGTGATACTCCATTCTCGATCTTTTCAATCTAATTAAAGATTCATTAAAACTCCACTTAGTTTTAATCATTATCTGGGTTAAAGAACCAGTGTCATTTAAAACACGATTCACGATAAACCCAAAATCCCATTCCATTAATTATCGGGTTAAAGAACAAGTGTTATTTAAAACACTGTTCACGATAAACCCAAAAATCAATACCAATTCAATTCCAATTAAATATCATTTAATTGGTACACTTCATTAAATCTAAATAAAAAGATTTAATCTTTTCTCAACTGGGTTCAAGAACAGTGTTAGTGAAGACACCATTCACGACAAACCCAAATCACATTCGATTAA
Organism: Allium sativum; assembly: GCA_030737875.1. NCBI lineage: Eukaryota > Viridiplantae > Streptophyta > Magnoliopsida > Asparagales > Amaryllidaceae > Allium > Allium sativum. The sequence goes on from CM060909.1 coordinate 729,404,388, forward strand.
TTATCGGGTTAAAGAACAAGTGTTATTTAAAACACTGTTCACGATAAACCCAAAAATCAATACCAATTCAATTCCAATTAAATATCATTTAATTGGTACACTTCATTAAATCTAAATAAAAAGATTTAATCTTTTCTCAACTGGGTTCAAGAACAGTGTTAGTGAAGACACCATTCACGACAAACCCAAATCACATTCGATTAATTATCGGGTTAAAGAACAGGTGTTATTTAAAACACTGTTCACGATAAACCCAAAAATCAATACCAATTCAATTCCAATTAAATATCATTTAATTGGTACACTTCATTAAATCTAAATAAAAAGATTTAATCTTTTCTCAACTGGGTTCAAGAACAGTGTTAGTGAAGACACCATTCACGACAAACCCAAATCACATTCGATATTCAATACAAGGCTCTGAATAGAAAATATATCGGCTTATATTCAATACCAAATTCTACGATTAACAAATGTCGTATTGGAAATAACGATATAAATATATATCTTTCAAATTTCCATAACAACACCTGTATAATCACGAATTCCAACATCGAAATATTCCGAAGACAATTTCGATTCAAATCCACTCCAATGCAATCATTGGAATTTTGGTTACTTTTAAAACCCTTTTCGAATTCAATTTATTTATTTAAAAATAAATAGAATTATAATTCTAGTTCAAAACTAGTTCATTTCGATAAAAATCTATTTTTATCTTTTCAAATATGGAGTTTTTCATCCCAGACTTTCACAAATCATTTCTTATGATTTTACACAAATTATTACTATTTTTAATAATTTTATCAAGGCCCGTACAGTCGATTTCCAACAATGGCCATCGAACTGCACTTACAGCGACCTTTTTCGAATTTGATTTGGACGTAACTCCAAATCCAACCGTTAGATTTCAAATTTCTAACATTCATTAGAAAGCTCTTTTCGATACGAACCCAACGGTTCCGGTTTTAGGAGAATCCGACGGTCGGATCTCCCGCAATGTCCGTTTGAAATAAATGGTCGAAATTCACGAACTGCCGCGGCGCGGCGCGTTCTATTCAGGCCATTATATTATATATATAATATATACTTCGTCGATTTCTATTTAAAACGAATTATATAAATAGTTTTGAATTCGTTTCAAAAACATTTTTCAACTTCCATTTCAATTCAAATCAAAATTGAATTCTTCTTTATAAATTCGTTTCAAAATTCATTTCTATTCAATTCAAATTTCAATTCAATTTGAATTCATTTCAATTCGTTTTCAATTCAATTTGAATTCGTTTTCAATTCATTTCGAAATCATTTTCAATTCAATTCATTTCGAAATCGTTTTCAATTCAATTCATTTCGAAATCGTTTTCAATTCAATTCATTTCGAAATCGTTTTCAATTCAATTCATTTCGAAATCGTTTTCAATTCAATTCATTTCGAAATCGTTTTCAATTCAATTCATTTCGAAATCGTTTTCAATTCAATTCATTTCGAAATCGTTTTTAATTCAATTCATTTCGAAATCGTTTTCAAATCGATATAAATATCGTTTACGTCAAAATGGCGTCAATCTAATCAACACGGCTTCATAAATTGCTATTTTCAAATATTCTATTTCAAATATTTCTTTTTCAAAATAGTTGTTATTATCAAAATATTTCGTTCAACACATGACCAATCTCAATGGATGAGTACTGTCAACACATGAACTTTTATTTTATAATATTCTTTATTTTTCAAATTGGAATGAGGCCCAATAAATTACCATATAAAGTTAATTATATGGATTTTCATACAACACATGTATATAATAGCAACGATAGATAATCAACCATCAACCAAAGTGCACTACACTGTATAAGCATCAAATATAGATATCTAACGCTTATAACAGCCTGTCAATCAATCGATCGACATATTCAATCAGTCAGGATGAGTGAACTTCATATTTCATCCCAACACCCGTGTGGGGTTTCAAACAATCAAACACAGATTTTATTTGTGCAGTTGGGCGATGTGTAAAATTTATCGTCCCAATCAATGTCATTCAAATAGGTGTACATAAACAAACCGTCCGGTTTATAAATGAATATTTTATTTTATTCACTTCACGTTAAAAATTATATTTTTAACGATTAAACATTTTATTTCAACCTATGAATTTCTATTATTCATTTACACAATAAAATGATATTTTTTATTTTTCTAACTTATTTTAGAAAATTTCGGCGGCATAACGGCACGATACTAGAAATGGGACAAGGCCTAGCCTAATCCCCGGTCTAGTGAAGGCCCACGCCATTCACATATCAATCAAATTCACTTTCGTTATGCAAACCACAAAATTTGGAGTAAGGGTCTAACCTAGCCTTACTCCTTCGCCTTATAACGGCGCACGTCTAATCCTAACCAATTTATCGATTCGATTTTTCACATCACAAACCACATTCAAACCAATATCGCAATCAATCACCAAACAATCAAACAAACAAGTCCATGGTCTGTGGACGATTGTGTCGGGTGCTACTAAGCACCGTCTGCATCCTAGTATATATATATAATTAGAAAAAGAATTTTGAGTGAGAAGTTCTCACATATAGCTATCCAGCTCCACGGCACTTCATTGATAGAAATCTTCATCGTTATCCCATCTTCGTTGCTGTAGCCACTACATATGGAAAAATCGAATTTTACTTCGCTATTCAATATATAAAAATCGAATTTTTACTTCGCTATTCAATATATAAAAATCGAATTTTTACTTCGCTATTCAATATATAAAAATCATATTTTTATTTCGACTTTCAATATTTAAAAATCATATTTTGACTTCGCTATTCAATATATAAAAATCATATTTTGACTTCGCTATTCAATATATAAAAATCAAACCTTTTCTCTAATAAAAATATAATCTTTTCTAATAAAAATCAAATCTTTTTCGATTTACAAAATCTTATTGCGATAAAAATCTATACTTTTATATGATAAAAATCTAATCTTGATTTAAATAAAAAAAAATCTAAACTTCATCTTAATTAAAATATGTACTTTATCATAATGTAAACATAATAAAAATCAAGTCTTTATGATCATGAAACATTATAAAACTCAAGTCTTCACACTCATGAAAACGTTATAAAAATCTAGGCTTTATATATAAAAATCAAATTTTTATCTCAAATCTAAATTGTAAAAATCATATTTTTAATTTAAATCTACATAAGAAAAAAAAAAGTCAAATCTTTAATTTAATTAAAAAAAATCACTCTTTTTTTTATACAATAAAAATCTCCTTTACTGAGTATTAAAAGGGAAGACTTACACATTTTGATCGTTGGAGGGGGGGGGGGGTGTTCACTGGCGCGTGGTGGTCTTCCAGGGTGGCGGTTGGGGATGGCTGGGGGTCCGCAGGGGGCCGGGTGCATCGGAAATGGTGGGGGATGGTCAGAGGCGGCGCCCCACTAGCCGGTGTCGGCTAGGGTAATCGGAGTATTCAAATTCGAGGGAAGGGGAGAGAGGGAACGGGGTGTCGGAGGGAGAAGGAGGGCTGGAGGAGGGTTGCGCGGCGGCGGGGCCCTCTGGTGGTGGCGCCTTCGACGAAGGGGGCGACGAGCAGGAAAAAGGGATCAAGGGTTTTTTTCTTTTTTTTTATTTTATTTTTCTTCTGAACTGAAAATGAGAGAGAAGGGAGGATAAAGGGGGTGAATTGGAATTTATAAAATATATATAATAAATTAATATTATTTTCTCCATTTATGTTGACTTTTCATTCGATCTCCGAACGAGACCCAACGACTGTCACCCCTAGCTAATTACCCCCATTCCGAACACAATGGGATATGTCTTGTAAGCCAGTTCGGCTATTACGATCAGTTTTTATCAAATTCAAAATATGAAACAGTATATATTGAATTTGAACGTACACTTTAATTTACCGGGGCCACATACTGACTTCGAAAATTCTAGAAAAATTATTTCTAGCTTCGTATCGACGATACGGTCCTAACAAAACTAATTTCGTCAAATTCTGAGACCGTTTGAAAAATGGCCAATTTCCAGTTGATTAAAATCAACTGAAACTGGTCGAACGCGTTTTCCTTTGCCACGCTCACATATTGATTCGAAAAATTATGAAATTTGAAATCTAGCAATAACTTTGCACTGCGGACCCAACAAAAGTGGTTTCGTCGAAATCCGAGGTCGTTTGCAAAATTGCTATTTTTAAGGGCCTTATATATATAAAAATATACATAAATTCCACAGCGACTATTTCTAATTTTAAACTGGACATATCTTATCATTTCTAAAATGAAATCTCAGTTTGTTAACTTCGTTACAAAGATATAGTTATACAGATTCAAATATTTCTTGTTTCGTTCAATTCTGACTTATATTGAATTCTGTATATTCATTTGAAATTAGAAATCGAATTTTCGAACTACCGCGCCATTTTCAATTCTATTTATAATTATATATAAATATTATATATTCCAACGACGACGTATATAATATATACGTCGAATTCTATTCAAAATAAATTTCCTCGTCGATATTATTTAAAATAATTCATTTTAAATAATCAAAACTCGCTATAATTGCCAAAATAAAAATTTTAAACTGGCCCAGATTTTACGGGTTGTTACAATCTCCCCCACTTAAAACTTTTCGTCCCCGAAAAGGAATAAAGTCGAAAGTGGTTTGATTATTCAGCTCTACGCTCGATCTGGCTTCTATTCTCCAACTCTTTAGTTTCTGAGAATTTTCAAAATTTCAAAAATTTGGCTAACACCCTAAATTTTCGAAAAATTTCGCCATAACCTCCCCTGCACCGGGAGCATCGGGGAATTTCAAATAGCTTCCCCGGTCCTTCAGATCTCAAAAAGAAAAAGAAAAAGCCAAGCGGCTAGCCAATAGGCTCACAAAATCATCATCACCCAAACAAAACAGGAAATTATGTAGTAAACATGTACCTATTTGTCGGGCAAACAAATTTTATTCTCTGCTCTAGCCTCCTTGCTATGACCTGTTCAATGTAAGTATATGCATATGCAAGCAAATGCGACCGATTTTCAATACAACTCAATATTTGGTGCTATTAGGCTAACTGGCTAAAAATTAGCAAACAAATAAACAAACAACACAAACATCAATCAATTAGTGAATTAGATTATCAAACTCATAATTTTGATACATAGTCAAAAATCAGATTTTTGATGCCAAATCACAACAATAAGCCCTATCTAATTTTGGTTCTCACACCAGTCAATAGGAAATATATAGAAATCTCACTTTCGTCGCTCGAAAATAAATACTGGCGACAGTGCCCCATCACCAGAATCATTCCCGGGCACTAGAGGGATTCTATATCTACCCAATATATTAAAACTTCGAATACACGTTTGCAAGACATATATGCAAAATCTTTATATATCGGATTGTCCTAATCTATATAAAATAAATAATCAAATACGAATAATTGATTTAAATTTTCAAAACGAAATTTGTTTTCATTTGAAAAATATACTCTTCACACTCGTTCTAGGATACTACTGATCCTATCTCTAACGAGTCATTCTAATTGGATATTACTAATCCAATATCTGATGAATTCTTTCGTATGGTTCTAATGTGTCTTGTTCTCTGAGCTTTGTAAACCAAAGCTCTGATACCACGTGTAAAGACCCGCAACTTCCCCGTAAAGGAAAGCGTCGGATAGTTCGAGAACAAACCACAGCAGAACGCATACAGAAGAACATTTCATTGTATATTACAACAATGCATCAGATTACAAGAATATACAGAGTATAAATGAATATACACAGAAATATCAGAGATTTAAATTACATTTAAATACATAGCAGCGGAAAATAATACAATACACAACTAGAAGGAGATATACGGATACAAAGCTTTCCGGATATCGTTCCAGCTGTAAACCAGGATCCTGTGAATATAAATCTGCAAAACCAAAACTACTAGCTGCCCGTGCGGAAAATAGGGGCACCCAGAGTTTAGGTTAAAACAATAAACTCCAGGTCAGTCATGGGACTGGTGTGAGAACTAAAACAGTTATAATTCTTTATTTTAAAGTTCGGTAAATCAAGGGACCACGCCGTATAACACGGAACGGGTTTTCTCCCAAGAATACCAGTGCATAAAACAAACAGCGCAATGCTAAATAAAGAAAAATGAAGCTGTTATAAGACCCAGGTCCTATCACACAATGCAACGCAAGCCGGGGGATAGGGTTTTCCCTTATAACAGCCAAAGAATGCTTGATACGGTTAAAACAAATCATTTGATACTATTATAAGTGCATAGTGTATAAAACACTTCAAATCATAAGTATCAATCATAGGCGGCATGAACGGCCCATAACACTATGTCACCATATATAGGTTTACAATCAAAACCGCAAATGTCGTATTGGAAGTTGGGTTATCATTTATGGTATGAACCGAGGCTAGGGGCAAGATCCTCAATGATTCGAGACTGCCTAGCCCGAGTCTCAGGCAAGCGCGCAGGCAAGCCTTGGAGCGACAGGGCCGGTCCACCGATGTGGATTATTATACCTGAGCACTACGTTTCGCCGCCCTTTGGGGCGTAAGCGAGCCAACTAAATGACTCCATCGGTTCGAGAACGACCGATCAATCCGAGGCGCCTCGCAACAGCAACAACCACATAAGTCAAACTCGTCAGGGCGTGTAAAACCACTGACGCCACTTTTAGCTAGGAGGAAACGTAGGCCCTCCCTGAGGTCCGTCTCCCGTTTTTGATTCATACCGGGTGTGATACTCGCGAATCAACGTTACACAAAGCTACGCCACAAAGGCCGTGCTTCGATCATCAACCACAAGACTTTGCTTTTCAACAGAAGCCTTGATCATTTGCCACTTAGGCATGCCACACAGGCAATTCACTCCATGCGATTGATATCCATCAATATATAACCCCTGAGCTCGTACGTCTCAGAGAAGGGCGTTAAGCAAGAGAATAAATTCTCCGCCGCCAAACAGATGTATATTTAATAGAGATCAATCGCACGGACTAAAATCCAATGTCAGACACACAGTCCATTTACAAGTCCGTTCTGGGTCTGAACGAAACCGGAGGCACCTAGTACCCCGCATATCCATCGATCTCCAAGTACGTCTGGACGATCACTAACTGTTTCCATCTTCTTGGGTGTACAGCCCAATCAAGATCATCAGTTATCACCCAAACGACGTGAAGACTTCCGGTCTTCGACCATCGTCTTCATCTTCGACTTATCGTCGTATCAGTTATTCAGAATGGGATAAACCCGGTCTTTCCGAATAACTCGCGTATATTTTAAATAAGTGTTACACAAACACAACATACGCCTCATTCCAATTCATTAGTCACTAACCGTAAATTAATCAAGAGAATAATTCCCTAAATATTAACCCCGAAGGCCGAAACCAACATCAGATCAATATCCAGAAAACCATTCTGCTTGGCTAACCGACAGTTAGTTTCTAAATTTCACGTTCAAATCTAATTAAAGATTTAACTATCGCCTGGAGCAAAACTGGTGATACTCCATTCTCGATCTTTTCAATCTAATTAAAGATTCATTAAAACTCCACTTAGTTTTAATCATTATCTGGGTTAAAGAACCAGTGTCATTTAAAACACGATTCACGATAAACCCAAAATCCCATTCCATTAATTATCGGGTTAAAGAACAAGTGTTATTTAAAACACTGTTCACGATAAACCCAAAAATCAATACCAATTCAATTCCAATTAAATATCATTTAATTGGTACACTTCATTAAATCTAAATAAAAAGATTTAATCTTTTCTCAACTGGGTTCAAGAACAGTGTTAGTGAAGACACCATTCACGACAAACCCAAATCACATTCGATTAATTATCGGGTTAAAGAACAAGTGTTATTTAAAACACTGTTCACGATAAACCCAAAAATCAATACCAATTCAATTCCAATTAAATATCATTTAATTGGTACACTTCATTAAATCTAAATAAAAAGATTTAATCTTTTCTCAACTGGGTTCAAGAACAGTGTTAGTGAAGACACCATTCACGACAAACCCAAATCACATTCGATTAATTATCGGGTTAAAGAACAGGTGTTATTTAAAACACTGTTCACGATAAACCCAAAAATCAATACCAATTCAATTCCAATTAAATATCATTTAATTGGTACACTTCATTAAATCTAAATAAAAAGATTTAATCTTTTCTCAACTGGGTTCAAGAACAGTGTTAGTGAAGACACCATTCACGACAAACCCAAATCACATTCGATATTCAATACAAGGCTCTGAATAGAAAATATATCGGCTTATATTCAATACCAAATTCTACGATTAACAAATGTCGTATTGGAAATAACGATATAAATATATATCTTTCAAATTTCCATAACAACACCTGTATAATCACGAATTCCAACATCGAAATATTCCGAAGACAATTTCGATTCAAATCCACTCCAATGCAATCATTGGAATTTTGGTTACTTTTAAAACCCTTTTCGAATTCAATTTATTTATTTAAAAATAAATAGAATTATAATTCTAGTTCAAAACTAGTTCATTTCGATAAAAATCTATTTTTATCTTTTCAAATATGGAGTTTTTCATCCCAGACTTTCACAAATCATTTCTTATGATTTTACACAAATTATTACTATTTTTAATAATTTTATCAAGGCCCGTACAGTCGATTTCCAACAATGGCCATCGAACTGCACTTACAGCGACCTTTTTCGAATTTGATTTGGACGTAACTCCAAATCCAACCGTTAGATTTCAAATTTCTAACATTCATTAGAAAGCTCTTTTCGATACGAACCCAACGGTTCCGGTTTTAGGAGAATCCGACGGTCGGATCTCCCGCAATGTCCGTTTGAAATAAATGGTCGAAATTCACGAACTGCCGCGGCGCGGCGCGTTCTATTCAGGCCATTATATTATATATATAATATATACTTCGTCGATTTCTATTTAAAACGAATTATATAAATAGTTTTGAATTCGTTTCAAAAACATTTTTCAACTTCCATTTCAATTCAAATCAAAATTGAATTCTTCTTTATAAATTCGTTTCAAAATTCATTTCTATTCAATTCAAATTTCAATTCAATTTGAATTCATTTCAATTCGTTTTCAATTCAATTTGAATTCGTTTTCAATTCATTTCGAAATCATTTTCAATTCAATTCATTTCGAAATCGTTTTCAATTCAATTCATTTCGAAATCGTTTTCAATTCAATTCATTTCGAAATCGTTTTCAATTCAATTCATTTCGAAATCGTTTTCAATTCAATTCATTTCGAAATCGTTTTCAATTCAATTCATTTCGAAATCGTTTTCAATTCAATTCATTTCGAAATCGTTTTCAATTCAATTCATTTCGAAATCGTTTTCAATTCAATTCATTTCGAAATCGTTTTCAAATCGATATAAATATCGTTTACGTCAAAATGGCGTCAATCTAATCAACACGGCTTCATAAATTGCTATTTTCAAATATTCTATTTCAAATATTTCTTTTTCAAAATAGTTGTTATTATCAAAATATTTCGTTCAACACATGACCAATCTCAATGGATGAGTACTGTCAACACATGAACTTTTATTTTATAATATTCTTTATTTTTCAAATTGGAATGAGGCCCAATAAATTACCATATAAAGTTAATTATATGGATTTTCATACAACACATGTATATAATAGCAACGATAGATAATCAACCATCAACCAAAGTGCACTACACTGTATAAGCATCAAATATAGATATCTAACGCTTATAACAGCCTGTCAATCAATCGATCGACATATTCAATCAGTCAGGATGAGTGAACTTCATATTTCATCCCAACACCCGTGTGGGGTTTCAAACAATCAAACACAGATTTTATTTGTGCAGTTGGGCAATGTGTAAAATTTATCGTCCCAATCAATGTCATTCAAATAGGTGTACATAAACAAACCGTCCGGTTTATAAATGAATATTTTATTTTATTCACTTCACGTTAAAAATTATATTTTTAACGATTAAACATTTTATTTCAACCTATGAATTTCTATTATTCATTTACACAATAAAATGATATTTTTTATTTTTCTAACTTATTTTAGAAAATTTCGGCGGCATAACGGCACGATACTAGAAACGGGACAAGGCCTAGCCTAATCCCCGGTCTAGTGAAGGCCCACGCCATTCACATATCAATCAAATTCACTTTCGTTATGCAAACCACAAAATTTGGAGTAAGGGTCTAACCTAGCCTTACTCCTTCGCCTTATAACGGCGCACGTCTAATCCTAACCAATTTATCGATTCGATTTTTCACATCACAAACCACATTCAAACCAATATCGCAATCAATCACCAAACAATCAAACAAACAAGTCCATGGTCTGTGGACGATTGTGTCGGGTGCTACTAAGCACCGTCTGCATCCTAGTATATATATATAATTAGAAAAAGAATTTTGAGTGAGAAGTTCTCACATATAGCTATCCAGCTCCACGGCACTTCATTGATAGAAATCTTCATCGTTATCCCATCTTCGTTGTTGTAGCCACTACATATGGAAAAATCGAATTTTACTTCGCTATTCAATATATAAAAATCGAATTTTTACTTCGCTATTCAATATATAAAAATCGAATTTTTACTTCGCTATTCAATATATAAAAATCATATTTTTATTTCGACTTTCAATATTTAAAAATCATATTTTGACTTCGCTATTCAATATATAAAAATCATATTTTGACTTCGCTATTCAATATATAAAAATCAAACCTTTTCTCTAATAAAAATATAATCTTTTCTAATAAAAATCAAATCTTTTTCGATTTACAAAATCTTATTGCGATAAAAATCTATACTTTTATATGATAAAAATCTAATCTTGATTTAAATAAAAAAAATCTAAACTTCATCTTAATTAAAATATGTACTTTATCATAATGTAAACATAATAAAAATCAAGTCTTTATGATCATGAAACATTATAAAACTCAAGTCTTCACACTCATGAAAACGTTATAAAAATCTAGGCTTTATATATAAAAATCAAATTTTTATCTCAAATCTAAATTGTAAAAATCATATTTTTAATTTAAATCTACATAAGAAAAAAAAAAGTCAAATCTTTAATTTAATTAAAAAAAATCACTCTTTTTTTTTATACAATAAAAATCTCCTTTACTGAGTATTAAAAGGGAAGACTTACACATTTTGATCGTTGGAGGGGGGGGGTGTTCACTGGCGCGTGGTGGTCTTCCAGGGTGGCGGTTGGGGATGGCTGGGGGTCCGCAGGGGGCCGGGTGCATCGGAAATGGTGGGGGATGGTCAGAGGCGGCGCCCCACTAGCCGGTGTCGGCTAGGGTAATCGGAGTATTCAAATTCGAGGGAAGGGGAGAGAGGGAACGGGGTGTCGGAGGGAGAAGGAGGGCTGGAGGAGGGTTGCGCGGCGGCGGGGCCCTCTGGTGGTGGCGCCTTCGACGAAGGGGGCGACGAGCAGGAAAAAGGGATCAAGGGTTTTTTTCTTTTTATTTTATTTTATTTTTCTTCTGAACTGAAAATGAGAGAGAAGGGAGGATAAAGGGGGTGAATTGGAATTTATAAAATATATATAATAAATTAATATTATTTTCTCCATTTATGTTGACTTTTCATTCGATCTCCGAACGAGACCCAACGACTGTCACCCCTAGCTAATTACCCCCATTCCGAACACAATGGGATATGTCTTGTAAGCCAGTTCGGCTATTACGATCAGTTTTTATCAAATTCAAAATATGAAACAGTATATATTGAATTTGAACGTACACTTTAATTTACCGGGGCCACATACTGACTTCGAAAATTCTAGAAAAATTATTTCTAGCTTCGTATCGACGATACGGTCCTAACAAAACTAATTTCGTCAAATTCTGAGACCGTTTGAAAAATGGCCAATTTCCAGTTGATTAAAATCAACTGAAACTGGTTGAACGCGTTTTCCTTTGCCACGCTCACATATTGATTCGAAAAATTATGAAATTTGAAATCTAGCAATAACTTTACACTGCGGACCCAACAAAAGTGGTTTCGTCGAAATCCGAGGTCGTTTGCAAAATTGCTATTTTTAAGGGCCTTATATATATAAAAATATATATAAATTCCACAGCGACTATTTCTAATTTTAAACTGGACATATCTTATCATTTCTAAAATGAAATCTCAGTTTGTTAACTTCGTTACAAAGATATAGTTATACAGATTCAAATATTTCTTGTTTCGTTCAATTCTGACTTATATTGAATTCTGTATATTCATTTGAAATTAGAAATCGAATTTTCGAACTACCGCGCCATTTTCAATTCTATTTATAATTATATATAAATATTATATATTCCAACGACGACGTATATAATATATACGTCGAATTCTATTCAAAATAAATTTCCTCGTCGATATTATTTAAAATAATTCATTTTAAATAATCAAAACTCGCTATAATTACCAAAATAAAATTTTTAAACTGGCCCAGATTTTACGGGTTGTTACACTAGACATGCAAAAGCAAAAGCTGCCATTGTAGAGGGCATATTTATCACCATTTACGTTCAGTGAGCTCCTTATCTTTATATTTCCACTCATCTTGAAAATCTTATCTAATTTTGGGACTTTCTTCAGATGTTCGGGGGTAAACTAAAATAGATTCATGTGTACTTTGATTTCAAGGTGTGATTAGATCTTTTTAATTACTTTATCTTTACTGCATTTTGCATCCTACTGTTGTTCCCCTTTCAATACAGCAGCATCCTTCATCTTCCTCCCTGAAGTAAAATAAATCCATGCATGCTTCATTGATTTTATGGAAGGTTTATATATTTTTAATTAGTTTATCATTTTTGGGTTTATATCTCAAGTATTACCATCAAAATCATTATGCTAATTGCAAAAGAAATTTATGCATAATCAATAGGGGTTCATTTCTCCTATACCTAAGAAAAGGTAACCCAAACATAAGTGCCAAATTGTAAAAGAGGTTGAATAATTAACAAAGAATATGCATTGCTTTTATAAATCATTGTTTGAAAGTTTTCAATTTTTACACATGTCCTATATTTGGAAATCCTAAAAACCATATTTTACTTTGTTAGCAAAATATACTTTCATTCCATATTTACTGCACATTTCCAAATTGGCATATTTTAGGATTTATCTGTTAAATTTGATATTTTTTGTAATTCCTTACTTGTGTAAGCAATTAATGTACCTTTCTAAAGAAAAAATAGGTGGAACATTAACTTATATGACATATGCAATAAACTAATGCATTAACATTAACATTAACATAAATTGACAACAATTTGTTCCACCAGTCAGTTTTTTTTTACTATAATTGGGCCATCACATTTACAATCAATTTATTAAATACAGATTGGTTTTATAATGTTTTCAACATAACTTATGGAAAACAAATTTATTTAAGCTAATAGGTTATCACCATGTACATATAGAAACAGTCCAAACTATGGTTAGATAATCCTTCATCTTCCTCCCTGAAGTAAAATAAATCCACGTGTGCTTCATTGATTTTAAGGAAGGTTTATATCTTTTTAATTAGTTTATCATTTTGGGTTTATATCTCAAGTATTACCATCAAAATCATTGTGCTAATTGCAAAAGAAATTTATGCATAATCAATAGGGGTTCGTTTCTCCTATACCTAAGAAAAGGTAACCCAAACATAAGTGCCAAATTGTAAAAGAGGTTGAATAATTAACATAGAATATAAATTGTTTTTATAAATCATTGTTTGAAAGTTTTCAATTTTTACACATGTCCTATATTTGGAAATCCTTAAATGCATATTTTACTTTGTTATCAAAATATACTTTCATTTCATATTCACTGCACATTTCGAAATTGGCATATTTTAGGATTTACCTGTTAAATTTGATATTTTTTGTAATTCCTTATTTGTATAAGCAATTAATGGTACCTTTCTAAAGAAAAAATAGGTGGAACATTAACTTATATGACATATGCAATAAACTAATGCATTAACATTAACATAAATTGACAACAATTTGTTCCACCTGTTAGTTTTTTTTCTTCTATAATTGGGTCATCACATTTACAATCTATTTATTAAATGAAAATTGGTTTTATAATGTTTTCAACGTAACTTATGGAAAACAAATTTATTTAAGCTAACAGGTTATCACCATGTACATATAGAAACAGTCCAAACTATGGTTAGATAATCATGCATCACTTATGTTAGACCACTTTGTGAACTGGGCAACACAAAGTCGAGATGTGAAACATTGAAGAACTTGGAAAGCATTATAGCGGGTCGGATCGGAGAGATGTAGCGGGTCGGATCGGAGAAGTTTTGCTGTTCGGATCGGTGAGCTGTTATTGTTGGAATCAGAGAGGCACAGCTGTTCGGATCGGAGAGCAACATACTGCCAGTTGGAGCGGAGGGCTACCTGCTACAGAGACGGATCAGAATGGAGCAAAAGTGGATGAAGACTTAGCCTTGGGATAATCCGGATCGGAATGGATACCCCGATCCGAACCCCTCTTGCACGCTCCTCCGATCCGAGCCCATATTCCACATCACACTCCCCCATGATCGCCTGAATATGCGAAGTGGGTATGACCAGTTCCTGCCCACAACGTCCACTGCTCTGATGCGTTGTCAACACTGAAATCCATCCGAACCCGAGACTGATGGGATGGAAGACACGTGGCTCCGATCCGGATCGGGTTCTGAGCAAATTTTCACCTATAAATACCCTGTCTGGAGACAATAAAAAGGATCTTCTTTTTGGCACTTTGAGAGTTCAACCACTTTCATAAACCGAATTCCAGCACTCCCGGATAATCCAAATATTTTTTTAACATTTGTTTTGAAACAATTGAATGAATGTATGTGAGTTGTGAGTGAAATCGAGTATCTCATTGTAATTGCAACTACATCATCGAGAATAGTGATTGACAAGTGGACGTAGGCTTTTCTTCGCCGAACCACTATAAATTCTGTGTCTCCATTTTATTTTTGATCTTATTTCATTCTGCTTTTAATCAATTTGGGTGTTAGAACCACTTTTTGGTCTAACATTTTGGTGCTTTCACTGAGAACCATCTGAATTCTTTGTTTTTCGGGATTATCGTTCTACTTTTTGGACCGTTGAGTTCAAAGAAGTTAATCCTCAAGTTTCGACTCTCTTGAATATTTGTTGAATTGATTTTTGAAGAACTATGGCCAAAGAAAAAGGTAAGGAAGTTCAAACTAGTCGAGGAAACGGAGTTGGTGAAGATCAGCAAAATGCAGTTGTGACAAAGTCTCGTGGGCAGAGCTCAGTAGCAGGACGGACTGATACAGGAAATCCGAACCGCACTCAGGGGGAGAGCTCCGATCCGATCCGATCCGGGTAGGAGAATCTGAAGCAGTGCATTCCCCCAACCTGAACCGACCCGAGCAGCTCGCCCTACACCGACCCGACCTGGCTTTACAGCTCCGACCCGAACAGGCTTCCCAGCTCCGACCCGACCCGATTTCCCATCTCCGAACTGACCCGACACTTGGTGATGTTGGAACTTCTACTCGAGCCCACACAAAAGCTCTGATTCCAGCCACCAGGGTCAATGATCAGGTCAATCCATCCGCACCTATTACTCAAGGAGATTTCTCGTGCCTACTTGACATGCTTGAGAGTACTAGGGAGGCTATGAAAATCCACGAGCGTACCAATCTCATGATGCAAGAAAACATGAGACTCATGAGCAGGGAAATTAGCGAACTCCGTAGACAGAGAACCCCATCCCCGGTTCGCCACACACCAATGGATCAGTCTTCTTCTTCCGAGGAAGAACGGCCCCATGAAAGAAGGCCGCTCGAACGACCTCAGAATTTAGAGCAACTGGCGTTCGGATCTTTGGGGTCCTGTGAGGATATTGCACGAGCACTAGGAACCAATGATCCAAGCTTGAGAGACCCTAACCTTACTAATCCCACTCAGGGGCAGATGCTCCAGCCCCTTCCTCCCGAGATCGACCGGGAGCGTAGGGAACGAAGTAGAGCAGAAGCAGCTCAAAGAAGAAGGGCATCTCCTGAACAAGAGCCCAGAAGGAACCCGGATGCCAGGGCCAGGGAACCTGAACGGCCCCTGACTAATGCCGACGTACAGGCAATGGTACGCCAGATTATGTCCGAAAGCCGGAACTATACCAATGAAGATTATGGCATTGAGCAAAGCCATACTCCTTTCACTGACGACATCCTCAATTTTCAGTTTCCCCGACGTTTTAACCTGCCGCAGATGGACAAGTACAATGGAAGAACCGATCCGGGACAGTATTTGATGCGACACTCGTGGCTCATGAGTGTTGCTGCTGCTCCTGACGCAGTGAAGTGTAAAGCATTCCCGATCTATTTAGAAGATGTGGCGCTGCTATGGTTTACCCGACTTCCCCCTCGTTCGATATCGAATTATAGGGAATTCAGCGAACGTTTTATGAATCAGTTCCGACTCCATACCCGAAAGTCTAAGAGTGTTATTGAATTATCAAGAATTAAGCAGGCGCCAGGAGAGTCTTTGAGGTCATATCTCGACCGTTTCAACTTAGCTGAGACTGAAGTTAGTGACCCGCATGAGCATACCATCTTGATGGCTTTGATGGAAGGAGTCGATCCTGACTCCAAGTTTGGAGATTACCTTTCTGGAAAGACACCCTCCACGAGAGAGTTATTTTATGAAAAGGCCGATATTCACTTAAAACGAGAGGAGGCCAGGGCAAACCGAAAGAGAAAGTCTATAGCGGCTTCAAAAGAAAATGTTCAGAGTAACGTCGCCGTGAAGCAGTCTGGGGAAAGTTCCGGAAAAGTTGAAGTGAATGTGGGAAACAAGAGTGGAAACGACAATTCTGGAAATGGGGGCAACAACAATAACCGTAACGCGAATGGTAACAGAAGAAATAGAAATAGGGGAAGTGATCCTAACAAAAGACCCCGATTCCAGACTTATGAGAATTATACACTGTTGAACGACACTCTGGAGACCATTTACTTGGATACATACAATGTTTTGCAATATAAAAGACCGCCACCTCGCGACTCAACGGAGAAAGAAATGGCAACTGGGAAGTTTTGTTTGTTTCATGGAACTCATGGGCATTCAACCAATGAATGTCGACATTTGAGAGACGTGATTGAGAAGCTGCTGCGCGAAGGGAAACTGGATGAATATAAGGTTGCCTCGAGGGACAGGGGGCAAGGAGAGCAGGCTCCAAAACAGATTCAATCTGCTCCCAAGCCTACGGCGCAGCAGAAAGGCAAGGGAATTGTTATCAACTCCATAGTGGGTGGAACCCACCCAACAATCCGCAGTTTTAGGGCGATGGATCAATATGTAAATGCTGCCAAGCACGTAGATGTGGATGAATGTGATGATTTGGAAGATATCGCTCCCATAAAGCAACAGAAGACAATGTTTGACGACGTTGTATTCCGTAGCAGAGATAATACTGGGATCCAGTCACCCACCGATGATCCGTTGGTCATTACTACCACCATTGGGCCGGCCTTGGTTCATAAGGTGTTAGTAGACAGCGGAAGCTCTATTAATATTTTATTTAAAAAGTCATTCGATCAGATGAAGCTTGAATCTAAAGATTTGAAGCCATGTGAAGGTTGGATCCGAGGCTTCAACGGGGCGTCGACAACCCCAATGGGGTACATAGAATTTCCCGTAACCTTGGGACAAGGAGAACGCCGAAGAGTACGGATGCTTCAGTTTGTAGTGTTGGACGTAGATTCTCCTTATAATGCATTTTTGGGAAGGCCTGCCCTTGCTGAGTTCAGGGCTTGCATCGCCCCTTGGTGTTTATTGCTTAAGTTCCCAACTGAAGCCGGAACTGGAGTAATGAGAGGGGATCAAGTCTCCGGACGGGCCTGCTATGTTGCCGAATTAAAGATGTTGATGAAAGGACTTAACATCGAGAGTAAAGATGCCTCGCCTCCTCCAAAGGAGGGCTCGGCGTAGCAATTAGAGGGATCGGCCCCGAAGGAGTTGCCCAAAGGAACGCCTGAAGACCTGGATCCCAGAAAAGACGAGGAACCAGAGACTAGAAATGCAACTCCTAATAAAGCGACAGTGGACATTCCCATTGATGAAGCTGATCCAACAAGAGTTTTGAAAATTGGATCTCAGTTGGATCCACGTCGGGCCAAAGAACTAACGGACTTCCTGAAGGCAAACTTGGACGTGTTTGCCTGGACCCACGCTGACATGTGCGGGATATCGCCATCCATCATAAGTCACTCACTAAATGTAAACCCGAAACACCCGCCTGTGAAGCAAAAGAGATGTATGCTGGGCCCAGAGAGGTCGGCTGCTCTCAAAGAAGAAGTGGAGAAGCTGAAACAGAACGGATTTATTCGAGATTCGACATATCCCGACTGGATATTGAATCCCGTCTTAGTAAAGAAGCCGAATGGAAAGTGGCGGACTTGCATTGATTTTTTAGATTTGAACAAAGCTTGCCCGAAAGATAGTTTCCCACTTCCCAGGATTGACCAGCTTGTAGATTCGACAGCGGGACATGAACTTCTCTCTTTCATGGATGCATATTCCGGGTACAACCAAATTCCTATGCACGTGCCAGATCAAGAACATACGAGCTTCATTACAAATTTGGGGTTATATTGTTATGTTGTAATGCCATTCGGATTGAAAAACGCCGGAGCCACTTATCAGCGCTTAGTGAATAGAATGTTTTATAATCAAATAGGGAAGACTATGGAAGTTTATGTAGATGATATGCTTGTAAAATTGAAACAGTCCTCCCGCCATACGCAAGACTTGGCAGAAATGTTCGGTATCCTCCGAAAGTATCGGATGAAGTTGAATCCTTTGAAGTGTTCATTTGGAGTGGCATCGGGAAAGTTTCTAGGATTCATTGTGAGCTCCCGAGGAATTGAAATCAATCCCAGCCAAATAGCAGCGATTAGAAACATTGAAGAGCCGAGAAGAATTACAGATGTCCAAAGTCTTGCAGGGAAAGTAGCCGCGTTGAGTAGATTTATCTCCAAAGCCACAGACAAATGCATCCCGTTTTTTGATTTGATTAAAATGGGAAAGAAGAACTTCGAGTGGACTCCGGACTGTGTTGAGGCCTTTCGAAATTTATTGGAACTACTAGAAAAACCGCCGATTCTGTCAAAGCCAGTGGATCACGAAGAATTGTTTATTTACTTGGCAGTCTCGGCTCACGCTGTTAGCACAGCCTTGGTTCGAGAAGAAGACAAAGTGCAAAGGCCAGTATATTATGTAAGCAAGAAATTGGCAGCGGTAGAACGCAACTACCCAAAGATTGAGAAGCTCGCTTACAGCCTCCTAATCGCATCCCGAAAACTTCGTCACTATTTCCAAGCTCATCCAATAACCATATACACTGACCAGCCTCTGAGGCAGGTGTTGCAGAGACCTGAAGCATCGGGAAGGTTGATCAAATGGAATATAGAATTAAGTCAGTTTGATTTAAATTTTCAGCCACGAAGGTCGATCAGGGGGCAAGCTCTGGCAGACTTTATAGCAGAGTTCACTATCCCAGAGGAGGAAGTGATCGATGACAGGGTGGTCAAGTCCGAAGATGAGTTAAAGATAGATTCATGGAAGCTATACACAGATGGAGCCAAAAACGACCGAAGGTCCGGAGCTGGAATCGTCTTAGTTACTCCTGAAGGGCGGTCGTTATATTACGCTCTACGATTAGAATTTTCGGCGACTAACAATGACTATGAATACGAAGCCCCGATTGACGGGCTGAAGCTTGCTAAAGACCTCGGAATAAAAATGTTGGACATATTCTGCAACTCCAAAATCGTTGTTTGCCAAGTGCGAAAGGAATTTGTGGCTCGGGGACCTCGACTCATCGCCTACCTCGAGAAAGTGGAAAAGCTGTTGAGCAACCTGGAGCGGTACAGTATAACGCATATCCCAAGAGCCAAAAACCAGAAGGCAGACAGGCTGGCAAAGCTAGCTAGTTCCGACAACCCAGAGGAAACTGAAATAATTCCAATTGAAATGTTGGAATCACCAAGCTTTGAATCGATGGAAATTGAGTTCGCTTTCGAAGCGGAACCAGAGAAGGAGTCGTGGATGACCCCAATTAAGAACTTCCTTAAGAATGAGACACTCCCATCAAAGAAGAGTGAGAGAAGGGCTATAGTTCGCAAGGCTACCAGATATGTCCTACAAGATGATACTCTTTATAGGCAAGGATTTTCTATGCCCCTGTTACGATGTATAGCACACGACGACATCAGACGTGTACTAAGAGAAGTACACGAAGGTGAGTGTGGAGATCATACAGGAGGTCAGACTTTAGCGAAAAAGATATTGCGGTATGGATACTTCTGGCCCACAATTAATAAAGATGCAGCTGATTATTCACGACGCTGCGATAAGTGCCAGAGATTCGCTAAAATCGCCAGAGCACCGTCGACCCAACTCAAATCGATGGTGAGTCCTTGGCCTTTTGCCACGTGGGGAATTGATATCATCGGAGTTCTACCAATTGCTAAAGGAGGAGCGAAATATGCAATAGTCACTTGGACTATTTTACGAAGTGGGTGGAATCTGAGCCCTTAACCAAGATCACGGCGAGAAAGGTGATAAGTTTCGTGGTTAGAAATATTATATGCCGATTCGGGATCCCAAGGACCATTATAACTGACAACGGAACCCAGTTCGATGGTACTGAATTCAGAAATTTCTGCCAGAAATATAAGATCGACAAACGGGCGGTTGCTTATCCGCAGTCGAACGGGCAAGTTGAAGCAATAAACAAAGTTATAAAATCCATCCTCAAGAAACGGTTAGAGCGCGCAAAGGAAAAATGGGTTAACGAATTGCCCTTAGCTTTGTGGGCATATCGAACAACATTTAAGACCGCTACTGGTCATACCCCTTTCTCTCTCTCTTTTGGTTCAGAAGCAGTAATTCCAGTAGAGCTTGAAGTTCCTTCCCACCGGGTGACGTATTATGACACGATGACGAATCAGGCACTCTTACTCGAGTCTCTTGATGAAATCGAAGAAAAAAGGGACGAAGCGGATTTGCGTGCGGAAAGACATCGATGTCAGATGGCACGCTATTACGACAAAAAAGTTTGCATTTGGACTTTTGAACCAGGAGATTTGGTGCTAAAGAGAGTCTTTCCATCCCTTCCTCACCTCGGTCCAAAGTGAGAAGGACCCTTTGTCATCCAACGGAAACTTGAAAAAGGAACCTTCAAGTTAACGACCGTAGATGGCGAAGAAGTACCTAGGGCATGGAATGCCCAACACTTGATGCGATATTTGGATTAGAAATGTTGTACTCTTTGTTATTTTTCTTATGAACTCTGTAAAAAGGCACGACTTGCCTTAGGAAAATCTGATGATATGAATAAAGGACTATAAAGTGGATGTAGGCTACGACTTAGCCGAACCACTATAAAAATATCGTGTGTCATTTACATTCATGCATTATATATATACCTTCATCTACTATTCTGTTGCGATTATGGAATATAAGATGATTTAAAACCTGAAAGGTTGAAAATAGTTTATACGCAAGAAAAAGCACAACGACTATTTGTGCGACAAGACATTAAAGAATGGGAAAACGACATTCTTAACTCTAACTCTCGAGAATTGAGAGAGAGTATAAAAGGACGGGAAGACGACGTCCTCTGAGGCGTGAAGGTGCACCCAGACAAGAGACCGCCTCAGTAAAAAATCTAACCTGAGTATAAGACAGGAGAGTATAAAAAAAATGCCAGAAAAAACGACAGGCATTGACGACACAGAAAATGCAATCCCGTCAGAAAATCGGGGACATTCAGACTACTTGATTAAGTCTTGAATAGTTTTTGAGATCGACTGGGGGCATATATGTACACACATATTTCCCCCTACCATAACTTCATTACACAACTATAGTAAAACATGCATTCTTACATAAGTGCAGAATTAATGGCTAACAGACATTGCAGAAAATGAATTATTTTTTATTTACGAATGAATGAATTTGTACAGGAAAATAGCCAAAAAGAAGGTGCAAGAGCCACCCTTATAGCAGCAATTGTTGGTCTACCAAATGCTAAAACAACGCAAGACAACCCACTATTTAGATTTCGAGTGAGGCTTGGACTGCTTGGCGGCTTTCTCCGCATCCTTTGCCTCTTTCTCGGCCTCCGTCAAGATGCGCTTTGATTTTTTTCTTTCCTGAAGATGCGGCGCTGGAATCGGTTGACTTCTTCCAGGAGGGCGGAGCGCTGGAATCAAGAGAAGATTTCTAACGAGTTCCTCTGTAATAGATCTAGTTGAAAGCTTAACAACTAACCTTGATCCCGCATCCAAAACTGCGAGAGGCTTGAGGATTTCAGGGTCTAAGTCTTCAGCTTTTAACTGCAAGCGTTTATCTTGGTCAGCTTTCATTGCAGCCAAAGTAACATCATCTGCACTTTTCGACTCCCCGAATATTGCCACCTCTGGATCTTCCTCATGTCCTCCGTCGCCGCTATCATCCTTTAAGGCTGCTATTATTTCTTCATCATGGGGAGTGTCAGCCTTAGACGGTTCGCTTCCTTCTCCCAAATCCATAGGAGCAGCCTTGTCCTTCCCCCCTTTTGCCTTCTCCGTAGGCTCTACCCCAGAGGCGGCTCCCTGAGTCACATCTGTCTTTCCGGATGGCTCAATACCTACAGAGTGAGAAGCAACAGTTATCAACTCAGGAGAAAATAATGGGTTTTTCATCGATTGCTCAATCACGTGGCGAAAGGTAGAAATAGCCTTGACGAATTGAGGAGAAAATGTAGGGATACCTTCCGAAGAATTCTCGGCAGGGGTAACTGCTGTCTCTGATGCCATTTCGGGGATAGGGGATAGCAGAGTTGTTCGAGGGATTCCCGGGTTTTCAGGATCATACCCCTCTACTTCAGAAGTTGCAGGGGCAGTAGAAGAGGAACCAGCCTCGGGAACGTTCTTATGTTTAGTCCTCCGCCTCTCTTCTTCCATAGCGTCAGCAATGAGGCGGCGCCCTTCAGCTAGGCGTTCTGGCTCATCATCCCTTAAGTATTTCTCCATCAGCTTGTCTTCATCGATGGAATCAACCTTGAGCTCCTTTTTTTCCCACTCAACGATCTGACTCCATACTTGGACTAGAGTAGATGGATAATCCTTAATCCAAGAAATGTTTCGGCGACGGATGATATGTGCAAAGAATTCAATCATTAATTCGCCGAAACCCTGAATCTCTGCCTCCGCCTCTGACAATTGTTTGCGGGCCTCCTCAGCGGATTTGATAGCATATTCGACGTTACCCTCCGCCAGGGCAGCTCTGTTCTCCGCCTCCATTAGCTTAGAAACCAAGTCAGCATTTTTCTTTTCTAGCTCAGCATTCCTCCTTGCTAACTCGGCATTTTTCTGTTCAAGGTCAGCGTAAGCAAGGTGCGTTTTAGCGGCATCTGACTTAGCATCTTCAGCTTGCTTTTTTAACTCAGAACGCTCTTGAGTGTGAGATTCAAGCAAATCATGATAACGTTTTTGGATATCTTCAAATTGTTGTTTGAAGCTAGTAGCGTCCCTTTGAGCAACAGCAAGCTGGGCCTGTGTGTCCTCCAAATCTTTTCCTAGATTCTTTAAGGCCTTTGCATCTTCTTCCGTGGTTTTTTGCATCGAATTAGCATTCGTGATTAGAGTACGAATGATTCTGGAAAGGTTGCGTGAATATTTGAACATTTCAGAATACTGTTTTTCGACCGCATCTATCTTTGCTTTGGACTCATCTGCCCACCTGGAAGAAATAGGCTCGAGGGCAGGTAAAAAAGTCAAGTTCTCGAAGTAATGTTCGGGAAATTGCTCCTCCAAATACGTCCGCTTGATTGCAGTTTCAGCATCTAGTGGTGGAGGGGTGGGGATCGTCAACTCAGTATCCCTGTGCGTGGAGGATTCAATAGTCTCTTTATCTGTTCTAGGCCGTTTAGCAGGGACCTTGCGTTTACTTCGCGACTCAGTATCTTTTGGCGGGCTTCTCTCCCTGCTGCGCTTTTCTTGAGAAGAGGTGGAGTCTTTTGGTTGCGGCCTGTCCTCTTCCCTACGACCTTGATAACCTTTATATCTCTCTGGGTCCGACCGAACGGGAGAGCGAGAACGCGAGGTTCGAGAGCGATAGGGTTCATAAGGCCTTCTCTCCTCCCTACTGCGATCGTCGCGGCGATCATACTCAGTGTCATAAGGTGGATTAGACATGCTGCGGCGGAGTTTCCTGATATCATAGTAAGATCGGGACATCGTGCCTGCACAACAAGACAAATGAAATTCAGAATCGATAGTTTCACAGAGAGAGAGGTGCAATGAGTGGTAATGCTATTGTGTAAAGTGTGTCCTAAGTGGTGTGTTTCCCCCCAACCAACCCGAGTCCGAAGCTAGACTAGTACGGGCAGGCTCTTTGGCCTTAGCAGGAGTGGTCTCTTCAGAAGAGGTGAAAACTAAAGGATCCTTCCTAAAATCCTCTGAAGTGTATATAGTTTCAGGTAAGGGGAGATCCCCCAAACCCTGAAATAATGGGTCATCAGTACTAGGGACATCTCCCTCGGAAGCATCAATTAGCGAATCTTTGGCAGACGTTGACCTTTCTGGAGAAATGGCATCCTCAGGAGCAGTATACCCTTCGCGATGCCTTTCGGCCAAGTTAGCCAATTCATCATCTTGAGTAGAAGATGGAGAAGGTGAAGTTTGAAGAGGTACTGTAGGAGCTCCCGAACCTTCTCCTGTCTCTGGGACTACATCCACTGGAGGAATATATACGTATGGAGCCGTCCCATGACCGATACTACGAGTAACAGATAGCAGCCCATGGAAATGAAGATATTCGTCCTTAAGGACTTCATCAATAGTCAGGAACTTCTGATCGCCATTAAGGAGCTGGTGCATCCGGTCAAAGAACACCTGGTCTGATATTTGTTTTGAGTTGTCGACTGCAAACAAAAAGAAAAACGAGTTAAGGCGATGACTTGAATGTATAGAGCCAAGATTTAGAAAATCAGTGCTTTACTTGATTTCGTCCACCTCCTGGCACACCCAGGTTGTCGCTTCACATAAAACCATTCCAGCCTGGAATCTCCAGCTTTACTACTGAATGGCGCTGAAATTATCTTCCTCTTAGGGATAGACTCAAAATAGCAGAAAGAAGGAGTTTCTCGAGTCCGATGCTTGAAGTTGTAGAAGAAATGAACGTCATCGAAAGTGAGCTCTATGCCTAAGATCTCACGGTATGCTATATATAAGGTGTGTAAGTAAGCATAAGAATTGGGATGCAGCTGCAACGGGGCAATCCACATTTGTCTTAGAAAATCAACGATGAAGGGAGAAAATGGAGGGATAGCACCGACCATGCACATCAACCGAGTGACTGCCATATATCCTTCTGGAGGGTTGTGGGGACGGTCAGATCTCGAAGGCACTAGAGTGTCCCTTTTTAGTATCCCGTATTTTAAACAAATTCGGATAAGTCTGTCATTGTCGATTGTTGATTCAACAGAATCTTGGGGTGATTCCAATATGACAGCCGATTCAAACTCATCAGGAGCCCGGTCGTCACCAATCCCTCCTTCCTCTTCAAAACCTAGAGAAACTTCATCCTCTGAAGACACATTGTCACTTTCACGATTTCCAACCTCGTAATCTGAACCCTCATCATTCCATTCCGGATCCGAAGGGGAAGATATGTCCTCGAGAGTAACTTTGTTGGATGTCTCCGGGGCCTCTTTCTTCGCAGCTAGTCTAGAAGAGCGTCTGGGTCTCATGGTCATAAAACTATTGAAGAAGCAATAGCACAAATTAGAGTAAATTAGCCCGTATCCCCCCGTGCATGTGTGCAAACTAAAGTGTAAACAGTGTATGCGGAAAGTGTAAAGTAAATGTTTAAAAGTGCGACGCAAAAGTTTGGCAAAGTATAAAGAATTGAAGTAGTTATTGATGTCCAGTTACGTTCGCAAGGCACTATCCTAACTGTCCATTAAGTTGAAGATTATGCCAAAAGTTGATTGGCCAGTTAAACAAGTTTTTATGCATTAAGATGGACTGCCCTTCGGTTCGGTTCGGGCGCATTCATTGGGATTGGATCAGGGGAGTGGCCTTGTCTTGGGTTCGGATAAACTTTGAAACTCAGAAATCAAAGTCGGATCGGCTCGGAGGTAGATTCCCCTAACGGTTCGGATCGGACCACGTAGTCATGCTTCTCCTCCTTTATTTTACAGTCCGACCCGATCCGGTTAGGTGAACACCCTTCTCCTCCTTTTCACGTTCCGGTCCGATCCGATTTTGAGAATCCTCTCCGACCCGATCCGGTCAAATGAGCTCTATTTCCATCTTTAACCTTTGCCCCGACCCAATCCGGACTTGTGAATCTCTCTTCCTTTCCTTCTTATCCATCTTCTATATTCCAACCTGAACCGATCCCCTCAATCCTCTTCTTCTTCTTCCCCTTCCTCAACCACAGTCAAATCCACATCCATCTCCAAAGCTCCAGTTAAAGACGAGCGCATGCTTCATTTAACCTCTCAGCGCCTCGAGATGGTGGTAGAACCACCCACGACGACGACAGGGGAGGAGGGAGACACGATATCGAAGCAGGAGAGGATCCATGCTCAAATCATTCAAAATCAACCGCAAATCTCAATTGAAACCCATTGTTACAAAATTAATTGAAGGATTCAAACCTAACAGAGTATGTAAATTGGAAATTCGCACGAAAATGGTGAAAAGTTCTTATTTCTTTTTCTCTAAATTCTGGAGTTCCGAAGCAAAAAGGGTAAAACGATAAAAGGAAATGAGAGAAAGACGAAGACCCAGTTTATATAGAGAAGCAGAGTGACTATTTGTCTCCCCGTTCGGACCGGATCGACAGTCCAGTAGCAGAGCTTGGCCCAAAAGTCCAACGAAAAATAGAAAGAGAGGGGGTCTGTTCGGATCGGAATCCGAACCGAACAGAATTCTGTAACTCAGCAGTGAATTAAATTGAAGTTCGAAGAAGAAAATGAAAACATAAGGAAAATCAAAGGATAAATTACCTAGAAGACGTTGTACAATGATAATCAAAGCATGCTCCGTCTCCAACAGAAGCATCCTTTGAGGGGGCAAAATGTTAGCCCACTTTGTGAACTGGGCAACACAAAGTCGAGATGTGAAACATTGAAGAACTTGGAAAGCATTATAGCGGGTCGAATCGGAGAGATGTAGCGGGTCGGATCGGAGAAGTTTTGCTGTTCGGATCGGTGAGCTGTTATTGTTGGAATCAGAGAGGCACAGCTGTTCGGATCGGAGAGCAACCTACTGCCAGTTGGAGCGGAGGGCTACCTGCTACAGAGACGGATTGGAATGGAGAAAAAGTGGATGAAGACTTAGCCTTGGGATAATCCGGATCGGATCGGATACCCCGATCCGAACCCCTCTTGCACGCTCCTCCGATCCGAGCCCATATTCCACATCACACTCCCCCACGATCGCCTGAATATGCGGAGTGGGTATGACCAGTTCCTGCCCACAACGTCCACTGCTCTGATGCATTGTCAACACTGAAATCCATCCGAACCCGAGACTGATGGGATGGAAGACACGTGGCTCCGATCCGGATCGGGTTCTGAGCAAATTTTCACCTATAAATACCCTGTCTGGAGACAATAAAAAGGATCTTCTTTTTGGCATTTTGAGAGTTCAACCACTTTCATAAACCGAATTCCAGCACTCCCGGATAATCCAAATATTTTTTTTTAACATTTGTTTTGAAACAATTGAATGAATGTATGTGAGTTGTGAGTGAAATTGAGTATCTCATTGTAATTGCAACTACATCATCGAGAATAGTGATTGACAAGTGGACGTAGGCTTTTCTTCGCCGAACCACTATAAATTCTGTGTCTCCATTTTACTTTTGATCTTATTTCATTCTGCTTTTAATCAATTTGGGTGTTAGAACCACTTTTGGTCTAACAACTAATATGATTTAACATAATGAATTTTATATTATTTGTGGTTCCTGAATCACTACGTTTGAACCGACATCGCTTTGTATTTTTTGGTGTTCAATATGAAATCAAATTGCTAATTGGCATCGCTCTATAGTACGATTCAGTTTCTTTTAATTTCAAGTGTTTTTTTGGTGATTTCCCATCTAGACATGCAAAAGCAAAAGCTGCCATTGTAGAGGGCATATTTATCGCCATTTGTGTAATTCCTTATTTGTGTAAGCAAATAATGGTACCTTTCTAAAGAAAAAATAGGTGGAACGTTAACTTATATGACATATGCAATAAACTAATGCATTAACATTAACATAAATTGACAACAATTTGTTCCACCAGTCAGTTTTTTTACTATAATTGGGCCATCACATTTACAATCAATTTATTAAATGCAGGTTGGTTTTATAATGTTTTCAACGTAACTTATGGAAAACAAATTTATTTAAGCTAACAGGTTATCACCACATACATATAGAAACAGTCCTAACCATGGTTGGATAATCCTGCATCATTGCACTTGATTTGTTGTTACCATGTACATATAGTCTATCTCCTCTAAGAAAAAGGTACTGCCTTTGGTATGTTTGCATGTCATAATAGGATTTTTTTTTTACGTTCATTAATGATAACGAGAATGATAAATGCTAAAATTTATAATGTAATCGTTTCAATCTTAGGCAAGGAACTGTTAAGGAGGAAAAAAGACATTCTACATGTTAGTCAAAGCAAGCAAAGTTAACGTTGTCCTGGAGCTACTATCTTAGATCATATGCCACATGAAGTCAAGCCATCTGGATATTACATATATGTGATGCATCCTTTGTTTTCGTCACATTATGTTATTATAAATGCTGCCATGTAATTCTACAAGTTAGACTAATTGTTACTCCATGATTGATGTGTTGATATATGAATTCAAATTTTTTTGTCTTATGTGCAGGATTAGCATTCACTTGTATTCTTTTGAATAGCCAATTGATTTAATTAATAGCATATACTTTATATCTTAGCTTGCAAGCCATATAATCAGTAAGCTCTCCTTTTCTTTTCAAATATGTTTTCATAGCCATTGTTTGATCAATTACGCCACTTGATCAAAATAAAAATTTATCGCTGGGAATAAAAGAACTGCACCTATATCCTACCATATTATATAAAGAAAGTTGTTGCATGCGTGTCATTTAATGCATACACTATTGCATGTTGTTTTTTCATGCAGTTTTGTCTTCTTTTCTAACATACAGTTAGTATAAATGTAAAAAGGAGGATTGGAACATAACACTAAACCACAGAAAATTATTTTAACTAGCTGTGTTTCAGAAAAAAATACAAAATCCTATTTATTATATATTAAAAGAATCAATTACTAGACGTATAACCCCACATTTGTTCACATACGGTTTCCACCCACTTCTCTGATTTCTTTATATTTTTTGACTTCTTTCTCTACTACAAATACTAATTTATAGAATATAAACGCATGTTGTATCGTATACAAACTCTCCATAATATCACTTGAATTTTACCTGCCATAACTTTGTACATAATGATGATATATAATTTAACCTTTCATAACTCTTCATAATCCCTTTTCATAAACTCTCCTTGATTATATTTCTTCTTACCGAATTAATAGTTTTATTCGTACTTTTTCATGCATTGAATCTTTGTATTCTTTCACTTTCATTTTGTATTCTTTTGTCATATTCTTCCATCCTTTATTACTTACATGATATAATTCAAAAATATTACATTCAATAACATCCAATTTTCATTACATTACCTGCTACAACCAAAAATTAAAACACAATATTACTACACACATAAAAAAAACATTTCATGAACATCATTCCACGCGCGAAGCGCGTGCCAAGACCACGCGCGTGCAAACTACAACACCCCGTACTCTATGCTCCCGTGCAAATTATAACACCCCGTACTCTATGCTTCCGTGCAACGCATGGGTTTCCACTCGTACATTATAAATAATTGCATATGAACATACGTTGAATGTGATTTATGCCCTTGATTTATTTCACAAAAACATACGACTGAAAAATGTAGACATGCAGATTACATTCAAGCTTATGATTAGTTATCAATATATTCTTCTTGAGAATGTAAACAATTATTTAAACAACAAATTATGCATTGATGCAACCTCAGCAACAATCAATTCAAGTAGTAGATTCAAAACTAATAATAGCTAACTTCAATTTGATTTCTATTAATCTAACGTTTAATACAAAGAGGGACAATCAATACATAGGAGATCTAATCCTAGTTGAACATAAATAGAAATTAACTACTTGCGTGGTGAAACTGAAGCATTGTCCGTGAAAAAAAAATTGATATTCTCTGAATGAAACTGAAGTACTGGAAAC
The DNA here is from genome assembly GCA_030737875.1 of Allium sativum. NCBI lineage: Eukaryota > Viridiplantae > Streptophyta > Magnoliopsida > Asparagales > Amaryllidaceae > Allium > Allium sativum. Next base: position 729,434,862 of record CM060909.1, read on the forward strand.
AAAACATTTATTACACTTTAAGATGTTTTATCAAAAGTCACTGATGTAGCTAAGTATATATCCTAAAACATTTACATCTAATGTATATGTCCTACAAATAGGATCTGAGGCTCAATGTGTCTGTGAGTCTTAAACAGACCGATGCTACCATGTGTAAAGTCAACGCTCTCAATAAGTATACAATCATTTACATTGCTAGATACTTAACTGATGATAAAAAAATGCAAACCAAAGAATTATAAACATTATAAGTGCATAATTTAACAAAGATTAAGGGCATGTGCTGGTTCATCTTATTGTAGTGTTTGACAACTCGATGAACAGTTTCAGGTATGTATCAAAAGTGTCAAATTATGGCGAAGTTCATCCTTCTCAAAAGCCGAAAACTTGTACCGCTTATATCATATATATGTCACATTCATCTTGAAATTTTCGAATTTGCAGAAATTTAAAACTTGATTTTTAAATGAATTTACTACTCTTTGTTGAAATTCTGAGAATTTTCTTGGATTATACCATAGCCTAAAATCATCCGAAAACCTGCTCTATTGCTTTTATTCCCACCGTAAGTGTGTTACTAGATGTTTCTGAAGTATGAATCAGGCTGAAAGTATTCACCATCGGTTTAAGCAAGCAGTATGAAGAAAAGAATAAACCATGGATCAATTCGTGAAGGTTTTCCCAAAAATGAACATACAGGAGTTTTTAGAACCCTTTCGGGTTAATTCAAAATTATAACCTGTTCCATCCATGTAAACTGAGCAACGCTGGAAAACTTACCAGCTGGATGCAATTTCGACTGCTGATCGAAGAGGTCAATGAACGGAGACACGCACCACCAAGCGAAAACAGGTAGAAGCGGTAGATCGAGTAGCGAACTGGTAGAGGAGGCGTGTCATGGATGGGGGCAAGGCAAAACAACCATGAGTGTTTCTGTTTGGGAAAGAGAAGGGAACATAGCTGATTTGGGAGGAAGGAAAAATGAAAAGGGGCACAAATAGTCGGTAGAGCAGGAGAAAAGGCGAACAAGGGAAAGGTAGAATGAGGCGGTTCAGTTTTAATTAATGTAGAGGCCTGAGGGCGCTCGGTTGCTAACTCAGTTATATATATATATACACACACACACACACATATATATATAACAGTGTATACATGTGTCCATATAAGCGTTTTTCACTAAACGCTTACGTTGCAATAATTATTAATCATCCATATCATCAACAATCATTCACACATCATAAAAAGTGAACAAATATAAATGTCGAGTTCTCACCTTGGGGGTCCACTATGATATCCTCTATTGCTAGGCTGCTAGACCCACTACAGTTATCCTAGACTGACTGTTTGACGCTACCGACTTTGGAGCAATTTATATATTTTATAAATGGAGGAAGAGGAGGATATTCACCATGAAAGCCATGGATTTTAAGGTGGAGAAGAAGAAGAAATGGAAGAGAAGATGATAATGAATGCTTAAGGGAAAGAAAGGGGTGTATTTATACTTGAAATGAGTTAATAAGTTGATGACACCTCATAGGACATGTGTAATTCATGCATGTAATATTGCATACAAAATTACAAGTGTCGTAACACTTGTAATAAAGAGAAAGGAGGTGTTTTTGGTAGTATTTTGTGATGACCCCAAACTCCCGTGCCACGAAAGCAAGGAAAATCGTTGGAATATAACACATAAACAATAACAGCAGAACATAAATATATCATTACACCAGATAATGTACAACAAGTTATACTGGAATAAATATAATCATCAGAGTTACATAGTATAACATGATCATACTTAGTACAAAATACAGTTTTAGCTTTATATAAAATGTCTGCGGCGGAATCAAACATAATATACATAATGAAGTCTGAACAGCAGAATAGAAATGATAGAATCCATCTTTAGCTCCATAGCTATCCAGAATGAGCCTGCTAAAACCTGAATACAAGGCTGCCCGTGTAGAAAATAGGGGCACCCGAGTTTGCAAGTGAAACAAACTACGAGTCAGTCATGGGACTGGTATGAGAAATCTTACTTAACCTATTTAACAATAAGGTCAACCACAGGTACACGCCGCTGACGCGGAACGGGTTTACTCCATTGGATTGTCGGTGCATAAATAAAGTAAATCATTTAAACAACGCAATGCTTTTCATAGAAAATGAAGACATTATAAGACTCAGGTTCGATCACAAAATGCAACGCAAGCCGAAGGATAGAGTTTTACCTTATAATGGCCAAAATATGCTTGATACGTATAAATCAAAATCATTTGATATTATTACTAGTGCATATATGTTTCAAAAACAATTTCAATCATAATCTATCAATTATAGACGGCATGGGTACTATATATCATGTCGCTATATATAGGTTTACAATCAAAACCGCACATGTCGTATTGGAAGTTGGATTTCCATCATGAACCAAGGCAAGGGATCGTCCTTACCTAATTCGAGACTGTCTAGCCCGAGCCTTAGGATTCAGCTACAACTGCACCTGGATTGCCAAGGCCGGTCCACACGGAGTGGATTAAAATGCCTGAACAATACGTTTCCCCTCCCTATGGGGCGTAAACTGGTCAGTATATCGACCAAAACATCCATCGGCCCCGTAGTGACCGATATTATCGAGGCGCCTTGCTTTCCATCATCCACATAAGTAAAAAATGTCTGGGTTCCATACCATGACACTACTCCTAGCTAGAAGGAAAAGCATGTCCTCCCTGAAGTCCTCTCCCGTTTCTGGTTCATACCCAGGGTGTGAGGCTCGCGAATTACGCTATACACAAAGCTATGCTATATTAAAGTCGTTCTTTGATCATCAACCACAAGGCTCTGCTTTTCAACAAAAGCCCTGATCACTGCATCTCAGCATGCCACATCGACATTCCATGCCATGCGATTGATTTCTATCGATATATAACCTCTAAGCTCGTACATCTTAGTGAAAGGTGTTAAGCAAGAGAATAAATTCTCCGCCACCAAACAGATATATATTTAATAGAAATCAATCAGCATAGAACAAAATCCAATGTCAGACACACATCCATTTACTAGTTCGTTCTGGGTCTGAACGAAACCGGAGGCACCTTATTTCTTGTCCCATATGTCCAATACAGGAGAGAGGTCCTCGCACATCCGAACAATCAACAAATACGTACGGACAACTACCACTGTAACCCTTTCAAGGCATCAACTCCAATCAAAGGCATCAGTAGCCATCCATTTGATGTGAATGTTATCGGTCTTGCACCGTCTTCATATCTCCGCCATCCATTCGATGTGAAGGTTATCAGTAGCCATCCAATACAAGAAAAGCATGTCCTATTTATCGGGCACGCAAATAAATTCTTTACTCAATAGCAAATCCAATTTCCTGTTTAGCATATGTATATACATGCATATCTAAGCTAAAAATAATATTTTTAGCGAAAAAATATTTATTTTCATACAGGACGATTTTTAATTGTTCATATTAATGTTAAAAATAATATTTCTAATGAACAAACATTTGTTTCAACCCGTGGTTAATTTTAACACTTCATATATGTGATAAAAATATTATTTTCAATCAACAAATATTTATTTCAACCCGTGTGTAACAACCCGGAAAATCAGAACCAATTTAAAATTTTTATTTTTACAATTTTAATGATTTTTGAATATTTAAAATGATTTATTTTAAATAATAATGACTATAAATTTACGTTGAATAGAATTTTAACGTATATATTTTTTAATTCGGAATTAGAAAATAAATATTTATTTTAATTATTAAAGGAATTGGAAATGGCGCGATAGTTTGAAAATTCGATTTCAAATTTCAAATGAATGTACAGGATTCAAAATAAACCGATTTTAGTAAAGCAAGAAATATTTGAATCTGTTCGAAAATATCTTTCCAACGAATCTGAAAAATTGAAATTTCATAGCGGGAATAAAAAGTTATGCCCAGTTGAAAATTCAGAATAGTCACTATGAAATTTTAGCCCTTCAAAATGGGAATTTTGTAAACGACCTCCGTTTTTGACGAAACCACTTTTGTTGGATCTAGGATGTCAAGTTATTGCTAGATTCCAATTTTCATTATTTTTGGAATCAATATGTGAGCGTGGCGGATTTAAACGTGTTTGGTAATTTCAATTTGAATTTAATCGACTGAAAAATGACCGTTTTTCAAACAGTCTCCAAATTAGACGAAATTAGTTTTGTTAGGACCGTATCATCAAAACATAGCCAGATTTATTTCTCTGGAATTTTTGGGGTCTGTATGTGGCCCTGGAAAATTGAAATGTGCGTTCAAATTCGATATATATATTTTGATTTTGACGGAAACTGATCGAAACAGTCGAATAGGCTTACCGGACATATCCCATTGTGTTCGGAATGGGAGTAATTAGTTATGGACGACAATCGGTGGGTTTGATTTCGAGTTCGAATTAAAATCTAACTTTTTGGAAGAGAAAAAAAATTATATATGGCCCCCCATTTTCCCTCTTCTCTCTCTTCCTCAGTTTAATCGAAATAAAAAAAAAACCCGATGGATCACGATCGAACCCTATCCACTTCCCCCCTAGCGGATAGCCACTGCCACCTCAGGTAGACCTCTCTAACAGCACCGCCCCTGAACAAGACCCATCGACGCCCTCTCTCCTTCCGTCCAGTCGCGAGCCACGACCCCAAATCAGCCACCGCTGACCACCTCGAGACCGCCACTGGCCAACCGACCAACGCCGACTACCCACGACCCCTTTCCGCCGCCCCCTCAACACCCTACTTTGGTGATGGACCCACTTCCATCAAGACTGAATTGTTTTCAAGAGAAAGGTGAGTTTTTCTTTTCGTTTAATCAATTTGAATTTGAATACGTAGTTTAAACTCAGTTTTTATACATTAAAAATTATTGTTTTAGAAATGAATTTTATATAAACTATTTTAGAATTAAAAATTTGATTTTTATTTATATGAAGAAAACATAAAGATCTAATCTTTTTGAAAACATAAAGATCTATTTTTTTTGAAAATATAAAGATGTAATTTTTGAAAATATAAAGATGTGATTTTTTTTTTGAAATTTTGATAAGATTTGATTTTTAAAAATGGAAAGAATCAATTGTTATTATATAAAGGTTCGATTTTCAATGATATAAAAATTTGATTTTTCATTTATATAAAAGCAGTATAAAAATTTGATTTATATATATAGCGATATAAAAATGCAATTTTTAAGTATATATACATCATATTAAAAATGGGGTTTTTATTATGAGCAGCGTGAGAAGATGGAGTTGGAATGTTGAGCAAATCCAAACCATCGTCCAATGTAGAACTGATGGAGTGGATCCCAAAGGTGAGAATTTCTCACTAAAATTTTCTGTTCAGTTATTTATTTTATAACTGCATATATAAACTGCTCATCGTCGTCCACAAACCATAGGCGACTTGTGTGATTGTTTGGTTTGGTTGATTTATTGGTTTGGATTGATTTGGGATGTGAAATGAATTGATATGATTTGGTTTGTGCATGGCGCGAGCCATTATTGGGCGAGGGATAAGGCTAGACCTTATCCAGGTTCTAGTATCGCGCCGTTATGCCGCCAAAATTTTCTAAAATATGTTAGAGCAATAAAAATATCATTTTTATTGTGTAAATGAACCGAATAAATATTTTATCATTAAAAATATAATTTTTAACGCGTATATGAATAAAATAAATATTTATTTACAAATCAGACAATTTGTTTATGTACACTCATTTGATTGATATGGATTGGGACGATAAAATTTTACACATCGCCCAACTGCACAAATAATATTCAGTATTTGTTGGTTGAAACCCTACACGGGTGTTGCGATGATATTTGACGTACACTAATCCCAATTGTTTAGTTGTATGTCGATCGATTGGTTGACATGCTGTTTTAAGCGTTAAATATTTATGTTTAATGCTTATACAGTGTATAACGCACTCTGGTTGATGGATGATTATTTATCACTGTTGTTGTATACATGTGTTGTATGAAATCCATATAATGACATTATATGGTAATTGGCTGTGTTTGATTCCAGTTCAGAAAGAAGGAATTTTTTTAAAATAACGAATGTTTTAAAATAATGAATATTTTAAAATAATATTCAGTAAAAGATCAAAATCTGATTTTGATGTCCGATTTGGGATGGACACGAATATATTTAAATATATATAGCTGTGTTGATTAGATATGCGCCATTTTGACACGAATGATATTTATATCGATTTTATACATTTCTATAATGAATATCGAAAATGAAGTGATTTAAAAATCTAATGTTTGAAAATATTGTCATTTATGTGTTAATGATATGGAATATTCAATTTTGATTTAAAATTGAATATGAAGTTGAAACCATTTTTAAAACGAATTTAAAACGATTTATAAAATATGTTTTGAATGGAAATCGATGAAATATATAATATATATATATATATATTATACATATAAATGGCCTGAAAAGAACGCGCCGCGGTACTTCGTGAATTTCGACCATTGACTTCGAATGGACATTACGGGAGATCCGACCGTCGGATTCTCCTTAAACCAAAACTGTTGGGTTCGTATCGAAAAGAGCTTTCCAACAAATATTAGAGATTTGAAATCTAACAGTTGGATTTGGAACTATGTTCAAATAAAATTTGAATAGGTCATTGTAAGTGCAGTTCGATGACCGTTTATGGAAATCGACTATACAGGCCTTGATAAAATTATTAAAATTATTAAAAATTTGTGTAAAATCATAATTAATGATTTGGAAAGAATTAGGATGAAAAATTCCATATTTGAAAAGATAAAAATATGTTTTTATCAAAATGAACTAGTTATAAACTAGAATTATAATCCAATATTTTAAAATAAATAAATTGGATTTGAAAATGGTTTTAAAAATAACCAGAATTTCCAATATATAAATTGGAATGAATTTGAATCGAAATTATCTTCGGAATATTTCGATATTGGATTCCGTTATTATACGGACATTGTGGAGGAATTTGGAAGATATATATATCGTTATTCCAATACGATGTTTGTTGACTTCAGAATTTGATATTGAATATAACCAATATATTTTCTATTCAGAGCCTTGTATTTAATATCAAATGGGATTTTGGGTTTATCGTGAATAGTGTTTCAGATAACACTTGTTCTTTAACCCGATCAACAATGGAATGAGATTTTGGGTTTGTCGTGAATGGTATATTTAATAATACTGTTCTTAAACCCAATGGAGTTAAGGAAATTAGAAACTAACTGGAGATTAGCTAAGTTGAATGGTTTCCTAGGTATTGATCTGATGTTGGTTTTGGCCTTCGGGATTAATACTTAGGGAATTATTCTCTTACTAGTTTACGGTTAGAGACTAATGGAATGGTGTCTTCATTAACACTGTTCTGAAACCCCATGTGAAAAGAATAAGTCTTTTAACTAAGATTTAAAGAAGAATTACCAATTAATTAACATTTAATTGGATTTGAAATTGAATGTGAATTGGATTTATTGTGAACTGTGTTTTTAGCACATTCGTTCTTTAACCCGATTCACAGTGAAATATGATTTAGAATTTATAAATCTTTTAATTAAGATTTAGGGGAAATTTCCAAAGAAAAGTTTTCCAGTTTAATAAAATAAATTGGAATGGAATGGAATTCGATTCAGTAATAATCGAAGTGAACTTCTATGGAGGAAGACTGTTACTATATATGGAATTTAAGAGGCTTTGCCGTTATTCCATTTATATTATCGGTTGGATATGGAAGTTTATATCGATTATATATATTGATCTGTTTTCCGAATGAGATTTTGGGTTTATCGTGAACTGTGTTTCAAATGACATTAGTTCTTTAACCCAATTAAAGATAAGATTAATTTCTTAACTTTGAATAATCGTTAGGGAATGATATTTGAGATTAAAACTATATTGGAGTTTTAATGAATCTTTTAACTAGATTGAAAAAGAGGATGTGATAATTTAAATTATCAAATTTGGGAAATGATCGAGAATGGAGTATCACCAGTTTTTCTCCAAGCGATAGTTAAATCTTTAATTAGATTTGAACGTGAAATGGAAATTAATTTTACCGATAACACCGTGGTGTTAGATATGAAGTATTACTAGTTTTACTTCATAGGATGAATAGGTTGTGATTGGAAAATTAAACAAATGATTACTTCGGTAAGGTTCGTTAATCCCGACTAGTTTGGATAAACCATATTTTGGTTTGAATTGATATCCAAAGGAAGATTAAAGAATAAATTTAAAGAATTTACCTTTGATAAAATTAATGGGAACCTTTCCCAAAAGATATGAATATTTAAATAAAAGTATATTCAGAATTGGAATGAGGCGTATGTTGTGTTTTTATAGCAGGTGTTTATAATATACGCGAGTTATTCAGAAAGACTGAGTTTATCCCATGCTGAATAGCTGAATCGACGATGAGTCGACGATGAAGACGGTGGTTGAAGAACGGAGGTCTTCACATCGTTTGGATGATTACTGATGTCTTGATTGGACTGTACACCCAAGACAAGGTAATAAGTGGTGATTGTCCAGACGTACTTGGAGATCGACCGGATATGCGAGGACCTCTCTCCTGTATTGGACATATGGGACGAGGAATAAGGTGCCTCCGATTTCGTTCAGACCCAGAACGAACTTGTAAATGGATGTGTGTCTGACATCGGATTTCATTCTGTGTGATTGATAGATATCAGTTGCATAGCGTGAATTGCCTGTGTGGCATGCTGAGATGCAAAGGATCAGGGTTTCTGTTGAAATGCAGAGTCTTGTGGTTGATGATCAAAGCACGACTTTAATATAACATAGCTTTGTGTATAGCGTTGATTCACGAGCCTCACACCCCGGTGTGAACCCAAAACGGGCCGGAGAGGACCTTAGGGACGGCATGAGTTTCCTTCAAGCTAGGAGTGGTGTATGGGTTTTGCACACCCAGATGTTTTACTTATGTGGATGATGGATAGCGAGGCGCCTCAGATATATGGGCGTTGCGGGGCCGATGGATGGTGTGGTCTTTATACAGACCAATTTTACGCCCCATAGGGCAGAGGAAAGTAGTGTTCAGGCATTTTAATCCACATCGAGTGGACCGACCCTAACGATCCAAGGCTTGTCTGCGCGCTTTCCTGAGGCTCGGGTTAGAGTGTCTCGAAGCGGTAAGGACGATCCCTTGCCTTGGTTCACAGATGGAAATCCAACTTCCAATACATGACATTTCGGTTTTGATTGTAGAGCCTAGTACTGGCGACATGATATATGGTACGCATGCCGTTTAGGATTGATACATTTATATTTGAAGTTGTTTTATACACTATGCACTTATAACAGTATCAAATGATTTGTTTTAATGTACCAAGCATGTTTGGCTATTATAAGGGAAAACCCTATCCTTCGGTTTGCGTTGCATTGTGTGATGGGACCTGGGTCTTATAATAGCTTCATTTTTCCAAAAAGCATTGCGTTGTTTTGTTATATGCAATGGTAATCTTGGGAGGAAACCCGTTCCGTGTTATATGGTGTGGTCCCTTGATTTACTTTATTTTAAAGTAAATATTTAATAACTGTTTTAGTTCTCACACCAGTCACATGACTGACCTGGAGTTTATTTTTTTAACCTAAACTCTGGGTGCCCCTATTTTCCACATGGGTAGCTAGTAGTTTTGGTTTTGCAGATTTGTATTCACAGGATCCTGGTTTACAACTGGAATGATATTTGAAAAGCTCTTTATCCGTATATTCCTTTCAGTTTTGTTTTGTATTATTTTCCGCTGCTATGTATTAAAATGTAATTTTAAATCTCTGACATTTATCGAATGTATATTATTTATTCATACTCTGTTATATTTTGGTACTCTATTGTAAATTGTTGTAATAAGCAATGAAATGTTCTTCTGATTTTGTTCTGATTTGTCGTGTTCTCAACTCAATCCGGACTTTCCTTTACGGCGAAGTTTGGGTCGTTTTATTTTGGTATTAGAGCTTTGGTTTACAGAGCTCGAGAACAAGACACATTAGAACCGAACGAAAGAATTCATCAGAGATTGGATTAGTAATATCCAATAAGAATGGCTCGTTAGAGATGGGATCAGCAGTATCCTAGAATGAGTCGGAAGAGTGTTATTTTTAAAATAAAAATGAAAACAAATTTTATTTTGAAAATTTAAACCATTTTATACGTATTTGAATATTTATTTTATATTGAATCTGGATAATCGAGTATATGAGATTTTGCATGTACGCGTCATGAACGTATATTCGAAGTTTTAATATACTGGATAGATATAGAATCACACTCTAGTCACCCGAGGATGATTCTACTGATGACTATATAGCATCAGTAGTTTTTGTTCGAGTTTCGAAAGTGGGATATCTATATATTTCCATTAGACTGGTGTGAGAACCAAAACTAGATAGGGCTATTGTTGTGATTTAGCACCAAAAATATAATCTTTGAATATATATCAACATTATGAATTTGAAACGTTAATTCACTAATTGATGGTTGTGTCGTATGATTATTGGTTTGATTTATTAAAATTTTGAACCATTAATCCAAATTTAATCAAATTTTGAACTGAATTGAAAATTGATTGCAAATGCATGTATATATATTGAACAGGTCATAGCAAGGAGGATAGAGCAGAGGAAAAAAATTGTATGCCCGACAAATAGGTACATGTTTACTAATTTATTGGGTTTGGATGATTTTATGAGCCGATTGGCTAGCCGGTTGGATTTTTCTTTTTGAGATGAGAGGGCTTGTGTGGCGGTTTGGGGATTTTCCCGGCGCTCCCCGTACAAAGGGGGTTATGGCGAAAATTTTCTAAAACTTAGGGTGTTAGCTAAATTTTTGAAAAATTAGGGATTCTTAGAAACTGAAAAGTTGAAGAATAAAAGCCAAAAGAAAGTTGATTTGATAAGTTAAACAACTTTCTGCTCCGTTCCTTTTCGAGGATGAAAAGATTTTAAGTGGGGGAAATTGTAACAACCCGGCAAAATCAGAACCAATTTAAAATTTTTATTTTGACAATTTTAATGAATTTTGAATATTTAAAATGATTTATTTTAAATAATAACGACTAGGAATTTACTATGAATAGAATTATAACGTATATATTTATTTAAATCGGAATTAGAATATTAATATTTATTTTAATTATAAAAGGAATTGGAAATGGCGCGGTAGTTTGAAAATTCAATTTCAAATTTCAATTGAATGTACATGACTCAAAATAAACCGGATTTTAGTAAAACCAAAAATATTTGAATCTGTTCGAAAATATCTTTCCAACGAATCTGAAAAATTGAAATTTCATAACGGGAATAAAAAGTTATGCCCAGTTGAAAATTCAGAATAGTCGTTATGAAATTTTAGCCCTTAAAAATGGGAATTTTGCAAACAACATCCGTTTTCGACGAAACCACTTTTGTTGGATCCGGGATGTCAAGTTATTGCTAGATTCCAATTTTCATAATTTTTGGAATCAATATGTGAGTGTGGCGGATTTAAACGTTTTTGGTATTTTCAGTTTGAATTTAATCGACTGAAAAATGACCGTTTTTCAAACGGTCTACAAATTCGACGAAATTAGTTTTGTTAGGACCGTATCGTCAAAACATAGCCAAATTTATTTTTCTGGAAATTTTGGGGTCTGTATGTGGCCCCGGTAAATTGAAATGTGCGTTCAAATTCAATATATAGGTTTAAATTTTTGATTTTGACGGAAACTGATCGAAACAATCGAATGGGCTTACCGGACATATCCCATTGTGTTCGGAATGTGGGCAATTAGTTATGGACGACAGTCAGTGGGTTTGATTTCGAGTTCGAGTTAAAATCTAACTTTTTGGAAGAGAAAGAAAAAAAATTATATATGGCCCCCCTTTTCCCTCTTCTCTCTCTTCCTCAGTTCAATCGAAATAAAAAAAAACCTCGATGGATCACGATCGAACCCTACCCACTTACCCCCCAGTGGATTGCCAACGCCACCTCAGGCGGGCCTCTCCAGCAGCGCCGCCCCTCAGCAAAAACCCCCGATGCCCTCTCTCCTTCCGTCCAGTCGCGAGCCACGGCCCCAAATCAGCCACCGCTAACCACCTCGAGACCGCAGTCGGCTAACCGAGCAACGCCGACCACCCACGACCCCTTTCCGCTGCCCCTCAACACCCTACTCCCGGGATGGACCCTCTTCCATCAATACTGAATTGTTTTAAAGAGAAAGGTGAGTTTTTCTTTTAGTTTAATCAATTTGAATTTGAATACGTAGTTTAAACTTAGTTTTTATACATTAAAAATTATTGTTTTAGAAATGAATTTTATATAAACTATTTTAGAATAAAAATTTGATTTTTATTTATATGAAGAAAACATAAAGATCTAATTTTTTTGAAAACATAAAGATCTAATTTTTTTGAAAATATAAAGATGTAATTTTTGAAAATATAAAGATGTGTTTTTTTTGAAATTATAATAAGATTTAATTTTTAAAAATGGAAAGATTCGATTTTTAACGATATAAAATTTTGATTTTTTATTTATATAAAAGTAGTATAAAATTTTTTATTTTTATATATATAGCGATATAAAAATGCGATTTTTAAATATATATATACATCAAATTAAAAATGGGTTTATTATGAACAACATGAAAAGATGGAGTTGGAATGTCGGGCAGATCCAAACCATCGCCCAATGTAGAACTGATGGAGTGGATCCCAAAGGTGAGAATTTCTCACTAAAATTTTCTGTTCAGTTATTTATTTTATAACTGCATATATGAACTGCTCCCCATCGTCCACAAACCATGGACGACTTGTTTGATTGTTTGGTTTGGTTGATTTATTAGTTTGGATTGGTTTGGGATGTGAAATGAATTGATATGATTTGGTTTGTGTATGGAACGAGCCATTATTAGGAGAAGGATAAGGTTAGACCTTATCCCGGTTCTACTATCACGCCGTTATGCCACAATAATTTTCTAAAATATGTTAGAACAATAAAAATATCATTTTTATTGTGTAAATGAACCGAATAAATATTTTATCGTTAAAAATATAATTTTTAACGCGTATATGAATAAAATAAATATTCATTTACAAATTAGACGATTTGTGTATGTACACCCATTTGACTGATATGGATTAAGATGATAAAATTTTACACATCGCCCAACTGCACAAATAATATTCAGTATTTGTTGGTTGAAACCCCACACGGGTGTTGGGATGATATTTGACGTACACTAATCCTAATTGTTTAGTTGTATGTCAATCGATTGGTTGACATGCTGTTGTAAGCGTTAAATATTTATATTTAATGCTTATACAGTTTAGAACGCACTTTGGTTGATGGATGATTATTTATCACTGTTGTTGTATACATGTGTTGTATGAAATCCATATAGTGACATTATATGGTAATTGGCTGTGTCTGATTCTAGTTCAGAAAGAAGGAATATTTTAAAATAACGAATATTTTAAAATAATGAGTATTTTAAAATAATATTCAGTAAAAGATCAAAATCTGATTTTGATGTCCGATTTGGGATGGACACGAATATATTTAAATATATATAGCCGTGTTGATTAGATATGCGCCATATTTACGTGAACGATATTTATATCGATTTTATTCATTTTTATAGTGAATATCGAAAATGAAGTGATTTCAAAATCTGATGTTTGAAAATATTATCATTTATATGTTTATGATATGGAATATTCAATTTTGATTTAAAATTGAATATGAAGTTGAAACCGTTTTTAAAACGATTTATAAAATATGTTTTGAATGGAAATCGATCAAGTGTATATAATATATATATATATCAATAGCCTGAATAGAACGCACCGTGCCGTGGTAGTTTGCGAATTTCGTCCATTAACTTCGAATGGACATTACCGGAGATCCGACCGTCGGATTCTCCTAAAACCAGAACCGTTGGGTTCATATCGAAAAGTGCTTTCCAATAATATTACAGATTTGAAATCTAACAGTTGGATTTGGAATTATATCCAAATCAAATTTGGAAAAGGTCGTTGTAAGTGCAGTTCGATGACCATTTATGGAAATCGACTGTACCGGCCTTGATAAAATTATTAAAATTATTAATAATTTGTGTAAAATCATAGTAAATGATTTGGAAAGAATTAGGATGAAAATTTCCATATTTGAAAATATAAAAATATATTTTTATCGAAATGAACTAGTTATGAACTAGAATTATAATCCAATATTTTAAAATAAATAAATCAGATTTGAAAATGGTTTTAAAAATAACCATAATTTCCAATATATAAATTGGAATGGATTTGAATCGAAATTATCTTCGGAATATTTCGATATTGAATTCCGTGATTATACGGACAATTGTGGAGGAATTTGGAAGATATATATATATATATATATATATATATATATATATATCGTTATTCCAATAAGATGTTTGTTGAGTTCAGAATTTGATATTGAATATAAGCCAATATATTTTCTATTCAAAGCCTTGTATTTAATATCAAATGGGATTTTGGGTTTATCGTGAACAGTGTTTCAGATAACACTTGTTCTTTAACCCGGTCAACAATGGAATGAGATTTTGGGTTTGTCGTGAATGGTATGTTTAATAATACTGTTCTCAAACCCAATGGAGTTAAGGAGATTAGAAACTAACTAGAGATTATCTAAGTTGAATGGTTTCCTGGGTATTGATCTGATGTTGGTTTCGGCCTTCGGGATTAATACTTAGGGAATTGTTCTCTTACTAGTTTACGGTTAGAGACTGATGGAATGATGTCTTCATTAACACTGTTCTGAAACCCCATGTGAAAAGAATAAGTTTTTTAACTAAGATTTAAAGAAGAATTACCAATCAATTAACATTTAATTGGAATTGAAATGGAATGTGAATTGGGTTTATTTTGAACTGTGTTTTTAGCGACATTCGTTCTTTAACCCGATTCACAGTGAAATATGATTTGGAATTTATAAATCTTTTAGTTAAGATTTAGGGGAAATTTCCAAAGAAAAGTTTTCTAGTTTAATAAAATAAATTGGAATGGAATGGAATTCGATTCGGTAATAATCGAAGTGAACTTCTGTGGAGGAAGACTGTTACTATATGTGGAATTTAAGAGGCTGTGCCATTATTCCATTTATATTATCGGTTGGTTATGGAAGTTTATATCAATTATGTATATATTGATCCGTTTTCCATGAAGATTCCGTAATTAATGGAATGGGATTTTGGGTTTATCGTGAACTGTGTTTCAAATGACATTAGTTCTTTAACCCAGTTAGAGATAAGATTAATTTCTTTATTTTGAATAATCATTAGGGAATGATTTTTGAGATTAAAACTGAATTGGAGTTTTAATGAATCTTTAATTAGATTGAAAAGGAGGACGTGATAATTTAAATTATCAAATTCAGGAAATGATCGAGAATGGAGTATCACCAGTTTTGCTCCAAGCGATAGTTAAATCTTTAATCAAATTTGAATGTGAAATGGTAATTAATTTTACCGATGACACCGTGGTGTTAGATATGTAGTATTACCAGTTTTACTTCATGGGATGAATAGGTTGGGATTGGGAAATTGAACAAATGATTACTTCGGTAAGGTTCGTTAATCCCGACTAGTTTGGATAAACCATAATTTGGTTCGAATTGATATCCAAAGGAAGATTAAAGAATAAATTTAAAGAATTTACCTTTGATAAAATTAATGGGAACCTTTCCCAAAAGATATGAATATTTAAATAAAAGAATATTCAGAATTGGAATGAGGCGTATGTTGTGTTTTTATAGCACTTGTTTATAATATACGTGAGTTATTCGGAATGACCGGGTTTATCCCATTCTGAATAACTGAATTGGCGATGAGTCGACGATGAAGACGGTGGTTGAAGACCGGAGGTCTTCACATTGTTTGGATGATTACTGATGTCTTGATTGGGCTGTACACCCAAGACAAGGTAATAAGTGGTGATTGTCCAGACGTACTTGGAGATCGACCGGATATGCGAGGACCTCTCTCCTGTATTGGACATATGGGACGAGGAATAAGGTGCCTCCGATTTCGTTCAGACCCAGAACGAACTTGTAAATGGATGTGTGTCTGACATCGGATTTCATTTTGTGTGATTGATAGATATCAGTTGCATAGCATGAATCGCTTGTGTGGCATGCTGAGATACAAAGGATCAAGGCTTCTATTGAAAAGAAGAGTCTTGTGGTTGATGATCAAAGCACGACTTTAATATAGCATAGCTTTGTGTATAGCATTGATTCGCGAGCCTCACACCTCAGTGTGAACCAGAAACGGGAGAGGACCTCAGGGAGGGCATGCGTTTCCTTCTAACTAGGAGTGGTGTCTGGGTTTTGCACGCCCAGATGTTTTACTTATGTGGATGATGGATAGCGAGGCGTCTCAGATATATTGGCACCACAGGGCCGATGGATGGTATGGTCTTTATACAGACCAATTTTACGCCCCAAAGGGCGGGAAAACGTAGTGTTCAGGCATTTTAATCCACATCGAGTGGACTGGCTCTTACGATCCAAGGCTTGTCTACGCGCTTGACTGAGGCTCGGGCTAGAGAGTCTCGAAGCGGTAAGGACGATCCCTTGCCTTGGTTCACAGATGGAAATACTGCTTCCAATACGTGACATTTCGGTTTTGATTATAGAACCTAGTATTGGCGACATGATATATGGTACCCATGCCGTTTAGGATTGATACATATATATTTGAAGTTGTTTTATACAATATGCACTTATAATAGTATCAAATGATTATTTTAACGTACCAAGCATGTTTGGCTATTATAAGGGAAAACCCTATCCTCCGACTTGCGTTGCATTGTGTGATGGGACCTGGGTCTTATAATAGCTTCATTTTTCCAAAAAAACATTGCGCTGTTTTGTTATATGCACTGGTATTCTTGGGAGGGAACCCGTTCTGTGTTATACGGCATGGTCCCTTTATTTACTTTATTTTAAAGTAAAGATTTAATAACTGTAGTTCTCACACAAGTCACATGACTGACCTGGAGTTTATTGTTTTAACCTAAACTCTGGGTGCCCCTATTTTCCACATGGGCAGCTAGTAGTTATGGTTTTGCAGATTTATATTCACAGGATCCTGGTTTACAGCTGCAATGATATTCGGAAAGCTCTGTATCTGTATATTCCTTTCAGTTGTGTTTTGTATTATTTTCCACTGCTACGTATTTAAATGTAATTTTAAATCTCTGACATTTATCGAATGTATATTATTTATTCATACTCTGTTATATTCTAGTACTCTGATGTAAATTGTTGTAATAAGCAATGAAATGTTCTTCTGTTTGTGTTTTGATTTGTCGGGTTCTCAACTCAATCCGGGCTTTCCTTTACGGGGAAGTTTGGGTCGTTTCACTGTGGTTTTTTTTGACACTTCATATATGGATAAAAATATTATTTTCAATCAACAAACATTTATTTCAACCCGTGTTTATTTTTAACACTTCATATATGTGATAAAAATATTATTTTCAATCAACAAATATTTATTTCAACCCGTGGTTATTTTTGACACTTCATATATGTGATAAAAATATTATTTTCAATCAACAAATATTTATTTCAACCCGTGGTTATTTTTAACACTTCATATATGTTATAAAAATACTATTTTCAATCAACAAATATTTATTTCAACCCGTGGTTATTTTTAACACTTCATATACATGTTAAAAATATTATTTTCCATCAACAATTAATTATTTCAACCTTCGACTATTTTTAAAGGTTCCTACATACAATAAAAATGTGATTTTTATTGTTAAGGCATTTTATTTCAAACATGAATATTTTTAGTGATTCATATATACAATAAAAATGTGATTTTTATTGTTCAAACTATTTATTTCAAACATGAATAATTTTAGTGATTCATATATACAATAAAAATGTTATTTTTATCGTTCAAACAATTTATTTCAAACATTAATATTTTTTACACATGAATAGTTCAAAAAAAAAAATTAGCATTACAACGGCAGGGTATTTAGTACCGACACGGTGTCCAGCACGGCTCCCTGCTATCCTAGGCCTTGTAGCATTACAATTCTTTCATTTCAATGATTTCCACAATATCATTCATTTTCACAACACAATAAATATAACACAAACACAACCAATTTTGTTGCAACCATAATCAATCATTCACAATCACAACCCAAACAATTTATATCATCCATGGTGTGTGGATGAGGGGAGTATATACATATATATATGTATATAAATATTTTTATTTCCATTTCAATTTCATTTCAATTCCATTCAACGCATATATGATTTATACAATGCATGTATAATTTATACATCACTTATATAATTTATACAACGCCCATATATGAGATATAAAACGCGTATATATAATTTATACATCACTTATATAATTTATACAATGCGTATACATTCCAATTTGAATTTAGAAATCTCACATTTGGTTCCACTCCTTCTAAAATTGTAGGAAGCTCCAAAAATTCTCTGGTCTTATCTAGAATGTAGCGTACGATGTCACAGTCCTAATGTCTCTTGTTTCACTGGATTTCGACAACGTACGAAAAAGATATGATTTTTATATGATAATCAAACTTCGCAATGCTTTTAAGTGTTATAAACAGTTTAATTTATATAAGCCGTTACCTCTCAGTAAACGTTCAAAACTAGGTTTGCAATTATCTTTAAATCCGTAGCACTAGGTGATAATCGGGTTACACCACGTTGTAGAGGGAGGGGAGGCGCACCTACACAAGATGGTGAGGCCCAGCTCGATCGTGGCTAGAGAGCTCAGCAGCGGCTAGAAGAGCTGAACTTTGGAGCGACGGATCTCTCCACATACACGATGATAGGGGGTGTCGTTGGTATGGATTTGAAGAGGAGGAGGAGATCTACCAAAACCTCAACTGTAGCAAAGGATTTTATTGAGTGGATTAGCCAGAATCAAGGAGAGAAGTAAGAAGAGGGTTTTCGCCATATGTCGAGAGGGTGTCGGCGTTTTTTCACGATTTTCAGAAAATAAAATAATAAAAGGAATTTTATGATTGGCCGATATTTATATAAATTCCAAAAATAGTGTTTTCCTATCCGATCTTCAAATCAAACCCAACCACTATCGGCCCTAGCTAAATACCCCCATTCCGGACACAATGGAATATGTTTCGTAAGCCCATTAGACTATTTCAGTCAGTTTTTCTTCAAATTAAAATATAAAACATTCAAATTTGGATTTGAACATACATTTTAATTTGCCGGGGCCACACACTGATTCCAAAAATTCCTAGAAAATAAATCTAGCTATGTTTTGACGATACAGTCCTTACAAAATTAATTTCGTTGAATTTGGAGACCATTTGAAAAATGGCCATTTTCTGGTCGATCCAATTCAAACTGAAATTACCAAACGCATTTTCCTTTGCCATGCTCAAATATTAATTCCAAAAATTATGGAATTTTAAATCTAGCAATAAATTGACATTCTAGATCCAACCAGAGTGGTTTCGTTGAAAACAGAGGTCGTTTGCAAAATGTCTATTTTTAAGGGCTATATTTATATTAAATTCCATAGCGACTATTCTGAATATTCAACTGGCCATAACTTTTTATTCCCGCTATGAAATTTCAATTTTTCAAATCCGTTAGAAAGATATTTTTAAACAGATTTAAATATTTTTGGTTTTATTGAAATACGATTTATTTTGAATCTTGTACATTCAGTCAAAGTTCAAAGTCAAATTTTCAAACCGTCGCGCCATTTCAGGCTCGTTATATAATTAAAATAAATTTATTCGTTCTAACTTCATTTAAAATAAATTTTTATTCGTAATTATTTAAAATAAATTATTTTAAATAATCTAAATTCATTAAAATAGCTAAAATAAAAAATTTAAATTGGCTCTGATTTTCCGGGTTGTTACATATTTACCCTTTAAATGCTATTAAAAACTATATACAACACTTAACCAAATGCTACCAAAGGTATATATAAGATTATATACTTCTTAATTATATTTTATAATCTAAACAATTTATTACAACTTTAATTAACTTATAAACTATTCATTAACTACTCCAAAATTCCAGATCATTACATTCACCCCCCTTAAAATAATTTCATTGCCGAAATTGCATAAGATGGTAATAAAATAAGACGTAACAACTAAAAGGAAATAGATAAGGAAATGAGTTTACTGAAGGTTGGGATAGGTTGGAAAGTCCACTCGACAGTCAGGATAGAATTTCCGCATAGTTTCTTCCGTTTCCCAGGTACAATCCTTGGGGTCATCACTCCATTGTACTTTAACCAACTTAACAGTCTTATTTCTTAACCTCTTTTCATCTCGAGCAATGATCATTGTGGGTTCTCTTTTGACTGCCAAACTTGGGGTAATTTCCAAATCTTGTTGAGCAGCTTCTTTTATAACCTGGTCTAGATCATGCACATACTTCCTAAGATTAGATATATGGAACACATTATGCACACCAGACTCGATAAGCTAATGGTCCAATTCTCTCCAGAATAGGAAACAGTCCAATATACCATGGAGCTAACTTTCCTATTTTCCATAATCTGATAACTCCTTTCATTGGGGATACTTTTAAAAATACGGAATCTCCAACTGCAAATTCCAAAGCTTTTCTCCTTCGATCAGCATTGAACTTTTGTCGATCCAAGACCGCTTTTAGCTTCTTCTTAATGAGATCCACTTTCTCTGTCGCTTCTCTGATCATATCTGGTCCAAGAACAAGTCTATTTACAGACTCAACCCAACATATTGGCGATTTGCATGGACGGCCATAAAGTTTTTCAAACGGTGCCATCTTAATACTAGCTTGATAACTATTGTTATAAGAAAATTCAACCAATGGCAAATGATTTCTCTACGAACCTCCAAAATCGGGAACACATGCTCGCAAAAAGTCTTCCAAAATCCTATTAACTCTTTCTATTTGTCCATCTGATTGTGGATGATAGGAAGTGCTAAAGTTCAGCTTCGTTCCCAAAGCATCTTGAAAGGCTTCCCAAAAACGACTGGTGAAGATAGAGTCACGGTCACTTACAATGCTACTCGGAATTCCGTGTAACCCAACAATTTCCTTAATATATAACTCTGATAAACTAGCAGCAGTCCTGGTGGGTTTTACTGGAATCAAATGGTCACTTTTAGTTAGGCGATCTACAATAACCCATATTCCTTCATTTCCTTTGCGAGTGCAAGGTAAACCATCGATGAAATCCATCAGAACTTGATCCCATTTCCATTGTGGAATTGTCAAGGGTTGAAGTAATCCCGGTTTCTTCTGCTGATCGCTCTTTATTTGTTGACATGTGGCGCAATGACTAACATAAATAGATATGTCCCCCTTCATTGTTGTAACACCCCGTATTTTCTATAAACATTAAAGTAACGAATTAAAGAATACTTAATTTTAAAAGTGGAAATTAGGGGAAACGGGTTTCGCCATTGCGTTCGTCTTGGAATTCTGCTTGAGATAGAGTCCGAGTTTGCGTGAATCAGACTCCGTATGAAGAAGTTATGGAGTTCAAAAGATTTCAAGTTTAAACGAAAATTAAATATAAATAATAATTAAATCAAAAAGCAGTTCAAAATTTCGAGAATCATCTGGGCGGGAAAATTCCCGCCCATAGGGGTCGACTCCCCCCGGGGGGGGGGGTCGACATAGGTGTCGACCCCCCAAGAGCGGTGTTGACTGGGATGTCGACCCCCTGTAGGGGTCGACCCCCTCGGCCAGATCTGGGCTGTTTTGTCCAGTGACGTTTTTCTGAGTCATTAGGGCATATGTGGCGACTTCTGGTTGTCTCTATTTGTTCTGGATGGCTCTGATTTCTCCTAGGATGATCTAACGGCTCTCATTAATCTAAACTTCTATATAAACAACCACAACCCTAAAACCTCATAAACTTGCTCTCTAAAGCCGTCATGCTGTCCATAGCCAAATTAGCATAGCCTCCATTTTTCTCTGAATTAAAAATCAAGTTAGGAAGCCCTAAATCAAGTCAAAACTAGAGAATCAGTAGTCTACATCAAAGGATAACTTTTCAATTTCAGAAATCAGGTCCTAGAAAATAAGATTTGTTCTTTTGTTTGTAAGGTCAGTTATTCTTTAGATTTGAACAAATAAAAACATGACATTTAATGAAAAGAAACTAGAACTGTGCCTAGTTGTAAGATAATCATATTCTGATTCATGTTTATTCCTGTAGCAATTCTAAAATTACCTATACCTACGAGATTATTGTGATTAATACAATTTATCATGTTGTAAATAAATTTGGTGATTATTTGGTGATGAACCTATCATATTGTATATTAATTTGGTGATGAACCTATCATGTTGTACATAGATTTGGTGGTTCTTTTATGTTATGTTATATGCAAGATCATAAGCTAAGTCATGTTCATATATGCTTATATGTCTAGATCTACATGCTTAGATGTTTAGATCTATGTTAATTTGATCCAACTCAAATGCAAGTTCACATTTACATGCTTAATTAAATTTGTGTAGTACTATGCCAAATTTATATCACACATGCTTAGTTGATCTATACTGTTTTATGCCGTTGGAATGTTACATGTCCCTTTGCTTTTCCCTTTTGCTTATGAGTAAGGCTAATTTGCGAGCCTAACTTTTATGCGAACGAATAACGGGGGATACGTTGGAAAAAATATTAAATTACATGCTATTAGCATAGGTTGGCTCATAATCATGAAAATGATTAATGGCATGAAAATGGTATAATTAGTATACCTAAGAATTATGGAAATAATTTAGAGGGTAATTGGGACATGACTTGGGTTGACAACATTGATGGATAATTTACATATAAACATAAATGGTAAATATGTAAATTTATTTAAAAGACAAATATGCCTAACCCGAAGTTAGATTGAGTTACGGTGTAAGACTTCCCGGAACCACCCATCACATCCAGCAACCGTAACAATACAGATCTAATGTGAGAGGTTAGCGCATTAAGCCCAAAAACCCGAGGTTAGATTGAGTTGCGGTGTAAGACTGCCCGGAACCGCCCGGCACATCCAGCGATCACAACGATATAAATCTAATGTGAGAGGTTGGTGCTTTAATGAATGAATTAAAGCTAAGGAATAGGCAGGCCAAGAATGGTAGGGCTAAGTTAATTAAGGAAACACTTAACCAATACAACATGTTAACTAAACTGATGGGTGGGGTTAGGTTCATTTGAGAACACTTAACCATTTTAACATGTTGATTAGGAAACCCTAGTAACGGGGACCCATTTCAGCAGTAACCCACATAGATGTATCATGGTACCCTGAACTAGGTAGGGTGGGGCATGATTAATGGGCTGATTATAAGCGGTCAAAATAACGGTGGGTGATGCAGCAGTGTAGGTTCCAACGGAGTATGGGCGTGCACGTACTCCGAGATGGATAAATCAGGCACTGGGCATCAGCAGTATACACTGTGCATCTTGAATTTGTGTCGGGTTGCCACCATAGGAATTGATACACCCCATGGTGGGACCAGCACAGGTATCTACAATCATGCGGGGCCGAATGACACAGCCATAAATGCATGCGTGTAGAAGCCGATCGATAGAGGGATCATTTTATCATGAACACATGGTGCTAGTTGAAACACTTGTTAGGTTCAGAGAAATAGAAATGAGTGCGGTAGTATATTCAGTTTTATTGTTATCTTATTTCTAGGGTGTTGTCCTAGGTTCAGTTTATTCATGTCATGATCCTTTTACCTGTTTTCATGCTAAATAGTCACTGGACTTACCAGGCTTATGTCTGACCCGTTTTCTTTCGTCCCCCCCCCCAAGGTCCGCAGGGAGGGAATACTTCAATTTAGTCCATACCTTTTCCATCTTGAAGAGAGTAGACGTATTGCTTGGATTCTCTTTTCTTGGGCTATGGCTGTGGTTACACTCTTAATTGGGGATTTATGCTACTTTATTATTGTTTTATGCTTCTTTATGTTTTAGTCAAGACAGAGGCTTTATTGTAATGATTCGGAAGTTGGTTTTTGAGATAGTTGTTGTAATGTTTTGACTGGACCACGTGCTTATGAAATAAAATTTAGTTTTTCCGCTGTTATATATGTCTGTCTTGTAAATTACCTGTACCTTTTACCTATAATACTCCACCAAAGTTAATGCATTCCCTTTGTGAGTGACCATAACGGAGGTGGGGTGTTTACAATTGTTCTCCACCAAAATGTACATTTAACATATCGATACATTTTATTAACTCCAGGGTGGACATTGAATCTGGATTTATGACATTCGTCCAATACTTCTTTCTGAAGCTCTTTTATGTTTGGGACACAAATTCTTCCTTTCAATCTCAAATTACCTTTTTCACCAATTTCAAAACTTGAATCCTCACCTTGTTTTATATTATTAGCTATTCTTTGTAAAAACCTATCTTCTCCCTGTTTACTGATAATCTTTTCCATAAGAGTTGGGGCAATAACTAAGTAAGCGATGACGGTGAATTTCCTACTTAAAGCATCAGCTACAACGTTGGCTGTCCCAAGGGTATATTGAATATGCAAATCATACAATGCTAAATATTCCAACCAACGTTGCTGTCTTAAGTTCAAATCTTTCTGAGTGAATAAATATTTTAAAGGCTTATGGTTAGTGTACAATTTAAGCCTTTCTCCCAAAAGATAGTGCCTCCAAATTTTTAAAGCAAGTATTACAACTAGCAATTTTAAGTCATGGGTTGGATAATTCCTTTCAAGTGGTTTCAATTGTCTGCTTGCATAGACAATTACTCTCCCTTCCTGCATTAAAACTGCGCCAACTCCTTCTTTGCATGCATCTGTATGAACTGATAACCCTTTATTTCCATTTATATAGCTAGAACTGGAGCAGACGTTAGTCTTTCCTTTAGCTTCTGAAAGGCTTCTTCACATTTTGGGGACCACACAAATTTGGCATTCTTCATAGTTAGCTTTGTAAGAGGAGAAGCCATTCTTGAAAAATCTTGAACAAATCTTCTGTAATAGCCGGCCAATCCGAGGAAACTTCGAACTTCTTTTGGTGTCTTTGGTTGCTTCCAATCCAAAATGGCAGATATTTTTCCTGGGTCTACCAAAATTCCTTTCTCCGATACGATATGACCAAGGAATTTTACTTCTTTTTCTCAAAGGTGGCATTTCGAGAGTTTCGCTTTGAGCACATTCTTTCTTAATATTTCAAAGAAAATTCTTAGATGTTCCGCATGCTCTTCCTCAGTTTTAGAGTAAATGAGAATATCGTCAATGAAAACCAATACGAACTTATTCAATACTTCTCGAAATACTCTAGTCATCAGATCAAAGAAGTAGGCGGGGGCATTAGTCAAACCGAACGGCATTACTAGCCATTCGTAAAAGGTATTGGGTCCCCTAAAAGCAGTAAGATGGGTACAATGCTTTGCGATTCTAAGCTGATGAAAACCAGTGGCTAGGTCCATTTTTGAGAAAAATCGGGCAACATTTAATTGATCGAATAGGTCATCTATACGGGGTAAAAGGCATTTATTCTTAAGAGTTTGTTATTAAGATCTCAATAGTCGACGCACAATCTTAAGGGACCGTCAGATTAGCGACGAATACCACGGCTGACCCCCAACTTGAATGGCTAGGTCGGATAAATCCTTTTAACAAAAGTTCTTAGACTTGTTTATTAGCTCTTCTCTTTCTCTTAGGGACATTCTTCGGCTAGGATGGACAACAGGTCGGGCATAGGTATTAGGTCAATCCTAAATTGAATTTCATGATGTGGAGGAAGACTTTAAACTTCTTCAAATACGTCTGGAAATTCTCTAACAATGGGGATAGTATATATGTCGGCATCAGGGTAACTCAAGGTATACATTAGATTATCTCCTTTTGGGCTAGGATCTTCATAAGATATTTCGATAAAATTTCCAAAATTTGTCTTTACCCATATTTTCCTATTTTCATAATCTAGATGGGCTTCATATTTGTTTAACCAGTCCATTCGAGTAGAATTCCAAATTCATTGAAATCTAGAACAATAAGATTAACAGGGAATTGATGAAGAGAATAGGAAATAGGGACCTTTCTGCAATAAAGACAGAGATTTGTGGAACCTCCTACTGGATTAGTTACGCAAATGGGTCGGTCAATAAATTCAGGTTCAAGTTAAATAGTTCTACGGTTTCCTTTGAAATAAAACTGTTCGAAGCACCAATATCGAATAATACTCTAACCAATTTATCACAAACGAAAATATTCCCTTCTAATACTCCTTTCCATTTTACGTCTGGTGAGGTTGAAGGTTCATCTTCTACTATATAGACTCTTTCCATATCCATTTCCTTTTTCTAATCCTTCTCCCTTGGCTTCTTTGGCTTCTTGCAATTAACTTTTAAATGACCCTTTCTTGACAGTTGCAGCAAGTAATCTTCATCAAGTGATTTTGCTGAGTTCCTTTCTTTGGTTTCTTCGGTTCCGGCTTCTTTCCTTTAGACTTCCTCATCTTATGTTTATCCTTATTATTGTTGTTGCTTTCCTTCTCTTCAAGTACCTTTTTCTTGTCAATGGTGGCATACCTATATCCCATATCTACTAAGTCCACGAATGATTGCTTGACATGCGCAGTCATCCTCTCGTGATATTTTGGATTCATCCCCTTAATAAAATTTTCATTCTTCCTCAGTGGGGTATTTATTAGTCCAGGTCCAAAGAGAGAAAGCTCATTGAACTTATTCTGGTATTCCTCAAATGACATATTACCTTGCTTAAGGTTCATAAACACTTCGTATATTCGAGAAATTCCTATTGAGGGCATGTAACGTTCTTCGAAAACTTCTTTGAAATCCTTCCATAAAAAGTCGTCTTTTGATTTCCCTTGGATGATAGTCTCCCACCATGTAGCGGCTCCTTTTTGTAGTTGCCATATGGCCAGCAGTCTCTTCTGGTTATCTTTCAGATTAAGTCCTTTGAAAATCTTCTCGGATGATTTAATCCAGACTTGAGCTTCCATAACATCATCGGATCCCTTAAATGGTTTCCCACCCAGATTCACATAACTCTTATTCAGATCCGGAAGGCTAGTTTGAGTCAGGGATCGAATCATGGTTTCATTAATTGTATCACGACCACTGGTGGTGGCACTACTTCATCCCTTATGTCTGCCTCTACCGCTCATTTCCTACCATCTAAAAATAGTATGAAAATGCTTATTAGACATTCAGATGAATTACCAAAGGAGTATGAAACAGTTTAAACTCTTTTTATTTCATTGGATTTTACTCATTCTAGGGTATCGCTAACCCTATCTCTAATGAGCTATCTAATGATTTATACCCCAAAGCTTTGTATAAACCAAAGCTCTAATACCAGCTGTGACGACCCAGAATTTCGACCCTCGAAAATTGACACTTTAACACCTTCTCATATTGAAAATGCCGAAGATTCAAGTGTTGGATTACAGGTTGTCTGGGATATAACACATTAGATAAATCACAATGAAATAAAACAACTTCTCATTTATATAACATGAGATTACATCAGAGTTTACCACATTACATATCCATAACCAACAGAACAGTGGAAACCGAGTAACAATGTAAATCCCATAATAGACTTCATCTTCACCTGAATAGCTCCAGATCACAGGTACCCACGAAATAATATGTCCCAAAGAAAATAGCTAATACTCCACAGAAACAGCAACTTTACAAAAGTCAGGGATCCACCGAGAAAAAGGTTCCAAGACACAAGCTTCAAATACTGCTACTAAACCTGACACTAGGCTGCCCATGTAAAAATTATGGGCACCCAGAGTTTTGTTTGAAATCAAAACAACTCTGGGTTAGTCATGGAACTGGTGTGAGAACTCATCATAATTGTTTGTGCATAGAAAATTCGTAATGACTTTTTGAAAATGAAACTAAGATAAGGTATCGTGGTACACACACAATGCAAACGCACACATGGGCGAGGTTTCTCCTTATGATAGTAAAAAATGCTTTAATACGCAGAAACCATTTTGATATTATTACCAGTTCATAGTGTGAAAAACAATTTTCGAAAGTAAATGTACTAATCTTAGCCAGCATAGATACCATATACTATACTGACATAATAGTATACAACTAAAACCGTACGGGTTCGTAGTGGAGATTGGGTTTCCAATAATGACCAAGCGAAGGAACTTCCTTACCAAACCGAATTTTGAACACCTCTAGAGGGATGTCCGAGGATCAACTAATGCTCCTCATGCCAACACAAGGTCGGGTTGCCTCTGTAACTAGGTAACTTAGAGTACGCCTGAGTATGTCATCTATCGGTCGTTACCGACCTTTCCAAGCGCTCGCCAACAACAACCACAAAAGTAGATTTTTTCCACATAGGTTAATACCTGGGCTCCATACCATAGTACACCTTTTATATAGAAGGAGAAAACACGCCCATAATATTTCCGCATTTCTTCCTGTTTTGGCCATTTACCAGGGTATGAGGCTTGCTGAGGTCACGATATACACAAAGCTACGCTTAAATAAGCCATGCTTTGATCATCCACAGCTCATTACATAACTCAAGTATGCCTCATTGTCCATTCACAATGCATCACTAATTTCTATCAATATATAACCTCTAAGCTCATATGTCTTAGAGAAGGGTGTTAAGAAAGAGAATAAATTCTCCGCCACCAAACATATATATATATATATATATATATATATATATATATATATATATATATATATTAACAGAGATAAGTGCTACGCAGTCAATTACAATGTCAGACACACAATCCATACAAGTACGTTATAGGTCTGAACGAAACCACAATCTAGAATTCCTTCACATACGTTCGGGCTTCTTGCCACTTAGCTGATATAAAATACATCCGCAAATAGGAGCTACCCATTCAAGACATTCAGCAAGTCATCCTTACTATATGAAGGGTCCCGGTCTTCAATATCATCTTTAATGCTTTCAATTTGCTCCACAACATCGTATTATTACTTGAAACGGTTTTTAGACACAAATCCAATCCCGGTCTTTCCAAATAATAAGCGCAACTTTAAAACCATGTGGATATATAGGGCCAAATCAAGTCTCAACCCATATTCCATGTTTGGAAACTCAAATTATCATTTAAAGCCTTTTATTACATGTTAGCAATTAATTACTAAGGTTAGGGAAAGATTTATAAAGTTAAATACCTTTATCATTGAATAAACAATGTTACAAAAGTGTTTCAAAATACCGATGTTCGCTAGTTTATGGGAAATAATCTTTATATTACCAAAACGTCATGATTTCAACTTAAATTACTTTTAAATAATTAATTATGATTTTACACAATCCATATTTTTAAATGACCATTTATCATTATAGTCAATGGATAGCACTTGCAATAACATTTTTAAATATTAATTTAAATATAACTTGAAAATTATAAGTCGAAATTAAAATCTTCTTTCACTCATTTGAAAGCTCTTGTTGATGAGAATCAAACGTTTTTCATTTCGTGGGAATCTGATTTAAGTTGCAAAAGTTATAAGCATTTAAAGTTTTAACAAAAATACGTTAAATTCTAGTATAAATTCAAATAGCTTCAAATTAAATTTTGAATTAACCATCCTATCCATCGGATTAGTTAAGGATAGCCAGGGAGAGCAGGAAACTATATTTTCCAAACTCAAGCCTAGTCACTATCCTCTCTGTCATCCTAAAACGTTCCGGTATTTATTTTAACAAACTCTATTTTAATTACAATATACATTCACATAAAAACTTTACTAAATTGCTTTAAAATGATTTATAAAGTCATTTGTAATTATACTAACTATTTAAAACCATTTTCAACAACATTCCAACTTTCAAATCTAAATGAATAAAATATTCATTCATAACACAAACTTGGTCCGATACTTGTCTAATATCCATATAATCCACACATGTGTGTGTAACAATTATAATGCACATATCATCACTAATAACAACCATGAAGCATCCATTCATCCATCACACGATCATATATGGGGATTTATAAAGTCATTTGTACTTATACTAACTATTTAAAACCAAACAACATTCCAACTTTCAAATCTAAATGAATAAATTATTCATTCATAACACAAACTTGGTCCGAGACTTGTCTACTATCCGTATAATCCACACATGTGCGTGTAACATGTATAATGCACATATCATCACTAATAACAACCACGAAGTATCCATTCATCCATCACACGATTATATATATATATATATATATATATATATATAACAGTGTATACATGTGTCTATATAAGCTTTTGTCACTAAACGCTTACATTGCAATAATTACTAATCATCCATATCATCAACAATCATTCACACAACATAAAAAGTGAACAAGTATAAATGTCGAGTTCTCACCTTGGGGTTCCACTATGTTACCCTCTATTGCTAGGCTGCTAGACCCACTACAGTTATCCCGGACTGACTGTTTGACGCTACTGACTTTGCAGCAATTTATATATTTTATAAATGGAGGAAGAGGAGGATTTTCACCATGGATGCCATGGATTTTAAGGTGGAGAAGAAGAAGGAATGGAAGAGAAGATGAGAATGAATGCTTATGGGAAGGAAATGGGTGTATTTATACTTGAAATGAGTTAATAAGGTGATGACACCTCGTAGGACATGTGTAATTCATGCATGTAATGTTGCATGCAAAATTACAAGTGTCTTAACACTTGTAATAAAGAGAAAGGTGGTGTTTTTGGTAGCATTTACCCTTTAAATGCTATTAAAAACTATATACAACACTTAACCAATGCTACCAAAGGTATATATAAGACTATATACTTCATAACTATATTTTATAATCTAAACAATTTATTACAACTTTAATTAACTTATAAACTAATCATTTAACTAGTCCAAAATTCCATATCATTATACCAGGTATTAACCTATGTGGAAAACATCTACATTTTTGGTTGTTGTTGGCGAGCGCTCAGAAAGGTCGATAACGACTGGGAGATGATATACTCAGGCGAACTCTAAGTTACCTAGTTACATAGGTAACTCGACCTCATGTTAGCATAAGGTGCATCACTGTCGATACATAGACATCCCTCTAGAGGTGTTCAAAATTCGGTTCGGTAAGGAAGTTCCTTTGCCTAGTCATTATTGCAAACCCAATCTTTACTACGAGCCCGTATAGTTTTAGTTGTGTACTACTATGTCAGTATAATATATGGTACCTATGCTGGCTATGATTGATACATTTACTTATGAAAATGATTTCCACACTATGCATTAATAATAATAGTATCAAAAAAAAAATTCGAGTATTAAACAATTTTTGACTATCATAAAGAGAAACCTCGCCCATGTGTGCGTCTGCATTGTGTATGTGCCACGAGACCTTATGATAGTTTCATTTTTCAAGAATCCATTGAGAATTTTCTATGCACAAACAAATATAATGAGTTCTCACACCAGTCCCATGACTGACCTGGAGTTGTTTTGGTTTCACGCAAAACTTTGGGTGCCCATAAATTTTTATGCGGGCAGCCTAGTATCAGGTTTAGTAGTTGTATTTAGAGCTTGTGCCTTGGAGCCTTTTTCCTTGTGTATCCCTTGCTTTTGTGGAGTTAATATTGCTATGGAGTATCAGCTATTTTCTTCAGGACATATTATGTTTGTGGGTATTTGTGATCTGGAGCTATTCAGGTGAAGATGAAGTCTGTTATGGGATTTACCTTGTCAGTTAATTTCTGTTATTCTTTTGGTTATGGATATGTATTGTTGTAAACTCTAATGTAATCTCATGTTATAGAAACGAGAAGTTGTTTTATTTCATTGTGATTTATCTAATGTGTTATATTCCCAGATAAATAGGAATTCAGCACTTGAATCTTCCGCATTTTGAGTACGAGAAGGTATTAAAGTGCCGATTTTTTACGGTCGAAATTCCGGGTTGTTACATCCTAGGAAAGGATTGTTGGAATTAAAAACAAACTAAATAGAAATTTAGGAAATCAAATAGCAATTGAAATGAAGCCAGTTAAGTGGAATTGGATTGATTAGTATGAATTTGAAACTGATAATGGAATTTTAGTTTGGAATGGAATTCGGCTCTAGTACAAGCAAATGATGGGAATTGAGGATAAATAGAGTGGAGATTAATTGGGAATGCATGAGTATATGACTTGGTAGCAAATGGGAGAGATAGACGTGGATGCCCAACAAAAGGTACAAGTTTATATTACATATGAGTGTGATGAGTTATGAGCCTGTTAGCAAGCCACTAGGTTGTTTGATTTTCTTTTGGATTGGATAGGGCCTAGAGAGGTGAGTTGTAGTTGTACCAATTAAGCCGTGCAAAGGAGACACTGACGATTTTTTTCGAAAATTTAGGATGTTAGAAAAAATTTAGAAAATTTTCTAAAGTATGAATGAATTAATATTTTAATTGAAATTAACTGGTTCAGTTGAAACTGAAGTTAAAAAGTAAAAGAAGATTTTCAACCTAGTTAATAGGGATTGTAGCATTTTTCCTACCTTAGTAATTTCAGGGACGAAATTCTTTTAAGGAGAAGGAATGTAACGACCCAGATTTTTAAGCTATTGAATAATTAGTTTATTTAATTAAGGGTTTGGTAATTTAAATGGTTGAATTAAAATAATTATAAATACTTAATAAATATAAATAGTGGAATAATAGATTTAATTCCGAAATACTTGAAATTAGTTGAATTGGTAACATTGTGTGAATTGGATAATTTAAGAAACTTAATTGATTTTATATTCGTGTTATAATAACGAATTTATTTAAAAGACGATGTTTGAATGTATTAATTATAATATAATATAATTTAAAACGAGCTCATAACATCACGGTAGTTCGTAATATTTCGTTTTGAACTTTAAACGATTATACAAGATTCGTTATAATTCAGATTTCATTGAAACAAGAAATGTTGGAATCTATTAAAATATATTTTTCTAATGGAAGTGAAAATTTGAGATTTTGTCTTATAGATTGTAAGTTATGTTCAAATCAAATTTTCAGAAAGTCTCTATTAAATTGTTTATAAACCATCACAATTTATTTTATAAACAAATCGATTTTTAAATAATCTAAACATTGTTTTAAATTGAATTGAAATGTCAAATTATAAATCTGCATTAGCTTATTTTGAAGCTATATTTTATTTGGATATGCACGATAATAAATTATTATTAAATTTATTTATTTTAGATTTAATTTATAACTTTATCGATTTTATTTAAGCCTAGAAATAGCCATTTGCTGAAACAGTGACGGATTTCAACGAAGCTAGTTTCATTGGAATTGTATTATTATATTGTTGCAATAAACCAAATTTCGTGGCATTCCGATATCATATGTGACCACGGTAGCCAAAAACGCCTAGTTATTTTGCACGACAATTTATTCAATTAAATTTATCTAATATTTGTGCGTAACTTGGGCAAATGATCGAATTAAGGCATGAGGCAAGTTCCGTTGAGTTCGTATTGACATTTAGAAGTTTTCTCTCATTTTTATTTTTGATAAATAAGCTACTTTTCATACGTATTTTACGCCTTAAATAAGCATTTTGGGATTTCACAAAATAAATTAACTTATATATTT
The DNA here is from genome assembly GCA_030737875.1 of Allium sativum. Classification (NCBI taxonomy): domain Eukaryota; kingdom Viridiplantae; phylum Streptophyta; class Magnoliopsida; order Asparagales; family Amaryllidaceae; genus Allium; species Allium sativum. Next base: position 729,468,608 of record CM060909.1, read on the forward strand.
TATTATATTTTTTGGATCGTGGCACATTACTCGTCACAATGGTATTTTTATTTTTTTCGATAGTGATTCGTACACAAATTAAGTTTTACGTAATGTAGTACCATAATTTTTTTAAAACAAACAAAGATGCAAACCTCAGTTGAATGTTTCAAAACTTTCGATCGCATGCACATGGTAGTTGCTACTTCAAAACACTCGTACTAGGCACTTATGTATCTTGATTGACATAATGGATTTGTATGTGCCCTTTTTTATACCGATTTGAACCAAATTTTCCAGTTTGGTCATCATTTGGGATGATACCTGGTTAGTATGTTTTTATGTATGTATGATACAAATACATCATATAATTACCTTATTTTTTTTATGGCACATAATCATCAAATAAGCATTCACCCTGCAGTTATCATGCGTAGATCATATAGGAAATATTTGTCCTACAAACCGAATACCTTTAAAACATAATTGAGCCATTTTAAGTACTTTAATTCAAATTTGACATTTATTTGAACATATATAAGGGATGCAACCATTTCAGAAGTAAATATATCCTTAGTCTATTCTCTAGCACATCATGTATGTCTCATTTTGCTTCATGCCCAAGTCGAACTTGCCTACCACCTATGCTAACCTACAAACGTACATGAACTGTCACCATCTCAACCGACCTACCTAGCCAAGCTACATGCCCCATATATTGCATTCCTTCACTGCCAAGCTATGTAAGCCGTGTGTACCAAGGGGGTTGCTGTTATAAATAATGCACGAAAGACTTCCCTTTGCTGGTTTCAGGAAACGACGCAGTGATCAAAGGGTTTTGATCATCAAAAATTTATTTCTGAGTAATTACTCAACAAATAATTCCAAAACCAGTATCTTTGAATTCCTTGAATGACCCTCTTAAACCTCACATAAGTCTTGTTGGGATCAATCAAATATGTATTCGTTGAAAAATTTAACAGCGTGTGTATAGATTGTTAGCGTTCAAAAAATTTGGTTTTCATAGTGCATGAGGATGTGGGGGACGGGGGAGTTCGATGCGATCTCCTAGGCGGCTTCGAGTGGAAGTTAATGGTAGTAGGAAAATGGAGTTCACGAGGAGAAGGAGACTGGTGCTTTTATTTGAAAATTCGTAGAGTAGATAAGGAGTAGTATGGATCGAAGCATTGTGAAAATTTGGAGCAGCGTTCACATGTGCCGGAGTTTCATTTCGGGGAAGAAGAAAGAAAGGGGTACGTGGGTATAGGCCAACTAAAAAATAGTATGGCCCAAAATATATATATATATATAAGTTTAAATTTATTTAATTAATGTATTAATTTGTTAACGTAATATCTTTTGCATACAGACTCAGATTGACGAGCCGTCTATCACATTGGGATCGTATGGTCGCAAGCTACACAACGGAATTGGTTTGGAGATATTTAGTAGTCATTACAATTTTATGCAAAATAAAATGCCTGACCAGATCTTTCGAACATTAACTATTATTTAACGATTAACGACCAATATGAGTAAACTCACTAACTTTGTCTTTTTTTATAATTTGATAAATGTTATTAAATATTGATAAGTAATGATTGAATAATATGTGATGGTTGTTTGGATGAATTGGTGATAAACTGGTTGAAATAATATATGTATTATATACATGAATCGTCGATTGAATACTGATTAAGTTTACTACTATATTTCATATTGATATGAAATTGGTATTATTTATGTTGATTAACATTTGTGGATGGTGGGAAACAGGTAGTAGGAATCCATCTGGATTTCCCAACAATTATGTTATTGTTTTTCATATATTGCATGATATGGTGTGACAAATAATCTATGGTTGATTATTGTGTGTTTGGGACGTTTGCATAACATTGACCACAAAATAATTGGTATTTAAATACCATAAAATATTTTGGAAAAGACTTCGAGATCTAAAAAGGAAAAAAATCTATTTTTAAATAGAAACTGAATTTCGATTGGGCTAGATGTCATAACTTGTTCAAATTATATAAAACCAAGTAGTTTGGTTTATAAACGTGAAGAAATAATTAGTATTGAATAATTTGGGAATGTAAATTCAAGAATGAATTTAAAAGGGAAATGAGAAATCATTTAAAAAAAGAAACAATGAAATTTATTTCGGCATTCAAAATGTTAATAGAATTGAAATAATTCAGCAAGGATTTATATTTTGAATTCGACTGCGTCGATGTTATGAAAATAAATATTTTTAGGAATTATATATTATGTAATTCAGAATTTGACGAGATAAGTAATTTTTATTTGAAACCAATAATTTATAATCGAATATGTAATTGAGATTAAGTTATAACTTATAAACAGAATTTATGGAGTGAAATATGATGTATGAATTTATAAAATAACTCAATAGATGGAATTTTAACCTATGAAGGTATTTACAAATAAACTCAAGATTTATTTAATAAAACGAGTCCAGATTTCTGGAGAGAAATAATATTCACATATTTAAGTGAATAATGATTTAAAAGAAAAAGTTTTACAGATTAAAATGGTTATAAAGAATTTTAGGAATGTTACATAAATGATTAATTCAAAAATGAATTTAGAAATGGAGTTGACCTGAGACGGTAAATTATTCTGAAGTTCAGAACGTTAATCGAATAGAAATTATTCAAAGGAGAGTTAGACATTGAATTTAGGAAAGCGCTATTTATTTTCCATTTTTAAATCTAGATTAATTAATTATTATTTATTTATTCAAAGTAATGAATAGAATTATATTTTAAGGTTAATATTCCGTAAGCAAGGGTTATAATGCTATCGTTATAACCAATGATTTCCGTTAAGGAAGTGGATTCATAAAATGAATCAGAGAGTTGCATAAGCAATGATTTGATAAGAAGTTAAGAAAGGGAGTTAAGGAAATTAGAAACTAACTGGATATTAGTCAAGTTGAATGACTTTCTTGGTGTCAATGTGATGTTGGTTTCGACCTTCGGGGTTGATACTTAGGGAGTTATTCTCTTACTAGTTTGCGGTTAAGGACTAATGAAGGTGGAAGAATAGTGATGTGTGAATAAGAAATGGAAATGATTTCCAATGTTAATAACGTATATTTTCTAAATATAGAGAATAAGAAGTTGTGGATATATGGAAATATTTTCCAAAATCATGAGAGGATAAACGAGTTTTAAGAAATTTCTTGGAAAATGGGAAATTGGGAAATGATAAATTAACTAGTAATTAATTTAAAAGGGCTCAGTGTTGATTTATGATTGATCGGTAAAATTTTCATTTGGAAATATGATTGTTGGTCGTATGGACATTTTCCTTCGATAGTTAAATAAACCGACTATCAAAGTTTTTGACCATTTTTCCGTTGTCAATACGGAGAGACCGAGATCATATTTAATATCTGAAACTCGCTCTGTACGGGCATAAGCATTGCAAATCAGATATACAGAAGATGAAGTTTATGCAAGAGCTATTCTGGCGATCCTAGGTAGAAATTACCTTAGATGTATTAACATAATAGTGCCTTCGGTTTATCCAGTCCCAGGACAACTTGAATGGATGAATGTCTAACAGAGTATACCTAATAGATCATGTAAGTTGATCTCGTCAAATGTATTGACGTTTGGTGGCGGAGGAAATTGTTTCTCTTAGCTTTATACCTATTGTATTTTTGGGTTAATCAATTTGTGGTTTGGTAGGTATGACGATGTGGCATTCAAAGTAAATGAAGTTGTGATCTGTCTAAGGGTAATTTATGACCTCAAGCCTCTTCAACTGGGAAATGATATAAAATTGGGTAGGTCACATGGCTAAGTGGGTCACTACTAATTAGGGTATATTGTCACCATCTAGAGAAAAATCTATTTGTTCTACCTTTGTTTTTGTATCTCCCGGGAATGCGGTGGGCCTAAACCGTAGGGTAAAAATATATTCGGAACATTTAAGCAAAGTGAATGGCTGGTCATGTTTAGCCAGGATTGCACGATGTTCTTGTTGAACCCTTAGTGTATTTTCTCTAGAGGTACACTATCGGAAGGTGGTCCCATACCTTGTCATAATTGGTTATCTATTCTCCAATAAGAGCCCGTGGTTTGGGTTGTATACTATGTATATTGTAGAGCGTGAGATGTAAGCGTTCTGCTAGATTGTTACTAACTTGATCTAGACACTATTATAATATTGGAATAATATTGATTTAAAGAATGTTTTGGGTTATCGTAATGTAAAAACCATCCGTGTTTATGTGTGGATCGGTCTTACGATTATCCTTTCTTTTAAAAGGATTTTTAAAAGTTAAACCAAGTTTTCGGAGTTTACTCACACCAGTCCCATGACTGACCCAGATTTTATTCGTTTTGTTTTACTCTAAACTCTTGGGTTCCCAAATTTGTATGAGCAGTCAAGTAGTCGGTATTTTACAGATATACTTGGAGGAGATTGGAGAAGGAGGCTTCAATGTTAGATATATATAGAGTTTATTTCCACTGTGATGTTACGAGTTGTACTCTGAAATGGCATGTATATACAATTATAAGTTTGTATTTCAAAAGTTGTTATATATTATATTTATTTGTTCCGGTGTGAGATTCGTGTTCAATCTGATTCTGATGTGATTTGTTTTCTTTCTCTTCAATTCTAATTTTATTTCTTTCTATTTCTCACTGCCTAACTTCTTTCTATTAATATTCTGGTATTTTTAGTATTTGAATAGTCGACATGGTGTTTTATGTCGGTTTTCAGGGTCGAAAATATCTCAGTTCATTACAGAAGAAATCAATGTATGTGACCCTTTTGGAAATACTCTATCATACATTCATCTATACAAGTTGTCCTGGGACTTGACAATCCGAAGGCACCCTCCTACCACGTCTTAGGAATCACCATCTGGATCAGTAGTGAGCAGGCCTTTTGAGACGACCCCAAATCCCGTACTGACGGAGACAAGGGTTATCTTTGGAATATAACACAGAAACAGATAATAGCAGCACATAATTAAAATAAATACACCAGAAAATGAACAATAGAATATACTGGATAAAAGTAATCATCAGAGTTACACAGGATCATACTTAGAACAAATACAGTTCAGCTATACATAAATGTCTACAACGGAAAACAAACATGATATGTACAATAGGAGCTGAACAGCATAAAAAGAGATAAATGATAGAATCCGTCTTCAGCTCCAGCTATCCAGAAAGAACCAGCTAAACCTGAATATAAGGCTGCCCGTGCAGAAAAAGGGGCACCCGAGTTTGAAAGTGAAACAAACTACTAGTCAGTCATGGGACTGGTATGAGAAATCTATTCAACACACATATGATATGGCTAATCACAGGACCACGCCACTTTCGTGGAACGGGTTTACTCCATTGGATTGCCCGTGCTTTAAAACAATTCTTTCTTTTAAACATCGCTATGCTTTTTATAAAAATGAAGCCATTATAAGACTCAGTTCCCATCACACAATGCAACGCAAACCGGAGGATAGAGTTTTTACCTTATAACGGCCAAAATATGCTTGATACGAATAAAACAAAGGCATTTGATATTATTGCTAGTGTTTATATGCTTTGAAAACAATTTCAAATCATAACTATCAATCATAGACGGCATTAATGCCCCATACCACTATGTCGCCATATATAGGTATACAATCAAAACCTCACGATGTCGTATTTGGAAATTGGATTTCCGTCATGAACCAAGGCAAAAGATAGTCCTTACCGAATTCGAGACGCTCTAGCCCGTGTCTCAGGAACAGCCGCAACTGCCCCTTGGATCGTCAGGGCCGGTCCACCGATGTGGATTATTATGCCTGAACACTGCGTCTCCCCGCCCTTTGGGGCGTAAACGAGCCAACGAATGACTCCATCGGACCCGGATCGTCCGATCAAACCGAGGCGCCTCGCAACAGCAACAACCACATAGGTGAAAAATATATAAATGTCAGGGCTGCTAGGTCACTGACACCACCCTAGCTAGAAAGAAACGCAGGCCCTCCCTGATGTCCTTCTCCCGTTTCTGGTTCATACCGGGGTGTGAGGCTCGCGAATTTACGCTATACACAAAGCTACGCCACACCGGCGGTGCTTTGATCATCACCACAAGACTTTGCTTTTCAACAGAAGCCCTGATCACTGCATCTTAGCAGGCCACACAGGCAATTTATGCCATGCGACTGATGTTCATCGATATACCACCTCTAAGCTCGTACGTCTCAGAGAAGGGCGTTAAGAGAAAGAATAAATTCTCCGCCGCCAAACAGATGTATATTTAATAGAGATCAATCAACACAGAATAAAATCCAATGTCAGACACACAGTCCATTTACAAGTCCGTTCTGGGTTTGAACGAAACCGGAGGCACTAAATACCTCGCAAACCGATCGACCGCCACGTACGTTTGGACGATCACCACTCATTATCCATATTTCGGGATGCCTCCCAATCAGGACCTCGGTTACCATCCAAACGAGGTGAAGATCTCCGGTCTTCGACCACCGTCTTCATCTTCGACTTTCAATCGTCGGTCAATTATTTGAAATGATAATTAACTCGGCCTTTTCAAATAATTCACGTATATTTAGAATTTCAAATCAATTTATTTCAATGGTTAAATCATTCAACAACACCAATTTTGTTTTTTAATGTAATTTTCACACCAAACACATTCAACCATCAAATACAACATAAATCGAGCAAATTCAGTTTATTTCCATTCCATATTGTTTATGATATTTTATAATGATTTATCGCTATTTTTATTTATTTAAAAATAGCCAATTTATTCAAAACGACGCGTCGGGCGATAGCGCGGCCGTGGCGCTGTTTTTCTTTGGATTTGATTTACACATATCTAAAAATCTAACCGTTGGATCTTTACAAAATTTACATCATTAGAAAGGTCTTTTCAAAACGAATCCAATGGTTCCAGTTTCGGGAAATTCCGACGGTCGGATCTCCCGATACAATCGTTTGAAGTTTCGATTTCAAAATACGAACTACAGCTTCGTTATTCGATTAAATATAATTATATTTATAAATATAAATAAATATAATCGTTTCTGGCGCTGTTTTTCTTCAGATTTGAATTAAACATTCCAGACAATCCAACCGTTGGATTTTTACAAAGTTGGTGCCGTTGGAAAGATTTTTCCAAGGCGAACCCAACAGTTGCGGTTTCGGGAAAATCCAATGGTCAGATTTCCCGCACTAGTTGTTTGAAATCACGGTTTCAAAATACGAACTGCACGGCCTCGTTTCGTTTTAATTTCATTTATATTTATATATTTATATAAATATAGTTCATTCAATGATTTCAATATCGTTTTCACTTCAAATATTTCACTAACGCCTTAAAATTTTGGAAAATTTCGCCATAACCTCCTTTGTACGGGAGGGCTGGGAAAATTCCCAAATAGCCACACGGGCGTCTCATATCAAAAAGAAAAAGAAAAAGCCAAGCGGCTAGCCAACAGGCTCATAAAATCATCACCCAAACAAAACAGTAAATGTGTACCTATTTGTCGGGCACAAAATTTTATTCCTCTTCTCTAGCCCCTTCGCTATAACCTGTTCAATAAATATGCATATACATATATATAGTTCTTATCATTTATCATTTTCCGTTCAACTTCATATTTGATTTCCATTTGGTTTAAAAACACCATTCATTCTAATGTTGCATGTATAGGCAAAAATCATATCATTAGCTAATTAATGAATATTTCAACTCATATGTGTTTATTTGAACGAGTGGCTATTTTTAACACTTCACATTTCAACAATTCGTGCATATAATAAAAATGTGATTTTTATTGTATAACAATTCATTTCAAAACACTATTATTTTATATAGTGTATATATAGGTGATAAAAATAGGATTTTTCTTATAAAACAATTTCTTTCAAAACGAGATTATTTTACACAGTTCATATAGTCGATAAAAGGTGATTTTTATTATCAAACAATTTATTTCAAAATATGAATACCATTCAACACATGAATTTCAAATCAACGAATGAATATCGATTCAACACATGAAGGTTTTCTATTCAATGAATAAATATAGTTTTAGCAAATGAAAATAATTCAAACACATGAGTATTATTCAAAATTTCGGTAGCATAACGGCAGGGTAGTTAAACCGGGACCGTCCCTAGTACGGCTCCTCGCTCTACCTTAAAACCTCGCGGTTTTTGACAATGGGGATTATGCATCTAGTTCGCACGCAGGTGGCATGTATATATTTATTTCATTTCCACAAACTAATCCTATGTGGTTTCAACCAAATATTTTTCAACCACAAACGGGTATTTTTCAACCACAATCAATCAATATCAACCACAAACAATCCCAAACAATCATTCGCTATCAATCAATTTTCACACCAATCACAATCAATAAATATCGTCCATTGTTTGTGGACGAGGGGTGTGTGTATATATATATATAGCAATTCACTTCTATTTCAACACATATATAATTTTTACAACGCATATATAACTTATACATCGAACATACAACTTATACAACGCTTATACATGAGGTGTACAACGCTTATATAACTCATACATCGACTATATAATTTATACATCGTCGTTTTCCATATTGTTTTTAAATCAGAAATCTCACATTGGGTTCCACTCCACCAAAAATAGCAGAAGGCTCAGAAAAATATGCGGTCTCTTTTAAAATGTAGAAGGCGTCCACGTGGTCACGATGTTTCCTGTTTCATCGAATTTCGTTAACGAACGAAAAAGATATGATTTTTCAAAGTTTGCAACGGTTTTAAACTGTTAAAATCAGTTTAAAATAAAAACAGTCGATACCTGCTTGAAATCTTCGAAACTAGGTTTCGATTTTTAGCTCCACCCATTGCACTTCGTCACGATCAGGTTATACCACATCGTCGAGCTTGGAATGGGCTTTAAACGCCAGGGGCGGCGCTCCGTTCCATGGCCAGGATCAGTGGCGGCGGCGAGATGAAGTCGCCACCTTTGAGGTGCTCGATCTCGCTCCACAGGGCATGGTGGAGGCCAAACCAGGTATGGATGGGAAGAGGGAGGAGAGTACTCTAAAAAGTTCAACTGGAGGGAGGTCTATCGAGGCGTGGTTTTGCCGGAAAATGGACGAGAAGATTGGAACGGTGGCCGCCGTTCGTCGCTGAGGGTATCGGGGTTTTTTTGTTTTTTTATATTTTTAAATTAATGAAATAAAAATCCTATTGGCCGATGTTATAATAAATTCAAAAATTGGGGTTTTCTTGGATGAACTCGAAATCAAACCCAATGACTGTCGTCCCTAGCGTTTTACCCCCATTCCGAACATAATGGGATATGTTTCGTAGGCCCATTCGACTGTTTCAGTCAGTTTTCCTTCAAATTAAAATGTAAGATATCCAATATTTAATTTGAACGTACATTTCAATTTGCCAGGGTCACAAACTGATTCGAAAAATTCCAGAAAAATAAATCTAGCTATGTTTTGACGATATGGTCCCAACAAAACTAGTTTCGTCGAATTCTGAGACCGTTTGCAAGAAGGCCCATTTTTGGTCGATCCAATTTAACTAAAATTGACCAAAACACATTTTCCTTTGCCACGCTCACATACTAGCTTCAAAAATTATGAAATTTGAAACCTAGCAATAACTTCACATCCCGGATCCAACAAAAGTGGTTTCGTCGAATTCCGAGGTCGTATATAAAATGGCCAATTTCACGGGCTATATAAAATCCATAGCGACCCTTCTGAAAATTCATTCGGCCATAACTTTTGCTTTCCGCTATGAAAATTCGATTTTTCAGATTCGTTAGAAAGGTATTCACTAATAGATTTAAATATTTTTGGTTTCGCTAAAATCCGTTTTGTTTTGCACCCGGTACAGTCCAACAAAGTTTGAATTCAATTTTTGAAACTGCAGCGCCATTTTAGGCCTTGTTTATAATTAGAATTAATTATATTCGTTTGCAATTGTCGATTCAAACTCACTTTTCATCTTACTTATTTAAAATATTATTTTAAATATTTAAAATCCATTATTTTAGCCAATTTAAAAATTTTAAATTGGTTCAGATTTTCTGGGTCGTTACACCTTTCAATCTGTAGATTCCAACTATGACAGAACCACAATTTATTTCTAAGAGCTAACCAGAGATTATAAGTAATACTACTGTTTTATGAAGATCCACGGTCTTCAATTGCACCATCTCGATCGGTATCAGTTATCTTTAATTGTTTTGTATTTACTGGTCGGAATGGTTTTCAAATATAAATTCGATCCCGGACTTTCCGCACCAACAATCATATAGGCTATATTTGACAGTCAGTTATTTAACTATAAAATAAACAACCACTCAATCATGAAAATAAAATATATTTACTGGTTCATCATTTAGCATCACTTGGCCCTTTAATAATCAAAATAATTAACGAATCATTAATTAAAAACTTCTAAATCTTTAAGTATTTTAAAATACCATGTTTACTTCTTATTTTAACATAAGAGTGTTCTCAACAATATATTATTTTAATACTTAGAACAATATATTATAGCCATATCAAATTTTCTATTTCACTATTATTCCAAAACATTAATTACAACGTTTATCATGCATTTCTATACTTCAACGTTTATTACTCCCTGACCATAAATTGGTAAGAGAATAATCCCCTATTTATCAAACCCGAAGACCGAAATCAACATCAGATAAATACTCAGAAAATCACTTAATTCAACCAATCTCTAGTTGGGTTCCAGTTCTTAAAATTTTCTTTTAACTCCTTATCAACCCATATTATTCCACTTCTAATCTCATTTCATTTCCACTTATTACATTTGATTTCTTTATTATGTAAAGCCAACTTAAAATTAACGTTTAAACTTCACATTCCTTTTGTAAACTTTGTTTATAAAACTCAGGTTTAATATAAAACACTTTTTATCTCGATTCCTTCTTACTTTATTTAAATATTAAGTAAACGTATATATTTTAGCTACTGTATTCGCTTAAAATCTCTTTTTACACTTCGCTATTAAACTCGGTTTTAAAATATAAACTCGTTCATCAACTCCTTTCAAAATTCAACTAGATTCCATTTCCTACTTTGAATATACTTACATAAATGAAATAAATTTAATAAGTAATCACTTAAATTATTATAAATTAAATAATAATTTACTTTATTATTAACTAAAATAAATATTATATTTCTTTTTTAAAAATATTGTTAAAATAAATCAAATATCCATTAAACTATTACAATTGATTAATTGACAACAAACTAATCTAAAAATCAATTTTAGTTAAAGTGGTTGACTTAGTCAACTCAAAAACATTGTTATCTTGTTAACCAGTTCCAATTAGTCCTTCCTTTAAATAAAATAAAATAATAATAATATAATTAATTCAAATAATCCCATTTAATTGTCTATGAGAAACAATTAAACCAACTCTTAACCGTTACGTTAATTTCTGCTCATCTACTTATAAATCTTATTAACAAAAGAATTTAATTTATAAAACAATTTAATGATTATTTATAACTTAAATAATAAATATTTATTTCCTTTTTATATACTTTCATTCAAATAATGATTAAAAAATCTATCTTCAGTTATAAAATATATTTTATAACTTCATTTATGTTGACTCACCTGACGGTAAATCAATTCTTATAAAACGATATATTTTTAGGCCAACTGGTGCCAATTACTCTACCAATACTGCCCATTGGTTAATACCAAAACAAATGTTGATTATAGATTATAAAATAAATAATCAAATCAATCATCCAATCATATTGGTTAAACAGTTCATAAAATTGTAATATGAAAATAAACAATAAATTTGAGGAATCCAATTTGATCTCTCTATCCTGTTTTTCCCTGCATCCAAATATGTTATCTCAAATAAAATCATATATTTTAATAAAAAATTATAATATTCAACAATCAAACAATAATAGCAATCCAAACTTCCATATCTATTTAATATGTTTATATTATTATAAATGTAACCAATGAGTAAGTTACCTCATTCGGTAATAATCCTTAAAAATAACCATTGGTTTAAATTAAATTTAATGAATGTTTAATTTAATCAGTTCAGACAACACACACACACAAAAACACACACCCACACACACACACCCCTCCCCCTCACACACACACACAGATATATATATGTGTGTGTGTGTATATATATATATAACATTCATCAAACAATTAACAATCATAGCACACAAATATAAGTAGGATAAAACTGAGTGAGTTTTACTCACCTTGGATTTCCATTCATTGCCAAATTGGTTTATTTTAATTAAATTAAGCAAGCATTTAATTTAATTAAAACATCCAGCCGCGCCCAACTCTATCCAAACTAACTCCATGATAATACGTCTACCGATACGGTCCCAACGTCCTTTGGTTTGTTCCGTTCTATTAATATATGCGCATGTTATAAAATTTGGTTGTGGTTTTAAATTTAAATTTAATTAACACTTAATTAAATCCTAATTAAATGTCAATTACATTGTTAAAATAATAATCGGCCACGTTGAAGAACGATTTAGCACAATAAGAATACTTATATAAATAGGCTACCGTTAAACGTTAATAAACCAACCTTGCTTCGATAATTTACGTAAAAATTGGCCATGACAGGTGATTAGGCAGGTTCAAACTATATAGTTAGACACATTTGAAAGAACTAAGCACATGTTTAAAAATACACAGGCACGTTATAATTTGATTCGGCAAAAAAAAAAAAGATTAGGCAGAATTAAACCTGATTAAACAAATTAAATAATGATTGGCCACATAAACGTCACTGTACTATTCCATTAAGCATGATCAAACGCTTTAGGCACATTTCAACATAATTTCAGCTACATTATATATACAACTTATATATATATATATATATATATATATATATGTGTGTGTGTGTGTGTTTCAATCATAACGTAACATTAATTATTCGTTAGGCAAATATTCTATAATTTGGCATAAGTAAATTTAGAATTAGGCACAATACAACTATCAAGTCCACTATTCCTATTTATGTTAATCTACTTTAGTTAGGCACGTTTAACATAGTCGGGCATAATATATATGGAACTAGGCACAAATAAAAATATAATTAGGCATGTTTTAAGCCTTATAATATATATCTTCCTCTCACCTTCTATTATTATTCATGCACTGTTCATCGCGAAATCCCCTCATACATGCCATCGACCAGTTGTCGCTCCATCCGAGTTCACCAACGCTCCGACTAACGCTGCCCTGACACCCACCTGAAACTGTGACTAGATCACGCCCTATCGAACTGCAAGTTAACCCAGTTGCTACTTTGTGAACCCAGTATAAAATATATATGACACTCCTCCTCGTTCAGGTTCCCCTCTTCGCCATGAATTGCTCCATCCATAAGGCCTTGTCTCCGATCACTTCAACTCCGACCACCCCCGTACGCACATCTCTCACCCTACCGAAGTCATGCTGCTTTAAACCCCTCGTTTACCTCTACTTGAACTCAGTTTTCTCCACCCACCACGACTACGCACACGTGAAGATGTAAAATGTGGCATTGTTTTTTTAAACGAATGGGCTTGCGTGTTATTAATTTAGGCAAGAGCAGTTTTCATTTTGTTTTGGATTTTTTAATAATCCATGGAAGCATGGAATGGTCTCATTTTGGAAGAAGAAATACGAATGGAGGTCATGCATATTTATGTGTAAAAAAAAACATGGCACCCGAGTTTTATGTAAACATAGGATAGGTCGGCCTATGCAACTTTGTTGTACAACAACATGTGAAAATGTATGTAGGAAAGGAAAGATTATGGTAGGCTATAGAATTTGGGGTAGGCTTGTGTAACGACCCGGATTTTGAGTAGGCTTTGGTTATCGATATAAGCTCAATGTCGATAACCAAACCATCGAAAAATCCTGGTAATTAATGAAAGAAATTAGAGGGTGAGAATAGATAAGATAGAAACTTAGAATAGAAGAAGAAGAAGAACACAACATCAGAGTAACACGAACCTCACAGCGGAACGAATAACATATAATATATAACATAACTTTGAAATATAACAGTTATGTATACAATAGCACTTATCAGAGTACAACACTTACAACACAGCGGAAATAAACTATAGCTATATGATCCAGAAGCCTCCTGCTCCAGCTCTTTAAGTATATCTGTAAATCTCGACTACTTGACTGCCCGTACAAATTTAGGCACCCAAGAGTTTAGTAAAAACAACAAAGTAAACTCCAGGTCAGTCATGGGACTGGTGTGAGTAAAACAGTTTAAACAGGTATATGAACAAGTAAACGATATCTCATAAGACCACGTCGCAGAACGGAACGGGTTTTTCCCTTATGAGAATCCAAAATATCTTTATATCAAAAACCTTTTGATATTATAATAATGTCTATGTACAAATAGATATCAACTAGCAGAAACACTTTCATCTTACGTTCTACATATATAGTATACAATCAAAATCGCAAGCACGTATTGGATAATGGATTTCCAACTATGACAAGGTATCGAACCACCTTCCGATCAGTGTACTCTAGGAACGATACACTGGAGTTCAACAAGAACATCTTGTAACTCAGCCACACATGACCGACCACTCATTTCGCTTGAGTGTATCGAATGTACATCACCAACGGTTGGGATCAGCAACTGTTCTCGTATATATATGGGACATCATTGATAGATTTAAGAAACAAATGAATATTCACTAGATAGGTGATTATACACCCTACTTCGGTGCGACCGACTTAGCCATGCTGCCTGCCCGATTTCTGTCATTTACAGGTTGATGAGGCTAGAAGCTACGCTTTATCATTACATCAGATTCACTTCGAATGCCACATTGTCAAATCCATTGAAATCACTAATTGACGTTTACAATAGTACATTACGTGTCAGCTAAAAGAAGTTTCCTTCTCCGCTTCCACTCTTGGTACGGTTGAAGAAATCAATGTACGTGACCTTTCTGGAAATACTCTGTCAGACATCCATCTTCATTCACTTAAAATGTCACATCGTCATACCCGCCAAATCACAAATTGACTTATCCAAAAATAACACGGGTATACAGCTAAGAGAAACGAATTCCTCCGCCACCAAACGTGAATACGTTTGAACAGATCAACTTACGCGATCCATTGGATATACTCTGTCAGACCTTCGTCCATACAAGTTGTCCTGGGACTGGACAAACCGAAGGTACTATTCCGTATATCCATCTTAGTCACTGTTATCTAAGACTTATACAACAACCCTTGCATTTTACTCCGTCTTCAATTATCTTTGGCATATATGATTTGCAACGCTTATGCCAATACAGAGTGGTTCTTTGGATAATAATCCAACCGGTCTCTCCATATTACAACGTTAAAATGGTCAAAACTTCGATAGTTTGTGAGTTAACTATCAAAGAAAAACAAGTGTGCAAACAACGATATTATTTCCAGATGGAAATTATATCGAACAAACATCATTTAACATTAATCTCTTTAGTTTATTTATTTACTTATCTCCTGTTTCCCTATATTCTAAATTCTTATTTTCTTTTATCAGAAAACATTTCTGATTCTCGTTTGGAAAACATTTCCAAAACTCCTTTACGATCAAACCTTACCATTTCTTAGTTAAGAAGGAAGTCACTCAAGTTGGGGTATAATTACCTCTCAGACCTTAACTGAACAACGTTATAACTTCGAAATGGTCAAAGTTTATCTTTTAATCTTTAACAACTTCTTTACGCCTTTCTCGGATCCAATTTTACTAATCTACTTCTATATTTAAAACATTGGTTATAACGATAACATTATAATCCCTACTTTCGAATTATCTAACTTTAATTATAACTTCTATTCTTATTAGTGAATAATTAACCTAACACTTATTTATTTATAAATAAATAAATCTCTATTTAAACACTGGAAAAGTATAAGTACTTTCCCGAATTTGATATAATCGAATTTGCCGATTAACTCTCTTCGAGAAATCTCTATTTGATTAACTCTTCTTCGAATAACCTATATTCGATTAACTTCTTCTCGAATAAATGATATTCGATAATCTCTCTTCGAATAACTAATATTCGATAACTCTTCCTTTTCAAATATCTCATATTTGAAAATCTCACTTCGATTAAACTATAATCGATAACTCCCTTCGATGAAACTAACATTGATAACTCCTTTCGATGAAACTAACATCGATAACTCCTTTCGATGAAACTAACATCGATTAATTTAACTCGACGAACTTAACTCGACGAACTTAACTCGACTAACTCGACTATCTTAACTTACTTGGTTCGACCGATTCGATTAACTAGGCTCGACTAACTTGGTTTAATTAACTCAACTTGATTAACTCCTATCGAATAACTAATATTCGATTTAACTCCATTCGTTTGACTCTAGATCGCAGCGATCACAAATGGTTACACCTGATTCCCTCAGGAAACATCCGACTGCCGTAGGCTATTTACAGACCTACGAATTACGCTAGCAGTCGTACAAGATGGCAACTTACCCTGAATACTATGTTTGACTAACTCTGTCTCAAATAACTATATTTGATTAACTCTAGTTCGTTTTAACTCTAATCGATTAACTCTAACTAATTAACTCCAACTGGTTAACTCTAACTGATTAACTCTAACTGGTTAACTCTATTTGACTAACTCGACTTGACTAACCCCTTTCGAATAACATATTCGATTAACTAACTTTCGAATACCATATTCGATTAACTAACTTCGAATACCATATTCGATTAACTCCTTTCGAATGTCTATATTCGATTAACTAACTTCGAATACCATATTCGATTAACTCCTTTCGAATGTCTATATTCGATTAACTAACTTCGAATACCATATTCGATTAACTCCTTTCGAATGTCTATATTCGATTAACTAACTTCGAATACCATATTCGATTAACTCCTTTCGAATGTCTATATTCGATTAACTAACTTCGAATACCATATTCGATTAACTAACTTCGAATACCATATTCGATTAACTCCTTTCGAATACCATATTCGATTAACTAACTTCGAATACCATATTCGATTAACTCCTTTCGAATGTCTATATTCGATTAACTAACTTCGAATACCATATTCGATTAACTCCTTTCGAATGTCTATATTCGATTAAATAACTTCGAATACCATATTCGATTAACTAACTTCGAATACCATATTCGATTAACTCCTTTCGAATACATATTCGATTTACTTTATTCACTTTATAAAGATTTCCTTTTTAACAACGTTTTATTCATTTGAAAATATTTACTTTTAAATAACGGTTCTACACTTTAAAAATGATTTCCCTTTTATAACGTTTCCTTTTCAATTCTATTTGTAAATGGTTTACAAATATTTCCTTTTCAAATTTATTCTTGAAATATTCTAACTCCTTAAATTCCCGGGAAAATTCGCCATAACCTCCTTTGTATCGGGAGCATCGGGAAAATCCCCAAACTCGCCACACAGGCCTTTCCATTCAAAAAGAAATGTTTTGAATTTATTTCCTTTTCAAATATCTCCTATTTATAAATATTCCAATTTATAAACATTTCTTATTTATAAATATTCCACTTTATAAATATCTCTTATTTATAAATATCCCACTTTATAAATATTCTATTTTCAATATCACTTTGAAAATCCCCTTATCAACATTTCGGTATGTTATGGTATTCAATCATATCAAATCACGATGTTCAATATCGTCCAAGCACATATAATCGCCCTCAGATTCTATATGACATCATATAACAATATATGAAAAACAATAAAATAACTGTTGAGGAATCCAGTCGGATTCCTCCAACCTGTCTCCCTGCATCCACAGATGTTACACAATATGATTATCATCACTTTCAGTTCAATATAAATTATTCTGATAGCAGAATAAATATATAACTATTTAACGATTTATATATATATATATATATATATATATATAAAATATTCACTAACTGACTAGCAGATCAATCAATCAACCAATACACAACAATCAATAGATGATTAACAGTTCTAAAAATACATTACAAAAATATAACTATTCAGAGTTGGTGAGTTTTACTCACATTGGACGATCATCATCAATGACGATAACCATCGCTTGATTCAGACAATTTATTTCGCTATAAATTGTAAATAGCTCCAATAGATCCCAATTCAGTTCCAGCGTGTTGCCTACGTCTGTATGATCCTAACGGATCCGACGATTCGGAATTTTTTCTATTTCCCGGCCCAACCTCCTTGAATTTAACCCAAGTCCATTCACCCTTCAACAACCTTTTTCTATTTTCCATTTTTGGGCCTCACGTGTAAAGACTCAGCCCACCAAAATGGCTAACCCGCTCCTGCAATTCCTCCACCTTCTCCATTCAACCAAAACATTTGCAACCTTTATATTTCCCTAATACTTCCCATCTCCTTCTAGTTCAAACCGAACTCCACAATCCTCACTACACAACTCGACAGCCTCCTCCATCCATTTCTGTTCTTCGCTGAAATCCGTGCAACACCCTCATCACCTTCATGAAAACACCATCCTGCTGTTTCCAGTTCTGAACGCCTCATTCCTCCTTCAACACAGTGGAACGCCCAGATATTTGCTCCTTCACCAAATCTGTTGCATAACAGAACCCGTCCCCCCTACCAAATCTTTACACCAAACCTCCCATCAGCAAACCACCGCACCCATTTCAGAACTCCACATCGCAGTGTCACCCAAATTCAAAAGTACACACAAAGAAAACACCACCCCATCCAACTACAACCCTCGTCGCCACCAAATTGATCACCCCCCGGATTATCTCACGCATGCACCATCAGAAAACAAAACCCGTTGTACTAAGATTCTAGCCACCGCTCCGACGATCAGGGGGTGCCAGTTCCAGCACCTCTCGTGGTTCCATCATCTCCCCAGATTCCATGGAATTCAAATGCTCCCTCTGCCCTGTAGTGGACCATGAACACCGTCGGTTTGTGCTGGGATTCCGACCACTCCAGCAAATAAAAATGCATCATCTCCGTTCATTAAGTTGAGCTCACCGAGCTGAAGGAAATCACCAGTGAAAGTTTTGGGTTTTACTAATGAATTTGGAGGATTGAAAGGAGGAATAGGGAGTGATTTTCAGCCGTATGTTTTTGTTTAATGTGGAGGCGCAGAAGTGTTCTGAGGAATTAGGTTTAGGAGCATCCCTTTTATAAGGAAGATATTTTGGACCATTAAAATATTATTTACTTAGGTTTTTCAGTAAATGGTCAATCGTTCATTTGTTGGTTTGTATACATGTTGTAAATGGTCCGATCACGTTTCTATTCCTATGTGTATGTTCTGTTGTTTTGAGACCAAAGGCAACGGGTGGTTTGAGAAGATAATCGTGGACCTATGTTTTATGCTGTAAAGTTTACCATCACGTGATAAAGAATTTCCTTCCTTTACAAACTGTTGTCGACAGAAGTAAACATACCGTTGTAATCAGCTCGGTGCCACGATCCCAAAAATATAATAATACCGGTAGATGGACTCATATTGTGAAACCCCGAAATGTCGATACAGGGTGCCAAATGCTCCAAATAAAAAGTTGCTTATTTAATTGATTAAAAATTTCCATAAAATTCTAAAAATTAAATTATCACTACTTCCCAAAAGAACCCTGTCTAAATTCAAACCCGATCTCTACTTATATCGAATAAACCGATACGGTCGATAAACGATTCTATAGCGACTATTTCAAAATTTGATTTGGACGTGAATCAAAATCTACACGACGAAATCCTGATATTTCTCTTCTACTAGAAAGATATACTCCACCAGCTTCACACGTTTCTTGTTTCACAGAAATCCGGCTTAAAACGAATCATGTACATTCAGTTGAAGTTCAAATCGCTAAATAGCGAACTGCCGCGCCATTTCAAGCTCGATTTTAATTATAATATAATTATACGTTCAAACTGTCATCGATTGAATATATTCGTCAATATAATTCAACTCTAAGCTGAATTAAATCTAAGGGAAGACCCCGTTCATAGAATATTGTGATTTCCAAAAATTCTGATTATTTCTGAATTTAATATATTATTTAATCATTTAATCTTAATTAAATATTCACTATGATTTAATTAACGATGATTTAATTCCCTATATCACTATTTATATAATTAAATAAATTAATTATAATGCCTCTGAAAATGCGGGTCATTACAACTTGTACCTTGTTTACTTGCTTAGAATTAAAGAAATAAGGTAGGATTTAAAAAATACGTGCGTGTTGCCTAGGGTAGATTTCACTAGAATTTAGTTACTTAGGAATTAAGTTTTATTATTTTATTTTGTTTTTATACGGTTAGTTATTGCCACTATTCACCGCTGGACCACTGATAGTTAAATATACGTACCATGACACCCAAATTCCAAATGCAACGAAAATGGACATATCGCTATGTCTTGACATTCTAAACTCAATAGAACTCGTTTGGTCGAAAGCTGACTTCGCTTGCACAACATCATAATTTTAACTTCTACTTATTTACTGGGTGCCAATTTAAATAGTGCCCGCCCGCAAAACAACCCTGATTGGCTCCAGATTGGAAATCCTACAATAATTAGTCATATGTATTCCAATAAAATTCATTTCATCGAAAACGGAGATCATTCGAAAATTCATTATTTCTTAGTCTTATATAATATCGATATAATATAAATTAATTCCAAAACAATTCAATTTAATAGTAATAAATTATAATTGTCACATAGATTCAATGGAATAATATATAACTTCAAATTCAAACAATATACAATTATAACTCAACATTAACATTTTCGGGTTAAACAATATCCAAATAATATATAAAAATCATTTTAATTGTGTTAAAGAAATGTTATCATTTATTAACGATTTCATAACGACTATTTGAAATTTTTAATTGGACATAACTTACGATCTATAATATGAAATCTCAAATTTTCTCTTTTATTAGAAATTTATAATCAAATAGATTCAAAAAATTCTTGTTTCACTGAATTTCAACTTAAAATGGATTTTATATATTTAATTGAAGTTCAAAACTCAATATTATGAACTACCGCGACGTCGCTAGCTCGTTTATACTTAAATATAAATTATACGTTCAAAGGTCATTTAATAAAGAATTCTATTATAAATCCATTTATAATTTCAATTCAATATTTAAAATAATAAATATATTAAATACTTGAGTACCTAAAATAAGGGACATTACATAGTCATTGTTTTTAATTGTAACCATTTAGGCCTAACAACATAATTCAATTTATTTCCCCTAAATCAACGTTGGTTACAATAGTTATTATTCCTTTATGACCTTATTTATAGAAGATCAATCATATTTATTGCTACAATGGCCGTAATACCTATTTTCGTTTATATGGATTATATTTCCATATACATTTCCACATGGACAGAAATTATTCAATCCCAACAACAATACAAACATTTATTACAATAATATATTTGCGTTATTTTCGTAGATTCGGACGGATGTTAATTTATTAAATTATTTAAGCACATTAAGATATTTACTATAGTTTATTTTATTATCATTAACCATTTATATTTTGGTCTAAACTAACGACCAAAATGAACCTTTTTATGTTTGTTATTGTTTAAGATTCAAAATCTTATAAAAAGGTTAACAACCGCAATTATTGTAAAATTTCCCAAAATAATTAAAGAGGGAATATGAACATATTTCAAATCATAAGAAATAAGTAATTTTTTTTTGGAGTGGTTGTTGTAAACTACGCAAAATATACATAAATTTACACATCCCTTCCAAATTGTTTTGTATATATTCCTTGCTGGTTTGAACATTGTTCTTATTGTTAAAAAGAACAAAAAGGGCATTTCAACAATACCCAAGCAAAACCCCAACAACTTTAAACATAAACATGCATGATATTTTAATCTAAATTTACATGAACCTTAAATTAACACCCAATTCTAAGAATCTGGAATAAATCTACAATTCTGACAATGATTTTGGGACTTATTTCCAGATTCAAGGTGTATACAATAACCACAACAATTCTATGAACAATTGTAGGCGATATATTTTAATTAACGACAAAGGCCTACAACTTCAATATTCAAACCATAACTTATTATTTCAGATTTGACAAAACAGTAAACGAATATGATAAACTTTTAGGCATACATCTCAGATCTAATAAAAAAGAACTAAATAAGTTATTATAAACGATGTATATAATTTTCCCACTGACCTGAAAGCTACCCAAATCTGAATCTGAATAAATCTTTAAGCCTACAATACCCAAATTCTTACCGATCTATAATTATTCTAAAAATAAGATTCTTTCAGATTTGTATCTTTGCAAGAAAATAGGATAAAGGGAAGAAGTCTGATGAAGAAGAACCTAAATGCCATTCCATACCTTTTTCCACTTGAATCTGATAAATGTCATCAAATCTATATTGTTTATATTTAATTTTGTTTGTATATGAATATATTTTGTTTTATAATTTGTTTGATGAGAAATGAAAATGGCAGAGCTTCTCTACTGCTCTAAAAAAATATGTGGAAAAGATTAGGGGGGTCTAACCCTTTACTTATAGGATTCGAAATGACCCTGAATCGTCAGTCTAGTTTTCATAAAAATTGATCCATCCATTATATACAAATTGTATAATAAAACCCTAGCCGCCACTGCTCTAGGTCGCCTTGAGGTCAACCTTGCGGAACCTTGCGGTCGACTGCCAGTCGACCGCTATGGGTCAACTGCCAGTCGACCGCTATGGGTTAACCCCCAGTCACGATGGCTGGGTATTTTATACTTACTATTTTAATAATATTCCATTTTAAATTATTTTCTATTCATTTTATTTCGTCCGTAAATTCTTCATACATACCCTATTCGCTAAATTCCAAACATGAAAGGTGACCAGAATTCCGAGACGTATGCAACATTGCGAGTTTCATGGTAAAATTCCATTATTTGCAAAAATTCCTATTTTTGCAAATTTAATTAAATAAATAATTTATTTATTATCAAAATTTTGAGTTGATACAAATCTTGTTTAAGCTAGACTAACCCATGTATTTTATTTACTCGGGTTAAAATAAGTTACTTCATGTTAGTATCCCATTGCTTGATGCCCACATTGCCTTGCTTCTTCCTTAGACTTCCCTATCTTCTTATTGGTGCTAGCGAATGCGTGTAGTTGTTGTGTCTAGCTCTGATGTACACTCTTTTGTGTACTTGTTTGTATATGTGGTTCTTAAGAACCAACCACTTATATTACACTTATGTGTCATACTTCCGCTATACATACATACATACATACATACATATATCTCTGTGTGTGTGTGTGAGAGTGTGTGTGTACGTTGTTTCTTTTCTATGAATTGTATTATATGATGTTATTATATTTTGTTTTAAATAAATCCATTAGCCACCGTAATTTGTATTAAATCTAAATTGGATATTTGAAGAAAAAAATAAGAGCACCCAATCCATGTATCAATACTTGTTAAAAGCAAAGCTTATGGATTGTCTCTCCTAATAGCCCTATTCTCTACACCAGAAGATGGTATTACTTTATATTACTCTTTGCCAATGTGGATCTCATAGTGGGACGTTATAGGTTTGTGTCAGAGCTAAATTTAGAACAAGATATGATAAACATGGAACAAAACATGTATTTCATTACATCGGAGGATAACATATGTGTTAAAATAGTCTCTAATTATCATTAAGCTTAATCATTGTCCTTGATATTTTCGTGCCTTGGGGGTAGATATAAGTTAGGA
The DNA here is from genome assembly GCA_030737875.1 of Allium sativum. NCBI lineage: Eukaryota > Viridiplantae > Streptophyta > Magnoliopsida > Asparagales > Amaryllidaceae > Allium > Allium sativum. The sequence continues at coordinate 729,492,493 of CM060909.1, forward strand.
ACGCATATAGGAATGCACTTTAATTCAGTAGTATTCCATATGTTGAATTGGATTACCAATGTTATACCTCTGTGATTATTCTTTATTTTATTTTATCCATTGGGCTAATGGATGGAAGAGGCAGAGGCAACCATTTCGGTATTGGGCAGCCCAATGACCCACGTCCAAAAAGAATCTATATGTCTATTGATCAATTCATGGTGTTATTCCATAATACTCAACCTCCAGCTTCTGCTCATATCTGTAGAAACTTTTTGAATTTAGGATGCAAGCCTTTCAAGGGCTTAGAAACCATTTTAGAGATTGAAGCTTAGTTGCACACTTGTGAGCACATTTTTTCTCGTATGGATCATTCTGACCACTAACCACTGTTGCATTCTCATAGCATCTAGCATATTACAATAACATGCACTTGGTTGGAATTAGTTTAATGAATGTTTTGAGCTGAATTTCATTCTCTAATAATAGAAAGCTCTCCTTACTTGTCGTTTCCTTGAGTTGAAACTGGGAAATCTTATGTTTTTGAATTTATTCTTCATTCAAAGCTCTGTCCAAGTACCACATTAAGCATATCAGTACCTATGGAAAAAGAACTTGAAGTTTGTGTATGGGTTAAAGAAATATTTGAAGAAGGCCTTGATGCTCTAGCTTAAGAATTCTTTTGAGGAGTAAGTTGATTCAGCGCTTTATCTTAAAGAAATCTAGAAAGTGAGATATATTAGTGATGAGTTATAGGTTTAGAAGAATCCAAACAAGAAAAGTTTTCCTTTCCATAAGCCAAATCATTTTAGAATGATAAGAAGAAAAGTAAATTGATTCTAGTTCTCATTATGGTCTTGTACTTCCAATCCCGAAAACATATTACAATTTGTGCATATTGTGATCTTTTCCTTCATGTTGTCCTAAGTCATGCATTTTTATTATTTGCAAGTAAGATGGACATCGACCTTCATTGTGTCTTGTATCTATTAAGGGTTCTAATTCTGGCAAACACAATGCGGAGTATGCTTCTGGCAGAACTTCTCAAACCATAGGTACCTTCTCTTCTTTTCTTGAAGGTTCTATTTTATTTTATATTTTCTCTATTGGAGTTCTCTTTGATACAAATGTGTCACACTCATTCAGTAAAGAAGGAGCTTGTTGGTTATATACAATTAGTGGTATCTCGCCTTGTGACATCCTTGAAAATTTCGAAATAATTTTATAGGGTCCACAACACTTTGTATGCATTATGAAAATGTTGAGTTTATTCTTTGTTGTTTTTCTTTTCATGTGAGTCTGCACGTTATTCATTATCATATTTCAATAGACATTAGGAATGGATGGATTGTTTGATATAAAATCCAAATCCTATGCATCGAAAGGATTCTATACCTCAAGCATCCCGATTTAGTTAATCAATTACATGTTGTTCTTCAGGACGTTGAATGTGATATCAAAATTTCATTATTTTCTCTTGAATATCGAGATGATGATAACATATCTTGAACTCCAATTGCATGCAAATTTTCTATTGTGTTTGATCCGATTTCGGGTTTACCACCCATGCTGGCAAACGCATTGCACATCATTCTCATTTCTAGGATCAACCTGTTAGTCGCACTACCACAAAGATGTCCATCATGGAAAATGAGAAACTTAAGAAGCAGTTGTTAGAATTAGAAGCTAAGTATTTAATCCAGTCTAGTTCATCTCCTAAGGAGCAGCCATCGTGTTCATTGAGAAAACAGATGATATGCTTAGGCTTTGCATTGTCTACTACAATATTAATGAGTTATTTTCAAGAATAAATATCGCTTCCCTAGGATTGATGATATGTTCGATCAGCTAAGTGGGGTAAATGTTTTCTCTCAGCTTGATCTCACCATTGGCCTTCATCAGTTACGACTTGTCGAGGATAGCATTCCTCTTACTGCATTCTATGCTTATTATGGATCTTGTGAGTGGCTCGTGATGCCATTTGGTCTGACCAATGCTCCAGCTTATTTTATGTTCTTATGAATCGAGTATTATGAGAATATATCGATAAGTTTGTTTTAGTTATCATTAATGATATCCTTATATGTTTTAAATCTAAAGCCAATTATGTTCAGGACCTAAGAATAGTCTTGATCCACCTTCGTCGTAATCAACTTAAAGCTACATTCTCCAACTGTCATTTTTAGGAGATAAAGGTGAAATTTCTTAGCCATATTGTATCTTCTGTCGAAGATAAAAGCCATTCAAAATTAGCAATGGTCCAACGTTTTAAATCTCGGACGGTCATGTTTCGTCTTTGGGATTTTTTAGACTCGGTCTCATATCGAGGGAGATCTCGGACGAGATGAGTCTAACTTGGGAGTTCGTCTTGGATTTTCATCTCGGGTCTGAAAGTTCATATCGGAACAACTCGGGGTACATGATATGTTAAAAATGATATTTTAACAAAATGATTTTTATGAATGCAATCAAAAACATAGTAACATAAACTTAAAATGCAAAATGACTTTATTATTGTTTATTTTTTGAAAGATCATTCATACTCTAAATCATAATATGCTTAAAATAGGAATATTGTTAGACAAGAAACATTACAAGGATACAAAACCTTAAAAAATACAGCATACATAGACCATAAAATATATAATTTCATAAGTAACATGTATGTAAAAAGACGAATATGAAAATCATAAGCATTGTAAAACATATATGAACATACAATATAGTCATTTAACATGCAAAATGTAAAACAACAAAAGATTGACATGGATAGATTTGAGTTTTTTTATTATAGCTCTAGTTCAGGCTCAAATTTAAATTTTAACCAAAAAAACTAAGATCTCGGGCGATATTCCATTATTTCGTCTCGGTCGATATATCGTTCGATATTGCAATATCTCGGGTGATATATTCGTAAGGAGATTTAGAGTGATATTTGTTGTTTCGTTTCGGAAGGATCCTAAAACGAGATCGAGGGCGATATTTGCGAGATTTAAAACAGTGCAACGGTCAAATAATATTTTCGAGATTCACAGTTTCCTTAGATTCTTGGATTGGCAGGTTATTGTCATTGATTCATTAAAGGTTTATCTTGCATCATCCTACCTCACTACTACAAAACATGTCATTTGCATCAGTTGTTAAACCCCTGTTGCATCAGTTGTTGAACTGATACAAGTGAAGATGATGCAACAGACAAATTTCTGTTGCATCAGTTAAAGAACTGATGCAAATGACGATCACTTGCATCAGTTGTTTAATACAACTGATGCCATAAAGCAGATGCAAATGTCTACATTTGCTTCTAAAGCCTTGGTCTATTGCATCAAAGTTTTAAAACAACTGATGCTAATGAACAGATGGAAAAATAACATTTGTTGTGACTTTTAGCGTATTGCGTCAGTTGCCTCTTCCATTACAACTTATGCAAATTAAGTAAAAAAAAATAAAAATTCCACTATTTCAAAATTTTAAACCTGAAGCAATATTAAATAGAATTTAAAATTCTACAAATGCATAATACACCTATCTGATGAAACAAAAAATATAATTGTATTATCAATCAACAAAGTTCATGTGTACAACCAAAAAAAAATTACACGCTCTAATCATAAAACTAAAGTCAATGTGCATAACAAAAGACTAACATAACTACATCCAATTATGCATGATATAAGTCGCTAAGCAATCCCAAACTTCGTCTATCTCTTGTCGGTCATAAGAACCACGTTGTGCGAAGTTTTGCAATTTATAAGAGTAGTAGTGTTTTAAAACATTGTAAATAACATATAATAGCTAGCTAGGCGAATGAAATAAATTAAAATATACCTTTTTTAAATCAATGCTTTAATTGTGGTGTTTTACTATGTTAAGCATATACCTCATCATATAATATACATAATTTGTTGCTTCAGATTGCTGCGGACACTAGAAATATTACAAAATAATTTAATAGTTAGTTTAAAATGAAACAAAAAAAGCATAGTATTAATTCATTGCAGCTTTTAATGTGTGTTAGTGCTGCATGATGCTGCATAATACAGTGAAATGGTTATATTTGTATTTGTCAGAACCTAACTAGATAGAGTTGAATATATGGTGATACATGTATGGGGAAAACTCAATATGTGGTTATATTTGTATTTTCACAATAGCCTTTTTTTTAACTTGGTCTTAAGAACATCTCAAGATCTGCAGATTGCACAGGTTAGAAGCAGCGAAAGCTACCTCTGCAGGATCCACAAAATGATTAAACTACTCTCAATCATTTATGCTTAACTTGAGAAATTATCTCTTTCTGACTTATCAAATTCTCTATGTAGAAACCCCGTTCTAGCCAAATGTATTCCCTGTTCAACCAACATTCCTGCTCAAATACCTACCTATTACTGTACGTTGAGAATGCAACATCAGTGCACTTGAGTAGGGCTAAATGCACGATCTGCTCTTACAAAGACGCAAAGAATACATGTTTTTAATATAAAGTTTGAGTTTAGTTTCATAACATCGCTTAGTGAATGGAAATTAGAAAATCTTGGATTATCTTTTAATAATAAACACACAAAAAGAAAACCGAAAGAACAAAATTCATGTGTCTAGGGGAATAACAGAAGCACTAAAAAAAGTACAACCTATTGCATCACTGTCGCTTTTAAGGGCTTAAAATTTCAAATCTTCCCTTTACTTTTTTCACGTTTTGTAATATATGCTAAAAACATATAACATAAAACTCAAAATGGAATCAAATGAAACATAGATGTCTAAGTTTTTTTAGATATATACCAACAAATATTTGGTCTTTACTCCCATTAAAATGGCACATACATTTTGGCATGCTGAAGAATTGAAATAAATTAATGTTTGCTTGAGTTGCAACTAAGAGTAGTTTACATAGTTATGCATTGGTTGAGTTGGTCTGAATGATTAACCAAATCAATTATCAGTAATCTAACATTAGCTTTAGCTATAATTATATTTGCTTATCTTACATTTACGCTTATATCTTATAAAAATGTGGTTGGGCTGAGAATAATAAAATCAAAGTTCCTAGATACTCCCCTTAACATAATAGAAGCATGCACGCTGAATCCTAAAATTTTGACAATGCCTTGTATGTTAAAACACATTGTTAATATACCAAATATTAAAATGGGTACGTTTTTTACAGGCCCTTATTAAGTTTTAAAATTAGGCTCACATCCGGTCATAAACCTTTTATAAATTAGGTCCCTATTTTTTAAAAGTAGGTAAAAAATAAAAATAAAATATGTAAATTCGTATTTAAATAAAATACATGAATGTTGAAAAAATCATGCCAAAAAACCATCAAAAACGACGTAAAAATCAACAAATACAGAAATAACAGCGAATTGCAGTAAAGTGCATATACAGATGCACATGTTTCAAATATTAGCATAAATGAATGCATCTATCTCAGCTCTGCATCAAAACAGCAGCATACGTGCATACATATATGCAGATTTCATGAATACATGCATCGTTTAATGCAACAATTCAATTTCTGCCTGGAAAACAATCACTTGCGTGCCTATTAAAATAGTTGCATACTTGTGTGCAATTATCCAGAATAAGTTAGTACTTCTGTGCAATTATTCAGAACATGTACACACATTCTTGCATGCCTATCCAAATAGTTTCATACTCGTATGCAAATATTGGTAATAATTGCATAAATATATGCAATTTTTTTAATTTGGACTGCCGAGAACATTTCCATATTTCTGAATTTTTTTAAATTTTTTTTTTTATAGGCTAGCGCCTTTTTTATAACAAAACACGTATAAGTTTGAACCAAAAAGAAGAAAGGTGGAAGTCCTTGAAAGAAGGCAGGCGATAACAATTTTAGGGACTGGGATTGAAATTAAAAGTTAACAAGAACGTGGGTTTTATTAAGCTCAAGAATAGGGATGTGAGCCTAATATTCACTATTAAAATATTCTCTGTCAAATTACAATAAGGTGAACTTGTGCTACACATGAATTTCATCTAAACATCTATACTCTCTTAATTGCAAGAGAGTGGAAATTCTCCTACATTGTATATTTCCTCATGAATGGTTTATTGCTTTCATGTTCCCATCAAAATCTTTCTCATGATAAGTCATGACATAAAGTCACATGAGTATTCCAAATAAAAGCGTGTAATGTAAACTGATGCATATCCAAAGTAAAGAAAATAAAAATAAGAGCATGTTCAATTAATGATAACAAAGTTTTCACAATAAATAAATAAAAGCAGATTAGTAAAAGGTATGTCGAATTAAATAATAATAGATAACATAAAGAATGTATAAAAGGGGGGGAAAATAAGCCTAAGAGAAAACAAGATTTTAGAAATAAACTAATATACATAAATAGCCATATTATTGGTCAAAACCATGGTTCGAGATTCCGGCCAGCATGCCGAAATTCCGACCAATCCGGTCTGGTTCGGGCACTGACCGGACCGGAATCCTCTCAAAAACCGATTCCGGAAAAGTAGAAAAAAAGAAAATGAAAAAAAACTCAAATCACCTATTCTGTGTTTAGCGTAGAGGCACGGATTGAACTGATAAAGAGATGGCAATAACGACTTTAATCAAGGTCTAATAGAGAGTATAATAACATATGAAAATAACTGAAACAATGAACACTGTACCAATATCAAATTTTAAGTCGATGGAGCATGCCTAAATTGTAAAAAGGGAGGAAATACATGTGCAATTGCATATCCGTGACTGCTTTCTTATAGAACATATACTAACATATTTAAAATTTGATACTTGTACAGTGACTTTAATGAACTAATTGAGTAATATATTAGCATAATATATGTATGTTAACATATTTTAAAATATGATATTGGTACAGTGACTTTAATGAGCCAAATTAGTAATAAATAATAATATCTCAAAAGTTATCTGACTTATCACGATTTAAATTCAAAGTTATCTGACTTATCACGATTTTGCCTGGTAATTCTTATGCTAGCATTATCTTTTATCACGTTACTCTTTTTCTTCTTATGAGTGTTTACTTCATTCTTTTCTCCATTTTCTGTGGCATATATTCATGATGAGATCTGTCCTTTAGAAATATTCTCAGCTACATGCATATCAGTCTCCATGTGACCGGATTTTGATTGTCTGGGATCATCACCATTCGTGTTTATATTTCCTGAACCATTTGGATGTTGTATTGTTTCATAATTTGTAGTTGTAAATGTAAACTTTGGACTGTCTTATTTGTAATATTATTTGACACTCATCACTTGCTTGTTTTCATATAACCTTATTATGCTCTTTAGACTTGCAATCTCCCGGACTTGCGTTATGCTGATTAATGTCATCATCTTCCCTTCTGTCATTTGCACACTGATGACCGGAACTATCATGATTATTGTCAATTTCTTTATTTGTATAAATTTCCATATTATCTTCATTATTATGAATCTCCTTATCACTTTTTTTTGAAACACCGGACCCAAAGTCATAGTAGAAATTGAAAAAAAACCACAATCGATTCAAAGAAAAACTGAAAAAGAAATGTCACCTTAACATGCTTCAATTGAAAGAAAGTTCCTCGTGACCTACCACCCAATGCCTTGTAAATTTTAAAGGCCCTACACATGCAAGAAAATATAGATATTAATCCATTGTTATTGTATAAAAGAGAAAATAAATTCAACTTACTTGTTCACTTGTGGCCTAATGTCTAATTTACATTTGCATACGGCCTGAAGATCAAATACGTAGATCTCATTCATTTCTACACGAAAAAGAAATGTCACCTTAACAAGAAGTAGACACGAAAAACAAGCAGTAGACAATGTCATCATTTTTTTATGGAATAGAATATCACTACTTTGCTCTACACAGTAAAAAAAGATGACTGAATCTTAAAGATGGAAATGAGTAGTTTAAATAATTATACGTTTGTTTCCCTTACATGTATGTTTGCTAATGGATACTGTTTCAACCGTGCTCCATGTATCTGCATGCGGACAAAAGTTGTTTTCTCTTATTTTTTTCCTACTTATGATCGAAAGAGGATAACATGTGTTTATTCTTTTTTTGTCAACTCATGATCCAAGTATTTTAAAGGATTTTTTATTGTTTTAAATATTTGATGTTTCAATTTTCCCATAGTAATTTTGTTATGTGAAGATGTTTAACTTTCTTATAAAAATCCTAATTATCATATGAAACTTTAGGTTTATGGAAGCTCTCAGATGCTCTGTTCTGCGCAAGCATAATAAGATAGTAAATATAATAAACATACAATTAAGAATCAACGACCTTATAAATAAACATATAATATTTCAACAGCGAAAGGATTTTACGAATAACATATAGTTTCATAAAAATTAAAATGAATGGCATGGATGGTAAAACTAATCAACTCAAGTTTTATTTTCAATTATGGTTCTCAACTCCCAGGCATTTGGAGTGAGAGCAGGTAAAGGAGACTAACTTCAGATTGAGCTTACCGGATCCAAATTCTCAAATGCCATACTTACCAGTTATCATCACATAAAGAGTATAATCAACAAAAGTATGGGCGCATAATTAACTTCCAAAGATTTCATATGCCATAACTTCCAAAGATTTGGTACAACGTTTGATTATTCATTTATATTTACAAAGGGTAACATTTAATGTTTAAAATATGCATTGTTGTTTTAGATAGTTTTTCTTGTGGTATTAAAACATTTTCTAGTTGTCAGGTTGGCTTCAAAGTTAAACCTAACTGCATATTGTCAAAAATGTATACCTAATCTTTGGACTATCATAGCAAATAGACAATAACACAAAATATAACTATATGTAAGAAACATCTTTCATTGGCTGTACTTTATATAATTGTTGGAGATTGAAATTAATGAGTTGGCAAAGTTTATAACTGTCAGTTTTTGCTTATCGGGTGTGACATTAAAGATGAAACGTGTTAATTTATTTTCGATGAAAAATTGATACTTACATTACTTGTTTTTTTGTTTGTATTATTTATTAGTAGCATTAATATCCTGTAAAAAGTAAAATGTGCATTTAATGCAGTGAAACTTAAATGCACGAAAATGGCTTTAAAATGAATGTTTGGGGGCAATTTCCTAAAATAGAAATAGTTTCAAATAAAAACCAATATAACCAAAAATCTCCATTTCAAAGTATCAATAAATCTAAGTCTAAATCATAACCATATAATGAATACCATTTTAATTATTTCGTTAATTTTGGATCAACCACTCCATTTGTTAACAGACTGCAACAATTTGGAGCAAATCAAAATTATTTGTACCACGTTCATGCACATAAGAGAATATGAAATGGATGCTTGTTATTCAAGGGGATGAGTGGAGTTATAGATTCGGGGAAAGTGTTGGTGTGAAATCAAGATTTCTATTTCAGTCTAAAATATTGTGTAATTAACAGCAGAAGCATATTCAAGTTGCGTGGAAAACATGAAACAAACATGAATTATATCATTAGTTCGATTGATGATGCATTAAAAATCAAGACACAGAGGTAAGAATAGAATTGCAAGTAGAAAATTTAAAGGATTCTGTAAGTGGAAAGCTAATGCGAAAGGATTTGGTAAGTTGTAGGGAACTTAAGAAGAATTCAAAGACAGAATATGGTACAATTACATGAATATGGTAAGAACAAGAGCTAACTCAGATTGCATTGAATTGGACAAAGAAAAATTCTACAAATTTATTGCTAGAGACCAAGAACTGAAATCAAACAAGAGTTAATAGAATTAGAATTTTGATATCAGAAGAAAAGAAGCAAGACTAAATTCCCGAATTAATTGGCAAAGATGGACAGTAAGAAATTTTAAAATAAAAGTGCATGTAATTCAAATTTCAAAGCAGTTTGCTAAAATTAAAAAACAGGAAATGAAAAATTGTAGGGAGTAATAACACAGAATTTGTAAACCAAATTTGGATCTAGCTAATATATTAATCTTATACTGACATAGATGTCCATCCTATACGTAAATTTTGCTCAAATAAATTTTTCTGGACTTGCAAATAATAAAATAACAAAATTTTAAGGTTTTCCCTTGGGGTGTAAAGTGAGACACTAAAATTCATTCATTGACATTTCCATGTAGAACGGATTTGATTCCAGTATCAACAATTAAGCGGTTGGGACTGGTATGTGAAAACAAGCTTTACTTTGAATAAACAAAGACAATCCAAAGTACGATAAAACTGAATTTAATTTAATTAGGGTCATGGAACTGAACTCCGTAATACACAAAACAGGAATAGAATGTAATCAGATGCTTACCTGGCTTTATTATGATCAATAGGTCCAGCAATAGTTTCAAGCTCTTTAGTTGCTTTATCTGATTTCTTTAAGTCGTCTTCACTGGCTGCCCAGCCTCTATTTAATCCAGAAACAGCATGCTACAATTACCAACCAGTAAATTGTTACTATGAATTATCATAAACATTAGAACATTACATAAAATAAAAATAAGGTCAATGTGTTAGCATATGGAATTGAAATACCATAACAATGAATTATTAGCATATCTAATCAGCGATACTAGAATTTTCAACTGTTACAGACCTTTTTTTTTTAACATCGTTGTGTTTTTTATTACACAACTGTAATACTGGTTAATATGAAACATTGATTTTGATCTGACGAAGTTAACACATATAAAAAATAACCTGGTTATACTGCAGTTAATAAAAAGGCTATACTGCAGTTGGTACTTGGGGCATAGTAAGAATGAGGGTGCAATAATTGATGTGCCCTGTAAACTTATTCAAATTTAGCTATACTTCTTTTGCTTTCTTTTTCTATAATATAGAACTACCGTATATTAATTCTTTTGTCTTGTCAGTAATTGAAAAAGGTGGATAGCAATAGCAAGTGAGCTATATATCTGATTTCATTTGACTTGGCCATTCTCTTAATGTGAAATGATGTCTAAACATGAAAGCTTTTACAATGTAAACAACAATAACTAGAGCCTATTGTCAATTTTTTTTGTCGTGTGTTATATTGGATCAAAGGTTATATAAATTAGTTTTCTGTGCTTTAAAAGTAGGCCAAGGAAGTATGGATCCTTAAATGAAATGAACTGCCGGTATATTATAACTGTTAGGCAGTTAGCACATGTTTATTTAAACATAATAATAAGTGTTCTAAACTAATATGACTCGGTGATTACTTCACTTTCCTTTGATATCTCAAACCAACAAACATTCATATTGCACAGCATTCAATAATGCTAAATATATCCCAAGACATGAAGGATGTGTTCACTGTAAAAAGTATATCATAACTCCTTAACTGTAAATATTTACTAGAAAAATATATCATACTTCCAAATGTTTACGGTAACGACATATAAAAATCAAAAATAAACAAATATGACGTAAAATAATATCAATCATTTTTTTGTCTGGTGAATATTATAGAAATATTTTATAGTCCATATGAATATAAACTTATTTATAATACCAAACTGAATTCCGATAAAAAAGAAAACTGTCGTTAAATAAATTTCCCAAAACGAAACAATTAAATATTAGGGCTTAAAGTGGTTAATGAACACAAGTAAGCATTATGTTTATATTTTTACATTCGTTAGTCAGTGTGCTAAATTTCCAAAAGTGCATGAAATGTGTCTTCTTTTACAATGCATCGTGATGTGTTTGTTGTGAATAATTACGTATGCATATAATATGAGAAGCATGAAGCGAAAAAGGACCCAAAACATGCACGCAGAGACCGAATAGGCCAAAATGCTTTTGCACCTTTATGAGCTATAAATAACTATGATTTTATGTAAATATGGCTGATCCTTTGTCATTCTCGTCGCCCTGGTACCATTTCACACAGTTAAATGAACTGAGTAATTTTTATTGGATCAATGTTTATTTATCACTATCCTAATTGCTGCTACTCTTATATAGCCAGACCTTACTCATGCCTTTGATCATAAAAACAGCACACCAGAAGGATTCACGTCAAAGCTGATGAAATCAGTGCTCCTTGACGTAAATCATCATCACTTCCAAAACAGATGCACTGTGGGGTCTGGTGGTGGTGCCGTTGGGTTGTACAATTACTACTGGAAAATTAATTATTTCTAAAAATTATTTGAATAACCAAACAAATACCGTAACTCAAATCATTCATCATTTAGATACTTTGCCTATGGGACTACAACTGATTACATGTATGATGTTGCGAAGGCTCCTCTATCATTTACTTTTGAGGTCAGATTACCGATATATTCATAGAGTATTAGTACATATCAATGATTTTTCCTTCACTGTCCTCAACCCGTTTTTTCCCGCTGAACTTTTCTTACTGCAAATATCGTCTCTGTTTTGCTTCCTTTCTCCAAATGAAAACTAAATTTTTTTTAAAAACATTTAGATGCATATTGATATACACTATTAAAAGTATTTTTATTTTGTTGGACTTGTTTACTTGCACGAACTGCTATATGTTTGAACAGAGGAATAATTAGCATGCTTCATAATTTGAAAATCCATATCATTATTTTGACAAAGGGTAATGCAGTATCTGTCCAGTGGGAATATGTTAAGAGCAATGACTGGTCATTGGTAAAACATTGAAATGTGAAAAGTAAGTCAATTAATTACCTTACATTTTATAACGCTAAAGATTAATTATAACGTCATTAGCTTAGTTTTCAATTTTTTTAATGATTCGTGGTAATGAAGCAATCAATGAAATTAATGTGTGTCCACTGTCCATAAACATTAGTTGGTTTCAATGTTTGTCTTCATTGTAGCTATGTCAATAAATTTGTTGGAAATTTATATGACTATCGTGAAGATCAATAAATAGGGAGCAAAGTATTTGATGTGATTATTGTCAAATTAATGGCTTTGCTTGGTTTTTCTTTGCCATAATATTTTTTCCCCTTTTCTTTTTTACTTCAAGATGCAAAGTGATAAATAAGTTGAATAAAAAGTTAAAAGGGATAAGACAGGAAGGAAAAAAAACTGTTTTATAAATTGTGGTAGTGAAGTTTCATTTGTAGAAGCATTGACTTATTAGAGAGCACGACTAATAAATTATTAAGTTAACTATGCAAAACTGAAGAAAAGGATTCAAGTACCACAAGTTTTAACCATTTGGATACGTTATTCTTGAATTCCTATAGATATATGGTGACAATTCATCTTCTGCAAAAGACTGTTTCAAAATGTTCAACCCAACAGATACAGTCACTTACAAGGTAGCAATTACAAGGTAGCAATATCAAATTCTAGTTACATAAGTTCTTCGACATTTAAAAACTGGTATACCTAACTTTAAAAATACCTTTGAATGAATCATATGAAATGGGAAAATTCTTATGAATTAATGTAACTCCATGGTTAATCAAAATAAAAATACGGAAAAATCAAAATCAAAATTCGGCAATAGAAATCAAATCAAAAGAGGCAAATTCAAATCGGCAATACACCTGAGAACAACGGCAGTCTTTGTAAACGGAATCAAAATCCGTAATCATGAATTGAATCGAATCGAAAGAGATTTCCCTTCTTCGTTGTCTTTCCTCTTTTCGTGTTTCTTTTCCTTTTCATTTTCTCTTTTCATGTTTTTCCTTTCCTGCCGGCGCGAAAACGAAAAAAATAGCATGGAAGGGAAAAGGGAAGGAAGATTTACGGTTGGGCACGGTCGTAACAAGTGCAACGTTATTTTTAATCTAGGTGACATGCGGTTGTAGATATTTTTTAATTTAACATGTATTTAGCTTCATTGTACTAGCTACAAATTTAAGATTCTGATGCAAATTACTATAAATGCATCAGTTGTTACGTATGTGATGCAAGTAAAAACACTTGTTTCACATTATTTGCTTCAAAATTGGTTCACAACTGATGCTAATTACATTTTCAACCCTTCAATTGCTTTACCTATGACAATTGCTTCACGAGGTATGAGGGAACTGACTCAAATAACGCTATTTGCATCAGTTGTTTATACGACTGATGCAACTGTGACGATGCAACAGACTTGTTTTGTAGTAGTGCCTCTTACTAGCCTTACAAGGAAAGGAGTTTGTTTAATTTGATCCAATAATTGTGAAGCTTCTTTTCAAAAATTGAAAGAACTTGTAACTTATGTTGCTATCTTAGTGGCTCCTGAAGGGAATTTAGTTCTTGTTTTTTATACCGATGTCAGTTGACGTGGTCTCGGTGCTATTCTTATGTAGAGGAATTGGGTGTTGCCTATGCTTTAAGGAAATTTCGTCGGAATGTTATTCGATACACCACCCACGATTTAGAGTTAGCCTCCATAGTTGTGACTTTAAAGATTTGGCGACATTATCTTTTAGGTGAGCGCCATGTTTTATTCATTATTCATAAATCCTTGAATTACCTATTCACTCAAAAATAGCTTAATATGTAGCAACAATGTTGGCTCAAGTTCCTTACCTCAGATCATTTTGAAATCCAGTACACTCCTTGGAAGGGTAACTGACTTGCAGACGCATTTAGTCGCAAGCGTCAAGACGCCATTTCTAAGAAGCTAGCTAGTTGAATTTGATGGAAGCTTTATCTCTTTGTGATATTCGTTATCATGCTCTGGTATCAGATTCTCCTTTTTTGTTGTTTAGCATGGAAGCTCGTCCTAATCTACTAAATCATATCCTCGATGCTCAGAGGCAAGAACTAGATCTTACGCATTTTGTCTAGCTTTGCAAATTTGAATCCAGTGATGATGATAGGTTAAGAGATTTCAGTATTGATGCTTGTAGTTACATTTATAGGAAGAACCAGTTGCTCATCCCTAATGTTGATTATCTTAGAAGGAACATTCTTTAGTAGTGTCACCATCCTAAGCATACTATTCATCCCGATAGTAGTAAGATATATGCGGATATGAGGGCTTATACTATTGGGAATGAATGAGGCAATATGTTTCAACTTACGTAAGTAATTGCAACTTGTCAACTTATTAAAGTCAAAAATCAGTGTCCTGGTAGCCTTTTCAGCCTCTTGTGGTCCAGATATGGAAATAGGATCAAGTTTCTATGGACATTATTGATGTCCTACCTCATTTGTAATTGGTCCATAGCAGTTTTTGGGTGATTGTTGATCGTTTGACTAAGTCGGCTCATTTTTTATTATTAGTCTAATTGGATAGCCTCTATTCTATCCAAGGTTTATATTGAAGAAATTGTTAGATTTTGTGGTGTTCCTAGATTGATCGTTTATGATAGAGATTTTCTTTTTACCTGTAAATTCTATAGCACTATCCAGAAAGCTTTAGGTACAAAGCTTAATTTTCGCACAACGTATCATCCACAGTTTGATGGACAGACTGAACGGTGAATCGTTGTAATGACCCGCATTCGCAGAGGGTATTATAATTAATTTATTTAATTATATAAATAGTGATATAGTGAATTAAATGGTGGTTGAATAAAATAATAGTGAATATTTAATTAAAATATTTTTAATTCCAAAATAATCAGATTGGGCCGAAATGGCGATATGGTGTGAACTGGGCAATTCAAAATATATAATTTAGTTTAGAATTTGAATTTGAATAACGAATATATTATATAAACGACAGTGTGAACGTATAATTATATTATAATTAAAATCGAGCTTGAAATGGCGCTGAAGTTCGTAATTTGGCGATTCGAACTTCAACTGAATGTACAGGATTCGTTTTAAGCCGGATTTCAGTGAAACAAGAAACGTGTGGAGCTTGTGGAGTATATCTTTCTAGTGGAAGATAAAAATTAGGATTTCATCGTGTAGATTTTGAGATATGTCCAAATCAAATTTTAAAATAGTCGTTATAGAATCGTTTATCGACCGTAACGGTTTATTCGATATAACTAGAGATCGGGTTTGAATTTAGACAAGGTTATTTTGGGGCATAGTGATAATTTAATTTTTAGAATTTTACTGCAATTTTTAATTAATTTAATAAGCGGCTTTTTATTTGGAGTATTTTGCACCCTGTAGTCAACATTTTGAGGTTTCACAAAATGAGTTAATCTACCGATATTATTTTATTTTTGGGATTGTGGTACACTGCTCATGGACTCAGCAAAACCAAATTACACTCGAACTTGCTACCGCTTATTTGAAGTATGAGATAACCATGATAATTATATACACGCGACTTATGATATTATATATATTAAAACAGAAAGGTTTCCTTCACTATTAAGTATTGCTACTAACTATCTAAGACATCATGCATCACAAGTGAAAAGAAATAAACCTATACATCTAAGATGGTCTACACGATTCCCATTACTGAACAAGTAAGTAATATATATATACTATATATGTCGATTCGACGTGGTGTTCATTTTCTGTTTCTACGGTACCCGAGCTAATCTATATATATATATATATATATATATATATTTATATTTTGCATCACGTACATCTGCAGTAATGAGCAGTGAAAACTCATAACAACAAACTCAGACTAAAACTTAGTGGAGAGGAATTGAACACCCACCCTATACTCTACTGCTATCCTAAAGCCTCTGTTGTAAGCTTGTCCTTCTCTCATCTTCTATATAAATAATGAAAACCTCTATCCATTTTCGTTTCTTCAGCGATGAAAAACCCCAAGTCGGTATAGCTCTCGAAAATCAAAGCAAGAAATTCACCAACTAATAATTCCAGAAATCCTAGCGTTGAAATCCTCGTTCGCTTCTCTTCTCTTCTATACAAATATTAATGGGTTCGACGCTTTTCGTTTTTGCTGTGTTTGTACAGCAAACATTTAAGGTTTGCGGATGCTTAGAGCTAGGAGCCTTGATACACGAATGGATGTTGTTTATGAGATTGTGGTTGGAAATGATGTTTGTTTACAAAAGAATTGGGTGGATTCGTAGTATTTGGGTTCGGTACCTGCTGTGTTGGAGTGCGTGAGATCCTTGAGGTCGCGGTGAACAACTGAGATGCGAGTGATGCTTTGATAGGTGGGTTGGAAGGAGAAAGCGAAGTGGAGTTCGTCGGTGGTGAGCTCGGGTGATCTGGTGGAGTAACGATGGAATTTGGCTTGGAAACAAATCGGAAATGGCTGTGAAACCGAAATGAAGTGTTCGGTTAATCCTGGAGTGGAAGAAAGGATTTGCGGTGTGGGCTTTTAACGGGTGTAGTTGGGCCTTAGGAAAATTGGGTGAGCCCAATTTTAGTTTAAAAGTTTTAATTTAATTTAATTTAATAATGTATGATATTGTAAACTCAATAACTTGAGCATACATGATCGAAATTCTGCAAACCAAGATCCGTCAGGGTCGTATGGACGGACACTACCCAATGGAACTGACTGGGAGTGGATTGGGGTTCGTATGAATTTATGGCGAAATAAATTGTTTGATTCAAATCAAACAACAGTTTATCGTTCTTTAACGATGAACTGCCAATGTGAGTAAATCTCATTAACTCTGAACAGTTTATAATTTCATGTTGTATTTTTAGAACTGTTAAATATTGGTTGATTGACTGTGTGTTGATTGTTTGATTGAACTGCTAGACAGTTAGTTGAATTTCTATATTGATTCTGTTTAACAGAATATATCATATGGAATTGAAAGTGATGTTATCTATATTGTTTAACATATGTGATGCAGGGAAACAGGTTGGAGGAATCCAACTGGATTCCTCAACATTTATTTTTACTGTGATTCATATATTGTGATATATGATGTGATATATAATCTGTTGTTGATTATGTGTGTTTGGACGATATTTATCGTTGTTATATGGTATGTTAAATACCATAAGTAATACTGGATGTGGGAAAGGGGATTTTCAAAGTGTATTTTGAAAATGAATTATTTATATAAAATCGATGGATTTTATATTGAAGAGGAAAAGGATTTTTATAAAAGAAAATAATTATAAAATCGAAGGATAAGTTATAATAAAGTAAATATTTATTTGTTAGAATAAAATAAAAGGAAATATTTATTTGTTAGAATAAATAGAATAGAATATAAAAGGAGATATTTATTTGTTAAATAAATAGAATCGAAAAGGAAATATTTGTAAGTCATGTTAAAAATAGAATTGAAAAGGAAATATTTATGGGGAATAAATATGTTAAAATAGAGATGAAAGGGGTATATTTGTAAACCATTTACAAATAGAAAAGATAAAAGAAATATTTATTTGTTAAATAAATAGAATTGAAAAGGGAACAGTTATTTGTTAAGTAAACAAATAGAAATGGAATAAATTAAAGGAGTTAATTTAAAAGAGTTAATCGAATATTAGTTGTTCGACTTGAGTTAATCGAATAGAGTATGAGTTAGAGTTAATCAGTTAGAGTTAACCAGTGAGTTAATCAAATAGAGTAAAAAAAAGAAACAGAGTTAAGAAAAATTAGAAACTGACTAGAGATTAGTAAATCGAATGGTTTTCTAAGTGTCGATCTGATGTTGGTTTCGACCTTCGGGATTAATACTTAGGGAATTGTTCTCATAGTAGTTTACAGTTAGTGACTGATAGTTTTGGGAGGATAGTGAAAAGAAAATAAGCTATGGAAATGTTTCCAGTGCTAATAACATATATTTTCTAACATAGAAAGTAAGGAAATATATATATATATATATATATATGATTGATGATTGATAGAATTTCCATTTGGAAATAATATCGTTGTTTGCACACGTGTTTTCTTTGATAGTTAACTCACCGACTATCAAAGTTTTTGACCATTTTAACATTGTTAATATGGAGAGACCGGTTGGATTATTATCCAACGAACCACTTTGTATTGGCATAAGCGTTGCGAATCATATATGCCAAAGATAAATTGAAGACGGAGTAAAGTGCAAGGGCTATTGTATAAGTCTTAGATAACAGTGCCTAAGATGGATGTACTGAATAGTGCCTTCGGTTCATCCTGTTCCTGGATGATTGTATGGATGAATGTCTGACAGAGTATTTCCAGAAAGGTCACGTACATTGATTTCTTCAACCGTACCAAGAGTGGAAGCGGTGAAGGAAACTTCTTTAGCTAACACGTAATGTACTGTTGTAGACGTCAATTAGTGATTTTCGATGGATCTGACAATGTGGCATTCGAAGTGAATCTGATGTGAGGATAAAGCGTAACCTCAAGCCTCATCAACCGGTAAATGACAGAAATCGGGCAGGTAGCATGGCTAAGTCGGTCGCTCCGAAGTAGGGTGTACAAGCACCTGATCTAGAGTTTCATTTACTTCTAAAAATCTATTGTTGATGTTGTCCCATTCGGGAAACGGTTGCTGATCCCAACTGTTGGTTATATACATTCGATACACTCAAGCGAAATGAGTGGTCGGTCATGTGTGGCCGGGTTGCAAGATGTTCCTTTTGAAGCCAGTGTATTCCTTTCTAGAGGTACACTAGCAAAAGGTGGTTCCATACCTTGTCATAGTTGGAAATCCATTACCCAATACGTGCTTGCGGTTTTGATTGTATACTATATATGTAGAACGTGAGATGAAAGCGTTTCTGCTAGATGATTATTATATTGTGGTTGATAGACATTACTATAATATCAAAAGGTTTTTGATATAAAGATATTTTGGATTCTCATAAGGGAAAAATCCGTTCCGTTATACGGTGTGGTCTTATGAGATATTTTTTACTTGTTCAAACTGTTTTTAAACTGTTTTACTCATACCAGTCCATGTTGCGTGCTTGGGGCATGTGTCGCATGATAGGGGTTTCTCGCTTTTCGTTAGATGGCGAACGGGAGACTCTTACCCCTACATGTCCCGAAAATGAGGTTTGGTTGTGAAGTCGAAAGGCTGGCCGTAAAATATGGTGCTGGGGTACCAATGTAAGCCACAGTGGGGTATTACCTTGCTGCTTCGGGAGGATGAGGAGAGGATGGTTGCAAACCCTACTTGAATCAAAAACCCGGAGTTTATTTTGTTTTGCTTTCCCTAAACTCTTGGGTGCCCGATTTCGTACGGGCAGTCAAGTAGTCGGGATTTACAGATATACTTGGAGAGCTTGGAGCAGGAGGCTTCAGGATCATATAGCTATTGTTTATTTCCGCTGTGTTGTAAGTGCTGTACTTTGAAATGATATGTATATTCAAGTACAAATTTATATTTCAAAGATATGTTATCTATTATATGTTGTTCGTTCCGCTGTGAGGTTCGTGTTACTCTGATGTTGTGTTCTTCTTCTTCTTCTATTCTAAGTTTCTATCTTATCTATCCTCACCCTCTAATTTCTTTCATTAATCATCCGGTATTTTCGATCCTTGGATGTTCGATATGTGTTGTATATCGGATAACCAAGATCGCCAAAAACCCGGGTCATTACAATCGTATTGTTAAGGATCTGCTACGTGCTTGAATTCTTGATTTTGGTGGTAACTAGTAAGACATTCTATCTTTTTTAGAGTTCACATACCATAATAGTTTCCAGTCTAGTATTGGTATGGCTCCTTTTAAAGCCTTATACATAAGGCCTTGTTGATCGTCCTCTTCTTGGTTGGAGTCTAAGGAGAAGTTGATTTTTGTCCTTGAATCTTTACGTGAAGCTTCCAAAAAGAGTGATCTTTTTTGTCAGAGAATGAAACAGGCTCACAGTTAACAAAATCCTATACAGGAAACATGTTGGAATCCCCTATAATTCTTTGATTGTGACCTTGTGTTCATCCGTGTTCCTTCGTTGAAGGGTAATATGTTTCAGTTGGTGTAACAATCTGGATTTTTTTTATTATCTACTAATTAATAACAACCAATAAGATATATATTAAGATGGCAGTTAAATTAAATATATCCTTAATATGGTGGTTTGACTTAATCGATTAAGTTGGAAATTTTAATTAGTCTTGTAATTTAACAATAGGAAAAAAGAAAATATTTAATTATTTAAAATGATTGAATATAATGCTTGTTAATAATAGCTTGGGCTGTGGTTAAGTATAGATTGTTAATGTGATTTGTGAATGTAAGTGTGAAATAATGATTAGGTAATTTCTTTGATGTTGTTGACATGCTCTTTGGTCGAAGCTGTCACATGTCAGGATTCTGGTTAGCAACATGCTCAAGCATCAGTACCGTCGTCAAAAACACAAAGCGATTTGGTCGAGGTCGCAATGTAAACATAAAAATGGCCAAAAACACTTTAGATGACCTCTTTTGGGCCCGAAAATATGGGTTACGATGCTTTGCACCGTAACATTTGCAGCTCTATGAATTATCTTCAGGTGCAACTTTTGTTTGGCCCAAACGACCTTACGATTTGAAAGTTATGCCCATTTTCATAAACATGTGCAGAAAACCGCATCACCCTGCACATCGCATCGCATCTCCCTTGAACATCACATCGCATCACCTTCATAATCTCGCACTGCATCACCTCCATAACCTCGTATTGCATCACCTCCATAATCTCTCATCACATCACATCGCATCGCATCGCCTCCGTAACCTCTAATCGCATCACCTTCCACAGCGTTTTATTCCATCAACTCGCATCACAGGTATCGCCTTGCGTCTCGCCAAATTTTGCCTCCCTTGGATGCGAGTTTTCACATCCCTTGGATGTGAATGCGTAAGCTCGCATCCCTCCGGGAGGGATGCGAAATTTCCCAGAATTTTGGTGATGCGAGTTTTTGAAGGCCAAGAAGCGATTTCTCTATTACAACGAAGATGTGATGCGATTTTTCATACCCGATCATGATGTGATGCAGATTTTTCGTATGTGTGTTATGTGGGATGCGATTTTCTGACAGTGGACCTTAAATCCCACCTATTACCAGCTAACCTACTCACCTATAAATACCCCCAAGCTTGGACTTTATTTGTATATTTTTTTCCTTGGATTTTTGGACTTGTTGGAGCTCTCAAGCATCATTAATGGTTGCCGCCTTCTCTTTCATGGCCATTGGACATGGCTTAGACCACTAAAACATTGCAAACACGTTTTCTAGTTGACTTTTGGACATCCACAAGCATAATTACGCTGCTTTTAGACCGAACTGGGCATAATTTGATTTCTTGGACATTGAAGCTAAATTTGTACATTGTTGACCAAGTCAACACAGTTTCCACTCAACAAAGAAGAGGAAGGGAATTTTAACCAAAGTTTAGAATTATCAATCATTTTGTAATTCTATTGTAATGCTTTGTACTTAAATATTGTCTAAACTTGTACAACATTGTAATCGAATATTATATGATGAATGATTACTATGAAGTGGATGTAGGCGTTAGTGCCCAACCACTATAAAAAGTTGTATCCTCCCGCATTACTTTATTTTGGATTTGGATTGTTGCGTTCACAATACACATACATTCGAGAGTTGGCATGTGCTGAATCAACGACAATTCCCTACGTCAATAGATGTTTGGACTAATAACATGCCAGTTTGTGAAAGCCAGAGTTTGTTTCTAATAATAGGTGTTAGGAATGGATTTTTGACTTTAACAGTTGGCATGATGATAATAATAATAATTTGTAATTTGGAAGCATATGCTTAAAAACATAATTGTACGCAAACTCTATTTAAATGGATAGAGTAGATGGTCCAACTATAGAACTTCTTCTTTTTCATAACTTCCATTGTCGTGCCTCGTGGCGTGAGAACACCCGTACTATTGAAATGGTTCTTCGGTAGAGATGTTCCCACTGGTGCCCTTTCTTCCAATGGTACTATAATTCCTATTCTTATCCCTGAATCCCCTTTTTTCATCTATCTACATTCCAAAAAAATTATATGCTCCATGGACAGAGAAAAAGAAGAAGGGTTGGTCAGAGTAAGCCGCCCCCTATTATTAAATAATATAATTGGTAGAAGCTCATACGCTAAAAATGCTTTATTTCGTTTCATTCCAGCTCTTCATTTCCTTCTTCTTGAATCCATGGGGGACTTGTCATATTTCGAATCTTTCAGCGGTCTGCTCTATTTACAATTCTTTCGTACTCTCTTCTCTTTACCCTGTGATTGGTCATTGAAGCGTGAGCGGGCGTAGAGAAGGAAAGGCCAAACAGTTAGGGGGAATGAGCAACGACAAAATGACAAGATGAGGTGCCTCGGGCACCCCTATATAGAAAGAAGGGTCGAAGGTTTTCGTACTTTTGAGTGGTGAGTATTTGTATTTTTGTCAAACTACCATAGTCTATAAATTTTATTATTAAGATATTGCATATTGTTGACAAATATAAATTTTAAGAAATTTATATAGGATAAAGGAATAAATCTGGAATTTTGTTATAAAATAGTACGAAAGGTTAAAATTAGTAATTTTAAAATGTTTTGGTGATTAAAGTATTAATGAGAAGTATTTAGAACTATTGATTTGTGTGTTATGTAAACTTAAACAAATTTAAACATAAAATTTCATATTTGTGTAAAAAATGGAATATAGTGTAATATGTCTATTTAAGTGTTAAAAGCTTTACAATGCTTTACAAATGATGTTTAATTTTAATTCATAATGTAGACTGTCAAAATATAATTCTTGTATAAAATAATGGTGTAAAATAGCTTAACAAACTTAAAATAGGTCTTTTTGTGTACTTAAGAGCCTAAACATTAGTCTATTAGACTAATTACGTAATTGAAGGGCTTAAGTATTGATTTGGGCCCAAATGACAATTAAAGAGAGAAGCCTACATAAAATATTATGTTCATTTTCTATAGAAAGCTTCTTTTCCCATTCTAGGTAAAAACACAATAAAAGCTAAGAAGGGAAATTCATAACCTTGAAAATCTAAACATCCAAAGTTCTTCTAATTTATATATTCAAGTTGCTAATCAACAACTACAGCAAGTAATCCATTCAAATGCTAATCTTTCTCCATCTATTTCTCTGTTTTGTATTTGAAATTTACTGTTGGTTAATCTTTGTTCTGGCATGTGCATGTAATAGTTTCTACAGGTAAAAAGGGTTTTCTCAAGCCTTAAAGCTTCGAATTTTTGTAATTCTTCTCTAAATTCACCGCTATTCGTTGTAAGGTGAGTGTTCACTTACAATAATCTAGTTTCAGTGTGTTTTGATTGTTATCAGTAGAAAATACAAACAATTTCCTACAGCTTGAGACCTTGTTTCTCAATTGCTAATGTCACAGCCAAAGGGAAGCTTTAGGCTAGAATATCTCTTTGATTCGTTACTTTTTCTTATAATTCCTTTTGCATGTTGATGTGTAGTTTCGTGAGAATACATGTACATATTTTCAAGTTAATCTGAAGCCTTAGGCTGCCAGAATATCATCATAAAGTAGCAATCGGAGCAGGATTCGTACCTACTGAAAAATGAGTAAAGTGGGTTGACCCACTTTCTCCCTGATTTGACCCAAATGTCGACACACTTGAATAGCGGGTCAACACACTCTTTGCAAATTATGCACGTAGAGAATCCCTACTACTGCGTGTGTTTGGCTTGGGTTTTGCTTGCCTTGACATGTGTTTACTGTGTTTTTCTGATGCCATTTCACCTTGTTTGCCACTATATAGAACTCGCTGACCCGAGTTCATATTGGATTCAATATAAATCCCGAATTTTGTATAATTTTGATGATGTATTGATTTAGTTTATGATGCGCCTTGATGACGATGAAGCAATTTGCTTCATTTTAAACTAGTTTTCCAAAATACAAATAAATATCGTTTTCTTATAGTTTGAGGCTTAATGGTTTTATGACTTTAGTTTTATCATAACAAGCCTCGAAACAATAATAAATTATTTTAAAAGTTGATAAGAATTTTTAAGAAAGATGCGAATTGGATTTCGAAATCGTTTTAGAAACCATTCTTGTAAATAAAATATATTTTCTATATATATATACATATATTAAAAACACACATTTCTACAACCTTTGAGAAGACGCATTTTTGATTAAATAATATAGTAAATCTAGTGATATGGGACACGAAGGTATATTTTATCGGTTGATTACATAACCGTCTAAATGAAGTAATTGACTCGATGTTTTGATGATTGGAGTTCTAATGATTTGATGCTTTGATGTTTTTCGGTGCGGAGTAGAAGAGAGAATAATAAACAGCAGTGAGAATGTGTGGTAGGAGACGCATAGTTACCATCGTTGGGTTACTATTCATAAGTCTGTGACACATCCTATGTTAATGCAAGTACTAGGAGCAGGTGGGTCCCGTACATATGAAGCATACGTACAAAGCTGTTTGGTGTTTTTTGTTGATGAAGGCTAGTGGGTCACTTATTTAAATGATCTAGGTGGAAGGGATAACGGGCAAACTAGTGCCTATCTATTGTAGTATGCATTAGATAAAAGCCATCCTATAATTTACGCTCTGTTAGTCATCCTTCTCGTGATTGTCTAAACCTCTTATGTGCTGCTATTGCAAGGAAGAGTGGCATAATATATTTTTGTGCCATAGAAAGTTAATTCTGACGTGCTCGTTTTGGGAAATCCTCTTAGTAGACATTCACAATCCAAAGATATATTTTCCTACTTTAGTAATTTCTTCTGCCTATTGAA
Source organism: Allium sativum (assembly GCA_030737875.1). Lineage (NCBI taxonomy): Eukaryota > Viridiplantae > Streptophyta > Magnoliopsida > Asparagales > Amaryllidaceae > Allium > Allium sativum. The sequence goes on from CM060909.1 coordinate 729,517,936, forward strand.
TTCTTTTTATATGAGATTATTTCTAATACGGGTGTGAGGGACTCATCCGTATTGGAGGAACCTGGGACATGTTTACTAATTAAGTATTTTTTTCTTGAAAGTTGCTATAAGATGTGAAAAACTGGCTTAATCATACTAAAACCCATTGTTGCTAAATAGATTTTTACATACATGCATTAACCTTATTAAACATCCATCAAGCATTGTTAGGTGTCACCTATGGCTAACGGGCATCTTTGTTTTAGAGAACCACGAGATGTGGATAATACATCTCGATTTCCAATTGTCTATATTGTTGTTTTCCGCATGCATGTTGGGATGAGAATCTCCTCGTAGGGTTGGCTTTTCCAATTTGGAGCAACATCTAAAAACACGAAAACCCTATAATTCAAACAGTTCTTAACCATGATCAGTTAGCATTAAAATGTCATTATAATCACAACATTTCTTTCTTTACTTAGGTCCCGTGATAACATGAATGTATCTTGGACCTTTATTATGTATGAATCTCCTTCGATGTCGGATCTGTTTTGGGTTTCCACCCAAACAAGCAATTAAATTCGGAATCTATTCCATTCCTTATTCGTGCCTTACCACGTGTCCTCATGAGCGGATAATCACTTTTGGTACTGGGAACTGTTTGGTGCAAATAGGGAAATTGGCAGCTTATTCTTTCGTAGCATTAGAGATTCTGTTAACCGGCTTTTTGGTTCGGTTCCCAGGAGAACATCATACACGCTCAACTCAACATGCCTTGTGAAGCTGAGACCGAAAGGGGATGCTCAAGAGTGAAGGAAACATGATCAAGAAGAGACTACACCGCTTGTAACCTCACGGCATCCAGAAGACGTCCGCAAACCAAGGCCTCGGACCCCGAAGGAGCTACGAGCCTCAATCACCCGGTCCTGGGATCCTCGCGCCCCTCGGAAGGACTTCACGCCAGGCATGACGCGGAATCCGCACCCAGCCGGGTGCGAAATCTCGCACCCATGCCTGGGTTCGAAATTTCAAACCCAGCGGGTGCGAAATCTCGCACCCATGCCTGGGTTCGAGATTCCGAACCCAACGGGAGCAAGATTTCTCACTCGTGCCTGGGTTCAAAGTTTCGAACCCAGCGGGCCCAAAATTTCGAACCCGTGCCTGGGTTTGAAATTCTGAGGCACGTAGGTGGTGGGCTCGAAATTCTGCTAGTGGTCCCTTATTTCTACCTACTCCTACCTAATCCTACCTACCCCCACTCCTATAAGTAGCTCATGGCCTCTTACTTCAAAGAGGTTGGATTTTCTTCACTTGAGACCTTCCTAGAGCTTCATGAGCCTCATTAATGGCATCTTCTATTTGAGGAAGAAGGAGAATTAAATATTCTTTTTTCCAAATATCTAGCATATGGCAATTATAAAAGTGAATGTAATGAGCATGGTCCTACCTTGTAATTCTTAAGTGATTAATAAAAGTTCAACATCCTTCCAAAGTGGATGTAGGCCTAATCCGCGATCGAACCACTATAAATTCTTGTGTCATTTACCGCTTTCTCTTCTTAGTCTTGCGACCAAATTAACTATTCCTAGTAATAGGAATCTTGGGTGTTTACGACATTTTTTGCCATCAACATTTGGTGCTTTCACTGATAATCTAAATTTAAGATTTGCGTCTTTCTTACACATTATCATCTCGACTTCGACGAGCTTAAGGTTCCTTGCTCAACCTGCTATCAAGTCTGCTTACGATGGTAAAGAAGTCAAAGAACGCAATGGTCGGCTCTTCCGCCGTAGCTGATGCCGGTACCTCCCAACAACCTCAACCGGTAGATGTCCCGGCCAATAATGAAACCGTCCCTCTTGTTGTGGACCCCGAAGCGCCGGTTACCTAAGCTCAAATCGCGCACTTAATGAAAGATAAGAGAACATCGCGGTTGAGCTCAACCAAGAATTAAGGGATAACATTGGCCTTGTGCGACAACTTCAAGAAAGTCAACGCGTCGTTCGACTTCAATTAACTCAAAACAATGCTCGACCCCGACCAACTGCATCGGAAACTTCCTCTTCCGAGTCAAGGGGCCCACACCAAACTAGGAGGTTCACCCTCATCAACAATGTTGCTGCTTGTACCAATGCCATCGATAATAGTAACTGTCATACCAACGGAAATGAGAACGACAACGGCGACCGAACTACAGTCACATACAGCGAGGGGGCGCAGTACCGAGACCGCTCTCACTTGATTATCAATGACGGACCCGATCCTACAAACCATCCTCTTCCTCGACACAACCCGATGGTAGCTAATCTGGGTGAAGGGCCCACTATTCCAATGGCCTGTGCTCCTTTAGAACAAGATCCACATCACCCCGCTCCACCTAAACGTCCGCACCAAAACCCAATCATAGATGTCGAGGACATAGAGGAAGACGATCTAGACATCCATTATAGAAGACGACTTCGCAAAAGGACTCCAGAGCCACGACTTAATCGGTGGATCCTAATGGCAGATCCCCATCCAACTTTCCTTCCCGACATGATACGAAGGGTCATGAGGGAAATGCGAGGGGGCGCACACGGCGCATGGAAAGCTCACATTAGGCGTAACTCCTTCACAAGAAGAGTGAATGAAGCTGAGTGGCCAAGGCGCTTTAGCATTCCCCAAATGCCACTCTATGATGGTACCACGGATCCTTGTGCCTTCTTGAATCGATATGAATGGAAAATGGACTCAAGTCGGGGTAATGACCCAGCCAAGTGCAAATGCTTCCCGGTCTTCCTATCCGGTACCACTTTACTTTGGTTCTCTCGCCTCCCACTTGATTCCATTAACAACTTCGGACAATTAGCAACAGAGCGAGTCATGCAATTCAGGGTGGATATCCCTACTCCGAAGAATGCCCTCACTTTATCTAACCTATACCAGGGCCCCACTGAATCACTCAAAAGCTACCTTTCCGGTTTAACATAGCTCTCGCCGAGGTCGAAGATCCAGATCCTCACACCATACTCTTTCAACTAACAAAGGGTGTCCTCCCTGCTTCAGAATTCGGGGCCTGGATCGATCGAAAGCAGCCAAAGAGCCTCGACACCTTCTATGAGAAGGCAGATCAATACTTGTGCCAAGAAGAAGTAAGGCAGAACCGGCTTTCCACCACAAGTCATCCCAATGACCCCCAAGCGGATACCGCCAACAACCACTTCAGAGGTAGGCGAGGTGGGGATCCCTTCGACCAAAATAGGGGGCAGGTCCTCAAAGAAAAAAACTAAACAATGGAAAGTCGGATGGACGGAACAACGGGCAAGCCCTAGCAGAATTGAGAAATCCCGGCTCTCGCCAAGCTCTCGAGACCTACACCCCATTGAATGAAGACATAGAGACAATCTACTTGGAAACATGTAACACCTTGCCATACAAAAAGCCGTGCGTCAGAGAATCAACTGACTGCGAGAAGAACACCAGGAGGTACTACCGATACCACGACGTTTTCGAGGATGACACCAATGAATGCCTCCAACTTAGGGATGCAATCGAGAAACTTATTCGTGAGAAACAGCTTGAGCAATATGTCCAAGAGCCCTTTCCCCCCGAAGCAAACTCGCAACCTCCAGCACCAGCTCCACAAGCAGCTACCAAGGGAGCTCCGGGACCATCTAACCCAAGAGGAGGAATCGTGCTCGATTGCATATGTGGAGTACCTTACCCTACACATGGTAGTTTCCCAAAAATGAAGGAGTATGTGAGTTCCACAAAGTACGCTACTTACGTAGCCTGCTCCTTTCCCCCTGATTTATCCCATCCAAGCTACAAAAGCCCATGCGGACGACATCATCTTCCGTGAAAGAGAATCGACAGGGGTGGAAATCCCAACCACCGATCCATTAGTCATCACTGGCCAGATCGGTACCGCTTCCGTTCGGAAGGTTTTAATTGACTCAGGGAGCTCGGTCAACATCATCTTCAAGGCCGCCTACGACCAGATGAAATTGGAAACGAATGAATTGAAGCCATGTCACGCTGCAATTCATGGCTTCAATGGGTCCTCTAGTTTCCCGTAGGGATAATTGACCTACTTGTAGAACTAGGTGAGGGAGACCGAAGCCGAGTCCAAATCTCACTTTCATGGTCATAGACATCGACTCCCCCAACAACGCTTTCCAAGGGCGCCCCTTTCTCACCGAATTCCGAGTTTACATACCACCATGGTCTCTCCTAATGAAATTCTCGATGGAAAATGGGATCGGAACCGTCAAGGGCGACCAAGTAAGCGCCAGAGAATGTTACGCAATAGAATGGAAGAACGCGTGCAATATGGACAAGGGGAAAGCCGTGTCCATGCCTTCTTGCACCAAAAATGTCTCCGTATAGCAATCAACGATGTCTGGGCCCTGGCTCAGGCGCCACTCCCGTCTTTCCGATGACCTCGACCCGCAGAAGGGCGAAGAGCCCGATTACGAGAGGGCTATCCCGGCCAAATCCACAGTGGACGTTCCCGTCAACCTCGACGACTCAACAAGGGTGTTGATAGTAGAGTCACAACTCCACCCAGCAATTAAAGAAGATCTCATATGCTTCCTGAAAGCCAATTTAGATGTGTTTGCATGGACTCACTCCGACATGAAGGGCATCGACGTCGCAATTGCTTGCCATTCCCTTTACGTAGATCCCAGAATTCCTCCAATCAAATAGAAGCGCCGCTTCTTGGGGCCCGAGATGTAACAACCCGAAAATCTGGGCCAGTTTAAAATTTTTATTTTGGCAATTTTAACGAATTTTGAAAATTTAAAATGAATTATTTTAAATAATATTGACGAGAAATTTATTTTGAATAGAATAGAACGTATATATTTATATACGTCGTCGTTAGAATATAAATAATTATATATATAATTAGAAAAGGAATTGAAAATGGCGCGGTAGTTCGATAATTCGATTTCAAACTTCAATTGGATGTACCGGGTGCAAAACAAACCGGATTTTAGTGAAACCAAAAATAATAGGATCTAATTGATGATATCTTTCCAATGAATCCAAAAACTTGAAATTTCATAACGGGAATCAAAAGATATGTCCAGTTGAAGATTCTGAATAGTCGCTATGGAATTCAGGCCCTTAAAAATAGACATTTTGCAAACGACCTCGGATTTCGACGAAACCACTTTTGTTGGATCCGCAGTGTCAAATTATTGCTAGATTCCAAATTTCATAATTTTTCGAATCAATATGTGAGCGTGGCAAAGGAAAACGTGTTTGACCAGTTTTAGTATATTTTAATCGACTGGAAAATGGCGATTTTTCCAACGGTCTCAGAATTCGACGAAACTAGTTTTGTTAGGACCATATCGTCAATACGAAGCTAGAAAATCTTTTTCTGGAATTTTTCAAGTTAGTATGTGGCGCCGGTAAATTGAAATACGCGTTCAAATGCAATATATAGAGTTATATGTTGATTTTGAAAGAAATTGATTCAAACGATCGAATTAGCTTGCGATACATATCCCATTGTGTTCGGAATGGGGGTAAAACGCTATGGACGACAGGCGGTTGTAACAACCCGTAAAATCTGAGCCAGTTTAATTTTTTTTTGGGCAATTTTAGCGAATTTTAATTATTTAAAATAGATTATTTTAAATAATATTGACGAGAAATTTATTTTGAATATAATTCGAACGTATATATTATACGCGTCGTCGTTAGAATATAAATATTTATATATAATTATAAATAGAATTGAAAATGGCGCGGTAGTTCGATAATTCGATTTCAAACTTCAATTGAATGTACCGGGTGCAAAACAATCCGGATTTTAGTGAAACCAAAAACATTAGGATCTAATTGGTAATATCTTTCCAACGAATCCGAAAAATCAAGATTTCATAGTGGGAATCAAAAGATATGTCCAGTTGAAAATTCTGAATAGTCGCTATGGAATTCAGGCCCTTAAAAATGGGAATTTTGCAAATGACCTCGGAATTCGACGAAAACAGTTTTGTTGGATCCGCAGTGTCAAGTTATTGCTAGATTCCAAATTTCATAATTTTCTGAATCAATATGTGAGCGTGGCAAAGGAAAACGCGTTTGACCAGTTTCAGTTGATTTTAATCGACTGGAAATTGGCCATTTTTCTAACGGTCTCAGAATTTGACGAAACTAGTTTTGTTAGGACCGTATCGTCAATACGAAGCTAGAAAATAATTTTATAGAATTTTTAGAGTTAGTATGTGACCCCGGTAATTTGAAATGTACGTTTAAAATTCAATTTAGTAATTTAAATGTAAATTTCAACGGAAACTGATTCAAACGATCATATCAGCTTGCGATACATATCCCATTGGGTTCGGAATAGGGGTAATTAGCTAGGGGCGACACCCGTTGGGTTCGATTTGGAGCTCGGAGTACGAAATTTCATTAGAAACTATTAATTGAATAAAATAATAATATAAATTATATAAATACTCCAAAATACCCTAACCCTAGGCTCAGAATCGCGCCGCCCCAAATTAAAATAAACGGCTGATTTGCTCCATCTTTCTTCCTCAAACTTCGACCGATTCGCGTGATGGTTTCAGGGACTTCAAACACAAAAATGGTGAGGAATCATGGGAGCTCCAGATCTAGGCGGGTTTGGCCGCCCATTGTCCAACGTCCAGCTCGAACCGTCGCTCCTTACAGTCGCCGTTGTCAGGCAGACCCCGGCGTCAAGTGCAGCTCGAGCTGGCCAGGAGGGATGGCATTGGAAAGCCCTCTCGAAGGTCGTCCTCGTGGAAGCTTCAGATCGCCGTCCGATCACTGGGTTATGGGGCAGCTAATGGGTTTCACCTTGGGGCAAACTTTGAAGACTACGGCTGTTTACTGGACGTGTTATACAGTGAGTTTTATACATTGTTTTAAATAAATTCACATTGTTTTTATAGGATTTGACTTTGAAAATAAAAATTGCATTGTTTTTAAAATGAAGTAGGAAGTAAAAATATGATTTTTATATATTGAACTTCGAAATAAAAATATGATTTTTATATATTGAACTTCGAAATAAAAATATGATTTTTATATATTGAACTTCGAAATAAAAATATGATTTTTATATATTGAACTTCGAAATAAAAATATGATTTTTATATATTGAACTTCGAAATAAAAATATGATTTTTATATATTGAACTTCGAAATAAAAATATGATTTTTATATATTGAACTTCGAAATAAAAATATGATTTTTATATATTGAACTTCGAAATAAAAATATGATTTTTATATATTGGATAGCGAAGTAAAAATTCGATTTTTACATAGGTAGTGAAAGCGGGCGACGAAGGTAACAAAAAGGCGAGAACGAAGAAGATTTATATAAAAGAAGAGTCAAGATGTTTGGATAGCTATCGGTGAGAATTTCTCACCTTTCAATTTCTTTTTCTAGTTATATATATATACTAGGATGCAGACGGTGCTTAGTAGCACCCGACACAATCGTCCACAGACCATGGACTTGTTTGTTTGGTTGCATAAATTAGTTAGATGCTTTGGTTTAAATTGAATTGTTTGGTGAAATGAAATTGACGTGATTGATGTGTGAATGGCGTGGGCCTTCACTAGACCGGGGATAAGGCTAGGCCTCGTCCCGTTTCTAGTATCGTGCCGTTATGCCGCCGAAATTTTCTATAATATGTTAGAAAAATAAAAATATCATTTTATTTAAAGAATGAACTGAATAGAAATTCATGTGTTAAAATAAGATGTTTTATCGTTAAAAATATAATTTTTAACGTGAGGTGAATAAAATAAAATATTCATTTACAAACCGGACGGTTTGTTTATGTACACCTATTTGAATGACATTGATTGGGTCGATAAATTTTACACATCGCTCAACTGCACAAATAAGATATGCGTTTGATTGTTTGAAACCCCACACGGGTGTTGGGATGAAATATGAAGTTCACTCATCCTGATTTATTAAATATGTCGATCGATTGATTGACAGGCTGTTATACGCGTCAGATATCTATATTTGATGCTTATACAGTGTAGTGCACTTTGGTTGATGGTTGATATTTTTCAATGCTATTATACATGTGTTGTATGAAAATCCATATAATTAACTTTATATGGTAATTGATTGGGCCTCATTCCAATTTGAAAAATAAAGAATAATATAAAATAAAGGTTCATGTGTTGACAGTACTCATCCATTGAGATTGGTCATGTGTTGAACGAAATATTTTAGTAATAAAATTTACATCTTTATAATATAAAATAAAGGTTCATGTGTTGACAGTACTCATCCATTGAGATTGGTCATGTGTTGAACGAAATATTTTAGTAATAAAATTTACATCTTTATAATATAAAATAAAGGTTCATGTGTTGACAGTACTCATCCATTGAGATTGGTCATGTGTTGAACGAAATATTTTAGTAATAAAATTTACATCTTTATCAATATAAAATAAAGGTTCATGTGTTGACAGTACTCATCCATTGAGATTGGTCATGTGTTGAACGAAATATTTTGATAATAACAACTATTTTGAAAAAGAAATATTTGAAATAGAATATTTGAAAATAGAAATTTATGAAGCCGTGTTGATTAGATTGACGCCATTTTGACGTAAACGATTTCGAAATGAATTGAATTGAAAACGATTTCGAAATGAATTGAATTGAAAACGATTTCGTAATGAATTGAATTGAAAACGATTTCGAAATGAATTGAATTGAAAACGATTTCGTAATGAATTGAATTGAAAATGATTTCGAAATGAATTGAATTGAAAACGATTTCGTAATGAACTGAATTGAAAACGATTTCGAAATGAACTGAATTGAAAACGATTTCGAAATGAATTGAATTGAAAACGATTTCGAAATGAATTGAATTGAAAACGATTTCGAAATGAATTGAATTGAAAACGAATTCAAATTGAATTGAAATGAATTGAAATTGAATTGAAATTTGAATTGAATAGAAATGAATTTTAAAACGAATTTATAAAGAAGAATTCAATTTTGATTTGAATTGAAAAGAAAGTTGAAGTTGCTTTTGAAACGATTTTAAAACTATTTATATAATTCGTTTTAAATAGAAATCGACGAAATATATATTATATATATTATATATATAATATAATGGCCGGAATAGAACGCGCCACGCCGCGGCAGTTCGTGAATTTCGACCATTTATTTCTAACGGACATTACGGGAGATCCGACCGTCGGATTCTCCTAAAACCGGAACCGTTGGGTTCGTATCGAAAAGAGCTTTCTAAAGAATATTAGAAATTAGAAATCTAACGGTTGGATTTGGAGTTACGTCCAAATCAAATTTGAAAAAGGTCGCTATACGTGCAGTTCGATGGCCATTGGTGGAAATCGACTGTACGGGCCTTGATAAAATTATTAAAAATAGTAATAATTTGTGTGAAATCATAAGAAATGATTTAGAAAGTATTGGGATGAAAAACTCCATATTTGAAAAGATAAAAATAGATTTTTACCGAAATGAACTAGTTTTGAACTAGAATTATAATTCTATTTATTTTTAAATAAATAAATTAAAATTGAAAGGGGTTTTAAAAATAACCAGAATTTCCAATGATTGCATTGGAGTGGAATTGAATCGAAATTGTCTTCGGAATATTTCGATGTTGGAATTCATGATTATACGGATGTTATGGAAATTTGAAAGATACATATTTATATCGTTATTTCCAATACGACATTTGTTAATCGTAGAATTTGATATTGAATATAAGCCGATATATTTTCTATTCAGAGCCTTGTATTGAATATCAAATGTGATTTGGGTTTGTCGTGAATGGTGTCTTCACTAACACTGTTCTTGAACCCAGTTGAGAAAAGATTAAATCTTTTTATTTAGATTTAATGAAGTGTACCAATTAAATAATATTTAATTGGAATTGAATTGATATTGATTTTTGGGTTTATCGTGGACAGTGTTTTAAATAACACTCGTTCTTTAACCCGATAATTAATGAAATGGGATTTTGGGTTTATCGTGAACTGTGTTTTAAATGACACTGATTCTTTAACCCAGTTAACGATTAAAACTAAGTGGAGTTTTAATGAATCTTTAATTAGATTGAAATAATCGAAATGGAGTATCACCAGTTTTGCTCCAGGCGATAGTTAAATCTTTAATTAGATTTGAACGTGAAATGGTAATTGAATTTACCAATAACACTGTGGTGTTAGATATGAAGTATTACCAGTTTTACTTCGTGGGATGAATAGGTTGGGATTGGGAAATTAAAATAAATGATTACTTCGGTAAGGTTCGCTAATCCCGACTAGTTTGAATTGATATTCAAAAATAGATTAAAGAATAAATTCAAGAAATTTATTTTGGATAAAATTAATGGGAACCTTTCCCTATGAATGTGAAATTTAGAAACTAACTGTCGGTTAGCTAAGCAGAATGGTTTTCTGGATATTGATCTGATGTTGGTTTCGGCCTTCGGGGTTAATATTTAGGGAATTATTCTCTTGATTAATTTACGGTTAGTGACTGATGAATTGGAATGAGGCGTATGTTGTGTTTGTGTAACACTTATTTAAAATATACGCGAGTTATTCGGAAAGACCGGGTTTATCCCATTCTGAATAACTGATACGACGATAAGTCGAAGATGAAGACGGTGGTTGAAGACCGGAAGTCTTCACGTCGTTTGGGTGATTACTGATGATCTTGATTGGGCTGTACACCCAAGAAGATGGAAACAGTTGGTGATCGTCCAGACGTACTTGGAGATCGATGGATATGCGGGGTACTAGGTGCCTCCGGTTTCGTTCAGACCCAGAACGGACTTGTAAATGGACTGTGTGTCTGACATTGGATTTTAGTCCATGTGATTGATCTCTATTAAATATATATCTGTTTGGCGGCGGAGAATTTATTCTCTTGCTTAACGCCCTTCTCTGAGACATACGAGCTCAGGGGTTATATATTAATGGATATCAATCGCAAGGAGTGAATTGCCTGTGTGGCATGCTTAAGTGGCAAATGATCAAGGCTTCTGTTGAAAAGCAAAGTCTTGTGGTTGATGATCGAAGCACGGCCTTTGTGGCGTAGCTTTGTGTAACGTTTACTTCGCGAGTTTCACACCCGGTATGAACCAAAAACGGGAGACGGACCTCAGGGAGGGCATGCGTTTCTTTCTAGTTAGGAGTGGCGTCAGTGCTTGAACTGGATGACGAGTTTGACTCATGTGGATGTTGCATATTATTACTTGCTGAAAAGCGAGGCGCCTCGTGATAACGGTTTCGGCCGATGCTTCTGGTCGGCTGACGGGCCAGGCTTACGCCCCAAAGGATGGGGAAACGCATGTTCAGGCATTTTAATCCACATCGGTGGACCGGCCCTGACGATCCAAGGGTCACTCGAGCTCTGATCCTGAGGGGCGGACTAGAGCGTCTCGAATCGGTGAGGATCTTGCCCCTAGCCTCGGTTCATACCATAAATGATAACCCAACTTCCAATACGACGTCTTGCGGTTTTGATTGTAAACTTATATATGGCGACATAGTGTTATGGGGCATTCATGCCGCCTATGATTGATACTTATGATTTGAAGTTGTTTTATACACTATGCACTTATAGTAGTATCAAATGATTTGTTTTAAACGTACTAAGCATGTTTGGCTATTATAAGGGAAAACCCTATCCTCGGCTGCGTTGCATTGTGTGATGGGACCTGGGTCTTATAATAGCTTCATTTTTAGAAAAGCATTGCGCTGTTTACTTATATGCACTGGTGTTCTTGGGAGGAAACCCGTTCCGTGTTATACGGCGTGGTCCCTTGATTTACCTAACTTCAAAAATAAAGATTAATAACTGTTTTAGTTCTCACACCAGTCACATGACTGACCTGGAGTTTATTGTTTTAACCTAAACTCTGGGTGCCCTTATTTTGACACGGGAAGCTAGTAGTTTTGGTTTTGCAGATTTATATTCGCAGGATCCTGGTTTACAGCTGGAACAATATCCGGAAAGCTTTGTATCCGTATATCCCCTACTAGTTGTGTATTGTATTATTTTCCGCTGCTATGTATTTAAATGTAATTTAAATCTCTGATATTTCTGTGTAATATTCATTTTTACTCTGTATATTCTTGTATTCTGGTGCATTGTTGTAATATACAATGAAATGTTCTTTTGTATGCGTTCTATTTTGTCATGTTCCCAAACGATAGGGCGTTTCGAACGGCCTGGATCGGTTTAGCGACTGGTTCGGACCGAGCGAAATTCCTGATCGTCACACGTGGTATCAGAGCTTTGGTTTACAAAGCTCAGAGAACAAGGCACATTAGAACCATACGAAAGAATTCATCAGATATTGGATTAGTAATATCCAATTAGAATGACTCGTTAGAGATAGGATCAGTAGTATCCTAGAACGAGTGTGAAGAGTATATTTTTCAAATGAAAACAATTTTGTTTTGAAAATTTAAATCAATTATTCGTATTTGATTATTTATCTATATTGATTTTGGACAATTCAGTATATAAAGAATTTGCATATACGCCTTGCAAACGTATATTCAAAGTTTTAATATATTGGATAGATATAGCATCGCACTCTAGTCGCCCGAAGATGATATTGATGATAGCGATCGCATCATCAACATTTATGTTCGAGTTTCGAAGGTGTGATTTTCTATATATTTCCATTAGGCTGGTGTGAGAACCAAAACTTATATATAGGTAGAACACATTGTTGTGAATTGGCATCAAAACATGATTTTCTTTATATATATCAAAATTATGAATTTGAAACGTTAATCCACTAATTGATTGATGTTTGTGTTGTTTGTTTATTTGTTTGATAGTTTTGAACCATTATGCCTAATTGAACCAAATTTTGAATTGTATTGAAAATTGGTTGCGTTTGCTTGCATATACTTGTACTTACCTTGAACAGGTCATAGCAAGGAGGCTAGAGCAGAGAATAAAATTTGTTTGCCCGACAAATAGGTACATGTTTACTACATAATTTACAGTTTTGTTTGGGTGATGATGATTTTATGAGCCTATTGGCTAGCCACTTGGCTTTTTCTTTTTCTTTTTGAGATCTGAAGGACCGGGGAAGCTATTTGAAATTCCCCGATGCTCCCGGTGCAGGGTAGGTTATGGCGAAATTTTTCGAAAATTTAGGGTGTTAGCCAAATTTTTGAAATTTTTGAAAATTCTCAGAAACTGAAAAGTTGGAGAATGGATGCCAGATAGAGCGTAGTGTTGATTAATCAAACCACTTTCGACTTTGTTCCTTTTCGGGGACGAAAAGTTTTAAGTGGGGGAGATTGTAACAACCCGTAAAATCTGAGCCAGTTTATTTTTTTTTTTTGGCAATTTTAGCGAATTTTAATTATTTAAAATAGATTATTTTAAATAATATTGACGAGAAATTTATTTTGAATATAATTCGAACGTATATATTATACGCGTCGTCGTTAGAATATAAATATTTATATATAATTATAAATAGAATTGAAAATGGCGCGGTAGTTCGATAATTCGATTTCAAACTTCAATTGAATGTACCGGGTGCAAAACAATCCGGATTTTAGTGAAACCAAAAACATTAGGATATAATTGGTAATATCTTTCCAACGAATCCGAAAAATCAAGATTTCATTGTGGGAATCAAAAGATATGTCCAGTTGAAAATTCTGAATAGTCGCTATGGAATTCAGGCCCTTAAAAATGGGAATTTTGCAAATGACCTCGGAATTCGACGAAAACAGTTTTGTTGGATCCGCAGTGTCAAGTTATTGCTAGACTCCAAATTTCATAATTTTCTGAATCAATATGTGAACGTGGCAAAGGAAAACGCGTTTGACCAGTTTCAGTTGATTTTAATCGACTGGAAATTGGCCATTTTTCTAACGGTCTCAGAATATGACGAAACTAGTTTTGTTAGGACCGTATCGTCAATACGAAGCTAGAAAATATTTTTATAGAATTTTTAGAGTTAGTATGTGACCCCGGTAATTTGAAATGTACGTTTAAAATTCAATATAGTAATTTAAATGTAAATTTCAATGGAAACTGGTTCAAACGATCATATCAGCTTGCGATACATATCCCATTGGGTTCGGAATAGGGGTTATTAGCTAGGGGCGACACCCGTTGGGTTCGATTTGGAGCTCGGAGTACGAAATTTCATTAGAATCTATTAATTGAATAAAAAAATAATATAAATTATATAAATACTCCAAAATACCCTAACCCTAGGCTCAGAATCGCGCCGCCCCAAATTAAAATAAACGGCTGATTTGCTCCATCTTTCTTCCTCAAACTTCGACCGATTCGCGTGATGGTTTCAGGGACTTCAAACGCAAAAATGGTGAGGAATCATGGGAGCTCCAGATCTAGGCGGGTTTGGCCGCCCATTGTCCAACGTCCAGCTCGAACCGTCGCTCCTTACAGTCGCCGTTGTCAGGCAGACCCCGGCGTCAAGTGCAGCTTGAGCTGGCCAGGAGGGATGGCATAGGAAAGCCCTCTCGAAGGTCGTCCTCGTGGAAGCTTCAGATCGCCATCCGATCACTGGGTTGTGGGGCAGCTAACGGGTTTCACCTTGGGGCAAACTTTGAAGACTACGGCTGTTTACTGGACGTGTTATACAGTGAGTTTTATACATTATTTTAAATAAATTCACATTGTTTTTATAGGATTTGACTTTGAAAATAAAAATTGCATTGTTTTCAAAATGAAGTAGGAAGTAAAAATATGATTTTTATATATTGAACTTCGAAATAAAAATATGATTTTTATATATTGAACTTCGAAATAAAAATATGATTTTTATATATTGAACTTCGAAATAAAAATATGATTTTTATATATTGAACTTCGAAATAAAAATATGATTTTTATATATTGAACTTCAAAATAAAAATATGATTTTTATATATTGAACTTCGAAATAAAAATATGATTTTTATATATTGAACTTCGAAATAAAAATATGATTTTTATATATTGGATAGCGAAGTAAAAATTCGATTTTTACACAGGTAGTGAAAGCGGGCGACGAAGGTAACAAAAAGGCGAGAACGAAGAAGATTTATATAAAAGAAGAGTCAAGATGTTTGGATAGCTATCGGTGAGAATTTCTCACCTTTCAATTTCTTTTTCTAGTTATATATATATACTAGGATGCAGACGGTGCTTAGTAGCACCCGACACAATCGTCCACAGACCATGGACTTGTTTGTTTGGTTGCATAAATTAGTTAGATGCTTTGCTTTAAATTGAATTGTTTGGTGAAATGAAATTGACGTGATTGATGTGTGAATGGCGTGGGCCTTCACTAGACCGGGGATAAGGCTAGGCCTCGTCCCGTTTCTAGTATCGTGCCGTTATGCCGCCGAAATTTTCTATAATATGTTAGAAAAATAAAAATATCATTTTATTTAAAGAATGAACTGAATAGAAGTTCATGTGTTAAAATAAGATGTTTTATCGTTAAAAATATAATTTTTAACGTGAGGTGAATAAAATAAAATATTCATTTACAAACCGGACGGTTTGTTTATGTACACATATTTGAATGACATTGATTGGGTCGATAAATTTTACACATCGCTCAACTGCACAAATAAGATATGCGTTCGATTGTTTGAAACCCCACACGGGTGTTGGGATGAAATATGAAGTTCACTCATCCTGATTTATTAAATATGTCGATCGATTGATTGACAGGCTGTTATACGCGTCAGATATCTATATTTGATGCTTATACAGTGTAGTGCACTTTGGTTGATGGTTGATATTTTTCAATGCTATTATACATGTGCTGTATGAAAATCCATATAATTAACTTTATATGGTAATTGATTGGGCCTCATTCCACTTTGAAAAATAAAGAATAATATAAAATAAAGGTTCATGTGTTGACAGTACTCATCCATTGAGATTGGTCATGTGTTGAACGAAATATTTTAGTAATAAAATTTACATCTTTATAATATAAAATAAAGGTTCATGTGTTGACAGTACTCATCCATTGAGATTGGTCATGTGTTGAACGAAATATTTTAGTAATAAAATTTACATCTTTATAATATAAAATAAAGGTTCATGTGTTGACAGTACTCATCCATTGAGATTGGTCATGTGTTGAACGTAATATTTTAGTAATAAAATTTACATCTTTATCAATATAAAATAAAGGTTCATGTGTTGACAGTACTCATCCATTGAGATTGGTCATGTGTTGAACGAAATATTTTGATAATAACAACTATTTTGAAAAAGAAATATTTGAAATAGAATATTTGAAAATAGAAATTTATGAAGCCGTGTTGATTAGATTGACGCCATTTTGACGTAAACGATTTCGAAATGAATTGAATTGAAAACGATTTCGAAATGAATTGAATTGAAAACGATTTCGTAATGAATTGAATTGAAAACGATTTCGAAATGAATTGAATTGAAAACGATTTCGTAATGAATTGAATTGAAAATGATTTAGAAATGAATTGAATTGAAAACGATTTCGTAATGAATTGAATTGAAAACGATTTCGAAATGAATTGAATTGAAAACGATTTCGAAATGAATTGAATTGAAAACGATTTCGAAATGAATTGAATTGAAAACGAATTCAAATTGAATTGAAAGTGAATTGAAATGAATTCAAATTGAATTGAAATTTGAATTGAATAGAAATGAATTTTAAAACGAATTTATAAAGAAGAATTCAATTTTGATTTGAATTGAAAAGAAAGTTGAAGTTGCTTTTGAAACGATTTTAAAACTATTTATATAATTCGTTTTAAATAGAAATCGACGAAATATATATTATATATATTATATATATAATATAATGGCCTGAATAGAACGCGCCACGCCGCGGCAGTTCGTGAATTTCGACCATTTATTTCAAACGGACATTACGGGAGATCCGACCGTCGGATTCTCCTAAAACCGGAACCGTTGGGTTCGTATCGAAAAGAGCTTTCTAAAGAATATTAGAAATTAGAAATCTAACGGTTGGATTTGGAATTACGTCCAAATCAAATTTGAAAAAGGTCGCTATACGTGCAGTTCGATGGCCATTGGTGGAAATCGACTGTACGGGCCTTGATAAAATTATTAAAAATAGTAATAATTTGTGTAAAATCATAAGAAATGATTTAGAAAGTATTGGGATGAAAAACTCCATATTTGAAAAGATAAAAATAGATTTTTATCGAAATGAACTAGTTTTGAACTAGAATTATAATTCTATTTATTTTTAAATAAATAAATTAAAATTGATAGGGGTTTTAAAAATAACCAGAATTTCCAATGATTGCATTGGAGTGGAATTGAATCGAAATTGTCTTCGGAATATTTCGATGTTGGAATTCGTGATTATACGGATGTTATGGAAATTTGAAAGATACATATTTATATCGTTATTTCCAATACGACATTTGTTAATCGTAGAATTTGATATTGAATATAAGCCGATATATTTTCTATTCAGAGCCTTGTATTGAATATCAAATGTGATTTGGGTTTGTCGTGAATGGTGTCTTCACTAACACTGTTCTTGAACCCAGTTGAGAAAAGATTAAATCTTTTTATTTAGATTTAATGAAGTGTACCAATTAAATAATATTTAATTGGAATTGAATTGATATTGATTTTTGGGTTTATCGTGGACAGTGTTTTAAATAACACTCGTTCTTCAACCCGATAATTAATGAAATGGGATTTTGGATTTATCGTGAACTGTGTTTTAAATGACACTGATTCTTTAACCCAGTTAACGATTAAAACTAAGTGGAGTTTTAATGAATCTTTAATTAGATTGAAATAATCGAAATGGAGTATCACCAGTTTTGCTCCAGGCGATAGTTAAATCTTTAATTAGATTTGAACGTGAAATGGTAATTGAATTTACCGATAACACTGTGGTGTTAGATATGAAGTATTACCAGTTTTACTTCGTGGGATGAATAGGTTGGGATTGGGAAATTAAAATAAATGATTACTTCGGTAAGGTTCGCTAATCCCGACTAGTTTGAATTGATATTCAAAAATAGATTAAAGAATAAATTCAAGAAATTTATCTTGGATAAAATTAATGGGAACCTTTCCCTATGAATGTGAAATTTAGAAACTAACTGTCGGTTAGCTAAGCAGAATGGTTTTCTGGATATTGATCTGATGTTGGTTTCGGCCTTCCGGGTTAATATTTGGGGAATTATTCTCTTGATTAATTTACGGTTAGTGACTGATGAATTGGAATGAGACGTATGTTGTGTTTGTGTAACACTTATTTAAAATATACGCGAGTTATTCGGAAAGACCGGGTTTATCCCATTCTGAATAACTGATACGACGATAAGTCGAAGATGAAGACGGTGGTTGAAGACCGGAAGTCTTCACGTCGTTTGGGTGATTACTGATGATCTTGATTGGGCTGTACACCCAAGAAGATGGAAACAGTTGGTGATCGTCCAGACGTACTTGGAGATCGATGGATATGCGGGGTACTAGGTGCCTCCGGTTTCGTTCAGACCCAGAACGGACTTGTAAATGGACTGTGTGTCTGACATTGGATTTTAGTCCGTGTGATTGATCTCTATTAAATATATATCTGTTTGGCGGCGGAGAATTTATTCTCTTGCTTAACGCCCTTCTCTGAGATGTACGAGCTCAGGGGTTATATATTGATGGATATCAATCGCATGGAGTGAATTGCCTGTGTGGCATGCTTAAGTGGCAAATGATCAAGGCTTCTGTTGAAAAGCAAAGTCTTGTGGTTGATGATCGAAGCACGGCCTTTGTGGCGTAGCTTTGTGTAACGTTTACTTCGCGAGTTTCACACCCGGTATGAACCAAAAACGAGAGACGGACCTCAGGGAGGGCATGCGTTTCTTTCTAGTTAGGAGTGGCGTCAGTGCTTGAACTGGCTGACGAGTTTGACTCATGTGGATGTTGCATATTATTACTTGCTGAAAAGCGCGGCGCCTCGTGATATCGGTTTCGGCCGATGCTTCTGGTCGGCTGACGGGCCAGGCTTACGCCCCAAAGGGTGGGGAAACGCATGTTCAGGCATTTTAATCCACATCGGTGGACCGGCCCTGACGATCCAAGGGTCACTGAGCTCTGATCCTGAGGGGCGGACTAGAGCGTCTCAAATCGGTGAGGATCTTGCACCTAGCCTCGGTTCATACCATAAATGATAACCTAACTTCCAATACGACGTCTTGCGGTTTTGATTGTAAACTTATATATGGCGACATAGTGTTATGGGGCATTCATGCCGCCTATGATTGATACTTATGATTTGAAGTTGTTTTATACACTATGCACTTATAGTAGTATCAAATGATTTGTTTTAAACGTACTAAGCATGTTTGGCTATTATAAGGGAAAACCCTATCCTCGGCTGCGTTGCATTGTGTGATGGGACCTGGGTCTTATAATAGCTTCATTTTTAGAAAAGCATTGCGTTGTTTACTTATATGCACTGGTGTTCTTGGGAGGAAACCCGTTCCGTGTTATACGGCGTGGTCCCTTGATTTACCTAACTTTAAAAATAAAGATTAATAACTGTTTTAGTTCTCACACCAGTCACATGACTGACCTGGAGTTTATTGTTTTAACCTAAACTCTGGGTGCCCTTATTTTGACATGGGCAGCTAGTAGTTTTGGTTTTGCAGATTTATATTCGCAGGATCCTGGTTTACAGCTGGAACAATATCCGGAAAGCTTTGTATCCGTATATCCCCTTCTAGTTGTGTATTGTATTATTTTCCGCTGCTATGTATTTAAATGTAATTTAAATCTCTGATATTGTGTAATATTCATTTTTACTCTGTATATTCTTGTATTCTGGTGCATTGTTGTAATATACAATGAAATGTTCTTTTGTATGCGTTCTATTTTGTCATGTTCCCAAACGATAGGGCGTTTCGAACGGCCTGGATCGGTTTAGCGACTGGTTCGGACCGAGCGAAATTCCTGATCGTCACAGCGGTGAGCATCATTTCGCCTCCGCGCCCAGGGAGCCGCCGCCCTCCCCGATGACCATCGCGCCACCTCCGAGACCCCCCTTCTACCTCGACCAGGCGACACCCTCCAAACCCCCCTCCCCCGATGAACCATGCCGACACGCGAGAGCCCCCCCTTTCCTCCACCGCCGCACCCCCCCCCCCCCCCCCCCCGCGCCGCAACCCTCCTCCGTTCTCTCCCTCCTCCCTACAGCGAATCCGCCCCTCCTCCCTTTGAAAATTACTGTAAGTTTCACTGATTTTTATTGATTTTAAAAACTGATTTTTACATGATTTTAATACTGAAATTAAGGTGATTTTAAAACTGAGATTAGTATTGTTTTAAAATATATATACATAGTAGAGAAAGGAGGGATTTTTGATTTTTAAAATAGAAAAGATTAGATTTTTTAAAATAGAAAAGATTAGATTTTTAAAATAGAAAAGATTAGATTTTTAAAATAGAAAAGACGAGATTTTTAAAATGGAAAAGATTTGATTTTTCTATATGAAAAGACCATATTTTTATAAGTGAAAGGCGAGGTTTTTGTTATAGAAAAGAACGGATTTTTATAAGTAGAAAGATCGAATTTTTACAGTTTGAAATGAATATAAAAATATAATCTTTATATTTGAAAAGGCGAAATCTTTATATAGAGAATATCGATGTAAAAATATAATTTTTATCTATATAGTAGCAAAGTAAAAATTCGATTTTTATATATTGAATAACAAAGTAAAAATTCGATTTTTATATATTGAATAGCAAAGTAAAAATTCAATTTTTATATATTTAATAGCGAAGTAAAAATTCGATTTTTACATATGTAGTGACTACGGGCAGCAAAAGTGACAAGAGACGAGAACGACGAAGATTTCTACTTAAGAAGTGTCGTGGAGTTGGAATAGCTATCGGTGAGAACTTCTCACTCTTCAATTTCTCTTTCTAGTTATATATATATATATATATATACTAGGATGTAGACGGTGTTTAGTAGCACCCGACACCCGTCATCCACAGACCATGGATGGCTTGTTTGTTAAATTGTTTGATTGTGTAGTTGGTTATATTATTTGGTTTGAATTGATTGTTTGGTGAAAAGAAATTGATTTGATTGATGTGTGAATGGCGTGGGCCTTCACTAGACCGGGGATAAGGCTAGGCCTCGCCCTGTTTCTAGTATCGTGCCGTTATGCCGCCGAAATTTTCTAAAATAAGTTAGAAAAATAAAAATATCATTTTTATTTTATAAATGAACTGAATAAATATTCATTTACAAACCGGACGGTTTGTTTATGTACACCTATTTGAAGGACATTGATTGGGACGATAAATTTTACACATCGCCCAACTGCACAAATAAAATCTGTGTTTGATTGTTTGAAACCCCACACGGGTGTTGGGATGAAATTTGAAGTTCACTCATCCTGATTGATTAAATATGTCGATCGATTGATTGACAGACTGTTATAAGCGTTAGATATCTATATTTGAGGCTTATACGGTATAGTGCACTTTGGTTGATGGTTGATTATTTTTCAATGCTATTATATACGTGTAATGTATGAAAATCCATATAATTAATATTATATGGTGATTGATTGGGCCTCATTCCAATTTAGAAGATAAAGAATATTATAAAATAAAGGTTCATGTGTTGACTGTACTCATCCGTTGAGATTAGTCATGTGTTGAACGAAATATTTTAACAATAAAATTTATATCCTTATCACTATAAAATAAAGGTTCATGTGTTGACTGTACTCATCCGTTGAGATTAGTCATGTGTTGAACGAAATATTTTAACAATAAAATTTATATCCTTATCACTATAAAATAAAGGTTCATGTGTTGATTATACTCATCCGTTGAGATTAGTCATGTGTTGAACGAAATATTTTAACAATAAAATTTATATCCTTATCACTATAAAATAAAGGTTCATGTGTTGACTGTACTCATCCGTTGAGATTAGTCATGTGTTGAACGAAATATTTTAACAATGAAATTTATATCCTTATCACTATAAAATAAAGGTTCATGTGTTGACTGTACTCATCCGTTGAGATTAGTCATGTGTTAAACGAAATATTTTAATAATAAAATTTACATCTTTGTCATATATAGAATTAGAAATCAACTGGAAAATAGATGAGATGAGTGGTCTCCTGGATATTGATCTGATGTTGGTTTCGGCCTTCGGGGTTAATATTCAGGGAATTGTTCTTTTACTAGTTTACGGTTGGAGTCTAATTTTAAATCAAACGATAGATACCTTAATTTTCATAAAATATATTAAATAACAAAAATAGTTACACGTGGACAGTACTCATTCGCTGAGATTAGTCGTGTGTTGACAAAGATATAGATTCGTGTATTGAAAGAAATATAGATCCATTTGTTGAATATAAAGCCGTGTTGATTAGTGATGCGCTATTTTGACGTGAACGATATTTATTTCGATTATATTCGGTTTTTGAATTTAAAACAAATTTGAATTGAATATAAAACGATTTCGAAATGAATTGAATATAAAACGAATTGAATTCGAATTGAATATATAATGGATTTGATTTCAATTGAATATATAATGAATTTGATTCAAATAGAAAACGAAATGATTTTGATTCAAATAGAAAACAAAACGAATTTGATTTGAATAGAAAATGAATTTATTTGAACAGAAAATGAATTTGATTTGAATAGAAAACCAATTTGAATTGAATCGAATAGAAAACCAATTTGAATTGAATCGAATAGAAAACCAATTTGAATTGAATCGAATAGAAAACCAATTTGAATTGAATTGAATAGAAAACGAATTCGAATTGAATTGAAAACGAATTCGAATTTAATTGAAATGGAAGTTGAAATGTTTTTGAAACGAATTCAAAACTATTTATAAAATTCGTTTTAAATAGAAATCGACGAAATATTTATTATATATATTATATATATAATATAAGGGCCTGAATAGAACGTGCCGCGCAGCGGTAGTTCGTGAATTTCGACTATTTATTTCAAACGGACATTACGGGAGATCCGACCGTCGGATTCTCCTAAAACCGGAACTGTTGGGTTCGTATCAAAAGGAGCTTTCTAACGAATATTAGAAATTTGAAATCTAACGGTTTGATTTGGAGATACGTCCAAATCAAATTTGGAAAAGATCGCTGTAAGTGCAGTTCGATGGCCGTTGTTGGAAATCGACTGTACGGGCCTTGATAAAATTATTAAAAATAGTAAAGATTTGTGTAAAATCATAAGAAATGATTTGGGAAAAATTGTGATGAAAAACTCCATATTTGAAAGGATAAAAATAGATTTTTATCGAAATGAACTAGTTTTGAACTAAAATTAAAACCCATTTATTTTTAAATAAATAAATTGGATTTGAAATGGGTTTTAAATAGAATTAATTTGTGGGTTTATCGTGAAGGGTGTTATAAATAACACTTGTTCTTTAACCCGATAATAAATAGAATGTGATTTGGGTTTATCGTGAACTGAGTTTTAAAAGACATTAGTTCTTTAACCCAGTAAAAGGAGTTTTAATAAATCTACAATTAGATTGAAGTGTGAATTGATAATCTAAATTATCAAATATAGAAAATGAGCGAGAATGGAGTATCACCGGTTTTGCTCCAAAACGATAGTTAAATCTTTAATTAGATTTGAACGTGAAATGGTAATTAATTTTACCGATAACACCGTGGTGTTAGATATGGAGTATTACCAGTTTTGTTTCATGGGATGAATAGGTTGGGATTGGGAAATAAAATAAATAATTACTTCGGTCTGGTTCGCTAATCACGACTAGTTTGGAAAACCATAATCTGGTTTGAAATGACATCCAAAGGAAGATTAAAGGATAAATTTTAAAGAATTTATCTTGGATAAAATTAATGGGAACCTTTCCCTAAGAATGTGAAATTTAGAAACTAGCTGTAGGTTAGTTAAGAAGAATGGTTTCCTGGGTATTGATCTGATATTGGTTTCGGCCTTCGGGGTTAATATTTGGGAAATTGTTCTCTTGTTGATTTACGGTTAGTAGCTAATGAATTGGAATGAGGCGTATGTTGTGTTTGTGTAACATTTGTTTTTAATATACGCGGGTTGTTTGGAAAGTCCGGGTTTATACCCATTTTGAATAACCGATTCGACGATATGTCGAAGATGAAGACGGTGGTTGAAGACCGGAAGTCTTCACATCGTTTGGATAATTACTGACGATCCTGATTTGGCTGTACACCCAAGAGGATGGAAATAGTTGGTGGTCGTCCAGACGTACTTGGAGATGGATGGATATGCGAGGAAAGTGCCTCCGGTTTCGTTCAGACCCAGAACGAACATGTAAATGGATTGTGTGTCTGACATTGGATTTTATTCTGTGTAGATTGATTTCTGTTAAATATATATCTGTTTGGCGGCGGAGAATTTATTCTCTTACTTAACGCCCTTCTCTGAGATGTACGAGCTTAGAGGTTATATATCGATAGATATCAATCGCATGGCATGAATTGCCTGTGTGGCACGCTGAGTTGCATAGATCAAGGCTTCTGTTGAAAAGCAAAGTCTTGTGGTTGATGATCAAAGCACGACCTACGTGGCAGCTTTGTGTATAACGTGAATTCGCGAGCCTCACACCTCGGTATGAGTTAAAAACGGGATAAGGACTGCGGGGAGAGCACGACGTTTCTTTCTAGCTTTGGTGGTGTCAGTGACTTACCAGCCCTGACATTTATATACTTTTCACCTATGTGGTTGTTGGATAAGGCGCCTCGATTTTAGGTCTGTAAGGACCGGGAAACGTGTGTTCAGGAATACTAATCCTCTAACGTAAGTGAGGACCGGCCCTGAAGATCCAAGGGTTGCCCAGAGTGCGTAGCCCTGGGACATTTGCTAGAGTGTCTCGAAAGCGGAGAGGAGCTTGCCCCTTGCCTCGACTCATGACGGAAACCCAATTTCCAATACGTGTATTGCGGTTTTAATTGTAGAACTAGTATGGCGACATAGTAGATGGTAGCTATGCCGCCTATGATTGATATTTATGATTGAAATTGTTTTGACACTATACACCTATAATAGTATCAAATAATGTGTTTTAAACGTATCAAGCATGCTTTGGCTGTTATAAGGGAAAACCCTATCCTCCGGATTGCGTTGCATTGTGTGATGGGACATGGGTCTTATAACAGCTTCATTTTTCTTTATTTAGCATTGCGCTGTTTGTTCTATGCACTGGTATTCTTGGGAGGAAACCCGTTCCGTGTTATATGGCGTGGTCCCTTGATTTACCTAACTTTAAAACCAATATTAATAACTGTTTTAGTTCTCACACACCAGTCACATGACTGACCTAGAGTTTATTGTTTTAACCTAAACTCTGGGTGCCCCTATTTTCCACACGGGCAGCTAGTAGTTTTGGTTTTGCAGATTTATATTCACAGGATCCTGATTTACAGCTGGAATGATATCCGGAAAGCTCTGTATCCGTACATCACCTTCAGTTGTGCTTTGTATTATTTTCCGCTGCTATGTAATTTATTGTAATCTCTGATATTTATCGTATGTAATTTATTCATCTATACTCTGTATATTCTTGTATCTGATGGAATTGTTGTAATAGCAATGAAATGTTCTTCCGTCTGCGTTCTGTTTTGTCTTGTCCTCACAGTAATTCGTTCTTTCTCATCTCTTCGGAGACCGGGGAAGTTCGGGTCGCTACATTTGGTATCAGAGCTTTGGTTTACAGAGCTCGAAAACAAGACACATTAGAACCATACGAAAGAATTCATCAGATATTGGATTAGTAATATCCAATTAGAATGACTCGTTAGAGATAGGATCAGTAGTATCCTAGAACGAGTGTGAAGAGTTTATTTTTCCAAATGAAAACAATTTTGTTTTGAAATTTAAACTATTTTATACGTTTTTGAATATTTATTTATTTTGAATATGGACAATCTAGTATATAAAGGTTTTGCATATACGCGTCATGAACGTATATTCGAAGTTTTAATATACTGGATAGATATAGAATCGCACTCTAGTTGCCCGGGGATGATTCCACTGATGACGTACGGCATCAGTGGTTTATTTTCGTGTTTCGAAGGTGTGATTTTCTATATATTTCCATTAGACTGGTGTGAGAACCAAAACTTATATAGATAGATTTATTTGTTGTGAATTGGCATCAAAACAAGATTTTCAGTATATATATCAAAATTATGAATTTGAAACTTTAATTCACTAATTGATTGATGTTTGTGTTGTTTATCTATTTGTTTGCTAATTTTGAACTATTTAGCCTAATTGCATCAAATATTGAATTGTATTGAAAATTGGTCACATTTGCTTGCATATACATATCCTTACATTGAACAGGTCATAGCAAGGAGGCTAGAGCAGAGAATAAAATTTGTTTGCCCGACAAATAGGTACATGTTTACTACATAATTTACTGTTTTGTTTGGGTGATGATGATTTTATGAGCCTATTGGCTAGCCGCTTGGCTTTTTCTTTTTCTTTTTGAGATCAGAAGGCCTATATGGCAATTTCGGGATTTTCCCGTGGCTCCCGGTGCAGGGGTGGTTATGGCGAAATTTTTCGAAAATTTAGGGTGTTAGCCAAATTTTTGAAAATTTGAAAATTCTTAGAAACTGAAAAGTTGGGGAATGGAAGCCAGATCGAACATAGAGTTAATTAATCAAACCACTTTCGACTTTGTTCCTTTTCGGGGACGAAAAGTTTTAAGTGGGGGAGATTGTAACAACCCGAAAATCTGGGCCAGTTTAAAATTTTTATTTTGGCAATTTTAACGAATTTTGAAAATTTAAAATGAATTATTTTAAATAATATTGACGAGAAATTTATTTTGAATAGAATAGAATGTATCTATTTATATACGTCGTCGTTAGAATATAAATAATTATATATATAATTAGAAAAGGAATTGAAAATGGCGCGGTAGTTCGATAATTCGATTTCAAACTTCAATTGGATGTACCGGGTACAAAACAAACCGGATTTTAGTGAAACCAAAAATAATAGGATCTAATTGATGATATCTTTCCAACGAATCCGAAAAATTGAAATTTCATAGCGGGAATCAAAAGATATGTCCAGTTGAAGATTCTGAATAGTCGCTATGGAATTCAAGCCCTTAAAAATAGACATTTTGCAAACGACCTCGGATTTCGACGAAACCACTTTTGTTGGATCCGCAGTGTCAAATTATTGCTAGATTCCAAATTTCATAATTTTTCGAATCAATATGTGAGCGTGGCAAAGGAAAACGTGTTTGACCAGTTTCAGTTGATTTTAATCGACTGGAAAATGACGATTTTTCCAACGGTCTCAGAATTCGACGAAACTAGTTTTGTTAGGACCGTATCGTCAATACGAAGCTAGAAAATATTTTTTTGGAATTTTTCGAGTTAGTATGTGGCTCCGGTAAATTGAAATACGCGTTCAAATGCAATATATAGAGTTATATGTTGATTTTGACGGAAACTGATTCAAACGATCGAATCAGCTTGCGATACATATCCCATTGTGTTCGAAATGGGGGTAAAACGCTATGGACGACAGGCGGTGGGCCTCGTTTCGAGGTCGTATGTAAAAGTCAACTTTTTGAAAATAAATTAATTAAAAATTAAATCTCTCTCTCCTCACCCTCTCTATTTCTCTGCCTCCCCCCCCCCCTCCCCCGTTCAAAATCATTTTTCAGAAGAAAAAAAATATATAACAAAATGAAAGGAGGAACGCAACAGCCGCCGCGGCGCCCAGGGAGCCGCCGCCCTCCCCGATGACCACCGCGCCACCTCCGAGACCCCCCTTCTACCTCGACCAGGCGACATCCTCCAAACCCCCCACCCCCCCCCCCCCCCCGATGAACCGCGCCGACGCGCGAGAGCCCCCCCTTTCCTCCACCGCCGCACACCCCCCCCAGCGCCGCCACCCTCCCCCGTTCTCTCCCTCCTCCCTGCAGCGAATCCGCCCCTCCTCCCTTTGAAAATTACTGTAAGTTTCACTGATTTTTATTGATTTTAAAAACTGATTTTTACATGATTTTAATACTGAAATTAAGGTGATTTTAAAACTGAGATTAGTATTGTTTTAAAATATATATACATAGTAGAGAAAGGAGGGATTTTTGATTTTTAAAATAGAAAAGATTAGATTTTTTAAAATATAAAAGATTAAATTTTTAAAATAGAAAAGATTAGATTTTTAAAATAGAAAAGACGAGATTTTTAAAATGGAAAAGATTTGATTTTTCTATATGAAAAGACCATATTTTTATAAGTGAAAGGCGAGGTTTTTGTTATAGAAAAGAACGGATTTTTATAAGTAGAAAGATCGAATTTTTACAGTTTGAAATGAATATAAAAATATAATCTTTATATTTGAAAAGGCGAAATATTTATACAGAGAATATCGATGTAAAAATATAATTTTTATCTATATAGTAGCAAAGTAAAAATTCGATTTTTATATATTGAATAGCAAAGTAAAAAATTCGATTTTTATATATTGAATAGCAAAGTAAAAATTCAATTTTTATATATTGAATTGCGAAGTAAAAAATCGATTTTTACATATGTAGTGACTACGGGCAGCGACAGTGACAAGAGACGAGAACGACGAAGATTTCTACTTAAGAAGTGTCGTGGAGTTGGAATAGCTATCGGTGAGAACTTCTCACTCTTCAATTTCTCTTTCTAGTTATATATATATATATATATATATATATATATATATATATACTAGGATGTAGACGGTGTTTAGTAGCACCCGACACCCGTCATCCACAGATCATGGATGGCTTGTTTGTTAAATTGTTTGATTGTGTAGTTGGTTATATTATTTGGTTTGAATTGATTGTTTGGTGAAATGAAATTGATTTGATTGATGTGTGAATGGCGTGGGCCTTCACTAGACCGGGGATAAGGCTAGGCCTCGCCCCGTTTCTAGTATCGTGCCGTTATGCCGCCGAAATTTTATAAAATAAGTTAGAAAAATAAAAATATCATTTTTATTTTATAAATGAACTGAATAAATATTCATTTACAAACCGGATGGTTTGTTTATGTACACCTATTTGAAGGACATTGATTGGGACGATAAATTTTACACATCGCCCAACTGCACAAATAAAATCTGTGTTTGATTGTTTGAAACCCCACACGGGTGTTGGGATAAAATTTGAAGTTCACTCATCCTGATTGATTAAATATGTCGATCGATTGATTGACAGACTGTTATAAGCGTTAGATATCTATATTTGAGGCTTATACGGTGTAGTGCACTTTGGTTGATGGTTGATTATTTTTCAATGCTATTATATACGTGTGATGTATGAAAATCCATATAATTAATATTATATGGTGATTGATTGGGCCTCATTCCAATTTAGAAGATAAATAATATTATAAAATAAAGGTTCATGTGTTGACTGTACTTATCCGTTGAGATTAGTCATGTGTTGAACGAAATATTTTAATAATAAAATTTATATCTTTATCACTATAAAATAAAGGTTCATGTGTTGACTGTACTCATCCGTTGAGATTAGTCATGTGTTGAACGAAATATTTTAACAATAAAATTTATATCCTTATCACTATAAAATAAAGGTTCATGTGTTGACTGTACTCATCCGTTGAGATTAGTCATGTGTTGAACGAAATATTTTAACAATAAAATTTATATCCTTATCACTATAAAATAAAGGTTCATGTGTTGACTGTACTCATTCGTTGAGATTAGTCATGTGTTGAGCGAAATATTTTAACAATAAAATTTATATCCTTATCACTACAAAATAAAGGTTCATGTGTTGACTGTACTCATCCGTTGAGATTAGTCATGTGTTGAACGAAATATTTTAATAATAAAATTTACATCTTTATCATATATAGAATTAGAAATCAACTGGAAAATAGATGAGATGAGTGGTCTCCTGGATATTGATCTGATGTTGGTTTCGGCCTTCGGGGTTAATATTCAGGGAATTGTTCTCTTACTAGTTTATGGTTGGAGTCTAATTTTAAATCAAACGATAGATACCTTAATTTTCATAAAATATATTAAATAACAAAAATAGTCACACGTGGATAGTACTCATTCGTTGAGATTAGTCGTGTGTTGACAAAGATATAGAGTCGTGTATTGAAAGAAATATAGATCCATTTGTTGAATATAAAGTCGTGTTGATTAGTGATGCGCTATTTTGACGTGAACGATATTTATATCGATTATATTCGGTTTTCGAATTTAAAACAAATTTGAATTGAAAATAAAACGATTACGAAATGAATTGAATATAAAACGAATTGAATTCGAATTGAATATATAACGGATTTGATTTCAATTGAATATATAATGAATTTGATTCAAATAGAAAACGAAATGAATTTGATTCAAATAGAAAACAAAATGAATTTTATTTGAATAGAAAATGAATTTGATTTGAACAGAAAATGAATTTGATTTGAAGAGAAAACCAATTTGAATTGAATCGAGTAGAAAACCAATTTGAATTGAATCGAATAGAAAACCAATTTGAATTGAATCGAATAGAAAACCAATTTGATTTGAATTGAATAGAAAACGAATTCGAATTGAATTGAAAACGAATTCGAATTTAATTGAAATGGAAGTTGAAATGTTTTTGAAACGAATTCAAAACTATTTATAAAATTCGTTTTAAATAGAAATCGACGAAATATTTATTATATATATTATATATATAATATAAGGGCCTGAATTGAACGCGCCGCGCATCGGCAATTCGTGAATTTCGACCATTTATTTCAAACGGACATTACGGGAGATCCGACCGTCGGATTCTCCTAAAACCGGAACTGTTGGGTTCGTATCGAAAACAGATTTCTAACGAATATTAGAAATTTGAAATCTAACGGTTGGATTCGGAGATACGTCCAAATCAAATTTGGAAAAAGATCGCTGTAAGTGCAGTTCGATGGCCGTTGTTGGAAATCGACTGTACGGGCCTTGATAAAATTATTAAAAATAGTAAAGATTTGTTTAAAATCATAAGAAATGATTTGGGAAAAATTGGGATGAAAAACTCCATATTTGAAAAGATAAAAATATATTTTTATCGAAATGAACTAGTTTTGAACTAAAATTAAAACCCATTTATTTTTAAATAAATAAATAGGATTTGAAATGGGTTTTAAATAAAATTGATTTGTGGGTTTATCGTGAAGGGTGTTATAAATAACACTTGTTCTTTAACCCGATAATAAACAGAATGTGATTTGGGTTTATCGTGAACTGAGTTTTAAAAGACATTAGTTCTTTAACCCAGTAAAAGGAGTTTTAATAAATCTACAATTAAATTGAAGTGTGAATTGATAATCTAAATTATCAAATATAGAAAATGAGCGAGAATGGAGTATCACCAGTTTTGCTCCAAAGCGATAGTTAAATCTTTAATTAGATTTGAACGTGAAATGGTAATTAATTTTACCGATAACACCGTGGTGTTAGATATGGAGTATTACCAGTTTTGCTTCGTGGGATGAATAGGTTGGGATTGAGAAATAAAATAAATAATTACTTCGGTGTGGTTCGCTAATCCCGACTAGTTTGGAAAACCATAATCTGGTTTGAAATGACATCCAAAGGAAGATTAAAGGATAAATTTTAAAGAATTTATCTTGGATAAAATTAATGGGAACCTTTCCCTAAGAATGTGAAATTTAGAAACTAGCTGTAGGTTAGTTAAGAAGAATGGTTTCCTGGGTATTGATCTGATGTTGGTTTCGGCCTTCGGGGTTAATATTTGGGAAATTGTTCTCTTGTTGATTTACGGTTAGTAGCTAATGAATTGGAATGAGGCGTATGTTGTGTTTGTGTAACATTTGTTTTTAATATACGCGGGTTGTTCGGAAAGTCCGGGTTTATACCTATTTTGAATAACCGATTCGACGATATGTCGAAGATGAAGACGGTGGTTGAAGACCGGAAGTCTTCACATCGTTTGGATAATTACTGACGATCCTGATTGGGCTGTACGCCCAAGAGGATGGAAATAGTTGGTGGTCGTCCAGACGTACTTGGAGATGGATGGATATGCGAGGAAAGTGCCTCCAGTTTCGTTCAGACCCAGAACGAACTTGTAAATGGATTGTGTGTCTGACATTGGATTTTATTCTGTGTAGATTGATTTCTGTTAAATATATATCTGTTTGGCGGCGGAGAATTTATTCTCTTGCTTAACGCCCTTCTCTGAGACGTACGAGCTTAGAGGTTATATATCGATAGATATCAATCGCATGGCATGAATTGCCTGTGTGGCACGCTGAGTTGCATAGATCAAGGCTTCTGTTGAAAAGCAAAGTCTTGTGGTTGATGATCAAAGCACGGCCTACGTGGCAGCTTTGTGTATAACGTGAATTCGCAAGCCTCACACCTCGGTATGAGTTAAAAACGGGATAAGGACTGCGGGGAGAGCACGACGTTTCTTTCTAGCTTTGGTGGTGTCAGTGACTTACCAGCCCTGACATTTATATACTTTTCACCTATGTGGTTGTTGGATGAGGCGCCTCGATTTTAGGTCTGTAAGGACCGGGAAACGTGTGTTCAGGAATACAAATCCTCTAACGTAAGTGAGGACCGGCCCTGAAGATCCAGGGGTTGCCCAGAGTGCGTAGCCCTGGGACATTTGCTAGAGTGTCTCGAAAGCGGAGAGGAGCTTTCCCCTTGCCTCGACTCATGACGGAAACCCAATTTCCAATACGTGTATTGCGGTTTTAATTGTAGAACTAGTATGGCGACATAGTAGATGGTAGCTATGCCGCCTATGATTGATATTTATGATTGAAATTGTTTTGACACTATACACCTATAATAGTATCAAATAATGTGTTTTAAACGTATCAAGCATGCTTTGGCCGTTATAAGGGAAAACCCTATCCTCCGGCTTGCGTTGCATTGTGTGATGGGACCTGGGTCTTATAACAGCTTCATTTTTCTTTATTTAGCATTGTGCTGTTTGTTCTATGCACTGGTATTCTTGGGAGGAAACCCGTTCCGTGTTATACGGCGTGGTCCCTTGATTTACCTAACTTTAAAACCAATATTAATAACTGTTTTAGTTCTCACACCAGTCACATGACTGACCTGGAGTTTATTGTTTTAACCTAAACTCTGGGTGCCCCTATTTTCCGCACGGGCAGCTAGTAGTTTTGGTTTTGCAGATTTATATTCATAGGATCCTGATTTACAGCTGGAATGATATCCGGAAAGCTCTGTATCCGTACATCACCTTCAGTTGTGCTTTGTATTATTTTCCGCTGCTATGTAATTTATTGTAATCTCGGATATTTATCGTATGTAATTTATTCATCTATACTCTGTATATTCTTGTATCTGATGGAATTGTTGTAATAGCAATGAAATGTTCTTCCGTCTGCGTTCTGTTTTGTCTTTTCCTCAAAGTAATTCGTTCTTTCTCATCTCTTCGGAGACCGGGGAAGTTCGGGTCGCTACATTTGTGAGAGGTCCAAAGCGCTCGAAGAAGAGGTAGACCGTCTGCTCAACAATAACTTCATCCATGGAGCTGACTATCCCGAATGGGTTTCCAATCCAGTTCTGGTTAAAAAAGTCAACGGTAAATGGCAAACCTGCAACGACTTCTACGATCTGAGCAAGGCATGTCGCAAGGACAACTTTCCACTTCTGAAGATCGATCGTTTAGTCAACTCGACCGCCGGATACCAGCTGCTATCTTTCATGAACGCCTACTCTGGCTACAACCAGATCCTGATGAGCCTCCACTACTAAGATCATATCTCTTTCATAACCAACCTCGAGCTCTACTACTACCGTGTTATGACCTTCGGCTTCAAAAATGCCAGCACCACTTATCAATGAATGGTTAACCGACTCTTTAAAAATCAGATTGGAAAGTCCATGGAGGTGTACGTGGACGATATGCTGGTAAAATCTAAAATACCAAGTGATCACATCCATGATCTCTCGGAAATGTTTGATATCCTTTTCCACTACGACATGAAACTCAACCCCCTGAAATGCTCCTTCGGGGTCGCTTCTGGAAAATTCTTGGGTTTCATTGTCAATTCTCGAGGCATCGAAGCCAATCCAGAAAAAATCCAAGCTATTCGGGACATCCGAGTCCCCAAGAACATCAGGGATGTCCAAAGCCTAAACGGGAAGGTCGTCGCTTTAAGTCGGTTCATCTCTAAGGCCACCGACAAATGCATCCCCTTCTTCGATTTACTCCGAAAAGGGAAACGCAACTTCGAGTGGACCCTCGAATGCGTCTCCGCATTCAAGGAACTTTTGGATCACTTAGAGCGACCACCTATTCTTTCTAAGCCTATAGACCATAAGGACTTATATATTTACATGGCTGTTTCCGCGCAGGCATTCAGCTCAGCACTAATACGCCTCGAAGATCGAGCCCAACAGCCCGTCTACTATATCAGCAAGCGATTGACGGGGGCAGAGAAAAATTACCCGAAGCTAAAGAAGCTGGCATTCTTCTTATTTATTTCCTCTAGAAAGCTCCGACCTTACTTCCAATTGAATCCCATAAAAGTTTTCACCGACCAACCACTGCGTCCGGTCCTACAGCGACCTGTGGCGTCAGGACGATTACTAAAGTGGAGCATAGAGTTAAGCCAGTTCGAGATAACCTTCATCCGCTGACGAGCCATCCGCGGCCAAGCTCTCGCAGATTTCATCATGGAGTTCATAGCCCCCGAGGAGGATCCCATAGAGAACGCTGGAACTCCCGATGTACTACGCATTGAGGCCTACTACTAACAATGACGCGGAGTACGAGGCCTTAATCATCGGGCTTAGAATCGCGATCGAACTCAAGCTAAAGACCATTCACATCTTCTTCGATTCACAGCTTATCGTCCGACAAGTACTGGGGAGTATCAAGCGAAAGAGGGATGGCTTGCGCAATATCTGGACTGGGTTCAGGGGCTACTCGTCTACCTTGATCATTTCACCATCACCCATATCCCATGTGAGCAAAATGAAAAAGCAGATTCCCTCACCAGAATGGCAAGCTCCAAAGATCCGCAACTTAACGGATTCTCCCCGGTTGAAGTCCTCAACTCTCCGAGCATCAAACAAGGGCAAGACGAGATGATCATGAGCACCGCACCCGAGCCTGAGTCCTGGATGACACCGATCAGTAACTACCTACAGCAGGGGATCCTACCAAAGCATTACAAGGAAAGGCGCGCGCTCACATGCCAGTCGGCCCGCTACCTTCTTGTGGACGGGGTACTCTACCGTAGAATTTTTTCCGTTCCCTTGCTCCAGTGCGTAGCTCACGGTGACGCCCTCCAAGTGCTAAGTAGTGTGCATGAAGGCAAATGTGGTGATCACACTAGGGGGTAGACCCTGGCCAGAAAGATTCTCAAACATGGTTATTACTGGCCCACGCTTGATCAAGACGCCGCGGACTACGCTTGCAAGTGTGATAAGTGCCAACGCTTCTCCAAGATCCCAAGAGCCCCGCCTACCGAATTGCCTCAAATGGTCATTCCGTGGCTGTTCGCCATGTGGGGAATCGGCATCATCGAAACTCTTCCAATGGCAAGAGGCGGGGCACGATACGTCGTCGTCGCAGTGGACTATTTCACCAAGTGGGCAGAACCTGAAGCTCTCGCCACCATTACCACGAAGAAGATGATTAACTTTGTGATCCGCAACATCATTACCCGCTACGGGGTGCCCCAAGATATCATTTCCGATAATGGCACCCAATTCGAGAGCACCGAGTTTAAAGCTTTCTACCAGCCCCATGGCATCGATAAAAGATTCTCAGCGATGGCTCATCCTCAAGCCAATGGGCAAGTCGAGGCGGTCAACAAGGTCATCAAATCTATCATCAAGAAGCATCTGGAAAAGGCTGGGGGCATGTGGGCAGACGAACTTCTTCTAGCTCTATGGGCTTACCGCACCACCCACAAGACAGCAACCAGTTATACTCCTTTCGCCTTCACGTACGGATCTAAAGCTGTTATTCCCATTGAGCTCAAGCTTCAATCTTATCGAGTCACGTACTTTGATCCAAAGACGAACCAATATTTACTTCTGGGGTCACTCGACTTGCTGGAAAAAAAGGAACGAGGCCAATATTAGAGCTGCCGCCCAACGACAGCGAGTAACCCGATAATTCAATTCTAAGGTCCGCCACAAGGACCTCAACATCGGCGACCTCGTTCTAAAGCGGGGTTTTCCCCTGCCAACAGGCCTCGCGCTTCGCTGGGAAGGACCGTACTCCATACATCGAAGGCTCAGCGATGGAACTTTCAAGCTCGCCACCATCGACGGAGCTGAACTCCCAAGGGCATGGAACAACGAACAACTTCGCCGCTACTTTACATAACTTACGGTTGTTTATGTTTTTTAAATAATGTTCTATTTTTAAGAAATCCAAGGCATTGTAAAGGCTGTTACTGCCAAAGTTCTTGGTAGAATTGATGTTCAATTTCCTATCTCCTTGTTGTTTACTTCTCATGTAATGCGTCTTGTTTTCCAACAACTAGCTCGATTCACGCCAACGACCACCGCATCGGCACCTCGAGCACGGGAGCCAGCGCGACCGTTTCAATTTCTAGGCAACATCGAGTCTGAGACACTTGGCTATGTCTAGCACCCCGAGCACGGGAGCCGGCAACGCTACTCGAATCGTCGGCCCGTGGCGCGACCGAGTCTAAACAACCACTAACTCGAACTTCGGCCCAGTGCCAAGGCCGAGTATAAATCGTTCTGCATCCTAGTCCAGCTGGCTTGGCACCACTCAACGACTGACTAAGATCGATGTAAATCTCTCTTCGTCGGTTGCGGGTGCCGATCGAATCTTGGTGCAACACCAAGACCGACCTTAAATCGTTTCTTCCCTTTAGCTCTTAAGGCTTGGGGGCAGCCCATGGCCATGATCGGACCTAATGAGCTGATGGTTGGGGCTGAAAACTATGCCAGCGAATAAACGACGTCTGGTGGCTTGCCTCAACCTGATGAATGACGGGAGAGCCACCCACCTGGAGGACTGCACAATGCAATGCCCCACGCCTTCGCTATACTTGGGTTTAACCCCGGGCCACCAAAAACAGCAGGCGCACATCCTGGTTTCTCAAACTACGGGTTCCCTGAGCAAAGGTGAACTTACTGAAACCAGTGCTCTACCTCACCTCTCTGGAATAATTTACCCAGAGACGACCCCTAATCTCTTTTATGGCAAGTGTAACGATAAGTAAGTTTATGCAAGTACATGACGCTGGAAAACATAAAAAGAAAATTCGAACACTTGAAATAAACAGTGATCTTTACTAATTCATATTTCCTTTTCACACACGCACGCTAAACAAACTACGTGTCTAACACTTTTACTTTCTAATGACAGGGTGTACATGAGAACCACACTGTGTCTTGAAAAACTAAAAGCGAGGGTCGTACTCGCGTAAACTATCGGCCTACACTACCAAAATAACAGTAACTCCTACTAAGGTTGCTAACACTAACCATGTTTCCTTTTCTTGTGCTTATGCTTGCTCTTTTTTTTTCAGATTCCACGCTTGACGGTTCATCCTTGGCTCCGGGCTTCTTCTTACCAGACTCGCTCTTTCCATCTCGGCCCCTCCAAGAAGTGGTCGATTCATGATAAGCCGAGAGGCATCTCTCGCCCGTCCCGTCACCACTAGAAACCTCGGTAATATCAATAAGGGTGGCCTACGGCATAGGCTTAGGAGCACCCCCCAGCAGCGAGGCCGACCACAGTGTCACTCGTCTCCAGGACCGCCTTGCCTTCCCGCTTAGCTTTCTCCTTAGCTTCTATGGAGGCCCTCCGAGCAGCAAGCTTTTGGGACCTATGAGGCGTGAGGTCGCTAGCTTTGGCTTTCTCAAGGGACTCAGTAGTCCTCTGCTGTGCTTCCTCATCCTCCCTTTTCTTCCAGGCCTCATCGTTAGCCCTCTTCTTATCAGCCTTCTCATCGGCTCTCTTCTTCGCGACAGTGCCGGTAGCCCTCACCTCGGCGTCCTTTCGAGTCTTCGTTAGGATTTACTTTATGGCAGCCTCATCATGCTCTCGCTCCTCCTCTACCTCTTCACACATGGCCACCATCTTAGCTTGTTAACTTGCCACCATGGCCGCCATCGAAGTCACATCGTCTTTTACCGGGCCTTTGGTAGGGGCACTCTGTCTGTCTACAACTTCCCCTTCTTTGTTAAGAATGCGGACTATGCTAGAAGTTAATCTTATACCAGAAAAGGTATCGAGTTGGTCGCCGCCCTCTCCGGCTTGTGTCCCTATGAGGCCCAACCCAGTTTTAGTCATTTGAGGGATCATAGGAGCGGTGTCCACTGCCGTCATAGACTCGGGAGGAACTGCATAGCAAAGACACAACCTTTTTTAGTCCATAAATTCGGTAATCACTTCATTCTTAGGAGTGCAGGGTAAAAGGAGTTTACTTATGGTCAAGGATGGCGTAGGAATGATATGAAGGGTGCTTGCGATGATGGATAAGGTGAATCTGGTATCCCCTAGTGCCCGGAAGTCAGGATTGTACTCAGTAGCAGTTTGGGCCAAATCCCTAGGACCACTCACCATGACAGATCCGGGGTCCAGGGACGGATGAGAACTCCCCTCTGCGAATGTTTCCGCCACAACCGCTCTCTTGGTCACCGTAAAATTCCCTTTCTCTTCGGCAAGCCTTGACAACCTTTCGTTCTCAGCATCCTCCTGCAACAGCCTCCTTCCCTCCTCCAGCCTCTCACCTTCGTCGTTGTTCAGAAGGACACTCGCAAATTGACACTTGTCTAGAGTGCTTACGTCCACTTGACGCAAGAAGGCCTCGTAAGGGATTAACCTCTCCTAGGTTCTGGCTAGCTCGCGGGGGTAGTCTTCAACCCACGAAATCGCTTGGAATCTCAAAGCTTTCACGTACATATCGTGGATGCTCTCCTTGAAGGAGGACCCAACACGGAACCCGACATCATTCAGCTGTCCCCTCATCTTCTCTATCTCCCTTTCATGTTCAGCTTTTATACCCTCAGCCATACTCAATACGTCCCTGTTGCTAGCCTCAGCGTGCTCCTTCGCTTTCCTCATTGCCTCGATCTGCCTCTTTAACTCAGCAACCTCGGAATTCTCAGCCCGCAACTTCTCATTTTCCTCCCTCATAGCGGTATTGTCATTCTGGAGCTGAGTAATCTTCCCAATTTCCTTTTCCATGTCAGCGCATACTTTGGACCACTCATCCTTATCATTCTTAAGGTTGTGTTTTCAAGGGTCAAGTGACATACTGTATCGCTAAAAGTCTCATGGTCACGCACAACCCTTGTCTTTAATGTCGCGTAGGCTCGCTTCAGCTCCGCTGCAATAGCATAGTCAAAGGTTAAAAATGGGAAACACACGGGGTAGTGGTAAATTAACCACAACACAGCAGATAAACCTATCTATCTCGGCTTCCAAGTGGGTAACCGATGTCTTCTCACCATCAATGGTCAGTTGACGGTTGATGAGCTCCAGGCTTTTCCTCTTGATCAACTCAGAAAGTTGGTGGGAATACTTGGTAAGTTCGTTGGCTTGGTGATACGCAGCCTGTACATGCATCCATATATCTTCGGATTCCCTACTGGGAGCAGGACGGAGATCAGGGAGAGACGGCAGCTCGTCAAAATGATATTAAGGGAAGTACAGCTTCAAGAACGTCCTCCTCTCCTCAACAAAAAATGCTTGGATTCGGGACTCTGTCAGATTTTGCATTCCCATCACGACTTCCATGCCCGGCCTTAATTGACCAAACAGCAGCTCCTCCCCTTAGCAGGTTGAATGGGAGCCGGAGGGGCAGTAGATGGGGAAGTTGTCGAAGGAAGAGATCGAGATCCACCTATGTTGAGCCGAGCATCCCCCGCAGGCATGCGAATAGGAGGAGGGGGAGGGGGTGTCGGAGATCACCTAGATCGATCCCGGTCTCGATGACCGTTGCCTTGTTCTAACGGAGGTGAAGAACCATACAAGCTGGCGGATCTTTAGAATCTCTCGAAAGAAGAACTCTGGGGAGCCTGGCGATCCCCGCACCCATAACTTTGTCCGCCACGTCCTCCTGCCAGGACACCTGCCAATGGAACAAGCCGAAGTTACTCAAATAACTCACGTAGGAAAATATCTATGCTATGCAATGTTATGGATGCATGCCTTAAGTGTTCTCTAAATAGACCGGATTATGGTCCAATCAAGGGAGTTAACCCCTTAGCAACACAGGAAAGTTCTTCCAGGCTCGTTGTATTTGGCTATGGAGTCACTACTAAAGCAAGCCCCTTTAAGCCATCAAACTGGCCCGTGGGTTCAAGCGAGGCAGTGGCCTCTGAGTGAGCCGCGGGAGACTGCGGTATAGCCAACACTCCTTCCCCCTCCCCTGTCGAAGGTGGGACGGGAGTGCTCGGCAACCCCTCATCTCTGGCAACCTCCTCTTGACCATGAACCTCGCCTTCGTGCACATCTCCTTGAGGCGGAGCAATCCTTCGCGATTCTCCTCCCGTTGGGGGCATTTTCCTCTTCCGCCCAATAGGGGTAGATCCTGCCGCAACTCCCTCCTTTGGTACAATAATAGCAACTGCGGGCCTGATCACAGCCCGGTTGTCCGACAGCAACCCAGCGCGGTGGAGGCAATTCTGACTTGTCATGGTACTAGTATCGCGGAGATTCTCTGGTATCGCCCGTAAAGCATTAAGGCGTTGCCAATATTCGTCCCCCGCGGGTGCCTTTGGATTTCCTGTCATATCCCATTTAAAACCATGAATGAAGGAAGAAATCCTAAAATTACGGCAAGGAACGGAGTTAGAGAGACACTTACTTCCCTCAATCCACCTTCTGGCAAATCCGGGAAGGCAGCCAACGAAGAACCACTCGCGCTTAAACACTGACAGCCTGGGCCACGTCCTGACGAAGAATTTTGTGGCGGCTATTGCTTCCAGGGACCATTGAGAGGGGGAGGCTTGCTCATTTTCCTTAGGTGGAAGATGTATCGAATATCTTCCCTGGTGGGCTCCCTGTGCAAAAACTCACGGAAGAGAACATAAGTACCCAGGAGAGAGACATAAGCATTAGAATGTAATTGAGACGGCACGAGACGGAAGTAGAACAACATGTCCCAAATGAAGTTATTAGCCGGAGGCATGCACCCAGTAAGGCAAGCTTGTCGGTTCCAGGCAGTAAAGCCCTTGGGCGGCACATGGGCTCTGCCATCCCTCCCGGGGGCATGGGCATCATCCACCAGTGTGTTAAACTGTACCGCCATTTTCCTGACCGCGGTAGCATCCGTACACGACTACACTGAGTTGATAGGATTCTCCAAAATCACCGCATCGGGCAACATGTCTGGAGCTACTGGAAGTACGGGTGCATCCGCGCCCATAATATCTACATTCTCGGCCTCTTCAGTCACGACTAGGGAATATTGTCGCTCAAGTTGCTCCCCGTGCTCAGACGTTTCGGGCGAGCTGGTCGAATGAGAAGGAGTCGATCCTTCGGTGGTATCAAGCTCACTGCCAGACGAGCTACCTCTAGGGGTAGGGTCGGATGTGTGTAAGGTGGGTTGGGAAGCCTCAGATTCCATTGTCTTTCCGGTCCTAGATCTGGTCTTCATCTCTCGCTGTACTTAAATGCATCAGTGTTAGAATGGGCAGTATAGAGACCTGTAACCCTCGTGTTGGTGACAACTAATACGTGCGTGTAGCGCTATGCAAGGATAAGCTACATAAAGAAAGTTCAGAGTAATTCGAAACAGTCCAAGTCCCGGTCCGGTTGTATGCTCTACCCTATGTGAACAATCCTAAACCCCGTTTGCGCAGTTAAAAATATATGCATCGACGTTAAGCATGCAAATCCAGAGACAAATGTTCGGAAGTCAAAGTCCAATGGTATGACAAATTGGAAGCCCGGCACGTCAAAGGCTAAGTCCCAAACCATGTCGAGCTCGAAATTTCGAGCTCCAGGTTCGAAATTTCTAACCCAGAAGAGTTCGAAATTCTGAGTGGACCTGGGTTCAAAAAATTCGAGGCTCTCTAAGTTCGGAATTTCGAACCGAGACAGAGGGTTCAGAAATTCAAACCCACGGGATTCGAAAATCCAAACCCATAAGGCTTCGATGCTTCGAACCCCATGAGGTTCGAAAATCCGAACCCATAAGGGTTCGAGACTTCGAACCCGGTGGGCCCGAAAATTCAAACCCGGTGAGGTTCAAAAATTCAAACCCACGGGGGTTTGAGGTGTCGAACCTGGCTGGGTTTGAATAATCAAACCCACGAGGGTTCGAGGTCTCCGCCGCGGCACTTCGACCTCCTTCCCTTCTCAACTCCTCTATTCAAGGCCTCACCTAGCTCAGTTCAAAATTATCGGGCTCGAAATTGTCGAGTTCGAATCTTTCAGCAATGGCGGCCAGAGAAAGAAAAATTAGAAGGAAAAAAGTGAAGGGGGGCCTATTAATAAAAGAAAAACGTGTCTCTTGGCATTCCAGTGTGGGTTCAAAATCTCGAACCCCTAGGGGATCAAAGTTCTGAACCCTTGGGCTCGAAATTTCGAATCCCCAGGTTATCAAATTTCCGAGCCCCTGGGTTCGAAATTATGATCCCCTTGGGCTCAAAAATTTCCGAACCCCAAAACAAAAATGATGATGGTCACACACCTCCAGGATCGGAAGCGCCGTGACAAACTCTCCCGTATACATACTCCGTGCATGTGCACACCGACTCCCGTGCATCCATAGAGGCTACGCACTACGGACACCTAACAATTTGAGCGCAGCGTATCCTCCGAACGACGGCTCAGCTACACCGCCAGGGAGAATGAGCCCCCCAATTAGCACCTACTCGCCTTTTGAATTGCAGGAAAAATTGACAGCTTTGCAACTACTTCAACCTACACAAAGCATATCATGTCAAAGACAAGACGTACTTTGAGGGGCAAATGTTAACCGACTTTTTGGTCTGGTTCCCAAGAGAGCATCAGACACGCTCAACTCAACGTACCTCGTAAAGCTGAGGCCGAAAGGGGACACTCAGGAGTGAAGGAAACAAGATCAAGAAGGGACTACACCACTTGTAACCTCACGACATCCTGAAAACATCCGCAAACCAAGGCCTCGGACCCCGAAGGAGCTACGAGCCTCAGTCACCTGGTCCCTGGATCCTCGCGCCGCTCGGAAGGACTTCACGCCAGGCATGATGCGGAATCCGCACCTGCCGGGTGCGAAATCTCGCACCTATGTCTGGGTTCAAAATTTCGAACCCATCCTTGGGTTCGAAATTTCGAACCCATCCCTGGGTTCAAAATTTCTAACCTAGCGGGTGCGAAATCTCGCACCCATGGCTGGATTCGATATTCCAATCCCAGCGGGAGTGAGATTTCTCACCCGTGCCTCGGTTCGAAGTTTCGAACCCAGTAGGCTCGAAATATTGAACCTGTGCCCGGGTTCGAAATTCTAAGGCACGCAGGTGGTGGGTTCGAAATTCTGCTAGTGGTCCCCTATTTCTACCTGCTCCTACCTAATCCTACCTACCCCCACTCCAATAAATAGCCCATGGCCTCACACTTCAAAGAGGTTGGATTTTCTTCACTTAAGACCTTCCTAGAGCTTCATGAGCCTCAATAATGGCATCTCCTATTTGAGGAAGAAGGAGAATTAAATATTCTTTTTCCCAAAGACCTAGCATATGGCAATTATAAAAGTGAATGTAATGAGCATGGCTCTACCTTGTAATTCTTAAGTGATTAATAAAAGTTTAACATCCTTCCAAAGTGGACGTAGGCCTAATCCGCGGTCGAACCACTATAAATTCTTGTGTCATTTACCACTTTCTCTTACTTAGTCTTGCGACCAAATTAATTATTCCTAGTAATAGGAATCCTTGGTGTT
This sequence comes from Allium sativum, assembly GCA_030737875.1. NCBI lineage: Eukaryota > Viridiplantae > Streptophyta > Magnoliopsida > Asparagales > Amaryllidaceae > Allium > Allium sativum. The sequence goes on from CM060909.1 coordinate 729,561,867, forward strand.
TACGACATTTTTTGCCGTCAACAGATTCCGTTCCCACTTTGAATCTCCTTATTATTACGAAGATCAAATAGTCAACTTGTTCCAAGGTTTGCCGCATTCAAATTTTAATTCTTGCAGCTTTTCTTATGGAATCAACTTGGTTTAAACATTATAAATAGTTAAGATGTTAGTCTAAATTAATTAGAGCTCACGATAGAGCTAGTTGGTTGATTCGGCTGAGAACCTAAATATATTTGGAGAAATTACCAAGGAAATATTCTCTGGAATTGTAATTGTTTGAAGATAAAGTTAATACATGACATTGTTAATAAGGATAATTGAAAAAAATTGATTATAAATTGTGTTGATGTGCCTAGACGTTGTTTAAGGATTCTAGTCGAGACAAGGGATGTCTTGGGTCAATAAGGGTTCTAAAAAAGTGTATAAGGCATCGTTGACATGGTGAATAATCGATTTATAATCTCAAAGCAAATAATTATTATTTTTTGAAATTCTACTAGTTATTTGGTTCTTGAGTTTAAAACAATATAAAGAATTCAAATAGAATTTGAGCTCTAAGGATTGATTTTTGTGATCATCCAATGATTTGAAGCATAGGTTTATATTTTGATGGAATTTGAATTTGAATTCCGATTTTGAGTTTCAAAAACGAGAAAATATAGATAAGATGATTTAGGAATATTTCCTTTTTCTAAATACTTGTTATTAAGAGAGTGTAAAAGTTTATAATTATGAACGTGTAACAACTATTGTAAGTAACTTATAGTAAGTAGATTTTGTAATAATTGGAACTTTACAATCGACTATATAAACCTTTAATATATGCAATAAATATGACTAAAGCTTCAAATGAACTAAATTTAGAACCTTTTATGTGTGAAGAATAGTTATTCGATATTTAATAGGGGTTGATGTACGTTTTAGAATGTGAACGGAAAATTTAAAAGATAATTATGGGAAGGAAGAATAAACTGTACCTATATTCTTGATCGATGGTAACCAACATGGATGATCAATAGTTGTTTAGAGATTAGCTATCCTAAACTATAAATCATGTAAATTGCAGTAAGGTATAATATTGAGTTGTTTCTGATGGTGATAATATATATGATAGAAACAATTATATAAAAATGAAGTATTTGGTGATTATCTTCCATGTTGAGTTGTCTTACGGGTATTTAAGGGATTCTGATCAATACGTCTGATCAATGATACCGATAAGAATTTCTAAACACTTATGTAATATGATTGAACATGTATGGAAAATTACAAAAGGAAACTTGAAAAAAAATAGAAGAAAGGGGAAAATCACCATTATCTTTACTGCTCAATCCTCCTTCGACTTTTATCGCCATCTTTACATTGACATAGCTCCTTCCAAAAATCTATTATCGTAGTTCGTATCACTGTCATAATGATAGTTTGATTGGATTATGTGTAACGACCCAGGGATTTTCGACTCCGAAAATCGACACAAAACCCAGCGTCGACTGTTCAGACATCGAAAATACCGGACCATTAATAGAAAGAAGTTAGAGGATGAGATAGAAAAGATAGAACTAATAGAATAGGAGAAGAAGAAGAACACGGCTGAACATAATCAGAGTAAACACGAATCTCACAGCGGAACGAATAAAATATATTGTATAACATAACTTTGAAATACAAACTGTATTGTATATACATACCATTATCAGAGTACAATACATCATATCACAGCGGAAATAACTCTAAATAATCAATAGTGAAGACTTCGGCTTCAGCTCCTCCAAGTGTATCTGTAAAGGCCTGAAACACTTGACTGCCCGTACAAATTTGGGCACCCAAGAGTTTAGGAAAAACAAAACAAAATAAACTCTGGGTCAGTCATGGGACTGGTGTGAGTAAATTCCAACCATATGGTTTAACTTCAAACATCCTTTGAAAGAAAAGATAATAGTAAGACCGGTCCACACATAAACACGGACGGCTTTTACCTTACTATAACCCAAAATATTTTTGATATCAAAATCCAGTGGTATTATAATAATGTCTAATCAAATAAATAACCAAATAGTAGAACGCTTGCATCTCACGCTCTACATACATAGTATAAAATCAAAACCCGCAGGGCGCTTATTGGAGATTGGATTCCAACTATGACAAGGTATGGGACCACCTTCCAACAGTGTATCTCTAGAGGCGAATACACGGGGTTCAACAAGAACATCTTGTAACCCGGCCCACACATGACCGACCACTCATTCCGCTTGAGTGTATCGAATGTATATCACCAACGGTTGGACTCAAACCACCGTTCCCGAATGGGCAGAATCGATAGATTTAGAAACAAAAGGAATTTCTCTAGATAGGTGATTATACACCCTAATGGGAGCGACCCACATAGCCATGCTGCCTGCCCGATTTTTGTCATTTCCCGGTTGTGAAGCTTGAGGCTACGCCTACCTTTTAGAACATCTGGCCATCATACACTTTGAATGCCACATCGTCAAACCCGTCAAATCACTAGTTGATCTTCCCAACATATTACGGGTATAAAAGCCAAGAGAAACGAATTTCTCCGCCACCAGACGTAATACCTTGGAAAGATCGTCTTAGGTGATCTTCTAAGAATACGCTGTCAGGCATTCATCCATACAAGTTGTCCTGGGTCTGGACAAACAGGAAGCACCATTCTGAATAGGACGACCCTTGCATTTCACTCCGTCTTCAATTGTCTTCAGCATAATCTAATTCGCAGCGCTTATGCCTATACGGAGTGGTTTCAGATAGTATATCCAACCGGTCTCCCCGTATAGACAACGAGGGTCAAAACACTTCGATAGTCGGTTGTTTAACTATCGAAGTAAAAACAACATCCATTCAATGTACAACCAATATCATACAAATCACCGGCACTTTTTATTTAACATTCGTTCTTGTATTTCTTTGGACAAACGTCATTACTTATTACCTTTGAATAAGTGAATTCCAAAACAAGCTGTTTTCCTTTTCTAGGAAGTGCTACTGTATATAAACATCACGCTTAAGTTTGGTTAACAGCGTTTCATTTATCGTTACAGTTCAAACTAGCTATACGCTGCAATATCCCTTTATAACTAATCTTGACATAACAGTCACGCTTAAGCCTAGTCAACAGCGTTACTTTACTGCTATAGCTCTGAGACTTGCAATATGCTACTATATTCCACTTTATAATTAATCTCAACACCTTTTTCCGTTACAAATTCTTGACATCTCTTTTTATTACAAAAATCTTGATATCTCTTTTCATTACAAAAATCTTGATATCTTTTTTCATTACAAACCGTATGTCTTGCTTTTCATTTCGAATATGGTTTTATAACACCATAAACTTATTTTGAAATCTCTGTTGTTCATAACTATTTATTTCAGACATTAACTCTTCGCTTTATCTGTATTATATAATTCCACTTATAACATCTTTACCAAGTCCATTAACATTCTTCATCTTTGACATCTTTCTTTCCTTTCGAATTAGTATACATAATTCAAGTAATCATCTCCTTATGAATTCAATATTATCTTAAATGAAATCCATTAATTTAATTAAGATGGTTAAATGATAATTAACTCCATAATTTCTGAAGTAAAACAGTGTTCATCTTTTTTCACTTAAAATAGGTTAGTTGCTTGATTTAATAAATCACAACTAATTATCTTGGTTCAATAATTCTTTTAAACTCCATTAATTTCAAAGGTAATTGATAAGAAGGCTTATTAATCTTGATGTTATCATTAGATTAATTAAAGACCAATTAATCAAAAAAAATCAATTTCCAATAAAACAGTTGATCAAACCAACTTCAAGCCATCAGTTAATTCATTAACTAATTTTTAATTACTTTTCCTCGTTTGATTAATATAATTAATCCAATAATATTCTCTAACCTATTTGTATTAAAATAATTATTCAATATTTACTCGACGAATAATTACAGTTTCATAATGTATCAAATAATCGTTTTTATTTATTTTATAAAAACGAACCATAAAATATCAGTTTATAATAGAACGTCTATTATAATTTAAAACTTTTCTTTAATTATAAAAATATAATTCTTATAACTGACTTAATCGATCCGCTAATCGGCAAATCGATTTCTTAACCAAATGATAGATTTATGTCGGTTGTTGCCGCTTCCTTAATCGATATCGTTTATCGATTTAATCGAAATAACGTGGAATTTTCATTCCACATGGTTCAAACAGTGCACAAACAATACAATTAAATATTTAGGAATCCGGTTGAGTTCCTCCAACCGATTTCCGCATCCACAGATATTAGTCAAATCAGTATCAACCAATGAGGTGTACATATGCAACGATATATGTTTATTTCAACCAATTTAACTGTAATTTACCTAATCAAACATCACACAGCATTCAACCATTATTTAAAATATAAATAAAATATTTTAAATAAAACAAAGTTAGTGAATTTACTCACCTTGGCGCGTTAACCGTTAAATAACGATTTGCGCCAGTTCGGATCCGCGCCCGTTAGAAGTCCCTTCTCTGAAACCAAGAAGAACAGCCCATCCACATACGTTTATTTGATTTCGTTTTATTATTTTAACTCGACCTACTTCTATCAAATACCATAATGCCGTCAAACTCTTCTCTTATGTGAACACCACTGTATACTTGCACCATTTTCCTTGCACTTGCGTCACCAATAAACTTCCCCAATATGAAACATCCCACTTCTTCCATTCGTTTACAACTCCTGCTTTTGACAAAACTGCACGCCCCAGATTTTCTTTTACCACTTCGTTGTTATACCCCTACCATCCATATGCACTTAAAACCATATCAGCCTCGCACCACTTCCTTCACCATATTTTCGACTGTCATGGCTGGATCTTCATCACCTCCGCACTTTATATGCCGCGCCAACCCTTGTTTAACTCAGCTCCTCTCAAACCGAGACCAACATAATCATTCTTTTCAAAAACTCCACCGCACCAGCCTCCTTCTCCTTTTTCTTCACGTGTACACCACTTGGACCAACGTTATTCCCCCGCTTCACATGGATCTCATACTACAACAGTATCTTCATATTTCCCTTCCTTCCATTTGCGATCCCATTTTTTGTTTACTGCGGTTGCATGCTTGTGTCTGCTACTCTCCCTTCCAAGCCTGTTCGGCTACTACTTCATCTACATGATGCTCTACGTTCCCTTTTGCTTTTAAAAGGTTTGAGTGTTATAAATATCATAGCAAAGGAGTTTTATTTATTTTCATGGTGACTTAGAGTTTCTGATTTAAAAAGAAAGCACAAGGCTTGCGTTTTATATTGGTCAGGTGCCTTGGGTGCAAAGGAATAGGGATTAATAGAACTATAGGTTAGGTTTGCTGTTCTTTCGACAAGTTCTTTCCAGCTCGAAACACTATGCTGCATTGTAGGGGAAGGACAGCTATGTGTTTCCTTTGGCATGAACTCTTGACGTGGTAACAGTGTATGCATGTATAGCTCCTGTACGATGATGTTTTAAATAATGCTTTTTACACGGTTTCAACCGTCATTTGAGTGTCCTTTACTTTATGTGTTGTTTGATATTATTATAGGCTAAACATTTTCCTTTTGTTTTCAAGTTTTAGATGATTCAACCCTGTGTGCATCGAGTTAAATGTTTATATGCTTCAATGCCATTTAACGTTCAATAACTTGTTATTGAATTTATCACCGGGTACCCTATGGCATACGAATTCTGTTTCGGTCACGGACGGCTATCGACCGAAATAAAAATACAGTCGTGTCCAACGATGAGCCACGATCCCAAAAATATAATAATATCGGTAGTTTAACTTTTATTTTGAAACCCCAAAATATCCATATAGGGTGCAAAATACTCCAAATAAAAAGTTGCGTATTTAATTAATTAAAAATTACAGTAAAATTCTAAAAATTAAATTATCGCTGCGCCTCAAAAGAACTTTGTCCAGATTTGCAACCGATATCTAGTTATATCAAATAAACTGTTATGGTCGATAAACCGTTCTATAGCGACTTTTCGAATATTTGATTTTGACATATCTTGCAATCTATACGACGAAATCTCAATATTTCACTTCTGTTAGAAAGATACAATTCAACGGATTCCAACGTTTCTTGTTTCGAAGAAATCCGACTAATAACGGGTCCTGTATGCTCAGTTGAAGTTCAGAACGTTAAATTACGAACTGCAGCGTCGTTATGAGCTCGATTATATTTAATATATATTTTTATACGCTCAACTTCGTTTTAATTAATATATAAATCTACTTATATTAAGAATTCAATATTTAAACTGATTTAAATATTCAATTACGGACCGGTAAAAATGCGGGACATTACATTATGTTGATCTCAAAATTGGAACCAACACCAAGGGTGTGAAATCACATTTCACCAATTATGGTTAGAAATTAAAAGGGGCCGCAATAGCAAAATAAATGGAATGGATTTGGATTGTGTAATTATATACTTTTCCTTGGTTCCATCATGAAAATTAGGTTAGATCCGTGCATTGAAGAGGAGCAATGGCGACTGGTGATAACTTGGAGTAGATCGGAGTGTGAATTAATGGTGCTCAAAGAAGATGAGATCCATTCCATGTCGGAGAAATGAGGAGAGAAGTTTGGCGGCCATTTATAGAGTTTTTGGAAACTTAAGAATGGTTGAGAATTCATTTTGGTAGCCCTTTAATGTAGTGGAATCGGTCCCTTGAATTGTGGAGCAAGGGGCTATTTATAGAAGTTTGAAGGTAGTGGCAGTTTCGTAATTATGGGGTACAGAGTTTGGATTGGGCATGTATTTGGATCGAGCTGAAATTAATTACAGAAATGCCACTTGTCCACTTCAGGCCGATCTACTTCTAGCCAATTCAGTTCTGGCTAATCTACTTCTGACCGATCCAGTTCTGGCCGATCCAGTTCTAAACGATCCTGTTCTGGCCGATCTAGTTCTGGCCGATCCAGTTCAGGCCGATCCAGTTTTGGTCGATCCACTTCTGTCCGATCCACTTCTGGCCGATCCACTTCTGGCCGATCCAGTTCTAGCCGAACCACTTCTGGCCAATCCAGTTCTGGCAGATCCAGTTCTGGCCGTTCCACTACGGGCGTTCCACTACGGGCCGATCCAGTTCTGGCCGATCCACTTCTGATCGATCCAGTTTTGGCCAATCCAGTTCAGACCGATCCAGTTTTGGCTGATCCAGTTCTGGAGCAGGGTTAACATTTGCCCCTCGAAGCTTGTATTTTTTTCTTGTGAGAAATGTGGGCTTCGAAATAAACATTACTGTTGATATATTCTGCATTGAGATCCATTCATAGCTTTTTGCTTTGCTATGGCGGACCATGCTTTGAATTCATATGCTTCGTGTAACCTGTTTTTAATTAAAACAATTGATTGCACAACTTTGGATTTATACTCACCATTGATTGTCCATATCGATAGTAGATTAGTTAATCGTTAAAAGATGAAATATAACGAATTTTACTTTGAACCGAATGAAGTGCCTGCACAGAATTATTATACTCAACGGTTTATAACTCGTCAAATTTTATCTGTACAAATACGGTATTCTAATTCGAATTCCTTTAATGCTTGAAATCAACTAATCGACTAAGGTCGACTGTGAATTCCAAACGTTATCATTAACAACTTATATGATGGTGGACAGCATTTCATATTTGAAAAGTACGTATCTGTGATTTATTTTCCACTCCCTTTTGGATAAGCCTTGGATGTTTATGCCCCTATCTGAGAGGTCTTCATCCTTCACTTGTGGGAAGTGTTTTGGGTTTCGTGTCTCTGCTTGGGTTACAATCCAACACTTGTCGTGCTTATATTGATTAATCCAAGCCGCGGTAGGTTCAGAAGGATTGACCCCAGGGAGAAATCTAGTTACAACCCCAATATTTGTCATTATCAGATCAGGTGCTTCTTGATGCTGACACTCAATCGGGTGCCCCGAAGGGGATTTTGGATTTTTATACTTCACATCTAACGTTTTAGATGCTACACAAATGGATTGGCACTCTTCACATCTGAGATTTCAGATGCTATGCAAGCGGTTTTCATTCTTCACATCTGGGGATTCCAAATGCTATGAAAATGGATTGACACTCTTCACATCTGAGATTTCAGATGCTACGCAAGTGGTTTTCATCCTTCACATCTGGGGATTCCAAATGCTACGCAAATGGATTGACACTCTTCACATCTGAGATTTCAGATGCTACGCAAGTGGTTTTCATTCTTCACATCTGGGAATTCCAGATGCTATGCAAATGGATTGACACTCTTCACATCTGAGATTTCAGATGCTACGCAAGTGGTTTTCATTCTTCACATCTGGGGATTCCAAATGCTATGCAAATGGATTGAAACTCTTCACATCTGAGATTTCAGATGCTACACACGTGGTTTTCATTTTTCACATCTGGAGATTCCAGATGCTACGCAAATGGATTGACACTCTTTACATCTGAGATTCCAGATGCTACGCAAGTGGATTTCATTCTTCACATTTGGGGATTCCAGATGCTACGCAAATTAAATGACACTCCTCACATCTGAGATTTCAGATGATACTCAAGTGGTTTTCATTCTTCTCATCTGGGGATTCCAGATGCTATGCAAATGGATTGACACTCTTCACAACTGAGATTTCAGATGCTATGCAGTGGTTTTCATTTTTCACATCTGAGGATTCCAGATGCTATGCAAATGGATGGACACTCTTCACATCTGAGATTTCAGATGCTACGCAAGTGGTTTTCATTCTTCACATCTGGGGATTCTAGATGCTACGCAAATGGATTGACACTCTTCACATCTGAGATTCCAGATGCTATGCAAGTGAACTGAGCGGCTGTTATATCGTTTCATAGGGCAACTATCAGATTCTTTGTTGAATTTTCGACTTGGCAGGATATTTTTGTTTAGAAACTGGTGCTGTGAACTTCTCACTTAGGGAAGTGCCCCTTCGATAAAAGCCACAGCTCTCGTGTTTGTTTGTTATGGCGCTTGTTCGTTGTTTGGATCTCTGCGACTTTCCTATTCACTTTTCAAGGTAGTGTTTTTCTATTTTTGTATTCGTGCATGTCGATATTTACAGTATTTGGCTCCTGAACTAGCGTTGTTGGGGTCACGATGTTATAGGAACAAGTGCTCGACAGATGGCCTGCAATATGAAATCACCTTTTTTTTAAAAAGTTTTGATTTGACATATAATTTTGCGAGCAAGAAATTCATTCAGATAAATATGCCCTTAATCGTAGAGCTAATGTTTAGTGCATCACTTGCAGATTATTACAAACTGTTTACAAGAAGTCTTGAATATAAAAGAAAGTAAAACATGAAGTAAAGCATGAAATAAAGCAGGAAGTAGAGCATGAAATAAAGCGGTGGCGATGTTGATTGCTTATTCCGAGCCATTGACATTGAAACACCATCAACGATTATCAGTTGATGATCAACCTTGGAATGATTTGAGCAGAAGCTACGTTGTTTGGACCAGACTGATCATTTGATGCCCTTTGCCCCTGGGGAATTGCAAAAGGATTCATGACCTGCGGATTCTTTACATACTGCTATAGCCTGTTTTTTCTGATCAACTCCTCAATGAGGTTCTTCAGGTGTCGGCACTCACTAGTGTTATGACTAGGCTGGTTGTGAAATTTGCAGAACTTTCCTATGTTTGTTGCTTTATCACTTATCGTTATCGGATCTGGCTCCGCATACTCTTCAGAATTCTTTGTTCAAAGATAGATGTTTTCAGGAGTGTCGTTTAAAGGCGTCAGCTCCAATGTGTTGAAATGGAAAGATTTTTTATTAGCCTTGTTGCTATTCCCATCATTGGCGCGCTTCTGCCCCTGAGTGTTATTCTAATTATACTGAGCAACAACATTTTTGGGAGCTTCAAGAAGCGGGTTAGCATCAACAATTTAAAGAAGTACTGGACCAGTTTCAACTCTCATGTACTCCTCGGCTTTTTTATAGAATTTCTCGAGCGTGCTTGGCTCTTTCATTTTAATCCATTTACCAAATTTGCTCTTCTCATCTATAGCGCCGATTAGAGACATTAAGATCATGCGAAGCTCGAGATTTCCTACTTCGGATACAGCAAGATCGAATCTTTTGAGGAAAGCTTTGACAGACTCTCCTGGTTTTTGTTTCATCGATGTAAGAGAAACAACGTCTTTCGACTCCGTAGCTTGCAGCCTGAACTGCTCTTTGAATTTCGTGATAAATCATCAAATTGGTTGATGGATTTGCGCGGGAGCCTTGTGAACCATAACTATGCAACACCTTCTAAATAGAGAGGGAAGCACAAGCATTTGATCTCGTCTGTTGCTTTGGCTTCATTCATATACGATTCGTATTTGTATAGGAAGTGATTTGGATCAGAATTTCCGTTATACAGCGGCAGAGTAGGATGAGTGAACCTTTTGGGGAATTCAGCCTTGCGGATCCTTTTTGTGAATGAATTTTTGCCGAGGGAGAAGTCCCATTCCCTTTCTCTATCCATGCGAGGCATGTTATTTTTCATGATTTGCTTCACCATATCCGTGATATATTCCTTCGAGTTGCTTCGTTCCGAAGAGCGGACTTAGATCTCTTTTCCGGATGCTCGTCGTGGCGAGCTATCACGTTTAGAGGATCTAGGTCTTTTACTTCCACTATAGGAAGATGCCCCCTTAACAGGACTTGCAACTCGTCGGTTATTTCGATCGGAATGGTTTTTAGCCTTCATTTTCGAGTCCTCGACATTAGCATCGTCTTTGCCATTAAATCCTTCCAACTTGTCATTATGAGGATCGGAGGCTAATGAATTTGCATTCTCTTCAAGGTTGACATGGATATTCGAAGGAGGAGCAGGATTTGCTTAAGCGTTTAGGAGAGCGCTCACTTTATCCATCAAAGCTTGATTAGCATCCATGAGAGTTTTATTAGCATCGATTAGAGCTTTGTTTGAGGCTTCCATGCGTTGATTAAAGTTAGCAACGACGACAGCTAATTCAGCTTTAGTCACTCCTGCCTCGGATATTGAATTTTCTCCAATTTCGAAGCGGTTAGGAAGAGGAGTAGCTTTGTTGTTAGCAACATTGTCATTTTCCTCAATGACTTTGCTTGTGGTCTTCTTTGATTTGGCCATTACTTCGGATAAGGCCTTAAATTTGGTGGATAGTTCGTTGATTGGCCTAGATCTTCAATGTGAAGGAAAGATAAGCGAATGTGGCCCTACAGTGGGCACCAAATGTTGATCTCAAAATTGGAATCAACACCAAGGGTGTGAAATCACACTTCACCAATTATGGTTAGGGATTAAAAGGGGCCACAATCGCAAAATAATATAGAGAAAAACAAGTAAAAGAAATGCGATTTTTATAGTTGTTCGATTCAATGTGAATCTACGTCCAATTTTCAATCATTCTTCATCATTATGGAAAGGGTTACAAAGTTTATCATCTCATACATTGCATTAATTACACATGACCACTTTTGTGATAATTCTCCACTTTTGGCTCTCTTTACGCTTTAGATCACACTTAGATTCAAGAAGGAATTGATTGGATTGCGTAATTATATACTTTTTCTTAGTTCCATCATGAAAATGAGGTTAGATCCGTGCATTGAAGAGGAGCAATGGCGACTGGAGATCACTTGGAGTAGATCGGAGTGTGAATTAATGGTGCAAGAAGAAGGTGAGATCCATTCCATGTCGGAGAAAGGAGGAGAGAAGTTTGGTGGCCATTAATGGAGTTTTTGGAAACTTTAGAATGGTTGAGAATTCATTTTGGTAGCCTCTCAGGGTAGTGGAATCGGTCCCTTGAATTGTGGAGCAAGGGGCTATTTATAAAAGTAGTTTGAAGGTAGTAGCAGTTTCATAAGTATGGGGTACAGAGTTTGGATCGGAAATGTATTTGGATCGGGCTGAAACTAATTACAAAAATGCCACAGGTCCACTTCAGGTCGATCCACTTCTGGTCGATCTAGTTCTGGCAGATCCACTTCTGGCCGATCCAGTTTTTGTCGATCCAGTTCTGGACGATCCAGTTATGGCCGGTCCAGTTTAGGCAGATCCAGTTCTGGACGATCCACTTCTGGCTGATCCAAATCTGGCCTCCAATTCTGGCCGATCCAGTTCTGGCCCATCTAGTTCTGGCCGATCCAGTTCTGGCCGATCCACTTCTGGCCGATCCAGTTCAGGCCGATCCAGTTCTGGAGCAGGGTTAACAGATTGATAATGTATGTTAAACCTAAAATCCCTAGTCATCTTTCGGAAATCGTCGATGACTAGGGAAATTCCGGTGATTGTGCTTAGCAATTGTTGTGCTTATCAATCATGCATAATCTAGTGTTCTATCTTTCAAGCTTAAGAATAGGATTTGTACGCTCTAGCTCATCTCCTTCATTAGTTGTTTTCGTATTAGTGGAATAAATCGGGTTGAACACGACTTATTCCTAAGAAAATTGTGGGGATGCAATTTTTATTAGGGGGAAGTCTGTAACTACCCGGGTTTTTGGTGGTTAGCAACTAATTAATAACAGCCAACAAGATATACATAAAGATGGAAGTCAAATTAAATATATCCTTAATATGGTGGTTTAAGTCAATCAATAAAGTTGGAAATTTTTGTTTATCTTGTAATTTAATTATAGGGAAAAAGAAATTGTTTAATCATTTAAAATGATTAAATACGAAGCTTGGTAATAATAGCTTGGAATGTGTTTAGTATAGATTGTTAATGTGCTTTGTGAATCTTAGTGTTTAATAATGATTAAGTAATTTTTTGATGTTTGGATTAATAATAGAACAATTTGTGAAAGCCAGAGTCTGTTTCTAATAATAGGTGTTAGGAATTGATTTTTGACTTCATATGAATCCTAGCTGCCAATTCTAGTGAAGGTAACCAACCGAGGTAAGGAAGCAACTATCTCCAGGTGCAAAGCATAGGGGAGGGACGAGAAAGAAAGCAAGGGCGCAGCCGAACCGTGGATTTCTCATGGACATCAAACTTTCAATAATTAGGGCAATTCACAGCAATAGAAAATGCCCTTTGAAGAGGGGTGAGAGTAAGTAATTCGGTTGGCATAATATAGCAATAATAATTTGTAATTTGGAAGTATATGCTTAAAAATGTAATGTATGCAAACCTTAGTTTAAATTTTACGTATTTGTGATTTTTGTGGAATTGGCATAGTCTATAAATTTTAATATTATATATTGCATTTTGTTGACAACTACAAATTTTGAGAAATTTACATAGGGTAAAGGATTAAATGTGGAATTTTGGTTGTTAAATAGTATAAAAGGTTAAAAAATGATAATTTTATAATGTTTATGTATTAATGAGGAGTATTCAGAACTATTGATTTATGTTTTATGTAAACTTACACAAATTTAAACATAGAATGTTCATATTTGTGAAAAAAGTTTAATATAGTGTAATATGTTCATTTTAGTGTTAAAAGCTTTGTAATGCTTTACAAATGATGTTTAGAATTTTAATTCATAATGTACATTTGTCAAAATGTAATTCTTGTATGAAATAATGGTGTAAACATGGCTAAACAAACTTAAAAAATCAGTCTAATTACGTGCTTAAGAACCTAAACATTAGTATATTGGCCTAGTTACTTAATTAAAGGGCTTAAGTATTGATTTGGGTCCTAATGACAATTCAAGGGAGAAGCCTGCAGAAAATATTACATTCATTTTCTAGAGAAAGCTTTGTCTCCCCTCTTAGGTAAACGCTAAGAAGGAAAATTTATTGCCTTGTAAATCCAAGCCTTCAAAGTTCTTCTAATTTATATATTCAAGTTGCTAATCAACGACTACAGCCGGTAGTCCATACAAATCATAATCTTTCTGCATCTGTTTCTTTGTTTTGTATTGAAATTTACTGTTGGTTAAGATTTGTTCTTGCATGCGCCTATAATAGTTTCTATAGGGAAAAAGAAAGGTTCTCTCAAGTCTTAAAGCTTCTAAGTTGTGCAATTCTTCTCTAAATTTGTTGTTAATCTCTGTAAGGTGAGTGTTCACTCACAACAGTCTAGTTTTAATGAGTTTTGATTGCTATCAGTAGAAAATACAAACAATTTCCTGTAGCTTTATACCTCGTTTCTGAGTTGCTGAAATCACGCCCAAAGTTATGGGCTGGAATATATCTTTGATCCCTTGCTATTTTTGAATTGTTTCTTTCGCATGTTGTTGTAGGGTTTCTTGAGAATACATATTCAATTTTTCAAGTTAATCTGATGCCATTAGTTTGTTGGAATATCATCTGAAAGTAGCAATCATAGCAAGATTTGAACCTGCTAAAAAATACATAAAGTGGGTCAACCCACTTTCTCCCTAGGTCGACCCAAGGGTCAACACACTTGAATAGTGGGTCGACCCAATCTTTTTAAATTGCACAGGTAGAAAAATTCTACTACTGCGTGTGTTTGGCTTGAGTTTTTGCTTGCCTTGACATGTGTTTCCTGTGTATTCTGATGTCATTTCACCTTGTTTACCACTATATAGAACTTGTTGAGCCAAGTTCATATTAGATTCAATTCAAAACCTGAATTTTGCATACTTTTGATGATGCATTGATTTAGTTTATAATGTGTTTTGATGGCGATGAAGACACTTTGCATGACTTTGTACAAGTTTTCTGACATACAAATAAATATCGTTCTCTTATGGTTTTGAGGCTAAATGATTTTTATGATTTTAGTTTTATAATAAATGGCCTCAAAGAAATAATATAAATTTATTTTAAAAGTTAATAAGCTTTTTTAAGGAAATCAATTGGATTTTGAAATTATTTTAGAAACCATTTTTGTAAACAAAATTTATTTTCTATATACATATACATATATATATATATATATATATATATTAAAACACACGTTTGTCCACCCTTCAAGAAGACATATTTTTATTAAATGATATAATAAACCTCGTGGCATAGGACATAAAGGTATAATTTATTTTTTGATTTCATAACCATCTAATTGAAGTAATTGACTCGATGTTTTGATTGGAGTTCTGATGATTTGATGCTTTGATGTTTTCTGATGTGGAGTTGATGAGTGAATAGTAAACCAATGGTGAGAACGTGCGGTATGGGACACATAATTACCACCGCCGGGTTACTATTCATAAGTATACGACACATCATGTGTGGCTACGCTAATGTCGGTACCAAGGGCTGGTGGGCTCCGTATGTATGAAGTATACAACAAAGTTGTTCGGTGTTTGTTGTTGGTAAAGGATGATGGGATAAAATAAAGGCTGGTGAGTCACTTATTCAAATGATCAAGTTGGTGGGCTTCAATCTAAGATGAGGACCGGTTGGTCACTTACTCAACTATAGAGCTGATGGGTTCGAAGGTCACGGCAGGTGGGTCATGACTGGAGGCTGTCAAGTCTCCTAATATATGGTACTTGGCAAAAGAATATGTACATGTAATATATCATGATGTTTTCAGATCCGAATTATTATTTGATGGTTGCTGATTTATAAATTACAGTTTGGTGAATTACTTTGATGCATAAAACCTTGGTTATATATATATATATATATATATATATATATATATATATATATAGAGAGAGAGAGAGAGAGAACTTTTATCACTTGATAACACTGGCATTGGTCTTATATATTTATATATCGACAATACGTTCTCCCGACCATGGTGGTGGTTGGGCAATATTGGAGTGTTTTCCATACCTATTATTAATTCCTGATGTTTGATGTTATGATGACATTTAATCATCAAAAATCTTTGAATTCAAATAAATAGCATCTTTATGTGAAATTAATGTGTTAAGCCTAGTTTCTATTGTTTAATGATGTTGTGAATTTCGCTTACAGCCAAGTGTGTACTTTGTGTATGGCCAAGTAAATAGCCTCGTTGTAACTTCATCATTGATACCAGGTGTTGACCTTCAGCTTTATTTCTTCCATGTTATTACCCTTCCAACTCTTCCTGGCGAAGAGTTATCACTAGTACACAATACATCTGTTGCGTCGACTTATTTGCGTCAGTTAGGTTAATATCTGACGCAAATGATATATTAGTGACTGTTTTTTAACCCAATGGTCGCAAATATTGCATGATAATGAATTTCAATATCATCTCAAATAATTTGCGACTGTTTTGTTTTAAAACCGTAGCATAGGTTCAAATAAAAATTTATGTGCGAATTTATTTGCGAATGTTCTATATCTTCACAGTCGCAAATACTCCATGGGCTAAAAATCTATCAATCTATGCAGAAACCAAAACTCTAATTTGTCAACACGTGTCTCTTAATCAGCGACATCCCAAAAATGAACTACGGAACAAACAATTGCAACCACGAAACAGTTAATCTTCCGTTTCCACTACGTTGTCTTCTTTCTTCTCTTTCCCTTTTTCAAATACCTAAAATCACACTTAACAAACATTCAGTTCTCTCCCACAATCTACCAACTCCATCTCGAACACAAAAATTTCAGGTGTAAAACGAATGGTCATCGTGATATACCCTGCCGATTTTAAGGGTTCTCCATGTGCGATTTTTTGGATGTACCCTGACATTTTCTGGAGCTTACAACTTTCGAGCATGGTAAGTTTAGTAATTTCGTCTCTAATCTTAAGTTCTCATAATTTTTTATTTGAAATTCACACATACAATTTTGTTTAAATTGTTCCTCTACTGCGGGTGACAGATTATAAACTTTTGTACACCTTGATGCTTTAATCGGTCCACCAAATTTACACGCTTCCATATATACTTTCAACTGAGATCTTATTTTCAATTTTTCATTCATATTTTATACTCCCAGTTTTGTACTTCGCTGTTTTGATAGAAACCTACGTATACAGTTTATAAGTAGGAACGGTCTAAGATTTAATTTCCATGGTCGATTGTAACAGTAGTAGATGATCTCAATTTGAATCTTCAAACAGTTAGGTTTTCATAAGTGGATAGGAAAAGTTCACAATTGAAAATTAATTAACACCGGACTCGGATATGATTTTCACCGATAAGGCTGAATAAAGATATTGCTTACTACAGGCCTATTATGCTGAAAAGATTGGAACCTTTTGTTAACTAATCGACAAATCTGAGCATCACTAATGGGAGAAAATGGAGACTACTTCGATGTATGCGCCTTCCTCTTCTTCATTGGCAGCTTCATGCCTCCTCGACTGATAATGGAAAATCACATCTTTGCCCAGTCGTTTGTAATTCAGGTTCTACCTTCCTCCATCTTTAGGTTCATGTTAACATTCGATTCAGATTATTCTCTCCTTAATAATAATTAATTACGTCCATTGTTTAGTTAATCACAATTGATTTGATGACCTCCAATTTTGTCTAACCCCTATCATTCTCGTTTTACTCTCAGTTAGTGATTCAATCCATAGATCTGTTTCCTTTCCATGTTTCGACATTTAATGGTTTAGCATGTACTTTATGATTGAGATAGATGACATTCATATGTGTTCTTCCTTTTGGACTGGGTGGTTTTATTCAGTACACGTCGTCTCAGTAAGTTCTTTCTCCTTTTATTGTTTGGCATTTGCATGCTTTAACTTTATGTGTGGTGATGTCATATGTCGGTGAATTTTTTATCACAACCCAATTTTTTTTACCAATAACCAATTTTCTCTCATTGATATTTTTCATCAATTAGACAGTGATGCTTTGAATGTGTGTCAGTTTCTACAATTTCTTTTTAGGTTCAAATAGTTATCTTCCAACTTGACGAGTCAACAGATACAATAAGCATGAGCAACTATCTCACATAAGTTTACTAAATTGGGGCATTAAATAAGTTGTGTCTATTATTATTACTGTTATCGCCTTTTCTTAGTAGAAGAAGTCACTTAGGAATGTTTAAGTCCTCACCTGAATTGTTAACCTTCTTCAAAATTATATTTCACACTACTAAAATATGTTGTCTTTTTATGCATTGGTATCATTATGATAGTGTGTGCAAAGTAAAAAAATTCACCTGGCATAAATTCATATTGCATCGTAGTGCGTTGTTAACTTATTTAAAGGTTACAAGTGAATTTTATAGTGTGGCCAGATTTTCACTTTTTTGCACTGTACAATGATGTACAACGAAAATTTTTAATTCTTTAATTTGTCTTTGTTGCAAACATGGAATCGACATAAATTTGTTGATTCTTTATAGAATACTACTACTTTATATTATATAGTTAGATAAAAAGGCTTTTATTCTGTTGTTATGCAAAAACACGTACATACATATTTACACATGGATGCTTATATATACATAGATATATCCATATACACACATATTCAAATTAAACATAATACTAGGAAATGATGCAACTATAGGATACCTTTTATATTATATATACAAAGTATATCCTCACAGTACAGGGATAAAAAGCAGTGAAAGAAATAATTCAGCAAATTTGATATTGACTGATGTCTCATGTATAAACCAAACGAATTATATAGATATTGTTTGACAGTAGGTGCAAAAATGGAAATGTGTTTAAAGTTGAATGGTTGATATTTAAATTTGTAAAAACTGCAGAGATACTAAAGCAAAATGAAAAAACAAGAGAATAAGTATGGTGCAAGGAAGAAGAGTCATACTTATGTTATTTTTTGGTACTGAGTTTGTTGTGGTTAGAAAAGAAACAAATTAACAGTAAATTAAATTAGTATAACTGCATTTCATATAAAATTCTAGACATATTTATAATAAATATACCAATATAAGAAAGGGAATGTGGTAGTGATAATAAAATATGACTATTTGGGTTTCTGCAAGTTCTTTATTACCATCTAATTTTATTATCTCGCATTTTTGAGCAAACAAAATAATAGTAATCAGTTAACCTATCGATGGAGCTTTAAAGATAGCAGAACTAAAATATTTCCTACACATAGGTAATGCATATTTATAGTTTGGTGAGACCCTGCAGAAACATCATTTTTCAGATATTTGTTTACATGTTGTTACGACTATCATTCAGTTTTGGTGCTTTATGCTATTTACAAGTGCGAACCCGTGCTTCGCACACGGGCTGAGGATACTAAAAAATAGTTGGAATGTAGCGTAGTAGGCATTAACCATTTGAAAATTGTTAAAAAAGGGTATATTAATGTATGTATTTTATTGGCAGCCTACATCTTTTTTTTTTTTTTTTTTTTTGAAAAGCAATATAATATAACGGCTAAGAGAGTAATAGTTCGGATTAGTTGGACGCTTATAAATATCGGAAAGGGTGCATAATATAATTATAGATTTCTTGTCGGAAAAATTATTATTACTATATATATAGTAGAGTGAATACAATATACTATGCATAAGGTTATGGAAAAATTATGGTTAATACCCCTGAGCTACAAAATCTTTATTTGGCCAAACATTCTCCGTTATACAGTTTAGCAAATAATTCCCAAAATTAACAATTGAGCAAAACTGATTTATACGTTAACATGTTGGCACATAGTAAAATCAAAATAGCACTTAACATCGTTCTTTATTTAATGTGTGTTTGTTAATACTGATTTAGTCAGCAAGGTGGCAATAGATATTGAATAGCTTCTACCCTACGACATCTTCAAACTAAAAGATATAATGGGGGTAGTCGTGCTAAATACAACCTCGCATGTGTTTGAAACGCATGTACTGCTCCATTTATTCATGTACCAAATGCATTATGGTTGCTTCTATGTTACCTGTTCTCCAACAAAATAAAAATGAAAAGGAGTCGGTCCTGCTTAAAAATAAAATAAAAATAAGAACAAACATATGCACACATATTTAAAAATAACATGTTTTGAATCTTTTGATGTTTAATACCCTAAAACACATAGAAAACATAAATAAAAGAATTTTCCTTGGCTTAATGATTTTGCTTCCAACTTGAGGGATAACTCTTCTTTGCATATAATCTTGTTCTACGAACCATCCCCACTTTTTTTTAAACCCTTAGCAAATAACTCCAGGTCGCATGGATAGACTAAAACAGAATTATAACTACAATTTTTTATTACAGATCAGCGCAAATTTACCAATAAAAAAGTAACTTACCTACACAATCTTTTTACAATTTAATAGAGACATAACACAGTAATAGCCAAACTATGCATACAACTGTCAAAATAATTCCAACTTTCTATTCTCTGCTTTAGCAATAATTTTTCATGGTGGTAACTCAAAATAGAACCAGGATCTTACTTGTCTAGCGTCCTATTTTTTGTTTTTGGTGTAATATGGTGATACAGGATGAGCACTTTTAAGTCCATACTTCTCATATACCATGAGAACTTCAATCACTCTTCATATGCTTGTACCTATATTAGCAAAGCATTGGATACATTGCAGAAGCTGCATAAAAGGTGGAAAAAGGGAAAATATTAACATAATTTAAATCATGAAAAAATGTCAAATAAAATTGTAAATAATACCAAGCTATATATATCAGAATTAACTAATGACATAATGAATCAATGAAGCTAGGAAATAGTTTAGAAGAAATACAAAACTTAATTAGAATGTTACTAATCAACATATAAAAAATGACATACACGAACAACAAAAATACATATGTTATGCAAATTATAAATTAATGGTGAGATGCATTTTTAGATATGTATAACTAATTCTTTCTTACTTTTCTATAGGTTTTGGTTTTATTATATGCAATTGAACTTAAATATCTAGTCATTCCCTGTATCATCACATTGATAGAAGGGTCATTAGTGCAAGAGATGGTTCTAACAGTAGTGTATTACCATACATGTGAAGAATGGGTAATTGAATAACTTTTCAATACCATACATTTATCTTTTTCTTGTGAATTTGTGTTTTATATAACTCAAAACATGTATTACTGTTCTATTTTTAGTACAGCCAATGGTAAGTGAATTTTCTCCCATACCTTCCTGAGTAAACTTAACAATTTAGAGTTCTCTGCATTTTAAATAATTTATCCTATGAAAACCACATAAGGTGGGTGATATATAAAAAACAAAACATACGACTGTAGTATAAGACGTGACTTTGCCATGAGCCAGCAGCTGGAGAAATATTGCCATCTTGTATTTGTATCCTCCTCGCAGAGCACAGTAAAAACAGGGGCCCCATTGTAACATATAGATTTACATATCTAATAAGCAACAAACCGGATCAAAAGATGAAGCTCTTTGTCACGAAATGGGGATGATGGCATCACTGCAATTGGATACTATATATTCATAGTTAGAGCACAGAATGAATCCATTGACCGCTAATAAGTATCTAATTTGTAGTACTGCTGAAGCAATATAGAAGTAGATAGAACTGTAGATAGACACATTGATAGGGAAAGCAAGGAAACAGTTAGTGTACAGCAAAATCCGATTAGAAGTAGTACAAAAGGAGCCAAAACAACCATGAATGAAACAAAAAGCCTCAAGCAACAGCAACACGATATGCATACAGAATATTGTTACATTGGTTTTTCTAAGTTTTGAAATACCTGAAGTGCTTAAATGATAATATATATATCAACTGTGATGTAGCTGCATAAAATCATCTGAAATCTAGCCATTAGCCTTATTCCATACATTCAGGTAATGTTTTCCCTATACAACCTAAAAAAAAAAAAACTATCCACGAATAATTTTAATGTCATGCTTATGTACTTCAATTAATAAAGCAAGAACGAAATATGTCTACGAAGAGGCTTACCTCGAATGCAAATCCAAAATAAGCAGACAATCTAGTCTATTAAGCATAGGATTGAAGGTGCAATTTAATCAAATGCAAAATATAGTACATAGATGAAATACTTAATACCACTGCTATAGCAGACTCTATGGGCTGAGGTTAGACAGTTGACAGGGTGAATTCCAAAATACCATTCTTTCCTAATGGAGCATGTCTTTTTAGCAGTGGCTAGTATACTGTTATCAGATGCAAATTTCTTTTCTAAATGTGAAAACATGTACAACATAGCAGGACCAACGTTTAAAGAGCAGTAATCATACCAAACATCGTGTTGATGAAATATTTATATGATGCGTTCAATAGAAATAAACATTCAAAATATAAAAGGAAAAGTTCCCCAAAATAAGTGGAGCATATAATGCATATCCATGAGAACATATAATAATGAGGCGTGATTGCGTGAGATACTCAGCACAAAAACCAAACAAATTGGGCATCAAAATTTATAACAAATTACTTGCTCATGCATGTCGAGGAGATTTGAGAGCATATAAGAGTGAGGCATGAGATACACAGTAGAACAAAGGCACAAGATACACAGTAAAACGGCCATGACATGGAGGATACAATGATAAAAATAGACTTCATCCAAATAGGGAAGACAATAGAACGACCATGATATGGATGATGCTTGGACACGAACGTGCTTTTATCTAAACTTCTTCTAAATAGCAGTGAAGTCAAACAAATTACCTAACAGGAAGCGCCAAATATAACTTCATCTAAATCTATGCTTCTGCACTAAATAATCAAAAGGGCAAACACCACACAAAATATAATATCAGCTAAATCTTTGCTTTTGCACTAAATAATCAAGGATAACTGCACACATATATACTAAATATCCTATGTCTTAATTCCCTAGATAATCATCACTCATAAAGTTGAGAAAAAAATCATAGATTGTGGTACGATCAATTAGTTACTCAGAAAATTAAAGTACTTTTGATAAAAAAGAATGTAAATCAGCAATCAAAATGGCATGTTTTTCCCACTGTAAGACATAATTAACTTCAATTAATTTACGTAAACATAAGCAATAAACTTGACACAGTCCTTTGAAGACCATACTCTTTGTACTCGTCGAAATCAGCTAATATCATTGCTGTATCTTTGAAAATACAGTACAAAAGGTAGCTGCAATCTGAAAATTTAATACCTTCAGGTTGATAACTTGACAATCTATATGGATACAGAAGCATGAAATGAGTTAGAACATAATTTATATGCTCGAAATTTCTATTAATGCATTAAAACAAATAATATTAAGCAAGAAACTATTAATGTGTTAAATTTAATACAACTGAAAATGGGATGCCTGTCAAGCGCTAAATTCAATGCCATAAATGCGTTCACCTGTTAAATGCTAACTGCATATACTAACCCCCGTTCAATCAAAATATGTAGAAAAACATTTAAAGCCATAGAGTGTTTGTATGTCATTGATATTTTTTTGACAAAAATGCGAAATAAATAAAAATAAACTTGCATATCGCATGTAAGCCTAAATCAGTTTCCTAATCTGCACTTAATGAAGCAATAGATAGTGCATTGTCAGTTATCATTTGAGCAATGAATTATGGGCCAACGCAATCTAAGCAACAATCTGTTCAAGTTTGGAGTCTGAAACAGCAAAAACCTTAATAACAGCTAACTTCAGTTTAACACTTATCTATTTGGTAATATAATGTAGACAGTAACACAACAAACAATGCTCTTGCATGTTACACATGTTACTTGAAATATCCAAATAACATGTGGACATATTTGTGCGTTCAGGGTAATCTAAGTCAGAATAAACTGGCTAAATGATGGAGGATATCGAGTACACTACATAGAGATAGCAATGAAATATAAAATCCAATCCAATTGTATACATATGTAATTGTAGAGAGACCAGCACGTCTAAAATATGAACGTCAATTGACATGCAAAATAAAATACGACCGCCCAATGAAGACTATTACTTTTTGTCCCTTGAAATTCTAATTGGATTTTCCTTGCTAATTTATCACACTAAACCAGCTGACTTCATCCAATGACATGCAAAACAAAATTAGCTATTTTGCTTGAGACATTAAAAATCAAAAGAAATTAGAAGAGGATTTAAAAGGCAACAAATTAACATTTCCCTTAATCAACTTGGACCGATAATAATATGGTTTGGACTTCACATAATAGTTATTTATAACCATAGATCATTAGCATAAGTTAGGAATTTTCTCATGTGATCTAAGAAGAAATTTTTAAAGCTGTGGTGCTTGAACTTAAGTTATAGAGAAGAAGAAAAATCTATCTCCAGCAGTATTTAAAAAAATGAAGAGACATTATATATAATGAACCAAGATCTGAAGTAATATTCATTGAATACATATGAAAAATAGCAACTTAACAATAAATTAACTTTTGTATACAGTCACAATGCATAGTTATCCATAAAAAATATTTCTATAATTATATATATACACACACACACATTAAGTTAATTCACCAAATTAATGCGAGCAAATATACAAACAATTCATTGAAATAAACGTGTTACAGCGTTAAACTTACTATTGCAGTCATAATTGAGATGCATATTACATTTTATTTATATTTGGAAAGTAATTGTAAGTTTTTCCGCTTTATTAAGATGCCAATATTTAACACGGCAGAAGCTATTTTTAAGATGAAGTCATAGCTTGGATTTACTTTGGATTATAACCTGAAATAATAAAAATTAAATGTAATACTCATGGTATCTCCTATATGCTTGGATTTAAACTTGAAACCATAAAAATTGATAGTAATAGGGATGCCATTAAACCGAAACATAACGGTCCTATAGGTAATTAGAACTTAACAGGTTGACCAAAATATATTTACCATGATTGATTACTTAACAAATATAGCGAAACAAACTATTGTCACTGATAATTGTTATCTATAAACAAATATTTACAAATGGAAGCAATTGTTATTGACAACTTGCCTAAAAACCTCAATGTTTTTATTTCACTATGTCAAAATGTTTGTGCTATATATGCCATAAAAATTTACCATAATAGATGTTCGAAGTTTTCAATATTTATTATCGTTAAACTAATCCAATAATCATGCAAATTGCATTAACCATTTAAAACAAACAATTATTAATATCTTGCCAATAATAATCTTTCGGAAAATAATTATACCATTCAATTGATAAAATTAATCTTTTGGCAAATAATAATTGTTTGTTATGGCTAAACCTGACATGGATGTTCTGAGCAGTAAGTTGCCTTTGTTTGTATAATAAGGAAAACAGGTTTCTTCTTTTCTATCATTACTATTGTTTAGGTAAGATTTCCAGCTCTATGAAATTAGAACATTAGAAGCAAAAAAATTAGAACTGATTTTGCATTTAAACTCGTATAAGGCATGACAAATAATGCAGAAAAATTACCTAGAAATGAAACCATTAATTCATCTCCTAAATTAATAGCGTTGGCTCGATAATCTGTAATCTACAACTTTCACTTCCATCCTTTCCTACTGAAGAAAACAGTGATGATCAATCCTTGAAATTCCACAAAATAAAAACCACAATCACAGAAATTGAATGAAAACACTATTAGGTCATCAATAATTTTCCATTAAATTTTTCAATCTTTATATTGGAAGTACCATTCTGATATTTTTTTGCCATTGAAACTGTGAATCTCAGTAGCTTGGATTTATATCCATCTAAATATTTCGGAAAGAATACAATAAACAATGAAGTTACAACTAAGCAAACTATTTTTTCATTAGCCTTTTAACACATTTCGGACAGTAATTAAACATTTCTTTTTATTTGCATGATGCACTATATCCATCAGTAATAAACCATAGACACACACAAAAGACGTATATAGTAACAACCACTTAGTGACTGTCATAGGCCAATTTTGCTAAAAGCTTGCATTTTCCTACCTAAACACATCATGGAAGTTGGTCGACTTCTGCTGTTAAATTTTAGAAGTTGCTATTTAAATATTATAGTGCTTTATAAAACCATACCAATTTATACATCTCTGACATAACAAAATTTTCAAATTTCCTGAAGAAAACAATTGCAAAAGTCAACTATCAACCAAAATTTCTGAAATACATTACAGCAAAAAATTTCTGAAACGGATCTCTGACATATGCATAGGATGCAGTTCGAAGTAAAAGAAAAAAGAATGTTGTTATAATCAAAGCAAGCAGAAGAGTTATCAGAAAGTAAATACATAGCAAAAACAAATTGCAAATCCACAGTATAAGTTTTAGAAGCAGGGGTAAAATTAAACACCGTCAGTTAACTTAAAAGAAACACAAAATAGACATGAAATATATCAGAAATGGATTAATATTCCAGAAGTAAGCAGTTTTACCATAGTAAATTGTGCAGCTGAACAGCACAGGTGCTGCGGCATCTAATATCTAGGAAGTGAAACGAAATTGGGGATGAAATCGATCCACGGAAGAAATTATCTAAAAAGATAATTTGTTTTCTACTAAGCGAAAATAACAGGGTGAGGATGATGGATCTAAAAATGGGTGATGGCGCGGCAGGACTGATAACATGCTGCACCTTTCAAGTAAGATGTCAGGGACTTCGATCTCATAACCATAAATATAAAGCCGCCATAAAGGCAAAGGCCAACACTTTGACGATTGCTGTAATGATTTCGACAGAAGGGCCAAGAGTAAAGGCAAACAAATTGGGTACTAATAGCACACTATGGCGGAGATCTGAAGCGGAAGGTGCTGGCTATGGTAGAAGGAGGAGGGGCCAGTGTCGACGGTGGGTAAAAGGCTCAAATTAGAGAAGGCGAATATTTTAGGGTTTTGATGGAAAGGGAAAGGAGAAGCTGGGTATTATGAGAAAATACGTCAATATTTCGGGACTTTGCAGAAGAGAAAAAACTATGTAAAGCGTGACCTTTGAGTTTAAAGTTCTTAGAATGGCTGTCAGCTCTCCTATGCGAACTCAGTAATTATAATATAGTATAGATTTCAATCAAAAGGCCAAAGCTATTTTGTTTTACACTATGCAAAAATAGAGTTTTTTCCCCTCCTTTTTTGGTTATATAAAGCTATAATGCTAATATATAGTTGAAGCTATATGCGTGTATAGATTGTTTTGACTTCATGTTTTAGCGCATGTAACTTTAACTCTTGGTTGTTTCTCCATCTATTACACAAACCTGCTTAACACCATGGGTGTTTACAAGGCAAAGATCATAAGCTTTGTACACAATATGGTCTAACATGTCAAGCATGCTAAGTTAAAGCATGAGTAATATTAATTAAGCAACTATATTTTATCATGCTATATGAGCACTTGAAATTAAAATGTATTTTTCTGGTATAACTAATAATATTTTACTACTTGAAGCATTCTTATAATAATGTCAAAACTAGAATGATTTTAGAATTGTTATTCCTATCTACCTATCGCTATCAAAGTTTGAAGTTAAGTAATTGAAACAAATATCGAACATTAGCTACTAGGATATTATTTGTTTAACGCGCTCAGTGAAAATTAGGTTATGGCTTTTCTTTTATTTTTATTGCCATGTGTAATTTAATTTTCCTGATACCCAAATCATACCACTATGCTTTACTCGAAACTATGACTTCTTCTCCCTTATTTTTCAAAATCCGTATCATTATAAAACATTAAGTTCATTTGGTAAAACAATATTGAGATTTTTGTACTCTCCATTAAGCACTGATATTTCTAAATGTTTTGAACTTGAAAAAAATTCATATTATATTAACAGGTACCGACAAATACTTTTAACTTGGTTATGTTTGTTTGATTACTAACTGCAATCAGTTTGGTTGATGTTGTACTGGATGATAAGTAAATAGATTACGAGATTTAATTAAGAACTGCAAGATATAATTTGAAAATGTTGATGCTTCTTTTTATAAAAAAGAGAAAAAAAAATACAGATTGACCTTTTGTATGGCTTATTGATGACCTAATGAATTTTCATTGATTCCATTTACTCTATGTTTGATTTTGAGTAAGCTCTATTTACATCCTTATGCATTCAAAATAAGATTATACGGGTTTAGGGAATTGCTTTTGATTGCTATTCGTCGATCCAACTATTTTAATATGTTTGTCATTTTTATTATATGTGTGTATTTGCACATATTCATACTGTTTATTTATATGAAACCAGAAAAGAGATACTTACGTTGTTGGCCCTTTGCCATAGTTTCATATCCAAATTTAAAGGCTAGGATCATCCTAAAATTCCATATGTAGAAGTAAATGCCATGTATTACTAATTTGTATGTGTTAGTTTGAGTGAGGGTTACATATGAAAAGTCATACTTTCCACCATGCATAGAATAAATGTGTAACATTAGCTAATCAGTTACAAACAATAAAGGAATGAACTTTAATCACAAATCAGTTATGAATATATAAAAGTTGCTTACTATTTTTAGTATCAGCTACAAACAATAATTATTTATAAATAGCAGCAGGAATTGTATGCAAGTCACATAAAAACGCAGGTTATTTTTAGTGTCCAACATCTTCTTCAATCGACACGTGGCATGCCATATTTTCTTCAGTGTGAAGATTATTATTATTTTCCTTTTTTTTAACACTTACCAAATTCTATGATGAAAAAGGATTACACTCTTCAAAGTACCAGATTTATATTTAAGATTACCAGGTACATGTATATTTAGGTTTAATGTTCTGCTTGATAATCCTTGTGTGTATGTGTGTGTATGTGTGTGTGTGTGTGTGTACACGGAGAAATGGTACACATAGAGAGTTGTAGCAATAGTTAAAAAAGATATTCATGATTTTTTCTGCAATTTTGGTTTACTCAAGCCAACAAAAGCTGACGCTTCCACATTGACTAATATTTATGACAAAAATAACGGTTGGAAACTTTTGAATAGCTTTTTCACAAGGAAACATATAGTGGAGTGACATTTCAGTCTCATGTTGTTTTGCACGATCTTAATTAGGACACTGCATAATTCCACAAAATTATCCTTACATAATCTGCATTATGGTTGTAAGTCAGTAATTTGAAAATATTTTTGTGATATATCATCTAACATGCCATGAATCCTAAACATGTTTACTTAATTTAAATACATCCATCAATATATATATATATATATATATATATATATATATATATATATATTAAATATTGTTGCTCTGCATTTTTAATGATGTAAGGCCTAAGATAGAAAATATACGTCAAACTACTTTTTTGATACTAATACTTCAAACACCCTTATTACTATTTATTAACATTATGCACTTACCCGTGGGGTTTGGGATGGATGAGTGTTAAACCAGGTAGGAGTTTGTAACTGAATGTTTGTGGTTGTTACTGGCTGGTAAATGAAGGCGAAGTATGAAAAATAGCTAAGTTAGCCAAGTTTTATGAAAATTAAACAAGCTTTTGAAAATAAACCAGTATTTTCAAAAATTAACCATGATAGCTGAGTTTTGTAAGAGCTAAATAAATTGTACAAATCAAATAAATTTAATTATATCATGATAGCTGAGTTTGCAACCGAGTTTTGAATATATTTAATTATTGTTCCCTAGTAACCTCGTTATATCATATGTATGTATGTGTGTATGCGTTTTACGTATCACCATTAGATTATATCATGTGTGTACGCGTTTTACGATCAACAAATTTCACATGATATAGTATATGTTACATTCACATGAATTGCACAGGTAACTATCCAATCCACTAATGTTTATCAAATAATGTTTCAATGGATACATAATGAGACATGCAGAAAAGTAATGGGACATGTTTTGGTGCTCGTCACATTTCAGTTTGTATTTTCTTATTCAAGGAAGATGACAAGTCCATATATTTATTTTAATTTTGTTACTTGGTGAAGTTGACGGGTGTGTACATTTTTACTGATGCTTATAAGCCATCAACTGCTTGTAATTCAATTTTTTTAGTTTAAGTGTTTGTTTATTCTCCTTTAAACAAGAATGGTACTCAAGTCTTGCAAAATGTGAGCTTATGAGGGTTAGAATTTTGAAGCTTGTTTGATAAGGCTATACTCATTTTATCATGCTATAGTTGTTATTTGGCTCTAAAGGACATCAATAGTGTCCACCACATGAAGAGTCAAAACATTGGACTACTAAAGTTTTTACATTTATGGAAACTCAGTTTGTGTGCGTCACTTTATTTTATTTGGTTTTTTTCCCATTTGCTACTTAATTACCTTAAGGTTAGCATTAGATAACATATACATTGTTTTTATATAGATGCAATTTGATCTTTGTATCATCATTAATATCACATTCAAATGTTGTGTGCAATATTTTTTTTTAAAATCTCTTTATTAAACCTTTTATTTTATAGAATTCTTATCCATTGAATTTTCTCTTTTGGCCTTTTACTTTAAAAGTATTTTAATTAACATAATTTTGACTTTTGAGGTTATGCTCCCTGTTATTTTTTCAGTTCCTTTATTGTATTATTACCGCTATTGGTGATAAAGCGCAAAGAACAACAGATGCCATGATGACAGTGCATATTTTTACTGGTAATTAGGTATTACAAGAACAGATGCCATTATAATTGACTGGAAAACTATAGATGCTTTTTGGAATTATTATTATTTGGATCTTCTCCTTTTTTCCATTTTCAAGTTTGTATGTTTTATCTATATAAACTAAGAGAACCTTAGGAGATTTGCCTCTACAATCACAAGTTCACCGTCTTTCTTTTTTGTTGAAGTAATATATTGAAATCCTAGTTTGGTTTTTGTTCTATTCTACTCTTCACAATTGTAAAATATTATAAAAAACATAGACATATTAATGAAACTAACGCAACATTGTGACATTGTTACAGATATATTAAAAAAAATGTTCTACAAGATTAACTAAGAAGTCGCAGATTTGTTTGTTTGTTGTATAATGTAAAAATATACCATTCTCGTTGTTTGCTGCCATAAGTGCGAGCTAGTGAAAGACGAACAAAATACCTCAATGTAAACAATAAATTTTTACAAAGGTTGCATGTATAAAGAATTGACTAAAGCAGTTTGTAAAAGTACGAAAACCAGCTGCATAATATCAGTCCATGTTATTTTTGTATATAGATGCCTTATAGCCTCTTCCATAATATATGTCCATGTTATTTTTGTATACATTTTATAACCGATAATATATAGGTATGAAACGGTAAAAACCAGCTACATCTACAAATGTCCTTCCTGATGCTTTATCTCCCATATCATGTGTATTCCATTGCTTTTAAAAAGAAACAAAATTTGTAAACTATAATTCTTTCACTAATCTATGGAATATATGCTATCAATCTGCTTTACTTTGATTAATCTTCTTTGCCTGTTCAACTAACATTGCTTAATATTACTCAGGGGTTTATAATGATTTGGATATACTATAAGACATAATACCTACTTGCAGGAGCATTAACTAATTTACTTGAACGCTCGATTTATTGATTTAACTGTCATTTCAGTTTACATACAATTATCACTACGTATTACGTGTATGACAACATGTATATAAAATTTCAAAAACATTATGTTTGTCTGTCTATTAACATGTTAACTAAATGGCACCAAAATTTATTTACCAACTGATTTGCATTTGTACTGAATTATTTCTTTAGTTGCGGCTTCCAATTTTATCTCTCCATGAGTTTGAACTGCGCTTAGCAATGCTCTCCATGTTGCTGCTTTTTCTAACACTTATTTAAATTATCCGCATAGCCTCTTTAAAATGCCTGGACCTACCAAGAAAATTAACTAAGCATTTATAATGTCCTGAGCATGCTTCTATATTGTTTTATGCTTCTCATACTATCAAATACTATTAATCCAGTTTGTGATAGAGCGTTGTCATGGGTTTGCACTAATCATAATTTGCACTCTTAAAAATTCAACCTTTTTACATTGATAGAGTGTTATCAAGTACTGTTAATCCAGTTTTTGATAGCCTCTTTATTTTCTTAAGAGAACCATGCTCTGTGCTGATAAACGATTTTGATAGACTTCGAGTTTTAATTTAATTCGATCAAGACAAATTGCTATTCTAAAAAGTAAAATTTTGACTATTAATGTATTAAAATTAATTAATTGGAACTTGCTATAGTTCGAGATAGCTTAATAGTTGGTGATGCATTAATTACAGACAAACCTTTTTCTTGATTCCAGTTTCATTCTCATTCTTAAAAATTTGATTAACTGCTTGCTATATTTGATTAGTTTTGTTTTGAATCCCCGTGTACCCTGTGACCTAAATATTATGTTTTCTTTGTTTCCAGTTACATATAATTGGTTTTAATCTTCGGTATATGCACATGATGTCAATTCTCATTTTTATTCTTTGATAATTTTATGTTTATTTACCAATTTTATTTTAAGAATAACTATCGTTATTTTTATTAGTTACCATTTATTTTTAAGTGAATTATGTATATGTCAATATTTTTCTCCATTATATTTTGCCTTTAAATGAAAATTCAGACTTACACGGTGCAAATTAGAACAAATAAAAGGAGAAAATGATTCAAATGAGCGTACTTAATTATGAATGTCTAAGTTAGAGATTACTTTCATGCAAATGAATAAATTCCAACTAAAAAGGAAACCATTGATTAATTGGTAGAACAACATTTGTTAGTAAATTGTCTGTGTCTGTTTAATTTAGGCTTGGGACAAATTGAAACTTTAGCATTCAATCACTGGTATTAGCTCACTGTTGTAAGAAAAAGATTGCATTTAAGAAGGTAGTGTCAATATGAAGCTTTCGTATCTAGCAATAAAGAAGGCAGCGCAAATACTCGGCACATTGCAAAAACCATGAATCAGAAACAAGTATCAATTTGATTTTATCCAATTTTAAGGAAATAATTGATATTTCTTGTCTATTATTCTTTTTGTTCTATTGCATATTGCAAAAAGTCATGAATAAGATCTTTTTAGCAAGTAGAATGATTCCAGAAAATTGCTGTAGCCTAGTTTACAATTTTGTATATCATCCCGGCTGTCAACTAATAAAATATATTTGTGTCCTTGTTTCTTTTACGCAGGAGCTATTGAGAAAAGAAGTTAGCAAGAAGAATCGTGGTTTCTCATTCTCTATAACTATCTATTCCTCTATCTTGAATTTGTTACAGCATACCCTTATTTATCTATATAGCTCCACCTTTATTTGTTGCTTTATAGCACAGATCAGAACATACTATTAATTAGCTTTCTAGGATGCTCTCCATGCAGAAACCAGAAGACAGCTTTACCGTGGCTGTCATTATTGGCACTGTTTATTACATTTTTTTTATACTTGAAGATCGCAAAAGACAATGAGAGAGATTTCTGATATTCACCACTGAGTGTCCTCATTTGGTAATATACTTCACTTTAAGCCAACTATTTTTGCACCTTTTTTTTACGCTTTTTTCCCTCTTAACAGCCCATTATACACTACTATTTTTTATATCAAAACATGTATACACTACTGTTTTGAACATATGGCACATACTCAGGTGTACCATCATTTTAAAATACTAGCCTAGATGCACACTTTCATTTCAGTATACGCTTGTATTTGAACAATGTTCCCGTCATTTTGATACATGTACATCCTACATTTCTGTAGGTCATATAACACCCAATAGTAGGGTAACTGTTAAGATTGTCCCATTAAATTGGATTAACTTTTAAGATATATACACTAAGCCTAGCTGTCTATATATAACTCAAACCATTTGCAGTCACCATCTTTCAAGGGTTCAGGCATAAAAAATTCAGAACACTATCGATTCCACATTCTAACGAAAGGTTTCCCTATCGAACATGCAAATTGGGATTCTGCTGTGTTTGAAAACTAATCCATGGATTAGTCAATGCAACATTAATGTACTTGGTTTTTAACTAGTTTTATTTGAAGTTTTGAATATGTAAAGCTTAAAATACAGTAGTTTCTTAAGTAAGTTCAGTTTCAAAACTTTGAATATATTTGGTAGGAAATATAAATTTTCCTATATGAATAGTTACCTTAAAATGTATAAAGATCTTTACTATAAAAAATTTGGATTAACATGAATTTAAGTGAATTCCTAAAATGCATGTAAGCTTTAAATATATTTAAAAAAAAATCGATGAATTGCAGACACATGCCTATTTTTTAAATCTGCCAAGTGCAAATTCCTAAGGTCTCGAAGGTTATTTAACATGAGCTTTCAAATCTATGATAGTTTCTTATATGTACTTCTAATGAAAATATGACTTTCAGTCTGTGCACTGAATAGATGTCTGGACATCAAGATACAAGGTTTAGAAGTATTCTGACCATTAATATTCATGTTTTTTGCTTCGAATATTTATTTTACTGTAATTTCCCCTTATTTTTATCTATGTTCCTAAGCTTAATGGAATTTTCATCCGCTGGGCATTCAATAAAAAGCTACATGCATTTCTGTACGTTGGACTATATAGCATTTGATATTTTGTGTATATAAATCAGTCTTTTTTTTGTTTTCCTGTATGCATGTCTCAACCCTGGTATTTTTTAAATTTTAATTATATTGTCCATCTATTTTCCCCTATTTCCAGTACAAAATAATTTCAAATTAAGATACAAGTGTTGCATTATTTATAATGATGATATTATAGAATTCTACAGCTGATTGTTCTTTGGAACCACTATTCTTAATGATACAAGTGGTGCATCATATTGCCTACCACTTCCAGTCACTGAATTCATCAACATTAATTAACTTTTACTTGGATAACTTTTGATGTTCAAAGGTAAATTACATGCATATCATGCCCAACTATTCCTGGCATTTTTTTCCTTGTTTTCCATATACCATACCAAATCTTTTCTAACACACTGTTTTTCCGACATATTGTACCAATTTCTTGAAATGATGTATCCATGTTTTAGGTAGCATGCATTCATATAATTCTTATGTATGTACAAATAATTGTATTTGTAGGCTTTATTCCTTTACAATTGTATTGCGTCAATACTGTTTATATTAGTAGTACACTATTACTTGTGTTCTATTTTCAGTATTGCGTGAATTCCATTTACAGTCCAGTAATATACTTGTGTTCTATTTACAAACTAATTGAATTATCTTACTTGCTTATTAATATGCTTGTGTTCTCTCCTTTATCAGCTTTCTGCTTTGCTCAACCTGGAGTAGAAAAACTACAAATTATTTACGTTCAGTTCACATTACAACCTGGAGCAGAAAAACACGGTACTTTTCATGTCACTATTTTGCAGTTTATGATCAGTTCCTTTGCATATTTTGTAGCGTCCAATTTTACAGTCTAGATACTATATTTGATATATTTTCAATTGCAGTCAAAATAATGCTATGTTGGTTTTTTTGGCAGATGCTGATTCAAGTCAACCATCCCAAAGACAAATTATGCTATTTTTAGTTTTAAGCTGGATGATCCATTTTGTTCTTTTGTAGTCATGTGAAGAATGCTAATTTCTGATGAAATTAGTATTATGTAAGTATTTACACGATAGAATTGGTTGGAGCTTAGCATATGACTAGTTATGACTAATGCAAACTATTTTTGTTGTATGGTTATCAATGTTAGTGTTTTTTTTTTCAAATGACATAAGATTTTATGAATTGTGTACATATTTTTTGTGTTCATATATTTTGTGAATTGCTTATGATGTTGAACTGTATTGACAGCTGACAATCATAATGGCTGAGATGAAATGTTGTTGCATTAGACCTTTTGAATTCAGAAGCTATTTGCTACTGTTGTAAATAAAACACAGTCACAAATGCAAAACTTATCGCGTCAGCTATTTTAAAAGCTGTCGCACAAGGTCAAAGTTTTGAAGTTAAATATCGGTTTCGTGCTACTGGTGTAAAACAAACCTTCGCTAATGAATTATACTATAGCGACTGTTATCATAGAATACCTGTCACAAGAACCTGTATATTGCGACGGTTTTAAAACAGTCGCAATAAATTTACACATTTTGCAATGGTCGCATATGCGACGGTTGTCAAACAGTCGCAAATAAGCTCAAACAACCGTCGCAAATGATCTGTTTTGTAGTAGTGTATTATTATTGTTATTATGGCATATAATATTATTATATTTATAATAACTGTTAACTATATTAATCCGTGTGTGTTAATGCTCGATCCGGACCAAGATCTTCAGGTGATACTTGAAGAGGTTCTTCTCTGTTTAGCCATACTTAATGACATATTTTCTTTTAGCTCGCTTTAGACGAGTTTAGTTTGTATTCTGACTTGTGATAGACAATTTTTGTATTTCTTATTCTTTTGTGCAGATGCATCTGTTGATGTTTTGTACTGTACCCAATGTATGTAACTGTGTCATTGTACTTTTCTGTGGACTATAAATTATTATTATATATGTATGTCTTGTTTAGAACTGATTTTATAGCCAACATAGAATTGTATTATACAAGTATTAAGTATGTCAAACCTCATAAGAAAAAACGATCACATTTCGATGTGCTTAAGACTTGTTAATACAAGACTAAGGATGGTGGCTCCTAAATAGCCCTATTCTATACTCTAATAGAAAATATTACCCATTAATACTCTTTATTAGGGTGGATCTTAAGGTGGGGCGTTACAGTTGAACCGATAAGTTAGATCCTATATACATAGGTCCATTCCTCATTACTTAATGTATTGGCCCAGTTGCAAATATTGCATCACTTCCAGCTTAGTTTTCTAGCATCCATGATGCATTTCATGTATCTCAACCAAAAAGTGTCTTCATGATTCAAATTCAATTGTTGATCCTCATATTTTGCAAAGGCTTGATATCAAACCTAATTATCTATCGTGCGACATCCAGTTCATGTAATTACTGCGAAGGATAAAGGACTTCAAAATATGGATGTCCCATGAAGATTTCAATGGTCTTTTGGTCCCAAGGATTGTAATTGGGAAACTAAAGAATTTATCAAGCGAATATATTCTAGTTTTCGTTCCTTTGTCGTTCCGGGTGAGTAATCTTAAATCAGACTTATCTATTTTCCATTACAAGATGAAATAAGTTATGTTGAATATGACATTTCTCCAGGAACAACATGTAATTTTTATAAAGGGAGAGTTTGTAACAGCCTTGATTTTGTGATTACCTATAAAAACAAATTATAATGATGTTTGTAGTCTGTAAACTGAGGAAATAAATAAATAGTTTGGAGAGCATTACTCATATAATTACCTATGATGAATAATAAATATGGTTTTGAGTTAATATGAGTTAATAGGTTGATTTAGGAGTAAATTGAATTTAAATAATAGGATAAAAGATTTCAATCAATAATTGTTTGTTGAATAAATATACATAAAGTTTTGGAAACTTAATAATGTCAATCTAGGACAAAAATGTGAGTTAATGGATATAATTTGGCAAAATGTAATAATTTTGTAAATTACTGCTAATAGTGAACTTTTGTTATAAATAGAGTTATTTTAAACTTAATTAGGATGTAACTAAAAATATTATGAATGAAATATTGATTAAAAACAATATTTAAATGAGCAAATATTTTTAATATATAGATAAAACAATGAATTTTAACTGATTTTGGTGTTAAAAATGTTAAGTTTCAAACAGCTAAAAGGATAAAATAAAATTTTAGTTAAAAATGTAAATTTTATTGTGTTTATACAAGATATTTTGTTTAAAATGGTAAAAATAATTCTAAAACTTGTTGTTGCAATTTTTTGTGAAGTTAAAACATGAAATTGATGAAGGGTTTTGTGTATTTTTATGTCAAATTGTTAAGTTAACAACATAATTAACCTAACCACACATACTCATATTTAATGGGTCAGTTTTGGGTTCAACTCAAATCCAAATTTCAATTTTGTTTAGCAGGAAAGGAAAATTTTAGAGACTACAAATTTCTGTCCTCTTCCTTTCTTTGTCTTCTTCCTCATAAACAAAGCCTAAGAGAAAATATCAATTCCCTCCTTTACAATTTACAAATCAAATCCAAAATTCAAATAAATTCAAGAATTTGTTTTGTTGATTCTCACTAGTAAAAGGTAACCTATCAAAACCAGTGAATTATTTCATAAAATCGATGGATTTGAGAAGAAAGTTTCCTACAACATTTCTTTCTCTGTTGCATGTCTGTGTTTTGATTCCTATAGGTTTTTGAAGACGTTCTCAATCCAAAAGCTCCAATTTTTTTAGCAAAATCACTACCGATTCACTGATTATTCATTTAATAATCTTACCGTGACTATAGTCACACACATCTAGTTAAACAAGTTACATGTTAGTTTTCTGTAGAAATATGTTGTTGAATTGATTAACAGTAAATAAAGTTTGATGTTTTTATGTTTACAATAGTCATAATTTGATTGTCGAACTTTAAGAACTTGTTGTTTCATTATTTTACACAGAAATCGGGTCAAAATGCTTTCGGTTTATCGCCTGTGTGTTGCTTTTCCTATATGTCCAAAACTGGGCTTGATTTCAGTCTAAAACTAGTAAAATCTTGCGTATAAATCAGTATGAATAAGGACAAAATAGCTTTATGAATTCACGACCAAAATTTCGACCAAAGCCCCTGTAGGGTCGACTTATAAGTCGAACCTAACCTTATACATCTTAACCCTAGGGACAACCTTAGCTTGCCTATTGGTCGGCCATGGTGCGTGAGCTTCATAAGCACCATCGAGCCACTTTATGTTTTTTTATTCCTTGTTGTTTAGAGTTTCTTGGCTCTTTGATGATTTTTGTGAATTGATTTGAATTGTATTCAAATGGCTTATTCCATAAATTGGAAAGACGACATTAATTTCAATTCGTTATTCGGATAGACAAGTTTCTTTGTGAATTGTGATATGTTATTTTGTTGAATTTTTAATTGAATTTGTTGGTTTTATGCATGTGTTTTATAAATTGATTTCAAAGTAAAATTTATAAATATTTCATAAATCGATTTATAAAAATATAATTATTTCCAAAGCTATTTTATATGATAATGATCTCAATTCTAAAGAGATTTTAAATGAAATAACTACCATACGTTTTAAAAATCATTTTAAAACTCGTTTTCTCAAAGTATATATTTTGTATATAAAGTCACACATTTTTGTAATTTATGAGAGAAGGAGGAAGAGATTTAAACGATATGATAAACTATGTGGTATAAGACATGTAGATTTACAATATCAGTTAATTCTTGGCTTGTTCGATTGAAGCTGTAGGCAAGTGTGGAATTGACTAACTCATAGTAAACCAATAAGTGAGAATGCATGGTATGGGATGCTCTATTGTCACTGTTTGGGGTACTATTTGGAAGTTTGCAACAAATGTTGTTGTTGTCGCTAGTAGTAGTATATTTGGACATTCATCATGCCATGGAAAATTTATTAAGTTGTTAGGTGATTTATTGGAGAATCAGGTCCTCTACTAGACTGTTGGGTTATTAGATGAACAGTACTTGGCAGGATGTTGGGCCATCCGTTGTTTATGCTTAGATGACGTAGCTAAACTTTCCAGTTGTTGAGATCCTCTATTGTTCTTTGTTATTTCTAGATTTTGTTACTTCCGATTTTTAGAATTTTTGATTTGTGAATGTTTTCTCCATTTTGTTGATGTTGGAGTTATATATATATATATATATATATATATATATATGCATAGCCTTAGAGCTATCCATTAACTTAAATATGGTGATTACGTTTCATTGCTTTGAACTCTAAAAAGAGTTATATATATTGATATTCCCTTGCTTTCCATCTTATTATTTCTTTTTGTTTTGAGATTTTATAGAGCATAACCTTATAGCATTAACAACTTGCTAACGATGAAAACACTTGTGTTTGTTGTTATTGCATGTTAAATGAAGCCTTATTAGTTAACTTAGATGATCTTATCTCATGTGCTTTATGTTGATTCAAGACTGTGTTGTTTCTTCTCTATTGAAAGGAATTATCATTTATGTGACATTATGTTTCATTTATCATGCATTAACTTTCTTGTTTAAGCAAGAATGGCAAGTATATTTTATGTATCAAGTCAGATCGAGTTATTTCATGTTAACCTCCCGTTGTTTGATGCCAATTATGCTGTGCTTCATCCTTAGACTATCCTATCTTCTATTTCATGACGGTGCATGTTTTTATGTAGTTGTCATGTTGAACTCTGATGAAAATTCATTTGTGTACTCATTTGTATATAAGGTTCATAAGAACCGACTACTTATGTACACTTATGTGATGTGTTTCTTCTGTGTATATATATATACAAACATATATACATATATATATGTATATGTATATGTATATACTTGTGTGTTTGTTTTTGTTGTTCTATGAACTATAATATATGATGTTATATTTGGTTTTGAATAGATCAAATAGCCACTGTAGTTTTGTGTTAAGCCTAAATTGAATATGTCGATCCTTGTAAGATAAGAAAACAAATTTGAGCAACCAATCGATATATTTTATGCTCGTTTAAGATATTTCTTATGGGTGGTCATTCCTAAACAACCTATCCGCTCCACTAGCAAATGGTATTACTCTGTAATGCTCTTTGTTAGTGTAGGTCATAGGGTAGGGCATTACAGCCGATCCGTAAAGATGGATCAGTATTGATCCCTAGTGACCGCTCTTACTGAGGATGGGATCTCATATGATCTTTGTTAAATCCAATGCATTCGGTTGTTTTGTTTACCCTACATTTTTGAGGATTTGACATACACTTGATGAGTTTTTAATGCATGAAATTTCCTATCATAACTTTAATAAACTCTTGTTGTGTGCTCCAGATCATTAGAGATCCTTCTCATAGCCAGAGTCCTAGTTCTATGCTTCGGATCCCTACGATCCTTTTCTTAGCCCTAGTCTTGGTTCTATGCTTTGGATCCCTATTAATCGCTGCCTTAGATAGTCTTAGCTTCAAGCATAGGATCCTTACCGATCCTTGTCTTAGCAAAGGTCCTGACTCTTTGCTCCGAATTCCTTTTGTTCCTTATCTTAGCCAAAGTCTTTAACAAAATAAGGTAATTTTAGAGTGTTTAATTATCTGGTTGTATTAAGTTGTTCGTGGCTTTGTATGGCTGCCCATACTTGATTCTTAAGCAATCCGACCATCTCTTTAGGCTATCCATCTGATGGTTGAGCGGTCCATGAATTCGAGTTAATTGTGTAACGACTAGTAAAAAAAGCAAGGTTAACATGTTCAGATAGGAAATTTATACTACTCTATAATCGAGGCCTCATTAGTAGCTGGAAGAGAATTTTGTATGCTTCTCTCTTACCTCTCAAAGAGCTACTCCTTAGTAATGACCATAGAGGACTCTGAATCAACCTATTGTGGAAGCCGGGCCCAGTCAGTAGCATAGGACAAATCGTGTCCTTTAACTCTAACTAAAGTTGAAGTCTATGCAAGATAGATATGAAAAATCAAAAGCAACATTGTGACTTCCAAATATAGAAAATCAACATGGTGCTGAAGATGCATACACATCCTAATAAAAGCCTGTAGAAATGAAGAAATGCATATAAAACCTTGTACAACTCTCTATTATAAACTAGCATGGATGTTAGATGGATCGAGGCAGTGTAAATAAACCTTTATGTTGATCTCTTAACATAATGAACTGGT
This sequence comes from Allium sativum, assembly GCA_030737875.1. Classification (NCBI taxonomy): domain Eukaryota; kingdom Viridiplantae; phylum Streptophyta; class Magnoliopsida; order Asparagales; family Amaryllidaceae; genus Allium; species Allium sativum. The sequence goes on from CM060909.1 coordinate 729,603,288, forward strand.
AGTGATATCAAATGGCCTATGCTAGTATAATAAACATTATGATAATCACTTAACATAATGAACTATCAGGGACATTAAATGGCCTAAGACTATATGAATAAATATCTTTAATCTTTTATCATAATGATAGTAGAGATATTAAACATTATGAGCTAGTATAAAAAAACACTCATTGTACATGAAGATATTAGATGGCTCAGCCTTGAAATACACATTCCTATGATAGCAATCTTGTGATAACCAAACTAGGTAGGGATATTAGATTGCTTATGCCCATATTAAAAACATCTATGTTACAAAAAAATTCATTTCTTACTAATGGTATAGATGTTAGATGCTCCAAACCAATAAAAATACATGTGTGCGCCTAAAGTTTTATTTACAAGACCAAACATTGCAATCAAATCTAAAAGTTGTCAACCCTTAATTGGTGGGGAAGGCTGTGTTACATGCATGAAATTCAAATAGTTTTATATCTTATCATCATCACCCAAAAATTATTATATTAGGGAATACGAGTGACTACGACACCCTATAAAAATAGGACAATGTCGATAAAACTTTATTCTACCTAATAACTATAGAGAAGGTTGTGCCAGTGCAAGAAATCAATAATTGCACTCAAAATACAGGGAAGGTTGAATCAATCTTCGAAGGAGAAACCGCAACTTCAAAGAAAAATTTTGGGTGGGGATACAATAAGAGCTTTAAATAAGAATGGAAAATGCACAAAGATATGGACCGCACCTCGAACATGAGATACAAATCAAAAGCCTACTCAAAGCTTGCTAAGTATTTTAACACAATGTTATTAATGCTTATTTAAACCTTTATATTCTGTCCAAAAATATAACCACCATACATGATTCATTACAAAACGAGTTATATCTCAAAAAATATGGCTCGGTTTAAGAATGATTATGACCACTCTAAGACCAAAATATAACATCCCATAATATACATCTTAATTAGATATAGGTATCTATATTAATAATTATTAATAATAATTAATAAAATAATGATAAAATGAAAATACAAAATTTTAATATTTGGGAATTAGGCCATGAAATTATTACCATTATTTCGTGGCAAGATTCATGCCTGTCTTCATATATTTTTTATTGAGAATGGAATTCATAAATTATAGATCGGGATATAATAAGTTTGAAAAATGAATATATATATATATATGAATTTGAAGTTATTGGCATAAACTTGGAATAAATAAATATTATTAGCATAAGAGAATATTCAATATTCAAATTCTAAGTTGCGTATATATATACATATATTAGGACGTTTAAAAGAAACAAAAATAAATCCATGACAATAATTAGTAATTAATAATAAGATGAACGTGCACGTGAAATAAATTCAATATGCCCAGGTTCTAAGGGGGATCGACCAACATGTCAACTACCCTCCTAAGGAGGGTGTCAACTGCCCCAAAGGTTGTAAGTGGGTGGTGGCTAGGTTTAGGTTAGGTTATTTATATTGTTAGGTGACTTCAGCTATCCAAAATTAATAATCTGTATCTGATAGTTCTCACACATTTGAGCAATTATAAATAGAGCCCTAGCATCCCCTCCAAATACCACATCTTTTGTAGACTCTGCCTCCATTCTTTCTCTTCTCCATCTTAGTTTAGGTTCAGTTTAGGTCTAGTTAGTTCTTCTTCTCTCTATTCTATTCTATTTCTAGTTAAAACCACTACATGTAGATTTTCGTATGTTTATAGGAATATATATTGAATCTTATAAATATATAACATTATAGGAGAAAGATTTAGGATGTTTATGTGAGACTACAGTCCAAAATTAGGTATACTCACAGTTTTCTTCTTTTGTCTGTACTCTGAGTGGGAATTCATTTAAGTCTACATATTTTCTATAATTGTTAATATGAATCCAGATTGAATATGCCTATAGAGATTTGGGATTCCACAAAACCAAACATATCAAAATCCCCAAAAATATTAAGGAACTAGTCAATCTAGTTATTTGTTTAGGTTTTGATTATTTATGTAAATAAAGAGGTATTTTTATTGTTTTTGGGTGTGCATGTAAATTCATAATCTAGTCTGTTTTTCTTTCCTTTCTTTTTGTTGTAAGTCTTAAATTAAAACAAAAGTGTTGATTTGTGTACTATAACTTATGTATGTTTAAATCTCCATTTTTACATAAAAGATTAGATTTACGCATATAAAATATATGTGATCAATATCCTTGCTTTTGTACAAATAAGCCATATTACTAGGAAAAACATACATTATTATTATTAACCTTGTCCCTTTTGGTTTATTGAGGTAATCTTAAATTAGGCCAATGTTACAAGTTTATTTTTTATTGTGTTATGTTTATTTCCCTATTAATGCTTCAAATTTGAAATAAAGATTAATGTTCTATGTTGTGGAATTTAGGAAATATGACTTGTATACCTTTATTTGGAGAAAAGATTGACATTTCGGTGTTAGGTATATTTCCTTTTACATGAGCCACTAATTACACCTTTGTTTACATATTTATTAAATAGAGTAATTAACATATCTAAAATGTGTATTTATTTTACTAAATTAGGAAGTTATCATTAAATGTCTCCATTAGGAAAATTTGTGTGTTATGTGTGGGTTAATGGCCTTTTAAAAATAATAACTAACATGCAGATGCCAGATTAACCCCTATTTGTGGTAGAAGTCTCCCCGGATAACCTAGTAAATCTAGTAGTTACAAGAAGTCAGGTTAATTGAGACACCTAGTGTCATGGGCCATTTAGTGTGTGATATGCCTGCCTCGAGAAGGTATTAAGTGGCTGATCCACCATATTTGAGTAATAAGTGTTTAGGAATTGGTCCATTCCTAAGGGTTCATCACTTACGTTTAGGTTGAAGTATTCAGACTCGCCCTTATTTTGTGGTAAGAGATTTGTGGGTCTACCATTTTCCAATAATTATGAGGTAATAAATGGTCTTGAATAATATATTTAATGATGTACCAATGAGTGAGGTAGCTCTCTGGAATTTTCCCTCTTCTTATTTAGATGTTATATGAAGCTACAAGTAGGTATGGGTTATTAAAGTTTCACCGAACATGTAAGGAAAACCGCACGTCTAAGGGAAGTATTAAGTGACTAGGTGTTCAACTGTAATGGCAACTAGATAGTAACAAAAGGGTCCGTCGAGAGAGCCACAAATGGGGTTGAGTGACTACATGAGCCCTAGTGTTAAGTAGTTGAGTATTGTCTCTCACATTACATAGAGAGAATATATATCGTGTCTTCTAATAGGAAACGAGATCATAATTGATTAGGATCCGACAAAGAGTATTAAGTGAATATAGGAATCTGCCTATAAATAATCGTAGGAATCTACCCATATTTATGATGACCTTAGATGAACACAAGATTTTGTCTCTTTCCATCAAATGTTGATATTCAAATATGCATGTTTATATTCACCTAGACATAAACCTAAAAGGTTTTATACTACCAGGTATAGGAAAAACATTTTCTTTTAAACTTAAAAAAAATCCACTAGAACTATCGTTCTATCCCCTCCTTTTAAGAACATAGGTAAGGTAGGATGGTAGTGCATGCTTGATGATCACATGGAAGAAGGAGCTTGAAAATGGCGATCTTTATCTAGTTTACTATTATTATTACTAGTATCTGATTGTCTATCTGAAATCATTATAATGTACCTTGACTCGTTTATTATGATATTTAGGATTTGGTTTGATGTATTCGAAATTTATGATGTTTTATGATATGGTACACCTATTTTCTATTTATATTTTATTCTCTCCATTATGAGATATGATTACGTTTTAGTCTGGGTCTGTTATTTACATTTCTTATATAAACCAATGGTATGCCTAGAATAATTCTATGTTCCATTTGGCCTTTTTAGTTTGAAATTTAGGCTCGTTCGGGGCGGGTTATTACAGTTCCCTGTAATAGGTCTAATAAGTTCATGAAAAAAGAGATGACCGTCCACCTAAATCAGTTATGATGACTAATGACTTCATGTGGGCATTACACATTTATGGAAAATTATGGGTTGTGGAGCATGTGTCTTTGTTGGCACCAACAAAAACATTCTTGTAGTCATAAGACGAATAATGGAAAGCCAGACGTTTATACAAATAGGTTTAATCAAGCTTGGCACATAAATACTTAAAGACATCAAAGTTGCGTTGACATCTAATTTATGTTGTCATCATTCTAAACTTTTCTTTAATAGCTTACGCTTATAAAGATACTATTTACGCATAAAAGATGGCGCAACACCCAAAGATTCTCGGCTTAGCGAGAATAAGGTTTTCCGTAAGGAAAAATTATGGAAAAGTAATGAACGCTATATTTTATAGTGGTTTGGTTTGGATCGAACTTAAGTCCACTTTGAAGTCTTTGCAGATTTTATTCACTAGTAAAGGAGTACAATGTTGAACATCATCTTTACAACTTTTTACAATGGAGTTTGTAGTGACTAAGTTCAAAATAGTCCTTGTTTCCAAAGTTCCTTCATTGCCCGAAAAACCAAAGCCTTAAGAAAAAGTTACTTTTTCTTCCTTATAGCTCCAAGGCACTTTAATGGTGTCCAAACTCTAGAAAAGTTTCACAATATGTCAAATCATCCAAATGCGAGTCTAGAAAACGCAGCAGGTATAGGGGTATTTATAGGAATTGGAGTAGGTAGTAGCATGTCAGAAGTGGGGACCGCTGCACATTTTTTGTCCTTCGGGATCGGTACGTATCATGATGTGCACTTCTACGTTGTTGCTCCGAAGTCTGAATCTTCATTATGTCATTTCGTATCCGTCTCTTTGAATCTAGGATTTCGTATCTGGAAATAACAATCCCGAGAGTTCGTGATTTTTTTGAGAGTGAGGTATGGGGATACGAAATTAGTGGGATACGACTTTTTGTATCCTAGGAACCATGTGTGAGATGCGAAATGAGGATAGGACAGGCCCTTGAGGGAGGACGATGCTGGGATATGAAATCCTAACCATATACGGGGATACGAAAACTAGAGTCACTACTATGGTTTTGTGGAGCTATTGAGCTTTAGGTGGTGAAGCTTTGGGACATGAAATTGGACTGTAGGCTTATGCCAATCCCGAATGTTGAGCCGGTTATGAGTAACTTTGACAAGTTATGACGACCACATTTGTACGACTTCTAATGGGCTTTTTTCTTGAACATTTTTACAACACTACAAGCTGTTGGGTTGCAAGATGGGCGGGTCGTGTGGGCTCGAATTGCTTTTGGGAATCGGGCCAAAAATCTGGTTAACACTTGCCCCTCAAAGTATGTCTTGTCTTGACATGATGTACTTTGAGCCGAGTCGAATATTTCTGGAAGCCAGAAAAATCTCCAAGTCGAGTCAGGCGGGATGTCGCGACCTTTCCGCCATAGTGACATCGCTTTATCAAAGTTTTTCAATATAAGCATGAAGTTCTGAATTCGTCGGGAATACTGATTACTCGAACTGGAAATCCTGTGTAATAACCAGCATTTTACATATCAGAAGGTCATGAAATATTTTTACGTTATTCCATGCGGGTTGAATCATTCTCATATTTTAATATGTTACTTATGGGGATGTGAGACATGTCCATAATTTTTACCAATTTTGTTTATGACCATTTTTCTCCTACCAGTCTTGTACAGGGCATAACTTTTGACGCAGGTCAAATCATACAGTGAGACCTGTGCCATTGGAAAGGAAATGATGATTGCCTTTCCGTAGAGTGGTTATATTAAAAATTTGGCTCAGAGGTTTGCGAGGAATCGTTGTTTTAAGGTTTTTCAGTTGGTTGTTCGGGTTTTGGGAGCCTTAATAGGCTTATTGTAGAGGCCCATTAGTGGGCTGGCGGAAGCTATAAATAGGGGGTGAGAGATATGGGAAAGGGTTTAGTTCTCCATACTCTCATTTGGTGGCCTATGTTGCTCCTTCCTCTAACACCTTTCCACCATTAAAATCGAGATCTAAGCTTAGGAAATCTAAGATCTACACCATTTGAGGATAGATCTACATCATTTGAAGGTGAATTCATCGGATTAAGGGGTTTGGTTCGAATTGGTTGCTGTTCGAAATCTTAATCCATTGTTTTTGCTTGGATTTGGAGAATTAGTGAGTGATTTGCATCTTTCACATGGATTCAATGAAGTATATGAGTGTTTGATCTTGTTTTTCATCAAATTCAAGTGTTTTACCATAGGTCTTTACCTTGACAAGTCCATTTTTATATGAATCGCCCTATGATCTAATTAGCTTGTTTAAACTAGTAATTCTTATGCCATTTCATATGTTTATGCAAGTTAGATTTGCAATTTAGTTCATATGTTCATTTATCACGATTTTGGAGTGATTTTCATAATCTTAGTGATAATCGTCATATTCATGTTTTTAGTAACTTCATAACATGCTTCTGATTGTTTGAATGAACCGGAAAAGTATATTTCATCGGTTGTGTCGATTGGAGAAGTTTTTGTCGAAATTGGAGTCCTTTTTGGGTGGTGCAGGTTTTGGGTCGGTCCTGGTTGGGTCGGTATGTCGTAATATTGTCTTGGGGAACAAGTCAGGAAATGGGTCGGTCTTAATGGGTCAGGTCGGTCTTATTAAGGTCAGTAGAGCGAGCTAAGGCTCAAGCACGGGGTCGTCGCACATTGGGTCAAGCGAGCCTAAGCTTGGGTAAAGAAAGGTCAGTCGCATACAGGGCAGGGTCGGTCAGATGGAGGAGGGTCGGTGGGTCCTTCTTCCAAGGTTGGTTGACCACCAAGGTGGAATATGCAAGATTGGGTCGGTCATGCAGGTGGGTCGAGCAGCAGGGGATCGAGCAGCATGGTCGGTTGAGCAAGTGAAGAGTTGATTGATCTCTGGTCGGTTGCACCAGGGTCAATTCTGAAATTTTTATTTCTCGAGTACGACTTAGATTTGAACAAGAAGGTCGGAAAAAAAATATTTTTCGAGGGCAACACTTTGAACCCTAGCCATAGCGCAGTGATATAATTTGGCTCAGTGATGGTGTGACTTCGAAGTAAATTCAAGTAGGAAGGTTCGAAGTGTTGACTGGTGTTCGTTGATCGGTGTAGGACAATGAATGAGGTGATAACTCAAAGGTCATGAGTTGGTGGATAATGGTTGCTCATGAAGGTCGCTTGAGCTATGAAAAGTCGTCACGTTGGATGACCAGAGATGCGAAGGCTATGAAATTATTGTTTTCGTAAGTTCTAGCAGGCTCAAAGCAGGGGTACGATAGGGGCACCTAAAAGACTGGTTGTAGGTCGAGTACCCCGGGTATAGTGAAAGGCCTAGTTATCAAGGTTGGACATGCATACTATTAGACCGAAATTTGGTACTAACACCCAAATACAGTGTGAAGTCCTCACAATCACAAATCACAGATCACAGAATGCAGAAATAATAGAATAAGAGGAGACACATGAGGTTTTTATAGTGATTCGTCTCAATCCAAGCCTACATCCACATTATAATCTTATTGTTATATTGACAGATTACAAGAATCAGTTACAAGGAGACACACTATTCGTGTATCGAATGAGAATACAAGAGTTCATACATGTAATTCACGTGTTAATTTGGTTTGAGAAGAACAAAGTTCTTGTCTTTTAGCAATAGTGGATGCCGTGAAGAATCAGTGCCAAAAAAATCCTATGAAAATCCCGTCGAATGGTGTATTTATAGCTGTAGGCGGGTTCCATTTCGGATGCCACATGGAGTGCATCCCAAGAATCCTGAAATGAAGTGGAAGTAGTGGAGAAATCCTCTCCAAGTCATGCTATGCCATGTGGACTTTGATCCGGGTTAATAGGAGGAAGTTATGCCATAGGGATAGGTCAAACTCGAGTGTGCAGGAATTCTCCAGACGGGTTGGATCAGGTCTTCCTATCACTGATCTGAACCGATATTTTCAATTTAAAGATGTGCTGCACTTCGGTGCAGAATAAGGCGAGTTGGGTCCTCCATCCCCATCCGACCCGAACCGGTTTCTTATGCCAAGAATTGGTGCACCAAGTTCATGCCAAGTCGCCCATCAAGATGTGGGATCGGATTGGGTCCAATCCGACCCGATGCCATCGATCCGATCCGGGGTTGTGCCAAAGTTATTCCGGTTCTGTGTGCATTCACAGAAACAGGCATAACTTCCAAACAGTAAGTCCGTTTTAGCTATAAAAAAAAGCTCTACTTGAAGCTAATTCAGAGGACTACAAGAATTATGAAACTTGGCTTCGTAATGCATATTTCCGAACATAAAAGAGGTCATCTGCTAGGACTTTTGGGCCATTCTATGTTTGCGATGCGACTTCAACCAAATCGCTCCTTGTCTTCTGATGATGTTCCCAATACTTTAGCGAATTAATGATCAGAGATTTCATGTGTGACTTCTTTGACCAAAAAGCATGTCAACATTTTGCCCCTCATAACATATCTTGCTGATTGAAGGAAGATGTGTCCTGGATTATCCAAGAAATCCACGGACACGCCTGGCCTGCCACCTGCAAGTATAATCCATACCTGCATAGAATAAGAACCAAAATTTTGTGTCAAATCCTGACATCTTTGCTTAACCTTTCCGAACATAAACTATACTTAGGCATGAGCATAAACTATACACAAGAGATGTTTGAATCATCCTGCCAAGACCTAACGAGGGAGCTAACCTTCTAAGCATTAGCCATACTTGAGTTTTATCGAGTTCCATGATCAGATCCTAACGGAGCTATTCGTCGTTCCAGAGTATAATCCATACTTAAAAACCCAACGGAGTATAATCCATACTCATACCGAGATAGAGTTGTACTTGCCAAAGCATGACAAGATAGTCCGTCCCTAGGCATAATCCATACCTAGGGGTCCAAGATAAGTATAAGCCATACTTTAATTAATATTGAGAATCCTGCCACAACCTGACAAGATACTTAAATTTTCCAAACATAATCCATGCTCGGAAAGTCCTTCCTTATTCAATTCAAAATACAAAACCAAAGCAAATCCTGATTGGTTTGTCATCGAGTGCAGAGCACACTTTGGTGCTATATCCTAACCCCATACTTGTATACTCCGATTTAGCCAATCGGAAAACATGAAGAAAGCAAAACCATATCTTACATCCCAAGAAATGCAGAGTGATCCAATCCAGATCAGTTGATGATGAGCCCACGGGAGCTCGATCCAGGTTCATTCCCTCTCTGAGGAGCAGGTGGTGGTAGCGCGGATGTTGACGCTGTTGGTTGTTTCACATACTCTGGTATCTCTCCACGTCTAACCCGTTCCTCTATCAGATCTCGCAAATGCCTGCAATCATTTGTATCATGACTGTCTATATCATGAAATATGCAATGTTTTCGAGAATCACATTCCCTTTGCGATGGCTCCCTCCTGGGAAGCTTTGGGTAGGAGATGGCATAGTTCGTGTCCATGTAGATGTCAAATAGTGAAGCACAGAGTTAAGTGTACTTTTCATATTTGGGCCCTCTCCGGGGTTGAGTGTTGCAGTCATTTTTGATACCAGCTTTTCCCTTGCCTTTTTCAGAATCAGATGGTCCTCCGTCTATAAGCATATTGACATCCAGAATCTTCTTTTTGGAAGCTGCATCTTCCTCGTGCAAAAATCTATCTGCTTCAAGGTAAAATTCGCCGAGATCCTGCGATGGGTCTTGGTACAATGATTTTTTGAACTCTCAGTTGTCCAGAACGCCAGATAATGTTGCCATAAATACCATGGACGGTACGGGTCGATCAACGGATGCTGCTGCAACGTTGAATCTTTCCAGAAATGAGCGTAGAGTTTCTCTTGATTGTAGTTAAAGACATGAAGTTCTTGGGATGAGCGATGTGGACCCGAAACTGTTCAATAAAGCGAGCGGCCAACATGTTCCATCTGTTGATCGATTCAGATTCTAATTTCCGAATCTACATAGCAGCTATATCAGTTAAGAAGAGAGGGAATTATTTAGCCATGACGTTTTCTAGTGTTGATTGAACTTCCATATGACGCTTGTAGCGCATCAAATGTACGGTGGGGTGCGCCCTGCCGTTGTATAGTTCTAGAACTGGAAGTTTGAAATCCAGGGGATTAGGGGAATTCCTGATTTCTTGTGTGAACGGATTGTGATTGACGTCGTCATTCTGATAAGTGCAGCCTCTTGAGAGGCTTTGAATGAGATTGGTGAGATGGTTGCCTTCAAAGAGTTGCTCCAAATTGCCAAGATCAGAACTGGTGCCCCCAGCATTGCCATCAGAAGTCTGATGGACCGCGAAAGTCATCCGGTTTAGATCGGTGGTGGTCCTGTACCGACCCGGGTTAAAAGGGTCGAACCGAACCAGTTCGCGTGCTCCTGGTCGAGGCATTTCATGCTGAAGTTGTTATAAGTTGTGAGTAGCATTGCCTATCCGAACTGGGGAAGAGATTGGTCGTGCTCGACCTGAGTTTCCGTGGCTAACAATGTCTTCATCCAAAATGTTAAGAGTTGGAGCTGCACGCTGTTGAGGGGCACTACGCCTGTGTCTATTCGGATTTTGTTCCTCGATTCGGATCCGATCCGAACCGATCCGGTACACTGCTCCTTCTAGGGCCGATTTTGTTGCTGCTCACATCTGTGCAGTGTTATTTCCAATAATTTGTACGTTGCCACTCGGCCTGCCATCCATCCGAGCGAAAAACTCATCCATCATCTCATGTCGCTTTCGGAGGCGATCATCTTTCCTTGCCATCTGAGTTCTCAATTCAATAAGAACACCATCCATTTCTTCTCTTGTCAAGTACGTTGATGGGTTTTCATGAGAGGAAGCCTCCTGGCTTGCCTCGTTTCTCGTGCCTTGCGCTCCAACATCGTCTCCTTGGGATATCTTTCGTTTGACCATCGATGCAATAGCCAAATAATCTGCTTCCTTTCAAGCTAGAAGACGAAGTTGTATCGTGTGCCCCCTTCCTGGCATGCCAAAATGTTAGACCGAAATTTGGTACTAACACCCAAATACAGTTTGAAGTCCTCACAATCACAAATCACATATCATAGAATGTAGAAATAGTAGAATAAGAGGAGACCCACGAGATTTTTATAGTGGTTTGACTCAATCCAAGCCTACGTCCACTTTATAATCTTATTGTTATACTAATAGATTACAAGAATCGGTTACAAGGAGACACACTATCCGTGTATCGAATGAGAATACAAGAGTTCATACACGTAATTCACGTGTTAATTTGGTTTGAGAAGCGCAAAGTTCTTGTCTTGTAGCAATGGTGGATACCATGAAGAATCAGTGGAAAATCCCATCGAATGGTGTATTTATAGCTATAGGAGGGTTCCGGTTCAGATGCCACGTGGCGCGCATCCCAAGAATCCCAAAATGAAGTGGAAGTAGTGGAAAAGCCTCTTCAAGTCGTGCAATGCCATATGGAATTTGATCTGGGTTAATAGGAGGAAGTTATGCCATAGGAATAAGTCAAACTCGAGTGTGCAGGAATCCTCTAGGAGGGTCAGATCGGGTCTTCCTATCACCGATCCGAACTGGTGTCTTCAATTCGAAGATGTGCTGCACTTCGATGTTGAATAAGGCGGGTTGGGTCCTCCATCCCTATCCAACCTGAACTGGTCGCTTATGCCAAGAAGTGGTGCGCCAAGTTCACGCCAAGCCGCCCATCAAGATGCGAGATTTGATTGGGTCTGATCCGATCTGATGCCACTGATCCGATCCGGGGTTTCCGATCCAGTCCGGGGTTGTGCCAATGCCAAAATTCAAGTTATTCCAGTTCTGCGTGCATTCACGGAAATGGGAGTAACTTCCAAACCGTAAGTCTGTTTTAGCCAAACGAAAGCTCTACTAGAAGCTAATTCAGAGGGCTACAAGAGTTACGGAGCAAAGCTCCGTAATTGATTTTTCCGGGCCCAAAAGAGGTCATCTGCTAGGACTTTCGAGCCATTCTATGTTTGCGATGCGACATCAACCAAATTGCTCCCTGTGTTCTGATGATGTTCCTAACACTTTAGCGTATTATTGACCAGAGATTTCACGTGTGATTTCTTTGACCAAAAAGCATTTCAACATTTTGTCCCCCAGAACATATCTTGCTGGTTGAAGGAAGATGTGTTCTGGATTATCCAAGAAATCCGAGGCCACGACGGGCCTGCCACCTGCAAGTATAATCTGTATCTGCATAAAAGAAGAACCAAAATGTTGTGTCAAATCCTGACAGCTCTGCTTAACCTTTCCGAACATAAACAATGCTTAGGTGTCTATTTGAGCATAAAATATACTCAAGAGACATTTTATTCATCCTGCCAAGACTTGACGAGGGAGCTGACCTTCCAGGCATCAGCCGTAACGGGAAGTTCAAACTGAGCATTAGCCATACTTGAGTTTTATTGAGTTCCATGACCAAATCCTGACGGAGCTAATCGCCATTCCAGAGTATAATCCATACTTAGAAACCTAACAGAGTATAATCCATACTCATATCGAGATAGAGTTGTACTTTCCAAAGCATGACAAGACAGTCCGTCCCTACGCATAATCCATACCTAGGGGTCCGAGGTAAGTATAAGCCATATTTTAATTAAGATTGATAATCCTACCACAACCTAACAAGATACTTAAATTTGCCAAACATAATCCATTCTCGGAAAGTACTTCCTTTTTCAATTCAAAATACAAAACCAAAGCAAATCCTGATTGGTTTGTCATCGAGTACGGAGCATGCTTTGGGGCTAAATCCTAACCCCGTACGTGTATACTCTGATTTAGCCAACCTGAAAAGGTGAAGAAAGAAAAAACATATCTTAAATCCTAAGAAATGAAGAAATGCGGAGTGATCCAATCTAGATTAGTTGATGATGAGGCCATGGGAGCTCGATCCAGGTTCATTCCCTCTTCGGGGAGTAGGTGGCGGTAGCACAGATGTTGGCGCTGTTGGTTGTTTCACATACTAGGGTAGCTCTTTGCGTCTAACCCGTTCCTCAGTCAGATCTCACAAATGCCTGCAGTCATTTGTGTCATGACCATCCATATCATGAAATATGCAATATTTTTCAGAATCACATTCCCTTTGCGATGGATCCCTCTTGGGAGGCTTTTGGTAGGAGATGGTACCATTCGTGTCCATGTAGATGTCAAATAGTGAAGCATAGAGTTCAGCGAACTTTTCATATCTGGGCCCTCTCCGGGGCTGAGTGTTGCGGTCATTTTTAACAGCAGCTTTTCCCTTCCCTTTTTTAGAATTAGACGGTCCTCCATCTTTAAGCATATTGACATCAAGAATCTTCTTTTTGGAAGTTGCATCTTCCTCATGTTGAAATCTATCCGCTTCAAGGTAGAATTCGCTGAGATCCAACGGTAGGTCTTGGTACAATGATTTTTTGAACTCCGAGTTATCCAGACTGTTGCTATCAATAAAATAGACGGTTCAGGTCGATCAACTGATGTTGCTGCAATGTTTTATCTTTCCAGAAATGAGCGCAGAGTTTCTCTGGGCCACTTCTTGATTGTAGTAAGAGACATGACGTTCTTTGGACGAGTGATGTGGACCCGAAACTGTTCAATGAAGCGAGCGACCAACATGTTCCAACTGTTGATGATTCAGATTCCAGTTGCCGAATCCACATAACAGCTATATCAGTTAAGAAGAGAGGGAAACATTTAGCCATGACAATTTCCAATGTCGATTGAACTTCCATATGACGCTTGTAGCGCATCAAATGCACGGTGGGGTCCATCCTATCGTTGTATAGTTCTAGAATTGGAAGTTCGAAATCTGGGGGATTATGGGAATTTATTATTTGTTATGTGAAATGATTGTGATTGACGTCGTCATTTTGATAAGTGCGACCTCTTGAGAGGCGTTGAATGAGATTGGCGAGTCGGTCACCTTCAAAGATTTGCTGCAAATTGCCAAGATCAGAACTAGTGCCCCAAGCATTTCCTTCAGAAGTCTGATGGAATGGGAAAGTCATCTGGTTTGGATCAGTGGTGGTCCCATACCGACCCGGGTTAAAGGGGTCGAACTGAACCGGTTCGCGTGCTCCTGGCCGAGGCATTTCGTGCTGAAGTTGTGATGAGTTGTGAGTAGCATTGCCTATTCGAACCGTGGTAGAGATTGGTCGTGCTCGACCTGAGTTTCCATGGCTAACAACGTTTTCATCCAAAACATTAAGTGTCAGAGCTGCACTGTTGAGGGGGACTTCCCCCGAGTCCATTCGAATTTTATTCCTCGGTTCAGATTTGATCCGAACCGATCCGGTTAACTGCTCTTGCTGGGGCCAATTCGATTTTTGCTCCCATCTGTGCAGCGTTATTTCCAGTAAGTTGTACGTAGCCACTTGGCCTGCCTTCCGTCCGAGCGAAGAACTCGTCCATCATCTCCTATTACTTTCGGAGGAGATCATCTTGCCTTACTATCTGAGTTCTCAATTCAGTGAGAATGCCATTCATTTATTCTCTTGTCAAGTACACTGATGGGTTTTCATTAGACGAAGCCTCCTGGCTTGCCTCGTTTCTCGTGCCTTGAGCTCCAACATCATCTTCTCGGGATATCTTTCGTTTGACCATCGATCCAACAGCCAAATAATCAGCTTCCTGGTGCGCCAAAATGTTAGACCAAAATTTGGTACTAACACCTAAATATAGTGTGAAGTCCTCACAATCACAAATCACATATCACAGAATGTAGAAATAGTAGAGTAAGAGGAGACACACGAGGTTTTTATTGTGGTTAGGCTCAATCCAATACTATGTCCACTTTATAATCTTATTGTTATACTGACAGATTACAAGAATCAGTCACAAGGGGACACATTGTCCGTGTATCGAATCAGAATACAAGAGTTCATACACGTAATTCACATGTTTATTTGGTTTGAAAAGCACAAAGTTCGTGCCTTATAGTAATGGTGGATGCCATGAAGAATCAATGCCAAAAAAATCCTATGAAAATCCCATCGAATGTCTATAGGCGGGTTCCGGTTCGGATGCCATGTGGCGCGTATCCCAAGAATCCCGAGATGAAGTGGAAGTAGTGGAGAAATCCTCTCCAATTCATGGTATGCCATGTGGAATTTGATCTGGGTTAATAGGAGGAAGTTATGTCATAGGAATAGGTCAAACTCAAGTGTGCAGGAATTCTCCAGGCGGGTCGGATCGGGTCTTCCTATCACCGATCCAAACTGGTGTCTTCAATTCAAAGATGTGGTGCGCCATCCTCATCTAACCCGAACCGTTCGCTTATGCCAAGAAGTGGTGCGCCAAGTTCACGCCAAGCCACCCATCAAGATGCAGGATCGGATTGGATCCGATCCGACCCGATGCCACCGATCCGATCCGGTCCAGGGTTGTGCCAATGCCAAACTCAAGTTATTCCGGTTCTGCATGCATTCACGAAAACGGGCGTAACTTCCAAACCTTAAGTCCGTTTTAGCCAAACAAAAGCTCTACTTGAAGCTTATTCAGAGGGCTACAAGAGTTACGGAGCAAAGTTTTGTAATTGATGTTTCCGGGACTAAAAGAGGTCATCTGCTAGGACTTTTGGGCCATTCTATGTTTGCGATGCGACTTCAACCAAATCGCTCCCAGTCTTCTGATGATGTTCCCAATACTTGAGTGTATTGTTGACCATAGATTTCATGTTTGACTGATTTGACCAAAAAGCATGTCAATGCATACGTATGAAAGGCGTATGGAGTTTATGCTAGAACTAGGGTTACCATTAGCACTTGACTTATGGCAAGGTTGGCCATCATACGATTAACGATGGTTTCGAAGCAGGATTGGAGGTTGCAGCCAGAGTCTGTCATGAATGATTGGTTGCTTTGTTTGAACGATCTCATGTAGATTGTCAAACGTTGAAGGAGATGTTCCTTCGGTGCTTGTCTGATATTGGTTTATGCCTAGGGGGCTTGTGTTTGAGGGATGTTGAGTTCGATTATGACAGTTTACATGAGATGTGTAATATGGATGTCATGAGTGCTTTACCATGGTTGAATGGGTGTTCTGGTTTCCATGGATGCACGGTTGAATTGTTTAATGTAAAGGTTATCACTGTCCGATGTTTGGGAAGATAGGAGTTGAGTTCTTCTCTGGTGTTTGGTAGATTGGTTTGTTATTCTACCTATTCTCATAAACTTTATTGATGAAGTTTGTTAGCTGTTTTATCGCTCACTAAGACTGTTGTCTGACTCAAGGTTTTATGTTTCCCTTTTATTACTTTGGGCTATTCATCCATTTTTGGATGGGCAGACTAGGTGGCAGGTGGCATATGATTGCTTAATGTGGATGATGTAGCTATTCGGAGGCGAGCAGGAGGCTGGCATACTATCTTTCTACTATACGGTATTTGGATTTCAGCTGTTTGTTATTCTCTGAGTGTTGTATTGAGGCAATTTGTATAAACATTATTTCCAATTGTATGGATATTACTTTCTAGTTGTTACGAAAGTCTAGTGTTTTCTGCTTTACTATTACTACTTGTTGTATATGTTCTATTATATTTTATCCTTGCGCTGTAAGCTACGATAGGTTCCGCTTATATTTACCTACTCTAATGATCGTCCATAGCTGCCTAGCACACCTTTCAGTGCAATATTTCTCTTGTTTAGTGTATGAGTTATATGCGGACGTCACATCCTGTATGTTGCTCAAGCAAACGCTTAATTCCTGTTGAATCGAGAAGTTTTCTTAAGTTGGAATATGAATGAGTCATTGTCAACATGACGCCGCGTTTGCGCTCACATGTTCATACGTAATTTTGCATGACACGACCGGAGTTTAGAAGTAAATGTAATTGGAAGTGGACTTTGTTGCAGTGTGATCGCACGAGTTATTTCATGAAAATGAAACTGAATCGTAAACTCAATGGCTTGGCATACATTCTTGGGTCATTAAAACTCGTAAACATATGATTGGTTAGCGATCCGAGTCGACCTTCGACAATTGGTGTTTTGAAAACGTGTGCACATAGTCGCTGCTGTAGATTGGAGTGGAAAAGTCTTACTTAGACTGACATCGTCGAGCATTGGATTAAAGTTTATCTCTCCTCCCTTCTCTTTCTTTTCTTCTTCTCTTCTTTTTTCTACATATACCAGGATTGGTACTTATCCAATTATTTAGATAAATTTTAATCTAAGTCCTAAAACTCAACCACTGCACCCCTCTTTATATATATATATATATATATATATATAGGATAAGAAACCATCCTCCACTTACTTCTGCCTCATTTCATACTCACAAGTTTGCAAATTTTTTTGGACCTCGAGAATTCGAATTGCCCCCAAACCCATCGATACCATCCCTATCAGCATGCCCATTCTCTTGTCATCCCCGACCATCTCGTTTACTATCCCGAAACTCAGCTGAGTGAAAACAAATCGAATCAATTCGGGTTGGTTTGAGAGCTTATCGATTTTGGCTTTGAGTCGAGATGTCATAGGAGTTGGTGGCTATGGATTTCATGGCTTGAAGAGGGAGAAAGAGGCAGAGTATGAATTCGGCCTGGAGGAAGAGGAGGTAGTGGAGTACGAATTCTACATGGAGGAAGAGGATGGAGCGGTAAGATGAGGGAATGAATAAGAACAGGTATACAATATCATACTTTCTGTATCTTAGGGTGTCAACGTGATTCATATGTTAGGGAAACACAAAAACAGAGAGAATGGCAGAGGAAGGGATTTCAAAAAATTTCTATGGTTTGTTCAAAATCTGCTCAATCTGGGATAGAAAATTCTTTTTCATATCTGTCAACTTAACGAGAAATTCGTTGTCTCCTAGGGGATACGAATAAGAAGAGAAAGCGCAGGGATATGAAATTGCAATTTCATATTCTGGACTGGTTTGGGAAAACTCCATGTGTTGGGATACGAAATGCGCTTCGTATCTTGTTGCCCGAGATGACTTCATGCTCCAGAAAGTGGAAGAGTGTTTCAAGCAAGAAATTTGTTGGATAAGAAATCTGGATTTCATATTCGAAATATTTAGAAATTTCCATCTTTCGAAAATCAAATTAAAGAATCCGAGTTATTTTGCGACATTGCACCAATGGGTTTGACTTTGAGATTAAATCGTGGATTCTCACCTTGAATAAAAATCATGTGAACTGGAAATTCATATACACGCATAGGAATAGAGCATAAACTCGGAATATGGACATATGACTGAATCGGAAATTCCGCAACTTTGATTCTTAGCCTGATCATGATGTAATCGCAACTCAATGAGGATTTAACAGTCTCGGTTGATGACAATGAAGACTCAGGTCTATGGAACAAAAAATTGTTGTCGCATTCCGATGAGCTTTGGCGCAATTACATTAGCACACACAACACTACACGCTCCACATTAGCTTACACCAACACAAAGGCACATATTTCAATGTGTTGACTAATGCAACTATCTTAAGAGCATAGATTGCTATGGAATTATCAAGTTTAAGGAGGCTGCAAGGCTTAGAAGCCAAAGTCATGGAATTACCATCCACATCGAGTGGAACTTCCCATGACCCCAGCCCAGCGGGAAGCAAGCTTAAGTCATTTGAATCTTTGTCCTTTTATTCGCAAGAAGGCCCGACCGTCACACACAATCAAGAAGGGGAGCCGAAATTATCGCACCACTCGAGTGAACATATGAACAAGCCAAAAAACCAAGAAGAAGGAGGAAACATAGAGGGTGGCTCACATGAGGAGGAGAATGTGGGTGTCGAAGTGGAAGACACTCCTGAGGCATCGGATGTGGCAACCAATGTTGCAATATCCGAGAATGTTCCATATTCAATAGTCTTGCGAATCGATGAAACCGCGCTAAGACGCATTTGCAAGAATTATGGTATCCCTTAGGATGAGGTGTTAGTTCAGGGAAGGGAGTCAGAGTGCACGCACCACCGGAAGGGTACACTTCCTGGAATTGGCGCATGTGTGATGTTAGGTGTGTTCCCTATTTTGCTCATTCATCCGGGAAATGGCGCACTTCTTCGATTAGCTCCGACACAGCTTCATTCGAACACGTATTCCTTCTTGCTCGATACATACATTCTCTTCATCAAAAACTTGGGCAAAGAGCCGACCGAGGAAGACATTGGATTTCTATTCTCCGTGAAGAAGTGAGCCGCTACAACGATTTCACTTATTTACTTGGAGGCACAATCCAATACTCGTTTCATCGTAATGTCATGGAACAAGTTGAGCTACTTTAAACATGACTGGTTCTACATTCGGTGCCCTTTGGGATTTGGGAGTAGATGGCTCAATGACCGTAAGTATCCATGTTCGGGTTATGATTTTAAGTTAATTGAGTCATAAGCTCTAGACTAACTTAAATTTTTGATGCAACAAGCATTCCTCAGATCCCAAGAGATGATGTTTTTTCGAGTGTCAAGAGGCTTTGAGAGAAGTTCCACTTGGGTTTCGCAACGCTCAGTCCTTACTAAATTACTGCCTCCTTCATTTATCTAGTTTTCTTCTAGATGGCTGCTCGACTGGTCGCTCGAATGGCGATAAGGAAGAAGATGAGGTAGAAGCTAAGGGAGGAAATGTTTCTTCGGGTCCATAGGTGAAATGCCCCCTCCCCCTCCCCCCCTGGTCGTTTCTCCTGTTGCATCCCCTATCAAGGAGGTGGTTGTAAGAGCTCAGTGTTGTTCCAATGTTCACGGAGATGATGATGAGGAGATCCATGCAGAAGGAGGTAATCACCGACTACTTCCGTTTCATCTCCATTCGTGAAGGCGAGGTTGGGAGAGTCTCCTGAATAAGTTCCTTCAGTTACGACCTCTGAAACAACCAGGTCGTTGGAGGTGAATGACGAGTTTAAGGACTTAGATAAGGTTCCCATTGAGCTAACACTTTCGTGGTCGAGCGATACTAATGTTGGGAGCCTTACGTTGAGCGTTAGGGATATTACTCATTCAAGCATGCTAAGATTTGGTATTGGAGGGAATACTTTGGACAGACATTCATAAAAATTACATAATAAACATTCATTTGCATGTATGGAATATTCGGTTTTGACCTTAAGTTTTCTTTACGTAGGTGCAATGGCGAGAGGAAGCAATAAAGAGCAGGATTGAGGGTTTGGAATTCACCGACCATTGAAAAGCGGGGCGGTAGAGAGTTTTAAGAGAAGTGTAAAATTGCGTAAGCAACATTCTTATCCTTAAGATCACGATAGTGGCCGATGACACAAGGACTAACCCTGACACTCGGAGTCTTCACTACCCGACACTCAGCCAATGCGAGTAGATAAAAGGCCAGAAGTCGTGAGCACGAGGCAACTGGCATCAACAATACCCCCTTTTTCCCCCACAAACACCAGTGGCCCAAGATGTTGGTAAGGAAAAGGTTGTTGGAAGAACCGGGAACAAGAAGAAGGTTGTAACAAAGTGAGGCCTAGCATTACCTAACATGTCAGTGGTCGCACAGCTTAGTCCCGAAGAAAGGAAGGAAATACTTAAGAAGTCATTCCATGGCTTCTACTTTGAGGAGAAGGTGTGCTGCCGAACATACATCAGATCCCAATGGATGTAGACGATGAAGTGTATAACAAGGTGTACTATGTCTATTTTCAATATAGATAGATGTATAAGTATGCGGGGAGGCTCTCAAAATTAATTTTCAAAAAGAACAGAGGGATTCAAGGGCACCAACATGAGCTCGATACTAAGAAGGAGAGCCTCAGGAATTGGGAGGCTGAATTGAGTAAGACATATTTCCATCATGCATCTATTTCCGCGTATTCGAGTAACATATTTATATGCGAACTCTCTGTTGATGAAACAAAGAAATTCGGGAGGGAGCCCGAGAAGGTCAAAGCTGAGGCGAAAGAGGCCCGTGAAACATTTTAAGATACACTGTCCTCGGTCTCATCTCGGAATATGGCGCTCAAGCAAGATAACAAGGCGATGTCGCAGGAGAATGCATGGCTGATGAATGAGGAGGTACACCAGCTTTGCCAGAGCAATGAATCATTGACCTAAGAAAACAAGAAGCTATAAGAAGAGAATGAGCTGGCGCAAAGGATTATTAAAGAAAATAATAGGCTCAGAAAGCTTCTTGACTCAAGTCACGCCAAGCTCGAGAAGACCAAGAAATAATAGGAGGTCGCTGAACCTTCAAACAAGGAGGTGCTGAGCTAGGTGGACGATATAAAGGCACCAAGTCGAAGTGGAGAAGCTTAGGGCCAACGTAGATGAGTCTGAGGAGAGAGTAGACGTGGAGTTGGAGACATCAATATGAGGTTTTATGTCAAGACACTTCGACTTCATAGAAGCTTATGGTTTGAAAACTACGCACACACATTGGCTTAAGCCTGGAGTAAGCTGGTGGAGTATTAAATTGGGATGAAGGAGTTTGAGGAGGCCATCAAAAAGGAATTGATGACAGATTTCTTGATGGAGGAGGAGTGTTGGGTGCTAGCGCAAGGAAGGGGGATGCCGCGGGGAGAATGCGACATAACTTACTACTTCTAAGGGGAAGGCTATTATGTCTGAGAGCATTGTAATAGCTCAATCATCTGATGAAGGTGGATCCCAATAGCAGTAAGTTATCACGCTCAGTTCCATTGGCTATTTGTCTACTCCAACCCCAGTCATTATTGAGTATGCCCTTGATTTTTCGAGGTTAGAGCACAGACATACTCTTCTACTAGCAACTGAAAGCATAGAGCCCATCGAGTTTGCACAACAATTGCTCAGAGGTAAACCCGATTCTCTCACTGTTACTCATAAGGATGGTGCATGAAGCTGAAGTCTACTAATTTGTTTTCTTCTTCATCACGTAGGTCCCTCTAGAGTAGAGGCGATGATGGGACTTGGACCAACAGTAACTGCCATTCTCGAGTTTGACATGGGAATTTAACAAGAGCCACAAGGAGAGGGATCAATTCCCCTAGACACATTCTAGAACTTAGAATTTGGGGACTTTAGAGTGGAGGATCTTCTCTCAGGCGTGAAGGGGAAACATGGCGAGGACGTGCAGGTGACTGGACCGATGGAAGCAGAGGTCTAGACTATGCATGAACTAGTTGAAGCACAAAATTCCCAACTACTAGTGAAATCAAAGGAGCTAGAGGCGAAAGGAAAGACTGATGAGTATGCACTCCAGAAGCTCATAATGAGGTGAGAGTAAAGGCTGAGAAGGATGCCCAAACCAAAGTCTCGGAGGTGGCCCGAAAGATGATGAGGCCACCGAGAAGAGGGCCGAGGACGAGTTTACAAGGTTGTCGGCAGAGGAGGAAAGGAGACAGAAGGCCTGACGCGAGGCCTAGAAGAAAGCTGAGAAGGCAGCAAAGAGAAAAATTGATAGAGAGGTAAAGAAAGCCGAGCAAGTGGAACTCGTCGAGCTAGACAAATCTGTGGTGCTGGTGCTCCACACAGATATCCTCCCAGACCCCTTAAGGTTAAGTTTTTCCCTGATGTTAAAGTATATTTCACTGATATTACTGACATTCTGAGTGACTCTAACAAGGACCCGCAGCTCGAGGAAGTCCTAGGATTTGATTTGAAGCCTCGCACCCTGACCCGAAGGATAGTGGTGGAAGTTGGTCGAATAAGAAGAAGAAGACGAGGAAGACGAAAGAAGTGGAGGGCCCATCCGAGTCTGTATTGGAGAAGAAGGGGCAAGGTTGTCCTCATGAATGATTTTTATAATTAGGTAACTTGTAACACCCAACATTCCTTAATGTCACCTATATGAGGATTTCATTAAGAAAGTATGGAGCACTATAGGTATAAAGACAAAAAAAACATCACAGAGACTAAGATTTCACAAGTCATAAAAATATAAATTACAGCAGAAGAAGAAACTTTCATTTTACAACCACAAAACCATCTTTGTTTCCTTTAACCAAACAGTTACAAATTTTCATGTCTCAAAATCTCAATGGAAAACAACTTAAGAGTAAACAATATTATCCCTTAAATATAGTAAAAAAGATACAACCTAACCTTGGAAAGAGAACATGAAGTAATCCAACTTGCAGAGAGACATCATGACAAAGCTAATAAAGAAATCTGAACTATACACTTTCTCCCTATAAGCCTGGGGGAAAGAAAGTGAAAGGAAGGAAAAGGGTCAGACATAAAGCCTGGTGAGCTACTATGATTACAAGCTCGACTTACTAAGTTAAGTAAAACAGAAAAATAGTGGTTCTAACTTCATAAAAGGGTAGGAGTTTATACATGTCTAAAGGTGAACAATAACTTATATGAACTGATAATAAGGACTGGCTATTCTTATAAAAAGATAATGATGATAACAACAATAATAGAAATCAGATCAGGCAGATTGGTTGTTCTGCACTTCTATAGATTGAGACAGAAATAAGTAATTAGGAGAGATTTTTCCTAATGCTACCCATGCAATTGGCTCCCTACTACACAAATATCATGTGCCAGCTATGACAGTAGGGGTATCAATCCATAACCCGTCAACTATAAGACACAGAACTATTTTTTGGTATTATAGAGTCTTAGTGTCCCCTAATCAGACCCATGAACGCTCATGAATCCGCTAGAACGCGCCCGTACCCACCTTCCACTTTGAGCCTCTTACATTCCAAATCATTCAAGCGTTCCCTGGCCTGTACCTAGTGAGAGGCCGCTCCTAAGATACCAACGAGGATACTGACTGTTACGGTTCCACACAAATCAGCACAAAGCCACCTCCTATGCTTGTGCCCCCAAGTAATAAGGAATTTAAGAGTTCCAAAACCGGATACAAACAGCAAGACCTGGGACCTCTTAGCTTGTTAATTAACAAGTTTAACTTAGCAAGTTTAAGTTCATTAATAAGCATGGTTGTAAATGACATTTCCTATAAATGTTATTTTATGTACAGCCCTCCCCTCAAACAGACAAGCATCTTCTCAGATATATATATATATATATATATATATATATATATATATATTACAGTAACTTGTTTTACTTAATTACATCTGATCCTTATATTTTCTCATGACATATTTACTTAATATTAAATTAAATATAATTTTCACGTTCTCCATTTGCATGTTAATTTCCATTTAAATACCATTATTCCAATTAACATGTTTTCCCATATTGATTACTTAATGTCATATTAAGTATAGCTTATTTCGAGTAACACGTTTTCCCAAAATGATTACTTAAATACCATTATAATTAATGTGTTTTCCGTATCAACATTCAATTAATGTACTTAACATCAAATAACATGTTTTCCAATATCAATTCCAAAGTAACATGTTTACCAATTGATGTTAAACAACAAGCTTTCCAAAATAAACATAAATGTCTAATCAACACCAGATAAACATAAACATCAAATGAACATAAATGTCTAATAAACATCAAAATAACATGAATGTCTAATTAACATGTTTTTCCCAAATTAACATGAAATTAACATAAGCATTTAATTACATATTTCCCAAATTAACATGAATGAACATAAACATCAATTGCATGTTTTTCCTAAATTACATGAATGAACATAAATATCTAATTAATATGTTTTCCTCAATATAAATATCTAATTGGTATGTTTTTCCCTAATTAATATATTCTCCCTAATTAATGTCAATTAACATAAATGAAAATTTTCCACATTCCTCAAATTAACATATCCTCTTTATTATAAATTAACATAAGTAACAATTTACCATATTCCTTAATATAACGTATCTTCTTTAATGTCAATAAGGACAAATTACCATATTTCTCAAATTAACATATCCTCTTTAATGGTAGTTAACATGAGTGCCAAATTACCATATTCATCAATTTAACATATCTACTTTAATGTCAATAAGTGACAAATTACAAAATTCCTCAAATTAATATATCCTCTTTAATATTAACATGTCTACAGGTTAATATAAAATAAATGACATTTCTTCTTCATATAAAATTAAGTTTAACCAATTCATGTTTACATATTATTACTTTTTAATAATCCCAATTTATAGTACAAATTCTAATATGGCCAATTTCCCCTTTTAATGTTATTTCATACTTT
The DNA here is from genome assembly GCA_030737875.1 of Allium sativum. Classification (NCBI taxonomy): domain Eukaryota; kingdom Viridiplantae; phylum Streptophyta; class Magnoliopsida; order Asparagales; family Amaryllidaceae; genus Allium; species Allium sativum. Next base: position 729,628,287 of record CM060909.1, read on the forward strand.
TCCAATTCTATGCAATTCATCATAATAATACTGTAAATAAAACAAATAACCGAAAAAGGATAAAGAAGAGCGATGCACATACAAATGAATAATAACTTAAAATGAATAGGTAATTGACAGTAATTTAAACAACATATAATAATAAACTTATAAATATTGTTACTTTTCAGATCCAAAATATATTTAATATTCTTTTTATTTAGATTACTAAAAACAACTATTGTATCTATTTAACTTTAACTTAGAAGAAGTCTGAAATCATAATAATACTCACAATAGTTGTTATAGATCTAGAAATCTTTTAAAATAGTTATTGTAGAATTATACCTTTTAATCTATGTTTTAATAGCATCTTGGCATCTTCTTAATTTTATTTATTTACAGAACATAGCTTGAGGAAGAAGAATGAAGAATGTTTGTGTGTAAGAAAATGTTTAAGGCTGCTAGACTATTTATAGATTTATTACGATAATTCTAAAACTTGAGACTATAAATCCAACCGTGCACCTCAAGCTGAGTATGCAAATGAATATAGTGAATAAATCTGTCCAAATTCGGATGCAGGAACCCTACATGCAAGTGGGTCAACCCACCTAACCACTGTGTCGACCCATGGGTCGACCTGCCTTAAACTTTGGTCGACCCATGTGTCGAACTAGTTTGGGCTGGGTCGTCCACTTACCGTTCGTTCCTGGGTTTATTTATTTATCTAAATTTTAAATCTAGTTTAATCCTCTTAAATCCATAACTTCTTCATGCGTTATCCATTTATGAAAACCAAGAGTCTATCTGAACCAGAATTTCGTAAAGAACACAATGGTGAAGGCTGTTTTATTCATTTCTCAATATTTTTCTAATTAATATTAATTCGTAAAATAATTAATCCGTTGATTAATTATTATTTGTTAAAAATTTGGATTGTTACATAGCTTTTTGGTTATAGGCTGATAGATTACGTTAGTACAACCCTCACTTTTGGAGGTGTGATGTGTTTTTCATGTACATCATGTCGTTAGAAAAGAAAAAATAGTTGTGCTTTGCTTTGTGAATGAAAGTTAGTAAACTTTTCTTGCTTCATATATTGTCTTAAGCATTCGAACTATCGTTACGCCTTCCAACTTCTGTACTTGCGCAAATGTATTCGTCATTACACTTAAATCAATGTTGTATGCGACTTTGCTCTTTAAATATTCAATTCGTGCGAAGCTTGTGTGTGCCGACTCTACCTTCGAGACTTCCTCAATCGTTAGTTCCGAGTTGGCAAAGCTTAAGTTTGGCGACTCCACTCTTAGGATCTCCTTGTTTTCATTGATCCCGAATGTGAAGAGTTAAGATGGATGTTGTTGCTTCGTCCTTTAATCATCCTCGTTGTTTCGTTTGGGTTAGAATTGAGGGCGTTGTTGGTTCATCGATTTGGTACCCATACCCAGACTTGGACTCTACGGGTCGGATGTAGCCAAGCAATCGGTCGATATCACAATTACTCGGCTGGTGGGTTGCCCCTAAGTCCGGAGACTCAGGGATGGAGTTGGATATTCAAGTTAATGAGCATTGCGAGTTGTTTATACTTGGTCCCATCGTTGGTTCGGGACTTGAGTGGACCTTTGAAGGCCGAAATGCCCTTCAAAGTTTGAGCTTTTGTAAAGACTCGAGAGGGTGGATCGATGCCAAGCTTCATGCTGCCGATCCAGTGTCGTACGCTCGTGTATGCAAGTTGGTTGTCATTATAGATCAAACATACTACATAGAAAATAAACATACCAGGATCATAGACGTCTAAAATTTCTTTATTGATAACTTTGAGTAATGGAATTTTATATACAATGCCTTGAACCTTGAAAACAAAACATTGGTGGAAAGTAGTAAATCTATACAAAAACATATTAAAGTAGCGGCAAAGATGTTGGTTGTTCCATGGGCTTGGTAGTTCGGCGCCATTAATGGTCGCTAGCTTCTAATCCTCCGTTAAATGGCGTACGAACCTTCCTAGAAAGGAACAAAAACAGTTTGTATGTGAAAGAACCTCTTTAGGATGAGATGGTCGATGTCAAAGTGTTTCGGGCAAACTTTGGAGTTGAAGCATCGTGTGACTCGTTTTCATTGAGCGTCTGCTTTGAATTCAGCTTCATCTCTTTTCTCTTCGAGTAAGTCAAGTGATTCTAAGAGAAGATCTAGGTTGGTGTTCGGATCATAATATGTGACTCGATGAGATTGGAGCTTGAGGTCAGTGGGGAGGATGGCTTCAGATCCATACGAGAGAGCGAACAGAGTGTGACCGGTCGCTGACTTTTGAGTAGTCCAATAGGCCCAAAGGGCTAGAGGGAGTTTATCTACCCACAGCCTCCTGCCATTTCCAAATGTAATGCTTGTTGATGATGGATTTGATCACTTTGTTGATAGCCTCGACCTACCTATTGTCCTGTTGATGAGATACTTCAAAGAATCATTTCTTAATGTGGTGTTGGCTGAAGAAGGTCTTGAACTCAGAGCTCTTAAATTGGGTCTCGTTATTGGAAATGGTAGTCTAGGGAACTCCAAAACAATATATAATATTGGGCATGATGAATTTTATTACCTTTTTGGCAGTGATTATTGTAAGAGGCTCATCTTTTGTCCATTCGGTGAAGTAATCAATCACAACAATAGCATATCGTGCCTCGCCTCTGGCCATTGGGAGAATTTCAATGATGTTGATTCTTTATATCAAAAATGGCCATGGACTGACCATCTACATAAGTTCAGTAGGTAGGGCTCTTGGAATCTTTGAGAACCTTTGGCATTTGTCGCATTTGCGGGTGTAGTTTGATGCATCCCGCTTGAGAGTTAGCCAAAAACAGCCATATCGAACAATATTCTTTGCAAGAGTTTTCCCCTAATGTGGTCATTGCACTCTCCTTAGTGCACATCCATGGGTACACTGTCGAGGTTGTTGTTAGCTACACACAGGAGTAGTGGGATAGAGAATCTTCTTCAGTAGATCACTCCATCTTGAATGATGTAACATGACAATTTGCAAATGACTGCTCACTTTTCATTTCAATTGTCGGGGAGGATCCTGTACAGGTAGTTACTGATCGGAGTCATCAATGACTCGGTTCAGTCTCTGTCGTTGATACTGAATCAGTCTGCATTTGGTTGATATGTCGAGAATCGAGCAACTTGATTGTGATGAGTCCCAAGAGCTGGAATCCTTAGAGCTTGCTAGTTTGGCCAACAAATCAGCCTTCTCGTTCTTCTTTCGGTGGATGTGAGTGATGATATAATGGTCAAAGTGAGTAAGTAGTTCACGAACCTGAGCGAGGTAGGGAGCTATTCATGCCCTCTTGGCTTGATACTCTCCCTACTACTGGCACACAATGAGCTGTGAGTCGGAATAAACTTGAATTACCTTGATGTTGAGTTCGATTACAATTCTAAGTCTAGCAATCAAAGCTTCGTATTCGGCTTTGTTGTTGGTGGTAAGGAAGTTAAACTTTAGAGCTTAACAAATCGAGCGTTCTTCTAGAGTAATAAGCACAACTCTGGCTCCAGAACACTAATTGTTAGACGAACCATCCACAAACAATATCCACTTAACATTAGAAGGCTCACTTTCTTCTAAAGGATCTTTGATAATAGAGAAATCCATAATGAAATCTGCCAGGGCTTGTCCGAGGATTCCTAGAAAAGGGACGAAGGTGAGCTCGAACTAGTTGAGCTCGGTGTTCCATTTCAAGATTCTCCCGGACACCTTAGATCATTAAAGGAACTGTCGTAGCAGCTGGTCTGTGTAGAAATTGATTGGATAAGACTGGAAATAAGGTCAGAGCTTCCCAAAAGAGATCAATAGGTAGTAAGGTTGCTTCTCGAGCTTTGGATAGTACTTTTCTACACCTGTCAATCTCTTACTAATGTAGAAACGGGCCATTGGACACGATCTTATTTGCGCACTAGTATCGAGCCGATTGCTTACAAAAAATCAAAAAATAGATGAATAAGTCTTTGTGGTCAACAATTTTTGACAGGATGGGGGTCGTTTTAAGTGTTTCAGGAGGTCTTGAAATGCAACGATGCACTCCGATGACCACACAAAGTTTCCCCTCCATGTAACAACCCACATTACATATCGGAGGATCATAAAATATTTTTATTTTATTCCCTGAGGGTTGGATCATTTGCATATTTTAATATGTTGCTTATGGGGTTGTGAGACATGTCCATAATTTTTACCAATTTTGTTTGTGACCATTTTGCCCCTGTCAGTCTTGTACGTGGCATGACTTTTGGCTCAGGTCGAATTAGGTGTTGAGACCTGTGCCATTGGAAAGGAAATGATGATTCCCTTTCCGTAGATTGGTCATATTAAAGTTTTGGCTCAGCGGTTTGGGAGGAATCACTGTTTTAAGGTTTAATAGTTGGTTGTCCAGGTTTGGTAATCTATAATGGTCTGATTTGAGGAGGCCCATTAGTGGCTGGTGGAAGGCTGTAAATAGGGGGTAAGAGGCATAGAGAATAGTTAACTTTCTCCATTCTCTCAATTGGAAGAGCTAGAGGTCCTCCATTCCTCCATTGCCTACACCTTTCCACCATTAAAGCTTAGAGAATCGAAGATCTAAAACAATCGAGGCTAGATCTACACAAATCCAAGATAGAGATCATCGAATTGAAGAGTTTGGATCTAATTCTTCGCTGTCCGGAATCGTATTTCATTGCATTTGAGTTGTTTTGGAGAATTGGTGAGTGATATGCATCTCTCACACGGATTCAAGCAAGTATATGAGTTGTATGCACACATTTTTACCAAATTCAAGTCGTTTTCCTTAGACCTACATCATGGTAAGTCTATTTTCATACGAATCGCCATAGGATCTTGTTTAGGAACTTAAAACCAGTAATTTTCATATTATTTACATATGTTTATGCAAGTTAGATCCATAATTTAGTCCATATATTCATTTATCATGATTTTGGTGAAATTGCATAATTTTGGTGAAATTGCATAATTTTGGTGAAAATCGTCATATTCATGTTCTTAATGATTCCATAACATGCTTATGGTTGGATTGGAGGAATTGGATGAGTAGATTTCATCGAAATTGTTGTTTGGCGAAGTTTTGGTCGAAATTGGACTTGGATTGGGGTTGTATAGGCCATGAGTCGGTCGTGTATTATAAGGCATAGTGCAGAAAAAAGGTCGGCACCAAAATGGATCGGCACCAAAATGAGTCGGCACCAAAATGGGTCTGCACCAAAATGGGTCGGCGCCAAAATGGGTCTACACCAAAATGGGTCTGAACCAAAATGGGTCTGTACCAAAATGGTTCGGCATCAAAACGGGTCGGCACCAAAGTGGGTCGGCACCAAAATGGGTCTGTACCAAAATGGTTCGGCATCAAAATGGGTCGGCACCAAAGTGGGTCGGCATCAAAATATGACTTCGAAGTGAATTCAATGAGGAATGTCGAAGTGATGTGTAGTGTTCGTTGCTATTGTAATGCAACGAGTATGATGACAACTCAAAAGCGTTCTGAGCTTGTCGGAAATGGTTGGATGGTCGCCGTCGGTGATGACCAGAGATATTGAAGGCCTATGAATTATTGTTATTGTAGGTTCTAGCGGGCTCAAAGTGGGGGTTACACGCTTTCGTCGTATGGTAGAGTACCCTGAGCGTCGTGTATGGCCTAGACACATTTCGTCATTTGGTGTGTGGGGTTTTAGCTAGAACCGAGGCTTACCATTGGCCCTTGAAAATTGATGGAAAATTGTTTAGCCAGTCATAAGATTACCGATAGTTTCAAAGCAGGATTGGCAGTGATAGCCAGAGTCTGTCATGCATGCTGGATGTTCTGTTTGTACCATCTCATGTAAATTACCCTACGTCGAAGGAGATTTTCCTTGAGTGTTTGTCTGATATTGGTTTAGGCCTTTGGGGCTTGTGCTTGGGGGATGTTGAATCCGATTAGGATGGTTTGCGTGAGGTATATAATTTGGATGCTATGAGTGCTATTATTGGTTGCTTCTGATTGCCATTTTGGTTTCCATGGATGAATGGTTGAAATGTTTGATGTAAAGGCTATCACTATCCGATGTGGGGAAAATGAGAGTTGTGTTCTTCTCTGGTGTTGTGGGTAGATTAGTTCGTTTATTTACCCATTCTCATATACTTTACTGATGAAGTTCGTTAGCTATTTTATCGCTCACTAAGACTGTTGTCTGACTCAAGGTTTTATGTTTCCCTCTTATTACCTTAGGTTGTTCATCAGATTGTTGGATTGGAAGACTAGGTGCCAAGTGCCAGGTGATAACTTAGTGAGGACGATGTTGCTGTTTGGAGGTGAGCAGGAGGCTGGCGTATTATCTTTACTACTATCTAGTACCTTTGTTTTCCGATGTTTGTTATTCTTCTCTGAGTGTTGTAGTGAGGCAAAATTGTATAAACACTGTTGTTGAATCCAAGTGTATGAATATTACTTTCTAGTAGTTATGAAAGTTCAGTGTTTTCTACTTCACTAATATTACCTGTTGTATATGTTCTATTATGTTTCATCTTTGTGCTGTGAGTTTTACGATAGGTATTGTTGTGTTTCATACCTTGATGATCGTCCATAGCTGCCTAGCTCATCTTTCAGCGCATTATCTCTCTTATTCATTGCAGGTGTTGTGGGAGATCGTCACATTCCCTTTCTTGAGCATGTCAAAGAAGGGAATTCACTTATCAGTCGCTTTTTATATGAATTGATTTAGGGTGGCTACTTTCCCGTTTAAGATTTGAACATCTTTAGCGCTCTGAAGGGCCAGAATATCCTGGATAGCCTGAATCATTTCCGGATTTTCCTTGATTCATCGTGAGTTGACAATGAAACCCAAGAATTTTCCCAATTTAATGCCGAAAGAGCATTTCAAGAGTTTGAGTTTCATTCCATATTTATGGAGGATGCTTAACATTTCCATGAGGTTGTTAACGTTATCGTTCGACACCCTCGATTTTACGAGCATGTCATTAGTGTAGACTTCCATGGATCTTTCGATCTAGTCCTTGAACATGCAGTTGACCAGTCGCTGATAGGTGGCTCCAACATTCTTAAGACCGAAAGGCATGACAACATAGCAATAAAGCCCAAGGTCGATGATGAACGAAGTGTGCCCCTGATCTGGAAGTTACGTTGGGATTTAATTGTAGCCTGAGTACGTGTCCATGAAGGAAAGAAGCCGATAGCCTACATTAGAATCAATGAGCCGATCAATCTTCGGGAGCGAGAAGTTATCTTTTAGGCATTCTTTGTTTAGACATGAGTAGTTGACGCATGCTCGCCATTTCCCATTTGATTTTTTGACCAGGACTGGGTTGGAGACCAACTATGGGTAGATGGCATCGCGGATAAAACCATTATCGAGTAGCATGTCCAGCTCCTTTTCTATGTTGTCGATCTTTCTATTCCCAAGATTCAGCGCTTTTGCTAACAGGAAGGTGCTTTGAATCGATACTGAGCATGTGAAAAGTGATTCCAGGGTAGATGCCATACATATTAGAATGGGTCTAAGAAAATACATCAAGGCTGGCTCTTAAGAAATCCACAAGTTCTTTTTTTATTGATGGGTAAAGCTGTGGTCCAATCTTCATACCCGAGTCAAGCCAGTCGGGTTGATTGGATCATTGACGGTTGGCTCCACCAAAGTAGCCCTTTCTGAATCGGGCTCTTCGTCTTCCCTTGGATCGAGGTCTTCGGAAAGATGGCAGTTTCGGCTATGTCATGACCCAGACTCTAGTGGCTGTTATGCATTGGCGGTTTTGGCGCACTGGCTTGGGGTTGTGCCCTTGCCTTTCTCTTTGTTAATGGCTTCTTTCCATTCAACGAGATAGAAGGCTTTCGTGATGGATTGATCACACTTGACGGTTTTGATCTCATTCTCTATCAGGAATTTTATGAAATGGGATCGTGGTGTCATGCAGACTCGGAACTATACAAATAAAGGATGTCCTAGGAAGACATTATTGGGAGAAGAAATATCAATAACCATGAAGGTGGGAATCTTGACTCTGCTTTGATCCTCATCTCCGAGCTCAACCGGCAGTTCTTCCATACAAACTGGCCTATTGGAGGAGCTGTTGAAGACATGGCAGTGGCGTGACAAGGTTTTAAGTCTTTGGCCTTAAGTTTCATTTGGTCGTAGGCCGAGTTAATTATTATATTAACGTAGCTCCCCGAGTCAATGAGAACTCTTCAAACATAGGCCGGACCTATGGCAGCAGTTTTGATGAGAGGATATATGGTTGGAATGTCGAATCTTGTAACATCTCTCTCATGGAAAACTATGTCATCTTGCATAGCCTTCTGAAGCTTGGCCAAGGCAGATTCATCCAAGGTGGAGCATGCTTGATTGAGTTGGCGTATTCCTCCATACGCCGGAAGCTTCCGTTTGCGGGGTAAGGTCCTCCACAGATGGTGTTAATCCCGATAACCCCGTGTGGAAGTCTTTGATTGGACAGCCCATAAGCCTCTTGAACATGAGGAAGTACGGGCGTTAAAGGGCCCGCAAATGCTTCTTGGGGAGCAAGGTTCTGAACATACTACTCTAGGCATTCCTATCGGATGGGCTTCTCAATAGCATCCTTGAGGCGGTGGTAGTCGTTCGTATTATGGCCGAACATGTCATGGAATCTGCAATACTTACTAGAATTCTTCTCCCAGTCGGTAGACTCCCTTATGTTCATCTTCTTATATTGAATTGTGTTACAAGTCTCAAGATAGATTATTTACAACTCAGAATTAAGTGCAGTGCATACCTTGTAAGTTAGGAAGCAATCGCGCTTCTTCAGATCTCCAGCATGTTGAAAGTTATAACCACCTGGTTTGTCGTTGTTGGGCTTAGGCTAGAACTAGGATACCTCTTTACCCTTGTTGGAAGATTCCCTGAGTGTTTTCCTTTAACACTGTCCTGGATAGTGCTTTGGTGTGGGGCTGTTGACGGCAAAAAATGTTGTAAACACCAAAGATTCCTATTACTAGGAATAGTTAATTTGGTCGTAAGACTAAGTAAGAGAAAGCGGTAAATGACACGAGAATTTATAGTGGTTCGGCCGCGGATTAGGCCTACGTCCACTTTGGAAGGATGTTGGAATTTTATTAAACACTCAAAAATTACAAGGTAGAGCCATGCTCATTACATTTGCTTTCATAATTGCCATATGCTGGGTATTTAGGAAAAAGAATATTTAATTCTCCTTCTTCCTCAAATAGGAGATGCCATTAATGAGGTCTAGAAAGCTCTAGGAAGTTCTCAAGTGATGAAAATCCAACCCCCTTTAAGTGTGAGGCCATGGGCTATTTATAGGAGTGGGGATATGTATGATTAGGTAGGAGTAGGTAGAAATAGGGGACCACATGCAGAAAATTTGAACCCTCCCCTCGCACTAGCAGAAATTTTGAACCTGGGGCTAGGTTCGATGGGCTGGGCGCGAAATTTTGCACCTGCGGGGTGCGAAGTTCGCTTTTCGAGGTGCATGTGGATCGCAGGTTCGGGCGCATCGAGACTCGTGATTCCTTTAGGATTTGAGGCCTCGACTCGAGAATGCTTCAGTTTGCGAGGCCTTTGTTTGGCAATGTTTGGAGGAGCGTCGAGGTTCGCGGAAGTTGTTGGATGAATCCTAACTTTGATTCGATCTTGTGATTCTGGGCAACACACTTATTGGCGGAAATCGGATGAATCGGGTGGTGCCCAAATTGTGGGGCCTCGGACCCCCACCGGCACTGCGCCCGGACCCGCTTGACGGCTCGCCTTCGGCTCGGAGCACGGCTTGCCTTCGGCTCGAATGCGGACGGATACTAATGGAGGTTGCGTTCGAGGGATGTGACATCTTGCTAGTGGCAAGACTCGAATCTTCTGGTATTGGACCCCGGATGATATTGGCGACGCCTCTGGGTTGTAATATCATGCAATATGTTGAGTCGAGCGTGTCTTGTGCACTTTTGGGAACCGGACCAAAAGGTCGGTTAACAGGGGCTATTGGGATGGTCATTTTGTGTTGCCCTGTTTTTGTGCGCTTCGTCTTGGCATAGAAATTGATTAGCCTTTTTATAGAAAGACGCTAAGGTCTTCTACTGCTTTTTGTCGATCCAAGCTCTGAATTCAGAATTGGGCAAGATTCCCTCGGCAAGGTGGACCACGACAGTGCGAGGTTCTGAATCTTCAACTTCTGCTAGGGTGTTATAGAAGCATTTAATGTTAAGAGTTTCCCCCGTGCCATGGTAGAGATTTGAGAGAGTCAAGGGGTCCTTCCGCCTTGCGACGTGCATCTTGAATTGTTTCATTTGTTCGTAAGCTAGTTGTTCGAATGTTGAGATGGATCTTGGTGGGAGTCGAGAAGATCAGAGTAGATCTACATTTGGTAGTGTCGGTGGTGTGACTGGGGTCCATATGCCACTCTAAAGGTTCAAGAAGTTACTGGGATCAGTCTTCTCCGAGAAAGCCGTCAGTTAGGGTATACTGAAACATCAAGGCCATTCGGCGGCGTGCACAGCCCGGGTGAATGGGTTATACCTCGTATTGGTTTCCCAAATATCGATGGGATTCCCCACGTATCTCTCATGATCCTTCAGACTATGTCGGTGAAAACTGAGGCTTGACCTCTGTTGGATTCCAACGGTCGTGGTCCAGTTCGGGTGTTTAGGGCCGTGGGTGCCTTCGGTGGTGTACATCAACATCCGTGTTAAGCGATTCATCAATCTCGAATGCCTGATTATGTAAGGTTGATTGAACGGGACTTGGGCATGGTTGGCTACTAGGCGCGCAGGCACCAAATTTTGAGTGGCAACTATAAGGTTCTATCGTGGAAGGGGTTGGCTTGCTTCGTCATTAGGGCCCAATCGAGAACACTCATGTTGATGTGTTCCCTCACTGAAAGTGACAGTAGTTCCATTACCGTTGTCGTTAACTTTTTGTTGGCATTGGTCCTCCTCATTTGGCTTCGGTTCCCATTGTGGTTATCGAAAGAAGTGCATCTGAGACATTTGGTAAGGGATGAGTGTTTCTATCGATCTCGAGTCGGGCGACGTCACATCGAGCATTCACTTGACGTCATCGTATCAACTTGATGTTTTCCTTCATTTTTTTCGAGTTTTCTCATCCTATCTTCCAATATGTTGTTAATTTCGAAGAATTGGGCATGAGTTACCGAAGCGTCAGGATTATAAGAGGCAGCGACATCCATGTTGACTGGAAGTTTCGAAGGAGGAAGCTGTGGAGTAGTTTCGGTATCAGTGACCGTGGAAGTTTCGATCATGATGTTGTTTCCTTTTTTAACTATTGTAAGCGGAACTACGAGCTAGATCTAAAGGACCTAAGTAGCGCTTTTAGTTTAAAATGGAATTCAGTCAAAAAAAAGGAAGAATTCTCAGGTCTTCGAGAGCTCTCAATGAAAGCACTAGAATGTTTACGTGAAAAAATCGGCGCAAAACCCAATGATTCTCGGCTTAGTGAGAATAAGGTTTTGCGTAAGGTAAAAGTATGAAAAAGTAATGAACACTGTATTTTATAGTGGTTCGGTTCGGATTGAACCTACGTCCACTTTGAAGTCTTTGCTGATTTTATTCACTAATGAAGGAGTATAATGTGGGAGATCAACTCTAAAATTGTTCACAAAGGAATTTGTAGCAACTAAGTTCTAAATAGTCCTTGTTTACAAAGTTCCTTTGCTGTTCGGAAAACCAAAGCCTTGGGGAAAAGTCACTTCTTCTTCTTTAAAGCTCCAAGCTTCTTTAATGGTGTCCAAGCTCTAGAAAACCTTCATAATATGTCAAATAAGCCAAATGCAAGCCCAGAAATCATAATAGGTATGAGGGTATTTATAGGTAGTGGAGTATGTAGGAGTATGTATGATGTGAGGCCCATTGCACAGTTTTTGTCCTCTTGGGATCAAGATTGATCCCGGGACCGGAACGTATCCCGGGGTGCACTTTTGTGATGTTGCTCTTAAGTTTGAAGGTTCGTGGCGTCATTTCGTATCCTCCTCTTTGAATACTGGATTTTTTATCTGGAAATACTGATCCAAGGGGTTAGTGAATTTCTTGAGAGTGAGGTTTAGGGATGTGCAGTTAGTGGGATATGGCTTTTCCTATTCGAGGAACAGTGTGTGGGATACGAAATGATGATGGGATGGACTCTTGAGGGCGGACGATGCTGGGGTAAAAATCTTGTTCATATACGAGGATACGAAACTGGAGTCGGTGTTATGGTTTTGTGGAGCTATCGAGGCTTGGGAGGCGAATCTCTGAGATACAAAATTGGACCGTGGGCTTATGCTGATCCCGATTGTTGAGCCGGTTATGAGTAACTTTGATGAGTTATAACGACCACATTTGTATGACTTCTTGTGGGCTTTATTCGTGAATATATTGGCGACACTTCGAGTCGTTGGGCCACGCGATTGGCTAAGTCGTGTGGGCTTGAATTGCTTTTGGGAACTGGGTCTAAAAGACGGTTAATAGATACCTTGTCCATCTAACCGAAAGAAACTACAATTGAATCTAAATGCCCTCACACTCTATGTTATCTATCTTATTCTCAAGAGTTCACATGCCTTAGTGCATTGTATGTCATTCTCTTGATAACCCGTAAATGTTGACTGTTATTGTTTTCAACATTTTTAAACGATGTGCCAAAAAGCATTTCCATGTCGTATAACAATGGAGAGACACAGCTCTGTGAAGCATCTAACTCCTTTATGTGTTTATCCTTCAATCTTTGATTTTCGTCTCATTGTAATTTATCACACCATTCTTTCACCTGATTACCTCATATGGGTCTATCTCATGAGCGGGCGTAGGACTATAATCCAATCCGAGGTAGGACCTTGCTGCTTGAGAAACAAGGGAATCAATCCGAGCACATATGCACCTCCCGGACTCTCTCTTCTTCTCTGCGATTCACCAACTTATATTTTTAATCTCATTCTTAAACATAGTCTCATATACTCCCAAAATTTCTTAGCAAACATTCTGATTTAACCACTATGGCCAAGGTAGAATATAATTTCATTTTAAGAAAGTAACCTCCAAATCCTAATAAAGAGTAGTCAGTTGTAAACAAAAGAAATAGGAGTCGAATATGTCCTTACACGTTGAAATTAGGTAATAATACGAACAAGATATATTAGAGGCCAATGAACTTTACATTGAAAATATATTTTGGCTTTCAAATTCAATAGTCATGCAAATCACTGCCAAACTACACAAAAAAGAAATTCGCTCGTTAAAGGGTCTTAGCCTCGGCTAACAAACATACTACCTAAAGAGAATTAGGCAAGGGCGGGACAATGCCATTGAAAAAATCCTCATGGAGATTATAACATGCTCCTACGGCCCTGCCCAACAATTCATAAAACGACCCATACTTAAAACTGTTCCTTGTCCTTAGGGAAGTTCTGTTGTAGTATTGGATAAGAAAAATTCAAAACAACTCTAGATGTTTGTAGCAATACTTTTTCACTTTGCCTTCTAACAACCTCATGCTCTAACTTATCCAAATAAGATGTAATCTTACGTCTAGCCACCTTCAAGGAGCCTTCCATTTCGTATATTATCAAAATGATGGTTTTATTAGAATTTCCTACTGTCTCAATAACCTAGGCCAGCATGCATTTTAAACTATGTAAATCTCTAGAAAGGCTTAAGGCATCAGTTCTCCATCTCCGTTGCTAACACAAAATGGATTTGGGACCTACAGGAGGAGCAAGAGCATAGCTAATAGTTCTCTACTGCAGCAACTTCCTCATCAACATCTTTTGTTTTCTTCCCTACCAACCTGCCAATCTACGTCGACATCCTCAATCTCTTTTTATTATTACCCATTTTTTATGTAAATTATGTCATATATTTTTCACTCTCCTTAAAGGCCAGTTCTAGCAAAGCTAACTTTGTGGTGGTCCTCTGTAAAATGGTATGCCTTAAGTACTAGTGTTGGAGCGCACTTTGGCTTAGATCAACAGTTTTTGTTTAATTGTCAAATTAGCTGCGAACCTAACAACCACGCACCTTAGATAGGCAACTTCACTTTCAAAAGAATCCCCTACACCAATCACTCCAAAACCATAAAAGTCGGGAACACTCCGAAGATAAACATTGCTGTATCAAAATAACTTTTTGAATAATTAACTCAGCCGACAATAAAAAGCAACCTCCATACATGATCAAAAAAATACAAAATGTTCAACGTTTATTACATTAAACCTGTTTATTAGCAAACATATAGATCATGTGTAGAATAAAACAAAATAGTGAATTCATCATATTTCTAAGTTGAAGCCTAAATTACTCAAAGTGGGGTTGTTTGGTTGGATATGTCCATTCTTCAGTATGTGTCGCCATGGACAAACAATGAAGTCACTAACAGCCTCTTATCTCTTAAACTACTTGTTGTATTTTGGATAATAAACTATCAACATCACTCTTGATCCCTACAGAGGATTCACTTAACACTTTTTCATGCTTGCATAATGCAGCAAGACTTTTTCCAGGATAGCTTAAAGTTCTTGTTTAAGCATTGCCTTACTCTTCCTTAATTGTTCTACAAACATAATTTTATGTGAGGACTAAAAAAAGCTATAAAGAAATCACTTAGAAAACAAAAAGAAATAACAATCCATTATACATAAACTTCGAAGTGTCCACTGAAAGAAAGTAAAGGAAAGTCGGAATTCAAATCTATTATCATGGAATCTGAGTTAACCTTATTTGTGGTATTCTTCTCGGTTTCCTCATTTACTGGTAGGTCCATGGGAACATTTGCAACAATAATTTCAACAAGGCATATAGCCTGTAGAGTTTTCAGAATTGACTTGAATCTCACTAACTCCTGCAATACTCCGTGTTGATAGCAAAAAATGCCGTAAACACCAAAGATTCCAATAACTAGGAATAATTAATTTGGTCGTATAGACAAGAGCGTAAAGCAGTAAACAACACAAGAGATTTATAGTGGTTCAGCCTCGTGAGGGGCCTACGTCCACTTTGAAGCATTGTTGGAATATTATTGATCACAAAAAGTTACAAGGCTGAGACCCTCTTATGGCATCTCAATACATTCATTTCAAAGTCATATGATGTCATCTCTAAGGCTATATGATGTCATCTTTAAGACATGATGTCATCATTATCATTTATGATGCCATAATTATCATATATTTAATATACTAGGAAAATGACACTTTTTTCCTTCTTCTTCCTTAAATGGGAGATGAAATTAATGGAGCTCTCTAGAGGTCTCATGGTCTCAAATTCCAACCCTTTTCAAGTGTGAAGTCATGGGGTATTTATAGAAAAGGGGTTAGGTAGGAGTAGGTAGAAATAGGAGACCACACCCAAAATTCGCACTAGAGCTTGCGCATGCAAGATTTTTGCACTTAGAGCCTGCGCATGCTGAAAATATGCACCTGGGCCTGGGGTGCGAAATTTCGCACCCCGTGGGTGCGAAATTCCACACCTCTTGGGTGCGAAATTCCGCACCTCGTGAGTGCGAAATTCACGCCCCACGGAGGTGTGAAATCAGTGTTTCCTAGGGTGCGAAATTCGCACCTCCCGAGGGTACGAAGTTCGCTTTGTGAGGCGCGCGAAGGCTGCATGAATAGGTGTTTGGGGGTGCCGCGGGGTCTCTGTTGGAGCGATCCCTCTTCATCCTGTTTCCTTCGCTCCTAAGCATCCCTTTCGGCTTTAGTTCCATGCAATACATTGAGTCGAGCATGTCTTGTGTACTTTTGGGGACCGGACCAAAAAGCCGGTTAACATTTGCCCCCCAAATTACGTCTTGTGTCGACATGATGTGTTTTGGATTGGTTGAAGTAGTAATTGAGTTGCTGGTTTATCGTGTATGTTAAAGGAAAACACATGTTAGTTGACATGGTCGATCGTTGTAGGATTGCGAGCGAGCCGTTGTTGGTGTGGCGTCGTGCTCACGTTGCTAAGTATTCGCAGTGCGTTGCCTCCGCGTTTTGCGGGGCCAGTATGTGCATGGAATAAGTGTATATGAACGCGCGGCGTGAAGCTTCGAACCCGAGGGTTTGATTTTTTCCTTCTCTCTCTCTTTTTTAGGGCACAAAATTTCGGATCATGGGGGTTCGAAATTTCGACCCATAGAGGTTCGGTATTTCGAGAACAAAAGGCTCAAAATTTCGAACCCAGGAGGTTTGGAATTTCGAACCGTGGAGGTTCAAAATTTCGAGACCCTCAGGTTCAGAATTTTGAACCCGGGAGGTTCGGAATTTCAAACTCGTGGGTTCGAATTTTCGTACCCATAGGATCGAAATTCTCTGGAATACAAAGGGACTTTTGCTTTTTATTATAAATAGACCCTCCTCATTTTCTTCTTCCATTGTTTTTCTATCTCGACTTCCATTGATTTAGAGCTTCGAAGCCTAGTACTTTTAGAACTTAGACTTAGGTAATGTTTGGGGTCAAGGAGTGAGGAGGAAAGAGGTTGAGGCGTCGAGGTTTGGCCTAATTAGTTCGACGCGAGGGAGAGAGAAGCGGAGACCTGAACTGTGTCTGAAATTTCAACCCTCACGAGTTTCGAAATTTCGAACATCAAGGTTTTAGAATCTTCGAACCTTCGTGGGTTCAAGTTTCCGAACCTCCAGGGGTCGAAATTTCGAACCTGAGGGGTTTGAATTTCCGGACCTCTAGAGTTCGGATTTTCAAACCTTCTGGGTTCGAAATTTCGAACCTTGATGGGTTCGAATCCTCAGGCCCGGAGGGCTTCGAATTTTCGACCCTCTGGAGTTCGAATTTTCGAACCTGGTGGGTTTCGAATTTTCGAACCTTGAGGCTCAGATTTTGGAACCTTGAGGGGTTCGATTCTTTAAACCATGAGGCTCGGACTTTCGAACTTCGATGTTTTTTGGAGCCTCTCTTGCCCATCGCGGTCTTTTGGTTTGTTGTTAGCCCAACTACTCTGTACCTCGCCTTGGCGGGGTAGTGTTTCCCTTGTTCAGTACTTCGATCTCCTGACTGCCTACCCTTAAGTTTACATGTCACATATTTGCTTGCGCGATTGCGCGAATGCACATGCTGACAGTCGCGCAGACAAGGACATGAATTCTACACATAGGATAGCGCATATATCCGAACTATGATTGAACTGTTAGACTGTTTGACTTTCCTATGTATATCTTAATCTCACATGACACCGCACACACATGTTAGCTTTCACCAACACGAGGGGTACAGGTTATTCCAATGCGATGTCTAATACTAGTGTCTTAAAGTATAGTTAGTCATGAAAAAAGATCAAAGACTAGAAAAATCCTGGAAGCTGAGGCTTCCCCATCATCGTCACATTCATCTGATTCTACCTATAGTGGTAGCTCGAGTGGCAGCGAGCTTGAGACTCCCAAAGTATTTGTTCCTTCTCAATCAGTCAGTTCACCCAAAGCATCTGATCACGGGGAACAAATTGAAAGGCTTCGTTCTCCGGTCATACATGAAGAGGTTGAGAATGTGGATATTATTAATGAAGATGCACCGGCGGGCCTAGTAGCCCCGAATATGTTACCGGATGCCGTTATCTTGGAAAACCCGACGGACTCGGTACCATCGCACATGGATGCTACAGTAGTTAGGAAAATGGCGCAGCGGTTCAACATACCGGTGGGTGATGCTCATGCGCCGGGAGAAGGTGGAACGGCTCACGCACCACCCGAGGGTTTAACTTCCTGGAATAGGCAAGCTTGTTTCACGAGGTGTATGCCCCCAGCCAATGATTTTATTTGGGACATGCTGTTCTATTTCCATCTTGCACCTTCACTACTGTATCCAAATGCTTATTCTTCGCTCTTAGGCACTCATGTTTTATACCGAGAATATCTTCACTTGGAACCCACCGAAGAGGACATTCAGTATTTCTTTAGCCTGAGGAGAACGTCTAGCAGATCGCCTTCCCAATGGTTCCTAGAAGCGACAACCGCCACCAAATTCTTCATCGGGACGTGGCCCAGACCATCAGTGTTCAAACATGACTGGTTCTTTGTGCGTTGCCCTCCTGGATTTGCAAGGAGGTGGATTGAAGGAAGTAAGTACTTTCGAACTTTGCTTCTTATTATAAAGTTCATGGGGATCGTCTCTCATCATTATTCTTTTTTGATTGCGGTAGGGAATCCAGAGGAACCCACCGGCGAAGAGTACAAGTAGCGTCTTAGTGCCTTGTGGGCGATTCCCGAGGAGTCTCGAAAAAATGAAACTGTGATCAGCGAAGAGCGCCTTCGTTGTATGTGGTTGCTTCCTAACGATCGGGCTGTAATTAGACCCAAGTGGCGAGCAGTGTGCCAAAAAAGGTGGTGGCAAGAAGCCCTGTGGCTTCTGAATTGAAAAGAAAGCTGCCTTCTACTGGTCCTAGGCCAAAAAAGGCCGTCAAATTTCAAGGAGATATACGCGAAGACGAGGCTCGTGGTCCGGAGAGGCCTGCCGAGGATGAGGAGTGTCCAGTATTCCAATCCCGCCTTTGACAGGAGAGGCCAGGGGAGGAACGTTAGACATACCCAAGTCTCCGGTGATTTCGACCGAGACCGCTGCCTCGCTCGAAATGGAGGGAAAGTTTGACACCCTTAACCAACTTGGTTTAGAAGTAACTCCGTGGCCAATTATCACTAGCCTGGAAGAATTAGCTATTGCTGCGGAGGGGTTAACTCCTTTGAGCGAATCACACTATGGTCTATTGAGAAAACACTTAGGGCATCACTCATTATCACTGCATAGCATAGTGGCTTATCTGAGCGTGCGACTTGACTGACTTTGCTTCATTTCTTTGATAGGTAATATGGCCAGAGGGCATGGAGGATGAGGCTATGGTCATGGAGGCTGCAATGCCCTATTGAATCCTTTCTTTGAGGGATTTGGAAGAGGGACCAACTTTTATGATACTCCACCCCTGCCTGGTCGCAGTAGCGAGCACCGAGGCGGGGAGCAATCTCGACGATCTCCGACTCCTTCTCCTCCCCCGATTCGGGTGTCCAAGGGAGATTCTCGACTCAACTTAGGAGGTTCTCTACGTCCGTCTTCGACAACCCCTTCAAGTATAGCTACTCCCGCCCTTATTCCTGTTACCAAAGGGAGGGAGCCACCACGCGGCCAACCAAGACCGGAGAGGGCGACCGTAACCGTGACGCGAGAACTAGTGGTATCCGAGCAACACAAGTTTTCCATGAAGGAACGAAGGGCATGGTTAAAAAAGACTTTCCCTCAACACTACTTTGATGAGCTGACGGTCCTTTCAGATCTCAGCCCACCTCCCGCTAGGGAGTCTGGAGAGATCAGGATGCATGTGAAGGAAGCGTACCATCAAACCGATGAGCTTATCACCTATTCCTTTCATTTATCGGAGCTGATCAAGAGGAAGAACATGGAGCTCACGAATCAGAAGTTAGCTATCGATGCTAAGCAGACCACCGTCGTTCGTCTAAACACAGACAAAGATGAGTTTGCTTTTTGTAGCGTGGGCACATTGTCGTTCGTTCCCGTATCTTTAAATGCTAACCCATGAGTCTCGTTGATGTAGCTGAGATGAAGAAAGGTGTTTATCCATCAAAAGACCGAGCTTGGAATAAAACTGCAAAACAAGCACCCGCGACATCTTATGTGACCGTGTCTTCAACCAAAATTGGATGCGAACCGTGATTCAGGCGCTGAAGCAAAGGTCGATCGTTCATACTGAAACCAAGCCGCTCAAATACCAAAATAAAGCAAGTCGCCCATTCAACATAGGCAAAAGAGACCTGATAGCATAGCCACAAGGTGAAACGGCGTCATACAACGGTAGTAAAAGGATGAACACTCTCGAGCCAAGGAGGTCAGTCACACAAGGTACGAAGGAAAATTGATTCCAGTCTCGCATTATGCTCTTACAAAGCCACCCAAAGAGTTCGCTCCTATAAAGTCACCCTCTCAACTACCCGAAGCACTCGCTCCTATGGAACCGCTCACACACGATAACTGGATACAGTTGCAGACAGTTGGCTACAGATAGGCGGGGGTATAATTGTAATTATTGGGATAAACGACCCGCGACTTGCAGATACAGATCTGAGATCATTTCCTGAGGAAAGGTCACCTATAAACACATCATGGCTACCGACATAAGGGGGGGGTCCAATCTTCGAAACCACAAAGTGCTGCTAAATTCTGTACTCATCATATCGGTAGCTCAAAGCTCTATAATTCATCAGGCCATGGCGTCAAGCATAGTCCTATAATCAAGAGACGAAGACATCTTCCTTCTCAATCACTTATCCATCCTTTCCCTCCTCAAACTCCATTATCCTCATGTAATTAGTATGAATAAAAGTATTTTGAGTGAATATAGGAATGGGTGAAGAAAGAGAGTTTATGTATTTTGTAATCCTTATTATAAGAATTCAAACTACCTTCATAGTGGACGTAGGCCTAATTTGCGGCTGAACCACTCTAAATCTTGTTTCTGCTTTACCTTCTTCGCATTTTTATTTCAACTGTTGTTAAATACGGCTCAATATATTTTCTTACCACGTTGGTGAAGTACAACTTTAGTACCTTGGGTGTTTAGACCAATTTTGGTGTAAACATTTAGGCGCCCACCGTGGGGCCGTATTTGATTCTTTCCCAAATTGAAGTCCGACGAAGATTTTTTGAGAAAAGCTGTGCTTGGAGTCATGAACATGCAGAAGGAAATTGCTGACCAAATCGACGGCATCGTCGACATTGCCGTATCGCCTACCGTCCATTCCAAAGAAATGGAACTGTTAAAAGTTGAGGCGGCCGTAATCAAGAGGGAATTGGAAGAAGAAATGACAGGGCTAACGAGCCAAATAACTATCACAAACAACGCAGTGATAAAGAAGATCGAGTCGACGCTTGTTATTCAAACCTCTGTCATAAGAAACCACACCAAGTGTCACTAACCTTCTGTTCGCTCAAGCAAGTCATGCAAGAGAAATAGATTTTTTTTGCAGAACAAGAAAATTCTACTCAGAAAACTACATGTCATGATTATGGGTCCTGGCAAAGACCCAGCAAGGAGAAAAGTGCTCGCTTCGTAGATCAGAATAAAAAGCAAAAATATATTTTAGGTACAGCACGTGGGGTTTCGGACAGAAACAATGGAGGAAGAACCAAACGGCCTAAAAGGAAACCGCGCTTTTCAAGAATTCTGAATTCACCTCCCTCAATGACACCATAGAGAATATCTTCATGGCAACTAAGGACACTGAAAAGTACCCAGTTCCAAAAAGGATGCAAGTCAGAGACGCTGCCATAGAATCAGGAAGGTTCTGTCAATTCCATAACCAACCAGGGCACGATACTGACGAATGTAGACACTTAAAATCCTTAATCGAGGGGCTACTCAGGGAGAACCGTTTGCAACAATATGTGCAGGGCCATTACCCTACATCTCTACAAACAAGGGGTAGCCAGCTCCGAGGAAAAGGCCTCAACTAGCCCGGGGTTAACACTTGGTCAAGAATCAGTAACTGGAGTCCTGATTATGGAGTTTTTGAACTAGAATCCCCGTTACTTAACTTTACTATTTCGTTTTTACCCTGTTTACTTAAGAAATAGTAGTCGTTTTATCCTGCTTTGCCACTTGCTATGTTCATACTAATATTTGACAATGGTTTACTTACAAATGCTTTATACAAAGGAGATTATCATGTGCTTATCTGAGTACCATACTTATTGCTTCGTGCTAAAAACTGATTTTTCGGAATGGAGGCATGATAGAAGCAATTAATCATACCTATCCTAATTGCGACAGAGGATTCTCAAAGCACATCTTAAGCAAAAAGGCTTAAAAGCGCTGCAAACAGCACGAGAACCAAATTGGATGTATAAGCACATTGCCTTAGCAGAACGTGATATTATAAGACAAACAACAAGTTAAAGGGTGGTACTTCTCGTAGCAGGTGGTTGACTAGAGAAACTGAATCAGGCTTCAAGAAAGGTACAAGGGAAACGATAAAAATGTCCCACGGATAAATACCTAGGCTGGAAACATCAGTCCTAGTGTCGGAAAGACCGACAAAACATGCTGGAAGGACCAGCACAAATCATAAATCCAAGCCGAAAGGAGTTATCAGAAAATCTAGCCGAAAGGGGGTAATAGAAATCCCAACCGAAAGGGGGTATCCAACAAGGTCTTTTCAGTCCTAGAAAAATCAGGACCAACAAGACCAACCTTGGATTGAAAATTGGAACCCAAGGCCTCCCATGGGGACACCCCAAAAAAAAACACATAATAACCATGCATTTAAAAAAACCAATCTCCAAAAAAAAAAACTTGTACAACCAAGCTAACAGGAGATGTGGTTGAACATCAACTAAAAAAACAAAACTGATCAAATGAAATCGTGATTCAAATTAACAAAATCTATGGAACTACAAAGAGCTTTGGTATGGGGACGTCACCATGTGTAAAAAATTACCAATGCCCACTCAAATCATACCACAGACTCGTCATAACTTTATTACGAGAATTATTCGAACGATGAGATTCGCGCGGCCAACAAAATAAATTCCTCATGAAATGCGATCACTCATAAGAGTGGGCTAATAAAACTATTATAATATCCAAACGATACAAATGCGAGAGCGCAAACATGAAAATATTAACCGAGAGCCGGCACTCGCACAAACAACTGGTCTAATTACGTAACAAAAAAAACAGGTTGAAATCAGACCACAAAAATCGCAAATGCTATTTCTTAAATAGGGAAAGCAAAAGATAAACCAACTGTTCGGCATCTACTGATCTGCCTACACAAAAGAGCCATCAGAAGAAACAGGCTGATAATTTAGAACTACTTGCAAGCTAGCTTCCTCTTGCGTTTCAAGGTAGACACAACCTTAGTATTCCAAATTTCATCCTCATCTTCTGGATCGGACACATTAGGTAAGATGGGTCGTCTGATGAAGGTGTGATGAGAGGATTAATGCTGGTAAAAATTAAGACAGAATCAATGGCGACAGTTTGGACAGTAGTGTCGCAAGCAGATTAAGGAGGTTGCGAAAGCACACCTGATGCAAGTGAATAACAGGCACGGAACTCAGCAATCCCATGTGAAGAAATAAGGAAATCCAAATCTGGGGCAAATTGATAGATACCAGTTTTACTTGGAGTTACTGGGTATACAAAGTCAATCCCGTGATCGTCCGCGTTTAAAGAAGTATTGCCATGACTCGCGCACTGTTCAAGAACATTTTCTAGAACTGGGTGCTCAATAGTGACACCCAAGGCAGAGCAGTGTACGGGAGGAATATGAGAACTCGAAATGTTAATTTCGACGGAATTGGGTGGGACACAAGAAATGGTTGCATCTGAATGTTCCCTCCTAAACGATTGAGCTCGTTCATTCGCCAATATCTTCCTGCCTTCAATCAGAGCCTTACGGTACTCTCCTTCTAAAAGTTGCTTTTGAAGAATTTGTCATTAGCATTTTTGGAATGTGAAAGTACCTGTTCCCAAATTAGAGCTAGATTTCGCAGAAAATCCTTGTTCAGATAACTTAAACTTCTGTGACTCATGACACTACAAACATAGAATTGAAACAAAGTATTATCAGTCCTGATTCTGGCTTCATCAAGATCTCTATGCAACCTGATTTTAACTTCCTCAAGTGTTCTAAGGGTCTCATTCTGAGAAGCAATTTTGCCTTCGAGAGCCATATTATCCTGTTTACAAGAAATCAAAGCCCACTTTTCTAAGGCCAAGTGGCACTCTGCATGTTCTTGAGCAGATTGAGCCTCTTGAACTCACGATCGCACATCCTCCAACTCCTTCTTAAGCTCTACATTTCTGGCCTCTAGGTTATTCACTTTGATGCTTCCGTTCTTTAAGGAGCTAGTTTCAGATTCTTGGGATCTAATCAGGTGGATCAGACTAGCTTTATCGTTCTCTAAGATCTCAATATGGTCAAGGTGTCGAGCATTCAATCTCTGGAATTCATAACCGAATTTAGCCAAATGTTCTAGTCACCTATCAACATTATTCATGGCCTGATTTAGCTGTGTTTCAAGTTGGTCCTTAACAGGGTTAAGCTGATTGATCGTACAATCTTTTACAACATCTAAACTCTTAACGGCGTCTCGCCTATCATTCGGATGTAAATCCAAGTCAGAATACATTCCTCTCAAGTCCCAACCACAAAAGAATTCCTTAAGCATTGGGTTTCTAGGGGAAACCTTATAAGGTGGATGATCACGTATCATCTGAATTTGAGTAGGGGTCGGAACAATAGATCTTTTAGAAGATTCGGTTGATATGGGGCATTTTTGAGCCTCGTTCTTGTTCCGAGTCTTAGCACGATCAAGTCCTCCACGCCTTAAAGAATAAACTATTAGAAGTTCAGAGATACGTTGAACCTGAGAAGTTGAAGACAACTGGGAATGCTTTGGATGACAGGAAAGGCGAGATTGTAAGGGACTTTGCGGACCGGTAAGATCAGCTTGTTGAGAGAAGCCACCCGATAACGAACATTTCGCATTTACACCTAAAGGATAAAATATGAGTTCAGCAAGCATTCAGAAATCATGAGATTTATGAGAAATTATGCTGCGGATAAGATAATGTCAAAACCAATTTCAAGAGAAGTTATGAAAGGAGAGGCTTTCCCGAGACGCTGAATATGTTCTCGAATTCCTCCTATATCAGGTATCACGAGATCAGACATCACAACGTCACCCTGACTCAAATATTTGGCGGAGTCCAAATCTCCCAGGCCTCCAAAAGTCCCTGAGAAACCTTCCACCTGAGTAATAGGGTGAGCAGAACTTTCGGCAGTCGTCCTAGGAATTACATCAGTCCTCAAACCGTCCATATTCTCATCGGCCCTCCTATCACTCCCATCGGAAATCAAAGGAGAAGATCGACCACTTACATCGAGGGTTAGAAATTTCTTTTTAGTAAGAGGCTTGCCTATGGAACATTAAGAATGAACCAAAGACTTTTTAAAAGATCGTGTAGAGTGAATCAACTGGTACTTGCGGAGGTTTTCCTCTGAAAGCAACACCTAACCACTCCTTTCTTTTGGGTCAATAGAAGTCAAAGAATTTAAAAGAGCTTGGTCTAGAGTAAGACCCACAACAGAAGGAATCACTACAAGAATCAGAAAGAAAGCCAAGTGAGAAAGAGAAAGGAGTAATAATTCTAAGAGCAAAGGTGTAATTACCTCCTTCTTCCCATCATCCATAGATTTTACAAGGACACCGGACGAAGAAATATTGATCCGGGAATTCCTTAGCACCATCCGTCAAACCAGTAATAATTCTACCATGTCTACCTTCCATAAAAATGGAAGAGGGACCGTCCACCTCCTTTCTTTTAAAATCGTATAAAGATCAAATGTTTGTGAACGTAGGTTCTTACTGCCGTATTTTCATAAAGAGTATGTATACCCTAAGCAAAATTTGATACCCAATAGGGTGCAACTGATATGGGGCAATGGCCAAGTGCCGCAAAATAGACTCTAAGTAAGGATTAAAAGGAGGAATTTCCCTACTAGACAGCATATGATAATTGACCGTCACATATCTAGAGGGCGGATAATCAGCCGATTCTTCCTTTATGGGAAATCTGGCTTCGTCTTTTGAAAACCCAAAGCGTTCACACATTTGTAAATACTGATCAAAAGAAATCATCGATTTATGGCAACCAACAGGCACGCTTTCAAGAAAGCGAGGTTGAGGATAAGCCTGGCTAACAATCAAATTAGAACCAGTATCCGGGGCAACCTCAATTGCCTGATCCGAGCCCTTGCATTCTCCAGACATAATGATTTAACTGGGATTTAGATGAATTAGTAGTCAGTTTACATTTCAACACAGATAAGTACTTTTAAAAGGAAATTACGACGTGAGTTGCTAGTAATTAAAAGGAAGCAGCTCTGGATAAATACGCCTTCCAAATGAGATCACCAGTCATACCCAACAATAAGGATTTACTGGTAATATAATCACATGAAGGAAGAGTTTAAAATTCAAAAGTATAAGAAACACACGCTCTGATTTGGTCAGTTGCAATTGTTAATTGCACACACCAAAAGAATAGTAAGAGGGGAAGAGCAGAAATGTCGTTATAACATAAGTATTCCATCAAACATCCAGTAAAGGCATGGTAAATTAGGAGTTGTCATTTCATAGGCATTTCAGTAAGCAACTTGCCAAAATAAAAGACCAAAAAATTTATTACATAAGCCAGAACCGCCAGAATGTTCTGCGTAAAATCCGAATACATAATGAGTCAAATCTACACTTCTCATACATCACAACCATGTGTGTCCAAACATTTCTACTTTTACCAGATAGGAACCCTTTTTTTTTATAAAACCAAGCGAATTAACTCAAAACCAGAGTTTAAAGGAAAAAAGTTCACTTACAATCGAACAGGCTAAATTCAATTCGGAAAAGGAATGTTGCAGCTGGAAACAAAGATGAAATAAACCTTCGACCAAAAAAGATCTGGCGAAACGATCAATCAAGCAGAGAAAATCAAAGTTTCAAGAAGCGATGACGGAGTCTTCTATAATGAAATAGCCATTGAAATAGGTTTATCGAAGAAATGTAAAAGCGGGAAAATGAAGAGACAATATTTAAAGAGGACTAGAAGGCCCCTTTTTAACGATATGACAGCTCAGTTAAAACCTAGTGATTTAGTTTAGCGTACCTGGAAAATATCCCGCCAAACGTCCGTAGGCAAGCAACCGTTGGAATATTTAAATTTTGAAAACGTAAACCATTGGTAAAGGCGCCTATTTTGCAGAACGTTAAATTAAATCTGCCCAGCAGTATCGTATCTCATTACTTTGAAGCTTGTAGCTTTTTTGTCCTAAAAACTACAAACTTCGAGGGGAAAACGTTTATCCGTCAAAAGACCGAGCCTGGAATAAAACTGCAAAATAAGCACCCGCGACATCTTATGTGACTGTGTCTTCAACCAAATTTTGACGCGAACCGTGATTCAGGCGCTGAAGCAAAGGTCGATCGTTCATACTGAAACAAAGCCGCTCTTATACCAAAATAAAGCAAGTCGCCCATTCAACCTAGGCGGAAGCGACCTCATAGCATAGCCACAAGCGGAAACGACGCCCACTACTGCAAAACAGGTCAGTGGCTTCGGTTATTTGTCCCCTGGTGCTTCAGTTCTGCAACCGAAGCAACTGCAGCAGATGCAACGGACCGAACAGTTGTTGCTTCAGACAAGCAACCGAAGCAAATATTATTTTGTTGCTTTGGTTATTTCCCATTGTTGCTTCGGTTTAACAACAAAAGCACCTGAAGAAGGCGCAATAAAGGGAAGATTTTAGCTTCGGATGGATAACCGAAGAAAAAAATAATTTATTGCTGCGGTCATCAACAACCGACGTATAAAAGAGGAGGGAGCATATAATAGACTTCCTTGTTGCTTCAGTTGTAATCACAACCGAAGAAAAAAAAATCCTCTTTGATAAAACCTGCTCCCCTATATACATCACCAATATCATCAATATATCAAAAAAATAATTAATGATAGTTAGGCTCTATAACAATACAGATTGAACTATACAGGAATAAATCTAATAATTTCATTGATAATATTAATAATCCTCACATTTAATAGCAACAACATATTAGTAAGAAAACAATATTTCATAGATAGTGTCAATAATTCGGTCTTAACTGAAAGAACCAAATACGTACAACATATATAATTCGGTCATACTCCAAGAAAGAACCAAATACAACATATATAATCCAGTCTTACTAGCTAAATCCCGACTTACAAAAACAAACCAATCGCCTCGTCGAATATCTGCTATGCAATAATATATATCTACCTGCAAAATTTCAAAAACAAACTTTCAATAAACTGCCGTATTACAAAGAAAACAAAAGTGAATTGAGCACAAAATACAGTATAAATCCAACCGTAGTATTACAGATATGCGATCTGTAATACTGCAGTATTACAGATGCGATACTGCAGTATTACAGATGCGATACATCAGTATGCGATACTGCAGTATGCTATACTGTAGTATCGCATCTGCGATACTGCAGTATGCTACTGCAGTATTACAGATGCGATACTGCAGTATGCGATACTGCAGTATGCGATGCTGCAGTATGCTACTACAGTATTATAGATGTGATACTGCAGTATGCGATACTGCAATATTATAGATGCGATACTGCAGTATGCTATACTGCAGTATTACAGATCGCATATCTGTAATACTGCGGTTGGATTTATACTACTACTCTTTTCGGATGGTTACTGATGCAATACTGCTACTATTTTGCAAACTGCAGTATTACAGTATGCCTTACAGACAGCAAAAACATTTGTGCTATTACTCGAACCGCGTACCTGATGCAAACAAAGTGAATTGAGTATTCCTCTTGCAAACAAAGTGAACTGATCTGGAGATGCAACCTGTCGCAAACCGGAAGATATTAGCATAGGAAAAAATGCAAACATAGGAAGATGCAGCATGTGTCATGTATGAATGAAACAACTCAAATACTGTTAAAAACAACTCAAATACTGTTAAAAACATAGGAAACATCATCGATAACATTCACATTACCTCCGTTAAGTATTAAGTTCCTGTTAAATATACAACCTTGTACTATTATTTTCTCAGAAAAAAGTATAATCTTGTAGAATTTTTGTAGGGAGGGAGAAAAAATGGAGATAATAGATATAATGGAACTTCTAAAACAAGCCACACCCAAATCATTTCTGAAGTCATCATTCAACTAAAATTGCATGCTAAATGTTATGGCTTCTACAGTTTTTGAATTTGCATATTGATTTTAATGATGTTATCAAGGTATCAATGCTTATATCACTTATCATAGAAATCAGGTAATAACATCAAATTGGAGATATATTAAATAATATGGTATCTTAGGGATTAATTACTATGTCAATATCCCATGTTAATTTAGTGAAAATTCCAACTTTTCATGCACACATTTCACTTTATGCAATTTTGATTTGGAAACAGGCAAGTTATCAATTTTGAGGGTTTTTATTTTATTTCTACACTGCTGATTTTTTTGGGAAATTCTAGTAGGTCTGAAATTTCCATGTTATCAATTGCCAAACGACTATTATTAAACTGATCAATGTGATTTTCATTGTTATCTTGAAGCAAGTTATATTTTTGTCTTGATAAGTCTTTTACATATTTTTAGTTTAAGACCTGAAAAAACATATTATCTGCAAATAAGTCCTTTAATTTTGCAATAAATTTAAATGTTCTCTGGACAGTTCGCTTTTTTTCTCGTTTTGCCAGAATACTGTTATTAATCGATCATGGTTTTGAAGTAAATTAAATCTCTGTTTTGACTAAAGATTTACATTTTTAGTTCAAGATTTAGAAAACCATATAATATGAAAAAATAAGTCCAATAATTTTGCAATAGATAAATCTAATTATACTCCTGACAGCTTACAACGCTTTTAATAAAAATTACTATTTTCCCAATAAGCTTGTGCCTTTATTTTACTTTAATTTTCTGCAAATTGATAATTGGTGTCAAGAAGATTTAATCCTAAATCATCTAATATTACAGTTTGCAATTTTACTACTTCATCGGTATTAACCATTGACACAAATTTGTTATGTTCTAATTACTACCATGAATATTTAATTTTAACAATCTATCTATACTTTTTTTTCTCCATTTTAATTAATTTGAATTATTTTAAAAATCAGATTTGTTGAAGACAATTGTATTGAATTTGTTTCTATCATTAAAACCACGCATAGATTTTCCATTTTAAGTAGCACTACCCCTATTCTTTTCGAATTGTGTGTGAGTCCGGTATTTATATTTTAAGTGTGTGTGTATGTGCACGTGTGTGTTTATATATCGAGGACCGTTTAGTGACTCCCCAAATAATGCAGCACCCTAATCATATACATACACACAAATACATACATACATATATTTATATATACGTACATGTATATATATATACACACACACACACGCACATAAAACTAATGGTAGACTGAAAATGTTCAAAAAAAAGAAGATATTTTGGAAAGAATAAAAGATTTTGAAATGAAACAAATTATGCATTTGTGGACTATTTCAATGTAAAACATAAAATTATTTGGATGCATTGGGTGTAATTGCCAAATTTTTATGATCCTATACTCAATAAGAAACTGTATTCAAATTTTCATAGTGTCATAGCAGGCATTAGTGAGACGGAAAATGGATTAGTGCATGATGTAGCTGTTTTGGTCTCTATAATGCTACGACTGTGCCTTGATCTACCTGGAGGGAACATTGGATAATTCTACCCAAAAAAAATGAAAAAAAAAACTGGATTGGGAGAAATGGCATGTCATATATTTAAATTAGACTACTGTTCCTTAAATCCTTTTGGAATCATGCCAAAAAAAAGAACACTGCTGCCAGCTGTTACTAGATGGAATTATTTATATCTCGGTTAATTTACATACAAATATGCTAGAAAGCCCGAAGAAAGTGAAGCCCGAAAGGTGCAGGAACTATCCAACGCGTACAAGTCATATACCCTCCCTGAATTACAACCGCAAGATTAACTTTCGCATATATCCACACATAATTTTAGGGACACTGTAGCAAATTCCATTTACATAAGACCATATACTATAACTTTGGAAAGGTTTCACAATTTTGCTCCACAGTGCAAGAAGTTTAAACCAAGTCGATTATGATTTCTCTAAACCAATATTAATGACATCTTCACACTCAAACTCAATTGTCTGATCTGAAGTTGAAGTCATTGTGAGTATTTTGAACTATTTACTAACTACCAGAAACAGAGTTGAGTAGTGGATTGACGAAACTGTTTTAGGGTTCCAGTTACTGATGACATAGAACATGCGATTTATCTTGTCAATTGTGATGCTAACAGAAAATGCATGAAAAGTCAGATTACAATGGATGTAAGAACATAGTGGAGTTTGTGCTAAAATTGTGGAGAAAGACATATATAACTAGGTAGTTTTGCACATGAAGATAGTGTGAATAAAGTGGTTAATACTTGTGCAAAACATGTGGTAGACATTGAGCAGTTTGTTAGCTTTCCATAGAAGTGCAAGTAATATGCAAGCAAATGCGGGATTGAGCACACATCAGATCTCACCATGCGTCTAATTTTTGTTTGTTGTTAATGAGCTCTTCCTCTGATTGCGATGATACTGATCCTTTGTTTGTTGCACATTTAGGAATTGTTCAATTTTTCATATGAGTTGATCATTATGTGATTTTTGATACATCATAGAGCAAGCCTTTTTACGAGATGTTGGAAATATATCCGAACATATATTGATGAGAAAAGTTGATGCCTTTGTATTCTAGAAAAATACTGTATTCACGTCCAGATCAAAAGCCATATTTTCACACAAATTCATACTTGAAATTCATATAGAGGAGAGGAGACAACACGAGGGATAAGAAAATAAAATGTAAGAATTTGTATGGGAAAGAGTGATGTAATCAAACCGATCGTTATGTAAATTTGTATGGGAAAGAACGATGTAATCAAACCGGTCTCTTTCACTTCTTCCTGTTGGCACGTGTGCGCGCTCACGTGTGCAGTGAATGCGGGATTATGATATTTTTTACATTATGAAAAAGCGGGCTTTGTTGGATTTTGCATTATGAAATCTACGTTTAATTTTTTACATGTATATTATGATATTTATATTCTTGAACAATTTTTGAACCTTTGGAACTGAATGAAAAGTCGGCACCTGTATTGTATGTTTAAATATTACTTTGTTCTTTTCGCGCTGTAAGGTAGATTTTATTGTTTTAACAAATGTAACCTGACTGTTTATTGTTTATGTTATGTTTTTCACACAAAATGTGACTTGCATTTTGCTTCAGTAGCAAAATGAGGTCAGAACATGTTCAGTAGAAAGTCTCAAGCATCGTCTTTTCCATGGGAAAAAGAAAAGGAAAAAATAAATTGAACATATATTAACTCTAGAAACCCATACTTTCATATTAATATGATGCAACTAAAAGAGACGTGAATAAACTCACAATATTGTAGCATATACGACGACTACATCCAGTTATGCATGATATAAGTAGCTATATTATCTCGGATTTCGTCCATCTCTTTTTGACCGTACGAAATAACTTGTAGAAAATCCTACAGTAAAGAGATTTTTCAAAATAATTAATCATACAATTATTTATATTGAATATGAAAGGAAAAAATAAAACTAAGAAAGTGGTACCTCATGAAAATCAATAGTTTGATGGTGGTTTTTTATTATATCATGCATATACCTCATCACATAATATACACAATCCGTTGGTCCTAATTGTTGGGGACACTAGCAATATTTCAAAAAAAAAGTCAAGTTATAATGAATTTATATCCCAAATAGCATACAAAAAAAAAATTGTCACATAAAAATTTACCGTAACGAAATTCCATTTCAAGTTACTTCCTCGAGATGACTTGCCACCTATTGCTTTATAAGTTTTGAAGGCCCTAAAAATGTAACAAATGAACCCATAATCTTAATCTAAAGAATGGTCATGCAATGTGCATGTGACCTATACACAAATAATATAACAAAAGACATATCTAAATAAAAGGCAAACAAATAAAACATACACATTTACTTGTGGCTTGATCTTTAGATTGCGTTTGCGTTCGGCCTAGGGATCAAAAACATATACCTCGTTTTTTTCGATACGGAAAACCAGCAGCAGGAAATGCTTCCTACAATATAAGTTTATAAAAAATAAAATCTAAAACAAACTGGTAACTATTTACTAAAAGTCTAATATTCATACCCTTCATAGTATGGAGCTAAGAATAAGCACTTAGACTGTGATGCATGCCGCGAGTTTGAGATATAACTATTTGTCACATCTGGATATTTCCGTATTTGGGAAAGCTTCTGAGGACACATAAACCCAATGTTCTTCACTTCGAGATTATTGCACATATGATTTAACCATCTACACATTATTTAAACATGTAATCAACATTATTCTTATTCGTTCAGCAAAAAAATATATGTAAATACTCACATGATGCAAATCTGTAGCCATGATGCATTCAGCCATATCATACTAAGAAATTGGATAATGTCATCCGTCTTTATAAGAATTTCAAAGTCCTCGTCACACATAAATAAATCCTTATTCACGTGAATTGTAATGATTCACGTAAATAAATCCTTATTCACGTGAATTTCAAAGTCCTCGTAAGTTTATAATGCTTCTAAGGTATATTATCAAAACTATAGTGTGAAACAATTGAGCACATAACATATTAATTAGCATGGTATATATTTCATATAAAAACATATATAAATGTGGTAGAAAAAACAATCAATTAAATAGATTTAGACCAACTTTCAGATCAAGCTACAAATAAAGTGCAACAATGAAGTTGAGCATACTTATTGCAGAAAAGGTAAATGCTAAAGAATGTGACAACGATAAGTATTCAAATCGGATAATAAAAACATAAATCAATCTTAGTGGCCATCCATGCTATGTTGTTACAGTGGTGTGGCTATACACTACAACAGAAATTGTCTTTTATAGCGGCATATAGCCGCTATTAATCAATACTATAGCGGTTCGATAAACGCTGTATATTGACATGTTATAAAAAACTACTGAATATTTATAACACAAAAAAACCCGTTATAAAAAAGCATAGTTTTATAGCATAAATTTGCCGCTATGTTATTTAAAGACAATAGCTAATTCTCACCGCTATTAAACATCTAAATCTCAATGAAAGTAAGAATATTTATAACACAATATAGCTGCTATAAAATATTTATTCGATAGCGGCTATATGCTGCTATTAAATCAATATGTTATAGTATTGATAAATCCTTTCAAACCACGTGAATTTCAAAATATTTCATTCGGGTGAGTGTTATTTTTCTTTGTACAATAATAAAGCAACATATACTTGGTGATATCAATGGCAAAGGGCAAAGAAATAATTTCCAAACAACATTATGCGTACAACACCTACTTACAGTAACAAACCATAACTGTATCTCAAAATTGAATGGTCCTATGGTAGAAAATTTTGAATCCAAGCAATACAACGAAAACTATAAATGTTTGTGATAGCAAGACTAACGTTATCTACTTTAAACTTTTGTACTCTTTTGTCAACATGCTCTCCCACACAAGTGGACCCGGTCTTCTCTCCATGCCCATCAGGCTCTCGCATTGGGCAACGCTCCAACAAGGAAACAAAATCGCGTAAAAGCCCCTAGCAGAAAAAAGGCGTCTCTCATATCATCATTCCCCTCCGCCATTTTGCCTTTTCAGCTCAGTCGTTGATTGATGTTCATGTTTAAAATCCTAGTCCAGGCCCATCATTGTTTGTCAGTTCGCCTGATTCTTGTTCGTGTGACTCGCCTTGCCCGCCTCCATTGCTGTACCACATCCGACCTTCAGGCTTAATTGTTGTTTGCAATTCTCCGCCCTCAGCTGCTACAACACTACACTGTTGTCTACTCCTGGATACTGCTAAATAAACAAATGGTGATATAGAAGAGAATATAACATCAAAAGATAGAAACATAATTGCAGATCAATGATAAGAACACGATAACACAAACATGGAAAAAAAACTTAAGACACTCTGGACACAAATGGTTACAACACTTTAAAGGAGATCAATTTGTCGCCAGTGGGCATAAAGACAGTTCACAAAATCAATGTCCGGGATCCACTCATTTGAATAGAGTGTAAGGAGACAGTTCTATGGCAGACGAGTTCAACAGGAACTCGTCAACAGTAATGGCACCGCCAGGGGAAACTGAAGTATTTTCAAATTTAGAATTACAAAGCATGGCAGGGAAACTCAAATGTATAGGAAGCTGAGTGAAGAATAATACTGAGCCTTTAAAGTTTTTCATCCAGTTTTCATCACCCCTTTTTTGCAAACAAGTTTAACAAATGCTAAACATCAGAAGAAACTCAAATGTATGGGAAAAGTATAAAATACGAACCTGGATTGCTCAATCTAACTGTAAAGTCTTCTTGGCCACGTGCTCCTCTGCTCTCCTTTCCTGCCTTAACAAAATGCGTAGTTATACAAGCATTGAAATAATCACTTTAACTCTCATTTGCTCTCTTTTATTCAAGTTTTTATGTGGATTTTTAAGTGCATACATTCAATAACTGTGGCAATTCCAAAACATTTCAGTACAACAAAATCTTTCCTATAATCTCTATGAATTTTAATCTTAAGCTTAAGCAAATGATTTGCAATGCCAGGAACATCAAACATAATCATATATCATAATCATGCAATATCAAATATTAGAAACTCTATGGAAGTTTCCTTGATTCATTATTACCATCTTTAAAATCAACAGACCTGATCTAAAACTATGATGAAATGCAATCATTTTCACTGCCACTAGCTTAAGCAAAAAAAAAAAAAAAAAAAAAAAAAAAAAATCTTTAGCAATTCAGCAGCATGTATTTATTGATAACAATTCAAAAAATAAAATTTGACACCTTGACATTTGTACATGTGCAGGTTATTCTACTTCTTTGAATCAAGACAGAGGAAAGAGGACCCAGTTGCGATTTGGCTGACAGGCGGTCTTGGTTGTGCTAGTGAACTAGCATTGTTTTATGATGGTCCTTACCACATTTCTAATGATTTTTCCCTCAAACTCAATAACTTTGGTTGGGATCAGGTAACATTTGCTGATTCATTCTGTTTGGGCTAGCTACTTTCATGGATGTTACATCTAGTTTATTAACAATATTTATTCAAGATATAGGAGTCAAATATTTTGGCCAATTTTGTATATAGGTTTTGAACTTAATATATGTGGATCAACCCACTGGAACCGGCTTCAGTTACAGTTCCGACGAAAGAGACTTTTGCCACGATGAAGATGGCACGAGCATTGATTTACATGACTTCATGCAGGTAATTTCAAAAAAAAAAAAATGTACTTGATATTTTCATATTTCAAGACATACAGCAAGAACAGTGAAAATTAAAGAAATATTTCTACGACTGTTTTTTTAGGCATTTCTCA
Organism: Allium sativum; assembly: GCA_030737875.1. Classification (NCBI taxonomy): domain Eukaryota; kingdom Viridiplantae; phylum Streptophyta; class Magnoliopsida; order Asparagales; family Amaryllidaceae; genus Allium; species Allium sativum. The sequence continues at coordinate 729,664,327 of CM060909.1, forward strand.
CCAAGCACCCAGAATATGCAAAGAATGATTTACACATAACAGGAAAATCGTATGCAGGGCACTAGATCCCTGCATTCGCAAGTCGGGTTAACAAAGCAAAAGAAGGCGTACACATCAATCCTAAGGTTATATATGCAAACTCGTATATATTATTGTGAGTATTTAAGAAACTTTGAATACTTGAATGCTAACACAAGATAATTATTTGTTAGGGCTTTGCTATAGGGAATGGAATGACTAATCCAAAAATTCAGTACAAGGCATATACTGATTATGCATTGCAACATAAACTAATCGAGAAATCAGATTACGAGAGAATCAATAGAATGTATCCATAGTGTGCAGATGCTGCCAAGCAATGTAATATATTCGTTATTCTAAGTTAAATAAGAAATTATCTTTCAACCAAGCTGTTATCCTTACACTTTCGATGCTTGTACTTTTTTGACTACGGTACCTTTTGCATTCACCTTTGGCCGTGCATAGGTTTGGATATAAACCCTTAGCATTATATTTGAGAATTCATATAGGATATCATTAAAAATGTATTTCAAAATAATACAAAAAACATCATAAGTATATAAAACTATTTCAAAAGCAAGGATCCCAAAATTTAGTCTAGAATGTGTTAGTCAATCATCAAATATCAGATGATCTATAGTTAATGGAATGACTACTATATAAAATTAATAAATCTTTATAAATGCAATATATATTATGGGGAGTTCAAATTTAATGAACATGCTACTTTAGTAAAAAAAATAAAATAAGATGATATTAAAATTACATTTAAATTCTGCAATAAATCATAATTATCCTGTGTGCCCTTGCCTGCACACGGGTATGATAAAAATAATGCAGTCTAATTTATATTTATATTTACAACCAAAATGGAGTGTTACATGAATAACAACAATCGGAAAAGTTAAAGATTGCATGGATATATTTTATTTTAGAGGACAAAACAAAACATAAAACAAAAAGTGGCGAAGTTATTAAAAGAAGATAATGTGATGCTCGATACAGGGATATATTTATAGAAGTTGTAGCATTGAATATCAAATGGGTACTAAAGATCATGTTGAATTATAATGTTTGTGACATGCAAGGGACCAAATTGAAACATTGATATGAAATAACTGAAAGATTGTTAAGAAATTGTAGCATTGAACGTAAAATTGATAAACATAACTGTTTGCTAGACAGAGGCATGTTAAAATAGCTGGAATTTCTTTAAATAGCAGCAGCGGTTACACATGCTTTTAGGTACAAAAGCTTCAAACTCAAAACGCTAAATCTACTATAAAATAAATTCTACTCTAACACAGCCTGATACATAAACGTACCATAGTTAAACCTGTCAAATTGCCTGCAAATATTCTACTGTTTTGGAGTTTGTATAAGATTCAAACCTGTCAGATTCGCATAGCAAATATTCTACTGTTTTGGAGTTTGTATAAGATCCAAGATGATTTTCCTTCGATAATTTGAAATTCAATGTTGGTACTGTTGCTTGGCTAAATTCAATGGTGGTTCACTCAGGGGAAACCGTCTGTTTGAAATTTCAAAGGAACACCATTTACATGACTTTATCTTCATTGAACACTTTAATCCCTAATAAAACCTCTTGTCTATCTAATTACATTCATTACCCTGCTTCTAATTTGTAGGCTTCTAAAAATCTAAAAAACACAGAGAAGGTTATGCGTGAACTCATAAACAATTTTGTACTGAATAATATAAATCGAAATCCTTTCTATGGCCACTAAAAAACTCAACCATAAAAGTACACATGATATGCGATCATTGAATATAAAATTTCAAAGGTGACAGTGATTCTTTAAAGAGACAAGAAAGGAAAGTGATACATCACATAGCAAGTCCTTACTCATCTAATGGCACCCACCAGCTCGAGTATTGCAGCATCTAAGCCTTAAAGATGCACTATAATCCCACACCGTTACAGGGATTAAAAAGCTCAGGCAGTCAGCTCATTAAAGCACCAAAGATTCCATTTTAGATTAACAAAAGATGTAGTAACCATTGTTCAAGTCTATTATACTGAAAATATGTACATACACTATATATTTGAGTAACGTGGAATCGAAAACTATGGTTGAATGAAATTTCCCTTCATTATGTTCTCTGATTTCTCTTAATCTCTCTAACATTTCTTAGTTGCGGAATCAAATCTGATAATTGGCCTTATGCCTGTCATTTGGTGCCTTCACTCCTCCACTCACCACCCTCCAATCTCTACCGTGACTTGTCATGAGGAACTCGTCTCACAACTAAACACCTAACAAACCACCATTAATTCCATCAGGTGAATATTATTATTAAAAATATTCAATATTCTCTACTGATTCCATCGGGATGGATTCAGTAGAGAAGCTTGCTTGCTTAATGGGACAATTTGCTTATTCATTTTGCTATGTAGACCATCAATATCAAATGCTATCTATTTTTTTCCTTTAAACAATGAAAATTGATGCAAAGGACAATGTTCTCGCATTCTTCCACAAGTTATGTAGCGAGTACGATCAAAGTATCATGATGGTGTTTTATTAACATCGCTCTAGATTCCAACTCAATTTTATCTTACGTATCTAAAAAACAATCTACAAATAATATACTACGCGTAGATATTAAAAAAAATAAAAATGATGCCTACATGATCACGTAGATGAATGGGAAGCAGTCCTACTGCTGTACCAGTCTCAGTATTGAAAGCTTGTTGCAAGTGATTTCTTATAATAGACTCGAGAAAATGGAAATTAGTAATGTAAAATTTATAGGACAATCCGTTGTCTATTAAAGGTGATGTTTTTGCATTGCAGCTTGTGCACAGAACAAAGCTAATGCAAGGTAAGATAAAACAAAATCAAAGAAATGGAAGTTTTCATTTTGTAGTTGTATATACACTATGAGATAACAAATCAAATCTCTTGTACCCAAAATCCTCTATCCCCCTATATCCAACCAACCAGAACCCCTGAATTTCACTTTTTTGCAATTAAACTCTCTTTCTCTCTCTGACTTAATTGCAAAAAAGTAAAAATAGGGAATTCTGATTGGTTGGATACAGGGAACAGAGCATTTTAGGTATAGAGGATTCACTCTCATGAGATAAATGCCTTTAGCGAATAACATTTGTTGTATAGGGCAATCGATTTTTTTTCTTGGTTTCAACTTTAGGACGGTCATTCCGGTTCATGTTTTTATCATTTTCAAAGCAACCTGTCTTTCCCTCACTCATACACACATTTATTGTAATTAATATTTTCAGTACCCATCATAAAGATATCATTTAAATTGCGGGACAACCTTAATTTCAAATTTTGTACAGATTTGATGATCCTCTCAATTATTTTGGGAACTTTCATAAAAAGACCCTACTTAAGTTTCTAATTCAACATTTGTTGCTTCTCAAGAAATAATTGAAGAAGAAACCTTATACTACTGTATTGCTGACTTTAACTCAAAGTACACCACAACCAAAAGCACACGCCAGAAACGTTGCCATAACCGACGTGTGCTGAATTTGATCGTACATTGCCTGATGCTACTGCAATGCTGACTTTGGCTCAAAGTACACCACAACCAAAAGCACACGCCAGTAAAGTTTCCATATCCGGAAGACAAAAACATTGTATCTATGTAAGTATACGAATACGCTACATTAGTCTACAAACCAGTCATTGGTTTTAAGTTCAATTATCATATCCGCAAATTACATATCCCTGAGTGACACATCCATCACATTCATTCATTAATTAAACAACAAATAATAAATTAAGTAATAATATATATTTGAAGCATATAATTTATTGCCGATAAAGCTACAAAATAAATGAAGATAGAGGAATAATGTGATTATTTTGTAGGTACAGAAACGATTCGCTAGAAAAGTATGACCAAGACTAAATAAAAGCCAATTTGGGACATGTTATAAGGAAAATCACCTGGTTCAGTAGAAAGGCCCAAAATTGCTTCACAAATTCAATAGCTCTCTCTTTTGGGCATGCAGTGCAATAGCTGTAAACCCTACCACATAAAGAACGCACCCAAGAATACCAAACATGTATAGTTTCTCATCCAAACAAAAATGCCCTATACTGCGCTGCATGGAAGATACATTTCATATTCACAAGTAAAAGTATATACAAAATAAAACTATGATATCTAGTAATTCAATTTACCTAACAATGATACTAAGAGCTCCAAGTAGTGTTACAAGTATTGCTGGTGCAAATGCATATGTAGCAAAATTAGCCCCAGCGTCACCCTCGGCTTCAGCAAAATTCAGGGGGTAATTAACCGACCTCCTCTATCTTGCTACCCTCAGCACCAGCATCTCCCAAGGAGGTATGTCAATGTCAACGTCGGCATGAGCTTCACCCTCGCCAATACTTAACAATTTATGCATCCTTCGAAACCTCCTTCCAAAGGTGATGAAATCGTGGATGCAACCAAGTACGAGACGACCAAATACGATTCCTAAAACGAGACGACTATCAACCTCCATGTTTGCTGATGCCACTCTTTGAATTACTACCCTAATTTGTTCCTCTTTGCAAAATCAAAACCATCTTTTAGCATTTTTTAGAGATAGCCGAAGATTAAGAGTTCAGGGTATCGATTCGTGTTTTGGGTTTTTTAGAATCTGTCTATTGGTGGGAGAAGAAAAATTAAGGGACGGAGATTTTTGATTTAGGGATGAGCAGAAGTGAAAATAGTAAAACGATAGGTTTAATTTAGAGGGAAACAAAAATTAGGAGGGAAGAGTTTTTTTTTTGGCTCGTGGCAAATCGTTACCTAGCGCCAAACAAAGGAATTAAAATTAAAATGACATACAACTAAAATAAACAATAACACTTTAAAATAATGTGTTATCTATTAGCGTTATAAATGATAATTATTCTTGTAGTGATAGTACTAATCACCATATTGGATTTGTTTTTAATTTGAAAGCTCATACATTTCACTATTATCTGTAATTTATGCGATAAAATAATACCATGCTTATTCTCTTCTTAATTAACTTTTAGTCATTTTTAATTCAAACCAAATGGGGATATGATCAGTTAGCAATATCTGTAGATAAAATGACCAAGAGATCTGATTATTGAATTTGTAGCATCCATAAGCTAAAGAACCAAGACTTTAAGCTGCTAGGTTACACTGAAATCTCCTTAAAGCCATTAAGCATATAAAATAAGGAATTAAAAAATGATATGTGAAAAAGGCAACAAACCATCTTATAGTTAATAACATGCACAAACAACCATATTTATACTATAGAATTTTATATTCAATATTGCATGTGATAGAACAAAAAGAACCTTTTTTGCTCAAGCTTACAACGTTAATATAAATGTCGACTAATAGTCCAAACAAAATAACAAATTATTGCGACATAAATTAATTGTGATACATCTTTTGTGTTTGTAATAAGATATCTGACTTACAAAATAAAACACACACACACACACACACATATATATATATATATATATATGTATATATATATATATATGTATGTATGTATGTATGTATGTCTAGAAAAGGATAGACAACTGAAGCGATCCTGTAGCACCAAAAAATGGCTGAGCATGAAATACTCAACTTCTAGGAGATAAGAAACATATAGTTGGACTGGGCACAAAAATATAATTATATAAATGTAACCAAAATGGAAATATACTGAAATAAATATATGCAACCACAAGAAAATGTCTATGAACTCATAGAAGAAGGAAGTGGTGAGAAACATTACAATCTTCAACCTGAGAAGGGTTAAAGGTTAAAAAGAAAGTATTTTTCAAAAGTGAAGTAAATAAATATTTAATTCTATATCAAAAGATTCAAAATGGAAGCGTTACAATTTTTATTTTCATTGACAGCTTCTTAGCATGTATTATATTGGTACCTATTCATTAATTATCCACTGAAATCAGTTTTACTATTCGCTCAAATGAGAAATAAAGTAATAGTCTTTACTTCTTTTTTTATATAGATTTAATGGACATGCTGTTATATTTGTAAATGTCACTATACAGTTAACATACCACGTGGATCTTTGAATTTTTTTTATTTTATTTAGCATGGAAAAAAAGGACTTTCGTTACAACAGTACGAAAGATATACACATAGACCTGGAAGAGAAAACATTGTTAAATTTAGGTGATACAAAATCATGAATAGATGGAAAGTAAATATTGGTTTAATATGGAAATGCATGAATTAATTGACTGCATTTGCATGAGATGGAAAGAAATAAATGTAGGCATTAATTTCTTCCATCTATGCTAAGGAAAGGGATTGATTTACTTTCTATGTGTGCACATTTGTTGCTATTGTATTTTGCCTCCATTGTTTTATTACCATATGTTGGTAATTTAATTAATGACTCACATAGATTAGCACTGGCTATATATTGAGGGGTAGACTTCTTTGTAAACCCATCCTGGCGTGGAGCTAGTGATCCCCAATGGTGTCTCTTCTTGTTAAGATATGTAAACTCTTATTTTTGTAATCTTTTGTAATTCTCTCATGTGGAATAAAATCTCTCTCTTTTGGACTGGACGTACACTATCTCGATGATAGTGGAACCAGTATAAATATTGTGTGTCTCTTTGTTTCTCTGCTATAGTTATTTACTATTTTGTTGATGTAATAGAATAATTTCTACCAGATTAGATTGATGTTCAATTGGCAAATCTAGATCCCGTTTATTGTGCTTCCGCATTTGCACAATCTTCTCGCACAACAGATTGGTATCAGAGCAAGGCGATTTGTTTTAAATTGTGCATCAATTATTTCTACAAAGTTGGTAGATTCAGTGGTGATTATGCTATTACTATTTTGGGAGAAAATGAGACTTTGGTGGAGAAGATTATGTTGAGAGAGAAGAGTATTCCAGGCTTGGAACTTTGATGTAGCTTGAGCTTTAGATTCCCATTAAGGTGGAGTTATATGTTTGTTCAAGAATGTCACTCCAAAAGAATGCGACATCATAGATAACAACTTGGAGAAATTTCTTAGAGGTGGTAGTGACCAAAGATGAACCGTTGGAGGTGTTAGCGACCTTTCCAAGTGTTTGAGGACTCTATATAACTTCACGTTCAGTTGAGAAATCTCATCAAGATGGTGATCTGTTAGATGTGGCTCGCATGTACAAGAGTTAGGTGATAAAAAGTTTAGTGTGTTGAAGGGACCACTGGGTTTAGAAACTGTATCTGATGTAGCTAATTTTGGTGACGGATTTTGAGCCACTCAAACTTAATGACTTGTGATGTCGTCTTGGAGTGTTCAGTTCATGGAGCTGATTTTGGCGGATATGGTGCCACTGTGATAAATTGTCGATTTTGTGATGTCGTCTTAAAAGAGTGCCACATGTAGGTATGCGGAAGGAGAGAGAATTATCTTTCATACAAAGATTTGGATTTTGGCTCTGTTTTTGAATTGGTGATTGAGAGAATTATTTTTGGCCCTGGTGGTATTGAGATTATTTAGAATCTACCTTTTTTCGATTTTGGATATTTGCAACATTTTGTTGGCGGGCGGGAACGTAGTCTGAGCTCGTTAACATGATGTGATGGGGGGTAGCTTTGCTGCAACCCATTAGGCAAATATTCATTTTTGGTTTCTATCTCATTGTGAGATTTTGATTTAAGGTGGAGTTCTGTTGAAGAGTTTTATGATGTGAAGAGAATTTGATTGGAGATGTGGTGTTGAAAATTTGTGATTTTGCATCAAAGTGGAGTGTTAAATTTAGGTGATACGAAATCACGAATAGATGGAAAGTAAATATTGGTTTAATATGAAAATGCTTGAATTAATTGACTGCATTTGCATGAGATGGAAAGAAATAAATGTAGGCATTAATTTCTTCCATTTATGCTAAGGAAAGGGATTCATTTACTTTCTATGTGTGCACATTTGTTGCTATTGTATTTTGCCTCCATTGTTTTATTACCATATGTGGGTAATTTAATTAATGACTCACATAGATTAGCACTGGCTATATATTGAGGGGTAGACTTCTTTGTAAACCCATCCTGGCGTAGAGCCAGTGATCCCCAATGGTGTCTCTTCTTGTTAAGATATGTAAACTCTTATTGTTGTAATCTCTTGTAATTCTCTCATGTGGAATAAAATCTCTCTCTTTTGGACTGGACGTACACTATCTCGATGATAGTGGAACTAGTATAAATATTGTGTGTCTCTTTGTTTCTCTGTTATAGTTATTTACTATTTTGTTTATGTAATAGAATAATTGCTACCAGATTAGATTGATGTTCAATTGGCAAATCTAGATCCTATTTATTGTGCTTCCGCATTCGTGCAATCTTCTCGTACAACAAACATGTTATTCTACATTAATTTATAAACAACCATGCGCAGTCACTTCATAATAACTACCCCAAACAATATGTTATTGTTTAATCATTGTTAAACTTAAATTCTTTGATACCCAAGGCATCAACGTATAAATAACCAATAAATTCAAGCATGTACATACACATTTGATAAAAATATATGTTAATACTCACATGATGCAAATCTGTAGCCATGATGCATTCAACCATGCCATACTATGAAATTGGATAATGCCATCCGTCTTTATATGAATTTCAAAGTCCTCGTCACACGTAAATAAATCCTTATTCACGTGAATTGCAATGATAAAACCATCATCGGTTGGCATTTGAACTATCAAGTCGTGGAAATATTTACACTCATCCGTCAAATTTTTTAGGATATCTTCTCCTACGATTGCCTTGTGCTTCACACATTGATTGGACAGAGTATTCATGACCATTTCGTTCTTATTCTTGGTCGTGGCACCATATTGTTTCACTTTGTTTGTGCTCGCTATAGGTGTAGCCTGCACATAAAGCTATAATACATTCTCAAATGTTGCATTTTCTACCATTTCCTGCATATCAAAAACTTATATAATGGCGAAGAAATTAGCCAATAAAAAAATCAGTTTGATAGATGAAGGTAACATCAAAGATTGTGGATATATGGTTGAGTGTTACTGCAGTACAATTTAATATTATGTCTTGCATTTTTATTATCCATTTGAGACTGTTTGAAAATGAGTTGGGTTCAAAAAAGATCGAATGAACATGAATCACCTACTCAACCTATATCTAGTTATGGTCTTGATATCTACTAATTAACATTCTTTGCAAATAAGCAACAATGGAATAAAAAGGGTTTTAACTTCTGTCGTTTTAGTAACTGACATTTATGCTTATTTTCTACCTCACAGCAAATTCAAACCACTAAAATACTCTGGATTTAGATTATCTTACAATATTGAACCTCTCTGTAAATTTTAGGTTGATTTATGTTTTAGCATTTCATCTTATTTATGTCTATCATCCCTTATCTATAAAAAATAACCTTGTAATAAACCATTTTGGAAAACAAAATTGTGGCAACGATTACATAAATATGCACCAACCATTAATGAAATAAGAAAAATTGATCAAAGCATAAGCATACCTATTCAAAAACATGAGATTTCACTTTAATCTATGTTCTATAACCATGCTGAAAATTAAAAATCAGTCCCATATCCCAAAAGCTCTAAACACTATAATCACTGTTCTATAACCATGCTGAAAATTAAAAATGTAGCAGGTGATTATGGCCTTGGTTTATCCAAAAGGCTATAAAGTGCCTGAACGAAATGTGTTTTCGTTATTACCGACATAATTTTTCCAAAATGCAACTGAGCTGGAGCATTATTTACAAGCACATGTTATATTGGACCATAGTGAAAAGGAGTTTATATAGTAGAAGACATCCTAGTTATAATATTCGTGATCCCTAATAGTAGTATCATTTCCTGTTATTTATTGTTCTGCTAAAGCTTCACTTATATGATTAACATGCTTGTGTACAAAATCAAATCAATAATGATATATTTGATAAGCATAATAATGCACATGCACAAAAGATTTTTACCTCATCGTTTTCTCCTAAAAGCACAAGATTTTTAGGCCACTGAACAAAACTACCAACCGCTTCTCCTATTGTGGTGTGATATTGAGTTGGAACTAGAAGTGAGACTCCTGCATGAATAGGCTCTACCGTGTCAATCCCAACCTTTACATGATCAACCAAGAGTTGTTGATTGTGGAATCGACCGCCGGATCTTGAAGCAGGATGTACCCTACCACGACCCACTACGATGATTTGGAAGTTGAAATCCACAACTAGACGACATTTAGTTGGTTCCTAAGGATGACAATAACAAAACAAACATTTTTCATTCGCATATTAGATGCATAAAATGATATATATTTACAGAAGTAAACGTTTGAATTGAGGCATAACGATTTCAGATTTAAGTTTGACGTTATTAAAAAGCTGTCACACATTACTATTAAGACATGCATTATTATTATTATTTAAATGTATGTGGCTATAATATTCTAACACGCACAAAATGGCATCTGGTCATTTACTGGTTGTTGCAATTTACTTTCTAAGAGGTCAAATTAAGAAAAATCCACTTTGCCGTGCACCCGGTTAATTAGAACCAACCTGATATTTCAACTTCTCTATCAATGATTCAACAGCTTAAGTATCTTTTACATGTATATTTTTGTTTATTAAAATAGTACCATTAAATAAGAGAAGAGGTGTTTTAATGCATGCTGAAATTGAATATACCAGCGTTAATGTGAGATCGCTGTTAGCGACTAAAATTTACTGTTAACTAAAAATAACAATAAGGAAGCCAACCTGGATAAATTTCAACGATTTAAAAAATGACTGAAGTATACCAAAAAGACTGATGGTAACTGGGTGAATGCGGCTGCAGAACAAGCTATTTTTTTGAACAAAACTATAATGGCGAGCAGGGTTTGCCATTGTTAGAATTGGATACAGGGAGTTGTGGGAGCGTTTGGTGATGGTGTGGTTTCAGGAGGTGTAGAGTAGTTTGTGGAAATGATCGGAGCATGGTTCCGAGAAAGGAAGGAGTTGTGTACGTGCACAAGTGCATAAGCCAAATTTTATTGGTTTAATTACTGTCACACATAGATTAATCACTGTCATCAAACCATATTATATTGGTTTAATTACTGACATACACAGATTGATGTTTGAATAATTTGGTAATCATTACGCTGACGATGATAAATTAACATTTATCTAAATAATCAGTATGCAAAATGTTTGTACATTGTAACGCTACTTCGCTATGAAATTTGTAGTGTTAATAAAAGAAATAAGTGATAAAAGAAAAAAAGTATTTGGCAGTAGTTCACTTGATTATTGAACTAAATTCAATCATTCGCTTGGGCTTTAATGTCTTTGATAAAGTATGTCATACGAACGCACGTGTTATGAATTTACTAGTAAAATTAACGTTATTATTAGTTTTAAAGAAATATTGCCTATGATCTACCAAAGCAAACTGTAAACTTGTCTTTATCCTACTGATCAAACTGGAATATCGATTTCATTTAAATACGGTATCGAAAGATTGGTAACGATGGCAATGGTAATGAGAGATTTACTCGTCTCATAAAGTACTAATTGATAAGGGTCCCACATGACCCTTCCACCACATAATGGACCTCAATACTTGGAGCAAATGAGGCATCTAGGGGAATGATTCCCAGCAGTTTCTTAAGTTAGATAACTGGACCTCTTCCAAACACAGTAAATAAAACCAAAGGTATCATATGTATGGTTGCTTTAACACTGCATAGTTCCTTAAATCAGCATTGGCAGTAATACGGGAGAGGAGGTGGAACATTTTCTAATGTATGTAAATCACCACTGTTCAAGTCCACTGGCAATATCATTTGTAATATCATTTGTGTGCGTTATAACCATTTGGTAACGTTTTCTGGTGCAACATTTTCTAAGTCCATTGGTAACGTGGTCAGTCTCATTTCTGGTGCAATATTTGATTCATGATACAGTTCTTGGCTGGTAAGTTGTAATATTAATTTTCATTTAGTTTTGCTGTGATATAACTATTTCTATTACTTACATTATTCAATGCATTACCGAATACTGGTCTACGACTAAAGCATTTTTTAAGTAAGCTGTAAACATAATTTTTCAACTAACTTTTGTATACTTATTTTAGTTCCTCGATATACACACATGTATAAGAAACAAGCATTACAACATGCTTTTCTCGCGTAAGCATGACACATGTGCGTATGAATTATATTTTAGAAATTATATATGCTTAACACATTCAAGAGAAAATGATTTACATAAATATTTAGTTACATATTTACCTTAAGATCATGCGTAACATATGTGAATTTTTAAGTAATATTTTTTTCTTACTAGTAATAATTGCAATATCATTTTTTTTACTAGTAATATTTAACATTTTATTAGTTTTAATTTGATTTGTTTCACTAATTAATGAAGAATGATATTGTAATAGTGTTTATTTGTTATATCCTATTTTTAAGTAATACTATGATTTGTTAATATCATGTGGTTTGAATTTGTAAAAAGGTTTAATGGTTAAAATCTATTTTTAGTGAAAATGTCCCTCAATAATCTAGATTATGTCATTTACACTTCAGGTTGATTGATATATAAATTGATTTGGTTTTTATTTTCTATCTCAAGTTAATTTTAACACAAGCCAAATTTATAGCTTGCCATGTTACTAAACATCCCTGTAGTTGTGGTTTTATTTGTTTATTTCAATTTTAGTATAAAAATCGATAAAATTTATTATTTCCTATTTTCTATTTTTGAGGACTGATGCTAACTTATAATGTATGCTTTCCAAATTTTCACCGCTGGTTTTCATGCTTCGGATCCTTCAAACATTTATCAATGACGAAACATATAAAAATATAAACTAATCGAAAAGATTGTGTTGATAGATTTCCTTCAAACCTGATATTTGTTTAATTAAAGGAGCCTATCTTTCAGTTTAACTCTAACAGTTCTAAATAGATTTCCTTAATTCTCAAACGTCTAAATTGGTGCATATGATCTACCTGAACTTAAAGAACTGCAATTGATATGATCTACCTGAACTTAAAGAACTGCAATTGGTGAGTGTAGTTTTGCATTTTATGGGATTGTCAAACATATGGCATGACTGAATATGCCAAGTCTAGAATTTAAATGGTATATGCATCATTTTCATTATTTTATTCAGTAAAAAATAATAATTATGTTGGTGGCGGGTCTATTATTATTATTATTATTTAAGAAGAAATGTTGGTGATGGGTTTATTATTTTGTTGCCATGCAATATCTTGATGTACTGAGTCTCAAGTTCCTCTTCTTTAACATTAACAAGTTACAACTTACCCAAAAATATCTATAACTTGCTTTTTAATCTAATTGTCACCATGCAAACATATTAAGGACACAATTATTATAAGAAAATGAATAAATAGTCAAATTACAAAGTCAAGTGGAAACTTGGAAATGCTAAAAAAATACCTTATTCTTCTTACCAAATGCATTGCAACATTCTATGTTAAATCTAAATACAAAACTTGAAACTTATCAAATTATTTCCAAATCTTGTTTCTTGGGATAAGCAATAAACCTACAAAGAATATAATAAAGGTAAAGAATTAACATTTTGCCCAAAAATTTGAGAAAACCATGGTTCCTATTTTATTAACAGTAGCATGTTACTTATGAATTTCAATCAATGTTTACTTTAAAAATAGAATAAGAACAGTTATATTTAAAGAGGCAAAAAACCGTAAAGCTATAAAAAAGAGAGAAATATTTTACTATTTACTTGAACAGTAAAAGAATGCTACAACATTTGATTTTCTATAAAATTTAATTGGTTTCCCATAAATATGAAACAAAAACACAATCCACATAAATATGAGCGTTGCATCTACACGCATGCACCCTTAAGTTGGGGTTTACATCCACATAACATACTACCCGTGACAATAAACCTACCTAATGATGGATACTTCTTTTAAAAACTACGAATTGTTTATGATTTTGTTATTTTTCTTTACCTTTTTATATATTTTTTGTTGCATCATTTTTTTTCCTCTATGGATACTCTATTTTTTTTTCGTTTTGCAGTTTTACATTAATGCACACTTTAATATTGTTTTTGACTTGCTCAAAAAGACTAGAAACAATTTAAAACAAATGAATGCAAACAATTTTCTTCTTGCTGTATCATTTGCTGATATGCTCCCGCATATCCACAGAAAACGCACCGTAAGCATCCTTTTAACAAAAAAAGTACAATTACATTATTAAACAAACCAAGGAATACCGAACTTTGCATGTTTGCCAAGGAACAGACTTATTACCAGCCTTATATCTGCATCTATATCAGTGACAGTTACACATATAAATTACGAATCTAACAACTCTAGAAAAACCGATTCAAGGTCTGTTCAAACTCACAGTTTACCCGTGGATGCAACCTGAATGTATTATCTATTAAAATGAAAAAGGAATGGATGACTGGTATAAGTCAAAATATGGAAAAACAATATTACATTTCGGCATGCATGCTTTTTACTTTATTTATCCAATATACTAATTCGTATGCTTACAAAATAATAAAGCAAATCATTATAATGAAATTTTGACGTGAATCTACGACAAGGAAACGAGCCATTGTTGCGACTTCATCTTTTCAGACAAAGAAAATGAAATGGAACCTTTTGGTTTTATGCCTTGTTCAAATTTAAAAATGAAATGGAACGAGAAGGAATTCTTTTGTGTGTATCAAGATTCAGGGACATGCATAAACTGAGTCAATCGGGGTCAAAGTAGTGGTCACGGAATTCACTGAGGAAAAAGCTGCAAAGGAACCTTTTGACCAAAGGCATCGCCATTTCCATTTAAGCCATGTCCAGCTATTGAGATATTGATCAAGGCAGATTTATATTCCGTCAAAACCGAACCAGACGCGACATGAATGCAAACCCACAATGCACAGTATATTATATATCTCTGACAGATTCCAAGAAATAATAATTGTACCACGGTCAGTCACTAATTTTACAAACAATGTTTACGCAGTAAACATAGAACGACGACTTTTACTTATTTTCAGGTCAATGATTACGCAGTAAACATAGAACGGCGACTTTTACTTATTTTCATATATATTTGGTGATAAATCATGTAAATCCAAAATTATTTATTTATCAATGATAATTATCTAACATCCATAAACACGGATATGAAAAACAGATTTTGAATGCGGACATAATGACATCCAGGGACGGAGTTATGGTTTAAGTGCATTGTCAACGTATTTCCGAATGGCATGCATTAAGAATCATACTTATTCATTAAAAAGCAAAATATATTATTGTAAATATCAGTTTTATCCTTGCACCATAAACAAATAGTTTGAATTGAAGGAGGCATTCAAAGTAAATTTCACAATCTTAAGGTGTGTACTTAGAGCACATTTAAATATTTTTCATTCTTTAACATTACCGTTAACTGAATTGCCAATCAATCAATTTCCTTTAACAGAAATTAAAAATAAAATGAAGATCAGTTGGCATTTTTGACTCATTAGTCATTACAAGTTAGGGTTCGTTCTTTACTAAGGTCCTAGGGTGCCTTAGTTAGCGCTGAACAATAAAGACTGTGTATATTATAATCAGAGCTGACATCATAGTAAAGATAATCTCATTCAAGACTAAACTCAGCTAACTAACCGACAAAATTAAAGTAGCTGATTTCTAGATAGCAGTTCTAAAAGTTTGGAATTCAAGCTTCCGAAACAATTGAGGCATACAAGATGAAAGCTAACGTAATCGAAAGACCACTTCTGATCAAAAAAACACCAAAACAAAATAAATAATGGTTTACTAAATTTACCGATAGCGATCCAGTGGATTATCTGAGAAGCAGCTCGACAATCTGAAATTGGGCATCAAGAATCAGAGATCCGATAGCGAGGGGCTTTTGCAAGATTCGTTGCAGATTGAAGACGCCGTGGATTATCTGACAGCTTAACTCGAAAACACGCAATATGGATTATCGATTTAGAAAAAGAAAGGAAAAAAATCATCTGATTTAGTCAAAGACGGAAGAGAGTGGTGGGAGCCCCAAAAAAGGCGGTAAACTAGGTCTGAAAGCTTTGGCCCATCTTAAAACGTCGGACTGTATGAAACCGACGTTACTTAATTTGGTAGGTGCACTACCTCAGGTTTAAAACGTCGACTTTACAAAGGTTAGAAGCAAATAGCTACATTGGCTTCACACAGTTGCTTCGGTTCCTACAACAACGGAAGCAATTTCGTATATGTAAAATATTTAATGCTCCCTACGAAGTAGTTGCTTCCAATGTGATGAAGGAACAGAAGCAACTGTTACTATTTTCTTCTGTTTTAAAGAAAACCGAAGCAAATAAGGCGAAGCAACTGACCTGATTTGTAGTAGTGGCCGTACAAAGGCAGTAAAACGACGAACGCTCTTGAGCCAAGGAGGTCAGTCGCACAAGGTACGAAGGAAAATTGATTCCAGTCCCGCATTCTGTTCTTACAAAGCAACCCAAAGCGTTCGCTCCTATAAAGTCACCCGCTCAACTACCCGAAGCACTCGCTTCTATGGAACCGCTCACACACAACAACTGGATACAGCTGCAGACAGCTAGCTACAAATTGGCGGGGGTATAATTGTAATTAATGGGATAAATGACCCGTAGTCTGTAGATATAGTTCTGAGATTATTTCCTGAGGAAAGGTCACCTATAAATACATCATGGCTACCAACATAATGGGGATCCAATCTTCGAAACCACAAAGTGCTGCTAAATTTTGTACTCATAATATCGGTAGCTCGAAGCTCCATCATTCATCTGGCCATGGCGTCAAGCATAGTCCTGTAATCAGGAGACGAAGACATCTTCCTTGTCAATCACTTATCCATCCTTTCCCTCCTCAAACTCCATTCTCCTCTTGTAATTAGTATGAATAAAAGTATTTTGAGTGAATATAGGAATGGGTGAAGAAAGAGAGTTTATGTATTTTGTAATCCTCATTATAAGAATTCAAACTACCTTCATAGTGGACGTAGGCCTAATTTGTGGCTGAACCACTCTAAATCCTGCTTTTGCTTTACCTTCTTCGCATTTTTATTTCAATTGTTGTTAAATATGGCTCCATATATTTTATTACCACATTGGTGAAGTACAACTTTAGTACCCTGGTTGTTTAGACCAATTTTGTTGTAAACAAAAGGGTATGAGACACTCAAGAGGGAGGCTGATCACTCCCACTCCATTTTCACGAACACTATAGCCGACCTAACTACCCAGAACACGGCCCTAAAGAGGGATAAGGCCGAGGTGGATAAAGTATGCGCCGATCTGGAAAGGGAAAACACACGAGTCTTTAACCTCCAAACTGACAACAATGCTCTGAGAGCGAAGAATGACAGCCTGAAGAGACAGCTTAAGGAGATGAAAAAGGCCAAGGAGGACGCCTAAGCTAGTAATTGGGATGTGTTGGGCACAATGGATGGACTGAGAGAGGCACATCTGAGAGAGGTAGAACAATTGAGAGAGTAGCTGGAGGATGCAGAGTTTCGAGTGCAATCGTCTATGGAGGAAGATATCCGAAACATGTATGTTAATGTACTGAGATTCCATAGACTCTCCTGGGTTGACGATTATCCTCGAGAACTAGATCGAACTTGGGAGAGGTTGGTTCCGTACGAAGCCTATATGCGCCAAGTGGATGTGGGGACTTTGGATAAACGCCAATTGGCGATTGATCTCCTGATGGTCGAGGAGTATGAGAAGCTAGAGGAGGGTAAGAGGTTGCTGCTTGAGGATGCCGAGAGAGAGAGAGAGAGACTGGAGAGGCACACTTCCGAGAAAGGGAAGGCTGCCATGACTGAGAGTGTTGTGGTAGCGAAGACATTTGCAGAGGGAAGCTCGTATCGGCCACTAGCCCCTGAATCAGTCAGGGTGAGTGATCCCGAAGCTTCAATTCAGGTTTCAACTGAGTATGACCCTGAGCACCGGAGGCTAGGAGAGACAGGATTCACTTTACCTACCATCACAAGTACCCCTCTTGTCATTTCCACACTATCCCTGATCGGAGGTAAAATTCTTTTGCTATGCATCCCCGAGGATGACGTAATCACCGAAATTGCAGACTAAAAGGTTTTGTTTTCAATGTACAGCCCTTCCTGGATAGACTATGACATCGGGCCCTGCCCCGTGGTCCATAAACAATTGAATCTGGACCAGGACCTATGGCAGTGCAATTTGGAGAAGGCGACGATCAACTAGATACCTACTCGGATATAAGGTTAACTCCCAGCATGTTTGAGAGTCTTATGGAGGTAGGAGAGGTAGTTGACGGGCAGAGTGCGGCTATTCGAGGACTAGTGAAGGATGATGTGCCTTCGATGGCTGCTATGGTGGAGACCCAAAAAGCAAAAATGGTGGCTAAGCATGAAGAGGTGGAGGACCAGCAGAGGCATGATGAGGTTTCCAGGAAGGAGGTCCTAATGAAGACCAGGCAGGATGTTGAGGCGAGAGCCGTTGAGACGGTTACGAAGAGAAAGGCCGATGAGGAGGCCGAAAAGAAGTGAGCTAATGATGAGGCTTGAAAGAAGAGAGAGGATGAGGAAGCACAGTAGAGGGCAACTGAGTCCCTTGAGAAAACCAAGGCCGTTGATGTCACGCCGCATAGGTCCTAGAAGCTAGCTGAGCTACGGGCTGCTAGAGAGGCCAAGAAACGGGCTGAGCGAGAAGGCAAGGCGGTCCCAGAGAAGAGTGACACTGTGTTCGACCTCACTGCTGGGAGTGCCCCTGTGCTTATGCGGCATACCGCCCTTGTTGATATCACCAAGATCTCTAGCGGTGAGGGTGTGGACGAGAAGCATCTCTCGGCTTCTCATGAATCAACCACTTCTCGGGAGGGCCGAGATGGAAGAAGCGGGTCTGGTAAGAAGAGGCCCAGTGCAAAGGATGAACCGCCAAGCGCTGAATCTGCAAAAAATCACAAGCACAACAAAAGAAGAAAAGACACGATTAGTGTTAGAAACTTAACTAAAAGTTATCGATCATTTTTGTAGTGTGGGCCGATAATTTACACGAGTACGACCCTAGCTTTTGGTTTTTCAAGACATGGTGTGGTTTTCATGTACATCCTGTCATTGGAAAAGAAAGATGTTAGACACATAGTCTATTTTTAATGTGTGTGTGTGTAGAAATGAAATATGAATTAGTAAAGATCGCAATTTGTGTCAAGTGTTTGGATGTTCTTATGTTTTCCGGCGTCCTGTACTTGCATAAGCATACTTATCGTTACACTCACCAAAAAAGTGATTGTGTACCACGCTCTGGGTCAATTATTCCAAAGGGGTGTGATTGAGTGCAAGCTTCTAGTAAGTTTCCCTCAGCTCAGGAAACCCGTAGTTTGCGAAGCCAGGCTGAGCGTCTGCTGTGTTTGGGTTACCCGGGGTTAGTCCCAAGTGTAGTGAAGGCGTAGGGTGCCGCATTTTGCGGTCCGCCTAGTATGCGGCTCTCTCGTCGTTCATCGGGTTGAGGCGAGCCACAACGTTGTTTACTCGATTGAGAAGAGAAGTCTGGATCATCAGCCCGTAGGGTCCGATTGTGGCCACGGGCTACCCCTCAGTCTTTAGAGCTCCGAGAAATAAACGATTTAAGGTCGGTCTTGGTGTTGCACCAAGATTCGACTGGTACCCGTAGCCGAGGGAAGGATTTACATCACTCTTTCTTGGCTGTTGGGTGGGCCTAAGTTTCTTGGGACTTGGGCACGGAATGATTTATCCTCGGTCTTGGCACGGGGTCGAGATTCGAGTTCGTGGTTATTTATACTCGGTCGCGCCACGGGCCGGCAACTCGAGTAGCATTGCCGGCTCCCATGCTCGGGGTGCCGGTCGTAGCCACTGTGTTTTGGCCTCAAGGTTGGCTCGGGACTTGGATGGCGGTACCAACTCCCATGCTCGGGGGCCGATACGGCAACCGACTATTTGAATGTAAGCTAGTTGTCAAGATTAATCAAATGCGTCATGCGCAGAGTAAACACAAACAGGAAGAGATGGGAGGTTGAACATCATTTCCACTAATAACTTTGGCAGTAATAGCCTTTACAATGCATTGAATTGCTTGAAAACAAAACATTGTTGGAAAGCATAAACAACTGTGCACTATGTTATGTAAAGTAACGGCAGAGATGTTCACTATTCCATGCCCTTGGGAGTTCGGCTCCGTCCAAGGTCGCGAGTTTGAAAGATCCATTGCTGAGCTTCCGTTGTATGGAGTACGGACCTTCCTATTGGGGAGCAAGGTCTGTTGGTGGAGGGAAGACCCGTTTTAAGACGAGGTCGCTGACGTTGAGATCCTTATGGCGGACCCTAGAATTGAAGTACCGGGCAACTCATTGCCGTTGGGCAGCAACTTGGAGATCAGCTTCGTTCCTTTTCTCTTCCAGTAAGTCAAGTGATCCTAAAAGTAAATCTTGGTTTGACCATGGATCGAAATAGGTGACTCGATGGGATGGAAGCTTGAGTTCAATAGGAATGACGGCTTCTGATCCGTAGGTGAGGCCGAAGGGAGTGTGTCCTATAGTTGTCTTGTAGGTGGTTCGGTATGCCCATAGGGCTAGAGGAAGTTCGTCTACCCACATGCCTCCAGCCTTTTCTAGGCGCTTCTTAATGACGAGCTTAATAACTTTTTTGACCACTTCGACCTGCCCATTGGCTTGAGGTTGAGCCACTGTTGAGAACCTCTTTTCGATGTCGTGCCGCTGCAGAAGGCTTTGAATTTGGCGCTCTCGAATTGAGTGCCGTTATCATAGTTGATAGCTTGAGGGACCCCATATCGAGTAATGATGTTGCGTACAACAAACAACGAAGTTGATCATCTTTTTAGTGGTGATTATGGCGAGAGCATCGGTCGCTGCCCATTTGGTTAAATAATCAACTACGATGACAGCGTATCATGCCCCGCCTCTGGCCATTGGAAGAGTTCCAATGATGTCGATTCCCCACATGTCGAAAGGCCATGGGCTAATCATTTGTGTCAGTTCTGTAGGCGGGTCTCTCGGGGTCTTTGATAAGCGTTGGCACTTGTCGTAGTTGCGAGCGTAGTCTGCGGTGTTTTGATTGAGCGTGGGCCAATAACAGCCATGTCAAAGTATTTTTCTTGCCAGGGTTTGCCGTCCAGTATGGTCGCCGCACACCCCTTCATATACATCAGTTAAGACTTTGATGGCGTCATGACGGGCTACACATCTGAGCAATGGGACAGAGTAACCTCTACGGTAGAGAACCTCATCCATAAGAAGATAGCGAGCCGATTGGTGGGTGAGTTCTCTATTTCCTAGTAGCCCCTCGGAACGATCTCGTGTTGTAGGTAATTTCTAATTGGTGTCATCCAAGATTCAGTTCCGGGTTCGGCATTCAATACCACCTCAGTTTGAATTTGCTTGATACTAGGGGAGTTGAGCAATTCGACGGGGGCGAATCCCAAAAATTGTGGATTCTCGGAGCTTGCTAGTTTGGATAGCGATATGCTTTTTCATTCTGTTCTCGGGGTATATGAGTGATGACGAAGTGACCGAGGTGAGTGAGTAATTCCTGAATCTTGGTTAAGTACAGGGCAAGTCATTCCCCCATAGCTTGATATTCCCCTTATACTTGACGCATGATGAGTTGTGAATCGGAGAAGATTTGGATTGTCTTTAGCTTGAGCTCGATCACGATTCTAAGTCCAACAATCAAGGCCTCATATTCTGCGTCATTGTTGGTAGCAGGGAAATTTAGCTTTAGCACGTAGCATATCAGGCGTTCCTCAGGGGTGATGAACACGACTCCGGCCCTGGAGTATCTGTTGTTGGAGGACCCGTCCACGAACATTTTTTATCGAATACCGTGAGCTTTTGTATTCTCTGCTGGAGTCTCCTCGGGGGCAGTGAACTCTACTATGAAGTCAGCGAGAGCTTGACCGAGGATGGCTCGGCGGGGAGTGAATGTTATCTCAAATTGGCTCAGTTCCGTACTCCACTTCAAAAGCCATCCAGACACTTTGGGTCGCTGCAGGACCGGTCGTAGTGGCTGATCGGTGAAAACCTTTATAGGATGAGACGGGAAGTATGGTCGAAGTTTCCGAGAGGAAATGAGCAAGCAGAATGCTAGCTTTTCCAGCTTCGGATAATTCTTCTCTGCCCCTGTCAATCGTTTTCTTATGTAGTAGACGGGCCGTTGGATGCGGTCCTCGAGGCGGATTAATGCCGAGCTAATTGCCTGCGTAGAAACAGCCAAATAAATGTATAAGTCCTCATGGTCTACGGGCTTAGATAGGATAGGTGGTCACTCTAAGTGATCCAGGAGTTCTTTGAATGCATAAATGCATTCTGGGGTCCACTCGAAATTGTGTTTCCCTTTTCGAAGTAAATCGAAGAAAGGAATACACTTGTTGGCGGCCTTAGATATAAATCGACTTAAAGCGACGACCTTTCCATTTAAACTTTGGACATCCTTGATGTTCTTAGGGATTTGGATGTCCCGAATAGCTTGGATTTTTTCTGGATTGGCTTCGATTCCCTGGGAGTTGACGATGAAACCCAAGAATTTTCCTGAAGCGACTCCGAAGGAGCATTTCAAAGGGTTGAGTTTCATGTTGTACCGGCGGTGGATATCGAACATTTCAGAGAAGTTGTGGATGTGACTGCTTGATACTTTAAATTTTACCAACATGTCGTCCACATACACCTCCATGGACTTTCCGATTTGGTTTTTAAAGAGTTGATTAACCATTCGCTGATAAGTAGCACTGACATTCTTGAGGCCGAAGGGCATGATGCGATAGTAGTAAAGTCCAAGATCCGTTAAGAAGGAGGTATGATCCTGGTCGCAAAGGTTCATTGGGATCTGATTGTATCCTGAGTAGGCGTCCACGAAAGATAGTAGCTAGTATCCGGCGGTTGAATCAGCAAGTCGGTCAATCTTTTGGAGTGTAAAGTTGTCCTTTAGGCATGCTTTGTTTAAATCAGAGAAGTCAACGCATGTTCGCCGTTTACCATTGGCTTTTTTGACCAGGACCGGATTGGAAACCCATTCGGTGTAGTCGGCTTTGCAAATAAGGTTGTCATTGAGTAGACGGTCCACTTCTTCCTCAAGTGCTTTGGACCTTTCGGGTGCCAAGAAGTGGCGCTTCCGCTTGATTGGAGGCATCGAGGGATCGATGCTTAGACAATGGCATGCAATCGCAAGGTCGATGCCTCTCATATCAGAGTGAGTCCATGCGAACACATCCAAATTTTCCTTCAAGAAATCTACAAGATCATCTTTGATTGTGGGATGGAGTTGCGATCCTATCTTTAACACCCTGGATGGATCATCGGGATTAATGGGAATATCCACTGTAGATTCAACCGAGGTAGTCCTCTCATACTTGGGCTCTTCGTCCTTCCGTGGGTCAAGGTCTTCGAAAAGACGGCAGTGGTGCCTGAGCCAAGGCCCATACGCCGCTGATTGCGATGTTGAAATAGTCTTGGTGAAAGAAGGCGTGGGCATTACTTTTCCCTTGTCCTTGTTGTGCGCATTCTTCCATTCTATTGCATAACACTCTCTGGCGCTTACTTGGTCGCCTCTGACCGTTCCAGTCCCGTTTTCTGTCAGAAATTTCATTAGGAGAGACTATGGCGACATGCAGACCCATAACTCTGTGAGAAAAGGGCGTCAAAGGAAAGCGTTGTAGGGGGAATCAATGTCTATAACCACGAAGGTGAGGATCCAGACCCGGCTCCGATCCCCTTCGCTTAGCTCCACAGGTAAATCGATCACTCCCACTAGGGAAATAGAAGCCCCATTGAAGCCGTGGATCATGGCGCGGCTTGGCTTTAAGTCATTCGTTTCTAACCTCATCTGGTCGTAAGAAGCTTTAAAAATGATGTGGACTGGGCTTCCGGAATCGATTATACCTTTTGGATAAAAGCGACACCAATCTGAGTTGTGATAACTAGTGGATCGATGGTTGGGATTTACACCCCGGCAGAATCTCTTTCGCAGAAAACGATGTCACCCCGCATGGCCTTTTGGAGCTTGGCTGGGACGGATTCATTGGGTGCGGAGCAAGTTTCATAAGTAACATGCTTTATTGAACTAACATACTCTTGCATTTTTCGGAAGCTGTCATGTGTGGGATAAGGTCCGCCACATATGGTGTTGTTTACGATCCCACACCTTGGGTTTGATGGAACTGGGAGCTATCTTGGCGGTAGCTTGAGGTGCTGGTGCCTGAGGCTTTGGATTTGCTTCGGGAGGAAAAGGCTCTTGGATGTATTGCTAAAGTCGCTTTTCGCGGATAAGATTCTCAATTGCATCCCTGAGCTGGCGACATTCATTGGTGTTGTGGTCGTACACGTCGTGGTATCGGCAGTACCTTCCAGTATTTTTCTCAAGGTCGGTTGATTCCCTAGTGCGTGACTTCTTATATGGTAAAGTGTTGCATGTATCCAAGTAGATCGTTTCTAGATCCTCGTCTAGCGGGGTGTATGCCTTGAAGGCTCGATAAGGGCCGGGCTTTCTTGACTTGGTCGAGGCCTGATCGTTGTTCCGGCCACCTTGCCTACCATTGTTTGGTCTTTGCCCATTGGGATTTTCCCCCTTGTTTTAATCAAAGGGCTCTCCTACTTGTTTTCTTATGAGGTTACAGCGTCTACTTGAGAGTCATTGGGGCAACTGGTGGATGAGAGTTGGCTGCATCTTGCCTCTTCTTGGCATAAGTACTGATCCGCCTTCTCATAGAAGGCATCGAGGCTTTTTGGCTGCTTCCGATCGATCCATGCCCCGAATTCGGAAGTAGGGAGGACACCTTTGGCTAATTGAAAGAGTACGGTGCGAGGGTCCGGATCCTCGACCTCGGCGAGGGCAATGTTCAACCTGGAGAGGTAGCTTTTGAGCAACTCAGCGGGCCCTTGGTATAAGTTGGAAAGGGTGAGGGCATTCTTTGGAGTTGGTACATGCATTGTGAATTGCTTGACCAACTACGTCGCTAAATAGACGAAGTTGTGAATGGAATCAAGCAGGAGGCGAGAGAATCATAACAAAGCCGTTCCTGATAAGAAGACCGGTAAACACTTGCATTTGACCGGATCATTGCCCCGGCTTGAGTCCATTTTCCATTCATATCGATTTAGGAAGGCACAGAGGTCCGTGGTGCCATTGTAGAGCGGCATTTGCAGAATGATGAAGCGTCGCGGCCATTCAGCTTTGTTTACCCTTCTTGTGAAGGGGTTACGCCTAATGTGCGCTTCCCATGAATCGTGCACATTTCCTCGCATTCCCTCATTATCCTTCGGACCATGTCGGGAAGGTAAGTTGGATGAGGATCTACCATTGGGACCCATGGGTTCTGGCGAGGTTCCGGAGTTCTGTTGCGGGGGCGTCTTCTATGATGGACATGCAGATCGTCTTCCTCCATGTCCTCGACATCTATGATTCGGTTCTGGTGTGGATGGTGAGGTGGAGCAGGGTGATGCGATTCCTGTTCTGGAGGAACGCGGGCCGTTGGGATAGCGGGCCGATCATCCTGATTAGCAACCGTCAGGTTGTGTCGAGGAAAAGGTCGGTTAGTAGGACCTAGTCCATCATTGATGATCAAGCGAGAGCAGTCTCGGTACTGTGCCCCCTCGCTATATGTGACAGTAGTTCGGTCATCATTCCCGTTCCAATTGTCATTGGCGTAGCTATTGCCATTACCGTTGTCGAGGGCATTAGTACGGGTGATGACATTGTTGATGAGACTAAACCTCCTCCTTTGATGCGGGCCCCTCAACTCGGAAGAGGAAGATTCTGAGATGGTTGGTTGGGATCGAGCGTTGTTCTGAGTTAGTTGAAGTCGATCGATGATGTGTTGACTCTCTTGAATTTGTCGCATAAGGTCGATGTTTTTCCTTAATGGTTGATTAAGCTCGACCGCCTTGCTCTCATATTTTTCATTAAGCGCGTGGATTTGAGTTTGTGTTGCGGGCGCTTCGGGTTCCACAATAGGAGAGACAGTTTCATTAGTGGCCGGGATGTCCGGCGGTTGAGGTTGGTGGGATGTACCGGCCTCTTCTATGGCTGAAGAACCAACCATTGCGTTCTTTGGTCACTTTGCTATCGTGAGTGGACTCGACGACAGGTTTAGCAAAGAACCTCAAGCTCGTCGAGGGTCGAGATGACAATGTGCGACAAAGGCGCAAAATCCGAGTTTTTCTCAGTGAAAGCACCAAATGTTAACGGCAAAAAATGTCGTAAACACCAAAGATTCCAATTACTAGGAATAATTAATTTGGTCGTATAGAAAAGAGTGGAAAGCAGTAAATAACAAAAGAGATTTATATTGGTTTGGCCTCGTGAGGGGACTACGTCCACTTTGAACCGTTGTTGTAATATTATTGATCACAAAAAGTTACAAGGTTAAGATCCTCTCATGACATCTCATTACATTCATTTCAAAGCCATATGATGTCATCTCTAAGGCTATATGATGTCATCTCCAAGACATGATGTCATCATTATCAGATATGATGTCATAATTATATTATATTTAATATACTAGGAAAAGGACACTTTTTCCCTTCTTCTTTACCAAATGGGAGATGCCATTAGTGGAGCTCTCTAGAGGGCCCAAGGTCTCAAATTACAACCCTTTTCAAGTGTGAAGTCACGAGGTATTTATAGGAAAGGGGTTAGGTAGGAGTAGGTGGGAGTAGATAGAAATAGGGGACCACAACTAGAAATTCGCACATGGAGCCTGCACATGCCAGAATTTCGCATCTGGAGCCTGCGCACGCTGAAAATTTGCACCTGGGCCCAGGGTGAGAAATTCTGCACCTTGTGGGTGCAAAATTCCACACCTCGTGGGTGCGAAATTCGCGCCCCACAGAGGTGTGAAATCAGCGCAACCTTGGAGGGTGCGATATTCGCACCCTTGGAGGGTGCGAAATTCGAACCTCCCAGGGGTACGAAGTTCGCTTCATGAGGCATTCGAAGGCTGCATGAATACGTGTTTGGGGTGCCGCGAGGTCTCTATTGGCGTGATCCCTCTTCATCTTGTTTCCTTCGCTCCTAAGCGTCCCTTTGGGCTTTTGTTCCATGCGATGCGTTGCATCGAGCGTGTCTTGTGTACTTTTGGGAACCGGACCAAAAAGCAGGTTAACACTCCGGTAAATGTGAAATAAAATCAACATCGCCAAAAATATCAATCTCGTCTTTGCCCCAGAATCCTTCCTTGTAGCTACGTAAAGATGTATGATGCAGTAAGAGTGATCGTACTGACATCTTTCAAAAAATCAACCAGTTTATCCTTTACTTCACTTAGCTCCATCTCCAATTCATGTAGTACGTTCTCTTTTATCTTAGCAACCATACTAGCTTTATCGAATGCCATTCAAAGCACCCTAAAGTCTTCATCAGTCCTCGATAAGCTAAAATCCAAAATGCTCTTTTTAGTATTACAAGCATCAAAGTCTGTATCAAGCTTGGCTATCTCATTAAAAGAGAAGCTTGGCACCTAAAGCGTAGCCATTTTCTCTTATATAAGAACCTACACATTCTCCCCTTCAAGGGCCTTCACTGTCAAAGCCGCAAGCTAAAAGAAGAGAGTCCAAAAAATGTTAGTAATCAGCAAACACATAAATATGCAAAGAAGAAAAAAGATTCACTCGTATCCGGCGGAAGTCACTCCAACAAAGAGATGGATAATGAATGAGACTCTTTTTTTAGAAAGTAGAGGAAGAAAGGAAGCCATAGTAAGTGAAGCGAGCCGGGGGAGAACCTATCAGAGTTTTTTCTCTAGAAGCAATCTATTTGATGTGATTAATAATGTTGTTGATGTTATATTTTATTTTGAATAAAAATAATATTATGTTAGATTTACTGTGTAATATAAATGTTAACATAATAGTAGTCCTTAGAATAATAATGCATAATTATATAGTTTCAAGTAAATGACTTGAACATGAGATTGTATAATGTGACATGTATTTTATTTCTTGAATGTCCCCAGTCAAATTTTATTGTATATGGGACAACAATGAAACATTGAGACTGATATGTTGATTGACTGATGATCATATATCATTAACCATTAATATATGTGATATTAATGTCAATACATAAATAAGTATTAGAGAATAGTATATTGGGCAGACCAAACATGAGAAAACTTCATGGAGCATGATTATTAGTGTCATAAGTAATTCTCATAGTGACAGTGATGTAATGGTCCTCGGACCTGAAATTATTATATATTTTATTCGAGGATATTTGTGTTTTGATATCATTAAAAGTTACTTTAACATAGTAGACAATAAATGTTATTTTTTGATACATCTCAAATCGGTTATATAATATGAATGATGTAGATGAAATTTAACCTTACAATATAAGTAGTGATATCCATGGTCACAGAAAAAGTTGTATCGTCGTTGATTTTATTACAACTTGGGTAACAATGATGTGTTACTATATGTCGCTCACTATTTATAATTTTAAATATGATTTTAAATTATTCCCAAAGTTGTAATAATCTATTGGGTCACATACTAAGAAAGTCTAAAAGAGAGAATCATTCTTTGAATTTGAAAATAATCAAACATTGGTATTTTAAAAATCCCTATGACTTAGTAGACTGATATTATTTAGTTAGGATATGTTTCTTACTCATTTTAAAAGGAGGTAACTTCTCCTTTTACAACATATGAAGAAAATAAAATCCTAAATGGAAGGAATCAAATCGCCCGTGGCTAGTACCATAAATCTCAACCTCGATTTATTTTGACGATCTCCGAAGCATTCGTGGATACCATAGAGGTACCTTTTATCCAACGGCGTTGAAGATTCGATTCAAATCAATTCGTCATCCAATTTGTGTTTTTGCAAGTCATAACTGGTACGCCTTATGCTCAATTTATTGTTTTTCGCTTGGAACGTGTATTTTGGGTTGTGAAATTTTGTAATCCACTGCCAATTTCATCGAAAAATTAAAACAATGGTATCGGAGCAAAGTTTTGTGAAAAATATATTTTTGAGCTTTGAATTTGGTTTTTTTGTATGTATGATTTCTTACAAGAATCAAAAGTGTTATGAACATTGGTGCAAGAATGTAATATAAATCCATTTCTCAAGTGAAATCGTTTCATTGTAAATGTAGTTTGTATTTGATATATAATTCAAAATGAATTGATAGGTTCATATTGGGTATTAATTCTATTTTGTATTACAATATCATTCAGGTTTTTGTTTGATGCTGAATGTTGAACCAATACCTTTGATTTGATTGTAGAATATATTTTGCATTATACCAAGTTTATTTTTCTATCAAGTATAAACATATATTTTTTGATAACATGAAGACACAAATTAACTATTAATACTTTGTGTGTTTAAAGTATGATTATATCGAAGATCATGATTAAAAGAATGTCTTTGGAATGTTTTAGTCTGATTTGCCAACTCTGTTACACAATGAACCAAATAAATCTAATTCATATGGAGTCTATATCCTCTAATCTAAAGTTAGTATTTATAAATGAATGATTTTAAACCATTGCATTACCTGAGCAATATGTTGATTAAGAAATTTGGACTTGACCTGGTCTACTATGCTTTAGATCAATGAGAATCTGTTTGATCAGTTTTTGAGTTATATAGGTGTGTGTGTGTGTGTGTGTGTCTATATATATATATATATATATATATATATATATATATATATATTCACAACTGTGTTGAACACAAATGTATTCACACTCTCTGATGTATAACAGACATCTATATATGGTGAATTTCATTTCAAAAATGTCTTTATTGCTTATATACATAGTGATGTATCTATGTTGCAAGTACGACTTGAAAATACATTAATTTTTTGATAATTTGTTTAAATATACTAGTAGCCTTTTAATATACATGTCCATGTATTTTATTATTTAATCTAGGAGGTGCATTTTCATGGTTGCCACAATAGCATTATGCTGCAAACTTATTTATAGTGCATATACCCTATTATAAATATATGTTTGTGCCTATATAAATATTTCATGAATGCATCTATGTGGACATGTTTGCATACCATTTTGCACGCGCACGCACACATACAAACACACACACACACACACACACACACATATATATATATATATAATATGTATGTATGTATGTATATATATATATATATATGTATGTATGTCATGACTGTGAAGTTAGTTAACACTATAGACTCACATATTCATGAATGCTCTCACAAAATAAGGTATAGGAAGTTATGCATAAATTAGTTTGTACTTCTGTAATCTTCGAAATGAACCGTTAGATATATATATATATATATATATATATATATATATATATATATATGTAATACTAATGCATCTACTTACAGGAAGTGTACTATACAATGTGTCATGATTACAATGTATTATACATTTTAACTTAAGCCTGCACTGCCTTATGAACTCTGACCGTATCAGTATATTTTTTCTTGTTGATGAATAGGACAACGTCTGTTTATATATATATATATATATATATATATATATATATATACACACACACACACACACACACATATATATATATATACATATACATACATACATATATATAAGAGCTAGTTGAATAATACAGCTCTTATAAAAAGCAAACTGGATTTACATGGCTGCTTCACTCACTGCCATGCCCATTATTTTTTATAAGTTAAATATCATATATGTGTATGTCCACTGCAGTGGTATACTGGATCTTGAATTCATATAGACATGTTGTTTGCATACATTGTAGTACACATTAATCTGCACCAACACTTGAATATATGTAATTAACTCTGACACAATAATATCTGTATACAAATTGTTTTATGTACCATATGAAGATACAATGTATTGCAAGTATTTTGTGCATGTGGCCATATTCATTAATGCTGGACTTGTTCACATTTTATTTACAATTTGAATACTCCTGAAATGCAACAAACTCTCACTTTAATATTTCACATCATAAAATCCCTACAAATTGAATATCAATATTAAGTCTAAAGTGATATCTTCCAAGAATAACACTCATTAGTTCCATAATCAATAATTATGGGTTATTCCAAAGCCTAAGTATATTTTTCATTATGGTTACATGCGATAGAGTAATTGTGATAGTCAAATCATTTAAACTTGGGTCTTACTTAACTAGGTAGCCATAATAAGATTACGAGCTTAGAGACATAGAACATGGAATATCTAATATTTGAAATGAACAAAGTTTTTACATCATGTTATCCAAGAATTATATATAAGTGATATAATTGGCGTAGGATGTTTTCCTAAAAGATTGTGTTTCGAGGATTATCCAAAGCTTACTCAATGCAAGATAAAATATGGATCTTGGATTAATTAAATATACATATATATATAGTGATATATATATATATATTAAAACAAAGGGATGTTAATACGAGTGGGCGCGTGTTACATTTAATTTATGTAAATATGGAATGTTATGTATAATTTTGGATTATCATAAATATGCATATTTTGTACATATATGTAGCAATTTACTTTTTTTATTATTTATTGTAGATAATAAAGGGCAACCAACACCAAAAATTTATCGCTAATATTCATCCCTGAGAAGGATAAACTGAATGGAATTAACTTCTTTGACTGGCATCGAAATTTGAGGATTTTCCTCAAACAAGAAAGATAGTTGTATGCACTTAATGGGCTGGTTTCAGAGGCACCACCAAGTAAAACAACTTGTGCAAAGATGAATGCCCATAAAAACATCGAGATGATGCTCTTGATGTTAGTTGTCTCATGCTTGCATCCATGACTCCGGGGATTCAAAAGAAATATGAGTTAATGAATGCATATGTCATGATCAAATACCTTAAGAAATTGTTCGAAGGGCATGATCAACAAGAAACATATGACACAAATAAGGCATTGTATCACTGCAAAATAGGAGAAAAGGAACCCGTTGGTCCATATGTGTTGAAAATGATTGGATACATTGAGTACCTTGAAAGGTTAGGGTTTCCATTAACAATTGAAGCTCAAACCGATCTTGTTTTACAATATTTAAATAGTCACTGTTCTCAACTTGTGATGAATTATCTCATGAATGAAATAGAAAAAACCTTAACTGAGTTTTTAACCATGTTAAGAACTGTTGAAAATAATATGAAAAAGGCAGAACCTGCTGCCATGATGACGACACTGTTGACGCAAAAAATGTCGTAAACATCAAAGATTCCCAATTACTACGAATTATAAATATGGTCGCATAGACAAGAACATAAAATAGAACATAAGCAGTAAATAACACAAGAGATTTATAGTGGTTCAGCCTCAGTGAGGGCCTACGTCTACTTTGAAGAGTTATTGTAATTTTATTGATCACTTGAAAGATTACAATGTTGAGATCCTCTCATTACATTCATTGGCTACCATACATGAAGTTACAATAGTCATATTTGTAAGAATTAGGAGAATGGACAATTTTGCCCTTCTTCTTCCTTAAAGAAGAGATGCCATTAATGGAGCTCTATGGAGGTCTCAAAGCTCGAGAATCTCTCTCTTTCGAAGTGTGAGGCCATGGGGTATTTATAGGAAGTGGTTAGGTAGGGGTTAGGTAGGAGTAGATAGAGATGTGGACCAGCTACAGAAAATTCACACCT
Source organism: Allium sativum (assembly GCA_030737875.1). Classification (NCBI taxonomy): domain Eukaryota; kingdom Viridiplantae; phylum Streptophyta; class Magnoliopsida; order Asparagales; family Amaryllidaceae; genus Allium; species Allium sativum. Next base: position 729,697,004 of record CM060909.1, read on the forward strand.
CAGGCCCTCGCATTCCGTTTTTTCGCACCTCCCCCAGAGGGTGCGAATTTCGCCCCTCGGGGGTGCGAAATTCGTACCCCACAGGGTACGAATTTTGCACCTCGAGGGTGCAGAATTTCGCACCTCATGGTTACGAAATTTCGCACCTCGCGGGTGCGAAATTTCGCACCTCGAGGGTACGAAATTTCGCACCTCGCAGGTATGAAATTTCGCACCTCGAGGGTGCGGAATTTCGCACCTCTCGAGGGTACGAAAATTCTGTTTAAGAGGTGCGAGGTCTTTTGGAGTGGCTTGGGGGATCGAAATCCTGGTCGGCGCGTCCGCGGATGTCGAGGCCTTGGTTCGGGAATGTGCTGAAGGAGTGGCGAGGCTCGCTGAAGTTGTTGGATGAATCTTGACTCTTAGCTGATCTGGAAATTCTGGGCAACTCACTTGTTGGTGGAAATCGGGTGAATCGGGCGGTGCCCACAGTTTCGACCTAACCTGCTAGGTCGATCCCCGCCGGGACTGTGGGGCCCCGGACCCCCACCGGCGCTGCGCCCGGACCCACTTGTCGGCTCGCCTTTGGCTCGGAAGCGGACGAATACTGATGGAGGTTGCATTCGAGGGATGCGACATCCTGCTAGTGGCCAGACTCGAGTCTTCTGGTACTGGACCCCGGATGATATTGGCGACACCTCCGGGCTGTAATATCACGTGATATGTTGAGATGAGCATGTCTTGTGTACTTTTGGTAACCGGACCAAAAGGCCGGTTAACATTTGCCCCCTCAAAGTATGTTTTGTGTTAACGGGACGTGCTTTGAAGTGAGATGGGTCTGATATGGGCGCAAACATCTCCATGTAGCGCCTCGGTTATGACCTTCCTCTTACGTTGTTTGTTGAGAGTGCGCTACTTTGGATGGTTGGGACGCCTTGTTGAAATATGTGGGTGTGATCTTAGGATTCCAGCATTGCAAAGAGCTTTGACTCGCTTGAGTTTGGCAGCTTGGTTATTTGGGGTTTCGAATTAAGTGAATATGATTGTAGCTTGGCGCACGATCCCGAATTCCGGTCCCGGAACGTTCGTTTGGGGCATGTCGATCCCCTGATTGTAGTGGCTTCCTTTCTTCTCTTCTTTGGATAGAAAATCATCGTAAGGCATAGAGGATTCCAAAATACTTGTTTTGTACTTTGGATGTTCGAGGTGTTGTTAGGTTTTTGGAAGAAGGGAAGAGAGATATGGAAAGTAATAGGGCTTTCGGTTTTGGTATTCAAGAACATGGAATGGCGGACCTTGGGAAACGGGATTAGGAATTTGAATAAAGGCCGCCAAGCATGTGTGAATACGGGATTGGACTTTGTGTCCCAAATGCTTATTAATCTTTCGCGCTCTTCAGGAGATCGAACCTTGGTTAAGGAGATGACAACTAAGCCGGCGCGCGGGAGCGCAAGATATAACTTCGCACTCCCATGACTCTGCTGATCCCTGTCTTTGATCTAGAGTTTGTAAACTTGAACCTTTGCATGGCTCCATATGAGCGGACAATGATTAGTGATTTTTGGTCTCGCGATGCGGTCCTCAAGGAATGGACCTGCTTGGATTGTCAGCTTGAATGCTTATGTAAGATATCGACACATAGTCGAGCTGTTAGTCTTGGGATCCGATCAATAACTTAACCACGATGCGGCTGCATCTTTACTTAGGTGTTGCACTGGTGGTTGGTGATGGCCGTGGTGTTAGTTGTTGAGGCTAAAGGCTGCCACCATGTTCCGGAGTGTCAGCTTTTTGTGGAGTCCGGGTACTGATGGAAGCCGAGAAGCCTCCAGGGCCTGAACTTCGGCTCCGGATTTCCTTCGTTGCGAGGTGAAGGTGCTCTCAAGATGGTGGCTCCGTAGGATGTTGCGAGATTGCCATGCCAGTGCTATAATCCGTAGAGGGTTACCCCCAAGCCCGGGTACCTGCTTGATTCTGCTCAACGTCAGAGACGAGCTAGCAAGCTTAGATCGTTGCTCAATATTTCATGTCTGGTCGGTAACTAGAGTTGAACGTAACACAATTGGTTGGCGAATGATTCTGGAAATGAACTTATTCGGACTGGCCGCTCGGATATGCGCGCAAGATGCGGGCATACAGTCGAGTCATTAGTCTCCAACCCAATTACATTGGGATCATTATCCGATCCGAAAATGGTGCTGATGTTTACCGGTAACCACTGCCATAGTTATCCAAAATAGGTGTCATTGTCGCTTTTCGTTGTGCTTGTAGGTATGCATCGAGGGGTGTGAGTTAGCTTCATGTTGTGTTTAAGTATGAGTTTGTTGGCAGGGCACTGAGACTTTGCAAACCCAATGAACCGGCCATCGAAACCCGAGAACTTGAACTGAAATATGATTTTTTTATTTTGCGTATTGAGAACTTATCTAAGTTCTCCAGTTCCTCGGGGAAACAGTGGTTATATTGTTCACTCTGTCCTTTGGTGTCGGCTTCTACGCCCCGATGGCTGTGGCGACGGAAATGCCAGCACAGAAGCCGGTGGAGATCCCCCTCAAGTCTTGTGATGAGTAAGCTGATGCGGAGATAGGCGAGGGACATCCCCCAAGCTCGAGTATTTGCTAACTGAAGAGGATGCGAGCAATGAACCCTCAGAGGTCAAATAGTTCTTTCTTTTGTTTGGAACCCTCCTGGAGCGGAGGCGACGCTAGGCTTTGCCCCCATGCTTCCTCAAGTCTCTAAGTCCCAGTTGGAGTTACAGCGGGAACAATCTGGAGTAGTAGGAGAACCCGTGGCTTCGAGATCCCATATTTATATGAGCCTCCTCAGAGGACGAGAAGCTGTGGCTGGACGAAGCGCTCATCGACGGGTGTAGCTGATGTAAGTGTGCAAACAAAGCAAGCTACGATGGAAGGTCAGGAAGCCCGGCTGGTGGCAAATTCGGAGGAGCCGAAGGGGAAGAGGGACAAGATGAGGTTGCTATACAAGATGCATGGGCGAAGGCCAGTTGGTATGCCCAGGAGAAATCGTGTAACACCCCACTCCCGCTATGATCACTCACTAAGGGAATGCCATAGCATTGGTGGAGTATTTTAGTGAATATAGAACAGAAAAATTACAACAAGACAGATATAAATAGTACTTGAAATTTTAAAACATCATCTCATAACAGCGGAAGTAAAACATGTCTGGTTACATCATAAAACCACAATAAAGGTCAAGTACAATATCCATCAAAATAAAGAAGTACATAATCCCACTCTCATACAATAGCCAAACAAAAGAAAAGATAACTGGATAACTGGAGCTTTACATCTATCCAAGCTCCTAAAGACTGGAACAGCAATCCGATCAAGCTCCACTACTGCTAGGATCCACCGTAGGACCTGAGGGTTGGGAAAAAGATAAAAACAACAGGGTCAGACATAAGTCTGAGCGAGTCCTATAACTTTAACAATACAATCGTTAAAGTAACCAGAGAAGACATAAACTGATATACGGTAACATATAGGGATGAATGGCTACCCTAAGCAGTCAACTAAACGAAGATAAAGGATAAAGACGCATCTACCCTCCCTAAGGTAAATTACTAAACTGCACCACACCAGTCGTTCCTAACTTAAAGGTTGATCCCACCCAAGGACTTATAAAATTTACTAATTAGTACCTGCGTACCCCTAGGTGACCAAGTAGGCGCCACGGGGCCCTACAATCCACTAGGTGTACACACTACTTCCCATTCGATCGGCTCCCTAACGTAGATACCCGTGCTGGCCCCACCGTGGGATGTATCATTCCCCAATGTGGCAACCTGATGGAACTAAAGGTGCACGGCTTATATCTACTCGATGCAACAACGGCTTACCTACCAGCCCGGGCCCACTCACGCATATGAAGCCCGTTGGACTTGCGTTGCCACCGCTAACCCGTTTGCCTCTTACAGTCAAGCCCAGTATGCGTGTCCCGTCCTCGACATGGGTCGAGCCCACAAAGATACGTATGGGTTACTGGTTGAAATGGGCCTCCACAAGCTACCCACCTAAGCTTGTCCCTTTTTCTAGTATATCCCACTTAACCCTTTAATCATGTTTTAATTACATGTTCCATTTTGGTTAAGTATTCTAATCGTATTTTCTATTGCCACCCAAGGCAACCACTAGATTTTCTCATGCCACCCGAGGCACCCACTTAACCCCTCATGTCCCTCTACATGCTAATATGGTTAAGTGTTTCTTAATTAATTAATTAAGAACGTAACCTTTGTAAAGACCTCTCACATTAGACTGTCTTTTATGACCGCTGGTTAAGCCGGTTGGGTCCGGGCAGCCTTATGTCATAACAGAGTCTAACCTCGTGTCTTTACATTAATTACGTATTTAGTTTGTGCCTAAGACCTCTCACATTGGGCTAACATTTGTAGCAACTGGTTAAGCCGGTTGGGTCCGGGCAGTTTTACGCTACAACTGAGTCCAACCTCGTGTCTTAGTCAATTAATTACACCTAATTAATCACCCTCATAATTTTATATTAATTATCCCTAATTAATCAAGTTTTCTTAACATGGGTAGACCTAACTTAATAGGTAAATTCCCATGGGGTAGACCTAACTCAATAGGTAAATTCCCAACACATAGTATGGGTACACCTAACCAAATAGGCAAATTCCCATACTATGTTTATTTATTTTGTGTTATGCATAATTATATTAATTTCACACAATCTTATTAACTTATGCATTTAATTACCCCATCGTTCCCACGTAATTTCGTTCATGATATAACACATATAAAAGGTGTCAACTTGCATATGAATGAACATGTTTCAAAGGTGCCATCTTGCATATTAACAAACACATAACTTGCATATGAACTTGCATAACATGTCACATAACTTGCATATAATATGTCACATAACTTACATATTCATTTTGCATAACAAACTTGCATATTAGCTTATAGACTTGCATAATGTGTCATCATGAACTTGCATATTAATAAACATGTAACTTGCATATTTACATACATGTAACTCGCATATTAACAAACATGTAACTTGCATATAAAGAAACATGTAACTTGCATATTTACATACATGTAACTTGCATATTAACAAACATGTAACTTGCATATTAACAAACATGTAACTTGCATATTTACATACATGTAACTTGCATAGCATATTACCATGAACTTGCATAACATGCATATGATTACATAGCCCACAACTTGCATATTTAGCATCATGCAAACATAACATACATCATATTAAACTTGCATAAGCTTACATACTCAACATGCATAAACATAAGATTAATGCTAACATCATATCATATGATTCAAAGCTCATTAACCCACATACAAAACCATAAATCTCATCACATCTCATCTAATTAGTTTACCAAAAGATCATCAAAGTGATAGAAACTCACAACTAGCAACTTTGAACACCAAATGAAGAAGATTAAGATGCTAAGAAGGGATTAGAAGTTGATTAGAGAGTGATTAGTATGCAACCCTCTTCATAAAATTAGTGGAGGCCATGAGAGCTAGCATTTTGCCATAGTTTAGTCACTAGGTTTAATTATGAATGAATTAGGGTAGGTTAGGGTCTTATTTATAGATTAGGCAAGTGTTTTAGGCCATAGGATTAACCCTAGATTCAATCCAAGCCATCAAAGCATGTCTTGGGGAAGAAGTCAAGTGTAGGAACCATCTAGGGCCTTTAGATTAAAGATGGACCATGAGAACCATTCAAATGCAAAATCTGCACTTGAGCGAATCGGCCCACGGGTTGACAGCCAAACACCCTGGATTAACCCCTAGTCGACCCAGCGGGCTCGGGTCGACTTCAAAAATCGGCCGGTTCGGTTATTCCCCTCTCCCAATTCGCTGTTTTGAGCATTTTTGCATATTTATTTATTAAATTTTCAATTATATATATATATATATATCAATATATATATATATATATATATATATATATCTACACAACCCATTTCACTTAATTAAGTATACTTTAATTTGGGAATTTTCGTGAAACTTCGCGAGGCCATATCTTGGTCATACGGACTCCGATTTTCGAAAACTCGGACTCTATTTCGCGTATTTTTCCGAGACGAACGCAATGGCATAGCCCGTTTCCCTTGATTCCCATTTTAGAATTAAATTCTGCCTCGATTTATGTTATTACAGGTTATTGAAAATACGGGTTGTTACATTCTCCCCTCCTTAAAGGATTTCGTCCCCGAAATCTTCAAGTTAGGAAGAACGTATCCTACCATCCAATCATCCATCTACTCAAAGCATCATCCACGAGCAATCATTGTCCTTACAAGATTCTAAATGCTGGATGGATATATGCAAAAGTGTGTGTATATGTACTTACCTAATGCAAAAATCAGGCGGTTACTGATACAGTAAACCTCCTTAATGCAAACCATGATAGTGCCATGCATCCAATATGTATGCGAAACCCTATTGACACATACAAATTTCTACATGCGTGCACAACCATACACAAAAATGCATCATCCATATGATAACACAGCCATGATACATCCATCAATCTAACTACCACATCCATTTATGCAATATGCAACATGAAGTGACTGAGCCGATCTAGTGCCTAATGTGTGTGTATATGCATCCACGAGCAACCACTAGCAAACAATTGCATCCATATGCATCCATCAACCATAACATGTTTCAAACACATGTTTCAACCATAGGTTTTACCCTATCTAAAGGTCATAGGTATTAGCGAGAGGATATACTAAAGATAAGATAAGTACTAGACAAGCAATAAAGGAGAAGTTAAAAGACATACTCTCAAAAAGAAATGGATACAAAGAACGCATCTTTGCTTCCGTCTCCCAAGTAGCATTGCTTTCGTCATCTCCCCATTGCACTTTAACTAGCTGAACTTCTCTGTTCCTCAACTTCCTAGTTTCTGACCCAAGGATGCGAGTAGGAGCTCGTCGAATCGTCGCATCACGCTCTACCTCTACATCTCTAAGCAAGCTCGGCTCTACCACCTCCGCGGTCTCATGTAAGCACTTCCTCAAATGTGATACATGGAATACATCATGAACACCACTAAGTCTGTCGGGCAACTCCACCCTATATGCCATCCGTCCAATCCTTTCCTTAATAGGAAACGGCCCAACAAATCTCGGTGCTAACTTCCCTACGGACCCAAAGCGAACAACATTTCTCAATGGAGATACTTTGACAAAAACCATGTCCCCAACCTCAAACTCAAGATCCGTCCTTCTCCGATCCGCATAAGATTTCTGTCTATCTTGCGCTGCTTTCATCCTTTTTCGAATTAAATCAATCTTCTCTGAAGTCTCTCTAACCATATCCGGCCCAAGCAAGATCTTATCCGTAGATTCCCACCAACATGTAGGAGATCGACAAGGCCTTCCATAAAGAGCTTCGAAAGGAGCCATACCAATACTGGACTGAAAGCTGTTATTATATGCGAACTCCACCAAAGGAAGATGTTCTTCCCATGTACCTCCAAAATCCAAGATACAAAGCCTCAAAAGATCTTCTAAGATACGGTTCACCCTCTCAGTCTGACCGTCCGTCTGAGGATGATATGCGGTGCTCAAACACAACTGAGTCCCTACCGCCTCTTGCAAACTTCTCCAAAACTCACTAGTGAAAATAGGATCTCGATCACTCACAATGCTGGATGGTACGCCATGCAATCTAACAATCTCTCTAACATAGACTGAAGCAAGCCATGGAGCGGTCCTCTTACTCTTTACGGGTATAAAATGGGCACTCTTGGTAAGTCTGTCTACCACAACCCAAATTCCCGTATTGCCCTTCCTCGATCTCGGTAACCCGTCGATGAAATCCATCGAGACACTATCCCACTTCCACTGTGGAACTTCCAATGGGTGTAGCAACCCACCGGGTTTCCTTTGCTCCACTTTAACTTGTTGGCACACTAAGCATCTAGCCACATACTCGGCCACATCTTTCTTCATACCGGCCCAGAAGAAAACTCTCTTCATGTCTTGGTACATTTTGTCTCCACCGGGATGAATAGTCATTCTTGAACGATGTGCATCATCCAAAATAGCCTTCTTCAAACCCTCATCTTGCGGTACACAAAGTCTACCGTCTCTATGCAACCATCCCTTATCATCTATGGTGTATCTACCCAAATGGCTGGACGACTCCCCTCTTATAAGCCTCTCTACCAACACAACCAACTGTGGGTCGTCTCGCTGAGCCTCGCCAATCCGTCTCAAAAGAGTAGGTCTAACCTCCAAGGATGCCAACAAACCAGGTACAAAATCAACAGAAGGTCTGAAGTCAAACAAAGAAAGAAACTCCAAGCTTCGTCGTTCCACGAACAATGGACTCAAAGATAGCCTTTTTCTACTCAAGGCGTCTGCCACCACGTTACCCTTACCAGGGGTATACGCTATCTCGAAATCATAGGATGCTAAGAACTCCATCCACCTTTGCTGTCTTAAGTTTAAATCCTTCTGAGAGAATAAGTACTTCAATGATTTATGGTCGGTGAACAACTCGAATCTCTCACCAAGAAGATAATGGCGCCAAGACTTAAGTGCGAAAACAATCGCGGCCAACTCTAGATCATGGGTAGGGTAATTCTTCTCATGCACTCTCAATTGTCTCCCTCCATAGGCTATTACCCTTCCCTCCTGCATCAAGACTGCGCCTAATCCTGTTCCACAAGCATCGGTATAAACAACAAACGGCTTACTCCCATCCGGGAGCACTAAAACTGGAGCGGTGGTCAAAGCTCTCTTTAACCGTCGGAAAGCATCATCACAATCTACATCCCACGAGAAAACCAGATTCTTTTTCGTCAAGCGGGTTAATGGGGCTGATATCTTCGCGAAGTCTTTGATGAACTTCCTATAATATCCTGCCAACCCCAAGAAACTTCTTACCTCGGTAGCATTTCTAGGAACTTTCCAATCCTGGATAGATACTATCTTTGCGGGATCCACAGCTATCCCTTCCTTAGAGACCACATGCCCTAAGAATCGCACTTCTCTTCTCCAAAAATGGCATTTAGAGAATTTAGCTTTAAGACTATGCGCTCGAAGAGTCTCCAACACTTCCTTGAGATGTAAGGCATGCTCTTCTTCATTCTTGGAAAAGACCAAGATGTCATCCACAAAAACTACTACAAACTTATTCAGATACTCTCTGAACACTCTACTCATGAGATCAACAAAGTATGCGGGGGCGTTTGTCAACCCAAATGGCATCACTAGCCACTCATAAAAACCATCCGGAGTCCGGAAAGCAGTCTTCTCTATACTGTCCTCCGCCACTCTTAACTGATGAAACCCTGTAGCTAAGTCCATCTGCGAAAATACTGACGCGCCAACCAACTGATCAAAGAGATCATCTATCCTCGGTAATGGGTGTCTATTCTTCTTCGTGAGCTTATTAAGTTCTCTATAATCCACACAAAGTCTGAGGGACCCATCCGCCTTCGTGGCAAACACTACTGGAGCTCCCCACTCCGATATACTTCGCCTTATGAACCCCTTCTCAAGCAACTCCCCTACTTGCTTATGAAGTTCTCTTCTCTCACGAGGAGCCATGTGGCGTACTGGCAAAGACACTGGTTTGGCATTATCCACCAAATAAATTCGGAAATCTATCTCCCGCTTCGGAGGCAAACCCTTTACTTCTTCAAACACATCCGGATATTCCCGGACTACTCTGACAGAACACAAACTCTCGACCGAAGCATCGAGCGATTCAAGATAACTTAGCAAAACAGATTCCATGGGATTGCAAGAGATCTCGAGAGTGTTACCCAAGCGGGTCATGAGCCTGACAACTCTCCTTTCGCAATCAAGAACGGCACCATTACTGGATAACCAGTCCATGCCCAAGATCAACCCATAGCCCGTGAAGCCCAATACAAAAGCATCACATCTAAACTCAACGCTAAGTATAGAAATCTTCAAACCCAAACATATCATAGACAGATATATGGAGCCCCCAATTGGGTTTGAGACAACCAAGGGATCATCAACTAGACTGGTGTCTAAGTGCAGTGACTCAACTAACGATGATGAGATAAAAGAATGCGATGCGCCAGAGTCAAACAAAGTACGAACTGGATGATCAAACAGAAAAACCAGACTTTCAACGGAAATAGTTCTACCTCTCTGCTGAATCGGTGGAACTGAGAGAACCTGAACTTGCCCCCCTGACTGAGGTGGTGCTATAAGAGCTTGCACCTGGCCTCCTGAGGTAGACCCCGTCTTCTGCCCCTTCTTTGGGCAGTTTTTCACAAGATGCCCTGCTTCACCACAATGAAAGCAACCGGTTTTCTTCTTTTTGCGACAATCCTTACTAAGGTGTCCTGGTGTTCCACAATTGAAGCACTTCTTCTTCGTCTTCTTTTTGTCACCATTGCCTTTTCCGCCCTTGCCTTGTTGTTGCTGTTGCGGTTTCTTCTGATCCCCCTTTTTCTCTGGTGCCTTAGAATTCTTATCATCCTCATGCATAAGTGCCATGTAGACAAGCTTCTCAAAAGTGGCCCCCATAGGAATGTGAGTCATAGCTATTCCTTGCAATGGTTCGTTCAAGCCTCTAACGAACCTCAAAGCCTTCTTCTCCGGTGTATTCACCAACTCTATGCCAAACCTTGCTAATTGATTGAATTTGTTGACATATTCTTTCACCGTGAGATTCCCTTGCTTCAAATTCAAGAACTTCTCCATAAACAGATTCTCTTCCGCCCTTGAGAGAAACTTAGCCCCAAACCTTTGCTTAAAATCTGCCCAAGAGTCAACAGGGCGTTCTCCATTAGTGACCTCCCACCAGAATGAGGCCTCTCCCTTCATTAACCAAGCCGCCAACTTGACTTTCTTTCCCTCTTCCACTTCAAAGATATCTAGCAACTCTTCCACTTCCTTAAGCCAATCTCTAGCCTCTACGAAAGTCTCTGAACCAAGAAAAGGTTTTCCTCCTATAGCCTTGAACTCCTTGCAAACCTTAGCAAAATTATCCACTCTAGGCTGAGGAGGAGGAGCGGTTGTCTCTGGTGTAGTAGCATTGGCCGGACCCGCAGCCGCGGCCCTAGCCTCTTGCAACCTCCTATACCATAGTGGTATAACTAAACCCTCCGGGATGTTAAGATCTTCAGCCATGCTGAAACGAAAGAGGAAAGATTCAAAAAGGAGATTCCGAAAGATAAAGATATGGCTATTGGGGATTATGCTTTTCTTTTTCAAAAACTTTTTCTCTTAGAAGACATGCTTTTAAAAATCCTTTCTTCGAAAATACTCTTAGAAAGTAGTTTTTCTCAAAAATTTTATCTGTTCTGGTAACCTTAAGCTCTGATACCACGTGTAACACCCCACTCCCGCTATGATCACTCACTAAGGGAATGCCATAGCATTGGTGGAGTATTTTAGTGAATATAGAACAGAAAAATTACAACAAGACAGATATAAATAGTACTTGAAATTTTAAAACATCATCTCATAACAGCGAAAGTAAAACATGTCTGGTTACATCATAAAACCACAATAAAGGTCAAGTACAATATCCATCAAAATAAAGAAGTACATAATCCCACTCTCATACAATAGCCAAACAAAAGAAAAGATAACTGGATAACTGGAGCTTTACATCTATCCAAGCTCCTAAAGACTGGAACAGCAATCCGATCAAGCTCCACTACTGCTAGGATCCACCGTCGGACCTGAGGGTTGGGAAAAAGATAAAAACAACAGGGTCAGACATAAGTCTGAGCGAGTCCTATAACTTTAACAATACAATCGTTAAAGTAACCAGAGAAGACATAAACTGATATACGGTAACATATAGGGATGAATGGCTACCCTAAGCAGTCAACTAAACGAAGATAAAGGATAAAGACGCATCTACCCTCCCTAAGGTAAATTACTAAACTGCACCACACCAGTCGTTCCTAACTTAAAGGTTGATCCCACCCAAGGACTTATAAAATTTACTAATTAGTACCTGCGTACCCCTAGGTGACCAAGTAGGCGCCACGGGGCCCTACAATCCACTAGGTGTACACACTACTTCCCATTCGATCGGCTCCCTAACGTAGATACCCGTGCTGGCCCCACCGTGGGATGTATCATTCCCCAATGTGGCAACCTGATGGAACTAAAGGTGCACGGCTTATATCTACTCGATGCAACAACGGCTTACCTACCAGCCCGGGCCCACTCACGCATATGAAGCCCGTTGGACTTGCGTTGCCACCGCTAACCCGTTTGCCTCTTACAGTCAAGCCCAGTATGCGTGTCCCGTCCTCGACATGGGTCGAGCCCACAAAGATACGTATGGGTTACTGGTTGAAATGGGCCTCCACAAGCTACCCACCTAAGCTTGTCCCTTTTTCTAGTATATCCCACTTAACCCTTTAATCATGTTTTAATTACATGTTCCATTTTGGTTAAGTATTCTAATCGTATTTTCTATTGCCACCCAAGGCAACCACTAGATTTTCTCATGCCACCCGAGGCACCCACTTAACCCCTCATGTCCCTCTACATGCTAATATGGTTAAGTGTTTCTTAATTAATTAATTAAGAACGTAACCTTTGTAAAGACCTCTCACATTAGACTGTCTTTTATGACCGCTGGTTAAGCCGGTTGGGTCCGGGCAGCCTTATGTCATAACAGAGTCTAACCTCGTGTCTTTACATTAATTACGTATTTAGTTTGTGCCTAAGACCTCTCACATTGGGCTAACATTTGTAGCAACTGGTTAAGCCGGTTGGGTCCGGGCAGTTTTACGCTACAACTGAGTCCAACCTCGTGTCTTAGTCAATTAATTACACCTAATTAATCACCCTCATAATTTTATATTAATTATCCCTAATTAATCAAGTTTTCTTAACATGGGTAGACCTAACTTAATAGGTAAATTCCCATGGGGTAGACCTAACTCAATAGGTAAATTCCCAACACATAGTATGGGTACACCTAACCAAATAGGCAAATTCCCATACTATGTTTATTTATTTTGTGTTATGCATAATTATATTAATTTCACACAATCTTATTAACTTATGCATTTAATTACCCCATCGTTCCCACGTAATTTCGTTCATGATATAACACATATAAAAGGTGTCAACTTGCATATGAATGAACATGTTTCAAAGGTGCCATCTTGCATATTAACAAACACATAACTTGCATATGAACTTGCATAACATGTCACATAACTTGCATATAATATGTCACATAACTTACATATTCATTTTGCATAACAAACTTGCATATTAGCTTATAGACTTGCATAATGTGTCATCATGAACTTGCATATTAATAAACATGTAACTTGCATATTTACATACATGTAACTCGCATATTAACAAACATGTAACTTGCATATAAAGAAACATGTAACTTGCATATTTACATACATGTAACTTGCATATTAACAAACATGTAACTTGCATATTAACAAACATGTAACTTGCATATTTACATACATGTAACTTGCATAGCATATTACCATGAACTTGCATAACATGCATATGATTACATAGCCCACAACTTGCATATTTAGCATCATGCAAACATAACATACATCATATTAAACTTGCATAAGCTTACATACTCAACATGCATAAACATAAGATTAATGCTAACATCATATCATATGATTCAAAGCTCATTAACCCACATACAAAACCATAAATCTCATCACATCTCATCTAATTAGTTTACCAAAAGATCATCAAAGTGATAGAAACTCACAACTAGCAACTTTGAACACCAAATGAAGAAGATTAAGATGCTAAGAAGGGATTAGAAGTTGATTAGAGAGTGATTAGTATGCAACCCTCTTCATAAAATTAGTGGAGGCCATGAGAGCTAGCATTTTGCCATAGTTTAGTCACTAGGTTTAATTATGAATGAATTAGGGTAGGTTAGGGTCTTATTTATAGATTAGGCAAGTGTTTTAGGCCATAGGATTAACCCTAGATTCAATCCAAGCCATCAAAGCATGTCTTGGGGAAGAAGTCAAGTGTAGGAACCATCTAGGGCCTTTAGATTAAAGATGGACCATGAGAACCATTCAAATGCAAAATCTGCACTTGAGCGAATCGGCCCATGGGTTGACAGCCAAACACCCTGGATTAACCCCTAGTCGACCCATCGGGTCGACTTCAAAAATCGGCCGGTTCGGTTATTCCCCTCTCCCAATTCGCTGTTTTGAGCATTTTTGCATATTTATTTATTAAATTTTCAATTATATATATATATATATATATATCAATATATATATATATATCTACACAACCCATTTCACTTAATTAAGTATACTTTAATTTGGGAATTTTCGTGAAACTTCGCGAGGCCATATCTTGGTCATACGGACTCCGATTTTCGAAAACTCGGACTCTATTTCGCGTATTTTTCCGAGACGAACGCAATGGCATAGCCCGTTTCCCTTGATTCCCATTTTAGAATTAAATTCTGCCTCGATTTATGTTATTACAGGTTATTGAAAATACGGGTTGTTACAAAATCTGCCGCTGTGGTGACAAAAAGGTAGGCCGATGCTGAGGCGGAGAAGGAGAGGGCCTCTGAGTAGGCTAGGAAAAAGGAGTGCCGTCGATGATGCCTACCAGAAGGGGGCGAGAGGACCCTAATAGAACTTGAAGCGGATGCAGTTATGCGATTCCAGGACAGGGAGCCAGCTGATCAGAAAGCCGCCTAGGATGCCGAGAAGAGAGCAAAGCTGGGCGCCCGGAAGGCTTGGGGAGAACCCAGGCTGCATTGGTCCTTGCTTCTTACATCGTCCTCAAGATGATGCCTTGTGTTTCTCTCGAGGAGGTTATGATGATTACAAGCGGCGAGGATGAAGGAGGAAGGCGCGCATCGGTGCCTCATGAATTTGTTACTCCTGTGTAGAGTAGAGGAGGTGGAAGCAGTTCTAGAAGGAAAGGGCCCATCAGTGGCGTTGATCTGCCTGTGTCGAACCTGTATAGACAAAGGAAAAGAAAAGAAAAGGATGAGTAACATCTGCAATTATTAAAGGAATTAAAGATACTTTGGGTTAGGTAAACCAATAGTATATTCGAGTGCGGTCCTCTCTTTTGGTTCTTAAAGACATGGTGTGGTATTCATGTATACCCTGTCATCAGAGAGAACATATGTTAGACATGTAGTCTGTATAACGTGTGTGTGAAATGGAATATGAATTAGTAAAGATCGTGTTTCGTGTTAAGTGTTCGAACGTTCTTCTTATGTTTTCCAGTAGCCCGTACTTGCATAAGTGTACTTGTTGTTATGCCAACAGAAATGCGATCGGAGACCGCGCTCTAGGTTGATTATTCCAGAGCGGTGTGATTGAGCGCAGGCTTCTAGTAAGTTTCCCTCAGCTCAGGAAACCCGTAGTTTGCGAAGCGATACTGAGCGCCTGTTTTGTACTTGGGTTGCCCGGGGTTAATCCCAAGTGTAGAGAAGGAGTTTGACATCGCGTTATGCGGTCCTTCTGGTGTATGGCTCTCCTGTCGTTCACCAGGTTGGAGCGAATGACGACGTCGTTCATTCGCCGGAGAAAAGCTCCGATCATCAGCCTGTAGGGTCCGATCGTGGCCATGAGCTGCACCTAAGCCTTTAGAGCTTCGGGGAGAAACGATTTAATGTCGGTCTCGGTGTTGTGCCGAGATTCGATAGGTACCCGTAACCAGGGGAAGTTTACATTGCTCCCGATTGTCTGTTGGGGGCCCCAAGTCATTTGGGACTTAGGCGCGGAACGATTTATTCTCGGCCTCGGTACAGGGCCGAGGTTCGAGTTCGTGATTACTTATACTCGGTCGCGCCACGGGCCGACGACTCGAGTAGCGCTGCCAATTCCCGTGCTCGGGGTACCGGTCGTAGCGAATATTGTTTGGCCTCGATGTCGAATCGAGGCTCGGAAGGCGGCGCCGACTCCCGTGCTCAGGGAGCCGGTGCGGCGATCGAAAGTTTGTACGCAAGCTGGTTGTTAGGATTAATCAAACACGTCATGAATGTCATGCACGGAGCAAACATGGAAGGGAGACAAGAAACTGAACATCATTTCTATGGATAACTTTGGCATTGATAGCCTTTACAATGCCTTAAATTGCAGGAAAATAAAACATCGTTGGAGTGCGTGAATTAATTGTACACTAGTTTATGCAGAGTAGAGGTGAGTATGTTCGTTGTTCCATGCTCTTGGGAGTTTGGCTCCGTCCATGGTAGAGAGTTTGAAAGTTCCATCGCTGAGCTTCCACTGTATGGGCATGGGCCTTCCTGATGAGGAGCGAGGCCTGCAGGTGAAGGGAAGGCCCGTTTGAAGTCGAGGCTGCCGATGTGCGTTCGAGCGAGCCTTTGGTTGAGCTTCCAGTCGTGCCCCCAAGTGGCCGGAGAATTAGTTGGAGGAGGATGGCTGCGATACAACAAAGAGGAGGTGTGTCTTGGAGAAGGGGCCTTGCTTCTTGTTTTCATTTTTTTGTAGGCCTATATATATTGGCCGGAATGAGGCATATATCCGTGAATGGATGATTCTGTTTGAATTGCAACGGTAACGACTATTGGAAAGGTTGCGACCCTTTACCCACAGACAATTCCGTCAGAAATTGTGCTTAAGGTCCTAATTTTTGACCTTTAAACATTAATGCGTATGCCTTCTTTATGCTATCGAATCATCTCTCTCGCCTCCTCCTTTTTTTATATGGGCGAGATGATGGTGTCAATGAGTCGATGGCCGATATCTGCAATGATAACCTCATGGATTGTTGTATTGTAGATGACGGTCGTGGGGATGGTTGAGGACTGGAATTCTCGGGCTCGCTTCTGAATGTTCCTCCATCACTGCTTCCCAGCGTGCCCCCTGCTGATCGGGAGCGCCGCATGGAGGATAAAAAGGGGCCATGACGCAGCGGAAAGGAGGTGTCTTTTATGGGAGAAAGATCACTTTTAGTTTATGTTCTTCTTTCAATGAGGGAGGCAGAGGCAGGGAGGAGTTGCAAACTAACATTTCTGATGACAACCCAAGGTCAACTGCGCCACGGAAGCTGTAGTTCTGACGAGGTAGGGGACGATCTTGAGGGATTAGTTGTTGGTCGAGGTCATGTTTAGCGGGAAACTTTGATGAGCGCTGAGTAGCTCAGAGATCCCATGTAGTGGGAGTCTTTGATGAGCGTTGTGTCCACGGATGCTGTAGAACCGACAATATCCTGCGGAGTCCTTTAGTGTGCTCGTCGGACTTTTAGGTCTTGGCCTTTTGCATGGTTGGTAATTGCAGGTTGCAAGATAGATTTTCTCGGGGGTGTTACTGAGAGAAGTACGGCTGCAGAAAGGAGGAAGCCGAAGGCGCTTCCTCTTATTCTTGCAACTACCCTTGCCGGCGTGAGCAAGAACGCGTAGAGTGGTGGAATTAGTGTCATTGGAGCCCTAGGCGTCGCCGTGAGGTAGGATGTTGAGGTGAGAAGTTCAATCCCTTTATGCTAACTCTCAGCATAGGAAGTAGTCGGCGTCAGTGCAGAAGACCCCCCTAATCTTTGATTGTTTTTGATCGGTCCATGCTCTAAGTTTGGAATTAGGTGGTATGCCTTTCGCAAGTTGGACGAGTGAGGTTCGAGGAGTAGGTTTTTTGACTTCGGCCAAGGAAGTGTGGGATCTTGCGAGATAGCCTTTGATATTTTCACGGGTGTCTTGATAAGTGTTCGAGACTGTGAGGATACCTCTGGGCGTTACGGCGTGCATCTTGGATTGCATGGCCAATCTGTTGGCTAGTTGGTTAGGAGTTGAGATGGTTTAAGGTGGAAGTCGAGAGAACCCGTATAGCACCGACCTGGATAGGGACGGGGAAGCACTTGCACTTGATGGAATTAGCGGCATGTGATGAATCCATGTGCCATTCGTGGAAGCTACTGAAGCTTCGAGAATCATGGCCTCTTTAAGTATGGGGTAAGTGTTGGCATGTTGACATGCTGGCGGCATTCGTTATTAAGGATAGTCGAAGTGAACGGGTTGCGTCTTGTGCTAGTTTCGTAGATGTCATGGGCGTGCCCCCGTGGTTTATTCACAACTCCTCGGATCATCTTGGCGATAATCGAAAGTCAGGCTCCGACCTCATTATAGAGGTCGTGATCTGGTCCAGGAATTTGGAGCCTAGCACGCCTTCTTGGCGGAAGGTATTCCAACTTCGGTTGCATGATTCTGTGGAAATCGGTTGAAGTGAACTCGGGCCCAGTTGGACGCTAGAAGCGTAGGCGATAAGTTTGGACTCACTGCAGTTTGAGCCCGCCTAGCAGAGGCTTGAGCGTCACGACCGGGGGGCAGCCGGGATGACGTGTTCCATTCCGGATGGCGATTCTGACATTGTCGAGATTAGAGGTCGGCCTTGCTATCATAGGATGCCACCTTTGGTATGTAGAAGCGTCAGGGGATATGCTGAAGAGGGATTTTCTAATTGAACCCGTTAGCTTTGGTGGACTTCGGGAGTTCCCTTCTGTCGATGTCTTCTGTTCTACATATCCGACTCTCTCTCTTTTATGTCATGGATGGTATGGTTGTCGAGTTTGGGCGAGCTGGTGTGCACCCTGGTCCGGGAGTACACTGGCCCAATGGGCTGCTGGAAGAGTGGGACTCTGGTTCTGAGTGGAGACAAGTGGGCTCTTCCGAGTAGAAGGTTGGTTACTAGGACCCAGTTTATTACTGTGCTCCTTGGCCGTAAGCGATGATGGTTCGATCATCATCTCATTTCTGTTGTCGTTGATGTCGTTGTATGAGTGTTGGAGCGGACGGCGATGTTTTTAATGAGGTTGAACCTTCTTCTCAACGTGGGCCCCTAGCTTCGACAAAAGAAATTTCTGATGCGGTGTACCGCAAGCGGGCGCGGTTCTGAGCAAGCTGAAGTAGAATGATGATGCGTTGACTTTTTTTTGAAGTTGGCGCATAAGGTTGATGCTAGCCTTCAATGCCTAGCGCAAGAGCTGCATTCTTATACTCCTTATTAACCGTGTGAATCTGTGCTTGAGTCGCAGGAGCTTTGGGATCTACAAGCAGAAGGAGATCCGTTTCCAGCAGGTCCTCTGCCGCTCGGGGCTAGCGAGAGGCATGATGCTTATCGGACATACTGCTTAAGGCGCCTCTCGCGGATAAGCTTTTCGATTACATCTATGAATTGACGACAATTATTGGTATTATGCCCGTATATATCGTGGTACTGACAGTACTTGCTAGTCTTCTTCTCATGAAAAGTGGATTCCCTGTTGTATGGTTTCTTGTATTGAAGCGTATTGCACGTTTGCCGGTAGATTGTTTCCAAGTCTTCATTCAACGGGGTGTAGATCTCGTATGTCCGGCGAGAGCTGGGCTTTTCGGGTTCTGTAGAGACCTAGCTGTTGTTGCGGCCGCCTTGCCTACTGTTATTCGGTCTTTGTTGTAGGGGCCTGCCGCCTTGTCCTTGTCAAAGGGCTTCCCTATCTGTTTCCCTTTGACGTTGTCACCGATGGTATTCGCATGTGGATTGTTGGGAAGACTGGCCCTGGAGAGTCGGTTTCGTCTCGCTTCTTCTTGACATAAGTATTGCCTAGCCTTTTTATGGAAAGTGTCGAGGCTTTTTGGCTTCTTCCGATCAATCCATGCCCTAAATTCGGAAGTAGGGAAAACACCCTTTGCTAACTGAAAGAGTACGATGCGAGGGTCTGGGTCCTCGACCTCGGCAAGGGCGATGTTGAACGGGGAGAGGTAGAGGTAGCTTTTGAGCAACTCGGCTGGTCCTTAGTATAGATTGGACAGAGTGAGGGCATTATTTGGAGTTGGGATATGCACCCTGAACTGCTTGACCAATTCTATTGCTAATTGGCCGAAGTTGTTAACGGAATCGAGTGGGAGGTGAGAGAACCATAACAAAATGGTTCCTGATAAGATGGCTGGGAAGCACTTGCATTTGACCGGATCGTTGCCCCGGGTCGAGCCCATTTGCCATTCATATTGGTTTAGGAAGGTACAGGGGTCGGTTGTGCCGTCATAGAGCGGCATCTGTGGCATGCTGAAGCGTCGCGACCACTCATCTTCGTTTACCCTTCTTGTGAAGGGGTTGCGCCTAATGTGCGCTTCCCATGAATCATGCAAGTTTCCTCGCCTCTCCCTCATGATCCTTCGGACCATGTCAGGAAGGTAAGTTGGATGGGGATCCGCCATCGGGTCCCATGGGTTTTGGCGAGGTTCCGCCATCCTGTTGCGAGGGTGTCTTCTATGATGGACGTCTGGATCGTCTTCCTCCATGTCCTCAACATCTAGAATCGGATCTCGGTAAGGAGCGGGTTGATGCGGATCCTGTTCTGGAGGGGCGCGGGGCGCTGGACTAGCAGGGCCATCATCCTCATAAGCGGACGTTGGGTTGTGTCGAGGAAGAGGTTGGTTGGTAGGACCTGGTCCATCATTGATAATCAAGCAAGAGCAACCTTGGTACTGTGCCCCCTCGCTATACGTGACTGTAGTTCAGTCACCATTGTCGTTCCCATTGCCATTGTCGAGGGCATTGGTACAAGTGGCGATGTTGTTAATGAGATTAGACCTCCTTCTTTGATGTGGGCCCTTCGACTCGGAAGAGGAAGTTTCTGAGACAGTTAGTCGAGGTCGAACGTTGTTCTGAGCTAGTTGAAGTCAAGCGACGATGCGCTGACTTTATTGAAGTTGTCGCATAAGGTCGATGTTATTCCTTAATGCTTGGTTGAGCTCGACATCCATGTTCTCATATCTTTCATTAAGCACGCGGATTTGAGCTTGAGTTATGGGCGCTTCGGGGTCCACAATAGGAGAGATGGTTTCGTTAGTGGCCGGGATGTTCGCGGGTTGAGGTTGTTGAGATGTCCCGGCCCCGGCTACGGCTGAAGAGCCAATCATTGCGTCCTTTGGTTACTTTGCCATCGTGAGCGGACTCGACAGCAGGTTTAGCAAGGAACCTTAAGCTCGTCGGGGGTCGAGATGACAACGTGCGATAAAGGCGCAAAATCCGAGTTTTCTCAGTGATAGCACCAAATGTTGATGGCAAAAAATGTCGTAAACACCAAAGATTCCCAATTACTAGGAATTATAAATATGGTCGCATAGACAAGAAATTAAAATAAAACATAAGCAGTAAATAACACAAGAGATTATAGTGGTTCGGCCTCAGTGAGGGACTACGTCCACTTTGAAGAGTTGTTGGAATTTTATTGATCACTTGAAAGATTACAAGGTTGAGATCCTCTCATTACATTCATTGGCTACCATACATGAAGTTACAATAGTCATATTTGCAAGAATTAGGAGAACGGATAATTTTTCCCTTCTTCTTCCTTAAAGAGGAGATGCCATTAATGGTGCTCTATGGAGGTCTCAAAGCTCAAGAATCTCTCTCTTTTGAAGTGTGAGGCCATGGGGTATTTATAAGAAGTGGTTAGGTAGGAGTAGGTAGAGATGGGGACTAGCTACAGAAAATTCGCACCTCATGCCCTCGCACCATTTTTTCGCACCTCCCTCAGAGGGTGAGAATTTCGCACCTCGGGGGGTGTGAAATTCGCACCTCCTAGGGGTGCAAAATTCGTACCCATAAGGTACAAATTTCGCACCTCGAGGGTGCAGAATTTCGCACCTCGTGGTTGTGAAATTTCGCACCTCGAGGGTACGAAATTTCGCACCTTGCAGGTACAAAATTTCTCACCTCGAGGGTATGGAATTTCGCACCTCTCGGAGGTACGAAAATTTTATTTGAGAGGTGTGAGGTCAGTTAGAGTGGCTTGGGGGATCGAAATCCTGGTCGGTGCGTCCGGGTATGTCGAGGCCTTGGTTCGCGAATGTGCTAGAGGAGCGGCGAGGCTCACTGAATTTGTTGGCTGAATCTTAGCTCTGAGCTGATCTAGTAATTCTAGGCAACACACTTGTTGGCGGAAATCGGATGAATCGGGTGGTGCCCACAGTTTCGATTTAACCTGCTAGGTCGATCGCCGCCGGGACTGTGGGGCCCCGGACCCCCACGGCGCTGCGCCCGGACCCACTTGACGGCTCGCCTTCGGCTCGGATGTGGACAGATACTGATGGAGGTTGCATTCGAGGGATGCGACATCCTGCTAGTGGCCAGACTCAAGTCTTCTGGTATTGGAGCCCGGATGATATTGGCGACGTCTCCAGGCTGTAATATCACGCGATATGTTGAGACGAGCCTGTCTTGTGTACTTTTGGTAACCGGACCAAAAGGCTAGTTAACAGGTACCAAAAGAGGTTGCTAAAGCAAAGTGTAAAGGTGAGAAAAAGCAGCTTAAGAAGACCGCTGGCATGACCAATCTCAAAAAGGCACTAAAGTCTTAAGGAGATGTTCCAAAAGAGGGTGAGTATCACTACGGTCGAAAGCCAGGCCATTGGAAACGCAATTGTTATGCATATTCGGAAGATTTGAAAAAGAAGAAGGGAAGTATAACTTCATCTGAATCGGTATAAATGTTATAGGTATCAACATATCTACTTCTATATCTTCAGTATTAAATACTCGATGTGGATCACATATTTGTGTTAATTTGCAGGAAATGCAAAAAAGAAGAAAATTGGATTTAACGACCCAAAAAGTTCATATCCGGATTATCGATACTAATACATATCCTGTATCACATATCGACTAATCAACATCAGAAATTAGCAGACCGTTAATAGAAAAATGTTAGAAGGTGAGAAATAGAAAGAAAGTTAGAATAAAAGAAAAAGAAGAACAAAACACAACATAATCAGAGTATCACGAATCTCATAGCGGAATGGAATAAAATATATTTTATAACAATATTTGAAATACAAAACTGGTGTTTACACTTACATTCATCATCAAAGTATAACATATACAATACAACGGAAATAAACTCCATATATCAAATGCTGTAGCCTCCTTCTCCAAGCTTCTTCAATTGAATCTATAATATCCTAAAACCACTTGACTATCCGTACAAATTAAGGCACCCAAGAGTTTATGGAAAACATGGGAAAATAAACTCTGGGTCAGTCATGGGACTGGTGTGAGCAAATGATTTTAAAACAGCTTGTTTTAACGTTCAAAAATCCTTTTAAAATAATAGATAATCGTAACACCGATCCACACATAAATATGGATGTTTTTACCTTACGATAACCCAAAATATTTCTTGATATCAAAATTATTCTGATATTATCATAGTGTCTAAATCAAATAAATATCAATCTAGCAAAACTCTTGCATCTCACGCTCTACATATATAGTATAAAATCAAAATCGCGAGCAATTATTGGGTAATGGATTCTGACTATGACAAGATATGGAGCCACCTTCTGATAGTGTATCTCTAGAGAGGAATACACTGGGTTCAACAAGAATATCTTTCAACCCGGCCACACATGACCGACCACTCATTTCGCTTGAGTGTATCAAATGTATATCACCATTGGTTGGGTGCGACCCACCGTTTCCGAAAAGGGACAGCATCGAAATATATTAAAGAAGGAAATGGATTTTCTCTAGGTAGGTGATAATACACCCTACTTGGGAGAGACCCACTTAACCATGCTGCCTGCCCGATTTTTGTCATTTCCCAGGTGATGAGGCTTGAGGTTAGAATTTGCCTTTAGAATATCTGGCCACCATTAACTTTGAATGCCACATTGTCAGATCCATCAAATACTCTGTCGAACATGCGTCCATACAAGTCATCCAGGAACAGAATGAACCGAAGTCACTCTCCTACTGCATCCATTATAGAAATCACGCTACGGATCAGTAGCGAGTAGTCCTTGCTAATCCGAAAATTTCAATCATGATAGAATCACTGCTGAAATATTCCTGGGAGCTAACCAGAGGATTTCAACAAGTATTACTTTCACTTATGAAGGACTAAGGTTTTCAATTCTTTAAATTGTATAATCGTCCCTGCAAGTTAATTTATGTAAAATTGGTTCGAAGTGGTTTTGGGTCCAGTTCCCATCCTGGTCTCTTCGAACTAACACGTAAGGAACATTGATTTGATAGTCGATGTTTTAACTATCAAATTTAAACAGTGTGAAATAAGTAAAATTATTTATTTCCTACCATATATATTCTCATAACATGCTTATTAAATTTAATTAACTTATATAGATCTAAATTCTGATTTCAAAACAATAACAGCACAAGACGATTAAAATTAAATAAAATGTATCAATGTTTTTTTTTTTTTAATTCATCTGGTTTATCACTTTATAACATAACAGATATTTAACAATCACAATGATTTCAATCAACAATGATTGACATTTAATTTCAAACTCAATAACAGTTTGAAATCTGTGATTTCGGGTAACAACTAATTATAAATAATGTTTCTTCCAAATTTTTTGGAATCAAATATATTTGTTTGTTTAAACAATTATTTCGTTTTTAGTAGACTATATACACATTAAATATTCGAACTTGAGTTTATATGACGATGTCTATTTTGTGATTACAAAATAATACAACTACTTTCTGATCCTCTATTATTACTTTATTTACTGATTATTTATATATTTATTTTTACTTCTATTCTAAATCAATTTAATTAAATTTGATAGGCTAACAAAACCTAAGCATGGGTAACTCTAAGATTTCCGCTCGACATCCTTAAACACCTTCCTTCCTTCCCTTAGTTTATAATTAAAACTTAAGAATTTAAAACATCTCCTTTTGTCTTATGTATATATATTTAAATATATATATATTTTTGTCTTTGTTTCTTCAGGACCATCCTGGCCCATTAGCACAAAAGCCCACTTACCATTCACGTTTACATCATGGTCAACCCAGGCAACACTGTCCATACTAAAGCCATTCACAAGACCTTATCTTTCCCTTTTCATTCTTCTTGCTTCAGGAACAAACACTGAGATCTAACTTCACATGTACACAACACCTCGTGTACGTGCACCACTCCTCCGAGCCTCCTAGGAGCACCATGCCGTCGTCCACAAATCAGAACGCCGCCCTAGATCATCGAAGACTGATCGGTCAAGCTCCAGCAACCCTCCATCAAAATTTCATCTCTTAACTCTTCAAAATAGAAACACACTATCAATTCACCACCGTAAATCGCCTTCCCACGATCACCTCCGACCACCGTCAGGATTTCCACTACAATGAAGCTCAACTCCGTATGCTCCTTCCATCCAAATTTTATAATACTCGATCCAGTAAAACCCCCCTCACGATCGAATCAAACTTGACCACTCAAAACACGACCTCAACCCTAAATTGACCTCGTTCTCGAAAATCATGGCATTAAAAATTCAATTTGCATTTTTTTGACGATCAGTAGGTCCCCACCTTCCTCCAACTCCGACGCCGACGTCCATAACCACCCCTGGTGCCATGATTTGACCAAAGTTCAAAATCCGATGAACTTCGAAATTCTCTTTACTTAGTGAACTAAAAATGTTGATTTTTATATCAAAAAGCATGGTTTCCTACTACTAACCAATTCCTATACCTGAATTAGTATATACTAATGTTTAAAATTTTGGGGTTTTCTAACTTTCTTGTTGCAATTTAATGGTTTTCAGATGATATGGTTGTTGTTTGAATTGAAACTAATTCAAGTGTATTCCTAGAACTGAAGAGAATAATTTTTACTTTGTACTCAATCACAATAATAAACTAGGATTTATACTGTTGATTTTTGAGTCAATAGAAGGATGTTTTTTGTGCTAGTTTTTAAACATTTATTACTTACAGTGATGTCTTCCATGTCAAACTTCATGATACTAAATTCTTATGAGATGATAACACAAATAGATGTACATATATATATATATATACATATATATATATATATATATATATATTTGTATATATATACCTAAACATATAAGTAATAGATCATGAATTTGGAATATAAAGGAAGTAAGGGGTCTACTCACAGTATATATGTATACTACTATGTTTTCGTTCACTATCTTTGTTTTGGTTCATAATGTTAACAGCGATTTATTCTTTCAACATATGATTAGTATCATATTCAGAGTTTATGTATATATATATATATATGTGTGTGTGTGTGTGTGTGTGTGTGTGTGTGTGTGTGTGTGTGTGTAAGTTGAAAACAAAGTGGACAAACAATCATAAAGCAGATTGTATAGGCAGTGTTTACAAACAACATATTAGCTTACTGTCTTTTTATGTTTCTAGGTTCTTATTTGTATTTTTTCTTGTTTCAGATTTTTCCAAACTTCTTATTATTAATCTAATTAATTTCAGACATTAAACATTGGTATTTGAATCAAAGAGAATGGGCATCTATCAGCACACCAATGGTTTTTAAAACTACACTGTAAAGAAATATTTACCCACATTATTTATTACTCTGTTTTGCTTTAGCTTATATTTCCAGTATACAACAGAGGTTTTAATTCCAACATAAGATCAGTAACAACATAGAAAATCAACCACAAAATATGTTAGAAAGTGGAATAGGAAATGTTTACTCACAACATATACTATGTCTCTTGCTTTAGCTTTTCCAGCTCTAGGTTCTTTGTTTTACTCTCTGTTTTTCTATTAAATCTCCAGGTTTTTTTATCTATATTTTTCCTTCTCTTCCAAGCTTTGATTCCAGTTTTAATACACTATAGTATAGTTGCCATTCTCTCGGGTTTTTGCTTTATAGTTCTTGCTACTTTCACAGTTTTGGTTCAAAGTTTGCTCTCTTTTGTTTTCATCGGTTTTTTCAGTAAATTGGTGTGTGTCTGCTTTAGGTGACTCCTGACTGTATTTATAGATGGAAAGTGGGAGGTTTAAGTCGGGTAGGTTCTATATATGTGTGCCATGTCCTTGCCAGAATGCATATATACTTACCTTTTAAAAATCGTCCTTAAGCAAGAATCGATCTATTTAATGTCTTGGCTATTCTTTCATTCCCTTCTACCTTGTCTGGCCATTTTGTTTCAAGTCTAGTGCTAGGCTATAGGGTTTTCTCATGGCAGGTTTGCTTCATTTTTCCCAATGCTAAGGTCTAGGATGTGCCCGTCCTATGCTATTCCTTTTTATTTTATTGTGTAGTCTTGTAACTTTATTCTTTTCATTCATTTCTGAGTCGTTTGCTTCCATCTTTTCCAATGCTATAAGGTCTAGGATGCGCATGTCCTATGCTTTTAGATTAGTACTCTTACGGGTTATATTTCCATCCACTTTTATTTATATATATATAACTATATATATGCATACATTTCGATGCATATATAATGTACACGGTTTTAAACCCATACTTCTCATGTGTCTTGTGTGTGTGTGTGTGTATATATATATATATATATAATTTTATCTATTTTAATGTTATGTATACATCAAACAACTTTCTAAATTCTCATATATGTCTTTTGTACACATATAATTTCATTTATATATTTATACACACAAAATAAAGTAGACTTAAACTGTGAATTTTACACAATATATACTGTTCTCCTTAATCAATATGCAGTAAAAAAATCTTGTTGAACTCTAAGCATTTACCTTTGTAAACGTGTGTGCGTATATATTTCATACACACGTATATATCACTTATATCCTTTAAGTTAGTTTAAACACTATAAGTCACTAGCTTTAGTTTGGTTCTACTTTATTTGATTTCTAGTAAAATAATGAAATTCTAAAATGACATCACTACAAGAAGAATACTTAAGAAATTTCCCTTTTGATTTGTTAACAAAACTCTGCAACGGACTTTAGGAAGGATATTCAAGAATTTATAAATTCTTCTATATATTCATCATTAGGATTTTATCCTTTCTACCTTATATATATAAAACAAATCTCAAAATTAACATGCTTACAAACACATATACAGATGAATACAATAAATCTGAATACACCTGGAATTTTAAAATAATTGTTTATTCAGAATTGTCTAAATTGTTAAATCCAATTTTATCTATTTGGATTCAATTACCTATGTAAATTATAAATTGTAGGTTATAGAATTAGTCCAAAAACTAGGTCGTTACAATCTACCACGCTTAAAAGAATTTCGTCCCCGAAATTACAGAGTAACGAGGAGGTTCCAGTTTTGTTCATAGTCATAGACTTATATCAAATTACATAAATGGGTCATCCCTTACTAATCACAACAAATGGAGTACTCAAACATACAGATTATCTACCAAACGATTCACGAAAATCAAACATTCAGTATATTAACAATTATTAATTTACCACAGTCATATTCATAACTTATGAATATCTTTATTATAGTTGGAAAACATTTCCACTACTATTTATGCATTTCTATCCTTCAACATTCATCAGTCCCTGAAGGTAAATTGGCAAGAGAATAACCCTCTAAGTATCAACCCCGAAGACCGAAATCAAAATCATATCAATACGCAGAAAAGTATTTAACTTAACCAATCTCTAGTTAGGTTCCAATTCGTTAACTCTGTACCTTAATTCCTTATCAACCAGAAATATATCTGATTATAGTTGGAAATTAATTTCAAAATTCATTAGTTTGAATCAAATCTGTTCAACCGTATTTATGTGTCTTACATTCTCTTTTTAAACTCCAATCTAATTATATTTACTAAACCCCAGTTAAATCTAGTTCATTCAATTCACTTTTACTGCCTTAATCCACTTGACTTGTTTTACTTAAATTGTCAAGTTCCCGGTTTTTATTTCAAATCAGTTTGAATATAGCTTATAATCACCTTTCTTATTTTCAAAACCTTTGAATTTCCCAAGACAATCTTATTTTCACAAATAATCTTCCACATCTTTTTAACTTCCGGGATTTCAAATTCAAGTTCCAGTTTGAATTTAGTTTTGGTTCTTCTAATTTGTATATCTTGTTCATATACAAATTCCATTTGGTTTTATAAACCAATTGTAATGTTATAATCTAATGCCAGATTATAATAGCAATCATCACATTCATTTATAATAATTCTTAGAAAATTAATCCTTTATATCAAAATAAAGTTTTAGGTAAAATTATTTCATTTACCCAACTTTTAAAACAATACTATGTCGAATTATTCTGTTTAGGTGTTTAGAAACACTTATTGATACAGTTTGCACTCCCGTATCAATCAGAAATTATAAACTTCTCGATAAACCAATCAACACAATATAAAATGGTTTTTATATCAATTAACAAATACATACTCATATATATACACTCAAACTCAATCTAGGATATTACTAACCCCATTTTATCGAGTTACGCCACAGAGCCATGGTTATTACTAAACCATTGCTCTGATACCAACTGTAATGGGTCTAGGCTTTAAAACCATCAACCACTGGGCAAACCTCCTGGCATAACACTACAGAGATACCTCAGAACTACTTTTACGGCCAGCCTCATGACTCGACCAACCCTCCACTACTTTTGAGGGACATGTAGGGGTAAGAGTCTCCCGTTTGCCACCAAACCACGAAGCGAGAACCCCTGTCATGCGTACCCAGTTCACAGCCAGCAAACAACTCTGATACCAACTGTAACGACCCTAAAAGTTCAGATCCTGGTTATCGATACTAATACATATCCTGTATCACGCATCGACTAATCAACATCAGAAATTAGCAGATCGTTAATAGAAAAAAGTTAAAAGGTGAGAAATAAAAAGAAAGTTAGAATAGAAGAAAAAGAAGAACAAAACATAATCAGAGTATCACGAATCTCACGGCGGAATGGAATAAAATATATTTTTTATAACAACATTTGAAATACAAAACTAGTATTTACACTTACATGCATCACCAGAGTACAACATATACAATACAGCGGAAATAAAATCTATATATCAAATGTTGAAGCCTCCTGCTCCTAGCTTCTTCAAGTGAATCTGTAAAATCCTGAAACCACTTGACTACGCATACAAATTTTGGCACCTAAGAGTTTAGGGAAAACATGGGAAAATAAACTCTAGATCAGTCATGGGACTGATGTGAGTAAACAATTTTAAAACAGCTTGATTTAACATTCAAAAATCCTTTTAAAATAAATGATAACCGTACGACCAATCCATATATAAATACAGATATATTTTTACCTTACGATAACCCAAAACATTTCTTGATATCAAAACTATCCTGATATTGTCATAGTGTCTAAATCAAATAAATATCAATCTAGCAGAACGCTTGCATCTCACGCTCTACATATTTAGTATGCAATGAAAACCGTGGGTGCTTATTAGGTAATGGCTTCCGACTAAGACAAGGTACGGAACCACCTTCTGGTAGTGTATCTTTTGAGGGGAATACACTGGGTTCAACAAGAACATCTTGCAACCCAGCAACACATGACCGACCACTCATTTCGCTTGAGTGTATCGAATGTATATCACCAACGGTTGGGTGCGACCCACCGTTTCCCAAAAAGGGATAGAATCAAAGTAGATTAAAGAAGGAAATAGATTTTCTCTAAATAGTTGTTAGTACACACTACTTGGAAGCGACCCACTTAGCTATGTTGCCTACCCAATTTTTGTCATTTCCCAAGTGATGAGGCTTGAGGTTAGAATTTACCTTTAGAATATTTGGCCACCATTAACTCTGAATGCCACGTTGTCAAATCCGTCAAATCATTAATTTACATCCACAAAAATACTCTGGGTGTTAGCTAGCACCAACAGAAGTACGTTTGTAAAAATTAATGTACGTGACTCTTAAGAAATACTCTGTCGGACATTCGTCCATACAAGTCATCCAGGAACATGATGAACCGAAGGCACTCTCCAATTGCATCTAATATAGAAATCGCCCCACAGATCAGTAGCGAGTAGTCCTTGCTAATCTAAATATTTCAATCATGATAGAATCACTACGGAAATATATTTTGGGGCTAACCAGAGAATTTCAACAAGTATTTCTTTCGTTTATGAAGGTCTACGGTCTTCAATTCTTCAAATCGTATAATCGTCCCTGCAAGTTAGTTTATGTAAAATTGATTCGAAGTAGTTTTGGGTCCAGTTCACATCT
This sequence comes from Allium sativum, assembly GCA_030737875.1. NCBI lineage: Eukaryota > Viridiplantae > Streptophyta > Magnoliopsida > Asparagales > Amaryllidaceae > Allium > Allium sativum. The sequence continues at coordinate 729,727,958 of CM060909.1, forward strand.
CGGTCTCTTCGAACTAACACGTAAGGAATATTGATTTGATAATCGTTGTTTTAACTATCAAATTCAAACAGTGTGAAATAAGTAAAACTGTTTATTTCCTATCATATATATTCTCATAACATGCTTATTCAATTTAATTAACTTACATAGTTCTAAATTCTGATTTCAGAACGATATCAGCACTAGACGATTAAAATTAAATAAAATGTATCAATGTTTTATTTTAACAAATTTTGATCCAGTTTATCACTTCACAGCATAACAGATAATTAACAATCACAATGATTTCAATCAACAATGATTAACATAAAATTTCAAACTCAATAACAGTTTTAAATCCATGATTTCGGGTAACAACTAATTATATGTCATATTTCTTCCAAATTCTTTGGAATCAAATATATTGATTTATTAAAAGAATTATTTTGTTTTTAGTAAACTATATATACATTAAATATTCGAACTAGAGTTTACACGATGATGTCTATTTTGTGATTACGAAATAATTAAACTGCTTTTCGATCCTCCATTATTATTTTATTTATTGATTATTTGTATATTTATTTATACTTCTATTATAAATTAAATTAATTAAATTCGATAGGCTAACAAAACCTAAGCCCAAATAACTCCAAGATTTCCACTCGATATCCTTAAACATGTTCCTTCCTTCCCTTAATTTATAATTAAAACTTAAGAATTTAAAACATCCCATTTTGTCTTATGTATATATATTTAAATTTTTTGTTGTCTTTGTTTCTTCAGGCCTATCTTGGCACATTAGCACAAAAGCCCACTTACCGTAACGTTTACTTCATGGTCAATCCAGGCAACACTGTCCACACCAAAACCAATCACAAAACCTTATCTTTTCCTTTTCATTCTTCTTGCTTCACGAACAAACACAGAGACCAGACTTCACATGTACATACCTCCTTGTGTACGTTCACCACTCTTCCGAGCCTCCTAAGACCACCGCGCCGCCGTCCACAAATCACAACGTCACGCCGGATTGTAGAAGACCCATAGGTCAAGCTCCAACAATCTCTCAACTCATCAAAATAGAAACACACTATCAGTTCGCCACCGCATATCACCTTCCCACGATTACCTCTGACCACCGTCAGGACTGCCAACAACACCACATTAAAGCTCAACTCCGTATGCTCCTCCCATCCAAATTTTATAACACTTGATATAGTAAAACCCCTCACGATCGAATCAGACTGGACCATTCAAAACAAGGCCTCAACCCTAAATTGATATCATTCTCATAAATTATGGCATTAAAAATTCAACTTGCATTTTTCCTAAGATCACTAAGTCCCCACCTTCCTCCATCTCCGACGCCGACATCCAAAACCATCCCTGGCACCGTGATTTGACCAAAGTTCAAAATCTGATGAACTTCAAAATTATCTTAACTTAGTGAACTAAAAATATTGATTTTTAATATCAAAAAGCATGGTTTCCTACTACTAACCAATTCCTATACCAAAATTAGTATATACTAATATTTAAAATTTTGGAGTTTTCTAACTTTCTTGCTGCAATTTTATGGTTTTCATATGATATGGCTGTTGATTAATTCTAGTGTATTCATAAAACATAAACAAACAGTTTTTACTTTGTACTTAATCACAATAATAAACTAGGATTTATAATGTTAATTTTTGAATCAATAGAAGGATGTTTTTGGTGCCAGTTTTCAAACATTTATTACTTATAGTGATATCTTCTATGTCACACTTCATGATACTAAATTCTTATGAAATGATAACACAAATAGGTGTATATATCTATGTATATATATACACCATAACATATCAGTAATAGATCATGAATTTGTAATAGAAAGGAAGTAATGGGTCTACTCATAGTATATATGTATACTATTGTGCTTTGGTTCACTATCTTTGTTTTGGTTCATAATATTAACAGCGATTTAATCTTTCAACATATTATCGGTATCATATTCAGAGTTTACATATATAGATATGTAAGTTGAAAACAAAGTGGACAAACAATCATAAAGCGGATTGAATAGGCAGAGTTTACTCACAACATATTAGCTTACTGTCTTTTAATGTTTCCAGGTTCTTATTTGTATTTCTTCTTGTTTCAGATTTTGCCAAACTTCTTATTATTAATCTAACTAATTTCAGACATTAAACATCAGTATTTGAATCAAAGAGAATTGGCATCTAACAACACACCAATGGTTTTGAAAATTAAACCGCAAAGAACTGTTTGCCCACATTATTTATTACTGTATTTTGCTTTAGGTTATATTTCTAGTATTTAACAGAGGTTTTAGTTCCAACATAGGATCAGTAGCAGCATAGAAGATTAATCACAAAATATGTTAGAAAGTGGAATAGGAAATGTGTACTCACATTATATACTATGTTACTTGCTTTAGCTTTTCCAGTTCTTGGTTCTTTGTTTTACTCTTTGGTTTACAATTAAATCTCCAGGTTTTGCTCCATGTTTTTCTTCTCTTACAAGCTTTAATTCCAGTTTTAATACACTATACTATGCCTTTCATTCTCTCAGTTTTTTGCTTCATAGTTCTTGCTATTTTCACAGTTTTTGTTCAAAGTTTGCTCTCTTTTGTTTTTCTCGATTTTTTTAGTAAATTGGTGTGTGTCTGCTTTAGGTGACTCCTAATTGTATTTGTAGATGGAAAGCGGGAGGTTCAAGTCGGGTAGGTGCTATATATGCAACTGTATATTGATGTTGACCTTACTGTCTATTATTGTCATCCATCTTTGCCTTCTACTCAAATATAATGTGCCATGTCTTTGTAGCCAGAATGCACAGATACATACCTTTTTCAAATCTTTCATAAGCAAGAATTGATCTATTTAACGTCTTGGCTATTCTTTCATTCCCTTCTACCTTGTCTGGTCATTTTGTTTCAAGTCTACTGCTAGGCTATAGGGTTATCTCATGGCAGATTTGCTTCATATTTTTCCAATGCTAAGGTCTATGTTGTGTCTATCCTATGCTCTTCCTTTTTATTTGATTGTGTAGTCTTGCAACTTTATTCTTTTCATTCATTTCTGAGTCGTTTGCTTCCATCTATTCTAGTGCTATAAGGTCTAGGCTGTGCATGTCCTATGCTTTCACATTAGTACTCTTACAGGTTAAATTTCCTTCCATTTATCTATATATAACTATATATATGCATACATTTCGATGGATATATAATGTACATTGTTTTAAATCCATACTTCCCATGTGTCTTGTATATATATTAATTTATCTATTTTCATGTTATGTATACATCAAACAACTTTTTAAATTCTCATGTATGTCTTTTGTACACATATAATTTCATTTATATACACAAAATAAAGTAGACTTAAACTTTGAATTTTACACACTATATAATATTCTCCTTAATCAATATGCTGTAAAAAATCTTGTTGAACTCTAAGCTTTTACCTATGTAAATTGTATGCATATATATGTTTCATATACATGTATAAATCACATATACCCTTTAAATTAGTACAAATATTATAAGTCGCTAGCTTTAGTTTGATTCTACTTTATTTGATTTCTTGTAAAATAATGGAATTTTAAAATAACATCACTATAAGAAGATTACTTAAGAAATTTCCCTTTGGTTTGTTAAAAAAAACACTACAAAGGACCTTAGGAAGGATATTCAAGAATTAACAAATTCTTCTATATATTTATCCTTACGGATTTTATCTTGTCTACCTTATATAAAACAAATCTCAAATTTACTTGCTTACAAACACATACACAAATGAATATAATAAATCTGAATACACCTGGAATTTTAAAATAACTGTTTATTCAGAATTGTCAAAAATTTTAAATCCAATTTATCTATTTGGATTCAATTACCTGTATAAATTATAAATCGTAGAGTATATCCAAAAACTGGGTCATTACAATCTACCCCGCTTAAAAGAATTTTGTCCCCGAAATTACAGAGTAACGAGGAGGTTCCAGTTATGTTCAAAGTCAAAGACTTCTTCCAAATCACATACATGGGTCGTCCCTTACTAATCACAACAAACGGGGTATCCAAACATACAGGTTTTCTACCAAACGATTCACGGAAATCAAACATTCAGTATATCAACAATTATTTATCTACCACAGTCTTATTCATAACTTACGAATATCTATTATTACAGTTGGAAAACATTTCCATTACTATTTATGCATTTCTATCCTTCAACATTCATCAGTCCCTGACCGTAAATTGGCAATAGAATAACCCTTTAAGTATCAACCGCGAAGACCGAAATCAACATCAGATCAATACTCAGAAAATTATTTAACTTAACCAATCTCCAGTTAGGTTCCAATTCCTTAACTCCTTCCTTTTTTCCTTATCAACCCCAAATATATCTGATTATAGTTGGAAATTAATTTCAAAACTCATTAGTTTGAATCAAATTTGTTCAACCATACTTATCCGCTTTACATTCTCTTTTTAAACACCAATCTGATTATATTTACTTAACCCCAGTTAACACTAGTTCATTTAGTTCATTTTTGCTGCCTTAATCTACTTGACATCTTTTACTTAAATTGTCAAGTTCCCAAATCTAAATTCCCGGTTTTTATTTCAAATCTGTTTAAACATAGTTGAAAATTACCTTTCTTATTTTCAAAACGTTTGAATTTCCCAAGACAACATATTTTTTCCAAATAATCTTCCGTCAAAAATCTTTCAACTTCTGGCATTTCAAATTCAAGTTCTAGTTTGAATTTGGTTTTGGTTCATCTCATTTGTATATTTGTTTGTATACAAATTCCATTTGGTTTTATAAACCCATCTTAATCTTATAATCTAATACCAGATTATAATAGCGATCATCACATCCATTTATAATAATTTTAGAAAATTATCCCTTTTCATCAAAATAAAGTTTTAGGTAAAATTATTTAATTTACCCAACTTTTAAAACAATACTGAGCTGAATTGTTCTTTTCAGGTGTTTAGAAATACTTATCGATACAATTTGCACTCCAGTATCGATCAGAATTTCTAAACTACTCGATAAACCAATCAACACAATATAAAATAGTTTTGATATCAATTAACAAATACGCGCTCATATATACACACTCAAACTCAATCTAGGGTATGACTAACCCTATCTTTATCGAGTTACGCCATAGAGCCATGGTTATTGCTAAACCATTGCTCTGATACCAACTGTAATTGGTCTAGACTTTGAAACCATCAACCACTGGGCTAACCTCCCAGCGTGGTACTACAGAGATACCTCAAAACTACTTTTACGGAAAGCCTCACGACTCGACCAACCCTCCGCTACTTTCGTGGGACATGTAGGGATAAGAATCTCCTATTCGCCACCAAACCGCGAAGCGAGAACACCCTATCATATGTACCTAGCTCACAGCCAGTAAACAACTCTGATACCAACTGTAACGACCCGAAAAGTTCAGATCCTGATTATCGATACTAATACATATCGCGTATCACACATCAACTAATCAATATCAGAAATCAATAGATCATTAATAGAAAAAAAAGTTAGAAGGTGAGAATTAGAAAGAAAGAAAGTTAGAATAGAAGAATAGAACACAACATAATAAGAGTATCACGAATCTCAAAGAGGAATGGAATAAAATATATTTTTTATGACAATATTTGAAATACAAAAATGGTGTTTACACTTACATGCATCCTTAGAATACAACATATATAATACAACGGAAATAAACTCTATATATCAAATATTGAAGCCTCCTGCTCCTAGCTTCTTCAAGTGAATCTATAAAATCCTGAAACCACTTGACTGCCCATACAAATTTAGGCACCCAAGAGTTTAGGGAAAACATGGGAAAATAAACTCTAGGTCAGTCATGCGACTGATGTAAGTAAACGATTTTAAAACAGCTTGATTTAACGTTCATAAATCCTTATAAAATAAAAGATAATCGTACAACCGATCCATACATAAATACAGATGTTTATTACCTTACGATAACCTAAAACATTTCTTTATATCAAAAATATTCTGATATTATCATATTGTCTAAATCAAATAAATATCAATCTACCAGAATGCTTGCATCTCAGGCTCTACATATTTAGTATGCAATGAAACCCGCAGGCGCTTATTGGGTAATAGATTTCGACTATGACAAGGTATGGAACCACCTTCTGGTAGTGTATCTTTAGAGGGGAATACACTGGGTTCAACAAGAACATCTTACAACACGGCCACACATGACCGACCACTCATTTTGCTTGAGTGTATCGAATGTATATCACCAACGGTTGGGTGCGACCCGCCATTTTCTGAAAAGGGACAGCATCGAAGTAGATTAAAGAAGGAAATGGATTTTCTCTAGATAGGTGATAGTACACACTACTTGGGAGTGAGCCACTTAGCCATGCCGCCTGCCTTATTTTTGTCTTTTGCTGAGTGATGAGGCTTCAGGTTAGGATTTACCTTTATAATATTTGGCCACAATTAACTTTGAATGCTACATTGTCAGATCCGTCAAATCACTAATTGACGTCCATAAAAATACTCTGGGTGTTAGCTAGCACCAATAGAAGTACGTTTGTAAAAATCAATGTATGTGGCTCTTTAAGAAATACTCTGTCGAATATTCATCCATACATGCTATCCAGGAACAGGATGAACCGAAGGCACTCTCCTACTGCATCCAATATATATCACCCCACAGATCTGTAGCAAGTAGTCCTTGCTAATCCGAAGATTTCAATCACGATAGAATCACTACTGATATATCTCACGGAGCTAATCAGAGAATTTCAACAAGTATTTCTTTCGCTTATGAGGATCTTCGGTTTTCAATTCTTTAAACTGTATAATCGTCCTTACAAGATAGTTTATGTAAAATTGATTCGAAGTGGTTTTGAGTCCAGTTCCCATTCTGGTCCCTTCGAACTAACACGTAAGGAATATTAATTTGACAGTCAGTGTTTTAATTATCAAATTTAAACAGTGTGAAATACGTAAAACTATTTATTTCCAATCATATATATTCTCATAACCTGCTTATTCAATTTAATTAACTTATATAGGTCTAAATTCTGATTTCAGAACAATATCAGCACAAGACAATTAAAATTAAATAAAATGTGTCAATGTTTTATTTTAACAAATTTTGATCCAGTTTATCACTTCACAGCATAGCAGATAATTAACAACCACAATGATTTCAATCAACAATAATTAACATTAAATTTCAAACTCAATAACAGTTTGAAATCTGTGATTTCGGGTAACAACTAATTTTACGTCATATTTATTCCAAATTCTTTGGAATCAAATATATTGATTTATTTAAACAATTATTTCGTTTTTAGTAGACTATATATACATTAAATATTTGAACTTGAGTTTATACGATGATGTCTATTTTGTGATTACTAAATAATTCAACTGCTTTCCGTTCCTATATTATTATTTTATTTACCGATTATATATATATTTATTTATACATATATTCTAAATCATTTTAATTATATTTAATAGGTTAACAAAACCCAAGCCCGGATAACTCCAAGATTTCCGCTCGACATCCTTAAACGCGTTCCTTCCTTCCATTAATTTATAATTAAAACTTAAGAATTTAAAACATCTCTTTTTGTCTTATGTATATATATATATATATATATATATATTTGTCTTTGTTTCTTCAGGCCCATCTTGGCCCATTAGCACAACAGCCCACTTACCATTCATATTTACTTCATGGTCAACCCAGGCAACATTGTCCACACCAAAACCATCCACAAAACCTTATCTTTCCGTTTTCATTCTTCTTGCTTCAGGAACAAACATAGAGACCTGAATTCACATGTACACACCTCCTCGTGTACGACCACTCCTCTAAGCCTCCAGATACCACCGCGCCGTCGTCCACAAATCAAAACGCCGCCCCAGATCGTCGAAGACCCATCAGTCAAGCTCCACCAACCCTCCATCCAAATTTCATCTCTCAACTCTTCAAAATAAAAACACACTATCAGTTCGCCACCGCATTTCGCCTTCCCATGATCACCTATGACCACAGTGAGGACTGCCACCACCACCACATTGAAGCTCAACTCTGTATACTCCTCCCATACAAATTTATAACACTCAATCTAGTAAAGCCATTTCACGATCGAATCAAACTGGACCACTCGAAACACGGCCTTAACCCTAAATTGACCTCGTTCTCGAAAATCATGGCATTAAAAATTCAATTTGCATTTTTCCTAAGATTAGTAAGTCCCCACCTTCCTCCAGATCTGACACCGACATCCAAAATCACCCCTGGCACCGTGATTTGACCAAAGTTCAAAATCTGATGAACTTAAAAATTCTCTTAACTTAGTGAACTAAAAATATTTACTTTTATATCAAAAAGAATGGTTTCCTACTACTACCAATTCCTATACCTGAATTAGTATATATTGATGTTTAAAATTTTGGGGTTTTCTAACTTTCTTGCTGCAATTTAATGGTTTTCAGATGATATGGCTGTTATTAAATTATAGTGTATTCAAAGAGCATAAACAAACAATTTTTACCTTGTACTCAATCACAATAACAAATGATTTATACTGTTGATTTTTGAATCAACAGAAGGATGTTTTTGGTGCCAGTTTTTAAATATTTATTACTTATAGTGATGTCTTCCATGTCAAACTTCATGATACTAAATTCTTATGAGATGATAACACAAATAGGTGTACATATCTATGTATATATATACCTGAACATATCAGCAATAGATCATGAATTTGGAATAGAAAGGAAATAAGGGATCTACTCACGGTATGTATGTATACTACTGTGTTTGGGTTCACTATCGTTGTTTTCATTCATAATATTAACAGCGATTTAATCTTTCAGCATATGATCAGTATCATATTCAGAGTTTATGTATATTGATATGTAAGTTGAAAACAAAGAGGACAAACAATCATAAAGCAGATTGAATAGGCAGTGTTTACCCACAACATATTAGCTTACTGTCTTTTAATGTTTCCAGGTTCTTATTTGTATTTCTTTTTATTTCAGATTTTGCCGGACTTCTAATTATTAATCTAACTAATTTCAGACATTAAACATCAGTATTTGAATCAAAGATAATGGACATCTATCAACACACCAATGGTTTTTAAAATTAAACTGCAATGAAGTGTTTACCCACATTATTTATTACTGTGTTTTACTTTAGCTTATATTTCCAGTATTTAACAGAGGTTTTAATTCCAACATAGGATCAGTAAAAGCATAGACAATCAATCACAAAATATGTTAGAAGGTGGAATAGGAAATGTTTACTCACATTATATACTATGTTTCTTGCTTTAGCTTTTCCAATTCTAAGTTCTTTTTTTTACTCTTTGATTTACTATTAAATCTTTATGTTTTGCTCCATGTTTTTCTTCTCCTCCAAGCTTTGATTCCAGTTTTAATACACTATACTATGGCTTCTCTTAGGATTTTACTTCATGGCTCTTGCTATTTTCACAGTTCTGGTTCAAAGTTTGCTCTCTTTTGTTTTTCTCGGTTTTTTAGTAAACTGGTGTGTGTCTACTTTACGTGACTCCTAGTTGTATTTATAAATGGAAAGTGGGAGGTTTAAGTCGGGTAGGCGCTATATATCAGCTGTATATTGATGTTGATCTTACGGTCTACTATTGTTTCTACTCAAATTTAATGTGCCATGTCCTTTTAGCTAGAATGTACATATACGTACCTTTTACAAATCTTTCTTAAGCAAGAATCGATCTATTTAATGTCTTGGCTATTCTTTCATTCCCTTCTACCTTGTATGGTCATTTTGTTTCAAGTCTACTGCTAGGCTATAGGGTTTTCTCATGGCAGATTTGCTTCATTTTTTCCTAATGCTAAGGTCTAGGCTGTGCCCGTCCTATGCTCTTCCTTTTTATTTGATTGTGTAGTCTTGTAGCTTTATTCTTTTCATTCATTTCTGAGTTGTTTGCTTCCATCTTTTCCAATGCTATAAGTTCTAGGCTGTGCATGTCCTAACCTTTCACATTAGTACTCTTACAACTTATATTTCCTTCCATTTTTATTTATATATACAACTATATATATGCATACATTTCGATGCATATATAATGTACGTGGTTTTAAATCCATACTTCTCATGTGTCATGTATATATGTTATTTTATCTATTTTCATGTCATGTATATATATGTTATTTTATCTATTTTCATGTCATGTATACATCAAACAACTTTTTAAATTCTCATATATGTCTTTTGTACACATATAATTCCATTTATATACACAAAATAAAGTAGACTTAAACTTTGAATTTTACACAATGTATGCTATTCTCCTTAATCAATATGCAGTAAAAAAATCTTGTTGAATTCTAAGTTTTTACCTATGTAAACTTGTGTGCATATATATATATATATATATATATATATATATATTATATATATATATATTTCGTACACATGTATATATCACTTATACCCTTTAAATTAGTTCAAATATTGTAAGTCACTAGCTTTAGTTTGGTTCTGCTTTATTTGATTTCTTGTAAATTAATATAATTCTAAAATAACATCACTATAAGAAGATTACTTAAGAAATTTCCCTTTTGATTTGTTAACAAAACTCTACAATGGACCTTAGGAAGGATATTCAAGAATTTATAAATTCTTCTATATATCCATCCTTATGGATTTTATCTTGTCTACCTTATATAAAACAAATCTCAAATTTACTTTCTTCCAAACACATATGTAGATGAATACAATAAATCTGAATACACCTGGAATTTTAAAATAACTTTCTATTCATAATTTTCTAAAATTTTAAATCCAATTTTATCTATTTGGATTCAATTACTTGTATAAACTATAAATTGTAGATTATAGAATTAGTCCAAAAACTGGGTCATTATATTGGAAAAAGGTGAGGTGGAGTTGCTAGTGGGAAATGGAGCAAATGTTACTGCATTAGCTACAGGAAGTTGTCGCCTATCCTTGCCTATTGGCTTAGTTTTAGAATTAAAAGATTGTTATTATGTGCCTTCTTTTAAAATAAGTATTATTTATGTATCTTGTTTAGACAAGCTTGGATTTTCATTCGTAATAAAAGATAGTTGCTGTTCATTTTATTTAAATGAAATATTTTATGGAAATGCACAATTAGTGAATGGTCTTTATATTCTTAACTTTGATGTGCCTATTTATAACATAAATACTAAGTGGGTTAAATCTAATGATTTAAATCCTGCATATCTTTGGCATTGTCATTTAGGCCATATAAATGAGAAACACATATCAAAACTCCATAAAAAATTTGAATTCATTTGATTTTGAATCATATGAAGAATGAAACTTTTTTTATTGGGTAAAATGACTAAAGCACCTTTCACCGAACACAGTGAACAGGCTTGTGATGTATTAGGCCTCATATATAGCGATGTATGTGGACCCATGAGTACATCAGCTAGAGGTATGTTTTATTATTTCATTACATTTACTGATGATTTTAGTAGATATAGTTATGTGTATCTTATAAAACACAAATCATAATCCTTTGAAAAGTTCAAAGAATTCAAAAATGAAGTTCAAAACCAACTTGGAAATAATATAAAGACACTTCGAACAGATCGAGGAGGAGAATATTTAAGCTAAAAAATTAATGACTATTTAAAAGACTGTGGAATTATATCACTACTCACTGCACATGGAACACCACAATGGAATAGTGTTCGAAAGGAAAAATTGCACCTTGTTAGATATGGTATGATCAATAACGAGTCATACAGATCTTCCGATAAGTTTTTAGGGTTATGCCCATGAAACAACTATATTCATACTTAATCTTGTTCCCACTAAAGAGGCTCTGAAGTCTCCATATGAGATATGGATTACGAAATTTCCTGGTGTGTCTTTTATGAAGTTTTGGGGATGTGAGGCGCTTTTTGAACGTCTTACTTCTGACGTCCAAGTGTTATTTTATGGGATATCCAAAAGAAGCAAAAGGATATTAAATTCCTACAAACCTTCTGAAAATAAAGTTTTTATTATTCCAACTGGTATTTTTATGGAAAGAGAACTAGTCTCTAAAAGCATTGATGGGAATAAAGTAGAACTCGAAGAAATTCGAAACCAAAAGATACCATTGAACCTGCATTAGAAACTGAGAAAGAACTACAAACTCTTGTGGAAACTGAGCTTGCTCAAATTACACAAGATATCCGTAGACATGGGCCTGATAGATATTTCGGATTTCTTATGATACAAAATGGAGACATAATGCTCATAGACCAAGATAATCCCACTTCTTACCTGGAGGCTATGAACGGACCAAAATATGAGAAATGGCTTAAAGCCATAAAATCTAAAATGGATTCCATGTACACAAACCAAGTGTGGACTTTGGTTAATCCACCTGACAGGGTAAAATCAATCGGTTGTAAGTGGATTTTCAAGAATAAAACCGACATGGATGGTAAAGTACAAACCTATAAAGGCCAATTAGTGGAAAAAGATTTCAAGAAAGTTCAAGGAGTTGACTATGATGAAATCTTCTCCCCAGTTGCAATGGTTAAATCAATTAGGATTGTGCTTGCAATTGCAGCCTTTTACGATTACAAAATCTGGCAAATATATGTCAAAACTACCTTAACGGGAATCTTATTGAGGATATGTACATGACATATTAGTGGGAGTAAACATTATATTCCCAGTATTATATGTTGATGACATATTACTTACTTGAATGATGTTAGTTCATTACAAGCGGTAAAGACGTGGTTGTAAAAAGTTTCTCCATGAAATACTTGGGCGAGGAAACCTATATCTTAGGCATCAAGATCTATAGAGATAAATCAACAAAGTTCATTATCCTAAGCTAGAATACATAAACTGACAAAGTGCTAAAAAGGTTTGACATGCAAAAGGGAAAGAGATGATACATACCCAGGTCACATGATATAACACCCTATAAGACTCAATGTCCTAAATCACAAGATGATAAGGAATGCACAAAAATATTCTTTATGCTTCAAAAATTGGATTAGTCATGTAAGCAATGTTGCTAAGTCGTCCAGATGTCTCATACGCTTTAAGTATGACAAGTAGATTCCAATCTGATCTAGGTGAACGTCACTTGGACAACACTCAAGAAAATCCTTATGTGTTTTTCCTTAATGGTGGTGCTGTAAGCTGGAAAAGTTCAAAGCAAGAAACAGTCGTTGATTCGACTATGGAAGCTGAATACATTGCTACTTCTGAAGCAAATAAGGAGGCTGTTTGGATTAAGAAGTTCATAACTAAACTTAGTGTTGTTCCATGATCTAATAGATCTTTATTATGACAACAATAGGGCCATTACACATGCCAAGGAACCTAGATCATATCATCGATCCAAATACATACTTCAGCGATACAATCTCATCCGTGAAATTGTTGACAAGGGAGATATACATATCTGCAAAGTACCAACAAATAATAATGTTGCAGACCCACTGACCAAAGCTCCATCACAACAAAAGAATGATAGTCACACTAGTTTCATGGGTATACGATACATGAGTGATTAGATCTAGTGCAAGTGGGAGATTGTTAGAGTTTTCGCCCTAGAGGCAACCTATTTTATGTGATTAATAACATTGTTGATGTTATATTTTATTTTGAATAAAAGAATTTATTATGATATATTTACAGCGCAATATACAAGTGACTTGAACATAAGATTGTATACTGTGATATGTATTATAGTTCTTAAATATCCCTAGTCAAGTTTTATTGTAAATGGGACAACAATGAAACATTGAGACTAATATATTGATTGATTGATTGTCATATCTCATAGATCATTAATATATGTGATATTTATGTCAATACATAAGTACATATTAGAGAATAGTGTATTGGGCAGGCCCAACATGAGAAAACTTCGTAGAGCATGATTATTAGTGTCATAAATAATTCTCATAGAGACCGTTATTTAATGCTCCTCAGAACTGAAATCATTATATATTTTATTCAAGGATATTTGTGTTTTGATATCATCAAAAGTTACTTTTAACAGAGTAGACTATAAAGGTGTTTATTGGATATATCTTGAATCAATTAAATAATATGAATGATCAAGATGGAATTTAACCCTACAACATAAGTAGTTATATCCATGAGTTTCTTTGTGATGACCGCCCACAACTCCTACACTTAACAAGGGAAATAATGCACTGAATGGTGTGCCAGGCAGCTATGGACGATCATCAGGGTAGGATAGCATAAACAGAACATGTCGTATAACTTACGGCGCAAGGATAATTTGTAATAAAACATATATAACAAGCAATAATAGTGAATCAGAATTGAGCAGAATCTTAAACTTTTCCATACCACCATGAAAATATCCATACAACCTTGGATAACACTATAAGAGTCTGTATAATAAGCCTCACTACAAACACTCAGTGAATACATCAAACAGCAAAAACAACAAATACTAGACATTAGAAAATAATACGCTAACCTCTTACTCGTCATCGCTTAGTAACATCATCCTCATCAAGATCCATCAAAAATCACTTGCTACTTAGTCTACCCATCCACAACCAGACGAACAACCCAAGGTAATAAGAGGGAGACATAAAACCTTGATCCAGACAACAGTCTTAGTGAGCGATAATCCATCTATCCAACATCACCAATAAAGTATACGAGAATAGGAAGATTAGTCAACTAATCTACCAACATCAACAGAGAAGAAATCACACCCGTCTTCCCTACATCCGACAATGATAGCCTTTACAAACACCCAAATAGAAATAACACTACATTCATGGCAATCAGTTATCAAGCGTAGACCATTCTAATCGATATCGACATCTCCCAAGCACAATCCCCGAAGTCTTAAACCAACATCAAACAAGCACCCAAGCGATATCTCATTCGACGTCGAATAATCTGCATAAGACGATATAAGCAAACAATCATTCATCCATGACTCTTGTTATCACCACCAATCATACTTTGAAATCATCATTAATCGTATGACCGGCCAAACACCTTGTCGTCCGTCAAGGGCTAACGGTAAACTACGTTTCTAGCAAAACTTCATAAGCCATACAACGAAACGTATCTAAGCCCGTC
Organism: Allium sativum; assembly: GCA_030737875.1. Taxonomy (NCBI): domain Eukaryota; kingdom Viridiplantae; phylum Streptophyta; class Magnoliopsida; order Asparagales; family Amaryllidaceae; genus Allium; species Allium sativum. The sequence goes on from CM060909.1 coordinate 729,743,111, forward strand.
GAGCTTCCCAGGGTAATCGACCAACCACTTCTAGTCTTTTGGGTGTCGCCATTATACCCCTGCTTTGAGTCCGCTACAACCTACGACAACAATAATTCCTCGGACTTCGATATCTCTAGTCATCCAGCCTGATGATCGTTCATAGGCTCAAGCCACTTCTCGAGCAACCATTATCCAGGAACTCACCACCTTGAGTTATCTTCACATTCGTTGCATTACGACGATCAACCAACACATCACAACTCTTTGAACATTCCAACTTGAATTATTTCGAGGTCACATTCATCACCGAACAAAAATAACATCAAATAATGGTCCACTATAGTCAGGTCGTCTCCCCCTTACGTCGCGACCGATCTACATAGGTCGTCCACCCATGCTTAGACCGACCCAAAAACTTTTACGCCCTACGACCTGACTCACCAGGTTGCTTTAACGACCCAACTTCTTTGGCTGATCCAACCCCAACCGACCTAGCGCTTCAAAACTCCAACGGCCTAATGCTTAGAAACCCCAACCACCTGACTATTTCCAAACAGAACTACCCGCTTTATAAATTTATACGACCTGACCTAATGAAACCGACGACCCATCTTCATATTCCAATTGCATGCTTCCTACGACCCGAACCATGCATGAACGACCTGGCTCCAACGACCCGAAGCCTTCGACCCATCCATTTCTTGATCAACAAGACACACGACCCAAGCTTCATGCCATGTCATCAACGACCTAGCAAAAACGACCCGACTCCAGATCTGACCAATCTAGCTCCAATCATGACCAAATCATCACCAAACGACAACATCAATTCAAACAATTCATCCAAATTGTCCAATTCAATCATTAACACTTTATGAAATCATCAACAACACTAAAACGACAATTACTCATCAACAATCATATGAAATCACCAAATCATGATAAACCAGTAAATAAACAAAAACAATGGATCAAAACTTGCATAAACATATGGATTAACATAAGAATTACTGATTTATGTTGCTAGATTAGATCCTATGGTGATTCAAATGAAAATATACTTACCATGATGTAGATCTTAGTGAAAACAACTAAAAATGATGAAAATAAGATTAAACAACATGTATGCTTGATTGAATCCGTGTGAGAGATGCTTATCACTCAACAAGTCTTCGAATTAACTCAAAATCACTAAATTCTCAATCTGAACAGCAAAGAACACTCTTCAAACCTCTCAATATGATGCGATCTCCCTCCACTTGAACTCAAACTTTATTTATACGTACTGTGAAACTGTATCATATATAATATTTGCTAGTTTTAGTTCATCATCTATCTGATATATACATTCACATACATTATCATTCAATTGAATTTATACAAACACTGTGCTACTTCAATTCCTTGACTATAACCTTTCAACATATATATATATATATATATATATATATATTACATCTTCATTTACCTATATACAAACGTACGTACATATATATGTACATGTGTATGTTTTAATATATATATATATATATGTATGTATGTATATATAGAGAGAGAGAGGAGCATTCAAAAACATCCCTAAATTGTAGCACTCCAAAAGCCGTCAGATTCCAACCACTCGTTTATATTTAAATATGTTAATGGGTGAAGAGATAGTTAGTGGAGGGAGAGAGAAGCATTTAAATAAAAATGAGTGGGGGAAATCAAGAGGCTTTTAGGGTGCTATTGAACGCTCCTAATATATATATATATATATGTATGTATGTATGTATGTATGTATGTATGTATGTATATGGGAGAGACTATTTGGATAAAAAATATTGCACAAATTTTGGGACATAAAATCTCGGCCACTAGACTAATGTGTTCTTATATGCGGGATGGAAATTAGGTGACGATCCAATGGTCGATATTTTATGTTCTCCTAGTGGCATCATACTTCTGTGTTTAAATATACTTCCCTTGTAACGCCCCGCATTTTTAATTAAATAATAAAATGAAATTTGAAAAGCGTTCAGAATTTGATGACGGAATTAGCGTCATTGCGTCCATGACAATTTTCTGATCAATTTGGACATATGATTTGCTAGAAACGGATTTAAGATGAGAAAGATATCTTTAAAATAAAATATTACAAAAAAACATGAAAAGAAGATATAATAAAAGAAGAATGACCATAATAGTTTCTAGTCTTTTTAACATAATCCTATGCAGCTCAGTTAGTAAAGACATGTCGCTCCCAAGTGAGTGGCGTAGGTTTGAGTCCCGTTGGCGCCATATTTTTATTTTAGAGGAACGACTAAAATAATACATGTTCTAAGAGAAAAATATGTATATGTAATAACCCGCATTCTACGCATCGGAGGATCGTAGAATATTTATTTCTTTCCCATATGAAGTCGTATGGTCATGTAACTTTGGGAAACAACTATTAGAGTCATTTCCCATGTTCATGATTTTTGCCAATTTTTAAATGACCTTTTTGCCCCTAGCTGATCTTGTTTCGGCCATAACTTTTGATTGGAAAGGAATTTTGACCTAAAACTGCTTCCATTAGATTCCTTTGATGGTTTACCTTTCCGTAGAGTGGTCACATGTGAGAAATGGACTTACCGTTTGGGAGATATGGCTGAAATAAGGTTTGGAAGGTGAAAAACTGCTTAACCGGGCCAAAAAGGTTGATTAGTTAGTGAGCCCATAACCCATTTCGGGATTAGGATTATGGGGAGGCTGAAATGAGTTAGGGTTTCATTTCATTTCAGTTTTGTAGCCTCCACTTACCTCTTAGAAACCCTAAAAATGGCCTCCAACCTCTAAATCACCTCCAAATCGCCTTCTAATCAAGGATTAAGCTTAGCGACATTAAATCAAGGGAGATCTTCACCAAATCAAGATTTGAGCTGCTGTTTAGCATTGATATTCATGCCCAAACAGAGAATCATTTCAGTTTGAGGTTTTATTTGTGGCTAAGGTGAGTGATTTGCATAGTTCTTCACTAATTATGGCTAATTAAGGGTAATTAGTGTTAATTAGCGAATTTAAACATGATAAAATTCTGGAAAAATATTTATAAAATTTGAAATGATGTTTTAGGCCTCTGATATGAATTTGGGTTAATTTGGTTAAATTTTGATAATCATATCATTAGTTTCACCTAAACATGCTTAAGGGAAAATATGGGGTTTTGGCTATGTTTGATCCATTTTAACCTATCATATAGTTGTTTTGGTGTTTGTGGTTGATTATACATGTTGCTATGACTGTATGGTATGCTTTGTGATTGATTAGAATAGTTGGAATGGTCGAAAACGCCGTCGAGTGGCGTAAACCGCTTGCTGGAAAAAGTGCAGGAGGACACCCGAACCGGATCAGATCGATTAGGAGGACCCGATCCGCTCTCGCACTTCACACTCCGATCCATTTGCATTTCTCGTGGCATGCAGCAGCTCCGACCCGATCCGTTCAAAAAAGGTGGGCACGAACCGTTGTACTTGGCCTGAAGGAGAACACCCCGACCCGAATCGCCAGAAGGACCCCGACCCGATCTGTTTAGCCACCTCCGAACCGATCTGTAGCGATGGAGCTTGGAGACCCGACCAGACCCGATGATGGTGACAATGATCCGAACCGTGGCGTGCTGGAGAACCCGATCCGATCCGGAGCAGAGGGGAAGGCTTGTGCTGGAGACCCGAACCGATCCGATTTCTTAGGAAGGAGTATTTCGATCTGAACCGATCCGATGGTTAGGGGGAGATCCGAACCGATCCGGTGATGACCAATAACCCGAGACGCAAAGGTAGTCCAAATGGAAGTTAGATCTCAGGATCCAGTTGGGAATCAATGAGTTCACTTCATGGTTGGGCTTTGCTGCGGGACGTGTGCTAAGGAGTTGTTGACGTTCATAACTTCGATTCACCACTGAAATTGAATGATGGGCTACTTATCAGTGCAGTAGAGTCACTATGACTCGAGGGGCAAGGTGATGGTAGCAAGACTACATTATCAGTGCAGTAGAGTCATTATGATTCGAGGGGCAAAGTGATCGTAGTAAGACTATGAGCCAGCGCAGATGGGGTGAATAACTCCATGGGGCAAGTGGACATAGTAAAGGATTGGTAAGGCTATGAGCCAGCGCAGATGGGGTGAATAACTCCATGGGGCAAGTGGACATAGCAAAGGATTAGTGGCTATGCATCAGTGTAGTGAAGCCATTTATGACTTCATGGGGCAAGGTGATCATTGCAAAGTATTGGGGTGATCGAAGTAGTGAATATCGTATGCTTTACGCACTGAGTGAGAGATGTGAGGATGGTTGCTATGCTTGATTGTTTGCCATCACTATGACATGCACACCCCCACCCCCGTAACTTCACACCATATGTTATTGGAACCTTAGAGTGTTGTACAGTATGTAGTGCTAACTCTTTGGTTGTAGTTCCAGGTTCAGGTATGGTTTAGTATACCTATTATTGTTCTGTTTAGATGCTTATCGCTCATACCAGACTTTTTGTCTGACCCAGAGTTTTATGTCTCTTCTTATTACTCTGGGTGCTCACACGAGCAGACTAGAGACAGGTTAGCTGGTGATGCGCGAGTAGCTGATTCGGAGGCGAGCAGAAGGCTTCCACGTATGATATATGGATATTCTTCCTGTGTCGTTGGTGGTCGCTACTTGGGCATTAGTAGTGTACCTCCTTTATCTTTCTTTTGCTTTTGAGACAGTTTGAAAAGGTGTAATAATGTTGGCTTTGGATCATAAGCTGTACTTGGATTTTCCGCTGCTATGTTAGTTTATTTTCAGCTTATGCACTGTCTCACCTATTTTATGTCAAGTATGTTATTATTATATTTTATCCTATGCGCTGTGAGACATTCTACAGGTTCCTTGTTAGTTCATTTCCTTCTTTCCTTTCCTTCCGACGACCGTTCCGTGCTAACTGGATATGTGTACAGCGCACTTTTGGAGTAAATGTCGGTTGGTGCGGGGCGGGCTGTCACATTTGGTATCAGAGCTCTAGGTTGCGTAGTTAACCTAGGGTAAGACACTAGGGAGAGATAGTACGTATATCAGAGCGCGTATTTGTGATTATTTTGGTTTTCAAAAACTATATATATACATACTATTAGTAGTATAAGAATGAAGTCGTACTGCACTAGCGCCACTATGGGGTCGTTAATCGTTTTCTCTTTACAGATTGAACGATGAGTCGACACGCCAGGGTTGCTGGTAGAGGGACCAATCATGGGAATGCTCCTGACATGAGGGCAATGTTCACCAACTTCATGAGGGAGATGCTTGGGGATGTTCAAGGGGCAGTTCGCAATCCCGGAAATGGTGGTGGTCCAGTAGTGCAGGCGCCTAGGGTCGATTTCGCCAAGTTGTGCAAGGATTACACTAACCTTGGTGGGAAGCCGTTCCACGGAACGGAGTCGGCTACAGATGTTCAGGATTGGTTAGATAGCTGTGATCGTATCTTCGACGACTTGGGTATTGAGGATGTGATGAAGAGAAGGCTAGCATCTCGTCAGCTGCAAGGGCGAGCGATGAATTGGTGGAATGCCATTAGAACAGCTACTCCAGAAGATCATGTTACTTGGGGTCAGTTCAAGGCTCGCTTTAGCGAGAAGTTCATTCCAGCTGCCCAGAAATCAGTGTTGTTTAAGAGATTCTTGGAACTCAAGCAGAATGGTAGGGCAATCTCCGACTATATTGCTGAGTTCAATACTTTGTCGAAGTATGGACTATCCCTTATCGATACCCCTGAGAAGAAGAATGAGAAGTTCATTACTGGTTTGGATGGATACTTGGGGGAAAGGCTTATTAACCACATCGATGAGACTTTTGAATCGATTGTTGGAAAAGCTTTGAGATCATAGAGTCTTTACCCTAAGCCAAAAACTGAGGTTACATCTGCAGAAGGGCCAAAGCCGCAAGCAAGCGGTGGAGGCAAGAATAACTCTCAGAACAAGAGGAAGCAGAACCAAGCTAAGGATGGCCAGAAAAAGAGCAAGAAAGATGTTGAGTGCTTCAGCTGTGGTAAGAAGGGCCATTATGCCAAGGATTGTCGGGCCAACTCAGCGGATAAGAAATGCTTCAACTATGGCCAAGTGGGACATTTCAAGGATAAGCATATGCTCTTAACGATATTCCTTCTTCGTCGAATGCCCCAACTGCGGCGGAGAAAGGAAAGAATGTCGTCATTCAAGGTATGCTTTCTATTTATGATGTACCAGTTCGAGTTTTGTTTGATACTGGGGCTTCCCGTTCCTTCATATCTAGTGACCTGGTGGATAGGTTGGGACTGGAACTCGAGATAGTCGATAGACCGTTGGTTGTGACGAACCCGATTGGTGGTTCGACTAATCTTAGTATGATTTGCCGAAATTTGGACTTATCGAGTCATGGATGTATGTTTGTTTGTGATTGCTTTGTTTTGGGCTTTACTGGGTATGGCATTATATTGGGGGTCGATTGGCTCCAAAGATACGGGGTGGTGGTAGACTGTAAGGGCTTTTTGGTGACAGTTAGGGCGGATGATGGGCGAAGGGTAGTGTTTGGTAGTCTACCTAGTGATGGGGTAATGGCTAGTTTTATAAATTCCCTCGACATCCCGCATGATGAGTTGTTAGAGGTGCCCGTGGTTGGCCAGTATCCGGACGTCTTCGAGGAGGTGAACGGGCTTCCACCACACCGAGAGATTGAGTTCCGTATTGATTTAGTGAAAGATGCCAGACCTATAGTGATGCCACTACGTCGTATGGCACCAAGGGAGCAGCGAGATCTCGTGGTGCAAGTCAGCAATCTTTTGAAGAAGGGATTTATTAGAAGAAGTGTCTCAGAGTGGGGAGCACCAGTTGTGTTTGCCACTAAGGCAGATGGTTCCCTTCATTTGTGTGTAGACTATCGCGATTTGAATAAGGTGACGAGGAAGAATAAGTATCCTCTACCGCGAATAGATGATTTGTTTGATCAACTGGAAGGAGCAAGAGTGTTCTCCTAGTTGGACCTCGCGACAGGTTTTCATCAGCTCCGAGTAGCAGATGAGAGTGTTTCGAAAACGGCATTTAGGACGCCGTCTGGATTCTATGAGTGGTTGGTTATGCTATTCGGGTTGACCAATGCACCAGCATATTTTGTGGATCTTATGAATCAGGTATTCAGAGATCAGTTGAATAAGTTTGTTCTTGTGTTCGTAGACAATATCCTTGTTTACTCGAGGACAGAGGAGGAACACAAGGGACACTTGAGGATAGTGATGGAGGTGTTGAGGAAACACCAATTGAAAGCGAAATTTTCTAAGTGTCACTTCTGGAGAAGGGAAGTGAGATTCTTGGGCCATGTTGTTTCAGATAATGGTATTGCCGTGGATCCTGCGAAGGTGGCTACGGTACAGGATTGGCCTACGCCCAAGAATGCAACAGATGTAAGAAGTTTCTTGGGGTTAGCTGGGTATTATCGTAAGTTTATCCAGGACTTCTCCAAGATAGCAGCACCGTTGACTCAGTTGACTAAGAAGAATCAGGCCTTCGTCTAGGACGAAGTGTGTGAGAATGCATACAAGAGTCTAAAAGAAAAGTTGACGCGTGCGCCAGTGCTAGTCATTCCTAAAGGGAATGAAGAAATGACGGTATACACGGATGCTTGTGGTACCGGACTAGGTACTGTATTGATGCAAGGAGGTAGGGTTGTAGCTTATGTTAGTCGGCAACTAAAGCCACATGAGAAAAGGTACCCTACCCATGATTTGGAACTAGCAGCGATCGTGTTTGCGCTGAAGATGTGGAGACATTATCTCTTGGGAGAGAGATTTGAGTTGTTTACCGATCATAAATCGTTAAAGTATCTCTTCTCTCAGAAAGATCTAAACCTCCGTCAGCATAGATGGTTAGAGTTCTTAGCTTATATGATTTTGATATCGCATATACACCTGGGAAGGGCAATGCAGTGGCTGGTGCATTGAGTAGAAGACATGCCAGTTTAGGGGCTATGTTTCTTGAATGGAAGCAACTGGAGTACTTCGCTGGGTATGATTTCAGACCAAAGTGCGAATTGGATCCAGAAATATTAGCAAGTTTGACGATCATACCCACTTTGATTGAGCGGATCGGCTCTAGTCAGAGGGACGATCCTAACCTATTAGAAACCATCTCCAAGTTAGAGATGGGCATCGATGAGGAGATGAATTTGTATGGGCTTGATCGAGAAGGATGGCTTCGAAAGAATGGAAGACTAGTTGTACCCAACGTGAATGGTTTGAGAGATGAAGTGCTTAGGTAATGTCATCACTCAAAACTGACTATACACCCCGGTGGTGATAAGATGTATCGAGACATGAGACAGAATTACTACTGGGAAGGGATGAAAAGAGACGTTGGGAAGTTTATATCCAAATGCATGAATTGCCAGCTAGTTAAAGCCGAGCAAAAGAAGCCTAGTGGGTTGTTGCAACCATTAGAAATTCCCGAATGGAAATAGGAGCAAGTCTCGATGGATTTCATCGATGGTTTACCAAGGATTAGATCGGAATATGATAGCATTTGGGTAATTGTGGATTGATTGACCAAGAGTGCAAGATTTATACCAGTTAAGTCAAACAGAACTGCAGCTAAGTTAGTAGAATTGTATATGAAGTGGGTAGTGAGATTTCATGGAGTACCTAAAAGCATTGTGAGTGACCGAGACCCGTTGTTTACTAGTGGGTTTTGGAAGAGCTTACAAGAGGCTCTAGGGTCAGAATTACATCTCAGTACCGCATATCATCCTCAGACCGACGGTCAGACGGAGAGGGTGAATCGTATATTGGAAGATCTCTTGAGAGCTTGTATATTGGATTTTGGTGGATCATGGGATGACCATTTGCATCTAGTAGAGTTTGCATATAATAATAGCTACCAATCTAGTATCGGTATGGCTCCATATGAAGCTTTGTACGGAAGGCCGTGCAACTCACCATCATGTTGGATAGAGACCGGTGAGAAGTTTATGCTTGGGCCAGATGTGGTAAGAGAAACCTCGGACAAGATTAAGATCATTCAACAACGAATGAAGGCTGCCCAAGATAGGCAGAAGAGTTATGCTGATAAGAGGAGAAGAGACTTAAAATTCTCCGTTGGTGACTTGGTGTTTGTCAAAACTTCTCCGTTGAAGAGCGTGATACGATTTGGCAGGAGAGGCAAATTGGCACCAAGATTTGTTGGCCCATTCCCAGTTCTTGAACTAGTTGGGAATTTGGCGTATAGAGTTGACTTACCAGAAAATATGGTGGGAGTTCACAACGTATTTCATGTTTCCCAACTAAGGAAGTTCGTACCCGACCCAGATATGACTATTTCACCTGATCAGTTAGAGGACTTCAAAGTGGAACCCGAGGCGGTTGGGAACCGCAAGCCGATTCGTATTGCCGAGCACGGTACGAAGCAACTTCGAAGGAAGGCCTTGAAGCTAGTCAAGGTTCAGTGGGGCGAAAACCAGAATGACTGTACTTGGGAGACAGAGGAGAGCATTAGGAAGACGCATCCAGAACTCTTCGCCTGGTAAGATTTACTTTGCGATTTAGCTATTCCGCATGCTAGGATAGACTTGTTTTGCATGTTTGATTATTGTTTTATGACTGATAGGCATACGAGACCCTTTGTGTGTTTTGGTTAGGGAATTTCGGGGGCGAAATTTCTTAGGGGGGGTGGGGGGGGGGGGGGGGAATGTAACAACCCGCATTCTACGCATCGGATGATCGTAGAATATTTATTTCTTTCCCATATGAAGTCGTATGGTCATGTAACTTTGGGAAACAACTATTAGAGTCATTTCCCATGTTCATGACTTTTGCCAATTTTTAAATGACCGTTTTGCCCCTAGCTGATCTTGTTTCATCCATAACTTTTGATTGGAAAGGAATTTTGACCTGAAACCACTTCCATTAGATTCGTTTGATGGTTTACCTTTCCGTAGAGTGGTCACATGTGAGAAACGGACTTACCGTTTGGAAGATATGGCTGAAATAAGGTTTGGAAGGTGAAAAACTGCTCAACCGGGCCGAAAAGGGTGATTAGTGAGTGAGCCCATAACCCATTTCGGGATTAGGTTATGGAGAGGCTGAAATGAGTTAGGGTTTCATTTCAGTTTTCTAGCCTCCACTTACCTCTTAGAAACCCTAAAAATGGCCCCTAACCTTTAAATCACCTTCAAATCACCTTCTAATCAAGGATTAAGCTTAGCAACATTAAATCAAGGGAGATCTTCACCAAATCAAGATTTGAGCTGCTGTTTAGCATTGATATTCACGCACAAACAGAGAATCATTTTAGTTTGAGGTTTTATTTGTGGCTAAGGTGAGTGATTTGCATAGTTCTTCACTAATTATGGCTAATTAAGGGTAATTAGTATTAATTAGCGAATTTAAACATGATAAAATTTTGGAAAAATATTTATAAAATTCGAAATGATGTTTTAGACCTCTGATATGAATTTGGGTTAATTTGGTTAAGTTTTGATAATCATATCATTAGTTTCACCTAAACATGCTTAAGGGAAAATATGGGGTTTTGGTTATGTTTGATCCATTTTAACCTATCATATAGTTGTTTTGGTGTTTGTGGTTGATTATACATGTTGCTATGACTGTATGGTATGCTTTGTGATTGATTAGAATAGTTGGAATGGTCGAAAACGCCGTCGAGTGGCGTAAACCGCTTATTGGAAAAAGTGTAGGAAGACACCCGAACCGGATCGGATCGGTTAGGAGGACCCGATCCGCTCTCGCAATTCACACTCCAATCCATTTGCATTTCTCGTGGCATGCAGCAGCTCCGACCAGATCCATTCAAAGATGGTGGGCACAAACCGTTGTACATGGCCTGAAGGAGAGCACCCCGACCCGAATCGCCAGAAGGACCCCGACCCGATCTGTTTAGCCACCTCCGAACCGATCTGTAGCAATGGAGCTTGGAGACCCGACCAGACCCGATGATGGTGACGATGATCCGAACCATGGCGTGCTGGAGAACCCGATCCGATCCGGAGCAGAGGGGAAGGCTTGTGCTGGAGACTCGAACCGATCTGATTTCTTAGGAAGGAGTATTTCGATCCGAACCGATCCGATGGTTAGGGGGAGATCCGAACCGATCCGGTGATGACCGATAACCCGAGACGCAATGGTAGTGGAAATGGAAGTTAGAGCTCAGGATCCAGTTGGGAACCAATGAGTTCACTTCATTGTTGGGCTTTGCTGCAGGACGTGTGCTAAGGAGTTGTCGACGTTCATAACTTTGATTCACCACTGAAATTGAATGATGGGCTACTTATCAGTGCAGTAGAGTCACTATGACTCGAGGGGCAAGGTGATGGTAGCAAGACTACATTATCAGTGCAGTAGAGTCATTATGACTCAAGGGGCAAAGTGATCGTAGTAAGACTATGAGCCAGCGCAGATGGGGTGAATAACTCCATGGGGCAAGTGGACATAGTAAAGGATTGGTAAGGCTATGAGCCAGCGCAGATGGGGTGAATAACTCCATGGGGCAAGTGGACATAGCAAAGGATTAGTGGCTACGTATCAGTGTAGTAAAGCCATTTATGACTTCATGGGGCTAGGTGATCATAGCAAAGTATTGGGGCGATCGAAGTGGTGAATATCGTATGCTTTACGCACTGAGTGAGAGATGTGAGGATGGTTGCTATGCTTGATTGTTTGCCATCACTATGACATGCACACCCCCACCCCCGTAACTTTACACCATATGTTATTGGAACCTTAGAGTGTTGTACAGTATGTAGTGCTAACTCTTTGGTTGCAGGTCCAGGTTCAGGTATGGTTTAGTATACCTGTTATTGTTCTGTTTAGATGCTTATCGCTCATACCAGACTTTTTGTCTGACCCAGAGTTTTATGTCTCTTCTTATTACTCTGGGTGCTCACACGAGCAGACTAGAGACAGGTTAGCTGGTGATGCGCGAGTAGCTGATTCGGAGGCGAGCAGGAGGCTTCCACGTATGATATATGGATATTCTCCCTGTGTCGTTGGTGGTCGCTACTTGGGCATTAGTAGTGTACCTCCTTTATCTTGCTTTTGCTTTTGAGACAGTTTGAAAAGTTGTAATAATGTTGGCTTTGGATCATAAGCTGTACTTGGATTTTCCGCTGCTATGTTAGTTTATTTTCAGCTTATGCATTGTCTCACCTATTTTATGTCAAGTATGTTATTATTATATTTTATCCTATGCGATGTGAGACATTCTACAGGCTCCTTGTTAGTTCATTTCCCTCTTTCCTTTCCTTCTGACGACCGTTCCGTGCTAACTGGACATGTGTACAGCGCACTTTTGGAGTAAATGTCGGTTGGTGCGGGGCGGGCTTTCACAGTATAAATGCACATATAAGGAAAATTATACATAAAATTTAGTATTAAAATATATGTACACATGCATATGTAAATATATGCATATGTGTGTGCAAATATATATATATATATATATATATATATAAGAGAAATCCAAAATAAACCTGCAATCGATGAAAATAGGTAAGAAATAAATAACGGCAAAATGCCTTTTGAATTTTGAAAATGAAATAAAAGTTGTGTGTGTGTATGTATATACACTCACGCTCAAATTCAAATATTGTGATAAATTGTGCAAGTTAAAGAGCAGAATATAATTAATGCAAAATAAGTGGAAAATGATCAAATAAGTTAACTGAATTTAAAACTAGAGTGCATTAAAAGGTATAAAACAATTAATTAATGACAATATTAATTGCATTAATTAATGGACAAAGAATTGAAAGATTGCATGCGTATATACATGCATAGATTTGAAATTTAAACTTAGTAAAGGTATATAAAAGGCACAAGATAAACCAAAGAAAGTATAATAGGCAAATAATCAATGTTATTAAGAACAGTAAAAATAGCGTCGTGCTTAGATCCAGATGGGCCGACCCAAAGTTGTGCCTGGTTGACCTATGGTTCGACCCAAGGTGGGCTGGGTCGACCTATGTTCGACCCAAGGTGAGTCCAGATCCGTTTTTTTGTGATGTGGCTTTTCTGATGTGTGCGGTTCGGATTTTAAGGGATAAAATCCGACGGTTAAAACTTTCTTGTCCACCAATAAATAGACTAGCAAGGCCTAGCCTAAATCTTGTATTTTCTGAGGTTTTGCCTAGGCTCTGCATTGCCTTCTTCCTCTAAATATTTTCAGAAAATTAGAATATTAGTTTTAGGAAATTCTGGTTCAAGTTTTGAAAATAAAAGAATATATATCTACAAATGGGTGTTCAGAATTCTTTAACAAACCACTATCCTATAAATCCATCTTAGACAATTTCTACCTTGGATTGACAAAATAGCCCTTGCATAAACTTCGTCCTCAATGGTATTCAATAATCTTGTAATGGCGCGTTTTTGAAAGGTATAATAATTAAGTTATTTAATTATTTTAATAATGAATATATTAAATAAACGACAGTTTGAACGTATAATTATATTATAATTAAAATCGAGCTTGAAATGGCGCTGCAGTTCGCGATTTGGCGATTTGAACTTCAACCGAATGTACAGGATTCGTTTTAAGCCGGATTTCAGTGAAACAAGAAACGCGTGGAGCTGGTTGAGTATATCTGTCTAGTGGAAGAGAAAAATCAGGATTTCATCGTGTAGATTTTGAGTTATGTCCAAATCAAATTTCAGAAAAGTCGCTGTGGATTTCCTTTATAATTTGCGACGCTTTATATACGTTATAAATCGATTTTTCGATACGAACTGAATATCGGGATAATCTGGAATCTGGAAATCAAGTCATAAAATCTGAGGTGATATTCTAGAGCCGGGCGACATTGTATATGGATATATACGATAATATTAATTTAATAATATTTAATTTAATAATATTTAAATATATTTATATATTTAAATGGGTCATCCAGAGCTTTAAAAATACGCAGTTTGAGCAGACGAAGTCAGAATTCGACGAAACTAATTTTGTTGGATCCGGAATGTCGAATACTTGTTAGAGTACCAGTTTGGTGATTTTTGGATATCATATATGGCCGTACGTGATTTTTGACTGAGAAACAGACGAGAAATCGACCTTTAAAAATATGCAGTTTGAACATACGGAGTCGGAATTCGACGAAACCAGTTTCATTGGGACCGTAATGCCGAACTCTAGTTACATGTCCAGTTTGGTAATTTTTGGGTATCGTATGTAGTCGCTGTGATTTTTAGAAGACGAATACGAGGATCTAATCATTAAAATAAAATATAAAATAAATTCAAAAATATCTCCAACCATTTTTCTGGTAACAAGCAAGGCCACGCAGGCATGTTTCTCAACCACAAATGACACCTACCACAAATACAACTATATAAGAGCACCGATGGTCTTTACAGTGAATTTTCCCACAAAGAAAATCCAAGATCAATTCAAATAAATTCCTATAAATTACGAGATGAGTATAGCTTGAATCCTGCTATGATTCTCTTCGATAGCATGTGAGTAGTTGTGGGTTCGGCGTTTTTCCGTCGTCTGGGGTTTGAGCAGTAAACTAGGGCTGGAGTTTAAAACAAATACAAAGGGTTTGAGCTCGTTTGAGGTTGAGATTCGAGTTTGTCGTCGAAAACTGCTTCGGTGGTCAAAGTTTTGGGGAGTTCGACGCCAGGAATTTGCGGGTCCTGTAGCAGCTCATCGGGGGTCGCAGCAATCGAGAGGGAACCGAGTTCGGGCTGGTGGTGCTAGGGTGAAAGAGTAGTCGACTAGGAGATGAATGGGGAGGACGATGTGGTGATCGGTGAAGTAACGTGGGTGGACGGTGATGGCAAAGTTCGGTGATGGGTGTTCTTTTGAGTTCGGCTGTCACGATTTGGGGAAGAAGGCTAAATAGCGGGTTCGGGTTTAAAGCGTACTGGGCCAAGATGAATTAAGGTTAAAGCCCAACAAAGTTTTTATATACGTTTTAATTAAATTTCAATAAGTGTTAAACTTGTAACCGCTATATCTTGGTCATACGGAGTCAGATTAACAAACCGTAAGTTGCGTTGGGATCGTATGGACGGACACTACACAATGGAGCTGACCGCGACTCGATTGGAGTCTGTCACAATTTATAGCCAAATAAATTGTCCAGCTGATCAAGCAATGGTTATCGTCATTGACGATGACCGTCCAATGTGAGTAAATCTCACTAACTCTGAACAGTTTATAATTTCATGTTGCATTGTTAGAACTGTTAAAATTGTCTGTTCGACTGTGTGTTGATTGGTTGATTGAACTGCTAGTCAGTTAGTTAAATTTCTATATTTATTCTGTTTAACAGAATATATCATATGGAACTGAAAGTGATGTTATCTATATTGTCTAACATCTGTGATGCAGGGAAGCAGGTTGGAGGAATCCAACTGGATTCCTCAACAGTTATTTTTACTGTGATTTATATATTGTGACATATAATGTGATGTATATAATCCGTTGTGATTATGCGTGTTTGGACAAATATTCACCGTTGTTAGATGATGGGTTAAAAACCATAAGTTAACCAAAGCAAGTTAGTCGAGTTAATCAAAGTAATTGGTTAAGTTAACCAAAGTAAATTTGTTAAGATAAACTAAGCGGTTAATCGAAGTGAATTAGTTAAGTTAAACTAATTGGTAAGTCAAAGTGAATTAGTTGCATCAAACTAAGTGAATTAGTCAAGTTAAACTAATTGGTTAATCGAAGTAAATTAGTTGGGTTATCAAAGTGAATTAGCTGAGTTAAACTAAGTAAATCGGTTAGAGTTAATCAAAGTGAATTAACTAAGTTAAACTAAGTGGATTAGTTCAGTTAATCGAGACAAGTAAATCAAGTTAGGTTAAACCATTTGAGTTAACCAGTTAGGTTAAACCATTTGAGTTAACCAGTTAAAGTTTACCAGTTAAAGATAAACAGTTAGAGTTGACCAGTTAAAGTTGACCAGTTAAAGTTGACCAGTTAGAGTTGACCAGTTAGAGTTATCCAAGTGGAGTTAATCGAGTAGAGTTGCCGAATATCACTCATTCGAAGTAGAGTTATCGAATATAGTGTATTCGAGAGAAGAGTTATCAAATATAGTTTATTCGAGTGGAGAAATCAAATGTTATTCATTTGAGAAGAGTTATCGAATATTATTTATTCGAAGAATAGTTATCGAATATTAGTTATTTGAAGTTAGTTAATCCAAAGGGGTTAGTCGAAGAGTTAATCCAAAGGAGTTATTCGAAGTTAGTTAATCCGAAGGAGTTAATCGAAGAGTTAATCCGAAGGAGTTAGTCGAAGAGTTAATCCAAAGGAGTTATTCGGAGTTAGTTAATCCAAAGGATTTATTCGAAGTTAGTTAATCCGAAGGGGTTAGTCGAAGAGTTAATCCAAAGGAGTTATTCGAAGTTAGTTAATCCGAAGGAGTTAATCGAAGAGTTAATCCGAAGGAGTTAGTCGAAGAGTTAATCCGAAGGAGTTAGTCAAAGAGTTAATCCAAAGGAGTTATTCGGAGTTAGTTAATCCAAAGGAGTTATTCGGAGTTAGTTAATCCAAAGGAGTTATTCGAAGTTAGTTAATCCGAAGGAGTTAGTCGAAGAGTTAATCCAAAGGAGTTATTCGGAGTTAGTTAATCCAAAGGAGTTATTCGAAGTTAGTTAATCCGAAGGAGTTAGTCGAAGAGTTAATCCGAAGGAGTTAGTCAAAGAGTTAATCCAAAGGAGTTATTCGGAGTTAGTTAATCCAAAGGAGTTATTCGAAGTTAGTTAATCCAAAGGAGTTATTCGGAGTTAGTTAATCCAAAGGAGTTATTCGAAGTTAGTTAATCCGAAGGAGTTAGTCGAAGAGTTAATCCAAAGGAGTTATTCGAAGTTAGTTAATCCAAAGGAGTTAGTCGAAGAGTTAATCAAATATAGTTATTCGAAAGAAAGTGTTAATCGAATATAGTTTATTCGAGTAAAGTTAAAGGAGTTAATCGAATATAATTTATTCGAATAGAGTTAGAGAAGTTAATCGAATATAGTTCATTCGAATAGTGTTGGAGGAGATATCGAATATAGTTTATTTGATAGGATAGAAGTGAATATAATTTATCAATTAAGTTATTCGAACGAGTTATTCGAAGGAGTTTATCAAGTTAAGTTATCGAGTTAAGTAATCGAGTTAAGAAAATCAAGTTAAGTAAATCGAATAAGTTATTCGATAAGAGTAAATCCATATAAGTTAATCGGATGTTAGTTATTCGATAAGAACTGACACATTTGAGAAAATCGAATATTTGTTATTCGATAAGAGTTAATGAAATAGAGCCAACCAAGAAGAGTTATTCGAATATTAGTTATTCGATAGGAGTTAGTCGAAATAGAGTTTATCGAATATCAGTTATTAAAAAGGGAGAGTTAATCGAATAGAGATTACCCGAAAGAGAGTTATACGTCGAATTCGATTTTAGCAAATTCGGGAAAGTACTATTTACTTTCCAGGGTTTAAATCAAGATTTAGTTATTGATTTAGAAATTAGGTGTCTGTTAAATTATTCGAGTTAGGAGATAAAGTTATAATTTAGGTTAGACATTTCAGAAGTAGAAATTATAACGTTATAGTTATAATCAAACACTGTCATATAAGAAGTAGATTCGTAACCTGAATCCAAGAATTTGCATAAACAGATGATTGTAAAAAGTGAGTGACGAGCTTCATCTATTTCACAGTAAAGGACGTTGTTCAATTAAGGTCTGAGAGGTAATTATACCCCAACTTGATTGACTTCAGAATTGACAAAGGAATAGTTGTGGTTCGATAGAAAAGGTTGATTTGAAATATAGCAGTAATAAGCGATTAATGGATTAAGCATAACGATGTTTTATACAACGTTCATTTGAAATCCGTAAATGAGTTTTGGAAACGTTTTCCAAATATAGTCAGATATGTTTTCTAAACATAAAAAAATGAAATGTTTTCATGATAAGAATTTAAGAAATAGAGTTAAGCAAATTCAGAAATTGACTGGAGAGGGTAAGTTGAACGGTTTTCTAAGTGACGATCTGATGCTGGGTTCGACCTTCAGGATTGATACTTAGAGAATTGTCCTCATACTAGTTACAGTTAGGGACTGATAGTTGCGAAATAATAGTGATGTGAAATTAAGCTATGGAAATGTTTTCCAATGATTAATAACAGATATTTTCTAAATATATGAATTAAGGAAATATGAACATATGATGATTGATCGATTAAATTTCCATTTGGAAATAAGATCGTTGTTGTACACCGACATGTTTTCATTTGACAGTTGAATCACAGACTATCAAAGTTTTTACCATTTTAACGTTGTTAATATGGAGAGACCGGTTGGATTATTATCCAAAGAACCACTCTGTATCGGCATAAGCGTTGCGAGCAACATCTGCCAAAGATAAATTGAAGACGGAGTAAAGTGCAAGGGCTGTTGTATAAGTCTTAGATAACAGTGACTAAGACGGATATACTGAATAGTGCCTTCGGTTTGTCCAGTCCCAGGACAACGTATATGGAAGAAGGTCTGACAGAGTATATCCAATGGGTCGCGTTAGTTGATCTGTTCAAACGTATTCACGTTTGGTGGCAGAGGAATTCGTTTCTCTTAGCTGTATACCCGTGTTATTTTTGGATAAGTCAATTTGTGATTTGGCGGGTATGACGATGTGGCATTCAAAGTGAATGGTGATCAGATGTTCTGAAGATAGACGTAGCTTCTAGCCTCACACCAGGAAGTAACAAAAGTTGGGCTAGGCAGCATGGCTAGTTGGGCCATTCCCAAGCAGGGTGTATTGTCACCGATCTAGGGAATATCCATATTTATACTTCTTTTTGATTCTGTATCTTCGGATGACGGTTTGATGGCCTATAACCGTAGTGGCAATATATTCGCGACACTCAAGCTAAATGAGTGAGCGGTCATGTGTGGCCGGGTTGCAAGACGTTCTTGTTGAACCCTGAGTGTATCCCCTCTAGAGTACACTATTCAGAAGGTGCTCCCATACCTTGTCTGTTGGAATCCATTCTCCGATAAGCGCCCTGCGGTTTATGATTTTATACTATGTATGTAGAACGTGAGATGCAAGCGTTTCTGCTAGATTGATACCTATTTGTACTTAGACATTATTATAATATCACAATGATATTGCTTGTCAAAGTTGTTTAGATACTCATAAGGAAAAACCCATTCCGTATTCACGGCGTGGTCTTATGAGATATCATATACCTGTTCAATTGTTTTAAATTGTTTTACTCATACCAGTCCCATGACTGACCCGGAGTTTACTTTGTGTTTTCCCTAAAACTCTTGGGTGCCTAAATTTGTACGGGCAGTCAAGTAGTCGGGATTTACAGATATACATGGAGAGCTTGGAGCAGGAGACTTCAAGATTCTATAGCTATAGTTATTTCCGCTGTGTTGTAAGTGTTGTACTCTGATAAGTGCTATTGTATATATATAACTGTTTACTTCAAAGTTATGTTATATATTATATGTTATTCGTTCCGCTGTGAGATTCGTGTTACTCTGATGATTCTGATGTTCTTCTTCTTCTTCTATTCTATTAGTTCTATCTTTTCTATCTCATCTTCTAATTTCTTCCATTAACGACCGGGATTTCTTGATGTTTGGTTAGTCGTCGTCGTGTTTATGGCGATAACCAAAGTCGCGAAAATCGCGCCGTTACAAATCTTTTGCTCGCAACATATACTTATCGAATCGAAGTGGAATTTAGATTCCGGTCTCTTCGAAAACGACAATGAAAAGGTCCAGATTTGATAGTCGGTGATTTAACCATCAAATATAAAATAAAATAAATAGATTTATTTCCATTGGATCTGCTATGCCTTATTTAAATCGTTTTTGATTATTTAAATTCAAATATTAACCTGTTTCTAGTTATTTGATACATAAGTATTAATTTACTTAGAAAATTCTTATTATCAATCTTATATGATAATCTCACATATGAATATACGTTTCATAGCTGGAAACGATTATTTAACTCTAACACTCATTTCGAACAAAAACTAGTTCTATCTATCAGATAATCGTGAAATCGTTCAAACTGGTGTATTTTATTTACCCCTCAGACCTTGGTTCGAAATCATTCTTATCGTTAAGATTTGTAAGAGTTTGATATCCAAAATATTTGACAAAACCATAACTTGGTAACTCCATTTGATTTCAAATCTTAAACCATTTTCAAAACAACGTTGTTGTTTTGAATCATTGATCAAGCTAACTTAACCAAAATATCATACTAGGGAAATTTGATCCAAATAATCGATTTGATATCCTTATTCTTCGATAATCAAATTATCTTTAAATTACTTAATTAAAAGATCAATTAAATCAAAACTATTATCTTGGGTAACATATCCAATTCTCTATTAACTACATTATCAACTTATATCTATTAATTTAAGACATGCCTTAACTTTTATAAATATTATTAAGTTTAGCAATCATTTGTCAGAACTATTTCTATTAATTTAGTTGAACAAATTAACTAAATAATTAATTCCCCTTTTAAAACAGTTGATCTACATCAGACAAACTGATTAACTTATTACAATAAATCTTCTCTTTTTTAACTAATTAATAATATAATTAATTTAAAATAATCAATTAAATTTTGATCAAAAAAACAATCCATATCCCATTATCAAAACTCGAGTTTATTTCTGAGTCACTTTACAGAAACGACTTAGCAGTCCCAAAGGTATTTAACAGTTATAATAACAGATGACTTTCAGGTTGTTTACCCAATTTTTCACAAACAATCATATAAATACAATTCAATATCATCAACTGATAATATAATATCTCACAACACATACATTAACTGATAAAATATGTCAAACTGATATAATAGAAGAATAGTGTTTATTTCGTCTAACAGGGTGTCCAAACAATTCTAACAGGGTGTCCAAACAATTCAGTCAATCAAATTATATAGTGGAATGGTGTTTCTTTCAACCAACAGATGTAAATATAAATATACATTTACGATTAACGTAATTAAACAAAACTTAGTAAATAAATCAATATATTGAAAAAAAAATCAGTATTTACTGAATTACATATCATAACCGATCTATTAGAATGACTTACGTGTTAATTTATTTTGGCAACGAATTTTACATTCGATAAAATTTAAATGATATTTACTATCACAAACATTTTTAAATTACTCAACAAATCGATTTATTTTAAATCGAATTGTGAAATTCTATAATTACGTCAAGTTGTCTATACATACCATCGATCGACTACATCCACTCAAACCCAAAATCTATCCGACCATATATTCTTGATCTAACTCCTATACATATATATATACATCAATATATGTATATATTATTTATATTTAGATTTGAAATTAAATTAATTTTTAAACTTGCCTTTTCAAATAAACATGGGCTAAGCTCATTTTATCCTGCACCTATATTCCGATGTATCCAAAACACATGGCACACATCAGGCATCACAATAATCCCTTATACCCATACTCTTTCACCACTTTCCTTTTTTTTAATAGGCCAAACCCAGTAAACCAAAGAAACCATGCACCAAAAACACACACTGCATCCCTTTCTTTCCTTCCCCATCTTTCTTTTGTTTCCTTTTCTTCCCTTTCTTTACTTTTACTTTTCTCTTCTCCCAGGCAAACCGAAACTTTCCCAAACTTCCCAACATCCACACTACCTACCAAACGCGACAAAACTCCAGAATGACTACATTCCCATAACCCCATTAGCTTTGACATACTCAGTATGGTATCAAAAATGACCAAAAAGAACAGTGCACATAGTACACAAAACCATAACATCTCCCCTTGTGCACATGCACCACCTTTCTACCGCCAGACGGTCACCACTCCAATCCCCGCAAGTCACACCACTACCCAATGTCGCCTCTGATCAGTCAACGTGCCACAAAAACTTCTCTTCCTCAAAAATCCTCTTAAACTCCATCAACACAAAAAACAAGCTACAGGTCGTCCCTATATCGAACCTTTCCAGTCACCATTGTCCACCTGAAACGCGTGTGCCACATTCGTTCGCTTCACCGACCTCAGGCGTTCCTCCACTCTGAATTTTAGCCCACTCGATCACTTGATGGCCCATCATGAACCCGTCAAAAACCCATACCCAACGTTAACCCAAAATCAAAAATTTGGCTTCCCCGACCAACCTCGACCATCAGAAAAAGTTAAAATTCGTCCGTACCATCCTTTATCACCCAGGCAACTCCCCGTAAAACAGTTTTTGATTTCATTGACCAAAATATGAAAATTAAATTGTTTAACCAAATTTATAAATAAACCATAACTCTCGATATAGGCTGTTCAAAATTCAAATTCATGTTCTATAAATCATTTTTTTCTATTACAAGTTCAACTGTATGCCTGAATTTATATTTTACGATGATCCAAATTTGGAGTTGATACCCCTTTAACTGATATATACATATATCTGTTAATTTATATTATCGTTTAGTTTAACCTTTTTTTTAATTATACTACTCTAACATTTGGGTGACTTTTATGTTGAAGTTAGATCCTCTAATACACTAGGATTAAAGTTATTAAATGTATTTTTTCAAACCATTTGTTTGTAAACAAAATAAAGTCTTACTTTGTATTGTTTCCAGGCTTTTTTAATTCTAATAGTATCCATTTCCTTTCGTTTAAATCAAAAGACTGAGTTGGTTCAATGCCTACATTATTCCACATACATATATAAATTTACACTAATAGATTTGAATGGAACAAAAGAAAAGAGTTACTCACCACTATTATTCACTGTCATATGCTAGTTCATTGTTTTAGGTTGCAGATTAAGTGTTGTTTTGATATGAACCTTGAATTCTAAATACACATTCAGGATCATACATGCACATATATTACACCCTAATCAAAAATTAAATGGCATAGTTCACTCACACATATTGTTTATTGTTTTTGTGTGAAAACAAACTTTGTAATTTAACACATTCCATGCCATATACTCCTATGTGTATATATATATATATATATATATATAACTTACTATATATACAACATAAACACTTTCAAGCTAGGTAGTAGTTGAATTATACTCACATTAATCCATTGTTTTCACCTTTATTTCCAGATTTTAGTTCCTTCCTCTGTTTTTTATTTTCTAGAGTCTTCGTTCTCTTGTTCTAACATTTGTGCATGAGTTTTTCTACCATAATTTTTCCGGTTTTTCTTTTGGTTTTTGATCTTAATGTGAATGAAATCAAGTTGTTCTTAGGTGTATATATAGGAGGGAACAAATAATATAATATTGTGTGTAGCTTATAGATTTTACAATATAAAGTTGGGCTTTTTGATTGATTGAAAGAAAAGATGCATTATTTGGTCATTACTAACTTACATCCTTCCAGTTTTCTTCAGTGTGCTAGCTTTTGCAAAGATATATAGAAACTTACTTAGTTCTTAAGAAATCATATTATACATCCAGGCTGCCTACATTCTTTGATTGGAAACAAGATGTTTAGTCCTTTCTTCATAAATCTTTCCAATCTTACATTATGCTACGTGCAAACAAAGATTTTAAAAACTAAGGCTTAGCTCTTAAGTTAATTAGGCTGTTACTTCTTTTGATTTGAGAGGATACTATATTGAAGCTGCTATGTTTCATTTGATTGAAAAGGTAGTGTATATAGGGTAGCAGTTGTTTGCTTCCTAGTAGTTCTCAAATCAATAAATGTGTATGTACTAAAATAATTTAAAAAGGAAATACTTAGCTTCTAAGGAAAATGCAATTATCTAGCTTTGTATTTTATTGATTACAATATCAATTAATGTATAAAACAATTATTCTTATTTACAAATTAATTTCAAACCAATTTTGTCTTTTATATGTATTTAAAACAAGTTTAAATATAAAATATATATTAAAACACTAATTACTTGTATATAGTCATATATAACAAGTAAAAATATAACCATAGTAGTTTTAACTAATTATTATATAATTTTTCTATACTATTTGCATCTAATATTATCTGTATTTTTAAGTAGAGTTTAAAAACACATTAGAATTACAAAACAAAACAATACAACATTATTTACTGCTTCTGTAACCATATGTACATTGAGTAGACATTTTAAATCATTAAAATGTACATATACTTGGAATTTCCCTCAATATTAGTAACGACCCAGATTTTTAATAGTTTAATTTAATATTTAAAATTTGTTTTAAATTTTGATTTCACTTTTAAATGGTTTAAATTTATAATTTTGAATATTTTATTGTTTAAATAATAAAATAGAAACTTAGTTTCGAAACAGTCGAAATTTGCTGAATTTGCAATATTGTATGATTTGGTAATACAGGAGGATTTATTTAAGTTTATATTTAATTATATTAACAATTTCGTTTATTAAACAAAGTTTGAACGTTTAATTTATAATTTAACTATAAAACGAGCTGCAGCAGTGCGGTAGTTCGTAATATTATGTTTTGAACTTTAATTGGTTACACAGGATCCAAAATATTTCGAATTTCTTTAAAATAAGAAACATCCGAATCTATTGGACAATATTTTTCTAATGAGGCTAAAAAATTTATATTGTAGATTTTTTTTACGTCTAAATCAAATTTTCAAGTAGTCGCTATGGAATTCGTTTATATAATATAACAATTTATTTTATAAAAATAAAGATTTCTATTTGATTGAATATCAATTTAGCTTGAAACTCAATTCGAAGTATTTTATGTATTACATGAGATTTTGCTCAAGTATGGCTGAATTATATTGAGGTACTTTAAAACTGATTTATTTTAATTTCAATTGGACCCTTAAAAAGGGAATTTATTCAAACGACTTCCGTTTTCAACGAAATAAATTTTACTAAGACCATAATAGCTAATTATTGCTACATTTCAAGTTTCATGCTAATCGGAATTATTCTTTGACCGTAGGAAAATTAAATGCAAATAAATCGATTGTTTGAGCTTAAATCAACGTCGTTTGAGCAAACGGACTCGGAATTCGACGGAACAAGTTTCATTTGGATTGTAACATCGAATTATATCATGATGTCCATTTTCATTACAAATGGAATTTGTACATAACCACAGTAATAAAAAAACAGTGTTCAGAATTGGCGATAAATCCGAATAAAAATTGTTGGTCAATGTCAATAAATATCGTTAGTCACCTTCGTGGAAATATCCTTCGTCAGTGTCATAAATTAATATTTACCATCGTCTCTGCGTATAACATGTTAAAACTATATATAATAAACAAATTGCTGCCCATTTTCTTCTGGATATATATAAGGGTACCTGAAGCTTTCATTTTTCATTCATTCATTCACTCACCAACCCATTTTTTCGATGCTTCATATATATATATGTATGTATGTATGTATGTATATAGAGAGAGAGGAGCGTTCAATGGCACCCCAAATAGTGAGCACCCCTTTAGCCTAACAGTTTTCCACCACATTTCCTCCCTCTCTCCTTCTACTAACTCTCTCACCTTCCACCCACCTTAAAATAATATAAACGAGAGGTGGAAAATAGTGGGGCTAGTAAGGGCTGCAGAATAAGGGGGTGCCATTAAACGCTCGCCATATATATATATATATATATATATATATATATATATATATATATATATAATCGAATTCTTAATATAATCCAGTGAACAAAAGCCAAGACCACTGCAGTTATTCCTTTTTCTTCTACTCATTCGAAAGTGGATGCTGCCATAGTTTCTTCACATATAATTTTCGGAGGGGAGAAAACAACCCAAATACTGTGACTTGATCTCGAGCTTCACCTGGAAGAGTTTCTTAGAAATCTCGCTGGATTCAAACGAAGTTTCCATCCCCCAAAAATGAACAACACATCCTGACAGTACCGTTGGTGAGCAGAAGGTGACCAGGGATGGACCGCCGAGGGAAGGCTTGGTGATTGGAGGTGGTATGGTCGAGTTTGGTGGCCAGGGGTGTTGGATGTTGCAAGGTGACCGAAAATGTGTTGATGTCGTTTCCTGACATTGGATGTGGCTGAGGAAATCCGTCTTTTAGCGTAGGTCAGCCTAGTGTACGGTGCAGTTAGTGGAGAAGAGGGTTGAGGCTCGCGATGGCATGGGGCCAGCAGGCTGATCAGGAAGGTGGTCGCGAGGGGTTAGTGGAAGTATCAGCGTGGAATGGTTTTAGGTGAAAGAAGTTGATAAAGGGATTTTTGTTATAAAATCCAAAGTTTAGTTTATAATATGATGTTAATGGATTTTGAGTAAAGTATTAGTAAATGGATTATTGTAACATAATCCAAGTTACAAATGAAGTTGCATAAGAAAGATTAAGGATAATGATATACATGATATTTAAAAGTAAATAAGACTTGTCTAGAGAGAGTTTACTTAATTAACGAATTAAGTAAAAGGAATTAGAATGTGAGGTGGGTTTCCAAATTAAAGACAATGGTTTATAAAACCATATTTAAATTAAATAGTAAATGGAAATGGGGATAATATATTGGATTTATGAGTGTCAAACTTTTATTTTTTTAAGATAAGAACGTTGTCGTTCAAGGTCTGAGAGGTAATTATAATACCTCAACTTGAACGGCTTCACTATTATTGAGTAATGATATTATTTAACGACCCGGAAAATGTCGATCTTGGTTATCCAATATATAACACATATCGAACATCCAAGGATTGAAAATACCGGTAGTTAATGAAAGAAATTAGAGGGTGAGAATAGATAAGATAGAAACTTAGAATAGAAGAAGAAGAAGAACATACAACATCAGAGTAAACACGAATCTCACAGCGGAACGAATAAATATATTTCATAACATAACTTTGAAATACAAATCTGTACTTGAATATACATATCATTTCCAAAGTACAGCACTTACAACACAGCGGAAATAAACAATAGTTATATGATCCTGAAGCCTCCTACTCCAGCTCTTCAAGTATCTGTAAATCCCGACTACTTGACTGCCCGTACAAAATTGGGCACCCAAGAGTTTAGGGAAAACAAAACAAAATAAACTCTGGGTCAATCATGGGACTGGTATGAGTAAAACAGTTTAAAACAGTTTGAGCCATTAAACGATATCTCATAAGACCACGCCGTATAACGGAACGGGTTTTTCCTTTATGAGAATCAAAAATCAATCTTTATATCAAAACTCTCATGGAATTATTATAATATCTATCAATCACAATATAATAATCATCTAGCAGAAACGCTTTCATCTCACGTTCTACATATATAGTATACATTCAAAACCGCAAGCACGTATTCGGTAATGGGTTTCCAACTATGATAAGGTATGGAACCACCTTTCGCTAGTCTACCTCTGGAGAGGAATACACTGGGTTCATCAAGAACATCTTGCAACCCGGCCACACATGACCACCCACTCATTTCGCTGAGCGTATCGAATGTATATCACCAACGGTTTCCCGAATGGGACAGCATCTACAATAGATTTTTAGAAACAAATGAAACTCTAGATCAGATGATTATACACCCTAATAGGTGCGACCTACATAGCCATGCTGCCTGCCCGATTTTTGTCATTTACCGGATGTGAGGCTAGAAGCTATGCTTATCTCTGACAGATCACATGTTTATTCACTTTGAATGTCACATCGTCATACCCGCCAAATCACAAATTGATTTCCCCAAAATACCACGGGTATACAGCTAAGAGAAACGAATTCCTCCGCCACCAAACGTAAATACGTTTGAAGAGATAAACTTACGCGATCTATGAAATATACTCTGTCAGACATTCTTCCATACAGGTCGTCCTGGGACTGGACAAACCGAAGGCACTATTCAGTACAACCATCTTAGGAAATATTTACCTAACATTTATACAACAGCCCTTGCACTTTACTCTATCTTCAATTATCTTTGGCATATATGATTCGCAACGCTTATGCCAATACGAAGTGGAACTCCGGATAATAATCCAACCGGTCTCTCCATATTAACAATGTTAAAATGGTCAAAAACTTCGATAGTCGGTGAGTTAACTATCAAAGAAAAACATGTGTGCAAACAACGATATTATTTCCAGGTGGAAATTATATCGATCAATCACCAATCAACTTTTATCCTTTAAATTAATTTACTTATCTCCTGTTTCCATATATTCAACATTTCTTATTTTCTAAATTAAGAAAATATACGTTATTAACAATGGAAAACATTTCCATTTCTTTTTTTCTATATTAGAGAAACATTTCTGATTCTTATTTGGAAAACATTTCCAAAGCTCCTTCATTGGATTTAAACAGATGTTTAAATAAAACATCGCTATGCCAACTCAAACCATTTAATAAATTCACTTAACCATCATTCACTATCAAACCTTACCAATCCTTAGTAAAGAAGGAAGTCAATCAAGTTGGAGTATAATTACCTCTCAGACCTTAACTGAACAACGTTTTAACTTCGAAATAGTCAAAGTTTATCTTTTAAACCTTTAACAATCTTCCTTATGTAACTCTCTTTCGAATAATCTTTATTCGATAACTCCTCCCTTTGAATAACTATATTCGATAATCTCTCTTACGAATAACTAGATTCGAAAACCTTTCTTCGAATAAACTATATTCGATTAACTCTATTCAATTAACTCTTATCAATTAACTCTTATTGGATTAACTCTTTTGATTTAACTCTAATTGATTAACTCTATTTGATTAACTCTATTGGACTAACTCTTTTCACTTAACTCCTTTCGAATAAATTATATTGGATAACTCCTTTAATTCTATTCAAATAAACCATATTCGATTAACTCCTTTAATTCTATTCGAATAAACTATATTCGATTAACTCCTTTAATTCTATTCGAATAAACTATATTCGATTAACTCACTTAATTCTATTCGAATAAACTATATTCGATTAACTCCTTTAATTATATTCGAATAAACTATATTCGATAATTTCACTTTCGAATAACTACATTCGATAATTCCATTCGATTAACTAATAATCGATAACTCTTTTCGATTAACTAATCGATAATTCCTTTCGATTAACTAATAATCGGTAACTCCCTTCGATTAACTAATAATCGATAACTCCTTTCGATTAAACTAATATCGATAACTCCTTTCGATTAAACTAATCGATAACTCCTTTCGATTAAACTATAATCGATAATTCCTTTTGATTAAACTAATCGATAGCTCCTTTCGATTAAACTATAATCGATAACCTTTCCTTTAACTCTATTCGAATAACTAATATTCGATAACTCTATTTAACTCCATTTAACTCTATTCGAATAACTAATATTCGATAACTCTATTTAACTTTATTCGAATACCTAATATCTGATAACTCTATTTAACTCTATTTAACTCAATTCGAATACCTAATATTCGATAACTCCTTTTAACTCTATTCGAATACCTAACATCGATAACTCCTTTTAACTCGATTCGAATAACTAATATTCGATAACTCCTAATTCGACTAACACTAATCGATTTATTCTAATTCGGTTAACTCTATTTAAATTCTCTATTGGTTAACTATAATTCTAACTGGTTAACTCTAACTCTATCTGGTCAACTCTAACAGATCAACCCTAACTCATTTACTCTATTCGATTAACTCTAATCGAATAACTAATATTCGATTTATTCATTTCGATTAACTCTTTTGAATTAACCCTTTCATTTATTCCTTTGAATTATCTCCTTGATTAATTCCTTTTCTATTTGTTTACTTAACAAATAACTATTCCCTTTTCAATTCTATTTATTTAACAAATAAATATTCCTTTTATCTTTTCTATTTATTTAACAAATAAATGTTTCTTTTATCTTTGTTTTCACAATTATTCCCTTTTTATTTGTTTTACAAATATTTTCCTTTATATTTGTTTTACAAATATTTTCCTTTTATATTTGATTTCACAAATATTTTCCTTTCAATTCTTATTTGGCCTTCCAAATATTTCCTTTATAAAATCCTTTGATTTTATAACTAGTTTCTTCTATAATTTCTATTTATAAATAAATGTTCCCTTTTATAATTTTATTTACTTTCTAAGTAAATATTCTTTTATAAAATTATTTTCGTTTTATAAATATTTTATTCCAATGCCCAGTTTGAAATCTTCCTTCTATATAAAATCTTTCGATTTTATATAATATTTTATTTCAATATTTCTTCTGGTATTTAACAGTACCAAATAACCAG
The DNA here is from genome assembly GCA_030737875.1 of Allium sativum. Classification (NCBI taxonomy): domain Eukaryota; kingdom Viridiplantae; phylum Streptophyta; class Magnoliopsida; order Asparagales; family Amaryllidaceae; genus Allium; species Allium sativum. The sequence continues at coordinate 729,773,332 of CM060909.1, forward strand.
ACCATTGTCACTATAATCAATCTCAGATTATACATCACATTATATAACACTATATATGAACAAAACAGTATTATAAATATTGAGGAACCCAGATGGGTCCCACCAACCTGTTCCCCTGCATCACAGATGTTAAACAACACGAATATAAAGTATTCTGATAAACAGAATCAATATTTGATTAACGATTTGTATATATTTAGTTATCTATATTTTCTACCAATAAATTAACAGTTAAATCCAAACAGTTAACACACATTAATCAACAGATAATTATTAGTTTTAAGAATACGTTATAAAAATATAACTGTTCAGAGTTGGTGAGTTTTACTCACTTTGGCAGTTCATCGTTAAAGAACGATAAACTATTTGTTTGATTTGAATCAAACAATTTATTTTGCCATAAATTCAAATGAGCTCCAACCCACTCCCAATCAGTTCCAGCATGTAGCCACTGTCCATACAATTCCAACGCAACTTACGGTTCGTCAATCTGATTCCGTACGCACAAGATATTACTTTTATAAGTTTGTATTCATTATTTTAACCAAGAAAAATTTAATTTTATTATAAATTTGGGCCTTACCACTTAAAAATCCATCCCAATATCTGTAATAACCCGGAAAATGTGAACCAGTTTAAAATTTTTAAATCAGGTTATTAACAAGAAATTTGAATGATTGAAATGGCATATTTCAATAAAATATAGAGTTTGGTATGGTATGGCCGTTTGAAATTTTGAATACAAACTTTGTCTGACTGTACAGGGTGCAAAATATAACAGATTTTAACGAAACTAAAAATATCTAAATCTGTTTATCAATACCTTTCTAACGAATCTGAAAAATCAAAATTTCATAACGGAAATCAAAAGTTATGGCCAAATGAATTTTCAGAAAGGTCGCTATATAGTATATATAGCCCTTGAAAATTGAGATTTTGCATACGACCTCGGAATTCGACGAAACCACTTTTGTTGGGTCCGGGATGTCAAATTATTGCTAAGTTTCAAATTTCATAATTTTTGAAGCTAGTATGTGAGCAGGGCAAAAGAAAACGTATTTGGTCAAATTCTGTTAAAATGGGTCGACCTAAAAATGGCTGTTTTTCAAACGAGCTCAGAATTCGACGAAACTGGTTTTGTTAGGACCGTATCGTCAAAACAAAGCTAGATTTATTTTTATGGAATTTTTAGATTCAGTTTGTGGCCCTGGCAAATTGAAATGTACGTTTAAATTAACTATCGAATGTTTAATATTTTAATTTGAAAAATAACTGACTGTAACAGTCGAAATGGCCAACGAAACATATCCCATTGTGTTCGGAATGGGGGTATTTAGCTAGGGGCGACAGTCGTTGGGTTTGATTTCGAGGTCGTTTGTAGAAGGGGGTATTTTTGGAATTAAATAAATTAAAAATTAAAATAAAAAGGGCATGGGCCAATTAGAATTCATCTTCTCCATCGAAACCCCTGTCGCGACGCGGAATTGAATCCGAATCTTCTCTCTTCAATTTCTCCACAACCACTCAACGAAATCAAGCAAACTCAGATCCATTTTGAAGAGCGTTCAGAGATCTTCAAATCCATAGTAATTTCACGAATTATCATTGAGTATTGGGGGAGTTATAGCATCGGGAAACTCCGACCTTTGCGCCGCTGCCGTGCCCTCTAGGAGGCGTCGATCTGACCATCTCAGGTAGCTTTGGAAAGCTCTCTCCTTCCTCTTCGACGCAACGCTGGCCGTTCGTCCTAAAGCTTCGTGGTTTTGCCGAAAAGTTCAACCCTAGTTTTCGATCTCGAAAAGGGTATACGGCTGAAACTATTTTCCACTGATTTTTACACTTTAAAGCGTTGCAAACTTGTAAAAATCGTATCTTTTTGCTATGTTAACGAAATTCGATGAAACAGGAGACACCGTGACCGCAAGGAGGCTCTCTACATTCTAGAAGAAGCCGCGGATTTTTCTGACCTTCCTACGATTTTTAGCACCGCAATAACCAATGTGAGGAATCTAAACTATTTGTGCGAATGGAATCGCGTTGTATAAATTATATAAGCGAAGTGTAAATTATATACGCATTGTATACCTCATGTACATGTGTTGTATAAGTTATATTAGCGATGTATAAATTATACAAGCGTTGTTTGAAACATATATGCTTTGAATTGTGATGAAATGCAAGTGAATTATTATATTATATATATATATATATACACTCCCCTTGTCCACGGACCATGCACGATATTTATTGCTTGTGATTGACGTGATATCATATGGTTTGACGAATGGTTGGAAATAATTGTTTGTGGTTGATATTATGGTTGAAAAATACCTTTGTGGTTGAAAAATACCCTCTTGTGGTTGAAACAAAAAAGAATAGGATTGTGGAATTGAAAATAAAACATGCCGCCTGCGTGCGAACTAGATGCATGATCCCCATTGTCAAAAACCGCGAGGTTTTAAGGTAGAGCGAGGAGCCGTACTAGGGACGGTCCCGGTTTTAACTACCCTGCCGTTATGCTGCCGAAATTTTCTGAAATATTTATGTGTTAGAATAATTTTCATTCGTTGAAATTATTTACATATGCTATATCGAATATTCATGTGTTGAGTTGCAATTCATTCGTTGAGTTGAAATTCATGTGTTGAATATTATTTGAATTTAAACAAATGGCTTTAGCGATAAAAATCACATTTTTATATATATTCAAACTATATCGAATATTCATGTGTTGAGTTGCAATTCATTCGTTGAGTTGAAATTCATGTGTTGAATATTATTTGAATTTAAACAAATGGCTTTAGCAATAAAAATCACATTTTTATATATATACAAATGATATAGAATATTCATGTATTGAGTTGCAATTCATTCGTTGAGTTGAAATTCATGTGTTGAATATTATTCGAATTTAAACAAATGGCTTTAGCGATAAAAATCACATTTTTATATATATTCAAACTATGTCGAATATTCATGTGTTGAGTTGCAATTCATTCGTTGAGTTGAAATTCATGTGTTGAATATTATTTGAATTTAAACAAATGGCTTTAGCAATAAAAATCACATTTTTATATATATACATACGATATAGAATATTCATGTGTTGAATTGCAATTTGTTCGTTGAGTTGAAATTCATGTGTTGAATGTTATCGTATTTTAAAAATAAAATGAATAGACAATAAAAACTATATTTTTATTTTGAATAGGAAGAGTTAAAAATACACATGTGTCGAATAAATATTTTTGATGATAAAAATATTCCTTTTATCATGTATATGCTTAGTTAAAAATACACATGTGTCGAATAAATATTTTTGATGATAAAAATATTCCTTTTATCATGTATACGCTTAGTTAAAAATACACATGTGTCGAATAAATATTTTTGATGATAAAAATATTCCTTTTATCATGTGTACGCTTAGTTAAAAATACACATGTGTCGAATAAATATTTTTGATGATAAAAATATTCCTTTTATCATGTATACGCTTAGTTAAAAATACACATGTGTCGAATAAATATTTTTGATGATAAAAATATTCCTTTTATCATGTATACGCTTAGTTAAAAATACACACGTGTTGAAATAAATAATAGTTTGCTAGAAATATTATTATTAGTTTTGTTCTGCATATATATACCTGCGTTGAACAGGAAAAACAGATTAGCTGTAGAGTAAAGAAATTATTTGCGTGCCCGACAAATAGGTAAACCTTGATGAGTTAGCTGCGCAATTTTATTTATATATCAACTCCTGTGAATGCCATTGGATGCGGAGTGCTGGTTTTTCTGTGTGAAATAATAAATAACGCCATAGGATAGTAACAATTAATTTTGAACTACACTACATGGCATACTTCTTGATGATAGGCATACTTCATCATATTCCACATAAGCAATTGGAGCTTGTGTGACGAGGTGGAAGATTTACCATACAAGCAAGAGGCTTGTATGGCGATGACTATGTACTACAGGTTGAACCGATGACTGATATGGACTATATAAATTATAACGATAAATTGCCAAATTAATAAAAACCCCACACGGGTCTGGAGTTGACAATAATCACGTCGCTCTAGTTATTAGATACGGCACATGGACTATTTATTTCCACACGGAAACGGAGTGACGGGAATTTATTCTCTGGAGTGATTATCAGTATATGCTCCCCCGTAAACACCAAAATATATCACTAAAAATATGTGAATGCTTTTTAGGATTTATTGGGTACCTAATACGGCCCAATAAATTTCCAAACCCCTCCCCATACAAAGGAGGTTATGGCGAAATTTTTCAAAATATTAAGGCGTTAGTGAAATATTTGAAGTGAAAACGAAGTTGAAAATATAAAATGAGCTATAGTTGAAATTATAGGATGAACTATATTTATGTATATAAATATAAATATAATAAAAAGGAATAGAGGCCGTGCAGTTCGTGTTTCGGAATCATAATTTGAAATGATTAGTACGAGGAATCCGACCATCGGATTTTCCCGAAACCGCAATCGCGGAGTTCGCCTTGGAAATATCTTTCCAACGGCACCAACCTTGTAAAAATCCAACGGTTGGATTGTCCGGAATGTTTAATTCAAATCTGAAGAAAAACAGCGCCAGAATCGTTTATATTTATATATAAATATAATTAAATTTAATCGAATAACGACGCTGCAGTTCGAATTTTGAAACCGTAACTTCAAACGACTAGTGTGGAAGATCCGACCGTCGGATTCTCACGAAACTGGAACTGTTGGATTCGCTTTGGGAATATCTTCCCACTGACATAAACTTTGTAGAAATCCAATGGTTAGATTTTCCGGTATGTGTAAAACAAATTAGGAGAAAAACAGCGCCAGTGCCACGGCACGACCTGAAACGTCGTTTAATTGAATTTGGCCATTTTTAAATAAATAAAAATGGCGAAAAATCGTTATAAAATATTATAAGCAACATAGGTTGCAAATAAACCAATTGGGCTTGAATTGTTTGATATTTGATGGTTGTATGTGTATGACATGAAAATAACACTAAAGAACCGAAAGATGGATGTCGAACAATATAACCATAAAATGAATCGATTTAAATTCTAATGACGTGAATTATTTGAAAAGGCCGAGCTAACCCTCATTTCAAATAATTTATCGAGCGATTCGAATTGGAAAATGCAAAGGCGATTCAAGACCGACGATCTTCGTATCGGTTGGATGGGCGCTACTGAGGTTCCTAACCGGAGTAGCTACCGGAAGGGGACGGAAGTAGTAGCCATCTGAACGTATATGTTGATTGGACGGATATACGAGGAATTTGACGCCTCCGGTTTCGTTCAGACCCAGGACGGACTTGTAAATGGACTGTATGTCTGACATTGGATTTTATTCTGTGTTGATTGATCTCTATTAAATATACATCTGTTTGGCGGTGGAGGATTTATTCTCTTGCTTAACGCCCTTCTCTGAGACGTACGAGCTTAGAGGTCATATATCGATGGAAATCAATCGTATGGAGTGGACTGCCTATGTGGCATGCCAAGATGCTGTGATCAAGGCTTCTATTGCAAAGCAAAGTCTTGTAGATGATGATCAAAGCTAGGTCTACATGACCCAACTTTGTGTATTTCGTAGATTCGCGAGCCTCACACCCCAGTATGAGTTAAAAACGGGATACGGACTGCAGGGAGAGCACGACGTTTCTTTCTAGCTATGGTGGTGTCAGTGACTTACCAGCCCTGACATATTTATCTACTTTTCACCTTTGTGGTTGTTGGAATGCGAGGCGCCTCGATTATAGGTCTGTAAGGACCGGGAAACGTGTGTTCAGGCATAATTAATCCTCTAACGTAAGTGAGGACCGACCCTCAAGCATCCAGGGGTTACCCAGAGTGCGTAGTCCCGAGGCATTTGCTAGAGTGTCTCGAAGCGGAGAGGAGCTTGCCCATTGCCTCGACTCATGACGGAAATCCAATTTCCAATACGAAATAACGGACTTGATTGCAGAACTAGTATAGCGACATAGTGGTATGGGGCACTTATGTCGTCTATGATTGATATTTATGATGCTATTCGCTTTTGAAACATATATGCACTAGTAATAATATCAAATGATTTTGCTTTATACGTATCAAGCATATTTGGCTATTATAAGGTAAAACTCTATCCTACGGCTTGCGTTGCATTGTGTGATGGGACCTGAGTCTTATAATGGCTTCATTCTTTCTAAAAGCATTGCGTTGTTTTAAAAGAATTTACTTTGTTTTTAAATGCACTAGCAATCACTGGAGTAAACCCGTTCCGCGAAAGTGGCGTGGTCCTATGATTTGTTATTACTGTTGTTTAACTGTTAAATAGATTCCTCATACCAGTCCCCATGACTGACTCGTTGTTTGTTCACTTTGCAAACGCGGGTGCCCTTATTTTCACACGAGCAGCCTAGTACACAAGTGACAGGTGGTTTTTGGTTCTGCACAGCTGCATAGAGTGCACTTTTGGCTCATGGCGAGGCTGACTTCATAGAGATGACTTTGATATTTTCCGCCATTACTGTATTTATATTATGATTCCGCCACTGGCGATGCAGACTGATTTACTTTCCGTATTTCTCACTATATGTATATGTATTCCGCCTTCGGCGATGTAGACTGATACCCTTATTATGTCTCACTGCATGTATGTATTCCGCCTCTGGCGATGATGACTGATCACTTTCTTTTCATTTACTAAGTTATATCCCACGTTATGCTATTCTGATACTCCTACATGTTGTGATTCCGCTGTCATATCGATGTAAAATTGTTTTATTTATTGTTTCTGCTATTATCTGTACTCTGCTATGATGATTAATGTGTTATTTCCTAATGATTATCCTTAATACCGCCCCTCGGATTTTGGGATCGTCACAATATCCTTCAAAACCAACGGCCCTTCTTACTTCTTCTTCCTCCGATACAATACATGCTCCAGCATTACGTCGAACTCCATTTCCTCATTTTCAACTTCAATTCCTCCTCCAACCTAACATCGAACACCAAACGGACTTCGCCAATCCACTTCGCTCCTTCCCCTCTTCCTTCCAACTACCTCACAGTTGAGCTCGCACCCACTTCCCATGTTGCGACTTCGACCTTCTCGATGTCAGGTGCGACATCTTTTTATACATAATCCATCATCTTTTTGCCAACAAGCTCCTCATCCTACCCCTAACTCAAATACGACATAAAATTCACGAATCAATGCTCCAGTCAACCGAAATCTGTATCCCTAGCTGCTGCGTGGATTTGCAGTGACGAGAAGAGCAACATCGAACCATAGAAAAGTTGTACGAGAGTGTAGAGATTCTTGTCAGTATTCCATATATGTATATAACTTGATTTCTAGGAATTTATTTGAATTGATTTTGAATTTTTGATTCTCACGTTTTGATTTTCCTGAGCCAGAAAATTTGCAGCTTGAAGAAGATGGTTTTATAAGCGGGGCGCGATCTTGTGTGGTTGTAAAGGAGGGTGCGTGGCCTTTGTTTTGGCCTCTAATTTAGTTTAGATATTTTCTTTTTTATTATTTTATATTCGTTTCAGTCTTCTAAAAATCCGTGTGGTCACACATGATACCCAAAAATCACGAAACAGGATATGCAGCTAGAGTTCGACATTACGGTCCCAATGAAACTGGTTTCGTCGAATTCCGACCCCGTATGCTCACATAGCGTATTTTTAACTGTTAAAATACTGACTGTTCTTCACATTAATATCCCGTATGGCCACATACTGACTCTAAAAATCACGAAACTTGACATCTAACAATAATTTAACATTGCGGATCCAACAAAATTAGTTTCGTAGAATTCTGAGGTCGTTTGCAAAACTGGCTATTTTTAAAGTCCTAAATAACCCTTTTAAATATATAAATATATTTAAAATCAATTAAATTTAATATTTAAAAATAAATATTATCATATATATTCACAGTGGAATACCATACAGCTCCTATGGGATTTACAACTCGATATTTCAAAATTCCCAATGATATCGATATTCGATTTATAATGAAATTCCTTTTTAAAATATAAATAAATCATTATAAATTATAAAGGAATTCCACAGCGACTTTTCTAAAATTTGATTTGAACATAAATCAAAATCAACACGACGAAATCCCGATTTTTCTCTTCCACTAGAAAAATATACTTCACCAGTTCCTAACGTTTCTTGTTTCACAAAAATCTGATTTAAAACGGCTCCTGTATATTCAGTTGAAGTTCAAATTGCGAACTGTCGTGCCATTTCGAGCTCGATTATAATTATAATATAATTTATATGTTCAACTGTCGTTCAAATAATATATTCGTTAATATAATTCAACTCTAAACTGAATTATATATTATAAATAATCCAATTCACACGATATTGTGAAATCCATCATTCTTTTTATTATTTCTAAATTAAATATATTATTTAATTATTATTTAAATTAAATATTCAATATTATTTTATTAAACAAACCTTTAAACTACCTAACCATTATTTTAATAATTAAATTAATTAATTATTCGACCGAAAAATACGGGTCGTTACATTCTTCCCCACTTAAAATAATTTCGTCCTCGAAATTGCTAAGGTAGAAATCAAACCCTATTAACTGGTTAGAACTTATTTGTTCACTTCTTAACTTCAATCTCAACTGAACCAATTTAATTTTAATAAAAATATTAATTAATCCTATTAACGAATATTTTCAAAAATCCTGAAAATTTTCTAACACCTTAACTTTTCAAAAAATTTCGCCAGCACCTCCTTTGTACTGGTCGATCGGTACAACTACCACTCGCCTCTCTAGACCATCTCCAACGCAAAAGAAAATCAAACAGCCCAGCGGCTTGCCAATTCGGTTCATCAAAATCCCAAACCCATATATAATATAAACTGGTACCTTTTTGTCGGGCATATCAATATATCCTTTACATCTGCTGCTCATTCAGCATATACCAATGTCATCCCAATCAAACTCAAATCACTTTTATCTCCAACACAACCATTCACTTATGTCCATGCCAAATTCAAATTCAAATCAAAGTTCCATTCTCGATTCCAATTCTTAATTTACCACCCCAATTCTATTTCAACTCCTTATCATTCTAATTCAATTTCACTTACCACTTAATTGGCTTTATTTTAATTCCAATTTGTTTTCACAAAATTTCTGTTTAATTTGTTTTTAATTCAAACAGTCTTTTCTTGGGAGTTTTAAACAGTTTACCATATCAAAATCAAACTTCCCTTTCAAGATTCAAAACAACTCGTTTTCCCAAAACAATTCGAAATCAATATCTTTGGTAGTAATCCGTCACTTACAAACTCGAAAATGAACACTGATGATGCTGCGCAGTCATCATCAGAATTATTTTCCAGCGACCGAAGTGAGTTCAATACTATATCACTTTTCAAAACCATTTCTAACATTTCCACTTTGAAATTTATTTCAAAATATCCTTCCAATGTTTGTAAAACAGTTAAAATCTCCCAGGATTTTAAAATTCTCATATACTTAATTTAACTCCATTTACAAACACTTTCAAATTCCAGGGCTTAAATTTCAACTCTGATTTTAATTCAGATTAAATTCAGATTTAATTCATCTGATTCTATATACTACACTTAAATGAATTCTTATCGGTTATTTACATAACCATTTCACATTTTTATAATCTTATTTGATTATAATAACAACCAATATATCCAATATATATATTCATTCCAATATATATATATTCTCTATATCAAAATATAATTTGGGTAAAATTATTCTGTTTACCCTCTTTTCAAAACATATTGTGTTGACCCATCGTATTCGAGTGTTTATAAACTCCTACCGATACAGTGGATCAAACTGATAGACCAAGACCCATAAACAACTCAACCAACAAATCTCCACAATATAAAACCATTTTATATTGAATAACAAATACGCTCTCGTATATATACACTCAAACTCAATTTAGGGTATTACTAACCCTATCTCTACCGAGTCACGCCACAGAGCCAAGGTAATACTTAACCTTAAGCTCTGATACCAACTGTAACGACCCGGAAAAAGTCGATCTTGGTTATCCGATATACAACACATATCGAACATCCAAGGATTGAAAATACCGGTAGTAAATGAAAGAAATTAGAGGGTGAGAATAGATAAGATAGAAACTCAGAATAGAAGAAGAAGAAAAACATACAACATCAGAGTAAACACGAATCTCACAGCAGAACCGTAACACCTCGGATTTTTGAATAATCAAATTAACTAAAATAAAGAATAATTAATCTCAGACGTGAGAATTAAGGGAATGGGGTTGCGCCATTATGTTCGTCTCGGAATTCTGGTTGAAATAGAGTCCGAGTTTGCGGGAAACGATTACCGAATGAAGGAGTTATGGACGAACGAAGTTTGGTGGCAAAAGAGAAAAAAATTGCACCGACGCACTTGGGAAGTGCGCCATTACAAATTTGCACTGGCGCACCTGCCAAGTGCGCCTAGGCCGAGGCAGCAGGCCTGCACAGCTTTCTGGTTCAGGCGGACCCATGTTGCTGAGTCCTTTCTGACTCCCTGCTGAGTCATTAAGGCTGAGCTGTCACCCTATCATGACTGAATGGTTTTGATTAACCCTAAGATCATCCGACGGCCTAAATTAATTCAAAACTCTATAAAAAGACCTATAGACTCAAACCCTAAATCAGAATTAAAACTGAAACTATGGCTGTCATGTTGTCGTCTTGAACCCTAGAGTAGCCGCCACAAATTTAAGAGGAAGAACAACAAACCAAATCCGTCCTATTCAACCCTAACAACGAATCTTCTTCAAAGGAGAGCTAATACAACTCCAGAAATCAGAATTCAGAACTCAAGACCGCTTTTGAGTAGTAAGTTCGATAGTTTTAACAAAATAATTAGTAAATTAATTGGATTGAGTTATGATGCGGATAATTTGGATATGATATGAATTATTGACTGCATGTTGTAATTATGTTGTAGAATTGTGTTGTAATTTCTATGATATTATGTTATGATGCTATCATTTACGATGTAAAGTTATGATGCTATCACCCATGTTATAATCCTATGATTGGCTTATGTCTAGTTGAATCATCATGTTTCATATGCTAGATTGGTTATGTTGATTCATATGATAAATCATATGTATGCAAGTTTAGATTTTGATTTAACATGAATCATATACAAGTTGGGTAAAATTATAGGTGACCTTACATGGTTATGACATCTAGTTTATGTGAAAATTTGATTAAAAGTTAGGTTATGACATGTGTGAGTTATATGCTAAATTCTACATGATACTTTACATGTTAGATGTAAGTTTGATCCCTAAATCACATATGCAAGTTTGTATAAATATATGAGTTTGGGATGTGAATCATGTTATGCAAGTTTAGGTTTATTTCCTATGCAAGTTTACACCTTTAGATGTAGATCTATGACATACATGATTTATGCAAGTTTGTGACCATTATCTCAACAAATTCACACCTTTAGATTTGGATTTATGACATATGTTGTTTACGCAAGTTGTAACTTTGGCCTATGCAAGTTTTAGATGTAGAACATCATTCATACATGCAAGTTCACCCCTATGTTTAGGTCGATGTTTTAATTATGTGTATATTGTGATGTTTTCTCTTTATTCCATGAGTTAGACTATTTGAGTCTCACGTATATTTTACGTTAAACGAACAAACGTACAACGTGGGGTAAAGGGGATAATATTAAAAGATTTAATTGGCATAAATGCCTTAAAAGGCATAAAATATGATTGTGGTGAAAATTGGTATGATTTTACATACCATAAATGGATGGACATAATTGAGTCAATTATGGACATCGTTAAATTTGGAATTGATTGATGATTTGAATAGGGAAAGTAATTCAAATTGTGGAATGATTAATTAGGAGTAATTAATCGTCTGAGACACGAGGTTAGGCTCTTTTGTGGTGTAAGACTGCCCGGACCCGCCCGGCAAATCCAGCTGCCACAAATGCCAGTCTAATGTGAGAGGTCTTAGGCACAAATTAAATACGTAACAATTGTAAAGACACGAGGTTAGACTCTTTTGTGGTGTAAGACTGCCCGGACCCGCCCGGCAAATCCAGCTGCCACAAATGTCAGTCCAATGTGAGAGGTCTTTATGAGGTTACAGTCCTAATGAATTAAGAAACACTTAACCAGATAAACATGTAGTGGGACATGAGGGGGTTAAGTGTGTGCCTTGGGTGGCATGTGGAATTTAGTGGGTGCCTTGGGTGGCATTTGAAATACGATTAGAAATACTTAACCAAAATTGAAACATGTAAGTGAACATGAAGTGGGTTAAGTGGGATGTATTAGAGGGGACCAAGCTTAGGTGGATAGCTTGTGTCAAGTAATGGGGGCCCATTTCAACCAGTAACCCATACGTATCTTTGTGGGCTCGATCCAAGTCGAGGACGGGACACACATATTGGGCTTGACTGTAAGAGGCCAAACCGGGTTAGCGGTGGCAACGCAAGTCCAACGGGTTCATATGCGTGTGTGGACCCGGGCTGGTAGGTAAGACGTTGTTGCATCGTGTAGGTATAAGCCGTGCATTCTTGGTGGTATCGGGTTGCCACTTTGGGGAGTGATACACCCCACTGTGGGGCCAGCACGGGTATCTACGAGTTAGGGAGCTGATCGCTTGGGGGTAGTGGGTACACCTAGTGGAGATAGGGCAGGCGACACCTATGAAGGCAACTAGGGGTGCACGAAACTACCAATATCATTATTAAGTATGTAGGCGGGATCAACCTTAGGGTGACTAGTGGTGGTGTAGTATACCAGTGGTGGTGCAGTATAGCAATTATCTCATAGTGTTGGTGTAGTTTAGTAATTATCTTACAGTGGGTTAGGTGCGCTTTAACGATATCGTTGTTCATCTTGTTTCCTTGTTTACTCTGTCATACTCAATGGTTCATGGTCATTTCCCTATTTTCGAACTTATGCCTTAGCCTAGTTACTTTGTTAATTATATTGTTAAAATTATCGCACTCGCCAGACTTTATTTTTTACCCCCCTTTGTTTCCTCCTATTTTCTTCCTCCCCCCCCCCAAGGTGCTCAGGTTGGAACTAGCACCAGTGGAGCTTGATTTTGGACTGCTTTTAGAAGATTGCCTGGATCGCTGAAGTAAAGTTCAGCTTCTCTTTTATTTATGGCTATTTTGTATTGGGGATTATGTCTTTCAGTTTATGTACTTGGATTTAGTCAAGATGGATATTTTGTACTTGACTCTGGTTTTGATGATGTAATCAAACATATGTGTTTTCCACTGCAATGAAATAAAGTTTTAAATTTTCAAGTACTGTTTATATCTGTCTTGTTGTTAAGTTTCTGTTCTATACTTACTTAAAACGCTCCATAGAAGTTAATGCATTCCTTTTGTGAGTGACATTAATGGACGTGGGGTGTTACACGTGGTATCAGAGCTGAAGGTTACCAGAACAGATATGAATTTTTGAAAAACTATTTTTTCAAACAATTTTTATAAAGAAGTACCTTCAAAAGTACGTTTTAAGGAAAGTATTTTCAAGAGAAAAGCTTATTTTTGAAAGCATAACCCCAAGAGCCATATATCTTTCCCTCGGTTCTTTTATATTGAATCTTTACTTTTTCGTTTCAGCATGTCTGAAGCATCTGAGATACCAGAGGGTGTTCATGTACCCGGTTGGTTTCGTCAATATCTTGAGGCTAGGGTCGCCACCGTAGGTCCAGCAAATGCTCCTCCTCCCCCTCCTCCTCGCGTCGATACTTTTGCTAAGATATGTAAGGACTTTAGAGCAATGGGTGGAAAACCTTTTCACGGGACGGAGACATTTGTTGAAGCTCGTAATTGGCTAAAGGAGGTGGAAGAATTGTTTGGAATCTTTGAAGTGGATGATGGAAGAAAAGTCCAGCTAGCTGCCTGGCTAATGAAGGATGAGGCCTCGTTTTGGTGGGAGGTCACTAATGGGGGACGTCCAGTCAATACATGGCCAGATTTTAGGCAAAGGTTTGAAGTGAAATTTCTCTCATGGGATGAAGAGAATCTATACATGGAAAGGTTTTTGGCACTGAAGCAAGGGAATCTATCGGTGAAAGAGTACGTCAACAAATTCAACCAATTGGCAAGGTTTGGCTTGGACTTGGTGAATACTCCAGAAAAGAAGGCTCTAAGATTTGTTAAGGGTTTAAACGAGCCGCTTCATGGGTTAGCTATGACCCACATCCCCATGGGGGCTACCTTTGAAAGATTAGTTGACATGGCGCTTAAGCATGAAGAGGAGAAGGGCGCCAATGCTAATAAGGCACCCGAGAAGAAAGGGGATCAAAAGAAGTCGCAACAGCAACAACAGAACAAGAAAGGTGGCAAAGGCAACAATGCTAAGGGGAAGAAGAAATGCTTTAACTGTGGAACACCTAGCCATCTAAGCAAAGATTGTAGGAAGAAAAATAAGACTGGTTGTTTCCACTGTGGCGAAGCGGGACATCTTATTAAGGACTGCCCAAAGAAAGGGCAGAGGGCAGGGTCTACCTCGGGAGGACAGGTGCAGGCTCTTATGGCACCAGGGCAGGCAAGGGGACAAGTTCAGGCTCTCGTGGTCCCACCACTGCAAGAACGAGGTAGAGCAATTTCCGTTGAAAGTTTAGTTTTCCTGTTTGATCATCATGTCCATACTTTATTCGATTCTGGCACATCACATTCGTTTATTTCTACATCATTAGTTGAAACACTGCACCTTGATACTAGTCTTGTTGCTGATCCCTTAGTAGTCTCAAATCCTATTGGTGGTTCGGCTCATCTTTCTATGATTTGTCTGGATTTGAGAGTGTTTATCTTAGACATTGAGTTTGAGTGCAACGCTTTTGTTCTTGGCTTCATGGGCTACGGTCTAATTCTAGGTATGGATTGGCTCACCAGATATGGGGCCATCCTAGATTGTGAAAGAAGGGTAGTTAGATTGTTGACTCGTTTTGGAAAGACCCTTGATATTTCTTGTGACCCTAGAGGTCCAGTAATGCTTAGCTACCTAGAATCCCTTGACGCATCCGATGATGATTTACATTCTGTTCCCATAGTCCGTGAATATGCTGATGTCTTCGATGAGGTGAGGGGTTTACCCCCAAAACGTGAGATAGACTTTCGAATATATCTAGTAGATAATGCAAAGCCAGTTGCATTGCCAGTGCGCCACATGGCTCCAAGAGAAAGAAGAGAACTCAGTAAGCAAGTGAAGGAATTGCTTGAGAAGGGGTTCATCAGACGTAGTATATCGGAGTGGGGTGCTGCAGTAGTATTTACCATGAAGGCAGATGGGTCCCTTAGACTTTGTGTGGACTATAGAGAACTTAATAAGCTTACTAAAAAAATAGACACCCACTGCCGAGGATTGACGATCTCTTCGATCAGTTAGTTGGCGCCTCAGTGTTTTCACAGTTGGACTTAGCCACGGGATTCCATCAGTTGAGAGTGGCTGAGGATAGCATAGACAAGACTGCCTTTAGGACTCCAGACGGTTTCTTCGAGTGGCTTGTGATGCCCTTTGGTTTGACAAACGCCCCCGCATACTTTGTTGACTTGATGAGTACGGTGTTTAGGGAGTACCTTAATAGATTCGTGGTAGTCTTTGTGGACGACATCTTGATCTTTTCTAAAAACGAGGAAGAGCATGCCCTACATCTTAGGGAAGTGTTGGAGACTCTTCGAGCGCATAGCCTTAAAGCTAAATTTTCTAAGTGCCACTTTTGGAGAAAGGAAGTGCGATTCTTAGGGCACGTGGTTTCCAAAGAATGGATAGTTGTGGATCCCGCGAAGGTAGTGGCCATCCAAGATTGGAAGGTTCCTAAAAATGTTACCGAGGTGAGAAGTTTCTTAGGGTTGGCTAGCTACTATAGGAAGTTCATCAAAGACTTCGCAAAAATATCAGCCCCATTAACACGCTTGACCAAGAAGAACTTAATTTTCATATGGGACATAGATTGTGATGATGTGTTCCAATGTTTGAAGAGAGCTTTGACCACAACCCCAGTCTTAGTGTTGCCAAATGGGAGTAAGCCATTTACGGTCTATACCGATGCTTGTGGGACAGGACTAGGCGCAGTCTTAATGCAAGAGGGAAGGGTAATAGCCTATGGCGGAAGGCAACTGAGAGTGCATGAAAGAAATTACCCTACACATGACCTAGAGTTGGCCGCTATTGTTTTTGCGCTTAAGTCTTGGCGTCATTATCTTCTTGGTGAAAAATTTGAATTATTCACTGACCACAAATCGCTAAAATACTTATTCTCTCAGAAGGACTTGAACTTAAGGCAGCAAAGGTGGATGGCATTCTTAGCATCCTACGACTTCGAGATAGCATATACCCCGGCCAAGGGTAACGTGGTGGCAGACGCCTTAAGTAGAAAAAGGTTGTCCTTGAGTCCGTTGTTTGTTGAGCGGGTAAGCTTAGAGTTCATCTCTACGTTTGACTTTAAACCTTTCGTTGACTTTGCACCCGGTTTGCTAGCATCCTTAGAGGTCAGACCTACACTTTTGGGACGGATTGGCGAGGCACAACGATACGACCCACAGTTGGTTGAGTTAGTAGAAAAGCTCAAAAGAGGGGAGTCATCGAGCCATCTCCATAGGTATACCCTAGATTATAAGGGTTGGTTACGTAGGGACGGTAGACTTTGTGTACCACAGGACGAGAACTTGAGGAAGACCATTCTTGATGATGCACATCGTTCGAAGATGACCATCCATCCCAGCGGGGACAAGATGTACATGGACATGAGACGAATTTACTTTTGGGCCGGTATGAAGAAGGACATGGCAGAGTTTGTTGCTAGATGCTTGGTGTGCCAACAAGTAAAAGCAGAGCAAAAGAAGCTCGGTGGATTACTTCACCCATTGGAGGTCCCACAATGGAAGTGGGAAAATGTTTTGATGGACTTTGTTGATGGATTACCAAGATCGAGGAAGGGTAATACGGGGATTTGGGTCGTGGTAGACAGACTTACTAAGAATGCCCATTTCATTCCCGTAAAGAGTAAGAGGACTGCTCCATGGTTAGCCTCCGTATACATTCGAGAAATAGTTCGTTTGCACGGTGTTCCTTCTAGCATAGTGAGCGACCGCGATCCTATTTTCACTAGCGAATTTTGGAAAAGCTTGCAAGAGGCGGTAGGGACTCAGTTATGTTTGAGCACCGCATATCATCCTCAGACGGACGGCCAGACCGAGAGGGTGAATTGTATTCTAGAGGACTTATTGAGGTTGTGTGTCTTAGATTTCGGAGGTACATGGGAGGAACATCTTCTGTTAGTAGAGTTCGCATATAATAATAGCTTTCAGTCTAGCATTGGCATGGCAGCGTTCGAGGCTCTTTATGGACGGCCATGTCATTCGCCCACATGTTGGTGGGAGTCTATAGATAAGATCTTACTTGGGCCCGATATGATCAGACAGACTTCAGAAAAGATTGATTTGATTCGAAGAAGGATGAAGACGACGCAAGACAGGAAAAAATCTTATGCGGACAAGAGGAGGTCAGATCTTGAGTTTGATGTTGGGGACATGGTTTTTGTCAAGGTGTCTCCATTACGGAACGTTGTTCGCTTTGGGTCCCTTAGGAAGTTAGCACCAAGGTTTGTAGGGCCGTTTCCTATTAAGGAGAGGATTGGGCAGATGGCGTATAGAGTGGAGTTGCCCGAGAGACTTAGTGGTGTACACGATGTATTCCATGTATCACATTTGAGGAAGTGCTTGCACGAGACCGTGGAAGTGGTAGAGCCAAGCTTGCTTAAAGAGGTGGAGATAGAGCGAGATGCGACGATTCGACGAGCTCCTACGTGCATTCTTGGGTCGGAGATTAAGAAGTTGAGGAATTGAGAGGTCAAACTAGCCAAAGTGCAATGGGGAGATGATGAGAGCAACGCTACTTGGGAGACAGAAGAGAAGATGCATTCATTGTACCCTTTTCTTTTTTAGGGTATGTCTTTTAATTTCACCTTTATCGCTTACCTTGTACTTATCTTATCTTTAGTATGTCCTCTCGCTAGTACCTTTGACCTTTAGATAGGGTAGTCATATGGTTGAAACATGGGTTTGAGACATGTTATGTATGATGGATGCATGTGGATGCAAGTGGTTGCTAGTGGTTGCTCGTGGATGCATATACACACACTTTAGGTACTAGATCGGCTCAGTCACTTCATATTGCATATTGCATATAAATGTGTGTACATACTTAAGAAATGGATGTATAATGGTTGTACCATCATATGGATGTTGAATTTTGGTGAATGGTTGTGCACACATGTAGAAATAATATGTATCGATAAGGTTCTTTCGCATACATAATGGACGCATGGCACTATCATGGTTTGCATTAAGGAGGTCAACTGAATCAGTAGACCGCCTGATTTTGCATTAGATAAGGAACATATACACACACTTCTTGCATATGTTCATACATCATTAGAAATTTTATAAGGACAATGGATGCTTGTGTTTGATGGTTGAGTAGATGGTTGTTTGGATGGTAGGATATGCATTCTCCTTAACTTGGAGATTTTGGGGGCGAAATCCTTTAAGGAGGGGAGAATGTAACACCCTGGATTTTTGAATAATCAAATTAACTAAAATAAAGAATAATTAATCTCAGACGTGAGAATTAAGGGAATGGGGTTGCGCCATTGTGTTCGTCTCGGAATTCTGGTTGAAATAGAGTCCGAGTTTGCGGGAAACGGGTACCGGATGAAGGAGTTATGGACGACCGAAGTTTGGTGGCAAAAGAGAAAAATAATATTTGCACTGGCGCACTTGGGAAGTGCGCCAGTACAAATTTGCACTGGCGCACCTGCCAAGTGCGCCCAGGCCGAGGCAGCAGGCCTGCACAGCTTTCTGGTTCAGGTTGACCCATGTGGCTGAGTCCTTTCGGACTCCTTGCTGAGTCATTAGGGCTGAGGTGTCACCCTATCATGACTAAATGGTTTTGATTAACCCTAAGATCATCCGACGGCCTAAATTAATTCAAAACTCTATAAAAAGACCCATAGACTCAAACCCTAAATCAGAATTAAAACTGAAACTATGGCCGTCATGCTGTCGTCTTGAACCCTAGAGTAGCCGCCACAAATTTAAGAGGAAGAACAACAAATCAAATCAGTCCTAT
The DNA here is from genome assembly GCA_030737875.1 of Allium sativum. Taxonomy (NCBI): domain Eukaryota; kingdom Viridiplantae; phylum Streptophyta; class Magnoliopsida; order Asparagales; family Amaryllidaceae; genus Allium; species Allium sativum. Next base: position 729,792,539 of record CM060909.1, read on the forward strand.
TCAACCCTAACAACGAATCTTCTTCAAAGGAGAGCTAATACAACTCCAGAAATCAGAATTCAGAACTCAAGACTGCTTTTGAGTAGTGAGTTCGATAGTTTTAACAAAATAATTAGTAAATTAATCGGATTGAGTTATGATGCGGATAATTTGGATATGATATGAATTATTGACTGCATGTTGTAATTATGTTGTAGAATTGTGTTGTAATTTCTATGATATTATGTTATGATGCTATCATTTACGATGTAAAGTTATGATGCTATCACCCATGTTATAATCCTATGATTGGCTTATGTTTAGTTGAATCATCATGTTTCATATGCTAGTTTGGTTATGTTGATTCATATGATACACCATATGTATGCAAGTTTAGATTTTGATTTAACATGAATCATATACAAGTTGGGTAAAATAATAGGTGACCTTACATAGTTATGACATCTAGTTTATGTGAAAATTTGATTAAAAGTTAGGCTATGACATGTGTGAGTTATATGCTAAATTCTACATGATACTTTACATGTTAGATGTAAGTTTGATGCATAAATCACATATGCAAGTTTGTATAAATATATGAGTTTGGGATGTGAATCATGTTATGCAAGTTTAGGTTTATTGCCTATGCAAGTGTACACCTTTAGATGTAGATCTATGACATACATGATTTATGCAAGTTTGTGACCATTATCTCAACAAGTTCACACCTTTAGATATCGATTTATGACATATGTTGTTTATGAAAGTTGTAACTTTGGCCTATGCTAGTTTTAGATGTAGAACATCATTCACACATGCAAGTTCACCCCCATGTTTAGATTGATGTTTTAATTATGTGTATATTGTGATGTTTTCTCTTTATTCCATGAGTTAGACTATTCGAGTCTAACGTATATTTTACGTTAAACGAACAAACGTACAACGTGGGGTAAAGGGGATAATATTAAAAGATTTAATTGGCATAAATGCCTTAAAAGGCATAAAATATGATTGTGGTGAAAATTGGTATGATTTTACATACCATAAATGGATGGACATAGTTGAATCAATTATGGACATCGTTAAATTTGGAATTGATTGATAATTTGAATAGGGAAATTAATTCAAATTGGGGAATGATTAATTAGGAGTAATTAATCGTCTAAGACACGAGGTTAGGCTCTTTTGTGGTGTAAGACTGCCCGGACCCGCCCGGCAAATCCAGCTGCCACAAATGCCAGTCTAATGTGAGAGGTCTTAGGCACAAATTAAATACGTAACAATTGTAAAGACACAAGGTTAGACTCTTTTGTGGTGTAAGACTGCCCGGACCCGCCCGACAAATCCAGCTGCCACAAATGTCAGTCTAATGTGAGAGATCTTTATGAGGTTACGGTCTTAATGAATTAAGAAACACTTAACCAGATAAACATGTAGTGGGACATGAGGGGGTTAAGTGGGTGCCTTGGGTGGCATGTGGAATCTAGTGGGTGCCTTGGGTGGCATTTGAAATACGATTAGAAATACTTAACCAAAATTGAAACATGTAAGTGAACATGAAGTGGGTTAAGTGGGATGTATTAGAGGGGACCAAGCTTAGGTGGATAGCTTGTGTCAAGTAATGGGGGCCCATTTCAACCAGTAACCCATACGTATCTTTGTGGGATCGACCCAAGTCGAGGACGGGACACGCATACTGGGCTTGACTGTAAGAGGCCAAACCGGGTTAGCGGTGGCAACGCAAGTCCAACGGGTTCATATACGTGTGTGGACCCGGGCTGGTAGGTAAGACGTTGTTGCATCATGTAGGTATAAGCCGTGCATTCTTGGTGGTATCGGGTTGCCACTTTCGGGAGTGATACACCCCACTGTGGGGCCAGCACGGGTATCTACGAGTTAGGGAGCCGATCGCTTGGGGGTAGTGGGTACACCTAGTGGAGATAGGGGCAGGCGGCACCTATGAAGGCAGCTAGGGGTGCACGAAACTACCAATATCATTATTAAGTCTGTAGGCGGGATCAACCTTAGGGTAACTAGTGGTGGTGCAGTATACTAGTGGTGATGCAGTATAGCAATTATCTCATAGTGTTGGTGTAGTTTAGTAATTATCTTACAATGGGTTAGGTGCGCTTTAACGATATCGTTGTTCATCTTGTTTCCTTGTTTACTCTGTCATACTCAATGGTTCATGGTCATTTCTCTATTTTTCAACTTATGCCTTAGCCTAGTTACTTTGTTAATTATATTGTTAAAGTTATCAAACTCGCCAGACTTTATGTCTGACCCCCTTTGTTTCCTCCTTTTTTCTTCCTCCCCCCCCCCCCCCAGGTGCTCAAGTTGGAACTAGCACCAGTGGAGCTTGATTTTGGACTGCTTTTAGAAGATTGCTTGGATCGCTGAAGTAAAGTTCAGCTTCTCTTTTATTTATGGCTATTTTGTATTGGTTATTATGTCTTTCAGTTTATGTACTTGGATTTAGTCAAGATGGATATTTTGTACTTGACTCTGGTTTTGATTAAGTATTCAAACATATGTGTTTTCCGCTACAATGAAATAAAGTTTTAAATTTTCAAGTACTGTTTATATCTGTCTTGTTGTTAAGTCTCTGTTCTATACTTACTTAAAACGCTCCATAGAAGTTAATGCATTCCCTTTATGAGTGACATTAATGGACGTGAGGTGTTACAGGAACGAATAAATATATTTCATAACATAACTTTGAAATACAAATTTGTACGTGAATATACATATCATTTCCAAAATACCGCACTTACAACACAGCGGAAATAAATAATAGTTATATGATCCTGAAGCCTCCTACTCCAGTTCTTCAAGTATCTGTAAATCCCGACTACTTGACTGCCCGTACAAAATTGGGCACCCAAGAATTTAGGGAAAACAAAACAAAATAAACTCTGGGTCAGTCATGGGACTAGTATGAGTAAAACAGTTTAAAACAGTTTGAGCCATTAAACGATATCTCATAAGACCACGACGTATAACGGAACTGGTTTTTCCCTTATGAAAATCCAAAATCAATCTTTATATCAAAACTCTCATGATATTATTATAATGTCTATCAATCACAATATAATAATCATCTAGCAGCAACGCTTTCATCTCACGCTCTACATATATAGTACACAATCAAAACCGCAAGCACGTATTGGGTAATGGGTTTCCAACTATGACAAGGTATGGAACCACCTTTCGCTAGTGTACCTCTAGAGAGAAATACACTGGTTTCAACAAGAACATCTTGCAACCCAGCCACACATGACCGACCACTCATTTCGCTGAGTGTATCGAATGTATATTACCAACTGTTGGGATCAGCAACCGTTTCCCGAATGGGACAACATCGACAATAGATTTTTAGAAATAAATGAAACTCTAGATCAGGTGATTATACACCCTAATAGGTGCGACCTACATAGCCATGCTGCCTGCCCGATTTTTGTTATTTACCAGACGTGAAGCTAGAAGCTACTCTTATCTCTGACAGATCACATGTTTTTTCACTTTGAATGTCACATCGTCATACCCGCCAAATCACAAATTGATTTCCCCAAAAATACCATGGGTATACAGCTAAGAGAAACGAATTCCTCCGTCACCAAACGTAAATACGTTTGAAGAGATCAACTTATGCGATCTACTAAATATACTCTGTCAGACATTCTTCCATACAGGTCGTCCTGGGACTGGACAAACCGAAGGCACTATTCAGTACAACCATCTTAGGCAATCTTTACCTAAGATTTATACAACAGCCCTTGCACTTTACTCCGTCTTCAATTATCTTTGGCATATATGATTCGCAATGCTTACGCCAATACGGAGTGGTTCTTCGGATAATAATCCAACTGGTCTTTCCATATTAACGACATTAAAATGGTCAAAAACTTCGATAGTCGGTGAGTTAATTATCAAAGAAAAACATGTGTGCAAACAACGATATTATTTCCAAGTGGAAATTATATCGATCAATCAACAATCAACTTTTATCCTTTAAATTAATTTACTTATCTCCTGTTTCCATATATTCAACATTTCTTATTTTCTAAATTAAAAAAATATACGTTATTAACAATGGAAAATATTTCCATTTCTTGTTTTCTATATTAGAAAAACATTTATGAGTCTTATTTGGAAAACATTTCCAAAGATCCTTCATTGGATTTAAACAAATGTTTAAATAAAACATCGCTATGCCAACTCAAACCATTTACTAAATTCACTTAACCATCATTCATTGTCAAACCTTACCATTCCTTAGCTAAGAAGGAAGTCAATCAAGTTGGGGCATAATTACCTCTCAGACCTTAACTGAACAACGTTTTAACTTCGAAATAGTCAAAGTTTTTCTTTTAAACCTTTAACGATCTTCCTTATGTAACTCTCTTTTGAATAATCTCTATTCGATAACTCCTCCCTTCGAATAACTATATTCGATAATCTCTCTTACGAATAACTAGATTCGAAAACCTTTCTTCGAAAAAACTATATTCGATTAACTCTATTCAATTAACTCTTATCAATTAACTCTTATTGGATTAACTCTTTTGATTTAACTCTAATCGATTAACTCTATTTGATTAACTCTACTGGACTAACTCTTTTCACTTAACTCCTTTCGAATAAACTATATTTGATAACTCCTTTAATTCTATTCGAATAAACCATATTCGATTAACTCCTTTAATTCTATTCGAATAAACTTTATTCGATTAACTCCTTTAATTCTATTCGAATAAACTATATTCGATTAACTCACTTAATTCTATTCGAATAAGCTATATTCGATTAACTCCTTTAATTCTATTCGAATAAACTATATTCGATAATTTCACTTTCGAATAACTAGATTCGATAATTCTTTTCGATTAACTAGTAATCGATAACTCCTTTTGATTAAACTAATATCGATAACTCCTTTCGATTAAACTAATCGATAACTCCTTTCGATTAAACTATAATCGATAACTCCTTTCGATTAAACTAATCGATAACTCCTTTCGATTAAACTATAATCGATAACCTTTCCTTTAACTCTATTCGAATAACTAATATTCGATAACTCAATTTAACTCCATTTAACTCTATTCAAATAAGTAATATTCGATAACTCTATTTAACTCTATTTGAATACCTAATATCTGGTAACTCTATTTAACTCTATTCGAATACCTAATATTTGATAACTCCTTTTAACTCTATTCGAATACCTAATATCCGATAACTCCTTTTAACTCGATTCGAATAACTAATATTCGATAACTCCTAATTCGACTAACTCTAATCGATTTATTCTAATTTGATTAACTCTATTTAAATTCTCTATTGGTTAACTCCAATTCTAACTGGTTAACTCTAACTCTATCTGGTCAACTCTAACTGATCAACCCTATCTCATTTACTCTATTCGATTAACTCTAATCGAATAACTAATATTCGATTTATTCATTTCGATTAACTCTTTTGAATTAACCCTTTCATTTATTCCTTTTAATTATCTCCTTGATTAATTCCTTTTCTATTTTTTTACTTAACAAATAACTATTCCCTTTTCAATTCTATTTATTAAACAAATAAATATTCCTTTTATCTTTTTTATTTATTTAACAAATAAATATTTCTTTTATCTTTGTTTTCACAATTATTACCTTTTTATTTGTTTTACAAATATTTTCCTTTATATTTGTTTTACAAATATTTTCCTTTTATATTTGATTTCACAAATATTTTCCTTTCAATTCTTATTTGGCCTTCCAAATATTTCCTTTATAAAATCCTTTGATTTTATAACTAGTTTCTTTTATAATTTCTATTTATAAATAAATATTCCCTTTTATAATTTTATTTACTTTCTAAGTAAATATTCTTTTATAAAATTTTTCCGTTTTATAAATATTTTATTCCAATGCCCAGTTTGAAATCTTCCTTCTATTTAAAATCTTTCGATTTTATATAATATTTTATTTCAATATTTCTTCTGGTATTTAACAGTACCAAATAACCAGACCATTGTCACTATAATCAATCTCAGATTATACATCACATCATATAACATAATATATGAACAAAACAGTATTATAAATATTGAGGAACCCAGTTGGGTCCCACCAATCTGTTCCCCTGCATCACAGATGTTAAACAACACGAATATAAAATATTCTGACAAACAGAATCAATATTCGATTAACGATTTGTATATATTTCGTTATCTATATTTTCAACCGATAAATTAACAGTAAAATCCAAACAGTTAACACACATCAATCAACAGATAATTATCAGTTCTAAGAATATGTTATAAAAATATAACTGTTTAGAGTCGGTGAGTTTTACTCACTTTGGCAGTTCATCGTTAAAGAACGATAAACTGTTTGCTTGATTTGAATCAAACAATTTATTTCGCAATAAATTCAAACGAGCTCCACCCTACTCCTAGTCAGTTCCAGTGTGTAGCCTCCGTCCATACGATTCCAACGCAACTTACGGTTCGTCAATTTGACTCCGTATGCACAAGATATTACTTTTATAAGTTTGTATTCGTTATTTTAACTAAGTAAAACTTAATTTTATTATAAATTTGGGCCTTACCACTTAAAAACCCAGCCCAATATCCTTCAAAACCCACGGCCCCTTCTTACTTCTTCTTCCTCCGATACGACACACGCTCCAGCATTACTTCGAACTCCATTCCCTCATTTTCAACTTCGATTCCTCCTCCAACCTAACATCGAACACCAAACGGACTTCACCAATCCACATCGCTCCTTCCCCTCTTCCTTCTAGTCACCTCACGGTCGAGCTCGCACCCGCTTCCCACGTCACGACTTCGACCTTCTCGATGTCAGGTGCGACATCTTTTTATATGTAATCGATCATCTTTTTGCCGACAAGCTCCTCATCCTACCCCTAACTCAAATACGACATCAAATTCACGAATCAATGCTCCATTCAACTGAAATCTGCAGCCCTAGCTGCTGCGTGGATTTGCAGTGACGAGTAGAACAGCATCGAACCATAGAAAAGTTGTACGAGAGTGTAGAGATTCTTGTCAGTATTCCATATATGTATATAACTTGATTTCTAGGAATTTATTTGAATTGATTTTGAATTTTTGATGCTCACGTTTTGATTTTCCTGAGCTAGAAAATTTGCGGCTTAAAGAAGATGGTTTTATAAGGGGGCGAGATCTTGTGTGGTTGTAAAGGAGGGTGCGTGGCCTTTGTTTTGGCCTCTAATTTAGTTTAGATATTTTCTTTTTTATTATTTTATATTCGTTTCAGTCTTCTAAAAATCCGTGTGGTCACACATGATACCCAAAAATCACGAAACTGGACATGCAGCTAGAGTTTGACATTACGGTCCCAATGAAACTGGTTTCGTCGAATTCCAACTCCGTTTGCTCACACAGTGTATTTTTAACTGTCAAAATACTGGCTGTTCTTCACATTAAAATCCCGTATGGCCACATACTGACTCTAAAAATCACGAAACTTGACATCTAACAATAATTTAACATTGCGGATCCAACAAAATTAGTTTCGTCGAATTCTGAGGTCATTTGCAAAACTGGCTATTTTTAAAGTCTTAAATAACCCTTTTAAATATATAAATATATTTAAAAACAATTAAATTTAATATTTAAAAATAAATATTATCGTATATATTCATAGTGGAATACCATACAGCCCCTATGGGATTTACAACTCGATATTTCAAAATTCCCAGTTATATCGATATTCGATTTATAATGAAATTCCTTTTTAAAATATAAATAAATTGTTATAAATTATAAAGGAATTCCACAACGACTTTTCTAAAATTTGATTTGGACATAAATTAAAATCTACACGACAAAATCCCGATTTTTCTCTTCCACTAGAAAAATATACTTCACCGGCTCTTAACGTTTCTTGTTTCACAGAAATCCAATTTAAAACGGCTCCTGTATATTTAGTTGAAGTTCAAATCGCCAAATCGCGAACTACCGCTCCATTTCGGGCTCGATTATAATTATAATATAATTTATATGTTCAACTGTCGTTCAAATAATATATTCATTAATATAATTCAACTCTAAACTGAATTATATATTATAAATAATCCAATTCACACGATATTGTGAAATCAATCATTTTTTATTATTTCTGAATTAAATATATTATTTAATTATTATTTAAATTAAATATTCAATATTATTTTATTAAACAAACCTTTAAATTACCCAACCATTATTTTAAATAATTAAATTAATTATTTATTCGACCGAAAAATACGGGTCGTTACATATTAGTTTGAAATGGTAAAGGATTTGAGATTAGCTTATTATATTGCAAGATTTTAAAATGTAATTAAACTACTAGGTTTTAAAATAAACAATGCATAATTTGACATTGTTTGTCTTGGGTTTGAAGTGTAATGAAATATTATGGTTTGCAATACACTTCTTTTGAGTAATAAGTAAACAACGAAGTTTTCCTGAAGAAATGAAAAAGGATTTTGTGAATGATAAACGAAAGTAAATATTTGAATTTTAATATATTTATATATCCATAATGATCTGAATTAATAGTAATCATTGAAGTCTACAGGTTTAATAAAAGTCATTTGGGTTATATAATAAATAAACTGTCGCTTGACATTGGTTTGGCTGTGTAAGAATTTATAATTGGAGTTATATCATTAAGCGGATAATATATCGATAATCTCCGAACTAAAGTTAAAATGGGATTTTGAAGAACATAAAGTAATATTCCCAAGATAAAGGAAATGGAAAGGTTTTATGACACTGTAAGAATATTAAATCAATATAATGGTTTAAATGAATGATTTTTATCAAAGGGTCTGACCTGCCAATGTACTTAACGATATTATTGAGATTGATAGTTAAAAACCCTACTATCAGTGAAATATTATATTGGAACTTTTGACGTGTTGTTTCGAAGAGAACGAGATAGGAATTAGACATAAAACCACTTCGAACCAACGTTGCATTCGAAACTAACTTGCAGGAAATTAAGATAGAGCAATGAAGACCGTAAATCTTCATGAACGTGTAACACCCCTAATTCTAAAGGACATTATTACAATAAACTAAAGAATACTTAATTAAATATTGAGAATTAAGAGAAACAAACTATACCATTGCGTTCGTCTCAAAAAAATTCTTAAGATAAACTCCGAGTTTGCGTAAAACGGACATCGTATGAGGAAGTTATTAGGCTTAGAAGTTTGTATGCATATAAGAGAATTACATACATACAAATCAACCTAGAAATTCAAAATAATTCAAAGCAGCGAAGAGGGAAAGGTTAGGAGGGAATCGACCCATCGGAGGGGTCGACCCAAGAGCCAACCTTGGGGTTGAATCAGGGTGTTGGGTTCGACACTAGGGTCAACCTAGCTAGGGTAGTCGACCCCTATACAGATTTGGGCAGATTCACCTTTTCGAATATGGACTATTATTGTGGCTTGGTTTGTTAGCTTTAGGCTACAAATAGGACCCCATTTCTATTTCTTTCACACATCAAAAATGATGGAGACAACGAAATGCTTCCCCAGCTTGGATTGAATTAGCCTATTTTCTTTAACAATAGCCTATACGCACACAAGAATTTCTTCTACAGCTTTAGCCCAATTATTCTCTGTTCTTTAGATCCAGTCTCTGGGAGTTTATGTTGCTTTTAGATATAAACATTTAACAAGTAATCCTGACATGTTTATAAATCCGGATCTAAATCTATGTCTGTTAAGAATTTGATTCATACAGATCTGTCATTACATGTAGTCCTCTGTACACTTGATCTACTATTCAGTTCTCATATGCCTATTTTTAATATATCTATTTCTGTTATTATATGCCTATTCTGTTATTATGCCTATTTCTATTCACTTCTCTCCATCTTTCCCTTTTTATTTTTATAGACTAGACTACCTTCGAGCCAAGGCCTATCGCTGAAATATGCGAATGGACGAAATTGGGAATGGTTGGGAAAGATAAATTTGGGGCATGACTTATGAATCATGACTGGAATATGGGGGCATAACCTATACTGTAATATAAGACTAAAATTGGGGCATATATTATAGTGTGAATTATGACCGTAATTTAGGGCATATAAATATATAGGTTAAGCGTAACATGTTAATGAAATGGTAAGTCACCTGCTATAACTTGCGGAGATGTTTAATATGTTAAAATGACTAATCTTATGAAATCTATTGAAATTGAATATTTAATTGAAAAACCTATGATGAGCATGAGTAATTCCTAAATAAGATTATTAGACTAAAAAGATTGTTAATACAATTATGGTAATTAAGAATTGTAATCGCACTTAGACACGAGATTAAATTCAACTTGTGGTAGAAGTCTGCCCAAAACCGCTTGGCAAATCCAGCATCCACAAGTGGTTAATTTAATGTGAGGGGTCTAGTGCGTAAATATACGTGTAATGATGCTAAGACACGAGGTTAAGTCCATCTTGTAGTAGAAGTTTTCCCGGAACCGCCCTGAATATCCAGCATCCACAAGTGGTCAACTTATTGTGAGAGGTCTGGTGCATTAACATACATGAACGAGGAATAATAATAACCAATTATAATTAATTACATTAATGAGAATGTTATTTAATAGGTAGGTTGGTCCTAGGGACAAGTGGAAATTATAACATAAGTTATAATAAATGGAAAGGAAACTTATTAGTAAACCTTAGTTAAAGGAACTAAGTTAATAAGTAAACAATGACAAGCTATAGTGACGGTGTAAGATGGAATTATGATTAAATAACAAAGAATGAGGTGAATATATGACGTGAAATAAATTATAATTAATCATAAATAATAAGTGACATGTTAAACGGAAAGCAGGTGAGCTGAGATGAAGTATACTTAATTACATATTAAGTAAAACATGTTATTTTAACTATGGAATCAGACAATGAATAATACAAAGGGATTGTAGATTACTTTCATTAAGTAAAACATGTTGCATCTTTCTTACGCTTGTTCTCCATGGGTCGGAACTTGCCAAAGGTCGTGGGGTATGTCGGGGCGTGCCCCCCTTTCTGGCGCACCAAAGTCTTGACGTCAAATGTTTGTCACTAGTGACAATCAACCCCCAATCATGTGGAGAACACATGAATAATGATTACAAAATGTGGAAAAGTAAAGAAGACAGGGAACACGCAAAACTTTATATAGCGGTTCAGCAAAGATGGTGCCAAAGTCCACTTTATATGTATTGAATTTCTTTTTTGTTACAAGTACAATGCTTTTTCTGTTTCGAGAAAGAAGAACTCGCTATTTTTATACTTAGCCATGGAGGATCCTAGATTTAGGTGGAGAAGTTTAGCTAAGGGTTGAAGCCGCCGAAAGAAATTTTTCTTTTTTCGTTTTTTTTAGCTTGGATGTATTTATCGGTGAAGAAGTGGGATGTGCTTGCCACCACATGGCTTTCCTCTTTTTCAGAGCTTGGACATATGGAGCTCGATTAGTGGAAGTAGTTGCGGCGGTGGGGCCCGGGTTACTACTGATTAATAGTATCCTTGAAAATTGTGGCTTACGTGGTACTCGAGGTGGGGTGTATCAAAAGTAGAGCTTTGTCCGGAAGTGGTTGACCGCCTTTGTTGCCATGAGACTTGGTCCAAGTAATGAATGACTCAGTTGGATATTTCCAGATGGATCCGAAATATTTGGTCGATTTGATTTTGAAGGAAACGAATAACTCGGTTGGTTGAGAGAAGCGATTCTATCGGGCTTGACGAACCATTGCTTGAAGGAAACCAACTAGAGCCAGCCTTGGTACGAACTGAGTTTGAAGGAAGCTAGTTTGGGCCGAACCTTGCCCGAGTTTCTAGAGTGCTAGTTGCTCTATCGGCCAATCGAACGATGCTGAAGAGAGCTTTTGGATATTGGGCTTCGATCCGTTGAACCGTGACAGCTTTTGCAAAAACAATGGTCAACAACACCCATATTTCGATGTATCTGAAACACATGCACACATCAGGCATTACAATAGTCCCTTGTACCCATATTATTTCCCCACTCTCCTTTTGTTTCTTTACTTTTTTATTTATTTCTGGGCCAAGCCCAGTAATCAAAAGAAACCACGCACCAAAAACACACGTTGCATCCCCTTCTTCCCTTCCCCATCTTTCTTTTGTTTCCTTTTCTTCCCTTTCTTTACTGTTACTTTTCTCTTCTCCTAGGCAAACCGAAACTTTGCCAAACTTCCCCAACATCTAAACCACCTACCCACCACGACAAAAATTCTGAATGACAACATACCACAACCCCATTAGTTTGGACATACTCAGTACGGCATCAAAAATGCCAAAAAGAACAGTGTACACAGTACACAAAACCTTAACATCTCCCCATTTTCAAACCTCCTATGTGCACGTGCACCACCATTTCTACCGCCGAACGGTCACCACTCCGATCCCCGCAAGTCACACCACTACCTAGCTTCGCCTCTGACCAGTCATTGTGCCCCAAAAATTTCTTTTCCTAAAAAATCCTCTCCATCTCCATCAATACAAAAAAAACAAGCTACAGGCCATCCCTATATCGAACTCTTCCAATCACCACCGTCCACCTGAAACTCCTGCGCCACCTACTTTGTCTTCACTGACCTCAGGAATTCCTCCACACCGAGTTTCATCCCAGTCGGTCACTTGATGGGCCCTCACGAACCCCTCAAAACCCATACCCAACGTTAACCCAAAATCCAAAATTTGGCTTCCTTAACCAACAACGACCTCTAGAAAACGTTAAACTTCGTCCGTACCTTCCTCTATCCCCCAGGAAACTCCCTGTAAAAAAGTTTTTTATTTCATTGACTAAAACGAGAAAATTAAATTATTTACCCAAATTTATAAATAAACCATAACTCACGATATAGGTTGTTAAAAACTCCGATTCCTCTTCTAGAAATCATGTTTTTCTATTACAAGTTCAACCGTATGCCTGGATTTAAATTTTCTAATGATCCAAATTTGGAGTTGATACCCCTTTTACTGATATATACATATATCTGTTAATATATATTATCATTTAGTTTAACCTTATTTTATTAAATTATACTACTCTAACATATGGATAACTTTTATGTTGAAGTTAGATCCTCTAATACACTAGGACTGAAGTTATTAAATATATTTTTCAAACCATTTATTTGCAAACAAAAAAGAGTCTTACTTTTTATTGTTTCCAGGCTTCTATTAATTCTAAAGTATCCATTTCCTTTAGTTTAAATCGAAAGACTGAGTTGGTTCAATGCTTACAATATTCCATATACAAATGTACATTTACACTAACAGAATTGAATGGAACAAAAGAAAACAGTTACTCACCACTATTATTCACTATCAAAACATTCAATACATCAGCGATTAAATGTTAATCACAGCTATTTTCATAACTAGAAATATTTGTTATTACAGTTGGAAATTATTTTCATTTCTTATATATGCACTTCTAAATCTTCTACATTCATCAGTGCCTGACCATAAATTGGTAAGAAAATAATCCCCTAAGTATCAACCCCGAAGACCGAAATCAACATTAAATTAATACGTATAGAAAATCATTTAACTCAACCAATTTTCAGTTAGATTCCAATTTTTTTAACTCTAGTAAAAATTTTAAATTCCAGAATCCAAATTTTCAATTTTTATTCCAAACCAGTTTGAAATCACATATGTCGATTTCATTTTAAATTCCAAACCTTTAAATTTCCCAAAACAATTTCTTTTACTCAAACAATTCTCTAGCTTGTCTTATTTCTATATCTCTTTCTTTTACAAATTCAATTTGGTTTAATATGCAACCATTTCAATTTTTATAATTATATTTGATTATAATAACAACCATCGACACATCCATACATAATAATTTCAGAAAAATATTCTCTTTATAACAAAATATAAATTTTGGAAAAATTATTTCTACTACCTAGCTTTTAAAACAATATTATTTTGAATTACCCTGTCTAAGATTTTAGAAACACCAATCGATACAACTGTTCCTTTTTGTATCTACCGGAATTCATAAGCCACTCGACAAACCAATAGACACAATATAAAATAGTTTTTAAATCAATTAACAAATAAATGCTCATATATATATATACACTCAAACTCAATGTAGGGTATTACTAATCTTATCTCTATCGAGTTACGCCACAAAGCCAAGGTTATCACTCAACCTCGCTTTGATACCAAGTGTAACGACCCGAAAATCCATACTATTTGAGTTGACAGAATACAACTCACGTCCATCCCAAATTGCACGAAAATACAAATTATTAATAGAAAGAAGTTAGAGGGTGAGAAAGAGAAAGATAGAAAATTAGAATAAAAGAAAATAGGTAGAAGGTAGACCTGAACAATAACACAGAATCTCACAACTGCAATATAATATAATATAATATGTATAATCAACTTTGAAATACAAAATTGTATTTGAACTTACGTACATCATCAGAGTACATTATATATACAACACAGTGGAATAAACTCTAAATATCTAACATTGAAGCCTCCTGCTCCAGGCTCGTCCAAATAAATCTATAAAAATCCTGAAATTTTGGACTGTCCGTGCAAAATTGGGCACCCAAGTGTTTACGGAAAACATAGAAATAAACTCTGGGTCAGTCATAGGAGTTGTATGAGTAAACGATTTTAAACAGCTTGATTATTAAAGGATATATCATAAGACCACGCTGTATAATACGGAACTGGTTTTTCACTTCTGAGAATCCCCAACAATTTGTTTAACTTTTCAAAAATGTTTTGAAATGAAAGATAATCGTGAGACCAACCCACACATAAACATGGATGATTTTACCATACGATAACCCAAAACATTTTATATCAAAACTCGTCTGATATTATAATAGTGTCTATCGAACCATAAATAAATAATCATCTAGTAGAACGCTTACATTTCACGCTCTACATACTTAACATAAAATCAAAACCGCGAGCGATTATTGGATAATGGATTTCCAACTATGACAAGTTATGGAACCACCTTCCGATAGTTCATCTCTATAGGGGAATACACTAGGTTCTATAAGAACATCTTACAACCCGACCACACATGATCGACCACTCATTTTGCTTGAATGTGTCAAATATATTGTCGCCAATGGTTAGGTATGACCCACCATTTCTCCAAATGGGACAACATTGAATAGAATAAAGAATGAAACAAATTTCTCTAGATAGGTGATAATACATCCTAATTTGGAGCGACCCACTTGGCCATGCTGCCTCCCCGATTTTTTGTCATTTCCTAGTTGTGAGGCTTGAGGCTGAACTTACCTATGACAAATCATTTATTTGAATGCTACGTCATAAATACCACCAACCACTAATTGACTTCCCCAAAAATATATTACATGTATAAAGCAAGAGAAACGAATTTCGTTGCCACCACGTAAATTCGTTTGGAGAGATAAACATATGTGATTGGTTAGGCATACTCTGTCAAACATTCTTCTATACAAGGTGTCATGGGATTGGACAAACAGAAGGCACCATCCTATAAATCCATCTTGCAATTTCTACCTTGGATTGACAAAATAGCCCTTGCATAAACACCGTCCTCAATGGTTTTCAATAGTCTTTGACTCCTAATGTATACATATCGAATCAAAGTGGAATTTAGATTTCGGTCTCTTCGAAAATAACAACGGAAAGGTCCAGATTTGATAGTCGGTGATTTAGCTATCAAAAATAAAATAAAATAAATAGATTTACTTTGATTGAATTTGTTGGGGCTTAGTTAAATAATCTTTGATTATTTAAATTCAAATATTAACCTGTTTATATTTATTTGAATAAGTAAGTATTAATTTAGTTAGAAAATTCTTATTATCAATCTTACGTGATAATCTCACATTTAAATATAAGTTTTCATAGCTGGAGATGATTATTTAACTCTAACACTCATTCCGAACACAAACTAATACCATCTATCGGATAATCGTGAAATCGTTCAAATTGGGGTATTTTAGTTAACTTTCAGACCTTGATTTGAAATCGTTCTTATTGTTAAGGTTTTTAGGAGTTTGACATCCAAAATATTCGACAAAACCATAACTTGGTAACTCCAATTGATTTCAAATCTTAAACCATTTTCAAAAACAACGTTGTTGTTTTGAATCATTGATCAAGTTAACTTAACTAAATAACAAATTTGGGAAATTTGATCCAAATAACAGACTTGATATCCTTATTCTCTGATAATCAAATTATCTTGAAAACTTAATTAAAACATCATTTAAGTCAAAACAATTATCTTGGGGAACATATACAGTTCTCTATTAACTACATTATCAACTTATATCTGTTAATTTAAGTCATACCTTAACTTTTATAAATATTATTAAGTTTAGCAATCATTTGTCAGAACCATTTCTTTTAATTTAGTTGAACAAATTAACTAAATAATTAATTCCCTTTTTGAAACATTTTATTTACATCAGACAAACTGGTTAACTAATTACAATAAATCTTCCATTTTTAAATTAATTAATAATATAATTAATTTCAAATATTCCATTTAATTTTACTCAAAACACAATTCATATCCAATTATCAAAAGTCGAGTTTATTTCTGAGTTCCATTATAGAAAACGGCTTAGCAGTCCCAATGGTATATAATAGTTATTATAACAGACGACATTCAGGTTGTTAACCCAATTTTTCACAAATAGTCATATAAATACAATTCAAGATCATCAACTGATAATATAATATCTCAACAACACATATATTAACTGATAAAATATGTCAAACTGATATAATAGCAAAACGGTGTTTATTTCTATTAACAGGATGTCCAAACAATTCAGTTAGTCGAATAATATTGTGGAACGGTATTTATTTCAACTAACAGATGTCAACATAAATATACAATTACGATTAACATAATTAAACACAAATTAGTAAATAAATCAATATATTGAACAAACAATTCAGTATTTACTGAATTACATATCATCACGGATCTATTATAACGGTTTACGTGTTAATTTAGTTTAGCAACTAGTTTTACGTTCGATAAAATTTATATGATATTTACTATTATAAACATTTTTAAATTACCTAACAAAACAATTTATTTTAAATTGAATTGTTAAATTCGATAAATACGTCGAGTTGTTTATACATACCATCAATCGACTACACCCACTCGAACCCATAATCCATCCGATCATATATTCTTGATCTAACTCCTATACATATACATATATATATATATACATCAATATATGTAAATATTATTTATATTTAGGTTTGAACTTAAATTAATTTTTAAACTTCCCTTTTTCTTTTACATTTTAAAAAAAAACATGGGCCAAGCCCATTTTATCTAGCACTCATATTTCGATGTATCCAAAACACATGCCACACATCAGGCATCACAATAATCCCTTATACCCATATTCTTTCCCCACTATCCCTTTGTTTCATTACTTTTTATTTATTTATAGGCCAACCCCAGTAATCCAAAGAAACCATGCACAAGAAACACACGCTGCATCCCCTTCTTTCCTTCTCCATATTTCTTTTGTTTCCTTTTCTTTCCTTTCTTCACTGTTACTTTTCTCTTCTCCTAGGCAAATCGTAACTTTGCCAAACTTCCCCAACATACACACTACCTACTCAACGCAACAAAACTCCAGAATGACAACATTCCCACAACCCTATTAGTTTGGACATACTCAGTACGGTATCAAAAATAACCAAAAAGAACAGTGTACATAGTACAAAAAAACGTAACATCTCCCCATGTGCACGTGCACCACTGTTTCTGCCACCGGACAATCACCACTCCAATCCCCGCAAGTTACACCACTATCTAGCGTCGCCTCTGATCAGTCATCATGCACCCAAAACTTCTCTTCCTCAAAAATCCTCTTAAACTCCATCAACACACAAAAAACAAGTTACAAGCTGTCCTTATATCAAACTCTTCCAATCACCACATCCACCTAAAATGCCTGTGCCACCTCCGTTCGCTTCACTAACCTCAGGCGTTCCTCCACTCCGAATTTTAGCCCTCTCGATCACCTGATGGCCACCCACGAACCCCTCAAAAACCCATACCTAATGTTACCCAAAATCCAAAATTTGTCTCCCACGACTAACCTCGACTTCCATAAAATGTTAAACTTCGTCCGTACCTTCTTCTATCCCCCAGGAAACTCCTCATAAAACAGTTTTTGATTTCATTGAACAAAACATGTGAAGCGACCCGAAACTTCCCCGGTCTCCGAAGAGATGAGAAAGAACGAATTACTGTGAGGACAAGACAAATCAGAACACAAACAGAAGAACATTTCACTGTTATTACAACAATGCATCAGATTACAAGAATATACAGAGTATAAATGAATATTACACAGAAATATCAGAGATTTAAATTACATTTAAATACATCGCAGCGGAAAATAATACAATACACAACTAGAAGAGATATACGGATACAAAGCTTTCCGGATATCATTCCAGCTGTAAACCAGGATCTTGTGAATATAAATCTGCAAAACCAAAACTACTAGCTGCCCGTGTGGAAAATAAGGGCACCCAGAGTTTAGGTTGAAACAATAAACTCCAGGTCAGTCATGTGACTGGTGTGAGAACTAAAACAGTTATTTAAAACTTTACTTTAAAAGAGAGTAATTCAAGGGACCACGCCGTATAACACGGAACGGGTTTCCTCCCAAGAATACTAGTGCATAGAATAAACAGCGCAATGCTTTTTCGAAAAATGAAGCTATTATAAGACCCAGGTCCCATCACACAATGCAACGCAAGCCGGAGGATAGGGTTTTACCTTATAACAGCCAAACATGCTTGATACGTTTAAAACAAATCATTTGATACTATAATAAGTGTATAGTGTCAAAAACAATTTCAATCATAAATATAAATCATAGACGGCATGAGTGCCCCATCCCACTATGTCGCCATACTAGGCTCTACAAATAAAGCCGAAATACACGTATTGGAAATTGGATTTCCATCATGGTGGCTCCTGATTCGAAAGATCGATCGCGTAGTACAAATCACCGCGGCTTACGTCTCAGCGAGAGAAAACACCGCTATGCACATCCGCACTTTTGGGACTCAAGTATCACCGCGGCTTACGTCCCAGCAAGAGAAAACACCGCTTACTCTATCCCTCCGAGCACGAAGCTCAATATCGGTCGACCGAATCCACTACACTAAAAATGTATACTGATCAAACCATCAGTTTACCACCATTCCGGGCTGTGAGGCTCGCGGATCAACGCTATACACAAAGCCATGCTATATCAGCTGCGCTTTGATCATCAACCACCAAACTTTGCTTTTCAACAAAAGTCTGGATCACTGCATCTCAGTATGCCACACTATCAATCCATATCGTACCACTGATTTCTGCCAATATATAACCTCTGAGCTCATATGTCTCAGAGAAGGGCGTTAAGCAAGAGAATAAATTCTCCGCCGCCAAACAAATATATATTTAGCAGAGATCAACAAATACAATATAAAGGAATACAATGTCAGACACACCATCCATTTACAAGTCCGTTCTAGGTCTGAACGAAACCGGAGGCACTTTACTCGCATATCCTTCCATCTCCAAGTACGTCTGGACGACCGCCAACTATTTCCATCCTCTTGGGTGTACAGCCCAATCAGGATCGTCAGTAACTATCCAAACGATGTGAAGACTTCCTGCCTTCAACCACCGTCTTCATCTTCGACATCTCGTCGAATCGGTTATTCAGAATGGGTGTAAACCCGGCCTTTCTGAATAACCCACGTATATGATAAACAAATGTTACACAAACACATCAAACGCCTCATTCCAATTCAGAATATTCTTTTATTCACAAAATCACATTTTTAGGGAAAGGTTCCCATTAATTTTATCCAAGATAAATTCTTCTAAATTTATTCTTTAATCTTCCTTTGGATATCATTTCAAACCATATTATGGTTTTCCAAACTAGTCGGGATTAGCGAACCACACCGAAGTAATTATTATTTTATTTTCCAATCCCAACCTATATATCCCATGGAGAAAACTGGTAATACTCCACATCTAACACCACTGTGTTATCGGTAAAATTAATTACCATTTCACGTTCAAATCTAATTAAAGATTTAACTATCGCTTTGGAGCAAAACTGGTGGTACTCCATTCTCGATCACCTTTCAGATTTGATAATTTAAATAATCAATTCATTTTTCAATCTAATTAAAGATTCATTAAAACTCCACTTAGTTTTAATCTTCTCAAAAAATTGATATCTTGCCTTTAACTGGGTTAAAGAACCAATGTCTTCTAAAACACGATTCACGATAAACCCAAATCACATTTGATATTAAATACAAGGCTCTGAACAGAAAATATATCGGCTTACATTCAATATCAAATTCTGAAACCAACATATATCGCATTGGAAATAACGATATAAAATATATCTTTCAAATCCCCATAACAATATTTGTATAGTCACGAAATCCAACATCGAAATATCCCGAAGATAATTTCGATTCAGCTCCAGTCCAATCCACGTATTGGGAGTATTGATTATTTTTAAAATCACTTTCAAATTCAATTTATTTATTTCAAAAATAAATTGATTTTAATTCTAGTTCAAAACTAGTTTATTTCGATAAAAATCTATTTTTATCTTTTCAAATGTGGAATTTTCCAGCTCAACTCTTTCCAATCCATATATTATGATTTTACACAAATTATAGATATTTTTAATAATTTTACCAAGGCCCGTACAATCGATTTCCAACAACGGCCATCGAACTGCACTTACGGCGACCTTTTTCGAATTTGATTTGGACATAACTCCAAATCCAACTGTTAGATTTCAAATTTCTAATATTCATTGGGAAGCTCTTTTTGATACGAACCCAACGGTTCCGGTTTTAGGAGAATCCGACGGTCGGATCTCCCGCAATGTCCGTTTGAAATAAATGGTCGAAATTCACGAACTGCCGCTGCGCGTTCTATTCAGGCCATTATATATATATATAATATATATATATATATTATATATATTTCGTCGATTTCCTTTTAAAACAAATTTTATAAATAGTTCTACATTCGTTTCAAAACAATTTCAAATTCCATTTCAATTCAAATCAAAATTGAATTCTTCTTTATAAATTCGTTTTAAAATTCATTTCTATTCAATTCAATTTGAATTCATTTGAATTCGCTTTCAATTCAATTCATTTCGAAATCGTTTTCAATTCAATTCATTTCGAAATCGTTTTCAATTCAATTCATTTCGAAATCGTTTTCAATTCAATTCATTTCGAAATCGTTTTCAATTCAATTCATTTCGAAATCGTTTTCAATTCAATTCATTTCGAAATCGTTTTCAATTCAATTCATTTCGAAATCGTTTTCAATTCAATTCATTTCGAAATCGTTTTCAATTCAATTCATTTCGAAATCGTTTTCAATTCAATTCATTTCGAAATCGTTTTCAATTCAATTCATTTTGAAATCGTTTTCAATTCAATTCATTTCGAAATCGTTTTCAATTCAATTCATTTCGAAATCGTTTTCAATTCAATTCATTTCGAAATGAATAAAATCGATATAAATATCGTTTACGTCAAAATGGCGTCAATCTAATCAACACGGCTTTATATTTTCAAAACTTCTTTATACTATCCAACAAATGAATATTTATCCCATTCAACACATGAATCTATATTTATTTCAACACACGACTAATCTCAACACATGAGTACTGTCAACACATCACTATTTTTATATTCAACACATGAATTTTCTTTTATAATATTCATTACTTTCCCCATTGGAATGAGGCCCAATCAATCACCATATAACGTTAATTATATGGATTCCATACAACACATGTATATAATAGCAATAATAAACAATCAACCATCAACCAAAGTGCACTACACTGTATAAGCATCAAATATAGATATCTTACGCTTATAACAGGCTGTCAATCAATCGATCGACATATTTAATCAATCAGGATGAGTGAACTTCAAATTTCATCCCAACACCCGTGTGGGGTTTCAAACAATCAAACACAGATTTTTAGTTGTGCAGTTGGGCGATGTGTAAAATTTATCGACCCATTCAATATCAGTCAAATCAGTGTATATAAACAAATCGGCCGATTTGTTTATAAATATTTATTTATTCACTTTCACGTTAAAACTATATTTTTAATGATAATATATTTTATTTTAACATATGAATTTCTATTCATTTCATTTACATAATAAAAATGATATTTTTATTTTTCTAACATATTTTAGAAAATTTCGGCGGCATAACGGCACGATACTAGAAACGGGACAAGGCCTAGCCTTATCCCCGGTCTAGTGAAGGCCCACGCCATTCACACATCAATCAATCCATTCATTTCACCAAACAATTCAATTTCAAATCACATCATCTAACTAATCTATGCAACCAAACAAACAAGTCCATGGTCTGTGGACGATTGTGTCGGGTGCTACTAAGCACCGTCTGCATCCTAGTATATAAATATAACTAGAAAAATTAAATTGAAAGGTGAGAAGTTCTCACCGATAGCTATCCAATCATTCTGACTCTACTTTGATAGAAATCTTCATCGTTATCGCCTCTTCGTCATCTTCGTTGCCCGTAGTCACTATATATATAAAAATCACATTTTTATTTCTCTATTCCATATATAAAAATCGAAATTTTTTCTTTTCTATTCAATATATAAAAATCGAAATTTTTACTTTTCTATTCAATATATAAAAATCGAATTTTTTCTTTTCTATTCAATATATAAAAATCAAATTTTTACTTCTAAAAATTTCGCCTTTTCACATTTAAAAATATCGCCTTATCACATTTAAAAATATCGCCTTATCACATTTAAAAATATCGCCTTATCACATTTTAAAAATATCGCCTTATCACATTTAAAAATATCGCCTTATCACATTTAAAAATATCGCATTATCACATTTAAAAATATCGCCTTATCACATTTTAAAAATATCGCCTTATCACATTTTAAAAATATCGCCTTATCACATTTTA
Organism: Allium sativum; assembly: GCA_030737875.1. Lineage (NCBI taxonomy): Eukaryota > Viridiplantae > Streptophyta > Magnoliopsida > Asparagales > Amaryllidaceae > Allium > Allium sativum. The sequence continues at coordinate 729,815,636 of CM060909.1, forward strand.
AAAATATCGCCTTATCACATTTTTATAGTTCCTACTATGCAAAGATCATATTTTTATCTTTCTACAATATAAAAGATTATATTTTTACTACTTTAAAAATATATAAATCATATTTTTAATATCCTACTTAAACAAAAATCATATTTCTACCACTTCTATATAGTAAAGATTATATTTTTAATACTTTAAAAATATAAAAATCATATTTTTAATTCGAAGTTCAATATATAAAAACCATATTTTTATTTCGCTAATTTACATATAAAAATCAAACTTTTAATTCAAATCTACATTGAAAAAAAATTAGATTTTTATTTACTTGCTTTTACCTATACAAAACTGATTAAAAATCCACCCTTTTTAATTAACTAAGCTAAACACTTTAAAATCAATGGGAATAAATACTTACAGCGGGGTTTTAGGGGTCTTGGTCGTTGGTTCGGAGGGGGAAGACGGTTTCTAGCGCGCGACAAGGGAGGGAGTGGTCGGAGGCGGCTCTGGTGGTCGGAGCAGTAGGGTAGGCGGTGGATTGGGTTCGATTTCTGATGGGGGGGAAGGGTCTGCGACGCGGTCCAGGAAGAGAAGGGGAGGAGGAAGAAGAAGTCGATCAACGGAGGGGGGGGGGAACCTCTGGCGGCGGCGGTCTTCGAGGGGAGCGGCGGCGATTCCAGGGTTCGACGGTTTTTTTTTTTTTTTTTGAAATGAACGGTATAGAAGGAGAAGGGGGTAGGGGTATAGTTTATTTTAATTAATATTTAATTCTATTTTTCTTTTAAATAGGGAATTTTCATTTTAACTCCAAATCAAACCGAACCATTGTCGCCCCTAGCTAACTACCCCTATCCCGGACACAATGGAATAGGTTTCGTAAGCCATTTCGACTCTTACAGTCAGTTCCCGTTAAATTTAAAATATAAATCTTTATATTGATTTTTAAACGTACATTTTGAATTACTGGGGTTACATACTAACTCTAAAAATTCTCGAAAAATATTTTCTAGCTTCGTATTGACGATACGGTCCTAACAAAACTGGTTTCATCGTATTCTGAGGCTGTTGGAAAAATGGCCATTTTCCAGTTGATTAAAATCAACTAAAACCGGTCAAACGCGTTTTCCTTTGCCACGCTCACATATTGATTCGAAAAAATATGAAATTTGGAATCCAGCAATAACTTTACATCACGGACCCAACAAAAGTGGTTTCGTCGAAATCCGAGTTCGTTTGCAAAATGTCCATTTTTAAGGGCCTGAATTCCATAGCGACTATTCAGAATTTTCAACTGGACATATCTTTTGATTCCCGCCATCAAATTTTGATTATTCGGATTCGTTGGAAAGATATCATCAATTAGATTCTAATGTTTTTGGTTTCACTAAAATCCGGATTGTTTTGCACCCGGTACATTCAATTGAAGTTTGAAATCGAATTATCGAACTACCGCGCCATTTTCAATTCTATTTATAATTATATATAAATATTTATATTCTAACGACGACGCGTATATAATATATATGTTCGAATAATATTCAAAATAAATTTCTCGTCGATATTATTTAAAATAATTCATTTTAAATATACTAAATTCGCCAAAATTGCCAAAATAAAAATTTTAAACTGGCCCAGATTTTGCGGGTTATTACAATCTCCCCCACTTAAAACTTTTCGTCCCCGAAAAGGAACAAAGTCGAAAGTGGTTTGATTAATCAACTCTACGTTCGATCTAGTTTTCATTCTCTAACTTTTCAGTTTCAGAGAATTTTCAAATTTTCAAAAATTTGGCTAACACCCTAAATTTTCGAAAAATTTCGCCATAACCTCCCCTGCACCGGGAGCATCGGGGAATTTCAAATAGCTTCCCCGGTCCTTCAGATCTCAAAAAGAAAAAGAAAAAGCCAAGCGGCTAGCCAATAGGCTCATAAAATCATCATCACCCAAACAAAAAAGTATATTATGTAGTAAACATGTACCTATTTGTCGGGCAAACAAATTTTATTCTCTGCTCTAGCCTCCTTGCTATGACCTGTTCAATATAAGTATATGTATATGCAAGCAAATGCGACCAATTTTCAATACAATTCAACATTTGGTTCAATTAGGCTAAATGGTTCACAATTATCAAACAAATAAACAAACATCAATCAATTAGTGACTTTAACGTTTCAAATTGATAATTTTACTACATATAAATAAAATCATGTTTTTGATGCCAATTCACAACAATGTATTCTAACTATATAAGTTTTGGTTCTCACACCAGTCTAATGGAAATATATAGATATCACACCTTCGAAACACGAAAATAATTACTAATGATGACGCGTCAATCATCAGAATCAGGTCCGTGCGACTAGAGTGTGCTTCTATATCTATCCAGTATATTAACATTTCAAATATACGTTTGCAAGGCGCATATGCAAAATCTTTATATACTGGACTATCCAAATCAATATAAAATAAATAATCAAATACGAATAATTGAATTTAAATTTTCAAAACAAAATTGTTTTCATTTGAAAAATATACTCTTCACACTCGTTCTAGGATACTACCGATCCTATCTCTAACGAGTCATTCTAATTGGATATTACTAATCCAATATCTGATGAATTCTTTCGTATGGTTCTAATGTGTCTTGTTCTCGAGCTCTGTAAACCAAAGCTCTGACACCAAATGAAGCGACCCGAAACTTCCCCGGTCTCCGAAGAGATGAGAAAGAACGAATTACTGTGAGGACAAGACAAATCAGAACACAAACAGAAGAACATTTCACTGTTATTACAACAATGCATCAGATTATAAGAATATACAGAGTATAAATGAATATTACACAGAAATATCAGAGATTTAAATTACATTTAAATACATCGCAGCGGAAAATAATACAATACACAACTAGAAGAGATATACGGATACAAAGCTTTCCGGATATCATTCCAGCTGTAAACCAGGATCCTGTGAATATAAATCTGCAAAACCAAAACTACTAGCTGCCCGTGTGGAAAATAAGGGCACCCAGAGTTTAGGTTGAAACAATAAACTCCAGGTCAGTCATGTGACTGGTGTGAGAACTAAAACAGTTATTTAAAACTTTACTTTAAAAGAGAGTAATTCAAGGGACCACGCCGTATAACACGGAACGGGTTTCCTCCCAAGAATACTAGTGCATAGAATAAACAGCGCAATGCTTTTTCGAAAAATGAAGCTATTATAAGACCCAGGTCCCATCACACAATGCAACGCAAGCCGGAGGATAGGGTTTTACCTTATAACAGCCAAACATGCTTGATACGTTTAAAACAAATCATTTGATACTATAATAAGTGTATAGTGTCAAAAACAATTTCAATCATAAATATAAATCATAGACGGCATGAGTGCCCCATCCCACTATGTCGCCATACTAGGCTCTACAAATAAAGCCGAAATACACGTATTGGAAATTGGATTTCCATCATGGTGGCTCCTGATTCGAAAGATCGATCGCGTAGTACAAATCACCGCGGCTTACGTCTCAGCGAGAGAAAACACCGCTATGCACATCCGCACTTTTGGGACTCAAGTATCACCGCGGCTTACGTCCCAGCAAGAGAAAACACTGCTTACTCTATCCCTCCGAGCACGAAGCTCAATATCGGTCGACCGAATCCACTACACTAAAAATGTATACTGATCGAACCATCAGTTTACCACTATTCCGGGCTGTGAGGCTCGCGGATCAACGCTATACACAAAGCCATGCTATATCAGCTGCGCTTTGATCATCAACCACCAAACTTTGCTTTTCAACAAAAGTCTGGATCACTGCATCTCAGTATGCCACACTATCAATCCATATCGTACCACTGATTTCTGCCAATATATAACCTCTGAGCTCATATGTCTCAGAGAAGGGCGTTAAGCAAGAGAATAAATTCTCCGCCGCCAAACAGATATATATTTAGCGGAGATCAACAAATACAATATAAAGGAATACAATGTCAGACACACCATCCATTTACAAGTCCGTTCTAGGTCTGAACGAAATCGGAGGCACTTTCCTTGCATATCCTTCCATCTCTAAGTACGTCTGGACGACCGCCAACTATTTCCATCCTCTTGGGTGTACAGCCCAATCAGGATCGTCAGTAACTATCCAAACGATGTGAAGACTTCCGGCCTTCAACCACCGTCTTCATCTTCGACATCTCGTCGAATCGGTTATTCAGAATGGGTGTAAACCCGGCCTTTCTGAATAACCCACGTATATGATAAACAAATGTTACACAAACACATCAAACGCCTCATTCCAATTCAGAATATTCTTTTATTCACAAAATCACATTTTTAGGGAAAGGTTCCCATTAATTTTATCCAAGATAAATTCTTCTAAATTTATTCTTTAATCTTCCTTTGGATATCATTTCAAACCATATTATGGTTTTCCAAACTAGTCGGGATTAGCGAACCACACCGAAGTAATTATTATTTTATTTTCCAATCCCAACCAATATATCCCATGGAGAAAACTGGTAATACTCCACATCTAACACCACTGTGTTATCGGTAAAATTAATTACCATTTCACGTTCAAATCTAATTAAAGATTTAACTATCGCTTTGGAGCAAAACTGGTGGTACTCCATTCTCGATCACCTTTCAGATTTGATAATTTAAATAATCAATTCATTTTTCAATCTAATTAAAGATTCATTAAAACTCCACTTAGTTTTAATTTTCTCAAAAATCGATATCTTGCCTTTAACTGGGTTAAAGAACCAATGTCTTCTAAAACACGATTCACGATAAACCCAAATCACATTTGATATTAAATACAAGGCTCTGAAAAGAAAATATATCGGCTTACATTCAATATCAAATTCTGAAACCAACATATATCGCATTGGAAATAACGATATAAAATATATCTTTCAAATCCCCATAACAATATTTGTATAGTCACGAAATCCAACATCGAAATATCCCGAAGATAATTTCGATTCAACTCCAGTCCAATCCACGTATTGGGAGTATTGATTATTTTTAAAATCACTTTCAAATTCAATTTATTTATTTCAAAAATAAATTGATTTTAATTCTAGTTCAAAACTAGTTTATTTCGATAAAAATCTATTTTTATCTTTTCAAATGTGGAATTTTCCAGCTCAACTCTTTCCAATCCATATATTATGATTTTACACAAATTATAGATATTTTTAATAATTTTACCAAGGCCCGTACAGTCGATTTCCAACAACGGCCATCGAACTGCACTTACGGCGACCTTTTTCGAATTTGATTTGGACATAACTCCAAATCCAACCGTTAGATTTCAAATTTCTAATATTCATTGGAAAGCTCTTTTCGATACGAACCCAACGGTTCCGGTTTTAGGAGAATCCGACGGTCGGATCTCCCGCAATGTCCGTTTGAAATAAATGGTCGAAATTCACGAACTGCCGCGGCGCGGCGCGTTCTATTCAGGCCATTATATATATAATATATATATTATATATATTTCGTCGATTTCCTTTTAAAACGAATTTTATAAATAGTTCTACATTCGTTTCAAAACAATTTCAACTTCCATTTCAATTCAAATCAAAATTGAATTCTTCTTTATAAATTCGTTTTAAAATTCATTTCTATTCAATTCAATTTGAATTCATTTGAATTCGCTTTCAATTCAATTCATTTCGAAATCGTTTTCAATTCAATTCATTTCGAAATCGTTTTCAATTCAATTCGTTTCGAAATCGTTTTCAATTCAATTCATTTCGAAATCGTTTTCAATTCAATTCATTTCGAAATCGTTTTCAATTCAATTCATTTCGAAATCGTTTTCAATTCAATTCATTTCGAAATCGTTTTCAATTCAATTCATTTCGAAATCGTTTTCAATTCAATTCATTTCGAAATGAATAAAATCGATATAAATATCGTTTACGTCAAAATGGCGTCAATCTAATCAACACGGCTTTATATTTTCAAAACTTCTTTATTCTATCCAACAATTGAATATTTATCCCATTCAACACATGAATCTATATTTATTTCAACACACGACTAATCTCAACACATGAGTACTGTCAACACATCACTATTTTTATATTCAACACATGAATTTTCTTTTATAATATTCATTACTTTCCCCATTGGAATGAGGCCCAATCAATCACCATATAACGTTAATTATATGGATTCCATACAACACATGTATATAATAGCAATAATAAACAATCAACCATCAACCAAAGTGCACTACACTGTATAAGCATCAAATATAGATATCTTACGCTTATAACAGCCTGTCAATCAATCGATCGACATATTTAATCAATCAGGATGAGTGAACTTCAAATTTCATCCCAACACCCGTGTAGGGTTTCAAACAATCAAACACAGATTTTTAGTTGTGCAGTTGGGCGATGTGTAAAATTTATCGACCCATTCAATATCAGTCAAATTAGTGTATATAAACAAATCGGCCGATTTGTTTATAAATATTTATTTATTCACTTTCACGTTAAAACTATATTTTTAATGATAATATATTTTATTTTAACACATGAATTTCTATTCATTTCATTTACACAATAAAAATGATATTTTTATTTTTCTAACATATTTTAGAAAATTTCGGTGGCATAACGGCACGATACTAGAAACGGGACAAGGCCTAGCCTTATCCCCGGTCTAGTGAAGGCCCACGCCATTCACACATCAATCAATCCATTCATTTCACCAAACAATTCAATTTCAAATCACATCATCTAACTAATCTATGCAACCAAACAAACAAGTCCATGGTCTGTGGACGATTGTGTCGGGTGCTACTAAGCACCGTCTGCATCCTAGTATATAAATATAACTAGAAAAATTAAATTGAAAGGTGAGAAGTTCTCACCGATAGCTATCCAATCATTCTGACTCTACTTTGATAGAAATCTTCATCGTTATCGCCTCTTCGTCATCTTCGTTGCCCGTAGTCACTATATATATAAAAATCACATTTTTGTTTCTCTATTCCATATATAAAAATCGAAATTTTTTCTTTTCTATTCAATATATAAAAATCGAAATTTTTACTTTTCTATTCAATATATAAAAATCGAATTTTTTCTTTTCTATTCAATATATAAAAATCGAATTTTTACTTCTAAAAATTTCGCCTTTTCACATTTAAAAATATCGCCTTATCACATTTAAAAATATCGCCTTATCACATTTAAAAATATCGCCTTATCACATTTTAAAAATATCGCCTTATCACATTTAAAAATATCGCCTTATCACATTTAAAAATATCGCCTTATCACATTTAAAAATATCGCCTTATCACATTTAAAAATATCGCCTTATCACATTTTAAAAATATCGCCTTATCACATTTTAAAAATATCGCCTTATCACATTTTAAAAATATCGCCTTATCACATTTTAAAAATATCGCCTTATCACATTTTTATAGTTCCTACTATGCAAAGATCATATTTTTTATCTTTCTACAATATAAAATATTATATTTTTACTACTTTAAAAATATATAAATCATATTTTTAATATCCTACTTAAACAAAAATCATATTTCTACCACTTCTATATAGTAAAGATTATATTTTTAATACTTTAAAAATATAAAAATCATATTTTTAATTCGAAGTTCAATATATAAAAACCATATTTTTATTTCGCTAATTTACATATAAAAATCAAATTTTTAATTCAAATCTACATTGAAAAAAAATTAGATTTTTATTTACTTGATTTTACCTATACAAAACTAATTAAAAATCCACCCTTTTTAATTAACTAAGCTAAATACTTTAAAATCAATGGGACTAAATACTTACAGCGGGGTTTTAGGGGTCTTGGTCGTTGGTTCGGAGGGGGAAGACGGTTTCTAGCGCGCGACAGGGGAGGGAGTGGTCGGAGGCGGCTCTGGTGGTCGGAGCAGTAGGGTAGGCGGTGGATTGGGTTCGATTTCTGATGGGGGGGAAGGGTCTGCGACGCGGTCCAGGAAGAGAAGGGGAGGAGGAAGAAGAAGTCGATCAACGGAGGGGGGGGGAACCTCTGGCGGCGGCGGTCTTCGAGGGGAGCGGCGGCGATTCCAGGGTTCGACGGTTTTTTTTTTTATTATTTTGAAATGAACGGTATAGAAGGAGAAGGGGGTAGGGGTATAGTTTATTTTAATTAATATTTAATTCTATTTTTCTTTTAAAAAGGGAATTTTCATTTTAACTCCAAATCAAACCGAACCATTGTCGCCCCTAGCTAACTACCCCCATCCCGGACACAATGGAATAGGTTTCGTAAGCCATTTCGACTGTTACAGTCAGTTCCCGTTAAATTTAAAATATAAATCTTTATATTGAATTTTAAACGTACATTTTGAATTACTGGGGTTACATACTAACTCTAAAAATTCTCGAAAAATATTTTCTAGCTTCGTATTGACGATACGGTCCTAACAAAACTGGTTTCATCGTATTCTGAGGCTGTTGGAAAAATGGCCATTTTCCAGTTGATTAAAATCAACTAAAACCGGTCAAACGCGTTTTCCTTTGCCACGCTCACATACTGATTCGAAAAAATATGAAATTTGGAATCCAGCAATAACTTTACATCACGGACCCAACAAAAGTGGTTTCGTCGAAATCCGAGGTCGTTTGCAAAATGTCCATTTTTAAGTGCCTGAATTCCATAGCAACTATTCAGAATTTTCAACTGGACATATCTTTTGATTCCCGCTATCAAATTTTGATTATTCGGATTCGTTGGAAAGATATCATCAATTAGATTCTAATGTTTTTGGTTTCACTAAAATCCGGATTGTTTTGCACCCGGTACATTCAATTGATGTTTGAAATCGAATTATCGAACTACCGCGCCATTTTCAATTCTATTTATAATTATATATAAATATTTATATTCTAACGACGACGCGTATATAATATATTTGTTCGAATAATATTCAAAATAAATTTCTCGTCGATATTATTTAAAATAATTCATTTTAAATATACTAAATTCGCCAAAATTGCCAAAATAAAAATTTTAAACTGGCCCAGATTTTGCGGGTTATTACAACATGAAGATTAAATTGTTTACCCAAATTTATAAACAAACCATAAGTCTCGATATAGGCTGCTAAAAAATTATGATTCCAGTTCTAGAAATCATGTTTTTCTATTACAAGTTCAACCATACGCCTAGATTTAAATTTTCCAATGATCCAAATTTGGAGTTGATACCTCTTTTACTGATATATACATATATCTGTTAATATATAATATTATTTAGTTTAACCATATTTTTTTAAATTAAACTACTCTAACATTTGAGTAACTTTTATGTTGAGGTTAGATCCTTTAATACATTGGGATTAAAGTTATTAAATATTTTTTCAAACCACTTATTTGCAAACAAAACAGAGTCTCACTTTGTATTTTTTTTCCAGGCTTCTATTAATTCTAATAGCATCCATTTCCTTTAGTTTATATCAGAAGACTGAGGTTGTTCAATGCCCACATTATTCCACATAGATATATAAATTTACACTAACGGATTTGAATGGAACAAAAGAATAGAATTACTCACCACTACTATTCACTGTCATATGCTAGTTCCTTTTTTTAGGTTCCAGATTAAGTGCTGTTTTGATATGAAACTTGAATTCTTAATACACATTCAGGATCATACATGCACATATATTACACCCTAATAAAAAATTATATGGAATAGTTCACTCATACATATTATTTACTGTTTTTGTCTTCCAAGTTTATGTGAAAACTAACATGCTAATTTAATATATTCCAAACCATATACTCCTATATATATAACATACTATACATACAACATAAACACTTTCAAGTTGGGTAGTAGTAGAGTTATACTCATATTAATCCACTGTTTTCCCCTTTGTTTCCAGATTTTAGTCCCTTCCTCTGCTTTTTATTTTCTGGAGTCTTTGTTCTCGTGTTCTAACTTTTGTGCATGAGTTTTTCTACAATTTTTTGTTCCAGTTTTTCTTCTAGTTTTTTGTTTTTGTTTTAATGAAATCAATTTGTTCTTAGATGTATATATAGAAGGGAACAAATAATATTATATTGTGTGTAGCTTATAGATTTTATAATATAGAGTTGGGTTGTTTAATTGATTGAAAGAAAAGATGCATTGTTTGGTCATTACTAACTTACATCCTTCTAGTTTTCTTCAGTGTACTTCCATGTGCAAAGATATATAAAAACTTACTTAGCTCTTAAGAAATCATACTATACATCTAGGATGCCTATACTCTTTGATTAGAAACAAGATGTTTGGTCCTTTATTCATAAATATTTCTAGACTTGCATTACGCCATGTGCCAATATAGATTTTGAAAACTAAGGCTTAGCTATTAAGTTACTTAGGATATTACTTCTTTCGATATAAGAGGATGCTATGTTGAGGCAGCTTTGTTTCATTTGATTTAAAAGGTAGTGTATATAGGGTAGTAGTTGTTTGCTTCCTAGTAGTTCTCAAATCAATAAATGTGTATGTACTAAAATAATTTAAAAAGGAAATTCTTAGCTTCTAAGGCAAATGCAACTATCTAGCTATGTATTTTATTGATTTACAATAGCAGATAACGTATAAAACAATTATTCTTATTTATAAATTAATTTTAAACCAATTATGTCTTTTACATGTATTTAAAACAAGTTTAAATATAAACAAAACTACTAAAACAATAATTACTTGTATATAGTTATATATAAGAAGTAAAAATATATCCATAGCAGTTTTAACTAATTATTATATAAATTTTCTATAATATTTGCATATAATATTATCTGTATTTTTAACTAGAGATAAAAAACACATTAGAATTACAAAACAAAACAATACAACATTGTTTACTGCTTTTATAACCATGTATACATTGATTAGACATTTTAAATCATTAAAATGTACATATACTTGGAATTTTCCTCAATATTTATATTCATAATTTATTAATTAAATCAATTATTAAAATAATCCAAAATAAATTGTGTTATATAATCAGTCAAATACTGGGATGTTACATATAACATAGGTTATAATAAATGGAAAGAAACTTATTTTAAAACCATAGTTAATAGAACTAAGTAAATAAGTAAATAACAACAAGGGGTTGTATTAAACCAAGTCATGGTTAATGAAAAATAATGAAGTAGGCTTATTATTGGTAGACTTATAAATGAGAATTATGAAGTCTAATAAAAGAAACTAATAATAAGCGGAAGCCCGCTCAGGGGTCATATGTCTGAATGAAGAAGACCTATGGAATGAAATAAGTTATACTTAATTATAAATTAAGTAATATGTTAAATGGACACCTACTGATTGTGATAGGATTTACTTAATGACACATTAAGTATAACATGTTATTGTAACCTGAAATTGGACGATGAACGACAGGGTAATAATGTAAGAAGATCGTAGATTACATATCTTGAATTACAATCTAGTGAATAACATGTTGGGGTTTATTAATGAACTTAAATGGGCTAAGTTATATCACTGAATTAATAAGCGAGAGATGTCCATTCCTTGGAGATGTAAGGGGCTCAGAGAAAACCTGAAAACTTGAATATAAGATAGAATGTGAACAATCAAGTTAATTGGAAATCTAATAAGATAAGACAAGCGCACGATTAAAAGATTAGACATAGGATCTAATATTGCGATGGTGTGAAGCGCTTGGACCAGTCTACACATCTGAAGGTGAAGAACACAATGGGGTAGATCATTGAGGTGTCTAGAGGCACGAGAGGAGCACGTCCATTTGATTATTCTGTTGATATTCTACGCGCTAGCTCTATGGGACCGGAAGGGACCACGCGACTTCCATGGGACATGGTAGGGTGCTTCGTGGTGGTTCTTTATGCGGTGGCAGCGTTCAGGTTGTACTCGCAGAGGTTGGGTTTGCTCGAAACTACCTAGTGGACATACCTTGACTGCAACAGTTGTTTAGCAATCAAAAGGCCGGTTGGTGGAATTAGGGTAACTCGACGATTTGTCTACAAAATGGCTAGTCAAGACCAAATAAAGGATAGTAATCGTTGGGTATCTATTGTAACAACCTGGAAAATCAGAATCAATTTAAAATTTTTATTTTGGCAATTTTAATGAATTTTGAACATTTAAAATGATTTATTTTAAATAATAACGACTAGAAATTTATTTGAATAGAATTAGAATGTATAAATTTATTTAAATCAAAGTTAGAATATAAATATTTATTTTAATTATAAAAGGAATTGGAAATGGCGCGGTAGTTTGAAAATTCGATTTCAAACTTCAAATGAATGTATAGGATTCAAAATAAACTGGATTTTAGTAAAACCAGAAATAGTAGAATCTATTTGAAAATATCTTTCCAAGAATGTGAAAAATTCAGATTTCACGGCGGGAATAAAAAGTTATGTCCAAATGAAAATTCAGAATAGTCGCTATGGAAATATAGCCCTTAAAAATAGAAATTTTGCAAACAACCTCCGTTTTCGATGAGACCACTTTGGTTGGATCTGGAATGTCAAATTATTGCTACATTCCAATTTTCATAATTTTTGGAATCAATATGTAAGCGTGACAAATTTAAATGTGTTTGTTCAATTCAGTTTGAATTTAATCGACTGGAAAATGATCGTTTTTTAAATGGTCTCCAAATTCGACGAAATCAGTTTTTTTAGGACCGTATCGTCAAGACATAGCTAGATTTATTTTTTGGGAATTTTTGGAGTCAGTATGTGGCCCCGGTAAATTAAAATGTACATTTAAATTAAATATATAATGATTTATATTTTAATTTAAATGAAAACTGATCGAAACAGCCGAAATGGCTTACAATATATATCCCATTGTGTTCGAAATGGGGGTAATTAGCTAGGGATGGAAGTCGTTGGGTCTCGTTTAGAGGTCGAATAAAATGACAACTTTTTGGAAATTATTAAATATAATATAATTTTATATAAAACCCCCTCATACCTTTATTCTCCCCCACCGTCGAGTGAGTAATAAGCAATAGATGAATGAAACTTGAAACCTGCGAAGGTAAACTGGAATAGGTCTTGTGCGTAATAGTTATACATCAGTAATAGGAAGAAGCCCCCTGGTTCATACTTCGCCCAATTAATATACTAGGCCGCCCCAGCATACCTAGGCCTTGAATGCGAGATCTTGTAGATCTATTACTGAGTTGTACATTGTGCCAGAAGCCAAGGTGCAGGATGAATATTGTTTCCAATGTTTTAGCATAGATATCAACTTATCTGGGCCTGTGCCTGTTGGAACATCATTGAACCTTATTTTCTTCCTTGCAATCAAAAAGGAAATGAAAAAGAAAAGTTAGATATTTACCCACTACCGCCTCCCTCTGTCGTCGCTCCTACCCATCGTCGTCGCCCTCTGTCGTGGCGCCGCCGTACCCCATGCCCACCCTCCCCTCCTTCCATCGCTCCAGCGCCGCCCTCCTCTCCCCTCTCTCCACCTTAATCCCCCAAAACCCCATTCCTCAAATCAAGCTGTCAGCAAACCCTAACCGACCACCGCGACCCCCCTGCGCCTCCCCCACCGCCGGCATCTGCCTACCCCCCCCCCCCCCCCCCCCCGACCGTCAAACGCCCTCCTCCCTCTCCGATCAACGCTGTAAGTCCACCCTTCCCTTTTTCATTTTTTTTATATATTATGTTTTAACTTATTTTTAAATTCTGAAAATTTAAAATGGTTTTTTTTAAATTGAAATTAAAATTGTTTATTTATAGAAAAGAATGGATTTTTATATATAAAAAGATTTCATTTTTATAAAGAAAAAGGTTTCATTTTTTAATTTGAAAAAGATTTCATTTTTAATTAGAGAAATATGAGATTTTTAATTAGAGAAAGATAAGATTTTTAGTTAGAAAATGGTTTGATTTTTATCATATGGAAAATATATTTTTAGTTAGAAGGAAAATATGAAGTTGAAGTTATAAACATTCGATTTTTAATATGAAGTTGAAGTTATAAAAATCTGATTTTTAATATGAAGTTGAAGTTATAAAAATCTGATTTTTAATATGAAATTAAAGCTATAGAAATGTGATTTTAATATAAATAGCATTGAAACAGATTGCGTTGGAATCAGAACAGCGAATCTGAGCGACAAAAAATAATGGCCGAGTGGAAACCAAAAGTGAGAACTTCTCACTTTAATTTATTTTCTAGTTAAATATATATATATATATATATATATATATATATATATATATATTAGGATGCAGACGGTGCTTAGTAGCACCCGACACCTTTGTTTGAAACCATGTTTGTTTGGTTGTTTGGATTATTTGTTTGAACTTGGTTGTTTGGGTGAAATGAATTGATTAGAATTTGGTTTGTACATGGCGCGAGCCATTATTAGGCGAGGGATAAGGCTAGACCTTATTCCGGTTCTAGTATCGCGCCGTTATGCTATCGAAATTTTCTAAAAATATCATTTTTATTGTATAAATGAATTGTATAAAATATTCATGAGTTGAAATAAAAATTTTATAGTTAAAAATATAATTTTTAACGGTATATGAATAAAATAAATATTCATTTACAAATTGGACGATTTGTTTATGTACACACATTTGACTGATATGGATTGGGACGATATATCTTACACATCGTCCAACTACACAAATAATAATCGGTGTTTGTTGTTTGAAAACCCCACACGGGTATTGGGATGATATTGGATATACACTAATCCCAATATTTAGTAGTATGTCAATTGATTGGTTGATAGACTGTTGTAAGCGTTAATTATTTATATTTAACGCTTATGCAGTTGTGTAATGCACTCTGGATGATGGTTGACTGTGTTTGATTATTGTTGTGTATATGTGTGTATGAAATCCATATAAATAAAATTATATGGTAATTGACTGTGTCTGATTCCAATTCATAAAGAACAAATATTTTAAAAGAACAAATATTTTAAAATAATGAATATTTTAAAATAAGGAATATTTTAAAATAATATTCAGTAATGGATCAAAATATGATTTTGATGTCCGATATGGGATGGACACGAATATATTTAAATATATAAAGCTGTGTTGATTAAATTAACGCCATTTTGACGTGAATGATATTTATATCGATTTTATTCATTTTTATAATGAATATCGAAAAGGAAGAGATTTCAAAATCTAATTTTTTGAAAATATTATCATTTATATATATGGAATATTCAATTTTGATTTGAAATTGAATATGAAGTTGAAATCGTTTTGAAAACGAATTTAAAACGATTTATAAAATACGTTTTAAATGGAAATCGATGAAATATATATGATATAATATATATATATATATATATATATATAATGGCCTGAATAGAACGCGCCGTGCCGCAGCAGTTCGCGAATTTCGACCATTGACTTCGAATTGACATTACGGGAGATCTGACCGTCGGATTCTCCTAAAACCGGAACCGTTGGGTTCGTATCGAAAAAAGCTTTCCAACGAATATAAGGAATTTGAATCAAACGGTTAGATTTGGAATTATGTCCAAATCAAATTTGGAAAAGGTCGTTGTAAGTGCAGTTCGATGACCGTTTATGGAAACCGACTGTACGGACCTTGATAAAATTATTAAAAATATCAATAATTTGTGTAAAATCATAATAAATGATTTGGAAAGAATTGGGATGAAAAATTCCATATTTGTAAAGATAAAAATATTTTTTTATTGAAAGGAACTAGTTATTAACTGATTTGAGATCCAATAATTTTATAAATAAATTGGATTGAAATAGTTTTAAAATAACCGGAAATTTTCCAATATATGAATTGGAGTGGATTTGAATGGAAATCATCTTCGGAATATTTCGATGTTGGATTCGGGATTATACAGATATTGTTATGGAAATTTTGAAGATATATTTTATATCGTTATTTCCAAAACGATATTTGTTCGTTTCAGAATTTGATATTGAATATAAGCCGATATAATTTCTATTCAGAACCTTATATTTGATATCAAATTGGATTTTGGGTTTGTCGTGAATGGTATCTTAAATAACACTAATCTTGAACCTCGTGTGAAAAGAATAAATCTTTTATTTAAGATTATTACTGTTTCTAATTAATTAACATTTAATTGGAGTAAAATGGAATGTGAATTGGGTTTATCATGAGCTGTGTTTTTAATGACATTCGTTCTTTAACCCGATTTACAGTGAAATGGGATTTGGAATTAATAAATCTTTTTATTAAGATTTAATGGGAATTTTCCAAAGTAAAGTTTTCCAATCTAATATATTAAATTGGAATTTAATGGAATTCGATTTGATAATAATCGAAGTGAACTTCTATGGAGGAAGACTGTTAATACATATGGAATTTAAAAGGATTTGCCGTTATTCCATTTATATTATTAGCCGGATATAGAAATTGATATCGATTATATATTGATTTGTTTTTCCGTGAAGATTCCATAATTAAGAGAAGGTGATTTGGGTTTATCGTGAACTGTGTTTTAAAAGACATTAGTTCTTTAACCTAGTTAAAGACAGGATAACGTGTCCAACATTGTACTTCGAACTGTATGGTTGATCTCTACTAAATATATATCTGTTTGGTGGTGGAGAATTTATTTTCTTGCTTAACACCCTGCTCTAAGACGTACGAGCTAAGAGGTTATATATCGGCAGAAATCAATAGTACGGTGTAGATTGTCGATGCGCCCTGTTTGTGTTTCCAAAGATAAATAATCATTAATATTGTTCTTTGGGAAGATTAAAACTAAGTGGAGTTTTAATGAATCTTTAATTAGATTGAAATGGGAATTGATAATTTAAATTATCAAATTTGGGAAATGATCGAGAATGGAGTAGCACCAATTTTGCTCCAAGCGATAGTTAAATCTTTAATTAGATTTGAACGTGAAACGGTAATTAAATTACCAATAACACTATGGTGTTAGATATGGAGTATGACCAATTTTGCTCCATGGGATGAATAGGTTGGGATTGGAAAATTAAACAAATGATTACTTCTGTAAGGTGCGCTAATCTCGACTAGTTTAGAAAACCTTAATATGGTTTGAATTGATATCCAAAGGAAAATTAAAGAATAAGTTTAAAGAATTTATCTTTGATAAAATTAATGGGAACCTTTCCCAAATGATATGAATATTTAAATAAAAGAATATTCATAATTGGAATGAGGCGTATGTTGTGTTTTTATAACACTTGTTTATTATATACGCGAGTTATTCGGAAAGGCCGGGTTTATACCCATTCTGAATAACTGATTCGACGATAAGTCAACGATGAAGATGGTGGTTGAAGACCGGAGGTCTTCACATCGTTTGGATGATTACCGATGTCTTGATTGGGCTGTATACCCAAGACGAGGTAATAAGTGGTGATCGTCCAAACGTACTTGGAGATCGACCGAATATGCGAGGACCTCTCTCCTGTATTGAACATATGGGACGAGGAATAAGGTGCCTCCGGTTTCGTTTAGACCCAAAACGAACTTGTAAATGGATGTGTGTCTGAAATTGGATTTTATTCTATGTGGATTGATTTCTATTAATATATATCTATTTGGCGGCGGAGAATTTATTCTCTTGCTTAACGCCCTTCTCTAAGACGTACGAGCTCAGCAGTTGTATATCGATAGATATCAGTCGCATGCCATGAATTTCCTGTTTGGCATGCTGAGATGCAAATGATCAAGGCTTCTGTTGAAAAGCAGAGTCTTATGGTTGAGGCTTTAACATAGCATAGCTTTGTGTACAACGTTAATTCACGAGCCTCACACCTCGGTATGAGTTATAAATGGGATAAGGGAACCCAAGGAGGACCTGACGTTTATTTCTAGCTATGGGTGGTGTCGGTGTTTTGCAATCCCAGACATTTATATTATTTTTACCTTGTGGTTGTTCGAATGCGAGGCGCCTCGGATATATCGGTTACTACGAAGTCGATGGATAGGTCCTATAAGACCGGGAAACGTATGTTCAGGAATTGCTAATCTTCAAACGTAAGGGAGGACCGGCCTTGGAGGATCCAGGTGTCTTCTGCAAGAGATCCTGAGGCATTTGCTAGAGTGTCTCGAAGCCAGCGAGGAGTACATCCCTTGCCTCAACTCATGACGGAAATCCAATTTCCAATATGTGACATTTCAGTTTTGATTGTAGAGCCTAGTATGGCGACATAGTGGGATGGGGCACTATGCCGTCTATGATTGATACATTTATATTTGAATTTGTCTTCCTACACTTTACACTATAATAGTATCAAAATGATTTGTTTTAAATGTACCAAGCATGTTTGGCTATTATAAGGTAAAACTCAATCCTCCGGCTTGCATTGCATTGTGTGATGGGACCTGAGTCTTATAATTGCTTCATTTTTCCTAAAACCATTGCGCTATTTTGTTATATGCACTGGTATTCTTGGGAGGAAACTCGTTCCGTGTTATACGGCGTGGTCCCTTGATATATCTGATTTTAAAGTAAAGTTTTAAATAACTGTTTTAGTTCTCACACCAGTCACATGACTGACCTGGAGTTTATTGTTTCGACCTAAACTCTGGGTGCCCTTATTTTCCACACGGGCAACTAGTAGTTTTGGTTTTGCAGATTTATATTCATAGGATTTTGGTTTACAGCTGGAATGATATTCAGAAAGCTCTGTATCCGTGTATTCCTTTTAGTTGTGTTTTGTATTATTTTCCGCTGGATTGTAATTTGTAAATCTCTGATATTTATCAAATGTATTTTATTTGTTCATACTCTGTATATTCTTGTACTCTGATGTAAATTGTTGTAATAAGCAATGAAATGTTTTTATGTTTATGTTCTGATTTGTCGTGTTCTCAACTCAATCCGGCCTTTCCTTTACTGAGAAGTTTGGGTTGTGCCACCTATCATCGTAATCAATGTGACTTGGAAAGACTAGAGCTGAACCTACAGACCATCGATCTTTCACTGTCGAGACTTTGGTTGCGAGACACACCAATTTGGATGTAGATTGTTTACTAGGAATACGCCACTTAGCTCTTGGTGTAGTCTTTCACTAGTTGAGGGAGGGGTCGAGGTGGGACCATT
Organism: Allium sativum; assembly: GCA_030737875.1. Classification (NCBI taxonomy): domain Eukaryota; kingdom Viridiplantae; phylum Streptophyta; class Magnoliopsida; order Asparagales; family Amaryllidaceae; genus Allium; species Allium sativum. Next base: position 729,834,735 of record CM060909.1, read on the forward strand.
GCCACCTTAGAAATGCAGACTATAGTTTAGATATTTGTACTTTAGGCCTCTTTAGCAGACCTGTACAGATATGGAAAAGCTCACGACCGAGTTCCATACATTCAGATTCTGCTCTACTATGGAACTCGGGGTATATTATACAATACGTACATATGAGGATACATGCATGCCACACCGGGTGGTGTATCATAGATGTTAGGGTATTACTCTGTGTTAAGACCGAGCTTGGCAGAGAAGTTTGGATATGGTTGTCCATACGCTTACGTAGCATGGCAATAGTAGTTCTCTGCGAAACATGGCGTAATTTTATGGAGATCCATACGTTGCTCCGGTGTAGGATGTGAGTTACATACATGGCATAGTTTTATGGAGATCCATACATCGCTCTAGTGTAGTATGAGGTTCCATACGCTTTCGTGGCATGACATCGGATACCGTGCGAGAAGGGTACCATGGGAAGTACCTTGATATTGGGTTAACTACATATATGCTATGTTAGGTTAACATACTGGGAAGTAGATAGGTACGACATGTGTGTAAAGCCTTAAGTACGATTAACCTAAACAACCTAATAAATAAGTAACATAACTGAATAATATATGTAGGGTTATTTCAGATTGTGTAATTTAGTCCAGTCAATAGAACTTGTTCTGATGCCCTTCTCATAACACACTCGCAGGTTAAGTTTGTGGTAAAGATAAGATGTAACATCCCAGAATCTTACTAATCTAATAATTAATTAATTTAATTATTCTAATATATTGGTTTGTTAATTTAAATAGTTTGAATTCAATTATTCCAAATATTTAATTAATATAAATAATGGATTAATAATTTTAATTCCGAAATGGTCGGAATTAGTCGATTTAGCAATACTGTGCGAATTGGATAATTTAAAGTATTTAATTTAGTTTATATTCGAGTTATAAAAATGAAAATATTATATAAACGACAGTTGAACGTATTAATTATAATATAAATTATAATCGAGCCATAACGTCACAGTAGTTCGTAATATTACGATTCAAACTTCAACAGAGTGTATAAGATCCGTTATTAGTCGGATTTCTTCGAAACAAGAAACGTTGGAATTTAATTAACTGTATTTTTCTAATGGAAGAGAAAAATGGAGATTTCATCTTATAGATTGTAAGTTATGTCCAAATAAAATTTTCAAATAGTCGCTATGGAATTGTTTATAAACTTTAATGATTATTTAATCAGGAAATTTGTGTTAAGGGCTTAATATTTAGTCCCAATTATTTTCTAGGACACGGGTTTTAAATATTAGTTTCTTGGACAAAAATCAAAGCCTATGTTTTCATCTTCTCAAACAGCCATCGTCATATCTAAAATCATATGTTCATAGCCGTCGTTTTTTGTGTAAACAAATCGCTTGTTCATTTTTTGGGGAAAAGTTAGGCGTTAATTTCTTCTGAAATCAAATTTGACTTTAATTGCAGGAAATCGTGAGTCGAATTTGTTCATTTGGATTCGATAATTTATTTTCTCTATTGGATTCATTGTTCTTTCATGAAAGTTTAGTTATGCTTGTATTTTTCATTGTCAATTCGATGTTTTATGTTGTTGTTAATGCTTTTGTATAATTTTTATTAAGGAAGGGAGTTTGATTTATTAAAGGTTTCGTTTGCTATAGTTGGAATAATGAACTCTTAAAGGTATTCTTGTGATAAAACAAGCAATGTGTATTTAGCCTGGTTGAATCATTCAAATTTAATTATGATTTTTGTAATTATACTATAACTTCAAATTTGGCTTGAGCAATCAAACTATTCATTTTTGTCAGTTAGTTCTGTTTGTACTCAATTTAGTTTTGTAGTTGGATCTTAAATATTATTAGTTGACGATGCATGTTATTTAGTTTTTGATGATTTGTGATTTGTAAAAGATATATGATTATATCTTTTTTCAAAAATTATGATCGAAAATAATAAATGTATTAGATTCTTTACAGAAAATTATCAGTTGGACGTAAAATGATAAATGATTTCACTGATAACTGCATTTTAATGTTTATTTAGAGAAAATTATAATGAGCAATGTCCTTATGCTTAATTCATTATCAAAAATACATGAGTTTTTTTTTTCTTCCCTTACAGCATAGGTTTTGTAATTTTGAAGAATATTAATAGTATTTGATATCTGATTTTATATAGTCCTGATAATGTTTGTTTGAAAAAGATAGCATATCTTATAGGATTTAAAAAGATAATTGATTATATCTTTAAAAAGATAACAGATCTTGTGGGAGTTGGTGAATTGTGATGTGTAATGTTGTATGTTTTGACACTAATTTACGAATGGTGTTTTATTAGTAGTACTATTGTTATACATGTATAGAAGAAATGTAACGACCCAGATTTTTGAACAGTTTATCTTAAATATTTAGTATGGTTTTAAAGATTGAATTTAAAATATAGATGGTATTTTATTGGGTTATTGTTTAAATAATCGAAATACGATTTATTTTGATAATTATCGAAATACGAGAAGTTGAAATAATTCAATTCGAAGATAAAACTGAACGATGATAATAGAAATTCATTGATGAAGAATTTATTTATTTTGAATTTAAAATGATTTAATATGGTTATTTTAAATATACGTTCAAATTAAATTGTATAATCTATTTCATTGAATTCAGAATAGTGAATAACGTTGGAAACATCGGTCGTCACGGTTGAATAGTGGTTCGAGATTACTAGTTAGGACCGCGAAATATTTTAATTATTTAATTAAAATAAAAACAATATAAATAATAAAAGAAAGAAAAAATCAAAGCCGACCTACACATTCAAAACATCAGCCACCCTAAATTATTTTTGCGCAGGCTATCTCTTCTTCTCGAGCAGTAATTTTTGTTTCTCTCTCTCGATATCAAGGGGACATCAATTAAATGGCAGCGTACATTGTGTTTTCCCCCTTTCTTCTATAAATTGCAATGCTTCGCCTTTCTATTCCTTCAGCTCAAAACAAAACCAAAGTTCCCCTTTTCAAACCGCAACTACCTCTCCTTCATTTCCTTCTGCGAATCACTTCTTCGAATTTAAAGAAAAAAAAAAGAGGGGGATTGAATCCAAAAGCGCGATCGAACTGGGAGCCATCTGAAGCTCCAAATCTCGCGAGAGGGCACTCGCGACATGAAAGATGAACGGGGGATCGGCTCTAGGGTGATCGCGATTTTGGGCAACGAGTTATCTGATGGGATGGTAGCGACAACAGTTGGGACTCGATGTAGTGAGCAACTCGATGTGGTGAGCAACTCGATGTTGTGAGCGACTCGATGTGCTGAGTGGCGTGATGAAGGAAAGGGGGTTTTCAGTGGCAAGCTCACTGGGAATCGCGATGATGCTGGTCGAACAGTGGTTTAGTTTTGAAGTGGCACAAGCGAGGCTAGACTTTGGGGATTTTGGTCTGGACAAAGGATAGTTGAGGCATTTCAACGGTCCAGTGGTGAAAAATGGTGCAATTCTAGTAGATGACAGCAAGGTGTTTGTTGAAATGCCGTATTGGGAAAGTTTTGCTCGAGCTGATTGCATTAGTAGGAGCTATTCAGTAATTCGCTGTGTCGATTAGTTGAGTAGTTGCATGGCCGTAAGGTACGTTGTTTCGAATTTAATTTACATAGAAAAGTTTATTATTTTATTAGATTAAATAAATAAATGTTTAATCAATAATTAAACTTAATCATCATAGGTACAAATTGATTTACTCGAGTCGATTCATAAGAAGCAACATTTCGGGAATTAACAGGATATTCGCCAAATGAAAATTCATGTGAGTAAATCTCACTCACCTTTAGAATTATTTTTATTTCATTAAAAATAATTGTTATTGCTTGTTTGGATTTTTCTGCTTGTTTTATATATATATTAGTTATTTAGGCTATTATATATATATATATATTTGGTTGATTGATTGGTTGGAATCCCGCAGTCTCATTAGCGGATGCCCGCAGTTTCATAGCGGATGATTACCCTATACTCCCCACGCTATGATTAGTGGATGACCTTCTATACCGCGATATTCTGCCACGAAGCAGAATGGATATTATTTATGTGCTAACATCTGTGGATGCAGGAAACAGGTTGGAGGAATCCAATTGGATTCCTCAAAAATATATTATCTGTTTGTTTATTTGTTTACATATATATTTTTATATATGATGTGTTAGAAAAATAAATAATTCGTTGCTTTGTGTGTTTAAATATCACTGGGCTTAAGTAATGATATTTAAAAATATCATGGAAGGATATTTGAGATTTAAAAGGGAAAATTCTATTTTTAAATAGAATTGGAATTTTAAATGGAATAAAAATATAAACTTGTTTTTTTGAAAAATAAAACAAGTAGTTTCTTTATAAACGAAGTTATAAATAGTTCTTTTATAACGAAGTTATAAATGAAGTGAAAAGAATTATCATTTGATAATTCAGAAATAGAAATACAAGTGTGAAATTGGAATTTGAAATGAAATTTCAAAATACGAATGTGAAATGAAATTTTTAAATATATAACTCAAATGAAATTTGAGTATAACATTTGAATAGTAGAATTAGAAAAGGAGTTTAAATATTTGAATTTTAAAGGGAGATTGAATATTAGAAATTCAAATAGAAGTTCAAATAGAATTTGAATAGACGAAATTAGAATGAAAAATAGAATTTGAATTCAAGGAATTCAAATAAAATTTGAATTCAAAGGAATTCGAATAAAGAAATTCAAATAGAGATTTGAATGTAGAATTTCAAAATAGAATTTGAAATAAACTTTGAAAATAGGATTTTCAAAGTAGAATTGGAAATAGAATTTCAAATAGGATTTCAAAATAGGAAATCCAAATGGTTTTGAAATGGAATTTGAATTCAAGGGAATTCAAATGGATTTGAGTGAAGAAATTCAAATGGTGTTAAAAATAAGTTTGAATATTAGAATTCAAATGGGGTTGGAAATGAATTTGAATATTAGAATTCAAATGGAAATGGAAAATGAAATTTGAATATAAGAGATTCAATTTGAATTCAAATAGGATTTGATCTATGGGATTTGAATATGAAATTCAAATGGGTTTTAAACTATGGAATTTTGAATATAGAATTTAAAAAGTAGTTTGAATATTTGAATTTCAATAGAATTCAAATATAGAAAATGGGAATATAGAAGTTCAAATGGAATTTAATATAAAGTTTGAATAAGAGAATTCAAATGAATTCAAGTATTGAATTTGAATATAGGGAATTCAAATAGAAATTCAAGTATTGAATTTGAATATCAAATAGAAAAGGAATTGGAATTTGAATATAGAATTCAAATAAAAGTGAGATTGGAATTTGAATCAAGAAATTCAAATAGAGTTAGAATGGAGTTGAATTTCATTCAAACGAAGTTTAAAGGTTTATATATATATATATAATTAAAACGAACTCGCCGCAGCACTGCAGTTCGGAAATTGGCGACTCAAACTTCATTTGAGTATATCGGAGTAAAATTAAGTCGGAATTCTTTGAAACAGGAACCGTCAGGACCAGTTAGATAATAGTTTTCTAATAGAAGAGAAAAATCTGGATTTCGTCGAATAGATTTTGAGATATGTCAAAATCAAATTTCTAAAAGTGCAGCGCCAGAAACCATTAAAAACCATAATGGATTTTATATATAAATATAAGGATTTTTAAGCAAATAAAAATCCAAATTCCCATTTAAAAGCCTAAACTTGAGTTAGAAAATAAAGGCGAGCTCAAGTGAAGTAAGTAAAGAGATTTTTGAAACAATAACCCTATTTTGATTATTTAGGATTAACTAAGTCAAGTAGGAATTAGTTAATCGAGTTTGAACTAAAGTCGAACCTTGAAAAGTAAATTGGCGTTCGTAAAATATATATATTCGAAATCGAACATAGCACTTAAATTGGAATTTGAATTCAATTAGTTGATAAGTATGTTGAAATATATTTGAAATATGTTATATTCCAATATACAAGCGAAATAGACCAACGAGTTAATTAACGAGTTGGGTCAAAACGAGTGTGTGAAGTTGAAATAAATTGGACAGGTATAGACATACAGGAGACAGGTATGGGACAAGGATAATGCAGGTATATAAATAATGCGCTCGACAAAAAGGTACATGTTTAATTCATATATGAGGTTTTATGCGCCGTATCGGCAAGCCGCTTGGCTTTTTCTTTTTCTTTTTGAAATTAGAAGGACCGGGAAGCTATTTGGAATTTCCCGATGCTCCCGATACAGAGGAGGTTATGGCGAAATTTTCCGGAAATTTAAGGAGTTAGAATATTTTTAAGATATTTTGATAGTTAGAAATCATTGCATCGACGTATAAAATTCGATAGGTAAATGAATATGAAAATCGAATATTGTAAACAAAAAGGGAAATCTATAAATTAGAAATAGAAAGCAAACTTTATACATGTTTTAAAAATGAACAATTGGATTGTATAGGGTGTTTATTCGAGGTAAGTGGATTTTGCCGTTTTGAAGTTGAGGATGTTTTCCGGTTAAGGTCTGAGAGGTAATTTTACCCCAACTTGATTGACTTCATTTTTAATGGATAAATAGCAAGATCCAGTCTCGAAGAGAAGTGTTTGAAAAAGAGTTAGTTGAATAAAATATTTTGGGTTGTTGTAACGATGTTTTACACAGCATTCGTTTTAACCCAAGTGATGGAATTTTGGAAATATAACAAGTAAATAGTTCCTGAGTATAATTAAAATAGTCGGGATAGAGATAAGTGATTGGAATTGTTTCCAATTGCAAATAGAGATATTTTCTAATATATAGAAAATAAAAGAAGTTGATATTCGGAAAGGTTTTTTTCAAATAGCGTAAAGGGCCAATATGGTTATTGAAAATATTTGGGTAACAAATATTGATAAGGAAATGGAGAAGAGGTTTAATTAATGAAATATTAATTAAAGAGCCCAGTGATTTGTTTGATATGTTGATTGAACACTTGTTTTTATTCGATAGTTAAATCACAGACTTTCGAAGTTTTGACCATCGTTGTCAATATGGAGAGACCGGTTGGATTATTATCCGAAGAACCACTCCGTATTGGCATAAGCGTTGCGAACCAAGTATGCTGAATATATTGAAGACAGAGTGAAGTGCAAGGGCTTTTTCTATTAATAGAAATGGTGCCTTCGGTTTCGTTCAATCCCAGAACGAACGTAAATGGACGAATGTCTGACAGAGTATTTCCAATGATCAAAAGGGTTGGTCTGTATAAGTATATATGGTTGCAACGGATTTATTCCCTTAGCATAACATCCAGAATATTTGTGCAAATCAATTAGTGATTAACGGATCTGATGATGTGGCATTCAAAGTGATTGTGCTATCAATGAATGGTAAGTATTCGTAGCCTCAGGCCTCAACAACCGGGAAAGGACAAAAATCGGGCAGGCAGCATGGCTATGTGGGTCGCACCCATTAGGGTGTATAATCACCTATCTAGAGAAATTCCTTTTGTTTCTTAATCTATCGATTCTGCCCATTCGGGAAACGGTGGTTTGAGTCCAACCGTTGGTGATATACATTCGATACACTCAAGCGAAATGAGTGGTCGGTCATGTGTGGGCCGGGTTACAAGATGTTCTTATTGAACCCAGTTTATTCCTCTCTAGAGATACTGTGACGACCCAAACTTCCCCGTAAAGGAAAGCCTAGATTGCCTTGAGAACAACTCACATCAGAACACAAACTGAAGAACATTTTATTGTTGATTACAACAATTACATCAGAGTACAAGAATATAACAGAGTATAAATGAATAATATACATTGGAAATACAAAAATATCAGAGATTTAAATTACATTTAAATAGCAGCGGAAAATAGTACAAAAATACAACTGGAAGGAATACACGGATACAGAGCTTTCCAAATACTGCTTCAGCTGTAAACCAGGATCCTGTAAATATATCTGCAAAAAGCTACTCGACTGCCCGTGTGGAAAAATATGGGCACCCGAGTTTGCCAGTGAAACAAACTACAGGTCAGTCATGGGACTGGTATGAGAAATCTTAACTAGACTTATCTAATAATAAGGCGAATCACAAGACCACGCCGCTAACGCGGAACGGGTTTACTCCATTGGATTCCCAGTGCATAAAATAAGGTAAATCGTTAAACAACGCAATGCTTTTTAGAAAAATGAAACCATTATAAGACCCAAGTCCCATCACACAATGCAACGCACACCAGAGGATAGGGTTTTACCTTATAATGGTCAAAAGATGCTTGATACGTAAAAACGATATTATTATTAGTGTGTGTATGTTTTAAATAAAAACATTTCAATCATAAGTATCAATCCTAGACGGCATAGGTACCATATACTATGTCGCCAATACTAGTTCTACAATCAAAACCGTAAGGTCGTATTGGAAATTGGATTTCCATCATGAGTCGAGGCTAGGGGCAAGCTCCTCTCCGATTCGAGACACTCTAGCAAATGCCTCAGGATCCCCCGCAGTGAACCCTTGGATCTTCAGGGCCGGTCCCCGCCTATGGGCAGTGGATTAGTTATGCCTGAACACACGCTTCCCGGTCCCTTTGGACCTATAGTATGACCACCAACGGCCTATAAAACACGAGGCGCCTCAAAATCCATCATCCACATAAGTAAAATGTCAGGGCTGGTAGGTCACTGACACCACTCTAGCTAGAAAGAAGCGTGTGCACTCCCTGCAGTCTGTATCCTGTTTTTGACTCATACCGGGGTGTGAGGCTCGCGAAGTCACGCTATACACAAAGCTACGCCTAAACAGGCCGTGCTTTGATCATCAACCACAAGGCCTTCTTTTCAACAAAAGCCTTGATCAATGCATCTTAGTATGCCACATTGTCAGTCCATACTATTCCATTGATTTCTACCAATATATAACCCCTAAGCTCGTACGTCTCAGAGAAGGGTGTTAACCACCAAACAGATATATATTAAGAGAGATCAACGAATGTAGTATAAAGGACTACAGCGTCAGACATACATTCCATTTATAAATTTATGCCCTGGGTCTGAGCGAAAGTCAAATCCGTACAAATCAACACTTCGTCCGAACGGCCACCACTGAAGCCCTTTCAAGGTAGCTACTCCTCTCATGGGTCTCAGTAGCAACACATCCATTTGATGTGAAGATCGCCGGTCTTCAATCACCGTCTTTAAATCTTCGACTTAGAACGTCGTATAATCATTTGAAATGAGATTGAACTCAGTCTTTTCAAATGATTCTCGCATATATATATATAATAATTTGAAAACATTTCCTATCGTTATTAATATTTGATAACGACCTATCGCTATTTTTATTTATATAAAAATAGCCTAAATTAATTTAACGACGCTTCGGGTCAATGGGCGACCCTGGCGCTGTTTTCAACCAAATTTGATTTACACTTATCTCGAAAACTAACCGTTGGATTTTGATGAAGTTTATACCGTTGGAAAGATCTTCCCAAAGCGGTCCTAACGATTCCAGTTTTGGGAAAATCCGATGGTCGGATTTTTCGGTATAACTATTTAAAGTTAAGAATGTCGATACGCGAACTGCCGTGCGCGTTTCGTTTAATTTATAATTTATATTTATATATATATAAATATAAATCGTTTGGTGAAATCAGCAATTATCGTCTATTCTTTTAATTTCAATTACCTAGAAATGTAATTTTATTAACAATATAGAACATATTCTTTAATTACATATAAAAATGTGATTTTTATTTAATCTTTTATTTTACATTGAAAATTGTAACTCTTTTATTTTACATTGAAGAAAAAATGCAACTCTTTTATTTTACATTGAAGAAAAAATGCAACTCTTTTATTTTACATTGCAAAAATGTAAATGCCCATTATTCCTTTTTATTTACATTGAAAAATGTAAATTCTTTTACATTGAAAAAGAATAAAAAAAAAGTAAATTCTTTTAATCTTCTTATTTACATTGAAAAAGGTAAATTCTTTGTTTATTCTATTTACATTGGAAAATGTAAGGTTCCTATTTATTTTCCATTACATGGAAAAATAATGTTTCTTTTTCTTTACATCAGAAAAATATGTTTCTTTTCCTCTTTTCTTTACATAAGAAAAATATGTTTCATTTTCTCTTTTCTTTACATAAGAAAAATATGTTTCTTTTTCTCTTTTCTTTTCATAACAAATAAATAAAGATAATTTACTTGTTGCAATTTCTAATTTAACCTAACAAACAAAAATGATAACTTCATTTGTTACCCATTTCTAATTAAAAATGAAAATTTGTTTGGCCTAAACTATTTTAACCAAAATGAGTATTTTGTCCAATTATTGTAATTTGTCAAAATGATGATTCTAATTCTAAATCTAATTTGTCAGAGATGACAACCATAATTCAGCTATACAAATCTGTCAAAAATGACAGTTATGATTCAACTATTCAGTTTATCAATACTAATTTAGCACAAATGACAACGATATTGTGTCAATTCTAATTTTGACAATTCAAATAAAAACATGACTTTCTTAATTTGTCAATGCTAATAAAATAAACACGACCATTCTAGACAAGTGATATGTTTATCAACAACGTATGTCCCTAACTAAAAATGTTCATTTTTGCTGACACAAATTATCCTAACTAAAATGACTATTTTTGTTTACATAAAATATTCTAACTAAAATGATAAAATTTAACTTCTAACATAATTGACCAATAAAAGTAAATTTATTTGCATACTTCTAATGTTAACAAAATTAAAGGTAAAACTTGTTAACAGAATTAAGGATTAACACTTGCTTTTCTGATTATATTAACAAAGTTAAGGATAAAGTTGCCCATTTATTTTGTTCACAAAAATAAAGATAAAAATTGGCATTTTATTATGTAGACAAACATAAGGCTCAAAATTGTCTTTTTATTTTGGTAACAAAATTAATGTAAAAAAAAACTTGTCATTTATTTTATTAACAAAATTGGTGTTAAAACTTTGTACTTTTTTACATTACTAACAAAATCCATGTTAAAGCTTTGTGTTCTATTTGTTAACAAAATAAATGTTAAAACTAGTCTTTTTATTATGTAAACAAAAATTTTGTCTTGTTATTATGTAAACAAAATTTTGTCTTTTTTTGTTTGATTTTGCAAACAAAACTTGTCTTTTTATTTGACAAAACAATGTTAATAAAAAATGTTCTTTTAAACCTTGTTCTTTTATTTAACAAACAAAATGTCTTTTACTCTTTAGCTTTTATTTAGAAAGACAATAGTAAATAAAATGTCTTCTTAATTGTGTTAACAAAATTTTGTCCTTTTTGTTATGTAACTAAAATTACATGTTAAAAATCGTCTTTTATTTTACAACAAAATTACATGTTAAAATTGCCCTTTTATTTGATTTGCAAACAAAATAAACGAAACCAGAATAAATGTTTCAATTTTATTTAAGAAAATAAAATGAGAATAAAAATCAAAGTAAAAACTTTGTCATTTGTTTTGTAAAAAAAATTATGTTAACAATTTCCCTTTATTTTGTAAACAAAATATGTATTAAACTTTTGTCCTTGATTTTCTGAACAAAATTCACGTTAAGAAAATGTCTTTTTATTATAATCTAAAATGGCCCTAGAGACATATTTTCAATTTTCCTCTTTTATTGTATGTACAAAGGTGAAATCTTTTATCATAATCTTTATATCATAATCACTTTATATCATAATTCTTTGTTTGAAACTAAGTGAAATATAAAAGGAAATCCTTGTATTATAATCTTTTATTTAAATCTTTTTAGAATAAACTAAGTGACATAAAAAAAAGTAACCTTTGTATTATAGAAATTTTTTCCAATCTTTTGACACAAATGTTAAGTTGTTTCAAAAACATGTTTTAACACAAATGATGATTTTTATTTCAAATATCATGCTTTGACAAAAGTCTATATTTTTATTACAATTATCATGTGATGGTAAGAATGTTATTCCTACTTCAATTAACATGTTGGACACCAAAATGATATTTTACATTCTATAATCAAGTTTGCCAAATGTTATTTTATCACTAACATGTTCTCAACATTTGGTATACACAAAAATTCTGCTAGAAATGAATACACCCAATTCAACTGTTCATTACACTCATAAGATAATCAACAAATTTCAAACATCACAGATCTACACAAACAAGATGTTTCACATCAAATTACGTACAACACATAATTCATATAAATCTTAACAATGAATAAATAATGATTTACCACACATAACAATTATTTTTAATTAAAATTTTAAAATATGAAATCTCACCTTTGTTCTAATTTAGATTTACAATCCATAATTGCTCCGAATCAGTCCAAATCGGTTTCTAAGCCTCGCCTACGTCGATATGGTTCTACCGGTTCTGAAATTTTCAGATTTAGAGTTCATATGAATTTATAATCGATTTTCCAAATTAAATAAATAATAAAAATCAAAATTTTCATAACCTTTGTTTTGGTTTCAATCTTTGAATTCGAATAATTTTTGATTGGATCGATGAAATTGGACGCCGTTTGTTGGAGAAGGACCGGCTTGGAGAAGTCTACGTGTGCCGTGAATAGGGAGGGGTGCGGCTGCACCTACAGGCGGCGACGGGTCCATGAACGCAGCGGCTTCACGGGCCTGGTGCGCGGGGTACAGGCAACGATACTAAATGGGGTTGGTCTAGAATTGAAGATCTCAGAAAAATCTTTGAAAAGTTGTATTGGAGCATCGAGTTTCATTGAGAATTGAAAGAGTTATTGAAGTTTGAAAATTGGAAGCTTCATGGGTTTCATGGATGAAGAGTGCGGCTGAAACACGCGTTGAGGAAGAAGAGAACGTGGCCTAGTTTCTCTCTCCTATTTATATATTTTAATAGGTTAATTACCCAATTAAGGCCCGTTTTGGAACGAACTCCGATTTAGGCCTGCTTACTGTCGTTCTTAAGGTTTTGAGGCCTTCTGAACGCAATGGAACATGTTACAGGACCCAATTCCGAAATTTATTATGAGTTTTGGAATAATTATATTATTTTATTAATATTTTAATGTATACCGTACGTGAAAATTCACCGAGGTCACAAATTAACTTCAAAAATTCTCGAAAAATATATTTAGCTATGTTTTGATGCTGTGGACCTATGAAAATTAATTTCGTTCAATTCTGAGCTCGTATGAATTTTTAATGAATTTTTAAAGTCAAAAATTTGCCCGTTTACACTGAAAAATCAATTATAATTTTATTTTAATTCTAAAAATTACCAAAAAATCATTGTTAGCTTTTTTTTGATGATACGAATCCAACAAAATTATTTTCGTTGAATTCTGAGACTGTTTGAAAAATGACTATTTTTAAGGCCGGTATATTTAATATTAAAAATACATTTTTAAACAAATAATTTCCGGAACTCAAAATATATAATTGTTTACTGTTTTTCAATGCAGAAACATCATTTCGAACTCAATGGAAGTGGTTTCGAGTCGAAATTCCTTTATATGCAAAAAGTAGCATTTTTGACCTATGTAAATTACCTAGCGACCTTTCTAAAAATTGAATTGGCCATAACTTTTGATTTCCGCTATGAAATTTCGATTTTTCGGATTCGTTGGAAAGATATTTTTAAATAGATTCCAATATTTTTGGTTTCACTAAAATCCGTTAAATTTTGCATCCTGTACGGTCAGTCAAAATTCAAGTTTGACTTTTCAAACTACCGCGCTATTTCTAACTTTTTTTATAATTAAATTAAATTTATTCATTTTAAAATAAATTCTTAGTCGTTCTTATTTAAAATAAATTATTTTTAAACATTAAAATCCACTAAAATTCCTAAAATAAAAATTTTAAATTGGCCCCAAAATTCCGGGTTGTTACAGATACACAGTCGGAAGGTGGTTCCATACCTTGTCATGTTGGAAATCCAATCTCCAATAAGCGCCATGCGGTTTTTTTTGATTTTATACTATATATGTGGAGCGTGAGATACAAGCGTTCTGCTATTTGGTTATTTATTTGATGTAGGCATTACTATAATATCACTGGATTTTCATATTAAAGTGTTTTGGGTTATAGTAAGGTAAAAACCGTCCGTGTTTATGCGTGGGCTAGTCTTACTATTACCTTTTCTTTTGAAAGGATTTTTAAAAGTTAAACAAGTGGTTGGAGTTTACTCACACCAGTCCCATGACTGACCCAGAGTTTATTTTGTTTTGTTTTCCCTAAACTCTTGGGTGCCCAAATTTGTACGGGCAGTCAAGTAGTCGGGATTTCACAGATTTATTTGAAGGAGCTGGAAGCAGGAGGCTTCACCGGTTAGCTATAGGCTATCATATATTCCGCTGTGGACCTTGTTTGTATCTGGAAACAGGTGTTTATAACTGTTCCAGAAATGACTGTTGTGCTCTGATGATGGTATGTATATAAAGTTACTGATTTGTATTTCAAAAGTTATGTTATATAATATATTTTATTCGATCCGCTGTGAGTTTGTGATCTTCGTTTTCTTCTATTCTAATATTTCTTTCTTTCTATTCCTCATCCTCTAACTTCTTTCTAAAAATGATTCGTATTTCTGTGCAATTTGGGTTGGACGTGTGGTGTTATTAGTCAATTCAGATAGCACAGATTTGCGGGCCTTTACAAGAAAGATATATGATTTTGCCTTTTATTGATTATATTTTAAGTTAACCTGATTTTAGTGATTTTTTGTGATGGTTAATGTTGAAACCTTTTATGATGAATTACATAATGAATTTGTATTATATGATGACATGAGTTTGTAAGATGTTTATTTTGAATTTAATAATGAATTTACTGTGATGGATGTATAATACTATGTTGTATTAACATATATTCAAAAAAAATCTTTTAACTTTCTTACCTTAGCTCTATAATAAAAATGAGTATTGAAAATTCATGATAATTTATCAGTATTTCATCTTAAATTATCTGTTACAGGTTGCTAGTTAAATTAGATATTATAAATTAATTGTTATTTAAAGGAATGGTGTTGGTAAGTATGTAAAAAAGATAAAATGATTTATATTTTATATTTTAAAAGCAACACATTTTACATAAGATAATTAGTTCAATTTTTTTTGTATTATAGGACAAGCAATATATCATTTTATATACCATACTTATTCATTGTAAAACCAACCCGAAGTATAGCTTTTTATCAGCTGTAAAATAATAAATATAAATGATTAAATATTTTTGGTAGTAAAAGATAATTTGATATATCAAGCAGTGATTTAGTTAAATATATTTATATCATTTGGACAGATTACAACCGTGAATTTATAACGCAGTTAGAATATATTGAAGTAGTGTTGTTAAACCTTGAAGTTTCACGATATTTTTCATAATCCAACGCAATAAACACATTCAACATACACAGACGATTAACAGTCACTAACAATGTATCCAAAAAGAGTACAAACAAATAAATCCATCTCGTCTATAAAGATCTTGTCCATTGTTCACCATCAAGCATTATGAACTACAAACAAAGTTGTTATCTCCAGTAGACGACTTATCCTTTGTCCAGCAGAAATCTTCATTATGGAATATTCTGGATGCAATACTAGCTCAAAGGTAATTAATTTATGTTTGAGGTATGGTTGGAAGAAGGCATCTATCTTGAGACAGTTTTGAAATGTTCATAATCACATACATTCCGCAATCATATCTGTTGTAAGAAAGATAAATCCTTTTTAAGATGGTTAAATTTAAAATAATTTTATAATCCTTATTACAAAATTATTATATATATATATATATGTATAAGTTAATGTATAAAAAAACAGAAGTTACTAAAACATTTAAATGTATTTATTTTAATCAACTTTTTAATTAAAAAATATTATATATTTATTTTATCGTAGCAAAGATTAATATAATTATAATATAATTTAATATAGTATTAAAACATTTAGTAAATAAGTTTTTATGTTTAAAAAAATGTAGTTTTATGTATGTATGTTTAACATAAACAGCAGATTTTGAAAAAGATAAAACTATTTATCTTTTGGTGTTGTTGATTATATGTGGAAAAAAATTAAACAATATAGCAATTATATAGTATTACTCATTATGATGTTGAGCACATTCTCTAAGTACAGATGATTTTTTGGTATTCTCTGTAGGTTGTTCCTTCTGTGACTAAATTTTACTGTATATAATAATAAGAATATTTATTAATTTAGTTAACGTAGAAAAATTAAACATTCAAAATGTCTTACGATTTTAACGCGCTTTTTTTGTGCCTACTGGTAAATCTTCCATTTCTACATCTGTTTGACAAAGAATCATACAGTGTCCACTCTGAAAATTCTGGTTCAAATGCTAAAAGTACCCAGTGTGTGTCTTCATGGATCAGAAATAAGAGTACATCACATTGTGAATCTTGTAGTGCTGCTGTCAAAGATGGAATAAACGAATGAGTTTTGACATTTTCTATATCAATTGCATCACTTTTCTGTATAAACAAAGTAATATTGAAGTTATACAAACCAGATTTATTAATGAATCATTACATATATGTCTATAATAATGATCTTATTGTCATTGTGGTATTAAAGTAAGCTACGTTTGAATTGACATCCCACATTTTTGCTACTTTATACCAGTACCAATCAATTATCTGCACAGGCATTATATCAGAGTGGTTGCAATAATAAACTTGTACAATAAAGAAATTTTATATTGTTTAGATATGCTAGTAATGGATAATTATATGTGACAGGAATTAAAGTTTATTGACACAAAGATAGTAAAACACTTTGCAATTATAATAATATATGTGCATTTTTTCTTTGAAAGTTTTAATTTAGAAAATGATAAATGTATTTATATTTTTGTAATGATAAAAATATTAAAAACATTTGATCAATTGAAATTATTTGTTTCAACAAATGGTAAATTCTATTACTCAAAATAATATGAAAACATTTCATATGATATAAAATTATTATGTACAATATAAGTACGAAAACATTATTTTTAAAAAACGATATATATTTTTATCTTTTTTTTATTGTAAAAAGTATGAAAATTATGTGATCGGTAGAGCTTCTATGTTTCAGTAATCAGAATAAATATCGTATGTGTACAAATCCATTAGTGTCATAAGTCGAATTATATTACATATTTACCTGGCTAGAAACAAATTCACCGAAAATCAGTTCTTCAATCATGTCCTTATGTATGACAATATTGTTTTTGTCGTTCGAATTGTAAACCTCTACACTGTAAAGTGAACAAAGTTATAATTTAAGAAATTTGTTTTTATTAGTTTATAAAGTATATAATTTAAACAGTATATAATCTTACTTAACATCACCAAATTTGTTGAAGTAATCTGCTATGAACTCCTGTTCATCATTGGGCAATTCCTTAAAAAATTCAAAATTTACTATTTTCCTTTTCCTTTTTCTCATTCTTAAACTTTTTGGTGTCTTGAGAGTATCCACATCTATAATTTCTTGGCTTTCACTCTTTCTCTTTTTCTTTTTCCTTTTCCTTTTCTCTTTATCTATATTTTCTTTTTCTTCAAATTCTTCAGGGTTATTATGTTTTACTTCTTCTTTATCTTCATGTTCTTCACCATCCATATTTTCACATTCTTTTTCTTGAATTTCTTCATTTTTATTATGTTCTATTTCTTCTTCTATATCTTCCATTTCTTCACAATCAATTTTCTCACATATTTTTTCCTCAATTTTGTCGGTTTCATTATGTTCCAGATCTTTTTCTGTATCTTTGTTTTCTTCATCATTCTTTTTCTCACATTCTTTTTCAAGAATTTCAGTTAAATTGTGGTCATTATTTAACAAACTTTCCAATTCTTTTCTCTTCTTTTTTCCGGCTTGTAATTGATTTTCTTTGGACTGAAGCTTTTTTTGTAACTGCTCAACTTTTCTTTTTAACCTTGCAATTTCTTTAACTTTGCCTTCGACTTGTGTTAGAAGAAAGCTTTCTTCGTTATTTTCTTTTTCCCTCTTCCAAAGTCTTGTTCACTTTCTGTAGAAGAATTTTTTCATCTTCCATAATTTTGTTGAATCTCTTTGCAAACTGAAAAAATAAAATTAAGAAAAAATATTGATACTCCATATGATTGATTAATTTGTTATGTTCAAATTTATTTGACTTCTAGGTGAAAATACACAATAATGATTAATATGCATAAGATTAATCAAAGGTATTGATAATAAAAACAAGAAATAATTAAAAAGATAAAAGTTCTTATCTTTTTATGCATGTGGTAAAAATTAAGTTTTTTAAATTTAAAAATAACAGTAAAATGACATAATCAGCAAGGAAGCACACACATAGAAATTACCTTTTCTGACTTAATGGATTGAATTGATATGTTTTTCAACAACGATAAATTCCATTTTAATATTCTTGGCCTTTCATTTTACAACCCTCTTTAACGTTAATGATTTGTGTCCTTTCACAAAGCTAATACTGTTAAAAAATTAAAATATGTTATTTTCTGATATTAGATAAATTCAATGTACAGTATTAAATATAAAATACATACCAATAATATCATGGAGCATCCAGAAATATTTCTTGGGTCTTTAGCAAACTTTTCAACATTTTGGGACACATGTGTGTGAATAGATTTTGCCCAAGTAATGGAATTTATGTTCTTCAAATTCAACAATTTGGGAATAAATCCCCATTGTAAGTAGAATTGGTTGTTGGGGAAGAAGAATGTGATAATTAGTAACAAAAGAAGTAATTTAATTAAATCTTCACTTCCGTTCCTTTCTTTAATCATTATTTTGATTCTTTACTCAAAATTGTCTTATTTACCCTCTCATTCCACTCAAAATGTCGATTTAGAAAACTTAAGTACTCCTCATCCAAGTTATTCCTACTAATAATTCCAATTGGGTATATATTTTTTGCGGTCAATGGAAATCCAAGTATTAAACTAATATCCTCTTCAGTTAACTTAAGACTAGCATCTCCTATTTTAAATGCTTTCTCTTCCCTATCGTATGATGTAATGACTTCGTCTAAACTTTTTGCACTTTTCCTAATATCCTTTCTTCTGATTTTACCTTCCAAAAATATATGAAATAATTTTTTAAAAGGTGTTCTATCTATATATGACATTGCAGCGTAAGAGAATATGTTTTTTTTTCTTTATTTTAGTCATCACCTTGTTGTAGAATGCATCTAAATTACACCTATAAGTTCCTTATTTTTTTCCTCACCCCTTTTTTCCACTTCATATTGTTCAGCATCATCTTCAGTGTCAGGGTCGGAGTTGTTGTCTATATTTGCATATAAGCATCCTTCTAGAGGAGAGTAAACACATTCATGAAGTTGTGGCTCTGACTGTAGTATTCTTTTTTCTGCTACAGTGGAGTTGATTGTATGAACCTGTTATACCAAATTATTAAATAGAAATAATGTAAATTTAAATAAAAAGTAATATTTCTACTTAGCTTTTGGTTAAGCATGCAGGAAAACAATTAAACTAAGTGTAACAATCCGGAAATTCTGAGCCAATTTAAAATTTTTATTTTGGCAATTTTAGCGAATTTTGATTATTTAAAATATATTATTTTAAATAATAGAGACGATAAATTTATTTTGAAAAGAAATAGAACATATATATTTATTTGAATCGTCGTTAGAATATAAATATTTTATTTTAAATATAAAAGGAATTGAAAATGGCGCGGTAGTTCAAAAATTCGATTTCAAATTTCAAATGAAAGTAATGGGTGCAAAATAAACTGGATTTTGGCGAAACCAAAAATATTAGAATCTAATTCAGAATATCTTTCCAACGAATCCGAGAAATTGAAATTTCATAGCGAGAATCAAAAGATACGTCCAGTTGAAAATTCAGAATAGTCACTATGAAATTCTACCCTTAAAAATGGAAATTTTGCAAACGACCTCGGTTTTTGACGAAACCACTTTTGTTGGATCCGTGATATCAAGTTATTGCTAGATTTCAAAATTCGTAATTTTTCGAATTAACATGTGAGCGTGGTAAAGGAAAACGCGTTTAACCAGTTTCAGTTGATTTTAATCGTCTGGAAAATGGCCATTTTTCAAACAATCTCAGAATTTGACGAAATTAGTTTTGTTAGGACCGTAGCGTCAATACGAAGTTAGAAATAATTTTTGTGGAATTTTTAAAGTCCGTATGTGGCCCCGGTAAATTGAAATGTGCGTTCAAATTCAATATACATTGATTTATAATTTAATTTAAATGGATACTGATCATAATGATCGAATTGGCCTATGAAAAATATCCCATTGTGTTCGGAATAGGGGTAATTAGCTAGGGGCGACAGTCGTTGGGTTTGAATTGGAGATCAATTGAAAAAGCAACTTTTTATATAGAATAAAATAAAATAATATAAATAATTATATATAATCTTCCACCCTTTTCTCATTCTCAAGTCAACGCTCAGGAGAAATAATAATAAAAAACCGCAACTCACGAAATCGCTCCCACCAGACCACCGCCTCCACCGCTGCTCGAGGTGCCGCACCCCACCGCAACCCCCTCCCCCTAGACCTCGCCGCCTTCCCCCTCTCTCCTCCCCCCTCTCCAGCGCCTCCCTCATCGCCCATTCCTCGATTGAAAACCCTCCCCAAAACCCACGCCCTAGCCTTAGACCGCCGCCGCCTGCTCCAAGACCTCCGCCTCCGACCTAACCAGCCTCCCCCAACCTACCACCAACCCGGCGCCGCCTTCTGAAACCCCCCCCCCCCTCCGACAAAGAACAGTAAGTTTTTATTATTTATTTAGTTTATTTCAATTCTTTTATGTGATGATCTTTAAATAAAATTAGCAATTGGTATTTTTAAAAATAAAAATTATATCTTTAATGTAGATTAAGATTATATTTTTATATAGAAAACTAGTCCATAAAGATTTGATTTTTGAAAATAAAAGATTAGATTAAAAATGTGATCTTTATGTATGTAGTGAACTAAAAAGGTGGTCTTTTATATGTATGAAAGGAAAAGAAGTGATCTTTAATTGTATAAAGATTTGATTTTTTAGA
Organism: Allium sativum; assembly: GCA_030737875.1. Taxonomy (NCBI): domain Eukaryota; kingdom Viridiplantae; phylum Streptophyta; class Magnoliopsida; order Asparagales; family Amaryllidaceae; genus Allium; species Allium sativum. The sequence continues at coordinate 729,855,811 of CM060909.1, forward strand.
AAAATAAATATCCGATTTTGAGTTAAGGAAAGATGTGATTTCTTAAATTAAAAAGTGAAAGGTTAGGATATTTTTGTTTTAGAAAAGATCATATTTTTGTTTTAGAAAAGATCATATTTTTGAAAATGAAAAGATTATATTTTTGATCAAGGAAAGATAAGATTTTTAACGGTGTAAAGATATGATTTTTTTTTAAACGTGAAAAGATACGATTTTTAGTTATATAAAAATTCGATTTTTAGTTATGTAAAAATATGATTTTTATACAGTAGCGAAATATAATCTTTATATACGAAGTAGCGTTGTTAAAAATATAATTTTTAACACAAACGGTGTTGAACAGATCTCGTTGGAAACACGGCAAAGATTTTCTACATATGAAGAGTCGCGGTGAATTGGTTTAGCTAGTCGGTGAGAACTTCTCACTTTAAATCTTGTTTTCTAGTTAAAATATATACTAGGATGTAGACGGTGCTTAGCAGCACCCGACACCCGTCGTCCACAGACCATGGACGACTTGTATGCTTGTTTGATGTGTTGTGAAGTTTGTTTGTGATGTTGATGTGAAATGGATAATAAAAATTCATGTGTTGAAATAAATTAATTATCGTTAAAAATATAATTTTTAACGCGAATGTGAATAAAATATTCATTTACAAACCAGACGGTTTGTTTATGTACACCTATTTGAAGGATATTGATTGGGACGATAAATTTTACACGTCGCCCAACTGCACAAATAATATTCAGTGTTTGTGGATTGAAATCCCACACGGGTGTTGAGATGATATTTGACGTTACACTAATCCCAATTATTTAGTTGTATGTCGATCGATTGGTCGACAGACTGTGTAAGCGTTAATTATTTATATTTAATGCTTATGTAGTTGTGTAGTGCACTTTGGATGATGATTGATTATTTATCGTTGCTATTATATACATGTGTTGTATGGAATCCATATAATTAACATTATATGGTAATTGATTGGGCCTCATTCCAATTGGGAAAATAAAGAATATTATAAAATATATATTCATGTGTTGAATAGAATAAATTTTCATGTGTTGAAAGAAATATAGATTCATGTGTTGAGTAAAATATTTTAAACAATAAAAATTTACATCTTTATCATAATTTTATAAAATATATTAAATAACAAAAATAGTCATGTGTTGACGATACTCATGTGTTGAGAATATTTATGTGTTGAAAGAAATATAGATTCATGTGTTGAATAGAGAAAATATTCATTTGTTGAATAGAATACCGAAGTTATTGAAATTTATAAAGCCGTGTTGATTAGAGATGCGCCATTTTAACGCGAACGATATTTATATCGATTATATCCGTTTTTATAATGAATATAGAAAAGGAAGTGATTTCAAAATATAACGTTTTGAAAATATTATCATTTGTATATCGATGATATGGAATATTCAATTTTGATTCGAAATTGAATAAGAAGTTGAAATCGTTTCGAAAACGAATTTAAAACGATTTATAAAATACGTTTTAAAAGGAAATTGACGAAATATATATAATATATATTATATATATAATGGCCTGAATAGAACGCGCCGCACCGCGGCAGTTCGCGAATTTCGACATTGACTTCAAATTGACGTTGCGGGAGATCCGACCGTCGGATTCTCCTGAAACTAGAACCGTTGGGTTTGTATCGAAAAGAGCTTTCCAATGAATATTAGAAATCTGAGATCTAATGGTTGGATTTGGAATTATGTCCAAATCAAATTTGTAAAAAGTCGTTGTAAGTGCAGTTCGATGGCCGTTGATGGAAATCGACTGTACGGGCCTTGATAAAATTATTAAAAATACTAATAATTTGTGTAAAATCATAATATATGAATTGGAAAGAATTGTGATGAAAAATTCCACATTTGTAGAGATAAAAATAGATTTTTGTCGAAATGAACTAGTTTTGAACTAGAATTAAAATCCAATTATTTTTAAAAAAATAAAGTGGATTTGAAATGGTTTTGAAAATAACCAGAATTTCCAATATATAAAGTGGAAATGGATTTGAATCGAAATTGTCTTTGGAATATTTCGAAGTTGGATTTTGTGATTATACAGATATGGTTATGGGAATTTGAAAGATATATTGATATCGTTATTTCCCATACGATATTTGTTGGTCGTAGAATTTGATATTGAATATAAGCCGATATATTTTCTATTCAGAGATTTGTATTTAATATCAAGTGTGATCTGGGTTTGTCGTGAATGGTGTCTTCATTAACACTGTTCTTAAGCCCAGTTGAGAAAAAGATTAAATCTTTCTATTTAGATTTAATGAAGTGTACCAATTAAATAAAATTATTTGGAATTGAATTTAAATGGGTTTGGGCTTATCGTGAATGGTGTTTTAAATAACACCTGTTCTTTAACCCGATTGACAATGGAATGTGATTTTGGGTTTATCGTGAACCGTGTTTTAGATGACATTGGTTCTTTAACCCAGTTAAAGACAGGATATTGATTTTTGAGAAGATTAAAACTAAGTGGAGTTTTAATGAATCTGTAACTAGATTAAAATGTGAATTGATAATTTAAATTATCAAATTTGAAAAGTGATCAAGGATGGAGTATCACCAGTTTTGCTCCAAAGCGATAGTTAAATCTTTAATTAGATTTGAAAGTGAAATGGTAATTAATATTTACCGATAACACCGTGGTGTTAGATATGGAGTATTACCAGTTTTTCTCCATGGGATGAATAGGTTGGGATTGGGAAATAAAATAAACAATTACTTCGGTGTGGTTCGCTAATCCCGACTAGTTTGGAAAACCATAATACGGTTTGAAATGATATCCAAAGGAAGATTAAAGAATAAATTTAGAAAAAATTATCTTTGATAAAATTAATGGGAACCTTTCCCTAAAAATGTGGAATTTGAATAAAAGAATATTCTGAATTGGAATGATGCGTATGTTGTGTTTGTGTAACACGTGTTTATTATATACGCGGGTTATTCAGAAAGGCCGGGTTTATACCCATTCTGAATAACCGATTCGACGATATGTCGAAGATGAAGACGGTGGTTGAAGACCGGAAGTCTTCACATCGTTTGGATGATTATCGACCATCTTGATTGGGCTGTACACCCAAGAGGAGAGAATCAGTTGGTGATCGTCCAGACGTACTTGGAGATCGATGGATATGCGAGGAAAGTGCCTCCGGTTTCGTTCAGACCCAGAACGAACTTGTAAATGGACTGTGTGTCTGACATTGGATTTTATTCTGTGTTGATTGATCTCTATTAAATATACATCTATTTGGCGGCAGATAATTTATTCTCTTGCTTAATGCCCTTCTCTGAGACATACGAGCTCAGAGGTTGTATATCGATGGACATCAGTCGCATGGAGTGAATTGGCTGCGTGGCATGCCTAAATGGCAGTTGAAAAGAAAAGTCTTGTGGTTGATGATCAAAGCACGACCTGTGTGGCGCAGCTTTGTGTATACCGTTAATTCGCGAGCCTCACACCTCGGTATGAGTCAAAAACGGGATAGTGACTACAGGGAGAGCACGACGTTTCTTTCTAGCTAGTGGTGGTGTCAGTGCTTAAACTGGCTGACATTTATATACTTTTCACCTGTGTGGTTGTTGGAATGCGAGGCGCCTCGAATATATGGTCGATAACTGGCACTATGACTATTATTATATAGGTCCTATAGGACCGGGAAATGTGTGTTTAGGTATAACTAATCCTCCAAAGTTAGGTGAGGACCGGCCCTGAAGATCCAAGGATCGCTTTGTGTGGTCCTAAGGCATTTACTAGAGTGTCTCGAATGGAGAGGAGCTTGCCCCTTGCCTCGACTCATTATGGAATCCAATTTCCAATACGTGATATTTCAGTTTTATTTGTAGAGCCTAGTACGGTGACATAGTGGTACGGGTCACTTATGCCGTCTATGATTTATACATTATGATTGAAGTTGTTTTCTTCACTTATAGTAATAATAAAATATGAAATTTCACATACCAAGCATTTTTGGCTATTATAAGGTAAAAACCCTATCCTCCGGCTTGCGTTGCATTGTGTGATGGGACCTGGGTCTTATAATAGCTTCATTCTTCTTTATTTAGCATTGTGTTGTTGTTTTGTGCACTGGTATTCTTGGGGTAAAAACCCGTTCCGTGTTATATGGCGTGGTCCCTTGATTTACCTAACTTTAAAAATAAAGATTAATAATTGTTTTAGTTCTCACACCAGTCACATGACTGACCTGGAGTTTATTATTTTAACCTAAACTCTGGGTGCCCCTATTTTCCACACGGGCAGCTAGTAGTTTTGGTTTTGCAGATTTATATTCACAGGATCCTGATTTACAATTGGAACGATGCACGGAAAGCTCTGTATCTGTGTGTTACTTTCAGTTGTGTTTTGTATTGTTTTTCCGTTGCTATGTATTTAAATGTAATTTGAATCTCTGATATTTGTCAAGTGTGTAATATTTATTCATACTCTGTATATTCTTGTATTATGATGGAATTGTTGTAATAAACAATGAAATGTTCTTCTGTTTGCGTCTCGATGTGTCTTATCCTTAATGCAATCTGGGCTTTCCTTCACGGGGAAATTCGGGTCGCTACACTAAGTTTAGATGATTACATGAATAATATATCTTTTTACACATTTTATATGTTTACTCACAATATGATATACATATTTTATCTTTAACATTGGTAACATAATCATCTATTGTCTGGTAATCAAATTATTATACAAGAATATAATGATAATATAGTCTAACTTTTGCACTTAATAATATAAAATTTTGTTTACTTACAATAGGAGTACATAGAGGTGCTGGTATATTTTGCATTGTCCGGCTATGTATATCAGAAAAAGAATCTAAATGATTCCTTATATTTGAACACTGCTCTCCTTTAATGTCGATAAAGATACATTTTTGTGTATCTTCAAATGCTGTGTTTTGATCAGCGTACCATGAATTTCTTGTACGCAATTTCCTGCATTGAAATATCAATTTTGTTATTAGACAAATTGTTTATTATAAATGTATGTGCATACTAAAAATTAATGATAAACCATTAATAATTAGGTTGGCTATACTGGTTATAAGCAATAAAAGTATTTAAAAATCACTTTTAGTTTAAAAAGATAAATACATTTATATTTTTTCCTTAAAAATTTAACCAAACTGCTTTAATAACTTGTATATCTAATTGTTTAAAGACAATAATCATTTAAAATTCAATATCTGTATAGAAAGATAATCTTGTTTACCTTTTTAAAACAAATACATTTATAGTTTCAAAAATATTCATAAAGATAGTTTTTATTAAATATTTTTTCCTTAGTTATTTAAGAAAACTTCTTTAATAACTTGTATATCTGATTATTTAAAGACAATAATCATTTATAATTCAATATATGTATAGAAAGATAATCTTGTTTATCTTTTTAAAAGAAATACATTTTTAGATTCAAAAATATTCATAAAGATAGTTATTATTAAAAGTTTTTTCCTTAGTAATTTAACAAAACTTCTTTAATAACTTGTATATCTGATTGTTTAAAGACAATAATCATTTAAAATTCAATATATGTATAAAAAGATAATCTTGTTTATCTTTTTAAAACAAATACATTTATAGCTTCAAAAAATTTCATAAAGATAGTTTTTAGTAATTATTTTTTTGTCATTAATTTAACAAAACTTCTTTAATAATTTGTATATCTGATTGTTTAAAGAAAATAATTATTTAAAATTCAAATTTTTGTAGAAAGATAATCTTGTTTGTCTTTTAAAAACAAATACATTTTTAGCTTCAAAAATATTCATAAAGATAGTTTTTACTAAATATTTTTTCCTTAGTCATTTAATAAAAATTCTTTAATAACTTGTATATCTGATTGTTTAAAGACAATAATCATTTAAAATTCAATATCTGTATAGAAAGATAATCTTGTTTATCTTTTTAAAACAAATACATTTATAGCTTTAAAAAAATTTCATAAAGAAAGTTTTTAGTAATTATTTTTTTGTTAGTAATTTAACAAAACTTCTTTTATAACTTGTATATCGTATTGTTTAAAGTCAATAATAATTTAAATTATAACATCAAAAAATCAGAAAGACAATATTTATTTAAAATACAATATTTGTATAGAAATATAAACTTGTTTATCTTTTTAAACCAAATACATTTATAGCTTCAAAAATATACATAAAGATAGTTTGTATTAAAAAAAATTCCCTTAGAATTTAACAAAACTTCTTTTATAACTTGTATATCTTATTATTTAAAGTTAATAATAATTAAAATTATAATATATGTATAGAAAGATAAACAAGTATATCTTTTCTATAAATGTATCTGTATAGAAAGATAAATTAGTCTTGGTTGTTGGTGTTGGAGAATCATGTAGTAATTTGATTGAATAAAAAAATGATTTAGACTCTAAACAAGTTTATCTTGGTATAAAGGTAAGGGGTTTTACCCATAAGGAAAAAAATGAACAAAAAATTGTTCCATAAGGACAAGGTGGCAAAATTTTATCCTCAAGGACAAAATTTAATGTAAAGGGTGGAATTCAGGGGCCCACTATAATTCCTCCCTTTACACTAAAACTTGTCCTTAAGGACAAAATTTTGCACCCTTGTCCTTATAGAACATTTTCTTATTCATTTTGTCCTTCAGGTTATTTTTCTATAAAGATAAATATGATTACTTTATAATGATGATTACTATGTTGCTATAAAGTAATTATAATTATTGTATCAGCTGTAAAAACTTAAAGATAAATTCTTTTATATTTTTTATAGTAAATGATAAAATGATATCTCTATTAGTTATTTAGTTAAATATGTTTGTGCAGTTTGTACATACTGAAGCAGTGATGTAACAATGCAGTTTGAACATACTGAAGCAGTGTCGTTAAAATGGCTGTTTTAGGACAATTTTCATAATCTAAGTTGTCTATTTTGGTATAAAGTAAGACAAGCATACGCTAAACCCTTAGTTCTAGTTTAGTTAGACTTAAAAATTACTCACAACTACTTAAAAGATATTTTATTTATCTTTTTAATCAAAGAGGCAAAAACCGTCAGTAATAATCAAATAACCAAAAAAAGGAATTACATGCACACAAGAAAAAAATTAGTTGAATAGTAGTGATATGTAATGCTTAGATGCTTCGGTAAATGTTGAATGGTAAAAAATGAAAAACTAAATTCTAACCTGTAGGGTATTAGCTATTTTACGATTTTACCTTGTTTTAGAATGTCAACTTGAATGAGAAGATCAAATCGTTTGAGAAGATCGAATTAGGGCTCTAAGGTTTTACAGAATCGCCTGTTTTGGGAAAAATGAGACGCAAATGGGCAAGGGTTTTTTAAATTGTCTTGGAAACTAATTGTTCACCGTCTGTGTCCTAGAAATAAATTTTGAACATAAAGGAGGCCCTTTAAGTGAAAATCCCTTATTTAATTATAATTAATATTGGTTTCGAATTTAGATAAGATCTTTGATACGTAGTTATAGTTTAATTTTTAGAATCTTATTGTAAATTTTAATTTAGAAAATAAGCAACTTTTTATTTAAAGTGTTTTACACACTATATTAGCACTTTGGAATTTCACAGAATAAATCAACTTGTCTATATTATTATATTTTTGAGACCCTAGCACATTACTCAACACGAAGGTATTTTTATTTTTGTTCGCAGCGGCTTGTACAGGAAGAGAGTTTACGTAATAGGGTGCACGACTTTTTCCAATTTAAAAAAAATGAATTATTTTACTATTACCACTATGTCTATACCAAAATTCCAAATACAACAACAAATGAAATGGTTGGCTACGGTCCGAAAAAATGGGAACATTAGAAGGAAAGAAGCTAAGTTTTGCAAATTGCCATGATTAGGTTAAAAGAGTGTATCATGGCAATAAGTTGGAACTGTATTTGGATAGATTTCCTATTGAGATTAGGTAGGCTTGGTCTTTGATCTTAAATGGCCACTCACGCAACTCTGAAGAAACCAAATAATTATGATAATAAAAGGCATCACACTACCCGTCAAACGTATTAACTTCAAATTGGTTCCCATCCGAAATGCGTTGGCCACATTTAACTAATAATATTATATCTTTTGTTCCTTCTCCCCTAAGTCTTGGTATAGGCTATTACTGAATTACCACGCAAGCTGTACTTTGTGAATGAAAGCTAAATCACATGGCATGATACCTTAAGGGCTAAGGCTCCGCAACTATAAATTAAGCACGCCATCTCGTCTAATTGCTCTTTCGTTTATTTCCTCTCCAGAAAAAAAAATAGAGATATAAACATGTACTAAGAGTATGAAGTTCGGTGCTGCACCGTGTTGCCGGGTTCGGATAAGTGAAGATGGGAAGAAGTTTAAAGACACACTATGCAGGAAGGAAGTGGTTTGAAACTGGAAGGTGAAGCTATGAAGGGTGAGCAACTATATAAAGAGTAGAGAAGAAGGGGGTTTATACGGGTATGAATGGGTAGGAGAAAGATCTCGTGAAGGGGCAGTTGCGTGGTATAGACGTTGAATGGCATGAACTGACTAACACTGTACATGTGTATTCCTTGTGAAAAATCCGAGGACAACACGAGGGAGGTATAGCTTTCGAAATGGCATTTCCTTTAGGAAAGTGTAGTGCTCGTGAGTTGCTATGAGGGAGAAGCGGTGTGGCTTTATAGGTCAACAGCATAGAGATGCGAGCTTGTGTATATTTGGTAGAGATCGACAACAGGGTTAGGACGAGGTCGGTTTGTCGAGGAGTAGCAGCAGGTGGCAAGGGTGGGTTTAGGAGGAAGGTGCCTTACTGGTAGAAAGGGACGTCATGGTGGTTTCATAAAAGAAGAAGAAGGATGGTCGGCATTTAAGGATGGGGATGATCGGCTAAACTTTTCGACGATACCCACTGTGATGTCATGAGAAATTCCGGACGTCGCATTTTGCTTGGTGAGGTCGAATGGGGTGATGGATGCTTGCGTTAAAATGAGCAAGTGTTGGCAAGGGTCTTAATGATCATGTAGGGAAGAGCGGTACTGGTACTGTGTTGAGTGAATGGAAACGAACTTTGGAGGAGGAGCAGCTCGCAGCTTTAAAATGGACGTGAGAGAGGACGGGAGATGATCTATTGAAATGTGTGAGGGTTACTGGTTCATTTGATTGTTGTGTGTGATGAAATGGAGAAGAACGCGGTCGGTTCAAGGTTTGGAAGATGCCATACTGGAAGCTTGCGTTGGATTTAAGGAAGAAGGCACTATTCAAGTTAGTGTGCGGGTCTGATTTCCTTTTTCTAGGATGGCCCGTTCAAATCATATAAGAGGCCCAGTTAGAAAAAGAAAATAAAGAAATAAAAGGAATGACTTTTGTCTTGGCGCGGTTTTTATGGTAGAAGTAGGAAGAACGTTAGGCAAAATAATGAGGAGCAGGATGTTTAAATTGATTGAGGAAGATCAATAACTTATGAAGAGGGTTATCCGGGTGGGCTATTTTAAAATTCATGTAAGGCCCATTTAAATTATATACATAATTAAGTTAAATTTTTATTTAATAACATATTGACTTGAAAATCCCATAACTTATGCATGTGTTATCGGAATCCAACAAAACAAGATCTGTTGGAATCATATTGACGAGGGCTACATAATGGAACTAATTCAGAGTGAATTGGAGCTCGCTACAATTTATAGCAAAATAAATTGCCTAATCGGATCTATTGAATGGTTATCGTTATTTAACGATAATCCAACCAAAGTGAGTACTCTCACTAACTCTGTCCAGATTTATAATTTTATAAACGTTGTTTAATATTGATAAAAATGGTTGAATGTTGTGTGTGATAGTTGTTCGGATGAATTGGTTAAATAATACATATAGTTATTTATACAAGTCGTCAGTTAAATATGGATTCTATTTATTATTTATTTCATATTGATATGAAATAAATGTTGATTAACATCTGTGGATGTGGGAAAACAGGTTAGAGAGATCCGATTGGAATCCTCAACAATTATATTGTTATTTTTCATATATTGCATTATGTGATGTGACAAATAATCTGTGGTTGATTATTTGTGTGTTTGAACAACATTGACCTGGATTAGTTGGTATTAAAATGCCATAAAATATATTTGAATATACTGGAAAAGAAATTGGGGTTTTAAAAAGGGAATTTCTATTTTTAAATAGAAATGGAATTTTGATTAGTTAGAATATAATAACTTGTTTTGATTACATAAAACAAGTAATTTGATTTATAAATGATATTTATAAATGAAGCGAAATTATTTATATTAAACAGTTTGGAAATATAAATTTAAGAAATGAATTTATATAAAACGAAAAGGGGAAATCGGTTAGAAGGAAAAATGATGAACTTATTTCGATGTTCGAAATACGAATATATTTGAAATAAATCGATAAGGATTTATGATTATAATTCGATGATGTCGAATGTTAATAAAATAATTTATTTTATAAATATATAAAATGAAATTCAGGATTTGACGAGATAATTAATATTTGGATTTGTTAGCAAATAGGAAAACGAGATTTAAATGATAACTTAAAGTCGGTAGCCACCACTAACCGCCATGTGCGAAGCCCGGGTCTTATCCTAGTTATAACTTATAAAATGAGTTTATGGAATGAAATATGAATATGAATTTATGAAAGGACTAGATAAATGGAATTACAAAGCTGTAATGGTATTTAATACTTAAATCAAGATTTGGTTTAATAAAACGAGTCCATATTTCTGTAAAGAAATAATTTCACATTTCAAAGTGAATAATGATTTAAAAGAAAATGGTTTGAAGATTTAGAATGGTTATAGAAGGAGATTGATAAATGTTTTAAAGATGATAAATTCAGAAAGGAATTTAGGAATGGAGTTGACTTGAAATGGTAATTTATTTAAAAGTTCTGAACGATAACTGAATAGGGATTATTCGGAAGTAAGTTATACATTGGAATTCAAATCCAATTCAGGAAAGTACCATTTACTTTCCTGTTATAATCAAGGTTTATTTATTTAACAAATAAATCAATTATTTGTTTATTTATTTAAATAAAAGTAATATTTTGAAATTAAATATTTCAAAGGTAGAAATTATAACGTTATCGTTATAATCAAAGATTTCCGTAAAGAAGTGGATTCATAAACGGAATAGAGAGTTGTGTAAACAGTTTTGAAAATAAGAAGAATAGAAATGGGGTTAAGAACATTAGAAACTGATTGGAAATTTTTATGTTGAATGGTTTTCTAAGTATCGATCCGATGTTGGTTTCGGCCTTCGGGGTTGATACTTGGGAAATCGTTCTCTTACTAAATTTATGGTTAGGGACTGATGGACGTGGAAGGATAGTGATGCACGAATGAGATGGAAATGTTTTCTGATATACGTAAGAAATATTTTCTGAGATATAGAAATTAATTAGTTTAAATTAAATGGAAATGTTTTCCAAGGATCGGGAGAAGCCAAAAGAGTTAGAGAAATATTTGGGTAAAGATATTGAAGGGGAATTGGGAAATGAAATGATTATTTATAAATCTATTAGAAGGTGTCAGTGTTGATTGATGATTGATCGGTAAGATTTCCATTTGGAAATACGACCGTTGTTTGTATGCATGTTTTTTTTATAGTTAAATCACCGACTATCAAATTTTTTGACCATTTCTGTTGTCAACACGGAGAGACCGGGATCAGATTTATTATCTGAAAACCACTCTGTATGGGCATTATCATTTCAAATCAAATAGATCGAAGACAATTGAAGACAGAGTTTATACAAGGATTATTCTGGCGATCCTATGTAGAAATTGCCTAAGACGGATTTACAGAATAATTCCTTCAGGTTGTCCAGTCCAAGGACAACTTGAATGGATGAATGTCTGACAGAGTATATCTGGTAGATTGCGTAAGTTGCATTTCAAACGCATTTACGTTGGTGGCGGAGGAACTCGTTTCTCTTCGCTTATACCTGTGGTATTTTTGGGGAAATCAATTAGTGATTTGATGGCTATGGCGATGTGGCATTCAAAGTAAATAAAAGAGTGATTTGTGTAATAGTATGTTATGACCTCAAGCCTCAACAACCAGGAAATGACGAAAATCGGGCTGGCAGCATGGCTAAGTGGGTCGCACCTAATTAGGGTATATTGTCACCATCTAGAGAATATTCGTATTTGTTACTTCTTTCAATTCTGTATCTCCCGGGAACGGTTATGTTTGTATACCAACCGTAAGGTGACAATATATTCGGAACATTCAAGTGAAATGAATTGTCAGTCATGTGTGGCCGAGTTACAAGATGTTCTTGTTGAACTCCAGTGTATCTCTTCTAGAGTACACTGACCGGAAGGTGGTTCCATACCTTGTCATAGTTGGAAATTTATTACCCAATAAGAGCCCACGGTTTTGATTGTATATTATATAGGTAGAACGTGAGATGAAAACGTTCTGCTAGATTTCTAAATACTTGTATTAGACACTATTATAATATCAGAAAAATATTGTTTTAGAAAATGTTTTGGGTTAACGTAAGGTAAAAACCATCCATGTTTATGTGTGGATCAGTCTTACGATTATCATTACTTTTGAAAAGGATTTGGAAAAATTAAACCAAGTATTTGCAGTTTAAACACACCAGTCACATGACTAACCCAAAGTTTATTTTGTCTATTTTCCCTAAACTCTTGGGTGCCCAAATTTGTACGGGCAATCAAGTAGTCGAAATTATTCAAATATACTTGGAGGAGCTTGGAGTAGGAGGCTTAAGAGTTAGATATATATATAGTTTATTTCCGCTGTGATGTTATGTGATAATGGTATGTATATACAGTTACCAGGTTTGTATTTCAAAGTTGTTATATAACATATTTTATTCGTTCAACTGTGAGATTCGTGCTTACTTTGGTTTTGTTTATTTGAGATATTCTTCTTCTTATATTCTAAATTTATTTCTATTTCTCACCCTCTAACTTCTTTCTATTAATGGTCCAGTATTTCCGATTCTTGAATAGTCAACATGGGTTATATGTTGATTTTCGAGGTCGAAAATCCTTGGGTCGTTACATAAGATAGCTTTGGATACTAGTTAGGTATTATTACTACCTTGGTATAGTTATATTCGATTATATTATATTTTATTCCATTCTGCTGTAAGATGTTTTCTGAGCTCTGATTTATTTTATATCTCTGTCTTTTCGGCAGGATAACAAACAAACCAATTAAGGTTTCGACAAATTGGGATTTTTAAAAAAAAAATTGTTTTGTCTGAATTCGGGTTGTTACATTTGCTATCAGAGCTTAGGTTCAGGATTTCTGTATAGATAGTTAGTGAACATATTTGTAATTTTTTTAAAATATAAATATTATATATATATAAATCTAGATCCATGAAGGAACCCACTAAATATGAAGAAAGGTTTATGTAAAGAATTGGGATATCAATTTTGTACACTAAATGAATTATTATGGAAGTTTGAGACCCTTAGGTGATTTGGGTTAAAAGTGTACAATGTATTTGGTAATGAAGAAAGATGTATCCCATATGTTAGTGCCTTAGATTAGTGGGTTTGGCGATAGAAGCCTATAAATTTGGAAAAGAATAAGAAGGAAAATGGATTAGGAATATATATATTTGTGAGAGATGACTTTGTGGGAATGTCTAGGAAAGTCTAAGTAAGTTAGAAACTCATTTTGAGTTTAACCTCATTGTTAACTTTCAAGAACTAGAAATTTTAAAAGCTTTTGGGTGGTAGTTTATGGTATTTTCAAGTTTTGACCTTAAAAGTTTACAATTTTGAAATATGTACTATATAAATTGTGTAGAAACAATCTTTGAAAGAAAAGAGGTATTTTTATGTTTGAGAAAAAAATGTAAGTAACATATTTGAAAAGTACATATTGAGTTTTGAAATGAAATGGGGCATATTTTGAAAAATGGTGATTTCTTAAGAAATTTTTGTCTAAAATAAATTCTTTTAGAAAAAGGTGCGCATTATAGAGCATGTATAGCTCACTAGTTTTAAAGTATGAAAGGATTAAAAAGCAAAGCATAGAAAAGACTGCATTTTTGTTAAAAACTAAAATTTTCGGTAAAGAAAATTTTGAGGTTCCCTATTCTTTTGACAACAATTTTGATAATTGTTTTGACATAAAACTTTGTGGGTGGAAAAAATAAGTTGTAAGAATTAAGAATAGAGTAGATGCTTGCACCTAGCTAAAATTTATAAACTGACATTATAAACATGAAACGGTAGTGAAACTAGTGGAGAAGTAGTTGTCCTTGTCTACTCCAGCTTTTGTGATTTGAAAAAAAAAATTGATTTGCATATCTTTTTGGGATGACATTTTTTTTATGGTTTGGAAAAGGAAGGTTTTAATATGGAAAAATAAAGTTTTAACAATTTTAATTTTTGGAAGAAAAATGAAATGAGAAAGTCAAACCACATTTTTTAAAATCATGGAGTAGGCAAAGGATTAGTACTTAGGAAGACGATAAATATTTTGAGGTAATGAAGTGAATAGCAATAACTGGTTTGGAATAATGGTAAATTCCCGTAGGATGCGTAAGCATTATTGAGCCTAGGTTGTTGCTTGGAAACGACTGTTAGTACGCAGAAAGGACTAGTGGTGACCACTACATGGTAAAAGGTAAGTAAGTGTTTAGAACCTTTGGTTTGCACTTTTCTTTATCAGAGGGGACATGGTCCTAGGATATTTAGCCCTTGGTGGTAGCTGTGTAGAGTGCTTGTTTTCCTGTTTTAGTTGAAGAATAAGAAGGCTTATTTAAAAATTAAACTTAGATCAGTGAATTAAGTTAAATAAGCTAAGAAACGAGTAATGACATAATTAAAAAGAAAACAACAAATCAAGTAAAGCAACAAACAAGACATTTGAGAAAAATAGATTTTTCCCAAGTAAAGTTGATGAAGAAAAATCATTAACAAAGAAAATTTTCTTTTGTAAACTCTTCTTGGATAGGAAGATAAGGAATCTTTATAAAATAGTTGCATAAAATCCAAGTAAAAATAGAAAAGGTACATAAAAGAAAAAAAACAGAAGATGTGAAGCTTTCTGTTTTCCACCTGTTTATAAAAGAAATCAAACTAAGAAAATTAGATTTTTCTATAATTCACAAATTTAAAGTTGTTTGGTAGGGTTTGGATGCAAGAATTGGATGAACTTCATCCTTTCTATGTAAGAGTGCAGGAAAAATTGGATGAAAAAGTGTTTTGGTTTTCAAAATATTGCATTCATGTAGAAATTGCCAGTATATTTAGGATGTGTGCATCATGTTTTCTAAAGATTTTCAAGAAAAAATTGCATTCATATAGAAGGAACCGCTTAGGCATTCATTACATCCATGTATTACTATGTTGTATTACACTTTGCACAAGTGCACAAATGGTTGAAAAAAATTGGATGCACACATGATGGCTGAGAATTAAGCAAGGAATTACTTAATTTTACCCTTACCAAATTTCAGAGACGAAATTTCCTAAGGGTGGGAGAATGTAACACACCACATTTTTAATTAAATAATAAAATGAAATTTGAAAAGCGTTCAGAATTTTGTCATGGAATTAACATCATTGCATCCGTGACAATTTTATGATCAATTTAGACATATGATTTGAAGGAAACAAATTTAAGATGAAAATGATATCTTTAAAATAAAATATTACAGCAAACATGAAAAGAAGATATAAGAAAATAACAATGACTATCTTTGTTTCCAGTCTTGTTAACAAAAGCCAATGTAGCTCAGTTTGTAAAGACATGTCTCTCCCAAGTGAGTGGCGCAGGTTTGAGTCCCGCTGGCGCCATATTATTATTTTAGAGGAACGACTAAAATAATGCATGTTCTAAGAGGAAAATATGTATAAATGCACATATAAGGAAAATTATACATAAAAGTGGGTATAAAAATATACGTAAACATGTATATGTAAATATATGCGTATGTGTGCGCTAAAATATATAAATATAAAAGAGAAATCCAAAATAAACCCGCAATAAATGAAAATAGGTAAGAAATAAATAACTACACAACGCCGTTTGAATTTTAAAAATGAAATAAAAATTGTGCTTATATATATAATATATTGACACACACACACACACACAGAGAAATTCAAATATTGAGATAAATTGTGCAAGTTCAAGAGCGGAATATAATTAATGCAAAATAAGTGGAAAATGAACAAAGAAGTTAACGGCCTTTGAAATTAGAGTGCATTAAAAGGTATAAAACAACTAATTGATGGCAATATTAATTGCATTAATTCATGGGTAAGGAATTGAAAGATTGCATGCATATATACACGCATAGATTTGAAATATAAACTCATTAATGTTGTATAAAAAAAATAAGATAAACCAAAGGAAGTATAATAGGAAAACAATCAATGTCATTAAGAAGAGCAACAACAACATCGTGCTTGGACTCAGGTGGGTCGACCCAAAGTTGTACCTGGGTCGACCTATGGGTCGGCCCAAGGTAGGGTGTGAAACACACCACCTCCGTTAAGGTCACTCACAAAGGGAATGCCTTAACTTTGGTGGAGCATTTTAGGTAAAAGATGCAGATAAATTACAAGACAAACAAATAAAGTAGCGGAAAATAAAGTCATTTCATAAACAACATGGTTCAGTCAAGCTTTTACAACAGTTGTCTCAATCATACTTAAAAGTAATACATAGAACTTCTGTCTTGATCTATAAACTTCCAAATATAAAAGAAGCATAAAAACAACAATGATATTCCCCAATAAAACATGAACCAGCCATAGCAGTGGAAGAGAGAGTCTAAAGCAATACATCGACTATCTTTGAGCTTGGAAAGAAAACTGAGCTAAGTGGTAACATTTCCTCCCTGTGAACCTGGGGGGGAAGAAAAGAGGCAAAACAAAACTAGGTCAGACATAAGTCTGGTAAGTCCAGTGACTTTCAGCATATAAACAGGCAAAAGCATCATGACATGAACAAACTGAATATAAGACAATACCGCGATAACAGCGATAACAAGATAACATAGGATAAGCATAAGGTATGATAAGGCAAGATAAACTTAATGCGATTCTACTCTTTCTCTGCGTCGCTACTACTTTGTTATTCTGATTTCTATATCTATCTCTGCACCACCTAACTAGTGTCCCAACTAGTAATCTATATAAAATGATTACGTGATCCAAATCCCCGTAACTGTGGTAGCCTTCAGGTGTACATCTATCGTGAGGATTCCACCTCAATCTGCCTAATTGCCATGAACATGTTAGATGTACCCTTACTGCCCTATCGATCGGCTCCCTACTTGTATTAATTTCTCTTGTGTCTGTGTCAATCTTCCCTCTCTTGCATGTAGATACCCTGTGTTGGTCCCACGATAAGGTGTATCAATCCTTATGATAGCAACCCGACTAGATTCAAGGTGCACAATGTATAACTACTGGTACCTAGTGCCTGCTTTTTCCCACTCCGGAGTACGTGCACGCCTGAAAACCGTCGAAACCTACACTGACGTACCCCGTGTCGCTGTTTTGACCGCTTATAATCAGCCCATTAATCGTGCCCTACTCTGCCTAGTTTCTGGGTACCATGATACATCTATGTGGGTTACTGCTGAAATGGGTCCCCATTACTAGGGTTTCCTGCTGGTTAAGTTTGTGAGCCTATATATACAAATATTACCCACCTACACGAGATGTACTTAACCCTCCCACCGATTCTAGCATGTTTTCTTAACGGTTAAGTTTGTGGGCCTATATGTACTAATATTACCCACCTACACGAGATGTACTTAACCCTCCCATCGATTCAAGCATGTTTATTTAACGGTTAAGTTTATGGGCCTATATGTGCTAATATTGCCTACCTACACGAGATGTACTTAACCCTTCCATCGGTTTCAAGCATCTTTATTTAACGGTTAAGTTTGTGGGCCAATATTTACTAATATTACCCACCAACCCGATATGTATTTAACCCTCCCGCACATTATGTCATATTGGTTAAGTGTTGTCCATTCATGTTAACTTAACTCACCCATTCATCGTGTCATGTTGGTTAAGTGTTTCTTATTAACTTAACCCCGTTCGTTCATCAAGTTATATTGGTTAAGTGTTTTGTTATTAACTTAACCCCACGTGTTCATCATATTGTATTGGTTAAGTGTCATCAATCAATTCAAGTTAACTTAACCCACCTACTTGTCATATTACTTTGGTTAAGTGTTGCCTTCTTGTGTTAAATTAACCCTACCACAAATCAAGTTATATTGGTTAAGTGTTGCCCTCTTGTTTTAAATTAACCTTGCCACAAATCAAGTTATATTGGTTAAGTGTTTCTTATTACTAAACCCTACCATTCATCATGCTATATGGTTAAGTGTTTCCTATTAACTTAACCCTAATCGTTCTTCTTGTTATATTGGTTAAGTGTTTCTCGTTAACTTAACCCTAGTCATTCATGTTATATTGGTTAAGTGTTCCTATGAACTTAACCCTAGTCATTCTTCTTGTTCATTAGCATTAATTGATTTATTAATGCACCAACCTCTCACATTAAATATGTGTTGTTGCGGTTACTGGATGTGCCGTGCGGTTCCGGGCAGTTTTACACCACAACTCAATCTAACCTCGGGTTTTTCTTGGGCATGATGCACTAACCTCTCACATTATATAGGTGTTGTTGTGGTTACTGGATGTGTCGGGCAGTTTTACACCACAACTATATCTAACCTCGGGTTAGGCATGTTCATCTTTTCAATAATTTACATATTCACAAATTAAATGTAAATTATTCGCAATTTTTGTCAATTTCAGATTATGCCACATTTTCCATAAATGTCCAAGTCTAGATTTATATGCTAATTATCCCAACCACACATATTCCAATTCTCAAGTTATGCCCAACAAAGCTAATTGCAAGTTATGGCCCCTAAATTCAATTTCGAGTTATTACTCAAATTAGGCTACATCCAATCTTCCTAAGTTTGTACTAGTATTCATGCCCCAATAACCCAAGTTCGCAACAAAGACAAATTATGCCCCAAATCATAAGTTACAAAATTATGTTCCACCATTACCAAATAGACTATTCCCCATTACCCCCGCATTCTAATCGCACGCATAATAAGTTTCAGTCTAGATTCGAGGTTAATCTAGATTCATAAAATAAAGGGGACGAAAGAGGAACATAAACGAGAGTAGGCATAAAACAGGCATTAAATTGGAAGATCTATCAAATATTTTGGACCTAAGAGGATTACAGATCTGTTAGAGTTGGGGTATAACAAAGATAGATCTGAAACAAACTAACAGAAATAATCTCATAGACATATAGATCTGATATAAATAACATCATGAACCTAAAAGGATTATATATATCAGACGTCCAACAAAGACAGGCATGATTGAAAAATAACATCCTAGGCATGTAAATCATTGATTTGATAGAAAGATAGGAATTAATCTAAAAGGTTTGTCTTATTATCAAGCATGGACTTAGATCCATTTCATTATATGCCAAAATCACTATTAGTTGTTCAAATCTGAAAATAGCTTGAACTTACATGTTTACAGTTCAATTTACGCCCCAAATCCCAAGTTATATGTCCAATATACTCTATGCCTCAAATCTCAAGTCATATTTCCAATACTTTTTGCCTCAAATCTCAAGTCATATGTCCAATACTTTATGCCTCAAATCTCAAGTCATATATTCGATACACTTTATGTTTTGACTACTATGTGTTATGTCCTCAAATCAGTTACAACTCAATTATGCCCAATAATACACAATTTAATACTTTTCCCAAGTTTTAGCGCTGGTTATGTCCAAATCACATTTTATGCCCAATTTTATTTCCAACGTGCGTTCATCTCTTATGAGATCTGGTCAGGGTCGTAGTAGCCTGGCTATAAAACAAAAAGGGAAGAAGGAAAGAAGAGACAAAGAATGGACATAATATTATCAATGAGATAGATCCAAATGATATAGAAAGACAGATAGAAATAGACATAATCTCAGATCCAATTTTATTACAATGTCACAATCACAATTAACTTTCATTTATAAAAGTAACGTGAACTTACAAATTACAGAAATTTCATGAATTCTAGAATCTATATTCTGAAACTGAATAGCTCTCCCTTGAAGTAGACTATTTGTTCTTCTATTTTAGATTTGATTTGATTCTTAGAAAATAGTTGTTGAAGTCGTTGAATTAGCCTTTGAATCTCTACTTGAATTCTAACTTGATTTCTACGAAGAGCTTGAGCAAAATAACGCCATCTTTGATTTATTTTGATATGAATTAGGGTAGAGTATAGGCGTAACGAAGTTATGTAGAGAAAACTGTAGCCTTAGGAGTGTTTATATAGCATAGGGATCAACGAATCTGGTCAGAATGGGCGTCCAAATGCAGAAAAATGAATCTGTCCTCGGATCTGGAAATAGGTGGATGTCGACCCCCTGGTCGACCTGTGTGACCCAGGTCGACCCCCAGGTCGACCCACTGGTCGACCTGGGTCCTGGGCGGGAAATTTCCCACCCAGCTGGGGTGTGTATTTGAATTTCGTATTTCAAACCTGAGTTGTTTTATTTAAATCTCTGAAACTTCTGTAGGTCATAACTTCTTCATACGGAGTCCGATTTATGCAAACTCGGACTCTATTCCAAGCAGAATTTCGAGACGAACGCAATGGCATAACCCATTTCCCTTAATTCTTCTCTTAAAAATTAAGTATACTTTAATTTGTTACTTTGATGTTCACAGAAAATACGGGGTGTTACATTCTCCCCTCCTTAAAGGATTTCGTCCCCGAAATCTTCAAGTTAAGAAGAATGCATATCATAACATCCAACATCCATCTACTCGACCATTCAATCACAGGCATCCATCGTCCTTAAAAAGATTTCTAATGCTTTCATGATCATATGCATAGTGTGTGTACGTGTCCTTATCTAATGCAAAATCAGGTGGTCTACTGATTCAGTTGACCTCCTTAATGCGGATTATGTTAGTGCCATGAGTCCATCATGTATGCAATTATTCCTAATCGTACTTTATAACTTCTGCATGAGTGCACAGTCATTCATACAAATGCAACATCCATATGATAACACATCAAGTTTCAATCCAGTTATATAAAAGTTCACTCATGCATATGCAATATGAAAGTGACTGAGACGATCTAGTGCCTAATGTGTGTATATGCATCCACGATCAACCACTAGCAAACACTTGCAACCACTTGCATCCACCAAACATAACATGTCTCAAACACATGTTTACATCCATTGGCTTCTACCTAAGGATCGAGGATAGGACCGAGAGGATATACCTAAAAGATAAGACTAGCATGCAAATAAACTTTACATAAAAAGAGGAATCAAGGATATACCCTCAAAAAGGGTATGATGCGCGTATCTAGTCTTCAGTCTTCTAAGTCGCATCTTCTTGAGCTTTACTCCACTGTACCTTATCTAATTTAACTTCACGATTGCAAAGCTTCTTGACCTCCATTTCCAGAACCCACTAGTAAAGATAGGACCTTGATCACTTACTATGCTAGAGGGTATCCAATGTAGTTGAACTATCTTTCCAAGATAAACAAATGTTAACCATGATACCAAGTGTATATACTAAGATGATTATAGGTGTCTCCTCTACTTAGCTTATCCATCATGTCACAAATCTGAGGGTCGATATCTCTCACGCAAACCATCCTAGTCGAACTTGACATCCCTCAAGTACAAGCCCCAAAGGCCTAAACCAATATCAGACAAGCACCCAAGGAATGCCTCCTACGAATTTGGACGATTTATGTGAGATGATACTAGCAAAACAATCAAACAATTGAGCACTTAACCGACTCTGGCTATCCTCACCAATCTTTTTCCAAAACTATCATTGATCGCATAACTGGCTTTGCATTGTCAACTAATATATGTGGAAGTCTATCTCGTGTTTTAGGGGGCAAACCCCTAACCTAATCAAAAACATCTGTATGCTCATGGACTACTCTAACGGATTGCAAATCATCGATAGATGCATCAAATGATTCTAGGTAGCTAAATCAAACTTATCCCTTAGGATCGCATGAAATCTCGAGGGTATTCCCGAGGCAAGTCGAAAGTCTAACTACCCTCCTTACACAATCACTAGCTAACCAATCAATGCCTAGAATCAACCCATAGCCCATGAATCCAAAAACATAAGTATTACACTTAGACTTAATACTTAATATGGCTATTCTCAAATCCTTACAAACCAAAGATAAATGAGTCAACCCACAAATTGGATTTGAGACAATAATGGGATCTTCTACTACACAAGTACTAAGGTGCAGAGACTCAACTATGGAAGAAGATATAAACGAATGTGAAGCGCTAAAATCAAGAAGAGTACCAACAGGATGATCAAAAAGGAAAAACTAGACTTTTTCAATAGAAGCTCTACTACCTCTCTCTCAGGTATGCTGGTGGTGAGAGCATGCATTTGCCCTCCTGAAAATCCTGTCATTTGTTCTTGCCCTTGTCCTTATATGACCCGTTATACCATAATAATGACACTTCTTCTTGTTTTAGGTTTTTCTATTCTTTCCTCCTTTGTGAACCAAGTCCATATCCATGAGTTTCTCATCCTTGGGTTGTGCTCCTTAGCAAAACTCCCTCAGTCTCATCTTTACTATCTTTGTGTAACACGTTGACAAGTCTCTCGAAACCTGCCTCCATCGCATAGAAAATCCTACAAAGCTCGAAAGAAAATTAGCCGTAGGTGAAACTACAACGGCTGTAGATGGAAGTTGGGCACTTCTTCGCCCTTTGACAGATATGATTGCCTCATCAAGCCTACGGAACCATGCCGCGATAATGGTACCTTCCAGAAAGCCAGGAGCCCCGGAGACTTAGTAAAGAAAGAAAATAAGGATTCAAACAGAGGATCAAAAGATAATGCATATGGCTTTGGGGAATATGCCTTCAAAAACAAAAATTTTCTTTTAAAAATGCCTCTTTTAAAACAGTTTTGAAAATAATTTTTCAAATCTTTTATCTGATCTGGTAACCTTCAGCTTTGATACCAAGTGAAACACCCCACCTCCGTTAAGGTCACTCACAAAGGGAATGTCGTAACTTTGGTGGAGCATTTTAGGTAAAAGATGCAGATAAATTACAAGACAGACAAATAAAGTAGTGGAAAATAAAGTCATTTTATAAACAATATGGTTCAGTCAACCTTTTACAACAGTTGCCTCAATCATACTTAAAAGTAATACATAGAACTTCTGTCTTGATCTATAAACTTCCAAATATAAAAGAAGCATAAAAACAACAATGATATTCCCCAATAAAACATGAACCAGCCATAGCAGTGGAAGAGAGAGTCCAAAGCAATACATCGACTATCTTCGAGCTTGGAAAGAAAACTGAGCTAAGTGGTAACATTTCTTCCCTGTGAACCTGGGGGGGGGGGGGGGAACGGAAGAAAAGAGGCGAAACAAAACTAGGTCAGAAATAAGTCTGGTAAGTCCAGTGACTTTCAGCATATAAACAGGAAAAAGCATCATGACATGAATAAACTGAATATAAGACAATACCGCGATAACAGGGATAACAAGATAACATAGGATAAGCATAAGGTATGATAAGGCAAGATAAACTGAATGCGCTTCTACTCTTTATCTGCTTCGTTACTACTTTGTTATGCTGATTTCTATATCTATCTCTGCACCACCTAACTAGTGTCATAACTAGTAATCTGTATAAAATGATAACGTGATCCCAACCCCCGTAATTGTGGTAGCCTTCAAGTGTACATCTATCGCGAGGATTCCACCTCAATCTGCCTAATTTCCATGAACATGTTAGATGTACACTTACTACCCTATCGATCGTGTAATAACCCGGAAATTCTGAACCAGTTTAAAATTTTTATCTCGGCAATTTTAATGAATTTTGAATATTTAAAATAGATTATTTTAAATAAAATCAACGAGGAATTTATTTTGAATGTAATTCGAACGTATATATTATATACGCCGTCGTTAGAATATAAGTATTTATATATAATTATAAATAGAATTGAAAATGGCGCGGTAGTTCGATAATTCGATTTCAAACTTCAATTGAATGTATCGGGTGCAAAACGATCCGGATTTTAGTGAAACCAAAAACATTAGGATCTAATTGATAATATCTTTCCAACGAATCCGAAAAATCGAAATTTCATAGCGGGAATCAAAAGATATGTCCAGTTGAAAATTCTGAATAGTCGCTATGGAATTCAGGCCCTTAAAAATAGGAATTTTGCAAACGACCTCGGATTTCGACGAAACCACTTTTGTTGGGTCCGTGATGTAAAGTTATTGCTAGATTCCAAATTTCATAATTTTTCGAATCAATATGTGAGCGTGGCAAAGGAAAACGCGTTTGACCAGTTTCAGTTGATTTTAATCGACTGGAAATTGGCCATTTTTCAAACGGTCTCAGAATTCAACAAAACTAGTTTTATTAGGACCGTATCGTCAATACGAAGCTAGAAAATATTTTTCGAGAATTTTTAGAGTTAGTATGTGACCCCGGTAATTTGAAATGTACGTTTAAAATTCAATATAGTGATTTAAATGTAAATTAAACGGAAACTGATTCAAACGATCGAATCAACCTACGATACATATCCCATTTTGTTCGGAATGGGGGTGAAACGCTATGGACGACAGGCGGTGGGCCTCGTTTCGAGGTCGTATGTAAAAGTACCTTTTTAGAAATTAAATAATTAAAAATAAAAATTTCCTCTCTCTCCTTCTCCTTAAATCCTCCTGCCCCCCCCCCCCCCCCCGGTTCAAAAATCAAATTCAGAAAAAAAAGAAAGAAAAAAAGAAGAAGAGAGCGAGGGGCGACGGAGCCCTAATCCGCCAGCCTCCGACGAGCGCACCCCATCCCCTTCGTCGCAGCCACCACCGCGGCGGCCAACGCCCCCCCTCCGACGAAGCTCGCCTCCCCTCCTTTCCCCTCCGCTGCTTCCTCCCCCAAAACCACACACCGCTGCCGCCTCGAGAAGACCCACCCCCAACGGCGCGACAACCGCCGACGCCCCCCTCTTCTCCCCGCGATCGACCTCCTGTAACTCCCCCTACGCGCCATCGCTGCTCCGGCGTTCCTTTTCCCCTTTCGAACGCTGTTCAAAGTCCAAGCCAACGAAGGTGATTTTTAACTCTTTTTAAATTTCAGTTTTTAATTTCAGTTTTGCTTTGAAAAACAAGTGTAAAATACGATTTCGTTTATAGAAAAGCTTGGATCTTTATATTCGAAAGTTTAGATGTCTATAAGTTATAAAAAATAGATTTTTAAAATAGAAAAGACGAGATTTTTAAATGGAGAAAGGAGTGATTTTTATTTTAAGAAAGCTATAATTTTTATGAAGAGAAAAATATGATTTTTATATTTTTAAAGTATTAAAAATATAATCTTTAGTATATAGAAGATGTAAAAATATGATTTTTGTTTATGTAGAGAATTAAAAATATAATTTTTACATGATAGGAATATTAGAAATATCATCTTTATAATAGAAAAGAGGAAATCTTTATAATAGAAAAGGTGAAATCTTTAAAATAGAAAAGGTGAAATCTTTAAAATAGAAAAGGCGAGATTTTTATATATTGAATAGCGAAGTAAAAATAGGATTTTTTATATATTGAATAACAAGATAAAAAATCGATTTTTATATATTGAATAGCGAAGTAAAAATAGGATTTTTATATATTGAATAACAAGATAAAAATTCGATTTTTATATATTGAATAGCGAAGTAAAAATTCGATTTTTACATATGTAGTAGCTATGGGCAACGAAGATGACGAAGATGCGATAATGATGAAGATTTTCTACAATAGAAGTGTCGTGAAGTTGGATAGCTATCGGTGAGAACTTCTCACCTTTCAATTTCATTTTCTAGTTATATATATATATACACTAGGATGCAGACGGTGTTTAGTAGCACCCGACACAATCGTCCACAGACCATGGACTTGTTTGTTTGATTGCAAAAATTAGTTAGATTATTTGATTTGAATTTGAATTGTTTGGTGAAATGAAATTGATTTGATTGATGTGTGAATGGCGTGGGCCTTCACTAGACCGGGGATAAGGCTAGGCCTCGTCCCGTTTCTAGTATCGTGGCGTTATGCCGCCGAAATTTCCTAAAATATGTTAGAAAATAAAAATATCATTTTATTGAATAAATGAACTGAATAGAAATTCATATGTTGAAATAAAATGTTTTTATCGTTAAAAATATAATTTTTAACGTGAATACGAATACAGTGAATGTAAATAAATAAATATTCATTTACAAACCGGACGGTTTGTTTATGTACACCTATTTGAAGGATATTGATTGGGTCGATAAATTTTACACATCGCCCAACTGCACAAATAAAATCTGTGTTTGATTGTTTAAAACCCCACACGGGTGTTGGGATGAAATTTGAAGTTCACTCATCCTGATTGATTAAATATGTCGATCGATTGATTGACAGGCTGTTATAAGCGTTAGATATCTATATTTGATGCTTATACAGTGTAGTGCACTTTGGTTGATGGTTGATTATTTTTCAATGCTATTATATGCATGTGTGGTATGGAATCCATATAGTTAACGCTATATGGTAATTGATTGGGCCTTATTCCAATTTAGAAAATAAAGAATATTATAATATAAAGGTTCATGTGTTGACTGTACTCATCCGTTGAGATTAGTCATGCGTTGAACGAAATATTTTAATAATAAAATTTACATCTTTATCAATATAATATAAAGGTTCATGTGTTGACTGTACTCATTCGTGAGATTAGTCATGTGTTGAACGTAATATTTTAACAATAAATTTTATATCTTTATCACTATTAAATAAAGGTTCATGTGTTGACTGTACTCATCCGTTGAGATTAGTCATGTGTTGAACGAAATAATTTAACAAAAATAGTCACACGTGGACAGTACTCATTCGTTGAGATTACTCGTGTGTTGACAAAAATAAATATTCATTTGTTGAATAGAGTAAAGGAATATATGAAGCCGTGTTGATTAGATTGACGCCATTTTGACGTGAACGATATTTATATCGATTTTATTCATTTTAAAATGAATATTGAAAAGTAATTTTGAAATCGAATATTTTGAAATAAAATGAATTGAATTGAAAACGATTTCGAAATGAATTGAATATAAAACGATTTCGAAATGAATTGAATTGAAAACGATTTCAAAATGAATTGAATTGAAAACGATTTCGAAATGAATTGGATATAAAACGATTTCGAAATGAATTGAATTGAAAATGATTTCGAAATGAATTGAATTGAAAACGATTTCGAAATGAATTGAATTGAAAACGATTTCGAAATGAATTGAATTGAAAACGATTTCGAAATGAATTGAATTGAAAACGATTTCGAAATGAATTGAATATAAAACGATTTCGAAATGAATTGAATATATAATATAATTTGATTCAAATAGAAAACGAATCGAATTTGATTTGAATAGAAAACGAATTTGGTTTCAATTGAATATATAACGAATTTGATTTGAATAGAAAACGAATTTGGTTTCAATTGAATATATAACGAATTTGATTTAAATAGAAAACGAATTTGGTTTCAATTGAATATATAACGAATTTGATTTGAATAGAAAACGAATTTGGTTTCAATTGAATATATAACGAATTTGATTTGAATAGAAAACGAATTTGGTTTCAATTGAATATATAACGAATTTGATTTGAATAGAAAACGAATTTGGTTTCAATTGAATATATAACGAATTTGAATCGAATAGAAAACCACTTTGAATTGAATCGAATAGAAAACCACTTTGAATTGAATCGAATTGAAAACGAATTCGAATTGAATTTAAAACGAAGTGAAATGAATTCAAATTGAATTGAAACTTGAATTGAATAGAAATGAATTTTAAAACGAATTTATAAGGAAAGATTCAATTTTAATTTGAATTGAGATGGAAGTTGAAATGTTTTTGAAACGAATTCAAAACTATTTATATAATTCGTTTTAAATAGAATCGACGAAATATATATTATATATATTACATATATATATAATATAATGGCCTGAATAGAACGCGCCGCGCCGCGGCAGTTCGTGAATTTCGACCATTTATTTCAAACGGACATTACGGGAGATCCGACCGTCGGATTCTCCTAAAACTAGAACCGTTGGGTTCGTATCGAAAAGATCTTTCTAACGAATATTAGAAATTTGAAATCTAACGGTTGGATTTGGAGTTACGTCCAAATCAAATTTGAAAAAGGTCGTTGTAAGTGCAGTTCGATGGCCATTGTTGGAAATCGATTGTACGGGCCTTAATAAAATTATTAAAAATATCAATAATTTGTGTAAAATCATAAGAAATGATTTGAGAAAAATTGGGATGAAAATCTCCACATTTGAAAAGATAAAAATAGATTTTTATCGAAATGAACTAGATTGAACTAAATTTAAAACCCGATTTTTTTTTAAATAAATAAATTAGATTTAAAAAGGGGTTTTAAATAATCGGAATTCCTAATATATTTGATTTGAATTGAACTAGAATTTATTTGTGGGTTTATCGTGAACTGTGTTTTAAACAACACTAGTTCTTTAACCCGATGATAAATAGAATGTGATTTGGGTTTGTCGTGAACTGTGTTTTAAATAACACCTAGTTCTTTAACCCAGTAAAAGGAGTTTTAAAAAATCTGCAATTAGATTGAGATGTGAATCTATAATCTAAATTATCAAATTTAGAAATGAGCGAGAACGGAGTATCACCAGTTTTGCTCCAAAACGATAGTCAAATCTTTAATTAGATCTGAACGTGAAATGGTAATTAATTTTACCGATAACACCGTGGTGTTAGATATGGAGTATTACCAGTTTTGCTTCATGGGATGAATAGGTTGGGATTGGGAAATAAAAATAAATAATTACTTCGATGTGGTTCGCTAATCTCGACTAGTTTGAAAAACCATAATTTGGTTTGAAATGTCATCCAAAGGAAGATTAAAGGATAAATTTGAAAGAATTTATCTTGGATAAAATTAATGGGAACCTTTCACTAAAAATGCGATTTTGTGAATAAAAGAATATTCTGAATTGGAATGAGGCGTATGTTGTGTTTGTGTAACATTTGTTTTTAATATACGCGGGTTGTTCGGAAAGTCCGGGTTTATACCCATTCTGAATAACCGATTCGACGATATGTCGAAGATGAAGACGGTGGTCGAAGACCGGAAGTCTTCACATCGTTTGGATAATTGCTGACGATCCTGATTGGGCTGTACACCCAAGAGGATGGAAATAGTTGGTGGTCGTCCAGACGTACTTGGAGATGGATGGATATGCGAGGAAAGTGCCTCCGGTTTCGTTCAGACCCAGAACGGACTTGAAAATGGATTGTGTGTCTGACATTGGATTTTATTCTGTGTTGATTGATTTCTATTAAATATACATCTGTTTGGCGGCGGAGAATTTATTCTTTTGCTTAACGCCCTTCTCTGAGACGTACGAGCTCAGAGGTTGTATATCGATGGACATCAGTCGCATGGCATGAATTGCCTGTGTGGCACGCTAAGATGCAATGATCAAGGCTTCTGTTGAAAAGCAAAGACTTGTGGTTGATGATCAAAGCACGCCTACGTGGCAGCTTTGTGTATAACGTGAATTCGCGAGCCTCACACCTCGGTATGAGTTAAAACGGGATACGGACTGCAGGGAGAGCACGACGTTTCTTTCTAGCTTTGGTGGTGTCAGTGACTTACCAGCCCTGACATTTATATACTTTTCACCTTTGTGGTTGTTGGATGAGGCGCCTCGATTATAGGTCTGTAAGGACCGGGAACGTGTGTTCAGGAATTGCCAATCCTCTAACGTAAGTGAGGACCGGCCCTGAAGATCCAGGGGTTGCCCAGAGTGCGTAGCCCTGGGACATTTGCTAGAGTGTCTCGAAAGCGGAGAGGAGCTTGCCCCTTGCCTCGACTCATGACGGAAATCCAATTTCCAATACGTGTATTTCGGCTTTATTTGTAGAGCCTAGTATGGCGACATAGTGGGATGGGGCACTTATGCCGTCTATGATTTATACTTATGATTGAAATTGTTTTGACACTATACACTTATTATAGTATCAAATGATTTGTTTTAAACGTACCAAGCATATTTGGCTGTTATAAGGTAAAACCCTATCCTCCGGCTTGCGTTGCATTGTGTGATGGGACCTGGGTCTTATAATAGCTTCATTCTTCGAAAAAGCATTGCGTTGTTTATTCTATGCACTGGTATTCTTGGGAGGAAACCCGTTCCGTGTTATACGGTGTGGTCCCTTGAATTACTCTCTTTTAAAGTAAAGTTCCAAATAACTATTTTAGTTCTCACACCAGTCACATGACTGACCTAGAGTTTATTGTTTTAACCTAAACTCTGGGTGCCCCTATTTTCCGCATGGGCAGCTAGTAGTTTTGGTTTTGCAGATTTATATTCACAGGATCCTGGTTTACAGCTGGAATGATATCCGGAAAGCTCTGTATCTGTATATCACCTTCAGTTGTGCTTTGTATTATTTTCCGCTGCTATGTAATTTATTGTAATCTCTGATATTTATCGAATGTAATTTATTCATTTATACTCTGTATATTCTTGTATCTGATGGAATTGTTGTAATAGCAATGAAATGTTCTTCCGTCTGCATTTTGATTTGTCCTGTTCTCAAACGATCAGGGGTTTCGAACGGTCTAGATCGGTTTAACGACTGATTCGGATCGAGCGAAATTCCCGGCCGTCATAGATCGGCTCCTTACTTGTATTAATTTCTCTTGTGTCTGTGTCAATCAGCACTCTCTTACGTGTAGATACCCTGTGCTGGTCCCACCATAAGGTGTATCAATCCTTATGATAGCAACCCGACACGATTCAAGGTGCACAGGGTATAACTACTGGTACCCAGTGCCTGCTTTTTCCCACTCCGGAGTACGTGCATGCCCGTAAACCGTCGGACCCCCTGCCGCTGTTTTGACCACTTATAATCAACCCAGTAATCGTGCCTCACCCTGCCTAGTTTCAGGGTACCATGATACATCTATGTGGGTTACTGCTGAAATGGGTCCCTGTTACTAGGGTTTCCTGCAAGTTAAGTTTGTGGGCCTATATATACAAATATTACCCACCTACATGAGATGTACTTAACCCTCCCACCGATTCTAGCATGTTTTCTTAACGGTTAAGTTTGTGGGCCTATACGTACTAATATTACCCACCTACACGAGATGTACTTAACCCTCCCATCGATTCAAGCATGTTTATTTAACGGTTAAGTTTGTGGGCCTATATGTACTAATATTACCCGCATATACGAGATATACTTAACCCTTCCATCGATTTCAAGCATGTTTATTTATCGGTTAAGTTTGTGGGCCTATGTTTACTAATATTACCCACCAACCCGACATGTACTTAACCCTCCCGCACATTATGTCATATTGGTTAAGTGTTGTCCATTCATGTTAACTTAACTCACCCATTCATCGTGTCATGTTGGTTAAGTTTTTCTTATTAACTTAACCCCGTTCGTTCATCAAGTTATATTGGTTAAGTGTTTTCTTGTTAACTTAACCCCATGTGTTCATCATGTTATATTGGTTAAGTGTCATCAATCAATTTAAGTTAACTTAACCCACCTACTTGTCATGTTACTTTGGTTAAGTGTTGCCTTCTTATGTTAACTTAACCCTACCACAAATCAAGTTATATTGGTTAAGTGTTGCCATCTTGTTTTAACTTAACCTTATAACAAATCAAGTTATATTGGTTAAGTGTTTCTTATTACTTAACCCTATCATTCATCATGCTATACTGGTTAAGTGTTTCCTATTAACTTAACCCTAATCGTTCTTCTTGTTATATTGGTTAAGTGTTTCTCATTAACTTAACCCTAGTCATTCATGTTATATTGGTTAAGTGTTCCTATGAACTTAACCCTAGTCATTCTTCTTGTTCATTAGCATTAATTGATTTATTAATGCACCAACCTGTCACATTAGATATGTGTTGTTACGGTTACTAGATATGTCGGGCGGTTCCGGGTAGTTTTACACCACAACTCAATCTAACCTCGGCTTCTTCTTGGGCATGATGCACTAACCTCTCACATTAGATAGATGTTGTTGTGGTTACTGGATGTGTCAGGCGGTTCCGGGCAATTTTACACCACAACTCAATCTAACCTCGGGTTAGGCATGTTCATCTTTTCACTAATTTACATATTTACAAATTATATGTAAATTATTCACAATTGTTGTCAATTTCAGATTATGCCACATTTTCCATAAATGTCCAAGTCTAGATTTATATGCTAATTATCCCAACCAGTCATAATCCAATTCTCAAGTTATGCCCAACAAAGCTAATTGCAAGTAATGGCCCCCAAATTCAATTTCGAGTTATTACTCAAATTAGGCTACATCTAATCTTCCCAAGTTTGTACTAATAGTCATGCCCCAATACCCCAATTTTTCAACAAAGGAAAATTATGCCCTAAATCACAAGTTACAAAATTATGTTCCACCATTACCAAATAGACTATTCCCCATTACCCCCGCATTCCAATCGCACGCATAATAAGTTTCAGTTTAGATTCGAGGTAAATCTAGATTCATAAAATAAAGGGGACGAAAGAGGAACAAACGAGAGTAGGCATAAAACAGGCATTAAAATGGTAGATCTATCTAATATTTTGGACCTAACAGGATTACAGATCTGTTAGAGTTGGGGTATAACAAAGACAGATCTGAAACAAAATGACAAAAATAATCTCATAGACATATAGATCTGATATAAATAACATCATGAACCTAAAAGGATTATATATCAGATGTCCAACAAGGACAGACATGATTGAATAATAACTTCCTAGGCATGTAAATCAATGATTTAATAGAAAGATAGGAATTAATCTAAAAGGTTTGTCCTATCATCAAGCATGGACTTAGATCAATTTCATTATATGCCAAAATCACTATTACGTGTTTAAATATGAAAATAGCTTGAACTTACATGTTACAGTTCAATTTACGCCCCAAATCCCAAGTTATATGTCCAATATACTTTATGCCTCAAATCTCAAGTCACATATCCAATACTTTATGCCTCAAATCTCAAGTCATATATCCAATACCTTATGCCTCAAATCTCAAGTCATATGTCTAATACTTTATGCCTCAAATCTCAAGTCATATCTTCGATACACTTTTTTTTTTGACTATGTGTTATGTCCTCAAACCAGTTACAACTCAATTATGCCCAATTATATGCAATTTAATACTTTTCCCAAGTTTTAGTGCTGGTTAAGTCCAAATCACATTATATGCCCAATTTTATTTCCAACGTATGTTCATCTCTTATAAGATCTGGCTCAGGCTCGCAGTAGCCTGGCTATAAAACAAAAAGGGAAGAAGGAAAGAAGAGAAAAAGAATGGACATAATATTATCAATGAGATAGAACCAAAGGATATTGAAAGACAGATAGAAACATGCATAATCTCAGATCCAGTTTTATTACAATGTCAGAATCACAATAACTTTTATTTCTGAAAGTAACATGAACTTACAAATTACAGAACGGTCTTGAATTCTGGGATCTGTATTCTAAAATTGAATAGCTCTTCCTTGAAGTAGACTATTTGTTCTTCTAATTTAGATTTGATTTGATTCTTAGAAAATAGTTGTTGAAGTCATTGAATTAGCCTTTGAATCTCTACTTGAATTCTAACTTAATTTCTACGAAGAGCTCGAGCAACATAACCCCGTTTTTAATTTATTTTGATATGAATTAGGGTAGAGTATAGGCGTAATGAAGTTGTGTAGAGAAAACTATAGCCTTAGGGGTGTTTATATAGCATAGGGATCAACGAATCTGGTCAGAACGGGCGTCCAAATGCAAAAAAATGAATCTGTCCTCGGATCTAGAAATTGGGGGGAGGTCGACCCACTGGTCGACCTGGATCCTAGGAGGGAAATTTCCCGCCCAGCATGGCTGTGTGATTTTAATTTCGAATTTCAAACCTGAGCTATTTTATTTAAATCTCTGAAACTTCTGAAGGTCATAACTTGTTCATACGGAGTCTGATTTACACAAACTCGGACTCTATTCCAAGCAGAATTTCGAGACGAACGCAATGACGTAACCCATTTCCGTTAATTCTTCTCTTAAAAATTAAGTATACTTTAATTTGTTACATTGATGTTCACAGAAAATACGGTGTGTTACATTCTCCCCTCCTTAAAGGATTTTGTCCCCGAAATCTTCAAGTTAAGAAGAATGCATATCCTAACATCCAACATCCATCTACTCAACCATTCAATCACGGGCATCCATCGTCCTTAAAAAGATTTCTAATGCTTTCATGATCATATGCATAGTGTGTGTACATGTCCTTATCTAATACAAAATCAGGTGGTCTACTAATTCAGTTGGCCTCCTTAATGCGGATTATGTTAGTGCCATGAGTCCATCATGTATGCAATTATTCCTAATCGTACTTTATAACTTCTGCATGAGTGCACAGTCATTCATACAAATGCAATATCCGTATGATAACACATCAAGTTTCAATCCATATATATAAAAGTTCACTCATGCATATGCAATATGAAAGTGACTGAGCCGATCTAGTGCCTAATGTATGTATATGCATCCACGAGCAACCACTAGCAAACACTTGCAACCACTTGCATCCACCAAACATAACATGTCTCAAACACATGTTTACATCCATTGGCTTCTAACTATGGATCGAGGATAGGACCGAGACGATATACCTAAGAGATAAGATTAGCATGCAAATAAACTTGACAAAAAAAAGAGGAATCAAGGATATACCCTCAAAAAAGGTATGATGCACGTATCTAGTCTTCAGTCTTCTAAGTCGCATCTTCTTAAGCTTTACTCCACTGTACCTTATCTAATTTAACTTCACGATTGCGAAGCTTCTTGACCTCCATTTCCAAAACCCACTAGTAAAGATAGGACCTCGATCACTTACTATGCTAGAGGGTATCCAATGTAGTCGAACTATCTTTCCAAGATAAACAGATGTTAACCATGATACCAAGTGTATATACTAAGATGATTATATGTCTCTCCTCTACTTAGCTTATCCATCATGTCACAAATCTAAGGGTCGATATCTCTCACGTAAACCATCCTAGTCGAACTTGACATCCCTCAAGTACAAGCCCCAAAGGCCTAAACCAATATCAGACAAGCACCCAAGGCATACCTCCTCCGAATTTGGACGATTTATGTGTGATGATACTAGCAAAACAACCAAATAATTGAGCACTTAACCGAATCTGGCTATCCTTGCCAATCTTGTTCCAAAACTATCGTTGATCGCATAACTGGCTTTACATTGTCAACTAATATATGCGGAAGTCTATCTCATGTTTTTGGGGGCAAACCCCTAGCCTAATCAAAAACATCTGTGTGCTCATGGACTACTCTGATGGATTGCAAATCGTCGATAGATGCGTCAAGTGATTCTAGGTAGCTAAGTCTAACTGATCCCTTAGGATTGCACGAAATCTCGAGGGTATTCCCGAGGCAAGTCGAAAGTTTAACTACCCTCCTTACACAATCACTAATTAACCAATCCATGACATGAATAAACTGAATATAAGACAATACCGCGATAACAACGATAACAAGATAACACAGGATAAGCATAAGGTATGATAAGGCAAGATAAACTGAATGCGCTTCTACTCTTTCTCTGCTTCGCTACTACTTTGTTATTATGATTTCTATATCTATCTCTGCACCACCTAATTAGTGTCCCAACTAGTAATTTGTATAAAATGATAACGTGATCCCAATCCCCGTAATTGTGGTAGCATTCAGGTGTACATCTATCGCGAGGATTCCACATCAATCTGCCTAATTGCCATGAACATGTTAGATGTACCCTTACTACCCTACCGATCGGCTCCCTACTTGTATTAATTTCTCTCGTCTCTGTGTCAATCGACCCTCTCTTGCGTGTAGATACCATGTGCTGGTCCCACCATAAGGTGTATCAATCCTTATTATAGCAACCCGACACGATTCAAGGTGCATAGTGTATAACTATTGGTAGCCAGTGTCTGCTTTTTCCTATTTCGGAGTACGTGCACACCCGTAAGACGTCGGAACCTACACTAAAGTAACCCCTGCCGCTGATTTGACCGCTTAAAATCAGCCCAGTAATCGTACCCCACCCTGCCTAGTTTCAGGGTACCATAATACATCTATGTGGGTTACTGCTAAAATGGGTCCCCGTTACTAGGGTTTCCTATGGTTAAGTTTGTAGGCCAATATATACAAATATTACCCACCTAACGAGATGTACTTAACCCTCCCACCGATTCTAGCATGTTTTCTTAACGGTTAAGTCTGTGGGCCTATATGTACTAATATTACCAACCTACACGAGATGTACTTAACCCTCCCATCGATTCGAGCATGTTCATTTAACGGTTAAGTTTGTGGGCCAATATGTACTAATATTACCCACCTACACGAGATGTACTTAACCCTTCCATCAATTTCAAGCATGTTTATTTAACGGTTAAGTTTGTGGGCCTATATTTACTAATACTACCCACCAACCCTGTATGTACTTAGCCCTTTCGCACATTATATCATATTGGTTAAGTGTTGTCCATTCATGTTAACTTAACTCACATATTCATTGTGTCATGTTGGTTAAGTGTTTCTTATTAACTTAACCCCATTTGTTCATCAAGTTATATTGGTTAAGTGTATTCTTGTTAACTTAACTCCACGTGTTCATCATGTTGTATTGGTTAAGTGTCATCAATAAATTCAGGTTAACTTAACCCACCTACTTGTAATATTACTTTGGTTAAGTGTTGCCTTCTTGTGTTAACTTAACCCTACCACAATTCAAGTTATATTGGTTAAGTGTTGCCCTCTTGTTTTAACTTAACCTTACCACAAATCAAGTTATATTGGTTAAGTGTTTCTTATTACTTAACCCTACCATTCATCATGCTATACTGGTTAAGTTTTTCCTATTAACTTAACCCTAGTCGTTCTTCTTATTATATTGGTTAAGTGCTTCTCATTAACTTAACCCTAGTCATTCATGTTATATTGGTTAAGTGTTCCTATGAACTTAACCCTAGTCATTCTTCTTGTCCATTAGCATTAATTGATTTATTAATGCACCAACCTCTCACATTAGATATGTGTTGTTGCGGTTACTGGATGCGCCGGGCGGTTCTGGGCAGTTTTACACCACAACTCAATCTAACCTCGGGTTTTTCTTGGGCATGATGCACTAACCTCTCACATTAGATAGGTGTTGTTGTGGTTACTAGATGTGTCGGGCGGTTCCGGGCAGTTTTACACCACAGCTCAATCTAACCTCGGGTTAGGCATGTTCATCTTTTCACTAATTTACATATTTACAGATTATATGTAAATTATTCACAATTGTTGTCAATTTCAGATTATGTCACATTTTCCATAAATGTCCAAGTCTAGATTTATATTCTGATTATCCCAACCAGTCATATTCTAATTCTCAAGTTATGCCCAACAAAGCTAATTGCAAGTTATGGCCCCCAAATTCAATTTCGAGTTATTACTCAAATTAGGCTACATCTAATCTTCCCAAGTTTGTACTAATAGTCATGACCCAATACCCCAAGTTCGCAAAAAAGACAAATTATGAACTAAATCATAAGTTACAAAATTACGTTCCACCATTACCAAATAGACTATTCCCCATTACCCCCGCATTCCAATCGCACGCATAATAAGTTTCAGTCTAGATTCGAGATTAATCTAGATTCATAAAATAAAGGGGACGAAAGAGGAACATAAACGAAAGTAGGCATAAAACAGGCATTAAAATGGTAAATATGTCAAATATTTTGGACCTAAGAGGATTACAGATCTGTTAGAGTTGGGGTATAACAAAGATAGATCTGAAACAAATTCACAGAAATAATCTCATAGACATATAGATCTGATATAAATAACATCATGAACCTAAAAGGATTATATATCAGATGTCCAACAAAGACAAGCATGATTGAATAATAACTTCCTAGGCATATAAATCATTGATGTAATAGAAAATAGGAATTAATCTAAAAGGTTTGTCTTATCATCAAGCATGGACTTAGATCCATTTCATTATATGCCAAAATCAATTTTAGGTGTTTAAATCTGAAAATAGCTTGAACTTACATGTTTACTGTTCAATTTACGCCCCAAATCCCAAGTTATATGTCCAATATACTTTATGCCTCAAATCTCAAGCCATATGTCCAATACTTTATGCCTCAAATCTCAAGTCATATATCCAATACTTTATGCCTCAAATCTCAAGTCATATGTCCAATACTTTATGCCTCAAA
Source organism: Allium sativum (assembly GCA_030737875.1). Taxonomy (NCBI): domain Eukaryota; kingdom Viridiplantae; phylum Streptophyta; class Magnoliopsida; order Asparagales; family Amaryllidaceae; genus Allium; species Allium sativum. The sequence goes on from CM060909.1 coordinate 729,894,349, forward strand.
TCTCAAGTCATATGTTCGATACACTTTATATTTTGACTACAACATGTGTTATGTCCTCAAATCAGTTACAATTCAATTATGCCCAATTATACACAATTTAATACTTTTCCCAAGTTTTAGCGCTGGTTATGTCCAAATCACATTTTATGCCCAATTTTATTTCCAATGTACGTTCATCTCTTATGAGATCTGGTTCAGGCTTGTGGTATCCTGGCTATAAAACAAAAAGGGAAGAAGGAAAGAAGAGACAAAGAATGGACATAATATTATCAATGAGATAGATCCAAAGGATATAGAAAGACAGATAGAAACAGGCATAATCTCAGATCCAGTTTTATTACAATGTCAGAATCACAATTAACTTTTATTTTTGAAAGTAACGTGAACTTACAAATTACAGAACGGTCTTGAATTCTGGGATCTGTATTTTGAAACTTAATAGCTCTCCCTTGAAGTACACTATTTATTCTTCTAATTTAGATTTGATTCTTAGAAAATAGTTGTTGAAGTCATTGAATTAGCCTTTGAATCTCTACTTGAATTCTAATTTGATTTCTACGAAGAGTTTGAGCAGCATAACCCCGTCTTTGATTTATTTTGATATGAATTAGGGTAGAGTATAGGCGTAATGAAGCTGTGTAGAGAAAAATATAGCCCTAGGGGTGTTTATATAGCATAGGGATCAATGAATCTGGTCAAAACGGGCGTCCAAATGAAGAAAAATGAATCTGTCCTCGGATCTGGAAAAAGGGGGAGGCCGACCCCCAGGTCGACCCCCTGGTCGACCTGTGTGACCCAGGTCAACCCCCAGGTCGACCCCTTGGTCGACCTGGGTCCTAGGCGGGAAATTTCTCGCCCAGCCCGGGTGTGTGATTTGAATTTCGAATTTCAAACCTGAGCTGTTTTATTTAGATCTCTAAAACTTCTGAAGGTCATAACTTCTTCATACGGAGTCCGATTTACGCAAACTCGGACTCTATTCCAAGAAGAATTTCGAGACGAACGCAATGGCGTAACCCCTTAATTCTTCTCTTAAAAATTAAGTATACTTTAATTTGTTACTTTGACGTTCACAGAAAATACAGGGAGTTACATGGTGCGTCGACCTATGGGTCACCCAAGGGTCAACCCAAGGCGAGTCCAAATCTTTTTTGTGACGTGACTTTTCTAATGTGTGCGGTTCAGATTTTAAGGGATTAAATCCGACGGTTCAAACTTTCTTGTACACCTATAAATAAATTAGCAAGGCCTAGCCTAAATCTCATCTTTTCTGAGATGCTGCCTAGGCTCTGTCATTCACTACTTCCTCCAAATCTTTTCAGAAAATTAGAATATATTTTAGGAGATTCTAATTCAAGATGTAAAGATAAAAGAATGGTAATCTACAAATAGGTGCTCAGAACTCTGATCAACGTGAGGTTTCTTTTCCTTTTCCCTCTTCTTTAGTATTAGATTTTTGAATCCATCGTTATTTGGGACTATAGATTTAGTTAGGAAGGAAATGGAATAATAGATCTGGATCAGATTCATGGATTGGAAAGCTGTTTGGTAAGTGGATCTAAATTTTATCGTTTTAAATAACGGTATATTTATCATTTGCATTCCCTGTTATATTTAATCTGCTAAATTATTGATAAGTATGGAAATTTGGTGTTAAAACTGTTTAGGACATGTTAAAAAAGATTATTGTTGTATATAGAACCATCCTAAGAACCTGTTAATTAAATTGCGAATAATTTGTGGTAACTGTGGTTAAATCTGCTGAGAACGTTACTGTCATATAAGCCTGTTTCCATTAAACATTTGTCTGCATAAGAAATTTTTGTAAATACGGTATTTATGATAAACCTAAACATTTTCTTAACAATATTGTTATGCTAAAAGATTGCAAATAGAATTACAACAAAATTTGGTAGAATAAATATGCCTAAATTACATGGAAAATTTACAGTAATTGGGAAACTGTTAATAACGGCACTAAGACACGAGGTTAAGTTCAACTTGTGGTAGAAGTCTCCACGAAACCACCGGGAAATCTAGCATCCATAAGTGGTCACCTTAGTGTGAGAGGTCTGGTGCATTAACATACGTATATGAATAAATGTGTATAACAAGAAAGAAATAAATGGCATTAATTGCAGTTAGTGGAAATAAATGAATGTTACAACAGTATAAGAATTGGAATGAATGGGGAACGATAATAACCAATTATGATTAAGTAAGAATGAAAGAGTGAAAGATAATAGGTAGGCTTACCCTAGGGACAAGTGGAAATTATAACATAGGTTATAATAAATGGAAAGAAACTTATTAAAAAACATTAGTTAAAAGAAATAAATAAATAAATAAGTAAATAACAACAAGAGATTGTATTAAACCAAGTCATGGTTAATGAAAAAGAATGAAGTAGGCTTATTATTGGTAGACTTATAAATGAGAATTATGAAGTCTAATAAAAGAAATTAATAAGAAGAAGAAGATCGCTCAGGAAAACTGAAGGAAGTAAGAAGAATTACGGAATGAAATAAGTTATACTAATTATAAAATAAGTAATATGTTAAATGGAAACCTGTTGATTGTGATAGTATTTACTTAATGACACATTAAGTAGAACATGTTATTGTAAGCTGAAATTGGACGATGAATGATTAGGTAATAATGTAAGAAGATTGTAGATTACAGATCTTGAATTATAATCTAGATGATAACATGTTATGGGCTTATTAATGAACTTAAATGGGCTAAGTTATATAATTGAATTAATAAGTGAGAAGGGTCCATTCCTTAGAGATATAAGGGGCTCTAAAACAACTTAATAACCTGAATATAAGATAGAATGTAAACAATCAAGTTAACTGGAAATATGATAAGATAAGACAAGCACACGATTAAAATATTAGATATTGGATCTAATATCACGACGATGTGATGCGCTTGGACCAGTCCGCCTGTCTGAAGGTGAAGAACCCAGTGGCGTAGATCATCGAGGTGTCTAAAGGCATGAGAGGAGCACATCCATCCATCTGATTATTCTGCTTGTTGGCTTTTTAGGACTAGAAGGAAGCACACAACTTCTGAGGGACATGGTAGGGTACTCCGTGGTGGTCCTCTATGTGGTGGCAACGGTCAGGCTATACTTGTAGAGGTTGGGTCTATGCGAAACCACACGGTGGGTATATCTTGACTGCAATGGTAGTTTGGTAATGAGAAGGCTGTTGGGTGGCATTGGGGTGATTCGACGATTTTCCGATAGAGAGACTGGTCAGGACCAAACAAAGGATAGTTGGGTACCTGTCATTGGCAGTCAGTGTGACATGGAAAAACTAGAGCTAAACCTCTATACCATCGATCTTTCACTATCGAGACTTTGGTTGCGGGACACGCCAATTTGGATGTAGATTGTTTGCTAAGGGCATGTAACTTAGCTCTTGATGTAGTCTTTCACTAGTTGAGGGAGGGGTCAAGGTCGGACCATAGCCGCCGTAGAAATGCAAACCATAGTTTAGATATCTGTATTTTATGCCTCTTGAGCAGACCTATACAGAAAGTTCCCGATCGAGTTTCGTGCATTCAGATGCAACCCTACTACGGAACTCGAGGTACAATAGACAATACGTAAGTAGGAGGATACATGCACGCCTCACCGAGTGGTGTATCGTAGACGCTAGGGCATTACTCCATGTTAAGACCGATCTTGGACGAGAAGTTTGGATATTGAGGTCCCTACGGTCATGTAGCATGGCGATGGTAGTTTTTTGCGAAACATGGCGTAGTTTTATGGAGATCCATACGTTGCTCCAATATAGGATGAGAGTTACATACGAGGCGTAGTTTTATGGAGACTCGTACGTCGCTCCGGCGTAGGATGAGAGTTTCATATGCTTCTGTGGCATGATGGCAGAGACCATGCGAGAATGGTGATCGACGCTTTCTAAGAACTAGAAAAGCGCGAATTTTAAAATAATAACTGCAAGTGCACAGATCATGTAATATACAGGTCGAACGTAGAGAGGAATTATAAATTTTATTATTTATATATTTCTTAGGCGAGCTAGACAATATTTGGAGATGATTTTGAATTAATGTTATCGAGTTTACTAGGATCTAAATCTAATCAGATCAATACAAAATTCAACAACTAAAATAAAACGAACAAATTACTAGAAAAATAAAACAGCAAACAGAAACAACAGAAAATTAAAATTAGGATTGCCATTGAATCTAATCAAATGATCAATCGCTAAAAAGAAAAATGAATTGCAAAGAAAACTTGTGCTCTACCAAATATAATTGTATAGACTGCACAAGTTGCTTGAAAAATAAAATTGCAGAGAAATTAAAGAAAAGTTTTATTAATGGAGAAGAACAGAATACAGAATATGGAATTCTTTTACAATGGATATCATGTGTATTTGTAGAAGATGTAGGCACCTCTCAATATGAATACTGGGCCTAGAAAATATCTCATGAATATCTTTGTTTACAAATAAAAAAGATATCATATAATGGTGGAGATATTCCATGGAGATTTCCTCTCCTAGTTAGTGACATGTGGCAGATTGATTGGTTTTTCCTTGGCAATAATTCAATCAAATATTCTTCTAAATGACAGTTGAAAATGAATGATTTGAATTGATATCCTTGAGAAGAATATGTCTATTTCTGAAATGTTTATTAGTGTATATCATACATACATACATACATACATATATATATATATACCACTAGTCCATAATTCTTTAGAGCAAAAGAGGCTCTGTGAATGTTCTTTTCTTCACAAAAGAGGGCTTGATGGGGATCGAACTCAGGTCTCATTGTCCAGATTTCCATTCCTTAACCAGTGGCTACAACTTTCTTTGTGATTGAAAACTTGTAAAGATGGGAAAGTAGCTTCTTTTTCTTATAAAGTGGTCTTTAATTGAATGAAGGAGACAATTATTGAACCTGTGAAAACACATGAAAAAAAATACCTGAAGTAATATTTATTTATTTACAAAAGATAAGATATAAGAGCATAAAATAAATACATTTCTATGCTAATTAAATACCCCCACACTTATCTTTTACTCGTCCTCGAGTAAAAAGAAAGAAAATTGAAAATTTGAAAAAAACTAAACTAGATAGGTCACACTTTCGTAGGAAACATGACTGCATTGAGCGTATGCAACAAGCCGTTAAACCTCTAGGTGTCCCTAGTAGGACGAGTGGTGTCTCAAGAGGGTTTTCAATGGATATTACCCCCAAAATCCAAATGCAATATGTTGTGGTTCTAATGCAACTACATGAATGCAATGGATATATGCAAATGAAAACAAAAATTGGAAACACAACTTGTTTTAGGAAAGTGGTACAACAAATTAAGTTAACAAATTTTAATCAGTTGATTTTATTTTAGAAACCTCAACTTGTCACAAATTTTCAATATAATTCATGTTTTCAAATGTTATGTTCTAGTTTGGCCAGTTGGTTCAGTTGATAACATAATGCAGCCATGAAATAAATTCTTAGTTTGTTTGTCATAGTTTGGCAAGTGGTATTCTAAATTCCTTGTGTATGGCTAGTCAAATCAATAAGGTCAAGAAGCGTTTGGGAATTATCACTTATTCTCAATCTCTATAAAAATGAAGCTTTATAATTAATTACATACACCTAACTTAAGGACCAAGGTATACCACCCATGCACTTCCTTGCGGTCTGACAGAGAGTTGGAACAGAGTTGGCAGATTGTGCAGACTGACGCCGACTTTGTCAACAAAATGTCGGCAATCCTTAGGTGTCCAACTCATAAAATGAGACCAAGATATAACGTCGCTGACTTTGTCAACAACATGTCAGATAGAGCTTGGCGGGGTTTGCACACCAATGCTAGATTTTCAAGCAATGTTGGATACCCTTGGATTACTATTATTATTATTGAAAAAAAAAAAAAGAGATTACGTGAATTCATCTTAACGCAACTTAGTTTTAAAGATTCGAAAAGCAAATAAGTATTTTAAGTCCTCCACTCATTAAACAAAGACTTCAATTTAGAATAAACTTCATGGCCGTCACCTAAGAATCTCACTATGTACTGGTTACACAATTACCATCAACTGACTAACAATTGTTAATTTATTTTGTTGTATCAATCTAAAATGAGTCTATTTCAAAAAAAATGGCATGTTACTATGATCTAAAATGCACGATCGTCCTATATGAAAAGAAAGAAAAAAAATTAAAGGAAAATAAAAGGATGTAATGCAGACTCCCCCCCCTACACTAGAACTAAACAGTGTCCACACTGTAAGCACGTTTTCTAAATGTGAAAGATAGCACCCAAAGATGGATTAAATGCAAAATGATTTTTAAAATAAAGTGCAATTTAACAACTATATGTATGTGAAAATCATATGCAAAATGAAATCTGTGATGATAATGAATGTTCTTCCTTTCCCCCCCACACCTTCCTCTATCGAAAATGATGCATAATGATTTCTTATTTGATTTGTAAGGTACAACAAGCATGTTAGTGACTTCTGAAATGAAAATCCTTACTATGAAAATTTGTTGTGCCAATGATTTATACAATTCAAATGCAGATTATCCCGTAAAATTTTCAAAGGTTTCCTTCTTGGTCCTCGATAAGATCAGAGGCCAAGATTACAGGAAAAGTTTATGTAGAGTCCAAGTAAGCATATTCACGATCTTGTGGCAGGGGTTTAAGGTCCAACTTAGGATGTTCTTGTATGTTAACATTGGTAAACATTCCTTTATTCAGGTGATGAATGTTTTGAGTTAAGGAGTACATTTAGTTTAGAAATGTTTTCAAACTCATCAAAATCAGAGTTGAAATGTTCCAGACACATTTTCAAGGCTTCAGAAGTGTCATTAGAGGTTTCATCAATTGTGGTTTGAATCATGTCAATTTCTTCTATTTCAGAATCTTCGAAAAATATTCAATTCAATAGTTAAGTGCCCAAATGATAGTCGAAGTTGGTCGCTCCTACAATTTATGATAGCATTTGAGGTGGCTAAGAAGGGACAACCCAAAATCAATGGAATTTGACTACCAGGATTCGAAATAGGCTCGGTTTTAAGAACGATGAAGTCGGTAGGGAAATAAAATTGTTCAATTTAAATCAAAACTTCTTCAATTATACCTAGTGGTGTTTTAAAAGATCGTTCAGCTAACTAAAGATGACGTGTGTTGGTTTAATCTCCCCTAATCCAAGTTGACGATAAACAGTGTAAGGAAGAAGATTCACACTGGCACCAAGATCAAGTAAGGCATGAGCGATGTGAGTATTTCCTATTTTGCAATCAATTGTAGGGCATCTAGGGTCCTTATACTTAATTGGTGAAGGATTCGAGAAAATAGAGCTAGCATTTGCAGTCATGAAGGCAGTTTTAGGAACATTAGTGGCTGGTTTTTGGGTACATATCTCTTTTAGACACTTAGCATATTGAGGAATTTGTTAGATGGTGTCCAAAAGTGGAATATTGACATGAACTTGTTTGAAAATTTCAAGAATTTTTTCAAAATGGGTATCCTTCTTCTTATTATTAAGTCTATGAGGATATGGAGTTACCCGTTTGTAGGCTATTTTAGTAACTTTCTCATTCGAAGAAGAAGGTGTCGATAAGGGAAGTAAAGGAGGTAAGGGTATAGAAGATGGGGTGTTGGGATTGCCAACATTAGAGGAAGATATACTGTCGGGATTGCCGACATTAGAAAAAGAAATGTTGGGATTGCCAACATTCATTGAAGATGGAGATTTGGAAAGTTCAGAAAAATTAGCTTTGTTTGCCAACGGAAGAGTATCACGCTTTTCGATTGGGATCTAAATCGAAGAATCATCGGGGTTGTCGAGGTTGTTGTCAAACGTTTTCCAGATCTAAGGGTGATGATAGCATTAACTGAACTATTGTTTCCATCCTCTCAAGAATTCACAGTACGAGAGATATATTTTGGATTCACCTCGGGTTGACTAGGCAACTTTCCTTTCTCATTATTTTTCATTAGTTCCTTCATCATATTCATCATTTGGTCAAGTTTGGCATCGTGTGAGTTCATTTTAGCTTCGTGAGAGTTCATCTGTTTCTCTAAATGCACAATTTCATGTAATGGTTGAGAAGATTGAGAGGATTGGGTTGATGATTGAAAGCTGGGGTGCCTATAAGGTTGTTTGGATTGAGGTGCAGCTTGAGAGGTTTGAGAATTGAGAGATGAAGCTTAGTAATTCGGATTGGGAATAAAGGGTTGCATGTGAGATGGGTTTTCCGAATTATTAGGATTTGACTAAGAAAAATTTGGGTGGTTCCTCCAACTAGGGTTGTACGTGGATGAGTAAGGATTATTTTGAGCTATAGCATTGGCTTGGTCTTGAGAGTAATAGTAGGGTAACCCTTCTCCGACTTGAGGAGTTTGATTTTCTAAGGGAAGGTGACTTGGGCCCACGACATACACTCCTCTAGTAGAAGTACGAATGGGTACATGAATTGATTCCCATTGCATGTCTTTTCCAGAATAATCTTCTAAGAATTTCCAAGCTTCATCAGCTGTCTTTGACATAAATTCTCCTCCACACATTGATTCTAGTTCAGTTCTAGTCTGATAGTTTAGCCCTTCATATGCAATTTGACATAAGTGATCTTTGAGAATTGCATGATGAGGACAACTATATAATAGTTGGTTGAATCTCTCAAAGTATTTTGAAAAAGTTTCTCCCTCATTTTAACAAAATTGAGTTATCTCTGTTCGGATTTTGAGAGTTTTATGGAAAGGGAAAAACTTCTTCAAGAATACAGTGACAAATTCATTCCAACTTCTTATGGAATGTTTTGGAAGAGAATTTAGCCATCTTTTAGTTCTTTCAAGTAGTGCAAATGGAATTAGCCTTAGCTTACTTGATTCATTAGACAATTGTTGCATTTTTGTTGTGGACGCATACAAGTCAAATTCACTTACAAATTCATAAGTATTTTCAGAACCAGTAAATTTTTGTATCCCTTGAATAAAAGAATGTTTAAACTCAAATTTGTTTCCTTAAGCTGGTGGGATCACGATGACAGAGGGTTGAACGGTCCTAGTTGGATAACATTGATCACAAAGAGATAAGGGTCTATCCATTTCGATATTAAGATTTTGTAAATTTTGATTTATTCGATTTTGATCTATCTCGTTTGGAAAGTTTTGATTTATTCGAGAACCCCTAGGAGAATTGTGGTGGCTGACACTTTTTTCACTTATTGTTGTTAAATGCAGACACAGAAAATCCAAGACTTAAGGTTGAAACAAACATCTCCAATTCAAAATAAATAATGCACTCAAGTATATCTTCTTAATTGATAATCTCGATTTGAAGGGGGGAGAGGGTCTTATGGCCGTTCACATATAGTATAAATACTAAGGGATATGACCAATGTTTTACGGGTAGTATGCAACCTCTTTTGCTAGAAGTGAAATAAATTGAACTAATATATATCCGTGATCAAACTCTTGAGAAAATCAATTTCATAAAATACACTCTTGTAGTTAAATATTTTGCAAATCAAATCAAAATTTATAATAGAAAAACAATGAGAGTGGAAATTTGTTTCTAACTAATGATTCATAACTTTCAACTACACAACAATCAGACAATAATAGCTGCATAAATTAATAAAACAATTGTACAAACAAGCCGCTGCCCCTGCAGATTTTTTTTACAAGCAATGTCTATTAATTTTTTTCGCAGTAGAGCACCTGTAGAGTTCATAAATTTTTACAGTGGGGTATGGTTGTCCATCCAGAGCAGTTGAGTAGCGTTAACGATTTGAACTCCACTATTTGCAATTCGTTCTTCGATTCTTTGTTATTGCTTGACTGTTTTGGTCCTTGTTACTTTTTCTTTGAGTTTCTCACTCTCTTTTTTTAGAATGAATAAACAACTATATAAACATAAGAAAACAAAACTAAGAAGGAATTAAAAAAAACTAAATTAACGAATAAAAAACAAAGCTAAAGAAAGAAAACTAAGGTTAACAAAAACAACTAAAAAAAGAAAAAGAAAAAAAAGTTAAATAAATAAAAAACTCCAACTCAAGTCACCATAGGTCCACATCCACAAAAAATATCCCAGAACTTCAAGAACTCTCGAACCAAAATAAAAAAGAATATGAAGACCTCACGCAACAATTGGTTTCTTGCCCAAAATAAACTCACCCCCTTGTTTTTTCCCCAAAATAAACGCACCCTCCTATTTTAGGAAAACTACTCTCGCATAAATCAAAATCAAATCAAAGCCCTATTTTTTTCTTTGGCTTTGATTCCGGTTCGAAGATAGGGTTTTTGACTTTTTATGTGTGGTGATTTTTGAAATGTTCGATCGAAGATGGCAAGGGTGTCGATCTAGCGTACTATGTCGAATTGGAACCGTTGTAATGTTGCGTAAATAATTGAGATTTGGGTAAATGGTTAATGCTTCAATATTTATGATTTTCGAACTGGACAAAATATGGTTTTGGGTCTTTGAAACTTGTTGATTGCGGAGGTGGATTCAGGATATTGCGATTTGGTGATAGATCGGGTTATGGTGAATGCGCGGTTTTCATAGTGGTAGGAGGAGATGATGATCGAAGTGGGTGTTTGTGACATGGTGAGTTTGGAACGCTTATGGTTTGTTCGGTTTGGAAAGATAGCTGATGACTTAAACATTGGTTGTGATATGATGAACGAACAAGTTCAAGTGGTTGAAAGTCGGCAAGATGTCATTCTAGGTAGAATTGGGTGGAGATTGCAGTGTGGATTTTGGCTAAGGTCGGGTTCAGATATGTGAGGTTGGAGGAGCATGCGTAGTTTGTGGTTTTGGGTGATGAACAATGTTTGAACTTAGTTTGGAGAGGGAGGCCTACGTGACTAGCAATTAACAGGAGTTCGATTTGTTGAGGGTGAGGGGTTGTATGGGTGAAAGGCAGGACTGTTATCAGATCGAGGTTTGCTATTGGATTGCTTGGACCAAGGACAGAGGAAAAAATTGAATATGAGGGAAAGCTGATTGGTAGTGGGTGATTGTCTGGTGTTTGTAGTGAAGGATTGGTAAGGATTTGCAGTGGGGTTGTGATGTATGGTTTGACTTGTAGATGGGGAAGCTGGTGCGTGTGAGGGCTTGATTGATTTGGTAAAAAGACAGTTGTTTGGTGAGTGGTTTTAGGTGCTATGAGGAGTAGGTGTTATGGTTTGGTAACAGTTGTCAGATGGTGATCGGATTTCAGGGTTGGGTTTGTGGATCTGAAGTAGGTGATGAAGGAAATGTACGGCCTTGACAGTGGATTGTTTGCGTGATGAAGGGGGGTTTTTTGGTCTGTAAAGGTTTGATGATGATGTGGGGACTGTTTTTGGTAAACTATGGGTTTCAAAGTGGATGTTCTAAGAATATCTGGTCGAGGTTGCAAAGGTTTTTTTTTAATTATGGAAGTGGGGAAACCAATGTAATAGGAAGGAAAGTTATAAAACAAAGAAACAAATTGAGAAAGAAATGGCAAGGAAATTTTTGAACCATTTTTTTATAGAGGGAAAAAGATGTGTAAGAAAATGGAAGGAATTGTAAAAGAGAAATATAAGAAGTTGGAAATAAAATTGAAAAAGGGAAAGAAATCAAAAAATAAAAAGGCAAGCTTTTTTCTATAAATAAAAACAACAAACAAATAAAAAAGCTAATACGAATCAGAAATTAAACAAATAATAAAATTTAATCATTGCCTCCCCAGCAACGGCGTCAAAAACTTGATCGACGCTTTCTAAGAACTAGAAAGCGTGAATTTTAAAATAATAACTGCAAGTGCACAGATCGTGTAATATACAGGTCGAACAAAGGGAAGAATTATAAATTTTATTATTTATATATTCCTTAGGTGAGCTAGACAATATTTGGAAATGATTTTGATTTAATGTTATCGAATTTACTATGAATCTGAATCTAATCAGATCAACACCAAATTCAACAACTAAAATAAAAAGAACAAATTACTAGAAAAATAAAATAGCAAGCATAAACAACAGAAAATTAAAATTAGGATTGCCGTTGAATCTAATCAAACGGTTAATCGCTAATAAGAAAAATAATTTGCAAAGATAACTTGTGCTCTACCAAATCTAATTGTATAGACCGCACAAGTTTCTTGAAAAGTAAAATTGCAGAGAAATAAAAGAAAAGTTTTATTAATGGAGAAGAACAGAATACAGAATATAGAATTCGTTTACAATGGATATCATGTGTATTTATAGAAGATGTAGGCACCTCTCAATATGAATACTGGGCCTAGAAAATATTTCATGAATATCTTTGTTTACAAATAAAAAAGATATGACATAATGGTGGAGATATTCCATGCAAATTTCCTCTCCTGATTAGTGACATGTGGTAGATTGATTGGCTTTTCCTTGGCAATAATTCAATCAAATATTCTTCTAAATGGCAGTTTAAAATGAATGATTTGAATTGATATCCTTGAGAAGAATATGTCTCTTTCTCAAATGTTTATTAATGTATATCATACATACATACATACATACATACATATATATATATATATATATATATATATATATATATAATATAATACTAGTCCATAATTCTTCAAAGCAAAAGAGGCGGTGTGAATGTTCTTTTTCTTAGCAAAAAGAGGGCTTGACGGGGATCGAACTTAGGTCTAATTGTCCAGATTTCCATTCCTTAACCAGTGTGCTACAGCTTCCTTTGTGATTGAAAACTTGCTGAAATGGGAAAGTAGCTTCTTTTTCTTATCAAGTGGTCTTTAATTGGATGAAGGAGACAATTATTGAACCCATGAAAACACACGAAAAAAATACCCAAAGTAATAATTATTTATTTACAAAAGATAAGAACATAAAATAAACACATTTCTATGCTAATCAAACGGTGCCGTGGGAAGTACCTTGATATTGGGTGTAACTACATATATGTTATATTAGGTTAATCTACTGGGAAGTGGATGGGTACGACGTGTGTGTAAAGCCTTCAGTACTATTAACCCAAACAACCTAATAAATAAGTAATGTAACTGAAGGGTATATGTAGGGTTATTTCAGATTGTGTAATTTAGTCTACCCACTAGAACTTGTGTTCTGACCCCCTCCTCATAATACACTCGCATGTTAGGTTTATGGAAGAGATACGATAGCTTTGGATACTGGTTAGGCAGTATTATTACCTTAATTAGGCTATATTCGATTATATTATATTTTATTCCATTCTACTGTGAGATATTTTCTGAGCACTAATATATTTTATATCTCTGTCTTTTCTGCAGGATACTAGACAAGCCAACTCAGGTTTCAGCAGACTGGGATTTAAAAAAAAATCGGTCTGTCGAAATTCGGGTTGTTACATTCCCAATGTGTATACATGTATAACTACTGAAAGGATGATGTGATGATTGCAACATATATGGCTCATGCTTATATCAATCCACAACAATAAGTCAACATGTAACTTGGCTTATTCATTTATTTATTTAATACGAGCTTCAAACTTTGGAATACATAAATAATTTGATTGTTCAATCAGGACAAACCATGCCATCCACATAGCAATTCTTTATGCATTTATCTAAGGTCTCGTAACATGTTTTACCAAAAAAACATTGGTAGCTCCCCATTTTGTTCTGTACATTTCCACTAAGTTTGCACTTCTCCTGTTTGCAACATTTCACTATAATGTGAGTATCATCTTTAGTGCTCCATCCTCGGCCTGTTTTTAAAGAAGTTTATCATTATTACCATACAAACTATTTGACATCATTATAGTTTAGTAACAAATATTATACAAAAATGGCATTATTAAATAAGAAAGAGATGAACCTACATATCACCATATTGATCAAGCTTGAGAGTGCTAGGAAGAGAAAAATAAGATTAGTTGCTTTCATGTTGAATATAGATTTCTAATATTATTATGTAACCGATCATATAATTGTTTTGGTTTTTGTAGACGATTGTTACATATTTATGTATAAATTATCTAGATCTACCTCCTAATCTTTAATTTAGAAAAAGAATAGTCAATATACATCATATTTTGTGTATCTTGTACAATATATGATAGATATAATGAAGGTTGATTATTTATAAATTTTTGTCGAAGATTGAATTTATTTTAGTTTTATCTGATTGTGATATTTGTATCTATGTGGTTGAATTCAATAATTAATCATTTTTGAACATTATAAAATTTCCTACTATTACGAGATTTAGTGATAAAATAAGTTTTCTTATCTTATGTAGATTAAAGAATTACTTATCAGAAACTTTGATCAATATTTTTTATTTACTGATGATTAAACTCAATCTTTTGTATTTACTAATAATTAAACATATCAACTTTTTTGTTTGAAATAATTCTATAAGAAATGATAGATTCAAAAAGAGGCCCTACTTATTAATTATAAGTAAATGCATATTATACATCATATCCAGATTATATAATGAATGTTATCTAGTAAATATAAAAAATACAATGAATTAAAATTCATTTATTTCAAAGATATTTACTAAGTTATTTGTTTTCAGCTACTCTAGAATAAACAAATTATTATTTTGCTTCTTGAAGATTTTTTGTAATATTACAAGTGCAACCTTGTTCTACACAAGCGAGGTTCACATAATTTTATGATTGGGCACTTTACACATATTTTTTGTTACATGAAGGTAAAATATATACTTTTGAATTGTATTTTATCCCCTATATTATTGACGAAACTTAACACACAAATTGTATTCTTATTTTGTAAGCATTGCATTAGTAATATTGTCAATTTCTTAAATAAAATATTTACAATAAGTTCCTTTTTAGCGTTGTCGTTCCTTGTCTTTTTTAAAGTTCCTCCTATCTTCTTAGCGCTAGCTAGATAAAAATCATTAACGAGTGGTTAAATCGCCCAACTAAGTACTCATATTATTGTCGATTGGATCAGCTAGCCCTTATAAGGTAAGCTAAAATCCCATCAGTGGCCAGTAAGTCATCTTCTTTAATGATAGTAACAATTTCCACTACTAACGCCATCGATCGATTTTCTCTTCGGCCTTCTTGTAGAGGTTCTAAGTTTTGTCCATATACCCCTCGTACCATTCACACTAGATCGCTACCTGCAGTTGAGCAGATAGTTAGGTCTACTCGCCGTACTCTATATTTGATTTGAGTTGTTCCTCCTTCCCATGTTCTACTCCATGTATTTTTTCCGTCTTTCTTTTCCTTTAAGTTTGTTTGTCGGGATAGAGAACGTCCTATTCTGTAACATCAGTGTTATTGGTAACGATGCCACTCTAGCGAGGCTTAAGGGTATTATCAAGAAAAATTCCATTTAATTAGTGACACTTCAGGAACCATTTATGGGAATTGAAGCGCTTTCTAATATTGTCCTTTCCCTTTGCTTTGGCGTGGTTTCCACAATGTCATGAATAAGATTTGGATTCTTTGATATAAAGACATGTCTATGCATCTCCTGTTCGACTCTACTCAACTTCTGTCAGTTAGGTGCTTTTTTCGTCATTTCTTTCCCAGATCCTCTTTTCTGCAGTCAACGCTTGATGTGATCACGTCAAGCATTTATGCTTATGGCATGATATTTTGTCCCTCTTTATTCTAGGTATTGATGCCTTGGTCGGTCATAAAGGATGATTTCAATGTTGTGTCATCACACATGGAGAGGCGACGGGGATTCTCTATTAACCTTGTGGTGGTTGAGGATTTCAACTCCTTCATCATTGAATCGAGCTTGTATGAAGTGCCTTTTGTTGGGTCTGCTTTCATCTAGTGTAATAACTAGGAGGGAAACGTCGTAATTCGATCTCTTCTCGATGGGTTTTTGGGTCAAAGGGGTGGTTTTTCTTTCCTTTCTCCTATTCGGTTACTCAACTTCGTCTCACAAATTCAGATCATGCTCCTTTAATTCTACATTGCTCTCCCCCTGCCTTATCGAGATCATCATCATTTGGATTCCAATCTATATGGTGAATGCATCACTCTTTCTTCCAACCAATGAAGGATTCTTGGTCTATCCCTACTATGGTACCTTAAAGTGGTCTTCTCGATCAAATTTAAGCGTCTAAAATCTTGTCTAAGGACCTAGATCTCCTATATCTTCAAGAATATATTTGATAGAGTTCGATCAGTGGAAGTGAGACGACCCGAACTTCCCCGTGAAGGAAAGCACGGATAGAATTGAGTACAAGACAAAATAGAACGTAGACGGAAGAACATTTCATTGTTATTACAACAATTCCATCAGATACAAGAATATACAGAGTATAAATGAATAAATTACATTCAACAAATATCAGAGATTACAATAAATTACATAGCAGCGGGAAAATATACAAAACACAACTGAAAGTGATACACGGATACAGAGCTTTCCGAGCATCATTCCAGCTGTAAATCAGGACCCTGTGGATATAAATCTGCAAAACCAAAACTACTAGCTGCCCGTGTGGAAAATAGGGGCACCCAGAGTTTAAGTTAAAACAATAAACTCCAGGTCAGTCATGTGACTGGTGTGAGAACTAAAACAGTTATTTAAAGTTTTACTTTAAAAGAGAGTAATTCAAGGGACCACGCCGTATAACACGGAACGGGTTTCCTCCTAAGAATACCAGTGCATAAAACAAACAGCGTAATGCTAAATAAAGAAAAATGAAGCTGTTATAAGACCCAGGTCCCATCACACAATGCAACGCAAGCCGGAGGATAGGGTTTTCCCTTAAAACAGCCAAAGCATGCTTGATACGTTTAAAACAAATCATTTGATACTATTTTAGGTGCATAGTGTCAAAACAATTTCAATCATAAATATCAATCATAGACGGCATAGCTACCATCTACTATGTCGCCATACTAGGCTCTACAAATAAAACCGAAACACACGTATTGGAAATTGGATTCCATCATGAGCCGAGGCAAGGGGCAAGCTCCTCTTCGATTTGAGACACTCTAGCAAATGTCTCAGGACCCCACTATGATCCTTGGATCTTCAGGGCCGGTCCTCTCTTACTTTTGAGGATTGGCAATTCCTGAACACACGTTTCCCGGTCCTTACAGACCTATATCCGAGGCGCCTCGCATTCCAAAAACCACATAGGTGAAAAGTATATAAATGTCAGGGCTGGTAGGTCACTAACACCACCCTAGCTAGAAAGAAACGTTGTGCTCTCCCTGCAGTCACTATCCCGTTTTTGACTCATACCGAGGTGTGAGGCTCGCGAATTCACGTTATACACAAAGCTACGCCACATAGGCCGTGCTTTGATCATCAACCACAAGACTTTGCTTTTCAACAGAAGCCTTGATCAATTGCCACTTACGCGTGCCACATTGGCAATTCACTCCATGCGACTGATGTCCATCGATATACAACCTCTGAGCTCGTACGTCTCAGAGAAGGGCGTTAAGCAAGAGAATAAATTCTCTGCCGCCAAACAGATGTATATTTAATAGAGATCAATCAACACAGAATAAAATCCAATGTCAGACACACAATCCATTTACAAGTTCGTTCTGGGTCTGAACGAAACCGGAGGCACTTTCCTCGCATATCCATCCATCTCCAAGTACGCCTGGACGATCACCAACTGATTCCCTCATCCTGGGTGTACAGCCCAATCAAGATCATCAGTAATCACCCAAACGATGTGAAGACTTCCGGTCTTCAACCACCGTCTTCATCTTCGACATCTCGTCGAATCGGTTATTCAGAATGGGTATAAACCCGGCCTTTCTGAATAACCCACGTATATAATAAACGAATGTTACACAAACACAACAAACGCCTCATTCCAATTCAGAATATTCTTTTATTCACAAAAACACATTCTTAGGGAAATGTTCCCATTAATTTTATCCAAGATAAATTCTTCTAAATTTATTCTATAATCTTCCTTTGGATATCATTTCAAACTAGTCGGGATTAGCGAACCACACCGAAGTAATTATTTATTTTATTTCCCAATCCCAACCTATATATCCCATGGAGAAAAACTGGTAATACTCCATATCTAACACCACGGTGTTATTGGTAAAATTAATTACCATCTCCCGTTCAAATCTAATTAAAGATTTAACTATCGCTTTGGAGCAAAACTGGTGGTACTCCATTCTCGATCACCTTTCAAATTTGATAATTTAAATTATCAATTCGCATTTTTAATCTAATTAGAGATTCATTAAAACTCCACTTAGTTTTAATCTTTTCAAAAATCAACATCCTGCCTTTAACTGGGTTAAAGAACCAATGTCATCTAAAACACGATTCACGATAAACCCAAATCACATTTGATATTACCTACAAGGCTCTGAATAGAAAATATATCGGCTTATATTCAATATCAAATTCTGAAACCAACAAATATCGTATTGGAAATAACGATATAAAATATATCTTTCAAATCCCCATAACAATATCTGTATAGTCACGAAATCCAACATCGAAATATTCCGAAGATAATTTCGATTCAACTCCAATCCAATCCACGTATTGGGAATATTGATTATTTTTAAAATCACTTTCAAATTCAATTTATTTATTTCAAAAATAAATTGATTTTAATTCTAGTTCAAAACTGGTTCATTTTGATAAAAATTTATTTTTATCTTTTCAAATATGGAGTTTTTCATCCCAGTTCTTTCCAATTCACATATTATGATTTTACACAAATTATCAATATTTTTAATAATTTTATCCCAGCCCGTACAGTCGATTCCCATCAACGGCTATCGAACTGCACTTACAGCGACCTTTTTCAAATTTGGTTTGGACATAATTCCAAATCCAACCATTAGGTTTCAAATTTCTAATATTCATTGGAAATCTCTTTTCGATACGAACCCAACGGTTCCGGTTTTAGGAGAATCCGACGGTCGGATCTCCCGCAACGTCAATTCGAAGTTAATGGTCGAAATTCACGAACTGCCGCCGCGCGGCGCGTTCTATTCAGGCCATTATATATATATATATATAATACATATATTATATATATTTCGTCGATTTCCTTTTGAAACGAATTTTATAAATAGTTCTAAATTCGTTTCAAAACAATTTCAACTTCATCTTCAATTTCAAATCGATTTGATTTCAATTCAATTCAAATTCATTTCAATTTTATTTAATTCGAATTCAAATTCGTTTCAATTCAATTCAAATTTGTTTCAATTCAGTTCAATTTGAATTTACCTTCTATTTAATTCAATTCGAATTCAAATTCACTTTCTATTCAATTCGAATCGAATTCATTTTCTATTTAATTCGAATTGAATTCATTTTCTATTCGATTCGAATTCATTTTAAATTGATTCAATAAAATTTCAATGTGAATTTTAATCTAATTTAAATTGAATTTCATTTTAAAATATTAAAATTTGAAATCACTTTTCAATATTCATTGTGAAACGAATAAATTCGATATAAATATCGTTCGCGTCAAAATAATGCAACTCTAATCAACACGGCTTTATATTTTTCAGAAACTTCTTTATTCTATTCGACAAATGAATATTTATTCTATTCAACACATGAATCTATATTTCTTCCAACACACGACTATTTTTGTTATGTAAAATATTTTATAAAACTATGGTATCTATCGTTTGATTTTCAATTAGACTTCAACCGTAAAGTAGTTCTAATTTTAAATATGATAAAGATATAAATTTCATTGTATAAAATATTTCACTCAACACATGAACATCGTCAACACATGACTATTTTTATATTCAACACATGAATTTTCTTTTAAAATATTTATTATTGTCCCGATTGGAGAGAGGCCCAATCAATTACCATATAACGTTAATTATATGGATTCCATACAACACATGTATATGATAGCATTGAAAAATAATCAACCATCAACCAAAGTGCACTACACTGTATAAGCATCAAATATAGATATCTTACGCTTTTGACAGCCTGTCAATCAATCGATCGACATATTTAATCAATCGGGATGAGTGAACTTCAAATTTCATCCCAACACCCGTGTGGGGTTTCAAACAATCAAACACAGATTTTAGTTGTGCAGTTGGGCGATGTGTAAAATTTATCATGCCAATCAATGTCAGTCAAATCAGTGTATATAAACAAATCGGTCGATTTGTTTATAAATATTCATTTATTCACTTTCACGTTAAAAATTTTATTTTTAACGATAAAACATTTTATTTTAACACATGGATTTCTATTCAGTTCATTTATTCAATAAAATGATATTTTTATTTTTCTAACATATTTTAGAAAATTTCGGCGGCATAACGGCACGATACTAGAAACGGAACAAGGCCTAGCCTTATCCCCGGTCTAGTGAAGGCCCACGCCATTCACACATCAATCAAATCCATTCCATTTCACCAAACAATTCAATTCAAACCAATTAGACTAACCAACTACACAACCAAACAATTTAACAAACAAGCCATCCATGCTCTGTGGATGACGGGTATCGGGTGCTACTAAGCACCGTCTGCATCCTAGTATATATATATAACTAGAAAAGGAAGTTTAGAGTGAGAAGTTCTCACCGATAGCTATCCAATCATCTTGACTCTTATTTTAGAGAAATCATCGTCATTCTCGCCTTTCGTCGCTTTCGTTGCCCGTAGCCACTACATATATAAAAATCGAATTTTTACTTCGCTATTCAATATATAAAAATTGAATTTATACTATGCTATTCAATATATAAAAATCGAATTTTTACTATGCTATTCAATATATAAAAATTGAATTTTTACACTGCTATGCTCTATATAAAAATTTCGCCTTTTCAAATATATAGATTTCATCATTATAAAAATCACCACTTTATTTCAACGTATATATAATAAAAATCAGATTTTTATTTTGCTACATATACAAAGATGATATTTTTTATATTCTCTATCTCATAAAGATTACATTTTTATAGTTCCTACTATGTAAAAATCATATTTTTAATCCATTACATATGTAAAAATCTCACCTTTCTCCATTTAAAAATATCGTCTTTCTTCCTTTAAAAATCTAATCTTTTCTATTTTAAAAATCACGTCTTTTATATTTTAAAAACTGATTTTCCTACTATGTAAATACACACAAAACTGATTTAAATTAAACATAAAAGAAAGAACTCACTTTTCGAAGAGAGGGGGTGGTCTCAGCAACGTCGCGGTGGAAGGGGGAGGGATCGGCGGCTTAGGGTTTAAGGGGCGGCGGCTTTTCAGGCAGAAGAAGGAGGAGATGGAGGCGAGAGAGGGAGGAAGAAGAAGAGAGGGAGGCGGAGGTGGTCGAATGCGGGTTTGGGGGGGGGGCTGCTTGTATCGCGCGGCGCTTGGGGGGGGGGGGGTTCAATGGAGGAGATGGAAACGGAGGAAGGGAAGAAGGAAGGAGGAAGAGGAAGCAGCGGCGGCGGCAGCATCGCTGGGGGGGGGGGGGATGTGGTGGCGGCGGCTCTCCCCCCCGTCGCCCTCCTCTTTCCATTTTTTTTTCTCTCAGTCGAAAATGATTTCAGAAAAGGGGGGGCCAACGATGATTCAAGGAGAAGGAGAGAATTTTTTAATTTTTAATTATTTTATTTTGCAAAATGTTGACTTTCACATACGACCTCAAAACGAGGCCCACCGCTTGTCGTCCATAGCTAATTACCCCCATTCCGAACACAATGGGATATGTATCGCAGGCTGATTCGATCGTTTGAATCAGTTTCCGTTAAATTTACATTTAAATCACTATATTGAATTTTAAACGTACATTTCAAATTACCGGGGTCACATACTAACTCTATAAATTGCAAAAAAATATTTTCTAGCTTCGTATTGACGATACGGTCCTAACAAAACTAGTTTCGTCGAATTCCGAGACCGTTGGAAAAACGGCCATTTTCCAGTCGATTAAAATCAACTGAAACTGGTCAAACGCGTTTTCCTCTGCCACGCTCACATATTGATTCGAAAAATTATGAAATTTGAAACCTAGCAATAATTTAACATCACGGACCCAACAAAAGTGGTTTCGTCGAAATCCGAGGTCATTTGCAAAATGTCCATTTTTAAGGGCCTGAATTCCATAGCGACTATTCAGAATTTTCAACTGGACATATCTTTTGATTCCCGCTATGAAATCTTGATTTTTCGGATTCGTTGGAAAGGTATCATCAAATAGATCCTAATGTTTTTGGTTTCACTAAAATCTGGATTGTTTTGCACCCGGTACATTCAATTGAAGTTTGAAATCGAATTATCGAACTACCGCGCCATTTTCAATTCTATTTATAATTATATATAAATATTTATATTCTAACGACGACGTATAAAGTATATACATTCTAAATATATTCAAAATAAATTCCTCGTTGTTATTATTTAGAATAATCTATTTTAAATATTCAAAATTCGCTAAAATTGCCAAAATAAAAATTTTAAACTGACGCAGATTTTCGGGTTATTACAATCTCTCCCACTTAAAACTTTTCGTCCCCGAAAAGGAACAATGTCGAAAGTGGTTTGATTAATAAGCTCTACATTCGATCTGGCTTCCATTCTCCAACTTTTCAGTTTCTGAGAATTTTCAAATTCTTCAAAAATTTGGCTAACACCCTAAATTTTTGAAAAATTTCGCCACAACCTCCCCTGCACCGGGAGCCACGGGAAAATCCCGAAATTTCCATATAGGCCTTCTGATCTCAAAAAGAAAAAGAAAAAGCCAAGCGGCTAGCCAATAGGCTCATAAAATCATCATCACCCAAACAAAACAGTAAATTATGTAGTAAACATGTACCTATTTGTCGGGCAAACAAATTTTATTCTCTGCTCTAGCCTCCTTGCTATGACCTGTTCAATGTAAGTATATGTATATGCAAGCAAATGCGACTAATTTTCAATATAAGTCAATATTTGATTCAATTAGGCTAAATGGTACAAAATTATCAATCAAATAAGCAAACAACACAAACATCAATCAATTAGTGGATTAGAGTTTCAAATTCATAACTTTTGATATATATACAAAAAATCATGTTTTTGATGCCAATTCACAACAATGTGTTCTAGCTATATTAGTTTTGGTTCTCACACCAGTCTAATGGAAACATATAGAAAGCACACTTTCGAAACATGAAACTAATTACTGATGATGACGCGTCAATCATCAGAATCAGGCCCGGGCGACTAGAATGTGATCCTATATCTATCTAATATATTAAAACTTCGAATATACGTTCATGACGCGTATATGCAAAACCTTTATATACTAGATTGTCCATATCAGTACAAATAAAATATTCAAATACGTATAAAATGGCTTAAATTTTAAAACAAAATTGTTTTTTTTTTATTTGAAAAATATACCCTTCACACTCGTTCTAGGATACTACTGATCCTATCTCTAACGAGTCATTCTAATTGGATATTACTAATCCAATATCTGATGAATTCTTTCGTATGGTTTTAATGTGTCTTGTTCTCGAGCTCTGTAAACCAAAGCTCTGATACCAAACTGAGACGACCCGAACTTCCCCGTGAAGGAAAGCACGGATAGAATTGAGTACAAGACAAAATAGAACGCAGACGGAAGAACATTTCATTGTTATTACAACAATTCCATCAGATACAAGAATATACAGAGTATAAATGAATAAATTACATTCAACAAATATCAGAGATTACAATAAATTACATAGCAGCGGAAAAATATACAAAACACAATTGAAAGTGATACACGGATACAGAGCTTTCCGAGCATCGTTCCAGCTGTAAATCAGGACCCTGTGGATATAAATCTGCAAAACCAAAACTACTAGCTGCCCGTGTGGAAAATAGGGGCACCCAGAGTTTAGGTTAAAACAATAAACTCCAGGTCAGTCATGTGACTGGTGTGAGAACAAAAACAGTCATTTAAAGTTTTACTTTAAAAGAGAGTAATTCAAGGGACCACGCCGTATAACACGGAACGGGTTTCCTCCCAAGAATACCAGTGCATAAAACAAACAGCGCAATGCTAAATAAAGAAAAATGAAGCTGTTATAAGACCCAGGTCCCATCACACAATGCAACGCAAGCCGGAGGATAAGGTTTTCCCTTATAACAGCCAAAGCATGCTTGATACGTTTAAAACAAATCATTTGATACTATTTTAGGTGCATAGTGTCAAAACAATTTCAATCATAAATATCAATCATAGACGACATAGCTACCATCTACTATGTCGCCATACTAGGCTCTACAAATAAAACCGAAACACACGTATTGGAAATTGGATTCCATCATGAGCCAAGGCAAGGGGCAAGCTCCTCTCCGATTCGAGACACTCTAGCAAATGTCTCAGGACCTCACTATGATCCTTGGATCTTCAGGGCCGGTCCTCTCTTACTTTTGAGGATTGGCAATTCCTGAACACACGTTTCCCGGTCCTTACAGACCTATATCCGAGGCGCCTCGCATTCCAAAACCACATAGGTGAAAAGTATATAAATGTCAGGGCTGGTAGGTCACTGACATCACCCTAGCTAGAAAGAAACGTCGTGCTCTCCCTGCAGTCACTATCCCGTTTTTGACTCGTACCGAGGTGTGAGGCTCGCGAATTCACGTTATACACAAAGCTACGCCACACAGGCCGTGCTTTGATCATCAACCACAAGACTTTGCTTTTCAACAGAAGCCTTGATCAATTGCCACTTACGCGTGCCACATTGGCAATTCACTCCATGCGACTGATGTCCATCGATATACAACCTCTGAGCTCGTACGTCTCAAAGAAGGGCGTTAAGCAAGAGAATAAATTCTCCGCCGCCAAACAGATGTATATTTAATAGAGATCAATCAACACAGAATAAAATCCAATGTCAGACACACAATCCATTTACAAGTTCGTTCTGGGTCTGAACGAAACCGGAGGCACTTTCCTCGCATATCCATCCATCTCCAAGTACGTCTGGACGATCACCAACTGATTCCCTCATCCTGGGTGTACAGCCCAATCAAAATCATCAGTAATCACCCAAACGATGTGAAGACTTCCGGTCTTCAACCACCGTCTTCATCTTCGACATCTCGTCGAATCGGTTATTCAGAATGGGTATAAACCCGGCCTTTCTGAATAACCCACGTATATAATAAACGAATGTTACACAAACACAACAAACGCCTCATTCCAATTCAGAATATTCTTTTATTCACAAAAACACATTCTTAGGGAAATGTTCCCATTAATTTTATCCAAGATAAATTCTTCTAAATTTATTCTATAATCTTCCTTTGGATATCATTTCAAACTAGTCGGGATTAGCGAACCACACCGAAGTAATTATTTATTTTATTTCCCAATCCCAACCTATATATCCCATGGAGAAAAACTGGTAATACTCCATATCTAACACCACGGTGTTATCGGTAAAATTAATTACCATCTCCCGTTCAAATCTAATTAAAGATTTAACTATCGCTTTGGAGCAAAACTGTTGGTACTCCATTCTCAATCACCTTTCAAATTTGATAATTTAAATTATCAATTCGCATTTTTAATCTAATTAGAGATTCATTAAAACTCCACTTAGTTTTAATCTTTTCAAAAATCAACATCCTGCCTTTAACTGGGTTAAAGAACCAATGTCATCTAAAACACGATTCACGATAAACCCAAATCACATTTGATATTACCTACAAGGCTCTGAATAGAAAATATACCGGCTTATATTCAATATCAAATTCTGAAACCAACAAATATCGTATTGGAAATAACGATATAAAATATATCTTTCAAATCCCCATAACAATATCTGTATAGTCACGAAATCCAACATCGAAATATTCCGAAGATAATTTCGATTCAACTCCAGTCCAATCCACGTATTGGGAATATTGATTATTTTTAAAATCACTTTCAAATTCAATTTATTTATTTCAAAAATAAATTGATTTTAATTCTAGTTCAAAACTGGTTCATTTCGATAAAAATTTATTTTTATCTTTTCAAATATGGTGTTTTTCATCCCAGTTCTTTCCAATTCACATATTATGATTTTACACAAATTATCAATATTTTTAATAATTTTTTCCAGGCCCGTACAGTCGATTCCCATCAACGGCTATCGAACTGCACTTACAGCGACCTTTTTCAAATTTGATTTAGACATAATTCCAAATGCAACCATTAGATTTCAAATTTCTAATATTCATTGGAAAGCTCTTTTCGAAACGAACCCAACGGTTCCGGTTTTAGGAGAATCCGACGGTCGGATCTCCCGCAACGTCAATTCGAAGTTAATGGTCGAAATTCACGAAATGCCGCCGCGCGGCGCGTTCTATTCAGGCCATTATATATATATATATATATATATATAATATACATATTATATATATTTCGCCGATTTCCTTTTGAAACAAATTTTATAAATAGTTCTAAATTCGTTTCAAAACAATTTCAACTTCATCTTCAATTTCAAATCGATTTGATTTCAATTCAATTCAAATTCATTTCAATTTTATTTAATTCGAATTCAAATTAGTTTCAATTCAATTCAAATTCTAATTTGTTTCAATTCAGTTCAATTTGAATTTACCTTCTATTTAATTCAATTCGAATTCAAATTCACTTTCTATTCAATTCGAATCGAATTCATTTTCTATTTAATTCGAATTGAATTCATTTTCTATTCGATTCGAATTCATTTCAAATTGATTCAATAAAATTTCAATGTGAATTTTAATCTAATTTAAATTGAATTTCATTTCAAAATATTAAAATTTGAAATCACTTTTCAATATTCATTGTAAAACGAATAAAATCGATATAAATATCGTTCACGTCAAAATAATGCAACTCTAATCAACACGGCTTTATATTTTTCAAAAACTTCTTTATTCTATTCGACAAATGAATATTTATTCTATTCAACACATGAATCTATACTTCTTCCAACACACGACTATTTTTTTTATGTAAAATATTTTATAAAACTATGGTATCTATCGTTTGATTTTCAATTAGACTTCAACCGTAAAGTAGTTCTAATTTTAAATATGATAAAGATATAAATTTCATTGTATAAAATATTTCACTCAACACATGAACATCGTCAACACATGACTATTTTTATATTCAACACATGAATTTTCTTTTAAAATATTTATTATTGTCCCGATTGGAATGAGGCCCAATCAATCACCATATAACGTTAATTATATGGATTCCATACAACACATGTATATGATAGCATTGAAAAATAGTCAACCATCAACCAAAGTGCACTACACTGTATAAGCATCAAATATAGATATCTTACGCTTTTAACAGCCTGTCAATCAATCAATCGACATATTTAATCAATCAGGATGAGTGAACTTCAAATTTCATCCCAACACCCGTGTGGGGTTTCAAACAATCAATCACAGATTTTAGTTGTGCAGTTGGGCGATGTGTAAAATTTATCGTGCCAATCAATGTCAGTCAAATCAGTGTATATAAACAAATCGGTCGATTTGTTTATAAATATTCATTTATTCACTTTCACGTTAAAAACTATATTTTTAACGATAAAACATTTTATTTTAACACATGGATTTCTATTCAGTTAATTTATTCAATAAAATGATATTTTTATTTTTCTAACATATTTTAGAAAATTTCGGCGGCATAACGG
Organism: Allium sativum; assembly: GCA_030737875.1. Lineage (NCBI taxonomy): Eukaryota > Viridiplantae > Streptophyta > Magnoliopsida > Asparagales > Amaryllidaceae > Allium > Allium sativum. The sequence goes on from CM060909.1 coordinate 729,921,986, forward strand.
CACGATACTAGAAACGGAACAAGGCCTAGCCTTATCCCCGGTCTAGTGAAGGCCCACGCCATTCACACATCAATCAAATCCATTCCATTTCACCAAACAATTCAATTCAAACCAATTAGACTAACCAACTACACAACCAAACAATTTAACAAACAAGCCATCCATGGTCTGTGGATGACGGGTGTCGGGTGCTACTAAGCACCGTCTGCATCCTAGTATATATATATAACTAGAAAAAGAAGTTTAGAGTGAGAAGTTCTCACCGATAGCTATCCAATCATCTTGACTCTTCTTTTAGAGAAATCATCGTCATTCTCGCCTTTCGTCGCTTTCGTTGCCCGTAGCCACTACATATATAAAAATCGAATTTTTACTTCGCTATTCAATATATAAAAATTGAATTTTTACTATGCTATTCAATATATAAAAATCGAATTTTTACTATGCTATTCAATATATAAAAATTGAATTTTTACACTGCTATGCTCTATATAAAAATTTCGCCTTTTCAAATATATAGATTTCATCATTATAAAAATCACCACTTTATTTCAACGTATATATAATAAAAATCAGATTTTTATTTTGCTACATATACAAAGATGATATTTTTATATTCTCTATCTCATAAAGATTACATTTTTATAGTTCCTACTATGTAAAAATCATATTTTTAATCCATTACATATGTAAAAATCTCACCTTTCTCCATTTAAAAATATCGTCTTTCTTCCTTTAAAAATCTAATCTTTTCTATTTTAAAAATCACGTCTTTTATATTTTAAAAACTGATTTTCCTACTATGTAAATACACACAAAACTGATTTAAATTAAACATAAAAGAAAGAACTCACTTTTCGAAGAGAGGGGGTGGTCTCAGCAACGTCGCGGTGGAAGGGGGAGGGATCGGCGGCTCAGGGTTTAGGGGGCGGCGGCTTTTCAGGCAGAAGAAGGAGGAGATGGAGGCGAGAGAGGGAGGAAGAAGAAGAGAGGGAGGCGGAGGTGGTCGAATGCAGGTTTGTGAGGGGGGGGCTGCTTGCATCGCGCGGCGCTTAGGGGGGGGGGGGGGGGTTCGATGGAGGAGATGGAAACAGAGGAAGGAGGAGGAAGAGGAAGCGGCGGCGGCGGCATCGGCGCTGGGGGGGGGGGGGGCGATGTGGTGGCGGCGGCTCCCCCCCCCCCCCCCCGTGGCCCTCCTCTTTCCATTTTTTTTCTCTCACTCGAAAATGATTTCAGAAAAGGGGGGGCAACGATGATTCAAGGAGAAGGGGAGAATTTTTTAATTTTTAATTATTTTATTTTGCAAAATGTTGACTTTCACATACGACCTCGAAACGAGGCCCACCGCCTGTCGTCCATAGCTAATTACCCCCATTCTGAACACAATGGGATATGTATCGCAGGCTGATTCGATCGTTTGAATCAGTTTCCGTTAAATTTACATTTAAATCACTATATTGAATTTTAAACGTACATTTCAAATTACTGGGGTCACATACTAACTCTATAAATTGCAGAAAAATATTTTCTAGCTTCATATTGACGATACGGTCCTAATAAAACTAGTTTCGTCGAATTCCGAGACCGTTGGAAAAACGGCCATTTTCCAGTCGATTAAAATCAACTGAAACTGGTCAAACGCGTTTTCCTCTGCCACGCTCACATATTGGTTCGAAAAATTATGAAATTTGAAACCTAGCAATAATTTAACATCACGGACCCAACAAAAGTGGTTTCGTCGAAATCCGAGGTCATTTGCAAAATGTCCATTTTTAAGGGCCTGAATTCCATAGCGACTATTCAGAATTTTCAACTGGACATATCTTTTGATTCCCGCTATGAAATCTTGATTTTTTGGATTCGTTGGAAAGGTATCATCAAATAGATCCTAATGTTTTTGGTTTCACTAAAATCCGGATTGTTTTGCACCCGGTACATTCAATTGAAGTTTGAAATCGAATTATCGAACTACTGCGCCATTTTCAATTCTATTTATAATTATATATAAATATTTATATTCTAACGACGACGTATATAATATATACGTTCTAAATATATTCAAAATAAATTTCTCGTTGTTATTATTTAGAATAATCTATTTTAAATATTCAAAATTCGCTAAAATTGCCAAAATAAAAAATTTAAACTGGCCCAGATTTTCGGGTTATTACAGGAAGTATCTCTTATCTTAATGAAGGGCTCTTACGATGATGATCCAATGGCTTCTAGCAAGGAGGATTGGGTTCAAGCCTAACTAATCTTTTCTTCTGAGTTGCACATTGATAATAAGTTCCTTTGTCAAAAGGCAAGAATTAAGTGGATCATTGGTAGTGATTCAAAATCGAAAATTTTCCATTCATCCGTTAGGAAAACAAGTAATATCCTATCGATTTGCCCGATTCAGGGCGCTGATCTTTCGGTCGCCACTTCCTATGCGGAGATCGAAGAGGCGATCATTTCCTACTTTCAATCCTTTCGGCAGTGCCCATCTGTCGATCTGTTTGACCCAGTCCTTTTATCCTTTATTCCTCGCATGGTTCTTCCAAAAAAGGTTTTTTCTCTCTACTTCCCCGTTTGTTAAGGAGATTTTCCCACTCGTGTTCTGACTTTGCATGGATAGTGCAAGTGGTCTAGATGGATTTAACAATGTGTTTTACCGGAGTGTATAGCCGATTATTCAGCAATAATTCTCCTTAGTGATCAAATCTTTCTTCACCGGTGAGGTGCTCCCTAAGGGGTGGACATCTTCCAATCTTGTTCTCATTCCTAAATGTGAGAACCCAGTGTTTTATTCTGATTTTAGACGTATCGGCCATTGTAACTATCCTAACAAGGTCATTTCTAAGATCATGTCTTCTAGGATAGTGCCTATTATTGACCATATTACCTCGTCATCTCAAGTAGGATTTGTCAAAGGTAGGCTTATCATTGACACTGTCCTTTTTGCTTAAGAACTTATCTCCCAGATCAATCGAAAGGTTCAGGGTTCCAATTTGGTATTAATTCTTGATATGGCAAAGGCTTATGATTGCATGTCTTGTTTTTTCTTAATCCGGATTCTCCGAGCTTTTGAGTTTCCTAAGCCTCTAATAGATTTTATTTGGAGGCTCATTTCAACCTGTTGGTTCTCGGTTCTTGTTAACAGAGAGGCCAAGAGTTTTTTCCAATTGGGAAGAGGACTACGTCAGGGCGATCCACTTTCCTCAACGTTGTTCGTTATCATGGCCGAGCCTTTTATCTACGAGTTTCATTTCGTGACGAATGCTTTACCACTTTGGAACTCCCAATAGTTTCCCGGTGGTTTCGTCAACATCATTATCTTCTTTAATGGGAATCGTTATTCCATTCATCGGCTCATGGATCCTATTCATCTTTATGAGCAGTGTTTAGAGCAGTAGGTCAATGCCTCAACGAGTTATTTTGTGCCTACCAAGCCATGGACCCTAGAAGGATTTCTTGTATAGTTTGGGTGGCATCCCTTGCCTTACTTTGGCATCATCCTTACCTAGGCAGCATTCATTATAGAGGCCACAAGCTGAATACAATTTTCGATCCCTTGAATGACAAAGGTAGGGAAAATATTTTTAGATGGAACTCTACTCTAATTTCCTAGGCAAAAAGATTTATTCTCATCAAGTTGGTGCATGATTCTATTGGGTACCTTGTTTACTCCACAATGATGCCTACTTTTTCCTACTTCTGTTCTTATCGCTCTTAGGCATCATCCTTTTTTGGGGTAAAAAGGAGGATGCAAATAGGCATCATTGGGTCTCCTGGGATATGATCTGTCATCCCAGGCGCAAGGACGGCTTGCAGTTGAGGATCCCTAGAGACGTATGCAAGTCATATAATTGCAAGCTTTGATTTAGAATCCGTTAAAACAGTTCTCTTTGGGCATCATTTCTTCATTTCAAGTACCGATGCCTTTTGCAGACTAATTTTACCAGGTCGTAGTCTTATGCAAGTGGGACGTGGAAAAGAATATAATCGGTGAAAGGTTTCTCCGATTCCCACGGAAGAGGACTTGGTTGGATTGGGGGTTGTTTCACTCTTAGGGCAGCTTGAAATTCCATGCGAATTCCAATGTCGAGAATTCCGATTTTTTTCTTTCATTTGGGATTGCGGCATCCCTCCAAAATTTTCTATTCTTATGTGGAAAATTCTTCATGTGGGAATTCTTTTCGATGTTAACTTATGATGGTCAGGATTCATCATGTGTCCTAGTGCATATATTGCAGGGCCGGGTACATGGAGTCATTTGCATGTTTGTTCTTGAGTGGTGAGTGTGTGCATGTTGTCTGGTCTTATTTCAGAGATTTGAATAAGGTTTTAGGAGGGGTGCTACTTCCCTGTTGACTTATTAAGTTTCTGGAAGGCCGGGAGGTTAGGTAGATCTTAGGTTTGCCATTTTTAATCATCTTCCTTGTCTCGTCTGCCTACATCTTTGGTTTTCTCGGAATAAGGCTGTTTTTGAGGAGATTCTAATGATGTTGACTTCCATCATTCGCAAATTTAATGATGATGTCCACTTTGCGTTCAGCGATAGACCCCTCATGGGTAACCTTTGACCTATCTCTTTATCTTTGGTTAATGATTTTTCAGTTTCTTGTCGTACTCGTCCTCGTGAGGGAGAGGGTTGAATGTTCTTTTCAAGCCTACAATTTGGAGCTTGGACGCTTTGCACTACATGATGAACTTATCAGATGGGGATTATTGGGACATAATTGGTTTCTCCTTCGGTTTACGAGGTCTGGATGGTTGGGCACTTTCTTTATCTAACTTCGCGGAATTAGTTTTGAGAGTGAGTGGTCTTTTATAAGTGGAGCAAGGTGAGGGAACTTTTTGGCTATGGTGTGCTGCAGGATCAGTGAGAGGCTAGCTTTCAGGGGCGAGCTATGGATGGTGTTATCTTGGCCTGTTTAGGAGTAGAGCTTCTGGCTGTCAACTGGCAGAGCTTGGGTTTAGGTGTTTTTGTGTTTTTTTTTCATGTATGTTAGCTGGATTGTATTTTTCGTGTGAGAGGTTTTTTCTTTTTATCAGAATTCATTGCATTTTGTTTGCGCTCAGAATTTATTTTTGTGATCCATCGGAGAAAGGCTATTTTTCTCCAAACTTGGTTATATACAGTTCTTTGTAGGAAAAAAATTCCATTTTATTATTTCATGGTTATATTCTATGATATCCCTCTGATTAATTTGGACATAAATAAGAGAATTAAAAATGATAACTAATTGGATATAATTATATTTTCTGGCTAAAATTAAATTGGTACATATTTTTCCGATGATGAAAATGAATAGATTACGATAAATAAATTTATTATCGAAACTTTAGTTGAAAGAAAGTGGAGAATGAATTAAAATTAAATCCAATCAATTATGGTTTATATCTCCTTGTATTAATTCCATTCTGGATTTGAGAAATATTTTTTTTAATATACATTATAAGAACAAGGGGATCGATAAACTCTTAAGGCGATCAAGCTATGCTTGCCCACTTTAACTTATGACACCTATAAGAATAACGTTCTTTAACGGAAGTTAAATGATTATTTGCATATCTACTCAATAATAAACAACCGACCTGGTATACAAAATGGATAATATGATATTTTTCATTTATAATATCATCAACAACTTGAGCAAAGAATAAAATAATGAAAATGTTATTTGAGTTCGAACTTAAATAAACTATACTTTTTCTCTATCAATTTTTTACAAAATACTTTCCGTAATCTATAACTACCGGGAATTTCGCTCGATCCGAATCAGTCGTTAAACCGATCTAGACCGTTCGAAACGCCTGATTGTTTTGAGAACACGACAAATTAAAACGCAGACGGAAGAACATTTCATTTTATATTACAACAATTCCATCAAATTACAAGAATATACAGAGTATAAATGAATAAATATTACACAAAAATATCAGAGATTTAAATTACATTTAAATACGTAGCAGCGGAAAATAATACAATACACAACTAGAAGAGATATACGGATACAAAGCTTTCCGGATATCGTTCCAGCTGTAAACCAGGATCCTGTGAATATAAATCTGCAAAACCAAAACTTCTAGCTGCCCGTGTCAAAATAAGGGCACCCAGAGTTTAGGTTAAAACAATAAACTCCAGGTCAGTCATGGGACTGGTGTGAGAACTAAAACAGTTGTAAATCTTTATTTTAAAGTTAGGTAAATCAAGGGACCACGCCGCTAATGCGGAACGGGTTTCCTCCCAAGAATACCAGTGCATAAAACAAACAGCGCAATGCTAAATAAAGAAAAATGAAGCTATTATAAGACCCAGGTCCTATCACACAATGCAACGCAAGCCGGGGGATAGGGTTTTTCCTTATAATAGCCAAACATGCTTAGTACGTTTAAAACAAATCATTTGATACTATTATAAGTGCACAGTGTATAAAACATTTTCAAATCATAAATATCAATCATAGATGGCATGGGTACCATATATCATGTCGCCATACTAGGCTCTACAATCAAAACCGCAAATGTCACATATTTGGAAGTTGGGTTATCATTTATGGTATGAACCGAGGCTAGGGATCATCCTCTACCAATTCGAGACTCTCTAGCCCGAGCCTCAGGATCAGAGCTCGAGTGATCCTTGGATCGTCAGGGCCGGTCCACCGATGTGAATTAAAATTCCTGAACACTGCGTTTCCCCGCCCTTTGGGGCGTAAGTGAGCCAATAAAGGACTCCATCGGACCCGGATCGTCCGATCAAACCGAGGCGCCTCGCAGCAGCAACAACCACATAAGTCAAACTCGTCAGGGCGTGTAAAACCACTGACGCCACTTTTTAGCTAGAAGGAAACGCATGCCCTCCCTGAGGTCCTCTCCCATTTCTGGTTCACACCGGGTGTGAAACTCGCGAAGTAAACGTTACACAAAGCTACGCCACAAAGGCCGTGCTTCGATCATCAACCACAAGACTTTGCTTTTCAACAGAAGCCTTGATCATTCGCCACTTAGGTATGCCACACAGGCAATTCACTCTATGTGTTTGATATCCATCAGTAGGGCTGCACACAACCCATATCCAACCCGACCCAACCCACATAAACCCAACCCAACCCATCCTAGTTCGGGTCGGATATGGGTTACAATCTGTAACCCATACTATATGTGGGTCGGGTTTGACATTTTGTTCAACCCAACCTCATTTTAACCCAACCCAAACCTATTTAAAAAAAACTAATTTAATATCCATCCAATTAAAATTAGAATATTATAATCCTAGAATAATGTTTATGTATTCTTTAATAAATGTACAAAAAAATATTTCATGTTAATCCAAACTAGATAGAATTTGATAAATATATTTTAAAGAGCATTTTAATGTATTTTAAAATGAAACACTTGCTCAACTATGTAGTAAATTAATTTCATATGATGTGTTTTACATTGAAATTTTAATTATATGTCTTGTAATGAATCGGTTATTTTAAATGCATTATGCTAGCTAAAATATGATATATTATGCTGAATATTTTGATATAATTTTTAGAAAAAATCCCTTATATTCTCATTTTTTATTGTATTCAAGTGACCCAACCCAACCTTACTTAACCCGACCCAACCCATACTTCAACCCAACCCATATCCAACCTCATATAGGGTCGGGTACGGGTTGAGCTACCTTAAACCCATACCTATGCGGGTTGGATAAAGTATTTGGTCTAACCCGACCCAACCCATACTTTGTGCAGCCCTATCCATCAGTATATAACCCCTGAGCTTGTACGTCTCAGAGAAGGGCGTTAAGCAAGAGAATAAATTCTCCGCCTCCAAACAGATATATATTTAATAGAAATCAATCACACATACTGAAATTCAATGTTAGACACACAGTCCATTTACAAGTTCGTTCTGGGTCTGAATGAAACCGGAGGCACCTAGTACCCCGCATATCCATCGATCTCCAAGTACGTCTGGACGACCACCAACTGTTTCCATCTTCTTAGGTGTACATCCCAATCAAGATCATCAGTAATCACCCAAACGACGTGAAGACCTCCGGTCTTCGACCACCGTCATCATCTTCGACTTATCGTCGAATCGGTTATTCAGAATGGGTATAAACCTGGCCTTTCCGAACAACCCGCGTATATTAAAAACAAATGTTACACAAACACAACATACGCCTCATTCCAATTCATCAGTCACTAACCGTAAATTAGCAAGAGAACAATTCCCCAAATATTAACCCCAAAGGCCGAAACCAACATCAGATCAATACCCAGGAAACCATTCTTCTTAACTAACCTACAGCTAGTTTCTAAATTTCATATTCTTAGGGAAAGGTTCCCATTAATTTTATCCAAGATAAATTCTTTAAAATTTATCCTTTAATATTCCTTTGGATGTCATTTCAAACCAAATTATGGTTTTTCAAACTAGTCGAGATTAGCGAACCACACAGAAGTAATTATTTATTTTAATTTCCCAATCCCAACCTATTCATCCCATGAAGTAAAACTGGTTATACTTCATATCTAACACCACGGTGTTATCAGTAAATTTAATTACCATTTCACGTTTAAATCTAATTAAAGATTTAACTATCGCCTGGAGCAAAACTGGTGATACTCCATTCTCGATCATTTCAATCTAATTAAAGATTCATTAAAACTCCACTTAGTTTTAATCTCTGTCTGGGTTAAAGAATCAGTGTCATTTAAAACACGGTTCACGATAAACCCCAAAATCACTTCTATTTAAAACCCATTTCAAATCCAATTTTATTTATTTAAAAATAAATGGGTTTTAATTTTAGTTCAAAACTAGTTAATTTCGATAAAAATCTATTTTTATCTTTTCAAATATGGAGTTTTTCAGCTTTGAAATAGTATTTTTCAGTTTTTAAAAAATAAGATTTTTATGCTATTCAAAAATAAATTTCTCATCGATATTATTTAAAATAATTCATTTTAAATAATCAAAATTCGCTAAAATTCGTTTAAAAAGGATTTTCACGTTAAGATTTATATTTCCAACGATAAAATATTTTTAACTATATAAATATTTTATTTCATTATCTATTTCACATCAACATCACAAACAATTTTCACAACACATCAATCAAATAAGCCATCCATGGTCTGTGGATGACGGGTGTCGGGTGCTACTAAACACCGTCTGAATCCTAGTATATATTTCAAATAGAAATAAATTTAAAAGTGAGAAGTTCTCACCGGCTAGCTAATCCAAACGCCTCGACTCTCCTTATGCAGAAGTCATCGCTGTTCTCGCCTTTTGTCACTTTCGTTGCCCATATTCACTACATATAATAAAAATCACATTTGTATACGGTCGTCAAATGAATAAAAATCACACCCTTATATGGTTTTCAAATGAATAAAAATCACATTTTTATAATCCTATGTTAATATATGAATTTCTGAAAATAAAACAATGCTATTTTATTTTTTTATTAACCAAGGTTATTTATATTTTTAAAACCATATCTATTTTTATTTTAAAAACAATATCTATTTTTATTTTTAAAACAAACAAAGCTGTTTATATTTTAAAAACTAAGTTGTTTATATTTTATAAAAATCTTATTTTTACTTTACAAAGCTATTTCATAAAAATCCTATGTTTACATATAAAAACCTGAATTTTTATCCTATGTTTTTTTACATATAAAAAAAACTGAATTTTGAACCAATGCTCTTTCTATTAAAATAATATTTTTAAACATTGTTTTATAAATCAAAATCTGAAAAATAAGACAATACTATTTTATTATAAAATCTGAAATTTAAAAACAATGTTTCACAAATTTTAAAAACAAGATTTTTATCACTTTAAAAAAAATTAATTACAAAGAAGACTCACTGTTTCTTCCTCCACAATGAACACATGTCGCAATCCTCTTCATTCTGTCTGGAACCCAATCGTCTCCGATTAGGGTTTAAAACCGCGGCCTCCTCAGATGGCCAGACGTTGATCGGATCACCTCCCACGAAGCGGCGCAACGCCTCCCCTCAATGCCCTGAACGGCCACCCTATCGACCCGCTCATCAGCTCGCAAATCGAGCCCAATCGCAGCACCTTTGAGCGTGGATACCAAGGATTTTACACACTGATTTTCAATCACAGTTGTATGGGATTAAGGAGCTTAAAGGGCCATTCGATTCTTGCTTTGAAGCCCCAAATCGTTTGTGATGTTGATGTGAAATAGATAATGAAATAAAATATTTATATAGTTAAAAATATTTTATCGTTGGAAATATAAATCTTAACGTGAAAATGAGTGAATATATAATATATTTAATAAAATTATGGTATCTTTCGTTTGATTTCAAATTAGACTCCAACCGTAAATTAGTAAGAGAACGATTTCCTAAATATTAACCCCGAAGGCCGAAACCAACATCAGATCAATATCCAGGAGACCACTCATCTCATCTATTTTCCAGTTAATTTCTAATTTCATATATGATAAGGATGATAAATTTTACACATCGCCCAACTGCACAAATAAAATATGTGTTTGATTGTTTGAAAACCCCACACGGGTATTGGGATGAAATACGACATACACTAATCCCAGTAATTAGTTATATGTCGATCGATTGATTGACAGGCTGTTGTAAGCGTTATCAATTAATCTAAGAATATATATTTAGAGTGAAGGAATAAAATGATTCAATTTTAACGTATCTTTAAAAATGGAAAGTCAGAGGTGAATGTTGTTGGAGAATGGAGTTTTGATGACAACCACCTTATTTTAATTATCATTGATTATAAAAATATATACTAAAACCTTTTGTATAGAATATATATATATATATATATATGGAGGAATTATATATGGGAAATATTACTGAAGACTGTACAGTTATAAAGATGATAGAGATTCAAAGATCAAAGAAATTTCAAGACTCATGAGTAATCAAGATTTCAAGAGTTCAAGATTAATATAGTTATAGAGTCTAGATTTTGTAAGACTCTAAATAGCTCTCTAGGTTCAAATTCAAATTCAAATTTTCAAATTCTGCTTTTCAATTCAATCCTCAGTCCTCTCTATTTTATTTTCTATCTTTTCTATTTTTATCTTTTCTTATTCTTCTTTGTTTTTCAAATTTTAATTTTATATATTTATATTCTTATACTTTACATATTTATATAGTTTAAAACCTTATAATGTTATAATTTTATAAATATATTTATGTAGTTTAAATTTATGTTTTCATATGTTTTCCTACCATATAATATTAATTTACAACACTAGATTTTTACTCAAGAATTTCCAGAATTATTTTTATATCAAACACTTGAAAAATGCTTTAAAATTCAAAAATACACCAGGTTACGTCAACATACCAAAAACACCATGTCGACATATAACTGACACTTTTTCCGATTTTGAAAGGAAGTGTCTTTTCACTATTTGAAACGGTTCAGAACCGTTACAACCTTTCATACTCTATTAAAAGGGGTTAAAACCAAATTTTTTATCATCTCTTCTTCTCCAACTTCATTCTCTTTCTCTACACCATTATTCTTAATCAATTTTATGGTTTCCTGTAATGTCCCATATTTTCGGTAGTCAAATATTTATTTTATTATATTATATTAAATATTTATTTGGAATTTTAAATGGATTTAAAATATATATATATATATTCATTTATATAGCGAAAATTGAACGTTAGTTTATATATATATATTAAAACGAGCTCGAAATGCCGTGGTAGTTCGTAATATTGAGTTTTGAACTTCAATTGAATACACAGAATCCAATATAAATCGGATTTCTGTGAAACAAGAAACATTTAAATCTTGTTGATGATAATTTTCATATGAAAGAGACAAATCGGGATTTCGTGTTATAGATTGTTAGTTATGCCAAATCAAATTTTAAAATAGTTGCTATGGAAATTGTTATTGAATTATAACGTTTATTTAATATATTAAAGGGGTTTAAATATAATTTGGACATCGTTGAACTCAAAATTGATGATATCGAGTTGTACAATTTATATTTGAAGCTATATGATATTGCTAGTTGGGTATTTGTGATAATAATAATTTATTATTATTTAATTCGGTTATTTTGGAATTTATATAATATTTTATTTATATTATAGAAGCCTTAAAATAGCAACTTTTGCAAACAGTCTCTGTTTTCGATGAAACAAATTTTATTGGAATACGTATAGCTAGTTATTGCTAGATTTTCAATTTGAAATAAAACGGAGTTGTTTATCAGCGGACGGAAATTTAAATGTGAACTGATGAAAATATTAGAAGTAAAATAATGTCGTTATACAAATGAAGTCGGTCTTTAATGAAATTAATTTCATTAGGACCGTAACGTTAAGACATAATGGTATGTCAATTTTCATCTGAAGTTTGTATGTGAAGGTGCGAGTTCAGAGCGTTCAACATAAATGACGGTAAAATAAAACTAACCGTATAGATGATGATAATAATAGGGATTTCAATATATATATATATATTAACCGTATAAATGATCCTAAGCAAACTAAGGTACCAATTTGAGCCTGCCCTATATGTAGTCTAACCTGTTATCCAATAATGGGTAGTAACGCTTCTACTTAAGCATTAAGGGGATAGAGTACATGCTTAAGACTACTCTATACTGAGCACGCATTATTTAGTCATTATCATATTTATGAAGCTCAGGGATTAGTCTTGCGCATGCTATAGTACAGCTACAACCTACCCTATATTGTGAAACCGTCATGCTTCTTATCTTCCTCCATTTTTCTTCCATAAATATAAAATACTCTCCCCATCTCTCATTTTCGTTCAGCAAGGAAAAACAAGAATTCCATTTCTAAACAAAACCAGATCTTTCCCTTTTCTTTCCCCTCCGGCATAAAAATAAGCACGTTCTAAATTATGATAATGATGACAACATGAAACAGTTGCGCGGGCCGTTGCTGTCAGATGAAGGAGCAGTTGCGGATAAAGTGGCGATGTTAGGGATTTTTACTTTAGGCATTGCACTAGTTCAGGATAGTGGCGTGGATGTTGTCGAGGGGGAGTGAGTGGTTTCGGGTTAATTGAAGCGACCCGAACTTCCCCGGTCTCCGAAGAGATGAGAAAGAACGAATTACTGTGAGGACATGACAAATTAGAACGCAGACGAAAGAACATTTCATTGCATATTACAACAATTCCATTAGATTACAAGAATATACAGAGTATAAATGAATATTACACAGAAATATCATAGATTTAAATTACATTTAAATACATCGCAGCGGGAAATAATACAATACACAACTAGAAGTAATACACGGATACAAAGCTTTCCGAGTATTGTTCCAGCTGTAAACCAGGATCCTGTGAATATAAATCTGCAAAACCAAAACTACTAGCTGCCCATGTCGAAAATAAGGGCACCCGGAGTTTTGGTTAAAACAATAAACTCCAGGTCAGTCATGTGACTGGTGTGAGAACTAAAACAGTTATTTAAAACTTTACTTTAAATCAGATATATCAAGGGACCACGCCGTATAACACGGAACGGGTTTCCTCCCAAGAATACAAGTGCATATAACAAAACAGCGCAATGTTTTTTTGGAAAAATGAAGCTATTATAAGACCCAGGTCCTATCACACAATGCAACGCAAGCCGGGGGATAGGGTTTTCCCTTATAATAGCCAAACATGCTAAGTACGTTTAAAACAAATCATTTGATACTACTATAAGTGCATAGCGTGTAAAACAACTTCAAATCATAAGTATCAATCATAGACGACATCGGTACCATATATCATGTCGCCATACTAGTTCTACAATTAAAACCGCAATATCACGTATTGGAAATTGGATTTCCGTTATGGTGGCTCCTGATTCGAAAGATCAATCGCGTAGTGCAATTCCCCACGGCTTACGTCCCAACAAGAGAAAACACCGTCTGCACATCCGCACTTTTGGGACCAGAGTATCACCGCGGCTTACGTCCCAGCGAGAGAAAACACCGCTTACTCTATATATCCCTGAGCACTAAGCTCATCTCGGTCGACCGAATCCACGACACCACTAAGGTGCCCATCCACTAAAAAGCATACTGATCAAACCATCAGTTTACCACCATACCGAGGTGTGAGGCTCGCGAATCAACGCTATACACAAAGCCATGCTATATCAAAGCTGCGCTTTGGTCATCATCCACCAAACTTTGCTTTTCAACAAAAGTCTGGATCACTGCATCTTAACATGCCACACTATCAATCCATATCGTACCACTGATTTCTGCCAATATATAACCTCTGAGCTCGTATGTCTCAGAGAAGGGCGTCAAGCAAGAGAATAAATTCCCCGCCGCCAAACAGATATATGTTTAGCAGAGATCAACGAATACAATATAGTGGAATACAATGTCAGACACACCATCCATTTACAAGTCCATTCTAGGTCTGAACGAAACCGGAGGCACTTTCCTCGCATATCCGTCGATCTCCAAGTACGTCTGGACGACCACCAACTGATTCCCTCATCTAGGGTGTATAGCCCAATCAAGATCATCAGTAATCACCCAAACGATGTGAAGACTTTCGGTCTTTGACCACCATCATCATCTTCGACTTATCGTCGAATCGGTTATTCAGAATGGGTATAAACCCGGCCTTTCCGAACGACCCGCGTATATTATAAACAAATGTTACACGAACACAACATACGCCCCATTCCAATTCAGCAGTCACTAACCGTAAATTAGCAAGAGAACAATTTCCCAAATATTAACCCCGAAGGCCGAAACCAACATCAGATCAATACCCAGGAAATCATTCTTCTTAGCTAACCTACAGTTAGTTTCTAAAGTTCACGTTCTTAGGGAAAGGTTCCCATTAATTTTATCAAAGATAAATTCTTTAAAATTTATTCTTTAATCTTCCTTTGGATATCATTTCAAACCAAATTATGGTTTTCCAAACTAGTCAGGATTAGTGAACCACACTGAAGTAATTATTTATTTTATTTCCCAATCCCAACCTATTCATCCCATGAAGAAAAACTGGTAATACTCCATTCTCGATCTTTTCAATCTAATTAAAGATTCATTAAAACTCCACTTAGTTTTAATCTTTAACTGGGTTAAAGAATCAGTATCATTTAAAACACGGTTCACTATAAACCCAAAATCACATTACATTTCAATCAGACCCTTACCATAAATTAGCAAGTGAGCAATTCCCTAAGTATTAACCCCGAAGGCCGAAACCAACATCAGATCAATACCCCAGAAACCATTCAACTTAACTAATCTCCAGTTAGTTTCTGATTTTCTTAACTCCTTTGGATCTAAGAACAGTATTATTGAAGATACCGTTCACGGCAACCCAAAATCACATTCTATTAATTATCAGGTTAAAGAACAAGTGTTATTTAAAACACTGTTCACGATAAACCCAAAAATCAATATCAATTCAATTCCAATCAAATATTATTTAATTGGTACACTTCATTAAATCTAAATAAAAAGATTTAATATTTTCTCAACTGGGTTCAAGAACAGTGTTAATAAAGACACCATTCACGAAAAACCCAAATCACATTTGATATTAAATACAAGGCACTGAATAGAAAATATACCGGCTTGTATTCAATATCAAATTCTACAACCAACAAATATCGTATTGGAAATAACGATATATATATCTTTCAAATTCCCATAACAATATCTATATCATCACGAAATCCAACATCGAAATATTCCGAAGACAATTTCGATTCAAATCAATTCCAATATAATTATTGGAAATTCTGGTTATTTTCAAAGCAATTTTCAAATTCAATTTATTTATTTAAAACTAAATAGAATTATAGTTCTAGTTCAAAACTAGTTCATTTCGATAAAAATCTATTTTTATCTTTTCAAATATGGAGGTTTTCATCCCAATTTTTCCCAAATCATTTCTTATGATTTTACACAAATTATTACTATTTTTAATAATTTTATCAAGGCCCGTACAGTCGATTTTCATCAACGGCCATCGAACTGCACTTACAACGACCTTTTCCAAATTTGATTTGGACATAATTCCAAATCCAACCGTTAGATTTCAAATTTCTAATATTCGTTAGAAAGCTCTTTTCGATACGAACCTAATGGTTCCGGTTTTAGGAGAATCCGACGGTCGGATCTCCCGCAATGTCCGTTCGAAGTCAATGGTCGAAATTCACGAACTGCCGCGGCGCGGCGCGTTCTATTCAGGCTATTATATTATATATATAATATATATAATATATACTTCGTCGATTTCCTTTTAAAACGTATTATATAAATCGTTTTTAAATTCGTTTTCGAAATGATTTCAACTTCCTTTTCAAATTCAAATCAAAATTGAATTTTCTCTTATAAATTCGTTTTAAATCCATTTCAATTCAATTCAAATTCGTTTTCTATTCAATTCAATTCAAATTCGTTTTCTATTCAATTCAATTCAAATTCGTTTTCTATTCAATTCAATTCAAATTCGTTTTCTATTCAATTCAATTCAAATTCATTTTCTATTCAATTCCATTCGAATTCGTTTTCTATTCAATTCAATTCAAATTCGTTTTCTATTCAATTCAATTCGAATTCGTTTTCTATTAAATTCAATTCAATTCGAATTCGTTTTCTATTAAATTCAATTCAAATTCAGTTTGAATTTCAATTCTTTTCAAATTCGTTTTCTATTCAATTCAATTCAAATTCAATTTGAATTTCAATTCTTTTCAAAATATCAGTTTTTGAAATCACTTTCGATATTCATTATAAAATGAATAAAATCGATATTCATTATAAAATGAATAAAATCGATATAAATATCGTTCACGTCAAAATGACGTCAATCTAATCAACACGGCTTCATATATTTCTATTTTCAAATACTCTATTTCAAATATTTCTTTTTCAAATATTTCTATTCAAATATTTCTATTTCAAATATTTCTATTCAAATATTTCTATTTCAGATATTGAATGAAGCCCAATCAATTACCATATAATGTTAATTATATGGATTTTCTACAACACATGTATACAATAACAACGATGAATAATCAACCATCATCCAAAGTGCACTCTACACTGTATAAGCATCGAATATAAATATTTAACGCTTATAACAGTCTGTCAATCAATCGATCAACATACAACTAAACAATCGGGATTAGTGTACGTCAAATATCATCCCAATACCCGTGTGGGGTTTCAAACAATCAAACACAGATTTTATTTGTGCAGTTGGGCAATGTGTAAAATTTATCGTCCCAATCAATATCAGTCAAATGTGTGTATATAAACAAATCGTTCGATTTGTTTATATTAATTTATTTCATTTCATATACACGCTAAAAATTCTATTTTTAACTATAAAATATTTTCCACTATAAAATATTTTATTTCAACTATATAAATGTTTTATTTCATTTCACATCACATCACACAATCAACTACACATCAAAATCAAACAAACAAGCATACAAGTCGTCCATGGTCTGTGGACGACGGGTGTCGGGTGCTACTAAACAACGTCTGCATCCTAGTATATATTTTTAACTAGAAAACAAAATTAAAAGGTGAGGAGTTCTCACAGATTAGCTAAATCAAACGCCTCGACTCTTCTTTGTAGAAATCTTCGCCGTTCTCGCCTCTTGTCACTTTCTTTGCCCGTATTCTCTACATATGTAAAAATCACATTTTTACTTCGCTATTCAATATATAAAAATCGAATTTTTACTTCGCTATTCAATATATAAAAATCGAATTTTTACTTCGCTATTCAATATATAAAAATCGAATTTTTACTTCGCTATTCAATATATAAAAATCGAATATTTACTTCGTTATTCAATATATAAAAATCGAATTTTTACTTCGCTATTCAATATATAAAAATCGAATTTTTACTTCGTTATTCAATATATAAAAATCGAATTTTTACTTCGTTATTCAATATATAAAAAATCGAATTTTTACTTCGCTATTCAATATATAAAAATCGAATTTTTACTTTGCTATTCAGTATATAAAAATCTAATCTTTTCAAATTGAAAATCGAAACATTTCAAATTAAAAATCAAGTTTTTCTATAATTCTCTAAATAAAAGTGATTCCATAAAATATGTTTTTTTTTCTTTTTTTTTAACAAAACAAAAACTCAGATTTATATAAAAAAAATTAAAACACTTACTGCTCGATCTCGAAGAAAAGGGGGGAAGGGCGCGGGGGGGGGGGGGGGTCGGGGATGCTTGCTGACGTGCCGCCGGAGCAGCGGGGTGGTGGGCAGTTTAGGCTAGGCGGCGGCGCTGTAGGGTTTTGGGGTGGAGGACCTTGGGGTTGGAGGGAAAGGAGAGAGAAGAGAGCGGAGGAGAGAGAGAAGACGAGGGGGGATCTCGATCGGAGGCTCGCCCGAGCTGCGGGGCGTGGGCGGCGCCTTGGTGGAGGGCGGCGATCGATTTGAGGGGGGGCCTGAAGGTCAACGGGTTTCTCTTTTCTTTTTTTTTATCTTTTTTTTATCTGAACGATGGAGAGATATATAGGGGGCCATATATTTATATATTTATTTAATTCCTTAATTAACTCCCAAAAAGTAACTTTTTATTTCGACCTCGAAATCGAACCCACCGCCTGTCGTCCGTAGCTAATTACCCCATTCCGAACACAATGGGATATGTATCGTAGGCCAATTCGATTGTTTCGATCAGTTTTCGTCAAAATCAACATATAGCTATATATATTGAATTTGAACGCGCATTTCAATTTACCGGGGCCACATACTAATTAGAAAAATTCCAGAAAAATATTTTCTAGCTTCGTATTGACGATATGGTCCTAACAAAACTAATTTTATTGAATTCTGAGACCGTTTGAAAAATGGTCATTTTCCAGCCGATTATAATCAACTGAAACTGGTCAAACGCGTTTTCCTTTGCCACGCTCACATATTGATTCGAAAAATTACGAAATTTGGAATCTAGCAATAACTTGACATCACGGATCCAACAAAAGTGGTTTCGTCGAAAACCGAGGTCGTTTGCAAAAATTCCATTTTTAAGGGCCTGAATTCCATAGCGACCATTCAGAATTTTCAACTGGACATATCTTTTGATTCCCGCTATGAAATTTCGATTTTTCGAGTTCGTTGGAAAGATAGTCACAATTAGATTCCATAATTTTTGGTTTCACTAAAATCCAGTTTATTTTGCACCCGGTACATTCATTTGAATTTTAAAATCGAATTATCGAACTACCACGCCATTTTCAATTCCTTTTATATATAAATAAATTATATATATTCTAACGACGACGAATATAAATATATATGTTCGAATTCCATTCAAACTAAATTTTTCTTGTCGTTTTTATTTAAAATATTCATTTTAAATATTCAAAATTCATTAAAATTGCCAAAATAAAAATTTTAAATTGGCCCAGATTTCCGGGTTATTACATTAATGCAGCGAGGAGGTGGAATATGCGAAGGTGGGGAACCTTGTTTTCAGTATGGGGAGGGTCTGTTGCATGGTAGAGTTACAGAGGAAGGGGGAGAGTGGGAGTTGAATAGAAGGATTTGTGAATGATGTTCTTGTGATAACTTCTGAAAATGATTTATTTGAAAATTAATTGATTTGATCTATTGATATTGAGAAAGTGTACACGAAATGGAGAAGTTGTAATTACTGAATTGAATGCAGAATAAAAATGTACAGTGAACATTATTTATAGATACATATGATGAGCGTTAAACTATTGCGTCTTTAGTCTTCAGTCTTCAGGCTTTAAGAGAGTTGGGCTTGCTGGGCTTTGGCCTTCCTTCAATATGATATAATCTCAGCTGTTCAGCCGTATCATTTATTACCCCCCCCCCCAATCGATATTAGGGTTAGGTTTTCTGCTTCGGTCTCTTGAGCGATTCTCTGATTTCATCTTCAATTTCTCGTCTCTTGAGCGATTCTCTAATTTCATCTTCAATTTCTCATCTTCCCTGATGGCTTTTGCTAAGCTTGTGTCTCTGGTATGCGTAGATCTTTTAGTTGATGTAGCTTTTAGTTCCTTTACTGCTTTGTTGAGCTTGTTGTCTTCAGATTCTTCCTCTTTTTCCTTAGGTTTCCAGCTCGGCTTCAGATCTGACGTCGATTTGATGTTTTCCTTCGGTTTACTTCTGATGTCTTCAACTCTCAAGGATTCTCTGAATTTGATGAAGTTGCTTGAAGAAAGTGGTTTGGTGAGGCTGTCAGCTCTCTGGTAAGTGGCAGGTACGTGCCTCACCTCTATGTTTCCTTTCATCACTTGTTCTCTAACAAAGTAGAGATCAATTTCTACGTGTTTAGTTCTTGCGTGTAATATAGGATTTGCAGACATGCATACAGTGCTTTGATTGTCACACCATAGTGTTGATTTGTCTTGCTTGACCTTTAACTCTGAAAGTAATGATCTCAACCACATTATTTCTGTTGTAGCGTTGGCAGTGCTCCTGTATTCAGCTTCAGTGCTGGATCTGGACATTGTTGACTGCTTCTTTGAACACCATGATACTATGTTGTCTTCAATGTAGATACAATATCCTGTTGTTGACTTTCTATCATCTGGGTCCGATGCCCAATCAACATCTGCATATCCTGTAATGTTGTAGTTGTTGCATGCTTTGAAAGTGAGACCATAATCTGCAGTAGCTTTTAGGTATCTTAGTATCCTCTTTACAGCTTTCCAATGTGTATCCATAGGATCCTGCATGAATTGACACACCTTATTAACACTATATGATATATCAGGTTTAGTAATTGTTGCATATTGCAATGCACCAACTACACTTCTGTACTGTTTAGTATTGTATATGGATTCTCCCCTGTATTTAGATAGAGCTTGACTGCTAATCATTGGTGTAGGTTGACCTTTTGCCTCATGCATTTTTGCTTTAGTCAGTAATTCATCAATGTATTTTCTTTGGGATAAAGTAATTTCATTTGGTGATTTTGAGTTTACTTCTATCCCAAGGAAGTAATTCAGATCTCCTAAATCCTTGACAGAGAATTGCTTGTCTAAGTACTGCACCAGTTTGCTGATTTCAGTGTTATTGTCACCTGTAACAATTAGGTCATCAACATAGATAAGTATATACATTGTACAGACATTATCTGATTTTATAAATAAGGAGTTATCAGATTTGGTAGGCTGAAAACCCATGTTAGGTAGAGTTGATTTTAGTCTATCAAACCATACTCTGGGAGCTTGTTTAAGCCCATAGATTGCCCTGTGCAATTTACACACAAGATTAGAATTCTGAACATATCCTTGAGGTTGTTCCATATACACATCCTCTTCAACTATACCATTAAGAAATGCATTATTGACATCTAGTTGTCTAAGATTCCATCCTCTACTGATAGCAATGGTTATTATCACTCTGATTGTAGTTGGTTTGACTACAGGTGAAAATGTTTCCTTGTAGTCAAAATCTTGTTGTTGAGTAAATCCTTTTGCTACAAGTCTGGCTTTGTATCTGTCAATAGAACCATCTGATTTTCTTTTGATCTTGTATGTCCATTTACATCCTATAATATTTTTGTCTTGAGGTGGTTCAACCAGCTGCCATGTTTGATTTCTTATGAGAGCTTGATATTCATCATTCATAGCCTTAAACAATTTGTTATTAGCTCTTGCTTCCTCATAGCTGCATGGTTCTGTCTGATCAGTGACATTAGCATATGTTTTGGGCTTAAAAATTCCACTTTTGGCCCTTGTAATCATATGGTGTGTGGGTATGGCTTGTTGATGAGTGTCAGGTTGTTCTTCATCATTTGTCTCTTCTTCATTAATAGTCTGATCTTCATCTCTATCACTATTGATATTGTATTCATTGTTATATGGGACAGGTGACATGCTGTGTTGGCTTGATGATTGAAAAGTGTCACTGCTTGATGGTGTTGTTTCTTCATATGCTTTCACAGTCTCACCTGCACTCAAGAAGTCTGTGTATACAGGTATGGGTGGTATGGTTACATTAGCATCATGCAATTTCTTCGTGGTTTTCATAGTAGTTTCATGATATGGAAAAATTTTCTCATTAAACATGACATGTCTGCTAATGTATACATGACCACTGTCATCTAGACATTTGTACCCTTTCTGATTGTCAGCATATCCTAGGAATGTACATGGTTTGGACCTGTAATCAAATTTATATCTGTTATATGGTCTCAAGTAAGGATAACATAAACATCCAAATGATTTCAGAAAATTGTAATCTGGTTTTGTTTTGAATAACCTTTGAAATGGACTGATCCCTTTAAGTACCTTGGTAGGTAATCTATTTATTAAGTACACCGAAGTTTTAAAGGAATCAGGCCAAAATTTTAATGGCAATTTTTCTTGAGCTAATAGAGTCAAGCCTGTTTCAACTATATGCCTATGCTTTCTTTCCACAAGTCCATTTTGTTCAGAAGTGTGTGGACAAGTAATTCTGTGAATTATTCCCTTTTTCTGGAAATAATCTTTCAATGGTTTATATTTTGCACCACCATCTGACTGTAACACTTTTAACTGAAAGTTAGTTTGTTTTTCAGCTCGAGTGATGAAATGTATTACAGCATTACTTGTATCAGACTTTGATTTTAATAAGTAGATCCATGTGTACCTACTATATGCATCCACAAATGATATATAGTAATTGAACCCATAATCTGAGTTAGTTGGTGGAGGACCCCAAAGGTCTGTAGCAACTAACTCTAATGGTCTAGTGTATTCAGTAATTGAGTCTGTAAATGGCAACTTATGAGATTTACCCATTTGACAATAAGTGCATAGGTAAGGTAGGGAAATGTCATTACATTTAATATTGTTTTCAACAATGACCTGCTTAGTAACACTAGTACTAGGATGACCTAGTTTGTTGTGCCATATATCAAATACACTTATTTCTTTCTCAGAAACATTATTACTGAAATAGCAATTCAGTTTTCTTCTTCCATCATTATTGCAGGAATTTTGATTGAATTTGTATAGTCCATCGACTTCATTGCCCTAAAATAAAATTTTATTAGTTAGAATGTCTCTGATTAAACAGTATTCAGGAAAGAATTCAAAGTATACTTGATTGTCCTAAGCAAACTGTGACACACTAAGTAGGTTCTTTTTTATGTCTGGCAATCTTAACAGGTTTTTCAAGAGTAAATTTTTATTGCCATTTATCATACCACAATCCGTGTGAGTTATACAGATTGACTTACCATTTCCCATAGAGACAAACTGCTTACCTCGATATTCTTTGCACCCCAGATTTAGATTTTCTAGGTTGTTTGTTAAGTGATTGGTCGCTCCAGAATCAGGATACCAGCTTTCATCATTTAAGTGATCTGTTCTTGCTATTTCTTCACCACTCACAGTCTTTCCATCACTTTGATTAGTTGTGCCATTCTGCATTTGTGCAACATTTGCATTTGCATTATTTTTTGATTACTTATAGACTAATTGGGTGTACAATTTTGATTGAATCTGAAGTAACACTTCAATGTTGTGTGTCCAACCCTTTCACAGATTTGACATTTTGGCATGTTATTGTTGTTATTTCTGCCTCTGCCTCTTCCTCTGTTACCATTGAAGCCTCCTCTTTGAGGATTTTGTGCTGATCTTTGATCTATATTTCTGAAGCTGTTTGCATAGTTTATGGATAGATCTGTTTCTTGAATTTTCTTGCTTTCTAATCTTGCCTCATGAGATAGCAGAATTGAGTGAACCTCTTCCAGAGGTGGTGTAACCCTTTGAGATGAGATGATTACTTCAACAGCTTCATAATCATTGCTCAGACCATTCAAGATGTTCAAAACTTGCTCAGATTCAGTCACTTTCTGACCTGTAGCCTCAAGTTGATCACTTAATGTCTTCATCTTAGATAGGTATTCTCTCATTGTCCCATTACCTTTCCTAGCATTCTGAATTTGTCTTCTATAATGCATTATTTTGGCAGAGGATTGGGCATTAAAATTTCTTTCAACATTTATCCAAATTTCATTAGAGGTTTTACACCCTACCACCTGAGATATGAGACTGTTGCTAATAGATGATAACAACCAAGAACTAATTAGCTTGTCTTGTCTGTGATACTTTATGTATTCCTCATTGGGTATAACTCTGTTTTCTTGATCAGTAATGTATGAAGATGGAACATGTAAGGTGCCATAGATATAACCCTTAAGACCATATCCTTGAATAGCTGTTTCTATTTGATATTTCCAATTCAAATAATTTGTTTCATCAAGTTTTATCGAAATTAATTGGGTCGGAGGGCTAATGGATGTCTTGACTAATTGATCTACAGGTGATGGAATGATTGGGGGTGTTGCAGGTAAGAAAATATCAGAAGAGAAACTTACAGAATTTGATGAGACAGATCCAGTTCTTGTTCCAGCTTTGTCACCCATGATGACAAAATGAAATCAAGAAAATATCAGAAGAGAAACTTACAGAATTTTAAGTTCAGAATGCCAAAATCAAGGTTGAACTTCAGAAGTTTCTTGCAATCAGGAGAGTAACCAATCTTTTTCCGGTATGGCAATGCTTTTGAATGACTTTCTTGAATTTTCAGGTGATCCGAACTTTGTTTTTCTTTCTTCTGTGTTTCTGGTATGTCCAAAAAACTGATTGTCAGGATTTGTGCAGCCAGTTATGGTTGCTTGGCGAGGCTTGGGTCTGCAACAACCAAGAATATATTCTTGGCAAGGCTCAGATCTGATGCAGTCGGTGACTTTGACTTGGTGTGGCACGGATCTTGATGATCACGACAACTCTCACGTGATAAGTGTGTACACTTTGATGAGAGGAATCCCCAAATGATGAAATTTCTCTGATGGGAATGCCAATTCGATTCTTTACTGATTTTCAGATGTGAATCTTGCTGTTAGGCGAGTGGCTCTGATACCATAAAAGGATTTGTGAATGATGTTCTTGTGATAACTTCTGAAAATGATTTATTTGAAAATGAATTGATTTGATCTATTGATATTGAAAAAGTGTACACGAAATGGAGTTGTAATTACTGAATTGAATGCAGAATAAAAATGTACATGGAACATTATTTATAGATACATATGATGAGCGTTAAACCATTGGGTCTTTAGTCTTCAGTCTTCAGGCTTTAAGAGAGTTGGGCTTGCTGGGCTTTGGCCTTCCTTCAGTATGATATAATCTCAGCTGTTCAGCCGTATCCTTTATTAATGAAGCTAGTGTGTGTGGTAATACCGGGCTGTAGGGAAATGAACGAAGGCATGGGTTTGTTTTTGGGGTTGGACGGAGGAGGAGTATGCGAGAGGGGGAAGTCTGCATGAATATTAAAGGAGAAGCAGCAGTTAAAAAGAATAAAAAGAAGCGGCGGCGTTAGGATTCTTAGTGAAGTAGTGGAGCAGGCGTTTGAAGAGGCGGAAAGTTGATCAAAAGAGGGGTCTGCATGTACGTTGTAATACATGGCATTCGATATACTGAACGCGAGCTGTAATTCGAAGAGATAGAGAGAAAAGGTTTGGCCTAATTACCCTTAAATCTAAGTGATCAACTTAACAAATTAAAACTTAATATGTTTATTAGTTTTACAATTATGAATTAACTTGTTTAGTAAATGGTGTTACGCAGGGAAAGCAGGGTCATTCGGAGAGAAACAAACTGTCGGCCTTGTTTGAAGTGAAGAAATCAAAGTCGGCCTAAGAAATTTTCCCTAACCGAAGTAATTAACATTAACCAAGTAAATTATTCGATTAATTTTATAACTAAGCAGCTACTTAATTTAATCATATTTTAAAATGATGTCTAATATTCATTACAGGATTCAAACCAGACGAGCTGGAAAAAGAATGAACTAAACAAAGAAGGAAACAACGATAATTCCTTGATTAAAAAGTAATTAGTGTTAAGGTTTAATTAAGCAGTAGTTAGTTTATTTGTAATTATCATAACTAAATAAGGTTAATTTATTAGTTATAAGTCGTTAACGTAAAATATTTGTAACTTGTTCAAATCATATCAGAATGGAACCAAACGAGCTATATTACGATCGTGGCGACGAACTCAACATTTTGGAATGAATTTGGATAGAAGTGTAGACGACTGAGATTTACAGTTAAATTAAACAATTGTTTAATTTAATTGTAACTGAACAGTTTCAAGAATAATGAAATCAGATCAAGGTGGGTTAAACTCACTCGGTTTTTCTGTCTTATATTTCATATAATTCGGGTTTTATAATTGTGTGTTATGGTTACTAATGGTGACTGTTTGATAATTATACATTCATTTGTTGGTTTAACCGATGAAATTAAACCGTTGTTTAATTTTAGTGGAACACCAAATCATTATTTTAACGATTGGAGCCAATGGAGGTAACTTACCTTGTTGGTCACATTTATAAAATAAACGTGTTTAATTGTTGAGTTGTTTTGTTAATTGGGTGATGTTAAATAGTCATTATTTATTGTTATCGAAATTATCAGTTATATTGAATTGAACGATATTGTTTG
Source organism: Allium sativum (assembly GCA_030737875.1). Taxonomy (NCBI): domain Eukaryota; kingdom Viridiplantae; phylum Streptophyta; class Magnoliopsida; order Asparagales; family Amaryllidaceae; genus Allium; species Allium sativum. The sequence goes on from CM060909.1 coordinate 729,948,492, forward strand.
AAATAATCGATGTGAATACAGAGAAGAATAAGTTAGGGGGATCCAACTGGATTCCTCAAGTATATTGTTTATTTTCATATTTCAATTGTATGAACTGCTTAACTCATATGATTGAATGATTGACTTAATCACTGATTGTTGAATCTAAATTCAACGATGGTTTTGTTATTAATCAATGGGCAGTATTGGTTGAGTAATTAACAACATATGACATGAAATACATCATTTTATAAATATCGATTTACCATCAGGCGAATCGATATAAATGAAGTTAAAAATTTATTTTATAACTGAAGATAGATTTTTAAATCTATTATTTTTAATAAAATTTTGTTAAAAGAAAACAAATATTATTATTTACTATTTAAGTTTATAATTAATTGTTAGTTGATTTTATAAAGTAAATTCTGATGTTAATCAGATTTAAAACAAGAGAGTAGAAAAAATAACTTAACGATTATAAGTAGGATAATTGTTTTGTTAAGAAAACAATTAAATGGATTTATTTAAATTACCATTTAAAAGTGAGAGTGATAGTTAGTTAGTTTGTTTTGAATTAATCTAAGGAAATGGTTTAACGAATATTACTTTAATTTTAATAAGTATTTAAAAGGGAAGTTTATTATTTATTTTAGTTAATAAAGAATTAACTAATTCCATAGTAGTTAATGATTAAAGTAAATTATTATTTTAATTAATAATAATTTAGAAGATTACTTTTATTTGAAATTCATTTAAAAGTAATCGAAGTTAAAATGGAATTGAATTAAATTGTGAAAAGAGTTATGAATGGGTTTTATATTTTAAACCCAAATTTTTGATAACAAAGTTATAAAAGGGAGTTTAAGCATATACAATAGCTTAAATTAATTATTTACCTAATAATGGAATTAAGTAAAACAAAGGAAATTGAAATAATATTTTCAAAGCAGGAATTAGGTGAAGTGGATCAGAAAAGGGGATGGTTAAAATTGAATTTGGTAAGGGAGCGAGTAATAAGATTTGTAACAAAATCCGAGTTATAGAATGAATTGTAAAAAAGTTAAAAGGCGATATTTTAATAAGGAATTTCTTAATCAATGAATTAAGGAAAAATAGTTATATTCGAGAAGGAGATTTCTAACGTAAGAAGGTTTATTAAACCATATTTTAAGTAAAAATAGCTAAATGGGATTTAGTTTGATAATTGAAATATCGGATTTTGAAATTTCAACTCGTATCTATCTTAAGATAAGAACGTTGTTGATTTAGGTCTGAGAGGTAATTAAAATACCCCAATTAGAACGACTTCAGGATTATCTGAGATGATATTAGTTGTAATGGAAAAGAGGCTAGTAATAATTTAGCGTTTCCATTAAAGAAATAATAATGCAATAATATTGGTGAAGATTTAAAGAGTATATAATGAGGATTCTGAACTAAAGAAAACAAAAAACAAATTTAAGGATATAATGAGATTCCAAAGTAAAGGGAAAATAATTGGGATGCGTGGAATTGTAATAATAGGTTGTGTTAAAAAGGGAATGTAAAGTGGAGATTTGAAATAGATTTATCCCATAAGAATAAGCATGGGTTTTTGTTTTCAAGTAAGGAACTCAAAGGGAAGGTAAAGACGATGATATTAACAAATATTTGAATTAGGCAAAATAAGATCTCAGCTACCAAATCTCTAAATTTAGTAGAAGTGCACTTTAGTATCATTAAGGTTGTAGACGACGATTTTTCATCTCTTGAAAACGCAACATAACGACACTGTCATCAATCCATTTAGATATATGCAACCAGATTAGCGTTCAACCATTGGTCTCCCATAGAATTCCTAAGCTGATTTTTCACTATCCTTATTGCATAAAATGTCCTCTCAACAGTTGTTGTAGTTACGCGCAATGTCAATGCGAGTAGCAAAAGTTATTACACCAATTGAAATATTTCCTCTTTCTTTAACTCTACCATCTTTTGGGAAAGACCTCCAATACATTTTGAATTTGAAAAATCGTATATCTATAAGCATATCAATAATGTAGTTTTCAGTTTCATTATCAATTATTGAAATTTGTGTCTTTGAAAATTCAATCGGATAATATCCAGCAAGTTTAAATAACGATTTTTATCAAATGCATAAAAAGGATCTTGAGGATTCAAACATGGTACATAACATAATAATTCAGTAGTGCCAACTATAAATTGATCATTCAGTTCTAATAGTTGCATGTCAAGAACTATATAATATAAATCCACTTGATAGCGTCGCAAATTTGTAATTGTTGATTGATTTCGTTTTGAACGACCGGATGAAACAAAAAGAGTCTCCATATTTGGAATGTCGATATCATATTTACCACAAAACATATTTACATCTTGTACTAAATAATCCCATGTATGATCCCTCATTTTCTGTAAGCGTTGTTTTGAAACTTAGACTAAATTCATGGCATTAATGATATCTTGGTCCTTTCTTTGCAACACTTGTGATAAGTCATTGGTAATGCCTAATATAGTCCTCATTAGATGCATGTTAAATGTGGATTCAAAAGGATTGATTACATCTAATAAAGTGCTTGCTTCGGCTTTTTGTTCGAATCTAACATCGTCATCCTCCAAACTGTATTCACCATTGAAAATATATTTATTAAATTTACTGTAAAGGCATAATATGACCACCATCTATCATCTCTCGGCCTTTTGAGGCCCAATTTTTGATGTTTTCCTTGACCACTGGCTATTTCATTATGGTTAAAAGCTTATACAATATTAAGCGCTTATTGTTCTCGAATAACGTCTCTTCGTTTGCATGAAGCCCCAGCCAGATTGAATACGCTTGTTATGGTATTAAAAAAAGCTCCATCTTGGATATGCTTTTTAGCAGGCTAGCAGCCACAACTAAAATTAGTTAAGTTGATGTGCAATGCAATGGACAAAATAGTTGTAAGGATTACTTTGTAAAATAAGAGCTTTAAGACCACTTAATTCTCCACTCATATTGTTAGGTCCATCATATCCTTGACCCTGAACTCTAGACAATGATAGTCCATGTTTAGGTATAAATATTCAACTCCAAGTTTCAATGTAACTGCTTTAGTATCACCGACATGTACGTACAATACGTAAAAATTGTTCAACAATACACCCATGAATGTTAACATAATGAATAACCAAAGCTAATTTTTCCTTAATAGATACATCTTTTGATTCATCAACTAAAATAGAAAAAATTGTATCGTTAAAATCTTTGATAATGGATTTTGTAGTCTCCTCTGCAATACAATTAACATTGTTCTTTTAAATTTTCGGAAATGTCATCTTATTATTGGACGGAGCGATTGGTGTTATCCTTCTATAGAACAACCATCTGATTGACTATCACAATCAGCGCTTGGCGCTGAATATCCAACGCAGCTCAACATATTCATGAAAGATGTTTGCATCACATCAACAGTGCACCGATGACATGTAAGCCTGGATCTCAAAATATGATTGCAGATGTGCTCTCGAGATGGTCGGATGGTGGCATGATGATTGCTATTTCTACTTTGGCCCGTCGCTCACCTTTGAAATCCAAACAGTGGCCAAATTAGACCAAAACTTCCAGTAGATAATACAATAGGTCGGGTCTTGTCCAGGATTAAATCCTCTAGTCTGAAATCCTCTAGATCTGGTGAGGCATTTTATTCTTGCCCATTGATTTCACGGGGATCCACCACTTAATTCTCCACTCATATTGTTAGGTCCATCATATCCTTGACCCTGAACTCTAGACAATGATAGTCCATGTTTAGGTATAAATATTCAACTCCAAGTTTCAATGTAACTGCTTTAGTATCACCGACATGTACGTACAATACGTAAAAATTGTTCAACAATACACCCATGAATGTTAACATAATGAATAACCAAAGCTAATTTTTCCTTAATAGATACATCTTTTGATTCATCAACTAAAATAGAAAAAATTGTATCGTTAAAATCTTTGATAATGGATTTTGTAGTCTCCTCTGCAATACAATTAACATTGTTCTTTTAAATTTTCGGAAATGTCATCTTATTATTGGACGGAGCGATTGGTGTTATCCTTCTATAGAACAACCATCTGATTGACTATCACAATCAGCGCTTGGCGCTGAATATCCAACGCAGCTCAACATATTCATGAAAGATGTTTGCATCACATCAACAGTGCACCGATGACATGTAAGCCTGGATCTCAAAATATGATTGCAGATGTGCTCTCGAGATGGTCGGATGGTGGCATGATGATTGCTATTTCTACTTTGGCCCGTCGCTCACCTTTGAAATCCAAACAGTGGCCAAATTAGACCAAAACTTCCAGTAGATAATACAATAGGTCGGGTCTTGTCCAGGATTAAATCCTCTAGTCTGAAATCCTCTAGATCTGGTGAGGCATTTTATTCTTGCCCATTGATTTCACGGGGATCCACATGAAATCCGGAGGCAAGATTTATTTGTCACACCGGGTCCAGGGGATTTTGAACCACGTGATTATTTGTCATCTTGTCCATCGTCCTTTACTACATTGTGTTTACATGATAACTTATTTCTTTAGGGAAATTGTATATATGTCCCAAACAATGATTATTTGTAGTAGAAAATTATTCAACGTTTTCATTGTTTAAAACTGGAAGATCACTCAGGCTGTCCAGTAAAGCATTTCAAGGAATGTATTAAAAATTGTTCTGTGTGTTTGCAATGTAAATTTGAAACTACTTCACCAAAATGAAGGTAATCAGAATTACAATTCAACAATTACTAAGTTTATGCTTGGAATTTGTAAGAACATTTCCGCATTCTTGGAACAGAAATAAACCTAGTTTATGCTTTTTTTGCCATTTTACTATTATCCTCCTCTCTCTATTATTTTAGTCCATAACACAAAAGTTTATGGCTTGTACTTGTACACTTTGAAATTCCATAGGTATATCTTTTGTTAAAGAAATATAAAAATTGCTTTTGTGCTAGTATGAATTGTTGGTATAGTAAAATATATAGATGTTAATTTTTGAACAAGACCTAAATGTTGAAATAGATTTTTCCTTAATGCCACAAATAAAATTTGTCATATATATTTCAACGGAAAACACTAAAAGAATATGCTCAATTGAGTACATAAATCATATGATTGCAGGGATTTGGGATACAGTACATATGATACGTACATTGAAATGGGTCCATTAGAAAAAAAATTGATCTGACTATTTGCAATTTGTTGTAAATTGTTTTTAAACCAAAGGGTGGATTATTTAAAAAAATGGAATAAGTGTAAGAATGGTTCCAATATGTGAATAGTCCCACATGTTGAGACAGTATGAAAGAAGCAAGTATTTATACTTGTTTCTTAGAAGACATGTTGGGGCCTTAGGGCCTCCAATACATGCTTTGTTGTGAGGAGGGAGACCATGCTCATGAAAACCACACGCGCACGCACCGCCCGACCCGGCCTGGCTCGGCTCGAGTTCGGGCTTGGGCCTTGGCTTTGTGGTATAGACACTTATATTTTTGGACGGAAAAACATTACATTTTTTGAACCATTTTTATTTTAGGCAGTAAAAATTTCTAAGCCGATTTTTATTTGACACGATAAATTGTTTGATCAGTTTTTTCTTCCGACTCTCTCCTACCACCAAGAAAAAAGTTTGGCACATTCTTTTTCGTCTATAACATATTCATTTTTAGATGAGATTAAGTACCGAACAACATTTTTCTTACCTCCGTCATTAAAACTTCTTCCAAAATAAAAACGGGCAGTATTTTAAATTCAAAAGTGCAAATCTACACTGATTTGTTATGCAAGCAAATCATTTACTCTTGTTCGAGGCTGTTTTATCCTAGAGGCGGTGGTGACAAGTACGAACTGGTTTGCACCACCGGCCAGATCACCGAATCATCTTCAAGAAAGCGACCTAGTCTGCGACTCTGCCATTGTTTCCCAACAATTTGAAGATGATCTAAAACAATGGCTTTGACATCAACCCTAGATGATGATGCTCCTCCCTCTGCCTTCCAAATCCCATTGGTGACTGCTGCTGTAACAACCCTGGATTTTGGAGCCAATTTAAAATTTATTTTAAGTGATTTTAATGAGTTTTGATATTTAAAATAATCTATTTTAAATAATAATGATCACAAATTTGATTCAAATCGAAGTTAGAATGAATAATTTAATTTTAATTATAAAAAGAGCTAGAAATAGCGTGGTAGTTTGAAAAGTCAAACTTGAACTTTGACTGACCATACAGGATGCAAAATTTAACGGATTTTAGTGAAACGAAAAATATTAGAATCTATTTAAAAATATCTTTCCATGGAATCCGAAAAATCGAAATTTCATAGCGGAAATCAAAAGTTATGGCCAATTCAATTTTTAGAAAGGTCGCTGGGTAATTTGCATAGGTCAAAAATGCTACTTTTTGCATATAAAGGAATTTCGACTCGAAACCACTTCCATTGAGTTCGAAATGATGTTTCTACATTGAAAAACAGTAAACACTTATATATTTCGAGTTTCGAAAATTATTTGTTTAAAAATGTATTTTTAATACTAAATATACTGGCCTTAAAAATAGCCATTTTTCAAACAGTCTCAGAATTTGACGAAAATAATTTTGTTGGGTGCGTATCGTCAAAACAAAGCTAAAAATGATTTTTCGGTAATTTTTAGAATTAATATAGAATTATGATTGATTTTTTTTGTGTAAACGGACATTTTTTAACTTTAAAAATTCATTAAAAATCCATACGGACTCAGAATCGAACGAAATAAATTTTCATAGGTCCACATCTTCAAAACATGGCTAAATATATTTTTTGAGAATTTTTGAAGTAAATTTGTGACCTCGGTGAATTTTCATGTACGGTATACATTAAAATATTAATAAAATAATGTAATTATTTCAAAACTCATAACAGACCTCGGAATTGGACCCCAGGACATAGCCCATTGCGTTCAGAATGTGTCAAAACCTTATGAACGACAGTAAGCAGGCCTAAATCGGAGTTCGGACCAAAACGGGCTTTAACGGGCTAATTAAATAATTAGATAACCCTAATATAATATTATAAATACCCCAAAACACTGTTCATCATCATCAAAACCCGAAATTCTGAGCCACCTAAACCCATTACTATTCAAAACTTCAAACTTCGATTTCTCCTCCGTTTCTCAACGAAATTTAGCGTGTGAGTACCCGTTTCGAAGCTCTTTCCGAGCTCTACGATCTCCGATAAGAATCACCTCGAACCGTGCCTCGACGAAGCCGCTAGAGCCCCACAAACCCACGCTGTTCGCGCCTCCCATGGGCCCCACCGCCGCCGCCGAGTGCCCCCACCTTTTGGCTGATCATAGGTCTCTCCAAGCTCTTCCACCTCCAACAAACGGTTCGACATTTCATCGACCGTAGCTCCGGCAAATTGAAAACAAAGATTTGAACACTTTCCTAAAGGTAAAAGCTTCAGATTTTGTAACGCTTATAAACGTGGCTGTGACAGTTGTTAAAAGCTGTTTTTTTATTTTTCATATGAATTTGCATGTAAAATGTTTCAGATCCGCAACCGTCTTGAATTCGAACACCAAATCTGACCAAACTCGATTCGTCTCAGAACCAACATCGGTGAGAATTTATTTTTAATTAAATTTAATTTATTTAATTATTTATTAGTCCTTTGTTATTAAAGAATATTGACTGATCTGCTATGTAGCAATATTGAAATACGGATCTAAGTTCTTTATGACTGTATGATGTTAGATCCGCGAATCTAAACGTTAGATCTGAAACTATTGGCTAATTAAAATAGATTATTTGTTAATATTATTGAATTATGCCTCGCCAATTTGTCATATGCCAAAATATACATCACCCTGTATGTTATTTTGATTTGAACTGTTAGATCTAGATCTCTTGGATTATTTGAATGTTGTGGATTTGATGACATGAAATTTACAATTTATTTTGTAAATTAAAAATTAGAATTTGTCGTTGATATGAGATTTACAATTTGTTTTGTAAATTAAAGTTAACATTTGTCGTTGACATAGTTTTACATTTTAATTTGTAAATTATAGTTAGAATTGGCGATGGCATAAATTTTACATTTTATTATGTAAATAAAAGTTAGAATGTTGCGTTGACATAAATTTTACATTTTATTATGTAAATAAAAGTTAGAATGTTGCGTTGACATAAATTTTACATTTTATTATGTAAATAAAAGTTAGAATGTTGCATTGACATAAATTTTACATTTTATTATGTAAATAAAAGTTAGAATGTTGCGTTGACATAAATTTTACATTTTATTATGTAAATAAAGTTAGAATTGTGCATTGACATAGAATTTACAGTTTTATTTGTAAATTATAATTAGAATTTTGCGTTGATATTAAATTTACATTTTATTATGCAAATTAAAGCTAGAATTTTGTGTTGATATAAAATTGACATTTTATTATGTAAATTAAAGCTAGAATTGTGCGATGATATAAAATTTACATTTATTTATGTAAATTTACATTTATTTATGTAAATTAAAGTTAAAATTTTGCGTTGACTTGAATATACATTTTTATTTTGTAAATTCAATATTAGGATTGGCGATGACATGAATTTACATTTAATTTTGTAAATTCAATATCAGAAATTGCGATGACATAAAATTTTCATTTTTATTATGTAAATAGAGTATTTTCACCGCATGTATGAATTTACATCATTTTAATGTAAATTAAATAGTGAATTAAACTGTAGAAATTGTTAACATTATTTTTAATGTTAACATATGAAAATTTGACCGTAGAAATTGTTAACATTATTTTTAATGTTAATATATGTAAATTTAACCGTAGGATTTGTTAACATTATTTCTAATGCTAATATATGAAAAATTTCACCGTAGGGAGAATTACATTAATTTTAATGTAATAAAAAGAATGGACTTTACATTGTGTTTAAAGAGTAAATTTTACATTGTAAGGAAGAATGGATTTTATATTGTAACTTGAGAATAGAAGTTTACATTTTGTTGAAGGCAAATTCAATAAAAATGTGACAAACATGAGAATTTACATTTTTCTTAATGTGAATATATAGAAATTTCACCGTATGTTAAATTTACATTTTTTTTACGTAAATATATATGAGTCTCACCGTATGTACATCTTACAATATTTTTAATGTACATTATATAGTAATTACAACGTAGGATAACATTGCATTATTTATAATGTAAATAAAAAGGGGAATTACACTGTAAGAAAATTAACATTATTTATAATACTAATATAAAAGAATGGCATCGTAAGATGAATTGACGTTATTTATGATGTTAATAAAAAGGAAAATTGACCGTAGAAAGAATTACATTTATTTATGTAATTTATAAAAGAAATTAGACCGCATGACATGAATTACATTTATTTATGTAATTTGTAAAAGAAATTTGACCACATGACATAAATTACATTTATTTATGTAATTTATGAATGAATGAAGCCCGCATAATATAAAATACATTTTTATATGTATTTTATGAATGAATTAAGACCTCATAAAATAAATTACATTTTTATATGTATTTTATGAATGAATTAACATCGCATGAAATAAAATACATTTGTATATGCATTTTATGAATGAGTTAAGATCGCATGAAATAAATTACATTTTATTTTATGAATGAAATTAGTCCACATAAAATAAATTACATTTTTACATGTAATTTATGAATGAATTTTCATCGTATGACATAAATTACATATTATTATGTAAATTATGAATGAATTTAACCCGCATGTTTGAAATTTCATTTTATTCTATGAAATGAATGTATGGATTTACATTGTAAACAAAGATTACATTTTTATAATGTAAATAAAAAGTAGGATTTACATTGTAAATAAAATTTACATTTTTTATGTAATTAAGAATGATGAATTATTAATTACATTTTTCATGTAAGAATGGAATTAAAAGAAGGAATTGGACGAGGAAATATAATTTACATTTTACCGTAAATTAAAGAAATTAAAGGAATTAAAAAGGAAGAATTCATCATTAAAGTTTGATTTACATTTTCCTATATAAAAAGGGATGAAAGGGTAAAGAATGAGAATATTCATTAAAATAAAGAGTTAAACGGTTTATGTTTATATATTTATATATAAAAATAATTAAAATTAAACGAATCGAGCGCGGTAGTTCGCGTTTTAAAATTTTATCTTTAAATGACTTTACAAGGAGATCCGACCGTCGGATTTTCTTGAAATTGAAACCGTTAGAACCGCCTTGGAAAAATCTTTCCAACGATATATAATACGTCAAAATCCAACGGTTAGATTTTGAGATATGTGAAAATCAAAATTGGTTGAAAACGGCGCCAGAATCGCCATTGACCTGAATCGTCGTTAATTAAAAATTTAATTATTTTTAATTAAAAAAAATAGGAAATAATCGTTATAAATTAGAAATAACGATAAGGAAGAGTTTTCAATATATATACATATACATATATATATATATATATATATATATATATATATATATATACGAAGATTATTTGGAAAGACCGAGTTAATCTCATTCCAAATAATCAAACGACGATGAAAATTGAAGAAGAAGACGACTAATGAAGACCGTCAATCTTCCCCTCAGTAGGACAGCGATTGAGGCTTTGAATTGATTTGCTCCCAAGTCAAGGTCATGGTCGTTGTCCGAACGAACATGTTGATTGAACGGATTTGGCTTTCGCTCAGACCCAGAGCATAAGCGTATAAACGGATTGCATGTCTGACGTGGTACTCCTTTTATACTGTATCCATTGATCTCTGCTAAACATATATCTGTTTGGTGTTTTACACCCTTCTCTGAGACGTACGAGCTCAGAGGTTATATGTTGGTAGAAATCAGTGGTATGGTATGGATTGACGACGTGGCATGCTAAGATGCATATGATCAAGGCTTTGTTGAAAAGCAGGCCTTGTGGGATGATCAAAGCATAACCTGTTTAGGTATAGCTTTGTGTATGACGTGACTTCGCGAGCCTCACACACCGGCGGAGTCTAAAACGGGAGAAGGGAACGCAGGGAGAGCAGCACGTTTCTTTCTAGCTAGAGTGGTGTCAGTGACCTACCAGCCCTAACATTTTACTTATGTGGATGATGGAATGAGGCGCCTCGGATAGGTCCTATAGGACCGGGAAACGTGTGTTCAGGAATTACCAATCCGCTAAGCTGTATTTGCGGACCGGCCTTGCAGCTATCCAAGGGTTCACTGCGGGGGATCCTGAGACATTAGCTAAAGTGACTCGAATCGGTAGGAGCTCCTCCCTAACCTTGACTCATGATGGAAACCAATTTCCAATACGCCCCATTCGGTTTTGATTGTATTACTAGTACGGAGGCATAGCATATGGTACCTATGCTTCCTATGCTTCCTAGGATTGATACATTATGATTGAAATTGTTTTTAAAAAATATGCACACTAATAATAATATCAAATTCGTTTTTAACGTATCAAGCATGTTTAATCACCATAAGGTAAAACTCTATCCTCTGGTGTGCGTTGCATTGTGTGATGGGACCTGAGTCTTATGGTGATTTCATTTTTCTAAAAAGCATCGCGTTGTTTTATGATTTACTTTAAGTTATGCACGGCAATCCATTAGAGTAAACCCGTTCCGCATTAGCGGCGTGGTCTTTGGATTTGCCCTATTAGTAGTGATTTATTAGTTAAGAATTCTCACACCAGTCCCACGACTGACCCGTTGTTTGTTTCCACCATTTTGCAAACTCGGGTGCCCTCTTTCCACACGGGCAGTCGAGCAGTTGTCTACAGGTCTATCTCTTTAGCAGGATCCTGGATTGAAGCTTAAAGCTGTGTCCAGAACATTGAAAGTCTTCCGTTGTCTTAGTTATTTTGTTTCCGCTGCACTGTATTAAATTTATTGTAAAATTTTCTTCCGCTGTATTTTAATTTCGATGTACTCTGATGTTACGTTATTATGATGTAATAAAAGTCTGCTGTTGTTGTTCTGATGTTGTTGTATTCCCAAAGTTAATGTGTGCGGATTTTGAACAGTCTTGGTCGATTTTGCGATCGATTAAGGTCGGGCAAAATGCGTGTCGTTACAGTTGGTATCAGAGCTTTGGTTAGCTCAAATCTTTGGGGTACAACTCATTAGAACTGAACAAAAGACTCATCAGAAATTGGATTAGTAATATCCAATAAGAATACTCATTAGAGATAGGATCAGCAGTATCCTAGAATGAGAAAACTCATTAGAGATAGGGTTAGTAATGCCCTAGAATGAGTTGAGAGTAGCAAACCTATAATATACGTATTTGTGATTAATTATACTTTATTTTGGAAAATATGATTTTGAATATATAAAAAGTTATATATTTGAAAGTTAATCAACTAATGAAATTATTTAAACCAATGGAGTAAATATATAGAAAATATATATATATTAGTTGGTTAATTAATCAACTTTTAGCTTCGTCCCTTTTCGAGGACGAAAAGTTTTTAAGTGGGGGAGACTGTAACAACCCTGGATTTTGGAGCCAATTCAAAATTTATTTTAAGTGATTTTAATGAGTTTTGATATTTAAAATAATCTATTTTAAATAATAATGATTACAAATTTGATTCAAATCGAAGTTAGAATGAATAATTTAATTTTAATTATAAAAAAGAGCTAGAAATAGCGTGGTAGTTTGAAAAGTCAAACTTGAACTTTGACTGACCATACAGGATGCAAAATTTAACGGATTTTAGTGAAACCAAAAATATTAGAATCTATTTAATAATATCTTTCCAACGAATCCGAAAAATCGAAATTTCATAGCGGAAATCAAAAGTTATGGCCAATTCAATTTTTAGAAAGGTCGTTGGGTAATTTGCATAGGTCAAAAATGCTACTTTTTGCATATAAAGGAATTTCGACTCGAAACCACTTCCATTGAGTTCGAAATGATGTTTCTGCATTGAAAAACAGTAAACACTTATATATTTCGAGTTTCGAAAATTATTTGTTTAAAAATGTATTTTTAATACTAAATATACTGGCCTTAAAAATAGTCATTTTTCAAACAGTCTCAGAATTTGACGAAAATAATTTTGTTGGGTGCGTATCGTCAAAACAAAGCTAAAAATGATTTTTCGGTAATTTTTAGAATTAATATATAATTATGATTGATTTTTTTAGTGTAAACGGACAATTTTTGACTTTAAAAATTCATTAAAAATCCATACGGGCTCAGAATCGAACGAAATAAATTTTCATAGGTCCACAGCATCAAAACATAGCTAAATATATTTTTTGAGAATTTTTGAAGTTAATTTGTGACCTCGGTGAATTTTCATGTACAATATACATTAAAATATTAATAAAATAATGTAATTATTCCAAAACTCATAACAGACCTCGGAATTGGAACCCAGGGCATGGCCCATTGCGTTCAGAAGGTGTCAAAACCTTAAGAACGACAGTAAGCAGGCCTAAATCGGAGTTCGGACCAAAACGGGCTTTAACGGGCTAATTAAATAATTAGGTAACCATAATATAATATTATAAATACCCCAAAACACTGTTCATCATCATCAAAACCCGAAATTCTGAGCCGCCTAAACCCATTACTCTTCAAAACTTCAAACTTCGATTTCTCCTCCGTTTCTCAACGAAATTTAGCGTGTGAGTACCTGTTTCGAAGCTCTTTCCGAGCTCTACGATCTCCGATAAGAATCACCTCGAACCGTGCCTCGACGAAGCCGCTAGAGCCCCACAAACCTACGCCGTTCGCGCCTCCCCTGGGCCCCACCGCCGCCGCCGAGTTCCCCCACCTTCTGGCCGATCATAGGTCTCTCCAAGCTCTTCCACCTCCAACAAACGGTTCGTCATTTCATCGACCGTAGCTCCGGCAAATTGAAAACAAAGATTTGAACACTTTCCTAAAGGTAAAAGCTTCAGATTTTGTAACGCTTATAAACGTGGCTGTGACAGTAGTTAAAAGCTGTTTTTTATTTTTCATATGAATTTGCATGTAAAATGTTTCAGATCCGCAACCGTCTTGAATTCGAACACCAAATCTGACCAAACTCGATTCGTCTCAGAACCAACAGCGGTGAGAATTTATTTTTAATTAAATTTAATTTATTTAATTGTTTATTAATCCTTTGTTATTAAGGAATATTGACTGATCTGCTATGTAGCAATATTGAAATACGGATCTAAGTTGTTTATGACTGTATGATGTTAGATCCGCGAATCTAAACGTTAGATCTGAAATTATTGGCTAATTAAAATAGATTATTTGTTAATATTATTGAATTATGCCTCGCCGATTTGTCATATGCCAAAATATACATCACCCTGTTTGTTATTTTGATTTGAACTGTTAGATCTAGATCTCTTGGATTATTTGAATGTTGTGGATTTGATGACATGAAATTTACAATTTATTTTGTAAATTAAAAATTAGAATTTGTCGTTGATATGAGATTTACAATTTGTTTTGTAAATTAAAGTTAACATTTGTCGTTGACATAGTTTTACATTTTAATTTGTAAATTATAGTTAGAATTGGCGATGGCATAAATTTTACATTTTATTATGTAAATAAAAGTTAGAATGTTGCGTTGACATAAATTTTACATTTTATTATGTAAATAAAAGTTAGAATGTTGCGTTGACATAAATTTTACATTTTATTATGTAAATAAAAGTTAGAATGTTGCATTGACATAAATTTTACATTTTATTATGTAAATAAAAGTTAGAATGTTGCGTTGACATAAATTTTACATTTTATTATGTAAATAAAGTTAGAATTGTGCGTTGACATAGAATTTACAGTTTTATTTGTAAATTATAATTAGAATTTTGCGTTGATATTAAATTTACATTTTATTATGCAAATTAAAGCTAGAATTTTGTGTTGATATAAAATTGACATTTTATTATGTAAATTAAAGCTAGAATTGTGCGATGATATAAAATTTACATTTATTTATGTAAATTTACATTTATTTATGTAAATTAAAGTTAAAATTTTGCGTTGACTTGAATATACATTTTTATTTTGTAAATTCAATATTAGGATTGGCGATGACATGAATTTACATTTAATTTTGTAAATTCAATATCAGAAATTGCGATGACATGAAATTTTCATTTTTATTATGTAAATAGAGTATTTTCACCACATGTATGAATTTACATCATTTTAATGTAAATTAAATAGTGAATTAAAATGTAGAAATTGTTAATATTATTTTTAATGTTAACATATGAAAATTTGACCGTAGAAATTGTTAACATTATTTTTAATGTTAATATATGTAAATTTAACCGTAGGATTTGTTAACATTATTTCTAATGCTAATATAAGAAAAGTTTCACCGTAGGGAGAATTACATTAATTTTAATGTAATAAAAAGAATGGACTTTACATTGTGTTTAAAGAGTAAATTTTACATTGTAAGGAAGAATGGATTTTATATTGTAACTTGAGAATAGAAGTTTACATTTTGTTGAAGGTAAATTCAATAAAAATGTGACAAGCATGAGAATTTACATTTTTCTTAATGTGAATATATAGAAATTTCACCGTATGTTAAATTTACATTTTTTTTATGTAAATATATATATGAGTCTCACCGTATGTACATCTTACATTATTTTTAATGTACATTATATAGTAATTACAACGTAGGATAACATTGCATTATTTATAATGTAAATAAAAAGTGGAATTACACTGTAAGAAAATTAACATTATTTATAATACTAATATAAAAGAATGGCATCGTAAGATGAATTGACGTTATTTATGATGTTAATAAAAAGGAAAATTGACCGTAGAATGAATTACATTTATTTATGTAATTTATAAAGGAAATTAGACCGCATGACATGAATTACATTTATTTATGTAATTTGTAAAGGAAATTTGACCACATGACATTAATTACGTATATTTTTGTAATTTTAGAATGAATGAAGCCCGCATAATATAAAATACATTTTTATATGTATTTTATGAATGAATTAAGACCTCATAAAATAAATTACATTTTTATATGTATTTTATGAATGAATTAACATCACATGAAATAAAATACATTTGTATATGCATTTTATGAATGAGTTAAGATCGCATGAAATAAATTACATTTTATTTTATGAATGAAATTAGTCCACATAAAATAAATTACATTTTTACATGTAATTTATGAATGAATTTTCATCGTATGACATAAATTACATATTATAATGTAAATTATGAATGAATTTAACCCGCATGTCTGAAATTTCATTTTATTCTATGAAATGAATGTATGGATTTACATTGTAAACAAAGATTACGTTTTTATAATGTAAATAAAAAGTTGGATTTACATTGTAAATAAAATTTATATTTTTATATGTAATTAAGAATAATGAATTATAAATTACATTTTTCATGTAAGAATGGAATTAAAAGAAGGAATTGGACGAGGAAATATAATTTACAATTTAGCGTAAATTAAAGAAATTAAAGGAATTAAAAAGGAAGAATTCATCATTAAAGTTTGATTTACATTTTCCTGTATAAAAAGGGATGAAAGTGTAAAGAATGAGAATATTCATTAGAATAAAGTGTTAAACGGTTTATGTTTATATATTTATATATAAAAATAATTAAAATTAAACGAATCGAGCGCGGTAGTTCGTGTTTTAAAATTTTATCCTTAAATGACTATACAAGGAGATCCAACCGTCGGATTTTCTTGAAATTGAAACCGTTAGAACCGCCTTGGAAAAATCTTTCCAACGATATATAATACGTCAAAATCCAACGGTTAGATTTTAAGATATGTGAAAATCAAAATTGGTTGAAAACGGCGCCAAAATCGCCATTGACCTGAATTGTCGTTGATTAAAGATTTAATTATTTTTAATTAAATAAAATAGGAAATAATCGTTATAAATTAGAAATAACGATAAGGAAGAGTTTTCAATATACATACATACATACATATATATATATATATATATATATATACGAAGATTATTTGGAAAGGCCGAGTTAATCTCATTCCAAATAATCAAACGACGATGAAAATTGAAGAAGAAGACGACTAATGAAGACTGTCAATCTTCCCCTCAGGAGGACAGCGATTGAGGCTTTGAATTGATTTGCTCCCAAGTTAAGGTCATGGTCGTTGTCCGAACGAACATGTTGATTGAACGGATTTGGCTTTCGCTCAGACCCAGAGCATAAGCGTATAAATGGATTGCATGTCTAACGTGGTACTCCTTTTATACTGTATCCATTGATCTCTGCTAAACATATATTTGTTTGGTGTTTTACACCCTTCTCTAAGACGTACGAGCTCAGAGGTTATATGTTGGTAGAAATCAGTGGTATGGTATGGATTGACGACGTGGCATGCTAAGATGCATATGATCAAGGCTTTGTTGAAAAGCAGGCCTTGTGGGATGATCAACGCATAATCTGTTTAGGTATAGCTTTGTGTATAACGTGACTTCGCGAGCCTCACACACCGGCGGAGTCTAATACGGGAGAAGGGAACGCAGGGAGAGCAGCACGTTTCTTTCTAGCTAGAGTGGTGTCAGTGACCTACCAGCCCTGACATTTTACTTATGTGGATGATGGAATGAGGCGCCTCGGATAGGTCCTATAGGACCGGGAAACGTGTGTTCAGGAATTGCTAATCCGCTAAGCTGTATTTGCGGACCGGCCCTGCAACTATCCAAGGGTTCACTGCGGGGGATCCTGAGACATTAGCTAGAGTGTCTCGAATCGGTAGGAGCTCCTCCCTAGCCTTGACTCTTGATGGAAACCAATTTCCAATACGCCCCATTCGGTTTTGATTGTATTACTAGTACGGAGGCATAGCATATGGTACCTATGCTTCCTAGGATTGATACATTATGATTGAAATTGTTTTTAAAACATATGCACACTAATAATAATATCAAATTCGTTTTTAACGTATCAAGCATGTTTAATCACCATAAGGTAAAAATCTATCCTCTGGTGTGCGTTGCATTGTGTGATGGGACCTGAGTTTTATGGTGATTTCCATTTTCTAAAAAGCATCGCGTTGTTTTACGATTTACTTTAAGTTATGCACGGCAATCCATTAGAGTAAACCCGTTCCGCATTAGCGGCGTGGTCTTTAGATTTGCCCTATTAATAGTGATTTATTAGTTAAGAATTCTCACACCAGTCCCACGACTGACCGGTTGTTTGTTTCCACCTTTTTGCAAACTCGGGTGCCCTCTTTCCACACGGGCAGTCGAGCAGTTGTTTACAGGTCTATCTCTTTAGCAGGATCCTAGATTGAAGCTTAAAGCTGTGTCCAGAACATTGAAAGTCTTCCGCTGTCTTAGTTATTTTGTTTCCGCTGCACTGTATTAAATTTATTGTAAAATTTTCTTCTGCTGTATTTTAATTTCGATGTACTCTGATATTCTGTACTCTGATGTTACGTTATTATGATGTAATAAAAGTCTGCTGTTGTTGTTCTGATGTTGTTGTATTCCCAAAGTTAACGTATGCGGATTTTGAACGGTCTTGGTCGATTTTGCGATCGATTTAGGTCGGGCGAAATGCGTGTCGTTACAGTTGGTATCAGAGCTTTGGTTAGCTCAAATCTTTGGGGTACAACTCATTAGAACTGAACAAAAGACTCATCTGAGATTGGATTAGTAATATCCAATAAGAATACTCATTAGAGATAGGATCAGCAGTATCGTAGAATGAGAAAACTCATTAGAGATAGGGTTAGTAATGCCCTAGAATGAGTTGAGAGTAGCAAGCCTATAATATACGTATTTGTGATTAATTATACTTTATTTTGGAAAATATGATTTTAAATATATAAAAAGTTATATATTTGAAAGTTAATCAACTAATGAAATTATTTAAACCAATGTAGAAAATATATAGAAAATATATATATAAATTAGTTAGTTAATTAATCAACTTTTAGCTTCGTCCCTTTTCGAGGACGAAAAGTTTTTAAGTGGGGGAGACTGTAACAACCCTGGATTTTGGAGCCAATTTAAAATTCATTTTAAGTGATTTTAATGAGTTTTGATATTTAAAATAATCTATTTTAAATAATAATGATCACAAATTTGATTCAAATCGAAGTTAGAATGAATAATTTAATTTTAATTATAAAAAAGAGCTAGAAATAGCGTGGTAGTTTGAAAAGTCAAACTTGAACTTTGACTGACCATACAAGATGCAAAATTTAACGGATTTTAGTGAAACCAAAAATATTAGAATCTATTTAAAAATATCTTTCCAATGAATCCGAAAAATCGAAATTTCATGGCGGAAATCAAAAGTTATGGCCAATTCAATTTTTAGAAAGGTCGTTGGGTAATTTGCATAGGTCAAAAATGCTACTTTTTGCATATAAAGGAATTTCGACTCGAAACCACTTCCATTGAGTTCGAAATGATGTTTCTGCATTGAAAAATAGTAAACACTTATATATTTTGAGTTTCGAAAATTATTTGTTTAAAAATGTATTTTTAATATTGAATATACTGGCCTTAAAAATAGCCATTTTTCAAACAGTCTCAGAATTTGACGAAAATAATTTTGTTGGGTGTGTATCGTCAAACCAAAGCTAAAAATGATTTTTCGGTAATTTTTAGAATTAATATATAATTATGATTGATTTTTTTAGTGTAAACGGACAATTTTTGACTTTAAAAATTCATTAAAAATCCATACGGGCTCAGAATCGAACGAAATAAATTTTCATAGGTCCACAGCATCAAAACATAGCTAAATATATTTTTTGAGAATTTTTGAAGTTAATTTGTGACCTCGGTGAATTTTCATGTACGGTATACATTAAAATATTAATAAAATAATGTAATTATTCCAAAACTCATAACAGACCTCGGAATTGGACCTCAGGACATAGCCCATTGCGTTCAGAAGGTGTCAAAACCTTAAGAACGACAGTAAGCAGGCCTAAATCGGAGTTTGGACCAAAACGGGCTTTAACGGGCTAATTAAATAATTAGATAACCCTAATATAATATTATAAATACCCCAAAACACTGTTCATCATCATCAAAACCCGAAATTCTGAGCCGCCTAAACCCATTACTCTTCAAAACTTCAAACTTCGATTTCTCCTCCGTTTCTCAACGAAATTAAGCGTGTGAGTACCCGTTTCGATGCTCTTTACGAGCTCTACGATCTCCGACAAGAATCACCTCGAACCGTGCCTCGACGAAGCCGCTAGAGCCCCACAAACCCACGCCGTTCGCGCCTCCCCTGGGCCCCACCGCCGCCGCCGAGTGCCCCCACCTTCTGGCCGATCATAGGTCTCTCCAAGCTCTTCCACCTCCAACAAACGGTTCGTCATTTCATCGACCGTAGCTCCGGCAAATTGAAAACAAAGATTTGAACACTTTCCTAAAGGTAAAAGCTTTAGATTTTGTAACGCTTATAAACGTGGCTGTGACAGTTGTTAAAAGCTGTTTTTTATTTTTCATATGAATTTGCATGTAAAATGTTTCAAATCCGCAACCGTCTTGAATTCGAACACCAAATCTGACCAAACTCGATTCGTCTCAGAACCAACATCGGTGAGAATTTATTTTTAATTAAATTTAATTTATTTAATTATTTATTAATCCTTTTTATTAAAGAATATTGACTGATCTGCTATGTAGCAATATTGAAATACGGATCTAAGTTGTTTATGACTGTATGATGTTAGATCCGCGAATCTAAACGTTAGATCTGAAATTATTTGCCAATTAAAATAGATTATTTGTTAATATTATTGAATTATGCCTCGCTGATTTGTCATATGCCAAAATATACATCACCCTGTATGTTATTTTGATTTGAACTGTTAGATCTAGATCTCTTGGATTATTTGAATGTTGTGGATTTGATGACATGAAATTTACAATTTATTTTGTAAATTAAAAATTAGAATTTGTCGTTGATATGAGATTTACAATTTGTTTTGTAAATTATAGTTAGAATTGGCGATGGCATAAATTTTACATTTTATTATGTAAATAAAAGTTAGAATGTTGCGTTGACATAAATTTTACATTTTATTATGTAAATAAAAGTTAGAATGTTGCGTTGACATAAATTTTACATTTTATTATGTAAATAAAAGTTAGAATGTTGCGTTGACATAAATTTTACATTTTATTATGTAAATAAAGTTAGAATTGTGCATTGACATAGAATTTACAGTTTTATTTGTAAATTATAATTAGAATTTTGCGTTGATATTAAATTTACATTTTATTATGCAAATTAAAGCTAGAATTTTGTGTTGATATAAAATTGACATTTTATTATGTAAATTAAAGCTAGAATTGTGCGATGATATAAAATTTACATTTATTTATGTAAATTAAAGTTAAAATTTTGCGTTGACTTGAATACACATTTTTATTTTGTAAATTCAATATTAGGATTGGCGATGACATGAATTTACATTTAATTTTGTAAATTCAATATCAGAAATTGCGATGACATGAAATTTTCATTTTTATTATGTAAATAGAGTATTTTCACCACATGTATGAATTTACATCATTTTAATGTAAATTAAATAGTGAATTAAACTGTAGAAATTGTTAACATTATTTTTAATGTTAACATATGAAAATTTGACCGTAGAAATTGTTAACATTATTTTTAATGTTAATATATGTAAATTTAACCGTAGGATTTGTTAACATTATTTCTAATGCTAATATATGAAAAATTTCACCATAGGGAGAATTACATTAATTTTAATGTAATAAAAAGAATGGACTTTACATTGTGTTTAAAGAGTAAATTTTACATTGTAAGGAAGAATGGATTTTATATTGTAACTTGAGAATAGAAGTTTACATTTTGTTGAAGGCAAATTCAATAAAAATGTGACAAGCATGAGAATTTACATTTTTCTTAATGTGAATATATAGAAATTTCACCGTATGTTAAATTTACATTTTTTTATGTAAATATATATGAGTCTCGCCGTATGTACATCTTACATTATTTTTAATGTACATTATATAGTAATTACAACGTAGGATAACATTGCATTATTTATAATGTAAATAAAAAGGGGAATTACACTGTAAGAAAATTAACATTATTTATAATACTAATATAAAAGAATGGCATCGTAAGATGAATTGACGTTATTTATGATGTTAATAAAAAGGAAAATTGACCGTAGAATGAATTACATTTATTTATGTAATTTATAAAAGAAATTAGACCGCATGACATGAATTACATTTATTTATGTAATTTGTAAAGGAAATTTGACCACATGACATAAATTACATTTATTTATGTAATTTTTGAATGAATGAAGCCCGCATAATATAAAATACATTTTTATATGTATTTTATGAATGAATTAAGACCTCATAAAATAAATTACAATTTTATATGTATTTTATGAATGAATTAACATCGCATGAAATAAAATACATTTGTATATGCATTTTATGAATGAGTTAAGATCGCATGAAATAAATTACATTTTATTTTATGAATGAAATTAGTCCACATAAAATAAATTACATTTTTACATGTAATTTATGAATGAATTTTCATTGTATGACATAAATTACATATTATTATGTAAATTATGAATGAATTTAACCCGCATGTCTGAAATTTCATTTTATTCTATGAAATGAATGTATGGATTTACATTGTAAACAAAGATTACATTTTTATAATGTAAATAAAAAGTAGGATTTACATAGTAAATAAAATTTATATTTTTATATGTAATTAAGAATGATGAATTATAAATTACATTTTTCATGTAAGAATGGAATTAAAAGAAGGAATAGAACGAGGAAATATAATTTACAATTTAGCGTAAATTAAAGAAATTAAAGGAATTAAAAAGGAAGAATTCATCATTAAAGTTTGATTTACATTTTCCTGTATAAAAAGGGATGAAAGTGTAAAGAATGAGAATATTCATTAGAATAAAGTGTTAAACGGTTTATGTTTATATATTTATATATAAAAATAATTAAAATTAAACGAATCGAGCGCGGTAGTTCGTGTTTTAAAATTTTATCTTTAAATGACTATACAAGGAGATCCGACCGTCGGATTTTCTTGAAATTGAAACCGTTAGAACCGCCTTGGAAAAATCTTTCCAACGATATATAATACGTCAAAATCCAACGGTTAGATTTTGAGATATGTGAAAATCAAAATTGGTTGAAAACGGCGCCAGAATCGCCATTGACCTGAATTGTCGTTGATTAAAGATTTAATTATTTTTAATTAAATAAAATAGGAAATAATCGTTATAAATTAGAAATAACGATAAGGAAGAGTTTTCAATATATATACATATATATATATATATATATATATACGAAGATTATTTGGAAAGGCCGAGTTAATCTCATTCCAAATAATCAAACGACGATGAAAATTGAAGAAGAAGACGACTAATGAAGACCGTCAATCTTCCCCTCAGGAGGACAGCGATTAAGGCTTTGAATTGATTTGCTCCCAAGTCAAGGTCATGGTCGTTGTCCGAACGAACATGTTGATTGAACGGATTTGGCTTTCGCTCAGACCCAGAGCATAAGCGTATAAATGGATTGCATGTCTGACGTGGTACTCCTTTTATACTGTATCCATTGATCTCTGCTAAACATATATCTGTTTGGTGTTTTACACCCTTCTCTGAGACGTACGAGCTCAGAGGTTATATGTTGGTAGAAATCAGTGGTATGGTATGGATTGACGACGTGGCATGCAAAGATGCATATGATCAAGGCTTTGTTGAAAAGCAGGCCTTGTGGGATGATCAAAGCATAACCTGTTTAGGTATAGCTTTATGTATGACGTGACTTCGCGAGCCTCACACACCGGCGGAGTCTAAAACGGGAGAAGGGAATGCAGGGAGAGCAGCACGTTTCTTTCTAGCTAGAGTGGCGTCAGTGACCTACCAGCCCTGACATTTTACTTATGTGGATGATGGAATGAGGCGCCTCGGATAGGTCCTATAGGACCGGGAAACGTGTGTTCAGGAATTGCCAATCCGCTAAGCTGTATTTGCGGACCGGCCCTGCAGCTATCCAAGGGTTCACTGCGGGGGATCCTGAGACATTAGCTTGAGTGTCTCGAATCGGTAGGAGCTCCTCCCTAGCCTTGACTCATGATGGAAACCAATTTCCAATACGCCCCATTCGGTTTTGATTGTATTACTAGTACGGAGGCATAGCATATGGTACCTATGCTTCCTAGGATTGATACATTATGATTGAAATTGTTTTTAAACATATGCACACTAATAATAATATCAAATTCGTTTTTAACGTATCAAGCATGTTTAATCACCATAAGGTAAAACTCTATCCTTTGGTGTGCGTTGCATTGTGTGATGGGACCTGAGTCTTATGGTGATTTCATTTTTCTAAAAAGCATCGCGTTGTTTTACGATTTACTTTAAGTTATGCACGGCAATCCATTAGAGTAAACCCGTTCCGCATTAGCGGTGTGGTCTTTGGATTTGCCCTATTAATAGTGATTTATTAGTTAAGAATTCTCACACCAGTCCCACGACTGACCCGTTGTTTGTTTCCACCTTTTTGCAAACTCGGGTGCCCTCTTTCCACACGGGCAGTCGAGCAGTTGTCTACAGGTCTATCTCTTTAGCAGGATCCTGGATTGAAGCTTAAAGCTGTGTCCAGAACATTGAAAGTCTTCCGTTGTCTTAGTTATTTTGTTTCCGCTGCATTGTATTAAATTTATTGTAAAATTTTCTTCTGCTGTATTTTAATTTCGATGTACTCTGATATTCTGTACTCTGATGTTACGTTATTATGATGTAATAAAAGTCTGTTGTTTTTGTTCTGATGTTGTTGTATTCCCAAAGTTAACGTATGCGGATTTTGAACGATCTTGGTCGATTTTGCGATCGATTAAGGTCGGGCGAAATGCGTGTCGTTACAGCTGCCCCATTTCGATTCGAAGGCCCGCACTTTAAACGATGGCATCAGAAGATGGAGTTCTACCTGACGATGAGAAAGGTGGTTGTTGCTCTGACCACTGACAATCCACAGTTGCCAGACAAACCTGACGGAACTGTTGAAGCGTAGATGGCTTCGTGGACTGAACAATCAAAATAGCAACAGAACTGGATTGAGCAGGACTATGTGTGCAGAAACTTCATTCTCAACGGCCTCAGCGATGACCTGTATGACTACTACAACTCGGACGACACGACAACGAAGGAGATCTGGGAAGCGTTGGAAAAGAAGTACGACACAGAGGAGGCATGGGCAAAGTAATATGCTATCAGTCGCTACCTCAAATACCAGATGACAGACGATAGGTCAGTAGAGATGCAGTCTCACGAGCTTCAGAAAATACCTCATAAGATCATCTCCGAAGGTATGGCATTGGACGAACAATTTCAAGTTGCTGTTATTATTGACAAATTGCCCCCTACATGGAAGGATTTCAAGAATGTCTTAAGGCATAAGACTAAGGAGTTTTCCTTAGAGAGCTTGATCACGCTCCTCCGTATTGAGGAGGAGGCTTGCAAGAAGGACTAGAAAGAAGAAGTGTCTATTATCAACAACAACAACACTAAAATGACCAAACCCATAGTTCTGAAACCGAATCAGATGTCATTTAAGAATCCGAATAGGCGCAACAACAGAATGGGAATCAGAAAGGAAACCCAAAATGTAACAACCCAAATTCCAATAGACCGATTTTTTTCTTTCAAAATTCTAATCCATCGAAACCCGTGTTGGTTGCTCTGGTATCCTGTAGAAAATAAAAAGACAAAAAATATATCATAGCTCAGAAAATATCTCATAGTGGAATGGATAAAGTATAACATAATCAAAGTACAGCCTTGCCGTATTAATAATATTGCCTAACCAGTATCCAAAGCTATCATATCTCTACCACAAATCTAACATACGAGTATGTTATGAGGATGGGGCCAGAACACACATTCTTGTGACTGAATTTAGACTATACATTTTGGATAACCCTACATATTGTTGTATATGACATAGTTGTCTACACAATTATATGATTTTTGTTTGATGATAACAACCAAATAAATATTATTTTAAATGTGTTTGTGACTTTATTGTTCTATATATACATCACAGACAGGAATATAATATTTATATTTAAATAGAATACGACTGTACAGGTATTCATATATTCATACAGTATTTTATTTAAATTGAATATTATGTTTCAAACATTCAAACAGTACAACTATTTATATCTCCACTATTTAAACACTTCATATGAATTTGTACTTATAAATAAATTGAATAAAATAGACAAGTTTGTTTGACAACAGTAAAATAATATTTTACTTCAATCAAATTTATTTATTACAAACATCAGTACAATTCATATAAATACACAGTTCCTTACTACATTACTCATCACTCAGTAGATTCATTGTCACTCAGTCATACACACACAACAGATGCACAGTTACATTTCATATACAATTTCACTGTTATACAGACACTTTGATATATTCACTGACACGGTCTTCAGTTCTTTGCCTTCTGTCTTCACAGCATCCTTCAGTCAGTCCAGTCTTCATACCTGTCACATACAGAAACACACACAGTATCTGAAACAGAAATAATATTCTTAATTCTAGCAAATATAGTTTTATTTCGAAAACTTATTTGCCTCAGAATTTCGGTGTGTTTCTCATTATTTTTCTGACTCGATCTAATTCGACTATGTCTAGACAACTTGTGATATTTACACTGATACACTATAAATACCACAAGGCAGACAGTATGTATATACGATGCAGGGACAGGAAAACTTGACCGATGGCTGCACATACACACGTGTATAAATATACACGTGTGCACTGCCTCGCCAATCAGCGCGCAACTGAGGAGTAGCCACGTGAACCGTCTCGACTCAGTGCATATGAGTATGGTCGAGAGTGTGAACAATTCAAATGCAGTATACACATTCAAAGCACAACCCAAAGAAAATGGTTGAGCAACTAAAAGCTAGCAGCAACATTTCAGATCAACCAAAAATAGCTAAGGATGGTGCAACCCAACAAGAAATGTTAATGCAGCAAAGATTCAAGACAGTGGCAAGCTAATGTGAATTCAAGCAACTACAAAGTGCAACAGCAACTACAAACAGTGAAACAAGGTTAAGAAAGTTCAAGACTGTCGAATGGATGGTGAAGAACATAGGAAACTTTGCACAGCTAAAACAGTGGAGTAGCAGTGATTATGGTGTACATTGTGAATCATAGTACTGTGTGTACTACATGGTTCAGCAAGCAAGTGGCCGAGTAGCATATATATGACAGTGTGCCATGATGCAACAATGAATTCATGTTAGATCACTTTCTATTCAAACAGCAAAGATGCCAAACAAGCATGTGTGAATCAAGCCAAAGTGGATAATTTCTAGATCAAATGCTGACATAGCAGATCAGTTCAAAAACAAATGTAGCATTAGAAGAATGGGTAAACATATGTGGTCAAGGCAAAAGCTATAGGTCAAACTAGTGACCATCATATGCTGCATGTGTAGACAAACATGATCATGCACATATGTACAGTTCTGACAAGTGCATAGATTCAAATATACATGTGACACAACTTCTCAACTCAAAACAGTGGTGAATGCAACAATGGCCGAGCCTACAAGTGCATAAATCAATTCAGATAGCAAATGAGAGAGGTGTACATGCACAGATAGATTCACAGGCTAGTGTGAACAAGTGCAAGTTCATGAACAACTCAGCATGTACATGTATGTACATGGCATAGTAGTTTTATATACAAGCATACTAGTGAAACAATTCAAGAGCACGAGAAAAGTGAATCTGCTCTAAGATGAATAGCTATGTCAAATGAAAGCAGCGAACAGTTTATGGCATAACAAAAAGCTACCAGAAATTTCTTTTTAATCATTCATTTCCTTCCAGTTTTTGGCAAAGTTTTTTTTGGGAAATCACATATTCGTATTTGGCAAGAATTTTTTTGGAAAATCAGTTTTCTTTTTGTTTGCAATACAAATTTGTTTTTCAGAAATAGATAGTGAAGAATCGCTTTGGAAATTCAAACATGGTAACAGCAAAGTGGGACAAGGCATGAAGGCAAATGAGTTTGAGAATGTAATCAATCAGATAATCCATTCAAGGGCGTAAAATAGAAAATCAATGTTTTATTTTGGGCAAGACGATTTCAATATGTTTCCAGTTTTGATCATCTACCTCAAAGTCTTTCAAGAATTTTAGAAATTAAAATTGGCAAGAATTTTCTAGAAAATCTTTTATCAATCAAAGAATTCGAACAAAGCCACACTTTTGGCAAGATATCAGAAGTTATCAATCAATTTGGGGAAGACATTAAATCCAGCAAATTTCCAAATTATGCAGATCATAATCGAAGGGGAAATTCATTTTTTCACATTTATTCAAGGCAACAACAATCACACATGAAATTTAATCAAAGCAAAAGAGGAAGCTCACAAGAAATCAGATCGATCCATTCACGTGAAATCAGAGTAG
The DNA here is from genome assembly GCA_030737875.1 of Allium sativum. Classification (NCBI taxonomy): domain Eukaryota; kingdom Viridiplantae; phylum Streptophyta; class Magnoliopsida; order Asparagales; family Amaryllidaceae; genus Allium; species Allium sativum. Next base: position 729,977,091 of record CM060909.1, read on the forward strand.
TTTAGGGTTTGAATTACCCTATATATACACCACATACATCACTGGCATGATCATCGAAAACCAGCACAACAATTCAAAGAGGAAACATTGAAAATCAATTAAGATAAACTCACAGTTTTCGATCGTCGAAGGAACCCCAAAATTGGTGAAGCAAGGAGTATCTGCAATCGACGATAGAGCATCAAAAATTCGAGCATCAGAGATTAATTTCCAGAGCAAGACATTTCAGAGTCGATTCGATTTGGGGATAAAAACAAAACCCTAATTTATTTTTCCAAAGGACAGCCAACATTTCTTTTGATAAGGGTTGCAAAGGAGAAAACAAATGGGCCGTCATGGATGGGCTTAAGGGAGTTAAATTAAACTAGGGTTTTACGTTTTTTATTTATTTTTGTATTGCTTGTTAATATGTCTTCTTTGTAAACAAATCGACAAAACAATTCTAGAGTCTAAAAAATTTAGGGATTCAGTTAGGGGTTTAACTGACAGTTGCCAGAGTCTATAAAATCTAGGTGGTTTCCTAGTTTCTTCTGTAAAACTAGGCAGTTTACTAGAGTCTGTAAAACTAGGGGAAAATCTGGTCTAGGGAATATAGACCAGTCTAAGGTTTTGAGCGTAAGATTATAATAGGAGCGAGACGTTCGCGAGTTTACATGGTCTTGTAAGCAGGATCTGTTCTATTACCTAGTAGAAACCTTAGGAATGTAGCAGTAGGCAGGATTTTTCCGAAGCTGGGTATATCTGTGTGCCATTTACTTTCTGTATTTTTATTTTTACTGCATTCTGTGATCTGATATTTTTTATTATCTCGCTAAAATTTAATAAACCCTATTCACCCCCTCCCCTCTAGGGTTAATCTAGATCCAACAAGTGGTATCAGAGCCTGGTAATTTCATTAACCCCAGAATCATGGATCCTAGTTGTCAGTCCTCAGGGAGTCAGTCCAAGGATATTCCAATTATTTTCAAATGGACAGATTTTTTTTTTAATTTGGAGATTAAATTTCGAATTATATTTAAAATCTGTTAATTTTGAATACTGGAATATTATTGAAAATTTGGGAGATATATTAGATAAGAGGAATAAAATTTTAAATGCTCGTGTTATGCATATTATTTATTCTTTTCTTTGTAATGATCAATTAAAATTTATCTCTGATTTTTTAACTGCGCAGGATATCTGGAGAACTCTCGACGCGCTGTATGGAAAATCTGACAACTGCTCAAAACCCTCAACTGTCAACTCAAATTCAGATTTATGCTTAACAGGTTTTACAAATGATAATTTAGATGGATTTGTCGAAGGAGACTCAACAGATGATGAAACTAAAGATTTCTCAAATGAAGATTAGGTTTATTTTTTTACTGAATTAACTAATGCTGTTGATAGTCTCAAATCGAAAAATATAACTCTGAAATCTGAAAAACTTGAGTTGATCACTAAAAATAATATTTTGGAATTAAAACTTAAAAAATATCATGAAAGTTTCAAACTCTGATTGCAAGAGTTGTTTCAACTCAAAAAACAATATAGCTCATCTAAATGAAAATATTCAAAAGCTTGAAAAGCAAATTATGAGTTCGAAAGAAAAAGAAGATGTGCTAATCTGTATAAACGGTACCTTGCAAAAAGAGTTGGAAACTTTTAAGATTTCAAATTCCAAATGTGAAATTGCTGAGAAACAAAAACGTTTTGAGAATGAAATTCTGAGTCCAAGGCAAAAATTGAAAAGCTTGAAAATGAACTCTTGGTTTTGAAACAAAATGATGATTAAAAGAGTAAGATCGCTATAAATTGTTGTCTAAATTTGATAAAAGAAAATAGTGATCTTAAGTCTAAAATTCAACAGCTTGAATCAACATTAGGAAAATTTTCTAAGGGAGAAAAGTCTTTAAATATATTGTTGAAAAACCAATTTTCTTCTGAAAATAAGCATGGTTTTGATTTTGGGAAAAACATTGTTTTTGAAAAACGAAATTCAAATGATTTGAAAAATCCTTCAAATTGGTTTGGAAAAGATTGTTTTGAAAATTTAAACTTTGAAAGTTTCAAAGGAATTTTGAATCATAATCGAAGTGAGAATTTGTTTTATAACAAACCATTTAAACAATCTTGGATTCCAAAAGGTAATGAAACGAGCTTTGTCAAATTCAAACAGATTTGGGTTCCTAAGAGTACGAAAGTTGATTCTAATGGTTTGTTATACAAACAAGTCTAGGTACCAAAACGTATGAATATAATTGTGAGTGGTTTTACTAATTTTGCTAGACCACTCGATCCCCTAAATTGTTAGGTACCGGAGGAGGCTGAGGAACTGCTTTGCTAAAAGGAAATTGAATTCAAGCTATTCCATATGTCCGTATCATTCAGAGTTCCTTAGCCAAGATGGGTTGAGTCAGAGATTCCGGTTTACATTATTTTTAGGTATGATCTATGAACTTATCTTTGTAAAAAAAAAAATCTCCTTCCACCTCTTCTTTTTTTCTTTTGTTTTTTGATTTGTCACGGCCATATGTTTTTGTTTCTTTTTGGGCTTCATTAACTTCCAATTACGGAATTCATATTTATCTGGAAATTTGCTTCAATTTTAATAAAACTCTGATGTATTAATCTTTTCCGGATCTTGAATTTAAATTTGTAAATATCTGCAATTGTTTTTTAAGTTTATTTTTTGATTTCTGAGTTCATAACAGTGTTGATGTATTCTTGTCATATCTTGAACACTGTTAATTTGAATTCTAAAATTTTGAAGATCTGAAAGTTTAATGGAATTTCACACACCACTACTGTGTTGAGTTTTCACTAATTCATTTTAGAAAAACTCGAAATAATATACTCATTACAGCGCACCAATATTTACCAGTTGTGATAATTTCATTATTTTTCAGATTGGCTTGGATATTTTGAATTATCTTGAATCAGTGATACATCTTGAAATTCATCTTTATTCATGATCATTATGGTTGAAATTTGTTTGTTTGAAATCATTTGAAATTCTTGATATTTTGAATATCACAAACCTCTTAAATTTGAAATTTCAATCTTATGTGATTGATTCATTATATCTCAAAACTAGACATTGATTCAAGTGATTTCAAATAAATTATTTCTTAATTTTTGGATCATGAATATCTTTCAAACTTGATGTAAATGATCTGAGATATCTCTTATGCTTGTCAGAGAAAATTGTGATTTTTTTTTTGAAATACAGGCCATAAAACTCACTGCTATTTCATTATTATTTGATTTGAATATCTGTTTGTTTAAAATCATTTGAAATTACTGATTTATTGAATCACACACATATCTTGAATCTGAAATTAACATTCTAGTGTGATTGATTCACTGAATCTTGAGAGTTTCATATTTCTCAGATGATTTCAAATAAACGGTATTTTTAATCATTGGATCATGAATCATCTTATGTAACCATCTCCTTGACAAGTCTGCTTTGAAAATGATTTTTGTGCTGCTCAGATATAGTTCTGGAAAATATTTTTTGGTGACTGCTTGTTTTGGTATCAAATATATACCATGCTCTAATAGATGAAATTAATTTGCTTAATTTGTTAATCTTGTTAGTTTGGGCTTTGTGATTAAAATTCTTTTGTCTGCAATATCCTTGTTCATCTCCAGTGTCATGTAAAAATCATCGTAAATAGAGACGTCAATTGATATCAGAAGTGCCATATATTTTTACTCATCTTTCTGTTTTGAATCTTCATCTTGTATAGATTTCACACACTATTTTTGTCTTGTATAAATCATTTTAAATTCCTCTTGTAATTGATTTTCAATTTTAAAATTATTTATTGACTATTCATTCAGAAATTGAAATCAATATCCAAATTGAACTATATTTATATTTCAACAAAATTATTATCAGATTTTGAAATTGTGATGAATTATGACTGCAGTATATTTCACAACAAGAGGAGATTTTATTTAGATTTTCATGATGGTTGAACAATTATTATAATATCTTCAAATCAACAATTATTTTACGACCATCTTCGTTATCTATCATATTTCTGCCATCCATCGTGATTTTATAATAATGTGGAGAGTTTAATATTTTTTTTAAAATCATCTTGAATAAACAGTGAAAATATTTGTGATGGAATTGTGGTTATATTATTATTCAGAATTAGTAATAATTGAAAATTTGCAATGATCTCGGTACAGTTGATCATATTTCATAATATGATTAATTTAGAAATTTATTTCACAAACCATTTCTATACCTATCACATTTCTATCATCCATATTGGTTTTATATACTGAGGAGTTTTTCATTTTGAAACTGAAAATAATAAAAATATAATATTCATAAGTGTTCTCTAACCTCATTTAAAAATCCAAGTTCTGGTTATGCATGGTTATGAGATTACTTATATTTAAGCTGCAACCGATCTCATTTAAAAATCCAAGATCTGGTTATGCGTGGTCAGTGTGCTCTTAAATTAGAAGAAAAGCAAAGGAAAATAATTTGAGTAAATAAAAATTTATATGAAATTCTCCTTGGTGTGTAAAAATCAGCCTATCAATCCATTTTCTAATTTGTGAAATGTGTTAAAATTTTATGAAATATTATGGTTTGTTGATTGATAGCTATTGGGATTTTTGATTATTTGATTTTGTCACTTAAGTTGAAATTATAATTATAGTCCAAATCCATCACTGTTTTTGTACTTCATTTTTAAATTTTTTTTGAAAATAATTGGTAATTATATTTTTGAACTATCTCAATTTTTATAATTTCACCGTAAATCCATCATTCTACAATGTGAAATTTGCTGCTAGTTCTTAGAATATTATGATTTTTGTTTGATAGATTGAGATTTGTGATGACTGTTCTTCCTCTTATGCTGAAATTATATTTTTAGTCATTCTTCATCTATATTTTAAATTCTGTATCCTTTTGATGATAACAAAAGGGGGAGAATGGGTTGAGATTTTGATTTATGAGTGAATATTTTATAAATATTTCCAATTCTGAAAATTTATTAAATTCATTCGTTTCACTCATACACAGTTGTAGGGGGAGTTTTCTGTTGTAGGGGGATCTAATAAATAGGGGGAGTTCAATATTCATAGTCAAACACATTTATTGCGCTCAAAATCTTTTATTTGTTTGTCATCATCAAAAAATGGGAGATTGTTGTATATGACGTAGTTGTATACAAAATTATATGATTTTTGTGATAACAACCAATTAAATATTATTTTAAATGTGTTTGTTACTGTATTGTTCTATATATACATCACAGACAGGAATATAATATTTATATTTAAATAGAATACGACTGTACAGGCATTCATATATTCATACAGTATTTTGTTTAAATTGAATATTATATTTCAAACATTCAAACAGTACAACTATTTATAACTCCACTATTTAAACACTTCATATGAATTTGTACTTATAAATAAACTGAATAAAATAGACAAGTTTGTTTGACAACAATAAAATAATATTTTACTTCAATCAAATTTGTTTGTTACAAACATCAGTATAATTCATATAAATACACAGTTCCTCACTACATCACTCATCACTCAGTAGATTCATTGTCACTCAGTTCTACACACACAATATATACACAGTTACATTTCATATACAATTTCACTGTTATATAGACACTGTGACATATTCACTGACACAGTCTTCAGTTCTTTGCCTTCTGTCATCACATCATCCTTCAGTCAATCCAGTCTTCATACCTGTCACTTATAGAAACACACACAGTATCTGAAATAGAAATAATATTCTAAATTCTAGCAAATATAATTTTTATTTTGAAAACTTATTTGCCTCAGAATTTCAGTGTGTTTCTCATCATTTTTCTGACTTGGTTTGATTCGACTGTGTCTAGACAACTAGTGATATTCACACTGATACATTGTAAATACCACAAGGCAGAAAGTATATATACACGACGCAGGGACAGGAAAACTTGACTGATGGCTACATATACACACGTGTATAAATATACACATGTGCACTGCCTAGCCAATCAGCGCGTAACTGAGGAATAGCCACGTGGACTGTCTCGACTCAGTGCATATGAATATGGTCGAGAGTGTGAACAATTCAAATGCAGTATACACATTCAAGGCACGACCCAAAGAAAATGGTCGAGCAACTAAAAGCTAGCAACAACATTTCAGATCAGCCAAAAATAGCTCAGGATGGTGCATCCCAACAAGAAATGCTAATGCAGCAAAGATTCAAGACAGTGGCAAGCTAATGTGAATTCAAGCAACTACAAAGTGCAACAATAACTATAAACAGTGAAACAAGGTTAAGCAAGCTCAAGGTAGTCGAATGGATGGTGAAGAACTTGGGCAACTTTGCATAGCCAAAACAGTGGAGCAGTAGTGACTATGGTGTACATTGTGAATCATGGTACTATGTGTACTACATGGTTCAGCAAGCAAGTGGTCGAGTAGCATATATATATGACAGTGTGTCATGATGCAACAATGAATTCAAGTCAGATAACTTTCTATTCAAACAGCAAAGATGCCAAACAAGCATGTGTGAATCAAACCAAAGTGGATCATTTCTAGATCAAGTGCTAACATAGCAAATCAGTTCAAAAACAAATGTAGCATTAGCAAAATGGGTAAATATATGTGGTCAAGGCAAAAGCTACAGGTCAAACTAGTGATCATTATATGCTGCATGTGTAGACAAACATGATCATGCACATATGTATAGTTCTGACAAGTGCATAGATTCAAATATACATGTGACACAACTTCTCAACTCAAAATAGTGGTGAATGCAACAATGGTCGAGCCTACAAGTGCATAAATCAATTCAAATAGCAAATGAGAGAGGTGTACATGCACAGGTAGATTCACAGGCTAGTGTGAACAAGTGCAAGTCCATGAAAAACTCAGCATGTACATGTATGTACACAGCATAGTAGTTTTATACACAAGCACAATGGTGAAACAATTCAAGAGCATGGGAAAAGTGAATTTGCTCTAACATGAATAGCAATGTCAAATGAAAGCAGTGAATAGTTTATGGTATAACAAAAAGCTACCAGAAATTGCTTTTTAATCATTCATTTCCTTCCAGTTTTTGGCAAAGTTTTGTTTTTGGAAATCACATATTCGTATTTGACAAGAATTTTTTTGGCAAATCAGTTTTTTTTTTGTTTGCAATACAAATTTGTTTTTCAGAAATAGACAGTAAAGAATCGCTTTGGAAATTCAAACATGGCAACAACAAAGTGGGACAAGGCATGAAGGCAAATGAGTTTAAGCATGTAATCAATCAGATAATCCATTCAGGGGCGTAAAACAGAAAATCAATGTTTTATTTTGGGCAAGACGATTTCAATATGTTTCCAGTTTTGATCATCTATCTCAAAGTCTTTCCAGAATTTTAGGAATTAAAATTGGCAAGAATTCTTTTTAGAAAATCTTTTATCAATCAGAGAATTCGAACAAAACCACGCTTTTGGAAAGATATCAGAAGTTATCAATCAGTTTGGGGAAGACATTAAATCCAGCAAATTTCTAAAATATACAGAGCATAGTCGAAGGGGAAATTCATTTTTTCACATTCATTCAAGGCAACAACAATCACGCATAAAATTTAATCAAAGCAAAAGAGGAAGCACACAAGAAATTAGATCGAGCGATTCACGTGAAATCAGAGTAGTTTAAGGTTTGAATTACCCTATATATACACCACATACATCACCGGCATGATCATCGAAAACCAACACAATGATTCAAAGAGGAAACATTGAAAATCAATTCAGATAAACTCACAGTTTTTGCTCGTCGAAGGAACCCCAAAATTGGTGTAGCAAGGAGTATCTGCAATCGACGATAGAACATCACAAATTCAAGCATCAGAGGTTAATTTCCAGAGCAAGACATCTCAGAGTCGATTCGATTTAGGGACAAAAAAACCCTAATTTATTTTTCCAAAGGACGACCGACATTTCTTTTGATAAGGGTTGCAAAAGAGAAAACAAATGGGCCAGCATGGATGGGCTTAAGGGAGTTAAATTAAACTAGGGTATTATATTTTGTTTTATTTTTGTATTGTTTTTTATTCTGTCTTCTTTGTAAACAAATCGACAAAACAGTTCTACAGTCTGTTAAATCTAGGGATTTGGTTAGGGGTCTAACTAACAGTTGCTAGAGTCCGTAAAATCTAGGTGGTTTCCTAGTTTCGTCTGTAAAATTAGGCTGTTTACTAGATTCTATAAAACTAGGGGAAAATCTGTTCTAGGGGATATAGAACAGTCTAGGGTTTTGAGCGTAGGATTAGAATAGGAGCGAGGGGTACGCGAGTTTACATGGTCTTGTAGGCGGGATCTGTTCTATTACCTAGCAGAAACCTTAGGAATGCAGCGGTAGGCGGGATTTTGCCAAAGCTGGGTATATCTATGTGTCATTTACTTTTATTTCTGCTGCATTCTATGATCTGATATTTTTTAATATCTCGCTAAAATTTAATAAACTCTATTCACCCCCCCCCTCTAGGGTTAATCTAGATCCAACACATATACCGTTTAATCATATTTTCTTATTTATTAGGTTACTTGGCTTAACATCACTCCAGGCTTACACCCACGTCGTACCCACTTACTTCCCAGTAGATTAACCTAATACAATATATATGTAGTTACCCCGGTACACCCCATGGTACCCCACTAGCACGGTCTCCACCATAATTTCACAGAAATGTACATAGTCCCTCATCTTACACATGAGTGACGTACGGATCTCTATATAACAATGTTACGTTCCGTATATATCTGCTATTACTACGCTACATAAGCGTACGGACTGTCACCTTAGATCGAATCAGATTCCAGCACAGAGTAATGCCCTCAAGTCTACGATACACCATCCAGAGCAAACATGCATGTATCTATTCTTTCCCACCTATGTATCGTAAATCGTAGCTCGATGCCTTAACCGCACATGTCCTCTACGATACACCACCTAGAGTAGACATGCATGTATCTAGTCATTCTCACCTATGTACCGTAAATCATAGCTCGATGCCTTAACCGCACATGTCCTCTAATGTGCACTGAGTTCCGTGGCAGGGCTATACAAGAAACACGGAACTCGGTCGGGAGCTTTTCTATATCTGTACAGGCTCGCCTTTAAGGGCCTCAAAATACAGATATCCCTCTGGTCTGTTTTCCATGGTGGCTATGGCCCCACCTCGGCCCCTCCCTCAACTAGTAAAGACTACAAGAGCTAAGCGACTTTCCCCTAACAAACAATCTAAACATCCAGTTGGCATCTCCTCTAAACCACCGTATCTTAATAGTGAAAGGTGAATGACATCTTGGGTTTATCTCTAGTCTTTTCTCATCCCACTAGCTGTCGATGATGGGTATTTGACGATCTACTATCCTTGTTGGTCCTGACCTCGTCTCCTTGTTGAGGTGATCGCCGAATCATCCAAGTGTCACCTCGTCACAGCGTTCTGACTGCAAAGATACTTTTGTAGTCAAGGCCCACCCACCTGGTAGTAACGCGCAAACCCAACCTCTGTGAGCACAACCAAAACATCTGCCATAGCACAGAGAACTATCATGAGCACCATACGTATCTCAGGAAGCCGTGTGCTTCCCCTTCCAATCCTTTGGAGCCGACATAATAATCAGATGAACGTGTGCTCCCCTCATGCCTCATGACACCACGATGATCTACCCCGTTAGGTTATTCACCCTCAAACGTGCAGACTAGTCCAAGCGCTTCATTTTAATATGTTATTAGACCCTATGTCTAAACATTCCTTTATGAGCTTGCTTTACCTCATCAGGTTTCCATTTAACTTGGTTATTCCCATTCACATTGACTTCTTATTCAAGTTACCAAGTTCCTCTGTCTTATTAATTTCAGACATATATAACTTAACCCATTTAAGATTATTAATAAGCCACAACATGTTATTTCCTAGATTGAGATCCAAGGTATGTAATCCACAACCCCTTTACATTCTTGTTTGATTTGATAGTCACAATAACATGTTTTACTTAATATGTAATTAAGTATATGTCAATTCACATGTTTTCTGTTTAACATGCCAGTCATTATTTATGATTAAATATAACTTATTTCATTTCATAAGTTTGCCTCACTCTTTCCTATTTAATCATAATTCCATCTTACATTGTCACTACAACTTATCGTTGTTTACTTATTAACTTAGTTCTCTTAACTAAGGTTCACTAATAAGTCTCCTTTCCATTTATTATAACCCATGTTATAATTTCCTCTTGTCCCTAGGACAAGCCTTAACATGTTATTCTTATCACCTAATTTCAGATTTCCAGGTTTACATATTACTCAATTTATAATTAAGTACAACTTTTTACATTTCATGAATTTCCCCCTTTTCTCTACTTATTACAAACAACTAGTTTCAGTTTTCCCCATTTACTGATTACTTAATTTACAATTAAGTACCACTCATCTCATTACATAAGTTATCTCATTTTCTTAATCATTTATTATAACCTAAGTTATAATCTCCACTTGTCCCCAGGATAAGTCTACCTATTATATAACATTCTCATTAATGTAATTAATTTATAATAGGTTATCATTATTCCTCGTTCATTCCATTCCTTTTACTGTTGTAATTTTCATTCAATTCCTATTCATTTCAATTAATTACAATTAATGTTATTTATCAATCCTGCTATATATATATATATATGTGTGTGTGTGTGTGTGCACCAGACCTCTCACATTAAGCCTACACTTGTGGAAGCTGGATTTGCCGAGCGGTTCCGGGCAGACTTCTTCCACAAGTTGACTTAACATCGTGTCTTAGCATCGATACATGATTGTTTACACACTAGACCTCTCATATTAAATTAACAACTTGTGGATGCTGGATTTGCTTGGTGGTTCCGGGAAGACTTCTACCACAAGTTGAATTTAACCTCGTGTCTAAGTGTAGTTACAGTCTTCTATTTACTGTAAAGTTTCAATATAATTTAGGCCTGTCCATTCTTTCGAATTTTCACTGTAATCTATATTTTACATGTCATCATATTAAGCCCATTTTACATCGTATGTCCTTTCTAACATGTAATTATTTTTTTACTCAAAATAACATGTGATCGCCAAATCATGTAATTATTCTAATTTAACATGTAATTATTCCCATTTCGACAATTAAGGGTTCAAGTACATAATTGTCACAAGCTAACATGTAATTATAACAACAGTAATCGCTACACGTATTTTTAACAAGTTTACATGTCAATAGGTGAACATTTCAGCACATTGAACGTTTCAACATATGAATTTCTAACATATAAATAATTTATCATATTAATAACTCAACATGTCATAATAGCATTTCAACACTTTTAATCGTTATATCAGATTTATATTACATGTTAACGGGGAATGTTAAACGATAATATACCATTATCAAAGATGATATAACTTAAATCCACTCACCTAATTTTCTTTCCAATTCATCGATCTGGGCCAGATCTAACATTCCATGGTTTTCCCTAACTGAATTTAGAACCTAACAACCATGGATCCACAATTTTACTAAAAGAAAAAGGGAAGAAAGATGAAGAAAATTGAATAGACCAGATCTAAGAATTTACCTTGCCTCGCATATGATTCTGAACACCTAATTATTAAGATTCATTCTTTTCCTCTAGATCTTGATTAGGATTTTTCCTAAACTAATTATCTTATTTTTCTAAAGAGATTTGAGGAGGAGGAAGAATGGCAGAGCTTAGACGTTGTCTCAGAGAACATGAGATTTAGGCTAGGCTTTACAAGCTTATTTGTAGGTGCTCAAACACGAATATAATCCAAAAAACAGTCCATATTCGCAGAACGTCCGAAAACAGTCCACGTTCACTTAATACCGCACCCAGATCTGGGGTGGTTCGACCCCTGGGTCGACCCCCCTCTTGGTGGGTCGACCCCTTGTTGGTGGGTCGACCCCCAATGATCTACTTTCCCGCTCACACTTCCCGCTTTGTAAATTTGATTTTCTAGAAAATTTATTTAATATATATACATATAAGCTCCTTATATGTATACAAACTTCTGATGCTCATAACTTCTTCATATATTATCCATTTTACGCAAATTTGGGGTCCATCTGAACCAGAATTCCGAGACGAATGCAACGGTGATGTCGGTTCCACTTAATTCTGAATATTTAATTAAGTTGTCCTCGTTTTATTATCTTTAACTAAAAATACGAGGTGTTACACAAACAGACAGCAGAAACCAGCCCAAAAGAATGATTCTGGACTGTTGTTTCTATGTTACAACTGCAGAAAACCAGGTCATATGGCACGAAAGTGTCGGAACAGGCCAAGCTCTGCACCATAGGATAACCTGACTGAGAAGCCTCTTATGGCTATGATTGCTGATATTCACCTTATTGGTGGATCAGAGGGTTGGTGGGTAGACACTGGTGCTTCTCACCATGTCTGCTATGATCGTGATATGTTCACTACATACACGGCTGCTGATGATCAGAAAGTGTTGTTGGGACATTCTCACACCACTAAAGTTGTAGGGATTGGAAATGTGGAAATCAATTTTACCTCTTGAAAGACTGTGATTCTGAAAGACGTTATGCATACTCCAGAGATTAGGAAGAAATTGGTTTCTGGCTTTTTCCTTAATAAGGCTGGCTTTGCTCAAGTTATTGGGGCTGATTTGTATACCCTAACTTATAAGGTAACTTCTATGGGAAAGGGTTATGCTTGTGAGGGAATGTTTAAATTGAATGTTGAATCTAATAAAGTGATCGGTTCTACTTATATGTCGTGTGATTTTAGTATTTAGCACTCTAGATTATGTCATGTTAACAAACACAGTATTCATAACATGTGCACCTTTGATACGATTCCTAAAATGTCAGAATTTGAGCTTGATAAATGTGAATTATGTACTCAAGATAAAATCACTAAGAAACCTCACAAATCTGTTGATAGAGTATCTGAACCCTTAGACTTAATTTATTCTGATATATGTGAGCTTGATGGTACTTTGACTAGACATGGACACCGTTATTTTATCACTTTTATTGATGACTGTTCTGATTTCACCTATATATACCTTATGAAAAATAAAAGTGATGCTTTTGACATGTTTAAAACATTCAAAACCGAAATTGAGAATCAAGCAGATAAGAAAATCAAGAGACTTCGTAGTGATAGAGGAACGGAATATGAATCTACTTCAATTCTGGATTTCTATAAACTACATTGTATAATACATGAGAGAACCGCACCCTATTCACCTGAAATGAATGGTAAAGCTGAAAGAAACAATAGGACTCATTACACCCAATCAGTGATTTTGCAACATTTTATATTTATCAACTTCCAACACATATAAATGTTATAAGCTACCAACACTAAAAAAGTGTTAGGATACTCAGTAAGTGTTAGTATAAATAAAATAGTCTTACGTGTGAAGCTCATTATGACTTGCAACTCAAACAAGTGTCACCATGAATTAGTGGATACACAAAAAGTGTATTGACAATAACAGTCTTCTATACGCATATCCCCTCTTTGCTCACACTTGTCAGTTTTTGGACGCATAACTCCTAATTTAATTTAGGTTTTCTCTCTCACTCACCAAATCCATGCCAATTTCATCCACTTTAAAATCAATACTGATTTCATCTAATTTAGATTTTCTCTTCACTCACCAAATCGACAGTTAGGCGAGATTGACAACCTACGTGGCTACCATTCTTTTCTAAATGTTCGTCGACCGATTTCCAAAATGTGTTGAGGTCCTTGCGATAAGGTAATTTCCGCTGTTATTTTCTATGTGTTTCGTATAATTTTTATTTTAGGTAGTTAACTATGAAATATTGATTATTTAGATGAAATTTTCTTTTTGAGGAGCTCCATTGGTATCATGTTGTCTTTACCAATTGTGTTACATCTTCATTCACTACAATTGAAAAATTGTTTTAGAATGAATTACTCCTAAATGGAAAATGTTTTCTGAAGTGTACATATTTTAATTTTCATGGTTTTTGAGATAAGTTGATTTAGAATTGTATTAAGATGAAATCTTTTTTTAGATGAGAAATCGAAAGCTAAACCTGGATCGAAATTAGATTCCTTTAAAGAGGATGGATAATTAATATCAATTTTATAAAGCATGAATTTCAAGCAAATAAATTTTTAAAGCACACTTTAGCATTGTTTTTGCTACAAAATACACATATCTTGGCTGTTTCTACAAGTTCGCTTAATTTTTGCAATCTTGGCTTTTTTGTTGAAGGTAAAGAATTGGATAGTGGTTAAATTATATTAGTAGCTTTTAATGTTAATAGCTACTCGATTTACATCAAGAATATTGAAATTCAATTCCAGTACATCTCAAACCTACACTGATTTGTTGTAACCAAGCTTCTTTTAAAATTTGGTTTGGTAATAATTTTGATTTTCTGATTTCGTTCTTACGCATATAATCTCTTATTTCATGACTTCATTTTTAGACAACCTCCATTGAGGTTTTTTCTTGGATCATCAATTTATTGTTTAATAATTTTTCTGGATAGGTCATGTTGGGAAACAATGGCTGAGTCATGTACTTGGTCGCTTTCTTGAAGACGATTTGGCGATCTGGTCGGTGGTGCAAAACCAGTTTGTACTTTCGCCGCTGCATCTAGGATAAAATAGCCTCTGAAATAATAACTATTTGCTTTGAACAACAAATTAGTGCAGATTTGCACTTTCGAAAATAAAAATACTACTCGAAAATTTTAGGAAGAATATTTTAATGGCGGAGGTAAAAACTGTGTTTTTGTTTTGTTATTTTCATCTACAACTGAAGATAATATATAGATGGGGATTAGGGCTGAACAAAAATATTGGGCAGTACATAAATCTGCTAAAATACCGAGTCAATAGTTTACCGCTTCAAAAAAAAGTCGGATCGGAAATATTTCTCGTATTCAAAAACACAGCTCGAAAAATGCAATTTTTTCTAGTCCAAAAATATAAGTGTACACCACAATGCCAAGCCCGAACCCAAACCGAGCTGAGCCGGGCCGTGTAGGGTCGATTCAGTCGGTCGCGCGCGTGTGTGGTGGTCACAATGCATGGTCTCCCTCCTCACAACAAAGCATACATTGGGAGCCCAAGGCCCCAACATGACTTCTTAGAAACAAGTATAAATACTTGCATCTTTCTTATAATCCCATGATGTGGGACTATTCACATATAGGAGCCATTCATACACTTATTTCAACATTTTTAAGAGAAGAATTAAGGGAAATGGGTTACGCCATTGCATTCGTCTCGGAATTCTACTTGAGATAGAGTCCGAGTTTGCGTAAATCAGACTCCGTATGAAGAAGTTATGACCTTCAGAAGATTCAGGAATTTAAATAAATAAAAACAACTCAGATTTAATTCAAAAATTTGAATTCAAACTCAAAAGCGAGCTGGGCGGGAATTTTTCCCGCCCTAGGCCAGGTCGACCGCCCCTATACAGGTCGATCTGGGGGTCGACCTACCCCCCACCCCTCGGGGCAAATCTGAAATGTGAAGATTCTAACTCTTTGCAGAGTCATTAAGGCTGATGTGCCTGTTCTGGATAACTCTATCTTGTCTGGATGGTCCGTATTAATTCTATGTTGATCTAACGGCTCTTGTTTAATTAAAACTCTATAAAAGCAACCCCAAACCCCAACCCTAAATCACATAAAAATACATTCCTAGAGTCGTCATACTGTCCATGGTCAACCTGGAGTAGCCGCCATTCTCCTTCAACTAGAAAGCAAGATAGAAGCTATGAATCAAATCAAATCAAATCTAAATTAAAAGAACAAATATTCTACATCAAAGGAGAGCGATTCAATTTCAGAAAACAGATCCCAGAAAACAAAATTTTCCTTTTGTTTGTAAGTCAATTACTTTTTAGATTTGAACATCTAAATCTAATTGTGACATGTAATAAAATGGATATGAGAATATGCCTGATGTAAGCTATCCTTTCATTGAATCTGTGCTTGAGTATATATATATATCTTTGGGAATCATTTTTGACTATGAAATTGGTCCAATCATATCTATCCTTGTTGTATATCGGAATTGTAATCCTTTTTAAATTCATGATGATATTCATATCATATCTATATGCCTGCGATGTATTCTTTGCAAAACTTGTCTTTTTAGTACATCAAGTTTATTGGACCAATAGTTCTTATCATCATATGACTATGCTTATCCTTACAAAGTTCCATCTTGCTTCTCCCCTTATTTTATGAATCTTGGGTTGAATCTCGAAATACGAACGTTATGAATGCGGGGGTAATTGGGTACAACATGAAATTGACATTATTTGGCAAAATTTGGAACATGTAGTATGGCATGACTATTAAGATGCAATTTTGGGGTAATTTGACATGAATATGTAAATTTGAAATCTTGAACCTAGAATTGGCATGAACGTCAAAGTATGAAATTGGCATATAAATCAAGTTTTGGGCATAAATGTTATTGTAGCGAATTTGGAGTAACTTGAGCATTAAATCTAGATAGGGCGTAAAATGTAAATTGGAACATTAAATCTAGATTTGGCCTAACTATTGATTTAGGACACCAAGTATAATGAATATTGTAATTTTGGGCCATGTCTATTATTACAAACTTGGGAAGATTAGGTGTAGCCTGTTTTGAGTAATAACTTGAAATTGAATTTGGGGGCCATAACTTGCAATTAGCTTTGTTGGGCATAACTTGAGAATTGGAATATGACTGGTTGAGATAATTAGCATATAAATCTAGACTTGGACATTTATGGAAAATTTGGCATAATTAGAAATGGACAACAATTGTGAATAATTTACATATAAACTGTAAATATGAAAATTAGTGAAAAGACGAATGTGCCTAACCCGAGGTTAGATTGAGTTGTGGTGTAAAACTGCCCGGAACCGCCCAGCACATCCAGTAACCACAACAACACCTATCTAACGTGAGAGGTTAGTGCATTATGCCCAAGAAAAACCCGAGGTTAGATTGAGTTGTGGTGTAAAACTGCCCGGAACCGCCTGGCACATCTAGTAACCGCAACAACACATATCTAATGTGAGAGGTTGGTGCACTAATAAATCAATTAATGCTAATGAACAAGACATGATAAGAAATAACTAGGGTTAAGTAATAAGAACACTTAACAAATATAACATGAATGACTAGGGTTAAGTTCATAGGAACACTTAACCAATATAACATGAATGACTAGGGTTAAGTTCATAGGAACACTTAACCAACATAACATGAATGACTAGGGTTAAGTTCGTAGGAGCATGTAACCAATATAACAAGATGAATGACTAGGGTTAAGTTAATAGGAAACAATTAACAAGCATAGCATGATGGATGGGTAGGGTTAAGTAATTAGAAACACTTTACCAATATAACTTGATTTGTGGTAAGGTTAAGTTAAAACAATAGGGCAACGCTTAACCAATATAACTTGATTTGTGGTAGGGTTAAGTTAACACAAGAAGGCAACACTTAACCAAAGTAATATGACAAGTAGGTGGGTTAAGTTAACTTGAATTGATTGATGACACTTAACCAATACAACATAATAAACACGTAGGGTTAGGTTAATAAGAAACACTTGACCAATATAATTTGATGAACGAACGGGGTTAAGTTAATAGGAAACACTTAACCAATCCAACATGATAAGTGGGGAGGGTTAAGTTAATATGAAACACTTAACCAACATGACATGATGACTGGGTGGGTCAAGTTAACATGAATGGACAAAACTTAACCGTTAAATAAACATGCTTGAATCGATGGGAGGGTTAAGTACATCTCGTATAGGTGGGTAATATTAGTACATATGGGCCCACGAAACTTAATCGTTAAATAAACATGCTTGAATCGATGGGAGGGTTAAGTACATCTCGTGTAGGTGGGTAATATTAGTTCATATAGGCCCACGAAACTTAACCGTTAAATAAACATGCTTGAATCGATGGGAGGGTTAAGTACATCTCGTGTTGGTGGGTAATATTAGTATGTATAGGCCCACGAAACTTAACTGTTAAATAAACATGCTTGAATCAATGGGCGAGTTAAGTACATCTCGTGTAGGTGGGTAATATTAGTATATATAGGCCCACAAACTTAACCGCTAAGTAAAAATGCTAGAATCGGTGGGAGTGTTAAGTACATCTAATGTAGGTGGGTAATATTTGTATATATAGGCCCAAAAACTTAACCAACAGGAAACCCTAGGAACGTGGACCCATTTCAGCAGTAACCCACATAGATGTATCATGGTACCCTGAAACTAGGCAGGGTGGGACACGATTACTGGGCTGATTATAAGCGGTCAAACTAGCGGCAGGTGGTACGTCAGTGTAGGTTCCGACGGTTTACGGACGTGCACGTACTATGGAATAGGAAAAAGCAGGCACTGGGTACCAGTAGTTATACACTGTGCATCTTGAATCGTGTCGGGTTGTTATCATAAGGATTGATACACCTTATGGTGGGACCAACACAGGGTATCTACACGCAAGAGAGGGCTGATTGACACAGACACAAGAGAAGTTAATACAAGTAGGGAGCCGATCGATAGGGTAGTAAGGGTACATCTAACATGTTCATGGAAATTAGGCAGATTGAGGTGGAATCCTCACGATAGATATACACCTGAAGGCTACCACAATTGCGGGGATTGGGACAATATGATCATTTTATATAGATTACTAGTTGGGACACTAGTTAGGTGGTGCAGAGATAGAAATAAAAATCAGAGTAACAAGGTGGTAGCGAAGAAGAGAAAGAGTAGAAGCGCATTTAGTTTTTCTTGCCTTATCATATCTATACTAATCGTATGTTATCTTGTTATCCTTGTTCTCACGGTATTGTCTTATATTCAGTTTATTCATGTCATGATGCTTTTGCATGTTTATATGCTGAAAGTCACTGGACTTACCAGACTTATGTCTGACCTAGTTTTGTTTCGTCTCTTTTCTTTCGTTCCCCCTCCCCCCCCACCCCCACCCCCCAGGTTCACAGGGAGGAAATATTACCACTTAGCTCAGTTTTCCTTCCAAGCTCGAAGATAGTCGATGTATTGCTTTGGACACTCTCTTCCACTGCAATGGCTGGCTCATGATTTATTGGGGAATATCATTGTCATTTTATGCTCCGTTTATGTTTGGAAGTTTTTAAATCAAGACAGAAGTTCTATGTATTACCTTTAAGTATGATTGAGACAACTATTGTAAAAGCTTGACTGAAACATATTGTTTTATAAAATGACTTTATTTTCCGCTGCTTTATTTGTCTGTCTTGTAATTTATCTGCATCTTTTACCTAAAATGCTCCACCAAAGTTAAGGCATTCCCTTTGTGAGTGACCTTAACGGAGGTGGGGTGTTTCACTTGGTATCAGAGCCGAAGGTTACCGGATCAGATAAAAGGTTCGAGAAATTATTTTCAAGACGGTTTTAAAAGAAGCATTTTCAAAAGAAAAGTTTTGTTTTAAAGGCATATTCCCCAAAGCCATAAGCACTATCTTTTGATCCTCTGTTTGAATCCTTGTTTCCTTCTTTCCTGAGTCTCTGGGGCTCCTGGCTTTCTAGGAGGTAACCTCATCGCGGCATGGTTCCGTAGGCTTGATGAGACTACGACACTTGTCAAAGGGCAAATAAGTGCCCAACTTCCATATATAGCCGCAGTAGTTTCACCTATGGCTAATTTTCTTTCGAGCTTTGTAGGATTTTCCGTGCGATGGAGGCAGCTTTCGAGAGACTTGTCAACTTGTTACACAAGGATAGTAAAGAGGAAACTTAGGGAGTTTTTCTTAGGAGCACAACCCAAGGATGAGGAACTCATGGATATATACTTGGTTCACAAAGGAGGTAAAAAGAAAGAGGTGTATGTTGAAAAATCACAGGACAAGAGGGGAGGAAAGAATAGTAAAACCTAAGACAAGAGGAAGTATCTTTATTATGGTTGTATAATTAAGGACAATAACAAATGACAGGATTTTCAGGAGGGCAAATGCATGCTCTCACCGCCAGCATACCTGAGAGAGAGGTGGTAGAGTTTCTATTGAAAAAGTCTAGTTTTTCTTTTTGATCATCTTGTTAGTACTCTTTTTATTATTTTAGCGCTTCACATTCGTTTATGTCTGCTTCCATAAGTTGAGTCTCTGCACCTTAGTACTTGTATAGTAGAAGATCCCATTATTGTTTCAAATCCAGTTGGTGGTTCGACTCATTTATCTTTGGTTTGTAAGGATTTGAGAATATCTATATTAAGGATTGAGTTTAAGCATAATGCTTATGTTTTTGTTTCCATGGGCTATGGGTTAATTCTAGACATGGGATGGTTAGCTAGTAATTGCGAAAGGAGGATAGTTAGACTTTTTACTTGCCTCAGGAATACCCTCGCGATTTCGTGCGATCTTGAGGAGATCAATTAGGTTTAGCTACCTAGAATCACTTGATTCATCTATCGATGATTTGCGATCCGTTAGAATAGTCGATGAGTACGCGGATGTTTTGATTAGGTTAGGAATTTTCCCCCTAAAACTCGAGATAGACTTGCGCATGTATCTAGTTGACAATGCAAAGCCAGTTATGCGATCAACGATAGTTTTGGAGCAAGATGGGAGAGGATAGGCAGAGTCGGTTAAGTGCTCAATTATTTGGTTGTTTTGCTAGTATCATCTCACATAAATCGTCTAAATCCGGAGGAGGTATTCTTTGGGTGCTTATCTGATACTGGTTTAGGCCTTTGGGGCTTGTACTTGAGGGATGTCAAGTTCGACTAGGATGGTTTGCGTGAGAGATATCGACCCTCAGAATGGTGACATGATGGATAAGCTAAGTAGAGGAGAGACCTCTAATCATCTTAGTATATACACTTGGTATCATGGTTAACATCTGTTTATCTTGGAAAGATAGTTCGACTACATTGGATACCCTCTAGCATAGTAAGTGATCGAGGTCTTATCTTTACTAGTGGGTTTTGGAAATGAAGGTCAAGAAGCTTCACAATCGTGAAGTTAAATTAGTTAAGGTACAGTGGAGTGAAGCTCAAGAAGATACGACTTAAAAGACTGAAGACTAGATACGCGCATCATACCCTTTTTGAGGGTATATCCCTGATTCCACTTTCTCTGCAATGTTTATTTGCATGCTAGTCTTTATATTTTAAATATATCCTCTCGGTCATGTCTTCGATCCTTAGGTAAAAGCCAATGGATGTAAACATGTATTTGAAACAAGTTATGATTGATGGTTGCAAGTGGTTGCTAGTGGATGCTCGTGGATGCATATACACACACATTAGGCACTAGATCGGCTCATTCACTTTCATATTGCATATGCATGAGTGAACTTTTATATATATAGATTGAAACTTGATGTGTTATCATATGGATGTTGCATTTGTATGAATGACTGTGCACTCATGTAGAAGTTATAAAGTATGACTAGGAATAATTGCATACATGATGGACTCATGGCACTAACATAATCCGCATTAAGGAGGTCAATTGAATCAGTAGCCTGATTTTGCATAGATAAGGACATGTACACACACTATGCATATGATCATGAAAGCATTAGAAATCTTTTTAAGGACAATGGACGCCTGTGATTAAATGGTTGAGTGGATGGATGTTGGATGTTAGGATATGCATTCTTCTTAACTTAGAGATTTCGGGGACGAAATCCTTTAAGGAGGGGAGAATGTAACACCCCATATTTTTCCGAGAATATTAAACTAACAAATTAAAGTATACTTAATTTTTAAGAGAAGAATTAAGGGAAATGGGTTACTCTATTGCGTTCGTCTCGGAATTCTGCTTGAGATAGAGTCCGAGTCTGTGTAAATCGGACTCCGTATGAAGAAGTTATGACCTTCAGAAGATTCGGGAATTTAAATAAATAAAAACAGCTCAGATTTAATTCAAAAATTCGAATTCAAACTCAAAAGCGGGCTGGGCGGGAAAATTCCCGCCCTAGACCAGGTCGACCTGGGGGTCGACCTCCCTTATACAGGTCGACCTGAGGGTCAACCTGGGGGTCGACCTACCCTCCCCCTCCCCTCCCCTCCCGGGGCAGATCTGAAATGTGACGATTCTGACTCTTTGCTGAGTCATTAGGGCTAATATGGCTGTTCTGGATAACTCTATCTTGTCTGGATGGTCCGTATTAATTCTAGGTTGATCTAACGGCTCTTATTTAATTAAAACTCTATAAAATCAACCCCAACCCTAAATCACACAAAAATTCATTCCTAGAGTCGTTATACTGTCCATGGTCAATCTGGAGTAGCCGCCATTCTCCTTCAACTAGAAAGCAAGATAGAAGCTATGAATAAAATCAAATCTAAATTAGAAGAACAATTAGTCTACATCAAAGGAGAGCTATTCAGTTTCAGAAAACAGATCCCAGAAAAAAAGATTTTCCTTTTGTTTGTAAGTCAATTATTTTTTAGATTTGAACATCTAAATCTAATTGTGACATGAAATAAAATGGATATGAGAATATACCTGATGTAAGCTATCCTTTCATTGAATCTGTGCTTGAGTATATATATATTTTTGGGAATCATTTTTGATATTAAAATTGGTCCAATCATATCTATCCTTATTGTATATCGGAATTGTAATCCTTTTTAAATTCATGATGATATTCATATCATATCTATATGCCTGCGATGTATTCTATGCAAAACTTGTTTTTTTGCTCATCAAGTTTATTGGACCAAGAGTTCTTATCATCATATGACTATGCCTATCCTTACGATGTTCCATCATGCTTCTCCCCTTATTTTATGAATCTTGGGTTGAATCTCGAAATACGTACATTATGAATGTGGGGGTAATTGGGTATAACATAAAATTGACATTATTTGGCAAAATTTGGAACATGTAGTATGGCATGACTGTTAAGATGCAATTTGGGGTAATTTGACATGAATATGTAAATTTGACATATTGAACCTAGAATTGGTATGAACGGAAAAGTATGAAATTGGCATATAAATCAAGTTTGGGCATAATTTTTATTGTTGTGAATTTGGGGTAACCCGAGCATTAAATCTAGATTGGGCATAAAATGTAAATTGGAACATTAAATCTAGATTTGGCCTAACTATTGATTTGGGACGCCAAGTATAATAAATATTGTAATTTTGGGGCATGTCTATTATTACAAACTTGGGAAGATTAGGTGTAGCCTATTTTGAGTAATAACTTGAAATTGAATTTGGGGGCCATAACTTGCAATTAGCTTTGTTGGGCATAACTTGAGAATTGGAATATGACTGGTTGGGATAACTAGCATATAAATCTAGACTTGGACATTTATGGAAAATGTGGCATAATCTGAAATTGACAACAATTGTGAATAATTTACCTATAAACTGTAAAAATGTAAATTAGTGAAAAGGCGAATGTGCCTAACCCGAGGTTAGATTGAGTTGTGGCATAAAACTACCCGGAACCGCCCGGCACATCCAGTAACTACAACAACACCTATCTAATGTGAGAGGTTAGTGCATCATGCCTAAGAAAAACGCGAGGTTAGATTGAGTTATGGTGTAAAACTGCCCGGAACCGCCCGACACATCCAGTAACCGCAACAACACATATCTAATGTGAGAGGTTGGTGCATTAATAAATCAATTAATGCTAATGAACAAGACATGATAAGAAATGACTAGGGTTAAGTAATAAGAACACTTAACCAATATAACATGAATGACTAGCGTTAAGTTCATAGGAACACTTAACCAATATAACATGAATGACTAGGGTTAAGTTCATAGGAACATTTAACCAATATAACATGAATGACTAGGGTTAAGTTCATTGGAACACTTAACCAATATACACTTAACCAATATAACAAGATGAATGACTAGGGTTAAGTTAATAGGAAACACTTAACCAATATAGCATGATGGATGGGAAGGGTTAAGTAATAAGAAACACTTAACCAATATAACTTGATTTGTGGTAAGGTTAACTTAAAACAAGAGGGCAACGCTTAACCAATATAACTTGATTTGTGGTAGGGTTAAGTTAACAAAAGAAGGCAACACTTAACCAAAGTAATATGACAAGTAGGTGGGTTAAGTTAACTTGAATTGATTGATGACACTTAACCAGTACAACCTGATGAACACGTGGGGTTATGTTAACAAGAAACACTTGACCAATATAACTTGATGAACGAACGGGGTTAAGTTAATAGGAAAAACTTAACCAATCCAACATGATAAGTGAGGAGGGTTAAGTTAATATGAAACATTTAACCAACATGACATGATGAATGGGTGGGTCAAGTTAACATGAATGGACAAAACTTAACAGTTAAATAAACATGCTTGAATCGATGGGAGGGTTAAGTACATCTCGTGTAGGTGGGTAATATTAGTACATATAGGCCCACGAAACTTAACTATTAAATAAACATGCTTGAATCTATGGGAGGGTTAAGTACATCTCGTGTAGGTGGGTTATATTAGTACATATAGGCCCACGAAACTTAACCATTAAATAAACATGCTTGAATCGATGGGAGGGTTAAGTACATCTCGTATAGGTGGGTAATATTAGTACATATAAGCCCACGAAATTTAACCGTTAAATAAACATGCTTGAATCGCTGGGAGGGTTAAGTACATCTCGTGTTGGTGGGTAATATAAGTACATATAGGCCCACAAACTTAACCGTTAAGTAAACATGCTAGAATCAGTGGGAGGGTTAAGTACATCTCGTGCAGGTGGGTAATATTTGTATATATAGGCGCACAAACTTGGCCAACAGGAAACCCTAGTAACGGGGACCCATTTCAGCAGTAACCCACATAGATGTATCATGGTACCCTGAAACTAGGCAGGGCGGGGCACGATTACTGGGTTGATTATAAGCAGTCAAAATAGCGGCAGGGGGTACGTCAGTGTAGGTTCCGACGGTTTACGGGCGTGCACGTACTGCAGAATGGGAAAAAGCAGGCACTGAGTACCATTAGTTATACACTGTGCATCTTGAATCATGTCGGGTTGCTATCATAAGGATCGATACACCTTATGGTGGGACCAGCAAAGGGTATCTACATGCAAGAGAGGGCCGATTGACACAGACACAAGAGAAGTTAATACAAGTAGGGAGCCGATCGATAGGGTAGTAAGGGTACATCTAACATATTCATGGAAATTAGGCAGATTGAGGTGGAATCCTCACGATAGATGTACACCTGAAGGCTACCACAATTGCGGGGATTGGGATCACATTACAATATGGTCATTTTATATAGATTACTAGTTGGGACACTAGTTAGGTGGTGTAGAGATAGATATAAAAATCAGAAGAACAAGGTAGTAGCGAAGCAGAGAAAGAGTAGAAGCGCATTCAATTTATCTTGCCTTATCATATCTATACTAATCGTATGTTATCTTGTTATCCTTGTTCTCACGGTATTGTCTTGTATTCAGTTTATTCATGTCATGATGCTTTTGCCTGTTTATATGCTGAAAGTCACGGGACTTACCAGACTTATGTCTGACCTGGTTTTGTTTCACCTCTTTTCTTCCATCCCCCCCCCCCCGGTTCACAAGGAGGAAATATTACCACTTAGCTTAGTTTTCCTTTCAAGCTCGAAGATAGTCGATGCATTGCTTTGGACTCTCTCTTCCGCTGCAATGGCTGGCTCATGCTTTATTGGGGAATATCATTGTCATTTTATGCTTCTTTTATATTTGGAAGTTTTTAAATCAAGACAGAAGTTCTATGTATTACTTTTAAATATGATTGAGACAACTATTGTAAAAGCTTGACTGAAACATATTGTTTTATAAAATGACTTTATTTTCCGCTGCTTTATTTGTCTGTCTTGTAATTTATCTGCATCTTTTACCCAAAATGCTCCACCAAAGTTAAGGCATTCCCTTTGTGAGTGACCTTAACGGAGGTGGGGTGTTTCAAGCAGTTTCTATAAAAAAAATAAGATTGTGCATAAACAAAGGTGTCATCCGACTTGAACCTTTGTATAGTGAATAAGATTCATTTTTTACTATAGTGACACGTAGTCTTGAACTCTATTCCTGACATCAAACCACACACAACCTTTTCTATAGTGCAATCAAATAAGCCCGTGCATTTATGGCCATGCACGTCTATCCCAGTTTAGTGAATGCTCTAGAAGTTTTGCCCCAAACTCCATAGGAAATAGCCACATTTCCACATTCACATAGGTGAGTCTATCTAGAGTACTCCTGAAGGTAGGTACTCCACTCCAAATAGAGTATAGATCTCATTAAGAGTTTCTATCAACTCATCCTCTAATCACTTCAGGAATACATGCTTCTTGGTTTATTAAACAACATGTTCAACTCCTATCACTACACAACTTGTTTTTACCCATTGAACCTATTTCTTGGGATCTCCAGTCATTTAGGTTGGGTTACCATTGTGCATGACTCAACAATCTAAGGGCAATAGTCCCATTCTTTTAGAAGAATTAAGGACTTTCTCTCTGGATAGTCCTTTCGTTAAAGGATCTGCCAAATTTTCATCACTACGTATGTAATCCACTCTAACGGTACCTGAGGAAAGTAGTTCTCTAACCGTGCTGTACTTATGATGTATTTGTCGTCTCTTACCGTTATAATAATGGTTCTGAACTTTTGTAATAGCCGCGGTACTATCGCAATGTATCAACACAACTGGTATCGGTTTTTCCCATAAGGGAATCTCAGCTAGCAGATTTCTCAAATATTCTGCTTCTTCACTAATTGTGGCAAGTGCTATCATCTCAGACTCCATAGTAGACTGAGCCAAAATATTATGTTTCTTGGATTTCCAAGAAACAGCTCCCCCAACGATGCTAAATATATAGCCACTGGTCACCTTATAATTATCAGATAAAGTATTCCAGTCTGCATCTGAATATCCTTTAAGTACAGCTGGCTCATTACCCTTTCAATAACATGCCAGTGCTCTATACTGGGTCTACTGGTAAACCTGCACAATAATCCCACGACATAGGCAATGTCGGGTCTAGTACAATCAGTGGCATACCGAAGGCTACCATTGATGCTCGCATAATCAGACTGTCTTACACCTTCATCAGTGTTCTTAAATAACTTTACACTTGGATCATATGGTCTACATGCATGTTTACAGTCAAAGTAATTATATTTCTTCAGTATCTTCTCAATGTAATGAGATTGATCCAAAGAAATTCCCTTTTCTGACCTAGTAATCTTAATACCAAGGATTACACTTGCCTCACCTAGATCTTTCATATCAAAATTGGCACCTAATAAGGATTTGACTGAATTTATGGCATGAAGGTTTGACCCAAAGACGAGTAGGTCATCTACATAAAGGCATATAATAGTGCAAATGTCATTCTCAGATTTGTAATAAATGCATTTGTCACTCTCACTAACTTTAAAACCATGTGATATGATTAAGTTATCAAAATTTTCATGCCATTGTTTAGGTGCTTGTTTTAAACCATATAATGATTTATCTAATTTGCATACTTTATGTTCTTGACCATGTACTACAAATCCTTCAGACTGGTCCATATAGATTTCTTTGTCTAATTCATCGTTTAAAAATGCGGTTTTAACATCCATTTGGTGTATTAGTAAATTATGAATGGAAGAAAGTGAGATTAATACCCGAATGGATGTTATTCTATTTACAAGTGAAAAAATGTCAAAGAAAACTATATTTTCTTTTTGTCTAAAACCTTTAGCTACTGGTCTTGCTTTGTATTTATCAATAGTACCATCAGGTTTTAATTTCTTTTTAAGCACCCAATTACAGCCTATAGATTTACAACCAAGGGGTAAATCTGCCAAATGCCAAGTCTTATTGGATTCCAGAGAATCCATCTCATCATTTATAGCCTCTTGCAAAAAATCGGCATCTAAAGAAGATAGGGCCTCTTGGAGGTTTAAGGGATCACCCTCTATAGTAAAAGCACAAAAATCAGAACCAAAATCTTTTACGGTTCTTGTTCTTTTACTTCTTCTAGGTTCAGCTTCAAATCTTTTATTAATTTCTGTTCTAATAGGCATACTTGAAGTGCCCCCACTATTCCTTAATTTGAAAGGAAATTTTATTTCATAAAAACCAACATCATTTGATTCAATTATGTTATGTGCATTTATATCATAAAATTGATATGCTTTGCTATTAATAGCATAGCCTATAAATACACATTCATATGCTCTACTTGCCAATTTTATTCTCTTAGGGTCTGGGATGCGAACATATGCTAAACAACCCCAAGTTCTAAAGTATGACACATTGGGTTTATGATTCTTTAAATTTTCATAAGGTGAAATTTTATTCTTAGATTTGGGGATTCTATTTAGAACATAGCATATAGTCAATAAAATATCCCCCCACCAATGTTTTGCTGCACCAGAATTTAATAGGATGGCAACTACTAATTCGGTAAAAGTCCTATTTTTTCTTTCAGCTTTACCGTTCATTTCAGGTGAATAGGGTGCAGTTTTCTCATGTACAATACCATGTAATTTATAGAACTACAGAATTGAATTAGATTTATATTCTGTTCCTCTATCACTACAAAGTCTCTTAATTTTCCTGTTTGTTTGATTCTCAATTTCAGTTTTGAACGTTTTAAACATTTCAAAAGCATCACTTTTATTTTTCATAAGGTAAACATATGTGAAATCAGAACGGTCATCAATAAAAGTGATAAAATACCGATGTCCATGTCTAGTCAAAGTACCATCAAGTTCACATATGTCAGAATGAATCAAATCTAAGGGTTCAGATACTCTATCAACAGATTTATGAGATTTCTTAGTGATTTTTGCTTGTGTACAGAATTCACATTTACCAGGTTCAGATTCTGACATCTTAGGTACCATATCTAGGGTGCTCATGTTATGAATTATTCATTTATTAACATGACATAATATAGAGTGCCAAATATTAAAATCACACAACATATAAGCAGAATTATTCACTTTATTAGATTCAACATTTAATTTAAACATTCCCTCACAAGCATAACCCTTTCCTACAAAAGTACCCTTATACGGCCTATGGTATACACATCAGCTCCAATAAATTGAGTAAAGCCTGCCTTATTAAGGAGAAAGCCAGAAACCAGATTCTTCCTCATCTCTGGAGTATGCAAAACATCTTTAAGAATTACAGTCTTTCGAGTGGTAAACTTGATCTTCACATTTCCAACCCCTGCAACTTTAGTGGTATGAGAATCTCCCAACAACACTTTCTGATCATCAGCAGCCGTGTATATGGTGAACATATCACGATCATAGCAGACATGGCGAGAAGCACCATTGTCTACCCACTAACCCTCTGATCCACCAACAAGGTGAATCTTAGTGATCATAGCCATAAGAGGCTCCTCCTCAGTCAGGTTAGCCTGTGGTGCAGAACTAGGCCTGTTCCGACACTTTCGTGCCATATGACCTGGTTTTCCACAGTTGTAACATAGAAACAACTGTCCAGAATCATTCTTTTGGGCTAGTTTTTGCTGTTCTTTCGAGTTTCCTTGCAGATTCCCGTTCTGTTTGTTGCGCCAGTTCTGATTCTTAAATGACTTCTGGTTAGGTTTCAGAAATGCGGGTTTGGTCTTTTTAGTGCTGTTGTTTGAGACAACCAGCACTTCCTCTTTCGGGTCCTGTTTGCGTGCCTCCTCCTCAATGCGGAGGCGAGTAATCAAGCTCTCTAAGGAAATTCCTTAGTCTTATGTCGTAGGAAATTCTTAAAGTCTTTCCAACCTGGGGGTAGTTTGTCAATAATAATAGCAACTTGAAATTGTTCGTCCAAAACCATACCTTCGGAGATGATCTCATGGGCTATTTTCTGAAGCTCATGAGACTGCATCTCTACTGACCTATCGTCTGTCATCTGATATTTGAGATAGCTGCTCACAGCATACTTCTTTGCCCCTACCTCCTCTGTATTGTATTTCTTCTTCAGCGCTTCCTACATCTCCTTCGCTGTCTTGTCGTCTGAGTTGTAGTAATCATACAGATCATCGCTGAGGCCATTGAGAATGAAATTTCTGCACTGATAGTCCTACTCAATCCAATTCTGTTGCTGTTTTGATTGTTCAGTCCAGGAAGCGATCTGCGCTTCATCAGTTCCGTCAGGTTTGTCTGGCAACTGCGATTTGTTGGTGGTCAGAGCAGCAGCGACCTTTCTCATCGTCAGGTAGAACTCCATCTTCTGACGCCATCGTTTGAAATGCAGTCCTTCGAAATGGAATGAGGTAGCAGTCACCAATGGGATTTGGAAAGAAGAGGGAGGAGCAGTATCATCCAGGGTTGATGTCGAAGCCATTGTTTCAAATCGTCTTCAAATTTTTGGGAAACAATGGCTGAGTCACGTACTTGGTCGTTTTCTTGAAGACAATTCGGCGATCTGGTCGGTGGTGCAAAACCAGTTCGTACTTTCGCC
Organism: Allium sativum; assembly: GCA_030737875.1. Lineage (NCBI taxonomy): Eukaryota > Viridiplantae > Streptophyta > Magnoliopsida > Asparagales > Amaryllidaceae > Allium > Allium sativum. Next base: position 730,007,598 of record CM060909.1, read on the forward strand.
GCTGCCTCTAGGATAAAACAGCCTCTGAAATAATAACTGATTTGCTTTGCACAACAAATCAGTGCAGATTTGCACTTTCGAAAATAAAAATACTGCTCGAAAATTTTAGGAAGAATATTTTAATGGCGGAGGTAAAAACTGTGTTTTTGTTATGTTATTTTCGTCTACAACTGAAGATAATATATAGATGGGGATTAGGGCTGAACGAAAATACTGGGCAGCAGATAAATCTGCTAAAATATCGGGTCAATAGTTTACCGCTTCAAATAAAAGTCGACTCAGAAATATTTCTCGTATTTAAAAACACAGCTCGAAAAAATGCAATTTTTTCTAGTTCAAAAATATAAGTGCTTACACCGCAAAGCCAAGCCCGAACCGAGCCGGGTCGAGTCGGTCGGTCGCACGCGTGTGTGGTGGTCATAGTACATGGTCTCCCTCCTCACAACAAAGCATACATTGGGAGCCCAAGGCCCCAACATGGCTTTTTAGAAACAAATATAAATACTTGCATCTTTCTTATAATCCCATGATGTGGGACTATTCACATATAGAAGTCATTCATACACTTATTTCAACACTTTTAATAATTCACAAAAAATTTCCAACAGGTCACTGTAACTTTTTTATTTTTTGTACTATATTGCTATATATGCTCCAACTTAGTTAGTTTGGGGAACATGATATTTTGGCATTGTTTAGCATGTGAGTACTGGATGGTGTTGCTCCTCTAGAATTCACCCATACTAAATGATGTCTAATTGTTTAATAAGAAGGTTGGTTGGATAAGAGGATGAAAGTTGAGGGAGATTAGGTAAGAGTATATTAATTTTTATGCCGCAAATATAATCCCTGTCTAAATTCAAAATTTAACAGAATTTACTTTGGATGTCCCCTGAAATTTGAATATTTTTCCTTGCATAAATATAACACTTAGTCTGCGAATAATTTATGTCTTACTCCTTTGACTTTTGTGTTACAATTATATATTTATGCATAATGTTAATTTACTTGAAATACCCATATGAAATTTAGTCCCATCTTTCAGTAGACCCTCTTCATCTTTTATTCTTGCATGCGTTCTCAACATCAACATTATTCTTTTCTTATATGACTAGCAATCTTATTCAGTTTCTATAGTACAACCGTAATCTAAAGTTATTTGTGTTTTAGACGGCTTTCAGAAACGATGCATTGTATCGTACATCAGAATTTGTGTTACCATCGGATTTTATAATTAAAAACTCTGTTTTCAGTTGATTTAAAAACTCTGTTTTAGACTGGTTTTACAACTCTATTTACTGAGTTAATAACTTAGTTTGAAACCGAGTTAAAGTCTCAGTTTGAAGCTGAGTTAAAAACTCAGAGTTTAGAACTCGATTTAATAATTGAGTTTAGAACTCGGTTTCAAAACTTAGTATTTGCAGTCGTGTTCGTTCATATTGAGATTATTTTATCTTTGATACAGTTTGTAATTTGAATAAGAATATAAGCAAAAGACAATTTTGTTTAGGAATGAGTTCATTCATTTCTGCACACCTTTAGTGATCGAGTCGTAAATCATATTAAATGGAACATAAATAAATATATGAAATATTATAGCGATTGTTTACGATTAATCAGTCTACACCTTAGGTCATAAGTAGAATGATCGGTACTGGTAAGCATATTTGAATGGGTAGCCAAGAGAGCGAGTTTGTTCACACTCCTGACACATAGTGTGAACAAAACACTACCCCTTATTGGTGGAAATAAGAGGGGCCCTTATGGGGAAATGTGGAATTCAGGGGTTTCTATAACTGCCATCAATGAAAACTTAGAGTTTTGTACACATTTCCCCAAATAGTGTGAACAAACTCCTATTGAGTAGCCTAGGACCAAATTACATGAAGTGATCCAATATCTTTATCTATTCTAGTATATTATCATTGGGTTTTCCTACAAGGGCGCACAAGCAACCAGGGATCTATCCGTGAAAATCAGAACTGAAGCGTCACTCTTTGCTTCTCCCCCTTCATTCCCTTATGTTGTTTTTGCTATCCTCATTATACGCCTGACCCAGCGGTTCTTTGAAATCAAAAGAAAACAGCTCATCTGTCAAATTACAGCTTAGTGTCATTCCGCTTTCTGTCCATTCGCTCTCTGCCCTCCTTCTTTCCTTCGTTTTCTTGCCTAGAGTATGATGGATTGCGCCCTTCTCCCGCCTGTTTCTCTATGTCTAAGGTAGTTGTTTTTCCTTCTATATATGATGTTTTCCAACATACGCATTTCAATTTGTGGTTTTTAGCTTCTTTGATCAAAAGGCTACTCGAGATTTAAAACTAAAAGTTAGTTTTAGATCTTCATTATATATAATTTTTTTATAATATTAGCATAATGCATTGTAGACCTCTGAATTTTAATTTATAATACTGAACCCAGTATTATGGATATAATCTTCAAAGGTCTATTATTCTTAGTCTATTTTTTTCAGTTTATTCCATAATATTTCTTCGCTTGTATTAGGCTGTTTTGAAATCTATTTATTGAAATTATATGCAATCAGTAAAGTATTAGCAGCTGCCATATGTTAGAGCTGTTTTGTTTGAGAGGTAAATTTCATTTACTGATACATTAAATCCCACATATTTCCAAAACCAAGATAAGTTTATTTCTTTTTCTGACTTAATATTGTTTTACCATGTTGGTCTGTCTACACTGGCTTGCTGTCGGCAAGGAAATAAAAAAAATAGGATCGGAACAAATAACAATCATGTTAAACATATTTGTATTATACCATATGGTAACGTTGGCTCCATGGCTGGCTAGCATGTTCTTGATATTCGACTTTCGGTACCTTGCTATTCTCTTAATTCATCTACTTTGCAATACATGTATATGTGAATCTGCTAGCAAAGGAGTTCAATTTCTTTTGTCTAATGTGATTTTTCTTCAGTTTTCTTAGTCATGCGCCCTGATTAATGGATTTACCTCCAGTTTGGTTAGGTTTGGTTTTTCTTTTCAATTCAATTCCTATTATTTTGGAGCATCTATGTTTTTTATTTGAATTGAGCTTTTTCATCATGTAATAATAGTAATAATATTTTTTTTGTTTTGGTTCCCGTTCATATAATTTTAGACCTTGCTGGTTTGTCTTGTCGCAGACTTCTATTTATCTGATTAATGGTTACTACAGTCTAAACAAAGTTTTCTATCTTATTTTTTCTAATAGCAGTCTTGGTTTGTACGAATTATTAATTAACTGAACAAAAAACATATGAAAATGTTTTTTAGTTTTGATTGCTGATAGTGGTCATATTATGGATATTTTCATTTACATTTTTATTTTCTGTTTTAAAATTTAGCCTTAATTTTTTTTCCTATATATGTTAATATCTTAATATGCTAAGTAACATGTATAAATTCCAAAAAAACTACAATTCAGAAATATTTTTAAATTTTGAATCTTATTCTTTATTATTCCATTTTTCTAATAAATTATGGGAAGGGGATGAAAAACATGACTTAGGATTTACAATAATTAAGGAAATTTTACTTTCCATTTCAAATTAGCTCGCCCATGCCAGTTGTTATTACATTTGAATTTTTGTTTATTCAAATGTATTTGTATTGTGTGTTTTTTTTTTTTTTTACTTATGAACTCTAGCATTTTGACTAAGCTATGTTTTGCAGCATTCAGATGTGTGATACATGTATTTTATCTCGATAAAGGGTAACTGACTTCAGTCTCATATAATTGCCATGGTATTGAATTTGGAACTTATTCCTAAAGAGTTAAGTTTTATTCTTGACTAATTGCCATCACAGGGTTACTTTGTTCATTCTTATGTAATATTCATGGTATTGATATTCCTAGAGCATTAGGTTTTATCTTTTTCCAACTAGTGTCACAATCCTTTCTGTACTTTTATTTTTCCTTCATTTACCTTGAGTTCATTTTTGTTACTATGTTTTGATAGTTCAAGATTTGTTATTAATAGCTATCTCATTCTAAATAAAATGATGTGCCTCTGTCTATGCACCTAGACGTGCTCCTGTTTATAGATTACTTCTTCCCATTTATTCACATAACCATGTACAAAATTTATTTGGAACAACAACTAAACTAATAATTTGATTCCCCCTATAAATCTAGGCTTCAGCAAACATGGAAATAAAAGAGACTTGATAAGGTGTTCATTTTCATTTTTCCATCACAGCAAAGTAGTTATAATTTTTTTATCGTTCCTTCAGATACACCAAATTGTAACACTGAATGCACAACATGACGTATATCTATTTTTGTAATCCATTGATGTAGATGTGTTATGTTTGATAGTGATACTTGCATAGCATATATTTTATGATACCTCTTTTCCTGATAAATAATTTGGTGTATCCAATTTCATCATGTTTGTCTCTATAATTCTATGGGTTGTAGCTAAATAATATTGTACAAAACAAGATCTTTGTAGCTTATAATTCTACGGGTATGAGTCCCCTTTGGGTAAATTTTGCTAAAGCAAGCTGGCTTCAAAGTAAACAAGCTTGCTGAAGCAAGCTACAAGCAAACAAGCTTGCTGAAGCAAGCAAGCCAACTTGCTATTGCAAGCAAGCTTGAGCTTGCTACAACAAGCAATCTTGTCCTTGCTGCATAGTGATATGCTACAACTTGTGACTGTAAAATAGCAAGATTCTACAGCTTGTGACTTTGAAACGAAGTGATCCGGCTTATCATTGACCATATATGAATTCGGAAAATGTAGACTATGGATGACGAAGAATAGGAGCAGTTTGGACTCTCATACATTTGGGGTAATGAAATGGTAAATTGAATACTTGCACTTTACTAGAATACCATAGACTCATACATTAGGTAACATCCAACACCTATTATTATCAGTGTTTCTAAAATATTTGTTCTTTTGACCACAAATCATCATGAGTTGAAACTTGGTTTTCGAAACCTAAGTTGAAACTCAGTTTTCATAAACTGAGTTTGCAACTCAATTTCGAAAACTGAGTCGCAAATCAGTTTCACAAACAGGGTGTGCAACTCTGTTGGTGAAACCAGGTTGCAACTCAGTTTTCGAAAACTGAGTTTGCAACTCAGTTTCGCAAACTGGATGTGCAACCCAGTTTCTCAAACTGGCTGTGCAACCAAGTTTTCGAAAACTAAATTGCAACATAGTTTCGCCAACAGAATGTGCAACTCAGTTTGCGAAACTGAGTTGCAACCCCATTGCAAAAACTGAGTTTGCAACCCACTCTTGCAAACTGAGTTTGCTGCTCAGTTTGACTCAGTTTCGAAACTGAGTTTCAACTCAGTTTTGAAAACTGAGTTTGCAGCTAATTTTGCGAAAACGGATTGCAACTCAATTTTGCAAACTGAGTTTGCACAAACTCACTTTTGCAAACTGAGTAAACTCAGATAGGTGGATATGGCATAAGGATCTGTTTATGATTGTGGATATATGTATATTTCACCTCAGTGAAAATGTTGCATTGCAACTTGTTATTTTTGTTATTTCTGTAAAAATGAGTGCATTTATATTTTGTAGGCACTTGTGGAGGAGAGGAAAAAATAGAATTTGGAATGTAATAGCAATGAGGAAGCAAATACGTGTTACCTGGACAATGGCCCACTTTCTCCTTCACTGTATCTAAAATTCTATGTATTTTTAGTAAAACTTTGTATTGCTTTTTATATTTTGAACTTGGTATTATGGTATTTTGAAATTGGAAGCATGTAACAAATATTTGAGCATTATGCGAATGTGACATTGTTGAATTTGAAATATGGAAGTGTAACAAATTTTATATTGAATTGATATGTTGAATTATATGTGATTGGAAATCATAAAGACATGTTGTACTCATTTATAAGTGTTAGCAATTTATGTATGCCAACCTTTATAAGTGTTAGTAGAATTATGATACTGACATTTATAAGTGTTAGCAATTTATGTATGCCAACCTTTATAACTGTTAGTAGAATTATGATACTGACATTTATAAGTGTTATTATGTCTTATGGTCCAACATTTATAAGTGTTAACAACAAATAAGTTTGTAACACTTATAAGTGTTACCATATCTTATGGTTCCAACATATATAAAGTGTTAGCAATGAATATGTTTATAACACTTATAAGTGTTTCCAAATCTTATGTTTCCAACATTTATAACTGTTAGCAATGAATATGTTTGTAACACTTATAAGTGTTACAATATATTATGGTTCCAACATTTATAAGTGTTAGCAATTATTCTATTTGTAACACTTATAAGTTTACAAATATGGTTGGACAATTCCCCATAGGCCATTGGTAAAACTTAAAAGTGTTACGGAAATTATTTGTAACACTTATACTCGTTGGGAATCCACTGTTTTGGTGTAGTGACCTTTACCAAATTAGTAGTTTCCATTTTACCAAATTCGGGTGCAGCAAAACATTGGTAGGAGGATATTTTATTAACCGTATGCTATTGTGACACCCCAAGTCCGTGAATGTCACTCGTTAAGAGAATGCATTAAGTTTGGTGAAGCGTTATAGACAACAAAAACAGAAACATTACAAGACAGATATAAAATAGCAGCCGAATTTAAAATTTTATTAAGCAGAAAACATCGTAGTTCAAAACATGGTTAAATCATATGTCTGAAATGCATAAAACTCAGTACATCATTAAAATTTCTGTCTTGTACGTAAAACATTAGAGTATAATAATAAAAGAAGCATAATACCCAAAACATAGCCATAGTAGAGAGATATGAAATCAAGCAGTACATCTAAGCAGCTCTAAGCAAGATGAAAGCAGAATCCTGATCAAGTTTGAGTATTCCCACCCTGAGAACCTGAGGGGAACGAAAGAGAAAGAAGAGGAAACAAAATGGATCAGACATGAAGTCTGGTGAGTCCAGTTATTTTTAGCATATAAATAAGTAAAAGTATCATGACAGGCATATAAAGTGGATAAGAGAGATAACATCATAAAAGGCAGGTATGACAAGGTAAATAGGGTAAACACGATAAAGTATATTGCGCTTCTCTAGTACTTTCTCTTTCTCTCTGCACCAATACTAGTATAACCAGAATGAGATGATCCCAACAACTATAAGATGGTAGACTTTGGCGTACTTCTAGTGAGAGGTTTTAACCCCGTACAATCAACAGGCAGCCCAACATACGGAGTTATCCCTAAGGATAATAACGGGCTCCTAAACATACTAGAGTCTAGATGTACCCTAATTACTACCCAATCGATCGGCTCCCTACTCCGTAGATACCATGTGCTAGCCTTACAGTAGGATGTATCGCATCCTAAAGTGGCAACCCTTCGTTTTAGGATGTGCACAACCATATCTACTGATGTCACGACGTCTAAACATCCTCTGTCGGACCCATGCATGCAAATGATCCCATCGGAACATGCCGCCCACACAACCCCTATGTTTGGATCTCTTACAGTAAGCGTGTCTCGACTCCGACCTAGTTCGGAGTACTCGTTTGATACCTATATATGGGTTACTGACTGAAACGGGTCCCACACAAAAGACGGTACAAGCTCCCCCCCCCCCCCCCCCCGCTTGCATCCCCACTATGTTTTCCATAGGTTATGCCATACTAGAGTAAAAGATTGCATAACCCCACAAGTTAAGTTTGTGGGCCTATATATAAATATTGCCCACTAACCCAAGATATACTTAACCCTCCCACTGTTTCAAACAATTTTACTTAACCCCTACTCAAGTTAACATATTCAGTCCCTATGGATTCAAATAGGTTAAGTATTCAAGTTTATTACCATATTCATTTATGGTTATAATGTACTAGGCCTCCCACATTAAGCCCACAATTTGTGGATGCTAGACATGCCGGGAGGTTCCGGGTAGACTTCCACCACAAGTCGGACTTAACCTCGTGTCCTAGCACGTCATGTGTTTATGCACTTACACCCCTCACATTAGATTCACCACTTGTGGTCGCTGGAATGTCGGTTGGTTCCGAGAAGACTTCCACCACAAGTGTAATCTAACCTCGTGTCTAAGCGAGGCTACAGTTCCTAATTACTGTAATTCTAGGCATTTCCATTATTAACCAATTATTCCTATCATTATAGGTTTTCATGCCCCTTTCCCCAAGTCATGTTCATAATGAATCATATGCCCCAAATTAAGGTCTTTAATCACAATTGGCGTTTATGTCCCAAATCCACATTCATATATTTTATTTAGGTTATGCCCAAATCTCCCAATACAAGTTATGCCCCAATTTTAACGTTTTCCCCTCGTTTCCAATTTAACGCATTCGCATATTTCAGCGGTATGCCTAGGCTCGAAGGTAGCCTGCTATAAAATAAAAAGGGAAAAAGAAGAAGGGAAGATGACATAAATTAACATAATAACAAGATTGACATGTAATGGCAGAAATAGGCATAGCAACTAATAAACATACAGTGATAAGTTGTACATAATGACAAGATATGCATATAGGAATAGAACTGATGAACATGTAATAGTAGAACTGATTCTAACATAATAGGGATATCATAAACATGCATGATGAGATCTAAACAATGAATTAGATCAACAAACAATGGCAGATCTGACATGATAAATAGGTATAGGCTTAGATCCAGTTCATAGTCATGTCAGAATAACTTAGATACACAGTTTATAGCAGATTTAATATGATTCAAAAAGTCATAGGCTTGGCTCCAAGTTATAGTCATGTCAAGATTAACTTTTAAGTATTTAGATCTAAAATTAACATAGACTCACTGTGATTGGATCTAGAAAATATAAGAAAGATTGCAGATATTGAATCACATATCTCTAAACTTAAATGATTTGATTGCTGAAGAAGAAAAGGCTTAATTTAATCTGGGCAGAGGCAGCATCTAGTTCTCCATTGTTTTTTAGTGAAGAAAACAATAGGTATAGGGTTTTATTTATAGCCTAGAATCAACGAATCTGGTCAAGAAAGGAGACTACGTTCAGAAAAATGAATTCTGCCTCGGATCTGCAGGGGGGTCGACCCCCCCTTGGTGTGTCAACCCTGGAGTCGACACCTTCCTTATGGGGTCGACCCATGGGTTGACACCCCCTTGATGGGGTCGACACCCACTTGATGGGGTCGACACCCATGGGCAGGAATTTTCTCGGTCCCCTTTTCTGCTCGAATTTGAACTATTTTGAATTTCTAAACTTATTATATTCATATATATTCTCCTTGTGCGTATTAAACTCTAAACCTTAATAACTTCTTCATATGTTGTCCGTTTTACACAAACCAGGTGTCTATTTTGACCAGAATTCCAAGACGAACGTAATGATGGCATCCGTTTCACTTAATTATGAATATTTAATTAAGTATTCTTTAATTTATCATCTTCAGCGTTGTTAAAATTACGGGGTGTTACATTCTCCCCAACTCAAAGGATTTCGTCCTCGGAATCTCTAAGTTAAGAAGAATGTATATCCTAACATCCATCACTCGTTTACTCATCTACCAATCGCAGGCATCCATTATCCTTAAAAGATTTCTAATGCTTATATGAACATATGCAAAGGTATGTGTATATGTCCCTATACTAATGCGAATGATCAGGCAGTCTACTGATTCAGTCGACCTCCTTAATGCAATGTATGTAAGTGCAATGAATCCATCATGTATGCAAATAATCCTATTATAACATGTAAGTTATATATGTATGTACAATCATTTGTCCAAATGCAACATCCATATGATGATATATCCATTTCCATGCATAAAAGAAGAAAAATGCACACACATCCATATGCAGTATGAGAGTGATTGAGCCGATCTAGTGCCTAATGTGTGTGTATATGCATACACAAGCAAGCACTATCCACGAGCAAGCTGATCTAGTGCCTAATGGTGATACCTTAATGAAAACCATGTCTCTCACCTCAAACTCAATGTCAGTCCTTCTCCTATCTGCATAGAACTTCTGCCTATCCTGAGCTGTCTTCATTCGCCATCTAATAAGATCAACTTTTTCGGTAGTTTCTCTAACCATATCTGGTCCAAGTAGAAGTCTTTCTGTAGACTCCCACCAACAAGTTGGTGATCTACACGGTCGTCCGTACAATGCTTCGAAGGGTGTCATGCAAATGCTAGCTTGATAACTGTTGTTGTAGGTGAACTATACTAAATGAAGATGATCTTCCCAAGACCCTCCGAAGTCTAGGATACAAAGTCTAAAAAGATCCTCAAGAACTCTGTTCACCCTTTCCGTCTGTCCATCGGTCTGAGGGTGATAAGCGGTGCTCAAACACAACTGTGTACCTAATGCTTCTTGCAAGCTCCTCCAAAATTCACTGGTAAAAATGGGGTCACGATCACTTACGTTACTGGAAGGTCTCCATGAAGACGGACTATCTCACGAACGTAAATTGCTGCCAACCATGCTGTCGTCCTCTTACTCTTAACTGGAATGAAATGGGCGCTCTTAGTAAGTCTGTCTACTAAAACCCAAATATTGGTGTTGTCCTTCCTTGATCTAGGCAAACTATCGATGAAATCCATAGAGACGCTCTCCCACTTCCACTGTGGGACCTCTAAATGATGAAGTAAACCACAGGGCTTCTTTTGCTCAGCTTTGACTTGCTGGCAAATCAAACATTGAGAAACAAACTCCACCGCATCTTTCTTCATCCTAACCCAAAATAAAACCCTCTTCATATCTCTATACATCTTATCACCACCTAGATGAATAGTCATCTTAGAATGATGAGCTTCCTCAAGGACTATCTTTAACAAACTCCCAACTCGGGGAACACAAAGCCTTCCATCTCGTCGCAACCACCCTCTATCGTCCGTGGAATATCTACTGAGGTGACTAGAAGTCTCCCGTTTACTTAGCCTATCCAAGATGTCTGAAATCTGTGGATCCTCTTGCTGTGAAGTTCCTATCTAATCCATAAGAGTAGGTCGCACCTCCAGTGATGTTAATAAGTCAGGCAAAAACTTGGTGGAGGGTCTAAAGTCAAAGGTCGATATAAACTCCAAGCTTTTTCTCTCTACAAACAAAGGAGTTAAGGCCATCCTTTGCCTACTCAGTGCGTATGTCACCACATTACCCTTGCCAGGGTTATAAGCAATCTCGGAGTCATAAGATGCTAGGAACCCAATCAACTTTGTTGCCTTAAATTAAGATCCTTCTGCGAGAACAAGTACTTGAGAGATTTATGATCAGTGTACAACTCGAACTTCTCTCCAAGCAAATAATGGCACCAAGTCTTAAGTGCGAATACTATGGAAGCTAGCTCTAAATCATGGGTAGGGTAGTTCTTCTCATGAACTCTTAGTTGTCTACCCCCATAACATACTACCCTTCCCTCTTGCATCAGAACCGCATCAAGCCTTATACTACATGCATTAGTATATACTGTAAACACTTTATTCCCATCGGGCAAGGTCAAGACTGGGGCTGTGGCCCTCTTCAATCGTTGGAAAGCAACATCACAATTCGTATCCCACGAAAACGTCAGATTCTTCTTTGTCAGCCTGGTGAGTGGGGCTGATATCTTCGCGAAGTCCATAATGAACTTCCTATAATATCCTGCCAAAGAAAACTTCTCATCTCCGTTGCATTCTTTAGGATTTGCCAATCTTGAACTTCAACTACCTTTGCGGCATCTACTGCTATCCCATCTTTAGAAACCATATGCCCTAGAAATCTCACCTCTTTCCTCCAAAAATGACATTTGAAGAACTTTGCCATAAGCTGATGCATACATAGAGTTTTCAAAACCTCTCTCAAATGTTGGGCATCCTCTTCCTCGCTCTTCGAGAAAATTAAGATTTCATCAACAAAGACCACAACGAACTTATTTAGAAACTCTTGGAAAACTCTACTCATCAGATCAACAAAATAGACGGGTGCATTCGTCAACCCAAAAGGGAAAACGAGTCATTCAAAGAAACCATCTGGAGTCCTAAAAGTGGTCTTGTCTATACTGTCCCTGGCCACCCCCAACTGATGAAACCCCATGGCCAAGTCTAACTGAGGGAAAACTGATGCACCAACAAGTTGGTCAAACAGATCATCTATCCTCGGGAGTGGGTGCATGTTCTTCTTGGTGATTTTATTCTACTCTCTATAGTCTACACATAAGCGAAGTGAACCATCCACCATAGTTGTGAATACCACCAGAGCACCCCCATTCTGATATGCTTTGCCTAATAAACCCTTTCTTAAGTAGCTCCCCTACTTGCTTGCTAAGCTCCCTCCTTTCTCTTGGAGCTATATGGCGCACAGGCAATGCAATTGGCTTTGCATTGTCCACCAAGTATATACGAAAATCGATCTCGTGCTTCATAAGTAATCCCAGAACCTCATCAAAACATCAGGATACTCACGGACTACTTGTACAAATCGCATATCATCGATAGAGGCATCAAGTGACTCTAGGAAACTAAGCATGACAGACCCCTTTGGGTCACAAGAAATCTCGAGGGTCCTCCCATGGCAGGTCAAAAGTCTAACGACCCTCCTCTCACAATCTAGAATGGCACCATACATGGCTAGCCAATCCATCACTAGAATCAAACCATAGCCCATGAAACCAAGTACATATGCGTCGCATTCAAATTCGACGCCTAACACCGATATTCTCAAACCCTGACAAATCATGGACAAATGAGCCGTACCACCAATGGGGTTTGAGACAACAACGGGATCCACTACCATACTAGTACTAAGGTGTAGAGACTCAACCGCAGAGTCAGATATAAAAGAATGTGAAGTGCCAAAATCAAAAAGAGTTCTAACTGGATGATTGGAAAGAGAAATTAAACCTTCAACGGAAACTTTTCTACCTCTATCTGGAGTATTGGTCACGAGATCATGCACCTATCCTCCAGAAGCTCCTGCCCTTTGAACTTATCCTTGCTTCTTCGGGCACTTCTCAGAAAAGTGTCCGACCTCTCCACAACAGAAGCAAGCATTCTTCCTTCTTTTGCATTCCTTGACCAAGTGACACTCGCGTCCGCAATTATGGCACTTCCTCTTATCCTTAGCCTTATCGTTCTTTCCACCCTTCTTTTGTTGTTGTTGTTGTTGTCCTTTCTTTGGCCACACTTTCTTATTTTGTTCTTCCTCCACCTTAATTTCTTTCTTTTCGCCTTTATCTTCCTCATGCATCAATGCCATATCAACTAGCCTTTCAAAAGTTGCTCCCATCGGAATATGAGACAAAGCCAACCCATGGAGGGTTCATTCAGTCCTTTAGCAAACTGGAAAGCTTTCTTATGCGGAGTATCCACTGGATCCAACCCAAACCTCGCTTGTTGATTGAATTTGTTAACATACTCTTTGATGGTCATACCTACTTGCTTGAGTGCCAGAAACCTTTCCATTTGCATACTTTTCTCAGCTTGAGAAAGAAACTTCATTTCAAACCTCTACCGAAAATCATCCGAAGTCTCCACTGGACGTCTTGCTTGCATCACTTCCCACCAGAATGAAGCCTCATCTTTCAGTAGCCAAGCGGATAACTGAATCTTCCTACAATCGTCAACTTCAAAAATTCCAAACAAGTACTCCATCTCTTTAATCCAATTCCTTGCTTCTACGAAAATTTCGGTTCCTCGGAATAGCTTTCCACCCATAGCACAGAAATTTTTGCAGATGGTAGAGAAATTATCTGCCCACGGAGAAGGAGGATGAGGAATAACGGGTGCAGCTAGGCTAGGAACGTTTTCTGGACCACCGGTAGGCGTCGTGGCCTCTAGATACCTACAAAACCAGCCTGCTATCCTAATGCCCTCAGGAATATTAGGTTCCCTAGACATGCTGAAAAGAATGGAAAAGTGATTCAAACAAAGAATCGAAAAGATATTACGTATTGCTTTGGGGAATATGTTTTTCAAAACAAACTTTTCTTTTGAAAATGCTTTCTTTTAAAACAGTTTTGAAAATAATTTTCAAAATCTTTTATCCGATCTGGGAACCTTCGACTCTGATACCAAGTGTGAAACCCCACATCCGTTAATCACTCATTAAGAGAATGAATTAAGTTTCGTGAAGCGTTATAGGTAAACAGAAAACGAAACATTACAAGATAGATATAAAATAGAACCAGAATTTAAAATTTTATTAAGCAGAAAACATCGTAGTTAAAAACATGGTTACATCATATGTCTGAAATGCATAAAACCTAGTACATCATTAAAATTTCTATCTTGTACTTAAAACATCAGAGTACAATAATAAATTAAGCATAATCCCCAAAACATAGCCATAGTAGAGAAATATGAAATCAAATAGTAAATCTAAGAAGCTCCAAGCAAGATGAAAGCAGAATCTGATCAAGCTTGAGTATTCCCACCCTGAGAACCTGGGTGGGAACGGAAGAGAAAAAAGAGGAAACAAAATGGGTCAGACAAAAAGTCTGGCGAGTCCAGTTACTTTTAGCATATTAATAAGTAAAAGTATCATGACAGACATATAAAGTGGATAAGAGGGATAACATCATAAAAAGCAGGTATGACAAGGTAAACAGGATAAACATGATAGAGTATATTGCGCTTCTCTAGTACTTTCTCTTTCTCTCTGCACCAATACTAGCATAACCAGAATGAGATGATCCCAACAACTATGTTTCATACAATTTTACTTAACCCCTACTCAATTTAACATATTCAATCCTTATGGATTCAACTAGGTTAATTATTCAAGTTTATTACCATATTCATTTATGGTTATAATGTACTAGACCTCCCACATTAAGCCCACAACTTGTTGTTGCTGGATATGCTAGGTCGTTCCTGGCAGACTTTCACCACAAGTCGGACTTAACCTCATGTCTTAGAACGTCACGTGTTTATGCAATTAGACCCCTCACATTAGATTCACCACTTGTGGGTCGCTGGATATGCCGGTTGGTTCTGGGATGACTTCCACCACAAGTGTAATCTAACCTCGTGTCTAAGCGCGGTTACAGTTCCTTATTACTGTAATTCTAGGCATTTCCATTATTAACCAATTATTCCTATGTAATTATAGGTCTTTAATCACAATTGTGGTTTATGCCCCAAATCCACATTCATATATTTTATTCAAGTTATGCCCAATCTCCCAATACAAGTTATGCACCAATTTTAACGTTTTCCCCTCATTTCCAATTTAATGCATTTGTATATTTCAGTGGTATGCCTAGGCTCGAAGGTAGCCTGGCTATAAAATAAAAAGGGAAAAAGAAGAAGGGAAGAGGACAGAAATGAATATAATAACAAGGTTGACATATAATAGCAGAAATAGGCATAGCAACTAATAAACATACAATGACAAGTTGTGCATAATGACAAGACAGGCATATAGGAACAAATTTAATGAACATGTGACAGTAGAACTGATTCTAACATAATAGGGACATCATAAACAGACATGATGAGATCTAAACAACGAATTAGATTAATAAACAATGGCATATATGACTTGATAAATAGGTATAGGCTTAGATCCAGTTCATAGTAATGTCAGAATAAATTAGATACACGGTTATAGCAGATCTGATATGATTCAAATAGTCACAGGCTTAGATCCAAGTTACAGTCATGTCAAGATTAACTTTTAAGTATTTAGATCTAAAATTAACATAGACTCACTGTGATAGGATCTAAAAAAATAGAAGAAAGATTGTAGATATTGAATCACAGATCTCTAAACCTGAATGACTTGATTGTTGAAGAAGAAAAGGCTTAATTTAATCTGGGCAGAGGCAGCATCTAGTTCTCCATTGTTTCTGAGTGAAGAAAGCAATGGGTATAGGGTCATATTTATAGCCTAGAATAACCGAATCTGGTCAAGAAAGAAGTCTACGTTCAGAAAAATGAATTATGCCTCGGATCTACAGGGGGGTCGACCCCCCTTGATGTGTCGATCCTGGGGTCGACACCCCCTTGATGGGGTCGAGACCCATGGCTTCAATGACAACTCGAAGCAAGGCTACTAAGTTTGGGCATAACACAGCTCAACATATTCGCAAGAGATGTTTTTCATCACATCAGCAGTGCGTCAATGCATGGCGGCACTATTTATTCAATCGACGACAGTTTGCTTTTTTAACAAATCACCATCAAAGTGCGCGACAATTCACAACACAGACGATACAAAGTCCAGAACAACAAAAGTGGGTAGAAAAGTTATTAGGGTTTGATTTCATTATCAAATGTAAGCCTGGCTCTCAAAATCTGGTGGCAGATGCGCTCTCGAGATGGTCGGACTATGATGGCTGCTATTTCTACTCCGGCCTGTCGCATCACCTATGAAATCCAAACAGTGGCCCAGTTACACCTAAACTTCAAGGTCAGATCTTGTCCATCTCATCCTCTGCTAAATTGCATTTACGTGATAACTTGTTTCTTGGGGGAAATCGTATATATATCTCAAACAATGATTTTTTATCAATATGTGGTGAATATGAACCAGTAGGAGTTTGGTGACCTCAAATTCAGTGAGGTCACTATGACTCTCTTCACCCATTGGTGGAGAACAGTGGAGCCCATACGGGCCCCCCTGAATTCCACCAATGGGTGGAAAGAGTCATGTTGACCTCACCGAATGTGAGGTCAACAAACTCACTCTCTATTATAATTCATGAATTAACTAAAGGTTCACATCATAAATGAGCACTAAATAAGCAGCATAAGTTCAAACTATGATGAAAATCTTGATTTGCTTTTAAATAACTCATGACCACACAAATAAACACTTTGAGTAGTAACAATATCTTATTTAAAGCAAACAACTCGATCACACAATGTAAACACATGTGCTCTGCATGAATACAACTGGTAAAATAGGTGATAAATCCATAAAAATCAAGGATATTTGCATAGGCCTCCACGAATTGTCAAGGTAGCATAGCATGGGCATGACCGGTCATAGCCATAGGTTCCTTTGGGCACACAACTGCACTTTGCACAACAGACGTTGCATGCTCTTTTGCATAGATTTGGCCTTGAAGATTTGCTGCATCTTATCATGCATGCTCCTCCACAATCGGTACATATGTACCATTGTTGTTATTTACCACATTAGTATACTCTCTTTTTTCTTCAATTTAAAGAATGAAGAGTGAAAAAACAGTAAGATATATAAAAATAGTTGAAAAAAAAGAAGATGCATACTTATTCCTGTTGTAGTTGATGCATTGCTAATAGCAGACATAACCAGTGCCAACGAAAGTAAAGTGGCAAGGAAAATGGTAGAAGAAGCCATTAATAATGGTAAAGAAGTTCACTGATATGAACCCTCTGCAGTAGTATAGAGCACTGACATGCTATTGAAAGGGTTATGAGATACCTTAAACGAACTATGAACCTTGGATTACATGATGAAAGGTTTCCAGCTGTACTTGAAGGATACTATGATGCAGACTGGAATACCTTATCTGATGATTCTAAAGCGACCAATGGCTACATATTTAGCATTGCTGGAGGAGCTGTTTCTTGGAAATCCAAGAAACAAACTATTTTGGCTCAGTCTACTATGGAGTCTGAGATGATAGCACTAGCCACAGCTAGTGAAGAAGCAGAGTATTTGAGAAATCTGCTAGTTGAGATTCCCTTATGGGAAAAACCGATACCAGCTGTGTTGATACATTGCGATAGTACCACGACTATTGCAAAAGTTTAGAACCGTTATTATAATGGTAAGAGACGAAAATTACGTCATAAGCACAACACTGTTAGAGAACTACTTTCTACAGGTATCGTTAGAGTGGATTATGTGCGTAGTGATGAAAATTTGGCAGATCCTTTGATGAAAATTTGGCAGATCCTTTGACGAAAGGACTGTCCAGAGAGAAAGTCCTTAATTCTTCTAAAAGAATGGGACTATTGCCTTTAGATTGTTGAGTCACGCACAATGGTAACCCGACCTAAATGATTGGTGATCACAAGAACTAGGTTCAATGGGTAAAAACAAGTTGTACAGTGATATGAGTTGAACATGCTATTTAATAAACCAAGAAGCATGTATTCCTGAAGTGATTAGAGAATGGGTTAATAGAAAATCCTAATGAGATCTCTACTCTATTTGGAGTGAAGTACCTACCTTAAGGAGTGCTCTTGATAGACTCACCTTTGTGAATGTGGAAATGTGGTCGTTTCCTATGGAGATTTGGGCAAAACTTCTAGAGCGTTCACTGAACTAGGATAGACGTGCATGGCCATAAATGCATGGGCTTATTTGATTGCACTATAGAAAAGGTTGTGTGTGGTTTGATGTCAGGAATAGAGTTCAAGACTAGTGTCACTCTAGTAAAAACCGAATCTTATTCACTATGCAAAGGTTCAAGTCGGATGACACCTTTGTTTATGTACAGTCTTATGTTTTTTAGAAACTGCTCGAATATAATTTTAAAAATTCAAGTGGAGGATTGTTGAAAATGTTTTTATAAATATTAGGTGAATTATTAAAAATGTTGGAATAAGTGTATGAATGGCTGCTATATGTGAATAGTCCCACATCATGGGACTATATGGAAGAAGCAAGTATTTATACTTGTTTCTAAGAAGTCATGTTGGGGGCTTGGGGCTCCCAATACATGCTTTGTTGTGAGGAGGGAGACCATGCATCATGATCACCACACATGCGCGCGATCGACTCGACCCGACCCGGCCCGGTTCGGTTCGGTTTGGGCTTGGGCCTTGACTTTGGGGTGTAGACACTTATATTTAGACCAAAAAACATTGCTTTTTTCGAACCGTTTTTTAATGAAATTTTTTTATGCAACGGTAAACTTTTGTCCCGTAATTTTAGCAGATCCGGTTTTTTCTCCCACTACTCAGAAAAACCTTAATTCCCGTTCTATATAATCCACAGCTATAGACGAGAAAAAAAATACCGAATTACATATTCTCTTCTTGTCTCCGCCGTTAAAATATATTTTTCTGAAATTTTCGAGTAGTGCTAAATTTCGACAGAGCAAATCTGCACTGATTTGTTGTGCAAGCAAATCAGTTGTTGTTTTCAGAGGCTGTTTTTTCCTAGAGTCAGCGACGAAAGTACGAACTGGTTTGCACCTCTGACCAGATCGCCGAATCGTCTTCAAGAAAGTGATGAAGTACATGATTCACCCATTGTTTCCCAACAGTTTACATGATAACTTGTTTCTTTAGGGAAATTGTATATATATGAGGCATGCGTCCAAAGCTCCCCTTTTCTTAGCACCCTTTTTGCATCTCAACCAGAGCCAAGTATTTATAATTAAATAAATTAGTGGAGGGAGAGAAAGTTAGTGGAAGAAGAGAGAAACCGGGATATGTGGTGAAAATCAGAGAGGCTAAAGGGGTGATGCACTGTTTGGGGTGCTCCTGATCCTATCCCTATATATATATATATATATATATATATCCCAAACAATGATTTTTTATCAATAAGTGGTGAATACAGCATACTTAATGAATTGACCTAAAAGTTCACATCATAAATGAGCATTAAATAAGGAGCATAAGTTCAAACCAAAGTTATCAGGACCGAACCGCGAATCGAACCGCGATGATCTATGGTCGAAGGTTTTGATGGTTAGACTGGTTGAACCGTCAGAACCGCGCTGACTGCCAACAAAGAATGCACATGCTTGAAAATCAATAGCATATGTACATTCTTCGAACTTGCAGTGTTTTCTACTATATAATGTCCCACATCCTTGAAAATCGGTAGCATCAGTGCACTTTACAACTATAAATAAGTGTGCTATAAATAAGTGTGTCTAACCACAATAATAGCTGCACCAATCGTGCAGGCTTTTGCTTTGCAAAGCAAGGCCCACTAAGTTAAAGTTTTTCTGGTCTTTGCCAATTAATTTGGTGTTTAAACCGTTGTGGACCGTGGATGACCGTGGCTTTCAAAGTCTTTGACGGTTGGATGCATCTGGCGGTTTATTAGACTTCCGGGCCATTTTTCCCACTGGTTCGCGGTTTTTTTTGGTCGGACCGCCGGTTCGGTCCTGATAACAATGGTTCAAACTATGATGAAAATCTTGATTCAATTTTTAAATAAGGTAATTTTTATTCTAATCCACAATATTAGTAAGTTAATCCACCCTATTTTACAGGATCATTGACTTTTACTGAAATTTAAATTTTATTCAGTGTATCCACAAAAAAAAGTTGTACTTATTTTTTCTTCTTCTCCGTCTTCTTCTGTGTGTTTTCTGTCGTCTTCTTGGTACTGGAATCCTAACATCTAAATCCAAGCTCAAGAGTTAAGCAAAGTAATTCAACATAACATTAAGTAGTTTGTTTAATTATAATTATAATTATTTTGAAATTTCCTGCAGCGAGGTTTGATGCGGCTACAGTGTTTGTTAATATTTGCATTTGATAATTGCGGCTTCTTGATGATGCAGTTTTAAGATGAGTAGGCTGGTTTCTCCAGTTTTTTATTATATATAATCTGATAAGAAGAAAGTCTATAATTGTTAGCTTTTTTGATTCGCCATACATAGTTTATTGGTCATGTGAAGCTCATGCTAGTTTGTAAGTAGCTAATTGTTGTAAGGGTTAGTTATGCACTAACTAGAAGTTGTTTATCATGTAAATTCTATAGTAGTAATAAAATTGTGTTCAACTTTTTTTTTTTTTTTTTGAAGTTGATTAATTGTATACAAAATTGTAATTTTTTTTTTAACATCACCGTTATCACATATAATTGTAGTTAGCTATTTTCTGAAATCTTGAGAAACTGATAGAAATATGTCTGAGAAGAGAAACCGTTTACATCTTGATGAGGGAGATGGTTGTTACAGTACTAAGAAAATTGCAGGAAATCAAAGGTTTTATTCAAGACTAATAAATAATGATGATGGCGACGAGTGGCTTGTTGAAGCCGTGAAAGAAGAAAACAAAAACGTGATGGATGATTAAGAAAAACATGATGGATGATTCAAAACAAGAAGCACAAACTCAATTGTTAACTATATAATAGGGTGAAATCTTTAAGTTAATCCACTTGTGGATTAACTTATAAAATAGCTATGGATTAACTTATTAAAGTAAATGGTGGATTAACTTATTAAAACCGTGGATTAGAATAAAAATTACCTTTAAATAACTCATGACCACATAAATAAACACTTGAGTTATAACAATCTCTTATTTGAAGCAAAAAAACTCAATCACACACAATGTAAACACACATATGCTCTGCATGAATACATATGGTAAAATAGATGACAAATCCGTAAGAAATCAAGGGCATTTGCGTAGGCCTCCACGAGTAGTCAAGGTAGCATAGCATGGGCATGACTGGTCATAGCCGTAGGTTCCTTTGGGCACACAACTGCACCTTGCGCAACAGGTGTTGCATGCTCTTTTGCATAGATTTGGCCTTGAAGATTTGCTGGATCTTATCATGCATGCTTCTCCACAATCTATATACATGTACCATTGTTGTTATTTTCCACATTAATATACCCTCTTTTCCTCTTCAATATAAAGAATGAAGAGTGAAAAAACAGTAAGATATATATAAATAGCGGGGAAAAAAGAAAGATGCATACTAATTCCTGTTGTAGTTGATGCATTGCTAACGGCAGACATAACCAGTGCTAAGGAAAGTAAAGTGACAAATGAAAATGGTAGAAGAAGCCATTGATAATGGTAAACAAATTCACTGATATGAGCCCTCTGTAGTAGTAGTAGTAGTAATAGTATGAGCTGATGAGTACAGTTTTAAAACGGACTTTTTACAATGTTAGGCTTGTTTTGAAATTGTATTACATGATTAGCCATGTTTCAAAAATAATAACAAATATAGACCTGTTTTGTCAGGGGAGCGATATGGGCGAGTTTTCAAAACTCGCCTTTGTGCGCGTTTTCAAAACACGCCTGTGTATTTGGGGTAATTTCAAAACTTTATATGTACTCACCAGTCTTCTCATAATTCGGATTCATACTCAACCACATCTTCACAACTCCGTATATTTTCAAAATGACTTCTCAAACAATGGTTGAGCAAGAGGTTAACTCGTTCCCAGTTTGCTACCACTGTGGATATATGGCTGAAGTTGTCGTCTGTGATGATGGCGAAAACATTGGTCGTCGAAGTCTTCTTTGTTCCAATTATTCTCACGGATGCAATTTTTCAGAATGGATTGACGAACCGCTTTGTCCCAGGGGCATAGCATATGCGAATGAGCTGGAGCAAGAAATTAGACGTCTCAAAAAACTCCGAGAGGACTTGCAATTTAAACCTAACCACTAGTTTTTCTATTAGCCGTCGTCATTGTAGGTTTCTGAAGATTAGTTTGAATTATTGTATTTTCCGTTGTCGTTGTATGTTTCTGAAGTTTAGTTTGAATTATTATTTGTGTGTTTGTAGGAGTTGAAAGATCAACACGAAGTATTGTATGTTTGTGTTTTTCTAATGAATTATTTTATGCTTTTGAAGTTTGAATTAAAGCTTTGTATTTTGTTGGTTTGTACAGTGTACATTATGACATAAATAAGAATTGAAAACTCGCTGCAAAAAAATAAAGCTAGGTCAATCTGTTTCTGTACAGTACGATCTGCCGCAAATCAGGTGATTTGACTAGACACGGGTAAATTTGTCCATTGTGATAAAGCCATGGCTTGTTTTGTGTGATCAGTACGAGCATAGGACAGTTGATTCTGATTCTGCTTTATTTTGAATTGGGTGACATGATTAAAGCTCTGTCAATTCTTACTTGACAACGACCGCACACTGAGTTGAATAAAGTTGATTTAATGGTGACGTTGCTTAGTTGGTTTCCCTATTTCATAGCTCTTTATCACATTATTTCTCATACACTTCAATTTTGTCTTCAAAGAACTTCAAGAAAAATAAACACAGTCAACAATGGCTCCTCCTTTTATTACTACACTTATCTACTACGACGGTGAATTGGTCGTGGATGGGCAACAAAATGGAAATTATGTGGGAGGATTTGGCAAACCAGGGAGAGTTCGATGGGGTTGCACACTTGGTTCTTTGAAAAACACAGTTTTCCAAGCAACTAGAATTAACCTTCTCGAATATGATATCGAGTTGTCGGTCAACTGGCCTACTGAATCGGGGTCGAGAGCCGTGACACTTTCAGATGATGAAGATGTACAAGTAATGTTTTCCACTATTAAGAAATCGTTTGAGTTGTTTGTTGGAAAAGCAGCAAAAGAAATCGTGGAAGATGTTGTGGAGGAAATAATCACACCGCCTATAGTGAGTAGCGGTTTCAGATATTTCACAGAAATGTTGCAAACTCATGATCCATCAATCAACTTTAGTTCTCCTTTATACACCAATCTGTATTGTCCACCAAATGTGGCTGAGCAGCAGCAACAGCAACAACAACAACAAGAAGAACAACAGACTAATCAGTCAGAATTGTTAGATATGAGCCAAAGGTATGTGTTCCACATCAAGTTAGTTTTATAATTACTCATTGAAATGTAAGATCTAACTGAAATGCATTTATTAATAGGTTGACTGTAGAAGCCGAAGAAGAATGGGGTGCAGGTCCTTCACAACAGGCCGAACATATTGACAGCATGGCGGTTGCCACGACAACAGTTGATGATACATGCTGGACCGGAGTCAGCAATGAACCGTTGAACTATGACTATGATACAAACATAGTAGATACCGAAGAAGATGGTGATGAGCCTCAAATGGAAGTACCCATGGACGATGATCTCTGCACGGCGCAAATGATGGCCGGATCCGTAGTGGGTAATTTAGAGTTTTCTGGCGAAAAAATCTCGGCTTCCTGCGTACAAAATGGTTTTGCTGTTGGGATGGTATTCTGAAGCAAGGAAGAGTTTCTCAACCAACTTACGGAATGGTCTATTCCGCACGGTGTTTCATACAAGCCAATCAAGTCGAATAAAACAATATATACCGCTGTATGTAGTGTTGATGGTACTTGTCCATGGCGAATACATGCTATAGTGTCGAAGAAATCAAAAAACGGATTGTGGGAAATCCGAAAGTTGCCTCATGAACATAACTATGTCAACCCTACGATTAATTCAAACCACAAGCAAGCCACTTCTGCGTTTCTTGTATCCAAAATCATGACTTTTGTGAAGGCCAACTTGGATATCTCAGCTGGGACTGGTTCTTTTCATGCATGCGTGAGTTCATTTATAGCGTACAAAATCGACACATTACATTTATATCTGATAGAATGAAAGGGATTCCAAGCGCTTTGCAGGATAAATGGCACCAACCGCACAAACATAAGTTCTGTGCAAGGCATCTTAAAGAAAATTTTCAAGCTGCAGGTCATCGAGACAAGTGACTTGTAGGCTTATTTTACGCTGCTGCATGTGCTTCAGAAGTGATTGAATACAATAAACTTAGAGAAGAAATCAAGACAACTAAGCCGGAGGCGCATGACTGGATTGAACGAAGCCTAGGAAATTGCGAAGAAAACTGGGCTCTTTGGAAAGATGACGGCAACCGCTTCCATATTATGACGACCAACGCATCTGAAAGTTTTAATGGCGTACTAAAAGGCGCTAGATCCTTGCCTATAAAGGCGTTGGTTGCAAAAACGTTCTTTCGATCAGTTGAGTATTTCTATAAGAGACGAGAAAAAAGGGTGCGTCTGAATTCGAAACTTACTCCAATATGGAAAGCTAAAATTGAAGCTCGTGCTATTGAAGCACGGCGTTGTAGGCTTGTTCAATTTGGTCGATATAAATGGCAAGTGATTAACAGTTACGGCGGTGAATATGATGTTGTGATCGACGGTTCTGCTGTCACCTGTACATGCAGAAACCCACTTCTGCAGAAGATACCATGTGCTCACGTGATGGCGGCTTGTTCAGCACAGGATTTTGGTGGTAATTTAGCACATCACGATTTTGCTAGTGAATGGTACTCCGTCCAAAGTTATAGAGCTACATACGACCCAGAGTTTAATCCTATATGCGATAAGAAATACTGGGACCCGTACAACGGTCCACGAATACTGCCTTCGACTATCAAAAGACTAGCTGGACGACCCAAATCAACGAGATTCAAAAATGTTATGGACGAGCATCAAACACCCAAAACAAATAGGTGCAACAAATGTGGATCGCTGGGCCATAACAGAAAGCAGTGTACTTCAGTAGCCTAAACTGGAGATGTTTGTTTGTTGATGCGATGTTAGTGTGTTGTATTTCGTGTATCTGTATTTCTTATGTTTCGAACATATCTGTCCTTAACCAGACTATGTATCTCTCTTGTATTTGAATATTAGAATTTGGTATTTGTTTTACGTTGTTTGGTTAATTTATATATACTAATTAAATGTCGTGGTAGTTCGAAGTTTAACGTTTACACCTACATTCGAATATATAGAAATCGTTATACGTCGGTTTTCATTGAAACAAAAAACGATCGAATCTATAAAACTATATTTCAGTAATGAAACAGAAAAATGGGAATTTCATATTATAAAAATCGAGTTATGTCCAAATCAAATTTCAAGAAAGTCACTATGGAGTTTAAAACAAAAGTGTACAGGCGAGTTTCCAAAACGCGCCTTTGGGCGAGTTTCCAAAACGCGCCTTTGGGCGAGTTTCCAAAACGCGCCTTCGTTAATACAAAACAGGTCTATTCCTGTAATTACTATCAAAACAAGTCTGTTTGCGTTATACAATTCTGAAACAAGTCTATTCTGTAATTAAAATCGGTGTTCTATTTATAGAGCAGAAGTTGTCTATTTAATTATAAAGTAAACGATTAATGCCGCATGGGTAATGGAGTTATTTGACTCTAATTTGGACTCAAGTGTAGCGTATCATTGTTGAATGTTTGATTGAGTTGGTAAAGGTATGCAATGAATAGATGGATAGGAATAATAAATGATTGGGATGGTAGATAAAAAATGGTCCAGCTAGATCTAAGCTGTTGCATGTAGATTTTCAATGTAGCATCTATCCAGTTTCGTGTTTTGTTTGCACTCTACTGGTTAGAGCATCTCCCGTAAGTTTTTGTAACTTGTACTGTAACAACCCAAACATCTGGGCCAGTTTAAATTTTTTATTTTGGCAACTTTAGCGAATTTTGAACATTTAAAATAGATTATTTTAAATAAAATCGAAGAGAAATTTATTTTGAATATAAATCGAACGTATATATTATATACGTCGTCGTTAGAACATAAATAATTATATATAATTATAAATGGAATAGAAAATGGCACGGTAGTTCGATAATTCGATTTCAAACTTCAATTGAATGTACCGGGTGCAAAACAATCCGGATTTTAGTGAAACCAAAAATAATAGGATCTAATTGAGAATATCTTTCCAACGAATCCAAAAAATCGAAATTTCATAGCGGGAATCAAAAGATATGTCCAGTTGAAAATTCTGAATAGTCGCTATGAAATTCAAGCCCTTAAAAATAGCCATTTTGCAAACGACCTCGGATTTTGACGAAACCATTTTTGTTGGGTCCGTGATGTCAAATTATTGCTAGATTCCAAATTTCATAATTTTTCGAATCAATATGTGAGCGTGGAAAAGGAAAACGCGTTTGACCAGTTTCAGTTGATTTTAATCGACTAGAAAATGACCATTTTTCAAACGGTCTCAGAATTCTACGAAACTAGTTTTGTTAGGACCGTGTCGTCAATACGAAGCTAGAAACTATTTTTCTAGAATTTTTAGAGTTCGTATGTGACCCCGATAAATTGAAATGCGTGTTCAAATTCAATATATAGAGTTATATGTTGATTTTGACGAAAACTGATTGTAACGATCGAATCAGCCTACGATACATATCCCATTGTGTTCAGAATAGGGGTAATTAGCTATGGACGACAGGCGGTGGGCCTCGTTTAGAGGTCGTATGAAAAAGTCAACTTTTTGTAAATTAAATAATTAAATAAATAAAAAAATAAAACCCTCTCCTTTATTTTCTCTGGCCCCCCTTTCAATAATCGATTCAGTAGGAAAAATAAAAAAAAGAGAAAAAAAGGGGCGACGTGGGGGGGGGGGGGGGGTGAACCCCGCCGCCGCCTCCGCATCGCGCCCCCCAGCGGCGCGCCGCCGAGCCCCCTCCATCTTCCCCCTTCTTCCTCCTCTTCCCCTCCTCGAGCGATGCAAACCCCGAGACCCTAGCCCCCCTCAAACCACCAGTGACGCCACCGCGCCCCTCCTTCTGTTGCCGCCGCCCAGACGCCTCCACTGCGCCTGCATCCGCGCGCCGAAACCCCCTCCTCCTCTTCAATTGCTGTAAGCCCTTTTATTTATTTTATTTTGCTTTGTTTAATTAATTTTTGCAATGAAAAATATAGTCTTTTATATTGTAGAAGGTTGAAAATATAATTATTATCGCATGTAAAGATTGAAAATATAATTTTCATATTATATAGATGATAAAAATGTGATCTTTATATAGTAGGATATAAAAAGACGACATTTTTAAAGTAGCAAAGGGCGAAATCTTTATATAGAGAATAGTGTGGTAAAAATGGAATTTTTATCTATATAGTAGCAATGTAAAAATGGATTTTTTATCTATATAGTAGCAATGTAAAAATGGAATTTTTATCTATATAGTAGCAATTTAAAAATAGAATTTTTATCTATATAGTAGCAATGTAAAAATGGAATTTTTATCTATATAGTAGCAATGTAAAAATAGAATTTTTATTTATATAGTAGCAATGTAAAAATGGAATTTTTATCTATATAGTAGCGATGTAAAAATGGAATTTTTATCTATATAGTAGCAATGTAAAAATAGAATTTGTATTTATATAGTAGCGATGTAAAAATAGAATGTTTATATACATAGCAACAATATAAAAATATGATTTATACATATGTGGAGAATACGGGCAACGAAGATGATAAAAAGGCGAGAACGATGAAGATTTCTATAAATGAAGTGTCGTGAAGTTGGGATAGCTTTCAGTGAGAACTTCTCACCTTTTAAAATTTCCTTTTCTAGTTATATATATATGCTAGGATGCAGACGGTGCTTAGCAGCACCCGACACCCGTCATCCACAGACCATGGATGGCTTGTTTGTTTGATTGATATGTTGTGAAAATTTGTTTGTGAAATTGTTGTGAAATAGATAATGAAAAATATTCTTGTGTTTAAAGGAAATAAAATATTTATATAGTTAAAAATATTTTATCGTTAAAAATATAATTTTTAACGTGAATGTGAATAAATAAATATATATAAACAAATCGGCCGATTTGTTTATATACACTGATTTGACTAATATTGATTGGGTCGATAAATTTTACACATCGCCCAACTGCACAAATAAAAATCTGTGTTTGTTGATTTGAAACCCCACACGGGTGTTGGGATGATATTTGGGTACACTAATCCCAATTATTTAATTATATGTCGATCGATTGGTCGACAGGCTGTGTAAGCGTTAATTATTTATATTTGATGCTTATGCAGTTGTGTGGTGCACCTTGGATGATGGTTGATTGTTTATCATTGCTATTTTATACATGTGTGTATGGAATCCATATAATTAACGTTATAGGGTGATTGATTGGGCCTCATTCCAATCGGGAAAATAATGAATATTATAAAAGAGAATTCATATGGTGAATATAAAAATAGTCATGCGTTGATGATGTTCACGTGTTGAAAATATTCGTGTGTTGAGTAAAATATTTTATACAATAAAATTTACATCTTTATCATATTTAAAATTTGAACTACTTCACAGTGGAGTCTGATTTAAAAATCAAACGATAGATACCATAATTTTATAAAATATTTTACATAACAAAAATAGTGATGTGTGGACAGTACTCATGTGTTGAGATTAGTCGTGTGTTGAAAGAAATATAGATTCATGTGTTGAATGGAATATATATATTCATTTGTTGAATAGAATAACGAATTTATTGAAATATATAAAGCCGTGTTGATTAGAGTTACGCTATTTTGACGTGAACGATATTTATATCGATTTTATTCGTTTTATAATGAATATTGAAAAGTGATTTCAAAATTTAATATTTTGAAATGAAATTCAAATTAAATTAGATTAGAATTCAAATTGAAATTTTATAGAATCAATTTGAAATGAATTAGAATCGAATAGAAAATGAATTCGATTCGAATTGAATAGAAAGTGAATTTGAATTCGAATTGAATAGAAATGAACTCAAATTGAATTAAATTGAAATTGAATTAAAAACGAATTGAAATCGTTTTGAATGAAATTTAAAACGAACTGAAATTGAATTGAAATCAATTTGAAATGAATTCGAATTGAAGTAAATAGAAGGTAAATTCAAATTGAATTGAATTGAAACGAATTAGAATTTGAATTGAAATGAATTCGAATTGAACTGAAATCAAATCGATTTGAAATTGAATGTAGCGTTGAAATGGTTTTGAAAACGAATTTAAAACGATTTATAAAATACGTTTTAAAATGAAATCGACGAAATATATATAATATATATATTATATATATAATGGCCTGAATAGAACGCGCCGCGCCGTGGCAGTTCGCGAATTTCGACCATTGACTTCGAATTGACGTTGCGGGAGATCCGACCGTCGGATTCTCCTAAAACCGGAACTGTTGGGTTCGTATCGAAAAGAGCTTTCCAATGAATATTAGAAATTTGAAATCTAACGGTTGGATTTGGAATTATGTCCAAATCAAATTTGAAAAAGGTCGCTGTAAGTGCAGTTCGATGGCCGTTGATGGAAATCGACTGTATGGGCCTTGATAAAATTATTAAAAATGTCTGTAATTTGTGTAAAATCATAAGAAATGATTTGGGAAAAATTGGGCTGAAAATTTCCATATTTGAAAAGACAAAATTAGATTTTTATCGAAATGAACTAGTTTTGAACTAGAATTAAAATCAATTTATTTTTGAAATAAATAAATTGAATTTGAAAGTGATTTTAAAAATAATCAATATTCCCAATACGTGGATTGGACTGGAGTTGAATCGAAATTATCTTCGGAATATTTCGATGTTGGATTTCGTGACTATACAGATATTGTTATGGTAATTTGAAAGATATATTTTATATCGTTATTTCCAATACGATATTTGTTGGTTTCAGAATTTGATATTGAATATAAGCGGGTATATTTTCTATTCAGAGCCTGGTATTTAATTTCAAATGTGATTTGGGTTTATCGTGAATCGTGTTTTAGATGACATTGGTTCTTTAACCCAGTTAAAGGCAAGATGTTGATTTTTAAAAGGATTAAAACTAAGGGGAATTTCAATGAATCTTTAATTAGATTGAAATGTGAATTGATAATTTAAATCATCAAATCTGAAAGGTGATCGGGAATGGAGTACCATCAGTTTTGCTCCAAAGCGATAGTTAAGTTTTTAATTAGATTTGAACGTGAAATGGTAATTAATTTTACCGATAACACCGTGGTGTTAGATATGGAGTATTACCAGTTTTGCTCCATGGGATATATAGGTTGGGATTGGGAAATAAAATAAATAATTACTTCGGTGTGGTTCGCTATTCCCGACTAGTTTGAAATGATATCCAAAGGAAGATTAAAGAATAAATTTAGAAGAATTTATCTTGGATAAAATTAATGGGAACCTCTCCCCAAAGAATGTGATTTTGTGAATAAAAGAATATTCTAAATTGGAATGAGGCGTTTGTGTGTTTGTGTAACATTTGTTTATTATATACGTGGGATATTCAGAAAGGCCGGGTTTATACCCATCCTGAATAACCGATTCGACGAGATGTCGAAGAAGAAGACGGTGGTTGAAGACCGGAAGTCTTCACATCGTTTGGGTGATTACTGATGATCTTGATTGGGTTGTACACCCAAGATGAGGGAAATAGTTGGTGATCGTCCAGACGTACTTGGAGATGGATGGATATGCGAGGAAAGTGCCTCCGGTTTCGTTCAGACCCAGAACGAACTTGTAAATGGATTGTGTGTCTGACATTGGATTTTATTCTGTGTTGATTGATCTCTATTAAATATACATCTGTTTGGCGGCGGAGAATTTATTCTCTTGCTTAACGCCCTTCTCTAAGACGTACGAGCTCAGAGGTTGTATATCGATGGACATCAGTCGCATGGAGTGAATTGCCAGTGTGGCACACGTAAGTGGCAATTGATCAAGGCTTTTGTTGAAAAGCAAAGTCTTGTGGTTGATGATCAAAGCACGGCCTGTGTGGCATAGCTTTGTGTATAACGTGAATTCGCGAGCCTCACACCTCGGTATGAGTCAAAAACGGGATAGTGACAGCAGGGAGAGCACGACGTTTCTTTCTAGCTAGGGTGGTGTCAGTGACCTACCAGCCCTGACATTTATATACTTTTCACCTGTGTGGTTGTTGGATACGAGGCGCCTCGGATATAGGTCTGTAAGGACCGGGAAACGTGTGTTCAGGAATAATTAATCCTCCAAAGTTAGGTGAGGACCGGCCCTGAAGATCCAAGGATCAGAGTGGGGTCCTGGGACATTTGCTAGAGTGTCTCGAATCGGAGAGAAGCTTTCCCCTTGCCTCGACTCATGACGGAAATCCAATTTCCAATACGTGTTATTGCGGTTTTAATTGTAGAACTAGTATGGCGACATGATATATGGTACCCATGCCACCTATGATTGATATTTATGATTGAAAATGTTTTGACACTATACACTTATAATAGTATCAAATGATTTGTTTTGATGTACCAAGCATGTTTGGCTATTATAAGGGAAAACCCTATCCTCCGGCTTGCGTTGCATTGTGTGATGGGACCTTGGTCTTATAATAGCTTCATTTTTCTTTATTTAGCATTGCGCTGTTTGTTTTATGCACTGGTATTCTTGGGAGGAAACTCGTTCCGTGTTATACGGCGTGGTCCCTTGATTTACCTAACTTTAAAAATAAAGATTAATAACTGTTTTTAGTTCTCACACTAGTCACATGACTAACCTGGAGTTTATTGTTTTAACCTAAACTCTGGGTGCCCCTATTTTCCACACGGGCAGCTAGTAGTTTTGGCTTTGCAGATTTATATTTACAGGGTCCTGATTTACAGCTGGAACGATGCTCGGAAAGCTCTGTATCCATGTATTACTTCTAGTTGTGTTTTTGTATTATTTTCCGCTGCGATGTATTTAAATGTAATTTAAATCTCTAATATTTATCGAATGTAATTTATTCATTTATACTCTGTATATTCTTGTATCTGATGGAATTGTTGTAATAACAATGAAATGTTCTTCCGTCTGCGTTCCAATTTGTCCTGTTCTCAAAACGATCAGGGGTTTCGAACGGTCTTTGTCGGTTTAACGATCGATTCAGATCGAGCGAAATTCTTTGCCGTCACAGTTGGTATCAGAGCTTTGGTTTACAGAGCTCGAGAACAAGACACATTAGAACCATACGAAAGAATTCATCAGATATTGGATTAGTAATATCCAATTAGAATGACTCGTTAGAGATAGGATCAGTAGTATCCTAGAACGAGTGTGAAGAGTATATTTTTCAAATGAAAACAATTTTGTTTTGAAAATTTAAATCGCTTTATACGTATTTGATTATTTATTTATTTTGAATATGGACAATCGAGTATATAAAGATTTCGCGTATACGCGTCATGAACGTATATTCGAAGTTTTAATATACTGGATAGATATAGAGTCACACTCTAGTCGCCCGAAGATAATTCTGGTAATGCGGCCGCATTATCAATATTTGTGTTCGTGTTTCGAAGGTGTGATTTCTATATATTTCCATTAGACTGGTGTGAGAACCAAAACTAATGTTGATAGATTTATTGTTGTGAATTGGCATCAAAAACATGATTTTCTGTACATATGTATCAAAATTATGAATTTGAAACGTTAATCCACTAATTGATTGATGTTTGTGTTGTTTGTTTATTTGTTTGATAATTTTGAACCATTTAGCCTAATTGTATCAAATATTGAATTGTATTAAAAATTGGTCGCATTTGCTTGCATATACATGTACTTACATTGAACAGGTCATAGCAAGGAGGCTAGAGCAGAGAATAAAATTTGTTTGCCCAACAAATAGGTACATGTTTACTATATAATTTACTGTTTTGTTTGGGTGATGATGATTTTATGAGCCGATTGGCTAGTCGCTTGGATTTTTCTTTTTCTTTTTGAGATCAAAAGGCCTGAATGGCAATTTCAGGATTTTCCCGTGGCTCCCGGTGCAGGGGAGGTTATGGCGAAATTTTTCGAAAATTTAGGGTGTTAGCCAAATTTTTGAAGAATTTGAAAATTCTCAGAAACTGAAAAGTTGGAGAAGGGAAGCCAGATCAAGCGTAGAGTTGATTAATCAAACCACTTTTGACTTTATTCCTTTTCGGGACGAAAAGTTTTAAGTGGGGGAGATTGTAACAACCCGAAAATCTGGGCCAGTTTAATTTTTTTATTTTGGCAACTTTAGCGAATTTTAAACATTTAAAATAGATTATTTTAAATAAAATCGACGAGAAATTTATTTTGAATATAAATCGAACATACATATTATATACGTCGTCGTTAGAATATAAATAATTATATATAATTATAAATGGAATTGAAAATGGCGCGGTAGTTCGATAATTCGATTTCAAACTTCAATTGAATGTACCGGGTGTAAAACAATCCGGATTTTAGTGAAACCCAAAATAATAAGATCTAATTGAGAATATCTTTCCAACGAATACGAAAAATCGAAATTTCATAGCGGGAATCAAAAGATATGTCCAGTTGAAAATTTTGAATAGTCGCTATGAAATTCAGGCCCTTAAAAATAGCCATTTTGCAAACGACCTCGGATTTCGACGAAACCACTTTTGTTGGGTCCGTGATGTCAAATTATTGCTAAATTCCAAATTTCATAATTTTTCGAATCAATATGTGAGCGTGGCAAAGGAAAACGCGTTTGACCAGTTTTAGTTGATTTTAATCGACCAGAAAATGGCCATTTTTCAAACGGTCTCAGAATTCGACGAAACTAGTTTTGTTAGGACCGTGTCGTCAATACAAAGCTAGAAAATATTTTTCTAGAATTTTTAGAGTTCGTATGTGACCCCGGTAAATTGAAATGCGTGTTCAAATTCAATATATAGAGTTATATGTTGATTTTGACGAAAACTGATTGTAACGATCGAATCAGCCTACGATACATATCCCATTGTGTTCAAAATGGGGGTAATTAGCTATGGACGACAGGCGGTGGGCCTCGTTTAGAGGTCGTATGAAAAAGTCAACTTTTTGTAAATTAAATAATTAAATAAAAAAAAACCCTCTCCTTTAATTTCTCTGGCCCCCCTTTCAAAAATCGATTCGGTAGGAAAAAAAAGAGAAAAAAAGGGGCGACGGAGGGGGGGGGGGGGTGAACCGCCGCCGCCGCCACCGCATCGCGCCCCCTAGCGGCGCGCCGCCTAGCCCCCTCCATCTTCCCCCTTCTTCCTCCTCTTCCCCTCCTCGAGCGATGCAAACCCCGAGACCCTAGCCCCCCTCAAACCACCAGTGACGCCACCGCGCCCCTCCTCCAGTTGCCGCCGCCCAGACGCCTCCACCGCGCCTGCATCCGCGCGCCGAAACCCCCTCCCCCTCTTCAATTGCTGTAAGCCCTTTTATTTATTTTATTTTGTTTTGTTTAATTAATTTTTGCAATGAAAATTATAGTCTTTTATATTGTAGAAGGTTAAAAATATAATTTTTATCGCATGTAAAGATTGAAAATATAATTTTCATATTATATAAATGATAAAAATGTGATCTTTATATGGTAGGATATATAAAGACGACATTTTTAAAGTAGCAAAGGGCGAAATCTTTATATAGAGAATAGTATGGTAAAAATGGAATTTTTATCTATATAGTAGCAATGTAAAAATGGATTTTTTTATCTATATAGTAGCAATGTAAAAATGGAATTTTTATCTATATAGTAGCAATGTAAAAATAGAATTTTTATCTATATAATAGCAATGTAAAAATGGAATTTTTATCTATATAGTAGCAATGTAAAAATAGAATTTTTATCTATATAGTAGCAATGTAAAAATGGAATTTTTATCTATATAGTAGCGATGTAAAAATGGAATTTTTATCTATATAGTAACAATGTAAAAATAGAATTTTTATCTATATAGTAGCAATGTAAAAATAGAATGTTTATATACATAGCAACAATATAAAAATATGATTTTTACATATGTAGAGAATACAGGCAATGAAGATGACAAAAAGGCGAGAACGATGAAGATTTCTATAAATGAAGTGTCGTGAAGTTGGGATAGCTTTCAGTGAGAACTTCTCACCTTTTAAAATTTCTTTTTCTGGTTATATATATATGCTAGGATGCAGACGGTGCTTAGCAGCACCCGACACCCGTCATCCACAGACCATGGATGGCTTGTTTGTTTGATTGATATGTTGTGAAAATTTGTTTGTGAAATTGTTGTGAAATAGATAATGAAAAATATTCTTGTGTTGAAAGGAAATAAAATATTTATATAGTTAAAAATATTTTATCGTTAAAAATATAATTTTTAACGTGAATGTGAATAAATAAATATTTATAAACAAATCGGCCGATTTGTTTATATACACTGATTTGACTAATATTGATTGGGTCGATAAATTTTACACATCGCCCAACTGCACAGATAAAAATCTGTGTTTGTTGATTTGTAACCCCACACGGGTGTTGGGATGATATTTGGGTACACTAATCTCAATTACTTAATTATATGTCGATCGATTGGTCGACAGGCTGTGTAAGCGTTAATTATTTATATTTGATGCTTATGCAGTTGTGTGGTGCACCTTGGATGATGGTTGATTGTTTATCATTGCTATTTTATACATGTGTGTATGGAATCCATATAATTAACGTTATATGGTGATTGATTGGGCCTCATTCCAATCGGGAAAATAATGAATATTATAAAAGAGAATTCATATGGTGAATATAAAAATAGTCATGTGTTGACGATGTTCACGTGTTGAAAATATTCGTGTGTTGAGTAAAATATTTTAAACAATAAAATTTACATCTTTATCATATTTAAAATTTGAACTACTTCACAGTGGAGTCTGATTTAAAAATCAAACGATAGATACCATAATTTTATAAAATATTTTACATAACAAAAAATAGTGATGTGTGGACAGTACTCATGTGTTGAGATTAGTCGTGTGTTGAAAGAAATATAGATTCATGTGTTGAATGGAATATATATATTCATTTGTTGAATAGAATAACGAATTTATTGAAATATATAAAGCCGTGTTGATTAGAGTTGCGCTATTTTGACGTGAACAATATTTATATCGATTTTATTCGTTTTATAATGAATATTGAAAAGTGATTTCCTAATTTAATATTTTGAAATGAAATTCAAATTAAATTAAATTAGAATTCAAATTGAAATTTTATTGAATCAATTTGAAATGAATTCGAATCGAATAGAAAATGAATTCGATTCGAATTGAATAGAAAGTGAATTTGAATTCGAATTGAATAGAAATGAATTCAAATTGAATTAAATTGAAATTGAATTAAAAACGAATTGAAATCGTTTTGAATGAAATTTAAAACGAACTGAAATTGAATTGAAATCAATTTGAAATGAATTCGAATTGAAGTAAATAGAAGGTAAATTCAAATTGAATTGAATTGAAACGAATTAGAATTTGAATTGAATTGAAATGAATTCGAATTCGAATTGAATTGAAATCAAATCGATTTGAAATTGAATGTAGCATTGAAATGGTTTTGAAAACGAATTTAAAACGATTTATAAAATACGTTTTAAAATGAAATCGACGAAATATATATAATATATATATATATTATATATATATAATGGCCTGAATAGAACGCGCCGCGCCGCGGCAGTTCGCGAATTTCGACCATTGACTTCGAATTGACGTTGCGGGAGATCCAACCGTCGGATTCTCCTAAAACCGGAACTGTGGTTCGTATCGAAAAGAGCTTTCCAATGAATATTAGAAATTTGAAATCTAACGGTTGGATTTGGAATTATGTCCAAATCAAATTTGAAAAAGGTCGCTGTAAGTGCAGTTCGATGGCCGTTGATGGAAATCGACTGTATGGGCCTTGATAAAATTATTAAAATATCTATAATTTGTGTAGAATCATAAGAAATGATTTGGAAAAAATTGGGCTGAAAAATTCCATATTTGAAAAGACAAAAATAGATTTTTATCGAAATGAACTAGTTTTGAACTAGAATTAAAATCAATTTATTTTTGAAATAAATAAATTGAATTTGAAAGTGATTTTAAAAATAATCAATATTCCTAATACGTGGATTGGACTGGAGTTGAATCGAAATTATCTTCGGAATATTTCGATGTTGGATTTCGTGACTATACAGATATTGTTATGGGAATTTGAAAGATATATTTTATATCGTTATTTCCAATACGATATTTGTTGGTTTCAGAATTTGATATTGAATATAAGCGGGTATATTTTCTATTCAGAGCCTGGTATTTAATATCAAATGTGATTTGGGTTTATCGTGAATCGTGTTTTAGATGACATTGGTTCTTTAACCCAGTTAAAGGCAAGATGTTGATTTTTAAAAGGATTAAACTAAGGGGAATTTCAATGAATCTTTAATTAGATTGAAATGTGAATTGATAATTTAAATCATCAAATCTGAAAGGTGATCGGGAATGGAGTACCATCAGTTTTGCTCCAAAGCGATAGTTAAATCTTTAATTAAATTTGAACGTGAAATGGTAATTAATTTTACCGATAACACCGTGGTGTTAGATATGGAGTATTACCAGTTTTGCTCCATGGGATATATAGGTTGGGATTGGGAAATAAAATAAATAATTACTTCGGTGTGGTTCGCTAATCCTGACTAGTTTGAAATGATATCCAAAGGAAGATTAAAGAATAAATTTAGAAGAATTTATCTTGGATAAAATTAATGGGAACCTCTCCCCAAAGAATGTGATTTTGTGAATAAAAGAATATTCTGAATTGGAATGAGGCGTTTGTGTGTTTGTGTAACATTTGTTTATTATATACGTGGGATATTCAGAAAGGTCGGGTTTATACCCATCCTGAATAACCGATTCGACGAGATATCGAAGATGAAGACGGTGGTTGAAGACTGGAAGTCTTCACATCGTTTGGGTGATTACTGATGGTCTTGATTGGGCTGTACACCCAAGATGAGGGAAATAGTTGGTGATCGTCCAGACGTACTTGGAGATGGATGGATATGCGAGGAAAGTGCCTCCGGTTTCGTTCAGATCCGAACGAACTTGTAAATGGATTGTGTGTCTGACATTGGATTTTATTCTGTATTGATTGATCTCTATTAAATATACATCTGTTTGGCGGCGGAGAATTTATTCTCTTGCTTAACGCCCTTCTCTGAGACGTACGAGCTCAGAGGTTGTATATCGATGGACATCAGTCGCATGGAGTGAATTGCCAGTGTGGCACGCGTAAGTGGCAATTGATCAAGGCTTCTGTTGAAAAGCAAAGTCTTGTGGTTGATGATCAAAGCACGGCCTGTGTGGCGTAGCTTTGTGTATAACGTGAATTTGCGAGCCTCACACCTCGGTATGAGTCAAAAACGGGATAGTGACTGCAGGGAGAGCACGGCGTTTCTTTCTAGCTAGGGTGGTGTCAGTGACCTACCAGCCCTGACATTTATATACTTTTCACCTGTGTGGTTGTTGGATACGAGGCGCCTCGGATATAGGTCTGTAAGGACCGGGAAACGTGTGTTCAGGAATAATTAATCCTCCAAAGTTAGGTGAGGACCGGCCCTGAAGATCCAAAGATCAGAGTGGGGTCCTGGGACATTTGCTAGAATGTCTCGAATCGGAGAGGAGCTTGCCCCTTGCCTCGACTCATGACGGAAATCCAATTTCCAATACGTGTTATTGCGGTTTTAATTGTAGAACTAGTATGGCGACATGATATATGGTACCCATGCCGCCTATGATTGATATTTATGATTGAAAATGTTTTGACACTATACACTTATAATAGTATCAAATGATTTGTTTTGACGTACCAAGCATGTTTGGCTATTATAAGGGAAAACCCTATCCTCCGGCTTGCGTTGCATTGTGTGATGGGACCTGGGTCTTATAATAGCTTCATTTTTCTTTATTTAGCATTGCGCTGTTTGTTTTATGCACTGGTATTCTTGGGAGGAAACCCGTTCCGTGTTATACGGCGTGGTCCCTTGATTTACCTAACTTTAAAAATAAAGATTAATAACTGTTTTTAGTTCTCACACCAGTCACATGACTGACCTGGAGTTTATTGTTTTAACCTAAACTCTGAGTGCCCCTATTTTCCACACGGGCAGCTAGTAGTTTTGGTTTTGCAGATTTATATTTACAGGGTCCTGATTTACAGCTGGAACGATGCTTGTAAAGCTCTGTATCCGTGTATTACTTCTAGTTGTGTTTTTGTATTATTTTCCGCTGCGATGTATTTAAATGTAATTTAAATCTCTGATATTTATCGAATGTAATTTATTCATTTATACTCTGTATATTCTTGTATCTGATGGAATTGTTGTAATAACAATGAAATGTTCTTCCGTCTGCGTTCCAATTTGTCATGTTCTCAAAACGATCAGGGGATTCGAACGGTCTTTGTCGGTTTAACGATCGATTCAGATCGAGCGAAATTCTTTGTCGTCACATGTACGTTCATTTTTATCTTCAAAAAAAATGCAAATTACCTAATCCGTTATTATTTCAACAAATTTAGTTCTAAATCCATAGACACCTCAGGTAGATGTTGAAAAGACGTCTCGTTTCAGACGCCTATTAAATAAATATTTGAAATGAGACGACTGCTAAACATAAGTCATCAATCAACGCCTAATGACTCTTTTCCATCGTTCAGACTATGCTCGTTCACGGTTGAAAGAGTGGGGTTTCTCTACGATTTTTTTTCTTCTTCTCATGGAAAAGAAACTCTAATGGAAATGCTCAACCCCGCAGATCCAAATCCACCATAAGGGCATCTCCAACGGAGAATCGGTTGCTTTCCAACCGATCCCCAACGGTGGGGTTAAAGCCCAGACCAGTGTTGCCGTGGCAACACTGGGGGTCAATGAAGCAACCGATTAGTTGCTCTAATGACACGGGCTTAGCCGACTTGATTAAAGCTGGCTAAGACAAGCCGGCTAAGTGGGGACATTTCTATCCCCACCTTGGCCGGCTTGGTTAAAGCCGACCGAAGAAGGGAAAATTACTAAAAATTCTCCTCTCCTTACCCCTTAGAAGGCTTTTACAAAGCCTTCTAAGGAATACCCCATTATTACAAAGCCTTATAAGGAGGTACGGTACCTTACCCGGCTTTGTATAAGTCGAGTAAGGCTTCATGGCTTTCTCCTCCGTTGGGGGTTGCTCAGGTCAACCGGCTTCGATTTGACCGCGACCAACTCCCACGTTGGGATGCTCTAACAGAAACAAATGAAGCATTAGATTTTGATAATTGGCAACTATGGAATTTTCTTTTCATGCCTTGGTTAGATCTCCTCATCCTACAGCCATCAGACTCCTATCTCACATCAACAACCGGCCAATTTCAATGCTTACTGATATAGGGAATGTCATTGCTATCAATGATGAGTTTCCAGTTTTGATGGTACACGAACTATTGAATGAACTACGATACTTTACTTTTTCTAAACTAGTTTTTAAAATGTGGGTATCATTTGAATTCGTGTGCATCCATTGGATATCGCATGGAGTTTCGTTCTCACGTTGGTTGTTACTAATTTTCAGTGATGCCTTTTGGCCAGTAGGACTTTGGTGACCTCACATTCGGTGAGGTCACCATGACTCTCTCTATTCATTGATGTAGATCAGTGGATCTCATACGAACCCCTCTGGATTTCACCAATGGATGAAAAGAGTCATGTTGACCTCACCGAATGTGAGGTCAACAAACTCACTCTCCCTTTTGGCTCAAATTCAATGAATGCCTGTCAACATTTCAAGTACAATGAATGAATGGTATCTTTTGGCCGCATCTTCTAAAATGTCTTTATTTGGGAAAATCGTACATATGTCCCAAACAATGATTATATTCAATAGGAAATTATTCGACGTTTTCATTGTTTAAAACTGGAAGGTCACTCAGGCAGTCCAGTAAAGTAACAATTGCAAGGCTGACAAGCAGTTTTTTTGTGGACTAAACTTGCAAAGAATTTTAAGGAATTTATTATAACTTGTTCTGTCTGTTTGCAGTGCAAATCTGAAACTACCTCACCAAAATGTAGGTAATTAGAATTACAATTCAGTAATTGCCAAGTTTATGCTTGGAATTTATTAAGAACATTTCTGCATCCTTGTATCGGAAATAAACCAAGTTTATGCTTTCTCTGTCTTTTCCCTGTTATCCTCCTCCTCCTCTCTCTATTATTTTAGTCCATAACTGATAACACACAAGTTTATGGCTTGTACTTGTACACTTTGAAATTGTGCAGGTATATCTTTTGTCAAAGAAAAATAAAAATTGCTTTTGTGCTAGCATGAATTGTTGGGATATTTAGTACTAAAATAGATGTTAATTTTTGAGCAATATCTAAAGTTGAAATAGAATTTTCCTCAGTGCTATAAATAAATTTGGTCATATATATTTCAGCGGAAAACACTATAGGAATATGCTCAATTGGGTACATAAATCATCCGTTCGTTGGGATACTAGATACAGTATATATGATACGTACCTTGAAATGGATCCATTGAAAAAAAAAAATATTGATCTGACTATTTGCATTTTTTATCAATGTGTGAATATAATATAGTTCATGAATTAGCTGAAGGTTCACATCATAAATGAGCATTAAATAAGCAGCATCTGTATCTGAAGTTCACTCTTTGAATAATTCATGACACACAAATAAACAAACAAACACTTGAGTTGTAACAATCTCTTATTTAAAGCAAAAAACTAAATCACACACAATGTAAACACACATATGCTCTGCATGAATACATATGGTAAAATAGATGACAAATCCTTAAGAAATCAAGGGCATTTGCGTAAACCTCCACGAGTAGTCAAGGTAGCATAGCATGGGCATGAGTACTGGTCATAGCCGTAGGTTCCTTTGGGCACACAACTGCACCTTGCGCAACAGGTGTTGCATGCTCTTTTGCATAGATTTGGCCTTGAAGATTTGCTGCATCTTATCATGCATGCTTCTCCACAATCTATATGCATGTACCATTGTTGTTATTTTCCACATTTAATATACTCTCTCTTTTTCTTCAATTTAAAGAATGAAGAGTGAATAAACAGTAAGATATATAAAAATAGTTGGACAAAAAAGAAGAAGATGCATACTTATTCCTGTTGTAGTTGATGCATTGCTAACAGCAGACATAACCAGTGCTAACGAAAGTAAAGTGACAAGGAAAATGGTAGAAGAAGTCATTGATAATGGTAAAGAAGTTCGCTGATGATATGAACCCTCCGCAGTAGTAGTAATAGTAGTTTGAGCAATGAGCTGATGTGATTACAATACAAAGACTGGTGTTCTATTTATAGAGCTGAAGCTGTTTATATTATTACAAATAAATGATTAATGCCGTGTGGGTAATGGAGTTAGTTGACTCTGCTTTGGACTCAAGTGTAGCGTATCATTGTTGAATGTTTGATTGAGTTGGTAGACATACGCAATGAATGGATGTACAAGAATAATAAATGATTGAGATGGTAGATAAAAAAATTGGTCCAGCTGGATCTAATTAAGCTGCAGCATGTAGATTTTCAATGCAGCTGTACGTTGTGATACGACATTGCGTCTATCACTCTATTTGGTTGTATTTGGCCACAACGGTCTTGGACGTACGTCTAGCTACCACGTATTCTCTGAGATCTGTCTCTGTGGATCCTACTGCACAACTTCAAGTTAGGTCTCAGAAACAAAATTGACTTTGTGGGTTACACCTTCGTCTACCATCGCATCAATATGATTTTATTCAAAGTCATCATATATTTTCATCATTGTCTCATCATCAATCTCCCCATTATCAAATTTTCACCTACAACAAAAGTAAAATAGCTATATAGTAGTACTATAAACAATAGCAAGATAAATAACATCTTTAACCCCTTATAGAATTTGGATGTAAAATATTACTTGATTTCCAGTACAATCGCAAATACTAAGCTATATATTGGTAGTGTTTTGAAATTGAGAATATTAAGATAATTAGGTTTCCATCGTTAAAGTTTTGG
This sequence comes from Allium sativum, assembly GCA_030737875.1. Classification (NCBI taxonomy): domain Eukaryota; kingdom Viridiplantae; phylum Streptophyta; class Magnoliopsida; order Asparagales; family Amaryllidaceae; genus Allium; species Allium sativum. The sequence continues at coordinate 730,050,809 of CM060909.1, forward strand.
GAAAGCACAAGAGACAAATGCAATGATGAAAGAAGGGGGAAAACAACTCAGGAAAGTCGAAGAGGAAATTTTTGGGGGTTAGCTTGGATAACGCCAAAAGGCGTTATCCAAGATAACGCTCACAAGTTTCCTCACTGACCCGTACGGAGGCAGCGAGCAAAATTTGAAGCGGTATCTCGAATACCGCTTGTGGGCGGTATCTCGGATACCGCTTGTGGGCGGTATCTGAGATACCGCTCTGACATTTGCTCACTTCCTCAAAAAGAGGCAGTGAGCAAAGTTTGAAACGGTATCTTGGATATTGCTAGTGGGCAGTATCCGAGATACTGCTGTTAGGATTTCAGAATACTTTAACAATATCCAATCGTGAAACCCTAGATCCAAATATCTAACCATATTGATTTAATTGAGAACAAATCAGAAAATAAATAACTTGATTAGCGGAAGCGTACCTGAATCTGTATTTAATCAGTGCAATACTTGAATCCGTAGTCAGTTGTTAAACGAGAAGATGAATTTGGGTTTGGTCTTCCAAATTAACACAAACCCAAGATCTGAAATCAGCTCTCCGTAGAAGAGGTTAGAGAGTTGCTAAGGCTTGTGTAATTCGGGGACCATAACCCTTTATTTATAGAGTTGACATTTTGTAATTCGGCCCTTCAACAAATTATAAAATGCCCGGGTATCTACACATCAGGCCCATGATAACTTAAACTTTAAGCCTATTAATTCTAATCAAAAATTAGATCACTTTAATTAGGCTTTACACCAAAATAGCATAACACATTTTATTTTACATATGTGACCCAATTGTCGAAATATTCCAACAACTGCTCTGTCATTTTCTCATTGCCTCCAAAAGAGACAGTTACTGCTATAATTTTCTCATTGTCATGAGCGTAACCACATAAAGCAAAAGATAGTTACTGCTATAATTTATAAAAAAGGGAAATTTCAAAATTTATTATTCATATAGATTTATGCTATATGTTCATTTCTTGAATCCACATTTTAAATTAGTACCTTACATGGATTGATGTAAGTCCGTAGCATCATCTTTATCAATCCATTATTTATCTTTATGAAGAAATACTACACAATAATCTGAAATAGCATTTCTTCCCATTTACGTGGATTTCCTTAGTGATCTTGCATCTTTGAGGTTGTTGAGTTTTTTTTCTTGAAGCAATATCCTTAGCTTAAAGAAAAATTATCTTCAACATCGTCTTATTATGGTTCTTAATTAATTTACTTCTTCTTAATAAAAGAAAACAAATCTTAAACTTTAAGCGAAGAAGCAACCGCAGTTGAATCAAAGATAATGATTCTCTTTAAAGACAATGGTATTACTTTATTTCTCCCCCCAAACTCAACATCCTCAAAAAAACTATTGCATTTCCTGCTTTAAAAGTTTTCCTTAGTGTGGGTTCATAAAAAAATTATAAACTTTAAATCGCTTAGACTATCAATAAAGTATTTTCTATTTTTATGATATCTCAATCTATAACTCCTTAGTAAACTGAAACAAATAATTATATTAATCACCAAAACAAGATTTGAGATATCATTACAAGATATTTAGCATAAGTAGCCATAACTTATATATCAGACATTAAGAGCTTCAATTACATAAAAATTTGAATTTATTCATAAACCAACACTATTATTACTTGATGAATATGTTCATATTAGAAATATGAAACCGAAATTTGTCTAAATGACAGCATAAAAAATATCGAATAAATTCAAGCAGTTTGACTTAAATCTCAATAATAACTTTATATGTCTGTATATCCCAATAAAGAAATAACTATAAATATATCCTTATGTTATTTCTTCTTTGAGATCTTTAGTGACTTCTTAATCCTTATTCATACATTTATTTACAATGTATATCAAATGAGTACTTATCAATCATAAAAACTTCAATCTCTATTTTAATTACCAAAGCCTAAATTAGCCCAATAAAATAACATATTATTCATAAAATAATTTTAACCTTTAAATGAATATACTGAAGATAGCACCAAAAATAACGATAACTTGAGCGTCTTTAGCTTTTGAAGCAATATTTTTTTCCGTATAGTACTCATTTATATTTCTTTTACTTTGACTTTATGTAATCAAGCACCACAAAGATTGCTTGATTTCCCTTACTATTTTCACAAAAACCGTTTCCATTCTCAGTAGATAACTTATACAAAATTAGTTATCGTTACCTATAACACATCCTTGAAAACTTCTGAAGTATTTACTTAATGATCATTTAACTCTTGCCTTTGAATTCTATCACCTTTCAATATTCTTCATAATATTATAAGAATATTTAACCATAGTAGGGTTGGCTGTAACCCTCTTAGTTACAAGAGTTAAATTTATAAAGTCAATAACAAATAACATGCTCTCATACAAATCCTTATGTTTATCCCAAAACAAGATGGAAATATTCTTTAAATTGACAAGTAATTCAGTTAAATTAGCTGAAAATGAACAAAAATAAAATGAAGATTGACCGTATATGCTCATAGCCAAATATCAACCATAGTAAAATCAAATAATCGGTAAGTCTCTTCTCAAGATACCTAGTACACATTAATATCAAGTCTTTGGACAGTAATATTAACTGTAAGTGGTACTCTTGTTGTAATGATCAAACACTGACAATAAATTCAAGTCAAATAACAACCTTCCTTTGGGCCGATTAATTATTCACTCGAAAAACCTTATAATTGTCACGTATTTATCATCACACATGTGTAAGTGATTCGGCCAAACATTAGCCTTCCTTTGGGCCAACTGATATTCGCATGAATAACTACACACAAATATTAAACATTTTCATGAACCACCAAAATATAGAGGTCACTTTGGTGACATATTATTTTAAAGTAAATTCACTACTAATGTAAAATATTTACAGTTGTAAAGAGACGCCAAAATTATATTTGAATTTATCCTTAATATATGTACAATATATTTTGAGTGTTATAAAGCACTCTCAATGCTTTAGGTTTATATGACATCTGAAAAAATTCAAAATTATAATAATAGCATAACGAGTTTTAGTCATAATCTGTTGCTTTAGGTATGTAGTTACATTCATGACATTTCCTTAATAAATATGATATAAGACATCATAAATAAATCACGATATCATAGATGAATGTCATGATCAATCACCACATAAAATTATGTGTAAATGACATAATAAATATCATACTGAATAATCTGAATGACTGAAGTAACCATGATGTATATCTGAAGCATAATATAACATGTGCCTTTTTATACTGTCAACCGAGCCAAACAAAAAAAAAATACTTTTTTTTAAACCGTAGAAGTTACTGTAGTTTGACCATAATAAAGTAACCTACTAATCATCATCCTAAAACGTAGGTGAAATGGTCAAAGATTCAAACATGATAGCTAATTAGATTAAGCAACACAAATGCAAAATATTATATATCAAACCCAAAAGGCATAAAATAAAAGCATCATGACAGGTTACCGAAACATCATACACATGTCATGAAACATTATTTGCATATGACAAATAAGTTAATGTGGCATGTCCTACATCCATACAATAAGCAATAATTGTTCCAAACAGTACACATGGTATATAAAAAAAAAACCGTAGGGATAGCATGAGATTCGCTCAGTAGAGCTTTCAAAACTTCATGCATACAACGGGTACAAGACTTGGTCAAAACAAATAATATAGTATAACATATGACATCAGAAGTAACAATAGACCGGCGGCTGCAGAATGCAACTTACAACTAAACGTAATAAATATATATTTTTGATATATTTTTAAACGAAAAAAAACCAGAACCCGTTGAATTAACATATCGACAAACTATATTATATTAACATTATTCAAGCTGGATCCATAGAACCAATGAAAGAACGTGAAGGAGATAATAGATCTTAATCCATATAGATCTGAGACTTAACCAAAATAAAAAAAACTTTTTTTTTAATTATTATCCGCAGTTAATAAACTCAACCTGTTGTGAAATGAAAACATAACATATAAACCGTATGAATTGAAAACACAATTCAACCTTTGTTCTGAAATGGCAAAACAACATGTATAAAAGAAAAAAAAACAAAATTTTCCCAATAGAATCAATAATGGCTGGCTCTGATACCACTTGTTAGGATTTCAGTATACTTTAACAATATCCAATCGTGAAACCCTAGATCCAAATATCTAACCATATTGATTTAATTGAGAACAAATCAGAAAATAAATAACTTGATTAGCGGAAGCGTACCTGAATCTGTATTTAATCAGTGCAATACCTGAATCCGTAGTCGGTTGTTAAACGAGAAGATGAATTTGGGTTTGGTCTTCCAAATTGACACAAACCCTAGATCTGAAATCAGCTCTCCGTAGAAGAGGTTAGAGAGTTGCTAAGGCTTGTGTAATTCGGGGACCATAACCCTTTATTTATAGAGTTGACATTTTGTAATTCGGCCCTTCAACAAATTATAAAATGCCCCGGTATCTACACATTAGGCCCATGATAACTTAAACTTTAAGCCTATTAATTCTAATCAAAAATTAGATCGCTTTAATTAAGCATTACACCAAAATAGCATAACACATTTTATTTTACATATGTGACCCAATTGTCGAAATATTCCTACAACTGCTCTGTCATTTTCTCGTTGCCTCCAAAAGAGACAGTGAGAAAATTAAGGCCGCTGCAACACAAGAAAGAACCACTACCTTTTTTTGTGGTATTTCAAACCAAAATCGAGATAACAATAAACATATACTATACAATGGATGGACCGATCCCGGTTCCATCTCTTCATGTTTTATAAACAGTTAAGATGCATGCATTATTCCATTAATCATCCGACAAATACATAACTATGTTACGAATAACCATATCACATTTTTATACTTATCATATGTCACATTCGTGCTTTCTCGCATTCTCGTATTATCGCATACAATACACAACCAAGACTCAACAATCTCGTTCCACATCCAACATTTCACAATAAAAAAACATCACTAGCTATACACTACTACAAAACAGATCTATTGCTTCAGTTATTTACCCCCTGTTGCTTCTGTTCTGGAACCAAAGCAACTGCAGACAACGCAACAGGCCAAAATTTGTTGCTTCAGACAAACAACCGAAGCAATTTTTTTTTTTTTTTTGCTTCGGTTGTTTACCCCATGTTGCTTCAGTTCAAGAACGGAAGCAAATGCAGGAGACACAACAGTTATACACCTGTTGCTTCTGTTCTAAGGTGGAAGCAAATGACCAATATTTTGCTTCAGTTGCTCTAAACAACCGAAGCAAAAAGTGGCTGAAGCAGCAAAAAAATAATACTGCTTCAGGTTTTAATTAAAACCCGAAACCGCGTCAAATTGCACTTAAAGTTAGAATAGAAAGCACAAGAATAACGTTAAACTTGACTGCAATATCAATATAAAACATTGAAATAAAACTAAATATCAATACTACATCAACAAATAATATTGAATTCTAACTAAATGTCAATGTTACACAACGAAATAAAACTAAATAGTATAAAAAAATGAAATAACACTAATTGTAATATCAAATTCAGCCAATACGCAACACACATCGCATTGTTATTTGCTGAAAATAGAAAAACAAATTCAGGATATAAAACAAACAAAATGCATCGGCAACTCGCTTACTCAAGCTTGTGCAAGTTCCAAAACCAAATGCGCCTGCAGTATAAAACAAATAAAAAGGAATGAATTATTATTTTATCACATATATTTACTATTGTAAATATACTGCAAGACATTTAGTGGCACCAATTCACAATGTAGCTTCTTTTTTGTAGGCAACAAGATAGACAAACAATGTTTGTTACATGGGTGAAACTAATAAAATAAAATTAAAAACTATTTAGCAGTATGTACATATAGCGTTCGTTCCATAAGTGTGAATATCATTGCAAAATATGCATCATACTTTGAACAGTGTCGTCTATTAAATTGTATGGTACAAGAAATATCAAACTTTGAACAGTTGTGCCTTTTACAAAATTGTATGATAAAAACAATATGCAGTGTGCAGATGGCTAAATCATATGCAGATATGGATTAATAATTTGTTAATTAAAGAAAGATTATACTACATACACTTTGCAACCTACACATGTTACAGCTGTTTGTACGGTCCAAAGATTATCTGAAGAACTTTGAAATGTTTGGCTCTATAATACAATCACATGCATTGACAGTCCACTCTAAACCCCAAAAAAAAAATGTTAAATGTACAACAAGATTACTAAACATTACCTCAGTAGCTATCTCAGCTTCAGCAGCATAACTGAACTTCATTCAAGAGTTCATGCCATCTTCTATATCTAAAACATAGAAACAACCCATGGACACCTTTACAGGCAGCCAGAAGAGATCTGGCATTATCTTCGTCACCGATTATTTCTGCCTCAAAAGACATACGTTCCTGTACAAACAGAAGTGCACCAGATCATGTATACATAAAAACTATGTTGTTTAAAACGCGTACGCAGATAGCATGTATGTATGTACATAAGCATAAAGGTATTTGGTGACTTTACCACCTCAAAACCTTTAGCTGCAATAGAATTTAAACACCTGCATTAGAAGCCTAGGGTATCTAAATGGTAATATTTGCACCTCAATGATAGCCCAGTACATTAGATCTTCCTTAAAATAAGTTGGATCAGTGCAATACAATATTGCAGTTGTAAACATTACAAGTTAACGTTAACTTTATACCATCAAAGGGGATCTGAAAACTTTATAGCATCAGAAATTCCCTTAACTTAGTGAAATAGATAGAAAATGGTTTAATCCGGACAAAGAAGTCGGTTCAGACTTCATAGTAAATAATCAGGTTCCTAAAATTGATTTTGGTACCATTCACACTTACCCTGGCCAATGTTAATTAAATCATATTAAAACTACATACACCAACTTAATTAGTCACCGAACCACAATTTTTTTCATTTAACACACTCACTAGCACATGCATACAACCAATTCATATATTTTGCCCAATTAAAATGCTTGCATTAATTATATTACTTGCTCAGTATGCTGGACAGATCATAAATGCTTGAAGTTTCAGACCTAGCTGGTTGTCCCCCCCCCCCCCACCTTTTTTTTTTTTGATATGTCTTTATCTGTTTTGGTATTTACATGTTATGTATTGTAAGCTTGCCATATGATTTTGGAACCTAACTTCCACAGTCAACTAACATTTTCATGTTATCATCTCTAAGTGCAGACTCAATGAGTGATTTGATTTTCATTACCTTGCACTGCAATGAGGATACATCCTGGTTATCACGTCAGCGACATCAAGCGAAAACTCAAAAATGCTAAGGTCTACCGTGTCATATTCTATGCAACACAGCTGAATTCAATAAATAAAAACAAAATAAAGTCCTAGTTTTTCAATCATTTTTACGGTTAGAAATTATATTTGGAACCATACATAAAGTACGTGGTGTATGACCGAAGCCAGGTATTGTAAACAATCACCCGAAAATTGATTCAAGTAAATAACCATCTTTTGTTGCTTTATATTGAACCAATTAATCACATAATTAATTGAATCGATTTAATTCCATAGCCATAAACCGCTTAGTTAATTCTTACTATATCTACTAGCGAAAAGAAATATATTTCTTACAATCCATAGAACTTTAATGTGTGTTTGATGAATACTAATCATATATCTAACATCATATCGATTATTAATCTGGAACTATTATAGTTTTCTTAACCTTGATCAAACTTTTATAAATAAGGTGATAAACCAGATCATAAGAAAAAAGCTTTGAATACTTCATGGTTCAAACAAATTAACTTTCCATATTATTTAATCTGGATGAATGATGCTACAATTTTTTTTGGGCTATGAAATTGCAAAAAAACACAGTAAGCTAACAACTGAATCAAAGAACAAGACTAGTTGACCTGATGCGGTATTTCTCAAGCTTTTACAAAAAATAGTTGTTCCTCAATGATTACTGAATATTAAATCAGTATTAGTAATCAGCCATTGCTGAAAAATCTATTGGAAACACTTAAAAAATTATCAATTGTTAGAACTCTGGAAATTTTAAAGTTACTCACTTGAACGAACTCAGACCAAACGTGATTTTTTTTTCATACCAATTTTGTTGTCTTTACTCGTGTCCTAAATGAGAATCGGACGGATTCAGACGGACGTATTTCGATCACGGACACGAACGGACGTCGGACATTAGTACAAAATTTACAGCCCTACCTAGCCCTTAATCTCTTGGGAATTACCATAGGAATTTGAAATGTACAAAATGTAATTTGTATACTCCAAACATCTGGAGATGCTCTTATAATATAACCTTTTTGGATAATGGAGATAATGTATAGTTGTATTGTAAAAAGCTAAACATAATGGTGTTGGAGTATTTAAACATTTAGTCACAAACATTAAGTAAATTATGTTGTGTTATTTAGGTGTAATGCCTAATTAAAGTGATCTTGTTTAAATTAAAGACAAGAAGCTTAAAGTTTAAATTATCACGAGTTCAATATGTAGATACTGGGGCATTTCAGTTTGTTGAAGCACAAAATTACAAAAATGTCAACTTTATAAGTAAGAGATCATGGTCTTAAAATTACACAAGTCTTATCGACTCTTTAACCACTTTTAAGGAGAACTAATTTCAGACTAGGATTTGTGTAATAATACATTCAGATACGGTTCCGTTAATTATTTACCTATGTTTTTCTCAATTAAATCAGCATGAGTTACATATTTGGATATAAGATTTCATGAACGATTGCTACTAAGTATATTTAAATCAATTACTGGTTATCTTAGTTATCTATAGAACATGTTCCACTGCAGTTAGTGGTCGTATATCTATAACTTATTTGGTTCATAGTTGAATATTTGTTCAGTTTGTTTTGTAGTCCGTTTATTTCGTTGGTATTATAAAAAATGTTTTGTTCTGACTGGATGAAATTTCAAGTTTACTCTGGTGTGTTTTATTTTCAATGATTAAAGGCACTATTAAACAAATAATTACTAACCGCAAAACAATAAAAAACCACGAAATAAAATAACAAGTTTAAATGACTCATTTAGATACTCCATTTAGTTCTCATTCCCGATTAAATGCCTGTTACCTTTTACCGCAACCGCATCCTAATTCTCACGACCCTAATTAATTGTCGTGTGCATAAAATTGGGAATCTAAATTAAGCAAACTCCATCACATAGATTGCATGGAATATAAAATATTGAACTAATGCAATGGATTCTGCATTAATTTGCTATTTACATGCGGTATTTGGTGGTTATACCGTCTCGCTTTCTTTTATTAGTTTTTTTAATTCTATAATGCATAAATTGCAGTTTCCAATATACGTTCTTTTTATAGATTCAGTTTTCTTACGCATGAGCAATAAAGGTTCCATTAAAGTTTTTTATTGTATAAATCACTGGTGAGTGGCTCGTGTTCCGCACTCGAGCAGTGTAGAATCGGTTGATGTTAGTGTAGTTTCGATTGGATCAGTGTTGTGCTTCGAAGATAGAAATATATAGGTAACTGTTGTTGTGCCATTGAGTAGATATAAATTAAAGAATAAGCATGTTTTATGTTGAATAATTAATTCATGAGAATGGAAAAGTTGTGCATAAGTTCATAACATTGATTCTTACAAAATACAGTTAACGAAAGTGAGATATAAGTGGGATACAAACATCAGTTTTTATATGATATGATTGGTTAAATAGCACAGTGAGACACGAACATAAGTTTAATTTCATGTTGTGTGTTTGAGATTTAATTGAACACATAGAAGACGAAGAATTGAGAACAAAGGAATCGCCTCTTTTACAACATGTTTGGCTACCATGGTAATTCGTCGTATATTAGTAATGTTCATTTGGTAATTTTTTTGTGTAAGTGGATAATTCCTCTTAAAGACCATGTATAAGTGGTAAGTGGTAACTAGTGGCCATCAATGTTTACGGTAGTGGCAAATAAGCAAAGATTAATTCTTATAACCAACTTAGTTGATTGATTTGGTAAGTAACTTCATAGGCACAACACTGAAAATTAGCCAAAAATGAATTGCTGAAATCGGTAGGTCGAATTTTCAAATTAAAAAAATAACAAACATTTCTGTTAAACGAGGTGCAGTTCAAAATTATGCATATGTATGTATGCATAAGCCAAATTATTCTCTTTGTTTACTTTTTTCTCATATACTTTACCCTCATCTAATATTCTAATCAAGATAGATCACGCTATTGGCACACTTTCATTAATAGAACACCACCAACAACGACCAAAATAAAAAGTACAATATAGGTACATACTAATTAGGTTAAAACAATTGGCGACTACAAATTTGACAAAATGCAATATTAACATGATGATTCTTCTTTAAAAAAAATGGGTATATGGATAGTTTGATTGTAACGACCCATATTTTACGTATCGAATGATTGTAAAATAATTTAATTTAATTGCTTAACCATTGTATCATTCTCATATTTTAATATGTTGTTCATGTGGGATGTGAGAAATGTCCTTGATTTTTATCTAATCATTTTATGGTTATTTTGCCCTTGTGACTTACTGTTTTGACCACAATTTTTTCTAGGGATCAAATTAAATGCTGAAAATGGTCTCATTTGATAGGATGGTGGTTGGTCATTTCGTAAAGTGGTTACATTAAGGATTTAGTGTAACACCCCGCATATTCTATAACAGTAAAATTCACAAAGTAAAGTATAATTAATTTCAAATCAAATAATTAAGGGAAACGGAATACGCTATTACGTTCATCTTGGAATTCTGCTTGGAATAGAGTCCGAGTTTGCGTAAATCGGACTCCGTATGAGGGAGATATGACATCCGGAAGTTTCAGAATTCAGTTTAAAATTCAAACAGACAGAAACAGTTTAGAAACAGTTCAAAATTCAGAAAAATCGGACCAGATTGGGCTGGGCCGGAATTTTCCAGCCCAAGGCACCTAGGTCGACTGGGTAGTCGACCTGGTCACCCAGGTCGACTGGGTAGTCGACCTGGGGGTCGACTGGGTAGTCGACCTGGCCCCTGAGCCAGGTCGAACCCAACCCCTTCTGGCTGGCCTGGTCTGTGCTTGGCTGAATTTCTGTGCTTTGGTCTTGTCACTAGGGCTAGGTGTCATCTCCTGATTGGTTTCTCTTTGAAACGAATGGCTAATATTAATCTAGGATCCATCGACGGCTCGAATCAATTCACAAACTCTATAAAAAGGACCTAAGACTCCACCTAATTCACACAAATAAAAATGAGAATGAGACCGTCATGCTGCTGAAGTGAGTCTAGGAGTAGCCGTCAAAATTGAGAGACGATCAGGAGTCGATTCAAAAGCTTAAAGCAACGACAATTAAATCAAAACAACGCCTACAACAAAGGATAGCATCTCCAAATTCAGAATTCAGTCTCCTGAATTAAAGATTCGTCATACGTTGTAAGTAGAGTGCTATTCCGATGTGAATGAATAATTGGGTTTTGATTTGTGTAAAATGAGAAATGGAATTGTACTTAATTTGTGGTGATAATAATTCATAATTGTATGTTGCCATGATTCTAATTATGAATCGATTTGGGATGTTGTGGTATAACGATGTTAGACCCATTGGATATTTGCAAGTATATGATTCTTGTTAAAAGTTAACGACTATATGTTTGTGGTAGTTTATTACAACACCTATTGGATATTTGCAAGTATATGATTCATGTTGAAATTTAACGACTATATGTTTGTGGTGGTTTATTACAACAAAGTTGAGATTCATGCAAGTATAGGATTCACCATTATGCCAACATGATTTTAGATCCATCTGTGTATATTTTTATGATCATTTTTAGTGTGTAGTTGGATCCAATTAAGTATTATGATTCATATGAATTTATGTTGGAATTGGCATCATGATCCAAGTGTAAAACCATACTTTTGTATTAGTGACAAAAGCAAGCATCTTTGTGAACTTGTGTTAATTCTATGAACATGACTAGATTACGTTTGGTGTTATGCCAAACATGTTTTAAGCCTATGTTGTTATCAAACTCATATGATAATATATGTGTGACACATAATTAAGTTAGGTTCAGATTTTTAAAATGCAAGTTTACATGACTAGATTAAAACCATGATTCATGCTAGGTATGTTTCATGTCAAGATTATATGCTATTACAATGCAAGTTTACAAGTGCCTAATCTATGTTAATTAGATCGTTATGTTGCAAATTCATGCGTTCACGCACCCCTTTTGATGTTACTTAGAATATATAAACACCATGTTCTAAGCCTCCCCTTTTTCATGTGGCTAAGTTGGGCTTAATTGTTAAGCCCAACATATGTTATATTATAGCGAACGTATAAAACGGGGGTAGTGACGTTGGGTTAAAAATATAAAACATATGTGTTGGCATGTTTGACGCATGCCAACGACCTTGAGAACATTTAAGTGGTACAAAGTAATTTTACCCAATAGAGATGAATTTGAATAATGGGCCGCAAATATTTACATATAAAAAGAAAAGAGACAAAATATGTAAACTTAGAAAATACGATGTGTTTAACCCGAGGTTGGATTGAGTTGTGACATAAACCTGCCCGGAACCGCCCGGCTGTCCAGTAGTCACAACAATACCTATCCAATGTGGGTGGTTAAACATTGAGCCCAATAAAGACCCGAGGTTAGACTGAGTTGTGACGTAAGACTGCCCGGACCCAACCGGCAACAGGCAGCCACAACAATACCTGTCTAATGTGAGTGGTCCAGGCTTTAATAAGACAATTAAGGCTGAGTCAGGATTGATAGGATTAAGTAAATTGAATTTATAGTTAATCAAATTGAACATGCTAAACTATACAGACTGGTTGGGGGTTAGGATTATAATGAAAACTTAACCAACTTAGCATGTTGGCTAGAAATAGAAAACCTAGTAGCGGGGGAACCTTTTCAGCAGTAACCCTACAAGGTGTATCAGGATACCCTGAACTAGGCAGGCTGGGGCACGATTATTGGGTTGACTGTAAGAGGTCAAATTGACGGCGGTGGTGCAGCAGTGTAGGTTCTAACGGGGTGCGGGCGTGCACACACTCCGGCGCAGAAAAATTAGGCACTGGGCACCAGTAGTATACCTGTACATTCTAGAACTGTGTCGGGCCGCCACCATGGGACTTGATACACCCCATGGTGGGACCAGCATAGGTAGCTACAACATCGGGGGCTGTAAGACACATGTAACTATGCGAGTAGGAGCCGATCATTAAAAAGGATCACTTCACCCTGATTATGGGGTGCCTGTTGGGAACTAGTTAATAGGGGTGCAGAGATTAATATGGTGTACGATAGTGTATTCGTCTCTAGACAACTTAACTTAGTTTATGGTGCTTTCCCATTTCCAGTTTATACTTATCATGCTCATTTCTTTATTCGTAGACTGAATAGTCCTGGACTTACTCAGGCTTTATGTCTGACTCTACTTTTCTTTCGTCTTCTTTTCTTCCCCCCCCCCCCCCCCAGGTCCACAGGGAGGGAATACCGCAGCTTGACCATTTATCACATCCAGCTTGAAGAGAAAGAATGTATTGCTTGGATCTCTTTCGTTTTGGACTATGGCTTTGGATAGCGATTATGGGGACTTATGCAGTTTACTTATGTTTTTATGCTTCTTTAAGTTATGAAATCAAGACAGTTATGAAAATGTAATGTTTTTGGAAGTATTGTAAGACAATTATGGCATGGTTTATGTAACACATATTTGGATGAAATAAAAGTTGCTGTTGTTTTCCGCTGTTCAAAAAAATATGTGTATTTATACCTGTCTTGTATATCTGTGACTTATACTTATAAACCTCCACCAAAATTAGGGCATTCCCTTTGAGAGTGACCCTAACGGAGGTGAGGTGTTTCACTTGGTATCAGAGCATAGGTTTACCAGATAAGATAAATAGTTTTGAAAAATTATTTTCAAAAGAAAATTTAAAGAAGCATTTTTAAAGATAAAATGTTATTTTATTTTAAAAAGTCATAGTCCCCCAAAGGCATAGGTACTCTCTTTTATCCTTCGTTTTGAATCTATCCTTTTTGTTTCAGCATGGCCGAAGAACTTAACTTGCCTGAGGGTGTACCAATACCTGGTTGGTTCAGACGATTCTTAGAAGCAAGGGCCAATCAGCCAGGTCCCACTATTCCTCCTCCCCCAGCTGCAGGAAATCATCCAGCTGCAGAAAATCATCCAGCTGCAGCAGCACCTCCACCTCCTCCACGTGGCAATGCTTTTGCTAAGATATGTAAAGATTTCAAAGCTATGGCAGGGAAGGACTTTCATGGCACCGAGTCCTTCGTGGCAGCCAGGAACTGGCTGAAGGAAACCGAGGATTTTTCGTCATCTTTGAGGTAGAAGATAGGCAGAAGGTACAACTGGAAGTATGGCTACTTAAAGGTGAGGCTTCCTACTGGTGGGAAGTTACCAATGCAGAAAGGCCAGTAGAAACATGAGAGGACTTTAGGGCAAGGTTTGAGGCTAAATTTCTCTCAGAAGCTGAAAGGAGTCTTTAATTGGAAAAATTCTTATTTCTTAAGCAAGGGAATATGATAGTCAAAGAGTACGTTAATCAGTTTGATCAGCTGGCTAGGTTCGGACTGGACCTAGTCAACACTCCGCACAAGAAGGCTCTCTGTTTTGTCAAAGGATTAAATGAGCCATTACACAGCTTAGCCATGACCCATATACCTATGGGAGCTACGTATGAAAGGTTGGTGCAGATGGCATTGCTGAATGAAGAGGATAAGGGCAAGAAGGAGACAAAGGCAGAAAGCTCTCAAGGGAAGAAAGAGGGTTTACAGCCTAAGAAGACAGACTTTAAGAAGGGCGGGAAAGACAACAAGTCCCAAGAGAAGAGCAAGTGTAATTTCTGTGGCAAGGTGGGACACTTAGTGAAAGATTGCCGGAAAAAGAAGGCCAAGTTGAATGGTGGGTGCTTTTCTTGCGGTGAGACAGGCCACATGGCTAAGGATTGCCCAAAGAAGCGAGGGCAGGGGAAGAGGGCTGGATCCACCTCAGGGGCATAGGTTCATGCGCTAGAGGCACCACCTCTGCAACAGCGAGGTATAAATACTTCTGTAGAAAGTGTAGTATATCTTTATGATCACCCAGTTCGTACTTTATTTGACTCTGGCGCGTCACACTCCTTTATTTCATCTGCTTTAGTAGAATCTCTGCACCTAGAAACTAGTATGGTAGAGGACCCCTTAATTGTTTCAAATCCAATCGGGGACCCAACTCATTTGTCTATGATCTGTGTGGGATTGAAAATTTCTATTCTAAGCGTAGAATTTAGATGTAGTGCCTTTGTTTTGGGCTTCTCGGGATATGGTTTGATTTTGGGCATGGATTGGCTATCCAGTAATGGTGCCATCCTTGATTGTGATAAAAGGGTGGTTAGGCTTCTAACCCAACTCGGTAACACTCTGGAAATTACTTGTAATCCCTCGCATGCGGTTATGCTTAGTTATCTTGAATCGCTAGATGCTTCTGTTGAGAGTTTGCAATCAGTTAAAGCGGTTCGTGAATATCCCGATGTCTTTGAAGAGGTGAAGGGCTTACCTCCGAAGCGGGAGATAGACTTCCGCATATATCTTGTAGATAATGCAAAGCCCGTTGCATTGCCCGTTAGACACATGGCTCCACGGGAAAGAAAAGAGCATAGTAAATAGGTTAAAGAGCTTCTAGAGAAGGGGTTCATTAGAAGGAGCATTTCAGAATATGGCGCTCCAGTGGTGTTCGCCACAAAGGCGGATGGTTCACTCCGTCTATGTGTTGACTATAGGGAGCTCAACAAACTAACGAAAAAGAATAGGCACCCTCTCCCCAGAATTGACGATCGGTTTGATCAGCTTGTAGGAGCATCTGTTTTCTCCCAACTCGATTTGGCGACCGGTTTTCATCAGCTAAGGGTGGATGAAGATAGCATCGATAAGACAACATTCAGAACCCCAGACGGCTTCTTCGAATGGCTTGTCATGCCTTTCGGCTTGACAAACGCACCCGCTTACTTCGTGGACCTGATGAGTAGGGTGTTCAGAGAATTCTTCAACAAGTTCGTGGTAGTCTTCGTAGACGATATCTTGATCTTCTCAAAGAGCGTAGAAGAGCATGCTCAGCACTTAAGGGCAATCATGGAAATTCTCCAAATGCCACTTTTGGAGAGAGGAAGTAAGGTTTCTTGGGCATATAGTATCCAAGGAAGGGTTAGCTGTGGACCCTGCTAAGGTAGTAGCGGTACAGGATTGGAAGACACCAAGGAATGCAACAGAAGTCCGAAGTTTTCTAGGACTAGCAGGTTTCTACCGAAAAATTCATAAGGGATTTTGCGAAAATCTCAGCTCCACTCACAAGGCTGACAAAGAAGAATCTGGTGTTCAATTGGGACTTGGATTGCGAGTTTGCTTTCCAACGACTAAAAAGGGCTCTTACAACAGCCCCAGTTCTGACGTGGCCAGATGGAAGCAAGATGTTCACAGTTTATACAAATGCATGTAGGACAGGGCTAGGCGTTGTCTTAATGCAAGAAGGAAGGGTAGTAGCTTATGGCGGGAGACAGTTGAAAGTGCACGGAAAGAACTACCCAACCCACGATCTTGAGTTAGCCGCCATCGTCTTTGCACTTAAGTCTTGGCGACACTATCTCCTAGGTGAGAACTTCGAACTTTACACTGACCATAAATCATTGAAATATATTTTCTCGTCGAAAGATCTTAACTTGAGGCAATAGAGATGGATGGAGTTTCTTGCCTCGTACGATTTCGAGATCTCCTACACTCCGGGCAAAGGCAACGTAGTCGCAGATGCTTTGAGTAAAAAGATGCTAACATTAAGCCCGCTGTTTGTTGAAAGGAAAAGCCTAGAGTATATAGCCAGTTTTAACTTTAGGCCCTCCTCTGATTTCGTACCAGGTTTATTAGCATCTCTTGAGGTGCGCCCTACTCTTTTGGACTCAATAGGGTCAGCACAACGCGAAGACCCTCAGCTTGTGGAGGCGATTGATAGGCTAAGTAGGGGTGAGACTTCAAGTCACCTCAACAGATGCTCCATCGACGATAAGGGTTGGCTAAGGCGAGACAGAAGGTTATGCGTCCCACGGACAAGGGATTTAGTAAAAACGGTTCTCGAGGAAGCACATCACTCCAAAATGACGATACATCCAGGCGGAGATAAAATGTACAAGGACATAAAGAGAACTTTCTTTTGGAGCGGCATGAAGAAGGACGTGGCAGATTTCGTTTCTAAAGTGTATGACTTGCCAACAGGTTAAGGCGGAGCAGAAGAAGCCTGGTGGTCTGCTCCATCCTCTAGAGGTCCCGCAAAGGAAGTGGGATAGTATTTCAATGGACTTCATTGATGGGATGCCTAGGTCTAGAAGAGGCAACACTAGCATTTGGGTAATAGTGGATAGGCTTACTAAAAGCGCCCACTTTTTACCTATCAAGAATAAAAGGACTGCCTCATCCCTAGCATCTCTTTATCTCAAGGAAATTGTTCGACTCCATGGAATACCCTCCAGCATTGTTAGTGACCGAGACCCTATCTTCACAAGTGAGTTTTGGCGGAGTCTGCAAGAAGCGGTAGGCACACAGTTATGCTTGAGTACAGCCTATCACCCCCAAACCGACGGCCAGACAGAGAGAGTGAACAGAGTTTTGGAGGACCTTTTAAGACTGTGCGTCCTTGACTTCGGAGGGACGTGGGAAGACCATCTTCCTTTGGTGGAATTTTCCTACAACAACAACTACCAAGCCACCTCGGAATGGCGCCCTTTGAAGCTTTATATGGAAGACCGTGCCGATCGCCCACTTGTTGGTGGGAGTCTACTGACAAGCTCATACTTGGACCAGATATGATCCGAGAGACTTCAGAGAAAGTAGACTTAATACAGAGAAGAATGAAGACAGCCCAAGACAGACAAAAATCCTACGCCGACAAGAGGAGGACCGACCTTGAATTTGAGGTTGGGGACAGAGTTTTTCTTAAGGTATCTCCTCTAAGGAACGTTGTTCGTTTTGGATCCACTGGAAAGCTAGCACCAAGGTTCGTAGGGCCGTTTCCTATTATCGAGAAGATTGGGAAAATGGCCTATAGATTAGAGCTACCTGAGAAACTAGCTGGAGTCCATAACGTCTTTCATGTTTCACACCTCCGAAAATGTCTACATGAATCTGCTGAAGTGGTAGAGCCAAACATCCTTGAAGAAGCTGAAGTGGAACGCGAAGCAACTGTGAGGAAAGCTCCAACCCGCATCTCAGGAACTGAAGTGAAAAAGCTACGTAACCGCGAAGTCAAGCTCATCAAAGTTCAGTGCAGCGACGCCGAGGAAGACGCGACTTGGGAAACTGAGGCTAGAATACGCACAGCATACCCTTTTCTTTTTGAGGGTACATCTTTGATCTTTCTTTTTCCTTAAGTTGTGCTTTTATCTATCTTTTTAGGTATATCTCCTCGACCTTATCTTTTAGGTAGAAACCCTTTGGATGAAAACATGTAATTGAAACATGTTATGGATGATGGTTGCAAGTGATTGCAAGTGATTGCTAGTGGTTGCATATACACATACAATCTAGGTTTTAGATCGGCTCAGTCACTTCATATTGCATATGCATATATGTATTTATGTTCGTATATGGTTGAAGTTTAATGTGTTGTCATATGGATGTTGCATTTGTATATGAATGATTGTGCACTCATGAAGAATCATGAATAGGAGAATTTGCATACATAATGGATTCATGACACTTACATAATTTGCATTAAGGAGGTCAACTGAATCAGTAGACCGCCTGATTTGGCATTAGATAAGTACATGTACACACACTTTGCATATGATCATGAAGCATTAGAAGTCTTTTAAGGACAATGGACGCTCGTGTTTGATGGATGAGTAGATGGAAGTTTGGATGTTAGGATATACATTCTTCCTAGACTTGAAGATTTCGGGGACGAAATCCTTTTAAGTGGGGGAGAATGTAACACCCTGCATATTCTATAACAGTAAAATTCACAAAGTAAAGTATAATTAATTTAAAATCAAAGAATTAAGGGAAACGGAATATGCCATTACGTTCGTCTCGGAGTTTTGCTTGGAATAGAGTCTGAGTTTGCGTAAAACGGACTCCGTATGAGGGAGATATGACCTCCGGAAGTTTCAGAATTCAGTTTAAAATTCAAACAGACAAACACAGTTTAGAAACAGTTCAAAGTTCAAAAAAATCTGACCAGATTGGGTTGGGCGGGAATTTTCCTGCCCAAGGCACCCAGGTCGACTGGGGTAGTCGACCTGGGGCACCCAGGTCGACTGGGTAGTCGACCTAGCCCCTGAGCCAGGTCGAACCTAGCCCCTCCTGGCTGGCCTGGTCTGTGCTTGGCCGAATTTCTGTGCTTTGGTCTTGTCACTAGGGCTAGGTGTCAGCTCCTGATTGGTTTCTCTTTGAAATGAACGGCTAATATTAATCTAAGCTCCATCGACGGCTCGAATCAATTCACAAACTCTATAAAAAGGACCTAAGACTCCACCTAATTCACACAAATAAAAATGAGAATGAGACTGTCATGCTGCTGAAGTGAGTCTAGGAGTAGCCGTCAAAATTGAGAGACGATTAGGAGTCGATTCAAAAGCTTAAAGCAACGACAATTAAATCAAAATAACGCCTACAACAAAGGATAGCATCTCCAAATTCAGAATTCAGATTCCTGAATTGAAGATTCGTCATACGTTGTAAGTAGAGTGCTATTCCGATGTGAATGAATAATTGGGTTTTGATTTGTGTAAAATGAGAAATGGAATTGTACTTAATTTGTGGTGATAATAATTCATAATTGTATGTTGCTATGATTCTAATTATGAATCGATTTGGGATGTTGTGGTATAACGATGTTAGACCTATTGGATATTTGCAAGTATATGATTCTTGTTGAAAGTTAACGACTATATGTTTGTGGTAGTTTATTACAACACCTATTGGATATTTGCAAGTATATGATTCATGTTGAAAGTTAACGACTATATGTTTGTGGTAGTTTATTAAAACAAAGTTGAGATTCATGCAAGAATAGTATTCACCATTATGCCAACATGATTTTAGATCCATCTGTGTATATTTTTATGATCATTTTTAGTGTGTAGTTGGATCCAATTAAGTATTATGATTCATATGAATTTATGTTGGAATTGGCATCATGATCCAAGTGTAAAACCATACTTTTGTATTAGTGACAAAAGCAAGCATCTTTGTGACTTGTGTTAATTCTATGAACATGACTAGACTACGTTTGGTGTTATGCCTAATTGGAAACATGTTTTAGGCCTATATTGTTATCAAACTCATATGATAATATATGTGTGACACATAATTAAGTTAGGTTCATATTTTTAAAATGCAAGTTTACATGACTAGATTAAAACCATGATTCATGGTAGGTATGTTTCATTTCAAGATTATATGCTATTACAATGCAAGTTTACAAGTGCCTAATCTATGTTAATTAGATCGTTATGTTGCAAGTTCATGCGTTCACACACCCCTTTTGATGTTACTTAGAATATATAAACACCATATTCTAAGCCTCCCCTTTTTCATGTGGCTAAGTTGGGCTTAATTGTTAAGCCCAACATATGTTATATTATAGCGAACGTATAAAACGGGGGTAGTGACATTGGGTTAAAAATATAAAACATATGTGTTGGCATGTTTGACGCATGCCAACGACCTTGAGAACATTTAAGTGGTACAAAGTAATTTTAGCCAATAGAGATGAATTTGAATAATGGGCCGCAAATATTTACATATAAAAAGAAAAGAGACAAAATATGTAAACTTAGAAAATACGATGTGTTTAACCTGAGGTTGGATTGAGTTGTGACATAAACCTGCCCGGAACCGCCCGGCTGTCCAGTAGTCACAACAATACCTATCCAATGTGGGTGGTTAAACATTGAGCCCAATAAAGACCCGAGGTTAGACTGAGTTGTAACGTAAGACTGCCCGGACCCAACCGGCAACAGGCAGCCACAACAATACCTGTCTAATGTGAGTGGTCGAGGCTTTAATAAGACAATTAAGGCTGAGTCAGGATTGACAGGATTAAGTAAATTGAATTTATACTTAATCAAATTGAACATGCTAAACTATACAGACTGATTGGGGGTTAGGTTTATACAGAACACTTAACCAACTTAGCATGTTGGCTAGAAATTGAAAACCTAGTAGCGGGGGACCCTTTTCAGCAGTAACCCTACAAGGTGTATCAGGATACCCTGAACTAGGCAGGGTGGAGCACGATTACTGGGCTGACTGTAAGAGGTCAAATCGACGGCGGTGGTGCAGCAGTGTAGGTTCTAACGGGGTGCGGGCGTGCACACACTCCGGCGCAGAAAAATTAGGCACTGGGCACTGGTAGTATACCTGTGCATTCTAGAACTGTGTCGGACCGCCACCATGGGACTTGATACACCCCATGGTGGGACCAGCATAGGTAGCTACAACAACGGGGGCCGTAAGGCACATGTAACTATGCGAGATCATTAAAAAGGATCACTTCACCCTGATTATGGGGTGCCTGTTGGGAACTAGTTAATAGGGGTGCAGAGATTAATATGGGGTACGATAGTGTATTCGTCTCTAGACAACTTAACTTAGTTTATGGTGCTTTCCCATTTCCAGTTTATACTTATCATGCTCATTTCTTTATTCATAGACTGAATAGTCCTAGACTTACTCAGGCTTTATGTCTGACTCTACTTTTCTTTCGTCTTCTTTTCTTCTGTCCCCCCCCCCCCCAGGTCCATAGGGAGGGAATACCGCAGCTTGACCAGTTATCACATCCATCTTGAAGAGAAAGAATGTATTGCTTGGATCTCTTTCGTTTTGGACTATGGCTTTGGATAACGATTATGGGGACTTATGCAGTTTACTTATGTTTTTATGCTTCTTTAAGTTATGAAATCAAGACAGTTATGAAAATGTAATGTTTTTGGAAGTATTGTAAGACAATTATGGCATGGTTTATGTAACACGTGTTTGGATGAAATAAAAGTTGCTGTTGTTTTCCGCTGTTCAAAAAAATATGTGTATTTATACCTGTCTTGTATATCTGTGACTTAAACTTATAAACCTCCACCAAAATTAGGGCATTCCCTTTTAGAGTGACCCTAACGGAGGTGGGGTGTTTCATTTAGCCAAAATGTTTAAGATAAATCATTCTTTTAAGTTTTTTTTTATGTGGTAGGTTAATAAGTAGGTAATGGGATGATTGGTGAGCTCATTCAACTGATTAGTAAAATTATAGATAAAGGGTTGAGGGATACAATTCAGGTTATCCTCATTCTAAAATATTAGGTCAAGCGTCTCCGAATCTCTGTTTCAACCTAATCTCTCTAAACCATAATTTCATTCTCTAAATCATTCTAAGTCACGTCTAGAGGCAAGATCTATGCCAAGGCGGATTAGATCTCGTCGTTTTACATCATATTGAAGAGATTTCTTTGCTGTCCAAATTTGGTATCATCTATATTGCATCGGATCTAGGATTTGGTGAGTGGTAGAGATCTCTCACATGGTTACGAGTTATATGTATTAATTATGATTCATTTTACACTTTATATGTTAATTTCACCTAAAATCATGTCATATGTGTTTATCTCAGAACTAGATGCCTTAGGATAATTTAATTTGATCATATATCTTGTTAGTGGCGGAGCCAGCAAATTACTCAGTGTAGGGAATACTTATTTTAAGAAAACTTCAACAAAATACCTGATAATGCCAGGTCTTCCGTGCCCCATGCAGGCTGTCAATTTCCTACATGACCCAAAACCCAATCTGAAACCCACACGGGAATTAGCAGATTAACCCAACCCATTTAGTAAGAGTGTCATTTTTGGGTCAACCAGAATTTGACCCGTTTATAAACGGGTGGGTTTAGGGTTGACCCTCCAAACTCGATTATATGATGTATCTCTTCCATACTGTTAGTCTTTTATGTATGCTGTTAGTGTTAGTCTTTTATGTATGTAGCAATATATTCTTGTGTAAGCTATTATATTTTACAAATTTATTCTTGTATGTTGCTAGTTATATTTTACTTATAACAACAGTATCTCTTCCATACCGTTATGTTGGATCTAGATTAACCCTAGAGGGGGGTGAATAGGGTTTATTGAATTTTAGAGAGATATTAAATAAATAAATCACAAAATGCAGCAGAAAATAAATGCAGAAAGGTAAATAATACAACATATACCCAGCTTTAGCAAAATCCTGCCTACTGCTGCATTCCTAAGGTTTCTGCTAGCTAATAGAACAGATCCTGCTCACAAGACCATGTAAACTCGTGAGCCCCTCGCTCCTATTCTAATCCTACGCTCTAAACCCTAGACTAATCTAATCCACTAGATCAGATTTCCCCTAGTTTTACAGACTCTAGTAAACTGCCTAGTTTTACAGAAGAAACTAGGAAACCACCTAGATTTTACAGACTCTTGCAACTGTCAGTTAAACCCATAACTGAATCCCTAGATTTTACAGACTCTAGAACTGTTGAGACGGTTTCAATTCAAATTACACAAACGATAAAATAAAAACAAAATAAAGGAAAACCTTTAAAAACCTAGGCAAGAATTAAATCCTCCCTTTTCAAAAATATTGGCTAGGTTAAAAATGAACTAGGCCCGGTCCATTTGTTATCACTACAAGAAAATGTACATTTGGTTACATGTATTAGCAGCGTTTATGGTTTGAAAGCAACAAATACTAATTTAATCTATTTTTTCTTTTTTTTTATGTGTTGATGTATACCAAATTAACACTAACAGCCAAACATACCATGTCACGTTTATCCCTTTCTTTTCCCCCAAAACTTCCCTCCCGATGAGAATTTCCCCCTCAAAATTTCTTTCGCTTCACATAGAATTCGTTCCTGAAAATTTTCCCTCCTCCTAAAAGTTTTCCCCCTCAAATTTTACTTCCGATTCGCATACGATTTCATCTTGCCCTCCAATCGTTCGTTCACCTTTCCGTCGCTGCTCTCGTTCAGAAGCCCTAAAATCTGAGTTTGCTAATTTGGAATGTTTCAGATCTAGAAATCAATTGAGATCTTCGTTCAGATTGAGGTAAGATTTATTAAAAATTATTTCATATTTACAAATTATCGTTTTCAGATCTAGTATTTGATTGAGATTATGTTAACTTGGTTGCATCGACAGTTTTCATATTTCTTGATGTTTGAGGTTAGTTTGATACTGCTTATACTGATGAATTTGCACTGTGTTTTGCATATGAGATGTTATGTCCGTGCTTGTTTATGTAGTGGTGTTTTTTATGGTATTAGTGTAGTGGTTATGGGCTCGGTTCCACTCACAACAGATTATGAGTTTTGTTGCATTTTGTATGGAGTCGTAATCATGTATTGGTTGTAACTAAAACATCTCTCGCCATACGTATGTTTTAACCAGTTTTGTTAATAAAGTAGCATGTAGTCAATTCGGTCAATTTTGATCAAGCAATTGGTTTTGATGCGTGGAGTATTGCAAAGGATGGACGAACTCTATGATTATTCAATTTGCTGATGAATTTCAAAAAACAAATAAGGAATCGATAATACAGTGCGTGCAACAGCTTGGATATGCATGTGTTGGTTGATTTCTTCTTCAATCGAGCTCCAAACCCTCGCTGGACTTCCTTAAACAGGCCCAGATAAACTAAAAGTTCAAACTTTCAGCTTCAATGAAACATATGTTTTTTATTTAACAACTAACGATTTCGAAATTCTCAATAGAAAAAAAACAGGTTCAAAACTTATCAACATTAAACAATCCATATTTAATAACCAAATTCTGTATTCTAGACATAGGCATCTTTCTAGAAAATTATGTTTATATGATTTTATACAACTTATATTACAAATTGTGTTTATATGAGTTTTTACTACTTATATTACACCATGACAGCACTTTGCTTTTCCTCTGAAAACGCTTAATTTCCACACATATTTGTTGCAATAAGTGGTTTTAATCAGTTATAACTTATAACGATGTAATATGTACTTCAATCATGCTTGCTTATTGCATTGTAAAAACAACAAATAATCATAGTGTTTTAGAACACATTTGAATTATATTAAACCTTTAGAAGGCTTTTTAGACTAATATATATATTGTATCTAATTTAAAATAAACAAATATTAAAATATAAAATCCATTCATTTTGCAATAAAAATGAACAACTCATACTCGTCTATGACCTTCTAGGAATATTTGAAAGAAATTTTGTTGCATACTCGATTACTAAATATATTGAATTTTGAACAAATATGCTACGGAAATAATATTTTGGAAAGGTGCATAAAGTCACGATTTTCTTCGAGTTTGAGTAAAAAGAAATTGCACAAGTGGAAGTTTTGTAATATTAAGCAGTATCTGAAGTTATGTAGAATGGATATGAATGCATTCATTTTGTAAAGGAAGATCTAGTGGCATGTTATATTTGTTTCGGCAGTGATTTTTTCCATAGTTATTTGGTATCCTTTAATGGCTGCAATAATGGGTTACTAATGTACACTGAGTCTGCACCGATAAGACCAGTCATGTGTTAACAGCTGGGGGGTGGGGGGGTTCTTAGTCACGGGTAGAGGTGACCAGTTGTGGTTATAACAAATCACAGATTGTGTCTGAAAAACCAATATTTAGCCATTCAAAGCAAACAATAATTTTTGACTAACAGGCCGGTTTAACCTATTATAGTTTTAAGCTCGAGAGTAATTCTTTTTATTAGTTGAATAATTATAAAAGAACATCTGCAAATCATAACTATTGGTCATCCAAGAGGTTAATGACCTTTAGATTGGCCTCTGAAATTGGGTGCCGTTATGATTTGATGAGTTAGCACAAGGATAAAAATCGCATGGTCTGATAGAAATCACATGATCAAATACCATGGTTTAAGAGTTGCATGATGGAATCCACTACTTCAAATATGCAGTTTCAAATATGTGAAGAGTTATATTGCTTAGGAATAAGTATGCTGGAATTAAATCATCAGACACCAACAACTTTAACTTTTTGTTGTCAAATTAGCAATCATCAGCTTTTCAAAGATCAGTTATTTTCAATTTGATTGCGGTAAAATTAGAAACGTCGGTTATTATTCAGCATGTCGTGGTAATCTTTTTCATTACATTCAGATACCTTATTCGGAATATTTGCATGCTACTGAATATTGTATTAGATTTTACCGTAGTATGAAACTTGATACGAGTGTCGTGGTTTTGTGATGAGGAAAAAGAAACAGTCGGTGGAATAGTAGCAAGGAACAAATTTAGATCCTGATAAGCCAAACCAGTATATTTCTAATCATCAGTTTTGACCTCTTAGAATATTTATTTGCACTATATTCTAATGCACATATACTCTCAACTATATCTTCATATAGCATAATTTGTTGTTGTTCATTGAATATCACTGAATATATTTTTAATCATATTTAGTGAACTCATATGTTATTTCATCCATAGCATGTAGTCTTGTCCATCGAATGCTGAATTGTAAACCAGTTACATTTATATTTAATTTAGTTTAGAAAATAAAATAACAATAAAACATCAATGATTTAAACAACTAAAATATAACAGGTAGGTGCTACATAAAACTAAAAGGCAACAATATAAACTAATTTTCTGCCGTCTTTTCTTATGTTGTTCCCTGTCTTATTCTATCATCTTCTCTTTGCACTCTGAAAAACTAAACATAGTTGACCTTGTGTTGGATGGAAGTTCATGGTAATTTTGTAAATTGCTATGTAGATGATTATGATATGTAAATATGTACTAACATGCTGTGGTAGTTTTGGATCATGGTTGTTGTAGAATGTTTGGTGCTTTTGTTCTTGTTAATCAATCACTCAGATAGTGCTTGCTCAACTAGGTAATTTTATCTTCTTCTCTGTTCAAGTTCTTTCTAATTGTGTTTTGACTGGATGTATTCAGCCAACTTTTATATTTGACATAAGATTTTTATATCATGTACATAAACTAGGAGATTTTCTTGTAAATAACAATGAAAATGAAACTTTCATTGCTAAATACTTGATACCTTGATTGGTCCCCCACTATGGATTTTATTACCTAGTTGCTAACCAAGAACTCATCAATTTTTTAAATAACAAATTAGCTATATAACATATGGATAATTTACCTTTAGTAAATGTGGTTTCCAGCATCATTTGTAGTGATGCTTCTATTATTTTTGTTATTTGGTCAAAGCAGGTTTTGTGAACATTGAAAGCTGTACTACATCGGAACACACTGATCCTCTCACAAATATCACGTACAAAACAGATGGTTATTTGTTCAATAACATAGGAACATGTACTAATTTTTCATCTGGAAGTTCTAGATTCTTCGGCAAAGACAGTTATCATAGATGGTGTTATTATTTACATGTAATTAAAGGACAAAATTACATTGTAAGATTTACGTTTCTAAAAAAAGTATGCTGGAATCCACTACTTCAAATATGCTAGAATCCACTACTTCAAATATGCAGTTTCAAATATGCTGGAATACACTAGTTTATGAGAAGATAAGTTTTCTAAGGAATTTAACTGAAGAGTTATATTGCTTAGGATTAAGTAAAAAAAATCTGCAGTTTCAAATATGTTGATTTTATTCCTGTTTTTTTGGATCCACTACTTCATTATGCTTAGGATTAAGTATGTTGGAATCCACTACTTCAAATATGCTGGAATCCACTACTTCAAATATGCAGTTTCAAATATGCTGGAATACACTAGTTTATGAGAAGATAAGTTTGTTAAGGAGTTTAAATGAAGAGTTATATTGCTTAGGATTAAGTTAAAAAAATATGCAGTTTCAAATATGTGGATTTTATTCCTGTTTTTTGGATCCACTGCTTCATTATGCATGTCCTTGATGTTGTAAAATTAGCATCCATTTCCTAGTTCTTTTGGTTTGAATTTTAATGGTAGTTACTGTGGTTTATCTTTCCGTGAGGAATGTAGATTATGGATCTTAAGACTAGATTTACATTAAAAGGAGGTGAATAGTGTTTAATGAATTATATGAATATTTTAAAATTAAACAAAAACAAATGCAATTCACAGGCACAAAAGCAATCACAATATATCATATCTCATGTATGTTTGCTTTTGAAGTATTTTTTTGTCTGCTTATAACAGGAAATCAAATTCTAAATCAAAGTTTGGAAACTTATTTGGATGCCTGTATTGCCAATGGAAAAGGATCGGGTGTATTTAAACAGGTGACTGTTAATGCTTAACCTAAATTTGTGTCTTGAGAAGTAACAAATATGTTTTAATATTAAAATTTATATTTAATATTTGTTTTTGGACCAGTATAGAGTACCGACAAGGAGCTTTGAATTTCGTGCATGTGGCAAAAAGAAATCTACGAAATGTGGAGAAAATTTTGTGTCCATGTACAAATTATCGAAATCTTAGCTGACAAGATGACCACATCATCATTGAGCATTTAATTATAAAAGGAATGGATTCTAAATACAAGACTAGTAGATGGTATTGCCATGGAGAGCTAAAAAATATAGATGAAAAAACAAATTTGTTTGACACATATGACTTATTCAAGATGATTCACTATGAAGATAAAGATTTTTTGAATTCTGATTTTTTTGCCGATGATAAGGATGATGATGATTCTCAAAGAAGGGAGGATGAAATACTTAAGAGTTTGGAAGATGCAAAAACTCCATTGTATCCCGGATGCACAGACCATACAAAGCTATCTGCCATCACCGTCTTATACAATCTTAAATGTGAGACTGGTCTGTCCGATAGTGGGTTTGACAAGCTGTTAAACATGCAACAATTTCTTTTGCCAAAGGATAATGTACTTCCGAGAACTTTATATGAAGTAAAGAAGTTTCTTAAAGCATTTGACATGGGTTTTGAAAAAAATACATGCTTGTGAAAATGACTGTATTCTTTTTAGAAAAGAGCACAAAGATTTAGATACTTGTCCAAAATGTGGTTCTTCAAGATGGAAGATAAATCAAGATACCAAGGAGGTTATAAAAGGTGTTCCAATTAAAGTGCTGAGATATTTTTCAATAATTCCAAGATTTAGAAGAATGTTTAGATCTCAAAAGATGGCTGAAGATTTAAGATGGCATTTCAATAATAGAAGCAATGACGGAAAAATGCGTCATCCGGTGGATTCTATGGCATGGAATATGGTGGATGATCGATGGAAATATTTTTCAGCTGATCCATGCAATCATAGACTCGGTCTTATTACAGATGGATTCAATCCATTTTCTATGTTGAGTTCCAAATGTAGTTGTTGGCCGGTAGTGCTTGTGATATATAATCTCTCACCTCTGTTGTGTATAAAGAAGGAAAATATTTTGTTAACATTACTTATTCCTGGTCCAAAGCAGCTCGGAAACGATATCGATGTATATTTGGCACCTTTGATTGAAGATTTGCATTATTTGTGGAGCAATGGAGTTGATGCTTATGATGCATTTAGTAAAACATTATTTAATATGAAAGCAATTTTGCTATGGACAATTAATGATTTTCCTGCTTATGGAAACCTTGCTGGATGTCGTGTGAAGGGAGAAAAGGCTTGTCCGTTGTGCGGTGTTAATACTCATCACCGTTGGTTGAATTATAGTCGAAAGAATGTCTATATGGGTCATAGAAGATATCTACCTATGTCAGATTCACGGAGGAAACAGAAGGCTTGGTTTGATAACACAGTGGAGTTAGGTAATGCTCCAAGAATTTTAACTGGAAGAAATATTTCTGTATTGTTAAAAGATTTTGCAAATAATTTTGGGAAAGAGGAAGAGAAGAAAAAAAAGACAGAGGAAAAACAATAAGAAAAACGCCATTAAGATAAAGCCTATTAAGATGAAAAAGAGGAAGAGGAAGAGTACGCATGATATGAACGACGAAGGCGATAAAGATACTGATCCTACACAGTTGGAGCTATCAAGATGGAAAAAAAGATCAATTTTTTTTGATTTGCCATATTGGGAGGTGAGTGGCTTTTTAAAATGTTTTAACAATTAAATATACATAAAATTATGTGTTAAATTATTGTTTTTTATAGGAACTGCCGATAAGTCATAATTTAGATGTAATGCATGTGGAGAAAACCATTGGTGAAAGCATTTTAGGCACAATGTTGCATGATAACAAATCAAAAGATGGATTCAATTCTAGAAAGGATTTAGAAGAATGGGGAATTCGGCACGAGCTTCATGCACAACCTCATGGGAAGAAATCATATCTTCCACCTGCTCCTTATGCGCTATAAAAATCGGAGAAAAAAATATTTTGCAAAAGATTGTACGACTTCAAAGGACCTGATGGCTACTGTTCAAATTTGAGAAATCGTATATCATTGGAGGATTGTAAGATTAGTGGTTTGAAATCGCATGATTACCATGTTTTAATGCAACATTTGTTGCCGGTAGCAATAAGAGAGCTATTGTCAAAGAAGGCAAGAAAAGCAATAATTCGCTTATGTTCATTTTTCAATAAATTATGTCAGCGTATCCTTGACATAGAGAAGTTGCGGCAAATCAACGTTGAAATTATTGAAATTTTGTGTGAGCTTGAAAAATATTTTCCGCCGTCGTTTTTTGACATAATGGTACATTTGTCAATTCATCTTAGTAGAGAAGCGCTCATATGTGATCCGGTTCAATTTCGTTGGATGTACCCATTTGAAAGGTATATGAAGACGCTTAGAGATTATGTAAGAAATTATTCACGGCCCGAAGGATGTATTGCAGAATCTTATCTCGTAGATGAATGCATGAGGTTTTTTGGTAAATTTTTAAAAAAATCAGGACATGTTTGAGGAGACAGCAGCTCGAAATGAAGAATATGAAAATAGTGTAATACTTGAAGGACGTCCAATTCCAGCGTCTAAGATAATTACACTATCCTCCTATGAGAAAGAAATTGCTCATTTAGCCGTGTTAATGAATATGGAAGTGGTTGAACTATTTTTAAGGTACGTATACATTACGTTATTTTTCAATTATTTGGATGTGTTTGTGATAATAAATATAACTTCGCATGCCTTGTTTTATACTAGTTTGCACTTGGAGGAATTGCAAAATTCAAGTAAACGTATGGAAAGAAATTCAACTTTACTTTGGGAAACACATGCAAAAAAATTTGCTGATTGGATGAAAAAAAAGGTTAAATAATTATTTGAATATTCTCTCATTTTCCTAAGAATATTACGCTAAAATATCTATTGTCTATAAAAATTTTCGCAGATACCTATAAACTCTAATGATCACGATGAAATGTTGAAGTAGATTGCATACGGTCCGAAGAATGATGCATTTTCTTACAAAGGATATATTATCAATGATCAACGATTTCATATAAAAGATGTAGGGAGAGAAACTCAAAATAGCGGAGTGACTTATGAAGCGACTACTATGTGTAGAGCAAGAGCAAAGGATATTTCTCAAGTAGCTGATGCGGTCACCTATTATGGGATATTGACTGATATAATTTTATTGGATTATCATGTGTTTTATATTCCCGTTTTTAAGTGTCGTTGGGCACATATTGGAAATGGAGTCAAAGTCGATGAAGATGGTTTTACTCTTATCAATTTACATCAAAATCAAGCATCATTTTCTAAAGATCCATACATCATTGCATCTCAAGCGAAACAAGTATTTTATTTAAGAGAAAATGATTTGTCGAATTGGTATGTTGTAATGAAAGCACCACCAAGAGGTCTTCACGACTTAGAGACAAATGATTATAAAGAAGAAGCTATCAATGTCGTTGAAGATTGTGATGATAACGATATAGATGTTGAAAATGTTAGTTATGTAAGGGAGAATTGCGAAGGCATACTTGAGTAGTTTGAGTATTTTGTTTGATTATGAGAATTGTTTTTGAGAACCTGAACATGTCATTCATGTTTGTTTTTTCCATTATTTGCCTATAAGATCAATGATTGTTATGTAAGAAATGATGTTGCAATTAAGGTAAATGTGATTATTTTTTATGTTTAAATTAGACAAATGTAATTAATATGTTTGATAACCAATTAATATTTCTTGTATGCAGGTATTGAGTTAGTGATTTATCATCGAGATCTATATACTTGAAGGCATACTCAATCTTCGTCATGAAGGTATTCATGTTAATTTTTATTTTATTCAATTGGCTTTCAATTATCTACTATGTGGTTTTAGTATTCATGTTCCATGTAATGTATTCTTGGGCTCAATACTGACTATCAAGCATGTTTTGGTGATCCTGAGTACAAATAATTTATTTAGTATTATTAATATCGAGTAGTTATGCAACAATATTAAAACCAGGAAGTGATGCGATGCGTTGAATTCAAGAAGTCTTTTTAAGTTAAATGTCAAAATTGTTTCTTTTTGAACAA
Organism: Allium sativum; assembly: GCA_030737875.1. Lineage (NCBI taxonomy): Eukaryota > Viridiplantae > Streptophyta > Magnoliopsida > Asparagales > Amaryllidaceae > Allium > Allium sativum. The sequence continues at coordinate 730,083,357 of CM060909.1, forward strand.
GTGCATATAATATATAATCCAAGTACGTTAGTAAATTGTTTCTTTTTGAATATGTTCACCATTTTTTTTTGTAAAAATATAGCTTAACTTGTACGTTATATGTAAAGACACGAAAAATCGAACACTTAATCTTCGAATATCGTAACAATTTGTAATATTGTTAAATGTTATAAATGTGATTTTATAACCTTGTAAAATATCATTTAACAAGTAAATAATGATACTAGACTCATTTTAGAAAAAATGCTTTCAAAAATATATTTTTGGTAAAATATTGATAAAATGACCGAAAATCATTTTATTGATAAATGGCTGTTTTCTCAATAAAAGTTGTTGAAAATTTTAGTGGATGTCCAATTATTCATTAGGAAAGTAATTAGTAAATAAAATTATTTTTCATATTTATGGTTAACTATTTTGATGATGTCATCATTTTCAAAAATGAGCATTTAAGGAAAGTTTTGTATTTTGGGTATTTAAATATTCAAATAAGTGATTTATAATTTAAGTATGCTTGTTTTAATTGTTTAAATAAGTTAATGAATTTATTTCCAGGTTTTGTTTACTTAAATAAATCATTTGATAAAGAACTAAAAATATGATCGAGATTCAACTTCCAGAATCGCATCATATCGTTGAATAGAAGTTGTTTCACATCGTTGCAACGTTGTTTGATATATATGCACATACATGCTTATACACATAAATGTATGCATAATTAGTCACATCAAAGGTTTATAAAATATCCTAAGTGTATGCATATAAGCTTCTTATATGTATACAAATGAATGCTTACTTAAAGTATTTGAAAAAAAAACAAACTTACTATCTCTTACACACCTTTCACTTCTCTTACACACCTTTCACTTCTTTCATGAGTACGTTTAGGGTTTTAAGGGCATTTGGATCTTTTCCCATCCACCTTCTTTTTCCTATATAAGGAGGGGTATACCTCCTTCTTTCTTACACAAAATTCCTAAGCAAAAGTGAAGCTTTTAATGGCTTATCTTCATCTTCTTCCTCTTCCTTACTAACTTTCTCGAAGTACACTCAAATGAACTTCAAATCAAGCCAAACTTTGAGTGAAGCCTTCCTACACCATTACAAGATCTTCTAGCTAGTTATAAGTTGAAAAATCGAAGAACCTCTCCATTCTCTATTTTAGGCCGTGAGCTATATACAAGAAGGAAGCAAGGAAAAGCAAGGAAAGGAAGGAAAGAAAGGAGGTTGCTAGTTTGGATCATGGTTCTTATTCTTGGAGCTAGGATTTGCTAAGGATTAAGGTGAGTTTACTCACTATTTAGGACAGCAAACATAAACCCTTTTGTATGTTTTTAACTATGCTTAAAGTTGCTTGAATGTTGGTAACTTATGTTAAAATGTGAACTTGATTCTTACTTTAAAAGTAAGCGACATATGTGATCCATGTTAATGGATTGGAATGGACTTGAATGGACTTGGAATTGTATTTGAATTTACTTGTATAACAAGTGGAATGGATTTGAAAAAAAGCACATAAGAATTAGTATGGATTGACATATTATGGACTTGAACTTGAAAGTGCACTTATAGCGATGGTCGCTATAGATGCATTTTGAATTGTTGTGTTTTCACCACTTTGTATGAAACTTTGCAATGACATCCTTAGTGATTTCTTATCATATTAAAATGGTTGTTTAACTTATATGTTAAATTGAAGTAAGTTTGAAAGTGTGTAAAGCTAGAATAGTGATATGAGTGCACTTCCTAATTACTTGTTTATTGAATACCATGGTTACTGTGCTTAATTCTAATAAGCCGGCGAGTAGGCTTATCTATCTGTGAGTGTCAAGAATGGGGTGTCTAGGCAAGGGGTGATATGCAACCAGTGCTCTAACTTACCTGGCCTCACTCTTGACCGAGGGATAGTTAAGTTGATAATGTCGGAAACGAGTTAAGTGCGCGAAGTGTGATTTCTATAAGCATAAAATGGTTTTGGGTTTGTCGTGACAATGTGTTAATTACATTAGTCTTTAACCCTCTCAGATTATATCATGGAAGTAAATATAATTGAATCTTTAAACAAACATTTAAAGATAAATTATAAAGGATTGTTTTGGGTTTGTTGTAAACATTGTTTTAGCAACACTTGTTTTAAACCCTTGGAATGTAGTTAAACTGGAATATACAGTTTAATGGTTTTGAATATACTTATATCTTTAATAATTTATTTTAAAGATAGAAACAAGTATAGAAATCTTTCAGAATAAAGATATTGAATAAGATGTTTAACTTATAAAGAGAAGAGGTTCTTTATTAAACAATGGTTTTAACCTCTTTGATTATATTTTAAGAAAAATCTTATAAATTGATTATGGTTATACTTATACCGGAGGGATAAGTATATGAATACGTTTTGTAGTATTGAAGTTATAGAGGGAATCTTAGAAGTGAATTATGGATATACTTATACCGGGGGGATAAGTATATGAATACGATTTTAAGTATTCAAGACTATAAAGGGATAGTGAATTAGTAGAATATATACATATACACCTTTTATATGTATAAGTTGAATATATACGCAAGTATATAAAGGAATATTAATCGAGTATGAGTTATTGATTAATAAGCAAAGTCTTGTTAGACAAATGAAGTTTTATTAGTTAAAAGAAGTTATACTAATAAAGGAATATTAATCGAGTATGAGTTATTGATTAATAAGCGAAGTCGTATTTGACAAATGAAGTTTTATTAGATAAAAGGAGTTTTACTAATAACATAAGTTTTAATTAATGAAAGGTTAATTAAATGGGTATGGGATTAGAAGCCGTTTATATGAGTTAACTGTGTTTCAACTGTTTATCATGCTATGTGACTTGATAGTGATTTGATTGTTTAACACGCTTTGTAACCTTCATAGTGCCTTGGATGTTTATTCAATTGTTATGGAAATTAAACGAGGCTGTTTTCCATATACAATCGTCTATTGTGTGAATTGTAGTCAGTTAATTGACTATAGAACTTGACCTTAAATCTAGCGACTAGTTTTGAGGAGACCGGGATTGGTAAGTGTTCTACTTATCAAAAACCACTTCAAAACTAGTATACGGGTTCTATGTTTTGGAAGCGGCTGGGAAGTGAAGGCTATGTGGTGATTCGAGATCTATTGAGATGCTCGAACACATATAGTGATTCTAAGGTCTATGAAAGAATCTATGTGTGATTCCAAGATCTGTTGATGTATTGGAATCCATGTGTGATTCCAAGATCTGTGAAGAAATCTATGTGTGATTCCAAGATCTATTGAGCTGTGGGATTCCAACTGGGAATTCTTGTTTTGTTCGAGTGGTGAAGATTCATGTGAACGATGCTGAACGAAACCTCGACATCGGAAATGGCTAAAAACAGAGTAGGAGCACAATCTGGGTTTTTCTAACCTACGGCAGGATATATTGACTCCATATCTAGTGTATGCTTATTATCGAATCGTTGCGGGAGCTCTTTGAAGTTGCGCGCGGGAGTTGGGTATATTTGGTTCCACGTGGTGCACTCCGGTGTTTTCGTGCGTGGGCCAGTTGTGTTTACCTTATGGTATATTTCATCTAGAGATATACGATGCTCGGAGGTACTTTCTGACCCTTGTGCATGGAGTTCGGATCTATATTGAGAGATCTCCGATGGAAAATCCAATATGCGAACGTGCCTTATCGGTTTTGTTTGTACACTTAATAGTTGTTGAATGTAACCAATGTAACCATTCCTTCTATGTGAATTTATTTATATTCTACACCCTAGACATTATTTATAATACAACTATACTTCTCATAATAAATGGTTGGTTTCAATTGAGGGGAAAACCGGAGCGGTAATCTGCATAGTTCCCTCAGTGTTGTTACATGCAATGTGTATCTTGAGTTTCTCATACCAGACTGATGTCTGACGCTTGGTTTTTGTTTTCCTTAAAATCATCACGTACTCCTTCGAGTAGGCTGAGTATGGCAGGTTTTACTTTGGATGCTTTGGAGCTTCTGGAAGAGAGTTGGAGTTCAACTTACCGTACTTTTTATATCCGCTGCATTATATGTTGTACATCAACAGTGATGAGGACATGTTGTTATGACTGTTCAAGTTGATGATAGGTTGGTCTTCTCTGATAGTTGTAAACATATAGTTTATTTTGTAAAGATTATTCTTTATATTATATGTTATCGTTCCGTTGTGAGATTCTGATATTGTGTCCTCTTCTTCCTTAGTCTATTTGCTTTTTATTTTATTTCACCCTAACTTTTCGTCTTTCCAACACTTGGGTGCTCGGCACGTGAATACCGTGGATGTATTAGTGTCGACATTCGAGGGTCGAAAAGTCGGGTCGTTACATTATAATATTTAACTTTGCTCTCAATTTAATTTCAATAGCTTTTATAGGAAGGTGTTGGGTTCCAATTTTCTTTGCATTTTGCCTCAAGCACTCATAAAATTATGACATGTTGTTTGACTGAACTTGATTTAATTTATCCTCTTCTTAAATAAATTACTACCATCAAATCCGTTGTTCCAACTGCCTATCAAGAAAGCAATAATTCTATTTTTTTTTTAAAAAAAAAAATCTGATAAACTCAAGGCTTTTTTGTTACTTTATTTCAGTAGGCTAATTAACATTAAATATGTTTATGTTACTACCATTGCTTATATTTTACTTAATAACTATTTCAGTCCAAATTTTCATATCAAAAAATCACCAACTTAGTTGTATGGCGGTATTTGGTACATTTATATTTGGATAGAATTGCATTGACAGCTCATCATTAATTTCTAAAAAGATATTTCAGTTTTATTAATTTATATCTTATCCGTTGGCATTTGAAGAGATTTTTTTTATGGTTTGATCTTAACCCTTTTTTTTTAAAAAAAAAAACCTTTCTCCTTAAAATTATCTACATAAATTGCGAGCTTATTTCATGGTATCTCAACTTGGAAATCTTTGGTTTGAGGTAAATATCAACTAATCGTAAAATTCCTTTGATGCCATTTTGCCACAAGCACCCACCCATAAATTATGACATGTAGTTTGCCTTAACATGGTTTAATTTAATTTAACCTTCTTCTTAAATGCGTAACCATCAAATCTGCTGTTTCCAGTGCCTATCAAGAATACAATATTTCTGAATTTAATAATAATACAAAAACAATGTTTATTCTCCGCAGCAGTAAACACCCATAAACTTTTGAGTACTCTTTGTCATCAAATCAATCCACAGTAGTAAAGTTTTACTGTATCAGGCTATCAACAACCAAGCATAATACTCCCATTCTTCATAAATTTATACAGATGACAAATGAAGACAATAAGTATTAGCCCAGACCTGAATAAACCTTCCAAAAACCTCCGACGCTGTCCATAATCACAAACATTTCTCGTTATCTACATTTTAGAAGATAACTGAATAACCCAAACTCGATTCATTTACCCTTTCTGAAAAGGCATAAAAGGAAATCAGCTTCAGAACTTCCAATTACATTTTCCGTAATCTGTTTACTACGAAGAAGCTGTGCATCATTTCAAAATAAAAGCAAAAAAAGGGAATTATTTTAATCTACCTCAAAAGAAAAACGCCGGTAGCATTAAGGATCGAGCTGCGAGCTTCAGAACTAGTTATTTAAGAAGATAATTTTCAGATCGTCGGTTTTACTATGGGAAAAAGAAATTAAAAGGAGTTACTGTCATCCCTTTTTTAGTGCGCTGAGTGGAGGAGATTTTTCCTCTCACATGGCACAAGAGCCAGAAATTATTAAGGTGCAGATCACCATCCTACACTGTAAGCTTAACCAAGGAAAAAATATATTAAGGTGCAGATCACCAACCTAGACCGTAAGATTAACTAAGGAAAAATGTGGAGAAACTAAATACTGAGAATCGGTCTCCAAGCTGTGCCAGATTTTACGGACTGTTTTGTAACTTAATTTCAGTTTTTAATGTTTAAAAATAAAAACTGAATATTTCAGTCTATTTTCAGTTTAAAATTACAAACGGATAAGCATCGGTTTCTAAGTTGCAGTCTTTAAACGGCTTTTTATTTGTAGTGTATGACCAACCCCATATACTCTGACTGACATGATCCCCATACACAAGATTTCAAATGAGGAATATAGGTATGCACTAAAATCACCAAATAGCATTGCAATTCTATTTTTTGCACTGAACGAAAAAATGTATCATGTCATCAACAAAGAAGCAATGGTGTCCAAGTGATTAAGACAATCTTTACTCCAAATTACATATTGCTTTTTTTCTGGCAGAACACCATCCTCAATCTAGAAAACCAGCTATTCAATTGCTAAACAAACCAGTATGAATTTTTGTCTTGCACGCAGCACATGGAGCGAAATAGTTGAAACCAAATATATATACGTAAAATTTTAAATTTTAAACAGAAGATGTTCAAGACGATTTCTTCAGCTACACAATAACAAAAATTGAATATTAGGTTAGTATTGTACTTTAATAATATCATAAATGAACAAAGCACTTAAAAATATTTATATGAACAGAATAAAATATACAAACATGTGTCCACATATTGTTAAGAGTAGTTAGAATTTTAAAAGATATTTTGTTTGAGTGAGACATATAATGAGAACAAATTTAAGATTTATAGACAATAAAATTCAATGTTGTTTACTAAAATAAGAAGCAAGAATATGGTCTACTTGACATGCTAGAAGGATTAAAATAAGAAGGCTAACAAATTTAGTCATTCATATAAAATTGTTTATTTTTGTTCCTCTTTTTATTGTTTATAAACTGCAAAAATTATTTAAATAGTTTAACTAAGGATAATCGTACTAGCTTTGTATAAGGGCCGTGAAATTTGTATGCCTTCTGCAGCTGTATAATATTTTTTGTTGTTCTTTAACCTGTCAATACAGCTATGTGTAGTGCACCTATATTCACTTCTTTTGTTCATTTTTGTCTCGAGTTTTCATTTGCTGTTATTAAATGCTTTTATTCCATGTTTTTGCAAAAAAAAGATATGCATACAAGCAATGTACGCACTCGTGGTCAATTGAAGAATGAGAAATCTCAGAAGTACAAGCGAAAAAGCAAATCCGTTGTGCCAACTTATGAATCTTTTCAGGTAGAGAAGGAACAAGAATAACGGCCCAACATCATACAAACGCCATGTGAATAAAATGAAGTGCCTTGTGCAGAAAATGAAATGCGCGAAGAGAATGAAATGTCTTGCGAAGATAATGAGATGCCTGAAGGAAATGAAATGCCGTGTAATGAAAATGAGATGCGCGAAGAAATTGAAATGCATGAAGAATGTGAAATGGCTTGTGAAGAAAATGTTGTTACCGAAATGGAAATCGAGAGGCCGGCTGAAGCTGAAATTCCAAATGTAAATGTAAAAAAGCGTGGTAGAGGACCAACGAAAATAAAAAGACTTCCATTAAATCTTGAGAGTCGAATTGAAGTAGAATTCAATGAGGCAGGCGTACCGATAGGAGAAGGTTCGGTCCGCTTATCTTCTTATCTTGGACCACTAGTAAGGGAGCATGTTCCGGTTACACTTAGCGATTGGAGGCTTCTAAGCGATGAACTAAAAACTGTCTTGTGGGATTCCATTCAGGTAACAAAAATTTATATTTACGGAAATGATTTATTTAACAAAACATTCTTTTAAATTCATTTTAATATGTAATAACACTAGTTTTTTCCTTTTGATTTGTAGGCTAGATTTAAAGTGGAGGATGAATGGCAAAAAACGACCATATTTCAGCAAATGGGAACCATTTGGAGAACCTCAAAAAGTAGATTGGTTCGAAAAATAATTAAAATGCCGACGGAAGAGGAAAGACTTGCTTTGAAACCATACAACATAAAAAAGGTCAAGGAGTGGAGAAAGTTTGTAAAGGAGAAAACAAGTTTGGAGTTTAAGGTAAAATACTTACATTTAAATTCAAGTGCAAAATTTTATATCAGATTATTATTTATTTTTAAATTGCACAAGGGTTCACAGTAGTTTTTAACCAACTGGATCAGGATCCATAAAACAATTTCATGTATGATATGATGCCCCAGATTAAACTATTTGTTAACAGATATAAAATGTCAGATATTGTTTCCAGTATTTGAATCTTTTTCTACCCTTTTACTAAAAGTATTTTTTTTAGCTGTATCTAGTTGTGCATAATACATAGATCTTTACGTTTCAGGGTGTTTATTGTTCACTACATTATGTATTATATGATTAGGATTGTGTCATTTCAGTGTAAGTTACATTTACATCAATGGTTAAAATACATGGTTTAGACTAATGTACTAAACGATAATAGTGAGGATGCTCACCTACTTTAAGAAGAAATAAGTCGATCGCTTACAGGCATATATTAATTACCCAATGGTTTGATCGAACAATGTAGGAATATATCACTTGTTACGTATATGTTCAAATTAATCATTTCTTGATTTTAACTTATGTGATACGTTCAGTCCAACTGAGAATGTTGTTATCGCTATTGCAATATTATTCTTGTTTCTATTTATCTTTTCCATTGCACCATCAATATACTTGCCGTTTAACTGTCCATCCTCGCCTCTTTTTTTATTTATTTCCTTCTCGTCTCTTCCGGTGTATCTCCGAATATTCAATGCAATTTCAACTTCATCTTCTACATTGTATTTCTCGTTTTGTCCTTATTGCTTTTCACTTCCGTCAATACTGCATTAGCCTTTTCAAATTTGTTTTCCTTTATATCCTCAACAACCTGTTCAAATTTTTATTCCTTTTGACAATGGTTAGGTTTGTTCATTTTAGACCTCAATATCACAAACTGAGCCACTGCTAAAAAATTGAGCATTGGTGCGGATTAAAAATTGACCAATTCTTGAATTTTAGAGCTAAGCACATAGCTCAATTTCAAAAAATTAAGCTAACGTTCAGGTTCACAAACTGGGCATATAGTTCAGTTTATCAAAACTTGGCATTTTCCTCGCCTCACAAGTTGATCTACTACATGTTAAAAGACAAGGCATAGCTCAGTTTTTGAAACCGAGCTTATAGCTCAATTTCATAAAATCAACCAATTGCTGATTTTAAAATTTGAGCAATAGAAACTGAGCCTATGGCTTTTTTTTATGAAACCGAGCAGCTTGGTTTTATAAAAGCTGAATATTATGCAATATGTCACTTAATATTTGAAATAAGAAGTTAAAATTTTCCAGTCATAAACAAATATTAAGGAAAAAAATTCCAGCAATTTAGCTGAAATTGTACAAGAATACCTTCAACATAACTCTGAAATAAAAGAAGAATGGATATAGGCTCATCAACACCTAAAAGAGATTTTTCTTTTATGACCGAACATATAAAAACAAGTTTATGTGAAAAAATATTTGTCATTGGGATTTGATCATAAGACCTTAATCAAGTTTCAAATTTTGTAGATAATTAAACTTCAAGATTTAGTCAATATTGATAACTAATCTTTCACTCTCTGTTTCACCTGTTTTGCTATATTTTCATAACTGAACTTCAATATTTAATTAAATTTCACATTTTTTTTGTACAAGCTTTTTCAACGATGCAAGTAAGGAAGAGCATGAAAACAATTTCATGTAATTACAGCCGCCATTGCTGTGGCGAATAAAAAAATGAACAGTTAGGAGAGTGGTTGATAAAAAGGGAATGGACTTATCACGGCGAAAGATAAATGTCCTAAGTGTCCCCAGCAACAAGTTTATTACGCGTTACGATGATTAAGGTTATTTTAGAAAATGATAAAAAGGCTTAGTTAAATAATTTAGTTGATGAATTAAAAAGATTCTTTTTTTTTAATAATAATTTGTTTCTATAATTTGAGTATTACTAATAATAAGCATAAGCACTATTAATTTTTTTTCATTCCTTTAGAGCTTGTATTCCAACAAAGAACAGAATAACACAATTATTATATCATGGTTCAGTGAACAAAATTATGTCATGTATATAGAAATTTAGTATTAAAATATAGGTTATACTCACACGGCTTTATATATACTATTTGTGTAAATATAGCAGTCACCCTAGCACATTTGTGTTGAAATATACATTTAGTAAAAGTCTGGCCATCTTTAATCTTCCACTATTCTTAAATACAAGCATACATACCTTCATTACACATTTCCCTAGCTAACCTCCTTCTGTGTATATTCAAATTATCAAAACATAATCTTTTAGATGCATAGTACACATTATTTCAAAGCTAGGATTTATCACAACACTCAAATCATTATGGTTCCGGATTTTATTAGAATTAATAAATATACACTTCAGCAGTGCACTAACTATATTCTCAGAACAATAGAAAATAACCGGTCTTGTAAAAATGCATTTCTCTTTTATACAAACAATCCTGGTTTAACTTTGAAACCATGGAAAAACTGATGCATAATGTTACTTATATTATCAACTAATCATTTACAGCAAGATAGTAGACTTCGTACTTAAATCATGTCACATAGAAATTATGTTAAGGCCATACAAATATCAAGAATTCCAGGATATTTTTCCGTGCGATTTGTACTTCAAGTGGCAGCCTATACCCTATCTAGATGTGTGACTAACATTATTTGTGATGAGATGAAGTCAATATATAAATGATTTGTTCCCAAATGATACCAAACTATATTCATAAAGCAATGCACTTTAAGCCACAAACCATATTGAATAAAATGTGAAAACCAGTTGTACACAACAACAGCAGTAAGGCTGTATTAGTTATGAGACAAGTCACTGTATTTTTATGTAAACACACTGGAGTCCTTGTGTCTTTGCTTCGGACATTGATTCGGTCCGTATGTCTTTTCTAAGTGGTTAAATTCGGACCGGGATATACAAAATCAATTTTTTTCATCATGATCAGATTTGGATGTGGTATCTAACGGATTAAAACCTATTGCCATCTATATAAAATGAGTCAACTTTTTAATTGAACTACAGCTGCTAACCAGATTCACTAGCACGTGCTGTAACCAGATTTTTGCAATAAGGACAATATAGATACATGCACAAATTTTGTTGACTTTGTTGTTCAAGAATGATCTGTTGTATAGTCTGAAGTATTATTCCATGCTCATTCTCGTTCTTGATTACTAGTTTAGTTGTACAAATGTACATGCATTGTGTGCCTTAAAGGTTTTTTTTTTGGTCTTCAGATTTGTGTAGGTTTTGCAAATTAATGTATTGCTTAGGTATTAAATTATCCCTTATCTTCTTTCAGGCACTAAGTGAGAAATATACTGCCATTAGGCAAAAACAATTGCCACATACGACTGGCCGCAGAGGAATGGCTAGATTCACCGATGATGTGGTTAGTTAATTAATTGAGCATTATTTACCTAATTATATATTTACTTATCAATTGATTTATTAAATGTCTAAATGTAGAGAAAGCAAAGTCAGGATTCATTCCCTGTGTCTAGAGTTGATGTTTGGGTTAAATCCCGCACTAAAAAGAATGGTGAACCAGTAAACACGGATGTTGCGAGTACTATTGTAAGAATATTTGTTTTTTTCAGCAACAAAACATTGCTTTAATTCTACCATCGTATATAACCTATATGTTTTTTAATTTATGTAGGAGGAGATTAAAACAATTGATAATTCAAGACAATCCGACCCGGCAAATAATATCAGAGAAGATGCAAATGTACAAGTATTGGGGCACGATAAACCGGGACGCCTAAGAGCACTTGGAAGGGGCTACACCCAAACCAAGCTAGCGTTGTCACAATGTAGAGATAAGCAGATAACTCACTGTAATAAAAGAATTTCAGAAACGGAGAGTATGGTTCACATGCTAATGAACAAGCTGGAAAATCTACATCAGAAGGTTCACTTATTGCATCATTGATTTTTCATGAATTTCTTTTAATTTCAAATTTTAAACCATTAACTATAAATACCGCTTTTTTTTTTTTTTTTTTTTTTTTTGCTTTGACAGGGTAACGAATGTTCGAAAGAAGGGAGCACACCAAAAATGGTTGAAATCACTTCTATTGTTGATATAACATTAGTTGTAGTTTACTTTTAATCCAATAATCAATATTTTTTTTATTTGACAGGGTAAAGATTGTTCAAAAAAGGCAAGCACAATTGAAATGGTAAAAAAAGCTCTTATATTATTGATATAACATTAATCGTAAGATAGTTCCCAAACCAATAATTAATATAATTTTTGGTCGAATAATTGTAGGGAAATTATAACATGTGTGAGTTAATGAATTGGGATGGAACCAACGAAATTGTTGCTGAAGGAAGAGTAGTGTCCGATGATCCTAATGAGGTTGTCAACGATATTCGTATTGGACCAAATGCTATGAAAGTTGTTATAGAGCATGTAAAGAAAGAAGATGCTTATTTATGGAGGCCTACACCAAGTTTGTCACTATTAAGGGAAGCTAAGAATAAGTCAGTAGTATGGCCTGCTAATTACGTTGTGGCACGACAAAACTTGGAGGAAGACATTACGGTAAATTTCATAATTTACGATAACTATTTGCAATTGTATACATATCTTTTCCCATTAAATTTGTTATTGTTTTTAGAGTAAAACCAGTAGCACAACCAAAAAATGCAAGCTTTATGATTGGAATGAGGGCGAAGTGTTAGTTGCCGAAGGAAAATTGTGTTCTAGTGATTCAGAAATGATGGTAAATGGTATTCCGCTTGGTCCATTAGCCTTTGTGGTTTGGGTAGACTATGCCAACAAAGGAGATGCTTTCTTATGGCGACCCACAACCGATATGTCATGCATTAAAGACACCGTTGGTAGGAAAATAGCATGGCCGAAATCAAAAGTTGTAGTTGAAAAAACAAATGTTGTGAACAAGATTTCAACAAGTGTTATGACTACTCCTCAGGTAATTTTGTTGCCACTTCCTACAACCGATATTGATGTCACATCCTTTCAATGCATAAATTATCTTTAGACCATGCTGGGATGCTATACCAAAAAAAAGCGGATCGATAAAACACATTCATTTACAGCTTATATATCAAGCACTTAACCTGAAATGTATAATATAAATATTACGATGTGTGCATAAAGTTTTGCATGAATATATGAGACCAAGACCTAAGTAATCATGAAGATAAAATGTTAGGAAGACTGAAAAGTCATTAGCAGTTTTGCACACTTAATTTAGATTTTTCTCTCTTCTATAAGTTCCCGACCAAATGGAGCTGCTGTGTTGATGTATGGTGAGTTTATTGCTCACGTTTTTTTTTTTTTTTTGGTGAGATGATTTTTTTAATGTCATGCATGTCCTCTTCGGTTCAACATGCTTGAACTTGAATTTAATGGCCGAACTCCACTTCTGTGGCTTGGCAGACTTCCATGCAAATGGTATTGGCAGGCTGTTACATGGCCAGAATAAATTATTAACACAATCTAAACAGGGACATTATATAAGGGTTAACCAAACTTTTATTTTTAAATTATTAGTCTTATTTTATCTAACTTCATGTATATTTTGAGAGGTTCGCTTCCACACTAAACCAAAGTAAACAGTATGTTATTAGGATCATTTAATAGTTTGGACAATTATGGTTCTCTTTCCAAATGAGATGGACAAAATGAAAGGGAAAGACACATTGGTGTGGAAAGGAAGTAACACGGAAAGTAAAACAAGAGTTCTGCAGAGTTGTTTTATTTGAACTGCTGATTGTTATGCATATTTGATCGATCTCATGTTCAATCAACTAGCTATGCTTTTATCATTCTATATTTGATTGATCAGAGTTATTAGTTGTATAATTAAAAACATGACATGCAACAATAGGTGCATCATGCATTCTGCATTGCCTATTAGTTTCGTATGCTCTTTAAATTATCATATTGGTTTTGCATAAGCCCTCAAAGTGGATTTTCCATATACACTGCATCTTTCTATAACAATTATAATATTTTTCTGGAATTTAGTAATCTAAGCAAAGCCATGTGTTTCAAAGTCTCATCAGCGGAAAGTAATGAGATCAATTTTTCGCTTTATTTAGAATGTAATTCATCTGTTTTCATAATAAATTCTCCTACTTGCAGTCATAATTACTTATGTATATTTTCTCTACAATCATTTGAGTTTGATTAAGTTATTAGACTGCATTTAATAAACATGATTTATGTTCTTCTATGCATATTTGCCGAATCATATATAGTTGATTTATATATTGTTAAGGATGTAATTGAGTAAGGGTGTGAAGTTGAGTAATCTTGGCATTTTTGCTTACCAAACAGACGACTGCAAATCTAGTAGCAAATAGTAAATGCAAGTTGATTGATGTGGGTGAAACGAGACGAATAGTGGCTGAAGGAACCATCATGTCAACCGATCCAACGACGATGGTTCACTTTGTTCCATTGGGAAAAGATGCCGTAAAAGTTTGGATAAAATTTGTGAGAGTCAATGATGCATTGTTATGGAGACCTACGTCGGAGTGTACATACATGGAAGATGCATTTGATACGACGGTAGCTTGGCCAGCTGCATGTGTCATTGGGGAATCAAGTTCAAGTAAGTCATGCTGTCAATCCAATCAGTAATTATAGACTTTTCTTTTTTCTCTTTTGAACATATTCTCACTCTTGCTGTACTCTATTGTTGGGGAAATCTCGGTCTTTCCCGCTTCGTGAAGTTAAGATAGGCAATTAAAATTAAAAGTAGCAACGGGTGCACAAGAGTTTATAATTCTCCAATATGGAGATTCTTCCACTATACAAAAGAATAGTAGGATTACAAGAATTTGATTACAAAAGTAACTCACACTTGACTCAAGCTTAAGGATGGATACATCTTAAGCTATCTCTCTTTTCTCTCAAAGAGGCTTACTAACTCTCAAGTATTTTTCTCACTCTAAGAAGTGGATTTCTTTCTTGGATTCTTGGATCCTTAGATCCTTAGATGGATAGTAATGAAGGCTCCTTCTCCTATTTATACTACTCAACCTCCATAATGAATGGTGGTGATTACTTGCATCCGACGGTAGAGTTTGATTCTCTAGAATGCTCCATACTCTCTAGGAATCTCTACACTCTTCCATTCCTTTATGCATCCTTCTATGCTCTTCTATAAGGTTCCATAAGGTTCCACACGTCTCCAGAATATTCCAGAGGGTTCCACACTCTTCTACAAGCATCTAGAGGGTTCTACACTTCTCTAGAGTTCTCTGGTCATACTCTTCCATAAAGTTCCGGAAGGTTCCACAGGTCTCCAGAATATTCCAGAGGGTTCCACAGTCTTCCACAAGCTTCTAGAGGATTCTACACTTCTCTAGAGTTCTCTGGTCATACTCTTCCGTAAGGTTCCGGAAGGTTCCACACATCTCTAGAATAATCTAGAGGGTTCCACACTCTTCCACAAGCTTCTAGAGGGTTCTACACTTCTCTAGAGTTCTCCGGTCATACTCTTCCGTAAGGATCCGGAAGGTTCCACACATCTCCAGAATATTCCAGAGGGTTCCACATTCTTCCACAAGCTTCTAGAGGGTTCTACACTTCTCTAGAGTTCTCCGGTCATACTCTTCTGTAAGGTTCCGGAAGGTTCCACACATCTCTAGAATATTGCAGAGGGTTCCATATTCTTCCATAAACTTCTAGAGAGTTCTACACTTCTCTAGAGTTCTCTGGTACATTCTAGAAAATTCTAGATTTCTCTAGAAAGGTCTAGAATTTTCTAGAAACTCTCCAATTAAGGAGGGATCCCAACAATCTCCCCCTCCCGACTTAATTGGGGGGTAGTAGTACGCCGGCACCTTGACAACAATCTTCAAACTTCTTTATTGGTACTATCTTGGTCATCATGTCTGACCAGTTCTCATATGTGTGAACCTTATCAAGATGTATTTGCTTTCCCTCGAGGACTTCTCGGATCGATGACATCTTTACCATGGGAGAGAATATCTCTTCAAAATCAGTACCTTCTTTCTTGTCCAATCCTTTGGCGACTGACCGAGCTTTATAGCGAGGCTTTGAACAATTCTCTTCGGTCTTGATTCTATACACCCACTTATTCTTCAAAGCTCTTCTTCTTTTTGTTAGCTCCACTAGTTCATATGTGTTATTCACATGCAAGGATTGCATTTCTTCTTGCATGGCTATTCTTCATTCTTCTTTATGATAATCACTCATTGCTTCTTTATAGCTTTGAGGCTCCCCCTCAACAGTGAGCGTCATTATCCTCCATCTTGAACTTACACGAGCTTGATTACGGCTACAGATGAACCTGGCTCTGATACCACTGTTGGGGAAATCTCGGTCTTTCCCGCTTCGTGAAGTTAAGATAGGCAATTAAAATTAAAAGTAGCAACGGGTGCACAAGAGTTTATAATTCTCCAATATGGAGATTCTTCCACTATACAAAAGAATAGTAGGATTACAAGAATTTGATTACAAAAGTAACTCACACTTGACTCAAGCTTAAGGATGGATACATCTTAAGCTATCTCTCTTTTCTCTCAAAGAGGCTTACTAACTCTCAAGTATTTTTCTCACTCTAAGAAGTGGATTTCTTTCTTGGATTCTTGGATCCTTAGATCCTTAGATGGATAGTAATGAAGGCTCCTTCTCCTATTTATACTACTCAACCTCCATAATGAATGGTGGTGATTACTTGCATCCAAGGGTGGAGATTGATTCTCTAGAATGCTCCATACTCTCTAGGAATCTCTACACTCTTTCATTCCTTTATGCATCCTTCCATGCTCTTCTATAAGGTTCCATAAGGTTCCACACGTCTCCAGAATATTCCAGAGGGTTCCACACTCTTCTACAAGCATCTAGAGGGTTCTACACTTCTCTAGAGTTCTCTGGTCATACTCTTCCATAAAGTTCCGGAAGGTTCCACAGGTCTCCAGAATATTCCAGAGGGTTCCACAGTCTTCCACAAGCTTCTAGAGGATTCTACACTTCTCTAGAGTTCTCTGGTCATACTCTTCCGTAAGGTTCCACACATCTCTAGAATAATCTAGAGGGTTCCACACTCTTCCACAAGCTTCTAGAGGGTTCTACACTTCTCTAGAGTTCTCCGGTCATACTCTTCCGTAAGGATCCGGAAGGTTCCACAAATCTCCAGAATATTCCAGATGGTTCCACATTCTTCCACAAGCTTCTAGAGGGTTCTACACTTCTCTAGAGTTCTCCGGTCATACTCTTCTGTAAGGTTCCGGAAGGTTCCACACATCTCTAGAATATTGCAGAGGGTTCCATATTCTTCCATAAACTTCTAGAGAGTTCTACACTTCTCTAGAGTTCTCTGGTACATTCTAGAAAATTCTAGATTTCTCTAGAAAGGTCTAGAATTTTCTAGAAACTCTCCAATTAAGGAGGGATCCCAACATCTATTTCTCCATACGTTTGAATTTGCATGTATCATCTTGCTGTACTCGATTTCACTAATTTCCTGAAGTAAAAATGTCAAAAAGCCCACTTTATTGGTAAATATAAGTAGTCTACACATAATCCATATATGTTAACAGTGCAAGGCTCCAAGTTAAATCCTGTGCATGCGAATCGATGCTAGATAAACTGTTGTGTTTAGAAAAGAAGATTAAGAGCCATATGAATACACACACCCCTTATCTAGAGAGATTCATTTTATGCGCCTACTGTTTTCTATATGTATACAATTGAGGACAGGAAGTTTAGTTTGATATATAGGACACTGGAAGTAAATAAGAGTCACTTTTGGCACGAGTTAACTTTTATAGGCTAAATGTTATTTATTTTCTAGCCATTACTGTAAATATCATTTTTTTGGCCATTTATACCAAGGTGAAATTTAGCTTGTAATCTTGGTTCTTCCCCAGTGTTTTCTTTTCTTAATAAAATCAAATTGAAATTATAGTTTACCCTATAGGTAACAAAAATGTTTGTAGTAAAACAAATGTGTTGTATGGATTTTCATCAATGGTGAATACCTGCAGCATCATGGAAAAACTCTGATTTCTACCTGAGATAGAAAAGAATCTGCACGTTAGTGATGCAGATTATTATTTTCACATCAGGATTTTTAGGCATATAATATTAGGATATCTTATGCACGTTTTTCATCACTAAACCTACAGCCATTTTTTTCTTAATTAAGACGTTTTGCCAAAAAATTCATGGACTAAATATATTCAAAGACCAATCAGAACAAGCCCAACTGATTGGTTCCACATAAATGAAAATAAACAAATATAGAAGTGAGTAAATGGTTTGAGTTATTTTATCATTCTAAGACCAATCAGAACATGCCTTTTGTCTATTTTTGCAAACACGATGTCACCCTTTAGTTTTGCAGACCAAAGAAGATTTTTTTTGTTCATGTTTCTTTTCATTAGGTCACTAAGTATGATTGTGCTTTATTCGTCGGCCTAATGATGAACACCCCTGGAACCCCATATTCATATTTGTTTCCATATTTGCTTATTTTAATAAGCAAATATAGAAGTGATTAAGGGATCTTATTGATACTTCAAAAATAAGGCTGCCTTTCAATGCTAGTCATATATAATTAATATGTTTAGTAATGGATAATGCACCTAGAATAAAACAATGCACGAGAAATCATAACATGACAAAAGAAGAGCTTCAATAGAAATCAACTTCCTTAATAATTGATAATACCACTAGCATAAAACAATGCGTGGGACAATATCATATAAGGTTATGTTGAAATATCGAATCCTCCAATGTTTTAATTTAAATTAGTGCTTTGCCTTAGCTAGATTTGAAAGTGGGCCATGACTATATGATAATCAAACATCTACAGACTGATTGATTGATAAAAAGAATGATTTCAATGATTAAACCAACGACTACAAAACTAAATACGCAATCTCTGAACTGTGACAAAAAAGAATTGCTCCTTTTTTAATGACTTGCACTTTTCTGATGGGTTTCTAATAATTTTTGAAGATAAATGCTGAAATGATCCCAGACTTACATAAGTTCACGTATTCATAAAAGCATGAATGTGTAGGCAAGAGTTAATTTGTGTTGTAAAAGTGCACATACATATCCAGTTCTAGAAGATCAACAAAAACAAAACATAAATCTATATCGAAGATATGAACACAAAGCTTATGAAGATGCTTCCATTATTTGATCACCTGGCGATCCATAAAAATCCGCAACTGGATTATTGGTATAACTTCAAGCAAACTAAAGCAGATTGGTTTAGTTGGTGCTTAATGCTCTAAACAATATTCAAACAGGCGCAATGATTCTACATTAATCACCGTTTCCAATTATTCTGCTTTGCTTTCTCAATATTATACAGATAAGGCCGAGATCCATATTTTTGAAGTATCACTAAGAACCCCATATTCATATTCATTGTTATTAAGAAAATTTATTTTATGTTTTTGTTTTCATATTTTCTTATTGTTTTAAAGTCTTTCTATTAGGCCGTCTTTAGTGAATTTTAACACTGTTTTTATTTAAAATATGAGTTTCATATTGTTTTGGTTCAACGTCTGCTTTAGAGTATGTATTCATCAATATATTCAAAGACCAATCACAGGTAGAGTCAAGCGTGATGGCTTCATAAATGCCTTAACAAGGCAGTTGAGATATTTCAGATAAAACCAACGAGAGAAAGAACAAAATCTCAGATACCTCTATGGCATAGCCAACCAAAAGTGTATATAAGAAAATGTAAAAGAATAATACATGTAGTTTGAACATAAATGACTTCGGTTTCCTAGATTTAATGCAAATACCACCATCTTCTCAGCATTCATTCTGTAATAATGGAGTAAATAAAATCTGACCTATTTTCCTCTTGGCCATGCATTACTACTAACACAGAAAATGGGGTTTATAGGCTACATGTTATTTATTTTCTGGCCATTTATATAATTCTAACTGTTGACCTTTATATTTGTATGTAATTCTTACCGTTGATCGTTATACTTATGTGCAGGTAATTAGATTTCCAAAGTTAAGAACGCCCGCATCAAAGAACCGGTGGTTATTAAGCTATGAAGAAGACTTCAAGTATTATTTTGTTTGTGTTAGTCAGGTAGACTTGTTTGTAAGCAATTATGGTATATGGATTCACTTATTTTGTCGAAATACTACTATTGAGATGATTATGGGTGTTATATTTGATATTGCGAGTAATGTGTTATTTAAGTATTTAAATATGGCGATTATTGATTTTAGTTTGAAAATGATACTCATATTATTATTTTCTTTAATATTTCTGATATATATAAGTGATTGATGAAAATATTAGAAGCTATTAACAGTAAATAACCACAAATAAAATGTGGCGTTCGTCGGTAAGTTTTAGTAGCGTTGAAAAAGTGCTACAAATGTAATTTATAAAAGCATATAGTAGGACTGAAAAACTGCTACAAAAAACATATAGTAGGACTGAAAAACTGCTACAAAAAACATATAGTAGGACTGAGAAACCGCTACAAAAAGAAAATAGTAGGCCTAAAAAATCGCTACAAAAATATTGAAAAATGATGCAAGTATCACTTTTTAGCATTTTTAAGCCGCTGCCAAAAAACTTTTTGTAGGGTTTCAAAAACGCTACAATATTTTCAGTTTCGGTTGCGTTTACTAAAACGCAACAAAAACTTTTGGACTTTTAGTTGCATGTCGTACAGCAGCGTTAATCAAAAAGCTACTAAAAGTTGTTATAGCATTTTTACAACGCTATTAAAGGCATTTTCTGGTGTAGTGTATTTCTTTTGCACAGTCACTTTTCCTCTGTGAAAAAGAATGGTGGTTGAGGGTTTCCTTTCAAAACCCCAGATCAAATCGACGTTGTGATAAAAGTGCTCTGGAATTTCTCTATAGACTCGATGCGTTATTGCTCCTATTCTTCGATTGATTTGGCTTGGGATATAGTTGATCGAAACCCTAGAAAGAATTGTGAGTTTCTGATTTTAATTCTTTGTTTGAAATTATTGTTTGTGGTTTTGATTTTTTTGTCTTGCTTGTGATGATGTGGTGTTAAATAGGATAATTAAATCCTATTAATTTCTCTAATTTCATATATATGGCTTGAAATGATTTGGCTTGGTTTCCTCTTTTGATTGCTCTATAAATTGATTACCTTGATTAGCTCGACTTTGAATGATAATGACTCTAGTCGATATCATGAACCCTTGTGAACTTGAAATATATGTTGTCTTGAATGAGTTGCGTGATTGAGAGTCTTCGATGATAATTTTCAGGAATCAAAACAAATTGCTTCCTTGCCATTTTTAACTTGTCGAAACTGGAAATAATATAATTTCAAATCGACTTTGCCAAATATAAAAAATGCCAGGATAAATTAATGATTGTTGCATGGCCATCTCTTGTATTATTATGCTTGATGTGTGCTTTCCATAAAAACATTTCTGAAACAAAATCTTTGGGATTTCTGATCACATTAATTTGTTGACTTCACTATTGTTCGACTTGATTTACTGTAAATGCAGAACTTTCCCAAAACATTGTTGGATGAAAGCATTTGTGAAATACTGGAAACAATTGATAGACTTGAATGATGATTTCCTAAAAATAGAAAACCTGCCAAAAGTTTATTGTGAATTTCTGGAAATAGTTAAACACTTGCCAAAATGTTTTCTTGTGTGATTTCTGTTGTGCCTTAAAACTGTTCCTTGATTGAAACTATTTCTGGAAATTGACATTGTATTTTCGAATTGAATTCCAATAAATCATTGCCCAAAATGAAAGGAAATGAATGACTAAAAAACAATTTCTGGATAGATTTAAACAAGCTTGCCAAATATTGTTTTCCAACAAAATCATTTGCATGCACTTGCTTGTGCATTTGTTCCTGCCTTGATTCCTGTTTTGAGTATGGCCACTTGAAGCTGATCAATTGCTCTTTGCAGTTGCACCCAAACATTCTGAAAGTTGTATGTACACTTGCATGTAAATTTGAGTATATGATTTGCACCATGGTTTCTGTTTTTTGTAAGGCCCACTTGAAACTGATCATATTTTATGACTGCACCTAGTTTAGAGCTTGTATGTGCACACTTGTAGCTGTGTCAGGTGTACCTTGTACCTTGTATTAGTTGCTCTGCCATTCATGTAACTGAACACATCATGCTGACTTTTCTATCCACCATTATATCACTGAGTTGCCATTCATGTGTACACTACATTGTACACTATTGCCTTAAACCAGTTTGTAGTGACCATGTGCCTACTGAAGCATCATGACTGTGTTGACATGAACCATGTTGTCTACATTGTACTTTGCTGTTTTGATCACATTGGTTATGTTACACCCACTACAAGAAAATAATATAATGGTAGCAAGCAAGGATTGCACGATAATTTAGCTTGCTATAGTTAAGTATGCTAATCATTGGTTATGTTAAACCATGACTTTAAATAGTAAACCACGACATTGACCAATGCAATAACAAATAAATCATGGTCATGAACACTAAACCATGACATGGCATCATGCAATACAAAATAATAGGGCAAAATTTTGGCTGCCAAAATTTTCACGCTTCCCTCTCAGTTTTTGGCCGCTAAAATTTGCTATTTCCTCTTCTTCGCCAAAATCTTATTTTTTATTTTCACGCTTCCCTCTGATTTTTCATGCTTCCCTCTTATTTTTCACGCTTCCCTCCTAATTCTTCATTTTCACTACTCTTACAAATTAGGTCTCCCTTTATGGAAATCTGCTTCATCTATGACCCCTTCTTCAACCTACGAACTCCTGTCCGTCCACGGAAGAAACAAAGCAACGATTTTTGTTTCACTTCTCATCTCGTAGTCACTCGTTGACTTCCAGCACAGATTCGAAGGTCAGGCTCTAAATTGCAGAATACAACTCCACTGATTAGGGTTCAGAGGAAGTAGTCCATCAAATCAGCAACCCTAATTTCGGATTTAGAGAAAAGCCCAAAATCAGAAACAAAAAAAATGCAAGTTTAATTTCCTTTTCTTTATGATTGATTATTCAACTTTTTGATGCAATGCTCTGATTTCCGGTGTTCAGTGTTTTTTATTACTTCCCAAGATGACAATATCAAGTTAAAGATTACTCAAAGCATAAAAGGAGATATACCCATAGTATTGAATCCAACTTTCTTTGTTCTTGATGGTACCCGTGCGCAAGTGTCTAAATATAATATCAATTCAAAAATAGGATGAAATACATACCATAAATTGCTAAACAGTTGGAAGAATTTGTGATTTTGGGATGATTTAGCTTGTTTGCCTATGTCATGCTGAAAAATGGAAAGTAAATTTTCATGGCATGACTAGAAATATCATTATCAAACCTAAAAGTGGCATGAGTCTGCAAGCATGCTAATTTCTCAAACTCCTAAATTTGATGTTTTAGTGCAGAAAACTTTGATACATGCTTGCAAGTCTGTGGATAGTAGAATTTTAATTGTGAACTAAGGCTGTGTTTATGTGAATAAAATTAAATTTATATTCTGTTTATCGCATGTTGTCCTATAATGTGTTGTTGCTTTGGGAACATATTTTCTGCTAAGCCTTCATTTAAAGGTTACTACTTCCATGATATTTTAGGTATATTTTTGCTATCGTCCTATCTACGAAGTAATAAAGCTGCAAATACTGGAGATTACTGACGCATAGAAGCTACAAGGTTGAGTACCTCCATGTTTAGCTTCCAACTACTATGTTGTGATAGCCTTTTACAACTATATGCTTTAACTATACTTCATTTTCACTACAATGTTAGTTACCGTTTATTTTATCCTCTATTTTTATTAATGTATAACATTAATGCACTGTTAAAAAAATAAATTCTATAACATATTATATCCATGTTTAATACTAAGTTATTATAAGTATACCGCAAGCACATAGATATCAGCTATCGTTCTGTAATTCAGTATCCATAAAATACCATTATTTTATCTACATAAGCTTGATGTAGTTAGATGTGAGACTATGTTCGGTATTTGATATCTACTGTTACCAGCTAGAAAATTTCCAACAAAACTGCCAATTTAATAACTATTTATAATTTTATAATCTACGACAATAAATGTGTCTCATTTTTGAATTGCTACAATTATTCATGTCTACAGGAAAGTTTAAGATGTACTAGTGCAGACAAAGTGCATTTATAGAAGTCCTAAACGGTATGTGCTCATGGTTCTATTTCAGTAACCTTAAGCCATTTGCGAAGAAGAAATAGTTGACAATGTCTATGTTTTAATTTTGCATGATTTTGTTTATTAACTTTTCAGTGGAAAGTATTTAATGGATGCGAATACGGGGAGAGCTGCACGTGTTTCGACCAACAAAACAATGGCTAGATATAATTAAGGATCATGCAGATAGCTTTCGCTTGCAATTTTTAGTCTAAATGAATACAATATTATCACTATTAAAACCTTTATCACTGTTAACACCATTATTTATTAAAACTACTACAAATTAGTTCTATGCACAATAAGGATTTGTTATTGGGTAATTCTATATGATTGAAAAAAGTTCGTCATTACTTTGGTGCTTATTTTTGCTCTCAATGAGTAAGATTCTAACTTATTATGTAATAAAAAAAATGTTGTCACATTTGTATGGAATTATGCTTGTTTCGTTACTTGGAACATAGTAGCTAATATATGAGCTATATACTATATATGTATCTTTCAACAATGGCTCAGAAAATTTTGAGATTAAAACTTGGATAGTACCTTATAATAAGTGCCAAAGGATAGTCCATCTTCTGAAGCACATAAGTGCAGAAATGTATCAAAATAATCTTGACAATAAATTATTTTTGCTAATTCTTATGTTTTTTGGAGTCAATTATACATTATATCTAGTTTATATAAAAATTGCATCCACTCATAAAATCTACTAAAGCATAGTGCATATTTCCTTTTACACTGCTACTACTAGCAGCTACAGCCTTGTTGTAGCTTCATTTGTTTTTATAATTTTCTACTTTCCTGCTTCATAAAATTCTGCGCTCGATAGTATATAGTTATATTACAACATGATGACTATAATTTGGCTTGAATATGCATCTAATAACATTCCATTTTGTTTTTGCTGATGTTCTATGTAAAAAGCATGAAACATCTAATATTGTTATCATTTATCTTTAGACCCACGACTATTTTTTATGCATATTTACTTCTTTTAAAAATTATTATATACCTTTACTCTTGCCTTTTAAATGTTTATATTGTTGCTTATGATTTATTCTTTATTATCATATGCTATGGTTCGGTTGGTTTTTTTTATTTCATTGAAAATTTGGTCCTATTTTAGGAAATTTGTTGGAGCGTGCATTGCATTCAATTTAAAATAGAACATACCATAAAATGAAATTGGACCATAATATCCTAACACTCTTTGTTAGATTGATTATGCTAATGGAAAATATTATTTAAATAGGTAGTAAAAACTAAAGATCTATTATAATCAAACCGACCGTTAGGGAGGTTTTCCTACCGTAAGAGCCAAAACCAAATTGTCTGAGCCAATAAATTTCAGCGTAATTTCCGCTCAGCAACTCCGTTGTTTCCTTCTTTCTGAAATCTATCCCTTTTTCTCTCCAATTTTTTCCAGATTAGAATCTTCTATTGCTTTCTTTCTCGATCCGAATTTTCGAATCCTGACTTATTGGATTTAAATCACGCTTAGGTTTTCAAGCTCGGTTATTCTCCTGTCATTTCCTCCGTTATAGGTTGCAATCGGGTCACTGTTCTATCGTTGTTCCCACTTCCACCTTCGCGAGTGTTCGTCCTCTCCTATCAGCATCTGCGTTGCTGAAGTTGAACCATCTCTTGAACTGTGGCCCCGTCGATTTTGTCAAAGGTAATGATTTTAAAATTCAATTGTGTTTTCTATTCACTTTGAAAACAATTTTATAGATCGGATAATCGTGGACAAAGAAGATGATATTTTTGTTGTAGAAGCTAATTAGATTTAGAGTAGTATCAATTTTTTTAGTGAATACTGTTTTTATTAAGTACTGATTGGAATTTTGGTCGTGCTTTGCAATTCGGTTTGCTTTGCTAATGTAAATTGGTGTTTAACAAACTGATAACCGTCATTTTTAGTGCTGAGGCACATTAAATTCTCCTTGCTACTCGATTATTGAAAGAATCTCAATATGAAATGTGTGAGAACTAACCTATGTTGTATAAAGTGTGAATAAAATGTATGCAGAGCATGAAATATTGGTGACTGAATATTTACTTCAAAACTTTACATGGATTTTTTAGTTCTTGTATAATACACGAGACTTGGGTGAAAAAATAAGGACATGCCATGACATGTCAATAAAATAGGGACTATGTACACCTGTGATTCTATGTTTAACGAGGTATTTTCATATGTTGTGTCCCTGTGATTCTATATTTCCAGTTAAATGCACATATTTTCTATCATTTCCAAAAATATAACTAGGTTATGGTATTTTTTGGTCTACTTATTTCGTGATATTTTTTCTTTTTTGAGTTCATTTGCTAAAAATAATAATTATTATGTGAGATCATAGATAGATTGCATAAATTAGTATGAAGACACTGGAATATAATTTTCAGGCTTCTGTTCACATTGATATTATTTGAGGTGTCTTCGCATTTATATTTTACTAGATTGTGTGTTTTCATGATATGTTTTTAGCAACCACGTATTTACATGCGCTTTGTAAACTTATATTCTGAATTCAACTAACAGTGTTGTCCATGATGTTCACAAATGTATACTTACCTCTTTCCTTCAATTTTGTCAAGTTTAGTCACAAATCTACACAAATGTAAAATAACTGATTCATTGAAAGATTCTATCTCAAACATGGTAAATTAAAAAAACTCTTCTGATTTTGATGGTTCTTTTTATTACTACATGTAAATAACTAGCTCAGAATTTGTTATTCTATGGCAAAAACAGAATTATTATGATAACAATATTATGTTGAAACTAAACTTATTGTTTAATATATTTCTTTCTTATCTTTAATAAACTGGCTAGTGCTGTAAATTCTGTTTTTGGTAATTAAATGACAAATTCCGATTAGTTGAATGACATTACTTCCATTAAGAAGTTGAATACAGTTAATATTATAAAACTTACTTGCTCGTGTTTTTGTGTGTAAGTTAATATTTCCATTAAGAAGTCGAATACATTCCGACTAGTTGAATGACCACCACGTATAAATTAACGATTCTAAAACTCACGCCTCTAAAAGTTTTATAATACTCTCCAAGATAAAAGGTGGATTGCACTAGAAATTGAGATATTTACTATTTAACATGGCTAAAAGTTCCCCATGGATAACTCATCCAAGTTAATTTGGTCATGAATATGCTATTTGATTGCATTAAAAGAATGTACTTTTAGTTTTCCTCCCTTATCTTTTTGCATAATAATGAAATAATGTATCGGTACTCCACAGATGTATGTCGAATGCTTACACATACATCAGGTACTTTGTATACTAATTTTATTTATGTATCTTGTTAGTCATATACCATGCACACCAAAAATATGTATCTTAATATCCGGTACTTGAATGGCACCATCAGTTTGGAATCTTGGATCATTTAGAACTATTTTCTATAGTTTTCTCTTGCTGATAGCGATCGCATCAATAAGATTAGGAGTGGTTTCTGGTAGAGACGCCGTGATTTGTTCTAACCTTTATGATTCACCTTTTGATTTCCAGTCTGATTGTTAGTCTACAGCATAGTGTTTTTGTTTCAGGGTGGCTACAGCTATTTTGTTACTCACCTTGTCTATTTCAGTATGCATGTATATATGCAATGAAAAGTCTTTAGATTTACTGCCTCTTTTGCACTACTTCACTTGATGAAAATTATAACAATATCTTTTATCATTGTTGTTCTATTGAAAATAGTTTTTTCAAGTAAAATTTATTAACTAGTGTTTGTCACTTTGGAGTGTATGTATAGAAGCAATAAGTTTGTTAATAACATAATTTTCTTTTAGCAACACATGTAACATGTTACCCAATTCTTTTATTTTGGAAGGGTAATTTCAAAAAGCCAAAAACACAGAAAATACAAAAAAGAAACATCACCCATACGTTTAGTCATCTCAGTTTCATTATTTGGTTATTACAGAGTTCCCCTATACAGTTCAAGGTAGTGGTTTCATATTAATGTTTGTAGACTAAATTTTATCTTATTTCTATCAATGGGATTATGACATATTTGAATTGTGCTCATATTGCAAATGAATTTTTTTGACACAAACCATGTCTATTGTTGTACACTTTTACTTGTTGAGAGGCTGTTATGTGCTGATTTAGGATACAAACATAAATAATTACAAACCAAAATATTATTGACAATGTTTTTGTGATTTACCTTTATTTTGATTATTAACAATATTGTACATATTTTACGTATAGGAGCTTGGGAAACAGTATCAATTTATGTTGTTCTTCAAGACTATAAACGGTGTGATCACCCATGCGGATGGCGTGATGTGCCTGCTCATGATCCAGCAGGCCATGCAGTGAAGACGATCCATCAGAGGTCGACCTCCCTTGCTGCTTATGAACTGCTTGAAGTTCTTCATGCCAAGGCTGAGGTGACAGATGATCTTGCCAAGTTTGACTTGCATCTTAAACCAAAGAGGGGAAACAAGGAAGAGAAATACAAAGTTATAAGTACACAAAAACATGGAAGGCAACTTTCTTATGAATCAGATGCTACAGGAGCATTAAATTATTCCTAACTCTGAATGTTTGTGTGGAGAAATCAAGCCAATTAAACTCCTACGTGGAGTTTCACCATGTTCCTTACCAAAGATTCTATTATACTGTTATAGCAATTACCCCTTCAGTTTGCCATCGTTCATAAAAATGTATAGATGATGAGTAATATTAGGAGTTCTCAATGATTGGGTAACCTATGTTTTTATTAGTGTAGTATAATCCAGTAATGTAATTATTTTCACAATATATCATTGCTCTTTGTAATGCTTGTTGATGCTTGAAAAACAATTTATTGCCACTATACAATTTATCTCCGGTTAGCTTTCTATTCTATCATGAATTAAGCATGATTTTTTGCTTTCATTTTTTAGTTGACTTTCAAATAACCAAGTCTCTAATGCTTCATCTTGGTTTTTGGTTGATGTAGTAACATATGCTATTAACTGTCCACTCTTCCAGTTAGATGTAATTCATAGTGTAATTGAATTTACAATTTTTTCAATTACCTTCATTTTTTATTAAACCATGCTATAATTTTTTCACTAAAATCTAATTTAAAATAAAATTTTATAAATAATTTTATATTTTGATGTTCAACGGTCGGTTTTTCCACCGTTTTGCGGTAATACTAGTATGCTTTCCAAGAATAACATGAAAAAGGTTCAAGAATAACGAAATCGGTTATTGGTTGCCATTTTGAGACGTTTACCTAATCTTATGCTATGGTAAAATTTATAATAATAAGTGATTATAATCATTGAGGCATGGTCTTTTTACTGTGCGAAAGTTCTATAACTAAATCTCACCAACTATGGTTCTCATAGTAATAATTTTTAGAAGTTTATGTATCCTCATGAACTTAATTTGCTATGGTTACTGATAATATCACATATTTTTAGTACCTTTGGCACAAAAGCAATATTTTGTTGATTATTTATTTTTATTTTCTTAATTATTTATTCATGTGTTGGATGAAATATATAATAAAAACAAATAAAGTACAAAATTAGAATGATTTTGTTTGTAGTGGGAAAAGATCTTATTCTTATGGAATGTAAATAAATTGGGTTAATCAATCTTTTAATATAAATTCTTATTTAAATCTGTTATAAAAATCTAACCATGATCTTGCATGCTATTATTGTACGTGTTGCCGTAGGCAGTACTTATTGTGAAGGATATTAACTTAACTAATCCATGGTATACACATTCAATATGACAAAGAAACGATGTTGAAGCATTGAATTAAAATTATTGTCAGTACAAATTATTGAACGAGCCAACACCATGATCCTCATATTACTAAACATCGAAACAATGCATTGATAACTAAGTGACGAAGTAACACCCTGCACTTAACACATTTTACACCGAAAATGCTACGCGCATTGAAAATTAG
This sequence comes from Allium sativum, assembly GCA_030737875.1. Lineage (NCBI taxonomy): Eukaryota > Viridiplantae > Streptophyta > Magnoliopsida > Asparagales > Amaryllidaceae > Allium > Allium sativum. The sequence continues at coordinate 730,113,434 of CM060909.1, forward strand.
TACATGTATTCCTTTACACCGAACAGTCATAGAGTATAGCCCAGATCAATTGTATTTTGATTTCATTTCAAACTAGAGATGTCAATAATTGGTAGTACTTGATTTGTTGCATAGCATAATAATTAAATATTCCATTTTCATTTCTGTCAGTTTTGAACACAAGATTCACTTATGGTAGGTTTTTTGCTAATATCCTAATACAATGGATTATTGTATACTACAAATTTACCATGGGTGTAGCATTTATTAGTTTTTGCCTTTCCTTTTATGATTATAGCAGTTTTTAAACTTTTTTCTATTTGTTTTATACATAGTTGGTAATTAACTTTTATTCATTTATTTTACCCATTCTAATTTCTGTTTCCATGAGTGGATTAAAGATCCTAAAGGAATATATATAAATAAATAGAAAATTCACCAATGAACAAATTTCAATTCACGATGTATTTCATGCCATCTGAATATATTAATAAAACAATCCAACCCACATTCTTCTCATTTTCTATTTCTGCTCTTTTTTGTTTCATATTATCATCTATCCTTACTTTGGGAAGAAACTCAATGGGCATGGATGCTTCCATGAATACTATTTTTTCTTCTTCTTTTTTTACCCACTACTCCTAAATAGATTTTTGTTTCCCTTCTCGTGGAGTAGTCCCCTAAAGGAATATATATATAAGTAAATAGAAAATTCACCAATGAACAAATTTCAATTCACGATGTATTTCATGCCATCTGAATATATTAATAAAACAATCCAACCCACATTCTTCTCATTTTCTATTTCTGCTCTTTTTTGTTTCATATTATCATCTATCCTTACTTTGGGAAGAAACTCAATGGGCATGGATGCTTCCATGAATACTATTTTTTCTTCTTCTTTTTACCCACTACTCCTAAGTAAATTTTTGTTTCCCTTCTCGTGGAGTAGTCCCAAATACCTTTTAACCTTCTTAGTTATTATTGGGATATTTTTATTCATTTGGAAAATTAACCAAATAATGGTTTATATATTGATTTTCAACTTGTTGTCCACTGTGCGTGCAGATAAATGTCCAATGCAGTTTTCCTTCCTTTTGTATTGGAGTCCAACTTGAGGTCAATTCAAAGATTGATTTTTTTTAAAAGTGAGGTTTGTAGTTATGTTACTCTTTTTCTTCTTTGCTTTGATTTAAATCAAGATTATGTTACAACATTTCTTGTATGGTATCTTTCGAAACCCACCTCGACCTATATTTACATGTATGATAATCTTGCATGCTGCCACTCATTGGAATTTACAAGGAAAAAAGTTGAAGTTGTAAAACTAAGTAGATAATTATATATATATATATATATATATATATATATATATATTTAAATTTATAGAATAAATTTTTGATAATCAAATGTTTCCTTTGGCAAATAATATCCAGATACTTAGTACATTTGCCTGTACGCTGCAAATGTTGATGCTCATTGGAAAGGAACTTTGTTAAGTTCCTACATAAAAAATTTCGCCCATCAAACATAACTTTACAATAGTTTTAATAGTTTCAGAAGTTATTCTCCCTTCCACTATACTGGTAAGACATTAAGAGAGCTTTGATCACCTCTTCAATGTTCCCATCTCCTTGCCATTTCAATATAGAGTTATTTCCTTATATTTGGAGACCTCCATCCACCTTGCTTGGTTTTCATTCCATGGATTAGTGGCATTAGAGGTGACCTTGCTTTCCAATTCTTTTCAATTCACGATCCATCTGTCATAATTATGCAAATCTCATTCTATGTACAGAGCATTAGTCTTCCTGCCCATTTTTTATGTTTGATGTCTCTTTACTAGCATTCCTTATTAGTTATCCATACATAGCTATTAGAGATAATAAAATCACTAGTATTTTTTGCCCGTTTTGCTGGGCATTAAAATTTATTTTATTAAAAATAGTACTGTAATGATTAAATATCAAAAATAAAAGAAAACTAAAGTAACGTAATTAATATTAAATAGTTACATATATGTTTTTTTAAATATTATAATTTATGCGGCAACAATAATAAATTGTTCTGTTGTTCATCCAAAAATAATTTTATTATGGATGATTATTTTGATTAATTGTTCTATTATCCATCTAATAATTTATGTGGTAATAATAATTAATTATCATGTTGTTCATCCAATAATAATTTTGTCATGGATGATTATTTGATTAATTATTTAATTATCCATCTAAATTTTTTGTTATGAATGGTTATTTTTTGGCATAGATATAAAAAAATGATTATTTGTGATTTTATTTTGAAAACATGTTCTTAGTTCATTACAATTTAAACTTATTTTGTGATCTTTAAATGTTAAAAATTGAACAAATAATCGTTAAAATTTTATAAATGAGACAATTCAAGTAATATTATATAAATTATATACAAACTATAGTATGTTAACTATTTTTGATGAAGCTAAAATGTGTATATGATGTCATTATATATATATATAATGCAATGTATGCTTTGTTATTAAGTTTTAAATATATTTTTATATATATATAAGCGACATTCTAACTGAAATTTCAAATTACAACATAAAAATAAACATCCACAATAGAAAAATATATTAATCAATAGTCGTTTTCAGAGAAAAATAAATATAAGATCATGAGTAGTTTTAATTCCAAACAAAATAATTACGAAAATCAGAGCTAAATAAATACAAGATCATGAGTAGTTTCCATTCCAAACAAAATAAACATGAAAATTATGTCCAAATCCAATCTTTTTCCCAGCATAACTTCATGACTTCCACTTTTTTTGAATATTCTTCATTCCTGCAGTGCAATAAACATTTGAATAGATGCACAATATTAATTAGTCATTCCTTACCAAAACTACATTTTCAGGTTTCAGTAGAACATCTATCCAAAGGGTTTTTACCAAGTGGCATGATTCAAGATCCTCATCACAATGCCCATTATCGTTGCAATCATATACTCCCCTTACAGGAAAGCGACTACAATTCATTTCGGATTGTCAACCATTTCATTCTAGTTTTAATGAACAAATACCTTTTCCCCTATCCATGTAGTTTTCATGTTACTTATGTAGACATTATACTTTATAACAGTCTTATTTGCAGTAAACTAACTGAAGAAATAACAATGTGGAAATTTTCATGTCAACTTTGAAATAGAAAATAACATACAGATTATCGAAAATTGGGATTTTTATTGAATATGATTGCATGTGCTTACTTTAATATGTTATGCAATAACTCAACTTCCATATTTGAGATATAAGTGCATTCGATGGAAAATTTAATACACTTGCAACATTGTGTTTACTTAACAAATAACCAAATACCAAAGTTAGGTCGAAATTTATCCAATAAGTAAATAAACGAAATATAACCTATACAAAGGCTAAGAAATTGAATTAGATGGCATACAGAAAGTAATTATAAACAATTTTAAAATATCCCAAGACTAAGTCGACATTTAGGTATATGTGAAATTAATTTAAAAATAATAATTTGTTGTGTTTGTAAGTCCTAACTAAACAACTTTCATCCTTAAATTTCTCCTATCCTTTAAAGTTGTCAATATGGATGAAAAATTTACTAAAAGATTAAATTTAATATATTATTTTGTGAATAAATCCAAAAGTGAAGGGGAATTAAAACATTCCAAGCATTGAACATTATCTCAATTTGAGAACAATTAATGTCTGGCCCCACCTACTTAGGTCTAATACCAAATAAGTATTCAAAACTAAGCCTGTTTTATATACTCAATGCAATGAATCTAGACGTGAATTTAACGGAAATGTCTAATGAGGAATGCAAAAGAAAATTTGTCAAACTTTTAAAATCAGGAGAAGAAAAATCAAAATTTGCAATATGGCTAACATAGATATCTTTGTCATGATCTTTATAACATTAATTTTGCCTAAATTTATGCAAGTATCATGACCATTTAATGCTTCTTTTTGTTGCAAATGATAATTAAAACATTGTATAAGCAAAATAAGGCAACCATAAATAGTCACGATGGGAAGAGAAATTGCATGCACATTTTCGTATTTAAACATCCAAGGGAAATAATTATTTTTGCAGCAAATAAAAATGAATTTTTCCTACATTCAAAAGATCTTGCTTAATGAGCTCAACATTACAAATAGTCTGCACAAAATTCTTTAGTTAAGCATCTTTATTTTTGTATTCATTAGCTGAAGATACCATTGGAATATGATCATGCAAACTTGTAATCACTTGTATATAGGAGAATGAATAGTTTAGAGTGAAGATGCACTTAATACCTTAAATGCTCTTCCATGCTACATCTACCGCAACTCTAAACTGTGTTTCCTTATTCTGTTCTGTAGAACTGAAGATGATGTGTTTATTAGGAAATAATACAAATTCAATTTATATTAGGATACCTTTCAAAATTAAGTATGGTTTCAAATAAACATCATATGAGGAAAAGCTGATCCACTGAGTGGGGTGAAACACAATCCAGCTTAGAGTGGATTTTCTACAATTTTGTGTTTATTGCATACTCAAAGCAAATAGCATTATAAGCAAGACAATTGAAATGAACAGCTTGGATTTTCCTGTTAGGCGTTAAATTATGAAATAGGAAATAACACTATAATATTTTTATAGCTTAGAGAGATACCTTAATGTCTGTACACTGCATTTAATATATGTGTAACATCTAATGAACAGTTTATCATAACTGGTCACTATCAAATTGTTGCAAAATCAAAAGGTTGAAGCAATAAAATGCATAAGGCATGACACAATAAACCTGAAATTGCAATTAAGGTCTACATGCATGGAGCTGGTTTACATGCAAGGAACTTCAACAAATGAAAATAAAGACATAGCACGATAATCCTTGCAAATAATAGGAATAGCCAGTGTTTTACATGTGCAAAGTAGTATGTACAGATAGCCAAGTATTCCTTTAATACCAAAAGAGATTCACACAATTAGATTCCTTGGTAGAATCTAAAATGCATTAGTTGGAAGAGGACATCAACAATAAGCAAGTTGCATATCCTTCGATTAACCTCATACAGAATGTGCAAATCATTAATTTTATCAACTTAAATCTATGGTAAACAACGAACGACTATCCAAAGAGCTAAAATTGAAAACTACTCACATACATATGGTTGTTACATGAAGGGAAGCACAAATTTGTGATGCACACATTTTCAACCTAGAAGTAGCTAGCCATAGCCTCCAATTTTCCCATATATGTGATCTCATTGAAATTTAAAAGAAAAAAGAATGATAGTCATCAGAATCGCAAATTTGGATTTTTTTCCTAATGAAGATATTACTTTTCAATAGAAAATAGGAATGATGTAATTACAAAAGGAAAAAACATCGTAAAGCTAGAGATACACCATAAGAAACAAAACGTAAACTATCGTAATTAAGAAAATATAAAATTTTGATAATCTTATAACCCCATTGAGAAAAAGATACTCTAACGAGTGGAAACCCGTGCGATGCACGGAAGCATAGACTTTCAAGTGTTGTAGTTTGCAGTTATGAATAAGCGGTGAGAAAATATTGTATAAAAGCAAGATATATAACGTAAGTGATGTATGTATGTGTTAGGATTCTGATGTAGAAACTAAATTTTACAGCAAGAAGTAAATAATGTATGTACAATGAGTAGGTACAGCTTGCACGTAGGGTAAATTAACAGTTATTGATATTAGCCAATATTCTCATAGGAAATTGATAAGTTTTCTACATAACTTTCCTATGAATTATCATACCATACATTTGCAGTTGGTGCATGAAATCAGTGAACTAATTTCATCTGTTATCTATTGTAGTATATTTTGATGTTATATTATACCAAGTATAAGCAGCAAAGAGAAGGCATAAAAATTTGAGATTACATATTTTCATAAATGATAGAGGAATTTTAGTAAGGCATTCAAATATAAATTTAACATATGTAATAAATAAGAGCAAAGAAGTTAAACATGAAGAGACATGGAAACTGATGGAGAGTAGGCACGTGAAGACAAATAATTTGGTAACAACATAAATAAAGGGCTAATGCAAAAACAATATTGTTGCAGCTATAGCAAATTAGCTCCCAACAACAACACTACTGTAGCCAAACCGATCTTTAGCTTCCGACAACAATAAAAAAAGGTTTTGCACAATGATTTAAGTTTTATATTATTTTTGTAGCATGTTCAAAGAGCAGTAATCTTCAGATATATTGTAGTAAAACATAATTTTTAAAATTAGAAACAGTAATGAAATTAACAGTGCCTTCCTATTTTCTTTAAGATTTAGATAAATGCGTTTCCTTTTAAACGTGGAGCTGCGTCCCATGCATGGTAGTCACCAAAGAACAACCGACATTTCTCCTTTTTAATTCATCCCTTTCAGGCTTTCACATGATTAAAAATGATGTGACTCTTCTATTTTTAAAAATTTATCAATACAACAAAAATGAGTAGGAATTAAACTATAAAAATAAAAAAATGTTCTACCAAATCCTGGTGTAATTGCTACTCTATTTATCACATAGTTTGATATCTCATATTCCTTCTGTAGAGCTTTCTTCCTTATTCAAAAATATACTGTTGTAAGTCTAAGACTCAAATAATAATGTAGACAAATACGAGTTAACAAATGCATACATACAGGTAGAGTGGGTGCAGTTTGTTAGTCTTTTTATGCTCGATCAAGCTAACACATGAATCAAGTTCGACACCTCTATATGGCTGATTCTCCTTTGCCTGCGATTTATCCTCTAGCTATTTGTACTGGCACTTGCAGCCTGGCCTTTGATCCCATTCTTCGTCGGTCACTCTTTCGCAACATGCTCCTTCGCTACTCGGTTTGTCTGTTTTTGCCGCCAATGGGTCACCGCTCGCAATCCCAGGTCAATCCAATCAGCCAAAATAGAGTAGCATTTTCTACGTTATGGGCAGCGTCATATTTACCTTTCGGCTCATGCCTGCTAGTTGTCCTCTATTTAGTTTCACAAATTTGGATGAATTGTATCCTCAGCACTTAACTTTTCTATGATTGGAACATCTTTCAACTCCACTCTTGCCCATTAATCATTGCCTAGCCTGGCTAGCTTCCAACCTACTGGCATTGACATTTCAAATCCTTGCATCTTCCCTGTTCAATACCTGAGTCATGACCATGTTTCATCCGCAAGTTGCATCTCAAACTTAGTCATATTCTGTGATTCCAACCATCTAAAAGTAAAATACCACTCATACATTGCATCATGGTTGGTGCTAATCTAAGCTTCTCTGACCGATATAGTTCCACCTCAATTTAGGCACTCAGTGCAGTTCCGTCGCTGTATATAGTCTCTACATTATTATAGTCAGCATGTTGTAAAATATGTTTGCATTATCTAAATTAAGATCATCCACGTGATTATCTCCATTGTATTTGCTTTGTACATGACTTTGTAAACATCAATGAATGGTCTTTTGAATTATATATTAATTAAAAAGAGTGTGCTTCTCTCCTAGAGGACAACAGCTTCATTAAATAAAATCAACAAAAGAGTGAGTATTAATAATTCATGTTTCATGTTTTTGTTCTCGTTGTTGTCGTCACTTATTCAATAACATTAGGAATTCATTGTCAAAGTAAGAAAAATAGTAATTTCATACTCTTACTGTAATCAAATATAAAATTATCCTGTAGTTGCAAGCGTATAAACATATTTCGAAGGGATCTGCTCATCTCAAGTAATCATCAACTCAGAGCATCTCAGGCGAGGATTATAATATCTGACAATCAAAGCTAGAATAACTATCATGAAAGAAAACAATTCTTAATCCACCTCGTGTGAAAATAAGGTGAAATTCATTTTCGATTGTATGTTAGCAATGCAGTTATCATTGGCCGGATATCCGGAGATTGCATTTTCAATTAAAATGCAAATTTAGGCATTCAGTTCACTGGTTAGGCACCTAAAGTCTCAGAAGACCTAAGCCATGAATTTTAATTGCAGGTACAAATCAATATTTGAAAAAAACAGGCCATAATACGTGTCACTTATAGTAAAATACGATTAATTTTTATGTAATTTCACAGTATTACCATTAACAAAAAAGCACTACACATATGAGCGTATAACATAGCTGACAGTATTCGAATATCTTTCAATCTTTAAGCTGGCAAATTTCTTCTACAAATGTTTGCTAACATTTTTCTTATATAAATGACTTTATTCACATCAACATTTTACTCCAGAAATAACTGAATTTCATGTTTAAATTAAGAAGAATAGAGGTGTCACTCACGCATTATCTGCATATGAGTGATTACCATTTTCCTAGGTAAATGGTTTTATTCACATCAAAATTTACTTGTAAGCAGTTGAGAATATGTAATAAGAAGACAAATATACGGTGAACTAAATTGGTGTCCATCAGTGAAGCTTAGGTTAGAACATACCAACATTACAAATCAAGTATATTTAGCACGATGATATGTGGAGGCGATTGCAGTAGAGGTCAAACATCATGTACAAACGAAAAACCATAATAATAATAAGGGCACGTAAATTCCTTCATGTTTATCTTATTTGGTTGAATGAAATTTATGGCCTAGAACCATTAGTTTACAATTGTTATTGACATAAACCAATTATATAATGGCATCGAGAAGAGAAATGCAAGTTTATTATGGTTTATCATTTGCAGGAAGATAAAGTAAACCCGAAAAATCTTCAGAACAGCCAGCATGTTACGTATTAAAATGAAACATGTCATAAAAGTGTTCACAAAAGGCACTATATGAACTTAATTTTTTTAATACATCTGGTAATTCATGTTTTTGTTCCCGTTGTTGCCGTCACTTATTCAATAACATCGGGGATTCATTATCAAAGTAAGGAAAATAATAATTTCATACTCTGACTGCAGTTCTTCAATTAACAACAACACATTCAGCATTGCAATAAAGGAATTAACAACACGTCAAGTTCTAAATCATAAAATAGAATACAAATAAAATCGAAAGAATAACCTAAGCAGAGGTACATTTTGTCTGTTAATACCACCAAATCGCAACGCCTCGTTGACTAATAATGCGTTTCTTCAATTTTCTTCACAATTTCTTCTCTTTTATGTTAACGTAGGAGAAATTAGAGTTTCAGCTGATTACGGGGTGATAACATCGATTTGAGATTAGGGAAGAATAGCCGAATATCTACAAAGGAGATTTTTTTTATTTGAAAGAACGTGGGGAAGAAGGCTAAAGGGTTTTGGCGGAGGGAAGAAAAATGAGGAATGATGTGCTGGCCTGAGCGGTTCATGGAACACCGTGCGAGTTTCCCTTTGGAAAAATGTTTGGTTGGTATCAGGTTTAAACTGAAATGTGAATTTCCCTTTGGAACGATGATGATGGGTGAGTGGGGTAATCGTGGAGTTAAATGAGGATTGAAACCATTAACGGTGGTATTAACAGAGTTAACATCGTTTGTGTTGTAAGACGTGGACAAATTATAGCCATCTGATGTCTTTTCCATTATTAAATCATGGCCGCTCTTTGTCTCTTGGTTTGTCCTACCGAGGGATTTTATTATATAGATGTTTATAAATTTCATTTATGAACCAAATGGTACTTAATTTAGTCTGCTTTGATATAAAAGTACTGAGAGACAAACCCAAGCTAATAGTATGGTAATAAAATAATTTTTTTCCTATTATTGCCTAAATGATATTCAAATAAAAGACCAAAAAATATATGGTTAAACAGCATGTGCATTTGATGTCAATAATGGAATGTTTTCCGTGGATATATATCATGGTTTTACCTCGTTTACCATGGACTCATGTATAGAAATTAGGCAAATCATGATAAAAATCGAGGGGGCAATCCAAATAACATATACAGAAAAATCTATCAAGAATACACAAAAGAAATTTTGAAAAGAAGACACGAAGATATCTAACTTACCAAAAATATGCATTTCTATGTGAAGTGCATTCCATCCTAAACATGCCACTTCAATCTTTCCCATAATGGAGCGAAGGTTTCTTCTTTCGCTGTAAAACGAAACAAATTAACTTTACATCACAATACGTTGTATGAATCTAAGAATACATAAGCAAAATAAAAAGCTACAATAATTAAGCGAAAATAGAGCATGAAACTTAATGGATTGTGAAGTAATGGATTTCAAATCCTGCATCAGTCCTCTTAACTCGCACCATCAGTATAGTTTCATATTTCTCATCCCATAGGTAGAGATTAGAATTAAAATTGGAAGTACAAGGAAGAAAATAGGTAGTTAAGAAGAAAATGAAATCTCTAGAAATTGGATAGGCGCAGCTGTAACGACATCAAAATATTTTTGTGTATGCAAATTATTAATAAAAAACTGCGAACAAAAAAAAAATCTAGGAATTTAAAATTGAAAGGAAACTCATAAGTGACAAAAACCTGGATAGGCGAGAGATTAGCACACAAATCCCTCATAAGTGACAAAAACCTGGAAGGCAACGATGTGTAGATGTAGAAATCGTGGCAACCGGGAATTGAGAGAGAAGAAAGAGAGAATTTATGAAAAGTTAGCATGCAAAGTTTTAAGGAAATTATTCATGAAAATATATACTATACTATTAAAGCTGAGTTGTTTTTCGATGGCTCACAGGCCCCCTTCAATTTTCCTTCAATTTTTTAAAGGACTAGATATGAGTATGACACGTGAATGTTTACTCGATCGTCCCTACCATTTCCTAGATCATTTTTTGGCGTTGCATCCACCTTTTACCTCCTCCTATGCCCTTCGCCTTCGTTTAGACCTGCAAATCTTCATTCCTGATGCCCCAAATTTATCTCTCCAAACAGCGTTTGCAATATGGAGTACGTCTCCATTTTTCCTTCATCCTCCACTTATTTTCTTTGACCGTAGTGCTTTTTTCCTTCCCAAACCATAAATTAAATTAGGGCTATTCAATTCTGCATTACGGGAGTTGGTTTGCAAGCATGGCTATTTCCTAGCATTTCTCCCTTGATTTTATGTCTGCCTTTCCTCTATTGCGGGGGACTATGTGTTCCGCCTTTGTCATATGCTAGACCATGTACGTCCGGTTTAAGGTAAGAACCCTAAATTCAGTACCTTCGTTCTGACTGATGCTTTTTTACCATACCATCTGATTTATCTATTCGTTTTTCATTTTTTTTATGTTTGTATTCTCCAGTTATAGCAATCTGATTACCATCCTTTTTTGTACTGTTGATGAGTTGCTGCGCTTTACTTTTTCTTCTCGGTTGCGTTTTGGTACTCTCTATTCCTAGCACTATATATATTCCGACTGACTTCATTTTTGGATGGGATTTGTGTTTTCCTATTTTCAGAGTGGTTGGTTTCCTATAAGGTATAATTTACTAATTGTTTCCATGTCAATTTTCAGTCTACTATTTCACTGGATATTTTATTATACCACAATGAATTTCTGAATCTATGGTTTGACTAATAACATTAATTCAAAAATTATTCACCATTTTTATGTGAGGTTCTAATTTCTAATTTTGTCTTCATTTCAGTTGATGTAATAAAAGATTTAAATTAAAAAAAAGTGCATTACGTGGCTGATAGAATACAGCAAGATTAAGACATGCCAACTTTAACAAAGAGAGGATTACCGAAGAAAATATGATGTTATTTTAAATTGATAGTACATCTATCACTTGACTAATTATATTTTACCAATTTATGCTACAACCTCTAACCTTACAGTTCATAGCTAATTTGTATACATGATGTTATTGATGGAGATATACAAGGAAAATGCATGACACGTTTTTTAGTTGTTGAGCTTTTGTTTTTTATTTATGCTGCATAGGAGATTCCAAAAGCCTTTGATGACAAATTTGCTGCTTCTAGGAAATAGTTATAAGGAAAAGATATTTCTCTGCTGCTCTATTTTATACTGCAAAAGTTCCCCACATTTTTCATTTGTTATTATTCTTTTACTTGCATTGCAACTAGATTTTTTTAAAACTAACATAATGGTTTATCTTAATTTTTCAATGAGTATGTTAGCGTCTAAGTGAACTTCAATTTGGACTATAGTTCTTAACAGAAGCTACATAAGTGAACTTCAAGTTTAGCCCAAAAGTTGATGTTCCATTATTTTTGTTTATCTTCTATAAGAACAATTGGCAAAGTTTTTAAAATTCGGCTATTCTTTTCATCTCCCTGTTACTAGAAATATTATTCTAATGAAATCCTAAAGATCAATTACTTATTTTAAGTTTAGATTTGATGTTTTCCTGGAAGATGTATAACCTTGCATGTATGCATATGCTTAAGGTTGTATCCTCATTTTGGATGTCATTTTCTAACGTTCTCTAGCATTTTAGGTAAAGATAATTATATGTTTATGGTTCTATGTTTTTTTTTTCTATTGTAGTTTTATTGATGGTTAGAACAGTTTACAAAGCCTGTTAGTAAATTTATATTATTATGATGTTGATATAAATACAGAATAGTTCGTAATTAACTGGAGATAGTTAACAAGTTCTCAAATTGTTCCTAACTACTTAAATTTTTAAGAACTTTTTTCCTGAAGTTCTACTCATTTTCTTTTGCTTTTTTAACATTTCATTCCTAATGCTAAATTGAGAAGAGGCCATAAACTTCTTTGTCATCCCTAAATTGAATTCGCCTCAAGTTACCATATGTGGTTCGTTTTCAATTTTCCCTCTTTATTTGGAATAATTTATATCCAGATGTATTTTATTTCTATTAGTTGTTTCTGCCAAATGAGGATTGATGATAGCAGCTAACTCAGATTGGTTATCTATAAAAAAAATTAACCTGAATTGGGTAAGGTATCTCACTAATAATAATATTTCATCTATTTAACATTAAATTTTTTGCTGTGGATTTTTTCAGAACAATACATTTGTTATTTGTTATACGAAGTATCATTGGTTTTATTTGATGTCCAACAATGATGAGGGGAAAATGCAATTAAAAACGATCGAGAAGGTCCTAACTGCTTTAAATTTTCAAGAACTATTTTCCTGAAGTCCTGATCAATTTTTTTTTAAAGCATTTTCTCCTATCATCTAATTCAGTGAAGGTCATAAACTTATGTCCTTCCCTAAATCGAATTTACCCCAAATTACCATCTGCGGAAAGTTTTCTATTTTTGCCTCATTATCTGGCATAATTTGTATCAAGATAGATTTTATTTGTATTTTATGTTTCTACCAAGTGGGATGGATTATAGCAGCAAATTCAAATTGGCTATCTGTAATTTTGAACTTGAATAATCATTAGTAATGTTTCATCTATTTAACATTAAATATTTTTCTATGGATTTTTCTTCTGAATAAGTCAATATTTGTTACATGGAGTATCGTCAATTTCAATTGACCTCCAACAAAGATAAGGTCTAAAAACACAACTAAAAATCTAGGACTATTAGCAAATAACCTTGATAAATGTTAGATTTAGCTCCAAGTCAGTCAATTGATTGATGTCTTTCCCTTCCTGCTATATAGTCACTTTTTTCTTATTTGCATTGCCGTTACCGTTTCTACCACTCTTCGAGCTAAGGTAAATTTGATGCCAGGCTTTCATTTAGTTGTCAGTGGGAAATATATCCACTTGACAATTTATAGTAAAAACTAGGCCAATCAGTAGCTTTCACTGAATGTCATTCAGTAGCTTTCACGCTATAAGCTAATTTATTCACTTGACCATATAACACACACACACACACACACACACATATATATATATATATATATATATATATATATATATATATATATATATATATATCTGTGTGTGTGTGAACTATCAGCAAGTGAAAGGCAGTTTTATGGGAGAAATTTTCAATTATTTATTTGTCACTTGAGACCATTCCAACATTGATACCATCTCAAATTTCATTTGAAGTAAAATTAGGCATTAAATCTAAATTAACATAATCTATTAACAATGAAATCTAATAAATTAGTCAAATTAATTGTCATGCATTTCGGTCGTTATTGATTTCTCACAAAAGATATGTGATTTAATTATTTTTCTTTTTGTGAGTATTCATTCTTGCAAGTTGTTACTTCCAACTATATTTCTTCATTAATTGGTTTTCTTTTGTCACTTATTCTTTTAAGAAATGTTAATTCTATTGAACAAGTGGAAGTTTTCTTTTATACTTCTTATGATTAATAGACACACTATGATATTGGATACTTATTTCATGTTATTCTCACATTTGCATTTTCTTCCATATAGGATTATGAAGAGGTTGAACATGTACTGGAAAAGCTAGGCCCACCTGGAAATGGTTGCAGGTGTGCGTGCTCTCTTTTCATATGTGATATTAAAGCTGTTCTAGACTACATGAGTACCATTGGGTCTTACATACACACACGCATGCGCACACACATATATGAAGAGGTTGAACATGTACTGGAAAAGCTAGGCCCACCTGAAAATGGTTGCAGGTGTGTGTACTCTCTTTTCATATGTGATATTAAAGCTGTTCTAGACTACATTAATACCATTGGGTCTTACATGCACACACACATATATACATACACACATATGTACATATACATCATGGTTTGAGATTCCGGCCGGCGCGCCGGAATTCCGACCAATCCGGTTCGGTTCCGGCGTTGACCGAAACGGAATTTAACCAAAATTTCGTTCCGTTCACAAATCAAGCCAAAGAAGGAGGAAAAATCTCAATTCACGTAACTTGAAGGCGGTGGAGGAAACCTCGAGCTCGAGAAGGCATGCGGTACGGAATTTGCAGGAAGCTGGGAACCAATTGAAGACATGGCTTGATATTTAGGGTTTGTATACAGACCGATTTGACGAAAGAGAACGAAACGGGTACTGAGATTAAGAACCACTCATAGATTAATATGGGCTTTTCTATCTCGGGCTTTGGTCTTATCTCGCACAAAGTTGAATTCGTCTATCTGTGCACTTTTAATTGCTGCAGCGAAATGTAATAACATATATACTGTATAAATTAGCACTGTTTTTCGTTTATATTCATTGACACAAGCTCCAAGACACTTCAAAATCCAGAAGTAGACTTTTTAGGCTGTAGAATTTTTTAGTAAATTTTGTTTAACATATTGATCAATGGTATTATTGGATATTGATTAGCATATTTAAAAGGAAAAGGTACCGGAACGGAACTAAAACGGGATTTCCGGAATATCCGAAACGGAACCGAAACTTTAAATTTTTCCGACGAACGGAACGGAAACGGATAGCGGAATTCTGAACCTTGATATACATACATATGTACATATACATACATTTGTACACATACGTACATATGTGTATATATATATACATATATATATATATATATATATATATATATATTATGTGCGTGTGTGTGTCTGTGTGTGTGTGTGTGTGCGTGCACACATGCAGATATGTATATACATGTGGACATGTGTGTATATTAATATTGTTATTCTTACTGCATATCCCCATTCATGTTGCTACTATTTGTTACCTTTTTCCTACATAAATATAAAATTGATGCTTCAATATTTTATTAACTTCTAATGCCTTCCCATAATATTTAACAAATAAGTAAGCTAGGTCTATGGAAAATTCTTTGATAACAATGGTGTCACATACAATGGATAATAATAATTGCTGACAACTTAGATGACCAATCATTCTTATCTCACAAAAAAGTAACATTATTGCAGTAAAACACGGGTACTTACAAAGTTTTCGAAGGTAATGTTGCAAAATAATCTTCTCTTTATTAGTCGATCAACATGTAAACAAAATTATAAGGGTTATGTTTCAGATTTAAATATCTATTGTCAAATAAAGATAGGTTACAGTAAGCACTGACATGAGTTTCGCCTTCCAATTTACTACCGATAGAACTAAACCTTATACAGGATTGGTACCCGCTTAACATGGTCATTGATGCAGTTTTTGTTCTTTCATATAGTTGTTCTCATCAACGATTTTTCTTTATGTGATCACATTTAAGAAGACCCATTTTGACTATGCTTTTTATTTCTTCTGATCAGTCTTTATTGAACAAACTTCATACAAAATTTATGCTCTTCAACATTAATCATGTCTTCGCTTGTATTTGGTTATATTTTTTTCAATGGAATCATCACTATTGCATAATTGAACATAGTTTTTAATTTGTTTTCTTTCAATAATAATTTTTACACTGATTTGATCTCTACGTTTATATTAACAATCTTAAATTTATAAGAATTACTTCCAACCTATTTCCGTTAGAAGAATGTGTCATGACATGAATTACAACTAATGGTGCAAATCATTATTTATAATTCCTAATCACTTTTAATTGAAAATTTTGAGTGTTGAAACATTAGGTCGTTATAACTTGGAAACCTTTTTTCAAACCTTGATTTGTTGTTATTATTTTTCTGCGCTTAAATTCTACACTAAAAGATGATCCGTCTGCTTATATTTTAATTAGGATTCCACTTTGATTTTAGGAAAAGGAAAATGTTTGATTTGAATAAAATACCATTTTTGATAGAGGTTTTGGTCGTTATGACAATGAAAAGGTGAAAAAAACATTTATTTTTTTAATTTTGCAATTTTTGTTCACTTAAAAATAAACACTGTCTTTATCATTTATTTGTTCTTTGGTGTCACTACTTTCACAGGATGGTTGATTAAGCAGAAGGTGAACTTGCTGAAGTATCAGCGAAGAAAAAGAGAAGTGTTATGTCTTCCACAAGAAATCAACAAATGGATATTGAAGTACAACTCCTAATTCATCTTCAACTGCTGCAACCACCTACTTTTCCAACTTATGTTCTGGCAGGCTTGATATATTCACATTTTATTCAATAGTATAAATCATATGAAGAACTAAAACTGTTGCGAAAAATCTCAAAAGCATGAAAAAAGATGGGACTGGCCAAGTTGTTAAGCAAATGCTTAACAAAGTTGTCATTTTACTAGCATATACCAGCGATGAGATTCTCTATAGACATTTCTACAAGTACTTCATAAAATCATATAACATAGACATTTCTTTCGTTCTTCACAGCTATTAATTTGCTTTGTCAAGGAAAATACAGTGTGTTGAGAGTTGTCCAGATTTCCTGTGCAGTCAAACAATGGGAGATACGGCCATATTGTACATCATTTATATAAGAATATAAAATATGAGTAGCGCGAAAATTAAATTCAATATCACCCCTATTTACAATATCATACCCATTTATAATACTATTCCAACATTTAATATCAACAAATTTTAAATAGGATTCCATTTCTGATTTCTAATTCAAAAAATCTGTACCATTAGAAATAGTAGGAATACGACTGGACTAACTCTTTATAGACTGACAACTAAGGATCACCATTTACTCTAGAGTTAGCAGAATACCTGCTAGGATACCACTTGTTGGATCTACATTAACCCTAGAAGGGGAATGAATAGGGTTTATTGAATTTTAGAGAGATATTAAATAAATATGTCACAGAATGCAGCAGAAAATTAATGCAGAAAGGTAAATAACACAAGATACACCCAACTTCGGCAAAATCCTGCCTATTGCTGCATTCCTAAGGTTTCTACTAGGTAATAGAACAGATCCCACTTACAAGACCATGTAAACTCGCGAACCCATCGCTCCTATTCTAATCCTACGCTCAAAAGCCTAGGATGATCTAATCCTCTAGATCAGATTTCCCCTAGTTTTACAAAATCTAGTAAACTGTCTAGTTTTACAGACGAAACTCGGAAACCACCTAGATTTTATAGACTCTAGCAACTGTTAGTTAAACCCCTAACTGAATCCCTAGATTTTACAGACTCTAGAACTGTTGAAACGGTTTCAATTCAAATTACAAAAACGATAAAATAAAAACAAAATAAAGGAAAACCCTTAAAAACCTAGGCAAGAATTAAATCCTCCCTTTTCGAAAATATTGGCTAGGTTAAAAATGAACTAGGCCCGGTCCATTTGTTAATGGCGGTCGAGGGTTTCCTTTCAAATCCCCAAATCAAATCGACGCTGTGATAAAAGTGCTATGGAATTTCTCTGTAGACTCGAATGCGTTGTTGCTCCTATTCTTCGATTGATTTGGCTTGGGATACAGTTGATCGAAACCCTAGAAAGAATTGTGAGTTTCTGATTTTAATTCTTTGTTTGAAATTGTTGCTTGTGGTTTTGATTTTTTCGTCTTTCCTGTGATGATGTGGTGTTAAATAGGATAATTAAATCCTATTATTTCTCTGATTTCATATATATGGCTTGGTTTCCTCTTTTGATTGCTCTATAAATTGATTGCCTTGATTAGCTCGATTTTGAATGATAATGAATCTAGTCGATATCATGAACCCTTGTGAACTTGAAATATATATTGTCTTGAATGAGTTGCATGATTGAGAGTCTTCGATGAAAATTTCCTGGAATCAAAGCAAATTGCTTCCTTGCCATTTTTATATTTGTCGAAACTGGAAATAATATAATTTGAAATCAACTTTGCCAAATATAAAAAAATGCCAGGATAAATAATGATTGTTGCATGGCCATCACTTGTATTATTATGCTTGATGTGTGCTTTACATAAAAACATTTCTGAAACAAAATCTTTAGGATTTCTGATCACATTGATTTGTTGACTTCACAATTGTTCGACTTGATTTACTGGAAGTGCAGAACTTTCCCAAAACATTGTTGGATGAAAGCATTTGTGAAATACTGGAAACAATTGATAGACTTGAATGCTGATTTCCTGGAAATAAAAACACCTACCAAAAGTTTATTGTGAATTTCTGGAAATAGTTAAACAATTGCTAAAATGTTTTCTAGTGTAATTTCTGCTCTGCCTTAAAACTGTTCGTTGATTGAAACTGTTTCTAGAAATTGACATTGTATTTGCGAATTGATTTCCAATAAATCATTGCCCAAAATAAAAGGAAATGAATGACTAAAAAACATCTGGATAGACTTAAACAAGCTTGCCAAATATTGTTTTCCAAAAATAACATTTGCATGCACTTGCTTGTGCATTTTTTCCTGCCATGATTCCTGTTTTGAGTATGGCCACTTGAAGTTGATCAATTGCTCTTTGCAGTTGCACCCATACATTCTGAAAGCTGTATGTACACTTGCATGTAAATTTGAGTATATGATTTGCACCCTGGTTTCTGTTTTGTGTAAGGCTCACTTGAAACCGATCATATTGTATGACTTTACCAAGTTTAGAGCTTGTATGTGCACACTTGTGGCTGTGTCGGGTGTACCTTGTACCTTGTATTAGTTGCTCCACCATTCATGAAACTGAACACATCATGCTGACTTTTCTGTCCACCATTATGTCACCGAGTTTCCATTCATGTGTACACTACATTGTACATTGTTGCCTTAAACCAGTTTGTAGTTACCATGTGACTAATGAAGCATCATGACTGTGTTGACACGAGCCTTGCTGTCTACATTGTACTTTGTTGTTTTGATCACATTGGTTATGTTGCACGATCTATGCTTGACCATCATAAAAGCTGTTGAACCATGCAATTGTTCTTTTTATGACTTGAACAATTGTGTTGCTTTACATTCCTTTACTTGCACCCATTCATGTACATGGACTTGATCACCATCTATATGTTGACTAGACCAATTTAAATGTTGTATACATTGCAGCAATATATTTGTACTTCACTGCATTTCATGTTGTGTCCATGTCATCACTTGTTCACTTGCATTCTTGAGCTCGACATTATTTGCATTCACGTATACGTATATGTATATATGCACGTATGTATGTATACATATGTGTATATATGAGTGAATATTCGAATGAAACTTTATCAGTAATCCATTGCACTGCTTTGAGGCTGTTCAGAATCAGTTACTGGTTCTGATCAGCAAACCGGTGTAGTGTGTTGAGGCTGATCAGTGAGTACTAGAAAAATATACATATCAGATCAAGTCATGAAAGATGATGAGAAACACACTGAAAATCTAAGGAAAATAAAATTTAAAAATAAATTTATATTTGTGTGTATTTAGTTTTGTTTCTATTACAGTGTATTGTGTGTGTTTCATGTGACAAGTAAGCAAATTCTGACTGGACTGACTGTGAGCATGCTGTGATGACAGAAGACGGGTATAGACAATGAAATGTATGAGTGTCTGTATATGAGTCAATGTGAATGTATATATAAAATTGTATATCTGAGTGACGGTGTTGTAGTGAGGAGCTGTGTATGAATGCATTGAAATGAAAAATATTAGTGAAGTGTACAGATTGTGGAGTTGTAAATCTGTACTGTTTAAAAATTGAAATAAAATATTCCAGTCTGTGATGTATATATGAAACAGTATAATAACAAACACATTTATAATACTATATATATTTGGTTGTTATCATAAAAAAAAATCATATAATTGTGTATACAACACCGTTATATACAACACGTTAGTCGCTTATTTATGCAGTACGCTCATATATTTTTATGTATGAAGAATGATTTTAGGATATGGTGATTTCAATTTTTATATATGTCCTGCAAGTTAGTGATTTTGTAACTTGTTGTCTGTTGGTGATTTTGTAACTAGCTACATGTTGGTGATTTGGTTCTTTTGTTGTTTGTATTAGTGGGCAATATATGCCCATGGGTCAAATGGGTAAACACGACCCAACAAGACCTGTTTAGTTAAACGAGTTACACGGGTCGGGTCAAACTGTTCATAAACGGATCGGGTTAGAGTTGGAAAAAAATTACTCGTTTAATAAACAGGTTGACCTAACCCATTTATAAATTAATCTGAATCCAACTTTACCCGACCAGACACGACCCATTGATGACCCTACATGCAGGCGAGCACGTTAAGTTTTGTAGCTCAATAATCACAAAAAAAATTAGTGCAAATAATTTAGACAAATCTAGTTAGACATCCATAAATTACCAGCATAATAGTATGCATATCACCCAAATTTCATAAACATTATTGATTTCAAATACTTGTTGCATAATATATCACATTATGAACAACAAAATGGTATTGATTTTGCCAAGGTAAAGACGATGACAGTAATATATATATTTGAATTAGACAAATAAGATTTCAGCTACCAAATCTCAAAATTTAGAAGAAGTGCACTTTAATATCATTAAGGTTGTAGACGACGATTTTTCATCTCTTGAAAACGCAACATAACAACATCATCATCAATCCATTTAGATATATGCAACCAGATTAGCGTTCAACCATTGATCTCCCATAGAACTTCTAAGCTGATTTTTCACTATCCTTATTGCATAAAATGTCCTCTCACAGTTGTTGAAGCTATGCGCAATGTCAATGCGAGTCGCAAAAGTTATTACACCAATTGAAATATTTCCTCTTTCTTTAACTCTACCATCTTTTAGGAAAGACCCCCAATACATTTTCAATCTAAAAAATCGTATATCCATACGCATATCAATAATGTAGGTTTCAAGTTGATTATCAATTATTGAAATTTATGTCTTTGAAAATTCAGTCGGGTAATATTCAGCAAGTTTCAATAGACGATTTTTATCAAATGCATAAAAAGGATCTTGAGGATTCAAACATGCTACCGAACGTAATAATTCAGTAGTGACAACTGTAAATCGATTATTCAGTTCTAATAGTTACATGTCAAGAACTATATAATATAAACCCACTTGATAGCGTTGCAAATTTGTAATTGTTGATTGATTTCGTTTTGAACGACTGGATGAAACAAAAAGAGTCTCCATATTTGGAATGTCGATATCATGTTTACCACAAAACATATTTACATCTTGTACTAAATAACCCCGTGTATGATCTCTCATTTTCTGTAAGCGTTGTTTTGAAACTTAGACTAAGTTCATGGCATTATTGATACCTTGGTCCTTTCTTTGCAACACTTGTGATAAGTCATTGGTAATGCCTAATACAGTCCTCATTAGATGCATGTTGAATGTGAATTCAAAAGGATTGATTACATCTAATAAAGTGCTTGCTTCCGCTTTTTGTTTGAATCTAACATCGTCATCCTTCATGGTATTGACAACTGTATTCACCATTGAAAATATATTTATTAAATTTACTGTAGAGGCATAATATGACCACCATCTAATATCTTCTGGCCTTTTGAGGCCCAATTTGGGAAATAAATATTCAACTCCAAGTTTCAATGTAACTGCTTTAGTATCACCGACATGTACGTATAATACGTAAAAATCATTTAACAACACATCCATGAGTGTTAACATAATGAATAACCAAAGCTAATTGTTCCTTAATAGATACATCTCTTGATTCATCAACTAAAATAGAAAAAATTGTATCATTAAGTCTTTGATAATGGATTTTGTAGTCTCCTCTGTAATACAATTAGCATTATTCTTTTAAATTTCCGGAGATGTCATCTTATTATTGGACGGAGCGATTGGTGTTGTCCTCCTATAGAACAACCACCTGATTGCCTGTCACAGTCAGCGCTTGGCGCTGAATATCCAATGCGGCTCAACATATTCGCGAGAGATGTTTGCCATCACATCAGCAGTGCACCGATGACATGTAAGCCTGGCTCTCAAAATCTGATGGAAGATGTGCTCTCGAGATGGTAGGATGGTAGCATGATGATTGCTATTTCCACTCTAGCCTGTCGCATCACCTTTGAAATTCAAACAGTAGCTCAATTAGACCTAAGCCTACAGTAGCTACGGCAGGTCAGGTCTTGTCCAAGATTAAATTCTCTAGTCTGAAATCCCTAGATCCAGGGAGGCATATTATTCTTGCCCATTGATTTCACGGGGATCCACATGAAATCAGGAGGCAAGATTTATTTGTCACACCGGGTCCAGGGAATTTTGAACCAGGTGATTATTTGTCGTCTTATCCATCGTCCTTTGATACATTGTGTTTACAAGATAACTTATTTCTTTGGGGAAATCGTATATACGTCCCAAACAATGATTATTTATAGTAGAAAAATATTCGACGTTTTGATGTTTAAAACTGAAAGGTCACTCAGGTTGTCCAGTAAAGCAACAACTACAAGGCTGGCAAGTAGTTTTTTTGGGGCCTAATATTTGCAAAGAATTTCAAGGAATTTATTAAAAATTGTTCTATGTGTTTGCAATGTAAATCTGAAATTACTTCACCAAAATGTAGGTAATCAGAATTACAATTCAGTAATTACAAAGTTTATGCTTGGAATTTATAAGAACATTTCCGCATTCTTGGAACGGAAATAAACCTAGTTTATGCTTATTCTGTCTTTTTACTATTATCCTCCTCTCTTTATTATTTTGGTCCATAACACACAAGTTTATGGCTTGTACTTGTACACTTTGAAATTGTGCAGGTATATCTTTTGTTAAAGAAAAATAAAAATTGCTTTTGTGCTAGTATGATTTGTTGGTATAGAAAAATATATAGATGTTAATTTTTGAAAAATACCTAAATGTTGACATAGATTTTTCCTTAATGCTACAAATAAAATTTGTCATATATATTTCAACGGAAAACTCTAAAGGAATATGCTTAATTGAGTACAAAAATTATATGATTGTTGGGACTTGGGATACAATACATATGATATGTACATTGAAATGGGTCCATTGTAAAAAAAATGATCTGATTATTTGCATTTTGTTGGAAATTGTTTTTAAACCAAAGGATGAATTATTTAAAAAAAAACTGGAATAAGTGTAAGAATGGCTCCAGTATGTGAATAGTCCCACATGTTGAGACTGTATGAAAGAAGCAAGTATTTATACTTGTTTCTTAGAAGACATGTTGGGGCCTTGGGGCTCCCAATACATGCTTTGTTGTGAGAAGGGAGACCACGCTCATGAACACCACACGCGCGCGCTACCGGTTGACCCAGCCCGGGTCGGCTCGGGTTCAGACTTGGGCTTGGGCCTCGGCTTTATGGTGTAGACACTTATATTTTTGGATGGCAAAACATTACATTTTTTGAACCGTTCTTATTTTAGGCGGTAAAAATTTCTGCGTCGATTTTTATTTGACACGGTAAAATGTTTGATCCGTTTTTTCTACCGACTCTCTCCCACTACCCAGAAAATAGTTCGACACATTCTTTTGCGTCTATAACATATTCATTTTTAGACGAGATTCAGTACCGAACAACATTTTTCTTACCTCCGCTATTAAAACTTCTTCCAAAAAAAGAACGAGCATTATTTTAAATTCGAAAGTGCAAATCTGCACTGATTTGTTGTGCAAGCAAATCAGTTACTCTTATTTGAGGTTGTTTTGTCCTAGAGGTGGCGGCGACAAGTACGAACTGGTTTGCACCATCGGCCAGATCACCGAATTGTCTTCAATAAAGTGACCTAGTCTGCGATTCAGCCATTGTTTCCGAACAATTTGAAGATGATCTGAAATAATGGCTTTGACATTAACCCTAGATGATGATGCTCCTCCCTCTGCCTTTCAGATCCCGTTGGTGACTGCTGCCCCATTTCGATTCGAAGGCCCACACTTCAAACGATGGCGTCAGAAGATGGAGTTCTACCTAACAATGAGAAAGGTGGTTGCTTCTCTGACCACCGACAAGCCGCAGTTGCCAGTCAAACCTGACGGAACTGATGAAGCGCAGATGGCTTCCTAGACTGAACAATCAAAATAGCAACAGAACTGGATTGAGCAGGACTATTTGTGTAGAAACTTCATTCTCAACAGCCTCAGCGATGACCTATACGAGTACTACAACTCAGAGGATAAGACATCGAAGGAGATCTGGAACGCGCTAAAAAAGAAGTACGACATGGATGAGGCAAAGAAATATGCTGTCAGCCGCTACCTCAAATACCAGATGACAGATGACAGGTCAGTAGAGATGCAGTCTCACGAGCTTCAGAAAATAGCTCATGAGATCATCTCCGAAGGTATGGCCTTATACAAACAATTTCAAGTTGATGTTGACAAATTGCCCCCTGCATGGAAGGATTTCAAGAATGTCTTAAGGCATAAGACTAAGACATTTTCCTTAGAGAGCTTGGTCACGCTCCTCCGTATTGAGGAGGAGGCTCGCAAGCAGGACCAGAAAGAAGAAGTGCTGATTGTCAACAACAACAACACTAAAAAGACCGAACCCGCATTTCTGAAACCGAACCAAAAGTCATTTAAGAATCAGAATAGGCGCAACAAACAGAATGGGAATCCGCAAGAAAACCCAAAATGTAACAACCCGAATTCCGACTGGCCGATTTTTTTTTCCAAAATTCTAATCCATCGAAACCCGTGTTGGTTGCTCTGGTATCCTGCAGAAAAGTCAGAGATATAAAATATATGGGAGTTCAGAAAATATCTCACAGTGGAATAGATAAAGTATAATATAATCAAAGTATAGCCTTATCGTATTAATAATATTGCCTAACCAGTATCCAAAGCTATCATATCTCTGCCACAAATCTAACATGCGAGTATGTTATGAAGAGGGGGTCAGAACAAAAGTTCTGGTGACTGGATTTAGACTATACATTTTGGATAACCCAACATATACTGTTTAATAGCATTTTTTTATTTATTAGGTTACTTGGGTTAACATCACTCAAGGCTTACACACACGTCGTACCCATTTACTTCCCAGTGAATTAACCTGATACTGTATATATGTAGCTACCCCCAATATTAAGGTACACCCCATGGTACCCCACTCGCACGGTCTCCACAGTAATGTCACAGAAATGTACGCAATGCCTCATCCTACGCAGGAGTAACGTACGGATCTCTATATAACAATGTTATGTTCCGCATATATCTGCCATTACTACGCTACGTAAGAGTACGGCTACCACCTTCGATCAAATCTGATTCCATCACAGAGTAATGCCCTCAAGTCTGCGATACACCACCCAGAGCAGATATGCATGTATCTAGACTTTCCCACGTATGTATCGCAAATCGTAGCTCGATGCCTTAACCGCATATGTCCTCTAATGTGCACCAAGTTCCATGGCAGGGCTATACAAGAAACACGGAACTCGGTCGGGAGCCTTTCCATATCTGTACAGGCCCGCCTTTAAGGGCCTCAAAATGCAGATATCCCTCGGGTCTGTTTTTCATGGTGGCTCTGGCCCTACCTCAACTCCTCCTTCAACTAGTAAAAACTACAAGAGCTAAGCGACTTGCCCCTAACAAACAATCTAAACATCCAGTTGGCATCTCCCTTTAACCACCGTACCTCGATAGTGAAAGGTGAATAACATCTTGGGTTTAGCTCTAGTCTTTTCGCATCCCACTAGCTGCCGATGACGAGTACCCGACGATCTACTATCCCTGTTGGTCCTGACCTCGCCTCCCGTTGAGGCAATCGCCGGATCATCCAAGTGTCACCTCGTCACAGCATTCTGACTGCAAAGCTACTTTTGTAGTCAAGGCCCGCCCACCTGGTAGTAACAAGCAGACCTAACCTCTGCGAGTACAGCCTAAACATCTGCCACTGCACAGAGAACAACCAGGAGCACCTTACATATCTTAGGAAGTCGTGTGCTTCCCCTTCCAGTCCTTTTGAGCCGACAAAATAATCAGATAAATGTGTGCTCTCCTCTTGCCACATGACACCACGATGATCTACCTGTTGGGTTATTCACCCTCAAACGTGCGCACTAGTCCAAGCGCCTCATTTTAATATGTTATTAGACCTCATGTCTAAAATTCCTCTTTGCGCTTGCTTTACCTCATCAGGTTTCGATCTAACTTGGTTATTCCCATTCACATTGACTTCTTATTCAAGTTACCAAGATCCTCTTGCTTATTAATTTCAGTCATATAACTTAACCCATTTAAGTTTATTAATAAGCCCACAACATGTTATTTCCTAGATTGTGATCCAAGGACTGTAATCCACAATCCCTTTATATTCTTGTTTAACTTCATAGTCACAATAACATATTCTACTTAATATGTAATTAAGTATATCTCAGTTCACATGTTTTCTGTTTAACATGTCAGTCATTATTTATGATTAAATATAACTTATTTCATTTCATAAGTTTGCCTCACTCTTTCCTGTTTAATCTTAATTCCATCTTACATTGTCACTACAACTTATCATTGTTTACTTATTGACTTAGTTCTCTTAACTAAGGTTCACTAATAAGTCTCCTTTCCATTTATTATAACCTATGTTATTATTTCCTCTTGTCCCTACGACAAGCCTAAACATTTTATTCTTATTAGCAGATTTTAGATTTCCAAGTTTACAGATGACTTAATTTATAATTAAGTACAATTTCTTACATTTCATAAATTTCCCCCTTTTCTCTACTTATTACAAACAACTGGTTTCAATTTTCCCCGTTTACCGATTACTTAATTTAGAATTAAGTACCACTCATCTCACTACATAAGTTATCCCATTTTCAATCATTTATTATAACCTACGTTATAATATCCACTTGTCCCTAGGACAAGTCTACCTATTATATAACATTCTCATTAATGTAATTAATTTATTATAGATAATCATCATTCCCCGTTCATTCCATTCCTTTTACTGTTGTAATTAGGGGTGTAAATCGGTCAGACCGGACCGAACAGAGGTGTGTTCAGTTTCTGTCCCAAAAAAAATCGAACCAAACACGGACCAGACCAAAAATTCTCTTGGACAAATTTCTTTGTCCTAATTCGTGTCCTAAATAAAATCGGTCGGACACGGACACGATCGGACTCGGTCGGACATGGCTATTTATATCACATTTTGCATATTTTACTATATTTTCTTTCAACTATACGCCAAATTACATGTAATTCAGACGAACGCAGATGAGCCCAGACCAAACATGATTTTTTCTCGTACAAATTTTGTTGTCCTAACTCGTGTCCTAAATGAAAATAGAACGGACTCGGACGGACGTACTTCAGTCACGGACACGAATGGACGTCGGACATTCAGACAAAATTTACAGCCCTAGTTGTAATTTTCATTCTATTCCCATTCATTTCCATCAATTACAATTAATGCTGTTTATCAATCCTGCTATTTATATATATATATATATATGTTTATGCACTAGACCTCTCACATTAAGCCTACACATGTGGATGCTAGATTTGTTGGACGGTTCCGGGCAGACTTCTTCCACAAGTCGACTTAACCTCGTGTCTTAGCACCGTTACATGTTTGTTTATGCACTAGACCTCTCACATTAAATTAACAGCTTGTGGACGCTGGATTTGCCGGGCGGTTCCATGCAGACTTCTACCACAATTGAATTTAACCTTGTGCCTAAGTGCAGTTACAATTCTCGATTTGCTGTAAATTTTCAATATAATTTAGGCTTGTCCATTCTTTCAAATTTTCACTTTAATCTATATTTTGCATGTCATCATATTAATCCCATTTTACGTCGTATGTCCTTTCTAACATGTAATTAATTTTTATCTCATATAGCATGTGATCGCCAAATCATGTTATTATTCTAATTTAACATGTAATAATTCCCATTTCTACAATTAAGGGTTCATGTACATAATTGTCACAAGATAACATGTAATTATAACAATAGTAATCGCTACACGTATTTTTAACAAGTTACATGTCAATAGGTGAACATTTTAGCACATTAAACGTTTTCACATATGAATTTTTAACATATTAATATTTTGTCATATTAATATCTCAACGTGTCATAATAGCATTTCAACACTTTTAATCATTATATCAGATTTACATGACATGTTAAGGGAAATGTTAAACGATAATATACCATTATCAAAAATGTTATAACTTAAATCCACTCACCTAATTTGCTTTCCAAATCCTGGATCTGGTCCAAATTTAGCTTTTCATAGTTTCCCCAAACTGGATTTAGAACCTAACAACCATGGATCCACATTTTACTAAAAGAAAAAGGGAAGAAAGAGGAAGAAAATTCAATAGACTAGATCTAAGAATTTACCTTACTTCACATATGATTCTGAATAATTTCTTATTAAGATTCATTCTTTTCATCTAGATCTTGATTCATAATTTTCCTAAACTAATTATCTTATTTTTCTGAAGATATTTGAGGAGAAGGAAGAATAGCAGAGCTTAGACGATGTCTCAGAGAATTTGAGATTTAGGCTAGGCTTTACAAGCTTATTTATAGGTGCTCAGCAACGAATATAGCCCAGAAAACAGTCCATATTCATAGAACGTCCGAAAACAGTCCATGTTCACTGAATACCGCTCCCAGATTTGTGGTGGGTCGACCCCCCTATTGGTGGGTTGACCCCTAGATTGACTCCCAACGATCTACTTTCCCACTCATACTTCTCTCTTCGTAAATTTGATTCTCTAGATAAATTTATTTAATATACATACATATAAGCTCCTTATATGTATACAAACTTCTGATGCTCATAACTTCTTCATACGTTATCCGTTTTACGCAAACTCTGGATCCATTTGAGCCAGAATTCCGAGACGAACGCAAAGGTGATGCCGGTTCCTCTTAATTCTGAATATTTAATTAATTTATCCTCATTTTATTATCTTTAACTAAAAATAGGGGTGTTACATTCTACCACCCTTAAGAAATTTCGGCCCCGAATTTTGACAAGTGTAAAAATCAATTAACACCTCGTATAATATACATCCATCATGTGTGCATCCAATTTTTACAAACTTTTTGCACTTGTGCAAAGTTTAATACAACATAATAATGCATGTACGCCTAAGCGGTACCTCCTATGTGTATGCAAATTTTTCAAAAGTTCTTTAAAAACATGATGCTCACATCCTGAATATACTAGCAATTCTACAGGAATGCAATATTTTGAAGATCAAAATACATTTTCATCCAAATTTTCCCGCACTCTTATTAAGCAAGAGCGCAGTTTATCCATTTTTTACATCTAAAACTCAACCAACCAACTTTATTTTTCGAATTTCAGAAAAATCTAAATTTCTAAATTCGATTTCTTATGTTACAAAATGGTGGAAAACGGAAAATTTCACGTCTTCCGTTTTTCTTTTTTGTACCTTTTTCCCAACCTTACTTGCATTTTATGTAACTATTTATAAAGATTCCCTATTTTCCTATCCAAGCACAACCCACATAAGAAAATCTTCTTTGTTACAGCTTTTCTTTTTCATTTTATCTTGGAAATTTTTACTCTTATTCATCTTTTCTCATAATTTTCCATTTTTCTTTAACTGTCATGTTTGTTGCTTTACTGTATTTGTTGTTTCCCTTTTTATTTATGCCATTTCTCTTTTCTTAGCTTATTTAATCATCTGATCTAAGTTTAGATTTCAAATAAGCCTTCTAGTCTTTCAACTAAAACAGGAAAAAGACGCTCTACACAGCTACCACTAAGGGCCTAGAATCTCGGGACTATGTCCCCCTTAGACAGAAAATTCCAAACCACGGGATCCACGACAGGTTTAGGTGTTACCCTAACTACCCAACAAGAAAAACAACAGAACCGTCCCAACAGAAATGCAATAACAGGTTGTACCCCCAACATGAAAATTAGCAACATGATCTAAATACTTACTAGCCCTTTTACTATCTAGTAGTCACCACTAGTCCTAGCTATGTACCAACAATTATTTCAAGCAACACCCTAGGCTTTTCAATGCTTATGCATTCTACGGGAACTTACTATTGTTCCAAGATAATTCTCGCTATTTTCTTCATAGCTTCAAAACTTTCCCCGTCCTTCCTAGGCACTAATCCTTACCTACTACATACTTTTTAAAACACGGTTTGGCCTTTTCATTTCACTTTTCTTCCAAAAATTAGAAGTGTTAAAATTTTATTATCCTCGTGAAAACTCACTTTTGTCAAACCATAAAAACATGTCATCTTGAAAAATTGTAAATCATATTTTCTCTTCAAATCACAAAAACTGGAGTAGATAAGGACAACTATTTCTCAATCGGGTTTATAACTTGTTCTTACCTATAAGGTCGATTCAGTCTCTTACCAAAAGGGGCAACCATTTACTCTATTCTTAATTTCTACAACTTATTTTGTTCACCTAACAAAATTTTCTCTTTTAAACAATTTATCAAAAACGATTGTCAAAAGAATAGAGACATCAAAACTTTCTTTATTAAAAATTCTTGTATGAAATATAAAAAGAAAACTAGCGAGCTGTACATGCTCTATAATATGCACCATTTACTGAGAGAATTTTACTTTAGACAAAGTTGTCGCAAGAAATCACTATTTAAAAAATATACCCCATTTTACTTTAAAACTTAATATGTGTACTTTACATATTTAAAACTATAACTTTTAAGATTAAAACTTTGAAACACCATAAACCATTTTCCCAAAACTTTTACAATTTCAAGTTCTTAAAATTTAACGATGGGGTTAGACTCAAAGCAGGTTTCCAATTTTTCTAGGCTTTCCTAGACACTCCAAAAAAGTTAATTCTCTCAACTATATATATATTCCTAATCCATTTTTCTCTTTTTAATCTTTTCCAATTTATAAGGTTTTACCGCCAAACCCACTAACCCAAAATACTAATCATATGGGATTCGCCTTCCTTCCATACAAAGTACATTGTATACCTTCCACCCAAATTACCTAAGGGTCTTAGATTTCCATATTCATTCCTATAGTGTACAAAACGGACATCCCAATTTTACCATTATACTCTTTCTACTTAGTGGGTTTCTCTATGGATCTAGGTATATATATATATAATATATTTATATTTTAAAAAATACTAATACGTTCACTCACTATTTATACAGAAATCCTAAACCTAAGCTCTGATACCAGATGTAATAACCTGAATTTCGACAAACTGAATTTTTTTTCAAAATTCTAATCCATCGAAACCCGTGTTGGTTGCTCTGGTATCCTGCAAAAAAGACAGAGATATAAAATATATCGAAGCTTAGAAAATATCTCACATAGTGGAATGGATACAGTATAATGTAATCAAAGTATAGCCTTACCGTATTAATAATATTGCGTAACCAGTAACCAAAGCTATCATATCTCAGCCACAAATCTAACCTGCGAGTATGTTATGAGGAGGGGGTCAGAACACAGTTCTAGTGACTGGATTTAGACTATACACTTTGGAAAACCCTACATATATCATTCAATCACATTTTCTTATTTATTAGGTTACTTGGGTTAATAACACTCAAGGCTTACACACACATTGTACCCATTTACTTTCCAGTGGATTAACCTAATACAATATATATGTAGCTACCCCTAATATTAAGGTACTCCCCATGTTACCCCACTCGCACGGTCTCCACCGTAATGTCATAGAAATGTACGCAGACTCTCATCCTACGCCGGAGTGACGTATGGATCTCTATATAACAATGTTACGTTCTGCATATATCGGCCTTTACTACGCTACGTAAGCGTACGGAATGCCATCTTTAATTGAACCAGATTCCATCATAGAGTAATGCCCTCAAGTCTATGATACACCACGCAGAGCAAACATGCATGTATCTAGAATTTCCCACATACGTATCGTAAATCAAAGCTCGATGCCTTAACTGCACATGTCCTCTAATGTGCACCGAGTTCCGTGGCAGGGATATACAAGAAACACAGAACTTGGTCGGGAGCTTTTCCATATCTGTACAGGTCCGCCTTTAAGGGCCTCAAAATACAGATATCCCTCGAGTCTATTTTTCATGGTGGCTATGGCCCCAACTTGTCCCCTCTCTCAACTAGTAAAGACTACAAGAGCTAAGCGACCTGCCCCTAACAAACAATCTAAATATCCAGTCGGCATGTCCTCTCAACCACCGTACCTCGATAGCGAAAGGTGGCTGACATATTGGGTTTAGCTCTAATCTTTTCGCATCCTACCAGTTGTCGATGACGGGTACCCAACAATCTACTATCCATATCGGTCTTGACCTCGCCTCCCATTGAGGCGATCGCTGAATCACCCAAGTGTCACCTCGTCACAACATTCTGATTGCAAAGCTACTTTTTCAGTCAAGGCTCACTTACCTAGTAGTAACACGCAGACCCAACCTCTGCGAGCACAGCCTAAACATCTTCCACCACACAGAGGACTACCAGGAGCACCTTGTGTATCTCAACAAGCTGTGTGCTTCCACTTCCAGTCCTTCGGAGCTGACAGAATAATCAGATGAACGTCTTCTCCCCTCGTGCCTCATGACACCACGATGATCTACCCCGTTGTGTTATTCACCCTCAAACATGCGGATTGGTCCAAGCGCCTCATTTTAATATGTTATTAGACCCTATGTATAAACATTCCTTTATGCTCTTGCTTTACCTCATCAGGTTTCCATTTAACTTGGTTATTCCCATTCACATTGACTTCTTATTCAAGTTACCAAGTTCCTCTTGCTTATTAATTTCTGTTATATAACTTAACCCATTTAAGTTTATTAATAAGCCCACAACATGTTATTTCCTAGATTGTGATCCAAGGTCTGTAATCCAAAATCCCTTTATATTATTATTTGATTTCATAGTCACAATAACATGTTCTGCTTAATATGTAATTAAGTATAACTCAATTCACATGTTTTCTTCTTAACATGTCAGTCATTATTTATGATTAAATATAACTTATTTCATTTCATAAGTTTGCCTCATGCTTTCCTATTTAATCATAATTCCATCTTACATTTATCATTGTTTACTTATTAACTTAGTTCTCTCAACTAAGGTTCACCAATACGTATCCTTTCCATTTATTATAACCTATGTTATAATTTTCTTTTGTCCCTAGGACAAGCCTTAACATGTTATTCTTATCAGCAGATTTTAGATTTCTAAGTTTACAAATTACTTAATTTATAATTAAATACAACTTCTTACATTTCATAAATTTCCCCCTTTTCTCTACTTATTAAAAACAACTGGTTTTAGTTTTCCCCATTTACTGATTATTTAATTTACAATTAAGTACCACTCATCTCATTACATAAGTTATCTTATTTTCTTAATCATTTATTATAACCTAAGTTATAATCTCTACTTGTCCCTAGGACAAGTCTACCTATTATATAACATTCTCATTAATGTAATTAATTTATAATAGGTTATCACCATTTCCTGTTCGTTCCATTCCTTTTACTGTTGTAATTTTCATTCATTTCCCATTCATTTCCATTAATTACAATTAATGTTATTTATCAATCCTACTATTTATATATTTATATATTTATATATATGTGTGTGTGTGTTTATGCACTAGACCTCTCACATTAAGTCTACACTTGTGGATGCTGGATTTGTCGGGCGGTTCCGAGCAGACTTCTTCCACAAGTCGAGTTAACCTCGTGTCTTAGCACCGTTACATGTTTGTTTACGCACTAGACCTCTCACATTTAATTAACAACTTGTGGACGCTGGATTTGCCAGGTGGCTCCGAGCAGACTTCTACCATAAATTGAATTTAACCTCGTGTCTAAGTGTAGCTACAGTTTTCTATTTACTGTAAAGTTTCAATATAATTTAGGCTTGTCCATTCTTTCAAATTTTCATGTAATCTATATTTTACATGTCATCATATTAAGCCCATTTTACGTCGCATGTCCTTTCTAACATGTAATTAATTTTTATCTCAAAATAACATGTGATCGCCAAATCATGTAATTATTCTAATTTAACATGTAATTATTCCCATTTCTACAATTAAGGGTTCAAGTACATAATTGTCACAAGCTAACATGTAACTATAACAACAGTAATCGCTACACGTGTTTTTAACAAGTTTACATGTCAATAGGTGAACATTTCATCACATTAAACATGTCAACATACAAATTTCTAACATATTAATATCTTATCATATTAATATCTCAACATGTCATAATAGCATTTCAACACTTTTAATCATTATATCAGATTTTCATGACATGTTAACGGGGAATGTTAAACGATAATATACCATTATCAAAAATGATATAACTTAAATCCACTCACCTAATTTGCTTTTCAATTCCTAGATCTGGTCCAGATCTAGCATTCAGTGGTTTCCCATTACTGGATTTAGAACCTAACAACCATGGATTCACAATTTTACTAAAAGAAAAAGGGAAGAAAGATGAAGAAAATTGAATAGACCAGATCTAAGAATTTACTTTACTTCACATGCGATTCTGAACACCTTCTTATTAAGATTTATTCTTTTCCTTTAGATCTTGATTCAGAATTTTCCTAAACTAATTATCTTATTTTTCTGAAGAGATTTGAGGAGGAGGAAGAATGGAAGATCTTAGACGTTGTCTCATATAATATGAGATTTAGGCTAGGCTTTACAAGCTTATTTATAGGTGCCCAACAATGAATATAGTTCAGAAAACAGTCCATATTCGCAAAACGTCTGAAAACAGTCCACATTCACTTAATATCGTGCCCAGATCTGGGGTGGGTAGACCCCAACGGTCTACTTACCCGCTCACACTTCCCGCTTCGTAAATTTAATTTTCTAGATAAATTTATTTAATATATATACATATAAGCTCCTTATATGTATAAAAACTTCTAATGCTCATAACTTCTTCATACGTTATCCGTTTTACGCAAACTTGGGGTCCATTTGAGCCAGAATTCCGAGACGAACGAAAGGTGATGCTCCTTCCACTTAATTCTGAATATTTAATTAAGTTATCCTCATTTTATTATCTTCAACTAAAAATACGGGGTGTTACGCAAAAGGACAGCAGAAACCAGCCCAAAAGAATGATTTTGGACAGTTGTTTCTATGTTACAACTGTGGAAAACCATCTCATATGGCACGAAAGTGTCGGAACAGGCCAAGCTCTGCACCGTAGACTAACCTGAC
This sequence comes from Allium sativum, assembly GCA_030737875.1. Taxonomy (NCBI): domain Eukaryota; kingdom Viridiplantae; phylum Streptophyta; class Magnoliopsida; order Asparagales; family Amaryllidaceae; genus Allium; species Allium sativum. The sequence goes on from CM060909.1 coordinate 730,149,198, forward strand.
TGAGGATCCTCTTACGGCTATGATTACTGAGATTCACCTTATTGGCGTATTAGAGGGTTGGTGGGTAGACATTGGTGCTTCTCGCTATGTCTGCTATGATCGTGATATGTTCACTACATACACGGCTACTGATGATCAGAAAGTGCTGTTGGGAGATTCTTACACCACTAAAGTTGTTGGGATTGTAATTATGGAAATCAAGTTTTCCTCTTGAAAGACTATGATTCAGAAAGACGTTATGCATACTCTAGAGATGAGGAAGAAACTGCTTTTTGGCTTTCTCCTTAATAAGGCTGGCTTTACTCAAGTTATTGGGGCTAATTTGTATGCCTTAACTTATAAGGGAACTTTTGTGGCAAAGGGTTATGCTTGTGAGGGAATGTTTAAATTGAATGTCGAATCTAATAAAGTGACCAGTTCTGCTTATATGTTGTGTGATTTTAGTATTTGGCACTCTAGATTATGGCATGTTAATAAAAGCATTATTCATAACATGTGCACCTTATATATGATTCCTATAATGTCAGAATTTGAGCTTGATAAATGTGAATTCTGTACTCAAGCTAAAATCACTAAGAAACCTCATAAATCTGTTGATAAAGTATCTAAAACCTTAGAATTGATTCATTCTGATATATGTGAGCTTGATGGTACTTTGACTACACATGGACACTGTTATTTTGTCACTTTTATTGATGACTGTGCTGATTTCACCTATATATACCTTATGAAAAATAAAAGTGATGCTTTTCACATGTTTAAAACATTCAAAACTGAAATTGAGAATCAAGCAAATAAGAAAATCAAGAGACTTCATAGTGATAGAGGAACGGAATATGAATCTACTTCAATTCGGGATTTCTATAAACTACATGGTATAGTACGTGAGAGAACTGCACCCTATTCACCTGAAATGAACGGTAAAGCTGAAAGAAAAATAGGACCCACTATACCATATCAGTGATTTTGCAACATTTTATATTTATCAACTTCCAACACATACAAATGTTATAAGCTACCACACTAAAAAAGTGTTAGGATGCTCAGTAAGTGTAAGTATAAATAAAATAGTCTTACATGTGAATTTTGCAACATGCTCATTATGACTTGCAACTCAAACAAGTGTCACCATGAATTAGTAGATACACAAAAAGTGTATTGAGAATCACAGTCTTCTATACCTTGCGCATATCAAAGGCGAGTCATGTTCAACTAAGGTAACGTTGGGTCCATGGTTGGCTAGCATGGTCTTGATATTCGACTTTCGGTACCTTGCTATTCTCTTAATTCATCTACTTTGCAATACATGTATATGTGAATCTGCTAGCAAGGGAGTTCAATTTCTTTTGTCTAATGTGATTTTTCTTCGGTTTTCTTAGCCACACGCCCTGATGAATGGATTTACCTTCTAGTTTGATTCAATTCCTATTATTTTGGAGCATTTATGTTTTTTATTTGAATTGAGCTTTATCATCATGTAAAATTAGCAATAGTAATTTTTTTTGTTTTGGTTCCCATTCATATAGTTTTAGACCTTGCTGGTTTGTCTTATCACAGACTTCTATTTATCCGATTAATGGTTACTACAGTCTAAACAAATGTTTCTATCTTATTTTTTCTAATAGCAGTCTCGGTTTGTACGATTATTAATTAACTGAGCAAAAAACATATGAAAATGCTTTTTAGTTTTGATTGCTGATAGTGGTCATATTATGGATATTTTCATTTACATGTTTATTTTCTATTTTAAAATTTAGCCTTAATTTTTTTTCCTATATATGTTAATATCTTAATATGCCTTAATTTTTTTCGCTATATATGTTAAAATCTAAAAATATTATAAGTAACATGTATAAATTCCAAAAAAAACTACAATTCAGAAATATTTTTAAAATTTGAATCTCATTCTTTATTATTCCTTTTTTCTAATAAATTATGGGAAGGGGATGAAAAACATGACTTAGGATTTACAACAATTAAGGAAATTTTACTTTCAATTTCAAATTAGCTCGCCCATTCCAATTGTGTTATTACATTTGAATTTTTGTTTATTTAAATGTATTTGTGTTTTTTTTTGACTTATGAACTCAAGCATTTTGATTAAGCTATGTTTTGCAGCATTCAAATGAGTGATACAAGTATTTTATCTCGAGAAAGGGTAACTGACTTCAGTCTCATATAATTACCATTGTATTGAAATTGGAACTTATTCCTAAAGAGTTAAGTTTTATTCTTGATTAATTACCATCACAGGGTTACTTTGTTCATTCTTATGTAATATTCATGTTATTGATATTCCTAGAGCATTAGGTTTTATCTTTTTCCAACTAGTGTCACCATCCTTTCTCTACTTTTAATTTTCCCTCATTTACCTTGAGTTCATATTTATTACTATGTTTTGATAGTTCAAGATTTGTTATTAATAGCTATCTCATTTTAAATAAAATGATGTGCTTATGTCTATGCTCCTAGACGTGCTCCTGTTTATAGACTACTTCTTCCCTTTTATTCACATTCTCATGTACAAAATTTATTAGGAACAACAACGAAACTAATAATTTGATTCCCCCTAGAAATCTAGGCTTTAGCAAACATGTAAATAAAAGAGACTTGATCAGTTGTTCATTTTCACTGTTCCATTACAGCAAAGAAGTTATAATTTTTTTATCGTTCCTTCAGATACCCCAAACTGTTACACTGAATGCACAACATGACATATATCTATTTGTGTAGTCCATTGATGTAGATGTGTTATGTTTGATAGTAATTCTTGCATAACATATATTTTATGATACCTCTTTTCCTGATAAATAATTAGGTGTATCCAATTTCATCACGTTTGTCTCTATAATTCTATGGGTTGTAGCTAAATAATATTGTACGAAACAAGATCTTTGTAACTTATGATTCTATGGGTATGAGTCCCCGTTGGGTAAATTTTGCTAAAGCAAGCTTGCTTCAAAGTAAACAAGCTTGCTGAAGCAAGCTACAAGGAAACAAGCTTGCTTTAGCAAGCCCACTTGCTATAGCAAGCAAGCTTAAGCTTGCTATAACAAGCAATCATGTCCTTGCTGCATAGTGATATGCTACAATTTGTGACTGTAAAATAGCTAGATTCTACAGCTTGTGACTGTGAAACGAAGTGATCCGGCTTATCATTGACCATATACGAATTTGGAAAATGCAGATTGTGCATGGGGAAGAATAGGAGCAGTTTGGACCCTCATACATCTGGGGTAACGAAATGGTAAATTGAATGCTTGCACTTCCCTAGAATACCATGGACTCATACATCAGGTAACATCCAAACCCTATTATTATCAGTGTTTATAAAATATTTGTTCTTTTGACCACAAATCACCATGAGTTGAAACTTGGTTTTCGAAACCTGAGTTGAAACTCAATTTTCAAAAACTGAGTTTGCAACTCAATTTCAAAAACTGATACGCAACTCAGTTTTGCAAACAGGGTGTGCAACTCAATTGGCGAAACTGAGTTGCAACTCTGTTTTTGAAAACTGAGTTTGCAAGTCAACTTCTCAAAATGGGTGTGCAATCCAGTTTTGCAAACTGGTTGTACAACCAAGTTTTCGAAAACTAAGTTGCAACGCAGTTTCGCCAACTAAATATTTTCTTCAGTTTGCGAAACTGAGTTGCAACCTTAGTTTGCGAAACTGAGTTGCAACCCCATTGCAAAAACGGAGATGCAAACCCGTTTCGTAAACTAAGTTTGCAACCCAGTCTTGCAATGAGTTTGCAACTTAGTCTGACTTAGTTTTCGAAACTAAGTTTCAACTCAGTTTTCAAAATCGAGTTTGCAACTCAGTTTGTGAAAATGGATTGCAACTCAGTTGCGGAAACGAGTTGCAACTCAATTTCACAAACTGAGTTTGCACGTACTCACTTTTGTAAACTGAGTAAACTCAGATATGTGGATATGCCATTGTAAGGATTAGTTTTTGATTGTGAATATATGTATATTTCACCTCAATGAAAATGTTCCATTGCAACTTGCTATTTTTGTTTTTTCTGTAAAAATGAGTGCATTTATATTTTGTAGGCACTTGTGGAGGAGAGGAGAAAATAGAATTTGGAATGTAATGGCAATGAGGAAGCAAACACATGTGACCTAGACAAGGGCGGACCCAGGAATTCAGACTAGGGTGGGCTAAGTTTAAAGATTTTTTTAAAAAGTTATAATGCAATTCTGATTACTACTGCAAAACAATAATCATAAGAAAGATTCACAAAGCATTTTGAGAAATGCTTCTTCGATATTATATGATGTGACTTAATAATTTCAGTATTAAACCGGATGTTTAAGACTTAAGGCAGTCTTCAATAACAATTTTGGCCAATTGATTTTAAAAAATGCTTCAAATCATTTTGTTGCAGTATTAGTTATGAAATGATTTTTCAAAAGATCATTCATGTACTAAAGGCCTTTAAAAATGCCTTTAATACTTCGTTTTAACCCTTTTTTTACTATTTAGTCTTCATCATATTCAAACTTAATTTTTTTTTTCTAACATTAATACGTTTAATAATATATTATTACATTGCTTGTAGTTGGTTTAAATATTTCTTTGTAAACTTGTAGTATTAATTTGTTCGTATAGTCAGTATTTTATGCATTTTTCCAATAGCTGCAGCACGATGGAGCAAATTAGATTTTTTTTTCCATAACGAATTCTTATCTTAAGAAACTAACAAGTAAACCATCATATTTATCTTTCCTCCTGCCATATATTTGGATACTAAACTTTGCCTCTCTGTCTCTTTCCGTCTTTTTCACCCAAAAAATTTACTGAACTAAAATTTGTCGTTCCGCATAATTTACCGAAATAAAATTTCACAAAGCGTACGCAGATTGCAACCCAAAAAAATTAGGGTATTCACTTTACTGTTCAAAGGATCAATTTTCTATCTAATAATTTGATAGCAAATGAAAAAATCACCTAGGTATTGAGCTGAATTGAAGAATCAACCAAAAATTGTAGTCGATTTTGGACAAAAGAAGAGATGCGTGAGCTCATTTGAAATTAGCAGGAAACTGTAATGAGTTCTCAAGTGTGCTTCCCAATGCTTCAATTTCTTCTCCCTCTAACTTGTCAACCTAACCCCACGCTTTCTCCAAAGCCTCCTCCTTCGACTTCGTCGCCTTCCGCCGTTGACTTCGCCGCAGGAGATCGCCCTTCGTTTGCTCGTTCTTTACCCCTGACGCCATTAGCGACTCTTCGCTCGTTTTCAATTTTGGGCACCGGGCTAAGGTAGGTTATATTTTTTTCTACACTAGGCTGTAGCCCAGGCCAACCCAGGGCTGCTTCCGCCCTTGGACCTGGATAATGGCTTGTGTTTCGCCTTCGCAGTATCTAAAATTCTATGTATCTTTAGTAAAACTTTGTACTGTTTTTTATACTTTGAACTTGATACTATGGTATTTTGAAATTGGAAGCGTGTAACAAATATTTGAGCTATATGCGAATGTGACATTGTTGAATTTGAAATATGGAAGTGTAACAAATCTTATATTGAATTGATATGTTGAATTATATATGTGATTGGAAATCACAAAGACATGTTATACTCATTTATAAATGTTAGTAGGATTATGATACTGACATTTATAAGTGTTATTATATCTCATAGTTCCAATATTTATAAGTGTTAACAACGAATAAATTTGTAACACTTATAAGTGTTACCATATCTTATGGTTTAACATTTAAAAGTGTCAGCAATGAATATGTTTGTAACACTTGTAAGTGTTACCATATCTTATGGTTCCAACATTTATAAGTGTTAGCAATGAATATGTTTGTAACACTTATAAGTGTTAAAATATCCGATGGTTCCGACATTTATAAATTTAGCAATTATTCTGTTTTTAACTCTCATAAGTGTTAGAAATATGGCTGGACAATTCACCATAGGCTATTGGTAACACTTAAAAGTGTTACCGAAATTATTTGTAACACTTATACTCGTTGGGAATCCCCTGTTTTGGTGTAGTGACCTTTACCGAATTAATAGTTGTCATTTTACTAAATTCCGGTGCAGCAAAACATTAGCGGGGGGATATTTTATTAACCGTGTGCTATGTTCTGAATAGAATCCCCAAATCTAAGAATAAAATTTCACCTTATGAAATTTTAAAGAATTATAAACCCAATGTCTCATATTTTAGAACTTGGGGTTGTTTAGCATATGTTCGCATTCCAGACCCTAGGAGATTAAAATTGGCAAGTAGAGCATATGAATGTGTATTTATAGGCTATGCTATTAATAGCAAAGCATACAGATTTTATGACCTTAATACACATAATATAATTGAATCAAATAATGTCTATTTTTATGAAACAAAATTTCCTTTTAAATTAAGGAATAATGGGGGCACTTCAAGTATGCCTATTGGAACAAAACTTAATGAAAACTTTGAAGTTGAACCTAGAAGAAGTAAAAAAGCAAGAACCGTAAAAGATTTTGGTTTAGATTTTTGTGGTTTTACTATAGAGGAGGATCCCTCAAACCTCCAAGGGACCTTATCTTCTTCAGATGCCAATTATTGGCAAAAGGCTATAAATGATGAGATGGATTCTTTGGAATCCAATAAGATTTGGCACTTAGTAGATTTACCCCCTGGTTGTAAATCTATAGGCTGTAAATGGGTGCTTAAAAAGAAATTAAAACCTAATGGCATTATTGGTAAATATAAAGCACGACCAGTAGCTAAAGGTTTTAAGTAAAGTGAAAATATAGATTTCTTCGACACTTTTTCACCTGTAACCAGAATTACATCCATTCGGGTATTAATCTCACTTGCTTCCATTCATAATTTATTAATACACCAAATGGATGTTAAAACGGCATTCCTAAATGGTGAATTAGACGAAGAAATTTATATGAACCAGCCTAAAGGATTTGTAGTACATGATCAAAAACATAAAGAATGCAAATTAGATAAATCATCATACGGTTTAAAATAAGCACCTAAACAATGGAATGAAAAATTTGATAACTTAATCATGTCACAATGTTTTAAAGTTAATGAAAGTGATAAATGCATTTATTACAAATCTAAGAATGATGTTTGCACTATTATATGCCTTTATGTAGATGACCTACTCATTTTTGGGTCAAACATTCATGCCATAATCTCAGTCAAATCCTTATTAAGTGCCAATTTTGATATGAAACATCTGGGTGAGGCGAGTGTAGTCCTTGGTATTAAAATTATTAGGTCAGAAAAGGGACTGCCTTTGGATCAATCTCATTACATTGAGAAGATACTAAAGAAATACAATTACTTTGACTGTAAACCTGCATGTACACCATATGATCACAGTGTAAAGTTATTTAAGAACACTGGTGAAGGTGTAAGACAGTCTGATTATGCGAGCATCATTGGTAGCCTTCGGTATGCCACTGATTGTACTAGACCCGACATTGCCTATGTTGTGGAATTATTGTGCAGGTTTACCAGTAGACCTAGTATAGAGCATTGGCATGCTATTGAAAGGGTCATGAGATACCTTAAACAAACTATGAAATTTGGATTACATTAGGAAAGGTTTCCTGCTGTACTTGAAGGATATTTCGATGCAGATTGGAATACCTTATCTGATGATTCCAAAGCGACCGGTGGCTATATATCTTGCATTGCTGGAGGAGCTGTTTCTTGAAAATCCAAAAAACATACTATTTTGGCTCAATCTACTATGGAGTCTAAGATGATAGCACTAGCTACAGCTAGTGAAGAGGCAAAGTATTTGAGAAATCTGGTAGTTGAGATTCCCTTATGGGAAAAACAGATACCAGCTGTGTTGATCTATTGTGATAGTACCGCGGCTATTGCAAAAGTTCAGAACCATAATTACAACGGTATCAGACGACAGATACGTCGTAAGCACAGTACTGTTATAGGCCTGCTCCCTTCAGGTACTATTAGAGTGGATCACATACGCAGTGATGAAAATTTAGCAGATCCTTTGACAAAAGGACTATCCAGAGAGAAAGTCCTTAATACTTCTAAAAGAGTGGGACTATTGCCCTTAGATTGTTGAGTCACGCACAATGGTAATCCGACCTAATAACTGGAGATCCCAAAAACTAGGTTTAATGGGTAAAAACAAGTTATGTAGTGATAGTGGTTGAACATGCTATTTAATATACCAAGAATCATGTATTCCTGAAGTGATCATAGGATGAGTTGATAGAAAATCTTAATGAGATCTATACTCTATTTGGAGTGGAGTACCTACCTTCAGGAGTACTCTTGATAGACTCACCTATGTGAATGTGGATATGTGGTCGTTTCCTATGGATTTTTGGGCAAAACTTCTAGAGCGTTCACTAAACTGGGATAGACGTGCATGGCCATAAATACACGGGCTTATTTGATTGCACTATAGAAAAGTTTGTGTGCGGTCTGATGTCAGGAATAGAGTTCAAGACCACGTATCACTCTAGTAAAAACTGAATCTTATCCACTATGCAAAGGTTCAAGTTGGATGACACCTTTGTTTATGCACAATCTTATGTTATTTGAAACTGCTCGAAAATATTTTTGAAAATTCAAGTGGGGGATTATTGGAAATTGTTTTTAAACCAAAAGGGTGAATTATTAAAAAAAAGGAAATTGGAATAAGTGTAAGAATGGCTCCTATATCTGAATAGTCCAACATGTTGAGACTATACGAAAGAAGCAAGTATTTATACTTGTTTCTTAGAAGGCATGTTTCTTAGAAGACATGTTGGGGCCTTGGGGCTCCTATACAGGCTTTGTTGTAAAGAGGGAGACCATGCTCATGAACACCACACACGCGCATGGCCAACCGACTCGATTTGGGCTTGGGCCTTGGCTTTGTGGTGTAGACACTTATATTTTTAGACGGAAAAACGTAACATTTTTTGTACCATTTTTATTTTAGGTGGTAAAATTTCTGAGTCGATTTTTATTTGACATGGTAAATGTAAATTGTTTGATCCGTTTTTTCTCCCACTACCAAAAAAATAGTTCGGCACATTCTTTTTCGTCTATAACATATTCATTTTTAGACAAGATTCAGTACCGAACAATATTTTTCTTACCTCCGCCAATCAAACTTCTTCCAAAAAAAAAAAACGATTAGTATTTTAAATTCGAAAGTGCAAATCTGCATTGATTTGTTGTGCAAGCAAATCTGTTACTCTTGTTTGAGGCTGTTTTATCATAGAGGCGGCAGCGACAAATACGAACTGTTTTGCACCAACGGCTAGATCGCCGAATCATCTTCAAGAAAGCGGCCTAATCTGCGACTCAACCATTGTTTCCCAATACATTTTTATCGATATGTGGTGAATTTAGCATAGTTCATGAATTAACTAAATGTTCACACCATAAACGAGATTAAATAAGCAACATCGATATCTGAAGTTCGAACTATGATTAAAATTTTGATTCAACTTTTAAATAACTCATGACCACACAAATAAACCAATAAATAACAATCTCTTATTTGAAGCAAATAACTCAATCACACACAATGTAAACACGTGAGCTCTGCATGAATACATATGGAAAAATAGATGTTAAATCCACAAGAAATCAAGGGCATTTGCGTAGGCCTCCACGAGTAGTCAAGGTAGCATAGCACGGGCATGACTGGTCATACCCGTAGGTTCCTTTGGGCACACAACTGCACCTTGCGCAACAGGTGTTGCATGCTCGCTTGCATAGATTTGTCCTTGAAGATTTGCTGCATCTTATCATGCATGCTTCTCCACAATCTATATGCATGTACCATTGTTGTTATTTTCCACATTTAATATACTCTCTCTTTTTCTTCAATTTAAAGAATGAAGAGTGAATAAACAGTAAGATATGTAAAAATAGTTGGAAAAAGAAGAAGAAGATGCATACTTATTCCTGTTGTAGTTGATGCATTGCTAACAGCAGACATAACCAGTGATAACGAAAGTAAAGCGGCAAGGAAAATGGTAGAAGAAGCCATTAATAATGGTAATGAAGTCCACTGATATGAACCCTCTGTAGTAGCAGTAATAATAGTAGTATGAGCTGATGAGTACAATATTAAAACGGTAGTTTTTATTCTAATCCACGGTTTTAATAAGTTAATCGACCATTTTACTTTAATAAGTTAATCCACAGCTATTTTGTAAGTTAATCCACGAGTGGATTAGCTTAAAGATTTTACCTTATCATATAGCTTACAATCGACTTTTGTGCTTCTTGTTTTATCATGACATTACAAAACGCCTCAATCTACTGAAAAGTAAACATATACAAAAGAAAGAAACAAGAAAATTGCAAATCAAATAGAAATCAATGAATGATCTGAAACAATTCACCATCAGCTTGGATATGTACACAAAGTTGCATTACCAAGCTCTCGGACTTTCGACAGACCAAAATGAGTAGCATTTTTGATGTTGTGTTGCTTAATTAGATTTACTACAAGATAGTTTGACCAAACACAAGGAATACATCAGTCATTTTACACAGCCTCAAAGAATCAACACCATCATTTTGAACCAAATCCAAATAATTTAGCAAAAATATTTCTGTTCTTCCCACGAGTACTTTTTCTGGCTTAACAAGAGTAGGTGCTACCTCTTTTTGTACTGAAATTGGTGATATAACCTCCTTGGTTTTAGCTGTTAGGACTAAACAATCGCATTCATCAAAAATTGTAATAAAAGGCGAAATATTTAAAACTGAAGTGCAGAAAGAATATTTGAATTTAGTTCATTTTGATCACTTTCCTTCATCATTGGCAATATCTATAGTGCACTGAAAACTCAAATTTATTGAAATTTCAAAGAACTCTAGTGAAAACTCAGATTTATTGAAAACTGGCTACCAAGAAAATAATTGGTGTGATGTCCAGGAGTAAACCATTTTGGTGCAGCTTGCATTTAAATAGACCAGATAATATGATTGTTATCACTTGGATTATTCCCAACTTTTTTTTAACATTACAATATACAACAACCATAAATAATCAAAACCATGACTTACTAATATTAAACTATTTTGCATTGCTGCTAATGTTTGTCCTTTTAGGTAGAAATCGAAAACGTTGAGAAGAAAACTGAGAAGAAGAAGAAAAGTACGTACATTTTCTTAGGGGAAAATTCTATTTAAACACTGAAAATTGCTTTACCTTCACCTTGTGATTTTAAATAAATTTCAAATCAAAATGACCTTATTAAAAAAGAATCAATATTAAAGAATGAAAATATATACAATTCTCCGTTGTTTGCATTATGTATACTCAATATAATTTCTCTTGTAAAGTTAATATATTATAAATTAATTTATGTCACTGGTTAAATTAATTTTATATTTCTTTTGAGGATTAAAATATATTCATATCGTTACAAGGAACATTTATATACAGTTAATTTTAACAGTTTTCATTTAAATTAAATATAAAAATTTAAATTTAAAACTAACTACTAAATTAATGTTATACAGAGTACTAAATTCTTCAATCTTTCATTCAAATCTAATCATATTTAAATTTAACACCAAAATTGAACTAGTTTAACTTTTTAAGATTTAAAAAAAATAAGTTCAAATTTCCATCATCTAAAATTAAAAGTGATTTAAAAATAAAACAATCAAATAATTTAAGATACTAGTGTTAAAATAAAAGTTTTTTTTTAGTTTTAGGTAAATATATTGCAATGAATTCCCAGTTTTAGTAATTTAGTTTTAAGGTTAAAGAGAGGAAAGGTGATGAAAATATAAAAGTGTAATTTTGTGAAAGACATGGTGTATGAAAAGAAATTTTTGGTGTATGCTATTTTATTTCATTTTACGGTGTATGTTAAGGAATTATAGGTGTATGAATAGAATTAGCCTTTCTTAGGTGGATACACTGAATAAAATTTAAATTTTAGTAAAAGTCATGGATCCTATAAAATAGGATGGATTAACTTACTAAAATTGTGGATTATAATAAAAATTACCTATTAAAACTGGTGTTCTATTTATAGAGCAGAAGTTGTTTATTTAATTATAAATTAAACGATTAATGCCACAAGGGTAATGGAGTTATTTGACTCTAATTTGGACTCAAGTGTAGCGTATCATTATTGAATGTTTGATTGAGTTGGTAAAGGTATGCAATGAATGGATGGATAGGAACAATAAATGATTGGGATGGTAGATAAAATATGGTCCAACTAGATCTAAGCTGTAGCATGTAGATTTTCAATGTAGCATCTATCCAGTTTCGTGTTTTGTTTGCACTCTACTAGTTAGAGCATCTCCCATAAGTTTTTGTAATTTGTACGTTCATTTTTATCTTCAAAATAATGCAAATTACCTAATCCGTTATTATTTCAACAAATTTAGTTCTAAATCCATAAGCACCCCGAGGTAGATGTTGAAAAGATGTCTCACTTCAGACACTTGTTGAACAGATGCCTGAAATGAGATGACTGTTAAAAACAAGTAAGCAAGAGCAAAAATATATGTTTCTAATATTAATTTCCTCAAAATTTTATTTTAATTTCATTAAAACACTCATTTTATTTAACGCAAAATATATGTTTTTAATATTAATCCATAATTTCAACTTCATCTCTACCATTTAAAATTTGAAATTTCATACCCAATTAATTACAATTGAATTAAGTTTATAAAGTCTTACTAACGGTTTAAATTAACAGAAAAGAGATAACAAATTATAAATTCAGAGTAATGTAAACAAATGATTAATAATTGTTCTCATGCAATTACATTCAACTTATCCAAATTACATTTTAAATGAATCATATTGTAAATTGATTCTTGTGCATAAATTGATTAAATTTATGCAAAAGGGCTTTGTTTCAATTGTGTCAAACAATACCATGTAACATTGATTACATAACATCACATTACATTGATTCTTACAAAATACAGTTAACGAAAGTGAGATGTAAGTGGGATTCAAACATTAATTTTTATATGACATGATTGGTTTAATAGCAGAGTTAGATAAACATCAATTTAATTTTATGTTGTGTGCTTGAGATTTAATTAGTGTGGTGTTAAGGGCACTTCAATATACTCTTTCTATTGCCACTACTAAAAAATACCACAAGAATTATGTTTACACTCTTACCTTAATTCTCTCTTATCTCTTATTCGTTGCTCTTTCATTCCATTTTGAAACCCTAGTTCTTCAATCGATCGATCAACGATAAATTGTTCGACGTCACAGCAATGTCGAGAAATAAAAAAGCTGCAAATACATCATTTTCCCAACCCAGTCAACTCAATCAAGTAAGTTTAGGACTGTAATACATGTTTATACTAAAGGCAATATTGTTATTTATCCGAATACAATGACTTTTAGGCAGCTTTTAGGCAGCTTTAAGTTAATAATATGCCAGTAGCAAGTTAATAATATGCTTGTAACAAACATGTAGCTACTATATTTGCAGACTTTTTTCCAATTAATAAAAATTCTATTTTGCAGGGCCACACTAAAACTAACAGCTTACTACTACTGAATGGATCTACAGTTGCATGAATTAAGTATCAATTTATAAAGTGAGAACTGATAGTCATGGTCGGCTTCAAATACTGAATGGATCTACGATGAAAATTTCGATTTTTTATTAATGTAAATAAAATAGGAATTTTCACCATAGGAAAATTTACATTTTTATTAATGTAATTAAAGTATGGAATTTACACCGCAAAGAAACTACATTGTTTTAATGAAATTAAAACATGAATTTACGCTGTAAATTATATTTTACATTTTTATTATGTAAACAAAAGTATTAACTTGCATTGTAAATGAAATTTACATTTTTATATGTAAACAAAAGTAGGAATGTGCATTGATGATAAAGACTACATTTTTATTATGTAACTTAGAATGAGAACTTGCATAGCAAATATTATATCTCACATTGCAAATAAAAATGTAGACCAAAAGGAAATTTTCGAATGCAGATATTTACTACTGTTGAAACCATACTGAAACCAAAAGGAAATTCGAACTGATAGAATGGATCTACAGATGCAGACATTTACTACTACTCAAACCATATTGGAAATTTTGAATGCAAATGAAATTTCTCTCTCCGTTTTTTTTAAACAGAGGCAAACAAATTGACCAAAAGGAAAATTCATGGAGGAAGTGTATCAATGAGATCTAGAACAAACGCAGATTAATACCTAAAATCGAGCGACGGTCGAAGAATCGATGCGGAATGAACTCCGTAGACAAGCAGAGGGAAGCGAGCAAACCAGGAATCGATTCCGTATATTCAAAGTGAGGAAACGCGTGAAATTAGATTTTGTGAATTCGATTTTGTCGGAGGGAGGGAGTGAATTGGAGGGAAGGGTAAAATTGGAGGGAGCGGTGAAAATTAATTTTGTGAAGAATCTCAAAAGCAGATTTCAGTAGTCAAAATTGGGAGGGAAGGATGAAAATTAGGGCGGCCAATATTTATGCCCTATTGCACAATGTCTATGCCATTGTTTACAGTTCAAACCCATTGTTTACTATTCAAACCCTTGGCTAACTTGCTATTGCATTGGTCAATGTCATGGCTTAATGTTCAAAGTTATGGTTTATCTAAACTAATGACTAGTATACTTAACTATTGCAAGACAATGTTTCGTGTCATCCATACATGTCATCAATGTATTGTTTTCTTGTAGTTAAACATAAACGTACACATACACATACTAAGCATACAGATACTAACATGCATAAATGTAAATTTAATCAACAATGTAACTTTAAACATACACAAACTAAACCCTTAATCGTGAATTTGTTGATGTAAACAACAGCTTGTAGACTGTAGGAACAACTAATCACATCTATTCCACAAAAGCAGGGTATAGAGTTGAAATCCCTAAACATGATAGACCATAACTTTTGAAAATTACAAATGCACTCTGATTTCCACCACCCGTTTATATTAAAGAATGTGAGTGGGAAGTGAGAGAGTGAGTGGAAGAAGAGAGATGGAGAAATACTTGATGGAGAATGATGAGCATTTGGGGTGTTGCACTGTTTGGAGTGCTCTCGAACCTGCCTCTCTCTCTCTATATATATATATATGTATATATATATATATATATATATATATATATATATCCCAAACAACGATTTTTTATCAATATGTGGTGAATATAGGGGTTCAAATCGTCTGGACTCATATTCTCTGGTCTCTCTGGACTCATATTCTCTGGTCTCTCTGAATCAAAACAATATGATACATTGATTTCGGTGGGATCCATTTGAAATTAAGGAGTCAATTTTGACTCAGGGGGCCAAGAAATATGGATCCAAGTGATTATTTCCCGTTAATATAGTATACTTCATGAATTAACTAAAGGTTCGCATCATAAATGAGCATTAAATAAGGAGCATAAGTTCAAACTATAATGAAAATCTTGATTCGCTTTTTAAATAACTCATGACCACACAAATAAATGCTTGAGTTGTAACAATCTCTTATTTGAAGCAAATAACTCAATCACACACTGTAAACACATGTGCTCTGCATGAATATATGTGGAAAAATAGATGATAAATCCTTAAGAAATTAAGGGCATTTGCGTAGGCCTCCACGAGTTGTCAAGGTAGCATGGGCATGGGCATGACCGATCATAGCCGTAGGTTTCATTGGGCACACAACTGCACTTTGCGCAACAGGTGTTGCATGCTCTTTTGCATAGATTTGGCCTTGAAGATTTGCTGCATCTTATTATGCATGTTCCTCCACAATCTATATACATGTACCATTGTTGTTATTTTTCCACATTAATATACTTTCTAATTTTTTCTTCAATTTAAAAATGAATAGTGAAAAAACAGTAAGATACTGGAGAAAGAAGAAGATGCATACTAATTCCTGTTGTAGTTGATGCATTGCTAACGGCAGACATAACTAGTGCTAAGGAAAGTAAAGTGACAAATGAAAATGGTAGAAGAAGCCATTGATAATGGTAAACAAATTCACTGATATGAGCCCTCTGTAGTAGTAGTAATAATAGTAGTATGAGCTGATGAGTACAGTATTAAAACTGGTGTTCTATTCATAGAGCAGAAGTTGTTTATATTTGATTGTAAATTAAATGATTAATGCCGCGTGGGTAATCGAGTTATCTGACTATACTTTGGACTCAAGTGTAGCATATTATTGTAGAATGTTTGATTGAGTTGGTAAAGGTATGCAATGAATGGATGGATAGGAATAATAAATGATTGGGATGGTAGATAAAAAATGGTCCAGCTAGATCTAAGCCGTAGCATGTAGAATTTCAATGTAGCATCAATCCAGCTTGTGTTTTGTATGCACTCTACTTGTTTGAGCATCTCCGGGGATGTTTATATACTCCTATTACGTTTTTGTAATTTATACATTCATTTTAAGTTACAGAATAACGCAAATTACGTAATCAATTATTATTTAACAAATTTAGCGATAAATCCGTAATCACCCGAGGCAGATGTTAAAAAGATGTCTCATTTCAAGTACATTTTAAACAAGCCTTTGAAATGAGACGACCGTTAAAAAGGAGCAACCAGAAGTCTTTTGGACAAGAGCAACCAAAAACACCTATTAGACATGAGCCTGAGCTCCAAACACCTATTCAATAGGCGTCTGGCTCGGTAATCTCTTGAGAGTTTATCGATGCTAAGGAATTTGAAATATGCAAAACGTAATTTGTGCATTCTAAACATCTGGAGATAGCTCTTATAATACATACTTTTTGGACAAAGGAGCTAATTAACGGTTGTATTGTAACAAACTAAACTTGATGGTGTTGGAACATTTAAACATTTGTTCATACACATAAAATGAATAAAATAAATTCCGTTGTGTTATTTTGATGTAAAACCTAATTAAAATAATTTAGTTTTAAATTAAAGGTAAGAAGCTTAAAATTTAAATTATCACAAGTTTATTATATAGATACAGGGCTTTGAAGTTTGTTGAAGAGTAAAATTACAAAATGTCAACTCTATAAATAAGAGGTCATGATCTTAAAATTACAAAGTCTTATCAACTCTCCAACCATTTTTTAGGATAACTAATTTCAGTCATAATATATTTAGATACGCTTTTGTTAATTATTTGTCTATGTTTTTTTCTCAATTAAATCGGTATCGGTTACATATTTGAATATATAAGATTTCATGAACAATTGTTGCTGAAGTATATTTAAATACATTATTGGTTATCTTAATTATCTGTAGAACAAGTTCCGTCGTACTTAGTGGTCATATCGTATGTATGTAATTTCGAGTTTACTCTGCTGTTATATTCAATTATTAAATGATCTATTAAACAAATAATTAGTAAATCGTAAAACAATTAATGAATACAAATTGAAACACCATGTCTAAATAATCTGTTCGAAGCAACACGCATTCTCTATTTAGTTCTCATTCCTGATTAAATGCCCCCTTCACCGCACCAGCTTCCTAGTTCTCACCGTCCGTATTAACTGTCGTGTGCATGTAATTAAGAATCTAAATTGAACAAGCTCCTTCTCTGTCGTTGTGTTATTTTGATGAGAGGTACTACCCGCGCCCGTCCCGCCTCATTGGTATCGCTATACTCCACGGATAAGTGGTTCATGCTTCACACGGATAGAGTGCAAATCCGTTGAGTTTGAGTTGATAGGAATGAGAGAACGAACATGTTTTCCTTTGAATAATTTATAAGGACCGAGAAAAGTTGTGCATAAGTTCATAACATTGATTCTTATAAAATACAGTTAACGAAAGTGAGAAACAAGTGGGATACAAACATCAATTTTTATATGATATGATTGGTTTGATAGCACAGTGAAACACATGTTGGAAATAAATGAGAAGATTGGGAAGAAGAGGCTGAGTGGTATTGGAGAAATATAAGTCCCACATTGTGTGTGATTTGTGATTATGTCTCCTTATATACCAAAGCCCAATATGCTATTTCAAAACAAAAGAAATAAGCACATGAAGCATTGAGTGAATGGGGATATGTAGGCATTAGGCCTTCATAATAAATATTAAAATGTCATAGATAGGGCCTTGGGGCTCTTGGGGTCTCCTGATTTCCGTGGGCCGCTAACCGGTTCGGCCTTGTTGCGGTGGGACGGATCTGTTTTGAACGGAGCGGATGTGCCCGTTTCCTTTCGGCTCTTGGGCTTGCGCAGCGAACAGGTGCGCCCGTTTCCTTTCGGGCTCAACCGACGCGCCCACGTCCGTACGGACGGTCACATCTGCTCAGAAGACATCCCCTGGCCACTATATAAAGCCTTCATGACAGAACAATGAAATCACCGAAAAATTCCTTTCTTTCTGCTCTGCAAAACTGTTCTTACTTACTGCACTCTTGAGTTCGTGTTGCTCTGCACTTGAAAGCGCTTCAAATTGCAGAAATCGGTCCGTTTTATCTTGGGAGACAATTGCTCGATAACCTTCAGCGCCGGTGAGGGAGCAATATTGTTTCAAAGAAACAGATTTACTCTGGACTCGGACAATACTGAAAGGTACTCTTCTTCTTTTTCTGTTTTGCAACAGTTCTGCTCTGTTGCAATTCCGGTCGCGCTTTTCGCCGTTACTAATTCTGAAACAATTCAAATTAGTAACGCTTCTTGACGTGACAATTGGATAGTGACAATTTATTGATTGCTATCAGATTCGTATTGCATTTGCATTGTTACGAATAACAATTTTGAAACAATATTGTCGTTTTGCAGAAAACGATAATGGCTAAAAACAATAGTGGTCCTGCTGCGCCAACACCACCTGTAACCAATCCTTTTGCACCCGTGGTTACGCCAATGGCACTGTCTCATGGAGAAAGGCCAGAAAAGTTCACCGGAGCGGACTTCAAACGTTGGCAGCAAAAATGCTATTTTACTTGACAACATTGGGCCTAGCAAAGTATCTTACAGAAGATGCTCCAGTCGTTGCAGAATTGGAACCGGATCCAGTTAAAGTTGAAGCCCATACTGCTTGGAAAAATTCTGATTTCATGTGTAAAAATTACATCTTGAATGGCCTCGACAACAGTCTATACAACGTGTACTGCACTGTTGCAACATCCAAACAACTCTGGTTGGCTTTGGAAAAGAAGTATAAAACTGAAGATGCAGGCATGAAGAAATTCATCGCTGGGAAATTTCTTGACTTCAAAATGGTCGATACAAAAGCTGTGATCAACCAAATACAAGAACTGCAATTATCATTCGTCAATTAGAAGATGAAAAGATGACACTCAGCGAATCTTTTCAAGTTGCCGCTGCTATTGAGAAGCTTCCTCCGTCGTGGAAGGACTTCAAGAACTACCTAAAGCACAAGCGCAAAGAAATGACAATGGAGGAACTTGTAGTTCGATTGAGAATTGAGGAAGATAATAGAAATTCTGAAAAGAAGATTTCTCAAAATGTGGTTGCCAAAGCAAACGTTGTCGAGACGGACAAGTCCAATAAGAGAAAACGTGACAACCAACCTAAGAAGTCAAAGAAATTCAAGGGGTCATGCCATAATTGTGGAAAGACGGGTCATAAAGCTGCAGAATGTCGCGGTCCACCCAAAAAGAAGAAATCAGAAGCGAATGTGGCAGAAGTTTCAGACGGAGTTTCTGAAATGGACCTGTGTGCAGTTGTTTCAGAATGCAACCTTGTTGGCAACAACAAGGAGTGGTTTGTAGACACTGGAGCCACTAGGCATATATGCGCAAATAAGTGGATGTTCACAAACTACAAAAGTGCTACTAATGAAGAACAACTGTTTATGGGTAACTCGTCCACATCAAAGGTCGAAGGCAAGGGAAAGATTGTGCTGAAATTGACTTTTGGAAAAGAACTCACTCTAAATGATGTTCTCCATGTTCCAGAAATTCGCAAGAATCTAATTTCAGGATCGTTGCTCAGCAAGCATGGCTTCAAACTGACATTTGTGGCTGATAAATTTGTGTTGTCTAAGAATGGAGTGTACATAGGAAAGGGTTATGTATGTGATGGTCTATTTAAGGCTAATGTAACCACTGTTGTACCAAACAATGATATGAATAAAATTGAATCTTCTGCTTATATGGTTGACTCTCCTAATCTATGGCATTCTAGACTAGGTCATGTGAATTTTGATACTTTACAAAAATTGATCAATCTAGAATTCATACCTAAGTGTAGAATTGATTCAAATTACAAATGTCAAATTCGTGCTGAAGCCAAATTGACAAGAACATCATTTCATCATGTTGAAAGAGAAACCGAACCTCTAGACTTAATACATACTGATGTATGTGACTTGAAAATGTGTCAAACTAGAGGAGGAAAAAGGTACTTCATCACTTTTATAGATGATTGTACAAGATACTGTTATGTATATCTCCTTAGAAGTAAGGATGAGGCATTCGATATATTTAAACAGTATAAAGCAGAAGTTGAGAATCAACTCAATAGAAAAATAAAAGCTTTAAGAAGTGATAGAGGAGGAGAATATGAGTTTCCATTTGAGGAATTCTGTGCTGAGCATGGTATAATACACCAAACTACAGCTCCTTATTCACCTCAATCCAACGGTATAGCCGAACGGAAAAATAGAACTCTTAAAGAAATGATGAATGCCTTATTAATAAGCTCTGGCTTGCCAGATAATTTTTGGGGAGAAGCTATTCTTTCGGCAAATCATATTTTGAATAAAATACCACGAAAGAAAACTTCTAAGACTCCCCATGAACTTTGGAAAAACAGACCACCATCCTACAAATACTTAAAAGTGTGGGGGTGTCTTGCCAAAGTTGAAATTCCAAAACCGAAAAAGGTTAAAATAGGACCAAAGACTATAGATTGCATATTCATTGGATATGCTCATAATAGTAGTGCATATCGATTTTTGGTGTACAAATCTGAAATTGATGACATTCATGAAAACACCATTATCGAGTCTCGAAATGCAAGATTTTTTGAGCACATTTATCCTCTAAAACCCTCTATTGAAACAAGTGTTCAAAAGAGGCCAAGAGATCCAGATACTCCTGAGGATAATGCTGATCAAAATAAAATGAATAATGAAACTGAGATAGAGGAACCGAGAAGGAGCAAGCGACAAAGGACCACTAAATCCTTTGGACCGGATTTCTATGCATATATGATAGAAAATGAACCTCTAACTTACCAACAAGCAATGTCATCTCCCGATGCTCCTTATTGGAAAGAAGCCGTCAATAGTGAAATAGAATCCATTCTACAAAACCATACGTGGGAACTAGTGGATCTCCCGAAAGGATCAAAACCACTAGGATATAAATGGATATTTAAAAAGAAACTAAAGGCTGACGGCTCAATAGACAAGTATAAAGCAAGACTTGTAATAAAAGGATTCAGACAGAAGCAAGATCTGGATTACTTTGATACATACTCTCCAGTTACCAGAATAACATCAATTAGGATACTTATTGCTATCGCATCTATATTGAATTTGGAAATACACCAAATGGATGTGAAAACTGCGTTTTTGAATGGTGAACTGGAAGAGGAAATATGTATGCAGCAACCAGAAGGGTTTCTAAGCCCAGGAAATGAAAATAAGGTGTGCAAGTTAGTGAAATCTCTTTATGGCCTTAAACAAGCACCAAAACAATGGCATGAGAAATTTGATGAAGCAATGTTATCAAATGGATTCAAAATAAATGAATCAGATAAATGCGTCTATATAAAATGTATAGATGTTGGATATGTCATTGTTTGTCTCTACGTTGATGATTTACTAATCCTAGGAAGTAATAAGGTCATAATAAAGTCTACGAAGGACATGCTATCATCTAGATTTGATATGAAGGACCTAGGAGTGGCCGATGTAATTTTGGGTGTAAAAATTATAAAGACACCACAGGGATATTCGTTATCTCAGTCACATTACATTGCTAAAATTCTTGAAAAATTCAAGCAATATAATGTAACTGCTGCAAAATCACCAGTAGATATGAACCAAAATTGGGTAAAGAACACTGGTGATGGTATCTATCAGCTTGAATACTCTCGTATACTGGGAAGTATTATGTATGTCATGAATTGCACTAGGCCTGATATTGCGTACGCTGTAAGCAAGCTAAGTAGATATACCAGCAATCCTGGTAAAAATCATTGAAAAGCAATAATCAGAGTTCTAGGATATCTAAAGTATACACAAAACTATGTGTTGCAATATGATAAGTATCCTTCAGTAATAGAAGGATATAGTGACGCCAATTGGATAACGGGCTCAAATGACACAAAATCCACAAGTAGGTATGTGTTTACATTAGGAAATGGAGCAATTTCGTGGAAATCATCCAAGCAGACTTGCATAGCAAGGTCAACAATGGAATCTGAGTTCATTGCTCTGGATAAAGCCGCGAAAGAAGCAGATTGGCTTAGGGGGTTTTTAGAGGACATTCCAAATTGGGAAAAACCAGTACCTCCAATATGTATACATTGTGATAGTCAATCTGCTATAGGAAGGGCGAATAGTACATTGTATAATGGTAAATCGAGACATATTCGTCGTAGGCATAAAACTATAAGACAACTTCTCTCTAATGGAGTTATCACTATAGACTATGTAAGGTCAAAGGATAACATTGCGGATCCACTAACTAAAGGCTTGCCTAGAGAGAAAGTTCAAACCTTATCGATGGGAATGGGTTTAAGACCTATGATCTAAAAGTTTTTCTAAACGGAAACCCCACCTAGTTGACTGGAGATCCCAAGATCTAGGTTCAAAGGGACAACTAAGTTTATAGATAAACTTAATGGCACTGTTAAAATACAGACCATTCCTATGATAAGTCAGTGCACAACCCGTCGGAGAATAGGATAAGCTTAGCTTTTAATGATGTCTATACTGTGGTGTTATAAAAGAACCAAGTGGAGTATTACGGGATACTCTTTATAGAATCACCTACGTGAGTGTGAAGGCGCCGCTTCAAAAAGAATTATAAGGTCGAATTCTTTAAACACTCATGAGACCAAGCAGGTGTTCATGGCAAAAACGAACACAAACAGAGAACCAAGGGGTTTAGAAACACTTAGCATGTGTTATCTTTATATACTTACACAAAAGGCTTACAGTTCAAAGACAATCTAGTCCACTGATTCGCCAGTAGGTTATAACGATAAACACTAGGAAAAGTTCAAGGCCATTGTGCTACTTTTACCGATACGTTAAATGTTTCACAAAATTTAAGAACAAAAAGAAATCTCTCATTCATGTGGGGGATTGTTGGAAATAAATGAGAAGATTGGGAAGAAGAGGTTGAGTGGTATTGGAGAAATATAAGTCCCACATTGTGTGTGATTTGTGATTATGTCTCCTTATATACCAAAGCCCAATATGCTATTTCAAAACAAAAGAAATAAGCACATGAAGCATTGAGTGAATGGGGATATGTAGGCATTAGGCCTTCATAATAAATATTAAAATGTCATAGATAGGGCCTTGGGGCTCTTGGGGTCTCCTGATTTCCGTGGGCCGCTAACTGGTTCGGCCTTGTTGCGGTGGGACGGATCTGTTTTGAACGGAGCGGATGCGCCCGTTTCCTTTCGGCTCTTGGTCTTGCGCAGCGAACAGGTGCGCCCGTTTCCTTTCGGGCTCAACCGACGCGCCCGCGTCCGTACGGACGGTCACATCTGCTCAGAAGACATCCCCTGGCCACTATATAAAGCCTTCATGACAGAACAATGAAATCACCGAAAAATTCCTTTCTTTCTGCTCTGCAAAACTGTTCTTACTTACTGCACTCTTGAGTTCGTGTTGCTCTGCACTTGAAAGCGCTTCAAATTGCAGAAATCGGTCCGTTTTATCTTGGGAGACAATTGCTCGATAACCTTCAGCGCCGGTGAGGGAGCAATATTGTTTCAAAGAAACAGATTTACTCTGGACTCGGACAATACTGAAAGGTACTCTTCTTCTTTTTCTGTTTTGCAACGGTTCTGCTCTGTTGCAATTCCGGTCGCGCTTTTCGCCGTTACTAATTCTGAAACAATTCAAATTAGTAACGCTTCTTGACGTGACAATTGGATAGTGACAATTTATTGATTGCTATCAGATTCGTATTGCATTTGCATTGTTACGAATAACAATTTTGAAACAATATTGTCGTTTTGCAGAAAACGATAATGGCTAAAAACAATAGTGGTCCTGCTGCGCCAACACCACCTGTAACCAATCCTTTTGCACCCGTGGTTACGCCAATGGCACTGTCTCATGGAGAAAGGCCAGAAAAGTTCACCGGAGCGGACTTCAAACGTTGGCAGCAAAAGATGCTATTTTACTTGACAACATTGGGCCTAGCAAAGTATCTTACAGAAGATGCTCCAGTCGTTGCAGAATTGGAACCGGATCCAGTTAAAGTTGAAGCCCATACTGCTTGGAAAAATTCTGATTTCATGTGTAAAAATTACATCTTGAATGGCCTCGACAACAGTCTATACAACGTGTACTGCACTGTTGCAACATCCAAACAACTCTGGTTGGCTTTGGAAAAGAAGTATAAAACTGAAGATGCAGGCATGAAGAAATTCATCGCTGGGAAATTTCTTGACTTCAAAATGGTCGATACAAAAGCTGTGATCAACCAAATACAAGAACTGCAATTATCATTCGTCAATTAGAAGATGAAAAGATGACACTCAGCGAATCTTTTCAAGTTGCCGCTGCTATTGAGAAGCTTCCTCCGTCGTGGAAGGACTTCAAGAACTACCTAAAGCACAAGCGCAAAGAAATGACAATGGAGGAACTTGTAGTTCGATTGAGAATTGAGGAAGATAATAGAAATTCTGAAAAGAAGATTTCTCAAAATGTGGTTGCCAAAGCAAACGTTGTCGAGACGGACAAGTCCAATAAGAGAAAACGTGACAACCAACCTAAGAAGTCAAAGAAATTCAAGGGGTCATGCCATAATTGTGGAAAGAAGGGTCATAAAGCTGCAGAATGTCGCGGTCCACCCAAAAAGAAGAAATCAGAAGCGAATGTGGTAGAAGTTTCAGACGGAGTTTCTGAAATGGACCTGTGTGCAGTTGTTTCAGAATGCAACCTTGTTGGCAACAACAAGGAGTGGTTTGTAGACACTGGAGCCACTAGGCATATATGCGCAAATAAGTGGATGTTCACAAACTACAAAAGTGCTACTAATGAAGAACAACTGTTTATGGGTAACTCGTCCACATCAAAGGTCGAAGGCAAGGAAAAGATTGTGCTGAAATTGACTTCTGGAAAAGAACTCACTCTAAATGATGTTCTCCATGTTCCAGAAATTCGCAAGAATCTAATTTCAGGATCGTTGCTCAGCAAGCATGGCTTCAAACTGACATTTGTGGCTGATAAATTTGTGTTGTCTAAGAATGGAGTGTACATAGGAAAGGGTTATGTATGTGATGGTCTATTTAAGGCTAATGTAACCACTGTTGTACCAAAAAATGATATGAATAAAATTGAATCTTCTGCTTATATGGTTGACTCTCCTAATCTATGGCATTCTAGACTAGGTCATGTGAATTTTGATACTTTACAAAAATTGATCAATCTAGAATTCATACCTAAGTGTAGAATTGATTCAAATTACAAATGTCAAATTCGTGCTGAAGCCAAATTGACAAGAACATCATTTCATCATGTTGAAAGAGAAACCGAACCTCTAGACTTAATACATACTGATGTATGTGACTTGAAAATGTGTCAAACTAGAGGAGGAAAAAGGTACTTCATCACTTTTATAGATGATTGTACAAGATACTGTTATGTATATCTCCTTAGAAGTAAGGATGAGGCATTCGATATATTTAAACAGTATAAAGCAGAAGTTGAGAATCAACTCAATAGAAAAATAAAAGCTTTAAGAAGTGATAGAGGAGGAGAATATGAGTTTCCATTTGAGGAATTCTGTGCTGAGCATGGTATAATACACCAAACTACAGCTCCTTATTCACCTCAATCCAACGGTATAGCCGAACGGAAAAATAGAACTCTTAAAGAAATGATGAATGCCTTATTAATAAGCTCTGGCTTGCCAGATAATTTTTGGGGAGAAACTATTCTTTCGGCAAATCATATTTTGAATAAAATACCACGAAAGAAAACTTCTAAGACTCCCCGTGAACTTTGGAAAAACAGACCACCAACCTACAAATACTTAAAAGTGTGGGGGTGTCTTGCCAAAGTTGAAATTCCAAAACCGAAAAAGGTTAAAATAGGACCAAAGACTATAGATTGCATATTCATTGGATATGCTCATAATAGTAGTGCATATCGATTTTTGGTGTACAAATCTGAAATTGATGACATTCATGAAAACACCATTATCGAGTCTCGAAATGCAAGATTTTTTGAGCACATTTATCCTCTAAAACCCTCTATTGAAACAAGTGTTCAAAAGAGGCCAAGAGATCCAGATACTCCTGAGGATAATGCTGATCAAAATAAAATGAATAATGAAACTGAGATAGAGGAACCGAGAAGGAGCAAGCGACAAAGGACCACTAAATCCTTTGGACCGGATTTCTATGCATATATGATAGAAAATGAACCTCTAACTTACCAACAAGCAATGTCATCTCCCGATGCTCCTTATTGGAAAGAAGCCGTCAATAGTGAAATAGAATCCATTCTACAAAACCATACGTGGGAACTAGTGGATCTCCCGAAAGGATCAAAACCACTAGGATATAAATGGATATTTAAAAAGAAACTAAAGGCTGACGGCTCAATAGACAAGTATAAAGCAAGACTTGTAATAAAAGGATTCAGACAGAAGCAAGATCTGGATTACTTTGATACATACTCTCCAGTTACCAGAATAACATCAATTAGGATGCTTATTGCTATCGCATCTATATTGAATTTGGAAATACACCAAATGGATGTGAAAACTGCGTTTTTGAATGGTGAACTGGAAGAGGAAATATGTATGCAGCAACCAGAAGGGTTTCTAAGCCCAGGAAATGAAAATAAGGTGTGCAAGTTAGTGAAATCTCTTTATGGCCTTAAACAAGCACCAAAACAATGGCATGAGAAATTTGATGAAGCAATGTTATCAAATGGATTCAAAATAAATGAATCAGATAAATGCGTCTATATAAAATGTATAGATGTTGGATATGTCATTGTTTGTCTCTACGTTGATGATTTACTAATCCTAGGAAGTAATAAGGTCATAATAAAGTCTACGAAGGACATGCTATCATCTAGATTTGATATGAAGGACCTAGGAGTGGCCGATGTAATTTTGGGTGTAAAAATTATAAAGACACCACAGGGATATTCGTTATCTCAGTCACATTACATTGCTAAAATTCTTGAAAAATTCAAGCAATATAATGTAACTGCTGCAAAATCACCAGTAGATATGAACCAAAATTGGGTAAAGAACACTGGTGATGGTATCTATCAGCTTGAATACTCTCGTATACTGGGAAGTATTATGTATGTCATGAATTGCACTAGGCCTGATATTGCGTACGCTGTAAGCAAGCTAAGTAGATATACCAGCAATCCTGGTAAAAATCATTGGAAAGCAATAATCAGAGTTCTAGGATATCTAAAGTATACACAAAACTATGTGTTGCAATATGATAAGTATCCTTCAGTAATAGAAGGACATAGTGATGCCAATTGGATAACGGGCTCAAATGACACAAAATCCACAAATGGGTATGTGTTTACATTAGGAAATGGAGCAATTTCGTGGAAATCATCCAAGCAGACTTGCATAGCAAGGTCAACAATGGAATCTGAGTTCATTGCTCTGGATAAAGCCGCGGAAGAAGCAGATTGGCTTAGGGGGTTTTTAGAGGACATTCCAAATTGGGAAAAACCAGTACCTCCAATATGTATACATTGTGATAGTCAATCTGCTATAGGAAGGGCGAATAGTACATTGTATAATGGTAAATCGAGACATATTCGTCGTAGGCATAAAACTATAAGACAACTTCTCTCTAATGGAGTTATCACTATAGACTATGTAAGGTCAAAGGATAACATTGCGGATCCACTAACTAAAGGCTTGCCTAGAGAGAAAGTTCAAACCTTATCGATGGGAATGGGTTTAAGACCTATGATCTAAAAGTTTTTCTAAACGGAAACCCCACCTAGTTGACTGGAGATCCCAAGATCTAGGTTCAAAGGGACAACTAAGTTTATAGATAAACTTAATGGCACTGTTAAAATACAGACCATTCCTATGATAAGTCAGTGCACAACCCGTCGGAGAATAGGATAAGCTTAGCTTTTAATGATGTCTATACTGTGGTGTTATAAAAGAACCAAGTGGAGTATTACGGGATACTCTTTATAGAATCACCTACGTGAGTGTGAAGGCGCCGCTTCAAAAAGAATTATAAGGTCGAATTCTTTAAACACTCATGAGACCAAGCAGGTGTTTATGGCAAAAACGAACACAAACAGAGAACCAAGGGGTTTAGAAACACTTAGCATGTGTTATCTTTATATACTTACACAAAAGGCTTACAGTTCAAAGACAATCTAGTCCACTGATTCGCCAGTAGGTTATAACGATAAACACTAGGAAAAGTTCAAGGCCATTGTGCTACTTTTACCGATACGTTAAATGTTTCACAAAATTTAAGAACAAAAAGAAATCTCTCATTCATGTGGGGGATTGTTGGAAATAAATGAGAAGATTGGGAAGAAGAGGTTGAGTGGTATTGGAGAAATATAAGTCCCACATTGTGTGTGATTTGTGATTTGTGATTATGTCTCCTTATATACCAAAGCCCAATATGCTATTTCAAAACAAAAGAAATAAGCACATGAAGCATTGAGTGAATGGGGATATGTAGGCATTAGGCCTTCATAATAAATATTAAAATGTCATAGATAGGGCCTTGGGCCTTGGGGCTCTTGGGGTCTCCTTATTTCCGTGGGCCGCTAACCGGTTCGG
This sequence comes from Allium sativum, assembly GCA_030737875.1. Lineage (NCBI taxonomy): Eukaryota > Viridiplantae > Streptophyta > Magnoliopsida > Asparagales > Amaryllidaceae > Allium > Allium sativum. Next base: position 730,178,105 of record CM060909.1, read on the forward strand.
CCTTGTTGAGGTGGGACGGATCTGTTTTGAACGGAGCGGATGCGCCCGTTTCCTTTCGGCTCTTGGGCTTGCGCAGCGAACAGGTGCGCCCGTTTCCTTTCGGGCTCAACCGACGCGCCCGCGTCCGTACGGACGGTCACATCTGCTCAGAAGACATCCCCTGGCCACTATATAAAGCCTTCATGACAGAACAATGAAATCACCGAAAAATTCCTTTCTTTCTGCTCTGCAAAACTGTTCTTACTTACTGCACTCTTGAGTTCGTGTTGCTCTGCACTTGAAAGCGCTTCAAATTGCAGAAATTGGTCCGTTTTATCTTGGGAGACAATTGCTCGATAACCTTCAGCGCCGGTGAGGGAGCAATATTGTTTCAAAGAAACAGATTTACTCTGGACTCGGACAATACTGAAAGGTACTCTTCTTCTTTTTCTGTTTTGCAACGGTTCTGCTCTGTTGCGATTCCGGTCGCGCTTTTCGCCGTTACTAATTCTGAAACAATTCAAATTAGTAACGCTTCTTGACGTGACAATTGGATAGTGACAATTTATTGATTGCTATCAGATTCGTATTGCATTTGCATTGTTACGAATAACAACACAAACATCAATTCAATTTCATGTTGTGTGCTCACTGCTTGAGATTTTAATTGAACACACAGAAACGAAGAATTGAGAGCAAAAGAATCGCCTCTTTTACAACGTGCTTGGCTACCATGACAATTAATCATATATTAGCAATGTTCATTTGGTGGTTTCTTGTGCGAGTCGATAATTAGACCATGTATAATAGTAATGTTCTTCTGGTGGCCATCAATGTTTACGACAGTAGCAAATAACTAATGATCAGTTCTTATAACCAACTTAATTGATTCACTTGGTACGTAATTTCATAGACGCTCAATAGAAAAAATTAGCAATAAATGTACTGCTACAATCAGTAGGTTGAATTTTCAAATTAAAAATAACAAACCTTTCTTTAAACAAACATCAGCCCGCTCATACTAACTACATGCAGCTTAAAATTATGCATAAGTATACTTTACCCATTTTCATTAACAGAACACCAATAACAGCGACTAAAATAAAAAGTACACTACAGGTACATATTAAGTATGTCAAAAATCAGTCGACTGCGAATTTGACAAAATGCAATACTAGCATAATAATTCTTTAAAAAAATTGATATGTGGAAAGTTCGATGGTCTTCGAACATGTGCATTCATAATTTTCAAACTCCCCATCTAGGGATGGGACTTCGACCGATAGATTTCCACCTAAATTACGGATAGTGTGAAATACTCGTACGTTTTGCCCTGTGATCGAACACTATAGTCCTCCAAGGTAACTACCAGTTGTACTAATAAAATAACATACTATGTTCCCATATTTGAACTCTGCCTACATACGAAATCACTATTTTTCTATAAAAACTGCAGTAATTTCTTCATACAGCCTCAGAACTGGAATTGCATTTTGTAGTTGGATGAACAATTCTCATTTCCGGTCGAGAAAAAGAGATAGTGTATTTTGTAGTTACAACGGAAAAATAATTGTTCATAATTTCATCCTTTCTGCAACACAGTGGACACTGAATATCAAGTTGGAAAAACAATCTGTTATTTTGAAAGTCATCAGTGTTATAATTGTTACTGTTGTGGTACAAACATTATACTACAACCGGAATTGCATTGAGGTGCACATACTTATTAAACTTTAGTAGCATACAATATTTTTTGGTTTCTATGACGACCTAAACCCTCGATTCCAGGTGGAAAGGATAGTCGTTGGAATATAACACATTAACCATAACAGCAAATCACAAAACATAGCATAACATCAAATACTATTGTACATGAATTTACATCAAAAGATAATATCAAAGTTTACAACATCGTAGGATCATAATTATACATAACATAATTTCAACCAGGAAATAGGTATACAGCGGATTCCATAGATAATTAACATAATAGAGTCTTGAAAGGTTCCAAAAGAGACATCAAAATCCAAACTTCAGCTCCAAGTCCAAAACCAGCTTCCAAAGCTTCCATATACATCCAAAAGATACAAGCTAAAGACCTGTTTACTTAGTTGCCCACATAAAAATATAGGCATACGAGTTTGCAGGGGAAAAACAAACTACGAGTCAGTTATGAGACTGGTATGAGAAACCCTACAATTAACTTAACTTATTTAGAGTACGACATATCACGGGACCACGTCATATAACATGCAACGGGTTTCCTCCACATGAATGCCAGTGCATAAAATCACGCAATGCTTTTTGAAAAATGAAATCATTATAAAACTTAGATCCCATCACACAATGCAAGCGCATACCGGATGATATAGTTTCACCTTATAATGACCAAACATACTTGATACGAGAAAATCATTTGATATTATTATTACTGTCTAAGTGTTGAAAAATAGTTCAAAAATAAATTTACTAATCTTAGACGGCATAATACCTCATCTTATTATGTCGCCATATAGCTTTACAACTAAAAGCGTGAAACGATTAAGAATTCCGCTCGATCCGAATTGATCGCTAAACCGACCAAGACTGTTCGAAACCCCTGATTGTTTTGAGAACACGACAAATCGGAACGCAAACAGAAGAACATTTCATTGTCAATTACAACAATTCCATCAGAATACAAGAATATACAGAGTATGAATGAATATTACACATTATACATCAGAAAAATATCAGAGATTCAATTTACATTACATAGCAGCGGAAAATAATACAAAACACAAGTCAAAGAGAAATACGGATACAGAGCTTTCCGGATATCGTTCCAGCTGTGTAAATCAGGATCCTGTAAATATAAATCTGCAAAACCAAAACTACTAGCTGCCCGTGTCAAAATAAGGGCGCCCAGAGTTTAGGTTAAAACAATAAACTTCAGGTCAGTCAAGTGATTGATGTGAGAACTAAAATAGTTATTTAAAACTTTACTTTAAAATAAAGTAAATCAAGGGACCACGCCGTATAACATGGAACGGGTTTCCTCCCAAGAATACCAGTGCATATAACAAAACAACGCAATGCTTTTTAGAAAAATGAAGCTATTATAAGACCCAGGTCCCATCACACAATGCAACACAAGCCGGAGGATAGGGTTTTCCCTTATAATAGCCAAACATGCTTGGTACGTTAAAAACAAATCATTTGATACTATTATAAGTGCATAGTGTATAAAACAACTTCAAATATAAATGTATCAATCCTAGACGGCATGAGTACCATATATCATGTCGCCATATTAGGATCTACAATCAAAACCGCAAAGTCACGTATTTGGAAGTTGGATTTCCATCTGTGAACCGAGGCAAGGGATCGTCCTCACCGAATTCGAGACTCTCTAGCCCGAGCCTCAGGACAAGTACTCAGTCAAGCCCTTGGATTGTCAGGGCCGGTCCACCGATGTGGATTAAAATGCCTGAACACTGCGTTTCCCCGCCCTTTGGGGCGTAAATGAGCCAAATGACTCCATCGCCTCCGCATAGTCACCTATATATCCGAGGCGCCTCGCAATCCAACAACCACACAGGTGAAAATAATATAAATGTTAGGGCTGGTAGGTCACTGACACCACCCTAGCTAGAAAGAAACGCATGCCCTCCCTGAGGTCCTCTCTCGTTTCTGGTTCACAACCGGGGTGTGAGGCTCGCGAATTAACGCTAGACAAAGCTATGCCACACAGGCGGTGCTTTGATCATCAATCACAATACTTTGCTTTTCAACAAAAGCCTTGATCATTTGCATCTTAGCATGCCACACAGGCAAACCACTCCATGCAACTAATATCCATCAATCACACATAATGATATCCAATGTCAGACACACAGTCTATTTACAAGTCCGTTCTGGGTCTGAACGAAACCGGAGGCACCTTGTACCTCGCATATCCATCGATCTCCAAGTACGTCTGGACGATCACCAACTGATTCCCTCCTCTTGGGTGTACATCCCAATCAAGATCATCAGTATTCACCAAAATGATGTGAAGACCTCCGGTCTTCGACCACCGTCTTCATCCTCGACACTTCGTCGAATCAGTTATTCAGAATGGGATAAACCCGGTCTTTCTGAATAACTCGCGTATATAATCAACAAGTGTTACACAAACACAACATACGCCTCATTCCAATTCAGAATATTCTTTTATCCAAATATTCTTATACTTTGGGAAAGGTTCCCATTAATTTTATCAAAGATAAATTCTTTAAATTTGTTCTTTAATCTTCTTTTGAATATCAATTCAAACCAAATTATGGTTTATCCAAACTAGTCGGGATTAGCGAACCTTACCGAAGTAATCACTTGTTAAATTTCCTAACCCCAACCTATTCATCCCATGAAGTAAAACTGGTCATACTTCATATCTAACACCACGGTGTTATTGGTAAACTCAATTACCATTTCACATTCAAATCTATTTAAAGATTTAACTATCGCCTGGAGCAAAACTGGTGATACTTCATTCTCTATCATTTCAATCTAATTAAAGATTCATTAAAACTCCACTTGGTTTTAATCTTCCCAAAAATCATATTAATGATTGTTTAACTTGGGAAATCATATCCTATCTTTAACTGGGTTAAAGAACCAGTGTCATTTAAAACATGGTTCGCGATAAACCCAAAATCACATTCTATTCCATCAGCCTTTAACCGTAAATTAGCAAGTGAACAATTCCCTAAGTAATAACCCCGAAGGCCGAAACCAACATCAGATCAATACCCGAGAAACCATCAACTTAACTAATCTTCGGTTAGTTTCTGATTTTCTTAACTCCATTGGGTCTAAGAACAGTATTATTGAAGATACCATTCACGACAACCCAAAATCACATTCCATTGATTATCGGGTTAAAGAACAAGTGTTATTTAAAACACCGTTCACGATAAACCCAAAAATCAATTCAAATTCAATTCCAATTAAATACCATTTTATTGGTATACTTCATTAAATCTAAATAAAAAGATTTAATCTTTTTCTCAACTGGGTTTAAGAACAGTGTAAATGAAGACACCTTTCACAACAAACCCAAATTCCATTTGATATCAAATACAAGACTCTGAATAGAAAATATATCGGCTTATATTCAATATCAAATTCTACGATCAACAAATATCATATTGGAAATAATGATATAAATATCACCAAACAAATATCAAACTCTATAACCAACAAATATCAAATTCTACGACCAACAAATATCAAACATGAACCGAATCACCAAGGTGTAGGCAAATCAAACCAATTGCCAACATCTTCGCCTTCTTCCATCTTCCCTCATCCACATCTGAGGGCTCCTCTTCATCTCCATCAACCAAACAATTGATGCCTTCAAATCCATAATCAAAATTAGTCATCACCAACAGCATCATCATATCCGACGTAAAAAAATGATTTTTTTCAACAAAAAATCAATTTTTTTCGAACAAAAATCAATTTTTCCAATCCAAAATCACTCTAAGCTTTGCAATGATCTAGCTCTGATACCAACTGTTATGAAAACTGCGCCTTTGCGGAAGCGTCCAGGATCTTATACCATCATGGGGAGTCATATAACACGCAACGAGTTTCCTCCACACGAATGCCAGTGCATAAAATCACGCAATGTTTTTGGAAAAATGAAATCATTATAAAACTTAGATCCCATCACACAATGCAAGTGCATACCGGATGATATAGTTTTACCTTATAATGACCAAACATGCTTGATACGAGAAAATCATTTGATATTATTATTAGTGTCTAAGTGTTGAAAAACAGTTTCGAAAATAAATTTATTAATCTTAGACGGCATAATACCTCATCTTATTATGTCGCCATATAGCTTTACAACTAAAACCGTAAGTCTCGTATTGGAAATTGGATTCCATCATGAACCAGGCAAAGGATCTTCCTTATCCGATTCAAAGCATCTATAGAAAGATGTCCAGGATTTAGACTCTGGTGAGCCCTTAGATCGGCAGAGCCGACCCATCAATTCCTGGTGAATTAGACAATTACCTCAACATAACGTTCCCCGGTCCTATCGGACCTACTATCTGCTCAGTACATCAATCATCTATTGAGGCCTCGATTCCAATATCCACATAAGTAAATCTGTCTATGCTCCATACCATGACATAACTTTTAGCTAGAAGTAAACGAATATCCTTATTCTACTGTCTTTTATCCCGTTTTTGGTAGATCTTGGTGGACAGAGTTGCTGATCGAAGACGAGCTGGAGGCTTGCGTATTTTGTTTACTACTATACATATTGGGTGTTTCCGCGGTTGTTCTATTTGATGCATTCTCTGAGAGTTATGTAGTGAGGCTTTATGTACAGATTTCTCAAATGTATTCCAAAGTTGTATGGATATTTTCAGGATGATATGAAAGTTTGGATTTCTGCTATGTGATGCTTCACTATTTCTACCTGTTCTATATTTTCTATTATACTTTATCTTTGCGCTGTGAGTTCTATGACAGGTTCTGCGTATGTTTACCTACCTTGATAATCGTTCATAGCTGTCTGGCACACCTTTCAGTGAATTATTCCTTTTGTTAAATGTGGGGAATACGGGCGGTCATCACAAAACGACAATTCCGGTTTTCACAAAAAAATGAACCCGAACATAATTCCGGATTCAAGGAACAGTTCTCGTCAAATTCCGAGTTTGTTTAACCCTCCATTTTATTTTTCAATCGTGTTTCCGCTTACTCGATGAGTTGACCCGGTATGCGTATAATTCACGCGCGCTCACATACTAGCTCCAAAAATTATGAAATTTGGAATCCTACCATTTTTCGACATTGTGGATCCGATAAAATTGGTTTTGTCGAATTCCGAGATCGTCTGAAGAATGTTCTTTTGTAAACTATCGAAAGCAACATTAAATCATCGAATTTCAAAATCTACCGTAAATTCTCAAAAAATTTAATTAAAATAATAATTCTAAACTGGTTTCAAAATTCTAGGCCGTTACAATCACCTCCACTTAAAAGAATTTCTTCCCTGAAATTAGACGAAAGCAAATCTGAAATAGAAATGATAAAATAGATATAAGTTTACCTCTCAGAAGAGTTACTCAGAGATACCCACTCTACACTTGGGATAAGCCTTTTTAATGTTATCCTCTGTTTCCCATGTATAGTCTCTAAGATCTCCGCTCCACTGTACTTTGACCAAGTTCACCATTTTGTTTATCAGTACTCTTGTTTCTTTGCCAATTATCTTTAGAGGCGCTCTTCAAAAATTCTTGTGATGCCTCCTCAACAATTAAGTCAGGATCATGCACATACTTCCGGAGATGAGAAACGTGAACCACATCATGCACTCCGGGTAACCAATCTGGTAACTGAATTCTAAAAGATAGAGTTCCAATCTTTTCCAATATCGGGAATGGACCAATGTACGTGGGTGATAACTTACCCATTTTCCTGAATCGAATCACTCCTCTAAATGGAGAAACTTTCAAATATACTTGATCGCCAACAACAAATTCTAAATCTTTTCTTCTAAAATTTGCATAACTTTTCCTTCGGCTTTATGATGCCTTTAGCCTCTTCTCAATGACGTCCACTTTATTTGTGGCTTCTCGAATCATATCTGGACCTAATACAAGACGATTTCTAGGTTCTATCTAATATGCAGGGAATCTGCAAGGTCGCCAATATAATGCTTTAAATGGTGACATCTTCAGACTAGCTTGAAAGCTGTTGTTATACGAGAACTCTACAAGATGCAAATGATATTCCCATGATCCTCCAAAATCCAGGATACATTCTCTCAACAGACCTTCCCAAATTCTATTCACCATTTCGTCTGACCATCTGTTTGGGGGTGGTAAACTGTGCTAAGATTCAACTTCGTCCCCAACTCTGACTGAAATGCCTCCTAGAACTTAATGGTGAAGATCGTATCTCTATCATTGACATTGCCATTGGGTATTCCATGCAGTCGAACAACTTCCTTTACATATAATAGAGAAAGACTCTGAGCTGTTCTATTTGCTCTTACTGGAAGAAAATGGGCGATCTTCGTCAGACGATCTACTATAACCCAGATACTTTCATTACCTTTCTTGGTTCTAGGCAAACTGTCAATGAAATCCATCGATATCTGGTCCCACTTCCATTCCAGAATCTCTAGCGGTTGTAGCAACCCAGCGACCTTCTGTTGATCAGTCTTAACTTGTTGGCAAGTTTTTACACCTGCTAACATATATTGAGATATCTCTTTTCATAGACTTCTACCCAAATGTATGTTTCAAATCTCGATACATCATTTGTACCCCTGGATGGATGCTAAGCTTAGACTTACGACATTCATCCAATATTTCTCTTCTGAGATCTGGGATATCCAAAACACAAATCATTCCTTTCAATCTAAGAATTACTTTATTATCAATCGAGAAGTTTGAGACTTCACCTTCCTGAATTCTTTTGCAAATCTTTATAATAAACTCACCATCTTTCTATTAGACAGAAATCTTCTCTATCAACGAGGGTGTGACAATCAAATTAGCAATAATTGCATTCTTTGTACTAAGTGCATCTGCTACAACATTGGCCTTCCCTGGAGTGTGTAGAATATCCAGATCGTATGCCGCAAGAAACTCCAACCAACGTTGTTGCCTGATATTCAAATGTTTCTGGGTGAATAAATACTTCAATGATTTGTGATCAGTGTATAACTCAAACTTCTCACCCAGCAGGTAGTGTCTCCAAATTTTCAAAGCAAATACCACAGCTAACAACTTTAAAACATGAGTGGTATACCTTTTCTCATGCGACTTCAATTTTCGACTTGCATAAGCAATTACTTTGCCTCTATGCATCAATAGTGCACGAACTCCTTCACCCGAAGCGTTATATAAACGGTCAAATCTTGATTGCCATCTACAATCGTCAACACTGGTGCAATAGTTAGTTTTTCCATAAATTCTTGAAATACCTCCTCACACTCAGGAGTCTAGTTAAACTTGGTATGCTTCTTTGTCAGCTTCGTCAAAGGACAAGACAACTTCGAAAAATCCTTTACAAACTTTCTGTAATAACTAGCCAACCCAAGAAAACTTCTAACTTCTATGGGATTTCTTCGTTGCTTCAATCCTGGATGGCAGCAGTCTTACTCAGATCTACCGAGAATCCTTTCTTTGATACCACATGTCCAAGGAACTTCACTTCTTCCTTCCAGAGCTGACATTTGGAAAACTTGGTCTTCAATATATTCTTTCTCAGATTCTCCAAAACTTGTTCCAAATGTCTTGTGTGCTTTTCTTTTTTCTTAGAGAAGATCGGAATATCATCAATAAAAACTAACACAAACCTGTTCAACACTTTTCGAAACACCCGGTTCATCAAGTCTACAAAATATACAGGGGCATTGCATAATCCGAAAGGCATTACTAACCATTTATAACATAAATCTGGGACCCCGAAAGTTGTTAAAGGAACGCACTCTTCCACAATCCTTAACTGATGAAAACCTATGGCTAAGTCCATCTTCGAGAACACACGCGCTCCATTTTAGCGATCTAACAGATCATCTATGCAAGGAAGTATGTACTTACTCTTAAACGTTTTCTTGTTGAGGGCTCAGTAATCCACACATAATCTGAAGGTGCAGTCTGGCTTAGGAATAAACACCACTGTTGCTCCCCAACTCAAGAAACTGGACCTGATCGGACCTTTGCATAAAAGCTCTCGAGTTTGATTGCTTAACTCTTCCTTCTCCTTTATCAACATTCTCCGAATTGGATGTACAAATGGCATTGCATTCGAAACCAAATCAATCCTGAAGTCAATCTCCCTTCATAGAGGAAGACTCTTCACTTCTTCGAACACATCCGCATAATTTTTAACAACTGAGATTGTTTCTAGAGGAGTGGGAAAGACACCGAGAGTAGACCAAAATTAATTCCTATTCAAATTCGGTCCTTCACATGGGATCTCCATACAATTTCTAACTTGGATTTTCACACTAACGATCTTTTCCGCACACTTAACATCAACTTCATATTTAGTCAACCAATCCAAACCAAATGTAGTATCAAATTCCGTGAAGTCCATGACAATCAAATGAAAGGAAAATTATGATTGGAATATGAGATAGATACTCTACAGAGTAAGTAAAGGTTGATGAAGCCTCCTATTGGATTTCCAACGCATATAGGTTCTTCAAGATATTTGAGTTCTAAACTTAGCTTCTTAACCAAATTGCTTGAGATAAAACTATGTGATTCACCCGTATCAAACAGTACTTTAACCGAAATATTGTCGACAGTAAGAGTACCTTCCAAAACATCTGGCCATCCCCTACTAACATAAGTTGTTGGAGCATTTGCCATGTTATAGACGTGAGCCACTTCAGACTTTTTCGACAGTGAGCAATTCTTTGCAATATGACTAGCCTTGTGACACTTGTGGCATTCCCTGTTATCATGAGACTTTTTTTGTTTCATTGGATATTTATAGTTCTTTGACAAATGTCGCTTCTTGTTGCAGTTGAAGCCTGGGACTCTTTGATCGTTTCTCCTCAGATTTTCGCTCTTCCCCACTTGCTTTGGGTTTCTTACTTGCCTCAGATTTCTTACTATCCAACTTTATTTTCTTCTCATAGTTGCCTTTCTCTTTGTCCTCCAATGCATTCTATTTGTCTATGTTCTCATAACGGCAAGCCATTTCTACCATATCAGCAAATTGAAGCCTCACATGAGCAGTTACTCTGCTTCTATACCTTCTTTGAAGTCCATCAATGAATCTCACGGTCTTCTCTAGCGGAAATTGGATTAGCTCTGGGCCGAAGTGGGAAAGTTCATTGAATTTACTCAGATACTCTTGAATGGTCATATCTCCTTGTTTCAGATTGGAGAACTCATAACACAGACGCTCTGCTGCTTCCAAGGGGACAAATCTTTCTTCGAAAATTTCTTTAGATCGATCCCAAGTAATATTACCTTCGGGATTGGTCATAGTAATCGTCTCCCACCAAATCAAGGCCTTATCCTCGAGTAACCACGACACCAAGAATCTTTTCTGATCTCCATTCAATCTTAAGCTTTCAAAAATACTTTTACAAGAACGCAGCTATATTTGCGCTTCAATAACAGATTCCTTTCGTAAGAACGGTACCCCACCTAGATTCTTATACTTATTAGCTAGAACTTCCAAATCTGGTTCTAGCTGTGGGGGTAGAACTACTTCATTTGGTTACTGAATTGCAGCATCACCTCTTCCTCTACCCCTTTTGCCTCTACCACTCATATTCTACTATAACTGCAAATATCAATAAAAGAGTCAGGCAAGCTGGAAAAGATATCTTAAGGAAATTACAAGAGCATAAACACTTATATATGAACATAATGTGTCCACTAGGGGGTGTATGTTATTCTGTTGTACCCATTCTAAGATATTTTTAATCCTATCTCTAATGAATCACTCATCCTAGAATACTAATGACTCTATCTCTAATGAGTCATTTAACATGTTATATTCCAGAACTAAGGTTAACCCTCAGCTCTGATACCACCTATGACGACCCAAACCCCCGATCCCAAGCGGAAAGGATAGTTGTTGGAATATAACACATTAATCACAACATCAAATCACAGAACATATCATAACATCAGATAATAATGTACATGAATTTACATCAAAAGATAATATTAGAGTTTACAACATTGTAGGATCATAATTATACATAACATAATTTCAACCAGGAAATAGGTATACAACAGAATCAATAGATAATTAACATAATAGAGTCTTGAAAGGTTCCAAAAGAGACATCAAAATCCAATCTTCAGCTCCAAGTTCAAAACCAGCTTCCAAGGCTTCCTACACATCCAAAAGATACAAGCTAAAGACCTGTTTACTTGGTCGCCCATATAAAAATATAGGCACCCGAGTTTGCAAGAGAAAACAAACTACGAGTCAGTCATGGGACTGGTATGAGAAACCCTACAGTTAACTTAACTTATTTTAAAGTAAGTCATATCACGGGACCACACCGTATAACACGGAATGGGTATCCTCCACACGAATGTCAGTGCATAAAATCATGCAATGCTTTTTGAAAAATGAAGTCATTATAAGATTCATGTCCCATCACACAATGTAAGCACAAATCGAAGGATAAAATTTACCTTATAATGGCTAAACATGCTTGATACGGGAAAACCATTTGATATTATTATTAGTGTCTAAGTGTTGAAAAACAAATTCAAAATAAATGAATTAATCTTAGACGACATAATATCATATCCTATTATGTCGCCATATAGGTTTACAACTAAAACCGTAAAGTCTCGTATTGGAAATTGGATTCCATTATGAACCAAGGCAAATGATCTTCGTTATCTGATTCGAAGCATATCTAGCAAGATATCCAGGACTCAGACTCAGGTGAGCCCTTAGATCAGCAAAGCCGACCCATCAATTCCTGGTGAGTTAGACAATTACCTGAACATAACGTTCCCTTATCCTATCGGACCTACTATCTGCTTAGTACGTCAATATCTACTGAGGCCTCGATTCGAACATCCACATGAGTAAATCTGTCTAGGCTCCATACCATGGCTTAAATTTTAGCTAGAAGTAAACGTATGTCCTTATTCTCCCCTTTTTGGCTCATACCGGGGTTTGAAGCTAGCGAATTAATGCACCACAAAGCTCTGCTTTTCAACAAAAATTTTGAACTATCTGTCAGCAGCACTTGGCATGCCACACAGTCATTCTATACCATACAACTGATGTATATTAATATATAACCTCTAAGCTTGTGCATCTCAGAGAAGGGTGTTAAGCTAAGAGAATAAATTATCCTCCACCAAATAGATATATATTTAGTAGAGATCAATTAATACAATATAGAATACCGTGTCAGACATACATCCATACAAGTTCGTTCTGGGTCTGAACGAAACCAAATGCACCTTATTCCTTGTCCCATATGTCCAATACAAGAGAGAGGCCCTTGGACATCCGGTCAATCAACAAGTACATCTGGACCGCTGCCACTATAACCCCTTCAAGGGTGCTAACTAAATCTAACGGGTCAACAAGCAATCCATTTATTGTGAAGATTCCCGGTCTTGCACTGTCTTCAATATCTTCGACTTTTAATCAATGTACAATTATTCAAAATGGGTTAAACCCTGTCTTTTTGTATTATTTATGCCAAAACAAATCAAATCAAAACCCTATCAGATTATTGACTCACCAATTAAGTCTCCTTTAATTGGTTTCCTTTTATAATATTTAAAATCTTATTCTCAAACTTGGTTAAGTTATTTCTCTTTCAAAAATTATTTCATAGCCTTATAAAAAGGTTAACTTAAGAATTCGATTCAATTTACGAATTAAACTTATTATTTCCAAACATCTATCAAAATCTATTATATAAGCTTTTACGAAAAACAACCAAATTCCACTTAACCACTTTTATCATTTAAAACCATGTAAAATTGGTTTAAACTCGTTATAAATTATTTATATAATTTATAATGATTTTTTACTATTTTTATTTATATAAAAATAGCCCATATTCATAATTTCCAATTATAGGTCATTATGGTTATGGCTCTGTTTTTTTTCAAATTTGATTTGTACATTTCACACAATCTAATCGTTAGATATCAAAACTCTTGTTATCATTTGAAAGATATTTTCAGTAGGAACCCAACAGTTCTAATTTCGGGAAAATACGATGGTCGGATCTCCTGGTATATTCATTTAAAGTTACAAGTCGAAATTCGTGAACTACCGCTGTGCGACACGTTCTATTCTTACCAATATTCAACGTATAATATAAAATATGTCGCATAGCTTCAAAAACATTCTATTTATTATATAAAATATATATATTAATTTTCTAAAGCCATACTTTATTTTTTTTGACCCCAAAATCATTTGTTTCAATATTATGATATAATAATAATATTTAAATGATTAAAATAAAATTATTTTTTGAACTACAATATTTTTAATCCAAACTTTTATGACATTTGTTATAAAAATAAGTATGAAATTTTTGTAAAGGAAATTGTGTTAAAACATTCCCTATATGTCCTAACCGAACTTCACTTTTCTCGTTCACTATTCATTTCGAAAATAAAACATGAGTAAGTCATAATATATGAAAATTAATTCAAAACAACTTGTTACAGCTACAAATATTCATCTATATTTTATAATTTTCGCATCCATCCAAAATCGAACATCAAATTCGAACTTTGATTTTCAACCTATTATTATATTATTAAAATATTCATTAAAACCCATTCTCTTGATGGAGACTTAACCAATGAACCAATAACCACTTTTATTGTTCATTTTCCAACAATGTATTACATAACACTCAATCAACCATCAAACAACATTCAATTTACATACAAAGTGAACTTCATCATATATGCCTTAAATAAATAACGCTTACACAGTCCCGTCAATCAACCGATTGACATACAAATCAACACTTGGGATTAGTGTTCATTATCAACTCAATACCCTTGTGGGGTTTTCATCACAATAGTAAACCAGTGATCATTGTAAACTACACACTTAGGAGATGTGTAAATAAAATATCATCCCAATACGCGTATGGGGTTTACATCACAAACCATGTGAGATTATCTACAAACTAAACACTTGGGAGATTTGGAGTTTTAAAGAAAATGGAAGGGGAAATGGGGGGTCTAAGAAGCACGGGTTGGAGGGGGGACCACGGTGGAGGCATGTAGGTGGAGGCGTAGGGTGGGGGCCACAAGGAGTGGGGGTATAGAAGATCTAGGAGGTGGAAAGGTGATGTTTTGGAGGGGTTTATTTGTAAAAGAGGCCAAAAGTTGGATTTTTGGAAGAATTAAGAAGAAAGAGGAGTTCGGAAAGGGAGGGGGAGGAGACGGGAATGGCTGGTGCATGTCGATGGGGCTATGAGGAGGGGGCGGTGACGATCAGGTGGAGGAGGATCAGAGGTGGGCAGCCATGGGAGTAAGAAAGAGGAGAAGAAGGAGTTAAATGAAAAATGGAAAGAGAAGGAGAAAGAAAGAAAGGAGAAGGGGCTTTTTAATAAAAAGGGAAGTGTTGTGATCACTGAGGTGTCGCATGGAGGGATATGGTGAACTTAAACACCCTAGGGCCTTTAATTAGTGACACCTCCTTTTAGCCTTTTAGGCTTTAGTTTTAATTTAAACGTTAAACGTGTTTTAGTTCAACGTCGGTTCTTCTGATCGTGTGACCAAACGACAATTCCATTTTCCACAATATTTTGAACCGTAACATAAAACGTAATTCCGGATCTAACGGAACTGGTCTCGTCAAATTTCGAGTTCGTTTGACATTACGTTTTATTTTTCAATCGCGTTTCCGCTTAATTTCGACCGGTTGACCCGATATGCACATACTCACATACTAGCTCATAAATTATGAAATATGGAATCCTACAATTTTTCAACATTATGAATCCGATAAAATTGGTTTCATCGAATTTTGAGATCATCTGAAAAATGTTCCTTTGTAAACTATCGAAATCAGCATTAAATCATCAAAATTTCAAAATCGATCGTAAATTCTCATAAAATTAAATTAAAAATAAAATTTTAAATTAGTTTCAAAATTTTGAGTCATTACAGTTTCACTGCTATGGTTAAATGAATTACATGTTTTTATGATTTATTAATTTTTATGTCATGTGCAGCTTGAATAATTCAAAATAATCGTAGTATATATACCATAGCATGCCCGAACTTAGAAAGAATCTTATTTTCAATTGGTTATTCTACTTAATATATTTTTAGAATTCAGTGCATGGATATATGAACGATTATGGAGCATGGTTATTGACTGTATTATGGGACATAATGATGACTTAAGTTTATATTCATGGGGTTATCATGAGACATCGGTACCACTAATCAAGAAAACAAATATATGAACATTATGGATGTTTGATTAATGGTTATATTATGGGATATATTGATGGCTTAAGTTAGTTTACATTTATGTTAATTAGCCTGCTTTGCACACTTAGAAAGCTACCATTATGGCCTTTTCTTGCAATTAATCCAAGAGTATAAAGAAATTTGGGCTTAGTTGCTCTTATTCGCTTCTTAAATGCATGTTAAATTATAAAATATAGCTTTCGGTAACTGGATCTCTGTATGGGTATTGATAAAAAGATGTTTGCTTTGTTATTTTTAACTTATCTATTTGTAATGGTTGATTTGAAAGGTGGTTAAAAGAAGGAGATGAGTTGTTGTATTGATCTTTGTGGACAAGCCTGAATCTCTTATTTAGGGTTCATAAGAAGGTGCATTGTTATTCATATACGACAACTTACATGGTTTCTTCTTTGTTGGTGAATCATCTTCAAGTTCAAGACCATGTTCTGTTTTTTCATTATCTTTTCCAAAATTGTAATTTTGTTATTGTCATTGCAATGTAGGAAGAAATGTTACATATTTATGGAAATTGACATTGTTTTGTTGAGCGTAAATTTAACACTTCATCATTTGTGTTAAATAACTTTCTTTTTACCTTAAGTAAAAACTTGGAAATTGTCTCCCGTCACTCATATTAGAAATGCAAAAGAGATGACATCAGATTTTAATGTCCGTAGGGAAACATCATTGCTATTACTTTCTTCCTTATATTTTTACACCTTATAGTGATTTTGTAATTCTGTCTACACATCAATCATTATCGTTATTTGAGACTCACATGTCCTATGTCTTAGTGCAATTAAATCATAATTTTGACTATTTGAGTTCACAAAAAGTATTAAAACACTACTATCTTCAGCTAAGAGCAATGTACATTTTTTTGAACTTGCACTTGAGTTAAAGTAGGAAATGAAGATCAATTGTAACTCATGTAGTAATGGACACTAAATGAAATTGAAACAATCTATGTTGGAATAAAATGAATATAAATGAATGTGAGAAAAACAAATAAACGTTTACCTTGAATATGAATGATTAGATAAAGGAGAATTTCAATGGTCGAATAAACGATGAACTGTAGTTTATAAATTATAATAGACAATAATGAAACAATTTAACATCAGAAAACTCCACATTCATCAACATTAAATATTCTATGGTAAAATATTATGAGTTGAGTTAAAAGCAACTCCATCCGTAAAGTATGAACAAAGAGTTGAATATATATATATTTCATGGGTTTTGAACTTTCTATGTCAGTTACCCAGAAATGTACATCTATAAAGGAATCATAAAGATTGATTTAAACAAGGTAATGCATGAATATAAATACCTTATTCAGTACATTCATCCATATAATAAGGTTAATATGATCACATAATTCATTATCAATTTTTAATACTAATCATTCTTCTCTAATGATCGTTGTAACATCAGAAAATAGTGACTTATTGCATTTGTTTGCTAACTATCTTCCTTATTTCATTTAAATCCACATTTAGATCAGATCAAATCCAAAATCCAATTAGATTTGAAATAAAAAACTGTTTCACTTTCTGGTATAAAATCCCAAGCAAAATGCTTGGCTATTGTATATCTCAGGTGTCTTTGTAATTTAACTAAGTATGATTCATTTTGTTTCATTTCTTATATGTGAAATGACTATATTATTTTATTACTAACTCATTAGGTGTTGCATCCATTTTCAATTTTGTTTTCATTAGCCTATTGTATATATAGTACTATTAGTGATGTTTTGGCTATTAAATATCTTGCTTTTTTCATCAATTTTTTTTGTAATTTATACAATACATAAAATAACATATCCTCTAAGTTTTTGAAACTTGCATAACCTATAAGTTTATGCTTGGAAATAATCAACATTTATTACACTCTATATATAAAATGTTCAGAAACCTACTTGTAGTTAAAAAAAAGATGTTTGCTTAGAAATAAATTGGAGTTCGGTTTGAAAATTTTCATATCACGTCATGTAGGCCTACTATAGATAGTCCACGCATGGTTGAATTAATGCATACATATTATGATTAGATGCAAGCCCACCAAATGCAACCCCACCTGTGCATGCCTATGTACTCGTATTTAAATAGGTTAGTGGGAAGAAAGAGAGTTGGTGGAGGGAGAGAGAAAACATACGTGTGGTGGAAAACAGGAGGGCTAAAGGGGTGCTAACACTGTTTGCGATGTTATTGAACGTTTGCTATATATATATATATATATATATATATATATATATATATATATATATATATATATATATATATATATAGGCGAGCGTTCAAGAAAACCCCAAACAGTGCAGCACCCCTAAATGCCTCCTGATTTCCACCACATATTCCGTTTCTCTCTCCCTCCATCTTTCACCTCCTACTCACTTAAACTACTATAAATACTTGGTTTCTGTTGGGGGGCATTTGGAGTACTCACTATTTGGGGTGTCATTGAACGCTCCTCGTATATATATATATATATATATATATATATATATATATATATATATATATATATATATATATAATACTTCCCTTTTGATCCTTTTTCCTTCTTCCACAAGTATCTGTAGTACTTAAGCACTTCAAACTAATTAGAATAAGGGTACATTTGCCACTTTGTTACTGTTTGTCAAGTTCAGTCCCACGTTCTACGGCACTATTCCACTATCATTATCTGTTCCTTTTTTACTCGCACCTCAAATCGCAATCCTCGGTTCGAAATAAAACTACGAAAAAAAAAATAGTAGTCGAACAAATTGTGAATATCAGGTTAGAAAATGGAACTGAAACTCTTCTTCAAAGTTGATAATCAGATCTAAAACTCTATCCTATTAGTACTCCTTGGTCACCATCAGTTTTCAGTTTGTACTTTATTTGCTGTAATTTGTGTTCGGACACTTTTTGATTGCTATGCTATTGGGTAATTACAATAAATCCGCCAATTGTCAGCCTTCACTCCCATAGAAGGAAAACTATCCTGTGTTTGATAGGGTGAGTTATTGTGATTTGTGGTTTTCAAAAAATTAGTTTTTAGAATTTAATATTTGAACAGTGATTTTTTCTCTTAAAGCTTCTTTTACTTATGATTTTACATGTGTTCTGTTAGTTCTTGCGATTATTCAGGTTCATTACATCCAAATGTGGAGAAATTTGTGATAAAATTCAAGTCCTTAGAACGGAAAATGGTAAAAACGCATCGTCCCCAATTGGGAATAAAATGCTAAAAACATCAGTTACACAAATTAACATGGACCAGTAACTGATTGAGAGGCCATATGTATTTACGTTTGCATCAGATAGCCTAATCAAAAGGCTGTAGATCTCAATATTATCTTAAATGATGTAGCCATCAACCTTTTGAGCTATACAACCCAATTTAGCATTGCAGTCGAAAAGAAAAAAGTTGCAAGGAGGCATAGGAAATTCTATTGTAATGAATAACTTTTACTTATCTTTTTAGGATAATTTAAAGGTGTTGACTGGGTGCATGTATATAATGAATCATAGCTGGCGTTGGACACCTCATTCATGGTGTGTACAAATCCATGTTAGAACATTGCAAGTTTTAATTATATTAGCATTTAGCTACGAACAATTTTCTAACTCATAATATAGCTATTAGTTTACATAAGCCTTACAAAGAATTTCTCCAACTTGAAAAGCTTTTTCAAAGACCCGGGTATTATAGTCAACCCCAATTATCCATTCTAAAGTATAACCAACTATGTACTTTGTAGCAAGAGCTAGAACGCTGCTGCTAGAAGCAGAAGAGCCACCATTCTAGCCTTTAAATTCAACAGTTAATATGTAATTTATCTATTCACAAACTAATAAATATATAAATTGTAATGAATGAGAGAAATAGACTTGTTTTATCATTTTATAGACACATAGATGAGAACTCGGCTTTTTGTTAGTGTTGGTCATCAACTTCTTCTGCTAACTCCCCCTCAGTCACATCCATTTTATTTTAAGTTCATAATATAGTTTTCAATTTCTGTAGGTCTCTTGACTCTCTTATCAAATGTAAAAACTATGAAGTAATTGCGTGTTTAATATAATAAATTATATCAATGAATACTACTTTGGTCATGCTAATTATACATCTGCAATTAGTAATATTTTTCTTAAGAACTACCTGGATAAGGTGTATTTGACTTAGTAATAAAAACCGTCAATACTACCAATTTAAGATGGAACAATGTTTATTATGATGTTTGTTATCATAAGTAAGTAAAGAATAATACATCTTTTGTAGGGAGGAATAAACTTCGCATACAATGTTGGTATACAAAGTATGTGTTCTGTGTTTATATAAAGAAAATGGTGGTTTCCAATTGCCGCAATCACCTCTCGTAAAAAATTTGAGTTTTAAAATTATAAAATTCATAATAATTTGTCTTGATTAATACTATTTTTGTGTTTGCATTATGTTTCTTCTACCAACTTCAGCTATGTTATGATTGGATACTAGGGAGGTATCAGCCATGAACATCTTTAATTTCTTTATTTCAAATATATGCATGATAAGTATATATTTAATGTCCATAAATTATGCATCATTGGGAGTCTGGGGAAATACAGTCAAGGGAATGGAATACAAGATGTGACAGTAAAATTAATAGTATTCACAATGAGTCAAAACGGGCTACGAACTAAAACGTAGGGTAGATCAAGTACCGCATTTGTCGTAAATGTAGTAGCTGAACAATCAATGATGCAAAATGTTGAGGGTCTTGTTATTATTGATTGAATCATTATTCTTATAATAGAGGTTGTCTTGAATAGATAATTTATATGACCAAATGGTTTAGTATTCAAACATATGCAGTTGTCCTGACTAGATTATATGAAAGTTTGGTTGATTGGAATTTTTATTAATAATAAAATGCAATCTGCCAGTGATAAATATATTGTTATTACTATGGAAATGGTTTGCTGTGATAATACTTACATTCGTGGCATGCAAATTATGTTCTGTTAAGTTGATTGTATATTCAACGGTGGTGGAGACGATAGTTAAGGCTTAGAGCTCAATGTTAGTGGATGTGACAACTCAGTAATGCTGAGTTAACCCATCATCCATTAACACCAACTATCACCGATCCATCCAACAATTGGAGCAGCTATCGTCAATATGCAATAATGAAAACATACGCAAGATGCACGGTTCAAAAGCATGCGGAAAGAGCACCAAACAACAACAAAGAGATCATAAACCTATGAAGGAAACATAATCAGGATGTCCTTGGTACAAGAAATGGTAGCCAAAAACACAATTGCAATTGCAAGTGCAAGGCCTTAGAGCAGTCTCACAGGAAATAATCAAGTGTGTAATAGAACTAATAATGTTCAAGGACCGGTTGTGCTTCTTCAGTTGAAAGTAGAATACAACATGCACTGAAGCATCACTTTCTTCTTAATAACGTAGTTTCGAAATATATAATTTTTTTCATTTACTAGGTTGAAAATTGACTAATATACTGTTCAAGCACGTAAGGGAAAATTTGTTCTCGTTGTAATTATATGTTAAGTTGTTGGTTTGTACCTAATTTTTTCCCCCTGTTTTAACAACAAAAAACTGATCTGTTATATGAAAGAATCTTCTAAAATGCACACATGACCCTTTTGTTTTCATGAGTCATTATGTAATGCTTATCTGTTCCTCACATAAATATAGTGTATATTAAGGGCACGTCAAATACACTATGGAATACCATGAGTTAAAAATACAACATAACTTAGTATTATATTCATCATTATACTAGATTTTTTTTAAGCCGCAATCAAAACGTTAACTTCTATTCTGTTTGCATGATAATTAACCATAGGCTGTCAATTTACACTTTATTCCTATACATTAAACCCCATGCTCTCTTGTTGCTTTTAAAAAAAAAAAAAAAAAAAAAAAATCTGTAGTTATTGCTAACCCATTCAATTATTAGCTAAGATAAGGCAGTCTCAATTACGTTTGGATAAGTCGTTTGTTAGTGCATGTACGTGCATTAAAAAGCAACAATATATACGCATAAAATCAATTTGTAAAATTTAGAATGCCTTATAAATAGTTATTTTAATATCAATTCTTTACACGATGCAGGTGCCAAAGTATTCGTGTGTGTATAGGAGCGGCTGTTGGAATACAAAATTAAAGACACAAATACTGGATCGTAGAATTTGTTTGTTTCTATGTGGAAGGTGAAATTCACGGAAAGATCTAGCGGTTGAGATTGTTTATGCCAAAATTTGCGTCACTATTTTGTGTTTTACTAGACTTTCCTCTCTCTCTCTGTATGTATACACACACGCATATACATATATATAAAAAGCGTTCGGTGTCACCCTAAATAGTACAGCACCCCTTTGGCCTTTTAATTTCCACCACATAATTTGATAGTCTATTATTTTAATTATAACCTAAGAGTGCTCATGGTATTCAGGGACGATGAGATATGGGCTGATGAGATATGGGCTGATGAGTGCAAATGGTCAATTTTATTGGGTTGCACTAAAGGTTTGTATTATTTAGTGCTCAGCGAACGCTTATTGGTATCAAAAAATGAAACCTCTAATCAATTGAGGATTAGAATAAGCCTAAACAAATCTTAAGGATACTATTAGGTCTGTTAGCAGTAAGGATGTCGGCCTGAGCCCCATAACCAGCCAAACTCGTCCTATTAATACAAGTCTGGATTGTACCTTTTATCATTCAGACCCGACATAGGTCCGATATGGTTACTATTAGGGTCGGCCCGTCGGGTATGGTTTAACTGAAATCGGATCCAATCCGATTAATAATTTGTCGTCGTACCAAAGCATTGGGTGGTATGCTATTTATTTATTGTTTTATTTGTTAGCATAAATGATTTTGTATGTTTTTGCTATGAATTTACCTGCATTGCCAACCAATTTATATTTGATACTACTTGTATACAATTTTTTTCAGTTCAATCTCTTGCGCATAATGACTATACTACTACCAGACATACCATACCATAAATAGTTTGGACATAGTCATGCGGCAAATCTATCCTATAATGGATCTTAAACAGAAAATTTAAAGATCGCAACAGAAAAATGTATAGCAACAGAATTGTAGTAGAAAAAATCGCCAAGCACTGCTCTTATATTTTTAACATCCATCTGAGTGATATCCCAACGGCGAACAGAAGCAACCGCAATAAGAGTTCGAACTGTAGTCATTTTTGCAACAGAAGCAAAAGTCTCCTCATAATCCATACCATATTCTTGAGAATAACCCTTAGCAACCAAACGAGCTTTATATCTTTCAATGGATCCATCAGCCTTAGTTTTAATCTTATAGACCCAACGAGAACCAATAGCACGTTTTCCTGCAGGAAGAGACACTAAATCCCAAGTATGGGTTTGATGAAGAGCAGTTAGTTCCTCAGCCATAGCACGTTGCCAAAGAGGATCAAGAACTGCCTCCTTGAAAGATGAAGGCTCGGAAAGACAATGAATAGAAGTAAGGAATGAAGAAAATGAACTGGAAAGACAAGAATATTCAAAATCAGGTTGTCTAGTAGACTTACGATTTCGGACAGGATATCGATGTTCAGTAGTATCCGCTGTCTCAGAAGATGACTGGGTAGTTGAAGGGCCAATAGGAGTGTCCGGATTCTCAGCAGGAGGTAGCTCATCATCATCAGTAGTAAAAGGATCAATACAAACAAGATCAGACATAGATATACTGTGAGAACGGTCAGGAATTGTAAAATAAGGAATATGTTCAAGAAACACAACATGACGAGATACATATAACTTATGACTGACTGGATCAAAACAACGATACCCCTTTTGTCCTGCGCCATAACCAAGAAATACACATATAGCAGACCGTGAAGTTAACTTACTCCGTTGGACATGAGGAAGAAGAACAAAGCACGTGGAACCAAAAACACGAAGAGAAGAATAATCTGGTGGACAACCATACAATTTCTCATAAGGAGACAAGCCAGAATTATGGGAAGTAGGAATTCTATTAATCAAATAAACAGAAGTAAGAGCTGCCTCCCCCCAAAATTCACTAGGAACACTAGCAGACAATAAAAGTGACCTAGCAGTCTCAATAATATGCTTATGTTTCCTTTCAGCAATCCCATTTTGTTCAGGAGTGTCAGTGCACGAAATCTGATAAAGTGTGCCATCTGAGGCAAGAAGTTCCTTAAAAGCATGAGAAGTATATTCACCTCCCAAATCACATCTAAAACATTTAATAACAGCTGCATGTTGAGTTTTAACAAGAGATCGAAACTCATTATATATACCAAAAAAGTCTGAGCGACGTTTCATAAGATAAATCCAACAATAACGAGTGCAGTCATCAATAAAAGAGACATAATAACGAGAACCTCCCTTTGTAGAAACAGGAGAGGGTCCCCAAACATCAGAATGAATAAGATCAAAAGATGCAATTGAAAACGTATTACTTTTAGGAAAAGGCAAAGCAGAGAATTTTGCAAGTTTACAACCACTGCAATCAGAAATATCATGAGTTTTCAAATCTCCTAAAACTCCTGTAGACGCTAAAAATTGTAATCGAGACCTAGAGACATGACCAAGGCGAGAATGCCACAAATAAAACACAGAAGAAGACTGACTCAAATGAAAAGACGAAACATCAACACCAGGAGCAGCAGCTGCAATCTTAGGAGTTTTGAGTTGATCCAATATATAAAGTCCTCCTTCCCTATGGCCGGTCCCAATCACTTCCTGAGACTGTGGATCCTGAACATAACAAGCAGAAGAAGAAAAGGAGACCAAGCAACCATTATCACAAATTTGACCAACAGAAGCAAGATTTAATGTAAGACTGGGAATGTGATAAACATTAGATAAGGACAAGGAAGGCGTAATAATTGAACCAACACCTTGCAAGGGCATAGGTGTACCACTAGCACTCATGACAGGAACAGAAACTTTAGGGGCCAAAGAAGTAAAAGAGGACAAATTAGGTGACATATGATTCGAAGCACCAGAATCTAAGATCCAGGTGGAAGAAGATATACCTGACGAACTAGATGACAAACCCAATTGAGATGAAGCTGTCATGGCATGCGGTTGAGATGCGAGGAACTGCTGAAACTGTTCAACCATTGATGGATCTAAAGAAGAAGTCGTAAGAGCATTGTGAGGGCGAGGAAGAAGAGGAGGTCCAATATGAGGAGCCGGTGGTCGGTAACTCCATTGCCGAGGCTGCTGATGGGGCTGTTGTTGAGCATACTGCTGCTTTCCTTTACTCAACTTTGGGCATTGAGATTTCCAATGACCTTTCTGTCTACAAAAACTGCATTCATCACGAGCAACAGTTCCAGAAGACCTGACTTGCGAATTGAAATTTGGTCGTGGAGGCATGGCGAAGACTGATGGAGTAGAGACTTCCTTTGCAACAGAAGGCTTAAGACGAATTTCCTCAGCCAAAAGTTCACTAACAACAGAATCAACAGAGGGCAGCGGATGACGATGCAGAATGGACCCACGAAGTCCTTCAAACTCATCACGAAGAGCCATTAAAAACTGTACCAATCTCTGCTCCTCTCTTCGTGCAATATAAGGCAAAAAGCTCGTAATTCAGCAGATTCTGTGAGCGCCAGCTGATCCCACAAATCTGTCATAGCGTCATAAAATTCCTGAATACTCATGCTTTTCTGCTGCAGAGCACGAATATCAGACTCCAACTGATACTGTTTTGCAAAGTTAGACTGTGTATACAGTCTAGCTAGATGATCCCAAACTTCCTTAGTTGTCTCATATTTTGCTAATTGGGTACCAATCGAGTGCTTGACAGAATTATTGATCCAAGTAATGATCTTAGAATTTGCAACTTCCCACTTATCTATCAAGGACACAGAATCAACAGTTGTGCCATTCTCAGGCCTGACAGAAGCACCCGAAATATAACCCCACTTTTGTTTACCTTTCAGAAAATTTTTCATTACATAACTCCAATACGCATAATTTTTACCATCTAACTGAACACTAACTGCTTGAAGCGAATCATCTCTGGTTTCAGCCATATTGAAAGAAATCAACAAAAAAAACTAACAACTTGAATTAACCAAACAGAGAGAGCAAACCCAATTCCTCTTATTTAAACCCAAACAGCAAAGCAAGTAACCCCAATACGCATAAATTAACTACCCTTATTTAAAGATAGCTCCTGCAAAGTAAGTAACTCCAAACAGCAAAGTAAGTACCTCCTGCAAACTCCAACACGCTAAAAGTAACTCCTGCAAACTCCAATACGCTAACATCAAACTCCAATACGCTAACAGCAAATCCAAATTAACTCCTCTTATTTAAAGATAGCCATGTCGCACCGATTTTTCTTTTCTGATACCCTTTTCGCTGAGGTCGAACAGGAAGAAGCTCGCTCGAACCGGAAGAAGCCCGAAACCCTAGTACTGATTTCAACCGAATTAGGGTTTGGAGTGGATCTGAGACTCGTCGATGGAGTGGGGATGCTACGGACGCGGGTTAGATCGGAAAGGAGAGGAGTAGCTACGGGGAAGAAATTGGCTCTGATACCATGTAAACATTAAGAGAGGAATGCGATAATCATTTTATTGAATGCAAGAACCTGCTGTGAAGATACAAGATAAAGCAGCTACTTATAATAT
The DNA here is from genome assembly GCA_030737875.1 of Allium sativum. Lineage (NCBI taxonomy): Eukaryota > Viridiplantae > Streptophyta > Magnoliopsida > Asparagales > Amaryllidaceae > Allium > Allium sativum. Next base: position 730,204,706 of record CM060909.1, read on the forward strand.
AAGCATACCATACTACGGTATGGACATACACACGTTTGAGTATGGGCACACACACGTTTTAGTATGGGCACACACGATGGCCTATTAAATATGCTAACAATATGTTTAATGGTCCAAAATGCAGCAATTTCTCCTCCTTTCAACCTATAACTACCATAAACCATTCAGGCTTTTCTCCTTACTGATATCTCTCTTCCAGAAGTTCATGCCGCAGTATTATCAGTGCATGATGACTCAAGCCCTGATCCAGATGGTATAAACGGTAAATTTATGAAGTTACATTGAGAGGAAATTAAAGATGACTTACTCATAGATGTTAATGACATTTTTCAGTATGCACAAATTCCTAAAGGGCTCAATCATACATTTATAACTTTGATCCCCAAAGTTGATAAACCTACCAACATCTCTCATTAATACCACATTTCATACTGTAATATGTACTGCACGGTTTTTTCTAAGATCTTATGTAATTTGTTGAAGATCGTTTTGCCTCACTTGATCTTTGAAATTCAAATCGCACTTAAAAGGTATATAGGTGATGTTAGATCCAAAATTGGGTCTAACACCCAAGCTATTCTAATCTATGAAGAATTATAACTGAAATATAGAGAAAAAGCAGAAAAGATACGAGATTTATAGTGGTTCGGCGTTAACGAGCCTACGTCCACTTTATATGTTGTTGATTATATGCTGAATGCAGGTACAATCAATGATTTCACTCAATCTCACTCTTACAACTGTGATTCTCTCAATAATTTCGAGATAACTTTTAGAAACAATGGAGATATGATAATGGTGGAATCAGGTTTCTCAATTGCCAAAAGATCCCAAAAAAACCAAGTTCTGCGCTATTTATAGCTAATTTCTTCAGGCGGATCGCGGTCATACGTGGCACAAATCTCGAGAATCTCGGACTGGTTCGTAGCTTGCTGGAGAATTGGTCAATATTACAGTTGTGGACAGGTGTCGTGAGATCCTGCCTTCTCGGATCGTGGTTGAATTAGTCATAGCCTTCATTTTCTGGTTTCTGGAGCTCGGATCGGATCAAGCTAACAAGGATGGATCGGATCGCAGAAGGCATCGCGAACCAATAGGACGTCACGATCCAATAGGGCGTCGCGATCCGAGGATGGGCAAGTGACCACGATCGAGTTTTCAGGGGTTGGAAGGAGTGAAGCTTCATATTTCCTTCTAGTGTGTGAGCCTTGGTGGCTTAGTCAAAAAGCTAGCCAACATTTTGCCCCCTCGAAGTATGTTTTATCGAGGACAGAACATGCTTCGAAATTACAGAGGTATCTTTTCATAGAACGATGCGAATGAACGGTCGTATCTGTCTAAATGGTTGTACTGCTTCAAGAAGTTGCGTCTCTTAATTAGTATAAATATCCAGTCGATCTTCAATCATTTCTTTATTCACTGGATAGTTCTTATTTCTGGAATATTTGGTGGCTTCATTATCAAATTGCCATGTAGGCTCTTAAATCTTCACAAATATTTCTGAATTTTCATTTCTGACTATTGTTTGTTGGTTCAGATAGCGCAAATACCTCACGATCCGTGGAATGAAGTGTTCGTTACGTTTCATCCTTCGTGCGGGCCTCAAGCTTGGTGGGCCTCCTCTTATCACGAGTTATGTGATGGAGCGGTCTTTCCTTCGCTCGATGGGCTTGGTTTCATGACCCGTTGAGGTCCACGGTCCGAATAGGATAAAAAAGGGGAGACTAACGGTCACGGGTTTGTTTATATAAACCTGAACCCTCCTCCATCTTCTCTTCTTCTTCCTTTCTCGTTTTTGCTGCCGTCGCTTGGAGCTTCTGACCAAAACCCTAACTTCAATTTTCCAACAATCTTTCGATTTTAAACTTAAGGTAATCGAATAATTTCATTTTCGTTTCTCCCCAATTTTCACTGATTTAAGAGGAGAAAGTGGCGGAGTTTTGCGGTGTTCGAGGCTTTGGAGGCTGATCTGGCGCCATGGGTTTTGTTTTTCGAGTTCGGAGGAGGAGAGGAGGGATAAGGAAGGAGAAGAAGGAGCGTGTCAGGCTGGATCGTGGCGCGGACGTGGAAGTGGATCGTGGTGGCAGATGAGAGGAGTGAGATTTAATAGGCGAATCAGGCCGCGATGATGAATGAGCTACTGGTTCACGAGAGGGCAGGATGACCTGGATCGTGAGAAACATACCACGATCCGATCCTTGCTTCACCGCCTGGTTCGATTCGCGACCCCATCTGCTTCGCGATCCAAAGATGTATCACGATCCCTAGACATATCACGATCCGGACCCTATTTTGCGATCCAGTTGATGAGCGATCGATGAACTTACCAAATAAATAATGCAACTTGATCCTGGTATATCAATGGACAGTTAGGCTAGAGCCCTTGAGACTTTCTAAACTGGACAGCAGCATAACTTGACTGCATATGACAACTACTACTTCAATGATCTTGCTAATTTTTATGCTTTTCTTTAATGCATGCACAGGCACGCACTTGCACTGACACACACGGGGGACGGGTAATTATATTCTAATTTCTCTTGTTTACTCGCCTAAACAGTAATGTCGGGTAATCGTTCTCCTTCAAGATCTGAAACAGAGATAGACCCCGAGATGTCTGAGCACCATAGCCCCGAGGTTCTTCCAATTAATCCAGAGGGTGAGGATTCTGAATCCAAATATGAAGCAGAAACAGAATCGGATTCATCTGAGAGTACCTCGCTTGATGAGGAGTCCGAAGTGGATGACCGAGCTCCCGATGATATTCCTGGTGCACTTGAAACTGAGAAATTTAATGACTCTTTAGCTTCCAAACTGGACGACATAAAACTTAAGAAAATTTGCTTAAAGCACGGGATCCCCTGGGATGATATGAAGGTACCCGGGAGGGAAGATAGGCCTCATCTCGCTCCGAAAGGGTATATGACAGTCAGTCGACTCATGTGTGGAGTAGGCGCCATTCCTCTGTTTCCTCCAATCGTCATTGAAACCCTAAAACGATTGGATATTGCTCCGATGCAGCTTCATCCCAATGCCTACGCAGCTTTATACGCTTTATACATTGCGTATGCAGAAATCCTGCAAACTGAGCTCACGTTTAAAGAATTGAAGTTCTACTACCTTTTCAAGCATCGTTCTACAGCGACCCCAAATTTTTCTTTCTGCGAGTCGGTAGCCAACAGGAAGTTCTTGTCTGATGGTTACAACAACGTAGGGGATCCCAAGGCCGATTGGTTTTATATAAAGTGACAGGCTGGGTGTGCGAGAAGATGACTTAAATCAAGTAAATTTCCAGCCTTTGAATGAATAACCTGTTTAAGAAATCGGAGCGCTAACATGCTTCTTTTTTCTATACAGATCACACTTTTTCTGAAGACAGAAGGCTCAGTGTACAGCAATCGACTATCCCTTCTTCTTAAAAGCGAATCGGACTTCTTAAGGATCAAGAAATGTATTACTTACGAGAATCTTCATAGGCATCGCCTTCTGGACATGAGATTTGGACTTGGCGCGGGTGGCAAACCTTACAAGTATGTGCCCCCGACTGAAGGAGGAGGGACATCACAAGCAGCCGAGACAACAAGACTTCATAGGAGCCCTTCACCGATGATTGACCAGGATGATGAAGATTTAAATGTATATAGAGGAGATGAGGCCCAGGCTGGGGATCCTAAGTAAATCCCAGCCTCTTCGAAGGATTCTCCCTCAAGGGCCTCACTACCGGTTGAGCCTGCCGCTCCCGATGACTTAACAGAGGAGCAGTTATTCAAGGAATTAAACAAGATTCCTATACCCGACGATGTATATACATAGGAATATTTCGAAGGGGAGCCATTTTTTCCTATCTTTGAGGAAACAAATGCTCCAGTTGAAGAACGAGAAACCACCCAGACGAGCCTAACTCGGGCCCTGGTCTGTTAGGGGGAATTATATGGGATGCACAAATCACATGCAAAGTTTGACCCCACACTTTTATACCAACAGTATTCAAGGTTTTAATGTGTACTTGTTTCTTTTGTAGGTAAGATGACTCACAAACGATCTTATTCTCATCGCTCCCTCCGTGAGGGCACACCCAGTCTTCATTCAAATCCAAATCCTGCTCGCAGTGATAGTCGGGGAAGGGATAATTATCGGCCTCGCGACCCTCCTCAAACTTATTCTACACGATCCCGATCTCCTTCCAGGCATGGTTCCGGGAAACCTCACAGTCGTCCACTGCCACCGGGTGGGGGTAAGCAACTTCCTAGGGACTTAACCCCTCCAAAAAGTACGCCTTCTCACGTCCAATCTTCCAAGAAACTGCGCGAGTCAGAGAACAAAAATAAAGACGAGGGCAAGATCGTGAAGAAAGGTAAAGAAGCTCTTATCTCCCCTCGCGATCACGACTCCGACAGTCTCGATGAACGAGATGCTATCCATGGCCCCGAAAATCAGGCTAAATTGGGGCGCTTGCGCAAATAATTCCCCGATATTTTCTTTGAGAGGATGATGTTTGTGCCAGATCTTGAGCCGGTTCCCAAGGACTGGGATACTGAGGTGATAGGATATGTGTGTCATGTAGCCAAACAGTACAAGGTAATGAAAAAGCACGCCGTTAACCTTTCATATGCCATCCGTCGCCTAGAAACGGACGCGGCCAGATCCAAAGTGAGAATTGAGAATAATGACAGGGCCAGGAGCAAAATGGAAAAAGAATTGGAAGATGCACAGGCCCGACTGGCTTTAGCTCAGCGAGACGCAGAGAACTATAAGACAGAATTGGAGGAAGCTAGAAAGTGTTTTTATAGCGAGCTAGACTCTAATAGCAAAGAACGATTGTCTTTGAAAAAGGAAATAGAGGATCTTAAAATGGCCAATACTGATTTGAAGACATCACAGAGCCGTTTTGATGATGAAAAGGCTGCTTGGGAGAAGGAGAAAGCAGACTTGAAAAACAGTCTCGCAGCTGCCGAAAAAGAAAAGGAGGCCTTGAGTGACCGACTTGTTCAGGCTGAGGGGCGAGCGGTTCTTGCTGAGAGTAATGCTAACAGAATTCTTGAATCGGATTCCACCACTGCTGACAAGCTTGCCGAAGCTGAAAAAGAGATAGAAGGTTTTGGAGAGTTGGTATTTGAGTTCTTAGGCCAAGTCATCAAAACTCGGGACATTTCTTGGATCCCAGATTATCATGTTACTCTTGCCGACATATGGGATGCAATTGTCGAGGATGAGAAGCAGCGATTGAAGGTCAATGAGATTTATGAAGGCCAGCTAATGCAGAGACTCCTCAAAGGAAAAGAGCCCGAGGATTTGGAGAAGGGGAGACGCCTAATCCAAGAAGAGGTTGAGAAGGAGAAGACTAAGGCCAAGGGAAAAAGCAAACTTGACGAGGGCTCGAGCTCAGCGGCGGATCTCAAGGCTCCCGAAGTTGAGAAGTATAGTCCTGATGATCCGTTAATTCCCTTGCACCCAACTCCTCCGGCTGTCGGAGCTTCTGCTATTAACTTGGATGAAATGCCAGCTGAAGGTATTTCCATATTTTCTCCGCAATTTGTCAAAGCAGTTATGACCTTTTGCCGTTCTGCGGAACAACCCGTTGAGTTACTAACATGTGCCTCTCATAATACAGGTGACACACTGACCGAGAAAAGGGGAGCAGAGAAAGTTGATATCCCCTCAGGCACTGATGCTGAAATTTCTGAGATTTCAAAGAAAACTGAGGATGGTGAAAAGGTAACCGTGGCACCTGTGGTACCCAGCACTGATGTTCCCGCAGATGCCGAGGTTATTGCTACTTTGAAGGACACGGACGGTGGTCACAGGGATGAAGAGGATGACGTTATTATTACAGATGAAGTCAAGGGTGGTGGCGATGAAACCTTAGCTGATAAGCAGGTTAGAGAGGAGAGCAGTTGGTTCTTATGAAGGGGGAACATGACCCAATATATGTTCCCCCTATCTCTGAAATCGATCCCAAAACTGGGTTGGTTATAAGACTCTCCTCCCAATCAATAACTTCACAACTCACCTCCCAATCTTCTAGTTCTTCGCCAGAACCTCTTGTTGAGAGGAAGAGGAAAAAAGGTGATCATTCGGATGTTGACAAGGAGGAGTCGGGGAAGCAGAAGAAGAGCAAGAAGCCAAAATAGCCCCCTAAGCATGAGTAGGATGCAGATATTAGTTCATATTTTGTTCTTTAGGCTTTTTAGGCTTTCCACTGGCCAGAAAATGTAATTGTGAGAATGGCCCTCACTTTTGTTTAGCTATCTTATCTTGTATCTCTGCATCTTCGTAAATAAAAATTGATTTCTGTTGCCTTTAATTTAATATGCAATGCAGTGATTCCAAGTTCCTTGCATCTCTGTGCAACCTCCTGAGTAGCCAGCACAACGACATGAGGGGATGATTCGTCTCGGTCGACCTTGACTTTCGTCCTTGTCGTGATATGAACAAGAGTTTCCCTTCAAGACAAATCAGTCACATAAAAAGGGGAACTAAACCTGCGGATCTGCAATTTTAATTTATCGCATTAGCCACAAATATTTAAACCATAATTAATCGAAGATTAAATCATGAATCACATTAGCAAAATTTTAAAATTTCTGCGCAGACATGTGATGTGTGTGTATATGCCCCCAATCAATCATTTAATATGATGCCTGGCCAGGGCTTATTAACGATTGATTAGAGTCATGTGTGTTGCCCCCTATTATGAAAGGTGGGGGGGGGGGGGGAAGGATTCTTTTAGCACTAAATTTATAACAATTTTATACTCTCCCGATCCTTCAGCGGGTTAGAATTCGAGCTCGTTTCAGGTCTGCTCTCCGATCCTTCAGCGGGGCAGAAATTCTGGGGGCGCTGAATCTCTGGAGCCTTTATACTCTCCCGATCCTTCAGCGGGTTAGAGTGTTGGCAAGGCGGTTTTATCATGGTGCACCTTCATGCCTCGCGGACGTCATCTTCACGTCCTTTATACTCTCTCCTGATTCTGGGGAGTTAGAGTTTGATCGTGGGGTGATTTACTTTGCCGCACCTTGTGGACCTCAATTATGGTTCCTCTTTCACCTTGTGACCCAATGCATTGGATGTTCCAATATTGCTGCATAATCTGTGACAAACTCAAAAAACAACAATAATTTATATTAATCGAGATAAAGCAAATAGGTAATGGTGCAGTAAAGGTAAATGACACACGATATTTTTATAGTGGTTTGGTCGAATCATGACCTACGTCCACTTTATAATCTTTTGTTCAAGTAACCAGACTGTTCTAGGCAAGTCATGCCTTTTTACAGGGTCCTAAAAACAAAAGAATAAAACTGACGATTTCACGTCAGGTAAGGCCGCAAATGCTGGGCATTCCACATTCTGGGGATTTCATCTCCATCTACGGTTGCTAGCTTGAAGGTTCCATTATCAAGTCTTCGCAGGATGGAATACGGTCCTTCCCATTTCGGACCCATATGCACTGACTATGGGAAGACACGTTTTAGAACCAAGTCTCCAGGTTCAAAAGTTCGTGCTCGGACTTTCTTGTTGTAATACCGAGCTATCTGCTGGTTATGTCTTAAGGCACGTAAATCGGCTTCGTCCCTCTTCTCTTCGATCATGTCCAAGGATTCAAGGAGCAACTCATTATTGGTCATCGGGTCGTAATAGGTGACTCGGTGAGAAGATACTTCTAACTCGACCGGGATGACCGCTTCAGTTCCAAAGGCGAGGGAAAATGGTGTATGGCCCGTTGCCGATTTATAGGTCGTTCTATAGGCCCATAGTGCCAAGGGCAATTCATCGACCCACATGGCCTTGGCCCGCTTCAATCTCTTCTTCAGGATGGATTTAATCACTTTATTTGCCGCCTCCATTTGGCCGTTCGCTTGCGGATGTGCCACAGAGGTGTACCTTTTCTCGATGTGGTATTTCCGGCAAAAATCTCTGAACTCAGTGCTGTCAAACTGAGTTCCATTATCTATTATGACGATTCTTGGGATCCCAAATCGGTATATGATGTTTCTAACAACGAAGCTGATTACTCGCTTGGTTGTTATTGTGGTTAGTGGCTCTGATTCTACCCATTTGGTAAAATAATCCACGGCTACGATAGCGAATTTTGTTCCGCCCTTTGCTATGGGGAGGCTTCCAATGATATCAATTCCCCACATAGCGAAGGGACACGGACTCGTCACTGCCTTCAACTGGCTTGATGGGGCCCTATGGATCTTAGAAAATCTCTAGCAGGCGTCACAACGTCGCGCGTATTTGGCCGCATCCTTATTTACGGTTGGCCAGAAATAACCATATCGTATTATTTTCTTTGCCAACGTTTGGCCTCCCGTGTGATCTCCGCATTCGCCTTCATGTACTTCTTGCAATACACGCTGAATATCGCCGTGGGAAATACACCGGAGGAGGGGCATTGAAAATCCTTGTCTATACAGGACTCCCTCTTGCAACACATACCGAGAGGCCTTTCGAATTATTGCACGCCTCTCACTTTTCTTCGTAGGGAGCGTTCCATCCATTAGAAAATTCTTCAAAGGAGTCATCCACGACTCCCTTTCAGGTTCAACATCTAGTACCGGATCAACTTCCATCTGATCTATACTAGGTGACTGTAAGACTTCCATCGGGACCATTTCTGTATTTTCAGGACTGTCAGAACTGGCCATCTTCGCCAATTTATCTACTTTTTGGTTCTCTGCTCGAGGAATGTGGGATATGGTGTGATGGTCAAAACCATCCAGCAACTTCTTCACTCTTTCTAAATATGATATCAGCCTAGGACTTTTGGCCTGGAATTTTCCTGTGACCGGGTTCACAACTATTTTGGAGTCGCAAAAGATGTCTAACTTCGCAATCTTCATCTCCTTTGTGAGTTTATAACCAGTAATTAGGGATTCGTATTCTGAGTCGTTGTTAGTGGCGCGGAACTCCAATCTGAGTGCATAATATATCGGCCGTTTTTTTGGAGTTTCGAGCACCACTCGGGCACCAGATCGTCTATCGTTCTTTGCTCCGTCAGTGAACAACTTCCAGGCACTGGGATCGAGGAGTAGCCTTGGCTGATCGACTTCTTCGCTTATTGTGTCATCTTCTGGGATGGTAAACTCTGCTATGAAGTCTGCCAGCACTTGCCCCCTTATTGATCGCCGGGGTTTAAAATTCAAATCGAACTGACTTAGTTCAATGTTCCACTTAAGTAATCTTCCTGAAGCCTCTGGCCTTTGAAGAACTTGTTTTAACGGGTGATTAGTGTACACAGTAATCGGGTGAGCTTGAAAATAGTGGCGAAGCTTCCTTGATGCAATCAACAAACTGTACGCAAGCTTTTCTATCCTTGGATAATTTCGTTCAGCTACCGCCAACTTCTTACTCACATAATATACTGGTCTTTGCACTTTATCTTCTTCTCTAACCAAAGCCGAACTGATCGCATTGGATGACACCGCTAAATACACGAATAATTCTTCATGATCTACGGGTTTAGACAAAATTGGGGGTTTTTCTAAATGATTCAAGAGATTCTGGAATGCTTCAATACAATCAGGGGTCCATTCAAAGTTGCGCTTTCCTAGCTTTATTAATTCGAAGAACGGGATACATTTATCCGTAGCTTTGGAGATAAATATACTCAATGCCGCTACATTCCTTGCGAGGCTTTGCACATCTTTAATCTGTCTAGGTTTCTGAATATTCCGGATTGCTGCGATCTGGTCTGGATTAATCTCGATCCCACGCGAATTGACGATAAATCCTAAAAATTTTCCCGATGCTACCCCAAATGAACATTTCAAAGGGTTTAATTTCATTCCATACTTCCGGAGAATTTCAAACATTTCTGCTAAGTCGGTAGTATGGTCGAATGATTGTTTGGACTTCACTAACATGTCATCGACGTACACCTCCATCGTCTTCCCAATCTGGTTGTAAAACATCCTATTGACCAATCGCCGATATGTAGCACCAGCGTTCTTCAAGCCAAAAGGCATCACTACATAGCAATACAATCCCAAATCTGTAATGAAGCTTGTGTGTTCTTGGTCTGGGACATGCATAGGGATCTGATTGTACCCCGAATAAGCATCCATGAAAGAGAGTAGTTCGTGGCCAGCTGTCGAATCCACCAGCTGGTCAATTCTTGGCAACGGAAAACTGTCCTTTGGGCAGGCTTTATTCAGGTCCGAGAAGTCAATACAGGTGTGCCACTTTCCATTGGCCTTTTTTACTAAGACCGGGTTGGAAATCCAATCTGGGTATGTTGAGTCTCTGATGAACCCATTACTTCTCAATTTTTCAGCTTCCTCTTTCAAAGCAGCTGACCTCTCCGGGCCAAGCATTCACCTTTTCTGTTTGACAGGAGGATGCTTAGCGAATGACTCATGATCGAAGGAGATATCCCATACATATCTGAGTGGGTCCAAGAGAATACATCTAAATTGGCTTTCAAGAAATCCGTTAGCTCTCTGGCTCGAATAGGGTCCAACTGGGATCCAATCTTCAGGACCTTCTCTGGGTCTCCATCATCGATTGGAATATCCACAGTTGTTTCATTGGGAGTCGCCATTCTGCCCCCAGGCTCTTTGTCCTCTCTGGGATCTATGTCCTCGGGCAGTTCTCTGGGCGACTTTCCCATAGTTATTTTCTTTAGTTGCTATGATGTTTCCTCCCTCGCCGGGGAGGAAACGCCTTCGGTCTCTACATCTTCTCCTTTGCGAAGCATCTTCAACTCTGCAATGTAGCATGCTCGGGCAACGACTTGATCTCCTCTTATTATACCTATACCAGCTTCAGTCGGGAACTTCATTAATAAACACCAAGGAGCTATGCAAGCTCTGAACTTTGCTAGGGCCGGTCGGCCTAAGAATGCGTTGTATGGGGATTCGACGTGTAAAACCACAAAAGGAAGAATTCTTACTCTCCGGCGCTCCCCTTCCCCAAGGGTTACGGACAACTCTACATATCCCATTGGAGCAGTTGAGGCTCCATTGGATCCACGTATCCACCCTTCGCATGATTTTAAATCCTTCGGCTCAAGTTTCATTCGGTCGAACATTTTCTTGAACAAAATGTTGACCGAGCTTCCGTTATCTACCAGAACTTTATGGACTATGGCCAGACCAATTGTGGATGTGATTACCAAGGGATCCTCAGTTGGGGAGTGAACGCCAATGCTATCTCTGTCGTGAAAGATGATGTCATCAGTCATTGTCTTCTGTTGTTTGACTGGAGCAATGTCCTCAGGGTTACTGCATTCTCCTACCATGAGGGGTTGTTTAGCTGCATTGACATACTGGTCCATTGCCCTAAAGCTATGCCCGGCCAGATGAAGCCCTCCTACTATGGTGTTAATGACGATGTTCTTCCCTTTTTGCTGAGGGGTCAGCCGGGGAGTAGGCTGGCTCTGATTCTGATTCTGGTTTTGATTTTGGTTTGGGTCTGATGCGGCTTGCCCCCTGTCTCTGGGAGTGACCCTGAACTCATCGAGTTTTCCTTCTCGGAGTAGCCTCTCGACCAAGTCTCTCAGGTGACGGCATTCATTTGTGGAATGACCATGGATTTGGTGAAATAGACAGAACTTTCCAGTTTCGCGTTCTTTGTCAGTCGACTCTCTCGGGGGAGGCCTTTTGTACGGAAGGACATTATAGGTATCCATGAAGATATTCTCCAATGTATCATTTAACGGTGTGAAACTCTCAAATGGTCTGGGTTGAGATCTTCTCTGAGAATCATTTCCTCAAATTCTCTTCCGATTATTGCTATTATTATTTCCCGGTTGGCGACCATTTCCTTGATTTTTCTTCCCAACATTGATTTCAACCTTTCCTAAACTATCTCCTGTCTGCTTGATGGCCACATTGCTCTGGATATCTTCCTTATTAGTAGCCTTCCTTTTTTGATTAGCATATATCTCTTCCTGTCGTAAACAAACATTAGCTTTTTCATAAAATATTTCTCTGGTCGGAGGTGGCTTGCCGGCCAGATATCTTCCAAACTCGGTATCTTTATCGACACCGTCAATCAAGGCCATCAACACAGTTTGCTCATGCGGATCTTTAACTTCTGTGACTGCTAAATTAAAACGATCCAAGTACGACCTAAGCTTTCGTCCGGTCGCTGCTTAATAAGAGACAGCTCAATCACATTCTTAGATCTCTGAGCGTGAAGGCGGAATTGGTTCACGAACTTCTCACTCAATTCCCTGAAACAGGATATCGACCGAGCTGGCAAGTGGGTAAACCACACTAATGCCATATCTTCCAGAAATATAGGGAATGCCTTACATTTTATCTCGTTTGTAGCTGCGGCGGCATTCATGGACCAGGAATATTGCATCAGATGCTGGATTGTGTCAGATTTGCCCGCATAGCGATTCATTGTTGGCATATTAAAACGTCTCGGGAATGTGACCTCCGATATATCATTGGTAAAAGGTGTATGACTTCGATCTATGCCCCAATCTTCATCCCTATACCCTCAGCTAGCTATCATGTTTTCCCTGATCATTGCTTCAACATCTGCCCGGGTCAAGGTGGACTCAGGATCGGCACTTCTTGCCCGATGGGCTTCTTCAGCATTTCTTTGACGAGCAGCTACAAAGTCTGGGATTCGGGCAGAGCTTCCTTGCCCCCTGTTGCCGAGGTCAACTAAGCGACTAGCGGGGGGAGTTGCTCTATGTAGGTTCATTCAAGTTACGATTGCTAGTTCCCTGGTTAAGCACTTCTTCTTCCCGAGATCGAAGTTGCTCTATGTTCTCAGCCCTTTCTAGCGGGGGCCAACGTCGGTTTCTTCGGGGCTCCTCAGACGAGGATGTGTGTTCCGGGGAAGGAAGACGGGTTGGTGAGGAAACCCTCTGCCTTATGAGATCGTCAATTTGCCTGTCCATAGCAGTCATATTATGTCGCAATACTGAACTCTCTTGCCGCTGAGAAGCTAACTCGTCAAATAATCTCTCCCACATGCCAATGATGCGAGAGAGATCCCCTTCAGTAGTCGGGGCAGAAGGGTCAAATCGGTCGCCAACATTCTCTCTTATACGCAAAGAGCTTGAGCCAGGTCGAGTAGATGTACCAGCACGGGAAGATCGAGCCATAACCTCCTTTCCGGGTCTGGTCGTAGTTTGCTTGTCTTTTTGGATCGCAGGGTCCTTACCTTAATGGCTCGAAGCGCCCCCCTAGGATCGGATCGTGGAAGTGTTGTGGGGACGGTTCGCGACGAGGTCATGGGAGCGTGTGGCAACTCCTTCAGCTGGTTGGGTCGCGATCCCCTCAACGGATCGGTTTGCCCCCTCCTCTCGGCGATCCGTGACCTCCTCCTCGGCCTGCTCATGCACACTTTCTTCAATTGCTTCATTTTCAGCTTCGTTCGCCTGCGAAGCTCGTACTTCCTTAGACTTCTTTCCAGCCATGATACCTGAATTTCACTGGAATCTTCAAAAACTGAAACAGTGGAGTTTTGGACTGTTTTCTTCGGACTTGAGTATCCAAACAACGGAACAACAATCCAATGTACTAAAAATTCCTTCTCAGTGAAAGCACCAAAAATGTTAGATCCAAAATTGGGTCTAACACCCAAGCTGTTCTAATCTATGAAGAATAACAACTGAAATATAGAGAAAAAGCAGAAAAGACACGAGATTTATAGTGGTTCGGTGTTAACGAGCCTACGTCCACTTTATATGTTGTTGATTATATGCTGAATGCAGGTACAATCAATGATTTCACTCAATCTCACTCTTACAACTGTGATTCTCTAAATAATTTCGAGATAACTTTTAGAAACAATGGAGATATGATAATGGTGGAATCAGGTTTCTCAATTGCCAAAAGATCCCCAAAAATGCCAAGTTCTGGGCTATTTATAGCTGATTTCTTCAGGCGGATCGCGGTCATACGTGGCACAAATCTTGAGAATCTCGGACTGGTTCGTAGCTTAATTGAGAATTGGCCAATATGACAGTTGTGGACAGGTGTCGTGAGATCCTGCATTTTCGGATCGTGGTTGAATTAGTCATAGCCTTCATTTTCTGGTTTCTGGAGCTCGGATCGGATCGAGCTAACAAGGATGGATCGGATCGAAGAAGGCATCGCGAACCGATAGGACATCACGATCCAATAGGGCGTCGCGATCCGAGGATGGGCGAGTGACCACGATCGAGTTTCCAGGGGTTGGAAGGAGTGAAGCTTCATATTTCCTTCTTGTGTGTGAGCCTTGGTGGCTTGGTCAAAAAGCTAGCCAACAGGTGAAAACATATTGTTGGCACATGAAATGCTTCGAGAATCCAAGAAACCTGGCATTTCAAGGTTTTGTATTAAAGTTGATTCATAGAAGGCCTACGATACGGTCAACCGGGAGTTCATATGCTTTATCATCTCAAAGATGGGATCTCCTACCCATTTTATAAACATCATCTATGAGTGTATGTTTACGACTTCTTTCTCCATCTTACTTCAGGGAATTCCTAAAGGTTTTATATTTTCTACACATGGCATTGGGCAAGGAGATCTGCTACCTCCCTATCTTTTTACCATCGCTATGTAGTATTTTAACCTTTTTATGGATGAAGCTTCTCTTTCCAGGCAGTTCTCTCCGATTTTATCCTTTTAACCAACTGTCACTCATTTGTTGTACGCCAATAATCTCATGATCTTCAACAAATCAGACACTACATCCGTTGTAGCTTTAACCTAGATTTTCCAAAAATTAAGTTAATTTTCAGGTTTGAATGTCAACCATACCAAAACAAAAGTATTCTTCGGTTTCAGCTACTATTAATTCCCACGTAATTTCTTACATCCTCAGCTTCCAACAGGGCTCTTTACCCATAATACACATTTAGGCGTACCTATTTCCTCCAATTATTTGCATTATGTTGAATGTCAGTCCTTGATTCAGAAAATACAACAAAAACTACAATGGTGGGCCAATAAACACCTAAGCTTTGCGGGTCGAGCAGAACTCATCCACACAGTAATAACCCCCATGGTTCTGTATTGGTTATTCGTATACCAAATTTAAGAACAAACTCTTGACAAGTTGCAAATACTATATGCCGACTTTTTCTAGGGAGGGGCTGCTCACAAGGTAGCATGGATTTCACTTTGTAGACCGAAATCAGAAGGTGGTATTGGACTAAAACTTTTTTCAGATCCGGAAAAGGGTGCTTGTCTTAAACTGTTGTGGAACTTGATATCTACTGCCAATCTTTGGAGTTCCTAGATAATCAAATGATATTGTTCGAGCAAGCACTTCTTGTTTTATGTCTATCGATAATAAATCCTCCTCAACTTGGAAATCGATGCTCAGATTACGCATTGCTTCCACGCAATTTTTCCAGAAAGCTTTAGCGGATGGTAGGACCACTTCATTATGGTATGAACCTTGGGTAAACTGTCGATGCCTGGTGGATTTAATTGGTGTTACTTGGTTTCAGATCATCGGCTCCTCTTCAAACAAGGTTAGTGACATTATCCACGACAATAAACTCATACCAAACTCGCACCCTGCTACTAGATAATTGAGCAATGAAATCCAAAACATAGTTGTTACTCCTACACTCAAGTATGACAGGTATGAATGGTGTGATGGGGGGCATTCACTTTCTACAAGGCATGGGATAAAGTCAGAATTCATGCGGATATCAACCCCATTTAAACAATTGTTTGGCATCATAAGAATAACAAGAGGATGTGTCTTTCATCTCTTATTTAGCAGTATTGGGCATATTAAATCGTCTGCGCCGCTTTGGCATTCCAACAGATTTAAAATGTGCATTCTGTACTTCCCACCCTGAATCAACACAACACTTATTCTTCGATTGTGATTATTCTTCGATTGTGATTATTCTTCGTGCATTTGGTGTTCGCTAAAATTGAAGCTATCTCTTCCACCTATTAATCTCCCTGCTCTTCATAAGGAATCTCGTTTACTCCTATCCATATTCACTCTGAAAGATCAACTACGGGACCTGGCTTGTGCATGCTTCGCTACATCTATCTATTTCATTTGGTCAGAACGAAACAACAAAATTTTCTCTAATTGAAGGGTTCACTCCATCGTCAAATTAAGGCAGATTGAGAAAGAAATTTCATATCTTATTCGAGATAATGGCACCCGAACAATCAGAATAGCAAGAATGAGCATATTTTAGAAAGATGGGGAATCGAATTGAAAGACACTAGATGACCGCCAATTTGAATAGTATACACCAGCTTTTTTTATTTGGGTTATGGGCCTTGGGCCTGCGTAGAGGTTTTGTATGGTTTGTAATTTTATAATTTATTATTTCATAGATTTGATTGTATTCCTAATGTACTATATACACCAATTTTATATGTACTATTTTTCCGTGTAAGACACCCACTTAGATTACGGGGTTACAAGGTTTTGACGAGGCATATATAGGAGTTTTTTATTGGTAATTAATAAAGCATACCAACTTTCACAATATATATATATATATATTATATTATATGAAAGCACAATCCTTCCTCGAAGACCTTTCATATCCAGAGTCTTCAAAAAATTCACAGATTGACACATGTACAATGTTTCAATCCTCGCCATTCAGGACAATAACCGTCCTTTATCTGTTCCTATACCTCTTATACGTTTATACCCTTCAAATTGAATTCTCCCATGCCTGCTACCAAAATCCCATCCGCCCCCGTACGTTTATTTTCCTCGAATTAGATATGGCCTCTTCTTCATTTTTAAAAGAACGCTTCATTCCTATCTCCTCAACCCTCTTTCATGATTCCACGCTGCCATTATCGGGATTGAAGCAGCAGAATTCCCAGGAGTCGAGCGGCCATTCTTAGAAGCCCACATGCGATTCAAAAAAGACCACGACATCGACTTCAGGTACGTATTTACGATAATCGATGCCCTAATTTTTTAATTCAGTTGAACCTCTAATCCGAAAATGGTTGCCCGACCGGTGTATTAACCCTAAAATACCTTTATCGTGGACGGCTACACTTCAGCCCTAATTTATGTACCTGCGTTTGTCACCAACCGAATATTTTTCTTCAGTTCGAAATGATCGTATGTTCTGTTAAGCCTTACTTCCTGTAGCTGCGTTCGTTTACAACCGACCTTCGACATTTTGCTCCCCTGTCAATGGTTGTATTTGGGTTAAACCCCAATATGTTTAGTTTAGTTCCAGTTTGAAATTAAGAACATTGACTTTTTTTTGCCAAACTTTTTTCATCACAGTAGTTCAGAAGAGGCATATTGTATACGAGTTTACTTTTAGTTTATTTTCAAAAGATGTGTACTATACATTGTAATGCATAAAATGTGCTCATAGTTCAGGGTCATGCTAATTGTACATGGAACGGATATTTTAATATTTAGGAGAAAAAACAAAAGAGCATCTTAGTATGCTGGAATTTCTGAAGCTTGGAATTCATAAAGGTGACAGCTCACATCATATACCATTGTCAATTTTCTATTATTGATTCATATTCATGATTTGGTACATTAGTAAGCTGCACAAACTAATTAGTTTTCCTATGATTAATCACAACTAGAACTTCAAATCATAGCAAAAGAAATTACATTTAGAGTGCTCCCAGCAGTGTTGTTTTGGATGAAAGTGGGGAAAATTCCCACTTTTTCTTCTCTCCTCGCGCTACAGCAATGTAGATCTGAGCGTGAGGAAGGTGGAAGAGTGGGAATTTCTCACGCTTATATTTCTGAGTGGTGATCCTAAACGGTGAACTGAATGTTTAGGGCCCGTTGAGGCAAAAAAAAAAAAAAAAAAAAAAAAAAAAAAAAAAAAAAAAAAAACGGGAGACTGTTCGCCATTTAGTATTTTTTTTTCTCCCCACTCAATGCTGGATGAGTGGGGAATATTAACGCTTTTTTTGTTGCTACTCACTCCTAAATTTACACTTATGCTGGGTATGCTTTTATATCTTGAATGTTTGAGTTTAGGGAGAACTAACCTTTTTCAAGTGTTTCATGGTCCCAAGGCAATCAATTTTGATTGTTAGTTCTAATTATTATTTTATGTCTAGAACAAAAGCCAAAATTTGCTATTTTCTATACTCCTTTCAAATACAAAGTTTAATTAATCATTTATCTTTGTTTGTGAGAGTTAAATTACATTTATGGTCGCTTATCTATCAACTTTGCCAGAAAGAATAGTTTATTTACATTACTTAAGTTTTATATTACGATAAACCTAGATTGGAATTTTGTTTTTTACGTAACAAACATATTGTCTGTAATTATGAGTTTTCATGCTTAATTTTCTTTATTACTCCGTAGATGTGTTTGGGTTACTTGAAATATAAAATTAACCAAAATATAAACTACAAAATTCATATATTGGTGTTTATTTGATACATGGATAATGGTGATAATTACAGAGGGTGACCATTTTTGGAAGTAGATGAGCAGCTTTTTCGAGTTCCTTTTTCATATAGGAATTTAAAATTAACCATTTAGTTATGTTTAAGAGGATAATGGTGTTTATTTGATACATGGGTAATGGTGATAATTACAGAGGGTGACCATTTTTGGGAGTAGACGAGCAACTTTTTTCAAGTTCCTTTTTCATATAGGAATTTAAAATTAACAATTTAGTTATGTTTAAGAGGATTGAATGGCCTTTTTGCCGAGTTATCGGTTATTCTTATATCTATTTGTTATTACTTATTTCTAGAAAAAAAATTGTTAGTTATTTCATTTTGTTTCAACAAGTAGAAATTTTGGATTCCCGTCCATTACACGTAGATTTTGAATGTTAAAGCCTTCTGTCATAATGGCATTATAGTGAAATTCAGTTTTGTCTTGCCATTAATCATGGTTTCTTATTGTCTATTTTATAATGTTTCATTTTTACATTTTTCTTTCATGTTTCCACCGCGTACCCATGCATTTATGTTTATGCTGTCTTTTGGAAATTTTGGTCATATCTAAGGAATATGTTTCATTCTGCTTGCAGATGGAGATAACAAGGGATTTAAAGTAGTATCCGAGGAACACTACGGTTGCTCATACTAATTTTTTCCTTTATTTTCATAATATATGTCATCTTACGATAGTTTATATGCCTTGAATTAAATATACATACAGTATTTGGGCATTCTTAAAAATAGAATTTCATATTATTTAAATATCGCAATAATAATTCAGTAGTGGCAAATGCAGTAACTAGTGAATAACAAATAATTTCCACATTAATATTCAATTCACTATTTATAGTTTATACCATTTCATAATTTAGAGTTACACTGATTGAGAATGGAAGGGACATTTTAAATTTCAGAAGAAAGAACAAAATAGTATTTTAGTCTGCAAAACAAAAAAGTATTTTAGTCTGCAAATATAGTTGGAGTTTTTGGAGCTTTTATTTCATAAAACCGACAATTTTTTTATTAGTTGAATTTGATTCATATTCATTATTTGGTACATTAAGTAAACTGGATAAACAAATTGGCTTTTCTACAGTTAATCACAACTAAAACCTTAAACCAGTGCAAAAAGATATCAAATTTATTTCTTAAAAAAATAGAGTTTAGGAAGAACTAACCTTTTTTATTGTCCCAAGGTAGTCAATTTTGATTGTTGGTTTTGATTACTAACGAAGACAATAGAGCCGTTACAATAGAGCCGTTAGAGTGTGAACACGCTTTTATCATATTTAACATGCTTTGTCATTATCTACTAGCCGTTAGGCTCATGCATACTTGGTATATTTAATACTAGCCGTTAGGCTCATACATATTTGGTATATTTTGTACTAGCCGTTGGGCTCATAGCACTATATATATGTGCTCTTTGTATCATGTTTTGCATCAATAAAAATTGCAATTGTTCCTCTCCAATAACTCTCCTCCTCATCCCTTAATATGGTATCAGAGCCAAATTGCCGAAAGGCTTAATCATCAAGCAGAAAGTTGTTTTTGTTTTATGGCCAGCAACAATGAAGTAACCTCCGTTGTTTCAGAAAGTATGGGGTACAGCGCTCCACCTAACCATCATGACCTGATTAAACCAAAATGCCAAATTATCACCACATCTCTAGACGAAGACAATTACATTCTATGGAAATATCAAGTTGAGATCGCTTTAAGAGGGTATGATTTATTACAGTACATTAATGGGACAATAACAGTCCCACCAGTGACGATAACCAATTCGGAAGGAGATATCGTGCCTAACACAGACTACACAAAGTTTCAAAAACAAGACAGCCTCCTCTCCTCATGGCTCCTATCGTCAGTAAGTTCGAATTTATTATCACAAATAGTTGGATGTAGCACGTCTTATGAAATATGGAAAACAGTTGAACAAATTTTCAGTTCACAATCAGCTGCTTGAATCATGCAATATAGAAGGGAATTACAAAATTCTAGAAAAAAGGAGGCAAGCATGAAAGAATACTTAGGAAAAATTAAAAATCTGTGTGACAAACTAAATGCTGTTGGTCATAAGATCAGCGACAATGAGCAAATCCTATTTATTATTGGTGGATTAGATGAAGAATACGAATCTCTAGTAACTGTGCTAGCCACACAACAAACCTTACCTGATTTACAGTTCGTTCGATCAACACTCCTTGCTCATGAAGACAGAATCGACCAAAGAAAAGTAGCACAAAATAAGTTCTCTGCCAATTATACCACAGTCAGAAATAAGCAGATACAAGGAGATAACAACTATCGTGTGAAATGTCAAATATGCCAAAAATTTGGTCACATGGCGAACAAATGTTACTTCAGGTATAATTCAGACACAGGTAGACAACAGGCAAGCCAAAATTACTCTTCACAAAGAAGAGCACAAGCAAATATGGCAACAACAGGGAATTCAACTCAAAATAATAATAATGCAAACCGAAGACACAATGCTGTAGATAATGATGAAGTAAAAAACGAAGACAATGGCTTCGAAGAATGGTACCCTGACTCAGGAGCGACTCACCACATAACTAGCAATCTTCAAAATTTAAACATTGGGAGCAGAAATTACTCAGGTATGAGAAATTTGCATATGGGTAATGGTAGTACTGCTAGTATCACACACATAGGCAAAGGGACTATCTTTGGGAAAAGACAACTCAAATTAAACAATCTTCTTAGGGTACCTACGATTAATAAAAATTTGTTAAGTGTATCAAAATTTGCCAACGACAATAATGTTTACTTTGAATTTCATCCTAAGTTTTGTTTAGTTAAAGATTCCCTAAATCATGAAATATTACTTCGAGGTAACCTACACAATGGTTTATACAAATTTAAGAATGCAAACTCAAGTGGAGAATTCTGGTACAATAATGTAGATGCTAGTAGTAACAATGACTTATTAGGAATATTTGCAATAACGTTGATTATGACAATAATAGCAGCGAATGTAACGTGATTAATTCTCGGCATGTAAAATTAGGACATCCTAATCTAGAAACTGTTAAGACTGTTCTGCGTAGTAATAACATTCATTATAAAAATGTACCTATCAAACACACATGCACGCACTGCCAACTCGGCAAGAGCCACAAGCTCCCTTTTAGTGATTCTGAAACCAGCTATAATGAGCCACTGGAACTTATAGCTGCTGACTTGTGGGGACCCGCGCCTCTAAATTCATATCAGGGACACAGGTATTATCTTTCTTTTGTGGATGCTTATTCTAGATATACTTGGATATACATGCTGAAAACTAAATCAGAAGTTTGCAATACAGTTATGCAATTTATAACTCATGTCGAAAAACAAATGAACAGTACTGTTAAGGTTGTTCAGACAGATGGGGGAGCTGAGTTTAAACCTCTAACTAATTACTTTCTCAAAAGAGGGATCAAACATAGATTAACTTGCCCGCATACGTCCGAACAAAATGGTTTAGTCGAAAGAAAACATCGACACATAGTAGAGACTGGTCTAACTTTGTTATCACAAAGCTCATTACCCATGAAATATTGGAATGAAGCTTTCTACACATCTGTATTCCTCATTAACAAGTTGCCAACCAAAGTCTTAAACAATAAAAGCCCTCATGAAATGATATACAGTGTTAGACCAGAATATGGTTTTCTGAAAGCCTATGGGTGTCTATGTTTTCCATGTTTGAGAGACTATAACAATCATAAACTAAGTATGAGATCAAGCCCATGCACATTCATTGGGTATGCACAAAACCAAAAAGGTTATAAGTGCATGGACAAAAATGAAAAAATATACGTTTCTAGACATGTGATATTTGATGAAAACAAGTTTCCTTATGCAGAAAAGCAAATCGGCAAAAAGGATGGGGAACAAAGCATAAACAATAATATACGGTTCGAGCCATTCATTACTGAACCACCTTCAATTGATAGAAATGAAGAGCAACAACGCACAAGCAATTTAAACACCCAGGAAGAAACTATGGATCGAACAAATGAGCAAACCAATGAGACACACAATGACTCAGAAGATACAAACATACATCAAAACATGCAGTATAGTGAAGATACAGAAAACAACAACCATGTTGACACTACCAGCAACAATGATACACAAGAGCAAACACCACCACAATCAACTGGACATCACATGATCACCAGGTCAAAGAGAGGCATCTTCAAACCCAAAGTATATAATATTTCTGCCAGTGAGATCGAACCATTGAATTTCACTCAGGCTATAAGATCAAATAAATGGAAGGAGGCAATGGACACTGAATATAAAGCTCTCATAAAAAACAACACTTGGAGCTTAGTGACTCAACCAAAACACAAAAATGTGATTGGTTGTAGGTGGACATACAAAATAAAAAGAAAAGAAGATGGATCTATTGACAAATACAAGGCCAGATTGGTTGCAAAAGGTTACGCGCAACAATTTGGTTTTGATTTCAATGAAACTTTTTCCCCAGTCATAAAACCCACAACCATCAGAATTATACTGACCATTGCTCTAAACAAAGGATGGAATGTGAGGCAACTGGACGTCAACAATGCTTTTTTGAATGGGGAATTGACTGAAGAGGTATATATGCAACAGCCTGAAGGATATGGTACTGGTGATAAAGTATGCAAACTACACAAAGCAATATATGGCTTAAAACAAGCTTCGAGAGCTTGGTATGAAAAACTAAAGTCAACTTTGTCTAACATGGGTTTCTCACAAGTTAAATCGGACAATTCTCTATATATGAAGAAGGGCATACATGGAACTGTGTTCATTCTAGTATATGTTGACGACATGCTAATAACAGGAGACAACAACGAAGAAATAAACAGAATCGTACACAAGCTGGATCAAAATTTCGCCATTAAAGACTTGGGGGAACTAAAAAAATTTCTTGGAATACAAGTGATTAGGAAAAACAATGGTGAATTAATATTATCCCAACAAAATTATTTCACTGAAATACTGCAAAGGGCAAATATGCATAAGGCAAACCCATTACCTACGCCTATGATTAGTAACCTAAGACTATCTAAGCATAAAGGAGAAGCTATCGACAATGCCAAACAATATAGAAGCATAATAGGAGCGTTACAATACGCAACTATTACTCGACCAGACATATGCTACAGCGTCAATAAACTCAGTCAATACATGCAGAACCCTTTATCAGAACATTGGATGGCATTAAAGAGAGTGTTACGATACTTACAAGGCACAAAACATTACGGCATATGCCTAAATTCAGAAAAGGAACTTAACTTGCAGTGCTTTAGCGATGCCGATTGGGCCAACGACATTGACGATCGAAAGTCTGTCTCAGGATACTGCGTTTACCTCGGTTCCAATATCATTTCCTGGTGTACGAAGAAACAACAGACCACATCAAGATCTAGCACAGAGGCTAAGTATCGTGCACTGGCAAGCGCTATAGCCGAAATCATGTGGATAGAGTCACTGGTGGAGGAGCTTGGTTTCACTCCAAGACGAAAGCCGGTCATTTGGTGTGATAATAAGAGCACAGTATCTTTATCTCTAAACCCTATTCAACATTCAAGGACGAAACATCTTGAAATTGATCTCCACTTTGTGAGAGAAAGAACGCAATCAGGAAGACTTGCAATATGCCATGTGCCCGCATACTATCAGAGAGCAGATGCTCTCACAAAGGCCATTTCGACCAAAAATTTCATCAGAATGAGAGAGGAACTTCGCGTTATCAGTGCAGACGGAAGCCAGAATGAGCAAGGAAACCCTAGTTCGAACTGAGGGGGCATAACGAAGACAATAGAGCCGTTACAATAGAGCCGTTAGAGTGTGAACACGTTTTTATCATATTTAGCATGCTTTGTCATTATCTACTAGCCGTTAGGCTCATGCATACTTGGTATATTTAATACTAGCCGTTAGGCTCATACATATTTGGTATATTTTGTACTAGCCGTTGGGCTCATAGCACTATATATATGTGCTCTTTGTATCATGTTTTGCATCAATAAAAATTGCAATTGTTCCTCTCCAATAACTCTCCTCCTCATCCCTTAATAATTACTATATTGCCAGTGGAAGAGCTAAAGAGTTGCTTATCTTTAGACTCCTTTACAACATAGAACAATTAATCATTTATTTTGGTTTATGACAAATATGATATTTATGGTGAGTAAATAATAGCTAAAAAAAGGATTGTGTGTGATAGAAAAATAATTTTAGTCACGCTTATAGTTTTAAGTGTAGCAGGTACAGTTGTATAATATGTAAAGCTAGGAAAGCTGAGAAACAAACAAAACAGAAAAAAAAATTCATTTCGGCTTTTGCTTCTCAAATTCTGTTTTACCCGTTCTTGATATCAATTTCTTTTGATTGGACCATTAATCTCTCTTTTGAGAGAGGTATTTATATATCCACTATCCTTCAAACAAAATAAGAATCAATTTAAATGAATATATATACACGTATATTGTACCCTGTTGGAGGAAGCCTGTATCAAGCATTCAACATTATTCTTTTATTGAAATAAATATAAATAACAATGTTTATCCTTTTTATTATACTTTTTCAGTGAATATTTAAGAGATAGTTATGGTTTTGGGCCAGGATACAAATAACCAAACAAATGTTTCGCACATGTGGGAACTTTTATCAACTATTTCTAACACATCCACATGAGAATCTCAGTTTAACTTCAACAAATTCAAACTTATTTCAACATGATGTTTATTTTTATTCTAATTTTTCTTTGTTTTTTTACTTTTGCAATTTATTCCAAAGTTTCGTTTTCTTTCATTTGATCAACGATTTCAGTTTTCTTTTATTTGCTTGCTATGATTGTCATATGCAGGAGCCAAATTTTGTCAACGTCATCCGCTCATGTTTTCCTGCCCTTTCTTTTTTACATCGGCTATATAAAAGTAGCAACACATTATTGTAGAAAGTATGTTTAATTACGATGAAAGTTCTTATCCACCTATTTGAATATCTTTGGTAGTCGTTTTTCATTTGTGTTACTGTCAAGATAGTTTATTCTATCATTAACAATATTTTGATATGTTATGTATTTCAGGGCTTATCGTTTTTGGTAAGTATACTAATATTAGGTTCATAGTTAACATCATTTTACATCATTGGCAAAAAAATATCACATTATCATGTAAATAAAGTTTACTTAGGGAGCATTTCAATAAAATTTCTTAATGATCTCTCTCTCTCTCTCTCTCTCTACACTATTGAAGAGGAAAACTCCAGTAAATCATTTGGAGTATGACCGGTGTTATCAATCCTTTAAAATTTTATATGAATGTCATAATATGAGCCTGCAGTATGTCCAGATTACCACAAACAAAATGAAAAAAAAATGCTATTTGATTACCATGAAATTGTCCTATGCATAAAAACATGTTATGAACCTACCAAGAACCGAGAACTGTCAGTAAACCTCTATTACTACTTTAATTTCTATAACAGTAATTGATAAATCACATTCAAACTATTTTATTGTGGAGTTTGTTGTCTATTTTACATTTTCATAACATTGACCAAAGGTTGCAAGAATGTATTATTTCGTGGAGACTTAATAGGTTATTCTGAAATTGGTACATGTTGTAAGATGTTGAAGAAGTTTCGGTTTGACTTATCCACCATAAAGACTCAAGACGATGAACGTAGGAAAGATGCTTGAGGATTCAAATTACATTGCTATACGTAGCCGTCATCGTCTATTTAACATAGGAAAGACCATATGGTAAAGTAGTGTTGATGTTTAATAATGCATATATTGTCTATTTACTTTAGAAAAAAAAGTGGAAAAGCTTCTATGAGTTGAATGGAAAGATGCATTGGAAAAAAGCTGAAAGTTGTAGTGCTGCTTCTTGAAATAGAGATTTGAATTGCTTCATTATGAGCTTTAAATATGACTTCGAGGTATGTATTTATCATTCATTACTCAAGGTAGTATTAGCATGTGGTAACAAAGGTTGTATCGTGTTATTTTTGGTCATTATCTTAAATAGTAAATACATCTACATTACAAGCAAGGTCAATGGGCTCTTTGACCAATAGATCGTGCTGAAAATGACAGTGCTCAATGACGTTTCACCTAAAGCATAGGCAGAATAAAAAAATCCATATGCTAATATTTAGCATTTATTTTATTTAAGTTTATATATCATCTTAATTGTACTTGATATATGAGTGATCAAAAGGTTGTGAATATCCAGAGATCAAGGGTATGTCATGGAGTTTGTAGGGATGCATAAGTCTAATGACGCCATGACGGTCAATTGGTTATCAAGCGCCTGCTAGCTTCTTCCTCCGCCGATCTTCTTGGTTTGCACACGTTAAGTATAAAGGGAAGTTATATAACCCAACTATTTTACCTGTGAAAATTAAGTCTGTTAATGGTATGGTTCATAAGGAAATCACAGATTTTGAGCTAGATGCGTTGGATGCATTTGAACATAATACATGAGAGACTATTATTTGCCCTTGATACTGCGAAAAATATAGCTCACGCATATATTTGGGGAGATAAGACGACACCAAACCGTATGGATATTGGATTTTGAATGGATGAAATTTGCTAATGATTTCTTCTACACTGATCCAATTCATGGCAACATAGCATCGAAGCAAGGTCATCGATTTGTATTCACAGATGGATCGAGGATTGTATTTTGTATATCGGGTACACAGGGTCAGCTTGCTCGACAATACAAATATATGTAGAGCAGTATGAGCTTGATGTAGCTAAACAAAACGTGGATTCACAAAATAGCTTTAAAGCCATTAACAGATGTTGTGATATCTATTTCAAAGTTGAAGGAGTTCACTGGCAGGGAGAAGCCCACTATCACTACTTAAATTTGTTTGTTTTTATGTAGTGATTAACGAGTGTATTTTATTTTCTTCTAACTTTTTTGAATACGATAATTTGTTTTATTGCTATTGTAATAATAGCTCTGCTCAAGTGTTCATTAGTTGATTCACACAGTATACAAATTTTCAAGCATCTTGTACTTTAATTCAATCATCTTGAACTTTATCATAGTCAATAACACGATTCCGAGTTATACAAATGTTCCAAGTAATAGTCGTTGAAAGTATCACATTATATTATGTTGTTGTGTTGTATAAATTTTGATTAAATCTTCATGTAAATGATCAGTTATGCCATAGTAAAGCATTAATCATTATAACACTTGCTCGAAAAAGAAAAGAAAAAGTTGATTCAAAGTCATAATAAGGCGAACTGCCTCATTTTACCCCAAAATAAAGCCCCATCCGAATTACTGAAAAAAAGGATGACATCGTTTGCAGTGTATAAGTGGTGATTACCGTTGTTGGAATATTACTGTCCATTGCTGAGCGTAGTTCAGATTTGTTCAGCCAACGTTTTTTTTAGAAAGCATTTTCTTCATGTTTAAGCTTCAGTTATTTCATTTAGAAACACTGTCTATGACGTATTCATCTTTTATATTTTAGTTTTCTTTTCTATGCATGATTCTGATCCTAAACTTTCTATCAATGTAATTTATTATTATCAGATTTTGAGGGTTCTATTTTGTAAAATTTCCCAAAAATGTGCGCAACAAAATGTTATCAGTAGATTCATCAAGTTAACAATGTTAAACAGTATACATGCATTAAAAGGTAGCTACGGTGTTAACGTTTTTCCTTTTTGTGTATGATTATACTGTAATGTATCCCATAATCCAACTACTCTCATCTCCCTCATCTCCCATTTTCTTTTCCGCACCAAAAATACAATGTGGATTTCAGTCCTTAATTTTCAACTTACTCTCTAATTCTCTGAGCATTTATTTTTCACGTTAGAATTACAATGTAAGCTTGAATATATTACAATGTTTCATAATTATTTTATACTAACATCTATAATTATATATGTTCGTTTATGTATAATTCTTGATGTGATTTTGGAGTATATTTTGATTTTCTTATGTAGGCTAGGTAATTCTTTTTCCAAAACATGCAAAATGAAGATGGACAATCTAGACTAAGTGGTATCATACAGAGTTATGCAGTTATATATCTTAGTAAAATGGTTACCAGTCCATATATTATTGGCAATGAGTACTTTACAGTCAAATAAAATCTATATATGACTATTTTTTATAAGTATATAAGATTGCTTTTGGTTTATTCGCACACGTCCAACGAACGTGCCAAACAAACTGGTTAATTTAACATGTTAGTTAAACATGCACGACCTACAGTTTACAACTATGATATATAACTCTTTTATATATACAAAAATGAACCACGTATATGCGTTTGTTTTACTTATTAAGGTTACAAATTGCTATTAACTTGGATGCGCATTGGATACTATTTCATATAAAAACTATAGAAACTTTCAAGCTTAATTAAAAAACATCTTCGAAAGTCTCAAAAATACTTTACAACTAAACCAAAAATTAAGTAAACTAGAATGATTCTCATTTTCAATAGGTAGGTAGAGCCGTAGTATAACTAAATTTCGAAAATGCACGATTTCCTTTTTCCAAAATGTCAACAAAGATTCGCTGATGAAATCACAATGCATGCATTTGGCACTTAAATTCAACTACAAAATAGGATAACCAACAGGTCTCGTGTAGTTAAAAACGTTCCGCTCAATGTCATCACTAATGGGAAACATCTGCATGAACCATAGACGTTGGCAACTTATTCCCATGTTCCAGCTGACTTTTGGCTGAAATATTCGCTGAACCTCTTAGCGGTTTCTTGTGTTTTGTTCTTCTCAAGTTGTACATGTTTTCTGGACCATCTGCTTTTTTGGCGCAGTTAGGATAAAAGTTGTAAGTTTAGTGCTACGCAGCGATTAGGCTTTGGTTCATTGTGTTTTTCGTTCATTGTGTTTTTCCCACGAACACTGTATTGATCACTGTATAATTCATTTTCTTTTCCAACGTTGCTTACTTTTCTTAACATCAGCAAAAAGGTATAAAAATATAATTACAGAAATCTAAAAAACATAGTTGTTTCATACGTTTGCGCTAAAACCTAAAGTAAGAAATACCTAATTAATGGTAACTTTGCTTTTGATTGTAGATTATCCTGATAATTTGGCTTCATAGCATTTTATTTTGAAAAATTATATGCAAATATTTTCTCTATATTACATCCTGCGGTTTCTAGACAAACCATGATACTACTTCGCTCCTCAGTTTACCTCAATATCTATTTTAAACCATATTATAACTCTCTACTTTATATTTTTTGCAAACTCCACAAGAATACCAACATTCGTTGCTTCCATTTTGCAAACTGTCATTGAAAACCCAATGAACGATAGATGTACATGTGATTTTCTTGCTTTGTACCCTATGTTGCGGTATGGTCAATACTTATTTGTTATTCTTTTCCTTTATTTATAATAATCATGAAAAATAAATGCATTATGATTTGTTTACATGGTTTACACCAAATTTTGAATACTAAATGGATGATGAAGTGTGCGTTTGAAATCCATTACTCCTTATAGGAATTAGTCTAAGTTTTTTTTTAAGATATAGCTCTTTTCATGTTGCTAACATTTATTACATTGTAGGCGCATTCAGAGATGAGACAGGAAGCGGATGTACTTTCTTATAATTCTCTTTTCATCCTTTTTAAAGTTTCTCATTTACACTGTAGTTATCATAAATCAAATTACAATTGATTATTTGATTTACATGCATGCCAGGCTGCTGATGTTCTGCTTAGGTGAAGGCGTTTCCTGCCAGAACTGACATTAAGTACTTCAGGTTTCAGGCGTTACAATAAGAATTTCCAAAGTTTGCTATTATATATAATGTACTATATAAGTTCACTTCAGTCCCAGTTATGATGTATTGAACTCAAACTACTGTGTAATTCAACTCTCTACAGAAACGTATATCCATGAATTATTGGTATCAGTCATATTTTTATTTTTGTAATGTTGGCTCATTGATGTTATATGTTTTTGTCTCTTGCCAATTGTTTCTGGTCCTGTGAATTTCAGTCCAAATTGGCAGTCCACTTGAAACATGTACTACATACAAATTCTATTTGGCCATACATGTTAGCCTAACAGACGCTAGACTTTTATACCTACGTCGGATTAGTATGTTCTATATGGATTTCATTTGTTTGTCGTACGAAAGTAAACATACGGACGTATTTAATTCTTTTTTTTTCCTTTCATATAGTATGGAAATCTTGAAACTAACAGACTATCTTTTATCCTCCTTACCATGGTTTCACTTATATGTAGCCTTTAACTGGGAAAACAGTGCTTATCACTGTTAGAAACTTTTG